>OU753553.1:10000000-15000000 GCA_916701695.1 Agrochola macilenta | reverse complement strand
TGAATAGAACTGCTGAATAAAATCAATCCCTAGTTGAAAAAAGTAAACCGGTTGTGTGGGCACATTTTCTTTCATCGTTGGAAACTAAGTAAATGTGGGTTTCGTTATTTTACAAAAGAACCCTAAGAAGCCTGCACTTTTTCATTAGCTTATTATTTTAAGTAATTTTTAATAGAAATAAAATATCAACATTTTCTAAATGGCTACGTAAAGGAGCTGTAGGAAACTTTTAATGGAAAAGTTTTTAGTTCAAAACAACAAGGTTGGAGTGCACTGTTCAATTGTTAAAGTATGTTTTTTTGCGGCGGTTAAAGTGCTGGTTTTTGTTTAAAGAATTTAAGTAAACAAGGCGACGCCATCGTTCGGTATGTCACGTAACGTTTGTATTAGAACGTCAGTTGTCGTTCCGAAAGTCATCTGTCATTCTGCAAAATTGATGCTTTGCTACTGGAGTATTTTCCTTGTACTTTTGTGTTTTTGAGAAAAATTTAAGGTGTAAGGGTTTTCTAATAATTTCAGATAACTTTTTACTGAGGAATAAAATTGCGGTTTGGCAGCTTTTGTATAGAAAATATGTCAAACCACCATATTTATTCTTCAGATAAAAGATTTCTGACGGTTGAAAAATCAGCCTTAAACTCCTATGAATTTAAAATATAAAATTAATTTAATAAGTTCACGTAAGCGTTCTTACTTTAAAATTTGCTTAGTTATATTTCATTATAATTGATTCATAAGTGATACAAATTGAAGTCAGCTTTGCCGCAAGACTTTTTATTGAAAAATCGGCCAGTAATCAACATTTTAATATTATAAACAAGCAAAATATGGTAACGAATATCCTGTCTTATCCCAACACAAAAGAAACGCGCCTTGTCTACACTGTCCAGCCGACTGAAGCAGAATGTTTTTACTTCCCCCTTCCTCGGTTAAACTTTTTCTTACGAAAGCCAAATGCAAATGGCTGTCAATAAGTGTGGCTTAAAGCTTTGGTTTCACTACAGTGCTAAGAAAATACATTTTAGTTCCATGCGAGACTGTTGAAAGTAAGATGGATTTGCTTTGAAATGTTTATATAAAAACTAATTTAGGTTCAAATAGTTCGTCCCTGTAGTCGAAAGTCCGCAACCATTTAGCAAATATTCACTTACACACATGCAAAACTTCCTCAAATAAAATACACGGGTAATAAACTTCACCCTGACTTGTGAGTCCTGACGGACTGACGTTACGTAACGTTTGTTGTAAGAGAGTAGGGTAGTGTGGAGGGACCTTTAAATAAATCCGACCACAAGATAATAAAATGTAAATTACTGCGCCGTAACCTTTTTTACCGAAAAATCCTTGTTACGTCGTGAACTTAACATAGATCGTTAGGAGTTTTCAATCTGCTATTTAAATGCTCTCGCTTCTTTTATTACGAGGAACAAAAATTTACTCTTCGCGCCACCCCGGCGTCCCTTCGCTTCTTAATTGTCTCATAAAACAAAGGGAATGAACCGTTTTGCGTCCCCAGTACTCCCATTTTGCAAGAGAGTTTCGTAACCAGTTCAGTCTCCGAATAATGTTTCAGGATTTTTTTATTTGAATAGAGCTCGGAATATCGTAGAGTTTTACTATCACAGTTGCTAAGAAAAGTACAAGTTGCTTCGAATTGTTTTGGCTTTTTTTTGCTTTGTCACATTAGAATAGCTGACTGAAACTACAGTTTTATCTGTATTCTTGTTATTTTATTCAGACACCTGTGTGTGTTGTGTTATAACGATCGCTTTCCTGCAATCTGTGGGAATGATTTCGTGAAAAGGGACGGAAGTGTGTAACAGGAAGCCGGGGAAGACCAATAAGCGCGCGCGGTGCTAGAGTTAGCATGAGTGGTGAGTGGTGAGTTAGATGGTACCAACCCATTTACCGAGAGGTTGTAAACAGGATGATGAAGTGATGATAATGATGATAAAGATGACGATGATGATGATGAATATCGTTTATATCATATATACGTCACCAGATGTCATATATTACACATCATATAGCGACTAATGTAAGGCCCGCTCGTTTTTTTATTATGAATCTAAGTGTGGGTGCAAAGCAAATTTGCGAAACGGGAGTGTGAACTGTGTCCATAGAAGAGGCTCTGATGGCGAGGCTCTTTTAGTAGATTCCCTTTCATTCCGTCAGCTTAATCCCTGACATAAATTATTTCACCCTGGATTTGAACAGCTTCTCTTTGAACTCTCGAAAATATGGAATATGGTCGGAATTCGAGGTTGCAAACTACTTAAGGTGAATGCCTAGATGATCTCACTGACATTTTGTCGCTAGATGGCGACACATCCACAATTTCGAACATTTTCAATTTTTACACCTAACATAGAAATTTTTAATAAACAACTTTATTCTTAGCGAAACCTAGGGCATTAACTTGATTTTTTTAGATCATCACTGTCCTTGTTAACTGGTATCATACAAAGATTAGAAAATAATAATGATTTAGCCGCATGAATTTACTCTTTACACACACATGCAAAGTAAATAGTAGTAACTTCCGACTACACTAGATGTCGTTTTATTCAAACATGGTTGGAAATTAAAATGTCCAGATGGCGTTAATTTAAAGAAAGAGGACCAAATTATTTATAAGATTAATATCCTTACAATAAAGCAAAAACTGAAAACAAATATTAATTTACTAATTAAGCATACTTTAAATTACTAGAGGATTGTTATGTTCCAATCTATTTCTTAATAATATAATTATTGGGATATGCATACTTTTGTTTCTAGGCTCTTTATCAGATACCTTTTTACCATAACAAATTATTCAGATAAATTATTTTGGGTAATAAAGGTATATTGTACCTATATAGGTTGTTGTAATGTGACTGAACCTAAATAGTACCTAACGTGTAAATAAATTGTGACCTGTACTAAATAAATAAAAAAATAAGTATTCAATTGTAAAGCGTTTTATTGTATCTTACTATAAATTAACAATATTTATCTATGGTTAATATTTTCATACAAATATCGTTTTATTTACTCTCACTGCATTTACCTAAATATTTTCTGGTTGGATTCGAACCATCGACTCGTATTATAGATATTTTGATATTTACAATTATGATTCTGAATTTAGTATTAGAAAGAATTATGTACGTAGATTACAATTTATGTAACATCACACGTAAGTGTAAGTATCTTACACAACAACACACAAGTGGTTGCTAGCTAACCATAACATTTATGTTTCAAGAATACCCACTTATTATACAACTTTGAACAATAAATATTCTTTTACAATTGAATTGTTTGGCTGGTACCTAAATACATGAGTGAAACATATGTACACAGAAAAATCTTATAAACTAACAAATAACATAAACTATACATCGCTACGTACAAAAATAGCATAATAATTAGTCTATAATGTTCCCACTGCCGAGACTCAGGCCTCCTCTGAACAGTGGTGATGAAATAATTTACACAAAGCAAAGTGTCGGCTTGGATTCGAACCATCGACTCGTATCACCATACAAAGATACATAAAAAATACTATAATAAAATATCTTCTCTTCTACACGCTACTTTTTGCTGCGCCTCCGACGCCGCGCAGTATCAATCTTCTGCTTCCATTTATATCATTTCCGTGCGATCTGAATCAATTGCTGGGAGACACAGTTTTCGCTGCAACAAATGAATTTACACAGTTCTGTTAGACTATTCTTACTGAACCCACACCTCAGAAACCTGAGGAATAAGTTAGGAAATGAGTAAGACTTATATTTTTCATACCTTTTAATTCCTTGATGTCTAGACATTTAGCATTTTTCTCAACTCGTCTCAAAATAATTTCCGGCAGTACACATGTTTTGAAAAATGTTACCAACTTATGCGTCATAGCGTTGATAAATTCCTCATCCCGGTTAACTTCTATGACAGTCAATGGTTGGGTGACAGATATAAAGCAAATTAAGTAACATTTACTCATTTTGGTAATTCGCAATTGACCCTGGCCCTAGAATCAAAATAATAATAGCTGAGAAACAATCCAAGAAATACATTATATTTATACATACATGAATCAAGAAATAATGATCTTTGTTACTTACTTGATAATAATAATTATGCTTTTTGTTCATAACTAAAACATCATTTTCCAAATGAATAGGAAAATTTCTATTTTTTGATGCTTCTCTAATATTTTGAGATTTCCTTTTCAAGGAGGGAAAACATTTTATTTCTACAATAGTATTTTCTGCTTCTATAATACCTGTAAAAAAGAACAGTTTTTAGGCCTACGCCACTGAACCAAATTAAAAAATCCACGCGACACACAAGATCCATGGGGGTGGAACCACAGGCAAAAGCTAGTTATTTGTATATTTTTATTATTGAATAATCTTACCATCAGGGCTAGCTGCTAAGAATCCAAAGTCTTCATCAATAAATAGACCTTATGGCCTGACAATTTTGCCATAATGTTGCATAAACATGCTCTTTGCAACATGTTCGTTTTGTTGTCCATACATCATATCTTTAGTACAAATATTATTTTTGTAGAGAATGCATTTCACATGATTGTGACATGGTGTGGCATTACGACGTTTGCAAACCTAAAATGAACAAAGTGACAATCATAATTCTTGTACTGGCTTGAGCTGTGGCTTCCTAGAAAGTAAGAAACAATAAGAGGATGGCTGATATCTTACCATTCCAAACTGACTTGCTGTGAGACGGTCAGATCTGTATGAGAGATACTTTTCATTATCATGTTGACCCACAGTCTGGTTTTCAATTAGTACTATTTTTTGTGTATCTTCTTGGAATTTAAGCAATCTCAATTCACAGAGCCGTTTTAATTCTACCTCATTAATTTCGACAGGGTCACTTGCTTCTGGGCCATAGTCCTTATCAGGTTGAGTTTTAGTATTTTCAGTAAAAAGCCGTTTTCGAGTCATTTTCTGTTGGCGCAATCTACTTCTCTCTTTTTGATGGACATATTTTTTAAAATATTGTCCAGGGCTCTGTGTTGTCTTCTTTTTCCATGCAGTTTGATGCCATTTATGTCCTACAGAATGAGACAATCCTGAAAAACCAAATCATAGTCACATACATGTCTGTTTGCAACCTAAGCTTTCATTGATGACCATTGAAAGTTCTATAAGTTGAGAAAAACCTCTTATATTATGAAGAGAAGAAGTCATAGATCATGGGGGTTGCTAGAGATGTCATATATTGTTTTAAAATATCTATAAAAAAACTTATTTACCTGCTACATGAACACGCCGCTGATAAGAGCCTCCTTTTCCAAGACTGAGTCGTTTTCCACAGTTAAATTTATTAATGACACTCATAAAATTCTCTGCAACGTTTGTTGTCTCGTTAGACAACAGTCCAGCTTTCAAAGCAATTCTTTCATTTGCAGCATAAATAAGAGCCCAGACCTCTGGTGCTGTATTTCTTAGGATTTCTACTTGGTTGTCTTGCTGTTTATTCTCGTCAGGTGGTAATTGCTTCACTGAACAGTAATATTCCTTACATTTTTCATGCTGTCCAAATACATGAAGTGGACTATTCCTTAAATCATCAGCCATTGAACCTGGCTGACTGCTATTGTGAACAATAATCTTTCGCGCTACTAGTGTCAATTTCATCAATTTAGGCCTCAAAATATTTCGTCCATACAGAGGGAGTTTCGTATTACCTAAAATCTTAAATAAAATATAAATATTAAAACATAGGAAGAGAAAAAAATCTTTTTTGAAAAAAATACAACCGACTTCTAAAAACAACAAAAAACATTGAAAATGCCAATAAACTTTGAGGTTTACCCTCAATTTCCCTGGGATCCCATTATCAGGTCCTCATTTGTGACAAAAAACTTTGACAAAGAATTTTGAAAATCGGTCGACAATTGGCTGAGAAATCGGTGGACAAACAGTCGAATTGATAACCTCCTACTTTTTGGAAGTCGGTTGAAAAAGAGAGGAACATTTATTTTATAGTAGCTAAATCCTACTTTGTGTTTTTTTTTTTTTTTTTTTATATGTGTACCAAACACTGAAAAATTACTGAATGGAGATGGATGAAATTAGGCACACAGATATTTTATAACCGCGACATAGGACTTACTATACTTTTTATCCAGGTAAACATTTTAACGCGGGCAGAGCCGCAAGTAAAAGCTAGTGTAAAATAATTATTATAACACTAAGAAGTGGTTACCTTGTAAAGTGCAGTTAGTTAGTTTTAGTGTAGTTTTTTATAACATGATTCTTGCATTCAATTTTCTTTATTTGGTTTCCATAAGACACCTTTTCTTTCAAATTAGCAAACACTGAAGAATCCCCATCTCTTACAAAACTTAGGTACCGAAGATTATGCATATTCTCACTCTGTTGAAATCCTTTAACAATTATACAATTATATCAGATTCCATCGCAGTAGATGGCCCTGTAAAGTTTTTGCAGCAACCATGACTTTTAGTGTCTGAACCTGTTCGCTCATAATACTGGCATGTATAACAATATTTGTTCCTGACACCAAGAAAAAAACATTTCTTGGTTTCCTTTCCAATGCAGGCCTAAAATAAAAGTTCTTAGTTCAAATATTGTAAGAAATCATAAATCAAAACATTGAACATTGTGTAAAATATGTTGACAAGCAAAAGAGTACTAATGAAATGAACACAAAAATATGGTATCAAGTTGGGACTTACCATTCCAGATGAAGAATCAAAGTTGTGACCATATGACCTTTTCAACCATCCGCCATCTACATATACAGTAATGTATGGAATACCATCTGTAGAAACATTTCCTTTATCAATAGCAATAGACCTTTCTTGCTCACCAGCTTTCTTTATTTCTTCGGTCAAATGTTCATGCCATACATAGCCCAATTGTTTTTCAATTGAACGGAACGTTTGTCCGGTCATTGTTGGTATATCCATTAGACTAGTGATGTGTGCTGCTTGCGTGTAGTAACTTCCAGCAGTCACAGTTGCCCATACAAATGCAGTGTTAATTTTCTGCTTCTTCTCTGTGCTTTGCTGCCATATTTTATTACACATGCTACATTTAAATGTTAACAAACTGTGAAATCCTTTCCAGTGTTCACTAATATACTCAATTTGAGATGACTCACAAGACTGACGATGTTTTTCCATTTGAAATGCCCATTGGATCACATGTTTCAAGTCAACAATACGGTACCCTACCAAACCTGATAAGTTGTCACTTGATGTTCTTTCCACAGTTAGTTGACAAGCTTCAGTCTGCGGATCGGGTTGCGGCCAATCAAAATCAATAGTCTCTACTTGCTCTGTAACAGATTCAACTCTATTAGAGCTAGAGCTGCAGGCTATGGCTTCGTAACGAATTTGTGGTATACCACGTGAATACGTTTTGGGCATATCTTGAGCTGTGGAAGGGTTAGATAGCTGATCATGATCTTGAGTTGTATTTGGACTGAAATAAAAAATAAATAAATGAAATAGGTACAGTTATTAAAAACAATGTTGAGAGACAGAAAAATATTGATATGTCTGTACCTACCTAAACACAACAGGGCAGTCCGCGGTTTCTTCCACAACTTTTTTTTTCTTGTTACGCCATGCTTCCAGCCGGCTGCAATTTGATAAAACTTGCTCAATACACTACTTGAAACTAACCTTATCGAGCTAGCCGTTTCTTTTTTTCCTACTGTTATCGACGAGACACAATAGATAAACAATTGTCATAAATCTCCTGGAGGTATCGTAACAGACAAGGGTCTACAGAAGAAATGGCGGCAAACCAAGACATTACATCACAGGCCAACGAGTATCAAATACCCTCATAGGTACATTCACGTAAATCTGATTCGAAATCTTATGGGAATCTGATTTACTCACTAAAAATCATTAGAAGAATTTCCATGATGTCTTTTCAATGTTGCTTGCACTTTTTTCCGTGATTTTGGGATGGCCCTGAATACATATGTCGTATATAGGCAAGTTTATTAGTCGGATTCATCGTAGGCAGAGTAGCAATTCAATCTGTAATCAAAAAGAATAATTAAACACAACAGCAAAAGTCTCGTAATTATGAAACGCTTCAAGAAATTTGTATTAGTCAGAAATAACACCACCATTTGTCACCATCAATCAAGCTGTCAAGCTGTGTGTGAAAATTTGCAAAACAACTGACAGAACATGAGAACAGTGTTGCCAGTACCTGCGTCGACTTTCGGACGATTCATTTGCTGAAATGGGACGATTTTTGGACAAAAAGGAAGGCTGGAGAAATATTAATTTATTACGATTGAATGAGAAAAAAGTATACCTAAAATGGCATGAATACTGTTATATTTTTAGGGCAAACAAATAAGCGAAAAAAAAAATTAAGATGTTCAATATTGGTCCCGGCCATTCCCGTAGCCCCCCAACCCGGGGGCATTCGGGGCCCGCCAGCTAGGTTTTGTTTTTTGCATGTCTTTGGTCGGCTCTAACTTCACGAAATCCTTGATTCTTGAACTTGTTGCCATCAAGGATACTAAGGTAGGTTAAAATAGACATACTATTATGGGTAATTATTGAGCTTTGTAGATAGTTATATGATATAATAATGATAGTGTAATATCACCCTGAGGGGGATAAACTCATAATATGTCTATTTTACAATTTCATTATAACTTTGATCAAAGATTTGATAGTGTACCCCCTTTTTTTTTTTTTTTTTTTTTTTTTGGGTGGGAAATCATCAAATGACTCCTCCCGCTCTGGGCGGAGCGAGAGGGAGTGTCAGACTTAGTAATGAATTCAGCTGATTATACGAATGACTGTGGTTGTGTGTGTGCGTGGAAGGCAAGCGATACGGGATCACTGCGCGTGGAAAAAGGATGGCTGGCGATATTCGCCAGTGGTCTGAAATTAATTGCATTCACACGCCGCGCGTTTAATTTTTACGATTTTTTGTAATTTTTTAAACTGTGTTTTGTTATTTGCATTATAAACGCATTATTGTAGTTGGATATTTGAAAAGGGACGGAAAAGGGACTGAATATATGAACGGACATCGAAGGGACGTAAAGATGTCTAAACGGACAAAAATCGTCCCTTTTGGGACGTTCTGGCATCACTGCATGAGAACAGACCAAATAGAGATGTCAATCTGAGATCGATTGAGCAAAGAATCGATTTTTTGGAACAAATAAAAACGTTTTTTCAATTCGATACAGGGAATCGATATTTCACCCTAGAACATCAGTTTTTTGTTTGTTTGAATTGTTCAGAATTGTGGTGGCGGGAAAATTTCGAAGCATATCCAGTGCAAATCCTTTTGCGTAAAAATACGGATTTTTTCCAGATATGAGACTAGTTAAATTCTTTTCGCTCATCGATCGTTTTTTCGCCCTCGTAAACGTGTACGTTACCCTAGCAAGAAAGTGTCTCCTAGAGTTATATGAGTGGAACGTATAGTTGGTGCCCAATCTGCTGTAAATGTGCAAAAAATTGGTGCCCCACAAAATTAAAATATTGTCCTAAAAAGTCAATATGTTATAACATCGGAACTCCAGCAGGAAACGCGATATCTCGAAAACCTGAAGGACCACACATTTTCTTTTTAGGTGCACACTTTGGCACTAATACTATAAGCTCTCTGGCCTTGCACAATGTTTCTCTCTCAGATCATTGGTTTAGAATTTTCCTGCTGGAAAAACGTTACCCTAGCAGGAATCGTTCTTTCATATTTTTTTTTTCAAAACGACAAGGTGCACCAATTTTTTATGTAGGGGCACATTTACAGCAGATTAGGCACCAACTATACGTTCCACTCATATAACTATAGGAGACACTTTCTTGCTAGGGTAACGTACACCCCGTAAACCCTTACATTGCGAATTTCATCGAAAACAAATGATTGATTTTTGGAAAATTATTTCTTTATTTGTGAATCGATTTTTCATATTTCCTTTCGAATCAATTCAGTAACGGATCATTTTCAGAGAGTTTCTTTTTGGTTCCTTTCGTCCCTCTGGGACAGGCAAAGTGAGCTGAGACCATACAGCCATTTTTTAGAGAGAATTGACGTCCCTATTTTTGGGGGAAATATTTGAAATTTAGAGTAGGTAGGTATGTGATGTGATGTCAATCAACGAGTGTTGCTAACGTTTGATTTTGTATTTCCTCTTCTAAATCTTACACTTTTTTAAGTTTTAAGGGTAATTACTATTATAATATAACTCTGTATCACCTTCAAGCAGAAAAGCATCCTTTGTACATAAAAATAACACTTACCGTAAATAAAACACAAAAACACTTCACTTTTAAATAAAAACTCTTACACGGATGGCACTCGTATGATTGGTTCTCAGTAGTAGCCCCAGTCACCAATTCTAAACCTGAATGGTGCTTACTACTTACTTAGCTGTTCAGACGAGCGAAATTGGAACTACAGCTACCATTTTGAGAACGTCATTTCGCTGACAGTTAAAAACCCCGAAACCATAAATGAATGATGATCATTCATCGTTTTAAATATCAGAACATCCTACAACTTACTACTAAAATACTGCCCTATGTTTTATTTCCCCTTTTTCTTGGTAAACTTCTTAGATGGCAAGACCAATTTATCTCGACGCACTTTGACGTGTGCTAATAATACTAAAATGTGCAATTGTTATGAAAAATCAATGTGGTTTGTCTGTGTATTCACTTATCTTGATGGTTTCACATAAATTAAATATGATTCAATCAATAGATGTAAGTAGTACCTACGTGTCACCATTGCGTAGGTAGGTAATTAGAAAAAAAATAGGTAAATTTGCCTACGCTGATCGCCTGATTTAGGTATACCCTAAGTTTACATGAACTTCTATTCTCTGATTTTATTCAACCCAAACCAATGAATTAGTACCTAACCGTGTCAGAAAATGTATTATCAGTACCTACTTACATACAGTAGAAAGATTTTTAAATCTTTAGGCTCTTTATATTTAAAGTAGATATTACAATAATTACATTAGTATTGTATCTGTGTGAACCAAATGCAAATCGCAGATATTTTTTTTCACTTTCTAGCATTCTTTCTCATTCCCTAATAAAAAACATTTTATCAATCATAAAATGTAAAACCCGCGGGCAAACCCGCGCGCCGGCGCTAACTTTCTAGAAACACAATTTTGGAAACGATTCGCAAACTTTGTCAAGACAATCACGCATGGACTAGCCCCGCTACACCCCGCGTTGTTGCCATTTGTGCGTCTAGAATGGCATCGTCGCATCGCCGCGTCACTCGCCTTGTAACCTTGGCAAGCGCCAAGGTGACATTTCGTTTCGCCGAGTTCGAACAGCGCCATCTATTATAAATGTTTACCGAACGTAAACTCGTAACACAACAGCAAATAACTCTTTCTCGGTGGTTCTTTAAATTTCTGTTAGATGGCGCGATTCAGGTCACTCACACATGTAAAGATTTTTCGATTTTTATTGGGTCTAATTCTCCTAGAAATACTGTTTTTTTTTATAAAATTTGGCGTTAGGCGAAAATAATACATTATAAAGTCTCATTATACTTGCTTTTATTCTGCAGAAACCGTTTATTTACGGAGATTAGAACAACTGAAAAATGTATGGGGAGGCCTGTCTAGGCATTCACCTTAAGGATTCTTATTTGTTTTTTTTTTTAATCTCTAATATTCCGAGTCACTTTCGCAGTGGCACTAAGCCGTCGTAAACATTCCCCTGGAATAGAATCCGGTTGAAGTAAGACTTTTATACCATTTCAACTCAGTTATTCAGTTGACTTTTAAGATTCCTTGTGCCTTTTTGTGATGATAAATGCTGGTGGTATGTTTTTTTATCAAGACTATTTATTTCAAAACTGTGAATCTTAAAACTACATTGTTTTTTATAAAATAGATTGTCTGTTTTCCTTAACGACTGTTACTGTTAGCCTGCAAAATGTCACTGCTGGGTAAAGGCCTCTCCACATGACTTCCAGCTCTTTCGATAAAGGGCAAATGTGGACCACTGACACTGGTGTTGTTATTTCCAGCTCGTCCCGCGATAAGTCTTGACTAATGAGACAAAATTAATTATGTTTTGTTGCGATAAACTCTGACACTATGCTTTAGTACTCTCTCTCACACACTGACTTATTAGTTGTAACTTTTTTTGGAAAATCGTCTACTTTAACAATGTTTGTAAATATGTGAGAACCATGTATCTATCACATAAGTAGTTAATTTATCTGTTGTTGCTCTCTTTTTACCTATTGTGGTATAGTAATTTATTTTTTACCGACTTCATTTATTTTTAGATGCATCGTCTTCACATATAATTATATAAGGAATGTACCTACATATACAAAATATTGTAAAACATTTTAAAAGAGTAACGGTGGAGTTTCTTGCCCATTCTTCTCCATACGAAAACTACCTTTTGGAAGGGGCGACTAGAATCAATTAAATTTTTTTGTAATTTTTGACGTTCAAAAGTGCCTTGCAAGCTATTTGAAATAAATTATTTGACTTTGACTTTAACTTTGAAGTAAAACAATTTTCTTCTGAGAACCAATATTTATGCAATTATACCTACATACAACGTTAGTCAACTACTCCCAGAAATAATTAGTATCGTAGATACTAATAAATAATTACATAGTAGGTATTACTAGTTTATTGCCTTCACTGGCAATAAACTAGTAATACCTACTATGTATGCTCTCAGTAAGTTAGTACGTTGAGCTCCGAAGCTCTCTACACAAGTAGCCATCAAGCTGGTGTAGTTCAAGTGTGTCAGTATATTATAGTTACAGCTAAGTGCCTCGCTGTATCATTACCACTGAATGGGAAATTCTCCCCGAATTTCGGGAGGAGTAAGTCGTCGGGGCTTAGGTACCTTCATAATGTATAATTGGGCTAGCTTCATTTAAAATTCACTTTTAGTCCTAAGTCCTGGTTCAATCACAAAGTTTATTTGATAAGAACTAAGAATTTTGGGGAAATGGGAAACAAATTGTAGATCCAGGTTAGAGAGAGAGAGAGACCACATGCAGGTTATTTGAAAAAGGCATAATATTTTATGGATTGTTACTTAGCCTGAGGCTGAGTAAAAGGCCCAATGGTATCGGCCCAAAGAACAAAGAAATACTAAACTTATAAGTCAAAAATATCGAGTGTGTGAAAATGTTTATGTATTGTTGTATTGAATTCCCCAAATTTAAACTCTTATTAGGGTGCTCGAAATAGCTCGACTGGTAACTTACCTGGCTTTTGTAGCTTGGTGTGGGTGCGTCGCCTGTCGGACAGATTGACATTATCCTGGCTCGAGCCGTGGCATTCTGCTCGAAATGTCGCACTGTAGACATGCAAACTAGTATTCAGTATACCTACCGTACTTTGTTACTTTAACAAAACTGCTTTTACTGTGGGTACTTTGGTTCATTATTACGATTTTTTTGTGACAAGGCATAGAGGGTCTATCGTAGGTTAAACTACGCTTGCTGAGGTCGCACCGTGGATGGGTGACCATTCATTACATATATCGAGAACCCTCCGTGTCTCGTAAAGCACGTAATGCCGTTGGTCCTACCCGGCTATTATTTAAAGAATTTTGACGTGCCGTCAAAAGCCCGAAAGTCTGACGAACAATCTTACCAAGGGGTATCGTATTACCCAGTAACTGGGTTGTGGAGGTCAAATAAGCAGTCGCTCCATGTAAAATACTGGTATTCAGCTGCATCGGGTTAGACTGGAAGCCGGCCCCAACATAGTTTGGAAAAGACTAGGCCAAAGACAATTTTAACATAATTCGGTCTTTTAAGTGTGGGTACAACGTATCTTTAGATAAGCCTTTGGCTGAACTGAAATGACAAATTACTTTTCGCCTTGACGCAATGGTTGATTTTTTTCAATACGGTACTAGTTACAGATTCAATTCCTGTTTAGTGAACAAGTTTTGAGTACGGTTTGTTTATGTTAATACACGGATAAAACCCCACAGTCAATGTGAACAAATGATTCCCTTTAAATAGCAGAAATATATTTTAGTTTTACGTCGTTCAAAGTGTTTCTAAAAATAGATAAACCGCAATTAAATATTCATGTTACCTTTACACCTGATGTCAGGTCCGCTTCAAAGGTTTCTCGTAAAAGGTTTATTAGATATCGAGATAATGAATGTCAATTTCGAGATAGTTAATTCAATTAGTTTGACAACACACTTTATCTCTTTCAACACTAACTCAATGTAGATGAAGCGTAGCTAACAATAAAGGTTAAAGGATTCCTTAATTTTTGTTTCTAACTTGTAAGAGCTTTTAAAAAACTTTCACATCTTTTATAAATAAGTACTACTTTTGCTAAGTTATTTTTGAATTTAAACGAAGCTGTACTTTATGCCTTAAAAACAGAGAATCTTTTTACTTAACTTGATAAAAAACGTATATTTTATAAACGAATTGTGGCGTTTACTGGAAATGAAAATACCACATTTTCCTTTTTCACTAAAAAGGTTCTATATTTGTTTTTACTTAGAGACATTTTCTTTGGCACTTGTCCTTTTGGTCTGACCGTCGTTAAGTGTGGTGGAGAGCTTTATGTAATTTTGTTTTAATAAGACATTCCGTAGAGTCACACCTCAAGTCTTCCTGTTTCACTGATCTGCTACACTTGGTTACTCGTTCTTTGTACGTAGATAGGTAGGTGTTGATCAAAGCCTCCACAAAAAAATAAAAGATCATTTTGTGAATCGAAAATCAGAAATTCGAATTTGCAATTCCGCGAAAAAAATTGTTCTAAAGCTTTTGTAAGGAAACGCTCATTTGAATATTCTTGATTCAAAAGTTAGGCAGACGTGTTAACGAATCACCAAGTCACCGGTTGCGTTTAAAAATGGCGCCGATTATTTTTGTCGCTCGATTGAAAATTCGTTTCCATCTAACGAATGCCACCGCAGTCAACAAGAAATTAAATTTGACGTGGAAATATGAACGTTTTTTTTTTTACTGGAAGCATTTGGTGTTGTTACTTTCTTATTGACTTGTGGGATTTATCGTGTGTGTAATATTTACATTTTCTATAGAAGTCAATTCTATTATGTAGGTATATCCTCATTGAAAACGAAGTTTGGACACTGATTGTGCTGATACAAAAGTGAGCTCTACAGTGAGTTGTTTTTGTGATCTGATTTACAAAGTCGGAAAAAAATTATCCTTCCGAAATGAATGGCCATTTATCGACACATTTTTAATGTTTATTTGGCAAAGATGCTTACAGGAAGCGGGTAGTTTAAATTTGCAAGGTCTACATACTTTGTACTAGTCTAAACGCTGCAGACATTCATCCTGTATCTGCAACTAAACAAATGTTTTCACAACGTCTCCTGTGTTCCGAGTCGACTGCGGCGAGACTAATTTGTGTTTCAAATTCATGTTTTGTATGGTTTATACTCGTACGTTGTTTTTAAATGTTATGGTTGGTACATATGCGTATGTTGACTTAAACCAAAATAAGGGAAAATAGATGAACTGCATAAAATATGCAAATAATGAAAGTTACTGCATAGCAATCTGCCTAGCCTAGGCTTCCAGTCTAACCGGATGCAGCTGAATACCAGTATTTCACATGGAGCGACTGTCTATCTGACCTCCACAACCCAGGAACTGTGTAATACGATACCCCTTGGTAAGACTGGTTGTCAGACTTTCGGGCTTCTGACGACCAGTAACGACTGTCAAAGATTCACGAATGACAGCCAGGACCAACGGCATAGCGTGCTTTCCGAGGCACGGAGGAGTCTCGGTATGTAAAGATGGACACCCATCCACGGACCAACCCTGGCAAGCGTAGCTTAACCTGATGGATCGACCCGTGCAGCTGTTATTACTTAGCCACGAGCTCCTCACAAAGTTACTGCATAGCGATTATCGAAAATATTTTACACATAAACTCACCTCAAACAATATTTTTTTTATGGCCAGAATACTCTCTTACCACCAAAGCCTTTTGTCCAAAATTAATCTTATTCAACTAGTACCTACATAAAGTGACATGAAGCATAAATACCTCCGGTCGTACCTCATTACATAACACAGGTATACAAGAGAACAGCTTAGTTACACGTGCCTCCGATACGTGTGCAGAAAGCGATACACTGCTATTTGACAAGTGTTCATAGGTAGGGGGAGTGGTGGGGCTAGGGTCACTGGGTTACCACGATAAACATCATTTACGATGTTGAAATTGCCTCAGATATCTGCTTTCTCGGCGAAATGCTATAAGGTCAATATCGTACCCAAGATATTCGCCTCGAGCGGTTTTATGGCAATGAACCCCGATATTGCATCCAGGGAATATTAGTGCCTACTAGCCTTGATCCGGCAACTGCCATCTTTTACCATCTTTTTCCAATATCCGTTAATATTGGGTGGCTGGTAACAACTTTTAGTTTGTTGGAATCACTTTCCTCGATGTTTTCTTGCGGCGTTACGAACTTGCCCGAGTATTTTGGGTGGGCAAGTGGGCAATATTTAGAATATTTCGTACATTAGTTTGTGACATCGTTTCGTGTAATGGCTGGGGCGTTTACGTATATTTTGATAATAGTTATGAAATTTCTCTGCGATTTAGTCAGGAGAAAAGTGGGACAGTTGGGTTTTTTCCATACTATATGCTGGTTCAGTGCTTTGATACGTATAGAGTTAAATTAAGCGAGAGTTAAGGCTCCGTGGACGAAAAATACTCTTTTTCGTTCCTTTCCTTTTCTTTTTTTTTTTTTTTTTACTAATATATTATTTTATTATTTATATTATATATTAATTTATTATATAAGGAAACTTGAAATAATTGAAACGTTAAGGCTGTGTAACTATAAAAATACAGTTTTCGTAGTGCTAATCCATTCGTGTCAGTCACAGCACCTGTTTATAGTTGCATCACTTTTGCGCTCTCGAAAATATGTTTTATATCGCCTTTGATTTACGTAATGAAGATATTGTATATTATTTTTTTGTTTTTTGTTTTTTCAAGGATAGCTGAAATCTTGTGTATTTTTAAATTTCTTGATATGTTTTGCTAAATAATGGGAAAAAATACATTACTGTCAGGGTTTAAAAAAAAAGGTTTTTCAACATAATTTTTCTGCTATATATTGTATCGAAGTTGAAAAAAAAGGTTCAGCCTCATGCAAGTAGACCATATACCGAAATTGATGAAATTTTTAAATGTTCAAAATCAAATGTAGTTTCTTGTAAAAAAGTGATCAAACGTCAGTCTGACGTCATTTTTTCGGAAAACTTTTTACGAATATTTGTACTTAAGTGAATACTTAAGTTATTTGAAAAATCCCTTTCAGCCGCATTTATAACAGAGAACTCGTTTTTTCGAATCACAAATAGTTTTTTTAAAATTCTTTTTCCCTCTCTCACAACTAGGTTTAGGTTTAAAGAAACTTTATTCTCAATAAAGACACATATCATATACATATACACATATCACTTACTTGAGAACAATACCAAAACATACATAAATTAAACAAAGTTCGTCGTCATCAGCTACAAACTAGATACCCATCCAATGCTTTTATTTCTGCAAAAGTGATCGATCTGCAATTATACGAGTATACTGACCAAGTTGAGTTTTAAATGCATTGAACGAGTGTAGATTTCTTATGCTAGAGGGTATATAATATTATAAAGTTATACGAGTCCTTCAAAAGTAAGCATTTTTTTGCCATAGTTAGTTCTAATCTCCGTTCGCAATTTATTTGCCAAACATGTAAACAAACACGAGTTTTAGGAAAAACATCTGTAATGCCTACACATAAGGTTCCTTGTTGCGTTACAACTTCATATTTTTTCAACAGTTCTAGTCGGTCTAAAATCAACTTTATGTACCTTCACTAGCATAAAGTTCATGTTTGTCTAAGTGGAAAATTCGTGTTTGTTTACATGTTTGGCAAATAAATTGCGAATGGAGACTAGTTAACTTAGCATAGCTAATAAACAAAATTGATCACAATTTGTCCATTTTGTGCACGGCCTCTTAACCAGGTTTATTTAGCAAAAAGAGGTAGTAATAGAATAAAATACTTATAATGTACTTTTTGACTGACGAAACATTTCCAAAATCTGTCGTTGTCATCAATTGTCATAGTGATTTTATGATATCAGTGATTCTGACAATATTGTTGCTAAACAAATTATTTTACAAGAATACAATGTCTTTATTTCAACGTAACATTTTGAATTGTAAAACCAGACTGCCGAATGTAAGTATTAACTGAAATGTGAATATTTTCAAGAGGACATTATGAGATATACCATGACTAGTGGTTGCATCCATCGCAACCGAGCTTGAGTTCAAGTTAGAAAAGCAAAACAGACAAAGGGTAACAGGCCGAGAGGAGAACGATTCTTTAATAGATAACTTAAGGGTACGCTATTCAAAAGAATCGTTCTCCTCTCTCCTCACCGGACACGGTTGTTTCGGGAGGTTCCTGTTCAGGATAAAGCGGGAGGAAACGCCCGGGTGTTACCATTGTGTGGATCGCCCGGAGGACACGGTGGAGCATACGGTGGAGGTCTGCCCGGCTTGGGCGGGGCACCGCCGTGTCCTCACGGAGGCGATCGGCAGCGGCGATCTCTCGCGTCCGGCCCTGGTTCAGGCCATGGTCCGGAGCGAGAGTGCATGGGAAGCCGTCACTTCCTTCTGCGAAGCAGTAATGCTCGCGAAGGAGGAGGCGGAGCGCGCGAGGGAAATGCAAGATGCGCGCCCTCGCGCCCCTAGTCGCCGCAGGAGACGCCCCGGGCGTCGGGAGTCGCGAGCCGGCTTCCGGCCACCGTAGGCGCGGGCTTGCGGACGGTGGGCAATGGGTAGCTCGCCGTCCGATTAGGACCAGGCCCGGGTCGACGGCGCGTTGTGTTCCACGCGCGCCTCAGAGAGATGTCAGCACCAACTGACGGGGTCCGTAAGGACCAATGCCTGCCAGGGTTGCGAGTTTGTCCGAAAGGGATATCGCGGCCCCGGCACACAGGCAACGGAAGGAACACGGGTGGGTTTTAGTCAGTAAAAGTCTGACACTCCCTCTCGCTCCGCCCAGAGCGGGAGGAGTCATTTGATGATTTCACACCCAAAAAAAAAAAAAAAAAAGGTTACGCTATTCGGTCATTCTTCCATACAAACGTAGTATGGTGATTACTCGTCTGTTTGACGGTTTAAGTTCAAAATTAAAAATTATTTCAATTTATCTTGTCATTATCTAGCTAGCCCTGTAAGGAAGCAGAACTGGAAAAAATAAATTTTTGGAAATAATGAGCGTCGAAAGTTTCATATTTCAACACTTATTTTAACTCGTGTTTGGGCGTAAATAAATAACGTATGTGGTAAGAAAATGGCAAAATAGAACCGGACAGGGATAGATAATTTATTAAATAGTTCAAATAATTTTATTTTGAGTAAATACATTCAGTTTTTCATAATATCTATACGCCCAAAGGTCTATTCATGAAATTTTAAGCGCTTGTTTTCGTTATAAATCATTGTCTATTTCACAAAATAAATGAATTAATATACAAATAGATAAATTAAATTAAATAAAAAAACTAAATAAATAAATAATTTGACTACTCAGCATGCATATTAGTTACGCTCACCAACGAGTTCGAGCCGTCGACTAGTGTACCCTTAAGTTCTTATATTCCCGAGGTTGGAACCGTCCTCAGTGTATGGCAAAACGTGCCTCAATGGAACTAGCAGTAGACCTAGCGTATTTTGCATAGCACAATAAAGCTCGACGGCTAGGTAATAGCTAGGATATTATTCCATTAAATCAAACTAGATAATTACTCGTATAATAATCACTCTACTTTGTTCTCTTAGTAGATTCCTCTTAGAAATAGCTCTGCGTGAATTATTCCATCACTTAAGGCCAGTGCACGTGTGCACGCGTACGGTGGGGGACAGTATCGAGGAGGATTTGCCGCCGGCCAGCGCACTGATGAGTTGCGATGCCGCCAGCGCAACTTGATGCTTCGGCATGCCGGTAGCATTCCGCGGCATCCCGTGGTATGACACGATAGCACTGCCTCTCCTCCGCGATCGTATGCTAGCGGACTCCGACGCATGCCTCTCACATCTCGCGGCATGTCGTCGCATCCCGCCGCGCTATCCTCCAGCGTGCTCTTCAATACCGCAGAGAGAAATCGCCTTTGATGTTCCGTGGTTGGTCTCTGAGCTTCGTTGGTAAATTTCTTCTAACATAATATGGACTATTGTATCAATTTCTGTGTGCTTGGTCTAAAATAAATATTTAAATTTCATTTCAAATTTAAAATATCCTGCTCCGCTATCCGCCGGCATGTGCGATGGCGTTTAATTAGCAGACAAAGCGCTGCACGCCTTTTAGAAACTATGCAAATTATAATATTTGAATTGAAACTATTTGTCATAGAAACAGCTTTATTTTCCTTTGCTCAACAGGTCATCTGGTCTAGAAAACTTTTTACATCACTGCAACGCTTTTCGGACCTGCTAATGGTACACCGAGATACCGATGATAATAATCCCGAAACCCCTTTTCAGTTTACTGATGCTAATATGAAGGTAAAGTTTGATTTATAATTGTTCCTATAAGCTAAGTGCACATTACAGCCGCTTCGAGCCGCAGTGCATCGCATTTAAATACACCACACGGCCAAGTGCGAGTCGGACTCGCACAGGAAGTGTTCCATACCACCGTATAATATTTAACACTACATACATTTTTTAAACACGTTTCTTATATCGGGACCCGCTTTAATTTTTAACTTAATTTTATTTTTCTTATTTGTTGTTATAGCGGCCATAGACATACACAATCTGTGAAAGAGTCTACCTATTACGGTTAATGAGATACAGCCCCCTGACAGACAGACAGACGTATTCGCGCAATAATCGCTTTTAAATAGGACGCGTGGTAAGGGCCTAGCGTGTTTATTATGGCCATTTCACGCTTGGCCATTCATTCCACGGACTAAACAGGGTAAGCGTATGCTGAGACGCAGGTGACGCAGGTCCACGCAGCGCACAGCAGAGCAGATTTTGTATTGCATGAACGTACTGAGAGCTGCGTAAGCTGCAGCGCAGACAAGTGTCTGTCCTGCTCTGCGTCTTGTTGTAGTGCCGGCACAAATTTCTGCGCGACGCGTGAAAGAAAAGAAAGAAAGAAAATACATTTATTTAGCACAGACAAAAAGGCACACAACACAACATAATTATAACACAAAAAAAAAAGGAACCAATTCGATACCAGTTTTTGACCACTAATTCATAATTATTTTGCAATGACAGAACATTTAATTGAATTAGTTCGTTGTGAACCTTGTTTTTATGGTACCTACTAAACATCCAGAATATTGAAGAACTAAAAATATTTTTTTCCAGATCACTTTGCCAAATAGTTTTTTTTCGCTTTGTGAAACTGTAAGGCTGCCTGCCTACTGGAGCGGAGAGGAGAGGAGCGGAGTAGCGGCGTGCCAATATTAAACAATGGAATTGCATAAAACCTCCGCTCCGCTTCAGAGGACAGGGATTTGCGAACTAGTTTAATAATTCATACAAAACCGGGAAGCGGAGCGGGGATACGGAGCGAAGAAGCGGAGAGGGGAAGCAGAGTGGGGAAACGGAGCGGAGAAGTGGAGCGGGGAATTATTACTCGTCGCGTGAACTTGTTCTAGCTCCGCACAGTCCGCAACACCGCACCGCTACCTCGCTCCGCACAGTCCGTAACTCCGCTCCGCTACCTCGCTCCGCATCAATGGACAGACACTGTCCGCAACTCCGCTCCACTCCGCTGGCATTCTCCTCTCTGCTGCCTCGCTCCGCTTCAATGGACAGGCAGCCTTGAGTAGCACCAACTCATAATCGGAATCTGACTCATTTTGCTCGTCAACTCTCAGGTCTGTTGTTTGTACTAGCTAGGACGCGAATTTGTCTGTGTAGCTGCGTCGCAGCATACGCTAGCGGCCTATGCCTGCCGCCTAATCGCCTGCCCTACCCTGCAAAATCTGTACTGTGCTGACCTGTCACCTGCGTCTCAGCATACGCATAGTCTCAGAGACCCAATTTCATTGTCCGACGTGAAATTGATACGAGGAAGTACGCGGTGCTTAAAACATGATGATTAATTAACCACTGAGATTGAAATTATCAATGCTTAATTAAATTATAATGAGCTGTCGACATGATGGTGTTACCATTAACATGACGTGTTATTTGACGTTAATGTTGAGTGGCAATTTATAAAATTGAGGCGCCGTTTTATAAAGATATGTGCGCAGGGAACCTACCGATGAGTTTGTCGTTCCAATTATTTTAATTACGTTTGGCTGGGGACTTTCTCGTTTGCTGATCGTATCGGTTGATTATATTTATTGGATGCTATAAACGTAATGTTATGAAAAGTATTTTTATTCTTACCAAATATGTCAAGCATTCAATTCAATATTTGTATCGTCTTGTGTCATCAACCAAAGTGGTCCCAAACTTGATAGGGTTTTAACGTAGAGCGTCACTTTCGCAAAATTTCATCTTGAAAAATTTGGTTACTTTTGCTTGTCACTTTCGCAAACTTCACTTTCGCACAACGTCACTCTCTCAAAACGTCATTTTCACACATTGTCACTTTCGCAAAACGTCATTTGCGCAGAATGTCATTCAAGCCATTTTTTTCTCAGGAGAGACTTAATACTCTGCAGAATCTGGTAATTTATTAAAAATATACAAAAAAGATCATGAATATTTTTTTTATTACGTAATTAACTATATACGAGTAAGTACTTAAAATCATCTATCATGTAATTGGTTATTATATGATGTCTCTAAATTATTAACTTATGCTTAATGTAAGAAAGGCAAAGGATTTTTTGAAAATGAACCCTTAGCTTTCTATGACATCAAAAGGTTTAATTTAGCTTCCTGCAATATCGACACTTTTCACATTCTCTTTGTTATGATTTCCTAATGCCAACTCAAACATCACTCTGCATTTTATCTTTCTGAAATTAACAGAGGCCCTAGGCGACACCCGCGTATTCAACTTGTGTAGGATAGCGAAACGAGCTAAGTTCCAAGTTTTGATAGTCTATTAAATAGTGCCGAGTTCACGGAGTCAGGTCTTAGGAGTTCGAAGGCACCAGCTGCTATGTTCTGTATTTTCCTGTTCAGTCTATAGGTATTTTGTAGAGTTGTTGTTATTCTGTTGTCAATTAAAAAGGTTTGGTGAACATTCTATTATGGTCGTTTAGGGGTAATGTAAGCGTGACTAAATCGTAAAACTGGTTGAATGATAGTTAAGTTACTGTACAAAGATTATTTGGCGTGTGGCAAAATTCAAAACTAACGCCGCCATTTTGTTTTTTCAAAATAATGGGGAATGTCGGGCAAAGCTAATTGTAGATGGCGTGGTCATAGTTATACTACATAGGTTTAGGTAGTTAAATAAAGGTAAACAAATCGTAAAAAGGGTTTTTATAGTTTTTGGTTCTTTTTTACAAGTTTCCTCTTTTATTTATGTATGTTAAACTTTATCATTTATTCATAAACTACTCTTCGTAGATGTAACTGCTTGAGCATAATAATATAATATTTTGTAATTTGTCTATTGTACAGAGCCCAAACTCTAAACGAACGAATTATAACGTTGCTAAATTAAAGAGTACAACTGTGGCGTAGCATGACAACTGAAGTGACAGGTATTACGTTTAGTCGGTTATTGGACAGCTGTCGAGTCATGTGTTTTTTTTTGTTTACCTTTATTAAACTACCTAAACCTATGAGGTATAGGTCTCTACGGCCTACAATAAATTTGACATTTCGTTCATTTATTCCATTACGTGTTCATTCATGAGTTTGGTTTTATTTCATTATTTCGTTATTTTCGATGATTTCAATATTTTAAATCATGTATTTGACATGGAAAGTATCAGAATTTAAAACTTTAAATATTTCCTCGTAATCACTTTCTTCAAAATGTTTCTGACAAAACCTCAAACGTTGTTTTTAGGGTTCCGTAGTTCCTGCTGGGGTTGCGGGTTTGTCTGAGAGGGATATCGCGGCCCCAGCACATAGGCAACGGAAGGAACACGGGTGGGTTTTAGTCAGTAAAAGTCTGACACTCCCTCTCGCTCTGCCCAGAGCGGGAGGAGTCATTTGATGATTTCCCACCCAAAAAAAAAAAAAAAAAAAAAAAAAAGGGTTCCGTAGTAAACAAGGAACCCTTATAGTTTCGCCATGTCCGTCTGTCTGTCTGTCCGTCTGTCTGTCTGTCCGTCTGTCTGTCCGCGGCTTAGCTCAGAGACGGTTAGTACTAGAAAGCTGTAATTTGGCGTATGTATTTTTTATACACCACAGTCTTCTTATTTTAGAGTCTTTCGGAAAATGGTGGAGTCTTATTTCGGAGTATTTAAGAACACAACAACATGTAATTTACGCAAAAATAAAATAAAATCACCTCACGACTTTTATTTTTACTTACTTTACTATTGTGTTGGGAACTAGCTATGACGGCGTCATTTTGACAGTTGCCTTCCCCATTTACAATTTCACTAACACTAATGTTTATCAGCAATGGCCCGTCAATGTCATTGGAGCACTAAGTGATCACTGTTAACACTGTGCCAAATACAATTTTGACAAGTTTTTAAGGCTTTTGAGACTGATCTTATTTTTTTGACGAATTATTTTTTAGGCGAAGTCTTGACGTTTGTGAAATATTAGTGTTGTTCCCAGATATTTACTAAATACCGTGATCCAGGTATTTATCGATCGTGTGGTATGACGACCCCTCTCATGCTGAAAAAATTGAACAGTATTTGTTGAAAGTTTTGATTGTGCCTGCCTGCCACTGGCAAATGTAACAAAAAATAAGAGCGTTGATTCTGAAAGTGGGCAACGTCGCATATAGATGTTAAATATTTCACTGTTTTGATTAATTTGGCAATATTACTGTATGGAAATAAGAGGAGCTCGTGGCTAAGTAATAATAGCCGCATGGTTCGATCCATCAGGTTAAGCTAGTTCGGGTTGGTCTGTGGATGGGTGACCATCTTAATATACCGAGACTCCTCCGTGCCTCGGAAAGCGCGTTAAGCCGTTGGTCCCTGCTGTCATTCGTGGATCTTTGACTATCGTTACGGGTCGTCAGAAGCCCGAAAGTCTGACAACCAAAACCTAAAAATATTCTGATTTAAAAGAGTGTCCGTGGAGTTTCTTGCCCGTTCTTCTCCATAGGAACCTACTACGCGTTGGAATGGGCAACTAGCTTCATATTTCTGACTGACCGACCTCTTGACAATTCAAAAGTACCTGTAATTGGTTTATTTGAAATAAATGCTTTGAGTTTGAGTTTGACCAGTCTTACCAAGGGGTATCGTATTACCCAGTTACTGGGTTGTGGAGGTCAGATAGGCAGTTGCTCCATGTAAAATCCGGTATTTAGTAATTGCATCCTGTTAGATTGGAAGCCGACCCCAACATAGCTGGGAAAAGGCTAGGCAGATTGAATGTATGGAAATAAGAAATGTGGCTAACTAGCAAACTAGAATATTGATTATGAAATGCAATAATTAATAGCGTAACACCGAATATTTAGTTTTAGATGTAAAAAAAGTATTTGGAAACTTTCCAAATGCCTTTTTTACACCTAAAACGGGTAGAACATATATTTACAATTCATTGTTAATATTCTAGTTCGCTAGTTAGCCACATTTCTTATTTCCTTACAGTAATATTGCCAAATTAATCAAAACAGGTACATTTTTGACAGCTATTTGTGACGTTGCCAACTTTTAAGATAAACGCACTTAACAACTTCTTGTTTTTCAGCTAAATTTCGTTAATATGACGTCAATTGACCAATTAACAATTTTTGTAGAGAATCAAGGCGATTATCATGAATTATCCCGAAGGCTCACAAAGGTCTGCCATATCTTTGGTCTTGGACATTGTCCAGAGACAAATTGGCTGGATCCCAATATCAGCCCAGCACAAGGTTGCAGAGCTTCTAAGAATGCCGCGAATGAGAGTCTATGAGTGGGTCACTTTTTATACTATGTGTAAAAGGTGAGTACCTATTTATAAAAGAAAAATACCAGAAATAATTGTAAATAGTTAGCTGATAAAATAATCAATAAACTGGTTGGTGTCACATCATGTCGATCCTGTGTTCGCCCTGGGGCAAAATGTAGTTAGATATTTCCAGTCTCAATAGCGGCGAGGTGTCTGGATTTTCCCCGATTTTTATATAGTTGCCATATCTTGTAAAGGGTTGAAGGCAGGTCCTATTATATGGAACTAATATCACAAATATTGGCGAAATGTGGGTTTGTACTCGTAATTCAGCCTTGGCCACCTTTTCAGGGATTACCGGCGTAATCCATATCCATACTAATCTTTTTTTATGTGAAAGTAACTCTGCCTGTAGGTCTGAACTTTTCACGTCATGAGGACAGGACATCAAGGAGCGCTGTCCTGAATTAGACGCAGTATTAATTTATTATTCATAAACCAAAAGATATTTTGATAAAACAGGTATACTAAAAGATTAACAATTAAATTATCTTTAAAATGGTGAAGGTTTCAGAAAAATACGCTTGATAGATTTTGCATCATTCTCAGTTTTTTATCCGCGTTAGAAATATTTTTACAAAGGCGTCGCGCCGGCTTTTGCGCCTTCATTTCCTTTGCGATCCTTTGTGCGGCAAGGCCGGGCGCGTTGCGGCTTGCCCGGCAGCCGGTCCGGTGGCAGTGCCGGCGGCATAGTGTGTAGGAGCTATTTAATTGCTGAAAAGAAATTTGCAGTTTGAGTGCTAGAAGGATCTTTTGACCCTGAATGACATTGACAGGCATTGACATTGTCGATAAAAATTTGTGAAATTGTCACAAAAATAATTGTATTGACAAAAGATGGCGGCGTTAGTTCCGATTTTGCCACGATTTTCGCCCAAGGGTAAAAATTTAACATTATTTTCAGAATCTACCGGGGCAAGTTCAACGTCAAGGTCTGTGTGAGCCTGCCGTGTATGCTGCGAGGGTCTGACATACTTACTACTGCTGTAGAAGACGCCACTGGCTGCCACGTCGGCGGTTTATCTGACGACCAGATGTTTGGAGTAGACCTCGTGCAGTGTCAGGGCGCTTGCGCAAACGCACCTGTCATCGCTATTGATGATGATTACTATGTAAGTTGGTTTGAAGCAAGACGAGTATCTACGGATCGTACAATGCGGCGTTTTGATGTTTCTGCGTACCCCCATGGTACACAATGCATAAGGGCAATGTGTGGCATACAACGCACAGAAACTTGTAAGCCACATTTTCAACAGTTCCAACTATTGACATTCCCGTGTCTTTATATATATGAAGTGGCGATCTTTGTCAAAGCGAATCTACAGCTTTATACACATCCAAGAAGCACACGACACAAAAATAAAATATGCGTAATACGTCATAAAAAAGCAGTATTTAATAAAAACATTTTGGGCATGGCACCCAAAATATACAATAAGTTGCCAAAAAGTATCATAGACCTACCCAAAATGGACCAATTCAAATTAGATTTGCGCAAATTCCTAGTTGCAAAATGTTACTATTCAATTAATGATTATTTAAATGAAAGATGACTGATTTTATCTGTAATGGCATCACAAGCATAATGATTATTGAAATTTTGATTTGACTTTTTATTTTGACATTTCTATATTTAATGTATTTAATTTAAAATTTATTCTGTTTAATTAATGTTGCGATTAGTACCTAAGATATAAATTTGCACACCTCATTAGGTTATATTACAATGTACATTTTATACCTGTAACACCTTTTTAACATGTAATATGCAAATAAATTATTTGATTTGATTTGATTTGGTACCCTAAAGGCATACGTGCGTGACAATATTAGAGTAGCATTGCAATATTGAATGCGCATGGGCCGCGCGTCGCTGTCCCGTAGGTATGTACCTACCGTTAAAATTTGTTTTTAAATACCTATATTGATCAGTAAAAGGTTACCTTGAAGTTTAGTTTTTCATATTTTATTTTATTTTTAGGAGGACCTGAATGTCTGTGATGTATACAACATTATACAAATGTTGAAATGTGGATGTATACCACCATGTGGCCCACAGTAAGTGAAAAAATTAATGTTTGGTTTATATCTTCGTGACCTGGGTTCGATCTTCGGACCAGTAGGGTAGTTTCGTAACAATAGCAATGCCTTTCATTTTGACAGTTCAACAAAATTCATTGTGTTATTTCTTATTTTTTTGTTTTTTATTGTTACGAACGCTTTTAATGTTTTGCATCGTTTTCACATGTATAACTTCAACATGAATGATGTAAACAATATTTTGTAACCATATCAAGATTTAAAAGAGTATCCGTGGAGTTTCTTGCCTGCTTCTCCATAGGTACCTACTACGCTTTGGAATGGGCATCTAGCTTCATCTTTCTGACTGACCGACTCCTTGACAATTCAAAAGTGCCTGTAATTGGTTTATTTGAAATAAATGCTTTGAGTTTGGGTTTGGGTTTGAGTAACCATGATATATCAGTAATAGCCTAGTGTTGTGACTGTTCGACTGCCAAGTCATAGGTCTCGAGTTCGAACCCAAGGCGCACTTCTGACTTTTCGGATTCATGTCCGTATTGTATAATTGTCACTTGCTTAAAAAACGGTGAAGGAAAACATCGTGTGGAAACCGGCATCCCTGAGAGATATTTCTCGACGGCTTGTGAAGCCAAGTCAGAGGCCCATGGGCGGCTTTAATACTCTGACACCAGGTTAGTCAGTAACCACACGAAAAGAAGAAGAAAAAGCCATTATAAAATTATCTGTAGAAACCCGCAGTCTGGATTTATGCTAGGTCTGTGGTGAAATGTACCTACCTACTATAGCATGGAGAATAAAGAGGTGATGAGGTTATTAATTTGATTAAATTTTTATAAGTATGTACTTACAGGATTTTTTTTTTTTTTGTATGATTGCCGTTACAACTGTATTAAATCTGAATATATATATCCACAAAAGAGTTGAAATTAGAATTGTAGGTATATAATGTCAAATAATGGGAAGATTATTGAAGATATCATAGAAAAATTAAAAAACATTTTTTTTTTAAACTTCGTCATTTGACAATTAATTATTAACTGTCAAATTACGACGTTTTTTTGTTAATGAGGTACCAGGGAAGCCACATGTGCAGAAATAATTATTGCCAAACATCTTCAACGTAGTCTGGTCGTATCTTCAATTTTTGAGACTGATGACTTTATATACCCACAACTACTTATCAAGCTATACTTTTCCAGAATTAGCTGACCTCTCATTGTACGGAAATCCTATATAATGTGAGATCAGCTTATCGTGGATGTCGGATATGTAGCTGTGAGTCCATTCCCATAAAGCGATCGTCGTAATGATCAGATTTCTGTACATTATAAGCGTCACCTCTGTGGTGTTACTACTGCTGGTACTGTGTCGTGTGGTGTGGTGTTTTAAAATTTATTTTAGGTATAACTTTTTTTTGGTTTATCGAACAAATCTAAGAAAAACATATGTTTACGTACCAATGAGGTACTAAATTTTAACGAAAAGATGAACTAGTTATAACGCCTACAGCAAGGTGAAACTGACTTGGTCCAGTCATTCTAAAGTCAGAATGGCTGGCCACTTTCTTCGTAATAGTTTTCTCTCCTTAGCGAGGTACCAATTATTTGATGTCTGGTACCAAATAGGTACAAAAACTTGGTATTGCTCAATCTTCCAAAATTTGTCTTGGTTCAGTCATCCTGACGCTCACCATTACTTATTGCAGGGTGTGATTCCAGGAACGGAAGATACGCCGCTGAACCTATATGCGGCATGACAAGTCTGTTGGAGTGCGCCCCGGGGCCGGGATTTGGACTTCAGGACTGTTTTAGGAAGCAAGAATAAAATGTACTGAAACATTTTAAGTACCCATAACGATGTTTCGAAGATTTTAATTTTTATCTAAACGGCTAACGATATTCCTTAAAACTAAATAGTTTTTATCTTAATTAAAATTCTACACTATTTTAATGACGTAACTAATGGTTTCTCTTTGACCAATAGGTACTTATCGGTAATTTTGTTATGTACGTATGGATTTTTTAAATGAATAAATTGCACTAACAACTTCCTATTTTTATTCAAACAGCAGTAGGTACCTATAATCATAATTTGTTTGTTAAGAACACCATGAGGGTTTGAGTGAAAGTGTCCTTTTACCCAGAAATATTATCAAGAACGTAGGTCAGTAACAATATCAATAAAACACGGTAAGCGGCGTTGAAAATTTCAATTTTAGATGTTTTGTGCACATTTTAATATCCTGTCACAAAAACGACAGTATAAAATTCCAATTTTCCAGTGGAAGCACTCGAGACGTGGAGACGACGAACGAATGTATAATTAGTTTAGAAAGTCGACGAAATTACCGACGAACAAACGCCATGACAAACATTAGGGGTGTATTACTTTTGTGCCCATTAAAACGGGGGTCATCAATTGTGAAAGTCGTAAAGCGACAAACATTATAGCTTTATTAAACTTGGTAATTGTTACTGTGATTGTAATCGATGTTATAATTACAAGTTGTTAGGCGAGACTTAGATCAACTGAGGTCAAAAGCAGTAAATCTTGGGAGGCGTTCGTGATCCGATCGCCTCCCTCGGGATTGCCCTGTTCCGTAATTAAGTAGTTGCCTACTATTACAACCAATATAATCCGCGCCGCAAACTTTAATTACAGGTGAAAACTATCTGTTGCAAGAACAATAGGAAGTGTTCTGAGTGTGGCCACCTTTGTTTTACAATTGCTTAGCAAGAAGTGGTAAATAATTATAAGTTTGTTTTAACAGCTGCGTTGTTCTACGTGTGTACCAAGTTCGTAACAAGATAGTGCTAATCCGGTTAATTGTTGTCTGCAGTTTGTATAATTGAGAAAATTTTCGCTCCTGTTTTGTAAAAGCTTTTTCCGGTTTTAAAAGAAATGGCTGCACATGTGTTATTTCTACCGTTTTGTTGGTAGTCTCTGGTCAAAACCAGAAGGCACGACGAAGTATATTTTTTTTTGTATTATCATCCATGTTATATAACTTGGTTCGTTATTAGGCGGTCAAACCTCCTGTGGGTAAAACGACCCTTCTCATTATCCGTAGCCAAATATTTTCATTCAATATGATTGAATGTTAGTCATACTGTCTCGTTCTTTCCTTGTTGTCTCACTCCTTATCTTTAATAGCCTCGTAGTGAGTATGTGTTTTTTAAACAAAGTCATATTTACTTAATTTAAAATCCTATGGGGAACTGCGTGTTACGGACGGGACTCGTTATTCACCATAATTGGATTCTTTTACATGTTAAATGGTTTTCAGAATACATAGTTCAGCTTGTTTGCTTATGTTGTAGAGGCGTTCATTATGTTTCAATATTTTTTTCTCCATAAAATTACCTACAAAATTGAAACTATAACGTTATTCTCTTTTAAAATAGGTACGTCATATTTTTGAATCTCTCATTGTTGGTCACCGACTAACTGTGTGAACAGTAGTATTTTTAAATAAAATTTATTCAGGCTTCTCACTGTGTGATGTACAAAACAAAATATAAAAGTAACGTAGCAAACAGTTAGAAAATTGTAAAATTGAAAACTGTGTCGTTCACAATTTTCTTACATTACCTACTGCACATGAAAAGAATAGAAGATAAACATGTTCCTTTCTAAGTAATCAGATAAAACAACGTCTAACACAGAAGTACACAAGCTTCCGCGTATCGAGTGACGTGGATATCAAATTGAATCGTGTTGTGGGCGAAATTACACAATTTTATCAATTTATCTTTCACGAAACACGGGCAGCGGGCTCACGGCGGCAAAATAAAATGTCCAAATATTTGAAAAGAGCTGCAACGAGATAATGCCGTAGTTAATGGTGCTGCCGGACGTCGTGGCCGAGTTGTTATTGCTTTAGGAAACTGTCCCACACACACCACCACGTAATATCGGACAAACTCATATTTGTATGTTACTTGAAGAAAATTAAAAGGGGTCTGGCTCTTTGCTCCAAATTTTTTATACTGGTACAAACATCGATTTGCTGCAATTCAGCTCCTATTTTACCTGCATGAAACGAAATATGAAATAGCTATTAACGATCCTATTGATAACACATTTGACCTTTTGTATACCAATTTTAAAGCAATTTGTCGAAACCGAATTTGATAAATGATATTAATTATTTTCGCATTGATCACAAATTCATATATTTTGTGTAGCAATTCCATACAAATTTTTTAGGCGCAAGTGTGATGTAATTATATCAGCTTTAATGTCCCAAAGTTAGCATAAAAAGATTACAAGTTAAAAACAAGCTTTATTATTTTTCAAAGATTTTAATACCCCCATAATCTTTACTGCGCTGTTTAAAAATTCATAAAAGACATTCAAACGGGCCTTAAGTACCATTCAGAGACAGATCGCCTCAAAACATTGCTGGAGCCATAACAGTTCTTACACAACCAGGAAATGTTTTTGGGATTTTTATGGAAATAAAAGCCGATGGCCGATGGTTTTTGGGATGATGAAAGCCGACATAAAAATCCCAAAAAAAATAATCAGCCGTTCCATACATTTGGGTCGAGTAGGTATTGAAGTTTTGTATGGGACAGTTGATTTTTTTTTCGCGATTACGATTTCGGTCCCATTGCAACGGATGTTCAGTGTGATGGTCTGTACCACACACTTAAGTATGAGCACACCTTTCTGATACATGTTGTTTAAACACGTGTGATACAGGATACTTATCAATTAATAATAATAATAAGGATTAATAATTTTTAATATATAATGCACTCGTTATCGCGTTCTACCATTTTGAATAACAATTTTGCTGCATAATTTTTTTTTTTTAATTTCAATGTTTTCATTTTGTTCTATTGATAATTTTGATTGTAATTCTTGATATATTTTATTTTAATTACGATTATGATTTTGTTTTTAACTTAATGTTTTGTTCATTGTTTCAATTAAATTTTTTTATCCGTATAAAATCTTTTTAAAACGTGTATTTATAAGCAATTTTTTATGTAAGTGCTGTGTACGCCTGTAAGTGACTAATTCACCATAAATCAATGCTTATGTTATTTTCTATTATGTTAATGTTCTAGTGAATAGGTCGTTGGTGTACCTATCAAATAAATAAATAAATAAATAAATACTTAAAAGTGTGTAAAAAAATTTAATGCTTTACAATTTCCTCTATTACACCTCGATGTAACGTTACCCTATTTTGACGCTCGCGGCAAGCACCAGGGGCAGTCGTAACCGTAAAACGTATAAAATGGAAAACAAAAACGCAATAATATTTCCGAGTTGTGATCCCGCTGCCCTGATGGAAAACGATTCCAGTTTCCAGTAGATTTATTAAATGTTTGAGAATTGTGTCTATGAATACGTCATATTATTATAGGAGATATGAAAGTATGTTTAAAAAATAGAATCCTTTACGATTCCTCCTATTACACCGCGATGTAACGTAAGCCTATTTTGACGCAAGCGGCAAACGCCAGGCCAGCCGTAACCGTAAAAAGTACACAATGGAAAACAAAAACGCAATAATATTGCCGAGTTGTGATCCCGCTGCTCTGATGAAAAACGATTCCAGTTTCCAGAAAATTATTAAATGTTTGATCTATTGTTTTGTTTCCAAAAACTTGTCTACAATAAAGCAAAAATAGCAAGAGCACTCCGAAATTATTGTAGTATTCATTATTATTTCTTTGGATCATAATATAATTTGTACATGGAGTAGACCGGTCGGGAATAATAAAATAAGTAGGTATTACAAGGATGATGGGCATGTTGTAGCTAAAGCTACAACGTTTTGCAACGATATACAGCCGCAGTTGACGAGGTCATGCTTAAGACTGGTTTCACAGCTGTCCGGGAGACCCGTACGGGGGGCCGTCCGTACACGGGAGACCTGTACGGGCAGCGCCCGAAGTGCATTGAAACGAGGGAGTAGTAGGATACGTTGTACGGGCTCTACCCGGTTCGCGTACGGACCAATTTGCGTCGTTATGAAACTATTATCTAGCGCCTCACGTGTGTCTCTGTTCCAGGAGTCCGTACGGGTCTCCCGGACAGCTGTGAAACCAGCCTAAGATGGGTGATGGTATGAACCGATACACACCGGATGTGTTGAACTATGTTTGTGTAATTGGCATACCTATGGCAATTTTTACGGGACAGTGATAGTCCTGAAAGTCTGATTACCACGCTCGACGTCCACCCACAGGTTCATTCATGCATGTAATAATAATACCAGCCTATTATTGTCCCACTACAAGGCAAAGGCCTCTTCTCATACAGAGAAGGCATGAGCATTGATCACCACGCTTGCTCAAGAGGGGTTGGCGATTTCAGACTTATATTAACTTTAAGTCCAGGTTTCCTCACAATTTTTTTCCTTCACCGATGTCAGTAATGTCCAAGATAAACCCAGAAAATATGTATGAATTGAAAAATGATTTGAAAGAGTTACATTGGTACTTGCCCGGATTGAACCCACAACCTCATGCATGAGAGGCGAGGCTTTAACTACTGAGCAATCACGACTTTTATGCATGTTCCTGCTCAAATATGGTTTTGCACGCAGGATTGGCTTCATTATTCAATCCATGGCAATTCTAGGAAACATAAGCTACACTTAGGGTGTAACCTAACCACATCCTGTAATACTTCTTAAATACAGATTCTGGCCCGTTTCTTTTCATTGCTTTATGAATGAAAATTGTAGGCAATATTAATTGCATTCGCACACACAGTAGGTATTTCTGTGGGCGTAGTCACGCGAGTATTCCGTGAATTTCGTTCTTTTCGACAATGTAGGAGTATGAAGAACTATTTTTTTAAACTATTTAACCAAGAAAGGTACCTAAATCATGAAAGATTTAGATTCAATGGCACTAATCACCCTTTTTTTAATGTATGGCATCTCGTAGTTGATCTCTGAGGTCATGACTACTTGGGGGCTATCCTGTGGCTCCCTTAAGCTACTCACTTAAAGACTCCAGCCAGGGCAAACAATAACTTACGAGTATACAGAGTGGATTTTTGAGATGGGGCAGTACACGTTTTGAGACACGTTGATCTGCATTCAACAAAAATAAAATAAATGAAATATTTTTCTTTATTTCTTTCTTTCATTCACAGATTTTGAAATAAAATTACTTAAAAATCCACCCTCTTAGGGCGTCGCTAGGGGGAGGACAAAAAGATGGGACAGGCTGGATCAACTGTAGGTAATTATTATTATCAGGGGAATTTAAAGCTAAAGGCCCAGTTAAGGCACGTGCTGGCGCTTCGTTGTGGAAGGGTCAGGGGTGACTCTCACCCAATAACAGCCATATATTTGTACGGCTGTAATCGGGTAGCAAAGGTAGATAAAATCAGAAAGCTGTCTCATGTCAGTCGTTGTGGTTTGTTGATCATATAGAGGTATGAGGAACAGTGTGAAGAGTTTCTCATTCTCTATAGAAATCCTCCGACCAGACGGGTGTTCTCTCTGGTGGGCCCAAAGATTGATGTCAGGATTTTGTATATAGGCTAATATGCTATACGGTGCGGATAACACTGTTTGCGTGATGCAGGATTTGCGTGACGTCAGGTGGGATATGTAGTTTACATGTGGCGTTGTAAGTAGATGTCACCTCAATCAAAATAACAACGGCAAATTACGTACTTTGCTTAATTACTCTGCATGAGATTTTATATTGCATGTGTTTTCAAACACCACGGGGATCATGAGTGAGATCGTGTATCACCAAGATCTTTTCTCTGCATGGCAATAAATCATTAAATGATATTAAAAAATAAAGCAAAATACTAACTAGCTAAATATGAATCTTGTAACGGTAACCAACGCAACGGTGGCAAACTATAATTAATTATTTTCTAGCACGTACCATGCTGGTATAAGGATATTGATTACTAATTAAGTCCTTTACTTCCAGATGTGTATTAAGTATCGCAACTAGTGTGAGGAAGCCGCTTTGTTATCATCCCTGGGGTGACACGTCCAGGATATTACTCGTATTATGAAAAACAGGAATACGAAAAATAGTGTTTTCGTTTGCTTGTAGATTTTTTATTATTTTAGGTTACTGTTGCCTATGCTGAGAAAACGTACCTATGTTCCTTGAATAAAAGTTTCGCTATTGAAAATTAAATTAGTTTGGAACGGATTTCACTAGCGAAATAATTAAGATGTTTGAGGGTTGGTTTCGAAACTCCTGGACAATATAATGAACTTGTGTTACATGCAATCTTATTATAGGTAGTAGGTACCTATAAGTTATTACTGAGCACTAAATGACACCTTATAAATAGAAAGAAACAAAGAAAGAAAAGAGAAAAGAAAGAAAAGAGAAAAGAAAGAAAAGAGAAAAGAAAGAAAAGAGAAAAGAAAGAAAGAAAAGAGAAAAGAAAGAACAGAGAAACTAAAGAAAAGAGAAAAGAAAGAAAAGAGAAAAGCAAGCAAAGAAAAAGAAAGTAAGAAGGAAAAGAGAGAAAATAAAGAACATATAGGAAAGAAAGTAAATACATTTATTTAGATAAAAAGGCACACAACACAACATAATTATAAGAGTATGGCCGCCTAAAATTGTACATTTGGGGAAAAGTTTGTGATTTATTTATTTATTTATTTATTTATTTAACAGTTTATGTACACACATATAAATAGACAAGAAGAAAGGAACAGAAAAATACGTACAAAGGTGATGCTTATTTCTAAAGAAATCTCTTCCAGCATACCTGCGATAGGAAAGTAGTTAAAGAGATGTAGACAACGTGTGTAAGATTAGAAGAGAAAATAATATACATAAAATAAAAACACTGGATTATTCACTATTCCTTCTCAGTTATGTACAAAAAAAACAGGCTTATTTTAAATTTTTATGATATGTTTTAAGTTGATCTGGTTAACAGAATTATGGAGAATCATATATAATTTTTAGTCGAAATATATTTCGCTTTTAGGAATTATCGGAGATTTTTTTTTAATTGACTTCTTTCTACTTCCATACAAAATTCGTGTGTCCCACTACGACATGTCGCACATTGAAGTCAAAAATATGTACCTAATTGATAAGTAACCATTACATTTTGAAATGGTTAACTTTTCCTATAAATGTTCTAGGTTTTTTTTAATTTGTCTAATTCAGATAACGTTTTTAAAGTATTAAAAACCAATTTTAAAAATGTGTCTCACTTTTCGTTCCCGTATGTTACTTCACGTATGTTACTATTTATCTGTGAAACTAATGAGAATCCAAGCGCGTTAAAACTATTCTTGGGTCAAGGCAACGCCATACTAAAGGTTGGTCAACCGCCGGAAAAAAAGCGCCATTTATTTTTCACTACAAGTGAACATCAAGTCGATCGGAAAATTTGTCTCGAGAGATTATCGTACTTTTAAGAGCTGATGATTAAGGTATGATCGCAAGTTTACTATATTATTTCAAATAGTACGTGTTGCTAGACTATTTGATTACCAAATAACGCTGTGCGGTGCCTTTTAACTTCAAAACTCACATCAATACAATTTTTTTTTGGCTATGTCCATAGTATTTTTGATTCACGGATGATACCGTGTGTTACTATTATGTGACGTAATATTCGTGATCTTTTGTTAAGCTGAGTGTATACTATAGAAACTTAGTTATTTGCTTCTTTATATCAAACTCAAAATTCATGTATGAATAAGATTCATTCATTTTCAAATTAAGTAGTTACCAATAAGATTTATTTTGTAAGTTTCATATAATTTTATGATAACTAAAAAATTAAGATTTCCTAATGAAAATTATTTCAATTTATCAAATCTTAAAAAAAAAAATTATATAAAATATAAATAATACCTTACCATAACTCATTATTTTTACAATTTGAAATGTTTTCGAATTGTCAAAATAACAGTCATTACAGAATAATTAGGAATTTCTCTTACATGAACTCTAGGCTTTACAAACTTCACTTGTGTTACCTTCATTCACGAACGTTACCGTGTGTTACCAATTCACGACTGTTATTGTACAATTTTTGGCGGCCATACTCATAACACAAGTAAAAAAAAAGAAATAAAAATAGGAAACAAATAAAACGTGTAAAATAATAATTTTATAGGAAAGTGTGCCTCGTGCAATAGGCAAAGAACTATCTCAGAAACATTATATTCGAGATTTATAACCCTTCTAAACCGTAGTCTGGCAAAAATACCAAAAGTTACCCATAAAAACATTCAGCCGGCAAAAATATATTCCGTTCATAAATAGGTCGGAAATCGCGTCAAGGAGTAAACACAATAAAATTATGACGCTGTTCACGGGATCTTCTCAGTCAGCTTTACTTGCCCGGAAAGATAAGCGGCATACACATTTCATATTTTCTTCTATTCTCCGCAACGAAAAGTGAGAAAATTATTGTTTAGCTAAGCTTGGAGTACACGAGCGAAGTGCAAGTTGAAAATAATAATGATGTTTGTGATAAGGCAAACTTTATAAAATCATTTCTAAATATAATCTTTTATAAGATCTAAGGATGGGGATACGTTTTCCATAATTACAATCATTAAGTGAAAATACCGTAAGAAAATGGAAACTTGATTACTCTTAATTGCTTGAAAGTATTTTTTTCCTTGTGGTACCTATTTGCTTTTCTCCTACTTATGTTTTAAAGTCTTAGGAGGAGCTCGTAACTAAGTAATAATAGCCGCACGGGTCGATCCATCAGGTTAAGCTACGCTTGCCGGGGTTGGTCTGTGGATGGGTGACCATCTTTTCATACCGAGACTCCTCCTCGCCTCGGAAAGCATGTTAAGCCGTTAGTCCTGGCTGTCATTCGCGGATCTTTGACTATCGCTACGGGTCGTCAAAATCCCGAAAGTCTGACAACCAGTCTAACCAAGGGGTATCATATTACTGAGTTACTGGGTTGTGGAGGTCAGATAGGCAGTCGCTCCATGTAAAATACTGGTATTCAGCTGCATCCGGTTAGACTGGAAGCCGGCCCCAATACAGTTGGGAAAAGGCTAGGCAGATTGATGTTTTAAAGTCTTAACCCCCGAAACCCAAAACTATTACAAGGAGTACGACTATATCTGTCTGTAGATACATAGTATAAAACAAAGTTGCTTTTCTTGTCTCTCCATGTAACTGCTTAGCATAATCAGCCTATACACTATAACTGCTCCGACGCAGGTCTCTCCTCTTCGAGAGTGAACGGGGTCTAATTTACCACGCGGGCCCGGTGCGGGTTGGTAGATGTCACATGTCTTCGAATTTTTTGTTCAAGGACATGCTGGTTTCCTCACGATGTTTTCCTTCACCATTTTGAGAGCAGTGGTGATGAAATTATTTACACAAAGTAAAGCGCTTGCCTACAACTCGTAAGTCGAGGCCATTACCTACCACTGGGCACTGCTCTAACTGCTTAAATATTCTAAAAAATAAAATGGATTGTGATGATGTTTTCACCATAGATGTATTATTTCAAATTAGCGTTATCTATGGTTTTCACCATAATTTAGAGCACTTTAGTATTTAATTTAGATATAAGTAGCACAGAAATCTTGTTGTTTTGACATGTCGCCATTGTGCAAAGCAGGGATCGCTAGATAACTTATAAAGGGGAGCATGATGCAGTAGTGATGATCTAATCCGCTTTAAATTATAGACGCTTTATAGACTATCTATCTTCTGTAAAAGAAAAATGAATTGCTGTTCGTTAGTCTCCTTACTAACACTCGACAACGGCTGGATCGATTTGGCTAATCTTGGATTTGAAATATTTGTGGAAGCTGGACTTCCACTAATATTTCTATTAATATTTTGGTAGGTTTAAACGGTGAGAAAATATGGAAAAACTGCGAGGAAAATAGTAAAAACAACAATTTTATTTTCCCAAACAAACTGTTCCTAGCTGACGTTACCATAAATCCTAACAAAAAGTACTAGGCTTGCATGAATTCATGATAGTACGTACCTATTTACTCGTAAATAGGTAGGTAGGTAGGTATGTGCGTAGGTAGGTAGGTACTGTATGTAGGTAGGTAGGTATGTGCGTAGGTAGGTAGGTAGGTACTGTATGTAGGTAGGTTGGTATGTATGTAGGTAGGCAGGTAGGGTAGGGTAGGTATGTAGATAGAGTAGGTAGGTAGGTAGGTATGTAGGTAGGTAGGTACTGTATGTAAGTAGGTAGGTATGTAGGCAGGTAGGTACGTTAGGGTAGGTAGTTAGAGTACTAATCTGCAGCGCACCTACCTACCTACCCTAGGTAGGAAAGTGCGCCGTAGATTAGCACTTAGTGCTAAGCTAGTAAAATATTTTTTTTAGCGCGTTGCTTTACGCTATTATTATATCACGTTGTTACAAAACTCGGCCGCAGTCTAAACGTGGAGACGTCTGTGCTATGCCGCTCTGGCTTTGCTGTGCGCGTTTAGGAGTTAGAGGGGGTAGTAACCAAAATTGCCTATCTTCAATTAGATTTATCAGGAAGTTGATAAGACTTAGGTATAAAATAAAAATAACACGAGTAACTACATGATATTTCCAAACTTTTTGTGTAACAGAAACACAAAATATTAAAATTTTCTCGATAAAAAAACATCAGGAAGTTACCTCAAATTTTCCCGTATTTTCGATTTGTACTTAATATGGTAATGATTAATTGGATAAAAATTAGATGATTATTTGTATTATTATAAGGCGAAAAAATTTGTGTTGGCTTTTTTTTTTATTCCTTTTATTTTTGGTTTTATTACGAGTACAAGCTTTTAGCACTTACGACGTTCTTAGTTCGTGGAAGAAGTCATCTTCCGTCGCACGTTGCGGGAACTTCAAGCATATTTTTGTTTCACAAATCAGTCGCCGTCGCTCTGTTGAGACGAGAGGACTGCGCTCAAATTTTTGGCTTCGCTGTGATATAATTTATTTGCGTAAATAACCCAACAGCCTAACGAAAGCCTCCTGAGGTGTTGGTCAAGGCTCTTAGCAATTATGTCATTGGCCGTCACGACTATCGGATTATTTTTCAAAAACACAAACAGCTTAAAAAATCTAAACAAAAATTTGACAGAAAAAGAGATAAGCTTGACATTATGTCTACAGTAAAAATGCATTAACATTTAATTAATTAATATAAGATATATATATATATTTTTTTTTTTTTTGCATTAGCATTTTCTCAAACATGCTTGGAAATTCGAACATTCATTTCAGCGCCGGCAATATCTGGCGTGTTTAGTGGCTAAATAAATTACTATAAAAAGTCATATCTCGACACCAGCAATGAATACAACTACACTTACACCAGAGGCATTTCAAAGAAAAAATGTGATAAGTAACTTTTTTATTAATAAAGATAATTAATTGTTTTTTTTTGTGTTGTCAGTTCTCTTGACAATACAAAGAATGTCGTTATTTAATTTCTTTATTAATTGTTAGTTTTGAAATTAACCCGAGTTAGTAGTAGTAATACACAAAAAAAACGATAAATAAATATGCAATAAATTACACCAACTCATAGTTAGCGTAGCGTACATTTAAATGGAATGTCAAAAGGTGAGAATGCTAAAATATTACATTAAATTCATATGAATTGTGAAACTACACCTAAAATAAAAAACATAAATTCTTTACAACATTATTAATTACAAAAAAAAAAATACTAATAGCTTAAACCGCCGTGTAATAGTACAGGTAAGAGTGTGCTAACTCTCAGCTAAGTCTTGCCTTTTTTGTTACGAACATTCACGAACGGAATACACTAGGCTAACTAGAGATAGCTAGCGTAATGTATGTCGCGCGATTGCAAAAATTACATTCACTAAGCGTTATGGAAAATTTGTAACTTCGTTATTTTTTGGAATTTCTATGTAATTGTTTTGGTACTAATTGAAAGTCCATACCATAAATAATTTTGCATTGAAAACGGAAATTGTCCAAAATTCAAGTTAGCGTAGTGTAAATTGCTGGTGTCTAATCTGTAAAAATGGAACACACTTTTGTTGGTTGGTTGCTCCATGGCAACCAAGGAGGCAACTTATCAAAGATTTCATTTAAATTTCGTTTTGGCTTGCAGATAGAGGTGTTTAAAGTAAAGAAGAAATAAATGAACATAATTGGCGCGAGTAAAATTATCGTTGTTCGTCATTGATTCTGGAATTTATAATTAATTCACTTAGTTTTAATTACCGCCCATTGTTTGAGAAAAGTACTATACTGATGGACTCACGTATGTGTGCCTCGGTTTCGCCTCGGCCCACATTTTCATTTAGAATCGCCACGTTAGTCATTTAATTCTTCGTATTTTGTACCCATTTCATGGACGTAGTTTTATTACTTCTATCATATACACACATACTTAAACAATTTCACTGGAAATGGTGTCCTTACTGAAGCGATCGATAAAAACTCACAAATCTATCGATTGGGGTAACAAAATAAAGGATTTTATTACGCCAGTGTCACCGGGAATATTATTTAAATAAAAAATCGAATTGGCTGTTTTTTTGGGCCAAAAGGTATGTTTAAAAATAATAATTTGAGACCTATCAAAATGATGGGGTTTATTGACACTGGGTATACTCGTATTAAAAAAAAACTAAATGGCGGATATTTGGCGAAAAAATCTCCCAAACCTATCAAGTGGTTTTAAAAGGTGATTACAAAAAATTATACAAATTATTTGTTAAAATGTAATTTGGAATGAGAAATCCTAACTAAAAAGCGTAAAATATCATGGTCATCTTAATTCCACTTTAAGTTCACTTTGTACGTAGTCGGGTTTTTGTTCTTTTTTATTTATTTTTTTTGTTCACAAAGGTTTTCGGTGGGGATTGGTTCTACTCGCGCTTCGCGCAGGAAAGGTTTTCATGACACATGCTAAGTGTCTTTGCACAATACGGTGTAAAATCCACTATACCAATAATTTTTTTTAACTTGGGTAACACTGTTGCTAAGTGCAAAATCCACGATATAGCATTATATTTTTTTACTTGGGTATCACAGTTTTTCACGAAGACGTGAGATACAAATTGTACAAGGTCCTAAATAAAATTTGGTTACATTTGAATTTGAACCTTGTCACGTCAATATAGAGTTTCTAGTTCCAAAACTTGCATTTCATCTAAGATTCTGAATTCAAGCTTAGCGTATAGTATATGCAAAATAAACAGATGTTTTTAGTTTTACCTATTGAAGAATTGCATTGAAAATAAAGGGAGTGGGCAATGATCATATTTCGTTAAATATTGTAATTAAAAAACCATTTCGACGAATAGGGTTGCTGATCACTGCGGTCCAACAAATATTCTAAGTTTATTGATATTTTTGTTCAATCATGTTCGTCCTTAATAATTATGACCCTTATGATGTTATCATTCTAAAAAGGCTTGTTTTCCTCAAAGTAAAAAAGAGAAGGTAAGTGATACGATTAGTTAGATAGTATTTGCTTCCATATCGTCAAAAAAGCAAGTTTATTGAGTTTATTTTCATCATGACTGATAATGTAGTACATAGTATAATACTTTGATGATGATCCGCTCGCATTTGCGCGGTTTTCTAATCAATGCCTATAACTGACTAATAAACATCGGATATATAATTATAAGATAACAATTATGTTCAGAGGTAAATAAAAACGTTTAAAATAGTAGCCCACGAGCATCGATAACAGATTCACGAATATACAATAATGTAATATCTGGAATAATATACCTACTTGTATACAGCGATCATACTCGTACTTAGGTAAATTGAATAGGCCATTTCATCTGATTATTTTTCGTATACTTAGTACAGAAAATTCAAATTCGGATTCTATACCTAGCTAGATAAACGCCGGGAGAAAAGTTTCTGCCGGCGAGAATGGATTGTGTTTTGTTTTCGTCGTGTTTGATGAGAGGGGTAGGTAAGGGTTGCGCGGGTGAAATTTGATTTTTTGCTGGCTTTATGCGCCCTCTTAACCTTAGCAGGCCCGGCGTAGTACTGAGTTTCAATGGATTATGCGGCCAGCTTAAACTGATTTTGTGACTGACGTGTGGCCTACTGCACTTATGAAAGTATTTCATTTCAGTGTCTAATTAATAGAAAGATTGATATAATTAAGGTTATCAACTAAATGGTGAGTTTTATATGATATTAATTAACTAATTGAATATGTCTTTACTTTTTCATGTCCAACTACATTAGGTAATTGCTTCGATGATATGAGAAGACTTGCAGACTCTATGATATTTATTATTCTGTTACTGGACAAGCATCTATACAAATAAATAAAAGTGAAGTGTCTGGTTGTTATGTCAATGTACCATCTTTTTACTAAATGAAGAAAGTTACGGTACTTATAACAAAAAACCGGCCAAGTGCGTGTCGGACCACGCACAATGAAGGGTCCCGTATTTGGGATGAATTTATCCCAACAACAAACAATACGTCGATATATTATTATGTTACGGTCAATTCTGCAACTCCAAATGTAAGTTTGTAATCGTAAAAACATATTGTTTTGGTGATAAAACTAAAAAAAAACATTTTTTGGACTTTTTCCTTTACATGTGCTGTGAAATCTTGCTTTGTGCAAAATTTCATGATTCTAGGTCAACGGGAAATACACTGTAGGTTTTTATTTATTTGCGAGTATCAAAATATGTCGCTAAAATGCCGTATGTTTTTATTGCGTTGACTCTAAAAGCTTGATTTTTTTAGAGCTCTTAGGGACTACAGATCTACGTATTTGTTATTAATTTCATGAAACCTCCACGCATTCCTGAGAAAAAAAAAGATCCTGACAGACTGACGGACGGACAACGAAGTGATCCTATAAGGGTTTCTTTTTTTTTTTTGAGGTACGGAGCCACAAACAACTCTTTTAAAAAAAATTGTCTATCTGTCTGTTTGTTCCGGCTTAATTAGACCGATTTCTTAGACTTCACTGGCAGATAGCTGATGTTATGAGGAGTAACTTGATTACTTTTATTTTAAAAAATTAATTAAGAAACACGCGGGCGCAGCCGCGGGCAGGAGCTAGTAATTAATATGTATTTAGATAGATAGAATATTCTTTATTATGCACACCATACTTATACTTACGTATACTTTATTATTTCATCATATAGTATGAAGGAGTGCTCGTGATCTTTTTAGGAATGAACCAGAGTTAAATGGAAGTGTTGGGTTATGATATAATAGCCGATCGTGGCCGATCGTTAGCACAACAAGAGATTCCTTCTCAACACAAAAATAACTTACACAAACCAGGGCTCGGAAACGTTATTTTAAATAACGTTTTTAAAACGTTTCTAATAGTTCTTTGAACAACATTATGTTCGGAACGAAAACGAAATGAGAACGTTTATTCCGCAAAACAAAAACCGGTCTATTCTACAGGACGCAGCCGCACACGGGGCGTGCGCCGACAAGCATGAACTTGTTTAGTTAAATTATACCTTATAATCATTTCATTACATCTTTGATTCCAATGCGCTTGCCGTAAGGGTTGTGTTGCGAGTTTCCTATCGATCAACACAAAAATCGAAAAAAGAACGGTTTAAAACGTTTTATTAACCGAGAACGATTTAAATTTTGTCCTCCTTCAAAAACGTTTTTATAACGTTCCGTTCGATCGTTACCAAAACAAATCGTTTCTTAGGTTTTTAAGACGAAACCGTTTCGAAAAATATACCGTTATCCGAGCCCACAAACAGACTAGCAAAAAATATAAAGGAAACCAGATACATGACAGAATTCCATTTCAGTTACTACAGATAAAAATTACCGCTGACATTCTCGATAGGTTTGGCTTTACATATTAAACAACATGGTATTTTGAACAACAGAAATAAATAAATATAATACTCGTAATTATAATTCGTGTGTAAACATTTTCTGGTTTCATCAAGAACGTCTTTAATTTTCACATGAAAATGTATCTCAGAAATTGGTTGTCATTTCTGTGTTATAATTAATTTTTATGTACTTTTATTATCATTAATTTTATAAAAACATTCAGTTTAAATTAAGTACCTTACCAATTATATTTTGTATGTCGGTATACGTACTAATACGAGTACTTCATATATTTTCGTAGAACGAATTTTCAGGTTCTATTATATTTGTTTGTGAACATATTTTATTAGGTCGTAAACTTCCACATTTTAGGTAAGAAGTGGCTTAAATGGGACGAAAAGTTGAGCGTAAATATTTTATTTTAATACCACCACTTACTATGTCGGGACCTGTGCAGTAAAACAGAGGTCTGTCCTAAAGAAAGGTAAAGTGGTTAGTATAGGCTTTCTCATCGACACTACGTACCGTGTCCGACCGTTTGCAATTTATACCTTCTAACTTGGTTTATCTCAACATTTATAGGCGAGAATGGATAAGGGATTATTGTTTTTCCTCCCAAGATTGTCCTGATTTCGCTTGCCTAACTTTTTGTTACAAAAAGCGGAGGAATAAAACTATTATTTTGAGTGTTTCGGAAAACTAGTCTTTTTTTTATTTGTTCGAATTTCTGATAACATTAAATACAAGCCGGCAAACTGCTGCAAATGATTTATTTACTGCGTAAATACGCCAGATTAAATTCAACTCCTTTTATAACATGCTAATCTAAAGTGCCTTTTTATTGCCGCAGTTTTGCATCCCATCTTATTTATTGCAGATTGAACCCACAAGTAGTTAATAAACATCAAGGGAAGAAAACGAAACTCATAAAAGGGCTGTATCATTATTTACATAAACGCTATAAAACCGAACAAAGAAAATTTATGCGGCAAACTTTTGGGCAATATCCGTTTTCTGTGACACGTTTTTTCGAGGGCCGTTGTTCATCGTTAATCTTGGAAACAAAAACAGCAAGTTTGGTCGCGGCGCGTCTGCGCCACCCATAATTTACGTGAAACAAGTGCGCGCGACATGCGGTGTTGTACCTACCTACTATCTACCTATAGCTATACAAAAATTACCTTCCGAATACTTGGCCAGGGTCTCTTTCATGCCAGCTTATTATACGTGGCGACTAACTGCTATTAGTTGGCAAAGTTCCGCACACTTTCAACATGTACGACGTCGGATTTCACGGTGCTGAAATTACAAGCAGTTTTCGGTTCTGCTTAGCGTTCGTGTTCCGTGTTATGCACGTATCACAGCAATATTATAAATATTTTGCGAAAATAGCTCGACAAATTGCGGTGGGAATTTTTATTCCTTCGGTTTTTGCCGGTTTTGTGTTCCGTAATTTTAGGTGGGACTTTTAACAGTGTTACGCCTCGTGCAGACTAGCGCGACGCGACGGCGTGACGCGACTCGAACAATACAATTTCTTATGTTGGGGCTACATTGTCGCGTTATCGCGAACTAAACTTCGCGCGCTCTCTCTCGCACACCGCTCGACGTATCGCTGAGCAACAGAGAACGCGTGAAGGAAAGTTCGCGGTGACGCGACAATGTAGCCCCAACATAAGAAATTGTATTGTTCGAGTGCCTTTACTATATTATGCTTATAATAAATGCCTTTACTATATTATGCTTATAATAAATGCCTTAACTATATTATGCTTATAATAAATGCCTTTACTATATTATGCTTATAATAAATGACTTTACTATATATAAGAATTAATAATGATGATTTATTTGGAATAAAATGTAATAATTAATAATAACTAATGTTTATTAAAACGTAATGTATTGTCATAATTATAATCCATATTATAATTATTATGTAATTTAATCATTTGATATGAAACATTTGCAGTGCCCTTACAGGGTGCATGTCTTAGTACTGTGTCATGAAATTTGAATGCATGCCTACTAACTAGTGTTTTACATGTTAGCAAATAAAGAAAATGTTTTTATTATTATTTTAAGTCGCGGCTGTTACCACTAGGCCACCAATGCTCTTCATCGATGTGTAAGCTTTTTTCCAACAATGTGCAAAGCCTACGACCGCAACATAATACGACCCTTTACATCATACGACTTCTCATCTAAATTAACAAAGAATAATACAACCAACACTGTCACAGTATTTACTAGTCTCACTTCACCCAATAGTTCCGACGGTAAATTAAAGAAAAACACAGCGACAGCTGTCAGTCTCCCGTGCAATTAGTTAAAGTCAACCTGCCACGGGTTACTATTTACCCGCGGTTCCTAATCTACAAGCTACAACTACCGTCAAATTACGCCGTTTAAGAACGATGACGGTAATTGGTTTTCGGTAGTGAATGTAAATTATTGTTTAGGCTGTCTTCGAGTTGTTAAATGGTTTTCACGAAATGGTTGTATTATGCTTCAATCTTCTTCAATTAATAAATTACCTAAGGTTGGCTAGGGCTTCGATGCTCTAAGGAAATTATCCTTATGCTGGGGCTACATTGTCGTGTTATTGCGAACTAAATTTTGCGCGCTCTCTCTCGCACACTGCTCGAGGTTTCGCTGAGCAACAGAGAACGCGTGAAGGAAAGTTCGCGGTGACGCGACAATGTAGCCCCGGCATTAGAGTATTGTGAGAGTTTGATTTCCATAGTAGGTACTAACATAAAAAATATTTCCATGGCTTACAAGATTTATTTCAAATCTGAGTAGGTACCGGTCAACTGCCCTAACTTCGCCTGGCATCCTATGTTTGCCTATAATGAAAAAGATGTTATAACTTGTTCATTTTACTTGTATGGCAATCTAAACTTTTTAAGTTTTGATTGCCATACAAGTAACATGAAAAAGATATTACATATTTTTCATTATAGGCAAACTTAAGACGCCAGGCGAAGTTAGGGCAGTTGACGGTACCCAATTTGTAATGTGTAATTTTATTTAAAGGCATCCCAGCTTAATTTTAGGGTGGTTGTTTCGTTATCATTGTAATCTAAATTCAAACTCAAATCAAAATATTAAAAATATCATAAACAATATCGGCCATACAGCAGAAACAAGACGCTGCTAATCTTTTTACGAGTATATATTCTGAATCGATTTACGTAGAACACATAAAAAAAATGGTTACTTAAATAAATTACAAAAACAATTTTATACATGATCTTGGCGGTCTATGCACCGAATGTTCCTACTGCTGGAATACAGGCCTCCTCTCGGTGAGAGGGCGTGGGCCATAATCCACCACGCGGGTCCAGTGCGGGTTGGTTGCATGATCTATTACTATACTGCTCTGCTAAGCCGAATGGCGCCATCTCAATCGGAGTAAGTTTTGAGAAAATTTACTTTTTGTAAATTGTAATTTAAAGAAACTTAAGGATAAAAAAAAATCTTAGTGGTTTTTTAAATGTTTTAAGTTAGATAGCGCTATTTGGCTTCTACCATTAAAAGCGAAATTATAGCTACTAAAAGGCCGTATCTCAGAGATAACGCCTTTCGGCTTAACAGGGCAGAATAGGTACTCTAAGCGCGCACGCGTTGGCCGCTATTAATAGAAACATAAGCATATCCAGCCTATAATGCTCCCACTGCTTGGAAATAGGCCTCTTCTCTGTTTAAGGAAATGGGCCGTAATCCACAACGCGAGACCAGTGCGGGTCGGTAGCACGATCTAATACTATACTCTATGACACGCTTCTGCTACTATTAAATGAAGATTTTCGTTAAAGTAAAACTAATCTCTTCGCGTGTAATCTAAAACTATAAGCAAATTGAAATGCAACACAGACTATAAAACCGCCCTATCTGCCTATTATGCGTACGCTTACTCCTGGCTAAATTATGGTATCATTCTGTGGGGAGACAGTACTGACTTTTTGGACCTTTTCATCCAGCAAAAGAAATGTATCAGAATATTGATGAACATAAACCAACGAGAGAGTTGTAGGCCACACTTTATTAAACAACAAATTCTCACACTACCAGCAATATATATACTGCAAAGTTGTATATTCGTTAGGAAAAATAGGCACCTCTTCAAATCTAATATCGAGCTAAACGAAAACTATAACCGACGGAACAAGAATAGAGTAATACTGCCCATCACAAACTTAAAAAGTATCGGGAAAAGCCCATATTCAAGACTAGCTAATATATTTAATAAATTACCGGAAAGTTTAAAATCCCTACCAAATGACTAAATTTTCTCGAAACAGTTGAAATCTCTGTTAATAAAGAAAGGCTACTATACCGTTGTAGAATTTAAAACTGACAAATTGTGAATTGTTTGACCTTGTAACAATATGCTTGACGCACTTATATGTGAAATAATAAATGACTTTAATATATTATGCTTAGGTACAGTCAGCACCAAAAGTCGATGAACAGAATCAACATAACAAAACACCTGTTCACAATAAAATGCCATAAGTTATAGTCGCAACTAGGAAACAAAATAGCCTGTACACCAGAAATTTACAAAAGTCGTTAAACACGACTATTTCAAAAGTATCTGTGCACTAGTATTCCTAAAGTCGCTGTACACCATCAATCCAAATGTCGCTGAACATCATTGTATCAAAAGTCACCAAACAGCAGTAAAGACAAAATTAGGTTAACAAAGTATATTTTTAATGTTGCCGTATGTTAATATACTTTTGACGCTTATGTTGTTCAGCTACTTTTGGGACAGTGCTTGCTTGCAATGTAACTATGTTAACACGTTAGTGCATTATTTCTAAAACATTTTAACAATTAAACAGTTTTAATTTTAAATCAATAATAAATAACATTTATTTATTTGATATTTTTACCTAAAATCGAACAAAAAGTCTAGGAATCGATTGCCAGGACGACTCAGTGTTATATTTTTATTATTAAATCAAACATTTGGTAATATTCAAGCACATATTGATAAGTATGGGTGCATCTATTACTTACCCGATAAGTACTCAGTCGCATCATTGTAAGAAAGAAATATATGTTTATGTCTAATCATAGCTAAACATTGTTTCAGCGCACCACCGTATATCTTTGGCTTAGGCGTTGGGATGACGATGGTCACATAAGGGAGTTGAAAAAAACAGGAAGACCTAGAAAAACATCTCGCCAACACGACCAAACAATTATTAACGCTTTTAGAAATAACGGTTTCACTCGTACTGATAAAATAGCCATCAATAATAACTTGTCCCTTAATACAGTAAGGCGCCGACTGCACGAAGCAGGTATTCATCACCGAGTACCAGCCAAAAAACTTATGTTAACAGCAAGACATAAATTGCAAAGACTCGAATTTGCGCAAATATTTTTGAATTATGATTTTACAAATGTCATATTTTCGGATGAAAAAACATTTCATTCTACCGAAAATGGTCGTATGTCGCTCTGGCGCATAAATAATACTCGATATGCAGAACGTAATATAATCGATAACCGAGCAAGTGGCAGAATATCTGTTGGGTTTTGGGGTTGGATGTGCTCTGGTGGCCCTGGAGAACTAATCGAGATAGGAGGTCGATTAAATAGCGCGGGCTATATAGATATATTGAACGATGTTTTGTTGCCGATGACACAAGTCATGTTGCCAGAAGAGAGGCCAATAAACTTCGTTCACGATAACTGTCCAATTCATAAAGCACGTGTATGCCGAGTATGGTTTAATGAAAACACTGAGCAAATTTTGGAGATTCCATTCCCGCCGAAGAGCCCGGACCTCAACCCCATAGAAAATTTGTGGGGTCTTATGGTGCAAGCATGGGATCCCGATACACTCCGCACCCGACAAAATATAATAGCTCATGCAACAGAAACTTGGGAGAGATTTAGGGGCCAAAATATTTGTCAAAATATGGTAGGTAGTATGCGCGAACGTCTCCAGGCAGTAATAGACGCGAATGGAGGCCATACCCGCTATTAATTATTATTTTTAAATTAAATTTTTGATTTTGCGTTAAGATTTATATTATAATATCTAAAATATTTTCATTTGAATTTTTGATTGTGCTATTAATAAATAAATGATTACGTTTTTAATTATACTTTTATTCAGTACTAAAAACTTTGTTCTATAATAACAATATCAGCAGTTTCTATATTTAGTAGTAGTTAGTTTAGTCAGGTGAAATTAGCTGTTTAGTGACTTTTGATACAATGATGTTCAGCGACATTTGGATTGATGGTGTACAGCGACTTTAGGAATACTAGTGCACTTTTGATACTTTTGAAATAGTCGTGTTTAACGACTTTTGTAAATTTCTGGTGTACAGGCTATTTTGTTTCCTAGTTGCGACTATAACTTATGGCATTTTATTGTGAACAGGTGTTTTGTTATGTTGATTCTGTTCATCGACTTTTGGTGCTGACTGTACCTATAATGACTAAAATGTATGAAAACATTAATAATAATGATTTATTTGAAATAAAATGTAATAATTAAATAACTAATGTTTATTAAAATGTAATGTATTGTAATAATTAGAATCAATATTATATTATATAATTTAATCATTTGATATGAAACATTTGCAGTGCCCTTACAGGGTGCATGTCTTAATACTGTGTCATGAAATTTTAATGCATGTCTACTTACCAGTGTTTTACATGTTAGCAAATAAATAAATAAATAACTTATGAGATTTTCTGGCTCACTGTTCACCAACTCAAGTATTTAAAAAAGGTGGAAACTCTCGGCGTAGAGCTGTCCTCGACTAAGTTTGCATTATTTTTATTGTTGTCAGCCTAGACTCCTAGGGCCTAGAGCTTTAACATCGTTATGGTTCCCGCAGACAGGCATGACGCGTCTCTAGTAGAACAATATCTATGAAAACTCCGTGGAAATTGTTCTACCAGAATCGTGTCGCACCGTCGCGTCGCGCCTGTTTACGGGAGCCTACGCATGTCAGAGGCAAACTGTGAGACTATGCTTGTGGTTGCAGTATGTAATGTGCCTTTCATTTGTGCAGAATAAACTAATTTTCTTTCTTCACTCTTTCTTTAGACCAATCCCCTGGTCTTCCCAGAGTAGTAAAAAGCCATCATCTATTACGGCTGATGCATATGCTACAATGGTAGGTATAGGGCTTCAATGTTTTAAATGGTAGTGACTATCCTACTAAAATTGAAAGAGGCTTACCTATGCGTGTGTCATTTTCAATCGCTAAGGACTTCAAAGCGCGTTCGCATTCTAGTCTCAGCCTGTCAAAAATATCTTTACTTCACCTACATTTTTTATAAGTTTTTGACATAGTACACTTTCTCTAGTTACTCACACACCCTGGTATTTCCACTAACCCTTTTTGTATTTTTCTTTTATTTTATTTCATGTTCTTAATTCAACTTTAGTTAAGTTTATATTGTTATTATGGTCCAAATCATAGGAATCTAGCCGCGGGAGGGCCCTAGTGACCTGTAATACAGGCTTTTATTTAAACCTACTTCAGGCACCAGTCTCTCACAAAGTTAGTTCCTTGTTCTGAACTTGAGCTGAACTGTTGTCAAATACTAGCACATAAACTAGTACATAAACTTGTGTAGAGAAAATAAACGTCTTATATTATTGTTTATCGCCGAGATTAGATTGCGAATAGATTTGAACGTTTTTAATTACGTGAATTGGCCTTCAGAATAATGTACCGTAAAGGAAAGTCAAACTTTTCCTTTAGAAATCTGTACGGATCCTAGGGAATTGAGTTTATCTCATGAGTAAATGTAGTGTAAACTCATCCATTCTAGAAGGCATATTTTACCTAATTTATTAGGGTATGTGTGTGCAATTTTACTTATTCCACCCACGTTTCAAGATTGCTAGTAATCTGCCAATGTTACTTAGACACCTCCGCATGTAGTTCATATTTAATGAGAGGGAAGGGTTGCCTGTCTCCAGCAACGTGGAACAAACGACGTCAAATGGCATTGTTTAGTCGCCTAGTATTAGCCTACTCAGCCTTGCGACAGAATTCCTAATTAACTCTGAATTAACTCCAGGCTTTTCTTCAACCTCGTAAGGCAGCGACGGAATAATGAATATTTAAGTTTTATTTTAAATAATATTAATGTTACGCATTACCAAGAAAAAACTTTTCATAAAAAGTTAGTTAATAACTCCATTTAAAATTATATTATATTCACAAAAATTTATATCTTCAAATTCGCTGAAAGCAGTCTAGACTGAATTACAGAAGAGTTTTACACAAAGCTTCGGCTTATGTTTCATTTACAGCTTATCAGCCAATTCTCACCGCACCACATCACATATAATCCGTCTTAATTAAGCGGATTAAGTAAATATAACGGAGATAATAAACAATTAATCTTTTGTATCAACGTGTGTGCGGATCAAAATCCCTAACTCAGGCTCTGTAAGGCTGATAGAGACGTAAGACCCTCCTAAATCAGGTAAAAGCTTACGGTGTAATGATAACGTGGATATTTTAATCTTCGTATTAGCTAAGACTGCCTATTAATTCATAATATAAAGGTTTGTACCTAGGTACTTGTCCCTATTAAAGTGTAAATGCTGCTTTCGGCAGAAAATTGATGGCTCTCGTACTAGCTATCAATCAAGATTTGCAACCAAAACTCCCTTTAAAGTTGAGTAAGCCCAGTAAATTTAATAAAAACAATCGTTACGGGACTTTAGTGCGGAGTTGACAAATGGTACGTACCTAAAGAATATTGATGACTGACGAGAGTTTCATCTTACTAATTATTGTGATCGATATCCCCCATATGTACGTATACAGTTGGTACAGACATATTCGGATCATAAATGTTAGCAGCAAAGGTTAATACTAACAAAGTTTTCAAATATATTAGTACCAAGTCAAAAATATGTTCGGATACAACGCTCAACTTACATTGTACTTTAGAGATTATTTTTCTTTTTGACAGATTTTATTGACTTGTTGTGCAAGGACTTTGGAAAGCTCGGCACGGGCACCATTTGTAACGAATTGGTTTGTGTGGGCATGTGTCCTCTACTCGTTCGTAGTTTTATACAGTCTCTTTGAAATTTCAAATATCTCTGTCGCAGGTCGGCGGCAGCTTCACAATGTTACGCTTGTGTAATCTTGCAATATTTATAGCCATCAATTTGTCTGATGCTTACTTTTGAAACTTTGGAACATCTGAAAAGTTTCCTTAAGTGCGGGTCTCTTGTGCCAATAATGGTGCTCAGCAAAAATTTCAGTCAATTTCGTAAAGTGATATAGGCGCTGGAGACGTTGGCGGCTCAGGCCGTGATTGATCGTGGTAAATGGTTTGTGATGCTCGAGGCCCGAGCTCCTCGCCTGACAGCCGGAGGCGGCGTGCCGTGAAACTTTACGAGCTCCACCATTCGTTCGTTTAAATTGAACGAAGGGATGTTGCGACCAAAAAAAGCAGCTGTCCGTGTAATAGTCACTTTTCTTTTACGTTATGAGTGCAAATATTGATGTAACGCGCTCGAGCTGAATGTAAACAGGGGCACACCGATAAACTTTGATGTATTCTGCTCGAGTATGATGGACGGAGTTAGAATGACGGGCACTATTATGTGATAGTTTATAGATAGATTGTATTTCTATTATGGCGCGTGGTGGCACATATTTTACTTGAGAATTGGTAGGGGTAAAGATCTACATACATGCCTACAGTTGGTGGTTGGTGAATGTTTATTATTTTCACACATTAGCATCGCTACGTCTGTATAATCGAAAGTGCAGGCAGACTGAGGAGGTGTTTACTTAGTTAAATATTTTAACTGAATTTTCGGACATGTTTCATCCACAGTTACCTTCCTTACTTTATGGACTTGGTCCCATAAATTTTGTTACTATATTTTATGACAGTAAAATGTACAATAGGTAGTCATAAATATAATGCAGCCATACTTACTCGTAGATACAATTTTTATAGCTTTATCAATGTCCACATTGTGCTTCTTACACAGATGTCTTTAATTCAAACTATCATTTTTATGATGAAAACGTTCGGTTTCACTGGCCCATCGTAAAACACGTACTTATGATCGTTAAAGCCGTAAAAATGGTTTCAGTATAGAATAAGCTCAATATATGAGTCTATAAAAACCACGGAAACATAAAATTTTCCATGTAATATACTAGCAATTTCCGATATGGTAGCTTACAGCACTTGGTGTTATAGCGCCGACAATTTTTTCAGCAGTTTAATGTGGTTAAAAGTTTATACTCAATAACTGGTAGCTATTTTCGATCGAGCTGATAAAAAATTCATTGGCGCCGAAGTGCTACAGAGCAAACGCGATGAAAAAAATAGTAAACATTTTCACTGAGCGACTGCCTAATTAAAGTGTTAAAACAAATCTTATTTAAATAATGTTATTAAAACTGAAAGTAGTAAAACCGCAGCTCCTGTTATGATGGTATGACGAGCTCGCATGTTACGAGATGCAACCTATCAACATGTTTTCATTTGCAATAAAATTCGGGAATGCCCCCGGGTGTGCCGATGAAATTTCTGAAATATACATTCCAATAAAAAGAAAAGTGTTCTGGGAGACGTCGAAAATGTGTCCGCATTTGGACAAATTTGGGTCGAATATAACCTCGAATGGAGAGACTGAACGATCCCTTACAACCGTAATATAAAATCCGGTGAATACCTCTTTACATTATTGAATGTACATGAAATAAGTGAACGAAATGTATTATGATGCACATAACATGCAGTCAATGTGCTGTAGAACTATTATTTAAAAATCTATTACAGTTTTCTCTAGCAAGCAAAACATTTTAATAACGTAATACTTAATAAGCCAAGCATATTTGAAGTAGGTACTTACGTAATGTAAAAATTATTCGAAACAGATAAAGTACTATTAGTCAGACTCTACATGATGACGCTCACTGCTTTGCTCACAGATAAATGGTAGAGGACCATTAGAGAATCTTGGAGCAATTTCATTCAGTAATGGAGAACACAGTTTTGCAGAGTTTTCATTTTTGAACGAACAAATAATAATGATCTTGGATTTCTAACCTACTTATCTAATGCTTTTAGCGGATTTTTTGTCAAAAAGTAAAACGTCTCCGGTCAATTTAATCCGGTAATTTAAATCTGTCGCCTCACACAGTTACCAGTAACGACTCGCCGAGCATTGGCGACTTTTTGTTCGCAAGATTAACGACAAAGTATGGGTCACAAAAAAAGCGACGCCAAGTACGGAAATTGCCAAAACTTCGTGTCGAAGCCTGAAATTTTCTTGTTCTAAATGTCGTCGTAAATGAAAGATGGCTCTTTTAAAATCGGAAAAGAAATTAGGAACAGACGTTTTTAGGATTACGAGTTTTGTAACAACTCAAAAGTTGCTTTTTATTTTTCCGCAAGTATATTAGAATGGGTCCCTTTCGGTGTTCTATAGATAAGTATCGTCGTAACAAGACCGCGAGGAGTTGTATCCGTAGTAATAAAGATAGCTAACCAAATGACACTTAAAACAAATAATCGTCGGAAGCATTTCGTTTAGATTAACTTCTGCATTTTAATTGGAGTTCTTTGTTCATCGGCTTATACCGTTTTAATGTGATAATAACATCAGATACTTCATGAATATTTAGCATCACTGTGCATACAAAATTATTTGGTTTAAAGTCTGCAATGCTGACTTTACCTTAATTTTATGCTGGCAGACGGAAACCTTGTGTTTTTTCGTGTAGGTATTAGGATAAATTTAAATCCAATTAATTACCATAAATGATTACAGTTTAGTTTATAATGTTAAGGTCCTGAGTAGGCAGCATCCCTTTCAATTCATCCGGCACGCACCGTTTACGTGACGGGCCTGACAACCGTACAGACTTTACCGCTCCTATAAATATGTATATAACACGTCCTTGCGCATAACGAGGACATTATAATATGAGCGGAACTGTTACAGCATTCGATATGATAAACGCTTATGGTTATTCGATGGCGAAATATTTAAAACGACAATCACACAATGAAATACTGCTGCCGCTCACTATCCTTCCTGTATTCAAATAGAACGAACGAAGTACAAAACGCCGATCAGGATTTAATTGAATTTTCACTGAAGAGTGACAAAAGGAACAAAAGTGGGCTATATTGATTTAAATTTTTCTCTGAAGAGAAATAAAACTGCCCTAGGCCGTGTTAATTAAACAGTGCGCCCATTTAACAAAGATCAGGGCAGTGGGCCGTTAATTTCGATATAAACAAGTGGAAAAAATGCGGAGGGGAGTGATGTCGGACGTTAAATCAAGCTTACATATGAAAAGTTACGCAGAGGTTATTTGGTAGAATTTCCTCGCTGTGCGGGCAATGCGGCGGTTCGCGGCTAATGACGAGTCCCGGCCCACAATATATCTCTCGTAGTTAGGCGCAGAAATCACGGCGACTCGTGCGCTTGATTGAGTTTTCTTTTCCATTGTACTTCCATTAACAGAATAGCTTTCTCCTATGTGCTCCCTGGGGGACGCCATATGTTCGGGGAAAATTATATCGGCAATTTTTCTTGCGTCTTGAGATAGACAGCTGACAGAGATTTTCGGCTTTTATTTTTTGTTATTGATTACCTACTCTACCTGCGTTAATAGACTTGAAATAATAGATTGCTATCATACCATTTGAAGGGTATTATTTTATTATTTCTGAGAGCAAGTTCTCAGACGATATCAACTTCGTAATAACAATAGTATTTGAGCAGTCTTTGTCTTGTTATTGGATCGTAAAATAAGCTGATATCATGTTGGATAGTGAGTTCTATTGTCTGTTTTGGAAGTGTCTACAAGTAAAGTGATTTAATTTTAGCCGTTGGCAAAGAAGGGTCGGTGCCTAGTTCTTGTACGAAAGTAAACGAAAGCGGCCCCTGAGTGCTCTTGTGGAGCTACCGTCTAATTAACGACGTATCTAATTATACCATCGTGGAGCTCACAGCGAAGAGAATTTCCCAAATTACGTATTACGAAACGCAATTACACTTAGGGGAAATGCTATGAGACAAATTGAGTTATATTCTAATTGAAATAAAAAACGGGGTAATAGACATGCAGCGAAGTAATTGCTGTTGGGGGTGCTGATTACGTTTTGATGATGAGAAAGTGCTTTTTGATAATTTAAGGTGGTTCACGCCTTTTATTCGAGTGGTTTAGCGACAGCGACCTCCCCCAGTAATTGGTGTTATTAGGTACGATTGTTATGTTTGATTGTGTTGTTGAGGAGCTCGTGGCTAAGTAATAACAGCTACACGGGTCTATCCATCAGATTAAGCTACGCTTGCCAGGGTTTGTCCGTGGATGGGTGACCATCTTTACATACCGAGATTCCTTCGTGCCTCGGAAAACACATTAAGCCGTTGGTCCCGGCTGTCATTCTTGGATCTTTGACAGTCGTTACGGGTCATCAGAAGCCCGAAAGTCTGTCCCGAAATCAACTGCATCCGGTTAGACTGGTAGCCGACACCAAAATAGTTGGGAGAAGGCTAGGCAGATTGAGGTACGATTGATATGGTGTTTAAAAAAAATTGGATTAAAGTCGTTTCGACAGGTTTTGTTCTTAAATAATCAAGATTATTAGTCAAACAACCTTTTTTTAAATACAAAATTACAACTTCAACAAAAAAGTGAAACACATGAACATAAAGAGCAGTAGATTTTTCAAATAATGTCTCATTGAAGCGCAAGGCGGCGGCGGCGGCTGCGACGGCAGGCGACGATTTGTCTCACAATTGGTTCTACACCTTGCCTCTATGTAGATGTATGGATGTAAGTTATGGTTGGCACACAATGTATGTCGTCCAGATGGTTTTATCTGCAATTTTATGCAGAATATAAAACGCCTTTGATTCAGAGGCTCTAGCACGAACGCGCGACGTAAACGTAACGTAAATTCAAACGTTGTTTGAATCGAAAGTACAGCTATCATAGAGCATTTTATTTTAAATTTTTGCGACAAGCTCAATTAGTATCACCCATAGCCATAAATAAAGTCTAACAACTAAGTAAATATTAATTACGAATCGAGTTTTTTTTTTTGTTCGAATTAACCCACTGAACGCATTTAGGCAAAGTCCAATAGTAGGTAACATAGTCGAATAACCAAAAATAGGTTGCTGTTTCCCGTTGCCAATGTTTTCTTTAACCTTAAACAATGAATAATACCCAAAGAAACAGAATGGATAGACTTATGCGTTAAATAATGATCCGTTGACGTATTTGACATACCTAGCCCGAATTTGTTAATTTCCTAAATAATGGTTGGAGTAGTTATACTGTCTATCCTCCTTATCACAAATCATGGTTCTAAGATTTCTCTCTTGGTTTAAAGCCATTGTTTAATGTAACAAACAATAGACTCAAACAAAGACTACAGTTAAAACACGTTTTGTAATTGGAAGGTTAACGTTTTGCAAGAAAACAGTTTGATTTTCATTTAGGATACCCGTACCTACCTAACCGTATTATTCCTTAGTTTGTCTCTTGGGGTCGGAATCAAAATTCACTAGTCGGCAACTGGACGGGCTTAGATGCTTGACTTCTGTGTTTGGGAGAGCACATTAAGCCGGCCACCCGTCCGTAGTTACGGACGTAACTAGAAACGGCTAGGAGTCAGTTAACTTAAACGTTTATTTGGTAATATATTTTTGACTTAATCCTGCGTTATTGGTGTGGGATTCTGGGCTTGATTTTCATGTCAGGAAAGTTGTTTTTGGCGTAGTATAATATTTAGTTAAGAGACACGTTCTCGAAAAATTTCTTCGTTGAGAATACCTCCAGACATGAGATTCCTTCAGTCATGAAATTTCCCAATTTAACGATGAAATATTTCTTGCCTATTAAATTTATGTTGTAAAGTTTATGTTGAATAATTCGCACTATATCATTACTTTCCTCCTATAATAATTGGATGTGAAAATAAGAGTCACGCACGTAAGGTGTTCCATTTTGTACTTCGCACATCTCCCCAACGTCCTCATACGAGGCTCTTTAATATAACAAGCATTGAGAGCAACGCGCTGTAATCAGGGAGAGCTATGATTGTTATACTCTCCCCTCATCCTTTATTTTTTTCATGTAAGCTCGAGCTTGAAAATTGCGCCATCTAATAGAACATGTCTTTTCCCATCATCCTAATCTCTTCGTTCGTTTAATGCCATTATATTCCATTTCATTTTTCCCGCTGGTGTTGTTTTGACATGTCCGAAACATCAAAGCTTGTCATGTACAGTTATTATCATTTTTGTTTTAACTTATTTTGACACATAAGAGCGTTTATCCCAAAAGTTGGCAACGTCGCAAAAAGCTGTCAAAAATTTACCTGTTTTGGATAATTTGGCAATATTACTGTATGGAAATAACAAATATGGCTAACTAGCGAACTAGAATATTAATAATGAATTGCAATTATAACATTGAATTTGATAATGCCACAATCTGGTACATCAATATGTCCCCTCTTTTGCATGGGAATAAGCGATAACTCTACCTATCCCTGGGCCTACAGGACCTAAATGTGCCTAAACGCAAGTTTAATAATGCAAAAAAGAGTATAAGAGTAAACAAAATCAGTAAAATGTATGATGTTCTTCAGGATATATGCTAGATAGTGTGTTGAAAACATAATAGAACTAATAGATTATTATCTAAAACTCCAAAAAAATATTTTAAAGATTAAAAGTCAATACATGAATAATTCTGATTTTTTGTCACATTATTTTACAAGCAACATATTAGCGTAATAGTGTTTTAATTTTTTAGTCCAATTAATAGATAGTTTTAGTTTTGTAAATAGATAATTGCTTCATATTTTGTAATAAATTACCTGCGTCGTGTCATCGCGCATCTCTTGCTTTTCTATGCAGTCCGACAGTGACCACGCTTTAGCTGTTGTAAGCCTCTTAGAGGAATATAGGCGAAAAATGAATGTACTCGTAACTAACCATATTAATATTTAAGACTGTTTCGTATCTTTTAATGCTCTCATAAAATGTCTCTTCAAAATGCTAACAGCTCTTCAATTTTAAGTAGATATGACTACGTGTCCTGTATGATGGCATAATTCCTACCTTCTTGAAGATATTATTTACATATTCCTTCATCTTTATTTATCAAGAGGTGTCGTTTGCATCTGACCGTTTCAGATTTCAGCTGTCGTATACAACTATATGGAAAAATGTGACTTATATTAAAAGTCTGGCAGGCTAAAATGGGATAAGCTTGTGACGTCGGCCGTATGAACGTATTATGACCACGGCTGGGCCCGAGTCTTCCTGCAAAGGGTTCCTGAAGATGAACAACGCCACTGAGCGAAAGATGGTAGGTACCTGTCAAGGTAGTGTAGGAAAAGAGTCATCATCATTACGGCGTCTACTGCCGGACATAGGCCTCCCCCAAGCTTCGCCACATCGACCGTTCTTGTGCTTCTCGCATCCAGCGGATTTCCGCGACGTTCACCAGGTCTTCCGTCCATTTTGTGAGATGCCTATGAACAGGAAATAAATCATTATAACATGGAATTAATACGGTTACAATAGGGATGTTGACAAAAAAAAATTTTTAGTCCGTCTTTGAGATTATAATTAAATATTGGACACGTATTTTTTATTTTTTTACGTAATCTAAAGATTACGGCGATACACTGAGGTAAAATGTGCCATGACGTCACGAGTATATAAATTTTATACATACTAGTGACGTAGCGACCCCCACTCCCCAACTTAAAATGCGTTTTATCTAAGTATTTTAACATTATTATGATAACGCAAAAAAACGTGTCTTATATTTTTTTATTATCTGACTGACGGACTAATTAGTTTTTTTTTTTTACCCAGGCATCATCCCTATTAAAAAAAATATAGAATAATTACAAATGCATCGAGTCAAACTTATTTGAATGTTAAAAATTGTATTTAGTTTTACGCGTGCTACAAACATTTTGTAAAAAAGTGTGATTGGGTAGTATAAATAGCTTTTGATGGCTTTTTTATTTTATTTTATGAACAGGAAACAAGTACATAATACAATTTTGGGGAGTATTTTACCCAGCAGTGATAAAGGTAATTAAAAATAATAATTCCAGTCCAGTCAAAGCTTTGTTAGTTAGTAAATCTTGATATGTCATTGAGGTAAAGTTCACAAGTTCTGTTTACAGTTGGATCTTTGATTGATACTTTAAACCTCTTGTGGATTGCCAAGTTTGTTGAAGCACGTAGAGGTTGGGACACAAAGGTTGTTAGCCGGCGATATTAATGGTAGGGTCTTATCTGTTCAGGGTAGATTTGGTTATTGATTGTCTCACACCTTTGTGTTTATTTAAGGACTGTTTATGTACATGAGGTCCTGGGTCCGATTTCTAGGTCGGGCAAAGTGTTATTGGGTTTTCCAGCTTGAATTTCTCAGTTCAGCTCGGAGTCTAGATATGTGCCCGGTTGATGGCAATAGACTCTCCCCCTTTTACATGGGACTTAAACAAACCTAACGAGAGTTAATTTACTCAGGCGTGACTTTGCGGAAATCCATTATAAAATACAATAGCCAACGTATATTTAGTAACCTAATCAGCTTAACTGTTCTTAAAAAGTCATAAAGAACCCTGTAAGAAATCGACACGTGTTTCACCTCTCAACGAGGCACCCTCAGGATGACGATTAACGTGTCAATACGTCGGGGGGTCGTCGTCCGGGTTCGCCACAAGTAACTATCATACAATTAAAATATTAAAATCACGAATAGTTAAAAATGCACAGAATCTAAATTTATTTGCATGTTCAAAATTGTATTTAGATATTTTACGCTACAAACATTTTGATTCTTGATTCTCCTTCTTCTTTTTGATTCATTTTGAGCAGAGTCAACTCTGCTCTCGATGCTCGACGTGTCAACACGTCGCGTTCGGGTTCGCAACTAGTCAATCGTCATCCTGAGGGTGCCTCGTTGATGGGCACGCCACAATTGCGGCGATAAATTCCCTCTTTGAGGAGTGCCTAGAGAGGCACCACGGCGTCCTCACCTTCCACCTGACGCAGGTCCTCACCGGACACGGCTGTTTCGGGAGGTTCCTGTTCCAAATAAGGCGGGAGGAAACGCCCGGGTGTCACCACTGTGTGGATCGCCCGGAGGACACGGTGGAGCATACGGTGGAGGTCTGCCCTGCTTGGGCGGAGCACCACCGTGTCGTCACGGAGGCGATCGGCGGCGGCGATCTATCGCGTCCGGCCCTGGTTCAGGCCATGGTCCGGAGCGAGAGTGCATGGGAAGCCGTCACTTCCTTCTGCGAAGCAGTAATGCTCGCGAAGGAGGAGGCGGAGCGCGCGAGGGAAATGCAAGATGCACGCCCTCGCGCCCCTAGTCGCCGCAGGAGACGCCCTGGGCGTCGGGAGTCGCGAGCCGACTTCCGGCCACCGAAGGCGTGGGCTTGCGGATGGTGAGCAATGTGTAGCTCGCCGTCCGATTAGAACCAGGCTCAAGTCAACGGCGCGTTGTGTTCCACGCGCGCCTCAAAGAGATGTCACCACCAACTGACGGGGTCCGTAAGGGCCAATGCCTGCCAGGGTTGCGAGTTTGTCCGAAAGGGATATCGCGGCCCCGGCACACAGGCTACGGAAGGTACACGGGAGGGTTTTAGTCAGTAAAAGTCTGACACTCCCTCTCGCTCCGCCCAGAGCGGGAGGAGTCATTTGATGATTTCTCACCCTCAAAAAAAAAAAGGGTGCCTCGTTGAGAGGTGAAACACGTGTCGATTTCTTGCAGGGTTCTTTATGACTCTTTAAGAACAGTTAAGCGGATTAGGTTACTAAACATACGTAGTCGATTGTTTTTTTTTATAAACCTAACGACATGAGTGTGAGATGCACCTCTGCCTAATCCTTCGAGGGATACAGGCGTGATGAAGGATTCTCAGACCACTTATTAGCTCAGAATTTTTTATTAGGTACTAAGTCTGAAATAAAAACTTAGGAAAAGTTTGAAAAATTCTGAGCTAATTAGAGGTCTGAGAATCCTTTCTGGTATAAAATATTAAAAGGTTTTAGTATGAAAGCTAAATAGCTCTGTCGTTACCGACACAGAAAAGAAGGACAGTCTTGAACATTTTTGAAGTGGTTTTTAAAAAGGGTAACCCGTATTACTACTTCGTAAAAAAAGATTGATTATTCCGACAATAGGCTACAAATAAAATACTTAAGTTCTGCGGTACCAAAACGTTTTCGTTTTTTAGTATTTACAAAAAAAAAATATGAAAGACCTGATTTTTTTTTTGTCAGACTATACTTTTATCTGAAGAATCGGTATCACGATTTGACAGTTACGAGTATTTTCTATAAAATATCGGCATCTACATCGCTACATGCGAACTACGCATCAAAAGACCTGACGTCACACAACATCCTGACGTCACAAATCCTGCATCGCGCAATTAGAGTTTACCGCGCGATAAACATATATAGAATCTACCAACTTCAAACCTCTGGGCAGTCGCCCGCCAGACACGACACCCGTCTGGTTGGAGGATCCTCCCTTTTCTATGGGGGATGAGTGAACTTTACACCCTGTTCCTCATACCCCTAAATTGGTGACCCCGAGCATGAACGTCAACGCAGCCTTCGTGCAGATACTTCAGCGTGACGTTATCATCATCATCACTCCCGCAAGCTTTCGTGAGGCGAGTCACACAGCCAGTCAGCACCCACGGCTTCAACGGGTATCCTGACCACCAGCATGCAGCGAACGCGCATTCCTGGTCATCACCCTCAACCACAACCCAGCGCTGTACCACATCCGACCCACTGGATCATAACGCAGCGCTACCCCGACTCACTGGGGAATCACTGCAGACAGTTCCGACTCACCGCGAACTATGCGGCACCGGTTCCGACTCACTGGAACCACAGCTGGCACTGTGAAGCATCGCAAGATTCAAGACTCAGCCCACTATCGACCTCCGGTCTCCGGAGGGGAGTGATGTAGCGGCATCTACATCGCTATATGCGAACTACGCATCAAAAGACCTGACGTCACACAACATCCTGACGTCACAAATCCTGCATCGCGCAATTAGAGTTTACCGCGCGATAAACATACTCGTATATAGAATCTCCCAACTTCAAACCTCTGGGCAGTCGCCCGCCAGACACGACACCCGTCTGGTTGGTGGATCCTCCCTTTTCTATGGGGGATGAGTGAACTTTACACCCTGTTCCTCATACCCCTAAATACTGTAATATTATTTTCATTTTTACAGCTGATTTATTTAATATTGCTCTCACGGAAAGTCGAAGTATAATTTATAATTTTTTCCTTAAATTCGTTATTTACATATAAATTATATTTTTAAATATTAGAATAAAATAATATAAAAACAGTTTAAAATATTAAAAATAGTAGCCCACCGGTATTGGGAACAGGGTCCAAGCTACCGGCTGTCAGGGCTCCAGAGAGAGGAACCTCGTAACAATGCGAGCCGTGTCCCGGAGTACCGCTCTCTGAATCAAGCCCTTAATCCAGGTGCCCAACGAGAGCCTCCTTAGGTGTTGGTCGAGGTTCTTGGCAATTAAGCCATTGGCTGATACAACTATCGGCACAATGTTCGCTGAGTCCACATCCCACATGTCGACAACCTCGCGACCCAAGTCGACACTTGATTTGTTTATTTTTCTCGGATTTCACGAGGTTCCCGTCAGGCGGGACCATTATGTCAATAATCATTGCGCGCCGCTCTCCTCGATCCACCACCACTATATCAGGCTTATTGGCAACAATAGTCCTGTCAGTGATGATCGATCGATCCCAGTACAATGCGATATTTCCATTTTCGAGAACTGGCACATACCTGTAGGATGGCATTTCCGATTCCACAAGGCTGTATTTCAGAGTAAGTTGCTGATGGATAATCCTGGCTACAAGGTTGTGTCTATGCAAGTACTCTTCCTTAGCTAGCTAACCAACACATTATCTCCGAGAACACCCGGAGATAATGTGTCGGATTGATTCTCCCGGACTTTGGCATACCCGACAGATGTCAACCGTGCCGTACTTCACAATAAATCTCTGGTAATTGTTCATCATAATTTATTCCATAATTGCGCAGACAAAACCTTCGGTTTCCCCAAAGAGGTTACCAAAACCTAGCCAGGATATGGACGCTAGTAAATCTACATCAGGTTCATGTAGGGCCAGAAAGTAGCATCCGTGAAGCTCCTTACTCTGCCAGACCTCCTTGCAATCGTTAGTGACAAGCACTACAGGCTTCAGGCCAGTTCTCTTTAGCCAAGGAGAGTGGGGTGAGGCGCTTGTCCGCCGCAACCACATCTCGATGCATTCGCACGTCGGCTTCTAGGAAATATTCCCTGCATACCTCGCGATTGTGGAGGGTCTTAGCGTTTAAAAAGCCGTGACCTCCACACGTTCGTGGGATAAACACATTACCGATGACCGTGGGTGATGCAGTCAGCAGCGTACGGACCCTCCTATCCAGGGCGTCGAGTTCGGTCTGAGTCTATTTGAGTACGCTGAAAGAGTACATCAAAACCGGCATGACCCAACCGTTGAAAGCACACACTTTGTTTTCATCTGATAGAAGACTATTAAATACTTTCTTCAGGCGGCCAAAGAAGAGCTCTTTCAACGATTGCTACATGTCAGTAATATTGCCCAACGCCAAGCCCAACGCTTCCGACATACCTAAATACTTAAGATATATACATAGATTAGTTAAGATATTGTATGGCAAAGCAATTGGAACGATTGTCTCCATGATACAATTGATACAACATGATTTTCGCGATCGATACAAAAGTGCATTCCAAATTAGCCAACACCTGTAGGGCTAACTTGACACCCGCGACAATTACCCACTCTCGCGCGAGTAATTGTCGTCTATTTCTGTCACTTTTCTCGTTTTCTGACAGCGCTGCCATACAAAATAGTCGACTCGTTCTGTCAAATTTGATATTTTGTCGACAAACTCTAACATGACACCTTAGTTATCTCGATTTTTGACAATTCAACTCGAGATAATCTGCGATTTTTCTGTCACTTTGTCGTATTTACTCGTCCTCGATTTTGACGACGAGAAGAGTAGACAAAATAATGATACAAAAAAAAAAACTCCCAAATAGCACGGCAGTTTCACAATTGTACTTATTTTAGTAATTTTTTTTTACAATATATTAATAATGAAAATACTTAGTTTTAAACTACTGTTTATATTGGAACGACATGTTTTTTAAGGAGTTTTTCGCGTTTTGTATGAAAAAATAAATAAAAAATTACCTACATGTTGAGCTTTAGGGGTTGGAAACTGTTGGGGGACTGAAAGCCTCCAGGCAGAAAGGTCGTGCCCGCTTACGTATAGCGTTAGCCCACTAAACCCTGCAACACTACATACTTGGCGGAAACATAAATACAGTGTCAGTTCTTCCTAGAACGAATACCTGCAATCCCACATTCACAAAAGGATTAGCTGGTACCTACTAAGCTAAGATTTACCTATGATATGCATGGTTGCGGTTGGCGCTTTTGTATATTCAAGCACCATTTAGTAGGTACAGCACGAGTAGCCTGACGACCATAGAAACGGGTTTTCTACGGGTTTTGTCGACGAAAGAATAGACAAAATGACAGATTGTGATTGTTTATCTGTCATTTTGTCTATTCTTCCGTCGAAAAAACCCGTTTATATAGTGGTCATGCTAAGCATGCTGTAAGGTTGTATGCGAGAAGCAACCTTTCGTTATACAGTCTGTTTAGAAAATAGCATTCGAACAGTCTGACAATGTGTAATGTAAAATAACATAGGAATGTGGTTTTTTGTTTGATGAAAAAAAACTGTCGTAAGCTAGCCATCAAAGTATACGCGTCTTTATAAGATATTGTATTGAACTCTAAGAGTAAATGATTATACGAAACATAATATAAGCACATAGAAAATACCCTCTATCATTGTTGTGTAGTGTTCCTCTCACACAAATACCCTCTATCATTGTTGTGTAGTGTTCCTCTCACACAAATCTCGCCCGCACACACAAATTTAAAGAGTGACGTGCAGCAGAAATGTGTCTTGCACACGCTGCGTGTTGCTGCCGCGCTCTTGCCGCTCAATGTTTGGACATACCTTTATGTAAATATGGTTCAGACGTACGATTACAGTGTTCCTCGCCGATTTGCATCATAAAAATTGCAACATCTTTGTCTCCGCGCAACATTAATCGCAAGGTTGCCTGGAAGAGATCGCAGAAAGCGATAAGGCCGCCCATTGTATGTTTTGTAGTGTTAAATTTATTATTTACTATGTATTTTCTGGTGTACAATAAAGTATATATAAATAAATAAAAATAAATTAATCAAACAAAAGGAAACATTTCAATACATTACCAATCGTCTCCGTGCAACAATGCGAACTATGCATTATTGATTAGAACGCGTACAAAGTCGATAGAATGTCTTTGGTTCAAGAATATAAATTTCTTTCGATTAAAGTTTACAATTATTGATACTTACCTATGATTTGATCGATTTGATTTAAAGATACTTTTCAAAGAAGGTCTCTCATGATTGAATGAAAACTTTCCAATAACATAAAATAATTATGATTAATAATTGTACCTACCTAAACGGATTTTTCCAACAACCGTTTTGTAACAGGTTCTACCCAAGAATAGCAGACACTATATTGTAGTATAAAGAGTTGAGAACCTGGCCAAAAGTAAACTAAAATTAAAACTGAGGAAGCGAACAATTTCGTAATAGCTGCAGTCAATGAAATGAACTAAATAACAATCCTAGTTCCATAGAAAGTTCCAAAAACTAATTATCCTAGTTGACCAAACATCGCCAAAATTAAACAAAAATGTTCGACGAGCGATGTATTGTACCGAGTGAAGCTTAATTTCGGGAACCCAAATGGCTAACATTACGGAGTATGCAGAACCCCTTCCGGCTATTTGCCTCTCTAATTGTTACATAAAACGAGAATTTCGAGGTCGGCCGGCCGAATAGGCATCATCTAATGGAGCTACTCGAATCGTGTTTAAAAAAAATGTGTTTGCAACTATTTATAAATAGGTATATAGGAGTATATTTATATTTTCAGATGGTTTGTATTACCCAAACCAAGAAACTTATCTCATTAAACTATAGGTACCTACTGACCAAAAAAGTATTGTAAAATTATAATCGACGCAGGAATGATATAATTACGATTATTTTTATGAAATACATTTTGCATTATGATATCGCAGTAAACCCCATAATACCAGAACATTAAATTCTGCGAAATATGTTTGCAGTTTACAACCCAAACTGCGCTTGGTATTTATTTATTTCAGTAATATAATTCACGTGTCTGTTTTTTTTTAAATAGTGGGAACCCGTTTTTAATACCAGGAACATCTGTCAATCAAAGCAACTGAAGCTTCGAAAGGTTTTAAATATTTTGTGAAATGCTACGTGAAATTAAAACACAAATATAAGCCCAGTAAAATACAAAGTACTGTAACGTCGGAGGCACGTCACTCTTTAAATTTGTGTGTGCGGGAGAGATTTGTGTGAGAGGAACACTACACAACAATGATAGAGGGTATTTGTGTGAGAGGAACACTACACAACAATGATAGAGGGTATTTGTGTGAGAGGAACACTACACAACAATGATAGAGGGTATTTGTGTGAGAGGAACACTACACAACAATGATAGAGGGTATTTGTGTGAGAGGAACACTACACAACAATGATAGAGGGTATTTTCTATGTGCTTATATTATGTTTCGTATAATCATTTACTCTTAGAGTTCAATACAATATCTTATAAAGACGCGTATACTTTGATGGCTAGCTTACGACAGTTTTTTTTCATCAAACAAAAAACCACAATCAATCTGCCTAGCCTTTTCCCAACTACGTTGGGGCCAGTCTAACCGGATGCAGCTGAATACCAGTATTTTACATGGAGCGACTGCCTATCTGACCTCCACAACCCAGTAACTGGGTAATACGATATCCCTTGGTAAGACTGGTGTCAGACTTTCGGGCTTCTGACGACTCGTAACGACTGTCAAAGATCCACGAATGGCAGCCGGGACCAACGGCTTAACGTGCTCTCCGAGGCACGGAGGATACTCGGTATGTAAAGATGGTCACCCATCCACTGACCAACCCCGGCAAGCGTAGCTTAACCTGATGGATCGACCAGTGCGGCTGTTGTTACTTAGCCACGAGCTCCTCGAAACTCCTCGAAACAAAAAACCACATTCCAATGTTATTTTACATTACACATTGTCAGACTGTTCGAATGCTATTTTCTAAACAGACTGTATAACGTAAGGTTGCTTCTCGCATACAACCTTACAGCATGCTTAGCATGACCACTATAGAAACGGGTTTTGTCGACGGAAGAATACACAAAATGACAGATAAACAATCACAATCTGTCATTTTGTCTATTCTTTCGTCGACAAAACCCGTAGAAAACCTGTTTCTATGGTCGTCAGGCTACTCGTGCTGTACCTACTAAATGGTGCTTGAATATACAAAAGCGCCAACCGCAACCATGCATATCATAGGTAAATCTTAGCTTAGTACCAGCTAATCCTTTTGTGAATGTGGGATTGCAGTTATTCGTTCTAGGAAGAACTGACACTGTATTTATGTTTCCGCCAAGTAGGTAGTGTTGCAGGGTTTAGTGGGCTAACGCTATACGTAAGCGGGCACGTCCTTTATGCCTGGAGGCTTTCAGTCCTCCAACAGTTTCCAACCCCTAAAGTTCAACATGTAGGTAATTTTTTATTAATTTTTTCATATAAAACGCGAAACACTCCTTAAAAAACATGTCGTTCCAATATAAATAGTAGTTTAAAACTAAGTATTTTCATTATTAAAATATTGTAAAAAAAAAAATGACTAAAATAAGTACAATTGTGAAACTGCCATGCTATTTGGGAGTTTTTTTTTGTATCATTATTTTGTCTACTCTTCTCGTCGTCAAAATCGAGGACGAGTAAATACGACAAAGTGACAGAAAAATCGCAGATTATCTCGTGTTGAATTGTCAAAAATCGAGATACCTAAGGTGTCATGTTAGAGTTTGTCGACAAAATATCAAATTTGACAGAACGAGTCGACTATTTTGTATGGAAGCGCTGTCAGAAAACGAGAAAAGTGACAGAAATAGACGACAATTACTCGCGCGAGAGTGGGTAATTGTCGCGGGTGTCAAGTTAGCCCTACAGGTGTTGGCTAATATGGAATGCACTTTTGTATCGATCGCAAAAATCATGTTGTATCAATTGTATCATGGAGACAATCGTTCCAATTGCTTTGCCATACAATATCTTAATTAATCATTTGTCTTTCGTGCGGTTAGTGACATAATTTTTTTTTTTCTTTTTGAGTGTGGGAAATTATCAAATAACTTCTCCCGCTCTGGGCGGAGCGGGAGGGTGTGTCAGACTTTTAATGACTAAAATCCACCCGTGTTCCTTCCGTTGCCTGCGTGCCGGGGCCGCGATATCCCTTTCGGATAAATCCGCGACCCCGGCAGGCATTGGTCCTTACCAGACCCCGTGAGTTGGTGCTGACATCTCTTTGAGGTGCGCGTGGAACACAAAGCGCCGTCGACCCGGGCCTGGTCTTTATCGGACGGTGAGCTACCCATTGGTCACCGTTCACAAGCCCGTGCCTACGGTGGCCGGAAATCGGCTCGCGACTCCCGACGCCCGGGGCGTCTCCTGCGGTGACTAGGGGCGCGAGGGCGCGAATCTTGCCTCTCCCTCGCGCGCTCTGCCTCCCTCTCGCGAGCATTACTGCTTCGCAGAAGGAAGTGACGGCGTCCCATGCAGTCTCGCTCCGGCCCATGGCCTGAACCAGAGCCGGACGCGAGATATCGCGGTGCTCCGCCCAAGCCGGGCAGACCTCCACCGTATGCTCCACCGTGTCCTCCGGGCGATCCACACAGTGGTGACACCCGGGTGTTTCCACCCGCCTTATGCGGAACAGGAACCTCCCGAAACAACCGTGTCCGGTGAGGACCATGCCACCATGAGATCCCGTCAGAGCTCTGTCCGCTGTGCCGTGATTTCTTGCGGCAGCGGAGTTACGCCCCGGCGTTTCGCCTCCTCGCGCAACTCCCACATGTGCGCGAGGACTTTTGCCTCCAGATCCAATGGCGGTAGTCCGGCAAGAAGGCTCGCCGCCTCACGGGAGACCGTGCGCTATCCTCGGACCAGCCTAATGGCCATGACCCTTTGGGACGCGTTCAATCAGCGGGCTTGCCGCCCGGTTGCCCATTGGCCTCTGACTTGGCTTCACAATCCGTCGAGAAATATCTCTCAGACATGCCGGTTTCCTCACGATGTTTTCCTTCACCTTTTGTAATTTTTGCTAATTTTGACTAATTATAAGTATGTCAATGAACAGCAGCGTCCTCCTACTACAGACCACCATTCGTCTGTCAGAAAGCAAAATGTGATTATTGTGGCAGTTATTGGGAATCCGGCTGTCATTCTTGGATATGTTCCAGTCGTTGTTGGTCGTCAGAAGTCTGAAAGTCTGACCAGTCTTACCAAGGGATATCGCGTTACCCAGTAACTGCGTTGTGGAGGTCAGATAGGCAGTCGCTCCATGTAAAATACTGGTATGCAGCTGCATTCGGTTAGACTGGAAGCCGACCCCAACATAGTTGGGTAAAGGCTAGGCAGATTAATTGAATTGGAAAGCCATGTTCAGCAGTGGAATACCGATACTCAATATTGTAAATACCAAAGCTGGAGGTTTCGTAAGCTTTTATTACAAATTCGTGTCTGTAAACAGTTCGTTTGAAATACATCGTAATGAAAATGAATACTATCACTTTGATGATACTAATCAATTTTGCATAATTTTAATTGATTGAATTTCTATGGGTTCTTATTTCATTACATTGTGTTGTTTATTTTCTGAAAATTGAGGAGTGATTTACTTTTATTTGGTGGAATGGCATTTTACGAGTATATTTTGTTATTTTGCAAATGTTTATTTACTCATTGAGGTTTTCCAGAGCAGATAGTTCGACGAGGTGTTTTTGGCTGTCATTTCGACATGACCATCTAAAGGTGTGTCCAAACATAAAGTGGCAAACGTGCGCGTCTGCCGCGCTGCTATTGCACGACAGCCGCGCGCGAACGCTTCTGTTAAACACAAACATTCATTGGTTTAATCCTAACTAGAGTGCGGCAGAAATGTGTCCTGCACACGCTGCGTGTTGCTGCCACGCTCTTGCCGTTTAATGTTTGAATACACCTTAAGAAAAATTACCATAAAAAACAAACGCGTTTGCCAATGTTTTGCCGACTTTAGGCCCTAATATGAAAGCGTAACATAAAAACATGTTTTTTTTGGAAATACAACTATTCTATACCATTTTAACCGACGCAAAAAAATGTCGCTTTTCGTAGCCAATATGGTTAGGCCGTAGAACCGATGACCGTTGGGGTAGACGAATTCTTGAGTGGAGACCGCGAATCGGCAAACATTTGGTACGGCGCCCTCAGGATAGGTGAAGCGACGATCTTCACAGGGTGGCTGGTAGCAGCTGGATGAGAGTTGCCGGAAATCGATTTGAATGGCGTGCAATAGGAGAGGCCTATGTCCAGTAGTGGACCGCGATAGGCTGATGATGATGATGAGCAAAAAAGTATTATTAACTAGCTGCGTCGCGCGGTTTCCCGTTGAATTGTCGGGATAAAAAGTAACCTACGTTAGGACATAAGATACTTATTTAGATATCCCGAAATTTTTGTACGTTATTGGACTAGGGTCCAGGGCATGGTCTGCTCATTTGCCAAATTTCGTCCAAATCTGTTCAGCCGTTTTAACGTGACAAACAACAAACTCACTTTCGCATATAATATTAAGTTAGGATTAGATTTGTAAAATGCGACGGAAGTTCTTGTCTGGCTTTATAGTGTAATAATGTGGATTTACGATTTTTCCATAGTTTAAGATTAGGGTTCTTTATTTTATTATTAATATTATGCTTGAAAAACGCAACATTTTCGTTGTACAAAGAACTGAACATAAGTAGTGGAGTACGTGAAACGCCTTGTGCGTGCTAGAGAGTTGAGAGTGAGAGAGCGCTTAATCAGCGCTGTGCTGTGGGTCCCCATAGCCCAGCATCATGCTGAGTGGAAGCCTTCTTGTCACAGTCATGACGTGCCAGCAGCTGCCGACTATTTCTGTTTTATGCTTGTGATTATATTTAAATCAATTGTGCTTTATTTTCTTGTTCTACTTGTAGTTTTTTTTTTTTTTTAAGCACGTTTTTCTGTGACAAATAAACTTATTTTTCTTTCAGAGATGAGAGTTGCCGAGAATCGAGCCGAATGGCATGCAATTTAAGAGGCTTATGTCCGGCAGTGGCGTGCTGTAGGCTAACGATGATGCAGGGCGGAATTGTGATCTCCTTAATTGGTGCTCAATTGTTTTTCCAAAGCAAATGAAATACAACATAAAGTCCGTCATATAAAACATGATGCGGCTGATATTTTAGCGTTATAAATTAGGAAATGTCAAACTAAATTAATGATATCATTAAAGTTACCTAGATACATAACCAGTAGACCACACTACGCCTACGTAATTGTGTTTCCCGCATAGCAGGCTCATACTTCTGTTGGATTTAGTGATTGATGACACTTTATAATGGGATTTGTTCTGATTCCTATTTAATTTCCTGTACGGATATTTAGCTGTCGTTTTATTATAAATTCAACGGAATCGTTTACTTTCGTGTATAACCTTCGTTTCGGTATTCGTTGTGGTGGATTAATGTTCCAATTTTCTTGGAAGTTTGCATAGAATTATAGTGTAGCACTAAAAGTTAGCTGCTTTTATTTTGTTAACAGCAAATTAATGACCCTGCTTACATATTCAGCTATTTTCCAATTAAAGTGTTTTGAAATTTTATACTGTAATATTAATTACATTATGAATGAGTGTGTCGTCATGTTTCGTAGAATTTAGAATGAATAACATGATTACTGACATACTGTCGCATTTATCATAATCTCGTTGATGAAATAAATTATTGGAAATTAACAATACCAATCAGTTAGAGTAATAATTAGATGCTGCATTGAAATATCAAATTAACAACCTGTATATGATTTATATTTTTCTACTTTTTAATTAAATAAAAATATCAACAAAGGTATTAAAAACGACAACGAAACAGCATGTTTTCATTTAACTGTCACGAAATTGATTTAAAGAAAGGATTGATTTTAATTAACAGATATCGAAACTCCAGCCATTGTGTTTTTCGGTGGCTTGATTAGATTTTCGTGAAACAATGTGTAAAGGGACAGATAACAAATTGAATCGCGAGTTTATTAAAATTTGTTGTCATAATTCTTTCGGTTCCTATTGGAGCACAATGAACAGAAATGTCAACAAAATGGCGAGTCACAATAACGAATGTAATGAGAATCAATAACGATGGAATGGAATCACAACATCGCGTCAGTATCAAATGTGCCACTCTCTTCAAACATGCTATATTGATACAATGCCTCTCAGGTATCACAACAGTATTTTTTCAGAAGTTCCCATTATCGCTTGCTGGCCAAAAGGCATTAATTAAACTTTGAGCAAAGACCATTTTGTAGAAAACGAAATAATATTAATTACCTAGATGTGTTTTTGAATGAAATGAAAACATAAACGAACGCATAATTACACAAACTCGTACTTGTTTTAGCACAAAAATTTACGAGTACTTTTAAAATTAAAACGCAAAAAATTTCGTTTCATGAATTCATGATACGGAACAAAACAGAGGCAGGTATGCAAAAACTCCCACATTCTAAAAAAAAGTTTATAATAAAACAATCTGAAGCTCCGAGTGTAATACGGTGAAAAATGAGACGAAAGAATTTTTTAAATGGCCAGCATTTACGGAATATTTCGTGCAGTAAAAATAGGATAAAAGAGTCAGATATGTTACGAGAGTGTTGTTCATAATTATTCCATTATGTTATGTGGGAGATGTAAAAGAAGGAACAGGTAAATGAAAACAATAACTTTGTTGTGTGTCTCGCTTCTGAATGGACGGTGTTCGGCAAAAATACTGCAGTTGAATTTTCTTAATATTTACGTGTCACGTTCACAGCAACAGGCGAGTTACAGCGAAAACATAGCGTTGCCAGCGCAAGCCGCAAACCCCTGGAGATTCAGACGACTCGCTTGGAATAGCTTTGTGTCGTATTCCTTTGTCTTTAACTGAGCATCCTACTATCTCCCTAGACCTGCTTATATATTCACAACTTAGCCTCGAGCCCCTCTATACCACTCCTCGCATATGTTCACCCAGTTGATTGTTTCGATAAACACGCTTAGAAATGCTCTCATGCAGAAAGGAAAACTTAGCTACAATATTTCAAAGATATTAAGCAGATTCCATTTTTCAGACGGCATTTTAATCTTCATAATATAATATACTTTATTACTAGAAATATGAATGCTATAAAATACGTCCATTGAACGATATCGGTGGATCATAAAGAGGTCGGAGACATTTTTCTTCTTAGGTACTTTCTGAAAATTAAATTCTTTAACGCAAGATATTTAAATATCTAACCATCAAAATTTATTGAATAAAATGCCTCAAAATTGAATACCTATTTTGGAATTGAGAAAGTTTGAAGCAAGCAAACAATTCGTTAGGAAAGATTTGCTTGAATAATTTCACGTAAATACAATCTTTCGCTCGATTTGCAATTCACATAACGACCGTCGGCCTAAATTATTCATTTTATTTTTAGCGTTCCGTATTCAGGTAGCGGTTTTAACTCAATTTCCCGACAAACAATGTTTCAATTAAACTGATTGATGTTTGACTGCACTTAATAATGTGTGGAAAAGATAAAATTAATGGAATCGAGGAGATTTATCGATACACTTTTAGCATCTGTTTTGTTCGTATTCATTTATGTTAAATAAAGCTACGGTACAATTATTGTGCTCCTTTAGCTCATAATATTCGTACGATAATTTTACCTTTGTGTGGTAACCATCCATATGGATGCAAAATTATTATTTTTTATTTTAAAATGAGTGCACATTTCCACATGAGTTGGGTTAATTAACCGGTGGCCATTAGCATTGTAGCATAAAGTATTTCATACGTTTGTAGCGATTTCAACATGAGTTTAATGCCGCAGTATGATTTGGCGAGCCTTTGCCAACTTTGTAAATGGGTGTTATAATTGTATTAGCTTCATAATAATATTATTTAATGAACTGAAAACTGAATTTCGTATCTAATCTTGCTACGAGATTTTACCAACGTAAAATAACAATAACTGTGGCGTCTTTGTAAATAATAAAAATGTCATCCACAAAAAAATAAAAACATTTGATAGTACGAAAAAAGCCTGCAAGTCCATTTTTTTTAACCCTCCAAGATTCGTTCCTTGTCAAAAACAACCTTGCGTGTAAGTGAGGCCTTTTTTCCTCGTTGTCAAGGAAAACCTGTACAAAACCTCGTCTTTTCTGTGGCCGACTATAGCCCGTATCGTAACAATTCTACACAATCAACTCTAATTAATTAAGGTAGTTGAATAGAAAATATTATCTGGAGGGAAATCACGACACAAAAAGTCATGCTCATTTTTGTCTTGCTTTTTTCTCGCCTTCATGAAAATATGTTTTTATTGTAACATAGGCGTTTTGTTATCCTGTAGTCTGTAACTCGTGCTAAGCGGGATTATCTGCGATTTAACCCGTTCATGTATATTAGCCTGCTCGGGACAATAATTAGGTATTAATAGGTTTATATCCACTTAGCAAATTAGGTTGGTGTAATTTCGAAATAGCAGATTTACTCAGTAACACAAATCATGATAATTATGTCGCAAGTTCTACATATAATTGACGGAAAATATTGTAATATTGTATTTATAATGCTGCAATGAATTAGGTACCATCGCGGACTAGCGGTGGACCCCTTTTCAACCTTATTACTAAGGGCATAATGGTGAAAAGTGGTCGACCGCCATTGTCAGCGGTTGTACCTTAGCCCTAAAGAGGCATAATACCTAAATTTTCAGCATTTATAAAGTTGTCATCCATGGTTTTCTCGTACCGAAGATAAATCCACGTGGTGTTTGTATAAGTCTTTCTGACCCATTGCATTTTGATATCGGCAATAAACACTGTGCAAATACACTTTTATCTACGTACTACAAAAACAAAAGAGGCAAAGTCCATTATCCTTTACAAAAGCCTTAATACACTTACAAAATCAACCTGTAATTGAATATTAAATAAAAGTAAATTAAAGCCATCCTCCGTGACCCTGAATATTAGTAATCCTGTTGCCTCCCTGAATCGGACCCTTATAATCCAACCCTTCAGTTTCATCCTTGGTTCAACCCTCGTGTGATTGACGTTTCGCTAGCGATTATTACGGGGGTCTCTCGGACCCCTCTTTGCAGACCCCAGATTACGACCACAGAGTTTTTTGACCGTATATCTGTGACAAGGCAGCGATCATAAGATTTTGTGCAGTATTATTTTAAATTCTGTTTTGGACGTGGTCGCGGTATCTACTTGCTTAATCATTTTAAATTAAATAATATCTGTACGTTTTTGTTTGTTTCATTAAATTTTAGACAATATACTGAATGCGGTAATGGGTGACCTTTTCATGCTATACTTGTAGTCGGCATTTGATTAAAACAGTACAGTATCACATGTCTTCACAGTTACAAATATAGCTTCATCGCTCCATCATGGGTGGCGACATACCTATTACATAATTCTGTGGACTTGGACAAGGCTTTTGCCAATTTATACAGGGTCAAATTAAATTTGCTAGCGAAACTCCGCGGACGTGATGGGTATCGATATCTAAACATGTCAAAATAAATATAAAAATGATTTGATGATTATTTTTTGGGGTCTACGACCGCTGGTAGTTTTGTTACTCGATGTGGTCGAGTAGATTTTATATGTTTGTTTTACCTTGTTTAGATAACGATATCCATCACGTCTGTAGTATGTACACAAAAAAAAATAGTTTTTTTTTACTGATATTATAAATACATAGATAGCGGTTATGACCCAAAAAAAAATATATTTTTTTTTAGCTTTTTCAGGTTTAGATATCGTGTTAATTTGACTAGACCCTGTATAGGTACGGTCAAGTTTCTTTCTCCCTGATAACTAACTAGTTTTGTACCCGATGATCCAACGGCTTTCCCCTGATCCGACCTCCTATTATTTGCATTACAGAATTCAGAACATTAACTCCCAATATCAATGCAATCTTACCTACAAAGTACCAGGGTCCCATAACGCTAACGCAGTCTATACCAAGCACAGTAGTGTGTACAATGTGACCTCCCGTCGGGTCGTTAAAGGAGCACGGAATAAGCAAACATGCGTAGTCTGCAAACCTACTGAGGATCACACCGCGGCGAAGTTAGTTTTGCATTCGAAGCGCTGCAAAACGTGGGGTTAGAGATACAGGATGTGTCTCTTCTTTTTTACTCAATATGAATAGCCTTTTTTTGATATTTAAAAGTGCCTAGTTTTGTGAATTGTAATAAACGATTTGATTTTGACCACTTTTAATATTTATGCTGTGTCTAATAGACACTAAAAATGTTTAAAAAGTTAGTGGAAATTCATACTACGCCTATGATAATATGCCGATATGATAATGACAAACTGTTCGTGGAACATAGGTACTTACTTAACTGAATTGGAAAACTCTGCCTTGCCCTCCCCTTAACACGAATGAGCTGCTATTGTTAATCAACAGCTCATTCATTTGTTTAGTTAATAACAAAATTGTTCCATTTGGGAAGCTGATAATTAATAATAATAATATTATGATATTACATATTGCGATCATTTAAAACCACTACAATGTATTCCAGCCAAAGTGTTTATTTAGTTACATATTATACGTAATCGTTTAATTACAACTAATTACTTTAATGGAAGCTACACGTTTTCGTACTAAAAAATGACCGGCGTAGCTTTAAATATAAATGAGTACGACTGCTGCTTACGAACTTCCGAAATAGCTGGTTTGATAGGCTTAAAAGTAAATTGTATAAATAATGAAAACGTACGGTCTAACAATGTGAGCATTTAGTTGTGCAAATGTGGTATCTGAAATCATACGTTTGTAAACATTTCCCTTAGGATACGAAACTTGGCATCTTCGCTTCCAACCACTTTGTCGAACATCCAAATATCGGTTCATATTACAATACAAGGAAGCAACCTATCCAATACTCATCATAACAAAACCGGTTACAAACATAATGCTCAGAACTAAATCTGCGGCGAGACAGTAATATCAGTTCATGTCGCTTCACGGAAGCCACAAAACAGTAATCTCTAATCGCACATTGTCAAGAAAGAGCAAAATATTCATAAGACTACATATTCTTATTACGTGCGGATGAGGGCGTTAGGTCGGCGGCGCGTCGGCGCATAATGTGTTACAATGTGTTCCGAGGTAACAACCTGGGCTTATGAGGCTCTTCTGGTACCACAGATAAGGCACGCCGGAGGCTTTGTGAAGGTACTTGTACAATGTAATAAGGCGGCCACGGTAATACGGGGGACGCCCGTCTATTTCGCACCTTTTATAAACAATGTTTACGTTGAGCTAGCGGGCTCGTTGTATCAAGGACGCAATTAGTTTTCAGGTTCATTGTTGTTTTTCTAGGAATGTATGAATTCAACGCGCTAATAAAACGCTCTCGTCGGCAGACGCACGCGCCACGCCGCTCGCTCGTGAAGTCATGACGCATCACTCTGCGACTACAATGTTTGCTGTTGAAAATGTTGTACATTTTTTACGCTTTGTGTTTTCGCATCACACGTCTGTGCCACTAAGATAATATGAATTATTCATGAAAACGCTCTGCAGAATTTCGTTTATACTATTTGAAGCTTCAATCCCTAAGTTTTCTTTTGCGTGTTCCAGCAGTGCCGTAATGTATGACGCTATTGTACTTCTTAAGTGGCTTCCATGTGTTATTATATGACAGTACTTCTTGTCGGTAGTCTGTAACGTAACGTAACGTGGCTTGGCGAAGATTCGTGCGTAATGGAACGAAGTACACAGGTGTAGACTAACGAGGTCGTTTGAGCTCTTCAGATATATTATAAGTGTCCTAAAAAGTTTGCCAGTCCAAACTAGCGACGTGAAAACTAGTGCCTGAGCTGGAAAATTCCAGGCGAAAAAATCTCAACGCCTCTCCAATTTTCACTGTTTTTTTATAAACGAAATTATTTCAAGTCTATTCGAGATGCGCGATTCATTATGCTCGCAGTTGCAAGAGTGGAGCGCGGTGGAGTAAGAGGCAAGTTTTAATAATGTAGGGCGGTTGGCAAGGCTGCTGCCGTTTCCTTCCATTCATCTCTCCCCTTTCCGGTTGGCGCAATTAAAACGGCGGCTTGTTCCGGCACTTAAAAAACTTTTAAAGTATAGGCACAGACAATTTGAACAGTACCTACCGGCACATTGTTGCGAATTACACAATAAATTTAATTTAGGGGATTGTATTAATTTCAGCTTGTTAAGGTGATAATTGTGTTGTTTTAGCTTGTTCTTGGTTTAATTTGTGTTTTCTGGGGTGGCCTAAACACCGAAGTCAACACGTTCAATACAATGTTGGTAAGCAATGTCATTTATCATCACGTCGTCAGCATCATAGGGGGCGCGTTGAAATGAAAGTTTGATTCTAAGACGTCCCCAGCCGAGGTCGACCCGCACTGTTTGGTATGAATGCAATACATGACGTCATGGTGGTACCTACATAATCAGTGGGGAGGCCGGTGTCGCGACGGCGGCGACTCGCCCTTCGATCGGGCAGCAAAACGTCTGAATCATTCGCGTGTGGTTGAAGCTATTCACCGCTGTGCTGAAGTTCCGCTACGCGTGATTAATGGTCTCGCGTTCCCTCGACATTGTGTTTTTGTGATGCAAATAACTCGAGCCGTCGGAACAAGGAAAATTGAGTGGGAGGACCGAGCACCACCGCAGTTTCAATTGCTTCGCCGCTGAATACTGATGAACCGTTTCGGTTAAAGGCATTATCTCTGTTGCAATGTTTAAGGCGAAAAGCGGTTGACATAAGCGATGCGATTTGTAACAAGACTCCGTTCACCTTCAATCAATTTAAGCTGGGATTCCGAGACGTTGTTATGCTGATGCTGTTTTATCCGATTACGATTAATGCGACATCAGGGTCTTGCAATCTGTGCGCGTCTTGTGCGCAAAAAGAAAGCAAAAGTAAATTCGAAACAAAGACGGTTTAAAGGATAGTCAAGGTAAATGTTGTTACAAATTCTAGAGATCCAAATTGCATATTAGGAGTATACTAAATACAAAACACTGACCTTTAACATTTCAGAAAATTCATTATATTTTAATCCAATTCAATGTTATAACATTCAAAGTTTACACAGCAGAATTTTGGTTAGTTTAATATACTACTGTATGTGTACTGAACCTTATTATTATACTAAAACTTAGTGCGCCACTGAAACTGTGTTTAGGAGTCAACGTCCGCCTCAAGTTAAGTTCGGTACAGAAGTCAGACGAAACACATTATGTAAAGTTACTGCTAAGTGCTTCTCATCACAATGGAGGTTGGAGTATCATGTCTGACATTCCATTCGCAATTTTGGTAATAAAACTTAATATCGCACACAAATCTGGTAATTGTAGCTGTAAGTATTTTATGTAGGTGATAAAATGCAAAAACATATTTTTTTTATATTTCGTTTCCCTGGTTGTAGCTCGTCGACTTGTAGTAAATCTCCAAGAAAGTTATTTTGAAGTTCATTATTTCAGTAGTACTTACTTAGGGTGAACATTATAGGAATTAAAATGACGATAATCTTGGTGATTATTCGTAGGAATCGGGAACCTCGGGGCAAAACCTTGAAGAATGTAATGGCCGCAATGGTAGTTATTTATTATAATAATGGATATTATCAGTAAGAACTGTCACCAAAAAACTGGAAATTCAGACAGTATTTTGTCAGAGATACTCCACTGTAGTAAGTAATGCTTTGAACGACTTTATTGTGAGTGTACTGTACAATAGTTATTCACGAAGCAGAGATTCAAAGCTGCAGGGATGTGGTTTATTAAAAGTATTTACTATTCAGAAATTTTTATCTTACACACTTAGCGAGACAATGCCGAGTGCGATATTCATTTTATGTATTGTTTTTATTTATTCTTTACTGTATTGTGTTGATCACGTTTGCTCTTGTGTATCTGTTTCTATGGTGATTTTGATCCGTGTTTATTTGTGTTTTTTAAACCTAAGTAAAGCTTTCTTTGTTGCTTATAGTCGAGGTAGCTGTGAAAGTGAAATGGTTTAAGTTACTTAGGGTATCCACTTTTATTTTAATTTCATAGTGCAGTACTGTAACTTTATCCCATAATTAGGTAGGTACTAACTTTAGTTTTTCAATAAAAGAGCCAAGATTCTAAAAATAGGATCACGTTCGTTCGCTGATAATACTGACACGCACTCAAAGTTAGTTGCTACTATATGTAGGCGACAGTTACACGGCAGAACACCTCCGCTGATAAGAATTAGATCTAACAAGATTAAAGAAGTTTCAACGAGATAATAATATCATTCTCCAGCGAAAACATCTCGACAAAGTTTCATGTTAAAGTTTTTGCAGCGAACGTTAACTATGCAAACTTCTCCTGTCGCTGTTCCACTTTGAAATGTGAAAACAATTCGTGTCTACCCTGGTAAGGCGGTCGCTACAAAAAACCCTTCGTAAGTAATTAAGAAGTTTCAGAACACCGGCTCATTGGCATACTTTCCGCTTGTAATACGCAGTTAATCTCAGCGCAAAAACTTGGCGTACTATGTTATAATTCACGAGGGCCCGCCCTACGCCATGCGCCACCGACAAGGGTGAATTTCTTATGAGCACGACGTGTATTTGTCACAAAAATCTATATGTATATTAGACGTGGAAGTACGTGCTAGCGATATCACCAGGGTAACGCGAAACTGTCGTAGGTAGTTCTTTATTGCTCATCGTCCGACTACATTACCATTCGTTATTTCTTACGCCATAAGCTTTCGGTGGCTTTTGGTGAATGAAAGGAATTTTAAATCTTGTATAAAACGCACACTATGCTGCCAAGCATATTATAAGTTGGGGGATTACATCGTTGACAAAAATGCTTGGCTCAACGCTGGTCCAGCTCCACAAGGCGCATAAACTAATTGATTGGCATTCGAAAATATTGTTGGAGCTGCTGAAGATTGTAGGACTATCTTTAGATTGTATAAATTCAATTTCATAGTATTATATAATTGCATAGCACATGTGTGAGCACTATGTACCTACTTTAAAGCTACCATTTACTGGGTACCTACGTCTTTCATTGACCTAAATGTGCCCTTGCGGCTGAGAGTATGTCATGCTCACTCAAATGTCTCGCTGGTGGTGGCGTGTGTGTTGGATCATAAAGTTCCCTACAAAATGGTTGAGCTAAATGGTGCTGATCCATGCGTCATGTTCGTGAACGGGCGCCGTCAGTGGGGACTGGTCATCTCTTAGCTGCCAAGGCTTATTTTGAATTTATTTTAATTTTTGAATTGTTTTTTTTCTTTATTACGGACGCTTTTAACGTGCACGTCTCTCTACATTGTTCTCACATGTATAATTACAACATGAATGATGTAACCAATATTTTGTAACAATATTCTGATTTAAAAGAGTGTCCGTGGAGTTTCTTGCCCGTTCTTCTCCATAGGAACCTACTACGCGTTGGAATGGGCAACTAGCTTCATATTTCTGACTGACCGACCCCTTGACAATTCAAAAGTGCCTGTAATTGGTTTATTTGAAATAAATGCTTTGAGTTTGAGTTTGAGTTTGAGTGGCAACAGAGTAATTTAGGCTTACTTACAGTCCTTAAAATGTAATAAAGTTGGTAATATTGTCTGCCACGCTCGTCGCAGCTGGGTCACGGAGAACATTTCATTACAATTATTTCCGAGTTAATGATGTCTTACTAACTTCACTGGAGCCGGGCGAGGTATGCTCTGAATTTGAATAAATTCGTGCTCACACACGGCAAGTCATTCTCCGTAGCGTCAGACGAAGTCGGGCCGATGTCGCACAAAGAAACGGCGGTAATTCACCAGCTTAGTGCGATCCACTCTTATCTCTTTCAGTTGTGCGAGCGACGAAGCTCTTAAATCTTACCGAGGCTCGAATACTACTCAAGAATACTTACAAGCCTTTAATTCGAGACAAATTATTGCATAATTTAGAAGCGCCTATTTAAATCTCTGGCTGTGCGCTTCGACTGTGACAGTTGTCACGGCTTAGCTTTGTGTCGGATTCAATTACTTTTTTAGAAAAAGGATTCCGTGAGCACAAAAGGGTAAAGTATTTATGAGTGCAAAGTAAGAGGTTTTGCTATTAATATTCTGAATGCGAAAGTTTCACAGTTTATCTTACTGAATCATGGCTCAACAGATTTGAGTAATACCCCTGCCGCGTCTGTCTGTCTGTCGGAACGCGATAAACTCAAAAACTTCCGAACGGATTTTCATACGGTTTTCACCAATGGACGGAGTAATTTGTGAGAAAGGTTTAGGTGTATAATTCATTAGAGTTTTGTGTAAATTGGCTGAAATATGACGATTCTTGAATATGTCGGAAAAAAACATGCCGACTTGGGAGCGTTACTTGCGTGCGCCGCGTAAACCAATAGAATTATGCGAAAACAATGTATTACGGAATGATTCCTCTTAAAAAGGACCAATAAACTGTAGTAAAACTATAAGTCTATCTGCATTTTTCATTTCTCTTTGGACCCAATTCTAGTCAGGCGGACGAAGTGGCGGGCAGAAGCTAGTAAAATGATAAAATTCAATAGTCTAGCTTGTTTTAAAGTACATTATATGTAGGTTAGATACCTACTGTGGTGTGGATGGATATGTATTAAGTTTAAGGTGTTTCTTGTCTTGCCAGCAATTATGTCAGAATATTTGGAATACAAACTATGTTCAAAATTCAATTACCTATTTGCAATTTGCACCAAATCAAGCTCAAAACTCTAAATAACATTATTGCAGAATAATATAATGATCACGACTATTTGAAAATCGTACTTTGAAACGAAATAGGAATACCGGCCGCTGTTGGTCCACTACGAGATGCGTGATGACAGGAAATTTGAGTCGAAGGAAGACGCTAGTTTGATACTGAAAACCTTGTCGAGAACTGTCGAGGTGGATATCCAAGACTGTGACATAAAGGACATTTACAGAATCCAAACCAACAAAGAAGGAAGTAAACCCATTATGGTTGAGCTGAACAGTGTCCTAAAAAAGGAGAAAATATTGCAGGGGGTCAAGAATTACAACAAGAAAAAACCAAATGAAGAAAAATTAAATACTGGACACCTCAGTATAGCTGGACCTGTCAAACCTGTGTTCATATCAGAAGCCCTAACGCCTAACACGCAGAAACTATTCTACGCAGCTCGACAGTTTGCGAGGGAAAATGGTTACACGTACTGCTGGACTTCGCGTGGTTCCATATTCCTTCGTAAAGCCGAAGGTGAGCCACAAATTCGAATCGAATCTGCAATAAATCTAAAACTCTTAGCTAAAGAATGACTATCCTATACAGGGTACCTCAATGTAAATTCCCAGAGTTTATCCAATATAACCTATTTTTATTTTAAGTTTAGTATTACAGAAGCTGTCTTTATCAACATTTCACTGTGTTATGATATGGTTTACCTTGTAAACAACCGTAATTTATTTGATGTCTCGTATAAAACAAAATTTGATATTAATCAATACGCAACACAATTACACTTACACACTCAAAACATTCACACCAAACACACTCTAAATTCTAAAATCTACACTAAAGTACTTACACGACTTACACAAATGATACTCCGCAGTACATACATAAACTGGTCATTAACTTTTAAAATTATAAATTCGATAAGGACAACTTAAATAAATTTATAGATTCTGTAGAAGCATTTAATATCTCACGGTCGTATGTGAGTTCACCGCAACAATGTTTGAAGCATATAAACACTACCCAGCCAACTTTGAACATACTACATGTTAACATCCGAAGCCTAAATCGCAATTTTGATGGTCTTAATGTCTTAATACATTCCATCAAGGTTAAGTGTGATATAGTAATCCTCTCTGAGTGCTGGTTAAGTAAAGTGACGGATATTCCTGTCTTAACTGGGTTTAACTCAGCAAGATCCTCATTTAACAACCAAAATGACGGGGTGGTAGTCTATGTGAGCTCTGATGTGACTCATAATATAGTTGAACCGGTTTTTCAGGACGCTAACTGTCTTATCTTGAGGCTGGGTCTAGATACAGCTATTGTTGCAATATACCGTTCACCCTCAGTCAGAAATATAGAAAATTTTCTTAACTGTTTAAACAATATTTTAGAATCCCTGGCGTCAATAACAACCATAGCCGTGATTGGGGATTTAAACATAAATATTCGACCAGGTAATAATGATCCAAACACAGAAGAATATTTAAATACAATGGCTTTTCACGGGCTCCTACCGGCCCACGTTTTTCCCACTCGCATTGAAAACTGCCTGGATCATGTCTTTTTAAAAACGGATAGACCCTCCACAACATTGGTTCTAGACTCATATTTTACTGATCATGCACCTCTCCTGTTTTGCACTGATCTGAACCCTCTTCGTGCTACAAAACCTAAAAGTATAATACGGCATCTAAACCTTCCTGAAATTATTAGCTGCCTAGAAAACTCCGATTTCTCAAGTGTTTTAAGTAGCACAGACCCCAATCAAGGTGCGGAACAACTTATCTCCATTATATCTGACTCAATAAATGAACACAGTACGCTAAAAAAAATCCCTAACAGGAAACAGACCATTAAACCATGGATGACCACTGGCCTCCTGAGGTGCGTGCGAAATCGGGACCAACTCCATATAAAAGCAATGCACAATCCTAAAGACCTTACTGCTAATCTAATATATTCCCGATACCGAAATTACTGTAACAATTTACTAAAGACTATTAAACGCAACTTTGACCAAAAAGAACTCCTGAAGGCCAATGGTAACCCCAAAGCAACTTGGGACCTTATAAAAACTATCAGTTACAAAAACACCTCACCCATAAATAAGTCAGGAGAACTTCTTAATATGTGCAGCGATCCAAAGTCCTCTGTCAATGCTATAAACAGGTATTTTGCAAACGTTGGAGTGGATCTTGCTAGGCAAGTTGCGCAGAGTCAACCTGTAACTAACCCAAACTTTAATTTTGACAGCTCAATAAATCCTCAAGGCAACTCATTCGTATTACTTGAAACTAATTCTACTGAAATAGAAAATATAATTATAGAATTGAAACATAATTGTGCAGTGGGTCACGATGGCATACCAGCCTCAGTTATCAAGGCGGCCAGACATGTACTTGTTCCTGCTATAACGTATATCTGTAATTTATGTATCTTAAAAGGTACTTTCCCTGACAGTTTTAAGAAGGCATTAGTCACACCAGTGTTTAAGGGTGGGGATGGTGACCGTGTCGAAAACTATAGGCCTATATCTGTACTCACCACACTATCCAAAATTCTGGAGAAAGTTCTGAACAAAAGATTGCTTAGCTATCTTGAATGCTACAACATAATTGCGCCAAACCAATACGGTTTTAGGAGAGGCGTATCAACGGAGGATGCTGTTCTTGAACTTACAAGCCAAATTGTTAAAAATCTTGATTCTAGGACTAAAACTTTAGGTATATTTCTTGATTTAGCCAAAGCTTTCGACACGGTCTCTACTCCCATCCTTCTTCGTGGTTTAGAAAGCTTAGGAATAAGAGATATCGCTCTAAATCTCTTCCGTGACTATCTTACAAACCGTAATCAACGAGTTAAGGTAGGCAACTACGTCAGTGACGATGTGAATCTAACCTTTGGCGTGCCACAGGGCAGCGTGCTAGGGCCCACTCTTTTTCTTCTATTTGTAAACAGATTGTGTCAGCTGTCAATCCCACACTGCAAGATACTTGTATATGCAGACGACACTGCGCTTATCATAAGTGGAGAAACATGGGAATCTGCTCACCACGCAGCTGAAAATGCTCTTGGCATAGTCATGGATTGGCTTTCATTGAATCTTCTGACGCTAAATGTCTCTAAAACTCACTATGTCCCTTTCTCAGCGAACACTGCTACACAGCCTAGTATGCCAGACGTTAAAGCCCATAGTTGTCAACCTACACTGACCCCTTGCAGCTGCCCTACTGTACAAAGAAGCTCTTGTGTTAAATACTTGGGCGTGCACATTGATAACACATTAAGTTGGCAAAAGCATATCAGTGTGACAGTCTCACGTGTTCGTAAACTAATGTTTCCTATGAAAAAACTAAGAAGAGTAGTTGACGACCGATTGTTAAAAACTATTTATTTTGCCCTAGCTCAGTCACTTCTTACCTACTGCATATCTATCTGGGGTGGTACATTTAAAACGTATTTACTTCGCCTTGAGAGGGCACAAAGAGCAGTGTTGAAAGTCATGCTTCACAAACCTTACCGATACCCGACTACCCAGCTTTATAAGGACATATCTGTTCTCACTGTCCGGCAGCTCTGTGCGCTTATTATCACCTTACGTGTACACTCATCATTGACCTATGACCCAAGGCGACTAGAGCAAAACAAACGTCGTAAAGATCCCGTATGCCCACCTGTCACCACCAAAACTGCGCTGGCGAGGCGAAGCTACCCGTATCTTAGCAGCCAACTTTATAACACTATAAACGAAACCTGCAACGTATACCCTTTACCTAAATTTAAATGTAAAACTGTTGTTACTGGCTTTCTTCAAAAGTTAACGTACGATGAGACTGAACAACTCTTTGCAAAAAATCTTACTAAACCGATCAAGAATTAAAAAATATATATATATATATACTCTTATAATATAATAAGAATAAAAAAAAAAAAAAATGCTCCTTTATTATCTGTTTCTATACTGTGACGCATACTTACGACACACAACTAAACCCACGCACAAATCCACACATACACCCACACCACACACACACACCCACACCGCACACACCCACACATACACCCCCACCACACACACCCACAAATACACTCACACCACACACAGCCATTCCTTGCTAACATAATTTATTTTAATTTTATAAGTGATTAGTACTTAAGATAAACCAAGAATGCTTACAATAGTGCAGCAAATTGTCAATGAGTAAAATTGTAAGAGGAAGGCGCCTGTGTCTGTAACACAGTTTATACTAGCACAGACACAGACGGTCACTCTGTCTTAAATAATGCTTGGCGATGTATTTTTATAGTGTAATGTTTGTATGTTTTGTTTGAGATGGATAATTATTGTATTTGGCTTTTTGAATAAAAGGATTATTATTATTATTATTACTACTGTAATAGAACTCCCGATAACGAATTCTGTTGCTTGTTGTTCCTAATGGTGTTCGATTTTATTTTTTACTTATAGTTCTATGTTTTATCTTATACTAGCTGACCCGAAGGAGATGTGCTGTCCAAACAATAGTTCATTTAAAAATCCCATAGAAATCGGACGTTCAGATTTTCTTGAAAATTAATATTTTCCGGGATGTTTTTCAATTCTTTCTCAAGTGATGCGCTTACCAACGAAAAGAATTTAATTTTTTATTTATATAGATTTTCGTAATTGTTCCGTACCTCAAAAGGACGTTGAGTTATCCGTCCGTCTCTCAGTCTGTCAAGACTTTTTCTCTCAGGAATGCGTGGAGGAGTCAGTCAGTCAGTCGTGGAGGTATCAAGTTGAAATTAATATCAAATACATAGGTCTCTTGAAGCTCTAAAAAAAATCAAGCTTCTAAATTTATTTATTTATTACAAGGCAACTACAACAGGTAACAATCACAGTATATCACTACATTCACATTATAGGTTTCGACCTGATTATCACCCAAAGCGGAATCGCACAACATGACTAGCAACAATAATAATAAAGATGACAACTGCAGTAATAAACTTAGTTCACAAAATTACAGCTGCAAGGTCCGTGCGTCTGCCCTCCAACACAATTCTACTTAGGCAGGGAATGTGTAGGAGACCAAACACGCCCGGTAAAGTACCTACACACATAACATAAAGAAAACAGTATTTAAAGTGTTAATAGATTAAAAAGAAAGAGTACATACAAGTCTTTTGAAAGCAGCGGCACGAGAATCGAAAATGTCAATACTGTCATTGTCTTTTGAAATTTCATTGTAAAGTCGACACATTCTAACGATAGGGTTGTAATATGAGGTGTTATTTGTAAAGACCAAGTTCAAAAAGTTCAAAGTTGAAGAGCAAAATTAAAAAATCAACGCAATAAAAAAATACGGCCATTTTTGCGACATATTTTGATACTCGCAAATAAATTAAAACCTACAGGGTACTTCCCGTTGACATAGAATCATAAAATTTGGCAAGAAGCAAGGTCTCACAGCACATATAAAGGAAAAAGTCCGAAAATAGTTAATTTGTGGTTTTATCAAACAACTTTTTTTTGCGATTACAAACTTACATTTGCAATTGGAGAATTGACTGTGACGTATATCGATGTATGGGAGAACATGTTTTTCAACTACAAAGTTCTGTTTGTTTTTGGGATAAATTCACCCCAACTACGGAACCCTTCATTGTGCGTGGTCCGACACGCACTTAGCCAGTTTTTCATTATCTCTCAACTAGCATTGATTGTCAGGCATCTAACTGTTGAAATACAAATAAAATGATATACTGGACTCTCTTTGTATGAAATCACACAGCATGGAATCACAGCGCAGCGTCTAGAGACGGACTTATAAAGTTCGTGGCGCCAAAACTGCGTTGCGCGAACAACTTCTGTCACGAACCGCCTTTAAAGCCGTCAGTTTCTATACATCATAAGTATCGTAGTACAAGTAACGGGTGACACCCTAGGTTTGTATGGAAAGTGTTGATAATAGCGCCTCTAGCAGGGGTCTCCGTATTTTGGGTACGAAACAAACTTTAGCTGCAGGAGACTGACAACCAGTTGCAGAATCGAACTTTAACTTTTAAAGCTATGTATTAAATACTAATCTTCCATTAACTTGTAACAGAAAGCAGCATCATCCGGAGGATGCCTCGTTGAGAGATGAAACACGTGTCGATTTCTTACAGGGTTCTTAATGACTCTTTAAGAACAGTTAAGCGGATTGGGTTACTAAATATACGTCGTCTATTGTTTTTTTACTTACTTACCTACTTGTATCTCATGATTGAGAGAGACATTCGTTTTTTTTTTTATCTAATTCATATAAAGAGTAGATTATAATGTCCCAACATAAAAAAAATATAACCCATTAAATTGTACATTGTTTTGGTTTCACATTTAATTTCAGCGACAATTATTCGGGTTCGTTACAAAGGCAGGTTTTGCGCGAGTAACCTGAGTTATAAAAAGGGTCTCGACTCGACCCAACTAATACCCTTGTCATGTCGAGATGAAATTAGTTCAACTCTTGCAGCTGCGCCGAAACCCGCTGTTTGTCCAAAATTTATGTAATCTATAAATAGTATAAAATAAAGTTGCTTTTCATGTCTGTTTGTGTGTGTATCGCTTAATGGTTCTTAACTAGGCAATAGATTTTGATGAAGTTTTCACTATCATTTAGTGAAAGTATTCCGGAAAATTTGTACACAGAAAATTTCACTTAGACATAGCACAGAAATCTCGATGTTTCGACATGTCGCCACATCAGCACATCGCACCCATGTGAAGCATGGGTTTTTTTTTTTTTTTTTTTTTTTTTTGGGTGGGAAATCATCAAATGACTCCTCCCGCTCTGGGCAGAGCGAGAGGGAGTGTCAGACTTTTACTGACTAAAACCCACCCGTGTTCCTTCCGTTGCCTATGTGCTGGGGCCGCGATATCCCTCTCAGACAAACCCGCAACCCCAGCAGAAGCATGGGTGAGTTGCTAGTCTGATAGTCTAACGTCGATGTCGGTACAGGCATTGCCTCAAAAACCACAATGTTGCGTTTCCTCTATGTTGAGTTAATTAATTGATGACTATTAAAGCGATGGGTCGAGGGTGGCGGATGTATTAAAATTAAGTGTTAGTAGTTTTTGGTTAATGTCTTCATTTGGTTTCCAGAGATTTTTTTACGAGATGTTAATGGATATTAATGATTTCTCACAGCTATTTAGTTGCTCACCAGCGTGTTTTTAGGGCTAATTTGATAATCAGATGATTACAAAGACGAGAAATACAAATATTTTACTTGACTACTTGTTGAATAGCTAAGTACTAGGTAACATTCAATTTTACAAAGTAACCATTTCTCAAAATTCAACATTCACTTGAAATTATGCAAACGAACGTCACAGAAAAGCCGTAAAAAAATTAAAAAATCCCAATTTCGGCGGCAATCAGAAAAATATGAATGTCGCAGTCCTTGTAAATTATTACCGAAACAGATGTTACAAGCAAACAAGAGGTATTCGTAACAAAGATTAACGGGACAGAGAACTTGTATAAAAAAAGTACGAAACACTGAACGCGAAGCGGCAATAAACTTATTTTATGACAAATATACCACCATTTACAATAACGACTACGAGTACTTAAATGTACATAGATTGTGACGTAAACAGGCGTAGTTAAGTGTGTATCGTTAATCAAGGGAGCATAAAACGGTCACGTACAACGTTTACTTGCGCTGAAAACCGCGATTCAATTGAAACTCGCGGTCTATGAACGATTTTAAATTGTTCTCGATTGTTCGAGAATTTTGATAGTATACGAGAATCATAATAAGTGCTTGCGTTGGACTATTTGAGTTTATTTCATGTATATTGTGTTCATGATTGAGTAGGTATGTATAATTGGATTGAGTATTGTATAGTATAAAGGCATGGCAAACTTCAGTTTACCCTCGCTAGACTATTACACTTCCTAGGTAGGCCAGTATACATTTTATTAACTTTGTTTGTATAGTTTTTGAGTTAGTTTCAATAATACGATTTTTTTCCACTATGGATGATGCTATAATAACTTCCAGTCACTGTACTCGTAATTTACATAGCAGCTAGTGGTATTAGAATTTGTGTGGGGTAGGTACCACAACATAAAAGTAAAAATAAAAACGATTCTGCAAGCTTTCTTCGACAGTCGTTTCTCCTTTGGACTGTTCACCGACAGGACGTTTCGTTTTTGAGAGATTCGTCGATACAACGTTTCACCAAGGGATGTTTCGCCGACAGAATGGTTCGCATTTGTTTGTTTCGACGACAGGACTTTTCAACTATGGAATATTCGCCGTCAGATCGTTTTGTCTACGATTGTTTCGACATGGCTTTTTCACTATTTAACTACAAAGCCACCAAAAAGCTACTAGCTTGCTACAAAGACATGAAGAAAGAAAATGTTTTAATGTAAGACCGCCTTTACTTTTAATTAATGGGATTTCACTTTGTAGTGTAAAATTTTTGGAAGTCGGTTGTTTTTGCTATCTAGCATCATCTCAACTAGCTTAATTAGTAAATTACTCATCAACAACAACAACATGTATTTGGTTTTAATTGATACCGAAACCAATATCATTAAACCCGAGAAACAAAAGCCAAACGATAAATGTTACTAAATAACTTGATTCGAAATCGTCACCGACCACAAATCGGACAAATTATTCGCAATCAAACAAGTTGCAATAGCGTGGCACTTGTATATGTACTGCTGTATAATTTTGCATTTAAAATCGTGTATGGTTGACGTGACATGAATTTATTATAAAACTTGCTGACTGTGTTCCGTACTCCGGCTGGCTGAGACTAGGCATATCCACTTTTCATATTAGATTTTTAAACACGAAACACACATTAGAGGTCTTACCACAAAAACTTAGACACTTGACACTTGTTTAAAACGTATCTTATGTCATGTCAGTAAAATGTCCAACTCCATGACGATAGCTTTTGCCCGCTGCTTCGTCCGTGTGGATGTCGGAAATTATCCTTCGATATCGGATAAAATCATAATCCTATGTCATGGTCACCCAGGTTATGGTCTACCCGTGTGCCAAATTTAATTGAAATCCATTCAACCGTTGAGACGTGACAGGTACCAGATAGACAGACAGAGTTACTTTCGCATTTATAATATTAGTATGAAATTATAGATGATAAGCCTAAACAACTGATAAACACTGATAACTGGTTTTGTGTTAGTAATGAAGAATTTTATAGACGTACCTATAGCTAATGGCATAAAGGAGAAATAGTCCACATCAAGGCCAGAGGCCAATTTAGAAAAGTCTGGAAGAAATGGAAGGGCTTTTATCTAGCTATGGGATAATTTATGGGCTGAAAGTAACATTAGGTCACTGTAGTAAACCACTGATGACTTTTACTGCTTCATCGGACAACGGAAAGAGGAGATAGCTTTATCGGATTGAAAATAGGTAATAGAGAATTCTGGGATCGGTAATCAGTTCAGAATTCTTGATAGTATTATGAATATCGGTTTTGTGTTGGTAATAAAAAACGGGGTTGTTGACGACATAATTGGACTTGTCGAGAATTCCTGACCGGTACGAAGCATAAAAGAAAAACTTAATAAAAAAAAAGACTGCCAAAGCACAGGCTAACCCGCTTTGTCTAAAAGTATGTATCAATAGTTCATTTTTAGAAATGATTTTAAGAAAGGATTTTTGCAAAATATTCATTCCCTAAAGACGTTAAATAAGGGATGAAAGTTTGTTTTTAACTCCTTAATTTTCGCCAATGGGAGATCTTGTCGGGCGTATCACTTGTAGCTTAAAGAAATCGACAAAGAAGGAGACGTCTTGTACCCAGCAGTGAATTAAACGAAAGTAATGTAGAGGGTGATGATGCTTATGGAAGTAAAGCAGTAGCAATTACTGATAATATAACATACAAAATATCACACCTGTTTCTCCAAAGGTTTAGGCCCAGGTTCTTTCTTTTTCGTGTGGTCAGTGACTAACCTGGTGTTGGAGTTTTAAAGCCGCCCATGGGCCTCTGGCTTGGCTTAACATGCCGTCGAGAAATATCTCTCAGGCATGCCGGTTTCCTCACGATGTTTTCCTTCACCGTTTTTGAAGCAAGTGATAATTATACAATACGCACATGAATCCGAAAAGACAGAGGTGCGTGCCTTGGGGTCGAACTCGAGACCTATGATTTGGCAGTCCGACGGTCACAGCACTAGGCTATCACTGCTATAGGCCAAGGTTTACCAACATTTTGCCTGTTATAATTAAGTGCCATATAATCAAGGGCGAGCTTATTGCCAACAAGCGGGCACAAATGACTACGGGTTGCTATTGAGAAATTCTTGATGGAAAAACCTGATAAAACTTTGTCCTACTCGGGAATCAATCCCAAAACCCCTCTGCATGCGACCACTAAAACAACAAAGTAGTCAGACTGATAATATAGATTTCAAATAATGTGATTGTAACAGACTTAATACCCCTAGCTACATTCATTTCATCCCCTTATGAGGAAGCTCGAGCTCAGCACTACATACCTACTTCCAATACGTAGCTCTTAGAAGATTTATGTGTTACTTTGAGTAACGAACGACAACTATTTAGCCCTCCCAATAAATACGCCAACGAACGAGCTGAGATGTAAATTGCATCTTCCTAACGACGCTGATATATCGTCGTTGAGACATTCGAACTGAATTATAGATCCGTGGTCTGGCCTTATATGTCTTCCTGAAATTTATTGAGTGACTCTGCACGATTTTCAGGGATTAATTTCGATTGAAGAGGTCTTACAATTTGAGATGATTATGGCTAAGGAATAGAAGGAAGTTTAGTCTACAGATACTAAAGGCATAGACAAGTAACTGATGTTACGTCGGATGCAGACATGCGGATTACTCTTCATTGTATTTCACACACATTTTTATTTTTTATTATATTTATTTGTCTGTATCTATCTATCCGTGACATCACTGCGGGCCCTATCAGAATACCAGCGCTGCGACATTTTTATTTATTTTTAAATGTCGCGGCATTATGCTGAGATAGGAGCCTTTTGGCCTCGTACAGGACTTCCTTCTTTAATGTAACTTTGTTTTTTATTTATGTTTAATGTGATTTCCTGTGCGAGTCTCAATAAATACGTTTTCTTTCTTTCTTTTCTTTCTCGTTCTGGAAAAACTTAACCAAAATTTAATATTTATGGTCCGGTTTTAATTCTGAGTAAGTTTGTGTAAAGCATTTATCTAGAAAAACATAAAACGCTCAGCGATGTTTACACCATTACGTTTATTAAACTCGTGTGGAAGAAAAGAGAGGTTTATTAAGATAAAATCGCGTCTTTAAATAACTGTGACGTAGAAACACGGAAGGATTACAAAAATTCTGTAGGGAAATGGCAGCGTTCGCTTCAGTCGTTATTAATATCATCTGCGAAGTATGCATCCCAAGGGAAACATTACAGTAACGGCCATATAAAAGACAAATGAGCCAAGAATACGATCGTGAAAAGCCTGTAATTTTTTAAATATATTTTCTCAAAGCCGCTTACTTCCATTTTTTATCCATTATTATACTCTTTAACTGTAATATCTTTTGTTTAAAAACATAATAAAAACGTTTTACTCCATCTTATCTTAATCGCAGTGTCTACAGCCGAGTCGCCCTATATCTTCGCTATTCAAAAACGGTCTTATTCAAAAAAGTGTGCTTATCTCCCGCCCCAAATGATTTGAAAGTATGATTGATGATACATAGAAATGAGATAGCTCCTTATACTTTACTGATATTTAAAAGTATGATACTCAGCGGCAGTTTTTTAGGGATAATTTATTTTTTAATACGGCTATCAAAACGAACTACGTTTTATTTTCTGAAAAGCTATTTGATGCGGTTCTAGATAATGTTTATCGCATCATTATTTTAGAGACAAGCCCGTCTTTGTTAGGTTTAAACCATTAAACTCTGAAGATATAAAATCTGATTAATGATTGTAATTAATCATAATGCAAAAACTTTTCATAATGCTTGTTAACTTTTTATTAAGATAAGTTTTAGTTGTAAGTACTGACTTAAGTTACTTACGAATAATCTTAATTTAGATTTTAAGAATTAAGTCAGAGCAAAACAATTCGCAGAGCACAATAAGGTAAAATAATTGAGTTACAGTATAACGTCTTTTAAATCAAAATTGGAGTTTTTTGAACATTTTAATAACGTGTTTGGCAACTCGAGCCGACTGTGTGTGAAACAAGTTCATTGAAAGATTTTGTGCTATCGTCATAGACCGATAATTTAAGTTGAATAGATAAAGTTACCCATTGTTTGTTTTAGTGTATAAAATCGTAATAAATGCGACACACTTTTAAAATGGTAATATCAAAATGTCATCAGCAACGGCCTAGCCTATTCCCAACTATGTTGGGGTCGGCTTCCAGTCTAACCAGATGCAGCTGAATACCAGTGTATTATATGGAGCGACTGCCTATTTGACCTCCACAGTCCAGTTACTGGGTAATAGTGTGTTAACCCCTTGGTTAGAGTGGGTATTAGAATTTCGGGTTTTTGACTATCCTTAACGACTGTCAAAGATCTTCGAATGACAGCCGGGAACAACTGCTATTAAAGCTTTCGGGCACGAACCTACCGTACCACGTTAGAAAAAAAAAAAGTAATGGCATAAACAGCTGACCATTGTTTGTAATATATTAAATATTTAATTTATTTGAATTAATTTATTTTATTTTGATTTAACTTATTGTTATTTCTCATAATAAATAATATAATTCGATAGCTACAGTAACAATAAACAATAATTATTATATTTGACTGATTCGAACCACGTTTAAAAAAAAAAGGTATTGTAGTGTAATGTAATTATTAATTTTCTTTTGTGTGCTTTTTTGAAACTTATAATCTTATTCCAACCTCTGTACAACATGTTTGCAATAAACTGATTCGATTTAATTTAATTTTTTATTTGAAATCCATGCCTTGGCAATATCAAAATGTATCTAACAATACAAAATACTCAGGAATTGAAACCTCTAACCGAGTATATTGCAAGCCCGACTCAGATTCACATTTCTTTCATATTATAAATCTATTCGTGGACGACAAAGGTTGGGTATGAATAACTAGTCCCGAGATTTGGGATCTCTACGTTGGTGCTCTAAAAAGGAAAATATTGGATACAAAAACTTTAAGTTAGCAAAAGCTAGAACATATTTCATTCTTTATTTTGTATAAACCCATCATATTTTTGCACTTATATAAAAAATAGTGATGGCTCAGTGATTAAGGCCTCACCTCTCATGCACAAGGTTGTTGGTTCAAATCCGAGCAAGTACAAATGTGACTTTTTCAATATGTACTTTCTGAGTTTATCTTGGACATTACTGACGTCGGTGAAGGAAAAACATCGTGAGGAAACCTGGACCCGTCTTGAGCAAGCGTGGTGATCAATGCTCGTGCCTTCTCTGTATGAGAAGAGGCCTTTGGCCTGCAGTGGGACAGTAACAGGCTGGTATTACTATTTATTAACCTTTTTGCATACAAAAGAGATTTTTCCTTTTTCATTCAGCAGTCATATAAATACTACAACTACGACAGATAAATATAAATACTATACTACTATTTATTTTTTCGCAATCAATGGTAAAAAGTAGAGTACGCAACTCGTGAAAAAAAAAATCTCGGTCCTTGTATCCCTCGCTCCGCTCGGGAGCAGGGAAGGATCCAGCTTAGTCCCTCGAATTAAATTCCCTTTTTTTTCACTTGTTGTATAATCTACTATTACGAGTAGTATGTTCTACCAGTAGCATTATAATTTAAAACATGTGTAGCGTGCCGCCCCTATTCGCACGGTTTTTACGACTGGACATTACATCAAGATTTCTTTATTACCTTTATGAAAGTTTAATATCCTATACTATTGCTTGTGGCTAAGATATATATATATATTTAATAACAGCCGGATGGGTCGATCGATCAAGTTAAGCTACGCTTGCCGCGGTTGGATCGTGGATGGGTGACCATCTCTATTTACCAAGACCCCTTCGTGCCTCGGAAAGCCCGCTAAGCCGTTGGTCCCGGCTGTCATTCGTAGATCTTTGACAGTCAGTACGGGTCGTCAGAAGCCCGAAAGTCTGACAACCAGTCTTACCAAGGGGTATCGTATTATCCAGTAACTGGGTTGTGGACGTCAGATAGGCAGTCGCTTCATGTAAATTACTGGATTTCAGCTGCATCCGGTTAGACTGGAAGCCGACCCCAACATAAGGGAAAAGGCTAAGCAGATTGAGAGCAATATTTGTATATAAATATATATTTGTAATCACGTTCTCGAAAACGGCTTAACGATTTCGATGAAAGTTGCGAAATAGGGGTTTACGGAGGCGAAAAATCGATCTAGCTAGGTCTCATCTGGAAAAACTCGTTGTCTCTGTATTTTAACCCGCGCAGAGCTCGGTCGTCCAGGTACTTTATTATAAATTAAAGTCACTTCGCGTGTCTCTCTGTGATCGCAATGTTCTTCGTTCTCTTACCAAACTGTGGCGAAGCCAAAATAGGAGGGTTGTGTATGTCCGACTTCCGGCCACCGTAGGCGCGGGCCTGCGGACGGTGAGCGATGGACAGCTCGCCGTCCGATAGGGACCAGGCCCGGGTCGACGGCGCGTTGTGTTCCACGCGCGCCTCAAAGAGATGTCAGCACCAACTGACGGGGTCCGTAAGGACCAATGCCTGTTGGGGTTGCGGGTTTGTCCGAAAGGGATATCGCGGCCCCGGCACACAGGCAACGGAAGGAACACGGGTGGGTGTATGTCCGTCTGCGTTTTTTTTTTTTTATAACTTTGTTTTATGTTTTTGTACACAATTTTTGCAGTAAATCCAAAATATAAAATCAATACTGAAACGCAAACAATAAAAAATCACAAAAAAGGGGATTCGTTCTACCCTTATAGGTCTCTGTTGGACAGAGACCTATAAGCATAATAATAATCATCCTATATAGTTCCCACTGCTGGGATGCAGGCCACCTCTCGGTGAGAGGGACGGTCTTACCTATGACTAATTGGAGAGTAGTAGCTAACTGAACCTACCTACCTACCTACATACTTATACCGGGATATAGTACGATAATAACTCAACATTATATATCACAGGGACGTTATTCGATAAAATACTATTTACTAATAGCGCAATTATTTTCATCTTTAAAAAAAAAAACATTGTATATTTCATGTCAGCTCTAATTCATTTCGAAATACAAATCAATGTTTGTCTCGTAATTCTGCCATCAACTTACAGACTTGCGGAGGTTTCTTGCTAAAACCGCCAAAAATTCAGGCTAAAGCCTCTTCAGTCCCTAGGTAAGTAAGTCGATAAATGACTTTTGAATTTTGAATATTAATAACTCTGTCTGCAATTCTTTGAACTTGGGTTCAACGTTAGTGAAACAAATGAATCGCAATAGGTATAGTGTAAATGTCTTCTTAAAAATAGTGTCTTTTACGTCACCGATTTGTTCAAAGGACTAATCCATCTTGTACGAGTATTGAACAAAAGTTCCCACGATTTGGTTGCCATCAAGTACGTACCTATTATATGGCGTTTTCAGCAACATTTTCGTTAAAACAAACCTCAAAACGTGAAACCGCAGAATATAGATTACAGTCTATGTTTACTATATTGTAAGTACATATGTAGGAAGGTACTTACGTTGCCCTGAGACGGCTGTATGCAAGTGTCTCGTGATGCCGCTGTATGGAACCCGTCGGGTCCCAACGTTTTTAATGGAAACTTTTGGCACAACGAGGCCATCCCAGAGCACTATCTCTGTTAAATTGGAATATATTTTTCTTGGCGAGACTTTACAGTGGCGTGCAAATAGAAAGAACATCCACCGACTTTCTGAGATTTGAGACATTCGCCCCACAGCTATTTGTACAGTGTCACAGAATCAGAAAAATGGTACAACCTTGCATTTTTCATGCACGAAATACGTTGAACGGCTTTGTGTCATCGAATCCATACACACTCATGTGTAAATGCCCATCTCGGCACTTTTATGCACGTGTGGTTATTTATTCTTTACCTTTTGTGACGTCAGCAGAAATTTTACGTTCGATGATTCGCAATTTTATTTTGCAGCCCGTGTAATGTAATTTGGAAATGCCGAAAATAGGAACATTTTTTATACAGTGTTTGTGAATCTTATAAATAGCGAACGACTCTTTTAATTAAAAAGTTTTGAAAGTGAAAATAAATAAAATAGGGCTCGAGAAATCAACGGCTTCGGTCTGTACAAACATTAAGGCTATTTTGTCTAATTTAGACCGAACAATTTCATTTTGTTGTATTTGTTTTAACACTAATTAGTAAATGTTTTACAGTTGTTCAATAAATAATGTAGGGTACAAGAATGAAAGCTGGTGGATACATAACTGAGAAGAGTATGTGTCTCTTTCGTTACTATCAGCCATATTTTAACTACTGTGGGCGTAACTATGGATAGTGTTGGTTATTGCGCAATAGAAAAACCTTTTGCAGTTTATATCAAATTATATTTTTTACTATTAAATTAATCACACTAGCAATTTACACACAGGCACACAACACAACTATTCGAAATGCGTGACAGTTACTAAACGTGTTCACTGCTTGACTGCCACTGATGAACTCCTGCTTAGCTCCCGCCCCGGTCCGCTACGCGGCGCTGGCGTCCCGATTAGTCAACTCAGTAACGTATTTCCGACATACACATTATTTCACACACATGTTATTATTTACGTATATTTAACACAATTATAAATAGTATTTTACACGTTTATATTTACATTATTACATATAATTATTTATTTAATCAACTGTTTAATATTCTCGCCCCCTATTACATGGGACTTAAACATAACTTGCCTACTATGGGTACCTACACCTCTCCCTAACCCTTCGGGGAAACAAGGCGTCATGTTATGTTGTGTTATATACTTACGTAACAAATGGCATTCCGACTCATTCATAAATTATTTTGTGTCAGATCTTCAGTCGCTGTTGCTCCGTGGAAATCCACGATTGAAAAAAAACCTGTTGCACACCGGCCGCAGGCGCGCGCGCACCCCCCATCTAGTCTTCACCATTGTTCATGTTCAGTTATTCTGCTTGTAACCGCTTACTGTTTACAGCTAAAGTAAATTACATTCCGTAAAGGCCTATTCAGATATAAGAGATGTTGCTGTCTCGCTCGGTAGGGTCCGCCTTGGTTAGTACTGTGCGCGACAGCGATATCGCGATTTTTTAAATTTACTTTTTGTAATAACTTGTACAAAAAAAAAACCGTTTTTAATTAACCATTAGTTTATAATTCTATTTATTTACAGACGCTCTGTAACTCTGTTCACTATCTATAAAACTCGTCTAAACTACCAACGAGTCATTGTGAAATGACACATTGAAATTCTGTTAATTGTTTATTTTAAAATGATTTTAGCTATCTAAAACAATGTTTAAGCTGCACTACTAACAATGTGTTGTTCAGATTTTCATTCAGGAAAAAAATAATCTCACGGAAATTTCTCAGGGGTTTGCAATATTATGGGCAAAAATTCCCGGTAAATGTTCATCACAATATGTGTGCAGGGTTTGTTCCGTTTATTTCTCGGGAAATGCTAGACGAGGTTAGGTCGTATACCTCCTTGACAATTCACATTGCCTGTAAATATTTTAGTTAAGTATAGAAGTGATAGCCTAGTGGTATGTCCGTCGGACTACCAAGTCATAGGTCTCGAGTTCGAACCCAAGCCACGCACCTCTGACTTTTCGGATTCATGTGCGTATTGTATAATTATCACTTGCTTCAAAAACGGTGAAGGAAAACATCGTGAGGAAACCAGCATGCCTGAGAGATATTACTCGACGGCATGTGAAGTCAAGTCAGAGGCCCGTGGGTGGCTTTAATACTCTGACACCAGGTTAGTCAGTAACCACACGAAAAGAAGAAGAAGAAGTAGAAATAAATGTTTTAAGTTTAAACTTTATACTAACACAAAAACATATTACCTTATTCATGTTACCAGTTCGAAAAGCATTTAGTTTAGAACCAAAATTAGCGATGTTTTTGTGCCATCAACCTGAAAATCAGCACGCCATCCAAACATTTCAGTCCGCCATTACAAATCACGTGATCACATAAAAGCATGGAAGAATCCATTTAACGAGCAAAGTAACATTAACTTCTAATTTAGTTCTCATCGTGGCCCGAACTGAAGGTATTACACCTTGTTTTTGTGTAAATATCAATTTAGATTACACACAGAACAAGCGGGAATGCTCACAATGGCCGGTGGCTCCCAACGGCGAGTATTAAGAAGAAATATGTAGTACGTGACTACGTGAACTGAAACACAAATGTAAGTGAAAGTTACTGTTGAAGCTTGTACAATTATACGATTACTAGCTATGTCCCGCGGTTTCACCCGCATAAGTCTCGATCCCGTGAGAATATTGGGATAAAAAGTATCCTATGTTCTTCTACAGGTCATGGTCTACCCATGTGCCACATTTCATCCAAATCCGTTTAGTCGTTTTAGCGTGAAACCGTAACAAACAAACAAACCAACAAACAAACTCACTTTTAACTCACTTTCGCATTTATAATATTAGTCAGGATTGTATGGCTTCCTGCATGTACAGTCGCGGACTGAAAATATTTACCTCGCTCATTAGATTTGCTTGCACATTCTTTAAGGTCGCTCGCGAAAAAATGTCAAGGCTTAAATTTTAGTAAATTGAGATGAAAAAGTTTATAGTAAAAGCTTGACTAATGAAATCAATATATTTAAAGACAAAGAAAGTTTGAATCTTCAAAAACTCATTATCTACCTTTCTACTTTATAATATTTTAATAGTAATGAAACGTAAGTACCTATCCTGATAATCATTTTGGTTCACTAGAAAGCTGGTTAACAATTTTAGTCCGCGACTGTACCTACGTGTACCTTTTGTTCCTGTTGGGGTTTTACTCTCAAGTTATAGTTTTTTTGGTATTTCCGGGGGTAAGAGGCGGTCTAATGGCTGTTAGGGAAGTTTTGTAGCCTTTGGAAGATTTGAAAGGAAACTCTTGTTTATTTCACTAAAAGAAATTGATTACTTCCATTTCCTATTAAAAGGTTATTCGGTCTGCAAACTTTATTTATGTATGTTTTTGTAAGATATGATGAGGTTAACGACAAATCAGTCGTTCGTTTTTTATGGTAAATATTACACTGTGCATCCTAACATTTTAAGGGCAGAACACATTGATACACAACACAAACTACGCCTAGCACATACGTAGGTAGCTAAATATAGATTTCCTGACAATAGAGACGCACTAACCACAGCCAATGAATCAATCAGTATGAGGACTACACCCCCCCTCGGCTAAATCCACCTCGGCTTGTTTGATTAGCATACAACAGTGAAGGCTGGTAATCTTGCGAGGAGGCTTAGGGTCAGCGCAGACAGAGCAGTAAGATATTTGAGCAGTTTTCATTAATTAATTAATAAAAACAACTTAACTAGAGTTGATAATATTGTGCAAGATCCGTGCAGGCGCGCGGCTTGCGCACGTATGTTCTTCGCAGCCATGCGGGCTATCGAAAGCATGCTCGAGTATACTCGAGTGTGCGCGCGTCGCCATTTGCGAACAGTCGCCGCTACAGCACATGAGTAAATACCCCACTGAGACAAAGCATCTAAAGAGGGTTTTCAAATTGTTCATAATTGATCAGTCTGTGTTATGATTCTTAAAAAGACCTCGTGAGTGCGGATTCTTGAACATCCGCCGCGTCCGCCATTTTACACATAAGGTGTTGCTCGAGGATGCTCGAGCAGTTGCCGCTCTGTCTGCGCTAACCTTTAGACAGCTACTACGGTTTTAATGGACCATTCGGACCGCTCAGATACTTGGTTTAATCAGGCTTCTTAAATACATGACTTGTAATGCAATTAAATGAGAGCTTCTTTTGTTTTAACACAATTGCGTTTAATTTTCATTAAAAATACGAGTGTGGATGAAAAAGATAAAGGGAATCGTTTTGTTTTTGTGTTCGTGTTTGTTTTATTGTTTAGGTATTTATTTTATAAATAAAGTGTTGGTAATTTAATTATCCTACACGTTTAATATAACTATTGCAAACACGAGCTGTGAAAAGATACTTTGATAAGTTTTACACAGGCAGTAATGAGTGCATAAATTAACATTTTAGTTAGTTGATGATAGTGAGCATAACTTTGCAGTTAGATAGTACTAGATATAGCTTGCGGTGATTTAGAAATCAATACTTTCAGTTTTCATTGACGTAACAATTTTAAATTTTCTTTTTTTAAATTAAGTGAAGAGATGAATATTGAAATAAGTCGTTAAGCAAGTATTTTAGTTTCAAATTAGTTTTTATTCAATATTGGACTTACATAACCAAAAACTTAACATAATTTGATTTGACGTAACATTAAAATCCACTTTGTGTTTGAAATAGGTTTTAAATTATAAAATTACAGCTTTCAGTCGCCGGGGAAAAACGTGTTCGAATATTTTTTTCTAAAAGGCCGCATAATATTCTATCCAGAGCGTTGGCAACCTCTGCTTACAGTGTAGCCGTCGAAAACGCCCGACGCAATTTTTCAATAAATTCTGTTAAAGATTAAAATCATTTTTACTGAGGCCAACCTTTGTTACAAAGGAATTTTTGTGGGAATATACTCAACACAACTTTTAAACTTCATACACTTTGCATTTTCATGTAATTTTCAGTTTTCAGAAATCCACTTTAAATTGCAATGGGTATTCCACTTTCAAACCATGTACACTTTTTAACAAGGTGCATAGACACTTACGCTATGTTAATTCCAGGTGGGTCAGTTGGCGGTCGCTTTTAGACTTGTTCTTGCTCGGTCATTGAACGGATCGCTCCGATCTAGTACTATCTGTGAAACGTACTAGTTCGGCCTTCTAGTACTATTAGTACACTAACTGAATGAAGAGTATTACGAGTGCTTGGATGGTATCACAGGCTCATAGATGTTTACATCGAACTTTAACAATTAAATCGTATCTACTATCTAAACTAAATTTAAAATGGAAACTAACTAGAACGTAGGTACTTATTATTCTAAGAAAACAGAAAATATCTTTTTTAAATCGGTAACCTCGCATGCCTATAAGTTTCGAAAGAAATAAAGCCAAATACTTAAACTATTTTCGTAATAAAGATCTAAACACCTTGGCAAATCAGAGTTATGAAGTTGTAAGTTTGAGAAGTCAGAGTGAAACAGGAGTCAAGAGTGCGTCTAATTCCTCGCTCCCTCGCAACCGGTCTGTTTCCTGCGCGATCCATAAATCAAGAAATGCGTGATCTCTGCGGATCCAAGTCCGAGCGACCGATCGGACGGAACGTGATCGAAACGAAGTACTAAATGACCGAAGTACTATTAAGCTTACGGAATAGTTCATTCTAGTACAGTGTCGTGAATGAATTCTTAATAGTACATAGTACATGTACTACACAAGCCTAGTCGCTTTACGTAACGTCAGACGTTTTTGGCAACGCCGAGACCAATTTGTACAGAAGGTAATTACCATAGCTTTACATGGACAATCCGGGTCAAGAACGACCCAAGTAGCACGCGGGGTTCTATAGCAGCAGCCTACTGGTAAACATCCTACACTATTTAATGAGCAATATTTGTATATCACGTTCTCGAAAACGGCTCTAACGATTTCGATGAAAGTTGCAATGTAGGGGTTTACGGGGACGAAGAATCGATTTAGCTAGGTCTCATATTTGGGAAAATTCGTTTTCTCGGTTTTCACCCGATACTCGGTCGCTCAGGTATTATTATTAGGATTATGATGTGATATGATCGTATGCATCATCACTTATCTTTTTTTTTTTTTTAAATAATGTTCATAAACATCACGCCTCTGTTCCCCGAAGCGTTAGCCAGAGGTGTACCTATAGTACACCCACATTTCATCAGTTATGTTTAAGTCCCATGTAATAAGGGGTGAACCTATTGCCCTCAACAAATCAGACTCCAGGCTGCTACTGAGAAATTCCAGATGAAAAAATCCAATAACACTTTTGCCTGACCCGGGAATTGGAACCAGGACCTCATACTCAGCAGTAGCGCTTGTGACCACTAAACTAACGAGGCAGTCGACTTGTCGAAAAATCTGTAAATATTTGATGTAAATTCTGAACTATGTGATGAGCCCGGGATTTTTAGTTACCTGGTCGTTTTCTTTGACAGCCAATTTTGATCCTTTTAAATTCAACGTCATTCAGATCAAGATATTATTTCAATTTCGCGCTAATAACTATTCTGTTAATGGAGATGAGTTTGATAGGCACAGACGTATTTTGTGTTATTGGTGTTGATATTTGACTTTCCATTTTTTGTAGTCACCTAGCGATGACACTTGGTCATCACAAAATAGGGGTATGAACACGCGCGTGTAGACAGGCGCACATTTTTTACTTGTGAATTTGTTTTATCACCACTAATCTGTAAATGGCGAAGTAAAAACCTCGTTAGAAACCCGACTGTCGCCGAATCAAAAACACGAACGGGCACTGAATTCGCCTGAATCCCGACTTTATGATTACAGCCTAAGATCCCACCTAGAGACAACCTTCACCCATCTGATTAATGGATGAAAAGTATTTTAAATCTAGTATGTTAAAGAATATATCACGAGTGGGTTGGCAAAAAAATCCTGGTCAGACTATGATTAATTATAAATACAAAAAAGACAAAAAAAAATCATTCATTTATTTAACATAGTAGTCATCTATTTAGGGTCATAAACTCCGAATTAACTAACAATTGGCAAAAGTCGCGTTAGTAGCAAAGGTTCACCATGGAAAGCTCTTGCAATGTTTAAATTTTTAATTAATCACAGTTCATTTTTAAATTTTTTATCAATCAGGAATTTTTTAGCCAACCCAATTGCGATATATTTTCTAACATACTAAATTTGATTTCAAATACTTTTTATCCATTAAACAGATGGGTGAAGGTCGTTCTTAGGTTGGATCCTCTACTATAACTATTATAAGTTTATCAGCTTGCGATTTATTTTGCTGAGAAATATCGCAATCGATCAATCGCATCGCATCTTTGAACTTATAGAAGATCAAACGGTCGCGATATTTGTGGGATCACAGACTATTATCCAAGCAGCAATAGCCCAACGGTTAGAGCTTTGAACTGACGAGCAAAGGTCATGAGTTCTAACCTCGCCCTTTGCTCTATCATATTTATCTTCACGAAATATGGAATCTTAAACTGAAATAAGTACCTCTTTACACGAAATAATCTGCACCCCAAGTTTAATTTGACTTCACAATGTGCAAAAAATTTACAAAAAACTTTTTACGTGAAATATTTTTTCTTTGGGACGCAATTTCAATTACCTGCTAATGAGTGTTAATGAAAGCGAGCGAAGCTAATTAAAAGGAATCCCTTTATAGAATACTTAATTATATATTTTTAATAATAACTTTCTGGCAGATTTGTTTCTGTAGATGTCTGGGCAGTTGAATTAAAATCTATTGCAATAAGTAATAAATTATGAGGGAGTTACTTACATATCATAACATCACGCCTGTGTTTCTCAAAGGGTTAGGTAGAGGTGCTCGTTATATCCCATGTGTAGGGCGCGAACCTACTATCAATGGGGCACTAATCCAAACTCTGGGCTGCTACTTATTAAGTACTAGCTTTCACCCGCGGCTTTGCTCACGTGGAAGTCGGAAATTATCCCACGGGAACGTACTATCGGGATAAAATGAATATCTTTTATGTTAATCCAGGTTATAAACTATCTGTGTGCCAAATTTCATCCAAATCTAATTAACTGTCTTTGCGTGATTGAGTAACAAACATCCAAACATACAAACTTATAATATTAGTAGGATATAATATATATAGTAGGACACATCTAATGAAGAAACTGGTCAGATGATTCTAGCTGCTGGATCAGCACATACAAGGTACTTTGTAATGGGTACATAAATATACTTTGAACACACCCTGTAGGGCTAACTTGACGCCCGCGACAATTACTCACTCTCGCGTGAGTAATTGTCGTCTATTTCTGTCACTTTTCTCGTTTTCTGACAGCGCCGTCATACAAAATAGTCGACTCGTTCTGTCAAACTTGATATTTTTTCGACAAACTCTAACATGACACCTTAGTTATCTCGATTTTTGAAAATTCAACACGAGATATCTGCCATTTTTCTGTCATTTACTCGTCCTCGATTTTGACGACGAGAAGAGTAGACAAAATAATGATACAAAAAAAAAACTCCAAAATAGCATGGCAGTTTCACAATTGTACTTATTTTGTCATATTTATTATATACAATATGTTAATAATGAAAACACTTAGTTTTAAACTACTATTTATATTGGAACGACATGTTTTATATGGAATTTTTCGCGTTTTGTATGGAAAAAAAAAATACCTACATGTTGAGCTCTAGGGGTTTCATATAGGGTGTCGAAATTTTCATTATTTTTGCGATAGGACACACCATTTTCGAGATATAAGCAAAAGAAAAGAAAAAAAAAGAAACAGTAGTGTTTTTGCACCGTCGAAGTGTTGGTGTGAATTTTGGTTCATGACAACTCATTTTAATCCACATCTTTTTAATCGCGATTAAAAATAGTCAGATTTAGATTAACAATCAAAATTTTTGGTGAAAAACGCCAAATTCAGAATAGCAAAATTTCCGTTTTCACAAAATTAATAGTTCAGTGCCTTAGTGGCAAAACGTCGTTTGACAGAAATAAACAAAATTTTGGTGATTTTTAGTCTAGTTTAGAAGTGAGTTTAGAAGCATACAAGAGAATCGGCACCATTGAATGAATGAAACGGAATCTCAAGCCGATGTTGCTATCATAAAAATGATTTGTTTTTAATAATTTGCAACATCGGTTTCTCGTCGCGAGATATAGAAGTGTCAAAGTGCCTTTTTCCAGTTTACTCGTCGTTTACGGTCATGTTAGGGATTAGAATGACGTCAGAATCGTCGACAAATTTCAACAAAACGAGAAAAAGAGCGTTCTCGCGCTTGTCATGTTAGCTATGCTGGACTGCCACCCCACATTGCTGCTGGCATTACTAGTACATGCAGACACGAGAGAAGAAGATTGCTTATATACATATTATAAAGTTAAGTTGCTTTTCGTGTCTGTCTGTGTGACCGCGTTTTTCTTCTAAACAACGCAACAGATTTTGATGCGGTCGTCACTACCATTTAGAGAATTTATTCCTGAAGATTTATATGTATATATTAAAGTAATCTCGATGTTTTGTCAAGTAATATAAACCATGCGAAACAGGGGCCAGTCACTAATTGTAAATAATCGTTGAATGGATAAAATAATATGAATTACGTACTTTCTATTTTGGGACGTGCCCCAATAACGATTACTACCCTTGGAACACCGGCTAATTTGAAGTAGCCCTCGATAACTGATATACTTCATGCGTGTCCATGGAAACACAGATCTAATCCTCTACCTACGCTTAATATGATACCCGCTTAACCTAGATTGTACGGTCAAATTGGATGGAGCATCGCTATTGTATGTAGCGATGTACTTACAAGTAGCTTACCTATAAATTGAACTAGTAATAATGAGAGTTTTGAGGTGTTAAGAGTGCTCATTCTAAAAGTTGGCAACGTCGTAAATAGCTGTTAAATATGTACCTGTTATGATTAATTTAGCAATATTACAGTAAAGAAATTTTAAATGTGGCTAATTAACGAACTAGAATATTAATAATGAAATGCAATAATTAATATCTTAACACCGAATATTTTGTTTTAGATGCAAAACATGTATTTGGAAACATTCCAACTGCCTTTTTTACACCTAAAAAAGGTTACAACATCAAATTCAAGGGATCCCTTTTTTTCGCATAATGTTCTTTTTCCTAATATACTTTGGCATAACTGTTTCGGCATTATTTGTTTTGCCATAATAATTCTTTGCCATTTTTTTTTTGGCATACAGTTTATGTTGGCATAATTAGCTTGAAGGCTAATTTGTTTCGACATAGTTTTAATTCGCATAATGTTACTAGCCCTAATAACTATTAGCATAATAGTATTAAGGCATAAAAATTCATAGGAATAACGGAAACAAATTTGAGTTACAAAAGTTAGTGACAGAAACGAATCGCTGCAAAACCGACTCCACGTAGTCTTGTCTGCCCTACCCCTAGACTGTTATTTAAAATCGCGTAGGTGCGGAGGGGCGAGGCGACCCGCGAGTTGAGGAGAAGGTGGTTTGAACGCTCGCCGCCGTGTCTGAGGCTGAGCCGAAGCTGCGGTGGTGAGCGTTAAACACATCTGCGACGAGCAGCTCGCGTGGGATCGCCGGAACCCCGCAGCGCCGGAGCTGTGACAGAAACCATGCCTGCTGTATGTTCCATGCTGCATCCCAGCTGCATGCATGGTATATGCTTGTTTACATGTTTGCATGCTTGCTGCATGCTTGCTTGCATGATGTATGCTACATGCTTGCTGCATGCATGGTTACATTTTAGGAGTTCATTATTATGCGTATTTGATATGCTTAAAAAAAATGTTTTAATATCATTGTGCGTAAACAAATTTATGCTTTAGTATGTTATGCTTAAACATTATTATGATTAGAGAAATTATGTTAAAACAAAAAATGCGTAAGCTGTTATGCGTAAATATAATTAGGATAGACAAAAGTATGCCATGTTATATTATGTCTAAAAAATTTATGCAAATGGATAGGGAACCCAAATTCAATGCTATAATTGCAATCCATTATTAATATTCTAGTTCTCTAGTTAGCCACATTTCTTATTTCCATACAGTAATATTGCCAAATTTATCAAAACAGGTAAATATTTGACAGTTATTTGCGACGTTGTCAACTTTTAAAATGAACGCTCATATAGACTGATCATGTCATGAGTCTTTCTGTACCAACTTTGTTGATTAAAAAAAATGTTTTCACCACGACTAAAGCCGATAAACAATATCATATAAATTACATTAACATAAACTCTTTTAAACCTTAACAGTGTACATAGTTGCATACCCTAATTAATTAAAGGAAACCTCGGAGGGTAAACAGCGTGTCTAGATCACAGGCCGGGCGTTTGGCAAACAATGGTTTAGCCAGCAAAGCTGTTGCATCAGAAACGCCTCATCAGGTACACGCCACTGTGACGGTGAAAGCCCAGCGCTACGTCCAATCATTGTGAGGTTTGGGGCCGTCCGTCACACCGTTGTGTAAGCTGGAGAAATTAAACCACTATTTATCTGTGAAAATCTAGAAATAAATATATTTACCTCGTGGTGAATTCTTTCACCACGAGGTAAATATGTCATCACCATCTATGCATCATTAACAGATTTTTTATAATATCTTTCGGCAATTATGACATATAGTTTGTTTTTTATTGGTGAACTAAAGTAAAACAAAAACTGCATTTAAATTCGTCATTTATTTTTAATTTCGTATATTGGTGATAATAGAAAGCATAGTGAAATAGGTTGATTTTTATGTACTAAATGTGTCGTTTTTATTTGTTTTAAATCTGTATTTTTTGTATAATTTATTATGAAAATCCAGCCCTTGGCTTCTGAAATTGCTTTATAATCCTTGTAATTCAGAAACTAATTCTGATATTTGTATTGAAACTTCTATTTTCTAAGTAAAGGCTTTCATTTTGTTGTAGTTCAAAGAAAAGCACTGTTAGCCAGGTGGACTAATTGAATTTAAAAATGTAGTTTATTTTATTTTTTACAGAAACGTAGGTTCTTGGCCGACAAAAGCAAAATACAAAAGATTACATTTGTCGGCGAAGTTTTTCTGAATTAAAAAATAATACTGCGACTAGATTTTTTCTTCGTAATGTATAAAAGAAAACCCAAGTGAATGTTCAACTAAATTATTATTTACTTGAAAGTATTTTTTTAAATTGATAAATTATTTAAACATTTTACTGTTCCATTATCACTTAATGCTTAGGTACTAAAGTACAAATGCTTAGAACAGGAAAAGGACACATAAATTTTAGGTAATTCTAAATCCTAACTTAAGTAAATAACAATGGCGGAAGCAACTGTTTGTTAAGGAAAGATAAATAATTCTGATGTATTCCGAGAAGGATGCTTTAACAATCCATGTTTATTTAGTAACATCAGGAGGTATATTTACAAGAAAATCATATTACAACTATTTTAGGACCGGCTTTTCATAGTAACCAGTGGTTAAAGTCAATATTAACAAGCTGGGCTATATCACGAAAGGGATTGACTTTTATTATTTGTAGGATACAAATATAAGAAACTACCGACGCCCTCCCGCTTTGCAAGGTTTTTACGACTTGACAAAACATCGAGATGTCTTAAAAAGTTTAATATTAATGCATTATACAGATAAAAACCTTCCGAAATAAATTATCTAAGTTATGGTAAAAATCGCATCAATCCGTTGCGGAGTTTAAAAAAACAACGCATTCACACACGTGTAATCTACATATATGTGTAGATTATACCTTTAAGTTATTATAAAATATTTATCTTAGTATTGAAAGAATACGTATAAAAAAGCTTTAAGATTCTGAGAAACAAGGGTGATAAAAAATTACTGAAAATTTTACGATATTGGAAGGAGTACAAAATATACAAGCTAAGTTTATTTAGACCTTTTTGCTTATTACGTAAAACAATAATAATAAAGTTCATATCATGACGTAAAATATTGACGATCTAATTTACGGCCCATCTGAGAAACGTTCTTGACGACGTGTCTTTTCATGTTTTTTGGGACTTAGCAATTTTGATGACAAAGTTTCGCAAATTAATATTATAAAGTACCCACTGAGTATATTTCAGTTTGTCTTTTGTAGCATTTAGTAACAATGTTTTTCATACTACTTTTAAATAACATTGGCTACATCGGCCGCGCCTTAAACTACGAAGATCACGTAGCAGTGCTACGCTTTCGTAGCATACAAACGGTACGCTACGCATTCTGTTTCTGTTCACCAGCATTTTTGTGCGTTCCTAGTCAGTACGTGTACTCCATCTGTAGCTTTTTAATTGGAACACTAACGGTTATTTTATGTTTGTAGTAGGTAGGTGAGAACGAAACGTACTGAACGCCAGCAGTACGTTTCGTTTCCACCCAAAAATATGATATTTTTTCATATAACCTGCATCCGTCAAGGAGGTAATTCTGACCACTCACACCATTTTAACGTTTTATTCGTTAAAAAAAACAGACGATAGACAATTTTGATGCAAGTATGAAAAGTTGCAATTATTTCACGAATTGGTTATGGAAAAAGTTGATCAGTTTGATGGGTAAATTGCCAGCTTAATACTCGTACAATGGTGTAACAGAATCCTGACGTCAGCAATATGTAGGCTAGTCATCACAGGGTTTGACTCAAGTCATTTGCATCACAACACCACATCAAGGCTGCATTCATTAATCACGTGACGCAGACGTTCGTTTGTTTACAGCCGAACACCATCAACTTGTCCAGAACTATTCGGTAGGCCACTGTTACAACGTGGACAGGAGATATTGGGACGTTTTAAAATATAAAATTACATATAATTAACTGATCTGGAAATAGAGAGTGGGGTTTTGTTTCGGAGTTATATTACTGCCTTCAACAATTTTATATAATGTGGGATTTAATCGCTGATGCAATAAAATAGAAGCAAACAATTACTTGCAACGTCTAAACACTGTCTTGACGATGCAGTTTTTCTATGGGCCTGTGTCGCCTGATATAAATGGTATTATTACTATTGTGTCTTTGACATTTCTCGGAACCCTGGGGTCCCGGACCTTTGGAAGGCGTACGAGAGGCTGAAGCCAACTCGCAGAGGCTCGTTAGGTGTTTTAATGAAATGAGGCACCAACCGACGATTATCCCTGTTTGCACTATGCATGTGCACCCAACGACAACCCCCGGTTGGTGTAGGACTATTGCAGGATATGGAAACAATGATATTAGACTATGGGTTTGGGTGGCTTAAGTTTACTGGTGACCTGGACCTATGGAAGGACTATGGCCCCTATTATTATTATTTACTTTTTCAATTGGAAGTATTTACCCACGTATCAAATCGTAGTTCTTATTCCACTCGTCCATAACATGTACAATTTAAGAGCGACACTGAAGGTAATACATTACAGCCTTAAGTGAGTCTGAGTAAAATTCGAAGGTCGATCACATAAGGGTGTATAATGTATATTTATAAGAGGATCTCACCGACCGTAACCTGTGGACCGGTGTGACTAATTTTGGGTAAGTGCCCACGTAGGCACGACTTACGATGTTAGGGGTACACGTAAGAGGCTTAAGTGAAAATCATAGTACAATTTCCAACCGAGGTTTGTACATAAATATCTGAGTTTATCTCTCAAAAAATACCACTACATAATTTTTAACTTTTCCTACAAAAAATCCTTCCTAAAATTCCTCGTTGCCGGGTGGAAGTTGAATGTGTCTATTAGTATATTTTTCTTTTACCATGAGCTTGTTCGCCCTTCGGCTAAATTCTGCTAATTAAGCCTTTGTTTCTTCGGAACTTTTTATTTCCTCTTTTTGATAATTAAGCAACAATGCGCGTCATGACAATTCCCGGGCGGCTGGAAAAACAATTTGCTTTTACGTTAAATATACCGACCGGACCTCCTCAGACAAAAATATATTCGTGATAATATTATTTTGTGCTGCTATAATGGGAGTAAGGCGAAGAGATATGTTACGTTATGTAACATTATTATTAGGGTATTATAGTTAGTAGCAGTATCGTTGTGTGATTTTCCCTAATTAAGACGTCATTTTCGACATTTCAGTACAAAACACTATAAATCACAGAATTAAATGATTTCGCTTTCAAACGTTCCAACCATTTATTTACCATATTTAAACGTGCAATATGTCAGGAATTCCTTTGTAATATTTAACATTATTTTCGTGCGGTATATTGATGAATTATTGCTTTTCACCAAAAAAGTTGGTAAACGTTTTTCAATAAAAAAATATTTTAATAGCCCTTTGAAAACGTCAATAATGGCTTCCGAGTATAACAATAGGGTTCCGTCCACCGACAGACAGCATTGTCATCGGCTCTCAATAGGAGCCCTGCCAGTGGAAAATGGCTCCTCGAATCATTTGCCTTTATGCATTGAAGAGTGACAAGTCTTTTTTTTAAATATACGAAGTAATTGAAATCTCATCTGCGGATGTTTGAGCAATTACAATACTGTTAACTGACTCGGGATTAAAATACTACAATGGTGTGACGTCGGCATTATTTTCGGTTTATCATATTGTTCGCTCCTGCTTTATACTCGTACTTTTGACATAATTATTACCAGCCTACAGACGTGTACGTGTGTGACGTGACCTGCTGGAGATGTGTTTTCAAAAAGACAGCTTATAACACTTGGGAATTAATAATATAAATAATAATACCATCCTGTTACTGTCCCACTGCAGGGCAAAGGCCTCTTCTCATACAGAGAAAGCACGAGCATTGATCATCACGCATGCTCAAGACTTGTTGGCGATTTCAGACTTATATTAACTATAAGTTCAGGTTTTCTCACGATGTTTTCCTTCACCGATGTCAGTAATGTCCAAGATAAACTCAAAAAGTACATATGGATTGAAAAAGTCACACTGGTACTTGCCCGGATTTTAACATGAGAGGCGAGGGTTTGACCATTAATGTTCACACACTTGGGAATTAATTTATTCAAAATGCATTATATTAATTTTGAAAACCTTTTAGGCATTTTACATGTTCTCTAGATTCACTAGAAGAAAAGGGCTTATTTTTTGTTCTTCTATTTTAAATGCCACAGTAAATCAGGCCCAGAGTTTGCAGATAAATGTAGAAAACTATCAATTCTAAGTGATTTACTGATTGCATTTCCACCGGTAAAGCCGTAGCATTGCCGTAGCTAAGTAAAATTTAAACACAACGAAGCATAAATTTACCTTGAAGGCAGGTACACTTTTTAGCTCTACTAGTTTTAAAATACCAATGGACGACTGTGACTTCTAACAGTATCCAATCAGTAGTGTTACAGTAGTAGTGTTCAGTTTCCTGCAATTACTTCATCAATACGTAATGTATTTACCAGTATTCACGAACGTTCTAGTTTAAAATGAATATTTCGAAATCCCTGCAACGTATTTTTGTGAAGAAATTTATTATCGTGTAGGAATTTCTGAACATAAAAAATAAGGCGTCGAACTATCCTCGGAGGATTTGCATGCACTCTGAAGCGTAATTTCAAATGCTTTGCTTACTGAAAGCATCCCCCGTAGACAATAAACTCACACAGCCAGTGCATCTGTGCCAGATAAAAGTTTTAATGACTCGGAGCATTCGAGTATAAAGGATGCGATTTGAACAGTTCCCCTCTTCTTCATCTAGATGACAGTAGCGTCGCCGACGAGCTAATCGATAAAACTTCTCGATTGAAAAACTTTTGTACCTCACCTATTAATCGATTTAGCATCGAAATGTGCCGTGAACCCTATCAATTACTAACTTTCAACTGTTTTGATCGTAGATTGTCATAATTAGAGTTGCGATCGTGAATTCGATGTTAAATGGAAAATTACTGTTTTTTTTCTGTTTGTAACATAATGGACGTGCAATTATTTTCTAGTGGATAATTTTGTATGCAGTGCAGTCAGTGTTTGCTTTCTGTAATTAGTATAATTTAAATGTGCCCGGTATTTATTTACATTCTCCTGTTGTTCGGACTGTGTGTTTTGTTTGTTGTGACGTACAAAACTAATGGGTAAACATGAATATTAATGGACGCAATAAAAAAAATGTTGTGTTAAAATTGCTGCAGTGTTAAAATCATGAAATCGATCATTCTACCGCTTAAGGGTGCACCGAGCTTATTGTGAAATAATACATCATACACTTTAGAAACACAATTACTTGTATTTTCCTCGATAGAAAAAAAAACCAAAATAATCTCCAAAAAAGAACAAAAACCCGTAAATACTTCACGGAAGGTCATCAGTTTTTTACCCGTCTACGGCGAAGCAAAAAGGCGGGTTATGATTTTGACCGGTATGTATGTTCATCTGTCCCCTCATAACTTCTAAACTACTCATCATAATTTGGTAAATGTTATCGTTGGAAGCGTCTTGTTCATCCGCTGGTTATAGGCTATGTGACGACATTAAATCGAATATGGCGTCCTCTAGACGACATAAAGTCAAGAAACACCACAAAAAAACTATTTAATTATGCCATGTTGGGTATTAAAGGTAAATTAAAGGGTTTAATTAGCACATTTCAAAAATATATTTATTATAACTCCAAAATAATTTAAATAAAAATAAAATTTATTAAACTAAAGCCCAACTATGACAAAAAGTCACCTAAAAGGTATAAATAAGACATCACAGACAGACAAATTAAACCGCTTTTTTGTCGTTGTTAGGTTTTAGCTTTTATTTTTTTTAATAACAATACTACGAGTACATGTTTTCGACAACGTATTCATTTTTACATTTTCAAAATGTGTAATTTGTTTTAATAATACGGAGGAAATACCTAAATTTGCTCTATCCCATTCATTAGCGACAAAAGCTCGGTGCGCCCTTAGGCGCGGGACATAAACAAGTGGCTAGAGGCCCAGCCGTGGCGACGGTATGGCGCAGGCGTTGCACCGTCGCCATACTCGCGCCTCGTCCACGCCACATCCGCGCCACTCGCCACTTGTGTATGTCCCGCGCCTTAAAAGCATTAATGCAGTTATACGTTACCCTCAATTGATTTTCACAACCGGTACGCGACGTAAAGTAAACCAAATAATCCACGTTTGTCACCCTCTCACGATAAACACTAAAAAGAAAAATAATGTTACTCTAAAAACAAAAAAGAAAGTCCGTGTAAAGATTTCTACCTACTTCATTTCTAGATATAAAATCTTGGGTTAGGTGCCTCCACCAAACTATAGAGAGCCCACCGAAGCGCACGAGCCAAATCTTTCTCAGAAAAAGATTTCCCAAAGTTAACAGGAAGCAAACAATATCGGCCTCCACCTTCTAAACTTTTGGGGAGTTTATATCAGTTCTATGTTCAAATAAAAAGAATGAACGATTTATCCTTACCTGTTAAATTGAAAAAGTTGCCGGGACCACTGTAAGGGCAGATTTACGTGCAACGGCTGCTGAGTAATATCAAAAAAGTTTATAGCGAACGGTTAGCGTTTCTACCGTGCGACAGCGGCGGGCTCACTGGCAGATTTTAATAATTTGAAACGAATTGAAAAATATAGGTAGCTTACCGGTAGATCGAATGGACCGTTACCGGGAATTGTCTTGTGGAGATCAAAATGTTTCCGACGACCGGTATAGAAATACCGGAAAAGGACTTCCTACACTGGAAGTCCTTTTCATATACCAGGAGGAAAGCACCAACTGACGGGGTCCGTAAGGGCCAATGCCTGGCAGGGTTGCGAGTTTGTCCGAAAGGGATATCGCGGCACACAGGCAACGGAAGGAACACGGGTGGGTTTTAGTCAGTAAAAGTCACGGTCAAGACACACTCTCCCGCTCTGGGCGGAGCGGGAGAGTCTTGACTGTGACTTTTATTATTAAGTTATTTGATAATTTCCCAAAGGCAAAAAAAAAAAAAAAGGAGGAATGCAAATGTCAAAAAAATAAAACAAAAATGTGTAAATGTTATTTGCAAAGGACAATGCGTCAAATTGGTCCAAGTAACCAATACTCAAGAAATATTTTTTTTATGATAGGTCATAGCCCATATGTAAATAAAAAATATTTAAAAAAATCCAAGTAACCGGGTAAAAAGTACACTCAGGTCGAAAAGTTTTCTTTATTTTTCAAAAGATTTTTTTGTTTTTCTACGAAAATATAGAAATAAAAATATATAAAAAGAAAAGACGTAATGTGAGGACACGCAGGTACATCATACCGGCACAGTAAAAGAGATAAGCGGCGTGCTGTGAGTGCGAGCGAGACAAAAACACTGAATATCAAGTATGCGACAAAGAAAGAGTACCTACAGTCTGAAGTGTTAACATGTAAACACCTTGCTAGATGGAACATTCCATATGCAATAATAATACATTTATATGTGGTTACATATTAATGTCTTTGACTGTACCAATATGTATAGTCTTGATTAAAACGCACGTATGTAAACATACTCACATACATAGGTACATAAATACGTAGAATATACATATATACCATAAAAAAGAGAATATAATTAATTCCCTTGATAATACTTAAGTCTTATGAACTTGACTGTACTAGTACACGGTTCATTAAAATAAAAAAAACATTACTTTTCATGGATATTATGACAAGACCTACCTAAAAAGACATCCACTACGTGTATTGGTAATATGGACCACCTTCCATACAAATTTGCCCATTATCCTTTGGAAGCTTAAGTTTCTTGGTCATTGCAAGTAAATTGTTACTAACGTTATGAGTCCATGTTACTTGACAATAAATATTTTATTATTATTATTATTGCTTTAGTCAGTACACTCACACTATGTGTTATCCCACTTCTGACACCAATTTGTTATTATACCCGTTATTATACGGTTTTTTGTGAGGAGTAAATTCAGTGGTACAATAGGGAGATGTTACGAGTATAAATGAGTTCCAAATCACTACTTTAAAATTGCTGATTTGAGAATTGATGTAGTATTTATATGAAGCTGCTCGCAATGCATAGCGGCGCAGTCAACCCACAAAAATTCTATCCATTACACATTTTTCCGACTTATTGTAATTTTGACGTGCAAGTATAAAATAAATTCAGTGTAGCATTAAACTAGCTAGCTAAGCTAGTTTAGCTTAGCAGTGTAGTGTAGTATTAAAGTGTTTTAATTAAAAGGACCCACGGACCGTCATCCAAAAATTTATTTCGTGAATCATTTTTTTTAACAGACTTTCCCGTGAAGAGTGTCTACGATAGATGAATAAAAGTAACACTTTATCTTTTGAATGAATACTGTAAACATTCAACACATAAATAATAAACAAAGAACGCCCAGATTTCCAAGTACTCCGGAAAACGCAAAGCAACACTACAAATATTTTTCAAATCTTAAACGAAGAACTACAAGAGAACCAACGCAGTGGTGAAACTAAGTAATAGAATTCTAGCGAACCCAAGCAAAGAGATTGTACCTTACACACACACCAACAGACATACATATACATACATACCCTGTTTACATGTATGAATGCCTTACGGGTAAATCCGAGCACGCTTAGTCAGCGGTGACGTAAGTGACTGGTCAGCACAACGGCAACGTACCGGCACAGTCCATTAAACCATATCGTCATAGACACGGGGTACCCGGTACCTACATATTGTACACGGTTGGTTTTATCTACAGGGTGTAATATATCGACGCACAAACTGTTACCATGAATTGAGTACCTGAGCGGCAATTCCCGTAATTTTTAAAAACGTTCGCATTCACATCTCATTCGCAATCTGTCAAAAATACAATGTATTTACGAACATTTTTGACAAGTTTGACAGATTGCAACTTGAATGTGAACGTTTTATAAGCACGGAAATTGGCCTTCTGATCCTAGACTACCTGTGTTGAAATTTTGCGTTTGTTACAAAAGAAAAATCTGCTGTTCAATACATTTTGACGGTGTAGGTGTTGTATTTTTATATGACATAGTTGATAAAAAAAAAATAACCGGTGTAAAATTTCTACGCTGGGGTCCAGAACCATATTGTGCTGAATTCATGGTAACAGCTGGCGCGTCGATGTTCCTTTCAGCGTGTATGTCTCTGCCTTCGTTTTATTATGCTGAGTAAGTATAGTTGTAAGAATTGATCGAGGTTTCGTTTGTAAAAAATAATACTATCGCTATATTCTAAGCTTGACTTACGTATTGTGAAAACCTTAAATCCAGGAGTTTTCACAAAATTCTAATAAGTGTGATCAAATTTCAGACATCTGAGTATTTTAAACGTAGTACCTATGGTTGATACTTGTTTTAAATCAGCAGTCTTCTTGGTATTGCAAGTGACGTAACCACAATTCCATCAGGTTGGCGGGATTGCCTACAGATAGCCTACAAAGCATTAGCCTTTAGCCTCCTATAAACGGCACATACAGCCTCTTGCCGTACGTCAAGATGGTAAATACCTATGCTTGGTTTTGTAGGAGAGACTACAATTATGTAATCAATTAATAAAATATCTGCTTACTATAGTAAGCAGATGAATATAAACTTATGTTAAGAGATTCTTTTTAACCATATCAGTTAAATTTCTGTGTATAATAACGTTTTTTTTTTTTTTTTTGGATGGGAAATCATCAAATGACTCCTCCCGCTCTGGGCGGAGCGAGAGGGAGTGTCAGACTTTTACTGACTAAAACCCACCCGTGTTCCTTCCGTTGCCTGTGTGCCGGGACCGCGATATCCCTTTCGGACAAACTCGCAACCGTGGCAGGCATTGGCCCTTACGGACCCCGTCAGTTGGTGCTGACATCTCTTTGAGGCGCGCGTGGAACACAACGCGCCGTCGACCCGGGCCTGGTCCTAATCGGACGGCGAGCTACCCATTGCCCACCGTCCGCAAGCCCGCGCCTACAAAGTAGGTGGCCGGAAGTCGGCTCGCGACTCCCGACGCCCGGGGCGTCTGCTTCGGCGACTAGGGGCGCGAGGGCGCGCATCTTGCATTTCCCTCGCGCGCTCCGCCTCCTCCTTCGCGAGCATTACTGCTTCGCAGAAGGAAGTGACGGCTTCCCATGCACTCTCGCTCCGGACCATGGCCTGAACCAGGGCCGGACGCGAGAGATCGCCGCTGCCGATCGCCTCCGTGAGGACACGGCGGTGCTCCGCCCAAGCCGGGCAGACCTCCACCGTATACTCCACCGTGTCCTCGGGCACAACACTCGGGTGTTTCATCCCGCTGTGTATAATAACGTTAAAGCTGTTACGGTAGGACAATGACTCGACTATACATACGAATTATATATAATTAATTATATTATAAATTATTATGAATTATATTATATTAAAAACTTGGTTAATGTCACGAACCTCTTGATTTGACGACCTCGTGAGGGTTAATACGGTGATGACTACGATTCCGAAATTACCAATTTTTGTATAGCTCACCAATTCTCTACCTAGATAAGATTGTTTTCTTCCGCGGCGTCTATGTTTTGACATAGGTACATCAAAAGATTACGCTGGTAATTATCTTACGAGTATTAGTAATAAGGCATAGTCTACAGATTATAATCGCGTTTAATAATTTTATCCAATAATGGTGTACCCGAAGCCTGTTTTCGTGTGTTCAGTTATTTGTTAATCTCAATTTATAGCTACAAAATTCCAATTCCGGAAAATTTCCATATGGTAACCTTAATCACCTAACGGTGACATTAATTTTGGCTTTGTTATGCCACGTAATTGGTGTGAAATCATTAAAATAAAATGCGATTGACAATTTTATTATGGTCAATACAATTTAAAAATTGTGCTTCAACGTGTTTAAGTGTAGGCAAATGTTGATATTTTAATTTTAATTAGTATGAAATGGGAGATCACTGCGCATTACAAAAAGTAACGTAACCAATAAATATATTCATTGCAACTACCAAACTTGGCTGGAGAGCTACGTAAATGTTTGTTCAAGTCTGAACGTAGCGCTACGTCTCCGCTGCTACGGCGGCCGAGCCACGCTCGTAGCAGCTCTACGCGACGTGTCCGAGCCATTGGTTTGGAAACATTTACTCGATTAGACGGAAGGCATACGCTTTAGTGGTGACGGAATTCTCTTGCTCGGCCAGCGTGCGCTTGATTTGTGTACCTACTTCATTTATGGAGGGGATTTTCTCACTACTGAATTGTTTTATTTGGAGCTCTTTATCGATGTAGCGTTAAAAAGGGGTAAATTGGTTGAATAACTTTGTTACATGTAGGTTCAACTTTATCTTCAGTCAATTAGTAGTTCAGTGTTTTATAGAGTACTAGCACTTACCGCGACATTCAGAAATAAAATAAGTGACGATATACAAAAATAATGTTAGAGATTCTATTATAATATTATAATAATGTTATATGTAGTTCAATATTGAAATTAAATTTTAATTTAAACTGAAAGGTGTATGCAGCTAAAGAATTCGTTCGCTAGAACCATTGCAAATGTAATCACAAGCTAACTCTAGACTTTAATGCAACATCGTGCGTTCCGCGATGTCAGGTATGAAATATACACACTGTAGATGGTTTCCGCAACCTTTATTCAATAAAACATTTTATCATCTTTATTCAAGATGTACTTACTATAGGTACATCGTGGGCTTAACACAGGTAACAAAGTCTCAGCTAAAACAATGACGGACACTTGCGAACAGAAGATATTACATTAAGTATTCCAAACTCATACGATATTGAGGTTAGTTTCCTGACTTATTTCTGCTCTTATCTCGCATTCGGTCCAAATAGAGACGTGTCGCATTGAACACTTATCAACGTCGGTTTACGGTCGCCCGGGCTAAAACGAAAAGTAACAGTTGGACCGCCCCTAACATTAGTCACTGGCCCAACTTAAGTGGAAGAATTTGCGGCAGCGCTTGAACAATGGACACATTTAGATCCCTAATTTTTATTATTGTTTAGCTTGATTTTTTTAATTTTACTGCGCACTGCTTTTGTATTTACAAATGATTTGAGTGGTAGGGTAGATAAGATTTAAAAAATTGCAGATAGCGATAAGACCGGCTTTTGTTTATAAAAAAATGGGAGTTTTTTTTTGGAAATTTCCTCTCGCTGGACCAAGGAGGTTGTCGACTTTAATAAATGTTTTCGATCGCTTCATTAAACCCGTTTTCAAGAAAAGTGCGGCCTACTACACGGGGGCTAGTGTCCTCAATTAGAAATTAAAATGGTATCAAAAGATGCGTTTCTGAAAGGACCACAATACTGCAAACATGCAAACAAAATGTTTGACATGTTTGTATATTTAAAAAAAAAAACAATAACCAAAAAGGTGTCTCCGAAAGGGGTAAACCTCTACCCTTAATTATAATCCTATCAAAACCAGAATGGTATCATTTTAAAGCCCTTTGAATTATCCAGGATTTTATTTTTTTCAATATTTATACTCGTAAAATGTCGTGATGGCCCAGTGGTTAAGGCCTCGCCTCTCATGCACGAGGTTGTGGGTTCAAATCCGGGCAAGTACCAATGTGACTTTTTCAATTCATATGTACTTTCTGAGTTTATCTTGGACATTACTGACATCGGTGAAGGAAAACATCGTGAGGAAACCTGGACTTATAGTTAATATAAGTCTGAAATCACCAACCCGTCTTGAGCAAACGTGGTGATCAATGCTCGTGCCTTCTCTGTATGAGAAGAGGCCTTTGCCCTGCAGTGGGACAGTAACAGGCTGGTATTATTTATTATATATATTTTAGTTTTTAAGAAGTTAAAGATTCTTTGAAAAATTTCCCAAAAAAAAAAAGGTTTTTTTTACTAATCGTATAATAAGTGTTTCATAGCGAAACTTGTTTAGTAAGGTGGATTTTTGAGAATTCATCTTTTATAGGGGTTTAATATTGAAAGTTTCTATGGAAGTTTTTAATATTTGCCGATGGGAAGGGCAGACGATCGGGCAGACGGATGTTTGATATAAAGCTAAATTAAAAAGACCATCATATATCAATGCTCCCTTTTAACTTTGTTTGTTTGTTACGCCTTCACGCTAAAACGGCTTAATTGTATTTGGATAAAATTTGGCACATGGGTAGATCTTGACCTGGGTTAGGGCATAGGATACTTTTTATCCCGATATCGAGACTTATGCAGGTGAAACCGTGGGGCGCAGTTAGTTTCTAATAAAACTATATAAGTGTTACACATAGTAGCTTTTATCTACGACAAAGTGCATACAATTCTATAACTTCTTAGTTTCAGGTTCCGGATCCGAGAATATGTTCTTTGAGTCCTTTGTGAGCCAATATAAAATAGATCTTTGTTCCTCTTCTTACACAGGATCGCAGGCGCTCAAAAGAATATGTCAAGTTAACTGGCTCTCGTGCTATTGAAGAAGTACCTACTACTACCGACAGTTACACATTGACTTCAGCTTTGTTTTCATAAGGATTTGTCTATAAGTGAAGTGCATGGGTACAGCCAGGGCAATTAACTATCAAGCTAATTGTCAATCTACGTCTATTTGCAGAATTTCATACAAAAATCAAAGGATGGCAGAACTGTGATTTGAATATACGGATAAGTTGGTAGTCAGTTTGCTTAAAAATTAATACCTGTCTTTACAAGGAACTAAGAATAAATGAGTATCATAAGAATTTTATTTAGTGTCGTTTCACTCTGTGTTATTAGGCTGCTTTACACATCATGGTATAAAGATATGCATTAAATTGCTTGAGATAGATAAGAGTATTTTTAAAGTACAGAGCAGTGGTGACCCGATATCTGTGGTGGCCCAGTGGAAAAGGCCGCGCCTTACGAGTTCTAAGTCGTAGTCGAACCCTGACAGGCGTTTTTATGTGTAAATTATTTCATCACCACTGCTCTCAAAACGGTGAAGGAAAACATCGTGAGGAAACTGGCATGTCCTAGAACCAAAAATTCGGAGAGGCCTGGGTGGAACATTATTGGCATATTTAAAGTTCAACAATAGCACAAACAACAAGCAATGTATACATAATATAACAACACGGCTTATTTCTTGGAAGGGTTAGGTAGAGTTATACCTAGTTCACCCACATTTCGCCAGTCATAATAGGGGGCATCAACAGGCCTCAAATTCAGACTCCGGGCTGCTACTGAGAAATTCTAGATGGAAAATCCCAAAAATACTTTGCCCGACCTGGGAATCGAATCTAGGACCACATGCTCAGCGGTAGTGCTTGTGATCATTAGAGTAACGAAGCAGCTATTCTGTCAAATATTAGGTGGTTTTTATTTTATTTTTTAACTTCTCCTTTTTTATGAAATTACTGGGATTTTTTTTGTGTTATCAAAACAAACTACTACCTAATAAAATCGGGAGCTACAAATAAGTATTCCGTAACTTCCATGCTCATTGCTAATTCCGACAGATGCTCCAAAGGTCAGACCGCAAAGGTTTCCCAATGGAAGGGAAAGACTTTGTAATTACCTATCTGTATGTACCACTCACTACCACCGATGTTATGAATGCATGAACAGTCCTGCAAATATTATAATATAAACAAGACAATCTAAAATAATATTTAATCATGCGAATTAAATACAGATGGTTTCACAGAATTGTGAGTTGATATTTATCTTGCTGTTATTAATATTATGGGCACCAAATTTTTATTGAATTCAGTTGGATGCCGCATAGTTGCGTTTTAGCCACATAGTTGTGAGTTTCATTGAAAAGGGAGATTCGAGATTTTGTATTACAAACTTTAAGGTAAAGGTACAATTCCGTAGCCAACCGCAGGAGGTAACTGCAGGCGACACGACTGGTTTCTATGAATTTCTATGAAATACCTTCCGTAGCTAGCGACACGTCGTTTTCATAGAAATACATAGAAACCAGTCGTGTCGTCGCGATACGTCGCCTGCAGATGCAGCCTGCGGTCAGCTACGGAATTGTACCTTAAAACAAAGGCTAAGAGTATTACTTACTATATTTTATTAAACTATTAGCGTTAAGACCGTCAAAATACACAGTACCCATAAAAGTAGTAATAAAGTTGAGTAGTAGTATTAATAAAATAGTATTTAAGAATTATATTTTTTGTAAAACATCCCTGTGTTACAAAAAATATTATTCATCCTTACCCCAATTTATTTTTGGTCGGCGAAACATGTCCCTTTCTTCCATACTTCTCGATTAGTCATCATCTCGGTAGTCACCCCCTTTCTAACCATATCATCTTTCAACCAGTCCATCCATCGTTTCTTTGGTCTTCCCCTAATCGTATAGCCATCCACAATTATACTCAAAACTTTCCTGACGATATTTCCCTTATTTCTCCGCATCACATCCCCCATACCATGAAACCTATTTCCACACAACTTTTCAGTTACCGATTAAAAACATATGAGCAAAAATATATTATTATGAAGACGCTAATGACGGTTAAGGGTGATCTGTCGATCTCCCTGAAGAGCAAAGTCATCGGCATGTGTGTCCTGCCCGTGCCAATCTACGGTGCTCAGACCTCCGAGTCGCAAAAGTTCCGCTTTGGAGCTTGCCGAAGAGCGATGGAATGCAGCATTCTGGGCGTAAAAAACAGGACAAAATTCGGAACACCACGCTGCGTTCTAAAACGGGTAAAATGGACGTAGGCAAGAAGGCTACCAGGCTCAAATGAGATTGGACGGATCATATCAGTAGCATGCACGATGACTGCTGAGCAAACTCTCCACACATTGGGTGCCTGAAGATGAACGGCACCACCGAGGCCGGCCCAAAAAGAGATGACGACCTGGACACGCACCGCAAGGGCTGGTTCGAGGTGGCGCAGGAAAAGAGTTCCTGGAAGGACTTGAGAACAAAGGCCTCCCAGCCTTTGCCCAGGAAGTGGGACAGTACAGGCTAATAAAATAAAAAAGGTACAATAATGCATAGATTATTTTTACGCTGTGACTCACATCTTATTGTTTTTACAGTTATACTAGCTACGTTCCGCGGTTTCACCCGCATAAGTCTCGATCCCGTGAAAATATCGGGATAGTAAGTATCCTATTTCCTAACCCAAGTCCTGGTCTACTCATGTGTCAAATTTTATCCAAATCCGTTCAGCCGTATTAGTTTTAGTTTTAACAAACAAACTCACTTTCGTATTTTTTAATATTAGGATTAGGAAGTTAGGATTTGATAATAATAAAACTCTTTAAAGACTCTTAAGATTATAATTACAGCAGCTTTTCATATTTCAGGTTACATTATATTATATTTACATTTCGAACGAAGAATAGAAAGTAGTTTCTTCTCAAGATCCAACATGCACTATGACGTGAATGTAATGCAATAATATTGAAATATACATTTCTCGACGTGATGTATAAAATTGGCTCAGCAAACTATGTAAAAGCCTGAGTCTGGAAAAATCTGTGCGCATCATTCTCTTCTGGTTCATTGAGTTTTGTGTTTAGGCGTGTCGTTTACGATAGTGTGGTTTCAAGCACGTTTGAGATTTGAATTCAGCTTGTTTTGTTCGACGATTACTTGGTTTTTCGTCCATTTTTACTTCAGCGATTTTTTATAGGACGTATCTCCACTGTAAGTCAACGATACATTGAACGTATAGAAGATGATTGAAAAAAATAAATGTGATGTTGATTTAGTTTATTGAGAGTCAAAATTCTTTTTAAGTAGTTTTCTAATATTTTTGTCATTGTGATGTTGAAATCTTTCAGCTGATACTACTTTCTAAGAAATATAGGTTGGAACGTACAAGGATTGAAACGTTTTGTTGTTTGAGTAGCGTATGAGCATTTGCGCAAATATCAAGCGGTGAGATACGATAAAAAGCTGTTACCGCAATTGAAGCCAGATGCCGAGGCATTTAATAAAAAATAAACGAGAGCGGCGGGCGGTCGGCAATCTATCACGCTCTCAGTCATAAGCTGACTTTAATGCTGGGTCACTTCAGGCCTTTTTGTTGACGTTAATATTACTTAAAAAATTACAAAGTCATCGGGCGCTCTTTAAATGAAACGTCAACGTCGGGATAAACGTCTGAATATTCATAGCGACCCATGGGTTGACGTCATTCGCTTTTAATCAACGTTGAAATATTACAACACATCTGTTTTTGTTGCTTTTCATCCACGTTAATTAGCTTTCATTCTAAAAATTGGCTCGTGGGGTTTCGGATCAAAGCTATTGTTTTCATAACGGGTTTTACTGTTACTGCTTGCGCTTAAATAAGGCGTCTAGTTGTACTGAAAGCTCGAGCTCACACGTATACGCTCAATACCGTCCAACTGTTTGAGTATTTTATGTTTATATAAAAACATAAAATTCGTGTTCGTGACTTTAAAATTTCACTGTGAAAAAACCCTTTTAGCGGAACAGCAAAAAGTTCCTTTAGCGACATGTTATGTAACGTGTGCCCACAGTGCCCTCGACTGCGGTCAACGGACAAGAGAGAACGACTGTAGAATGCATGCTACCGCGGGCAATTTCACCCTTTGTTTTAAATGACGAGGAGTCGTCTTCACCAGTCGAGAACGCTAAGTGGGGAAGATGTCACTGTTCCGTTGCTCCCCTACATACTCTAAAAGTCGAGCATTCTTCAAGACTCGTGATGCAAGCAGAGTGCAGATTTCAACAGCCTTTTGTTGTTACGCAGCTGTGTGTAAAGATGGTTTCAAGAGATAGCAGTGCACGGCAGATGTAATATTTCATACTTTGTTATTTTATGTGCATGAAGAATGAGAGACTTTAACTTTACATGGATATTATGTGAGCTCGCCTTGTTGTATAAATAGCAACCGTACTCTTGATGGGATGGTCCTCATTAGAAATAATGGCATGTTTGCTTTACCACTCGATATGTAACAATGTAAGTAACCAGCACGTTCCAGTTCCACTACAAACGCAAATGAGGATCGTTCTCCGGAGGCTCCGCGCAAATGAGTTTCTCAAATGAATCGTTACCAAGTGTCGGCACACGAGAAATCATTCTGCGGAACTCGTTTGAACGCTTTCCAATTTCGTACATTGAGTTTTTCCAGTTACACGCGGCGATATAACCCTTGACCCGAATTTCGACTATGCGTAATTCAGGGGCGGCGTTACACTAATCGACTACACTTACGACCAGAAATAAAACTATAAATTCAACAACCTCGAACCCGATTTAAACGGTTTCACACCATAAAAAACTATCGGTTACAGAATAAAACAAATAAAGAAGATATACTGTGAAAGCTCTAAAGATAGTGAAAAATGTATTTTCTTTCACAAAGCGCATAACGTAGAGAACATGAAATATGGTACGGATTCCGTTTGGCTCAGCGTGCGTTGGGGAGTCTACCTATCGGTTTGCGCGACTCGGAAAGCATCGAACTTATTTGGTATTTGTTTCCTATTCGAAGCTGGACCGTAATATTTTATTTATATCACAATATTTCTATTTAAACGTTGAATTGATTTGAAACTTAAAGCGTAGTTAAAGTTTACGGTTTGTGAATATCAATAGTGCCTAATTAATATGTCTGCGTGGAAACATCAACGTTCCAATGAACGTTAGGTGATTACAGTAACGAGATACATGCCTCAGACAGGCGCGCAGTAGAAATTACAACCACCGTTGACAAGCCTCGAATTAATTAATCTCAAACAACGCAAGCATTCTGCAAAATTATCTCCTTCACAAAGGGAATTAATAATTTCATTTAGCGTATGCGCGCGTGCAAGTTTCGAATTAGTATTTTGCCATCAATTCTACAACATCTACAGACACCGTTTTATTGATCGAAAAATTACATGAGTTTCATAGAGGAAAATGAGAAAAATGTTACCGGTATACGATCACTCACTCGTCTGTCCGTCTGTCACAATCGATTTTCTCTGCGATGTGTAAAGGTATCGAGCTGACGCGACGCCACGGTTATGAAGACTGTTAGCTCACATATTACGTTCCGATGAAAATTTTAAAAGTATGTTTGTGCAGGTGTAACTATCTACAGCTAGTTTATTTAAAACTTGTGTTATTATTGGAATTCCCGAAATACATGATTAGGATGATATATCTTCCTTTTTATCTGAGATTGTTTACCTAATTAATGAGACGTGATCTTCTTCCACACGTTATGTTCTGGCTTTCCGAAGTTTGTTTTCCCTAACAAATAAATATTTAAGTAGATACGTATACGTTGGTATGGGGCCCAAGAAAGTATTTATTTATTGGATACGCTTTTTACTTCGATGTAGTGTATCGCTGTGGTACGGATATTACGATCATACCTACTACTTACTGACTTGTTTATCGGTGGGTATATGTTTTTCTCTTACTGTATATGAACTACACTTCAAGGGAGTCAATTTCTCTACGCTGACTCAAACCTCCAGATGAGCCCGTTCAATGTAATGTTATTACGTAAGTCACCAAAAATTTACTATGTTACTCACCTAGGCTACACACATAAACTCACTTTTTTTTTTCTCTTTTTTTTACTAAGTGGCCAAATGCGAGTATGACTCGCACACGAAAGGTTCCGTACCCACCGTACAATATTTAACAACAGTTTTGTTTTATACTTTAGTAAAAAAAACGCCAAAATGAACACGTTTGTTGTATGGGGACCCACTTTAATTTTTCTCTTTATTTCATTTTAATTATTTGTTATTATAGCGGTGTACATAGTAGTACTCACTCTGTGGTAATTTCATTGTCTACCTATTACGATTCAAAAGGTACAGCTCTGTGACAGACGACGGATGGACAGCGGAGCCTTAGTAATAGGGTCCCGTTGGCAGTGGCACCTTTCGGGTAAAGAACCCTAAAAACCCTAAAAAAAATATTTTTGTTATCCGTACCATATTTCATATTCAATGTAATAAAAAAGAATCTTATAAAATATTAATAACGGTAGGTCTAACTCAGGCATTACATAGAACCTCAAATTTTGCTGTAGTTGTAGGTAATATGTAAGCAATAAAATCAAGACTTATTTATTGATTTAAACTTTTCACACTGAAAAAAGTACAAAGGCGGACTTAATTCATTAGGCATTCTCTAGCAGTCAACCAAGGGTGATGCAGAGATTAGATGGCATGTGCTCTGTTTGACAGGAACAAAGGTTTTTATTTTTTAATATATTCTAATGCATTATAACTAAAATATGTACAACAGTACATAAATAGGTTATAAACTACATACACATACATACATATTTACTATAATATATACACATATACGAATGCAAGGGAGAGAGGTGTTGAGATGACTCTACTCTATTTATTTTGAAAATAACTCCGCAATTTCCGCCGACTGGTGGCCGTTCTGATATCAAGAAAAAGCGCATTCCAAAGAAGAATGGACTGAATATGAAAGGAAGAATAAACAAAGTCAGAAGTATGAGAAGGACAGAGTAGGAGCCCAACAGCCCAATAAAACCGTCTAATAAAATACTAACATATGGTTTCCGATATTTGCAAAAAGAACATAAAATATCCCTTTAAATTTTTATTCGAATATTGCATCGATAGCTTAGGAAGGAAATAGAATCACTATTCGTTTTTCACATATAGTTGTACAGGCTTCGAAATCCGTTGAAAGCTTTTCAATGTTTGATTGAAACAAACGCTTTTCCTCCTGAAATATGACGCTTGTAAAACCAATATACCTATGCTTTTTTTAAAGTTAGTGCATAGGTACAATTTAGTACTTTCACGGTGTAAGAGCACAAAATAGTGGTTTTGAGAGTAGGTAGGTAACGTTACAGTATCACTAAATAGAAAATAAATATCATGTTGAATAACTGGATGAAAAACGAAAATGTGCATAACTACTATAAAACAGCAAAGTGCTATTACAACTTCAAAAATAATATTGTCTACTGGATTGTAGTTTGCATTACCTGGGTAGGTACTTTGTCTTGTCTTCTTCCCAGCAATACCTTACAAAAAAAATATTTCAATAGATGCGTTGGATAGTTGTTTGTTTTTTTCTTTTTTGTTGTATTTTTGCAGTCGGGTTTTTGTTTATTTTTAAATACTAGACGTAGATATATTTAGTAACCTGTTCCGCTTAACAGAGTTATAAAAGAACCCTGTAAGAAATCGACACATGTTTCACTTCTCAGCGAGGCATCCTCAGGATGACGATTGACTTGTCGCGAACCCGAACACGGAGCGCGGCGTGGCGTGGCGTAGGTTTTTTATGACTCTTTAGGAATAGTTAAGCGGAATAGGTTACTAAATATATCAACGTCTATAGTATTTGATAATGGATTTCCGCAAGGTCACGCCTGAATCAATTAACTATCTTATTTAATTTTGTTTGTTTCTATTTCTCTTAACGTTGCAAATAAAAAGTAATTGAGCGAAAGTATAATAGTGCAAAGGACGCCAAATTATAGCGATACCAAAGTAAAATCAATTTATTTATTTTACATTAATTTTGTAACAACTTTTACGTCACTTTATCGCAGAGATAAAATAGTTATTCGATCCGAAAACTGTCGACAATAATCATCGAGTCGGCAGCACAACTATCGGAAGAAAGCGTATAGTTTAAAAAAAGTTTCCCTTAGTTGCAGCTTGGTCTGTAGTTCAAATGGCAAAGTTTTGGTTTCAGACAAGCCGACCTAAGTGCACTTTGTCACTTAAATTGGAAAATATTGTTCTCCAAGAAGAAACGGGAAGTAACGGTTTTCAACTAAAAGAATGTCATTGTTATTTTATACAATTTAAAAAGCGCAGAGTAGGGCGGGCATAATTTATTGCCACGATCTTTAGGAGAACAATGTTGTATTTGTTTTTTTGAGTTGCGAAAATGGTCCGGGCATCAGTTCTGGGAACGCCGTGCATTTTATGAATATTTTCTTTATCAGATTCTTTGCTATTAAAACTATGTATTTGCGTATTACACTGATTGTAAAAGTGTTAACATTGAACCACTTGCATCTACCTGTATTCATTGTATAACTAATTATAAATTAAAGTCGCTTTTCGTGTCTGCTTGTGTGACCGCGTTGTTCTTTTGATGCGGTGTTCACCATCATTTTGAGAATTTATTCCGGAATGTTCGTGAGTATAATATCTTTATATTAAACTTACACATAATTAAGAAATTTCGATGTTTTGTCAAGTCATAAAACTGTGCGAAGCAAGAGCGGGTCGCTACTGTTGAATATCTTTGTATTAGCATATAATTCATTCAGATCATTTTATTATGAGTTTTGTCCAGATATGTAACTTATAACATCGCCTAGAATGAGTCTGTGAAGGTGTTATAATTGTGATTTAAATAAATAAATAAATCTTACATGATAATTTGCTTTTTACCTTGTTTGAGGGTACTCACTCGAGCCGTAGTATTATTTGATGTTGTATTTTTAGCGGTTTCGCAATTAATGAGACTACATAATACAATGTTAATACACAGCGTACCCTTCTTGAAATAAGCGTTGTATTAGTATAATAACTTGGGATTTAAAATTGAAAACAAATGAAGCCTAATTCCCTTTTATTCAAAAAAGTTACCAAAACGAAATTTTTTGAAAATTCCTAAAAGCCATGCAAACTGTTTTATGATATGAAGATTTGCTTCAGAAGTATAAATTACTTGGTCTTAAATGAAGACGCACTCTCCTGGAGACGGTATTTTTGTTTGATTTGTGTAGCAATGTACATATATGACAGTATTGATACGAGTATCCGTACATCAACAATTTACATCGTTCCTGGAACAACAGTATACCGCGGGGTGCACGCCCGGCCTCTGTCTTCTGTAACCTCTTGTCGCAGTAACGCAGGTAGGGCACCTCTGCGTCGACTAACTAAACATTACAACAAGCAATTCCATCATATCATTATGTTTGCTCTTTCTGCTGGTAGATTCAAAAATATTGTACTCAGGACACTTAGTCACTAATCATTTTAATTAAAATTTGCATGCCTTAATGAGTTTTTCTTAGTTTGCTTTTACTTTTGTTTTACTAATTAGCACAAAAAGTGTTTTCTTAACTTAAATTATTGTAGTTTGTAAGGTTTTAGTTTAAATAGCATAGTTTGTATAGATTATTTTATATGTGTATTCCGTGCAAAATGTTGTTGGTTACACATTTAACCGTACCTTTTTTTGTATTTCTTTCTACAGAATGCTATGTGGAACTGTTTGTATTCCCTATTAAATAAAATAAAAATATAGTTAAGATATGTTTAAATGTCAAAAATGATAATCATCCATCCTAATCATTATTTAACAGTGTGAGTTCTGTGCTTCTGGTTAGACCATGCCCCTCTCCAGTGCCCGTTCACCTGCACCTCGGATGACCTTTTTTAGCTCAGCATGTTGCCTTCGTCCATTAGCGAACACTACTGTAAATCATTACGGATTAACGAAAATTATTTCCATGTTCCCTGTTGTGACAGGACTCCCACTTTAGTCCCCTACTGTCACCAAACTGCCGAGATTACGCCGGAGGGATGTTGGGGGCGAGTTTAAAAGATTGTCTGTTACAGTCGTGCGGGAAAAGCCTTTGGTGGGAGATTTGACCCCTGGGCCCGGCGGCGGCTCGCCGATTGGCCGATTTGGACGAAATTTGGCATATGGGTAGACAATGAACTCGGTTAGGACGTAAGATACTTTTTATACCAATATTCCCAAGAAATCGAGACTTATGCGGGTAAAACCGAGGGGCGCAGCTAGTGCAATATAAAATAATTCACTTTTTCCCACGGTTTCGCCCATGATGCCCATTTCGACTCATGTGCCGCTTTAGCGTGAGAGCGTAACAAACAAACAAACTCACTTTCGCATTTATAATATTACTTAGGATTCAAACGAATCAACGAAGGAGAGTATCATCGACACGAAAAAGAAGAATTACTTAACTTTAAGCAATGTTTATATTATGTGTTCTGCTTGAAAACCTTGGTGAATTTGTTACAATTTAAAAAGTGCTAATACCTATTGATGTCTTCAGATACAGTCCGTAATCAGATCAGTGGGCACCTACCTACCTACCATTACATTAATGTATTTTACGTAAAAATAACACAATAAATTTTGTCAATATGTCACAGTACGTACGGTGCTCAAAAAAGGATTTATCTTGACGTAGTGACGGTCCAAGCGATATTGCAATTTTTATAATATAATATTATTATTCTGTTAATAGTTTAATTATGTTGAAGCTTCTATACGAAAATATTTATGTTTTGTAATATATTTTTATCTCAGTCTTCTTCGTGTTGTGTTCAAAGCATACTTTATAGTCAAGAGAAAGAAATTAAAGTTTTGCTAGACTCCGTTTGTAACACCTGTATTTTATTGCTTTTTGCTGAAATATTATACAGATTATACTCTACTATAGGCATGAAATCAGTGGCAGCGGCGAGGAGCGATGGCCGAGCTGGCGATGGAATAATTTTGTATCGTCGTCACCACCGCTCGGCCATCACTACACGCCGCTTGTTCCATGCCTGTAGTTTAAGACTTAGCACGCACTGCGAATAAACGCAAGCGGTTTGACACCGCCGAAAATGTATCGTATAGCTTTATAATTACAAGTGCTACTACTAGCGATTTTTTTCAGTACCTGATTTTAATTTGCCACATTTGGCTAGCGATTCGAAAACCCGCGATCTTTTTGTATTCCATAGTAATATTATAATAGTATCGTGGTGCAGGCACAGCGGTTAATCGTACTCGGTTTTCGATTTCAAATATCTTTGATCAGTTAGTGGATGTACCCAGCTCCTATGGTAGCGGCGTTGTACACGCTGCTCTCCAGATATTTATGGTGGTACTGAAATAAAATCGAGTAAACGCCAGACGCAGTGCGTGTTTGTACGCGGTTTGGCGTTTTCAGTTATTCCAAAACAGAGTGCGTTTAATCGCAATGCGAGCTAAGCGAGGTCGTCATGCTGGCACTGTTACGTCGGCGACGACGGCCGTCTTTTGGCAGCCACTACACCTACCTACTAATTATATACATAGTTTTTTTTTTATAATACGTACTACATTCACGGCAGGTTAATAGTAATAGAAATGCTTTTCTATCAAACAAAGTAAGTCCAAATTCAATATTTATCAAGAAATTCAAAGCTAAGTTCGGTGAACTAAGATAAACTTCCTATAACATAAATACCTATAATTTGCTTGGACTAACATAGCTATTCTAACGAATGGTTACCTCTGGTTTAAATTTCCAGTGAATATTAACATAGTTTAATTAAATTCTGTCTGTAATGTCTAACGTGGACGTCCACAACAACGTTAAAACGTGCACGTTTTACCTACTTTCCTGTGCTCAATTCAATTCAATTCAAATCTTTATTGCATAACACATGTTGTGTTATCGTGATGCTATGAACGTCCACGATAGCATCGTAACGTTAGAAATTACAAAGACGCCCAAGGCCTATCATATTATTTTGATGACAAAAAGTCCACAGGAAAGTACGAAAATGCTTGTTAAAAGCATGAAGTAGAACTGCTGCAATCAAAAATTTCAAGAAATAAAAAAAATAACGTCAATAAAAATTATTTAAAAAATCTCAAAGTTCATCGAGTTTTTTAGCTAAAATAAAGATTTACTGTTAAAACTATGTAGCTAACAGTATGCTTTATTTTTGCCAGACTGCTAGAAAAGCGCATTGCCTAATAAAAAGTTTTTAGTGAAAGATGAACAATATATGTATATATAAACGGTCAAGAAGTTTACCTTATTGTCCGATAGATGGCGTTGTAGATTTTCCTGAATCGCGCTATGGTTTCGTTACAAGCATTTGATTGGGCGTTTCTCAGAGTAATAAGTTATTACTCTGAGGGGCGTTTTGTTTTTCATTCGATTGTTTTATTGTGTTAAAAAGTAAGGTACACTGTCTATCTATACCGTTTCATAAAGAGTGCTATAAATATTTTTGATAGTATCTCTGGAATTATTCAGAGATACTCGTACTTGTATGACAATAAGCTAAAATAGAACACTATGTAACCGTTCTAACCGAAGCATGTACAGGCTGTTTTTTTTTAACCTCACCTGGAGAGCAAGTACTCTAAATACTGGACTAGCAAATTTTACTCAAAAGAAACATTAATTTATATTTCAAAAGAAACAAATTTGCATTCAAGTTTTTTTGTTAATTCTCTTGCCATACTAGGGAATCGAAGAGCCTAAAATCCGAAAAAATAACAACTTGTACTTTTATGGCATCAATCGATAGAATCAATCATAAGGATCAAATCTCTCTAACAAACATGATAAATTAAATTAATGAAAAATCATAAAATCTTAAGCTATTTTGATTGAACGAAAAAAAGGGTAATCTTTTTATTTAATAAAGGATTTTTCCATAAGTAAAATTTGCTATCTCCAATATTTAGAGTACTTTCCCTCCAAGTTGGGTTAAGGTGAAATGGGTTCCAAAGCAGATATTTTGACTTCACGCAAAATCAATGTTTCTCTTAAAAAAACAACGAATTTGCATTTTTTTTTTATGATTACGAAAATTGAAGAGTGTCCTTATTGAAGTATGAGGCCCGAAACACGATTGACAAAACTTTCCTCGATAGAAAGAAAACGGCAAAGTTACCTTAAAATCTGCTTTTTTTGTTACAACCACTAAGAGAAAAACCTATTCCATTCGATTGTTATCAAAGCAATTGTATTAAAATTTTGTCTACGTGTTCACTATTAAATAGTTTAAGGAATTATGGACTTATTTTTCTATATCAACACGCGTAAAATGTTTAAATTCAATATTTGTAAACATAGTGCAATAGAATTGCGCGCGGGCCGGGTCATAACGCCGCTCCCGGAACGCTAACACGATTGTATTTCGCCTTAAAAAATTCCACCTTGGATAGTGGTAGTTTAAAAAGAGCCTTATTATAGTAGTTGGTTATAGAAACGTATCTTACGTTTCCATAAGTTATAAAGGCACCTTAAAAATATCAAAACCGAATAACGCCTCGTGCAGACTAGCGCGACGCGACTCGAACAACACAATTTGTAAGAAAACTCACGGTATACCTAACAATAACCGGTGTCGCGTCGCGCTAGTCTGCACGAAGCATAACACTTTATCAAAGATGATGCCTTTGCAACCCTCTCTTGAAAGCACTCATAAAATCCGAGCTATTGTTTGTTCGTAATTTACAAGACTAATAACCAAACTGAACTTAATAGAGGAGATAAGGGTCAAATTCCAATATTGGATTTAGTTTAGCGATGAGACCGCAACTGCAACAATTTAGTGCGCTCTAACTGAACGGGGGCAGGAGTAAAGTTTAACATTATTAAAGTTTTATCAACGTTAGCAGCACTTACATGGTGTAACACTTTGTACAGGTAATGTATTTAGTACGCTTGCATCAGTAATCTGTGCTGTTTTCTCGCGGAGTTTTTCCTTTATATTTTTATATCGGTTGTTAAGTTTGTGTAGAGTAGGTTTCCTGCGACGTTGCTTATACCTACTCTACTTTGTAAATTATTATTCAGCTTTTTACCAAGTAATTTATTACTGTCACAGTTTTTTGAGTGGGTAGGTATAGATAGTGCGATCCACGAAGACGCGCCCCACTCCGCTCCGCTCCGTAGTAAAATACAGCTTACAGTACAGTAATCGCGGAGTGGGGCGCGTCTTCGTGGATCGCACTATCTGTATTGTATATTAAAAATTACCTATCTTCAAAATATTGACAGGTATAACGATGATAGGTATCTAATAATTAAATAAATGACCTGCTATTACCTACTTGGTCTAGGAGTCCCTGTATCATGAGTGAAAATCCAAATCCAAATTAAAAATGCATTCTACAAGTCCCTACGTAATGTCTATAAAAATATATAACAAACTACCTGACATTAAAGAAAGAAGAAAATTACTGATAAACAAATGCTATTACTCCTTAGATGAATATTTAAATGATACACATACAAAATAGGAAAAAATACAATTTAATGATACGGAATTTTTTAATAAATAAATATATAACAAAAATTATAATTAAATAAATTAGCAATTATAATAAATTAAACAATATAGCAATAATAATTATTCGAAGATAAACTATTTATATAAATGAATAAACAGAATTATAATAGATATGTACTATCGAAGAACTTCATATCTAAGCAGTTTGAAAACAAAATCCCGTGAACAGATGATCACATCTGTTACCGCCCCGGTTCTGTAGCGGCCAAGCGTTGCAAGCAGAAATAGTCCTTACGGTGTATAGATATGAACTTCTTCGACGGTACATACATAGGTATATAGAAATAATCTAAAATATTTAAGTACACTTTTACAGATAAAACAATAGATAAACAATAGATAAGCGAAATGCTAGTATCCTATTTGCGATCTCCTGACTTTGAATAAATGTAAGATAAAACTTGCTTAACAACTTAATGATCTCCTTAAACAGGGCTTCCTCTCTCCTACCCTTTTACTGTGCCCTACAGGGTCCATAATGATCTAAATTATATAGTTACCACCTAAGTACACATTATGGTAAAGCAATAAAGATATTGAGTATTGAAATCCCAGTCACAGAAACAATGAAGATAATGTAAAAACTGTCTCGATCGTCCTTGTGTGCCCTTCAATACAAAGACACGTGTTAGTAGCGACTTATCAGACCTTATTTTAAATTCAAAAGTCAAAAGTGACATTAATATGTAGCCTAAAAAATATCAAATACAATCTAAAAGTCAATTAGGTTAAAGCATTGCAGACATACCATATTAAAGCTGTTTCATACACGCGCAAATAAATAAACAGACCTCAAATAATATTTTCTCTGAGTCTGTTATGTGTTAGTCCAAAAGTAATAAAGAAGCAACACATAATATTTGCACTGAAATATGTAATAAAGTCGCATTTTCGTGCCATACACGTTATGAATACATCTATCATAAACTTTTGTTCACACATAATGTTAACACGGCACGAACGAGCTATCTTGTGTAAGTAAAATTTGAAATTCTGGATAAAAAAAAGAGACTAAAACGGCAAAACGATTGAAAAAAAAGACGGTGGCAAAACGAATTCATTTTATTTATTCTTTATTTATCACAATTATGACACCTTTACCGACTCATCCAAGGCGATGTTATAAATCACAATGTTCACACAAAACAAAAAAAGTATTGAATTTTCCTGTTGTTGCCTGTGTGAATGTTGTCTTTAAACATTTCTTTAACCGTACGGAATCAATTTGATCAACTCGAAACCATTCCGTTTCGGGAATTGCTGGCAGCAAGAAATGAGAGAGGCATTTTAAAAAAGGTCCGAGCCATTGTCCCCGGTGCGCCGCGGCGCTTAACCCGCCAGTCTGCGAGCACAAAGCCACTACAAAAGGTAAATGGGCTTTCAGCTACTGAAACTACGTTCACATTATGCTTTACAGCAGACGCTGTAGGTACGCCGTGAGCATTGTTGCTGCGTCTTATTACAGTATGCATAATAACATAACATTCATAACTGACACCGCTAGCACTGCTCGGTTTATTAAAACCAAGCTGCGTTTATACTGGGTTCTTTTGAATGTGTAATCGAGCCGCTTAAGTACTCGTTTTGTGGACGTTATTCATTTGGCGTTATATACTTCAGTTTCACTGAAAAGGTAGGTTATTTTTTATATTTTTCTGCTTATTGTAATATTATTATTTTGCTTACTGAAATATATTCTTTTATGTTTCGTACTACATGGTAAACAGAGAAATAATATTTGCATATAAAAGCTACAGAAAAACAGATATAGTCTACACGTAGTGCTTGTTCTTTTATATAACAGTTCTAAATATTATAATTTTGTTTATTCTTAAATATCAACTTCAATTCTATAAATCTTTGTCTTCTTACCAAAAACACATTTAGGTGTCACTACAGCAGAATGTTTTATAGCGGTCGAAATCTCAAATTGTGAATAACAAAATCCTAGCTTATCCGATAACTCGATATTCTGATACCCCACTACGGCAAGGCTCTAGTAGTACTCGTGTTTCTGTCCATTTTATAGCATGTTGTTCAGCGAAAATGTATGAATAATGAGCAACATTTGAAACCATCATTACACGTCACTAGTTTACAACAGCACTATATTCAACTATTAGAGCAACATTCAACTATTTGATCAATATTTTTGGGAAATTTAGTGCGGATTTCACCAATGAAATTGAACGCGTTCAGCACATCTAAACCCGTTCAAGAGCTGTCAGTGTAGAATATTCCATAACAATTTTGACACTGACAGCTCTTGAACGCGTTTTAGAAATGCTGATCGCATTCAGTTTCATTGGTGAAATCAACCTTTAAACTTAGTTCATGTTACTAACATTGCAAATTAATAGAAATTACGGGTTTACAACTTTGTTTGACGTTTTGTGACACAAATTATATCAATCACTAATTTTTATAAAGCACAAAAAGCACAATAATGTCAATTAAATACAACTAAAACCATCTATTTAATTTATTAATAACTCCCGCGGTTTCACCCGCATAAGTCTCGATCCCGTGGGAATATTGGAATAAAAAGTATCCTATGTCCCAATCCAGGTCATGGTCTACCAAATATGCCAAATTTTATTCAAATCCGTTGAGCCGTTTTAGCGTCAAAGCGTAACAAACAAACTCACTTTCGCATTTATATTTTAAGTTAGTGCAATTCGAAAAGGCAAATTATGTTAGAATTATAAAGAAGATAGTTTCCCCGAAACCAAAATAGATATAGCTTGTTTCTACTGAGACTTGATATTTATTTAGATCATGGAGCATTTATGACGTCACAAAATGTTTATCCGGGACACTCATGTGTAAGTTGTGGACATATAAAACAAAACGAGCCGAGCCCTAGTACCGCTATTATTTGGACGATAACTACTGTTTTCTGCATCAGTATCCCTATATCCCTTATAGGGGGATGGGGGACGTTGGATGGTGGATGGTAAATGTTGGTCAACACGGTGTCAGTGAGAGGAATAAGTAACGCGATACGTCTTCGCGCCGCGTGTTCCTGAGACTGATGGATGGCGCACGCCCAACGAATTCATCAGCGGAAACTAATAGAATTAGTTTATTTAATTGCTTACATAGCCTGATAGATAAATTGGTTTTTGTTTGATTTGGTGTGGTGGTGATTGTGATTGTTGGTATAAGATAATACGTTCGAAGATTTAGATTTTATTTTACCATTTCTGCAATATTTTTTGTGTAGGTATTATTATATTTGGAAAACTGCTTTCGTCGTAAAAAAGTAGCAGTTTTTTTGGGTTTTTTAAATGGCATCTGATTTAAAAAATAGTGTGTATTCATAAATTAAGAAATGTAGATAACTTAATAAATTGACACGCAATACCTATAGGTACGCCACTTCGTAGTATGGATTACTAACTTCTGCCCGCGACTTCGCCCGCGTATAATGTTGATAAAATTAACCTATATCCTTCCCCAGGGTTCAGAGTATCCCCATACCAAATTTAATCATAATCGGTTCAGCCGTTTTAGCGTGCAAGCGTACCAAACAAACAAAAAAACTCACTTTCGCATTTATACTATTAGTTAGGTTAGTTACAAAATATATATACTCGTATATAGTTCAAACTCAAACTCAAAGCATTTATTTCAAATAAACCATTTACGGGCACTTTTGAATTGTCAAGGAATCGGTCAGTCAGAAATATGAAGCTAGTTGCCCATTCCAAAGCGTTAAGTACACTACGCTTTGGAATGGGCAACTAGCTTCATATTTCTACGCTATGGAGAAGAACGGGCAAGAAACTCCACGGACACTCTTATAAATACATTGTTACAAAATATTGGTTACATCATTCATGTTGAAATTAAACATGTGAGAACAATGAAAGAAAGACGTGCACATTCGGATTAGGATAAAAGGAAGATATCAAAGTAATCTAGCTAGGTATATTTCCGCCACTCCCGAAGTATATGCAGGCCCCTTGAGCCCTCGGTAAAGAGAAGACGAGCTCTAATCGCTAAGTATACGCTCCCCGAGAGAACGGCGAGAACATCAAAACTTATTTAGTAGTAAGTTTTCACTAAGTTCAACACATTTAGAGGCCTTTACAGCCGAGAGGCTTTAAACTATGCGTATGAAGGACAGTCACGACCAAAACGTATGAAGGCCTTTGTTTGAGAGGCTACATTGGCCATACGCGTGTAATTTAGTGCAGGGGTCTATAATGTAGACTTGTGTTTTGAATCGTTCAGGGTATACGCCTGTGTCAGTATTATGTATACTTACGTAGCGACGATTGATCCGATTACTTCCTACTGTTTTGAACAGTATTGCTATTTTATAACGTTTACTTCCTAGTTCAAATCGCACTCTCAAATGGACCGCAAACACAATCTTCTTCCAATGGTTAGTTTCCGTACTGTAAAATAATAAAACTTGGCAATCAGAAAAGACATCTATTATTTTACTTGGGAATCTAATAGCAGCTATTACACTTAGTCGACAACGTGCCTCTCGTGTATTTGAGTACTGTGCTCAAGCGTAAATTTTCCGCTATATACGCGAACTACAACTGTTCTATGTTAGAGGGTTTGGTTCCCGCACTAAGTCCTTCAGGTGGACGATTGTGCGTAGGCCATGGCGGCCGTCGGTGGTTATTCCAACTAGCCCACCTCCCTACAGAAATTTATTATGTCTCCTACACTCTAGCTGCATAACAGACGATCAATCACAATCTGAATAATTTTTGAAGAATATCGTTAATCCATTTCTTCATATGTTCGGAAAGTTTGTCTGCTCAGCAACGCAAATAACGCAATGAATGTAGTTGAACTGTCAAAATTAAACAGATTGTGATTGATCGTGTGTTACGCAATTAGGGTGTTAGTTAGTTTAGAATATTTGTAAAATATCTGGGTGACTCGAGGGTTTCTGTATTAATCTGGGTGACACCTGTGCTTTCAAAAAGCACATGCGTAACGGTTTCTTCGGCATCCATGCATGCCCTGCACAGAGGACTGTCGCTCGTGAGTACGGTGCTCAAATACTCGAGCTGCACATTGTCGATGGCTGCAGTTGTCTCTGTCATTGTCGCGGGCCGCTCGTGTGTATGAGCACTTAGTTTGATCCTGGCGATTCAATCAAAGTTCTAAAACGACTACCTACCTAGTTCAGAAATCTCTTAGTTATAAAGCCAATGAGTGTTTATGAAAACGTTTGAATAAATTAGTGAGTTTAGAAACTTTACATATAGACTGCTTGATAAGACTGTAAACAGTTGTAGTTCCCGTAGGACGGCGGAAAATTTACGCTCCACGCAGACGGAACCGGCGGCGAAAAGTAGAAAATTATTTAAACTCTTATCTGGAGCTAAATGTTTCCGTCTTGTCTATTTAAATACCTACTCTTTGTTTAAGCAATGTGGTACCACAATATATGTTTTTAAAAGCATTTTTGCATGATTTCGTTCGTGAGTGTTAGATAACTTAACTTAGTAAAATTGTGGTTTGACTTCTCGTTAGATACTAAAAAAAAGGCAAGTATTTAATTGAACTCCGTATAATTCCCATTTGTATGTCCTAAAAATATTATTGTACAATCTAATAAAATAAATGTGCCTCTTTATGTGTGCCTCAAATAATTCCCATTTTGTTGTCCTAAAATACTAAAAAGTCAATTATCTGTGACCAACTTCGATAGCTACGCTCGCAGGCCGCTTCGCCCTGTAAATAAAACTGTATTGAATACCTATATTTTAGGTACAAGCCAATTTAGTGAATCGTTGTGTCACCCACCCTAAATTACCTAAAAATATACAAAACACACAACCCTCAGATAAAATCTCGTGTTAAACAATGTTTGTAACCGAAGTGTATTCCGAAGATATTTTCTTTATTTTCGTAGATCAAACAAAATACGTTTGTAATGCGATAGTAATGTATTCAGCATTCAGATCACGTTTATATCATATGCAACGTTCTTCGTACATATTTTCATACGTTTGCTGTTGGATTTTAATAAAATCTATGGGTACGTTAGGCACACAGTGTGATCTCGCTTTTAGTTTGGCAAATATTGCCGGTTTGTTGTGTAGGTAACGCTTGCTTTTATGAACGACATTGGTGAGCCTTCATTCAATGGTTCCGAGCTTTCTGAGGAGTGGGGTCGTTTCTTTTATTTCGATAAACTTGAAGAGCAGCACCCCAATTGCGTAACACACTTTCAATCACAATTCAAAGGATTTTAAAGGAACTTGCTAATCCACTTAGTTTTTCGAGACATTGCCAAGCGGTTGGTCGACTCTTCATATGAACAGAGGGCTGGCCAATTTTTTGGCGAATGAATCAGCATTGCCATAAAACGTGATTATGCTGCCAGCCTTTTGGGCACTTTCCTGTTGACATCGATGCGGACGTATTTTTAAATGCCCTATTATTTTCCCCCTCCTTTTTTAAATACACGTACTACTATCCAAACTAATATTATAAATGCGAAAGTGAGTTGGTTTGTATGTAGGTGGTAATCTCCGGAACTACCGGTCGGATTTGAAAAATTATTTTTGTATTGGATAGCCCAATTCTTGAGGAATGTTATAGACTATGTAACATCACGCTACGACCCTTAGAAGCCGAGCAAAACTCACGTCACGCGGATGAAGTCGCGGGCAGAAGCTAGTTATCCAATCAAATGATCCATTGTTAATAAATGTTTGAATAATTATCCATTGCTAATACATGTTTAAAAAAATTGTCTACTCGTAAGCGTAAATGGCGCAATTATTATTGTTGAATTGTCAAAATGAAAGGCATTGCCAATGAAGGTAAGTGTGTTACGCAACTTATCTGAATATTGATTTTAGATAAGTATGAAATCTTTCCGATTTTTTGAGGAGATTCATGATTATTCTAGAATAGGTAAGTATGGGATTGAACTCTTACTTAAATATAAAGTAATAGTAGTTTTTCGGTTCCAGAACAGATTTTTATAAGAAAATCTTTTCAAAGTTTTCCTAACGAGAGGGTTGTCAATATTTAGGTTCCTACCTACTATTATAACTCCTAATTTCGGCAAGGCATATTATGTCGAAACTGCCAGTTCATAGATTCCAAATAAATAAATTTAGTGATTATATACTGTAGCCTAAATTCAAATTAGCATTCAGCGAGCTTAATACGCATATTCCAAATTTCCCGCGCGAACAAAACTGTCACGTGCCAATCTAATATGTTATAAATAGGTCAGCCATTAAATCGTTTATTAACTGTAATAATGCTCACTGGCGTAGAGTTAATTTGTTTGGAACGCGGAAAATTACGGCCACCCCTACCTGTGGCTTATTAGTCGTCATTCATTCTGTAAAAAACGTCATAATAACATCAGTGCCGCAGGAAATTGAGTTTCGTGGAACGGATTTGAATGTGCGCTCAAAAATTGCATGTTTATCACCATATATTTATTCATATTCCATCCACATCCACATCATCATATCCATTTATTTATATTTTTTTTCTTTAAGTTGACTGCTAACACGGAAGGTAGGTTTAAAAAAAGAAGACAAAAAAATAACAAGACTACAGGAATAATTAAATTACTAAAATACCGTCACGGTTTTGGAGTTTTGAATTTGTATCATATTATACAATGCGCAGCGGGACGGCAAACCAGAGCAAATTAGGTACATTTTAGTATTTGTGCACCGAATATTTCACGTATATATTATGAACACAGCTCCCGAAGTTTAGTGCGGCAAAGAACGGCTACTCCATAAGGTATAAAAGTTAGTGTTGCGCTTGCACTTTAACCTTTGCGGAGTACGTGTCACCCCGAAACGGAACCCGCACCGCCATACATATTGCATTATAAATACGTAAACAGGAAATATTTGGGGAACACAAACGTAATAATGTAAACAAAATAAAGCATCTCCTCCGACATAACTTACGTAGAATGCGGGGGGCGTGTATATTTTTACTGCTTATCGATAAAGTGTCTATAATGGAAACCGGCTGGGATTGTGGGCTGAGCTCTAAACAAATGACAATCGGGCGCGGCGACTCGGCACCGTCATCCAATCCGATCGGAGGCAATTTCCTCAGACAAGGATTTTCTATCCCTTGAGCAAATATGCACTCATGAGTCTGCGAACTACGATGAAAGTCGTACAGAAAATTGAATTGTACCTACGGAAAGGGTCTTGTTTATTTTGATATAGCGTCGAATGGCGTAGGTATGTCTGTATTGCCGTTTGCCGGCCACTTTATGTGTTTAAACGTTTCTGTTTATGTTTGCCGATAAAATAGTGAAGTACCTCCATTACAGAAATACGGCTCGTGTAACATGTCAGAATCGTGACATCGCAGATTGTTGGGTGAGATATGTAATGTTCCGGTCATTGCGGAACCGATATTTGTCCCGATCTGTGTTTATGCTGACCGATACGAACGATAAGTAACGTTAATTTATGTGGCCTATTCACTGCTTCATGTATAAAAAATTATTCGATTCAGTATATCTACGGGTACCACCCATACTCAAGCGGAGCACTGGTGGTCCTCGACACCGGGCTGCAGGCAATCCAAGGAAGCCATGCCATCCTTGGATACCGGGCTAACCCGGCGTTTACTACGCCTGGATAGGAATGGCCTGCGCTTGGTGGCGGGGACCATCACGGGCCACTGCTCGCTGAACAAACACTTTCACACAATAGGCATAACGGACAGTCCTCTGTGCAGGGCGTGCATGGAGGCTGAGGAAACCGTCACGCACGTGCTTTTTGAATGCACAGGCGTCACCCAGATTAGAACACAGACCCTCGAGACACCCAGATCTTTCACAGATGTTCTGAACAGACCAGGAGATTTAATTAACTTCTGGAGGGAGGTGGGCTGGTTGGAATAACCACCAACGGCCGCTATGGCCCACGCACAATGGTCCACTGAAGGACTAAGTGCGGAAACCAAACCCCATAACATAGAACATAGATCTACGGGTACCCTAATTTTTGAAGCTCCGATAAAAATAACTGATGATCTAATATTGTAACGTCGGTGAAATTGACCGAAGCAAAGATAGGGGCAACCGGATCCGATATCATAATTCACTAGCGCGCGTCAGCTTTTAAAAAGTAAACGTTGACATCGACGCGTCAATTGATATGCCATTTTATTTACAGTAGATAAATTTCAAATATAGAACGTTTTTGATGTGTAACGGCTTTCCTCTTGCTTTCCTGCAATCTGTGAGAGTGATTTCGCGAAAAGGGACGGAAGCTTGTAACAGGAAGCCGGGGAAGTGCGCGCTATTTGATTTCACCAATAACCGCGCGTGGTGCTAGAGTTGGCCGTCAGAAGCCAAACCATTTGCCGAGAGGTTGTCAGCCAAGATGTCAGTTTGTCAGATGTTTTGATTTTATGTTGTATGTTGATGTTTTGATGACGGAAAAAATTACGAACTTCCTTACAAACTTTCATCCCCTATTTAACCCCTTTAGGGGATGAATTTTCAAAAAATATTCCTTTGGGACCTTCTTTATAAAAGGAACTCTTGTGCCATGCTTCTTGACCCAGCGGTTTAGGTTTTTTTTTTTTTGGGTGGGTAATTATCAAATAACTTTTCCCTTAAAATTACTGACTAAACCTCACCCGTGTTCCGTCACTGTTGCCTGTACCTGTACTTTGCCAGGGGCCACCACGGTATCCCTTTCGGACTTTGCCGCGACCCCGGCAGCCATCGGTTCTAGCACACCGCGTTCAAGCGCGCGTGGAACACAACGCGCCGTCGACCCAGCGGTTGAGGCTGTGTTGTCTGTCAGCGAATGAATGTCGTCAGATTGAAAGTGTATCTAACTTTTGTTAAATCGGGATGTCTCATTGATAAGTTCGAGGAATTCGGACGGTAGCCACACCTGTTTGACTGAAAATCATTACCAACATAGAAAACGCAAAGTTCTAATACGAGTAATTGTATGAATCTATGGTTAAATACGGATGGTGGATAATGTAGCAAATATAATAATTTCTAAATATTTATATAGTACTTATATATTTATAAAATATGTTGGAATTACTGCGAAATGCTTCACGTTCTTAACTCTGTTTATCTTTTCTACATCAGTAAATCTCAAAAAGGGACACAGACCGCTTCTCCGCTTTCCTCATTCTCCTAATTTTGTCAGGTAAGTCCTTCAAGGGATGCTATTGTACTCAGCTAAATGATAAACTCCTTTATTCATGTGTACCTACGTATTTTTATAAGCTAGATCGAATTCGCCACATGTGTTGGGAACATCGTCAGACTATATTTTGCCACTAAGCCGAGATTCGCTAACGACTTGAAAAAGTTTTGATGGATTTTTCATAGCCCTAGTAAAAAATATAACAGTATGCGGTCAGCCAATAACGAAAGTTTGGACTGTCCTTTTCGCGTTAGTTTTGGAAAAATTGGGAAAAAGTTGAAACAATTTTTTGATGACCATTGAATTGAACCCCCAGCTTTTCTAGGTAAAGTGGTTCGGGGAAATCAATCATCTGAACCGAGGTCCATTGAAATAACAATGTAGTTTTATTTGCTAAAAGTATTAAAAATAAAAACATCCAAAAGCTTAGCGAAGCAGTCGCTAGATCAAGCCGAAACATATTTAGTACATTTCGAGGAACTAGTTAATGTATATTTGAGCGAACTATTTTACTAAGTGGTACAATAAAAAAATATTGTTATAGCCCGAATTCAGCAGAGCATTAGGAACAAATTACTGTGACTAACAAAGTTCGGACGGCATAAATAACTTGGCAGTACATTTTAGAACACTTCCACCTTATAATTTAATTGCTTCACATTAAACATTTGCGCTGTTCAATCTCCCGTGTGTTATTATTTTTCATTGTGGTCCGTTATTGCGGACGCGAGTTGGAAACAGAACAAAATAAAAAAATCAATTTATTTCCCTTGTGAGCGAACATGTCCCGAGCTAATCCAGTTTGTTCGACCGCGCAAGGGTTGAATTGTCAATGAGGAACGCAGACCAAATGTAAAAGTGTGCCACTCGGGGAAAAGTATCGAATATTGGCTCTTCGCGATGAAAACCCGGCCCTGAATGAGATCAGTATCTATTTGTAATTCTCCTTACTCGCAACAACGGCCCGACAACTTATAGTCTTAGATAGTTGCTTAAGTGAGTTGTAACGGGCAGTTTATTTGACGTTGTTACAATATTTATTTGTTTCTTACATACCAATGAGTGTTACATTTTTAAGAGCGTGCAAACTGAAAGTGGGCAGCGTCGCAAATAGAAACCTCAGGTTTCTCTGGAGCCCTCTGTACCTAACAGTTTGTAAACGCAATAATTTTATACAGCAAAATATGGTGCACAAAAGAGTAAATAAAAAAAAAAATATAAACACCTGGAGGTTTGTTATTCGCTGTGCTCACTCTTCAAAGGCATGTTTATAGATACACAGTATGAAGTAGACACGTCACCAACCAAAAACACCGATATATTATATTTGGAAACTGAAAAGTATTTATTCTGCAGCGTTTGGTAAAATATCAAATGTTTCATTTTTTTTTTACATCGTGTTCCTCTACCCTCAAAGGCGTTAACTTTTTACACTCTAGTATATTTTACATTAATTTGTTTTGCAAAATAATATTCTCTGGAAACTCCTTTATTTGTTGCGTTCTTTTAATTTCAACTTTGAAAGCAATTAAAAGTAGTTGGAATAGTTTACAATCTGCCGAGTAATAAAAATGTTTGTTAAATAATTATATTTGCTAAGATTTCTAATGACGTGACTTATTTCCGTACCAGAAGGGTGCCGTCGGCCTGTCTGTTAGGTAGATAGTTGAAATTTTCACAGATTGTGTAAGTATTTCTATTGCTGTTATAACAAAAAATAATAAAAATAAAATAAAATTAATAATTAAAGAAAAAAAAAAACACCGAAGAAAAACATTTTTCTTGTATGAATACAAGAGACGTGTTTTTTGCTCGATCGTACGGAACCCTTCGTGTGCGACTCCAACTCGCACTGGGCCGGTTTTTTTAGTTATTACATAGTACGAGTATTACTTACTGCTGAGCTTCAGGTCCTGGGTTCGATCCCTAGGTCGGGTAAAGTGTTACGGAGTTCTTTTTAGGGTTCCGTAGTAAACAAGGAACCCTTATAGTTTCGGCATGTCCGTCTGTCTATCTGTCTGCTTAGCTCAGAGACGGTTAGTACTATAATGCTGTAGTTTGGTATAGGTATACATATTAATCACGCCGAGAAAAAAGTAAAATAAAGAAAAACTTTTTTTTAGGGTACCTCCCCTACACGTAAAGTGGCGATGTTTTTTTTCTCGTCTATCCCATAGTGTGGGGTGTCGTTGGAAAGGTCGTTCAAAAATATTTTGGGTGTGTGAAAATCATTTATCAATTCAGGAAGCCGTTTGCGAAATATTAACATTTAAAGAGCAAATTTTTGTTAGAGTTCAGTGTCCCCTGCCAGCAGCAATGATTGTACAGTGAAAACCGTTTATAACGACTTCGCTTAAAACGACGTTCCGGCTTTTACGACAAAATTTTGAGGTCCCAGCATTTCTGTTTACTTAACATAGATTTTGGTTATAACGACTATCGGCCATAACAACCATAATCCGACGGTCCCTTCGAAGTCGTTATAAACGGTTTTCACTGTACTTGGATTTGTGAAAAAATTCACAGCTGTGGTATATATAACGAAGTTGAAAAGAAAACTATCACAGCTAAGTAGGTTTTACAGGTTAACGAGTAATAATTGACCAACTTAAATTTTCAGTTTGAAAAACATTATCTTCAACTACAATGTTAAATTTGTTCTTGGGATAAATTTATCCCAACTACGGAACCCTTCATTGTGCGTGGTTCGACACGCACTTGGCCGGTTTTTTTTTAATCTGGAATTTCTCAGTAGCAGCCCGGTTGGCTTAAAAACATCATGGCGAAATGTGGGTGAACAGTAGGAACATCTCTACCCAACCCTTTGGGGAAAAAGGCGTGATGTTATGTTATATTATCAAACTCAAAGTCAAACAATTTATTTCACACATAAAAGGCACTTATGAACGTCAATTTTACAAAAAATTGAATTACTTCTAGACCCCCCTTCCAAAAGGTAGTTTTCGTATGGAGAAGACCCACCCTGCTCAATGCGAGTACCTATGGCCCAAAGGTATTTATGAGAGAAATAACGCAAGTCTTGACACGTATGTTGATAACAGAGATGAGAGAATACATAATTAACATTTACTATCCTATCCTATTATATCATATACTATTAAATGAGTAATATTTGTACCTATACGATATTTGTAATCACGTTCTCGAAAACGGCTCTAACGATTTCGATAAAAGTTGCAATAGAAGGGGTTACCGGGGAACAAAATCGATCTAGCTAGGTCTCATATCTGAGAAAATTCATTTTATCCGTTTTTCACCCTAGCAGAGCTCGGTCGCCCGAAGTTTAGAACAAGATGGCTACCTTATAATAATGACATGGCAGCATGGAATTAGTATGTACTGTAAGTGGAATTAGTATGAACTTTCCTATAGGATAAATGAGGATTCTCTATTTTCACCAGAGCAGAACTCGGTCGCCCAGGTACTTATAATTACTATATTAATGGAAGTATAGGCTAAAATAACCACACAGTGGGTCCCAAACAGCAGAAAACGGCAGCGCGACAGGCCCAGGAAGAAACGGCGGGACGAACGAGACTTTTATAAAAAGGTTTGGCCATAAACAGCAGTAGACAGGGATACGTAAGCTTCTGACAATAATAATAATAAAATAATTTGCCTTATATCATTTAAATTGAGTATTCAAAATTACTATGTTCATATGTTGCAGGAAAAAGACAAATTTTTAATTTTCAGTTAGTAAAATTTGTTTTATAAGTAACACCAAGTAGACATCGGCCGGGTATGACGGAGGTATTATGCAAAGATTGTTATGTATCACACATTATATAGAATTCGTAGAAATGCTCTATAATTGATTCGATTATTTTACATTTATACGTTTAAATTGTTAATTAAATATTACGTAGAACTTTTCATAATTTTAGCCGAAATACAATCAAGTAATTATTCGAAAATTACTTGATTGTATTTCGGCTAAAATTGTAAAAGTATAAATACGGTAGAACACAATTGGGACAGCCTTTTTTTTTTTTTTTGTGGTTTGGAAATTATCAAATAACTTCTCCCGCTCTGGGCGGAGCGGGAGAGCGTGTCAGAATTTTACTGACTAAAACCCACCGTGTTCCTTCCGTTGCCTGCGTGCCGGGGCCACGATATCCCTTTCGGACAAACTCGCAACCCTGGCAGAAACTCGCATCCCTGGCAATTGTGAGACAGCCTAAGAGTCAGCTCACACAGAGACGCGACGCGACGATGCTTGAAGAGGGCAGTTGTTTCGCGCTTTGCAGCGAGCTGCCGCGAGACGCATCGGGACGACGCGCACCGCAGCGAGACGCCGCACGGCGCAGCGGAACGTGTCTACGTTCGCCACGAGCTCCCGCCCCACCCCGTCCGCCCGCAGTCTACCATTTGCAAACGCATGTCCGATTATAACAAGATCCCAGTCCAGTCTATCATTATAATTTTCACTCGAGCACTCGACTGAACTGCATCAACTCGAATCGAAATCTGGACGGAAAATAGTAGAGACAAGTCGCCATGACGGCTTCAGGCTGCGACTCGCGGTGTAACGCGACTTCATGAGGCACAGCGCCGCTCTTGCACGCCGCGCCCTCCGGCGAAGCACCGCTGCGTCGTGATATGTCGCGCTACGCCGCGAGGCATCTCGAGACGCAGCGTGGCGTAGACCGACGCCACGGGACATTTTCGAATTATCTCAATAAAATGTGTATATTTTTGTTTAGTAAATAAGGTTATATTTTGTATCACTATCTTAAAAAGTGCTCGCCTCGTCGCGACGCGTTACGTCTCGGTGTGAACTGACCCTTAGTCTTAAGCTACAGCTAGTCTTAAAAATATACCGTTGTTTTAACACAAGCACTGGTTTATTTTTTGTCGATATTCCTACATGACTATTCCTACTTGATTTTTCGCGAGCTTTTGACTGCATAAATATAGATTTGTTTCTATCAAAGCTTAACTACTATGGATTTGAGCAGAATACGATACACTGGTTCCAAAGCTATCTCACCAACCGTCGACAGCGTGTGGAAATAGGACTAAGTAATGGCTCATCTCTTGTTTCGTCACTCACTTCTGTTTACAGGGGAGTCCCACAAGGCTCAATACTCGGCCCCATCATATTTATCTTGTATTGTGCTGATATCATAAATTCCTTGAAGCGATGTAGGTACCATATTTATGCTGATGACGTACAAGTCTATATCTCGTTTAAACCAAATGACTATGATAACGCGATAAAGGATCTAAACGAAGATCTTGACAGGATAGCATGTTGGGCTGAAAATAACGGTTTGGTACTTAACCCCTCTAAAACCAAATACATGCTGTTTGGAACCAAGAACCAAATCAGTGCGGTGCCGGCAACGCTCAACGTTACCCTACTGGATGAGTCGGTCAGTCGTGTCAGTGAGGCACGTAATCTGGGTCTGATCATGGACGCTGGGTTGCGATACGAAGCGCACGTGGCAGAGTCAGTGCGCAATTGTTTCTACCGGCTTAAGGTCCTTTATAAAATAAGACCTTATCTCTCAGAGGAGCTGCGGATCCAGTTGGTTGAGTCACTCGTGCTATCCAATCTAAACTATACGGACACCGTGATTGGCCCTCGACTTCTAGCTAGAACTGAACGACTGATCCAGAGAGTGCAAAACGCTTGCGCTCGATTCTGCTTCTCAATCCCACCAAGAACTCACGTAACGCCATTCTTAAATAAGCACTCTATCCTCAAAATGAAGTCACGTCGTAAGTTGCACTTGGCTTGTCTGTTATTTGGAGTTATAAAGTACAAGCAGCCGACCTACCTATACAATAAACTGAGCTGGATTACTAGTAGAAGAGAATGCGCAAGTAGGCAGTGCTCGCAGCAACTCTCCACTCAATCGCACAAGACAGCTGCTTTCAGGGGAAGTTTTAGATACGCCGCATCCAAATGCTGGAACAATATTCCCCCGCCGATAAGGAATCTTAAATGTCTTGGTACCTTCAGAGGTCGACTGCGGCAGTTTCTTATTGCCTCTCAGCAAAAACTGGGTATGACAATTTCGAACACGTCCATTATATAACTGGCTGTCGTGTTCTTCCCGAGTCAATCCCTCTATTTAGCGTAACTGGTGATCACAAACCTGTGAACAAGGAGGTATTTATTCAAACTCAAACTCAAACTCAAAGCATTTATTTCAAATAAACCAATTACAGGCACTTTTGAATTGTCAAGGGGTCGGTCAGTCAGAAATATGAAGCTAGTTGCCCATTCCAACGCGTAGTAGGTTCCTATGGAGAAGAACGGGCAAGAAACTCCACGGACACTCTTTTAAATCAGAATATTGTTACAAAATATTGGTTACATCATTCATGTTGTAATTATACATGTGAGAACAATGTAGAGAGACGTGCACGTTAAAAGCGTCCGTAATAAAGAAAAAAAACAATTCAAAAATTAAAATAAATTCAAAATAAGCCTTGGCAGCTAAGAGATGACCAGTCCCCACTGACGGCGCCCGTTCACGAACATGACGCATGGATCAGCACCATTTAGCTCAACCATTTTGAAGGGAACTTTATGATCCAACACACACGCCACCACCAGCGAGACATTTGAGTGAGCATGACATACTCTCAGCCGCAAGGGCACATTTAGGTCAATGAAAGACGTAGGTACCCAGTAAATGGTAGCTTTAAAGTAGGTACATAGTGCTCACACATGTGCTATGCAATTATATAATACTATGAAATTGAATTTATACAATCTAAAGATAGTCCTACAATCTTCAGCAGCTCCAACAATATTTTCGAATGCCAATCAATTAGTTTATGCGCCTTGTGGAGCTGGACCAGCGTTGAGCCAAGCATTTTTGTCAACGATGTAATCCCCCAACTTATAATATGCTTGGCAGCATAGTGTGCGTTTTATACAAGATTTAAAATTCCTTTCATTCAATTGGAGTATGTGGGGAGGTATTTTATTGTAACATTTTAAACAGTACCCCATGAAGGTTGAGTCAACTTTAGCCAGTCTGAAACCCGGTTGAACTAATTGTTCCCTATTTCTAGTGCTATAATTGTGTCTATCACCTCTTTTACTGAAAAGACTTAGATTTTTCCTAACGTACATGATGTTTTCATAGATATATTGACAAGGTACCGTCATGATGTTAATATCTTTAAACAGTTCCCTTAGAGAATCGCGTCTGCGGAGACCATATATTGCTCTGATGGCTCTTTTCTGCAGAATAAAAATAGACTCGATATCTGCAGCCCGTCCCCATAGTAGAATACCGTAAGACATGATACTATGAAAGTAACTGAAATAGACTAGCCTCGCGGTATCTACGTCAGTAAATTGACGGATTTTTCTCACAGCATATGCTGCTGAACTTAGGCGTCCTGCAAGAGATGTTAAATGAGGACCCCATTGCAGCCTTGAGTCGAGCGTAATCCCCAAGAAAACAGTTTTATCGACGAATTCTAATTTCTCCCTATTCAATACTATGTCACAATCACTACTTTTAACATTCGGTAAAGCAAATCTTATGCATTTAGTTTTTTTCCCATTTAATACTAAATTATTAGCAGTGAACCAATTTTGGACTTGTAGTAGGGCGTTATTTACGTCGTCAAGATTTGATGCACGTCTATTTATCTTAAAAATTAGAGAAGTATCGTCAGCAAATAACACCATTTGTGGTTGGTTTTTTAATAAATGGGGTAGATCATTAATATATACTAAAAAGAGGAAAGGACCCAATATTGAGCCTTGTGGAACACCCATTTTTACTTTTAAACCGAGTGAATTGATTCCATTAATTTGTACTTGCTGTTGTCTATCATTTAAATAAGATTTTACCAAACTAAGCGCAAGTTTACCTAGTCCGTAATGCTCAAGTTTCAAGAGTAAGGTTTCATGATTTACGCAGTCAAATGCTTTGGACAGATCACAAAAAATTCCTATGGCATCTTGGGCCTCCTCCCACGCTGTGAATATGTGTTTTAATAAGGTGACACCGGCGTCAGTCGTACAACGTCCTTTGGTGAACCCATATTGCTGATCGTGTAAGATATGGTTGGTGTTAAAATGATTAAGCATTTGATTGAGCATTACCTTTTCGAACACCTTGCTGAATACCGGCAGCACGGATACTGGTCTATAATTGTTGGTATCTTTATTAATTGAATAGCTGCGGATCTTCTGTTCGATGATAGTTATAATACGAGTACACATGTTATTTACCTATATTTATTTACTATAAACATTATTATTTTAAATTAGCCATTGAATCGTTTATTTATTTGCACCCACGCTACTATAATTATATTAAGATTATTTATTTCAATATTAAACATATGACTATATATATAATAAAGTAATCAACAATACAATCAACATATTAATGTACAAGAACGTTTCCCAAGGCAAAACTTTACTGTAGAATACTCCATAATTTAAGTTGCGGGTATACTTACTTTTTTCACGCGCATAACACTTTGTCACAACACCAATTTATCTCGTCTGCTAGACGTCCGTATGTCACTGCAGGGATCTAGCAGAATATCAGCGTTAGGTATATTTGCCTGACACATGCTGAGCTGGACTCCCATTTGGTGCAACCTTGAGACGCACACCGCACCTTGTTTTTCCTTTTTTCATTTAAACAAAGTACCTATGTCATAATGTCACTCTATTTCTTTAAGTACTAAACTTATGTTTTTATTTTTTGTATATTGGCATCATGTTTTTATGTATATTCATGTAATTTGTTATCTTTTAATTGTGCTTTTGTGTGTCTTTTGTATGCACTGAATAAATGTTTTATCTATCTATCTATCTATCTATCTACATGCTTCAGAATGTGTTTCAGACTGTGAGACGTCATTTTTGTTATTATGTATCGAATAAATGAATATTGCACTGATAAATGTCTTCATCCATCGCGTTCCATCAGGCCAAATCGAGGTCAAAAGCAGGCCCAATACACAATAAAAAAAATACTTTAAAATAAAAATCCAATTTTATTATTACAAAGAAAAATATCGAATATGCCAATGGCTTGTTGGCGATGAAAAGCTGCCTGAGTATTTGTGCAAATTGTTGCCATTTTTCATATTGACTTACTCTGCTTACCTCTGATCGAAAAAAAATTTGTACGCTTTATACACATATAAATCTGAAACGTCGACGTTGACGGAGCTACGTCGTTCAGTATAATAAATACCAGGCGGGCTCATGTTAACCCGCTTTAAAAACAAGCATTTTATATGAATTTTATTTTTTAACTTCAAAACTCATCACAAACGAGTAGGATGCTCCGACTGCTGGCTTTAGAGCAGAAAAACTTATGAATAAAAAATGAATTCCTTGGTTTTTAAATTAGCATTACAAAGAGAGGGTAATTCTCGTACCTTTGCGCCTGAAAAAGAAATGTATAAACGTGGACTTTGTCGTTTTATTTTAAGTGAAAAATCAGCGTTTTACGTAAAACAACTTTATGGCGTTGGAAGGCCAGAGTTGAGTCAATATCTAGAAAAAGGTGTGTGATTTATTCTTCTATTGACGTTACAAAATGTTTACTGTATTGAAACTGATTAATGCAGTCTTGAAGTTGTTTTTTTGGAATATTACTGTAAACGGCCTATTTTAAGTGTTGTCTCATAGCACTTTTAACCAATGGACCAATAGGCTACAAGCTATCGTAAATATAATATAGTAACACCTCCACTGTAGTTGGTATATTCAAGTTACGTGAAGTTGGGAGCTCTCAAAAACTCACAATATAAATCGAATTGTTCCGCGCATTTAACCCACCAGGTTCGTGAGAGTCGCGTGATTGATCCCGCTAAATGCCACGTACCTCTCATAAAAAAGGAAAAACTTTATTTTTGTTTTTGTTGTATAAAAACGTTCCGAAATACTTTTTTTTTGTTGGAATTTGATACCGTCTTCCTTGCTTTGAAAAAGAATAAAACAATAACAACGAAATTGTTTTCTGTTTTTCTTAGCGCTTTATTTTCTTCTATTTTTATATTGCGTGCGACAATTAGGTTCCGTATAACCCCTTAGCCAGTTGTTTTATTTTTATGCTTAAAATAACATGGCAGTAATTAAATTTGCTGTGGAACGAACAACCATTTAATCATATCCTCGTATCGCTACATGTAAGAATATTGCTGTTCAGGAGTACCTACGAGTATGCTGGAATTTGAAAATCGCTTGATTAGACGTGTCATAATGCCATGTGTCATAGTGTCATAATTTTATGAAGATAAAGGTAAGTCAGCCACCAATTCTGCCGAAAAAACAATCGACCAAGCGATAGACGTTGTTGGGTGCCTACCCTGTAATTATTAAGTTCGTTCATTAGGTATCTAGAGAATTGCGATACGAAAAAATGTAAGTGAAATTTCATTCGATTGCAAATACTATGACGACTGTAGATGAAAATTTTGTTGTTTTGTTTTACAACCAAACAAAGAAAACTGTGTCACCGGTTAGCGAATAAATGTAACCATTTCTAAAATTAAAAATTACAAAGTTCCTTGTGATTAGGGTCACGCGAGACCACCGCGTCTTACGCCCCTTCGCGTGTTGCGAAACGGTTAAACTGTATAATTTTTGCGTTCCAGCCACACTGGTTTGTGTTCCGACCCCTATTGTGTAATAATTACACCCCACGCATTTGTAATTTTTTTGGACATTTTGTAAATTAATTTTTCTTTCGTTTACCACTGTATTATTTATGGGTTTTGCTGGGTTTATCAGTGTTTAAATGTGAAAATTTTAAGTAAAATGTTTAATTAAATTACGCACAGCTCGTCAAGATTATAATCTAAATAGGCGATGCGTGTATTTTATAGCTTTCCATTTTTTTTAATTTATCATATTTTTTACCAAATTCAATGTTTTATTTAGGTATATCAATTGATAAAGTATCCATACGTACCCTTAGAAAATAAACTATGGTAGGTACCCATTCTTACCAATCACCACAAAATGATATATCTAAGATAGATTCTTCTTAAGAAAGGCGTATATATATATCATACTGTAATTATAGTATAATATAATAATACGTATATATTACAGTTAATAACCAACAGTTAGAATATGTAAGCGAATACGTTTATTTGGGCCAATTAGTATCACCGACAGAGAGCATGCAGAAAGAAATAGAAAGAAGAATAGCAAACACTTGGAAGAGATTCTGGTCGTTGAGCGAAGTAATGAAAAATAAAGAAATGCCTATGGCAGAGAAACGAAAAGTCTTCAATGCGTGCATATTGCCATGTCTTACATACGGATGCCAAACTTAACTGAACAACAACAAAATAAATTAAATATATGTCAGAATGGGATAGAGAGAAGCGTATTGGGAGTAAGAAGAAGGGATAAAATACAATTAAAAAAGATCAAAGGAAAGACTAAGTTTGGAAAAGTTCAATCAATATGCAGAAAATTAAAATGGCGTTGGACAGGACATATGTTGAGAGAAAAGAAAGAGAAATGGACTAGAATAATAACGGAATGATACCAATCAGAAGAAGTAGAGGAAGATAGTCAAAACGATGGGAAGACGACTTGAAGCAAGTAGCTGGGCCAGAATGGTTACGTACGAGTACAGCAAAGGACAGAAACAAATGGAAATCCTTAGAGGAGGCCTTTGTCGAAAGACAAGCTGTTAAGAGGTGAGATAAGCCGAATTCCGAAAATATGTTTTAGTATAAGTTAATTTATAGTTTTCTTACCTCTATTGTATTGTTATCATTTTCATTAAAAAAAAATATGTTTAGTTAATTAAGTTAAAAAGCAGCAACAAAGGCTTATTATTATTATTATTTATATTATAATTTGTCGGTTATTTCTAGAACTCATGGTACTCATTTTTCATCATGACTCGCTCTCTGTCAGCTCTCCTAGTTAATCTCAATGATTTTCTATTGTCTAAATAATTATGAAAATATTTTTTATCTCGTTATAGTCATTCTACATGGCCATCACCCAAATATTTGTCGATGTTGGTTAACAAAGCCATCCGGACAAAACTTCTACAGTACCTACGTACTGATACGAAATTTTCCAAAAACCATTTCTACGCAAACGTCCCATTCACTATATACATATTATGATTGTAAGAATATTTCGTCAAAGTGTCACTTTATTCCCTCGGGAGAGAAAGCTCCGCGCATCAAGTTCTCATTGTAGTGCCCGAGTTATTTCCCACGAAAGGGCTCAATTTTGTATGAAGCGATAACATTTTCATGGTAATACTTTGAAGATACCTTCTTTCATATTACATCACGGCTATCCACTTACACGCTTTGACGGCATAACCAAATATGAGATTCTATGCATAACTAGTAGATTTATAAAATATAATGTTGTATAGACTGTGGGTTTATGAAGCTGTTTATCTTATTTGGATCAATCGAAATTTAGCTTTAGTGTCTAGGTAAATACCTATAAGTTCTTATGTAGGAAACGTGAGTAGGTACGTAGATATAAAATAATGCATTGATGCTGGCTGCCGGTTGTAAATGTCAAAGATATAGGTACCTACATTTGCCCTCAATAAGAGGTTTAAAATTAGTAAAACAGAGTACAACAACTAAATAAAATACGATAATTTTACACATAACTGCAACGTCGCTTTGAAGTCGAATACAATTTTATGTGCAACGTTGAAATCCTATAAAAGTCGAACGTGTTATTTCCGTACGTGTTTCAAGCAGTAGGTATACCTTTACCCGAACAAGGAAAAGGTTTAATATCACGTAAGTAATTACAGAACCGCTACGTCATACTTTTGACCTTACGTCACCATTTGACGAGCTAACAATCCGTATCAAAAACATACGTTCAAAAATAGCGGCTCACACAGAAAGCTGTGACATCGGAATTTCTCATTACAGCTACAAGCAAGATTCCCATACATCACGATGGAAAAATATCGCTTTTAACATCCCCCTCATCCATTAATGGCCGCGCGTACTTATGTTTATACGATGTCCAATAAAAAGCGCACATGCGTCACGGAAGAGTTACGTGTGACGTCACACAAGTGAAATAACATTCCGACCCCTATTTATGTACAAGTACTGAGCGAAGATACGAATGTACCGACACGTAGAGAAGCAAAATTGCTTGGTTTCAATTACCGGCACCTAGTACTTGATTAAAAAATAATAAAAGTTAATGAGCTTCAATCGACGACGTAAGTAATTTCTAGCGAGCGCCCGGAGGATCGCTAAACCTTTGCTTTAATTAAGACGGGGAAAACATGACCTTCATAGGTCGAGCCTCGAGCTGTACCTATTAGCAGCAGAGAGATACAGAGATGCCGTCTACTTAACGATGAAATAGGTATATTTACTTTGCTTTGTTGTGTTAATGCGATAATAAGTCCATTATCACAAGCAAAGACTCCCATAGACAGGCGCGACGCGATGGTGCGACTCGACTCTGATAAAACAATTTCTATGAAAACTTCACAGAAATTGTTCTACCGAGTGTCACGTCACGCCGTGGCACCCAATATTTTTTTAGTTCCTGTCGCTTTTTTATATTTCGGTTGTTTTTTACTTTGATGGGATAACAATATGCACTTCGTAAACTTAACACCTAAACGAACAGTTTTAAAGACAACAAATAGGTATAAAAGCCAGAAAAGCCGATACTTTTTGCCGGTGGTACCGCAGAAATATCACAATTACGGCTCATTAGGGAACACGTTAATGAGGGCAAAGAATTTAAATATCTTTGGTTCTTTTTTAAATAGGACTTTTTTATTTACTATGTAAGTGTAGATATAGTAGCGTCAGCGGAGATAAGAATATTGAGATGGACATGTGATGAGGATGGAGGAAACTATGCGAGACAGAGCCCCAGCGCTGGTTTTCAGCGACAGCCGGCGTTCACGTGATGACGTCAGCCGGTGCAGCATATAGTGAAATAACAAAATAAGACAAAAATAAAATAAATACAATACTTAGTCCTAAATATTTATATAAAACTAGTGGACCTGACAGACGTTGTTCTGCATACCTACTACATACATACCTACCTACCTACCTACTTATCTACCGGGATATCCTAAATATCCGGATACCGGGATATCATGAATGAGAAAATGAATTTTGAAATTGTAGACGTTGTCCTGTCCAAACAGAGCCATCTACCGGTTCCAATTGTGAATCTAAACCATCCAAGGACCCACTCAAACACACACAAAAAAAACATCAAAATCGGTCCAGCCGTTTAGGAGGACTTCAGTGACATACACACGTACAGTAGAATTATATTATTACTAGCTGCCCGCCCCGGCTTCGCACGGGTAGCACTAAGTACTTATCTTCGGCGCACCTACTTACCTACCTACCCTACCCTAACTACCCTACCTACCTACCCTACCTACCCTACCTCCCCTACCTACCCTACCTACCCTACCCTAATTTTCTCACCGTTTAAACCTTCCCTAGACTATGACAAACATTTCAAAACCAAAATCAGCTAAATCGGCCCAGCCGTTCTTGAGTTATAAAATTACAACGAAAAGTGGCATTGATTTTTATAGATATACGAGTAGATATACTCGTGTAAAGATTTATGAGTAATATTTAAAATGTTAACATTTCGTACTGTCGTCGGCGACTCTCGCGCCGCAGACTTAATGCAGTCTGTGCTGTCAGCTGTCATAAAATCTATTTGTTTGACGTTTTGACATTGTTTTGTTTTGAAATCGTGTTGCGCCAACCAAGTAACATGGGATAGAGGGAGAAAGATGATCATGAGGTAGTGACGTCTAAATGTAGTCTGCCCACCTGCCCATACACACACAAAAGAAGACGAAAGTTTTGAAAAAAGAATTGAACCGTTGGGGCTGAGTAACAAAAATGGAACTAATATTTCACTTTGTCTTAGGGGAGCTATCCAATTCTAACCCATCTAGTCGAGATACAAGCTTAGGTCTTTTTGCTACATAAGCTTTCTTCTGGGTTTCATTTCGTCTAAAAGTGATTGGATTACATTCAAAGACAACAGACTGAAAATAATGTCTGTTCCACTTTTAAGGAAAAATCTTAATCTAATACCTACCAAAGTATCTTTAATGGACAATCATAATGAGGTAGGTATATTATCTTGGTACACTAATAATAAAATCGTAACATCCTGATTATTAGATATTTCAAGATATATGTAGGTAGGTATATAATAGTGGACATACTTTATTCACTTAAATCTATAGATAATCACATTGTATTACTTACGTGTGTACAAAAACCCGTACCCTAATTACGTAATACACGATCAATCAGAATCTGAATCGTTTTGAAACAGATTGCTAATCTATTGCTTCATAAGTTCGAAACAATATTCTGCTCAACAACATAAATAACGCAATGAATGTTATTGAACTGTCAAAATGAAACAGATTAGTCGCAACCGTCTTATTGCTCAGTTTTTAAACTGCCAGATTATGTTTCGGTTAAATCGGTCACGTTATCTAAAAACATTGGAAGCTTTTTAGGGTTCCGTACGTCGCGTCCGAATGAAAAAACGGAACCCCTATAATAGTATCACTCGTGTGTTTGTCTGTCGGTCGGACTGGCTGGCTGGCTGGCTGTCTGTCTGTCTGTCTGTCTATCCGTCTGTCACAACCAATTTGCTCCGAATCTACTGGACCAATTTAGTTAAAATTTGGTACAAATATGAATATCTGTGACCCAAACACGGACGTGTAACGAACGTGTAAATAAATGAATTTTGAATACGGGTTAATTTTCCGGGAGCAAACTGGACAATGAAAAAAAAAATAGTTTTGCAAACTGTACCGTGTGACATATCAAATAAAATGGCTTATTGTGAGGATCACAAATATAGTTTTTTATAATATTTTTAAAGATATTAAGAAAATAGATGATATGTATTTATGTATCTGTGTATTAGTGTTTATTCTTTTTCGAGATAAAAGGTACAACGTCATCTATCGAACAAGAGGGTAAACTTGAGTGTTTTAAATATTGTGATCTGGATTTCTTATATTTCAATTGTTAAATTAAATGCCTGTTTTAATACTATATGTACACCAGTTTCATACTAGTTGGTACCTATAGACAAACCAAAATATTTTTTTTTTAAATACATTTCAGGTTCTCTATAATCCTAGACACGTAGATGTTTTTGTGAGTTGTCGTCCAATCCTCCGTCACACTACTTACAGCACCTATATGTAAATGACATTGTATTGAGAGAAAATACATTTCCACAACACAGACAAATTAAACAAAAGAAACTGAACAACTTTATTTTCTCCGTAATACAGACTTTTCCCTTTAAACCCAACTCGCAACTATCGAACTTTTCACCACAGCTAATATAAACTGTGTCACCATAATGGAATCCGGAGCGGCTCCAAATTACGTAGTAGCATGTCTCTCCATTAGCTCTGTCTTAATTAGGAGCCATCAGGGAAGATCTCTAAAGCCAAGTTGGTCGCACGGGGGACGCCTTAATCCCGTCATCAAAATTCTGATCACGCATCCCCAGTTTCTAGTATGAGTGTGCCGAATGTCAGCACTGCCCTCAAATTTATAATCGAAAGGGATCGAAAATGCCTTAGTAGGGGTTTTTGGTTAGCTACTTTTTGTAGGGATAGTAGAAAGAAATAAAGAAAGATATTTTAATTAGGACACGCACAGGAAATACAAAAATAAAAACAAAGATCATTAAAGCTATCATGATATAATCAAGAAAACAACAATAATAAATAAAAAAAATAAAAATCTAACAAAATAATGAAAGCAAAAAAAAAAGAGAAAATAGAAGACCTCTGCGAGGTCAAAAAGGCTCCTATCTCAGCATAATGCCACGAACGGTATTGAGACTTATACAGGTGCAGCTAGTTGTTGATAAATATTATTAAATAAGTTTCATTATCCAGCTATCTAATTACGCAACACATTTTCGTAAACGATTACGACTAATCTGTTTCATTTTGACAGTTCAACAACATTCATTGCGTTATTTACGTTGTTGAGCAGATTTTTTTTTCGAACTTATGAAGCAATGAGTTAGCAATCTGTTTCAAAACGATTCAGATTCTGATTGATCGTGTATTACGCAATTAGGGTACTCATTTCAAATGAGTAACGCAGTGGTATCGTACTTAGGTTATCAAAAGTGGCTCGTGGCCAATTCGTGTTTAATTTTAATATACCGCTTACCAATGGTGTAATTATCGTACATATGTAGCTGTAGTCAATTATATCTTTGAAATATTTCACCTTTTTTATACACATTATTTTAAATTCCGTACACTTTGTAGTGACTTGGACAATAGAATAAAGCATTTATTCATTGACTAGCTCCACCCCGCGGTTTCACCCGCGTAAGTCTCGATCCCGAGGGAACATCGGGATAAAAAGTATTCTATGTCCTAATCCAGGTCATGGTCTACTCATGTACTAATTTTCATCCAAATCTGTTCAGCCGTTTTAGCGTGGAAGCGTAACAAAAAAAACAAACAAACAAACTCACTTTCGCATTGATCATCATTGTCGTTCCCACTTTCATTTTAACCTGAACAGGTACATCTCTGAATCACAATCTTTATTTAGAAAGCTCAGGCTTTGGAAACCAGTTCTTCCTTCTCCACATACATTCTGTTAAAGTACCTACAAGAATTAGGATTGTCATATTATGAGGTATTAAGGAACCTGTGGTAAGGACAGTTTTAAAGAATTCAGGAATAAGTTACTTTAAAGGCTTGTGCAGACCAGCGCGACGCGACGGCGCGACGCGACACGAACAATACAATTTCTAAGAAAACTTCACAGTATAACAATAACCGGTGTCGCGTCGCGCGACAAGTCGCGCTGGTCTGCACAAGCCTTAAGTGTTTATTATATTAAATTCAAAATAGAACAGTACCTTCAACGAATACATAAGTAATGTAAGTTAAGTATCGCGCTCAATGTTGTTTAGTCTTATTATTTCCCTAGCTAGGAAACTGGATCCTACGCGCTTAAACCGGATCAAAATGAACCGAGCGCAGCTTTAACTGGATCTCTCCTACAACGTACCCTGTAATACTCTACAAATTCAACTGACTGTACTAAATCTTTAAAAATAACCTACTTACAACAAAATATCGTTGGATTTTTATTTATTTTTAACTACACTTTTATTTAGGATCTTTTTACCTATTGTGGTATAGTAATCTTATTCCAGGTGCATCGTCTTCAAATATAATTAAATAATTAATGTATACAAAATATTGTACTACATTTTTTAAAAGAACGGAACGACGGAGTTTCTTGCTCATTTTTCTTGACGGGCGAAATAGAATCAATTATATTTTTATGTAAATTTTGACGTTCAAAAGTGCCTTTTATGTGCCTAATTGAAATAAATTATTTGACTTTGACTTTGATTTCAGAAACAGGCTACCTTTATGAGCTGGATCATGTTAGCCGAAAAACGATGATGATTGATGATAAAAATTGCAGATCACATGGTAAATAATAATAAAACTTCAACAAATATCAAATAGCTTAGCCGTTTCATTCATGCAATCCCGATCAGCATATAACCGAAGTCTTATTTCAACTTTTTAAATATCGAACGTAACATCTGTGCCCCATTTTCCTAACTATCGGTCGGGCGAGGCGTTTTGTTCCCAGTTCGGTTTCCAATATTTATGGTTGGTGTGACAATATTGTTTGTTTGCCGTTACTTCTAAGCCAATTAAGGGGAATTCGTGAGCGTCTTCAAGTGGCAGTTTCAGTACAAATTAACTACGAGCCAAGTCCGTCGATTGGGTTTCTAGTCACGAACAAACTGAATTTAGATGAGTGTATCAATGTGTATGGTCAGACGGAGCTGGGGCGCGGAGGTTTGCGCAAAAACTTTTCTGTTTGATGAAATTGGGTCTATAAATAAAAAGCTGGAGCCGTCATATTGCGTATGTATCAACATGTGCGCGTTTCGTCAAAATATTCCTAGGCATAACGCTGTTTTTCCTTGTTCTGAAAAAGTGTGCATGTACTTCGTGTCCCATCTGTAACTTTATGGTTGTTAGATGTTCAGTTTCTTTATACATAGGCAATCATATATTGTATTTTTTTGTGAGTCTGAATAGGGATGTTGAATTGGGGAAAAAAAAAAACTATTTAGTCCGTCAGTCAGATAATAAAAAAATATTAGACACGTATTTGTTGCTTTAATTTATTAATAAAAAATGGTTTAGATAAAACGTATTAAAGTTGGGGAGTGGGTGCTCGCTACGTCACAAGTCAGTATAAAATCTAAAAGGGGAGTGACGTCATGCCACATTTTAACTCAATGTATTGCCGTAATCTTGTGATAACGTAAACAAATAAAAAATACGTGTCTTATATTTTTAATAATCTACCTAATCGACAATTTTTTTTTAATCAACATTCCTATTATAGTTTTCTTTATACTTGACGTACGAACAATTTCTTCTCACCAACAAAAATATTTTTCATTTTCTGTAACTCTAGGGACATCGGACACCCTGGTGTCAATGGACCTTAAACTGTTATCTGCTAACAAAATGCATCCCAGTAGTCACACAACAGAAACAAAATAAGAACTTGATTTCATGGAAACGAAATCCAAATCGAAGTCTGTTATCGTATGTAGCATTCTATACGCTGAGCTGAAGTAGATAGTGCCTGATAACGGAGCATAGCACGACGCCGCACGGTGGATCGAAAATCGGCTGTAGAAGACATAGGATCTCGATTTCTTAAAAGTTATTTTTTTTGCTGGAAATGACTTCTGCTGATCATTACTATGTACAAAAATGACACCCGAGTTAATTCTGCTCAATAACGAAGGAAATATATATTTTTTACGAAAAATTTGTATGAAGCTAGTATGAAAAATCGAATTATCTCCTAAACGGCATGTTTAACCGTAATATCCTTGGAGGTGGTCATAGTGCTAATTATTTATGATTTTTTGGTTGCCGATTTGACGAAAAATTTAATGCCGTTTTTTTTTAAAAATAGTCAAAATATTTTTATTTATTTTTACATGTAAAATGATCCCTTTTAGTGTCCAAGTTAAAAAGTTCGATATGTTATTAACCCAAATATTAAGAACACACAAAACAAGAAAAATTAAATAAAAAACTTGCTGTTTTTTTGACACATTTTTATTAATTTAAATAAAAAAAGATTATCAAACTCTTATTTAAGTAACATATAAAGTTATATTATATACAAAATAATTTAATTTAAGGAATTAATACTAAGCATTTGTAAAATAAAGTAAAATAAATAAAAAAAAAGACAAAATATCATTAAATATTACAAAAAAAAAACCCAAACAGACTCAAATACAAATTTACAAATAAGTACATATATAATTTTTTTACAAATTTTCCTTATCACTCTCGTTGTCAGATTCCAATTCTGAGTCAGCATCCAGATTGGATATATCCAAAAACTCGAACTCAGTTTCCTGAAATTGAATTAAGTCGAGAGTTTCAGCAAAAAAGCTCTGCTTTTTCTTGGCATCTAACTTAGGCCTTTGTGCACTTAGCAAAGGATCCGAAGAAACAACAAGCATATTTAAAATGTCTTGATTGGAATCCTGCCTGCTTCTTTTCCGCGAATGATGTTCTCGAAACATCCTAAAATCTTTGTTTCGAGACTCTGAGGCTTCTTCCGAGAGAGTCCCAATCGGCACAATATTATTTTTCTCAATTATGTCAGCCCCATGGATTAATAATTTATGAACGGTTGACGACATGTAGTACCAGTCGTATAATAATACGTACTTTTCTGCTGTTTTGCGGGCATAATCTCTAAATTTTATTATATCGACCTGCTCTCCAGACGTAATTGCTTGTAAAATTACAGCAAATCTTTTGATGAGGTCTTCATCCAAACCGGTTATAGCTGCGGTTTTATTAGGAAACTCAAAGAATTTTCTTGCAGTATTCCTGTCATTGGTGGTTCCCGAGCCTTGTTTTACTATATCAATCAACAGATTGAGCTCATCTTTGAATTTATTTTCTTCCTTGTCTGTAGCATTTCTTTGTGCTCATCACTTCTCGCTGCCCACCGTTTGAAGTCGAGCCTGTATGCAATATGTAACAGACATTCCATACAATTTATACGGGCGTGTAGGGATGACAAGCCAAATTCATACAGGTCAGAACACACAATTTTTGATGTTACAGCATCTAAGCGGTTCATTTCTGTAGGCTTTGCTAAGCACAGGTAGCACGATGCATTTGATCTAGCTTCAGAAAGGTAAGTGCAAACTTTAGCGTCGATCATCGTCATCATTAGTTCATGAGTCACCCTATTATTATTATTGCACTCTGTGGGGATAAGGGCCTCAATTTCTTCATCCATTTGTTTTTTCAGCTCAAGGACAACTGCTTCACTCTCCTTTACAAAAGTAAACTGAACTAGACGACAATACAGAACTGAGCATGGTTTTGGGTTCGTCCATAAGATGTTGTCTCCATCTGTCAGTTTAAGTGGCACCAAGGAGGTCATGAAAATGCTCGAGTCATCTTCCTCACCCTCCATTTTCTGCTTGTATCGGCTTTGGTTAGAAGCACCATCAAATCCCCACTTGGATATCAGCTTCAACTGCTTGTTATGCTCTTCCTTAGAAAGCCTTTGAAAGATTCTTGTAACTGTGATATCAAGTAAAGCTTGAAGTGTAATCCTAGCCGATGAATCAGTAACTGTCACTGATTGCTTCGGAGGGTAGCAATCAAGCTTAGTTTGTTGCACTTTATAGTAAGATGGATAAATATCCTTAGCACCTTCCCGAATGGCAGCCTCTCGCAACGTAATATATTGCCACTTTGAGAGTTTTAGCGAAAGAAGCAATCCAAGCGCCTTTTCTGACGTAAATATGATTGTTTTCGCTGGTTTCTTAAGCGTTTCATTTAATTTAGCGGCTGCTTCAGGATTTTTCATCATGTATTCGATGACAGAGGCGATATCTCCATGCCCTTCTTCTTTTAAACGTGCTGCAGCTGCATATGCCAATTCACTGGAATCTTCGCCTGTGTGTTCATCAGATCTTCTCTTTTTTTGTTTACTTCCCAGATCTTCGAATGGTTTACGGGATCTTTTCGTCATTGTTCCAATGGACGTTGATGTCGACGGTTCTGGAGAGACTGAGGGCGCTCTTGGTATCTCATCAACACTTGGTTCTTGATTAACTAAAGTTTGCACAAAACTCGGCCAATCAATATTTGCTCCCAACCAATTCTCGTACTTTCTCCTGAAATTATCAAGGAATCGGTTGGATTTCTGCCACCTTTGTAAAGCGGCTCGCGTAAATCTCCGACAAAATTCTTTGAGAACAACACGATCTTCGTCAGACAGGCAATCGCCTATGCGGGATACAACTGCACTGAACAATACTTCATGATCAAATGAAGTACTCTCACTTCGTAGAAGAACAAACAAGTCTAAATTCGTGATTAAACTTTCCATTCTAAGATTTTATAGTCGCAGATTTAGTGTTAGCAGTTACACAGTTGTGAACAAACTAAATTATAAAACTAAACTTTAGCCCTTTTATTGCAAAACGCCAATAATTAGGTAACTACCCTCATTAGTTATCTTCTCATTAGCTAATGAAAATTTATAATTGTCACTAACTATTCTTAGAACTCATAGCACTGCTAATTAACAAATTAGCTTACTTATCAGGAAAAGTTGAATGTAATCCATAGTTGGCATTGTCGTGAGATATTGAAAATCATTAAATCACCTATAAAGACTCATTAGAAGACCTAATCAGTGTAGTTACTTAATCACTTCTTTTCGGACTCATTAGAAGAGTAAACAATTGGTAATTTGGTTGTATGAAAAGTTTTAAAACTCATGATGTGTTGATAAATATCTAGCTCAAGCATAGTTGTCTACGTGTGGGTGTACTATAAACCTCTGCCAACTCCTTCGGAAATATAGGAGTGATGCTATTTTATGTTACGTGTAGTTAAAAGTCCGTGTTCTTCAACATAAACACTAAAAGGAATCGTTTCATATGAAAAAACAAATGAAAATATTTTGACGATTTTTAAAAAAAAACGGCATGAAATTTTTCGTCAAATCCGCAACCAAAAAATTATAAATAATTAGCACTATGACCACCTCCAAGGATATTACGGTTAAAAATGCCGTTTAGGAGATAATTCGATTTTTCATACTAGCTCCATACATTTTTTTCTTATAAAAATTATAACTCTTCCATTTGTGCACACATTTACTTCATATGACATTTTATAGAACAGTAATGATCAGCAGAAGTCATTTCCAGCAAAAAAAATAACATTTAAGAAATCGAGATCCTATGTCTTCTACAGCCGATTTTCGATCCACCGTGCGCCGCATAGAAATGGGCTCGCTTCCAGTAGACTACACCGGCACGGCGAGCGAGTGTATAGAATAATATGTATTTTTACTTAGATGCACTTTAAACGGATTTTGTATTAGGTGTTTATTTTTAAAGAGCATTTTGAAATACGCGCTCTAGAAAATTGTTTAAAGAATTTTTAACATATTCGACTATAACTTGATAAATTTTTGCATGAAGATGATTTTGAAGTACATTAGCCGCGTGTGAATAACTCCATTCAACCCGTGGGTGGTTTATAACAACAATAAAACTTACTGAAAATTTATGTTTAGTTTTGTGATGCATCTAAAATTTTATTGTGTCGTACATCAGCCATGTTATACAACAATAACTACCCGGAAAAGCAGGTTTATGTTTGTTAAATCCCACTTGTTTTAATCTTGCCTATTATTGATAACATTTAGTTATTATGAGGGGTGTTCCTCTCATTTACGTAATCTTCATTTTAAAATTTATTTTAAACTCTAAGTACTGTGACAGTAATGGACACAAGCAGAAAGTTTCATAATTTCACAATAGAAACTAACGATCACGGGTGGGCTTCAGCGAAAAGCATATTTTATCAGTTTTGGCGGGTAAAGGCCATCAACCACACCTGAGACTTATTTTACGCCCAACGTGCCAATATCCATATCCGTGACATAGGTAGGTTAGTTACCTAAACGGTAGATAGTTATCTACTGGTGAGGTGGGTTTGGCAGCGACTGAACCAATTTTAAAATATAGTTCTGTCTTCTTATTTTCGGCAAATTATGGAGGCGACGACAAAGATTTAACTGTCAAATAACTTGACGTAAAAAACTTTGCTTGAAAAATGATCTGAAAGTTTTGTTTGAAAGAACTTAATTTGGCAGCTCTAATTGGAATCCATCTCTTTCTTTTTCACCTCAGGATTTTTTAGTTTTGTTGGTGCCCAGAACCGCCGGAGTTTCAGCGGTACCTACATTCATATCCGACCTACCCACGAGCCCACTCGTCCGGGTGAATTCAACGGATAAATCATAAAAGTCGCGCGCAGGCCACCGGACGGAATTAGCTTTGTTAATTCTAATTTGTTTTGTTACCTCGCCTGTTTGAATTATGACCGTTTATTGTTTCATGTGTATGTACATAATAAATGTGTAATGTGCAGCCCAAAAACTGTGTTTTGCTTTTGTTATTACGATTGTACTATGCCATTGTTTGTCTAGTATACACAGTGGTTTTGTTGAATTTAGTTTGTGGCAAAAAAGGGTAAAGCCGCTGTATGAATGAAAATGTTTATTATTGTGGTGTAAAAGCTACAAAGGTCGGGTGAAAATTAGTAACACTATAATTTGAATTAATTGAAAGACATCAAGACTTGAGTCTGATAGCTCAGGCACGTAAATGAGAGGTCTGGCCCCGTATGAGGTCGGATCATTCGATCAGCAAGGTTAAGCCACAGTAGATCCGGCTCCCAGTTGGATTACCGTGCGGATGTGACGTCGGCCACCGGTTATCATAACCCGTACGGATCTAAATCCCTTATACAGAAAGTTACCCTTGGTATACACGAGATAAAGTTGAAAAATAACTCGCTCGTCATCCATAAACAATGGCTGAACTTTGTGCGTGTATCGGTTTTTAATCAACTACGGTGAAGTTACGGGAAGATATGATTTTGTGACTTAAGGATTTATTACAGACATCTGGCAAGTTTAGGTGTAGGAAATTGTTTACACGTGTGTATTTCGGGAATGTTAGACAATTTTTAGACTAAACCATTACGACCTACTTACATAATGATAAGAGTGGCCTTATTTTCCAAATTATTCTCTAGAAAATCTCATTCTATCTAACAAAAAGAATAAAAGCTATGTTATAAAAATGGAGTTGTTTGATTAATCTCTCAATTAAGCTGAAAACTTTTCCACCGTGCATGTGACAGGGGATAGACCGTAGTCAGGTAAAAGGTTTAAGTAATGTCAAGAAGGTACCTACGTAGGTAGTTGTTCATCAAGAGTGATACGGGACACTAATGTTAATCTAGGTGGCGTTACGTACAGCGATTAAACAAAACCTTCAGGAAAAGGTTGACGGGGAGAAAATGTCTCATGGCTATAAGTACCTGCCTGCATTAGACAGATACCTACCCACTGTTATAGAGTTTTAAATGGTGGCGGGGTTATTTATTGATAAAATCTTCTTCTTTTCGTGTGTCAGAGTTTTAAAGCCGCCCATGGGCCTCTGACTTGGCTTCACGTGCCATCGAGAAATATCTCTCAGGCATGCCGCCGGTTTTTTCCTCACGATGTTTTCCTTCACCGTTTTTGAAGCAAGTGATAATTATATAATACGAACATGAATCCGAAAAGTCAGAGGTGCGTGGCTTGGGTTCGAACTCGAGACCTATGACTTGGCAGTACGACGGTCACCACTAGGCTATCACTGTTATGCCTATATTGATACAATCAAAAGATCTGATTATTGAAATGAAAAGACAAGGGTCTTTTTAAATGAACAAAACTATAATGGATAAATACAGTCATGCTTTATTGTACAGCAAAATGTATACAAAACTAGATAAAAAGCTTTGCCCCGAAATGTTTTGTTCGCAAGCGCTACTGCTAAGCATGAGGTCCTGGGTTCAATTCCCAGGTCGGGTAAAAGTGTTATTCAGTTTTTCCATTAGAAATTTTTCAGTAGCAGCCCGCAGTCTGGATTTGTGCCCGGTTGATGACAATAGGCTCGACCCCTATTACATGGGACTTAAACATAACTGGCGAAATGTGGGTGTACTATAGGTACACCTCTGCCTATTTAGGGATTACAATCGTGATTTTATGTTATGTTACGTTAAATAAAAAATAAATAATGTTTCGGAGGTGTAAAAAAGACCCTCGTTTACACTTCGTCTAAATCTATGTACGAAAATATAGTCCCCATAAAATTTTAGAATTTCTATCGAACTCCGAGGCCCAAAGTATTACTTTTAAATCCATAAAAATTCGCAGCATCACCACCTATTACCCGAACCGGTTACATCAACTTCTTGAACGATACACCTGAACATTCGGCACATTTGTATTCCATCAATTTGCGCATCTCGTATGCGCAGGAGCGCGGCCGATCGTTTGCGTTATATGTGCTTCGCATAACTCATTGGGCGGCTCTGCCCAAATGTTACCCTATCCTTGCTTTGTGAGACGTGGAATGCTTATAATCTGATTGTGATGGTCTAGCGTATATATTACTAGATACATTTCAACTTTAACTTTGGTATTGGCGATAACGTCTTTAAGCCAGGGCTCGCAAACGTTATTTAAAATAACGTTTTTAAAACGTTTCTAACAGTTCTCGGTTCTTCCAAGTACAAAATTTTGTTCGGAACGAAAACGAAATGAGAACGTTTTGAAAAACCGGTTTATTCCGCAGGACGCAGCCGTGCACGGTGCGTGCACCGACAAGCATGACCTTGTTTAGTTACATTCTACCTTATCTTCATTTCATTACATAATTGATTCCAATGCGCTTGCCGCTTACGTATTGATTGATTCCGGGTTGTGTTTGTGAGTTTCCTATCGATCAACCCAAAAATAGTTAAAAACGGTTAAAAACGTTTTATTAACCGAAAACGATTTCAATTTTGTTCTTCTTCAAAAACGTTCTAATAACGTTCCGTTTGAACGTAACCGAAACAAATCGTTCTTTAGGTTTTTAAGACGAAACCGTTCGAAAAATGTACCGATAACCGAGCCCTGCTTTAAACAATCTGTTAAAAGTTGTCGGGAAATTTCCACGCCTCTTCCTTGATACAACATACAACGGTACGTACGGTGGGTACATATATAATCAAAATAATTATAAATATAGCTAGAGGGGAGGCTAAATACCTAGTTGTTACGAGAATTCTAAAAGGTTTTCTAACTGTTTTCTTTAATTAATATTCAGGATTGGCGTGTGTTGATACAGCATGTGTGTTTTCATTCATCGCGGAATTTTTGTAGAAATACTTTATAAATGTTTGAGCGTTATATTTTTATATTCCTGTAAAAGATGTACCGGGAAAGTATTCAGTTATGTAGTTTTAAAGTGCTTTTGTGAGTTTTTTTATAATATTGCTTACTGAGTTTTTTTATTAAATAGATTTTTATATCAGATTCCTTTTATACTTCAGTTACTTCAATCTTTTTGTCTAAAGCCTTATTTTGGCAAATCTGTAGCTGAATAAAATAACGATTCAAGAAAACACTATCTTTATAAACTGAACTCCATTACTAGGTACTTTTTAATACCCTTTCCTTGAAATAAGCAGACGACATTAAAAAGCCAAGTAAATATATTTTTCCTCTCAATTGCATCCTGAAATCCTATTTGCTTATCTCGCTTCATTTTATTTCCCAATAGTGATTGCAGGCACCTGGATTCCACCATTACTCTTTTAAAATTGCATACTTTATAGCGTCAATATTTCTGTGAAATTGCAGAGCAGTTCACAGAAATAATTTCTTTCAGGAAATACAACGTTGCTTTTTCTTTGATTTCAAACTAAGAAGTCTGTTGGTAATTTAATCTGTTGCTTGTAAGTAATTATTTCTTGAGATTCATACTGCATTTTCCTTTAATGCAAATTAAATTTCTATTCGCTGTAGTAGTAAAAAGAATTTAAATACTATTCTAATACTCGTCTTTGAAACGTGGTGTGCGTTCAAAAACACAAAAATGTTTAATATTTTTCAGAGCAAAGTAGTTAGTATTGGAAACGATCATTCAACTAAAGAATATTCGGCAAGAGTCCCGACGAAGTCACCAAATGTACGAACTAATTTCGGCCGTTGAAATGCTAGTAGCACTTTTTGGGAACGGTAAATTAGATCGGCAGCGCACGTGACCAGCTTTATAATACTCTACGTTCTACAAGCGTAGGTATTAGACACAGTATTTACTTTTCAATTGTGTGTCTCCCTCACACCTTTGGTGGTAGTAAAGGATGGGATAAGCCCGGGTACTATTAGTGGGTAATACGCCGTAGAAAATTCACTGACGCAGCAACCTTCATTACTGCCCCTCGTGGAGGAAACAAGCCTGCCGCTGGCCGAACATTATTACCGAATAATCCGCGTTTACACTGAAAGACGTTACAAATTTTGTAAAGGTGAAAAAGTGCTCAATTTACTCGGATGGACGAGGTTTTATATACATTTTCCCGTTTATTAATGCCACAGCCGATGCCTACAGACATATTTAAAGAGGAATACACACTCGTTCGTTTATCTTTTAAACACGTTGAAGTAGGAAGAGTTTATTATGTAAGAATTTGGGTGACAAATTAAATAAGAACGGGGAATAATAAGAAGTACCTACGTAATGTTTTTAAATAATTTTAGTCATAATTAAAATATTGTGACTGTGATGTTTTCTATTCTTAAGGTACCTAGTGTACCTGCCTTTCCAACATTTCTACAAATTTCGAATTTTATAAAAAGCATTGATACAAAAGATGCTATTGACTACCGAAATCCAAAAGGCGCTGATTCTTGGTAGTGAAACAAAAGTATGTATTTGATCCTTCGAGCTTTTGTTTCACTGCCAAGAACCAGCGCCTTTGCGATTTTAGTAATTAATATTTTATTCAGCTCAAAAGACTAAATATTAAATATCGAAATCGATAAGGCGCTGGTTCTTAGTAGTGAAACAAAGTTTAAATAAGTCAATCAAAATAAAAACCAATAGGTAGCAAAATCATAGACAAAGGGTAAAATATCCTATAGGGTAGGTTAGTGCAGACTTGCACAGATGCACCTACTATTTCATCGCAATAATTCTGCGATACATATAAAAAGAAGATATTTTATAGTAGACCTTTAAATTAGATCCACGCTGAACGCAACCCGCATCGATAAAAAGGTTGAGCTTACCTTTTTCTGATTGCAAAAAAAAAAAAAAAACGTTTCTTTCAATACTGCAATATAAAGAATATAGTAAGTGCTAATACGCTGCAGTTGGTCTGAGACTCCTTTGGAATTTCTTCGATATAAATGAAACTTTTTTTAAGAGAAAATGATCAAAACCCCAAAACAACTTCGCCGTATTGAAAACCAGCTTCTCATTTACGAGCTCATAAGTGAGATGGATTTTTAATATCACCGGTATTATACTTACTCTTTTGAGTGTGTTTGGAAACATTTTTCAGTTTGAAAAGGCTTAGGATTGACAACGAATATAAATAATCTTTATACTTAATTAAATATTTTTTAAACCTACATTTTCGTAGTTGCACCAACTACTTTGTCTCTGCATAACCAAAGGTTTACTGGTAGAAAATGCCTATGGTATTAAGTCCGCCTCTGTACATTTCTGTGCTTGAAGTATTATATAAATACAATAATTATTGACGTAACCGAATTTTAAAGATGGCGGCGCTCTGCTAAAAAACAAAACTGCTCAACCCACTGCGGCTTGGTTTAGCAACACCGAAAGTTTTTCATTTCTAATAACAATTGTAAAATATAATCCTACTATCCTACTAATATTATAAATGTGAAAGTTTGTATGTTTGTTACTCAATCACGCAAAAACGTCTGAACGGATTTGGATGGAATTTGGCACACTGACAGTTTAAAAATGCCTGTTTATGACTACCTCGTTGGTGTGGTGGTCGGAAGCGCTACTGCTGAGCATGAGGATCTGGGTTCGATTCCCGATTCGGGCTCAGTAGCAGCCTGGAGTCTGGATTTGTGCCCGGTTGATGGCAATAGGCTCGCTCCCTATTACATGGGACTTATACATAACGGGTAAAATGTAGGTGTCCTATAGGTACACCTCTGCTTAACCCTTCGGGGAATACATCAGGTGTGATGTTATGTTATGTTATAGTTTATAACACATACCACGCGAGCGAAGCTGCGGGCGAAAGCTAGAATAGTATAAAACAATAAGCTCAACAATAGGGGTGCTGACAATTTTTTTTTGTCCGTTATGGAGATTATTTAAAAATATTGGACACGTATTTTTTCTTTTTGTACGTAATCTAAAGATTACGTCGATACATTGAGTTAAAATGTGCCATGACGTCACGAGTATGTAGATTTTATACTTACTTGTGACGTACTCCCTGACTTAAAATGCGTTTTATCTAGGTATGTAATTTTTTATTAATATGATAAAGCAAAAAATACGTGTCTAATATTTTTTTATTATCTGACTGACGGACTAATTAGAATTTCTTTTTTTTTACCCAGGTTTTTATCCCTATTAAGGACTTAGATAAATGCAACACAAAAACTACTTCATAACTTGTTTCAGAAACTTTATAATAAATTTTTCATAACAAGCAATACCGCTATGTAATGAGAGGAGACGGAGACCCGGCTAGTTGGGCGATTAATTAACATCACTGCCCTCTAGGGGGCGCTGCTCTCGGAATTATTCACTATCCCGTTCTTACCCTTCTGCGAAATAATTATTAACAGCAAACCTAATGAATTTCCCTTCTTGAAATCCCCACATTATCCAAACTGAATTTCAACTTTTTTGTTTCGCAATTACCATTTTTTTACAGGTGGCCTTTGTTACTGATTACTCCAAGATTATGAAGGTTTTTGTTTGTAAATAAGCATGCGACCTTTTTATAGAATCTTTAATGATTTTTCTAAAATAAATATTCTTCAGTCGTTTTTTTGAGCTTTGTGTAAGTCAGAAAGTATCAAACGGAAAGATACACCCCAAGTAAAGCTAACAAACTGGAGTAATCCAAAAATCCCAACAATTCGTTAGTTAACTAAGTCCATTAGTAAATGGTACCGGTCCATTTCTATCTGATTAAAGGCCGTCACAATCACTCGAGTCCCAATTCAAAAGGATTCCTAAAAATAAAGTTGTATAGGCAGGCTTCGTATTGTGTGCGTCTCGATAATTTGAGACCATTCTGTACAAAGACTGATAAAATCTTCCATGGGGTTCCTTTCACACTTCACGTATTTGCAAATGAGCTATAGAGGAAAAACGCGTGAGGGAGATTACGGTGCATTCCAAAGTTACGGGGCCCGAGGAATCTTTACAAGGCAGATAAATACCGCAGATGCCCTCTTTGTTACGAGAAATCCCTTCGATTTCTTTGTACGTTACGTACAGATGAATGTAGGACATCTTACATCGTGTCGTTTTAAATTATGGCTTTGGCTATGGGAGGATACCACATTCGTTTTATTTTTTGCAATTCTAAATATTTTAATACTTAATACGCAGTTTTTATTAGTGAACTATCTTTTGCTCACGGCTTCGCCCGCGTGGGTGTCAAAAATATCCCACGGTGATGTACTACCGGGATTAAAAGTATACTATATCTAAAACTAGTTTTCTTCTTGTTCTCACACACTATTGTCTACATTTCTTTCTCATTTCTCCTTTCGCAGGTCTGCTGGAAGAAATTTCTTAAGAAATAAGCAGTACCTTTGTACTCATAATTATGATTATGTCATATCTGTATCTATTTTACTGTGTATACATAAATAATAAAAAATAAAAAAAAGGCTATAAATTACCGTGTGCGAAATTTCATCTAAATCCATCGGAACATACATCCATACAAACAAACGGACAAAAATTCTAAAAACTATACTTTCGGCATCAGACTCGTTCCAACAACTCCAAACATCTTTTTTTTAAATATTTATTGTACAGGTTTGACTTCGTTACTATTTTATTATATTTATAGATTATGCACTTCCTTACCTACTCTAGGGGTAAGGATCCTGCACAAGAGGGTAATGTGTCTTATAACTATTAGTCTCAAAGTTTGATTTCGTTTATAAGCAATGACCCCCTTTACAAGCATTACATAATTACAAAACAATACACTTATATCTATCTGCATTAGGCGTGTGTAACTCTTTACGGAACTGACTCATTGATCCGAATCATTGAAGTGTTCCAAAATATTGGTTCAGTAACAACGTTTCAAAGGCATCATTTGAATCTGAATCATTACTTTGCCTCTGTGCTTTTTCCGCGCGGCCGTCGCTTGCGAGGCGACTGAGCAGCAGTGAGCGAGAGAGAAAGACTGAGACGCTGAGTTACGTTACTTTAGTCAGTACTACTGAACTGACTCGCGAGTCGCGAGTGAGCGGGTGATACATTACAATCTATGTTCGTCAGAAAGAATACCAAATGAGATGTGTATCACTCATACTCTCACAGTTTTTCGTTGTCGTTATGCATTTTTATATCCTTTGAGTCGATGATTCAAATGAAACATATCAATGATTCGGATCATTTAAGTGATCCAGATGCAAATGTTCCAATCGCAAAAATGATACACTTTGCCCACCTCTAATCTGCATAGTGTAGGTACGAGTATATCTCGTTTCTCACATATACAAGGAAGTCGGTAGCTATACATTTGGCCAACGCTCCGAGACCTGTCTGAAAACTTCGTTGCCCAGTGAAGCAGAAAATGACATAAGTGGCAATCCGGGAATTTAATTTTAAAGAAGTATAGCTGATGTTGTCCATGCTTTTATGTACCTGGGTTAATTTCAGACCTAAATGAGCGAGAGTAAAAGTTTAGTAAAAGCATCTGACATTTTTGTATCTATGATATTTAGGTCTTATAATTGTAGTTTCTTTTTTTATTATTGTTTAGATAGATAGTTCGAATATACTTCATTGAATTATAATTTTTGAAATCATATTTTCATATATTTCATATCTATACTTAACATTATAAAGCTGAAGAGTTTGTTTGTTTGAACGCGCTAATCTCAGGAACTGCCGGTCCGATTTAAAAAAATATTTCATTGTTGGATAGTGCATGTATCGAGGAAGGCTATAGGATATATTATATTTTCAAAAAAAATAGGGATCCTTACTAAAAGTCCAATAAAGTAACCCAAAGTTTAAAAAAATTATCCGAAAAAATACTTACACCGCGTGCGCTGTGAAAACTATTGATTATAGAACAAAATGTACTATCACTTTGCAGAACATATAATTGTCTACAAAAAATATTGCGTCACCATATGTCTAACTATTGTAGTTATCTCACAATAAGTGTTTTCTTTTATTTTTTTTAATAATTAAAATGCCGTCGCTTCAAAACTCTTTATTTTGTACCTTGGTATTAATCCTTATCAAAATAAATTATATAAATAACTAAATAATTAATAATAACATATTCAAGACGAATTCAATACCTTTCTAGAACTTTTTGAATTATTCAATTCGGACATTTCATTCAAAAGATATCGCGATATTTGTTGGTATTGCGCGCGCATGTATGATGTGGTGGGCGGTCATGAGGGGACGTCACCATGTATGAAAGAAGGCATATGTTCAATAACATGATACTGGGTAAACTTCCAGGAGATGGAAGCGTGAACTACATGTCCATTGATAAAGTAATGGATCAAGAAGATGCGGTACATTATCTACAAGAATTTTTAAATTCTTTAAATCCGAGTGGCCTTCCCTCACATTCACTCAAATTAAAAACTGGCTGTCCAATTGTGCTGCTAAGGAATCTTAAACCACCAAATGTATGCAACGGAACCAGACTCCAAGTAAAATTCCTTCGCGATAACGTGATTGGTGCTACAGTATTGACAGGTCCAGCAGTAGGGCAAACAGTGCTGATACCTCGCATACCTATGATACCAACGGATTTGCCTTTTTACTTTAAGCGAATTCAATTTCCGGTGAAGATATCGTTTGCGGTAACAATTAATAAGGACCAGGGAAAAACATTTACGTACGTAGGAATAGATTTACGCCAAGAGTGTTTTCGCACGGGCAACTATATGTTGCTCTGTCGAGATCTGGTTCGGGTGAAAATCAATTTCTACTTCGGCAGGAAGACAAAACTAAAAATATAGTTTACGCAGAAGTACTTTAATATATCATTGGTTATGAGTTTTTTGAGAATAACCTAAAACTGTGCATCTACCATATTATCTCAGCATCACACAAAGGTTGACTGGCAGAGAATGCCTAAGGCAAAAAGTCTTTGTACATTTTATTATTGTACAGAAGATTTAAAATAAATAAATAAATCCTGAAAGTCACTATACCCCCCAAAGTCACTATTCCACGCGGACGAAGTCGCGGGCACTGCTAGTAAATAAATAAATCCTGAAAGTCACTATACTCCCCAAAGTCACTATTCCACGCGGACGAAGTCGCGGGCACTGCTAGTATTTTCATATATGTAAAACTGCTTTAAAAATAGATCAGAGGCAGGCAGCTGTAGTCTTCACGATGTGTTAAAAAAAACGAGCGAGCCCTACAGTAGTCGCATATTATGTGTTATATCTGATATCTTGGTTAACAGTACCAACCTGTCGCAAAATAAGTTGGTACTATCTGACGGCGAACTCTAGCACCACGCGCGCTCATTGGTCAAATCAAATAGCGCGCGCTTCCCCGGCTTCCTGTTACACACTTCCGTCCCTTTTCACGAAATCACACGAAGAAAGATGTAACACATCAAAAACCTTACTAAAGGAATAATATTGCTTCCAAGTCTCCTTTAAATAGATCTAAACTTAATTTAGGAGAAGTTTGCTACAGACACACATAGCTACCAATTTCCGCCTATCTAATATTAAGCTTATACTTATCACATTTTAGAGCAGCCTGTCAGTGAATCTATGGTAGTGTAGTAGTATAATACAGTACTTATATAGAGAACCACAAAGGATCTAATCACCATACATTGTCAGTTTCCAATTAGCAATACTCGTATCAAAGGCAATCCTAGTTTAATATATTTTATAGTAGGTCTGTATTGTGTTAATGTGCACGTCGTCGTAACATACAATCTAATTTTAGAGAACAAAGACAGACTAAAATAAAGACTTGAACAATTTTATTTGTATGAAATAGTTTCGAAAACACAAAAACGAAAAAAATATTGTTATTAGTTTACATGCACATCAAAACTACAATAAAAAAAATTAATGAGTTTTGTTTCAGTACATATTTCTATGAACGAAGGGAAGAGCGAAGGGTGCCGAACGGAACCCTATTACTAAGTGCGGATTTCACCAATGAAATTGAACGCGTTCAGCATTTCTAAACGCGTTCAAGAGCTGTCAGTGTACAATATTCCATAACAATTTTGACACTGACAGCTCTTGAACGCGTTTAAGAAATGCTGATCGCGTTCAGTTTCATTGGTGAAATCAGCCCTAAGCTTTCGCCGTCCGTCCGTCAGCGGGATGTATCTCATGAACCGTAATAACTGGACTTGAAATTTTCAAATATTGTGTAGGTATTTCTATTGTTGCTATAACAACAAATAATAAAACTTAGATTATGTTAATAATTAAAGGGGGTCTTTTTTTCTCGTTCTTAAGACGGTACGACACCCTTCGTGTGCAAGTCCAAATCGAACTTGGGCGGTTTTTTTTTTAATCAATTGCCCCTTGTTTAGGTACACTTAATCTTAAATCTAAAAAAAATTGTTAACATTTTTGTGAGAGACAGGTCACCAGGCCCCCCAATACTTAAATATGTACATATTAATTTAGATTAATTAACAAAGTAAGTGATGAAGTAAAAGTCAAAAGATAAAATAAAAAAAAAAAAGATAAAGTCAATTAATTAAATTATTAATTAATAAACACTTTCTGAACGTCATTTTGTAATCCTTCATCTGAGTCTGTATTGCAGTAAGTAACTAAAAGATGTTAAGAATCCGAAGTAGGTAATAGATCATCATCATACTTTTAGCCGAAAGAAAGTCTTAATGCTGGACATAGGCCTCCCCCAACCGTACACGGGCCGAACCGGGCACGCCACAATTGCGGCGGTAAGGCCCCTCTTTGAGGAGTGGCTAGAGAGGCGCCACGGCGTCCTCACCTTCCGCCTGACGCAGGTCCTCACCGGACACGGTTGTTTCGGGAGGTTCCTGTTCAGGATAAAGCGGGAGGAAACGCCCGGGTGTTACCATTGTGTGGATCGCCCGGAGGACACGGTGGAGCATACGGTGGAGGTCTGCCCGGCTTGGGCGGGGCACCGCCGTGTCCTCACGGAGGCGATCGGCAGCGGCGATCTCTCGCGTCCGGCCCTGGTTCAGGCCATGGTCCGGAGCGAGAGTGCATGGGAAGCCGTCACTTCCTTCTGCGAAGCAGTAATGCTCGCGAAGGAGGAGGCGGAGCGCGCGAGGGAAATGCAAGATGCGCGCCCTCGCGCCCCTAGCCGCCGCAGGAGACGCCCCGGGCGTCGGGAGTCGCGAGCCGACTTCCGGCCACCGTAGGCGCGGGCTTGCGGACGGTGGGCAATGGGTAGCTCGCCGTCCGATTAGGACCAGGCCCGGGTCGACGGCGCGTTGTATTCCACGCGCGCCTCAAAGAGATGTCAGCACCAACTGACGGGGTCCGTAAGGGCCAATGCCTGCCAGGGTTGCGAGTTTGTCCGAAAGGGATATCGCGGCCCCGGCACACAGGCAACGGAAGGAACACGGGTGGGTTTTAGTCAGTAAAAGTCGGGAGGAGTCATTTGATGATTTCCCACCCAAAAAAAAAAAAAAAAAAAAAGGCCTCCCCCAACCGTCGCCGTCGCCTCATTGACCGCTCCAGTGTTTTTCGCATCCAGCGGATTCCTGCGGCCTTCACAAGGTCTTCGGTCTTCACAAACTCATCGATAGGTAGTTATCTATCTCTTATAGAAAACGAGAAAATTCTAAACATGGGATTCCACACTTGCACAGCCCTGGAGCACTTGAATTTTAATGAACAATAATTTCCTCGCATTATATGAACTACATACATACATATCATCGCCGTCCATTCTAAGCTCATCATTGTCTGTATGTGTGTGCAATGGATGCTTAGCAACGATCCTTGATTACGAGCCGCGCCAGCTAATCATCTGCTCTCGTAGTGCGTAATTATGCAGTGGTTTAGGATGGCAACACTGCTATCTAGTATACCCGTTCTATTATTAGTTATGGCTTAGATGGGATTAGAATTGGTTTTGATAATGATTGGGGATAACATTTTCCAGGATATGGAGCAGATTGTAGGCAAAACAAAGGTTTGATAAATGAATAAAATTTGAGCGGACCGGAATCAAGTCTTTTGAAGAGCTTCTTAGATTTACAATATGAAGTTAAAATAATATTCAGGCAATTTTCCCGCCATTATTAGAGAACATGTCGATTTTTTATACATTTTTGATAACCCCAAAGTTATATAAAACTCAAAGACAGTGGTTAAACAACAGTTTGCAAAAGAAAACTTATAGGTAATAGTAACTTATATGTTTCCATGTAAAGCGTACAGAGTAATCACATCACTTTTCAAAAAGCAAAATCTTAAAATGCCTACATTATTTCAGGACCTACATATTGTAACTTTCAAGTGTCACACGTTAATTTGTCTACAACCTAAGCCATACAGGCTTCAAAATTAATGTCAATACGAACGTCGGAAAACATTCAACTTTCACTATAATTAAATTAGCAACATGAAGTCCTATAATTAATTAAAAGCTCTAATTTGTATGCAAAAGGTATAGGAATGAGTTGCCGTCTGAAGTACTTATGTTTCTCGTCTGTAGAACATTGTTGTTTTCTTTGATTCCTACTTCATTTCTGGTAAATAAATAAAGGCTAAATTATCAAGTTGCGGCACCCCGTCGCTTGTTTGTGGAGTAAATTTAGATTAGATTGATTAGTCTACCTAGTACCCTAAGATTGTTTAATCTAGACATGTTAAATGAAAATGAAGTCGGTCTGTTATCGTAAAAAATTGGATTCAGACATTATAAGTATTGTAGTTATTTCATTCATTTCATTTCATTTTTTTTTTTTTTTCCACACTAATCTAAGCACAGTATAGGTACATAAAATAAATGGAGTGGACTGGAGCCTAAACTAGGGCAGCCCTGTATTTCAGGACTCCAGGTCTTCCTCCCGCGGCGAGTAAGTTGATACAAATTACAACTAGAGGTTTAGTTAATTAACAAATATATTGTTTGTGTTTGAGTGAGTGAGTGTGTATGTTGTGAGTGTGTTCGTGCGTGTGTGTGTCGTGTATTTAATAAGGGTTCAATGCTAACCGCACACGCGACATTTCAAAAAACCTAGTAACATTCCTTGCGGTGGCGTCTACAGTATTTCAGTACTTACCTACACCTACATGTTAAAACTTTCAGGTAATTGTAACTTATTGAAAGCGTACGGAAAGTAATCAAATAACTTTTCAAAAAGCAATAACTTAAGTTGCCTACATTATTTCAGGATCTACTTATTGTAACTTTCAGGTGTCACACGTTAATTTGTCTACAACCTAAACAATACAGGCTTCAAAATAAATGTCAATTCAAACTTTCCTTATAATTAAATTAGCAACATATATAAATTAGAACTTTTAATTAATATAGGACTTCAGTCCTATAAATAATTAAAAGTTCTAATTTGTATGCAAAAGGTAGGAACAACTTTGCGTCTGAAGAACTTATGTTTCTCGTCTGTGGAACATTGTTTTCTTTGATTTTTACTTCATTTTTGGTAAATAAATAAAGGCTAAAATATTAAGTGGAGGCACCCCGTCTAGAGTTTAGATTGTTTAATCTAGACATACCTATTAAATGAAACTGAAGTGTCGGTCTGTAATCGTAAAAAATGGCTATACCAAAACGTAATTACTTTTTGGGTATTATTTTATATATACCGGCAACCTCGTCCGCGTGAAGTTTCGGCCCCCAATCCATCGCGTCGCATCCCATGGGCGATAGGATGCGACGCGGTGGATTGGGTGCCCGCGCTATTACTTCGTTTTCGCTTTGCGTTCTTTTTCTTTTTCTTTTTGCTTTGCTCCTAAAGGTCGTAGCGTGATGTTAAATGCTTCAACAATCGTTGACAATACCAATGGACACTTTTAGTAACAACTGAACTGCTTATATTATTTTAATATTAACATTAAGAGCGTTCATTCTAAAAGTTAGCAACGTCGCAAATAGATATATCAACTATTTACCTGTTTTCATTAATTTGGCAATATGACACTGAATTTAATGTTGTAACCGGTTTAGATGTAAAAAGGGCAAATACTGGTAAGTTTCTTTATTCGGTGTTACGATATTAATGATTGCATTTCATAATCAATATTTTAGTTCACTATTTAGAGTAATATTTCCATACAGTAAGTAATATTGCCGAATTAATCAAAACAGCGAAATATTTTAAGGCTATTTGCGATGTTGCCCACTTTCAGAATCTTAAGAAAGCCATAAATTTACAAATAGACATGAAAGTCTAGTTATACAACAGGGTAAGTAATTTATTACCCTTGAAACCTTGATTTCTCGGAATATATTTCAGCTAACTGTAATGAAATCACAAGTCTAGCCACTGGCTAATTTGTAACACGATAAACTGACCTTTGATCCGCCTGAATGTGAAGGGAATAATCTATTGTACGTTATTTTAACATTTAGGTACTCCAATGAGGGTTACCCTGAATTCTGATTGTAACAACTGTGATTTCAGCTAAATGGTTAACTTTAGTAACCTTTTCTAAATTGTCCATCCACAATTTCAGGACATTTCAAGGATTATGATGAATTAATTACTCATGATTTCAAAAACCCAACTAAGCGTCGTCTAATAACAGTTGAGCTTTCATAATTAGTTGTAAATTTATCGTATTTTATGAAAAGGTTCACTCAGAAAAGAAAAGTTAAAAGGAATGACAGACAGCCATTCACTAATTTTGTGTTGGTAACTACAACGTTATTAAAAAACGGCCAAGTGCGAGTCGAATTCGCATACGAAGGGGTCTGTACCACCGTACAATATTTAACACTACATATTTCTTTAACACGTTTCTTGTATGAGACCCCCTTTAATTTTTAGCTTTATTTTACTGATCTGAAACATCTAATGCGGTGGGTCAGACCGCTAACAGCATCGCATCGCGCTCTCAAACCAAAATTAATATGCATTTTTTTTAAAGACCCTTATTTTCTTTGAAAGAATCTGAATATTTTGTTTTTGATTATGCCTTATTTATTTCCTTTAATAAACCATCCTTTCATTCATTTTCTATGCAAAATAATTTCGATGTTTCACATCTGCCAGGCGTCCCACGACGGCTCATTTTTTTTTAAATTATTTTTGATATAGCGCTCATATAAGTTGAAATTTTCACAATGTATGTGAAAAATTTCAAGTGTCCACCAATTATGGGTCAAAAGATACAGCCCTGTGACAGACAAATGGACAGCGGAGCCTTAGTAGAGTCCCTTTGGCACTCTTTGGGTACAGACAGAACCCTAAAACAATATTCGCTAGCTATTTGTTTTAATTTATTTTAAATGAATGGAATTAGTGTTCTGATTGCATTGAATGTTTGTTTGTCATAGCGAGTTAATTATTTATAGTTTTAAAATTTGTTTATATTATTTAAGTTTAAAATTAATAATAATTTTACATCTAAAATAAAAACAAGCTTTGTTGCTGATACGAATATTATTTAAGCACCCATAATTTTTATTGACAGAACTGCAAAATTTTGGAAAAATTATTAGTGCACGGCGACACAACGCGACGCCGTCGCCGCGCCGCCACCGCGACGTCGCCGCGCCGCGTAACCATGTAAACTGAGTCACCGTCGCGCTGCCACCGCACCGCCACCACCGCTGCGCTGTCTCCGCTTGATTTTGCCATATCACTCTACAATCCGTGGTGGCGCGGCGACAACGTCGTGTCGCCGAGCACTTATAGATATCAACATATGACACTGGGTCCGCTCGAGATGGCCAAAACAGCATCTATTTAACTATAAATAGTTTGAAACAAACTCGCCTTTCGTGTCTGTCTGTCTGTCCGTGTAAACAACACAATGAATTTTGATGTAGTTTTCTCCATCGATTAGAGAATTATTCTGAAGGTTTATGTGTAGATTAATATTGAAATTAGATAGAGCATGTTTGAGCACGATGTTTTGACATGTCGCAACATATTATTGCTCCCGCGGAGGACGGGTTAATAGTCGTGTATAATTTAAAGACCTCACTATATATTCACCCTGCAGATGAACACGATATGTCTAGACAAATATGGTTTTAGTTTACTTGTCTTAAAATTCACTTTATTTACTCTTTGTTCCTTTTCAGACACACCTTAGTGGCGAATCTTACGAAGTGATAAAATGTAGGTGTCTCCTAGACTTCAGAGATCAGTTGACTTAAGGCTTGTGCAGACCAGCGCGACACCGGTTATTGTTGTACTGTGAAGTTTTCTTAGAAATTGTATTGTTCGTGTCGCGTCGCGCCGTCGCGTCGCGCCGTCGCGTCGCGCTGGTCTGCACAAGCCTTTATACTTAGCTCATACCTATTTATAAAAATCGCGATGAAATATTTTCCACACTTTGCAAAATAGATTGAAGTAGATATTTTGTGATTTGAGAAGACGTGATTGCTGCTCTTGATAAAAAGTAAAAGCTAAAAAAGTATTAGCCGACACCCACACACCACAAATCCTACCTAAATCTGTAGTCCAAAAATATCACAAATGATCGGTTCCCTCTAACGCCGGACTCTCCGATTCTGCACCATTTAAATAAATCCCATCTTACGTAAAGAATTATACTTAATAAAAAAACGTCCCCAAAAACTTTGTACCTTATTCCTTCGATTCAGAAAGTCAACGTTCGTCCTTGATTCTGAATTAATGAAGTTTTCTCCAACCGAGTTTACTTTTGTGCTTTAGACTTTTAATTATACACGGTATTTTTCAGGTCTAATCATGGTTTATTGGCTTTTCATAATTATACATTACCTTGTTCTTGGTATATTTAGACCGCTGCGTAGATGTGGACTGACTAGAAACGTAGATTCACTGGTAAAACACGAAACAGTTAAGGGGAAGGATAATTTACTATGAAACTAATACTAAGCACTAAACCCAGGTTAGCACGGGCGATTTTTTCCCGCGGCGATTTTTTTCGTGCAGTGGATTTTCAACGCTCTGCTTAGCGCCGAGAGTTGAAAATCCAACAGTATGTTTTTTCAATGCGCTTGGACGAGAATGCGTCCTAGCGCGTTGGATTCTCAACGGTCGACTCAACACCGACGGTTGAAAATCCTGTGCGCGATAAAATTTTGCCGCGATATTTTTACGTCCGTGCGAACGTGGCTAAATCTGTTGTCTTTGTAAGTCATAATATACACTACAATACCTAGACTGGTTCTCCATCTTCCACATTAAACCACCTTTCGATTCGTTGGCTCATCACTTTCCTCTCGATTGATCTAAAAACGAAATGTTGGCTTAAATAAATGTATATTTTGAGGTCTAAAAAAGCTATTTATAGTTCAACATAAGAGCGTTTAGACAGAAAGTGGGCAACGTCGCAAATAGTTGTCATATTTCGCTGTTTTGTTTAATTTGGCAATATTATTGTATGGAAATAAGAAATATGGCTAACTAGTGAATTGATTATGAAATGCAATAATTAATAACACCGAATATTTAGTTTTAGATATAAAAAAATATTCGGTAACTTACCAAATGCCTTTTTTACACCTAAAACGGTTACAACATCGAATTCAGTGTTATAATTGCAATTTATTATTAATATAATAGTTCACTAGTTAGACATATTTCTTATTTCCATACAATAATATTACCAATAATATAATAATATTATTTATACCGTACTGTATTATTATTGCCTAATTCGATTTATTTGGCAATATTACTGTAACAGGTAAATATTTGACAGCTATTTGCGACGTTGCCAACTTTTTGGATGAACGCTCCTAATTAGATAACTCCAAAAATAGATTTTACAGACACAATATTCTCTCTAATCACCTCACTTTTAACAAAACAATCTAGCTAACAACACATGGCCGATGATAATAATTAATGACTTCATAGTGCGAGAGTTGTTTGAAGTTGTTTACAACTTTCTCGACGTGAGTAAATGGACGTTATGACAAATTAGTTTAACTTGGTTACACGTATAAATAACAGGACAAGGTGATGGATAACGGTGGAGCTTCTGCCTCGGTCTCGACTCCTCGAGTTGCTCGTACTAAATGCAACTTAGATTTGTGAGCTTAAACAGTTGGTGCATAGTTGCTGGGGTCTTAAGTTACCTTCAGGATCTTTGACTGGATGTTTACTTAGACAGTTCTGGTTAAAAAAAAAAGCAAAATAAATGTTTTTATTCGTACCTAATCGTTAAGCTGAACATGTACTTTATTTTAAATTTATTATCGAATTTAAAACACTGTGCTTATTTCCGTATGTAATGGATGGATTTCATCATAGTTTTATTATTTATTAAAACTTTATGCACAAGTAAAAATAAATACCGTACAAAGGCGAACTTAATGCCTGAGGCATATTCTACCAGTCAACCTTAGGGTGATGCAGAGACAAAACATGGCAGGTGCAACACGAAATTAACTATAAAATACAAGAATAAATACATACATACATAGTATAACCAGAATAACTTTGTCAGGAGAAATAACGATCAGTAGAGGAAAAAACGAATCCAGCAAATCACTTCCAAACCCTTGTTTCCCTTGCAAACTTTTTTTTTTAACCACGACGTTGAATCCCTCGTTGCCTCCATCTCATCTGGTGGTAATTGATGATCAGGCCGAAGGTGGAAGCGAGCTTCACCCGGAATTCTCAACCACAGAGAAACTGTCTATTTTTACCTCTAACTGCCGAAACACAACAATGCTGTTAACATTGTTGTTATGGACTTAGATAAGATGGTGGTAACTAGCCAGGCGGACTTATAAGAAGCCCTACCAAGAACCAAACCGAGCAGAAAAATTTGCCCGCACTGGGAATCGAACCCTCCTCTGGGTCTGAGACAGATGGTCTAACCACTAGACCACAGAAGCGGTTGAAAACGAATACTTACCTTCTTTGAATTAATAATTTTCAGAATTCGTCGAGGTTTAACTGAATATAAACATAATACTAATATTTTCGATGTTAGTATGAAGTTATGGATTTCTGTTGAAATTCAGGATATACTGCAAAGCTCCTAATACTCCAGTGTGGCTATGAAACACTGCACTGCATTATACATTCGCAGTGATGTAATCCCTAAACGACCCTTTACAAAACAAAGGCTACCACCACACAATACAATACACGAGTATATCCTTAGCTTAGGGATATGTAATTGCAATACCATTTACCAAATCTTCGCAATAGTATTAAACTCTATGTATTTCGGGGTGAACTGAAGGTATGGTTCAGATACTCAGCACAAGACGTAAAAGCAGTTACGTCGCAGACACAAATACGTATAATCTTTAAAGTAAGTCGCGCTGGCGTAAGAGGCAATTCAATTTTAGCCGAGTGGCGGGAAGTGCTCCTACGTCACACATTCAAGACTGTCCTTGCAGCTAGTGTATGAATTATTCAGCTTTATGATTCTGCCGAGAAAAGTAATTAAGTTTTCCTTCGTAGAGCTTCGCTTGCGGCCGGCTCTCTGTTAATTAATCATCCAACCCGACGCTTTTCTCCACTTTCAGAAATAGGTTAATAATAGTTGTCTTTTTCGCATCCTTTCTGCCGTTTCCATTATTGAATAAGCAAATAAATTGCTAAGACTTTTAATTAAATGCAAAGTTCAGTTTTTGCTAGTGGCCGTGTCGTCGCAGCAAACTTATTTACATTAATGTGGGAATTTATTTGTTTGTAGACGGAGACTTACATATTTATTAAGTGTTCTACTTTTTATGCTGTGTCAAGGTTGCTGATGAGGCTGAGGGTGATGACCAGGAATGCGCGTTCGCTGCATGCTGGTGGTCAGGATACCCGTTGAAGCCGTGGGTGCTGGCTGGTTGTGTGACTGGCCACACGAAACGACGAGACGAGACGCTGCCGCGCTGAAGTAGTTGCACGAAGGCTGCGTTGACGTTCATACTCGGGGTCACCAATTTAATGGTATGAGGAACAGGGTGTTCACTCATCCACCATAGAAAAGTGAGTATCCTTCAACAAGACGGGTGTCGTGTCTGGCGGGCAATTGCCCGAAAGTTGATGTCGGATAGTCTTATATATGTGGTTCGCGCGGTAAACTCTAATTGCGCGATGCAGGATTTGTGTGACGTCATGTCTTTGATGCGTAGTTCGTATGAGGCGGTGTAACCGCTACATTTTGTAGACATGTCTGTGAGGCATAAACTGACGAAGCGGTATTGTGCAAAACCTGGGTTATTACCAAAAGTATATTTTAAGCTGTATATTTTATACTAACAATATTTTAACCTCAATGTAATCCGCCGTCATCATCGTCGAGTCTTTGAGCTACTTAAGATAGGGTTGAGCTACACGATGACTGATGCATGCATACCGTCTGTCGGGACAGGTCAACTCAAAGCTGCAATGCCGCGCTGTCGCGTTGCGCCAGTCTCACAAGCCTTTACTTTAGTGGTATATTAATTGTTGCAAAAAAAATTGTACTCGCGAGGTCTACTTTTCGCAGAACTACTAGTAATGGTATTGTCTTGTTTTCCATAAAATTATTTGTACTATAATAATAGTACAAATAGTTTTCCATAATCGTCCCCCCTCATAATATTTACTTGCACTATTATCATTTATGCTAATAACGCTTGTCATATCAACTTATTAATCATAACTTTTATTTGCCAATAAGTTTCCATAATAACATGTGTTATAATCACTAGTTTCTATAAATAACACATTACATAATTGATACTTGACATAAGCAACATCCTACTATATAATAATAATATTAGAAACGCGAAAGTTTGTATGTATGTATGTGTGGGTGTTTGTTACTCTTTCACGCAAAAACTACTGAACGGATTTGGATGAAATGTGACACACAGATAATTCATAACCTAATTATCTGTGTGTCAAATTTCATCCAAATCCGTTCAGTAGTTTTTGCGTGAAAGAGTAACAAATTAACACATAGGATGCTTTTTATCCCGATATTTTTACGGGATCGAGACTTATGCGGGTGAAAACGCGGGGCGCAGCTAGTTTAATATAATTTAGAAATGTTTATTGTCTGTAATCAAATGACTTATTACAGCAAACAATCATATATTAATCAACTGAACTAGCATTGTTGTGCTAGTACCTACAGGCAAATTAATATTATGGTGAATAAATGTAATAGAAAACGAAATTATTGAAAATGAAAAATATAGCATATAAATTTATGGATTAAAATTACGTATTATGAAACTTGATCGATTATGACCAATGAAATTAGTGAAAATGATTTTATGTAATTTCACGATTATGGCAACTGAAGTGTTATTTCTAATGAAATTATGGCAAATACAAGTATGGTATATAAAATTATTGCATTTTAAATTATGGCAAACATTAGTAAACCACTAGTAATATAATGTTTGGACTTTACAAGAGACATCTAAGTTGCTTTCGGCATTAAAATTTCTTCTCAGGGCACTCAGCTATGAAATGCGCCATCTAGTTGGCTGTCTTAAAAGATTCACTTACAGAAATAAAGATCATTTCATCATTTCATTTCATATCATCTAAAAGTTTATAAAAATCCATCTGAACAGTGCTGATGCCACGATCGAATAAGTGTTTGGTAAACTGGCTCTAAAGATCGTCATTTACCGACCTCACAACATTTACAGGAACTCATGTGTTAGTTAGATCGTAGCCGAGAACCACACACCGGTCTTAAATTAGAATACATGAATTATTCTGGTATGTTAGCAGAACGCACCAATTCTACATTTAACATCCGAAACATAACGTAAGTGCATGTGTATTTATGTCTATCATAATTACAACATGCCTTTGTGCGTCTGTGTTCAATGTGCACGAATTAGCTAGTGTCCGCAAAATATGCGGGCCCGAGCCCCGTGCCTCACTGCAAATGTCTGACCCACTTCCACGTTTACTTAAAAAAAAGCATACATTAATTACTAAACAGGATTTTTTTAAAGAAAATACGCAAGAAAACGAATTCTTTACGACACCCTTAAAACTTAAAGAGGAAAACTTCTCTTATATTATTCCTCCGGTAAATATTATGTAAGTGGTATAAAACCTTCCTGGGATAATTTTAGTCTACAATAAACATAAAAATATATTCTTATGTCTCCAACGTTATATGAACACTTCAAATAACAATAACAATGAGAAAAAATGTCTAGGAGACATTAGGACGAAGATAAAAAGTTTCAATATTTGTTTAAATTTCGTAAAAAGGTCTGTTGGGGAGAGAGCGTAAATATCAATTAAGTATTCCGATGTTTTCTTGAAAAGAAACAATAGCCCGAGTACAATTAGTCGGCCTTCATGGACAAATCCTTTCACTAGTACCTATAGCTCCTAATTGCAGCATTAGGGGCAGAATGAACTATTGTAGCGTTGTCTGTCGGATCCGTTTTATTTTTAACGCTCCAAGCGCTCAGAACAGGGTTTTAGAGTTCGCAACGTTGAAGACTATTGTTCGGACCAACAAACGATTAATTGATGAAAAAGTATTTCCGATCTCGTATTATCCTTACATACTGTAACAATACGACCTACGGAACGGAGCGTGCATTGAGTAAGAAGTTGAATTAGTATCTATTCACTTCCTTTTCTTACTTAAGGTATTTTTTCGAAGTTCTTTAATGTTGTATTTTCAAAGAATTGAATGAATGAAAGCGATATTTGGAAAACTCGTTCACGGTTTACGTTAAATTAAATGCTTTAAAACCCGGGTTTAAGAAAGAGAGAATTATATACCTTACTGAAACAATTTTAGAAAACGGTTTACCTGTTCATGCAGCACTACATTTCCTCGGTCACAAAGCTAAAAATAATGAACGACCCCTAATTTATAGAGCACTTACTGCAGGCGTATACTAAAATAATGTTCGGTTGCTGCCTTGACGGATGTCTGAGCGGGCTCGTTTAGAAGCATCGCCATCGGTTTAACTTAGCGCAAGCGGATCACACGCTCCATCGCGTAACGCGCCTGAAGATCCGCTCAGAATGGAGCCCCTACTAATTTAGGATAAGTGCTCACGTCCCGAGCTCAACGATTCGCCTGCGAATGGAAAATACCTTTGAACTACCGGGCTTCGACGCACCCCACGACAAATTACGCTCGTGGTAAATACGCACTATCTAGTTCACTTCGGCAGAGTCTCGACCGGCATTGATTGCTCGCTACAATGAAATAGAGGTTCGTGTGATCAGTCTAAAGCGATCCCTAGTCTGTAATCTCCTACGCTATCGTTGTACAGTTTTTCAGGCTATCGTAAAACATGCTATAGTTACAGGAACTGGTCGTGGACTTGCTAATGAGATAGAGGAGTTCGCCTTGTTAATTTTTTCATGATAATGCAGGTTTCCGTTTTTCAATGTCTGGCTTGGGTTGCTACTGAACCTACATGTTTGTGTTTATGATGCTTACGAGTTCAAAAATGACCCACATTCATTACTCAAAAATAAACTTTTCAACGATACATTCTTTCAGCAAACTAGGGCAGCGAAAACAGATTGATCTCGTGATCAATAAGTACATCTTGAATTCCTAGTTGAGTGCACGCGGGACGGGACGTGAGTGCATTTTGTCGTCGAAGAAACCAGTGAAGCGTACCCGCTGCATAAACACATGCCTAGAAGTGAACAGCTAAGCTTCTTGCCACCACCCGCCCCGCCCGCGACGCAACACCCGATTTTTCTACTGGCTTTGAATATTGATGTTGTATAAACACTAGTGAAACTGTGAAACCAGCAGCCGTGTCCTCGCCACAGTTTTTAGTGATGCTCGAATTGTTTCCAGATTGAGAGCACTTTCAAGCGAGTGTTTTACGACATTGGAACAGGCGCAATGAGTGAACTAAATCACAAAGTTTAGCCGGCAGGGACCTGTTGTTTTGTGACAGGGACAAATTACTTAGAACAGGACTTGTCTCTTATTACTTTTGCTAAATGTATTTTGATATTGCTTATAACCACATGACGCGTATGTAAACTAGAGTAAAAGCTTTCCTTTTGCAGGAGCCGCAGTTTCTATGTTAGTATCCGAGATTTAATTACGGAAATATTATCGGATACATTTCCGAGAAACGTACATAAGCTACACAGTACAGTCAGCTATTATGTGTTGTTACCGTCAACATTATTATTTGAAAGCATCCCTGACGTTGCGCCGGTTATAACAAGAAGTAGGTACTTATGCAAGTAACAAGTGCTTACTTTATTAAGAGCAAGTTTTCATTTTACCACTCAAGAAAACCTTAGCAAAAAATAAAAGTGTACTGGTGGTACCGCCGACGGTAAATAATAGACAAAACAGATGTTGCAGATATAAACATTTTATGATCGTGTACACACGGCTACACATCAAGCTATACATTTCCAGTTTATGCTGATCTCGCATTGTATAGGATTTCCGTACAATGTGAGGTCAGCTTATACTGGAAATGTATAGCTTGATGTGTAGCCGTGCGTACGTAAGCAAGGCTGGCCAAAATAACAAAGCCTTTAATTTTGACGTAGTTAGACAGAGAAGTCGAATAATTATAATATTAGTACACTTTTAAACGCTAATGATGCTTGATACTTCCGAGTTCTACGCAATTAGCTTTTTTGAGGATCCTTCCTACTTCGTTTCATTCAGAAAATTATCTTATTTTTAGAGTCTACACTGTCCTAAAAATATATATTAAATGTTAGAAGTAAAATATAGTTATTTCTACTAAGTGAAAGAATAACTTCGAACATTTTTCACATAATAAAATATTTGAGTACCCAGATATGATTAATATTTATATTAAGCTATCGATTCCTGAAACGCGATCCTAAAATAATCGTTTCAAACCTCCAAAGATCAGGTAAAATTCTTCGATGTTATACATATTTCTTGCGATTTAATAAAATAATTCACAAAAGTTATAACGTAAGAAAAATGTTGCTTTTTACCAGAGTGAGAATTTTCGCCTGCGGTTTTCGTAAAAAAGGTCTTTTGCCGTAAGCGATTTGTGAGGAAAGCGCGAAGCTCTCAAAGGTTTCCCCACTCCAATAAGATGGCCAAATATTCAGGATAAGTGCCAGTTTGATAATTCCGAGTGTTGAAAACTTTTAACCTTTCAGTTTATCTAAGTAATGTTAACCCGTAGTCTCTTGAGCACTTTTAAGGTCTGGGTTCTGAGTACCTACCCACGATTTTTTTTAAAGATGAATAAGCTCTTATTTCTTTAATGCAGTTACGTACTTTGCTGCTTTGAAGCTTATTTTTTTTTCCACAAATTTTACAATGGTTTTGATTTTAAGTTATTAATTTTAAAAGTTTGATTCATTGACTCATAGGTATTCATTATAGTAGTTTATGAAACTGTTGCATAAAGAGGGGTTGTTGTTGCCTACCTAGTTATGTGCAGTTTCATACACTACTTTATCTACTCTCATACATTGGGATTGAACCTACTAAATAAAAGATCAAGTCTAAAAAAATCCCACGCAATTCAGTTCAACAAAACATAAGAATGGCGCCTGCACCCAGCACATCACCGCGCATGCGCTAGAGCGGTGCTGTCTCCCGCTAACGTTCCATTGCAAAAATAAATGGAAACTCCTTGGTGATATTAACTTCTTGGATTTGCACTGTATCGTAATAGAAAAAAAAATGTTTATTAGCATTATTTTGTTAGATAAAAAGTGTTATAATCAGATTCTATGATGATTGTGTTTCTATTAATTCGTCTACGTCAATATAAACTCGTTTTGAAGTTTATAATTCGAATATTACGATAGGAGAGTAGATAAAATGTATTATATCATTAAAATTAATCGGCCAGATGTTTAATGGCAAACATCGCCGTCGTCTTGCTTTTTTCGCTAATTACTTTTACGTGAGCTGTATTCACAAAAAACACGAAACAATTAAGTTAACTTTTGTTTCGACAAACGAAATCATGTAAAAAAATAAAAAACAAATCTTACAAACAGTCTCAAACCTTGTTAAATAAAAAGCTTGTAAAAACGCGCGAACGTACCACGCATTTACGAAGTGGGTAGCGTAGTAATTAGTTATTTTTCTGTTTTCTTTGTTGAATGGGGCTGTGTTGTGGCCATTACGTTGGTTCGTGGCGTTCCGCCGGTATCCCTGTAAATGTGGGGCCACGCCAATTGCCCGGGGCAATTTCTGTGAGGCGTTGTAATTAACGCCTCAAAGTATCCGGGTTTGGAGTGAAGAGCGTCGAGATCATTGCAAATACACTTTTAAAAATGGCGACCTGATTGGTGCAAACGTACAGGTATCAAACGAGACTGAGCTTAATGAAGTGAAATGAAAAAGTTGTAATAACAATATGAAAGTTGCTATTTTTGTTTAACTTTTCATTTATTGATGCGTAGCGAAGTCTGAACCTAGGTCGGTATAAGAATCTGTGGGTGGGTTTTAGAGAAAAAAATATGGCTCTAAAAATCACGTTGTGCAAGCTAGTTTCGGTGATGGCCAAAATAGTAAAACCAAAACTATATAGTTAACTTGCGTTACGTTTGTTCTGTATGCTCAACAAAAATGAAATTAATGATAAAAACAAACCACACTTTTGTACCATAAATAAAATAGAACTGTACTTTGGCATTTTTTGTTGTAAAAAGGACAATCTAAGTTTCGAATATCGGAATAACACAATTTAGTGTTTTCGATGTAAACATTTCAAAAACACCATTGTTATTTACGTAGCAATTTTTTGTGACAGCTGAAGCGGGATAGTTGAATGAACTATGTATTAAATATGAAACTGCGTGATCAGTGGTTTCTTGCCGAGTTAGCATACTGAATTCCTCGTCCGCAACCCGAAAACTGAAGAAAACTAAATGGGTTACACCGCTGATCCTTAGACTTTTCGGCACTCGTGCTTCTAACTACCAGTTATAGGTAATCATTATCTGTAGCTACGAAGTGGTTGTTCTGAATGTATACTTACTAGAATGGTCCCCTACGTAGGCACTTGCATGAACAGACAACGTAGCTTGTTCCCCGGTTTTTTTTTTCATTAAAGTTAATCTGCCGGATGTTCACAAAAATATCTCCATATAAATTGTGTGTGTGCATATCAAAGTATTCGTAGATCACACGGACCTCATTAACTTTACTATTACACTCTACCCTACTGTAATGGCTTAAGGTTGTATGAAATGAAATTGCTTTATTAACACAAGTGTTGGAAATAATCTGTACCACCGCAGTGTTCGCGAAATACGCCCTCGGGCCTCGGACCGGATTGTTACTGGTCTGACAAATAATTGCTTGCAGTTTTTTTGAGAAATAGCGCAGCTGTTATAAATGTTACGAGGCTTGTAAAATTAAAGTGGTCGAAAATGTACCTGTTTGAAATATATAAACTGGATGTGGGTACCGATAGTAATAATAAATAATACCAGCCTGTTACTGTCACGTGTATCACTGCAGAGCAAAGGCGTCTTCTCATACAGAGAAGGCACGAGCTCTCGCTTTCTCAAAACAGGTTGGCGATTTCAGACTTATTTATCTAAAGTCCAGGTTTCCTCACGATGTTTCCTTCACCGATGTCAGTAATGCTATATGCTATATAATATAAACTCAGAAAGTACATATACATTGAAAAAGTCACATTGTTACTTGCCCCGATTCGAACCCACAACCTAGTGCATGAAAGGCGAGGCCTTATAACCACTGCGCCATCAAACTCAAACTCAAAGCATTTATTTCAAATAAACCAATTACAGGCACTTTTGAATTGTTAAGGGGTCGGTCAGTCAGAAAGATGAAGCTAGTTGCCCATTCCAAAGCGTAGTAGGTTCCTATGGAGAAGAATGGGCTTGAAAATCCACGGAAACTGTTATAAATCAAAATATGTCTTATATAAATAATAACGTATGAGCGTGTATGCACAGAACGGAGGTGTAGTTTTGGCATGGTACACTATACATACGCAGCACTATGTCTTAAAAATTATTTTTTTTTGAGGGTGGGAAATTATCAAATAACTTCTCCCGGTCTGGGTGGAGCGGAGGGTGTGTCAGACTTTTACTGACTAAAACCCACCCGTGTTTCTTCCGTTACCGTGTACTGTGTGCCGGGGCCGCGATATCCCTTTCGGACAGACTCGCAACCCTGGCAGGCATTGGCCCTTACGGACCCCGTCAGTTGGTGCTGACATCTCTTTGAGTCGCGCGTGGAACACAACGTGCCGTTGACCCGGGCCTGGTCCTTATCGGACGGCGAGCTACCCATTGCTCACCGTCCGCAAGCCCGCGCCTACGGTGGTCGGAAGTCGGCTCGCGACTCCCGACGCCGGGGCGTCTCCTGCGGCCACAAGGGGCGCGAGGGCGCGAATCTTGCCTCTCCCTCGCACGCTCCGCCTCCTCCTTCGCGAGCAGTACTGCTCCGCAGAAGGAAGTGACGGCCTTCCATGCACTCTCGCTCCGAACCATGGCCTGAACCAGGGCTGGACGCGAGAGATCGCCGCCGCCGATCGCCTCCGTGTGGACACGGCGGTGCTCCGCCCAAGCCGGGCAGACCTCCACCGTAGGCTCCACCGTGTCCTCCGGGCGATCCACACAGTATTTAATATGTCTAGATTAAACAATCGAAGGGAGAGATTAAATTTCCTCCACAAACAAGCGACGGGGTGCCTCAACTTGATAATTTAGCCTTTATTTATTTACCAGAAATGAAGTAGGAATCAAAGAAAACAACAATGTTCCACAGACGAGAAACACAAGTACTTTAGACGCAAACTTATTCCTACCTTTTGCATACAAATAAGAAAATAAAGACTTTTTAATTAATTATAGAACTTCATGTTGCTAATTTAATTATTAAGGAAAATTCGTATTGACATTTATTTTGAAGCTTGTATTGTTTTGGGTGTAGACTAATTAACTTGTGACACCTGAAAGTTACAATATGTACTCGTAGATTCTGTAGGCATGGTAAGTTATTGCTTTTTGAAAAGTTACTTGATTACTTTCCGTACGCTTTACGTAATAAGTTACAAGTACCTGAAATTTTTCACATGTAGGTACTGAAATAATGTGAACACCACCGCAAGGAAAATTTTTAGGTTTTTTGAAATGTCGCGCGTACGATTAACTTTGAACCCGTATTTCTATAGTCTAAACACTGTTAAGGTGAACTTGAGTTTTAAAATCATAGGTAAAGAGGCACTACAAAATTGCTTTTCTAAATCTTGTGTGCTTCTGCATTGCTGAAGGCAGTTATTTGAACAATTTACAGTATCCAACAGACTTGTTCCAGTCAACTCTCTGATGGTGCGGAACCAGGGCATTGTTCTTCTCCAAACTATAGTTTTTCCTACAATATTTTCCATTAAAAGGCTTAAAACTATCACTTGCACAACTCTGTAAACTTGATTAACCATGATTGCCTCGCATTATAACTATATACACATCATGGCCGATCATTCTAAACTCATCATTGTTCGTTTGTGTGTGCAATGGATGCTCAGCAACGATCCTTGATTACGAGCCGCGCCAGCTAATAATCTCCTCGCGTAGTGCGTAATTATGCAGTGGTTTAGGATGGCAGCACTGCCATCTAGTATACCCGTTCTATTATTAGTTATGGCTTAGATGGGATTAGAATTCGTTACGATAATCATCGGGTAGGAATCTAGTGGAGAATATTTACCATGTTATATTGGAAAATATTGTTGGAGAAGAACAATGCCGTGGTTCCGCATCATCAGATAATTGACTGGAATCAAGTCTGTTGAACACTGTAAATTGTTCCAATATCTGGCTTCAGCAATGACGAGGCATACAAGATTTAGAAAATCAATCTTGTAGTGCCTCTTTACCTATTAATTTTAAAATCAAGTTCACATGAACAGTGTTGAGACCATAGAAATAGTGGATCAGACATTATAAGTGTTGTAGTTATGTAATACGGGTTCAATGTTAACCGAAAGCGCGACATTTCAAAAAACCTGATAAATTTCCTAGCGGTGGTGTTCACATTATTTCAGTACCTACATATGAAAACCTTCAGGTAGTTTTAACTTATTATGTAAAGCGTACGGAAAGAAATAAATTCATGAACTTTCCTTCTAATTAAATTAGCATCATGAAGTCCTATAATTAATTAAAAGTTCTAATTTGTATGCAAAAGGTAGGAATAACCCCGTCGCTTGTTTGTGGAGGAAATTGAATCTCTCCCATAGATTGTTTAATCTAGACTTATTAAATGAAACTGAAGTGTCGGTCAGTGATCGTAAAAAAGGTTTTACCAAAACGTACTACTTAATTACTTTTATTAAACGGTCTGTAAATTTATTTGAAACTAGTTTTAGGGCCAATCTGTTTCGGAAACGGTCAATATTCAACGAACTGAACTGGACTATTGATATTATTCAAACATTATCATTATCAAAGCAATACATCAACAAAGAGAAATCCAAGTCGAGTTATACAACTAGATAATTCATCAGCCCCGAAACCTAGATTTCCTGAAATATATTTTAGCTAACTGAAATGAAATCACAAGCCAGCCACTGGCTAATTTGTAACATGATAAACTGACCTTTGATTCGTCATTCGAATGCGAAGGGATAATTTAACATTTAGTCCAATGAGAATTAGACGAAATTCAGGTTTTGATTTTAGATAACTATGAACTTTAGTAGCCCTTTCTTAGATCCTTACTAATATTATAAATTAACTCGGTCGCGAAATTAACTCGGTCTGTCTGTCTGTTAACTATTAACGCCTTAACGGCTGAACGGATTTAGATGAAATTTGACGCACAAGGTGGACATGTCATGACATGAGTTAGGACATAGAATACTATTTGTTCCCGTGGGATAATTTCCGATATTCAGGCGAGCGAAGTCGTGTGCAAAAGCTAGTGTCAAATAGTTTGTTAACTAACACTGGTGTAAAAGAGCGCTCTACACGTTTTGTGGTTTTTTTTAAAGAAAAACTGACCTTTCCAGTCCTTGTTTAGGCTTGTGCCAAAAAGCCAGAACTTCATTTCGCATCCAAGTATTTCGTGACAAACGTTTTGGCGCATGAAACTAGCAATATGTCTGAAAATACTCGTACGTTGCATAGGTAGCCACAAGTTAAATAATAATACGTTCATTGTTGTTTCAGTGACCTTTACAGTGGAAACAAGTTGTTGAAATTTACTTAGGAGGTAAGCAGTAACCAATTTTGGCTAGAAGAACTTTCAATACTTTTGTAATTTTGAAACAGAAGACTGGCTACGTAAGAGGATCATAAAACTATCAGGTACTTACCAACGCAAAAGTTAGCGTCCAAATTGACAGACCGAAGGTACATATTCTTAAGATTCTTGCTTCTAAGAATAAACATGTAAACTAAACTACGGTATTTACCAAAACAGCATGATTTTGCGCTTGCTAGTCCAGGTTTACACGTACCAAAGTGAGTCTTGGCAACCACTTGGTTCTACGACGCGCCCACGATTATCGTCACCAACACCGCGTTATGCGACATCACGCGTAAAAAATATTGTCTATAATCCGCGTGGGCTCAGTAATAACCAGGAGATAATGAAACATAATAAAAAACAACTACCTAACTCGAAGCGGAATGGCGATTGACCGTCCACTCAAGCAATTATACGTAATCTCGTGATGGCCCAGTGGTTAAGGCCTCGAATTTCATGCTGGGTGGTGGGTTCGAATCCGGGCAAGTACCAATGTCAATTTTTCAATTTATATGTATTTTCTGAGCTTATATTTCGTTTTACTGACATCGGTGAAGGAAAGATCGTGAGGAAACCTGGACTTTATTTAATATAAGTGTGAAATCGCCAAGCTGTCTTGAGCGAGTGTGGTGATCAATGATCGTGCCTTCTCTAAATGAGAAGAGGCTTTTTCCCTACAGTGGGACAACAAAAGGCTGGTATTATTTATTAATTGTTATTATCGGTACCCACATTCAGTTTATATATTTCAAACAGGTACCTTTTCGAACAAATTTATTTTTGCCCGCCTCGTTACATTTATAACAGCTGCGCTATTTCTCAAAAAAACTGCAAACAATTATTTGTCAGACCAGTAACAATCCGGTCCGAGGCCCGAGGGCGTATTTCGCGAACACTGCGGTGGTACAGATTATTTCCAACACTTGTGTTAATAAAGCAATTTCATTTCATACAACCTTAAGCCATTACAGCAGGGTAGAGTGTAATAGTCAAGTTAATGAGGTCCGTGTGATCTACGAATACCTTGATATGCACACACACAATTTATATGGAAATATTTTTAAATGAGAAAAAAAAAACCGTAGAACAAGCTACGTTGTCTGTTCATGCAAGTAGGGGGCGTAGGGGACCATTCTAGTAAGTATACATTCAGAACAACCACTTCGTAGCTACAGATAATGATTACCTATAACTGGTAGTTAGAAGCACGAGTGCCGAAAAGTCTAAGGATCAGCGGTGTAACCCATTTAGTTTTCTTCAGTTTTCGGGTTGCGGACGAGGAGTTCAGTATGCTAACTCGACCAGAAACCGCTCCAATTTAGCTGAAATAAAGCTAGGTCATCAGACACTTTCTAAAAACGCGTTCTAGGTACCATTTAATAAATTAATAAATCCACAATTCCACTTCAGCTGTCACTAAAAATTTCTACGTAAATAACAATAGTGTTTTTAAAATGTATAGGTATATCAAAAACACGATGGAACAAAAAATATTGTTATTCTGATATTCGAAACTTATATTGTGAGTTTTACAAAAAAAAAAATGCCCGTATGAATTTTATTTGCGGTACAAAATGTGGTTTATTTTTATCATTGACTATGTTTTTTTTGAGCATACAGAAAAAACGTCAACTAGTTTTGTTTTTACTATTTTGGCCATCACCGAAACTAGCCTGCAAACGTGATTTTTAGACCCATATTTTTGTCTCTAAAAACCACCCTCATATTCTTGTAGTAGTGACATCACAGTGGGCCCTATCAGAATACCAGCGCTGCGGTATTTATTTTTAATTATCGCCGCATTACGCTGAGATAGTGGCCTTTTTGGCCTCGCACAGGTCGTTACTATGTTTGTATTTTAATTTTTTATAATTTTTTATTATTATTTACTGTTTGTATTTCCTGTGCGTGTCCCAAATAAAATATATTTCTTTCTTTCTTCTTTCTTTCTAGTTCCCATAGTAGTACCGTACCGTACCGTAGTACCTATGTTCAGGGATACGCATCAAAAAATGAAAAGTCAAACAAAAATAGCAACATTCATATTGTTATTATAACTTCTTCACTTCACTTCATTAAGCTAAGTCTCGTTTAACACAGGTACAGATAGGTTTAAGCCTATCACCAACTCTGTAAACTCATATCATCTCAAATAAAAGTGTATATTTGGCAGGCTTAGACCATGCCTAGCGATAACAACGGTGATTTTTGTACATTTAAAAATAAAACAGTCCTAATGTAAAATAGAAAAACAGTTTTCAAAAAATAGAGTTTAAGGAGCTCGAAATTTTTTAACAAAGCCTTCACCACATTTTTAACCGACAAAAAAAAGGGGAGGTTCTCAAGTCGGCGAGTATATTTGTATTTTTATTATAATTATATGACCACGCATAAAAAAGTTTTACACGAGCTTAGTTATAGTTTTACACTTAGAATAATCAGAACCGCGAAAAGGTAAAAAAAAAACCTGTCACTCTGAAAGTAAAAAAATAAAAACTCCTAAATTAATGTAAATTACAAATTTTGAGTCGGCGCCAAACAAAAAAAGGCGCCAAGTAAAATGATGGCAGCTTGATTGATCTTCATTGATTGTTTATTTGTTTGGCGTCGAATTAAAATTAGTTGGACTAAAACGTTTTATTTTTATATTTCGCTTTTTCGTTTTCTTTTTTCGATTGTATTACACCTAGTACCTAGTTCAAAAGGGTTATTTAACGCCAATAACATACGTAGTAGCAATACGTCCGAGAATAAATGAAACATGGCAAGTCGTTAAACTGAACTTGGAGGAATGTAGACGGTTAAGCGACCCTGGTTCAATCCCTGGGGGATGAGGTAGACACGTAGCGTTCACTCAGCACTCGAGTTTCTACTATCCTCAAAGACAATTTCACTGTTCTTTTTCTCGGCTCAAGAGCTTGCGATATAGCTGACATAATACTTATTTTTTTTCAGATACTGTTTCGTCATCGGATTGTGGATCGTGGGTGAAAGTATGAAATGTGATGTCTTGGCTTAAAATTGTGTCATGGCAGCCTATGAATTACTCAAGAAGAGATGTTTTAAGTGAAAATGAGCATTTAGCTGCATTCGCGAAAATAATTTCTGAATAATGTATTTTCGAATGTTAGTGCAGAAATAGAGATGTAAATTATATTTAAAATTTTAATTTGGTTCATAAAAATCTATGGTAGAGTAGAATAAATAATGTTTAGTTCCATACAATGTAGTTATACAGGCGAGTTGTTATAAAATAATGTGTGTTTTCTAAACTTTTGACTGGCCTGGTTGCATGAACAAATAAATATAAGTTTGAAACGAAATACATATTCGTAAATATGTAGTTCGTTACAAAGTTATACTTATTTTTTGGGGATAAGCCTTTTTAATCCTTTAGCATATGAGTAAGTCAGTTTTGTGGTGGGTGGAAACTAAGATAAAGTGTGAAAGCAGTGATTTATTTCCTGAAAACTGCATTTATTCTGTAACAAGACCACGTTACAGAGTTTTCCCAACTCATATATTTCAAACTCTTTCGAGATTACAAAGTTATGCCCCTCCGAGTTTTTACAGGAAAAGTGGATTAAGATTTTCTATATCTACCTAATATATCAACATTACGGTACGTTCGTATGATTTATAGGCCAAGTTGAGGAACTTCTGCATGTCATCCACTGGCTCTTTGCGAAATTTTCTAAAGAAACTTTAAACTTTTTACATTAGCACGATGATGGTGACTAACCTAGGTATTATATACCTATTTTTATTTAACACTTAAGTTTTTCTTCGGAACTACGTGAAGAGAAAATTCGCGTTTCGTATTCGTTCCCATTGTGAAACAATTTAATGCTAAAGAAGAAAAAACTTTTTACAAAAAAAAAAACAACTGAATTCCGAAAAAAAACACTACAAAGTGAAAAATAACTTTAATTTCGGAAGTCGGTGGCAAAAAACGAAAATTCAAAACCAAAGACACCGACTTCCGAAATTAAAGTTATTTTTCACTTTGTAGTGTTTTTTTTCGGAAGCCGGTTATTTTTATTTTTTTTGTAAAACGTTTTTATTTTTCACTTTTTAGTTGTGGTACCTACCCCACACAAATTCGAATACCAGTACCTGCTATGTAAATAAGTCACAGGAAGTTATAATCATACTCGTATCGTCCACATATACTAAGTGGGAAAAATACGTATTATTGAAGCTTACTCAAAAATTATCCAAGCAAAGTTAATAAAATTTATATGGGACCAATCCGGGAGCATAGACTTAAAAAAAAAAAAAGAAACGAACGTAACATAACCTCCCGCTTTTTGGAAGTCGGTTAAAAATTAAATAAAATAAAGTTTATTAAATAATGCGTAGATTTACTACATTTATGATTCCATTAACAGGTTTTGATAGCTGAAATGCTAAGTGTACACATACTACTCGTTTCTAAAAATTTGTCTATTTTAGTTCAAAACTCTTTTCTCTTTATAGAAAATTTTTGGGTAAAATCGGTGAAATGTAAAACAAACGTAATCAATAAAGGTTTAAAAGCCGCTAGATACGGTAGCATAGCGGAGTAGAGAACTAATGATATTTGTCTGCGCGGTGATTAATGGCAACCGAGTCGCGGATTGTTCGAGCGGGATGAGTTCTGAAGAAGCATTCACAACCCGTGAAATTAACTTTCGTCGCCTTCCGAACAGCCGTCAGTTTATTTTCACAGAAGCGTTTCACTTTTTGTGACCAAGTACCAAACGCTTCCGACGGTAGTATTGGGAATGTTTGATTATTACTTCCATATTAGGGATACGGTAATGAGATTCCGTGTAACGGCTTGTAAGTAAAACCAGAGTTAACATTTCTGAGAAAATATTTCTTAGTGGCTAAGTAATAACAGCCGCACGGGTCGATCCAACAGGATAAGCTACGTTTGCCGAGGTTGGTCTGTGGATTGGTGACCATCTTTACATGCCGAGACTTCTCCGTGCCTCGGAAAGCACGTTAAGCGGTTGGTCCCGGCTGTCATTCGTGGATCTTTGACAGTCGTTACGGGTCATTAGAAACCCGAAAATCTGACAACCAGTCTTACCAAGGGGTATCGTATTACCCAGTTACTGGGTTGTGGAGGTCAAATAGGCAGTCACTCCATGTAAAATACTGGTATTCAGCTGCATCCGGTTAGACTGAAACGCGACCCCAATATTTAGTTGGGAAAAGGCTAGCCAGATTGGCAGATTGGTAATAAGAAAGTTTTAATAAGCATCATATAAGTGTACTCGTAGTGGACCAAAACAGAATTATGGAGATATCTCGTGCAGAAAGAGACAACCTGTTTCCATTTGTAAAATACAATTTCCATTTTTAAGCTCACATTTTAATGTTAGTTGATACTTATTTATCTTGAAACTGACAGAACTATTTATCAAGCTTCAGTTAGTCTGTTTTGCTAAATTAATTAGCCTTTTAATTTACATTAATATTTTTTGCGTTTGCTTTGGAGAGAGACGCTTTTATGTTTAATTACAAGACAAGTTGTCTAGAGATACGTACATTAAATAAAATACTGGCTTTTTTTATGTACTTTTCATTTTCTCCATCTTTTTTTTCAGTCCTTTTATATTTTGATAACTATCGTCTGCATGCATTGTAAGTAGTGCGAAACGGTTAGTGGTTTTGCCATTTAGGTATGTCGTAAGAACTGTACTGGTGTTCATTGTTCTCATAAAATTCAATCAGATTTTCTCCTGAAAACCTCTTCTTGGAACAGAATAACGACTTAGTTTACTTTTAAAATAACAATATAAGCTTTGTTCTTAGCTTCAACTAGACGCTCGCCTGACTTCTGTGCTCTATTCTTCTGTTACTATCTACTTGAGTCAGTGTAAGCAAACCACTGGAGAACTCTACCGATTGTAATTAACACTAATTACTATTCGAAGAGGGCTTCAACGGTTTCTATTGCAGCATTTGCTTTGTTATGACTGGTTACTATCACAGTGGGAGATGAAATACTCTGATTAATTTGATATGCAATACCTTAAGTCGGAATGATTGACTGCGTCGTTAGTAGGGTAGGATAGCAAGCCTTCTAAGCCAATCGAACCCAGCAACACCACGCTTAGCAGTCGAGCTAAGCGTAGTGTTGCTGGGTTCGATTATCAGATGGGGCAAAGTATTTTATGATTTTCTATAATTAATTTTCAGAAGTAGTCCAGTCTGGCATTATTAATTCCAATAAGCTCTGCTCCTATTTTAAAGGATTATTATTCCCTATACTTTACTACTTTATTACTCCTATTTTTTATAATAAGCGAAATATGGGTGTACTAAGGTACCAGCCGTGGTTTAATGAATGTGCGTATGTTAATCTAAAACTCCAAAGTAAAATAAACCAGAAGACATTTTCATAATTGTATAACTTTATAATCATCAAAGTTGAGTCACGCAAACATCCTTCCTACAGCGTCATTGCGTTGCGCGTTGTGTAATTCAACCGAACATGAAATTTTGCGGTAGCTGACAATAATTATGTTCCACGCAGTCGCGGCATCCTGTATGTATACTATCATGCCGCTGTAACGTATTGCTAAGCGTTGCCGTTTTCATGTTACACTCGGTAAACTCCGAGCTGTTCATGACTTTATACAGGGTTATATTTGTACGAATGATTATTTGATTGGTAACTTTATTTATTTAATTGCTTTATCCGAGGAATAATATTGAATTTTTGATAGTTTTTCCATTTAAAAAAAACTGTCATTTGTCAATTTTATTCCACGGATAAAGTTCAAATTCAAATTCAAAAGCATTTCAAAAGTCATTTATTCAAAATAGGCTGAGAATCAGCACTTTTCTAACGTCAAAATTACATAAGACAGTTCCCCAAAAACGCCCGCCCTTCACCACTTCCTAGTGCTTAGCTGCGAAGAAGAAGTGGCGCAACAAACTCCCCAGCAGCACAGCTGTCTGTTCAGTTAGAAAACTTGATTCTATACAATAGTAGTTATGCAAAATAATGTATATTATGCAACATAAAACATTAAATTAAATTATTTGCTATATGTCAGCTAGCACATGCCAATATACCAACAAAATAATCATCGAAATCTATACTCAAGCGAAAATAAAATGTAAAAGAACTTAATACCCGAATGAAAGCCTCCAGGCATAAAGGACGTACCCGCTTACATATAACTATTAAAGCTGTAACTCGAAGTCACAAATGATAAACTAGGACCATCGAAGTAAAAATAAATAATATAAATATACAGTTAATTACTAATAACTATAACAAAACCATGGTCAGCAAGACGACCAGTCACCACAAGCAGCACCCGTTCACGAGCATAACGCAAAGATCAGCCATTACCCCCCTCGCCATATTTGAGGGAAGAAGGCAACCCGACCCCCGACGCTACCGCAAGCAGTGACATCTAAGGGAGCATGACGAACTTGCTGCCGGTTGCTCAGGCAAGAATAAAATGATAAATTTTTGAGGTCGCTACCTAACCAAATATTGCAATACAACTGTAACACCTATAATTCATAACATGTATATTAACTGACTCTGAATCTGAAAAAATTAAAAACTCATAAAAAAACTGTAATGAGTAGATTATGTCAATAATAAGTGAACAAAATAAAATAAAATAAATTGTTTTATACAGTCAAATAAAATAAACTAAGTAATTATATGAACTCATACGTATAGTGTCACATAGTCGTTGATTTTAAAACACTTGTTTGTTGATTGGGGGGTGGGGGTACATTGGAGTAGCTTAATTATTCCCAAGCCTTTTTGTCGTATAAGTAATCTTTAACTTTATAGAAACCTTTTTGACATAGTTTCTGTTTAATAAATGATTTAAATTTGTTGAAGCTCAGTTCTTTAACATGGTTTGGGAGTTTGTTGTAAAAACGTATACTTAGGCACTTAAATGAATTACAATTTTTTTGGAGCCTAGTCCTGGGTACAATATTTTTTTTTGTCTAGTATTTATGCTGTGAATGTCGCTGTGTTTAGAATATAGCTTAATATTCTTTTTTACATAAATCAGGTTTTCATATACATATTGAGATGCGACAGTCATTACATACAGCCTACATCTTAGGTTATATATTGCTCGAATGGCTCGTTTCTGCAGCACATAATATATAGCCTGAATGTCGGCTGCATTTCCCCGCAACAAAATGCCGTACGACATTACACTATGGAAATAACAAAAATATACTAATCGAGCTATTTCTACATCAGTCAAATTACGAATTTTATACACCACGTAGGCTGCAGACCTTAGCCGCTTCAACAATTTGGTCATATGTAGGTCCCACTGAAGCTTCGAATCCAAAGTAATACCTAAGAAAACAGTGGTGTCCACAATATCCAATTCTGTCCCATTTACTAGTACATTCGTTTTCACCTGCTTAACGTTAGGTGTCAGAAATCTGATACATTTAGTCTTTTTCTCGTTTAAAAGTAAATTATTTACACTATACCGATGCACTATTTTAGAGAGAGCATTATTTACATCGTCGGTAACTGTCTGTTGTCGCTTAAGCTTAAATATAAATGATGTGTCATCTGCAAATAATAATATTCCATGACTGTGCTTTATAAGGCAAGGTAGGTCATTAATGTATACGAGAAACAAAAATGGGCCAAGAATAGAACCCTGCGGAACTCCCATAGTGACAATATAACCCGGGGATCGCTTGCCATTAACGTCCACTCTTTGGATCCTATTATTCAAATAAGAAATAAGAAGATCCAAGGCAGTGTTTCTAACACCATAGTGATGCAATTTCATGACCATATCCTGACAATATAAACACAATCGAAAGCCTTAGATAAGTCACTAAAAATACCTAGGGAATCATGTGACTCCTCCCAGGCTTCAAAAATATGTACAAGAAGCTCAAAACTAGCGTCGGAAGTCGACCGACCCCTTGTGAACCCGATTGTTTACTGTTTAATCATTTATGTTTATTAAAGTGTCTTTGCAATTTATCTAGCATACATTTTTCAAATATTTTATTAAAAGTGGGGAGCACAGAAATTGGTCTAAAGTTCGTGGGGTCTGCTGTGCTGCCCGATTTAAATAAAGGTATTATTTTACTATTCTTCATTAAGTCAGGAATTACACCACAGTCAATACATTTATTAAAGATAATTGCTAATTCAGGCGCTACAGTGTTGATTATACATTTTGCAACCTCTACGGAATTTCCCCATATCAGCCCTTAATGGAACATGTTATTTTATGTGTCAACTTAACAGTTTTTCTTGGAAAAATATTTACTTTTTTTGAAGCGTCCTAGACATGAAAAATTAAATGATAAGTCAATTCCAATCAGAAGGTAACATTTATGAGAAATGCCTTTACTCTGGATCAATAAGTCTGAAGAAAAGCTTTCTATTTTAGTTCCAAGAAGTTTTATTATACCCGACGAAAATAGGTTAAAGAAATCCTGAGTAAAAAGTCTCTGATTATCTTGAAATGTTTTAAGCCTAATTCGCTAAAACGGCTAAAAATCGACTGTCTGGCCACGCCGGGAGATTTGTAATCCCGTCGCTCATAAACTGTTCGATGAAAGTAATAGAATTCAAATTTTGACAGAAGGCCAATTCTCTTATTTAAAAAACGTTCACATTCAAGTCGCAATCTATCAAACTTGTCAAAAATGTTGGTAAATTTAGTGTATTTTTGACAGATTGCGAATGAGATGCGAATGCGAACGTTCTTAGAAATTACGGGAATTGAATTGAATTAACCTGTCACCAAGAAATTGCAAGAGTGTATAGTCCAGGGTACACACCGTAATGCAGGGGATGGGCCAGCATACCACTAATGGATCGGCGTGCATCATGCTCTATGTCAATAAATGCTCTGGCTTTTAATGCCGCCTTTGTTGAAGTAGGTCAATTACTATGAGCGATGGCAATTACGGTCGTGTTGGTGCAATGGCTTTCATACCTCAAGCAGCGTGCTCTGGAAACACAGTTATGATTGATTTTAACAATAGGCAATATAATTACATTAAATAAACCGAAAATGTTCGTCGGAAACTTTACCCCAGTATTCAAAAGTGGATTAAAAGTTTGTACCAATTTACAATTAATTCGATTTCCTGGAAACGGAAACAATACAGATTTAAATAATGATTTGAGTCACAGTTGAATAAGACGTCTAAATTATCCAATTGTAAACTTCAAACAGTTTCATGTTGTTGCAAAACAAGCCGAAGTCCATCGCTCTAAGGTTGGTTTTAATATGAACAGGGAAGTAGTCCTGATTGGATTTTAAGGTGCATCTAGGAGACCGTTACGATAGTTAAAACGCGAAGTGGTCATTTCGCTTCACTTGTGATTGAAAAATAAAAGCGCTCGTAAATTACAGCACAGCTAGGCCAGAACTCGGGGAGAAGCGTACCTAAGATTTTAAAATCAGCGTTCTATTCGCAAATATGCATTTTATTTGCGATTCAGTCGGTTACTGTGATTTGGAGATCAATATGTAAATGCATTCGTGAGTGCATGCGGCCCGGCGGAGGCGTGAGTGCATTTTGTCGTAGAGGAAAAGGCAGCCAGCCGTGACGCCGCGACCTACTGTTTCTGACTTTGTGAGACCAACCTTGCTCTGCAGGATTTAAATGTAAAATTCTTTCACATTTTGTAACACTTCGTTTCAGTGTAGCTTAGTTTCTGAGGCATTTATTATGCACATTACTCTGCTTGTTACATGATTATTTTAAACTTGAATTTTGTGAACCTGACCTTATACCTAGAAGTTATGGCTGCCATTTTGTCAACCTTATTTAGTTATTTTAATTTGTGTTTGTTTTTCAATATACATATTTTACGTTGTTCCTATACTTTGTTGAAATCAACACGATTTTATTAATTTTCCCAAACTAAGAATATTATTTTCCCAGACCTAGCTAGAGCCTATTCTAAGGCTCTATTAAATAATTACTCACTTATAATGCTTTTCTCAGGTAAAAGAAAACATTAAACTGCGTAAAAGAAAAATATCGTAAAAATAAGTTCAAACTTTTAACGAAACCGGTATGAATATTTTATAGCCTAAAATCTTTTGCGTGAAAATTTTAGTTTTTTGTCTATTAATAGCTTGCTTAAAATATCATCTGTATTTTTCTAGCTAAGTTCACTTTTACGATTTCCGACTTTGATAGCTGCGGTATAAAAAAAAACAAGCGTAAAAAATACGGGGCAAAGAAAGGCTCAGAAGACAGGTACCAAAATAACATTTTCCTGTCCAAGCCATCCGCCATTAGAATTCACGAAAACACTTTATCAAAACAAAGATTAATGATGGCATTTTGTTAAATAGGCGAGCTATTTACAAGAGAAACACGGTTCGCGGTAGTGATTGAATAGTTGCATGTTCAGCGGTATTAAAATCCTCTGTCGTGGCTGAGCGTCGTAAGTTCGACTTAATTTTCGCTCCATAATGACTTGAGAAAACCACTAGTGATTTGATAGGCGTGTAGTGTTGATCGTTACGCGTTAACGAGACGTAATTAATATCGGCCTACAGATAGTCTAATCTGATTTGACGAGGCGGTCCGTAGGTGCTTTGGCCGGGATAAGAGATCGGCCGTTATTGCGGTATCATTAGCTGTGCGGACCGTTTTTGTTTACTATATTTAATTTACTTGATGAATTCCCGTCGTGTCTTTCATATACCTCCAATTATACTGTTCCTGAGCTATGCAGTTGATAATCTTCGTTGGCATCGTCCATTTCATTACCAAAGACAAAGGAACGAAATAAGACAAAGACGAAACCTCAAACATACTTTTCTATTAAAAGTAAAATTTTCTTTGAACAAAACACTGGAAAAAGCTAATGTAGACATGAATATTTATATATTGCTTCGCCTTATATAAGTAGGTAAAACTATGTATGTTGAATAATTCAAAGTACTGCCATAATTATTTTTAATACTACCCTGTTTGTATGTCAGTTAGGTGTTTGTAGGCTCTGCACAATGTATGCCTGCCGGTCTTCCATCTAGTAAAAGTTTAATTACGAAGCAGATCCCGAAATCTGATAAGCAAACCGTTTGATTCAAAGTACGAGTGGCACAGATAAGTTAAAAGTAAATTAAAGTAACCGCACTGCTTAGTTTGCTGATTGTTTACTATTATACCTAAGTAGATCTACGGCGTCAAAATTTGTTGGTATGCGGTTGCAACACAAGCTGTTCAGTGAAGTTAAATACGACTTAGGCGAACTTCTGCGACATACCGAACTAGACTAAGACGCCAGTTTTGGCTGCGAAACTAGTTGACTTTGTTTCAACCGCTACCTGATATAAGTCCCCGTAGTAGGTACTTCGCCAAGTTGGCTGGGACTTACGATTTTGATACTAATACTCGAATTAATATTCAGAGACAAACTACTTAGTTCAAAATGGCCTTCAAAATAAGTTTGTGTTACAAAGCTATTGGTATGTTGTTTAAGAGCTTCATATGAAATTGTTTTCTTCATTTTCCTATTCTGTGAAAGCGCAAAATTAAATAAAACCGCCATACAAAAACCGTTTTCCAAAACTTTTCGAAATAAAACCCTAGTAGTTTGCTGTTGGGGAGTTTGTTGCTCCACTTCTTCTTCCCAGCTAAAGCACTAGGAAATGGTGAAGGGTGGGCGTTTTGGGGGCCTGTCTTATGTAATTTTGACGTTCGAAAAGTGCTGATTCTCAGCCTAGTTTGATTAAATGACTTTTGAATTTTGAGTAGTAGTGATCCTTTGAGTGTCTTTCTTGGCCCAGGATACAACATCTCCGTACATTTATACGGTATTTCCATAATACATCTTATTAAGTTAACTTTAAAGAGGGATACCACTATCTATCTTGTACAGCCTCTTGCTATTCAAATCCTTGTGATAGCACTTTTATGAAGAGATAAGCTGAAATACTTTCTGTAACAAAACGAAATAAAATACTCCGCCACGAATTTCTGCGGAGATTTTTTTTTGTTTCTCGACTAAATGAAATATCATGTGGTTTATTTCTTTCTCTTTGTAACTAAATGACGTCTTCCTCGCTCCTGGTTTCCTTTTTATTATATTAACAGGGTTTTCTCCTATCTGGCAACTTTATCGCTTTTAATAATATTATTTGAAGTCATAATTCCCCTGAGTGTTCTTAATTTGATTTCTATTATCCTTTTCGACAATTCCTTATTTTCTTTTCCTCGCCTTCGGTACACTTCGGTCTCATTTGGAAAATGTATAAGTACAATAAGGCAGATTATATTTTTAAGTGTTCGACATCGTTTTTTGGTACCACTTATTGTTATAAATAATAAATTCCTTCACTACTACGCATTTATCAAATATTCGTAAAATCTAAATGTAGGGTTCCAAAAGGCTTCAAAGCAAGTCTAAATTAATGTTAGTAGGCCTCTGGGAAGTTCAGCTTTGGTAATGAACACTTCATTGCAATGTTAAATATAAAATAATTGTAATCCTGCCATCCTTTTCAAATAATTTGTCGCAGTCAATTTGATAGAAATAAAACTATTTAAACTCATTTCATTCGAATCCATTAGTGTATAATCAAGATTATGACGTCAAGATTGTAGTCGCCATAGTAAAATATTATACTTAATACTACACAATATCGCATCGTCCACGTTTTCCTCATCAGGGTAAACGTGTTGTGACACCGAGCTTCAAGCAATACACTATGATACGAGTCTAATAGTGATTCCATGCCGATACCATTGCGATATATCGCAAATTGACTTTAGCCAAGCCCATGAATACGTATTAGGTTTCACTCATAAAAATCACACATTGTTATGTGTCCTCCAAAGCACTTCTCGTCAAATGTTTGTAATATTTCATGATTCCTTTCTCACCTTAATTTCATTAGTCGGTGGTATTCAAGCGTCTGTCCTGGTACAAAGCTTTAAACATTCTTGAAACGCTCGAGTTTTGCTGAGGTTTTGCATATAATAACTCAAGCGTGATAATCTCTGCTCCCGGGCCTTAGGTACGAAATGGAAATTCTATTTATGTTTCCTAACACAGCTATCTCGTAACGTTCGAATTAGCATTTGTTTACATACGTTGTTTGCGAGTATAACGTATAATTACCTGTATATTGATTGATTGAGGGTTCGTGCGAGAGCTCTCACAAATGTACAAATGAAGCAAAAGGAGGCGCCGGCAGCCTGTTCTGAATTACAATACAAGTGCCGTAATTCCTATTGGAATCTACTTATGCGATCGATTGACTATTAAGTCCATTCAAATAGTACACAATTGCTGGCGAAGCAGCAGGTTATTTCTAGCACGTTGGGACTGGATCGCAGTAAATTGTGATGGCGTTTTGGCCTCTCGCAACGGCCGAGTCACCGGGGTGGAATTAAACGATTTATCGTAGTCACGGAGTCCGATTTCCACGGATCCCTGTCACGGCTACCAATATTGTTGTAACACGGACCTTTGTAAACGTATGTTGTATAATGTTGTCTCTTTTTGTCGTAAGTTCGTACGTAAGACGTAGGTACCTCACCTCCCGAACACTGAGGTAGTTTATGTATACTTACCTTGCTCTGTAGTTTATATTTTCCTTATTTATCTGTTCCGTGATATTTTCTTATTGAGTTTTTCTGCCTTACCTAAATAGTGTGATGTTACCTAAACGCAGCTCCTTTGCAAAGATTTTTATAGTAGCCTACTCGTGACGTCATTGTCACCGCGAAAAAAGAATACAAAGCTTCCTTAATCTGACGGAGCGCGGAGAGGAAATTCGTTTCCATTAATCTTCAGTGTGTATCTACACATGGCGCCATTTACACAAATTATTATTCTATTGCTTATATCGTAACAACCTTACGCTGGTAATATATCATAGCGCTTCATATCACGTGGGCCTGCTCTCACTCCACAGGGACAATATATCAACCCCAATTTATTTTCTCTCCCGGCTTTCAAAGCTTCCACTTTTTATTCTATGTCATCACATATATATAAAGTAATATGATTATCTTTAATTCTGTTTCTGATTCACAAACAGTTCGAGCAGCTATTCGTTTCGTACTATTACTTACGGAGATAATGTACTTTTCGAGTTCGTTTGCAGTTCCGTCTGTTCAAAGAGAGAGGAGAGTACGTACATAATGTACATTCGTAATACAATCTAGGTGAAGACGGTGTCCTATGCGGGGACTGTGGACATAGTTACATGATAAGAAGCTACGATAAAATTCTAGGTTGCGAGCCAACACGATGTGGACTCGCTTTGCGCCCTCTGTGCGTTGGTTGTCATGAATAAATAATATTTTAGGTTTAAAGGTGGCGATGGAGATGATGGTTATCGCGCTGATTGAACATTCGTTCTGAATTTACAAGTGATTGAAAATAGTAAGTGATGGTTTGTTTTAGAATATCGTAACAGATTTAACGTATCGAGAAAGATTTATACTTTTAATAATAACTCTTACTGCACACGTAACAATACAATGTCACCCATGGGCATGTGACCACCCGTATTTTTCTGAATAATCATGAAAAATTAAATTTGAATTTTTTTTTTTTTTTTTGTCGCGTTTTCCATATCTCCGATGATATTGTCTCGATTTGGATTCTGTTTATTATTTCTAAAAGCATATGAGTGTAATTTTATCGGATTAACTATTTTTTTTATTAAAATTTGTAAAAAAAAATAACATAGACCCCTTTTTAAAGTTAATTTTATTATTTTATATAATTAATTTTATTAATTTTTCATGAATATTCAGAAAAATACGGGTGGTCACATGCCCATGTGTTTCATTTCCATTTAATTATATATTTCATTTACATTGCATACCCATCTACAGTTTAAACTATATTGTTGCTGGGTGCCGGAATCGCTTTGAATATGTATCGCATGGTATGTATCATTAGCGTGAGACAAAGTCGTACAGATATGTCCACAGTAACGTTTGGATTTCTTTCAGAGAGTTCTCAAACGGGAGGTTTGCCGGGTGCCGCGTATCACCAAGAATCGCGTTCGTATTCAGGACACGTCTCGCGCTGCGGGGAGACGAGATACAAATCCCGGGAGACGGTGGGAATCTGTATACCTTCATGTTCACCTTAGCCTTATTTATACACGATTGAAAGAAAAATACGAGCATGATTGTGAGCCATACAAAAGCGCTTCACAGTTTTGTCCCATCGCTTTATTATGTTTTTTTTTTTTTTATGCTCCAAACGTAATATTTCTTCGGAATTAAATATTTTGTTTTATGTTATTTATTGTACAAACACGCAAACTAAAATAAATAAAGATCACGATATAAATATTTCACCTGAATGCAAAATAAATTTATAGATTATTGCGTATTTTATTAATTCCCGTTATCATCACTAATTAATCTAGTCAGTAATGTTTTGATTTATTTATCAATTGCATCGCAGTTGACACGGTATTTACCAAACCATGACAACGCCGATAGGGGTGCAACAAATCATGTCGCGTATGAATCACTAGCGTAACGGGCATGCATCGAGTGCCAAGCTTTCACTGCGAAAATGTTCGACTGAAAATTCAAAACTGCATAGAACAATCTAGCCTCTGGGACCTAATCCCTCATGCAAAATAAAAGCCAGTGTTAAAGCTTTCACTTTTGCTGTTATTGTGGGGTTAGCAATAGTTAGCTCTTTAAGTGAATTTTTCACATAGAAAATGATATGGAAAAGACAATTTTATATTTATCAACATGTGTCATCAATTTAATTAGATTGTCTCGTTTCTTTGAATTGAATTTATATAGAGTTTGAAGTAATATTAAGTTAAATTATTATGATTAATATTGTGACCAATGTGGATTGTAGTGTTTGTTTAATTTTTTGTTATTATAGTGGGTACTGGATGAATTTTGAATGTATACAATGTTGGTGATTATTTAAATTATTGGTACTAAATTATTGACATAAAATTATATATTAGTGATATTGATACATTTTAAATGCGTAATGAATTTTAAATATTAATGTAATGTTCTTTTAAATTGTTATTATTATTTTATTTATTATCACTGTAATATTTTCAACACAATTTATTTTGTTAAGAAATAAATGACTTATGATCTAGTGGTCATAAGCGCCACTGCGGAGCAAGAGGTCGTGGATCAGTCTTATTGACATTTTTCATCTGGAATTTCTCAGTGGCAGCCCGCAGTCTGGATTTGTGCCGGGTTGATGGCAATAGGCTACATGGGACTTAAACATAACTGGCGAAATGTGGGTGTACTATAGGTACACGTCTGCCCATCCCTTCGGGGAATACCGGCGTGATGCTACGACATCAATTTTCTTATACTAGTAATTGTAATACAGCATAGCTTATGCGGTGTTGTATTATGCGGTTATGTCTGTTCAACCGAGCTTAAGTGAAGACCTTTTGTAATTGATTAACGTAACATATACCTATGTCAATAGTTGATTGACGAGGTTAATGGAAATAAGGTTACAGTAGTCAATTACAAAAGGACTTTACTCGAGCTCGATTGAGCTGACAACCTTAAAGCATCAAGATATAATCATACCCAAAAAATACTGTAGAAATACAGTACTGCTTGGTACGCTTTGAAAAATAGAAATCTAGCGTTTAGTGTTAAATAACACTTCACGGTAAAAGAACTGTTAAGTCCACAAGTACCAAAAAAGTAGAATGTGAATAGAATTGTTCATACCATTAACGTCTAGTGTAGATGTTTTAAATTAGCCGATGCAAGTGCAATTAAGTTGTGATTATTACTCCTCATCATGCAACTGCGGCTTGTAACATGCTAGAACGAACTTCTTTTACACTTACAAACCTTTCTACCTGCACCAACGACCCAAACATTTAATAAAGTGATAAAACGCTTGCGCCGAACACGCGATGTTTTTATGATTCCATTTCGTTACCTTTTATTGCTTTTTTCGTATACCCATACTTTTAACCTTAATAAACTTGAAACTTCTGGGAATAAATAAAATGTGTACCCGATTTTCTGATTGTATCGAGGGACAAAAGTTGAAAGAAACTAAATGAAAACGTAATGAGCTGAAATACTCTCATGTAATATATACATTGGCTGAATTCTCAATTTAGTTTTACCACTTTTGTAGTACGTCTCGAAGGAATTACACAATTTTGAACTTTTCTTTTGTAGAATTTTATTTCGTCGAGTAAGTTATCCATACATTTTATTTCTATCCTAAATCTAATAGCGCGTTAGGTAATACATGAGAATTTTCGCGGCGTATTCTTAAATTGCCTCTCCGCGAGACTGTTTTCTTTCCCACATATCTCAGAAATCCACCCTAAGCGGCGTTTCACTTTTTGGTTAATATCTACCTATTGCTTATTTTCCTCGTTCATAATGCCTCCAGGGATTCCGGTGGCTCACGTGATTTATGGCTTATGCAAAGAATGAGAGGATATTTTCTACACCATAATTCAGGCTAGTTGAGATTAGAGGCGGGTCTGTGTAGAGGATGATATATCAATCTGTTCGTTTCGCCTTTTTATGCCGTCGTATATTACGCACTATTGTCAAATAAATAAAGAAATGTTGATACCTCCGGTACTTGCCGAATTTATGTGATACTAACTTTGTTACAGCTCACCTAATAGTAAGATGTAACAAATATCATAGCAATATAAAAGGTGGTGACGTTTTTACTATTCGCGAGTGATTTCACCAAATCCTATCCAATAAATATCTGCTGAAATAATATTCATGTTTACTCTCTGAACAAATAAGTTTTTCATTTATTATGTATTTCGTAAACAACGCTTTGTGGACACAATAAGCTTTGTGTAATATCTTTTATAAAAATCGGTAAACAAATATGATTCACAAATAAATAATAATAACATCCGAAATCCTGAAGCCGGATCTGCGGCGTAGTACATGATGTGCGCTACGAGGCGTAGGACTTGTACGCTACGCAGCGTAGCACTTGTACGCAATGCGGCGTAGCATTTGCCGCTATGCGCCGTAGCACTCGTACGCTACGCGCCGTAGCACTGGTACGCTACACGCCGTAGCACGCGTACGCTACGCGGTGTACCACTTATATGCTAAGCGGTTTAGCACTTGTAAGCTACGCGGCTGAGCACTTGGACTCAGGTTCTGATTGTATTTCAGTGTAAATTAAAATTCAAAAGTCATTTATTCAAACTAGGCTGAGAATCAGCACTTTTCGAACGTCAAAATTACATAAGACAGTCCCCCAAAAACGCCCACTCTGCACCACTTCCTACTGCTTAAGCTGGGAAGAAGTGACGCAACAAACTCCCCAGCAGCACAACTGTCTATTCAGTTGGAAAAACTAGATTCTATATAATAGCAAAAAAAAAATACATCACCACAAATTGTATACGCAGTCTACTGTAAAAATTGTGAAGCACGTAAACCTATACTGAGAAGGCTTTCCTAGTAGGCTTTAAAAATCATGGTAACCTTATAAAAGAAAATCATTGTTGCCCGTAGAAATTTCGATGATTTAACTTCTTTGAGTTTCGTTCCCGAAGCAAGGTAGACACAAGACTAGCTATCGAGGATAAAACAGGTTATGTATGACACAGAATGATGATAAGCTGATATTAAATTTCACAAAGTACTAGACATAAACATACCCAATTGCACAGTCAGTCCACATCAAGATGTCTCCGTGGTTCAGTAAGAACATTCCGTCTTCAGCCTACCTTAGTGACAGTGTATTAAGCGGGATCCGTCAACGTAGCCCGCGAAATTCTCTTACGCCTTTTGCAAATTGCAACGGTGTTTTACGTTGTTTAATGATAAAATAATTGCTGCAAATAAGATTATTTTGTGGAAATATGACGATTTGATGTTTTACCTAAATTAATATAATTTAATAATTATTTTATCATAATTGCTAAATTTTGATTTTCCCGAGTGATGGCCCAGTGGTTAAAGTCTCGCCTCTCATGCACGAAGTTGTGGGTTAAAATCCGGGCAAGTAGGTATCAATGTGATTTTTTCAATTCATAGGTACTTTCTGAGTGTATCTTGGAGATTCATAATATCGGTAAAGCAAAACAACCTGAGGAAACCTGGACTCATAATTGATATAAATTTGAAATCGCCAACCGGGCTTGAGCAAGCGTGGTGATCAGTGCTCATGCCTTCTCTGTATGCGAAAAGGCCTTTGCCCAGATCAGTAACTATCGGGTTTAGCACCCTCGAAAACTATGAAAACAACACCACGCTTTCTGGCCACTGGTTGCGTATGATAGTATTCGGGATAAACTGAACAGTATTAACCTGCTGCGTGAAGTAGTGACTATCTTCAAGTATTGGTATACGCATCAGGTCAACAACGACAGATGGGCGGTGGCAATTTTGGACCCGTATCAGTTTGTGTGTGGAATGAGGCAGGGTGGATTGACCTCGCCAACCCTTTTCAACCTCTACATGGATGCGCTGGTCGTCGCGCTCAGTAGTCGTTATGTCGGGTGCCACGTTGATGGTGTCTGCGTCAATAATCTTACTTATGCTGACGACATGGTGCTGCTGAGCGCGTCGACCTATGGCCTAAGGAAGCTGGTGCAGGTCTGTGAGGAGTACGCGCGTGGATATGGGCCCATATATAATGTTGACAAGAGCCAATGCATGGTCTTTGGAGCCTGCGGTGCTAAATGGCTGGAAAATGTACCACCAGTCTTTCTCAATGGTGTCCCTAGACAGAGTGGATAATTTGAAATACTTAGGGCTTATAGTCAGGGCTGACTTCAAGGACCATGCTGACATCGAACAGGAGCGAAGAGGCTGGTCGAAAAGAGTGAATATGCTAGCTCGCAGGTTTGTACGTTGGTCCGATCAAGTTAAGAGCACCCTTTTCAAGGCATATTGTACCTGACTGTACACATGCAGCCGGTGGGCTCACTACACACAAGTGTGCTACAGCGCCCTCCGCGTCCAGTATAACAACGCGTTCAGGGCATTGTTGAGGCTGCCCCAGTGCCTCCGGCATGTTTGCAGAAGCGCGCACCGACTGTTTTCACACCACCATACGCAAGCGGTGCGCATCCTTAGTGTGCCAGCTCCAATACTGTCCTAAAAATGATCGCTGAGCGATTTGACTGCCCTTACATACGACAATGTACAGCCAGGGCACTTCATCTGATTGACACTGACCTATATTTATAATGACTTGTTTGATGAAATTATTACTTTTAATTTAATTTTAATTCTTGTGACCCTTATAATTTGACATATTATTTTGATTTCGATACTGTGACACTTATAATTTGTATTACTCATTCGTTTATTTATTTGAAATTTTATTTTAATTTTAATTCTGTGACCTTTATAATTTGTACCTATTTTAATTGCATTGACATTTTATTCTATTGTGATTTATGTAATATGGGTTTTACCAGATTTTTTTTTATTTGAATAGATGTGATAAGAAAACTATTTCACTTCTCTTAATCAGTGAATCGTCTTTGGACAATTTATATTACATCCCAAAATAACAGAGACCCCAATCCTTCATTCCGTTTTATTGTCGATTCTCAAAACTTTGTATTACGTCATTGGGCAGTAAAACAATCGAGGAGCATGTCCTAGCATAAGTAAACAAGTTTGGCTCATCAATCCAATCGCCTAATAGCTATCGGCGCTTGTCTGCACATTGTATAAACTTGCGGCCAGTCCCACAATTGTCTATATCATTAAATTAAAAGCTTTCGTGTTTGAAGACCATTAGTAATATTCGCGGCACCTAAAGCCCCATCGGTACAAGGGCACGGTTGGCTAAACAGTTAACTAATTTATTATCCATAAATTTCGATCAAGAATTTGATAAGACACGTCCTCAGGATTTTACGAGTTTAGCTTGCGCTTAATCGGCTTGTAGATTGAAAATGGTAGAATTTAGGTAATCGTGTCGAGTTGAGGTAGTAACTGTTAGTTCTAGCTCGATGGTTCACAGCGTAAATCGGTTCAGTGATAAGCAAGAAACTCATTTAACTAAATTGTTATCGTCGATGATTCACTATCAAAATTCAAAAGTCATTTATTCAAACTAGGCTGAGAATCGTCAAAATTACATAAGACAGTCCCCCAAAATTTCTAAAAATCGTATCGTTTTCTTTCCATTCAATGGTATTTTCCTCCATAATGTGAACGCTGAAGAATGTTTGCTCATATATTACAAGGACCATTACGTTTCAGGAAGGGTTCGGAAATAAACACATTATTACGGATTGCAGTCTCATTTTATTTTATGGTTTTGTATTATTAAACTAAGATAGTTACATCAAAACACACATTGCGTAACAAACTGGACTGGAAGATAGTATGAACCAGTGACAATACTGTACCTAAAGGTAGGTTATTGCTGATAACCCTCACTTGCGTTAATTCGGATACAATATTCCTTTAATATTTATATTCTTGTCTGTAATTAAGTACACAATATTAAGTACAACAGAGGAATGTACTCGTTCATCACTACGTCCGAATAAACAGCAATAGGGTTATCCTAAATATCATCTAAAAAGTGAATTGTGTTTCGTTCGACCACGAAGCATGTCTAACACGAAAAACGTAACTCTAAATGCCATTTTGATATATATTTTAATATTGTCATTGTTTTAATTTAATTAGTATTAAGTATAATACTTTACAAGTAGTTCGCTAGACGAAAATGTAGAAAAACGAACTTAGCTTTTAGTAAAGAGCGTAGTTTTGCGTTAGCGTAACATCGAATGAACTAAAAGTTACCTTAGGTAATTGATTCTAGGCTATTATACCAATTTTCTATACATAACATTACGTATGTAGTTACTTTAAAATGTACAGGCTTAGAAATAAAATTGAAATTCGTTATTTATTAGTTCGTAACATAACTAGCCTACAGCCGGCCTTATTTTAAATAGTTGATTTTGCAGCAAGAGTAATTAATGATTCTTAAAGTTAGGAAGATCGATTACATATGCCACGTGAAGAGTGTTCAAGAATGTTGAAATGAAATACAATGCTGCTCTATGAAGGAGATTAAGACAAGTCCCAATTGTAGGGTAAGTGTCCAAAGTTTGGCCGAGCGCTCGTGACACTCATACCTACAACTGTTACATTAACCCCCGAGGGATTTGCTTAGAACGCACTTACTTGGGCTAAACTTACTCACAGATTACTTACTCACTTGAAATTCATAATCTAGGATAACGGACATTTCGTAACATTTATTAGATATCTCGATAAAACAGTAAAGCGGCTTGTAAAAAAATTCTAATCTATAGTTATTATTATATTTACATATATTACAAAATGTCTGTACTAAGATTAAACTATGAAAATAATCTCAGGTGATACAAAAAATGAAAATTATTTAAAACCACGAAAAATTGTGGCGGTGTTTAGTGCATCACATAAAACAAAATATTGTTTGCACGAGTTTTACAATTAAGTACATGCAAATAGTTCTTGAAAATAAAATATGGCACAGAAAATTCAAATGTCTACAATAGTTGAAAGATCGCAATGTTTTATCCAAATCAGGAAAACTATATGATTCAAATTTAATCATTTGTATAAAATATACAGTAACAGTAATGCACTCTCTGAAAACAATGTTAACTGCAATGATAACACAAGCAGGTAATACACTAAAAATAAATAGATAGGTACTATTCGAAGGGAAATTAAAAACACAACCTAGTATTATTCATTAAACACTGAGTATATAAAAATCCTAAAACAGCTACTGTACAATTACTATGGCACTGTCATTTATAAAATAATTGCTAAATATCATACTTCACAATATAAAAGGAATGGCAAAAATGGAATCAAAATGATAATTTCATTATCAAATAAAAAAGTCTGAAAACGTTAGTCAAAATATTAATTTACGATTGCTTACTCTTGATACATTAATAATATGTCCTGAAGACATAGCTCCAGAGCTGGAATGTCACCATTAGAGCCTGATCATCATAATTTTCTACACCAATAAAGTTTTAGAAACTTTTTATAATTTCTCACATGATATTTTTGCTCTCGCTTATAATAGAAACTATTCTTATGTATTATTGACTAATCTATTAACTAGATTATATATTTCTGCTAATTTTAACAACAAAATATCAAGAGTCTTTTTTATTAATTCAGTACTTTCACATAATTAATATTTCATTTTTTTCTTTATACCTCTGATGTGTAATCCGAGCACCGATTTAAAAAAGATAGTAATTGATATAGTTCCTATTCGATCTAAAACTACAACGTATTATGGCAACAAACTCTTTTGGTTAAATAGATATGAATACTTTTTATTATACGAGTTGATATGAAATATTTATCTCTTTAGAGATATGTTCATGGACTTTTAAAAAAGCTGTAAAGTTGAAATAATACGAACAAAATATCGGAACGGATATGTATCGGTAGGTACATTCTTAGACAGGTACATTTAAAACACTATTCAACACAACAACTACAAAATAATACTTTTTTTGTTAATCTCACAATCCACTTGGCAATTTACACTGACAATTGTGCGCGGGTCGCACGCCTTAGTCGTATCGTCAGTCACAATGTCGTACCGTGGTCGCAGGTCGTATGGGCGTGCTGAGATCAATATGTCTTCCATTCGCCTTCACGCTGGCGACGCAGCCCCGTAAGCCCGTGTACAAGGCCGCTGGCAAACCCAGGGGCAGTGATGGAGAACCTCCTATGAACAAACAATCATTTAACTTGACAATTTTATAGGACAAAAAGATTACGGGATAAATGTACAATACAATTCATTGTTTTGACTCGTTCTGCATACAAACGTGCAATAATATTTATTTTTACTGTTAACGTATTGTAAATAAATCAAATAGTGGAAGCTTTTATCGTTAACAGGCAATAGTGTTACTTTAAATTGAACATAAATACGATTGATGAGATAATTTTAAAGAAAAATGTTGTCAGTGAAAAAAATACATACCAATCCATAGTTTTGGGTTTGCCTTCGAGGGCACTAACAGTGACTGCGAGTATCCTCTAACAGGCGGTGTGTCATCCACTTGCAGCATGGCAAGCCTCTTCCTCCGCCTAACAGTAGCCGTGTGCCACCTCCCATCATCAACCCTTGCCTTGGACTCCACACACTGGAACCAGTCCTCATGGGTCGCCAAGTTCATCTCCTTTATGTCAGTGTCCGTGTAAATAAGCTGGAGTTTTCCGTCACTCAGACCTAGACCGACGAAGTCTCGAGGTCGTATACCAATTTTCCGCCTCCACATAAGGAGCCCAGAGTCGTTGTATGTTCGGAATTTTATTTCATATCTAATACCGCGGGCGCCGCTGTTCCTAAAATAGTTGATTTTATTTAATATCGTGTCTTATATTCTATCCTTATTGTTAGTAAACATTGAGTGGTAAAATTAGTATTGCATGCATAGTTTTAGTGAGGTAGAACCTATTTCGTTAGTATGTAGTTTAAAGTACCTACCTAGAAACCACAAGTTTTCAGAGATATTTTCATTGCCTATTTTCCTATATATCTTAACTATCAAATCTAATCAAACCTACAATATCCTATATTTTTTATTAAATTAGATTTGTTACAGCTGTAGTGGCAATCATGTTATGTTTAAATAGGTCTTTATTTTTATTTTGTTATCTTTTATATAGATTATTTTCTTTTAGATTTTGTGAATGTGAGAACGTTTTAGGCTTAAGAGACTGTAAATCGGTTGACCATTTTCTATTTTGCTTAGTACCTGGTACTTGTTAATAGGCCTACACTGACCTCTCATACCTATTAACAATGTAATTTGAAAACATTGTAATAACCATTTATTTTTACAAGAGTAACCGTGAAGTTTCTTGCCAGCTCTTCTCCATAGGAAACGACCAATTGGAACCGTGCACCTTCTCACCTTCTTCAGCTTCTGACGTTTCATAAGTGCCCTTATAGGTTTATTTGAAATAAAATATATTGAATTTGAATTGAATCTAACTAGTCTGTAGGTATTATCCTACTGCAGGGCAAAAGCCTCCCTCCTTTCCCTAATGTAACTACCTACCTAAAAAAGTATATCCTAACCTTTGGAAAAGTACTCGTATCGAAAATAACAGATATTTTGGTGATACATTAATAATACTTGACGTGTTGTAAGTATTATTATAATGAGAAAATCTCTTCTGAGAAAAAAGCGGCAATGTTTAAGAGCGTTTATTCTGAAGGTGGGCAACGTCGAAAATAGATGTTAAATATTTCACTGTTTTGATTAATTTAACAATATTACTGTGTGGAAATAAAAAATGTGGCTAACTAGCGAACTAGAATATTGATCATGAAATGCAATAATTAATATCGTAAAACCGAATGTTTAATTTTAGATGTAAAAAAACTATTTGAAAACTTTCCAAATGCGTTTTTTACACCTAAAATGGATACAACATCAAATTCAATGTTATAATTGCAATTCATTATTAATATTCTAGTTCTCTAGTTAGCCACATTTCTTATTTCTATTCAGTAATAAATATTACTACTACTATAAGAATCAAAACAGGTAAATATTTGACAATTATTTGCGACGTTGCCAACTTTCAGGATAAACCCTCATAATATAGCAATGTCCCACCTACCCTCGAAATGTATACAATTTCAGTAAGTAAAAATAGAAATCTGCCTTCATAGTATCTAATAATATTGTGTATTAGGAAAGAAAAGGTCACCAATAATTAGCGATCTTTATTCACCTATATTCCTTGCTACTTCGCTGCTATTTATAGCAATGACAAAGATAAGACCAAAAAATATAACAGTATACAGGTTGGAATTTTTGAACCTCATCTGGAGGGAAAGTACTCTTAATACTGGAGATAGTAAATTTTACTCAAAGGAAACTATCCGTTATTGTTTTAAAGAATTTTAAAAGTTTCGATTTTATGGTTTTCCTTTCATTTAATTTATCATGTTTGTTAGAGAGATTTGATTCTTATGATTGACTTTATCGATTGATCGCATAAAAATACAGGGTGTTATTTTTTCGGATTTTAGCCGGATTGATTTCCCGAGTGTGGAAAGCGAATTTTCGAAAATCTTTGAATGCAGATTTGTGTCTTTTTAAAAATAAAGGAATGTTTCCTTTGAGTCAAATTGGCTATCTCGAGTATTTAGAATACTTTTCCTCCAGATGAGGTTCAAAAATTCCACTCTGCGTATTATAACTACTTGTAAAGGTGCCTACGGAATTAAAAAATCCCTTTTGCTTGCCTCGTGTATAAGTTCAATAGACCTATCAGTTGGAAAATTAGATTGCGATGAAATACCTTATTTATTAAGGTACCTACAAATTTTGGGTCTAATTTAGACATCAATTTTATGGCCGTAATATTAAGTTTACTGTCCCGTTATTTATTTAATACAAGATGATAATTATTTTCTGTATTCATGGTTAAGGAATGAGTTTTACCAACGACTTATCATTCGCCTTCCTACATTATATGACTAAGTTCTCCTGTGTCTATTTGCCCATCTGTATGCTCGACATGTACTGCGTAATTTTCGAGATTAGCCCAGAACTAACTCGGCACTCACTAACTGGATTTCGGTTCAGTTTTCTCATCCCATAACCGTGGGAAGCGGGAAGCGTGGAATGTTAAAAGTACCTAATTAGTTATCCTGCATGAATTTTTAGGAGTGGGTTTAATATAAACCTAACCTTGATATCCTAAATATCTTCAAAAGCACGTTCGTCTTGTACTGTTGCCGTAAGAATAAACATTGGTGATAAGTACTTTTAAGAATCCCTTGTGACGTGAACGAATGAAACGTGGGCGGAACCCTAACAAAGGGTGGAAATTCCTAATAAATGAGAAACGTGTTTAGCTATGCTTATGCAACATGGTGTTTTTTGTAACATTATTTTTATTTTTAAGTATTAATAATCTTAGTGTTATAGCGACTTGTAACTATGGGTTCTTTACCACCTAAACGTGTCACAAATTCACAATTTTGGTAAGTTCGTCAATAATATTTGTATGGCTATAATCTATACAAATATTATAAAGTAAAATTTATTTGTTTGTTTGTATGTAGGGGTAATCTCCGGAACTACCAGTCGGATTCAAATAATACTTTTTGCTTTGGATAGATATATTTTATAGGCTCGCGGACGAAGTCACGGGCAGAAGCTAGTATATTATAATTTTCTATAATACTAAAAACATGTCAACACAAAATAGAAAGGAGCATGCTAAATATAAAGAAAATAGACAAAGTAAATATCAATCTTATAAGAAGAAAAACAAACGTAGCAGACGTGACTTACACTATTAAAAACTAAAATGGAAGTGGGCAGGTCATGTCATCAGGGGAAAAACGGAATATGAGCCAGAGAAGTAACAGAATTGTAGCCCAGACAAGGAAAGAGGAAAAGAGGAAGACCAATTCAAAGATGGGAAGACGATTTGAGAATTACTGCGAGACAATGGTGGAGAAAAACTCACGACCGTGAGCTATGGAAAAGCCTATGGTAAAGAGTAAAGCAGTCTGGAGAATATTGATGTCTAAACCTTTATTTTAAACAAATTGTAAAACTAGTTATTAAGATTTCTCATAAAGGCTATTAGAAATTGAAATTGAAATTCAAGGAACAAAAATAAAGAAGCTATTTACCACCTAGAACGTGTTACAAATTCATAATTTTGGTAAGTTCAATCAAAATTATTTGTATGGCTATAATTCATTATAGTTTTCTACAAAACTAATGACTTTTTGATAGCAAGCAGAATTCTAAGGATTATCGCTTTTGAGTTCATATAATTATCTAGTAAATAACCTGTTTTCACGGTTCCAATTGTATTTAGTTTATGTTTGATAAATACAGTAATTGACTAAATAACATCAAAAATAATAATCACGTTGCGTGACGAACAAAACCTATATTTAAAGACGGAAAAGCTAAACAGTAACAGTTGTTTGCTGAACAAGTCAATTGTACCAAAAGTTTCGATAAATTAAAGAACAAATAAAATAGCAAACTGTAAGTACACAAAGACACTATCTGGAAGCAGTATTTACAATCTACGTTGTTACGTTAACGTGTTTATGTAAATACGTAAACTTCGATGTAACTTATTTGACTTCCCGTGAATTTATACATTCGGAGCGGACGCCAAGGAAAGCTTGTTGATGCGCATTATTATGGCACTTACTATAAACTTTAGACAAATAAGGATATGGAGCTGTGAAGTCTTTCCGTTATTATCTTCTGTGTAAGTAGAATTTCTAAGAAAAATGTTTTATGTCTTTCCTACTTTGAAGTTTTCGCAATGAAAACTAAAATGAAAATATCTTGTTACTATTTAAATCTTTCCGTAAAGTTCTCGAAATTATGAAGTGATATACAATTGAAATCAATTGCTAATCAGTACTATCTACTAACATGAAAACACCACATGGATAAAAGTTTTAAAGTTAAAAAAACATGGAAAAACTATCATTTCATATTAAAAAAACATCATGAAAAAAAATACAAATAAAATATTAAAGGCAAGGTACAAAGCAACACGATACATAAATAAATTCTGGTATTAGGTATCATTAAATTCAGCCAACTATTCAAATTACACTTTAAAAGTGGAGAAATTTCCACGTGTCGCTATTAAGTATTCATGTTTCTGAAACCACGCGACTCACTACAACTACAAGGCAATAATAAATATATAATTTTTTACCTAAACTAACTGCTGTGACGCATTACGACTAATTTATGTAATTATGTGGTGATTCCTTCAAATGTTATCTCACACCGTAGTGTCCCTCACCGACGTCTTTGTTAGTATTTAAGCTAGAAAGATAGAACATTAGTATCAGTTATAATTAACATCAATTAGCATACATATCGAAATATTGATATCCGTTCCCGGCATTCGATGCCATGTCTCACAAAAATTAAAATAAAATCGAAGACATTATTAGTAGATTTAGCAATAAAACCCCTTATACAACAACAACGGTAAGTAAGTTAGACAAGAAAGTCAAGAGAACCATATTCATAAACTGGAAAATTTACAACACTGTATTATTATTGCTGAGTTAAGTTTTGTTAAGTAACATGAACTTTGCACATTAGGGAATTTCATATAGACATTATTTGTGGAATGAATGTGGCTATTATAGTTGGGTACCTGCGACTGCCCCTGCTTCTGTAGGAGAAGTAATTGTTTCCGTCGAAGTTGACCGGGGTCCTCTCGTTGAGCATTTCCACGTTGATCTGGACCTCGCAGTTCCTGCCTTGGTAACCATCGCGGCAAGTACACTTGTATTCGTTCAGAAGAGGTATGCAGGTGCCGTTGTTTTTGCATGGAGTCAGACCTATTGCAGACAATGGATTAAAAATTTACTCGCTGTTGTTTGAAACATCAATGGAAGTTAAACAAAAACAAAGTCCTTAATTATTTGCGTGATGCGTGAATAAGGTTAAATTTAATATCAATCTGTATTTAATTACGAACGGATCTTATTAATGTAAACATTTTAAATTAAAAGTTATGATTTAATGAATTGGCTATTTGATTGATTCAATAAATAACCAATATTCAACTTTCAGGTTAAAAATATCGAAACGTGTGAAGAGGCCGTGCACGAAATCGACTGATTTTGATCAACTTTGTTCATTAGTTGTGAGAAAAGGAAAAATAATTTAAACAAAACAATTTGTGATTTGAAAAGTCGAGTTTTTTGTTTTGCATGCGGCTGAAAGGGATATTTCAAATAAGTTAAGTATTCATGGAAAATTACAAATATTCGTTTTACAAGTTTTCCGAAAAATGACGCAAGACTGACGTTTGATAATTTTTTACAAGAAAATACTTTTGATTTTGAACATTTTTAACCTTTTCAACATCGTTACATGGTCTACTTGCTGAACAACTTTATTCGAAAAAGGATTTTTTTTCGTGCACGAAGTCATAACGAGCATTTAAAATATTTCCTTTGAATTACTAGCAATAGTTCACCTTATCGAAATATATTTCAAACTAACTAGACATTTTCTTAAAGATCATGAGTGTTTCACTTCACTTACCGTCCCCACACGGCGGTCCCGTGTACTTAGTAACTCCAGTAGTGGCACAAGGGAGTCGATCCTCGTCTTGCACAATCGCACACTTTGCCGTCTCAGCCCCATACAGAGACAAAGGGTTGCCATTCACAAAGACCTGTTGCACCGAGCCTATGAAACTGCTGGTCACGCCTGACATCTTGTGCGGACGAATGTAAGAGCTACGGAAGGTAAAGACTCCCATTGAAAGAATAGTCACGGTGAAATGTCGAAAGGTAAATCTATTTAAACAACATTATTTTAACTTTTTAAATTTTATTTATTGGTTGAATACAGGGCCTTTGGCTACTTTTGTATGTGTGTATTTTATGTCTTTTTGCTTTTTTATGTGCGTTAAAATAAACAATTTTTGTGCAGAATAAACAATTTTTCTTTCTTTCTTTCTTTTCTTTATTTCCCACACTTTTTAATATGAATATTTGGCAAGTTGCCTCGCCACGGAAAGGAACGTGATTATGGGTCATGTTCGTGTCCGAAATGAGACAAGTATTTCCTGTTTATATAATTAAGTGCAACCTTATGCAATTATTCTAACCATGAAGTTACAATAAATTAGTACTGAACTGAAAAAACAATGTTAACTGAATATTTATATTGGGTGTTTTTTAAAGCCTGATTGGTACAACATTCAAGATTAAATAATCAATTTCACTCACGGTAAAGATCCAATGAAAAGAGGCAGAGTGAGTTCTAGATGTGTTAGCGGAGGAGATGAGTGTCCTCTCTGAGTAGGATGGTGGTCTAACTGCAGGCTGCCGTGGCGACCTGACCTAGAAACTCGAGCTCGATGCCAACGACCCTTCGTTATAGGCACTGGAGACCTACACACAACAAAAATAACACTGTAGCTCAACCACCCTATAACCATGAAAAAATACTCAGACCGTTTAGGATATCGCATAAAATAAATTTCTCCTTAAATTAAAACACGGTACTTACGTTATATTCGCAATACCGCTCCCCAAATTGTATCTAAACTGAAGGTTACCATTAACCAGGTTAATCGCTATAAAATCCCCCTTGGCTTTATTAGACTGGCCGGTGTAAAGGAGCATTCCGGAAAATCGGTTCGTTAAAAACCAAATTTCAATGCGGAACGCTTTGCCCAGGCCTTCGAGTGGCGGCAATTCAATGTAGCTCGTCCCATTGAACTGGGGGGACCAAGTTTCCTGTACCACATTTACATCTGTAAACAAATTGAGCATATTATAGTTTTAACATACCTAAATTACATTAAACATATTATGTAATTGTTATCTGGAATGACGGATGTTTGTACGTAATAACACTGACCATTGTTGCAAGTATTTCCATTGGAACCAATTTCACCTCCAAACAAACAGCGGCAGACGTGTCCGCCGTCGGCTCCGATGTCACACAATAGCCCCTCATCATATCCGCAGGGATTCGACTCGCACGGATCTAATCTCTCGTCACAATTGGCTCCTTGAAATCCGATAGGGCAGCTACAAGTATATTCGGTTGCCGACCCGTCTATAGATTTACACGTGGCGCCATTCTTGCATGGCATACTCATACACGGGTTAGATTGGCACTCTTGAACGTTTTCTATAGCAACGACTAATGAGTCCGGACGGCCCAATTTCTTTGTCACTTGATGACGTATTATCCTCAAGTATTTTACGCAGCCAATAAAGCTGCTCCGCGTGCCAATATTATCGAAGACTCTGTATGAATACATTTATTATTAGACACTTCATTGATTACTATAGCGAGTATTGAACATTATATTAATAAAAAGATTAGTTGTGTGAAACATTTAATTTACCTAGAATAGTTAGTAGGCACGCTACCAATGTAAGCGTCTTCATTCAAATCTAGTGCTTTTAAATGGCCACTGGATTGGCCGACCACATCTTCCATATCGTCGACTGATAAAATCCCGTCGCGATGGTATCGCTTCGCTGACACCTTGTGATACTCGTTTAACGTTATCTTTTCTAGTGAAGTAAGTATTAACACTCCGTTTCCAAGATTATACCTGTATTGAGAATGAGATTAAAATGTAAGCGAATTTCAAAAGCAGTTCGTTGTTTTATCAAATCCAATAATCTTAGTATTTTATTATATTCACTTGGAAATATTGCTTACCTAAACTCTAAATATCCGTTTACTAAGGCGAGTGAAACAAAATCACCGGTGCCGTCTGGTTTCTGCTGATTGTACAAAATAACGCCGTTCTCGGAAAAGGCTTTAAATTCGATATCGATATTCAACTTGTGGTAAGCTTTCAAGGGTTTTAGTCTGATGTAAGAAGTGCCGTCGAACGACGGAGTCTCTATGTAGGTGCCCAGAAGTCCGTCCTTTGCGAGGGACTCGCAGTTCAATCCGGTATAAGGACCGGCACACAAGCATGTGTAAGTGGATCCAGGCAAATCAATACATGAGCCGAGGTTGTAACATGGCTCTGACAAACAAGCGCTATATTCTTCAGTCGTCTCTTGTGGCGTTTGTTCTGTCAAAAGAAAAAGGGTCAAATAACCGAGGCGTTTTAGGTATTTCATAATAAGAAATATCTTAAAACACAAAATTGAATAAATAAAATGGAAAACCTAATCCACCTTAAGCTGTTGAGGGCGTGTAGGCAGCGTAGCGCCTATTTATAAACTTTTCTCTGATAAAAAGTTGCAAAATCAGGTGTGTACTTGTAGTTTTTTGTTAGAAAGAATTAATTTGTAGAAAATAGTTAAGACTTTTACGACCTTTACGAAAAAATACAGGTGGCCCGCTCAACCTTGGGCCACACAGAAAGCACTCAAACGTATTTAACTATCTAAGCAGCTTATCTAGCAATTAGTGACGATCACGAATTTCATTGACACATCTAGGTATTATTACAGTGAATTACCGTTCGACAAAACGGGACTAGTCATGCGGCACTTATCGCCCTAAGAGAGCTAATCAGCCATTGGTCTAAGTCGCCGGAAAGGAGTTTGCTTTCCGAGTCTCATGACTGAGTGAGATAAGCTTTCATGCGAGAATATTCCCGGGCGGACAGACAAGACACTCCAACTTGTCAAGTTTATAATTATGAGAGAATGAGCTACTTACTTTGCAACTAAATCTAGGAATGTGCCACACTAAGTAAAAGGGTGAGTGTAATATAAAGTAAGTAAATAAGACAAGTTGTCGGCTACTCAACAAAACTAACCTTTCAGTTCATTAAAAAATACATATACTTGTTTTTGTATGTTTGTAAAGAGTCGAGAGATCTCTGGCAATAAAACAATTACAAAAAATCTTTCACTTATAGATAGCTGCACAATTCCCGAGTGACTGGATAATTTTTATGCCAGAAAAATGCACGATTCCTATGTGAGAATTTCCGTGAATTAATTATTATTGTGATGTTATAGTGATCTCTAACATAGAACTTACCAACACACGCCTTCCGATGTAGCGTGGGCACATGTCCCGCGCGACACACGCAAGCCGCGCGCGCGCACTCCGCACCGGGCAGTGCGGAGCAATCACCATCGTCTGCGCATAAATCGCCTAGCAAGGCACCCACCGCACCTGAACCCACCGTTGCCGTGGTTGCTACGAGGAAAAGTTGCAAAGTCACATATTTGAAGCCAGAACAAGCCATGTCAGCTTGGGCACGCTAAATAAGGAAGAAACATGAACGGAGTTGATCGATTTATTCATTCGACTGGGGTCTTCGGAGTAATCTATTACAGTTAGTCAGAAATTATGGAAGCTAAGAATCCGTTGATAAAGAATTGAATAACGTCTCGATATTATTTTAGAAAAAATTGCTAGTGTAAAAGCAACAGCTGACTTATCTCAGCTACAATAGCAAAAATAATCAATGCAGGTTTTAAGCTTGAACACGTGTTAATCTTAATTGTTATGAATTAAAGATGACAAATTCAGTAACGTAAAACTGGGATGGAACAATGAACAATGGGATGGAAAAATAAATATATTGTTGGAAATCGATACTTGAAATGAGTAAATCTAAAAGCTCTTATGACGGACGCGGGAGTAAAATTAAATATTGATGATTCAATATTGACGTAATAATAACACAGGATGGAAAAGCGGATACTGTCTGATAAAATTGTTTGTCCGTAACGTTTTTAATAAAAGACTTTGTTGCAAATAAAATTTAAAACACGCTAAAAATGTTTGCGCCGAAGGCTCACCTTTGAATTTTTGTCCGGATAGTATGCTGTCGAAGTCACTGGGTGTTTCTTTCCTTGTCCAGTCGTATTTGTTGTAGTATTTGTCTGGGTTGAGTAGGTGTCTGGTGGACTTGGAAGCGGCGCCATCGTCCTGCTGGGTGAACTGTATGGGTGAGGATGGCCGCGGTGGCCCGGCCGTGCCAGCCACTTCGCCCAGCTTGCACGGACCGAATGCTTGCACTACAATATCCTCTTGCGTGCGACACGCTTGCAATTTGAGGTGACACTCAGACTCGTAAGTTTTGCCATCGCTACCGCATACCTGTTGGTTTTGGATAAACTTAGCTTCGTTTCACCGGGAAAATTACAAGGTCGTGTTCTTACTAACTTCCTGACACAGATAATTTCAAAATTGTTATAAATTATGGAATATTAATAATTCGTAAGCTTATATAATGGAGGGAAGAATAGCAAGTTAGCTTGAGGTAAGGCGGTGTGCTCACCAGCATGTTGGTGTCACTGTCTGAGCAGGGAGCGGCGGCGCACTCGCACAGCGCGCCCCCAGTTCGCTCCGTGCACACCGCGCCGAAGTAACATGACAGCTCCGCGCATGACGATACCACGCCACCCGTTTCTGCTACAGAGGAATAATGTTTTACGTGACAGACAGCTGCCCAATGTTGGACTAACCGAACAAAAGAGCAGGTCAGGAATTCATTAATTAAAACTTCAAAGTGTATAATTTATTACGTGTGTCAACTACATATCTGTGGTAGGTACTTTAATGCTCCGTGGTAAAATGAACCAGAGCACATTAAGCTCCGTTTATAAATAGATAAAAGCCTTTCACAAATATTCTGGGAATTCGTTCGGTACATCAAAAGTACTTTCCTATCCTAATCAAAATCTCCGTTATACGGAAAAGGGAGATTTTGATAAGGAGTATCTGTGTAGGCCTAATTAAATTAATAATACCATATAACCTTACATACAACTGTATACCTAGCTACTGCCTTCGTAAACAAGTAAAATTATATTAAAACTTAAAAACCCCCGACACAAAGATTTCCTCATTTTTTTTTCCTACTCCATCACCAGGCCGTGTTCATCTATCATAACTCATAACCTATTCATTGAGACCATTCCAATGAGCCCAAACACGATACCTGTGCTGTAAGTTGGTAAGGGAGTTGGGTATCCTGCATATTCCAGGTGATGCAGCAGCATCAGTTCAAGGTTACTATGTTCTTCTAATATCATTGAAGTAACAGAATACCAAATTTCAGATTGATCAGACCTGTAGAAGACGCTCACATCCATTCATCAACTAGAAAATTGCTGATAATCTTCAAACGGCTGAACCGATTTTGAACCATCATCGCTAGAAAACCTGCTTTCAAATAAAAAAAACCGCATTCAAATCGGTTCCCCCGTTTAAGAGCTACGGTGCCTCAGACAGACACACACACACATAGCTGTCAAACTTATTGCGTCGGGGTTAAAAACGAAGAAAAACACGGAGAAAACTATGTACATGCACACAATCGTGCTTAAATAACTACCTACCTACAATAAAGAAAAACGGTTAATACGAAAACATCTTAACGTGGGTCAGGCATGGCATTGTTGTAAGTACCTTTGTAATGAGGACCCTAAATCTCAGTGAAGAGTGGGTTTGTGTTTTTTTTTTTAAGAAAATACGACTTACGGTCGGAGCACCCGTTGGGTCCTAATCTGCGTCTGTGGTCGGCACACACGGTACACTTTTGTCCTTGAACCCCGCTTCGGCAAACACATCGACCAGTCATTTGTTCACAATCCTCTCTGACTGAACCGAAAGCTGAACACCCGCACGCTAAAATAGAACATAACATTTTGAATGGGTACAACCAAAGATATAAATATGTCGAGATAGAAAGTCAAAGCTGTGAACTCGTCGAAAAATATACCGTCCAACTGTTAGCCGCTAAATGCACAATGACAGCAGAATGACGTGGCGCAAGTGTGACGTAGCTGTCACACACACCAGCATAAAAATGTTGTTTATTTTAGTTATTTTGCAGGGCGACACTCTATCTAGACATATAAATAATCAAAGGGCTAAATGTATTTTCTACACAAATGGAAACTATAGGAAAAATACTTTGCAACATTGGAACATAAAAGAATGTGTCGATAATAGAAAAGGGGAACGCATCAAGTAATAATGAAGAAGTATACGTACGAATACATCCAGTGTGACCGGAACCAATCCTCGGCAGCCCCCAATAGCCGGGCTCGCATCGGTCGCACTTGAGGCCGCCGACACCGGGCCGACAAACACACTGGCCGTCCTCGTCGCATCGATCCGACACCGACCCGAGTCGGTTACAACCGCAACTCGAACTCGTGATTGGACACCCTTCCTCATTAGGACCCGTGGCTGCGGTCGAACCGTCCGAACAACAGCCATACGACAACTCCGAACAGTGAGATATCTTCTTTTCCTCAAATTGTCTTGAATCGTCTGTACAATAACGAATTAAGGAAATTATAACCAAATTTTCCCTTGCATGCGCCACCAGTCACACACGAGTGAATAAAATACCCTATGTTATAAGATGGAGACAAAGGATCCGAAGCGGCAACGGCTAGCGTGATTGTATCCAATTTACTGACTGGTGCCGTGTACCGTTAGTATCTCCACTCTGACAAATCACCAGTTAGGTATCATATTATATGCATGAAACCAAGATTTGCTTTGTTGAAATATCAGAGAATAGTAAAGTTATACCTATAATAAAATATGATGGCCACTACAAATCAGTTTCGCTTTTAATTAAAATAGATTAATTGTAACTGTACAAACAATTAAAATCAACTGACTAAATGGAATATTTGTCTGGCGCAGATATAATTATAACAGCTGTACATTTATAGGGTACAGTTGTACAATACAAATGGTTATTACACTTGTTGGATGTTAAATGTTAGAAAGTTTAGTCTAAATGGACAGTGTATTCAATTAGGGTAATGAACACCGAGACTTAATGAGTTTGAATAGATAAGGTTTAATTCAATTCAAATAAACGATAGAAAGTAGATTCAAACAATTGATTTAGTGACATAGATTTGGAGAAATTATTAATTGTAAAAGCGGAAGGTACACAACATCACATGAAAGCATAAATTGATATTCATAGTTCTTTCTATGTGAATACGTAATACTTACTTTTAGGGCAGCACCGAGCCGCAGTCAGCGTGATATGACAGTAGCTGCCAACAGGGCAATCCTGCCGGTGCGGCCCGTTACCACAGTCTATTTCGAGGCCAGTGGTAGCATCAACCATTGCTTTATTATTACCGCATGGTCTTACTTCCATACCTGCGGTTAACAACAATAATTCATTGCCGAGAATGATGGGTGTGTGAAATTATGCTCTACTAATATTGCTATAAACTAAGAGAAAGTGTTAGTATGTTTAGTAAGCATGATGACGAACCTTTACAAAGATCCAGCGGTCGGAGTCTTAGCTCAAGTTGTTTCTGACATCCTTCTTTACGCATAGCACAGAGACTGGGATAGAGTCGGAAGTCTGACGCGCAGACAGGGAAGTATTCGGTTTCGTGCGGACATTCGAATAGGCAAGAGCAGCGTGGGTAGCCGTCGGAGCCGATCTCGCAGCTGGCGCCGAAGTCGCAGCGGATGTCGCGGCAGGCGGAGGGCCCGGCCAGGTCGGTGGCGCCCCCCGCGGTGGAGCCGTCCTCCGCCTCCGTGGTGGTCATCGCGGTCGTCGCTACACCCCCACCCAAATATTTGCGTGTTAGTCGAGCGATAAAGCGAAAGTTAGTTTATTGATTGACGATGGGTCGCTTTATTGAAATTACTGCTAACAACTGGGTTGATGTCGTTCCGATAGTAAATATTTTCTCTTGGATCAACCATTTTTACTGAGACCTTCCCCAGCGATTTAATGAACTACTATTTTCGGGATAATTAAACTTAGGGAAAACATAATGAATTCAGTAGAGTTAGAAGGAGTTAGTTGTGTTACATTAGGAAGCGGAAAAGATTTATAATTAAAAAAATGTGTTGTAATACGTACTCATAGCAATTGGTGGCACAACGGCGAGCCTGTCTTTGCAGTCTCCATAAAATATGACGTGTAGTGTGGCTGGTGGAGGTAGCCTACATGCTGCCTTCTGCAGTTCACACTCATTGGGGAAAGTCTGCATGGTACTACCACAAACTGGTTCACGAGCAGCGCCAGTGCAGTCCGTTGGACATATACACTCGCCGGCAGCGCAATGTGCTCCAAAAGCACATTGAACACCTTCACATAGAGCTGTTAAAGAAACATCAAATAAATAAACGGAGCTATCATTCAAGTTCCAATATTAATCAAGTTTAATTAAATCTATAAAAAGGTTTTCAGGAAGTCGACACGAGCGAGTCGCGAGTCGCGCGAGTCATAAATAATAATACAAGCGCGAGTTTTATTTCGTCTGCGCTGCAAGGTTACGACTTTGTAAGCACCCCGGCTGAAGTTTTCCGAGAAACGAATGGCTGAACAGATAATGTCATTACGTTGGACAATTGTGTGCTTCCTGTAGTACTCTCTCATTCTGCCGCTAAGGAAAATTAGGCTTCCTCGTTCTCTCATTCAGGAATGAGGGAAGACACCCGTGCAAATTTAATAACGATTGTTTACCACTTCTCCGCAAAATGAAAGTCTTGTGAAAGCGGTCGATTAATGCCGGACGGAAAATGGAAGGAGATGTTTTGTAATAAAATTTTAAAGTAGGAACACTGAAGACACAACAATACCTTCCGCTGAAATCGGTAAGGACGAAAGTTTCGTAATCTTTAACAAGAACCCACAAATTAATGGGTTGGTTATTATAAGGAATATAAAAGGTTATACCTCAATTTTCATTGTCTGTAGTTTCACATTTTAATAGTTGTGGTAATATTTCAAAACAACAATAATTGTGTGACGAATACAAAATATACGAGCAGTACGTGACTCAAACTCACAAACTCAAACTCAATGAAAAGCATTTTTATCTGAATGAATGTCTTTATGTTTAATGTAGAGGTCTAGAAAGTAATAAAAAACGTAAACGCTCGATACACACTCATGAAATGATGTTTCAAGAAATAGAGCGAACCTTTTGAAAGATTCTATTGATGTGATTTATACACTCGTACTTGTGTGAAGACCCAAATACAATGTTATATCTAACGCGATACATTCTAGGTACATTTCCATATGATTAAAGAAATATTTTATGAAAAAATAAAACTGAGGTCACGAATCTAAAAATACATATGAGCGAAAATATTATCAATCTTTATTGTCAAGATTTGAAACCATTAAGATCGCTGAATCCCATATTAAAGCTGCCCCCGGAAATTAAATTTAACAATAGAATCGCAGTCCTCTCATTTCCAATATCTCTCTGATATATCGGTACTTATTTACTTCAGTAGCGTATATTTTGGAAGATAAAATATTCCGAGCATCAACTCGACGATTTTGGGATGTTAAATAAGTTGGATTTTAATGGAATATAAATATTCTTTGTTCATCGTCTCGAGTTGAGTGACAGGTTTTTACTTTGATTTTTACTTCTAAAGTCTTTCAATAAGTGTATCGGATTAAAGTCTAAATTCCGACGTAGACCTCCCGCGATTAATAAAGTAACCTGAGGATGCACAACACAAAGGCGATTTACCTAATCTCACTCTGTTTCGGGTACGGCCGTTATGGTGAGACTTTAATCCGGTATCGATCTCTAATCCCTCTGCGCAATACCTAAGCCTATCACGGATTTATAAAAAACTCTTTGTTCCTATAAAATGCCTACACTATGAAAAATCACAAAGCTTACAATGGTATATATTCCAGTCTTCAGGACAGACAAGTGTTATGTTTTTTTTGTTAATAACGGAGTTGTAAATATAAAACTCTTGGTTAAAATAAATCGTCAGTTTCCGTGGCAACTAAGTTGAAATAAGGATGTACCCATCAATCTTGTGAACTCACCTTTATATCTACTAACAAGTGATTAATTAAAATTACTGAACTCTGGCGCTCTACATATGAACGTTAAGGCATTGTTCGTCAAGACCTCATTCCTATTAGCTTCAATTTTTGAATATTCTAATTCTCAACTCTCTCAGTGCTCAACTTACTGCTCAGCCTGTATTGTTAAATAAGCCTTTTGTGACCTTTTGAGAAAGAATTGTGTATAAAATTTCACGAGATTTTGTTTGCTACAGGTTTTTGTTTAGGAACCTAGTCTTTTGAAAACTGATTCAAACAGTAAACACTTGAATGAAAACATCTTTTCAACACAATTTCAAAGCCTCCAGACCGTTTGTATTGTATTATTTATACCCAAATAAAAGAAACCTTTGCTAAGTATCTAATGTATGGAAACCTGGTCGATAAATTCTAATAGACGAGCTATCAATATTAATTTACGTATTTGGAGTTCAAACTTTGAATCTGCGTACTAACGATAAAGTAGGAAGTTGGCTAAGCTTTAATTTCACATGATTTCATGTTAAAAGCTTTTAGAGGATTAGTAGTTTCATATACTGGTAGGTATAAGCCATACCAATATGCTAAATTAATTGAAGAGTCTGTTGTATTGTTGTGTTTGGTCATTGTTAATTAAAAGGTATACCCAAATTAATTAAAGTTTTCTACATTAAATTTGACGAAAATTTAAAATGTGAACTCTTAATTTAATTAGGTATAATATCGCCATTGTGATGTTTCATGTTAAAGTGGAGGTTGGAGAAGAGAGATATACATATCCTCAAAATTCGAATTTTGAGATGTACCACATACTTTTGGTGCAAGTTTACCTCTGTAAAGTATACCGAAATTCGTCCAGATAGATTATTAAACAAGTAAATTTTGCAAAATGCATTGGCCTCATAAATACAGGGATAAGCAGGTTATGATTACTTGACATTTAATTTATTAGGAAATAGGTAGGTTTTCTTGATGGAAACACTAATCCACGTTGTCTTTAAAAATAACCGCATACGCTAACGTTAAATAAACGAGAAAATGTAAGAACCTTCTCCTAAAAATGTAGGAAACATTTTACATAGCAAAAAGATTAATGGTACCTATTGCAGAATTTGAAATTTTTAAAGAACATCAAGCAATATAAGAGATTTAGACAATAAGCTAATTAAACAGAATGCACGCAATGACATTCAAAATTTCCTAAAATCAAAATACCAAAATTACACTTGTGATAATAATAATGACATTGGTAAATGACTCACCACAATCTCCTTTGTATGCGAGCCGCAGATCAGTTTGTTCTCGACACGCTGTCGAGTCCAGCTCGCACTGTGACGGGTACGTCTGCCCATCGCTCCCGCATGCCACGTCTGATTCCTGCCACCAAGGAACAAATTCACGATAAGCTTTAACAAATACAGGACATGGTGGCATTTCGTTTTTGTCAGGCATGATTTAGATATTAACTCAGAAAGTAAAGCCAGTAGAAACGAACTTGGGCAAGATAACGTTAGTAGACAAAGAGTGATCTTCTTTTGAGCATCATTTTTTCCTGAAACCGTCCGTCTTTTCTGTGGAAATTATGTGTAGGTACCTAAACATAATTTCCACAGAAAAGGAGAAAAACCAGGCCGTAATATTCGCTGCGACATTAATTTTCGTAATGTAAGAGGCGCCATCCATAACGTACTAAAGTCACCAAAAACGTAACTTATAAGGCAATTTAGGACAGAAACCAAGAACACCCATCTGACCATCTTCACGTAGAAATAAGAAAATAAGCTAGAATAATCTTACGGCTCACAAATCTATTATTTATCGTGGACAGCCCGCCTGACTTTCATTTATCTTCCCGCGCAGGTTTGACTCGAGCATTTTGTTATGAATTCTCAAAAGTATTTTATTGTCATAACTACAAAGCATTGGCAACTTTAAGCCGGAACAAGGTCAGCATCTTAATTAGCAAATGATGGAGATATCTGCGCGATATTATTGTTAAGCTTATTATGATCCGGCTCCCAAACCAAAGCAGTATAATCACAGCTTCTCTTTCACCAATTATGTATTGTTTGGTTGCTTATTTCGGTGTATTGTTTAAAATCGGCTTTACTTGATTGGTTCGAAACTGTAGCCTTAAGAGGTTATTAGATTGACTACTTAATGAATATTGTATACTAGTATAGCACCTACTTTCTTTGTGAATATTGCTTTAATTTGAAATTGCTCTGAATATAATATTGCCAACATTTCAGTTATCAATATTGCGAACGTATGAACGATTTTCAAACTCTAGGGCCACGCGAATTTTGGATGCGTACACGTACGAATACGCACGAACGATCTTGAGCTTCCAAGTACAAAGAGAGCGCGCAGATTGGGTGCGACTTAGTCGTACGTATTCGTACGTATAGTTCCGACGTCCGTAAACAATCCGAAGTTGTTGGGATTTGTTCTATTTGACCGAGAAAAACGTATCCAGTGTGCGCACTCAAATCGTACGACCGTTGTCGTACGTGTACGCACGAGTGAAATTCGTACGAAAACGCATCCAAAGTGCACGTGGCCTAGTACCTACAGTGCTTAGTGAGAAGAAAAAAAAAACATGTCTTTCATATTATTGTAATTAACTGGATGCAATAAGTATGACCTAATTATGATTGGTAATCATTCTCACTTTTCGGTAGTTGTCGCTAAATCATGAGCTCGAATTCTCTCGGGAAGTTCACATATTACATCACACCTAGTTTGTAACAGTAGCAACTTGAGCTGATAACTGCCATAACTTAATATGTAATTGCTCAATATATTGTACCTTAATACCACTTCAAATACCGTTCAGCTATGAAATTCTACAGGTCCTTGTATGTATTAATTATAATAGATATACCCGTAAGTTACCCACGTATGGAAGCTTCGAATTCCTTCTCAACTCGGTCTTACCACTACCTTCTAAGGACATGTACCTCAACGGTAGGAAGGCAGGAATTTCACCGAAATGCTTTAACCAACCAAACAATAATGTTATAGGAATGTTAATCCTAAATGGATTAACATTCTACTCGTAGTGGTCTGACAACGAAAACAAGGACGATCCCGAGAAAGATGGGTCGATGATAGAAAAAGTAGCGGCCAGAATTGGCTGGCAGAGCACAGGACAGAAAAGAGTGGCAAGAAAGGGTGGAGGACTGACAGACTTTAGATGAATAAATTTTCTCAATTTTATTTATTATTTACTTGTTTTGTTATACTTTGTTATAATTTGTTATAATTTGTTATACTTTGTTATACTTTGTTATACTTTGTTATACTTTGTTATACTGTGTTATACTTTGTTATACTTTGTTATACTTTGTTATACTTTGTTAAACTTTGTTCTCTTTTAAAATTAAGGAATAAAGAGGCTTTATTATTATTTTTATTATTAATGGTGTGACGTGCTAACTGAGGTATACAGGTGGCCACAGTAACTTTTAGTTAGTTGCTAAACCTTAATGGTATTTATTTTTGATTACATCCGTTATGCTTTGCCAATAGTTACGTATTAGTTAGGCAGACGTGGTTAAATCATACTCGAGTATCGATATTTTACTGTCCATTTCTTCCTACGCAGGGACCTCAAGTTATATGGCGCTGAGATGTATTTCGCCAGACTTACGTAGGCATTCATTTTATTATGCCAAATCAAAAACGGTATGCGATATACCGCAAGCAAAATTAGTGTTTTGATGCTATTGTGCATTGTTTGGAGGTGTTTATATCCTATGTTACAAAGTTACGCTAGTTATTCGAAGAGGCAATAAATACGGGTGTAGTAAATTCAGTGGGTACAATACCTGTGCCTCGGTGCAGTTGTGGTTGCAGCGACATATGGGCCGGCCGCTGTCGGCGTCCACGACGCAGTCGCCGCCGCCCTTGCACACGATGTCCGAGCAAGTCTCTGAACAATACACGTCTAATTAGAATATTTAACACACTAACACGAGAAAAGCTAATTATTTCGTTGTCATAACATGGTGATATGTAATGTGAATTCAGTTTTTGCGTAGCAAGTGTTCAGACTTTGACCTCTCATATCAAGTTCTTGAGGTCTACAATACGCAAATGCGCGTTGCTTCAAATACGGTGAAGGAAAACATAGTGAGGAAACCGACATGCTTGAGATATATTTTTCGACGGCATGTGAAGCCTAGTCAGAAGCCCATGGGCGGCACAAAAACTCTGACACCAGGTTAGTCAGTAACCACATGGAAAAGAAAGAGGTCTACAATTTTGTTATTTAATGTTATACTATTTTCAAAAAAAGTAAACTTATCTAGTAGAGAACATTGCTTTAATTTATTTGTTCTTGACAGGCCCATGATATAATTGAAATTTAATATTAATCCATAAACATACGGTCTTAATAATATTTTTAGCGAACAAACTCAATAACACGTAAATCAAACAAAGTTCATAAATTCTGATTTAACGTAATTTTCTAACAGAATGATTGATTCGGTGTAATCCTGTATAAAGTGGCCTTTGTGATTTATCGACAAGTGGTAGCTTGAAACCCTTTGAAAGAAATTCCATTAAACTGTGACTAAGCGCCGGTGAACGGCTCTATCAAATATTGTTTCAATAATTAATAGCCACGCTCGGACGCCTTTAAATAATACAATTAATCCGTATTCTCCGTTCATCAATCCGCGTCGCGTTCAATTTCCATTGAGCCATTTTAATCTCTAATTGACATTTCAGTGCGCAATGATATAGTAACGTGCAATTTATTACTGTGTTGAGGACCGCGAACAAATTGAACTGAATGAGTTTCAGCGGAAATAAATGAGTGTTCATGTAAAAGTACGCGGGTTTATTAAATGTTGAGTGGCCACGCTGCAGCAAGCGCTTGGGCTTCTTTCATTAAAAAGATTTTTTAATATCAACGAAGTTATACATTTTTGTTCCATGTTGCTAACAGAACAATAGTGATAAAATAAGCGTACTAGCGTGCTTTTAGCAACGTATTTTCAATAGATACTGTAGGTATATTTCAGGCAGTTGAATGAACGCTAAGTGCTGTACATGTGTGCGCTTTCCTTGTTGAGAAGCTGAACTTCTACCCCGACTTCAAGCTCCACTGGCAGCACAAATTCGTTAAAGCAAAAATCTGCTACTTTATTTTCTTGTATTTTATTATTGCCTACATAAATAATTTAGGCAAAATCTTGAACACCGCAAGAAATGTTTTATTCCAAAAGAATTTTGTGCGCCTTTTATTGACAATTTCATAAAGAAAAAGATTTTCATCACGGGAAATTGATAACAATTTTTCTTCAAGAAATTCTAAATTATATTTCATCTCCGGATTCGGCGTCGCGGTGAGGAGACTTTAATTTAAATGACCTATGAAAGCATTTTATTTTTCTTTGGGACGTAGAAGAAATAAATCACCACCGAACACACTTGTTAAATCGTAAATTAATATTATACCTTGAAAAGATAAGCTTATAGTTCTCAACAACGCTTACAAAGTTTTCTTTAGGTTGTCTATATTTAATTAGCAAAGTTCTTCTAATAAATTAGTTCACAAAAGTGTTCTGTTTTGTGCCTACAGGGAGTCGGGTAGCTACGGAATAAAAACACGGCCAAGTATACGAGGTGGTATGTACTTATAACATATAGATAGGTGTATTAGAAGGTTAACATAACAATTTTATTCCGTTTCTGAACACGAAATTAGGACATACGGAAATTCAAGATTTAACATTTCCACAGAAGAAAATACGTATTATGGAATTTACAACTCATGTTAGAACAAGATGGTATTATCTTACTGTCAATGATCCCAGTAAGAAACGTACGCGTACCTCGACGGATATATTGCAAACGATGCGTGATCATCGCGTGTTTCACAGGATGGGACAAGCAGATTGGAGTACATATTTCTGTGGTGTAGATAGACTCACGGCATGTTCCATTATACAGCACCCGCAGCTCTTCGTCAGTGACGCCTTCCTGGCAGGCGTGCATGCGCATCTTGCACTCGGAGCCGTACGTGTTGCGGTCGGATGCGCACACGGGCGTCAGTGTGGCGTCACACACGGGACATGCGCACTGGGCCGCGCCACCTCGCGCCACACATGCCCCACCCCACGGACATGACGCGCGGGCGCATGGGTTTTCTACGCCTGTTGGAAAAATATTTTATTGTTTTTCTTTCGAAGAGTGTTAAGTTGAGACGTTTTTGGGATAGGTATATAGGTATCTTCAAGTAAAATAATGAAATAAGTAGAGTAACCACAGCTACTAAACAATTGAATAGGCAAGTACTCGTAGGTTACAAAACAAAATAGCCAACTGAATTTCCATATTTATTTTAAGCTTCTCAAGTGGTTAGTATGGCTGACTGGTCAACCTAAGCCGAAGTTCATACAAAGTCAAAGCTAACCACGAACTTGGCTAAACCGCGTCACATATTCACGAGCACGATTTTACGTTTCAAAACATTCAACTTACCGCAGGGTCCTGTGTAAGCAACTCGTACATCTCGATTATCTAGACACGAGGCGCGGTCCAAGTGGCAGCGGCTTTCGTATGTTCGGCCGTCAGAACCGCATACGGGCCGCGTGAACGGCTCGCACTCCGAGCCGCAGCCACAGATGGCCACGCCACGCGCGTCAAGGGAACAGTGCTCGCGAGCACCACACTTGACCGAGTCGCACGGATGTTGCGCTATTACAAATTAAACGAAATATTTCCAACAATCAATTTAAACACGCCCGTGACAGCTTTCAAATCTATTAAATCTCAAAGACCCCGACATAAATTTATTACGAACAATTTAACACAAAAGTTAGTTAACTCTGATGGATAGAAAGCGAGAGAAAGCAGCACTTGTAATATTAAAACTTTAATACTAGGTATTTAACGAAATTATTCCATTCCTGCCACAATTTGTTTCGAGTCGACTTGACGCCTCGATGCTCGTACCCAATTACCTTTCTAAGGACAAAATGTCTCCTCAACACGGATACAAATAAGCTGGTGCTTTACATTTCCGAATAAAGATTTAATTTTAGATTAGAAGACTAGGTTTTGGAGTGTACGACTATTTATTGTAAAATGAGCTTTTCAAAAGCTTATGGGGCAAGTTTAAGCTGTTTGAGAATAGATAAGAAAATTACCCGAAGCGCATTCTCCTCTGTAGGCGATGGTGAGTTGCTGTCTGGTTCGACACGACTCGCGGCGCAGAGCGCACTCGCTCGGGTAGTCTCTGTAGTCGGAGCCGCACACAGCGGAGCCGGGCCGCACCAACAGATCGCATGGTGGACCACATCTGCAGACTGGCGCCCGCGCTTCATTTAACTGACATATGCCACCGTCAGCGCATTCATGTTCCGAACAAGGATCTGTGAGAAAAATGGATTTCAAAATGCGGAAAACTGAAAATTAGGTACATTTTCTTGGAAAAGTGTTTAAACACACGGATAAGCTCAAACGTTATAGGTATTAAGGCAATCAAAGAACACGATGTAAGAAAAGGAAGTCTATAAAAGAAGACTTACTTTTGTCACAGGAAAAGTTCTCATCTTAGGTACAGCAATTCTGTCTTATAAAAGAGTACAGACTATGTTGAAACAATCTAATAAAAGCTCCGAAGCAAGCTAGAGTAATGTAAATAAAGAATCTTACAAAGGACGTTGGAATGTGCGGGCATTCGGTCTTGTACAAATTTAGTTGAGATCGAATATGCTGGGACAAGCTCAGTGAAAAGGGTTAGCGAAATGTACTTACATTTCATACGTAGAGTAAACTAGATTAAATTACTTTTATGAAAAAGAAAACAGACGACCCAATTTATGTGTTATACGAGGAAAAATATTTTGTGTATTAGAGTTTGTCTAACTTTTAGGAGGGTAGACAATTTATTGCTCACGATGTAAAAGCTTCTGAAAATATAAGTATTTTATATGTAAGAAATAATACAGTGCTACATTTTGACATCTCTCTCGAACGAATTTATTTACCTACATTTATTAAGTAGTTAATGTTACCTACAGTTTTACATACATAGAAAACGTATTGACTGATATCTACAAGGTGGATCTTTTTCAATAAAAGGAGAGTGACAGAAGGCGTGTCACCTTTCTACGCACGTTTCCTTAGAAAGCTCGATTTTATTCCGGGACAGTCACGTCATCTGACACGGGCAAAATGAAATGTTGACCCTTTTTGTGTGCTTCGCGTCTATTATTAAGAAAAGACCTCCTCTTAACGAGTTCTTTTATGCTCTCCAAGATCGGCATTAACAATACGAGGTCATTATGTTTTAATTAATAATACCTCATTAAAATTACTGTGGCTTGCTGAGCGTATTAAAAATAGACTTTTATCATGAAATTGTCGGTACAACCTTTTTTTTAAACTATCAAACCTTACATTCGTAATAACCTAGACCTAATCTACTCATGCATGAAAAATAAAAGAGCAAACACTAGGTATGCAATTAACATATGGAAAGCTAATACCAACAAACAAGTCAGAAGCATAACTTGTTTATGTTGTAACTATACGGACTCTGTTTTGAGCAGACAAACATGTAACTTTTAGTTCAGTACAACACTATGCTTTTATGAATCTAACAAAACTACGGGCAAATTTTCAACAGCAAATATGTGTTATGCTATAACTAGAAGAGCCTCATGTCCAGCAACTGTCTGTGAAATACTGATAATGAATGAACACTCAAGGAAATGTATTGTTTAGCTGATTGAAACTCTATGAAAGTTTGCCGTGTTAGCAATTCCATAGGACTGATAAAGAATGAAGCTCGTGACTAAGTAATAACAGCCGCACGGTTCGATCCATTGCCAAAGTTGGTCCGTGGATGGGTGACCTTAACATACCGAGACTCCTGCGTACCTCGGAAAGCAAGTTGGTCCCGGCTGTCATTCGTGGATCTTTGACAGTCGTTACGGGTCGTCAGAAGCCCGAAAGTCTGACAACAAGGCTTACTAAGGAGTATAGTATTACCCAGTTACTGGGTTGTGGGGGTGAGAAGGCAGTTGCTCCACGTAAAATACTGGTATTTAGCTGCATCCAGTTAGATTGGAAGCTGACCCCAACATAGTTGGGATAAGGCTAGACAGATTGATTGATAGAGAATGATAATTTAAAAAGAAGGACAATTTAAGTTGATAGTCAATTTGCTAAATAATTCGTTTCCCTGGCTAGAATTAATGTTTAACTTGCCGCATTTCCCATGGTATTTGATGGTTATGTTGAGCTGGTTATCGCAGGCATGTTTGTCGAGATGGCACACGGACGGGTACTCCCTGCCGTCAGTCCCACACACTGGTTTGCGTCGTTGACAACTTCGGGGACATCTACATTCTGGCTGGCCGTACGCTGCGACGCATCGGGCTCCTACTGGACATGATACTCCTGTGCATGGATCGCCAGCGTCTGTGTGGGACAATTGAAATTACAAATTAAAAGACATTATAAATAAAAGTTACTTTTCGGTTCTGTCTGTGTTGCCGTGTTATTTTTTTATAAACTACGCAACGGATTTTGATGTGGTTTTTACCATCATTTAGAATTGTTTTTTGGAAGGTTTATGTGTACAAAACGTTGATATTAAACTTACATAATTATAATAAAGAAATCTCGATGTTTTTTCAAGTCGTAAAACCGTGTGAAACAGGAGCGGGGTGCTAGTTTTTTATGAGGCATTAATCACATTTTCATAGGAATTTTACTGATAAAGAAAAATTATAGCGATCAGTATATCAAAAAAAACCCCAATCGTTGACCGAGTAAAGGCTCTTTAAAATCTTTTTTTATCTCGTGACAGTTTTCACTACCATACAAATACAACACATCAAAGAAATCCTAACTAGTATTATAACTGCGAAAGTGAGTTTGTTTGTTTATTTGTTACGCGTTCACGCTAAAACGGCTAAACGGGTTTCGATGAAATTTGGCTCATGGGTAGACCATGACTTTGGTTAGGACATTTTTATCCCGATATTCCCACGGGATTGAGACTTATGCGGGTGAAACTGCGGGGCGCAGCTACTAGTAGTATTAAAAAAACAAAATTAGTTCCAAAAAGCTATGTTGTAAACATGTATTGGCAGTAAATTGTGTGACGATTGCGAAGTAGTGGGGATCCATTTGAAGTGTGACGAGATTAAGGACAGAAAGATGCTTTATCTTATCGAGTGCCTGTCCTCACAGTGAACGGTTGACACTGTTAATACTCAACGTGACGGGTGGCGCTACTTATGGCGCCAAGATCTTTGAGTATACACTTCATTATTTGTTATTGACGTTTGTTTATTCACATAAATTCTTACATTTCGTTATTGGTTGGTATAAATCTGTGTAGAGACGTTGCCTAATCGATGCTCTACACGCGCATGTATCGTTTCTCGTACCTATCTATGTTCTATGTTATGGGGTTTGGTTTCCGCACTTAGTCCTTCAGTGGACCATTGTGCGTGGGCCATAGCGGCCGTTGGTGGTTATTCCAACCGGCCCACCTCCCTCCAGAAGTTAATTAAATCTCCTGGTCTGTTCAGAACATCTGTGAAAGATCTGGGTGTCCCGAGGGTCTGTGTTCTAATCTGGGTGACGCCTGTGCATTCAAAAAGCACGTGCGTGACGGTTTCCTCAGCCTCCATGCACGCCCTGCACAGAGGACTGTCCGTTATGCCTATTGTGTGAAAGTGTTTGTTCAGCGAGCAGTGGCCCGTGATGGTCCCCGTCACTAGGCGCAGGCCGTTCCTATCCAGGCGTAGTAAACGCCGGGTTAGCCCGGTATCCAAGGATGGCATGGCTTCCCTGGATTTTCTGCAACCCGGTGTCGAGGTCCACCAGTGCTCCGCTTGAGTGTGGGTGAACTCCTGCAGCCATCTGCGTATCTGGTTTTCTCGTACCTATTTTTAATAATGATTTATGCAACTCTTGTATAATCAGTTCAACTGTTCTAGAGAATGGGCAGCAGCGTTCTCTGTGCATTTAACCCCCCCATTTGGGGGAGGCCTATGTCCAGTAGTGGACGTCTTTCGGCTGAAATGATGTTGTATAATAAGGGGTATTAAAACACGAATGTGATAATAGTATCACAAGAGGATTTTAATACCTAATTATTTACAGTTGCATACAAGACTATAGCTACACCCATGATAAGAATCCTCTATAAAACGTTCTGAAACCATAAGCTGTTGTTGTACAGTGTTGTAAAAAATCTATTCATGGAAACTTTAATTGCTGAGTATCTAGTACAAACAAACTATGAATTAGTAAAATGCACTTGAATATTTGCACCTTGTTTAATGTTAGCAGATCTTGATGCAAGTAATCGAAATATTTATATTCACCACTTCATTATCTTTTTTTTTTAATTACGGCGCTTTGGTAGTAAAACGCGCGTGCATGACAATGTTCTTTTTTTGAAATTCATAAAGATACCACGAATTGAGTAGTAAGAATGTGACCGTTTGATGAGTAAGGAAGGGATCGAAAAAGCAAAGGAGTTGCATAATGAAATTAAGTACAAAATTATAACACTCGGTGGATGATATAATGGTTACTATGACACTGGTTGTTTTAATGTTGGCAATAGGCTAAGTGTTTCAGAAACTTTTATAGACGATTTATAGTATGAGTGTAGATAAAGTAAATTAATGTGATTTGGAATTGAAAAAATGAAGAGATTCTCACGACGTCATAAAACGAAAAGATAGCGGATCCAAAGTGGCCAGTAGACCCGGCCGAAAAGGTGAGATTGTATAAAAGAAACTCCTTAAACATTGACAAGTGAAAATCACTCGACTAGGTGAGTGCCCAATAACAATGTTAGTTTATTACGTAAAGGTCTAAAGGGCCGCTGTGTTGACGTCGGCCGACTTTGGAAAAGTGACTATTAAATACCAATAATTTTCCTGAAATACATTAGAATATAGATAGTAAAAAAAAAACATGAGTGTTTTTACGTATAAAATGAAAACTATATGTATAGATTAACTTGCGTTATTTATTAAAACTAGCTGATCCGATAGATGTTGCCCTTTCCAAAAGGATGCGAACGAATAGCATTTAATTTTTGTTTTTATAGAAAGGTATCTAGCCAAATGGCTGCACTCTACGTCACAAATTAATTAAACAGATATTTTTCGCGTTGAAATGCATGCAATGAAAATTGATAATGGCATTTGAGTAGCTGGGCAATGTCACGAATATGCGTGATAAATTGCTTTTGTTCGGGTAGTATTAGTAATATCGTTGTGCCACATAAGCTTTGTGTTGTTATTTCAATATTCAGAAATGCAGAACAGAAGTTGCATGTACGTAAACTATCGCGAGTCCCGTATCATAAACGTTGCACGCAGTCTAATTAAATTAACTAACAAATTAATAATGTTATCTCAACCTAATGTACACTGAGCTTCAAATAAAATTTCACATTTAAACGAGCAACATTTAATCAGCGTAAAATGAATAATGTGATGGCGATTCTTACCGCATTCGCCCTCATGCTTGACGCGTAGGTTCAGTCGTCGCTCACAGGCTTCCTTACGTAAGTAGCAATGGTTGCGGTAGGTGCGGCCGGCGGTGGAGCACACGGGCGCCGGCGATGTGGGGCACGTCGTTGGGCAAGCGCAGTGGGCCCGCCCGTCCCCTAGGGACACACACTCCGCGCCCCAACGACAAAATGTTTTTTCACACGCTTCTGTGAAATGAAAAGTTGTTCAGCTTTCACATCCGTGACCATTACGCATTAAAAATTAAAAATGCAATGGAACGTAAAATGTTTTTAAATATGAATTAACTGAATTAATTGAATTTAACATATTATTATGCAAATAGCAGGAAGGTATGTACTGGAAGCCCTCACAGTATTCGCAATATTACTCGGATATTTATTATGCATGAGTGTTGTTGAGTGGCTGTGAAAGTCATTACTGTATCAACTCCGTGTTGTGTTCACCGAAAATGTTATTTAAAACAACACCGCAAAGGGTGGCAAGTGAGTTTTAGCTTAATATCTTAATTTACGTGATGGATACGACTTAAAGTAAAGCCTATGAATTATTAAACACGATCTATTATTAAACTGATTAATATAAAGCATTAGAATATCTAATATTCTGAAGTGACGGAATTGACGGAATTGATTAAGATGCCTACGTCGTCGGGCTGGGCCGTGAATAGCGCTAATAAAACTGATATCCCGGGCCACAAGCCACCGGCGAATTCTTTGAACAAGATATAATTCTTTAGCGAACTCCGCCATGGATGACACAATTTCCAATTTTCTACCTGGGGAGTCAGAGGCGTGACTAAATTATTAAGGCGGACTAAAATAAGATGCGAGTTCCCGTTTCGCCACAGCATTGTGTTAGAACAAACCTTAAAGATTACCGATTTCTATCGCCTTGTTAAAATTCTAAGCAGATATTGCCGGCCGCAAAGTCACACAGCGGCTTACTAAAAGTTAATTTACAATTTTCTTCTCGATCATAAACTTTCAAGTTTTGGCGGTCGTGAGCCAATAATACTTGGAGTTTATGAACTCAATAAAGATGCTTTACAAAAAGGTCATGGTCATAGACGAAATATTTGATAAAAACTGTCTGGGATTTACAAAGTGTGCAGCAGTTACTAAGTCCTATTATTTAATAAACTTTTTAATACCTTTTATGTATCATTGCACGTCATGTTTATTTTTGTACAACAACCAATCTAATCACGTAGGTATAGATGCCCGAGTCGACGTGAAAGCCATAAAAAGGACGTAATTCGAAAAGGTTTCAATATCTCTACATTCTACGATTTTTAATAGGATTTACGAAAGAACCGAATCAATTTTCCATCTAAATCATTCATGAAACCAAGTTTAAGTTAATATTTTCCGAGCGTTTTTACAAAGAAATCCTATCAGGATTTTTAATAACGGTAAGAAATAGAGCAGGCATCTGAACACCTGCGTCCATAGGAGGGTGCGAATGCTTGAAAATCTTTAGATTAAACAGCAGCTGAGTAAGAACTCATTGATTTCAGCAAGCGCCTTCATTGCAGCTTGCTGTTAGTTTTGTCTTTTCAGCACTCTGTTAGTGACTGTACAACTCACTTTAGTTGTTCTCATTCTAACTAACAAATGAACTTTGTGTGCGAAGCTAAACCTAACTCGCAATTAATTACACAACGACTAACACGCGACGATTAGGAATATAATAAACTTGGTTGAAGTGCACAAGCACTTACACAGAATTGTTTAACACTGACGTGTTTATGTAATAATTAAAATAATTGAGTTTATAATTTATACCGTCGACTAAATTCATTCATTCAAATCTGAAATGCTAGATTAAAATAAGATTCTTATATAATTAAAACCAGTGCGCATATAGAATGATCCTTATCCCTAAGACACCCCATTGTGAGATATAAATAACCTGTGACTTTGAAGATGACAAATTGTTTTTATTATTGTATTTGTTTCTCGAAAAGAGGTCAAGTACAAGAATTCAGCGGCGAACTCATTTCCTTGGCTTTCATATAAAGGTTACAGACGAATCCGCTTAAGAAAAGAAAGCAGTCGGAAATAACAATTTTGTAAGAAACAAACAAAATGTAAGAACGCGAATCGCTGTTGGAGAAGCCCGAGATAAATGGAGACAGGGAGGGGAGATAAAAATGATGGCGGATGTTTCGTGAATGGAAGAAAATTAGGAAATTCACCGCGGCGCTTTTTCAGGCGCGAGAGCTGTTTAAATTATCCATATTATCCGTATATAAATAAAATTCTACTCATGCGGGTTGAATTTATAATAAGACGAGGTTGTTTGATTTTCTTTGATGTAAGAACGGAGAATTATTTTTGATAAATTATTCTCATTCATAACTCACGTGTTAGTGAGACCTCGGTATTCATAATTATGAATATATAGCCGTAATATCTTCCATGTCGACCATAACCGAAAAGCTGTACCTGAGTGCTATATTCGATTATCTATCTAGAATAAATAATCGAAGAACTAACACACAGCTCTTATCACTCCAGTTGATTACGTGGATCGAAAAAATACACACACACACATAAATTCATTAGGACAATTCTTTGAAAGGAATAAACCTAAAATAATAACACGATATAATGTAGGAGCTGACTGTCACCCACATAATTCGGGACGCACCCTCCTAAAGTCTCCGAGACAAAGCAATTTTGTTGGCTCGAGACACCGACGTAGTTGGCATGTCACTCGCACAGTAGGTACGTACACATGTGGATTGCGGACTAAAGATAAGCTTTGAAGACGTTCCGACGCATTTCATGCTTAGCTGATACCATACGTAATTAAAAGTTGAAGAGATAGTAAAGAAAAATAATTTAAATATCGAACATTTAATCAAGAATTCAAAACATATTTGTTGTTTATGAAATCCTAGTTAAATGGAAGAGAAAAAGATATATTAATTAAAAAACAACATTATAAACTTCAAACATAAACATCTAAATGAAACGCTCAAACTACGGCATACTTTAAAAAAACATAGGTACCTCATTTTTACTCTATATAAAGTAAACAACACGAAAAGTAATCCAGTTTCCGCGACCCACACAATGAACACAAAATACACATTGCAGATTATCCGGCAAGTTACGCTAGAGTAAAGCCTATAATATTAATTTTCAAACGTAATCCACGTTTTCAATTCATTAATTTTATTGATGTTGGGCTTTTACGAAGTTACGAGCGTGTAAAAACTATAAATTTAATCAAACTGAAAAGCCTTTTAAGCGGTCGATTAAGTGAATAATATAAATGATGTAATAATTTTAGGAACGGGGCTTCGGCACATAGGTTCTCTTTACACGCGATATAGGTACACACGTTTTTATGTAATAACTTTCGTGCGATAACATTCATGTTTACGGCTTCTCTTCTAGTTTTCGCTTCTGTTTTCGTACTTTGAAAGCGTTCTTGTTCTTTGACGTTACCGTACTAGAGCTCACGAAAACGGGGTCCATAAATACTCGGGCATAACCGAAATAAACACAGGTTAGTAAAAACAATTTGCAATCGTAATGAAATATTTATTAAACATTAATAGAATGAGTAATTCTAAGCACGATCGAGTAATACATTACATTATTGTAATATTGCAGCTATAATATGATGTTTAGTTTAGTACCTGTACTCCATTTTAAATAAGAATAGACTTTTAACTAAATCTTTTTTACAGTTCGTTTAACCGATTTTGTATTTCTATTGCGTTGGTGGCATGACAAATGGCAGCTGCAGTAAACAGTTGGTATTGTAACCACTTTTATGCTTTTAATGCCATCCATATGCTTACGGTACAGAAGTTAGAATCGGTTGAACGGACTGTAAAAAAGATTTATTAAAATGTCTAATCTTATTTCAAATGTAGTATATGTATAGCTTTGTTACCAATTAATTTCGAGTGCGCGTCACCTTTTCAAGGACTCGCTGACTGGTCGACACATCATGTGACAAGAGAGCTGGCTCATTCTTTGACCAAAGAATTAACATTGCCATTCAACGTGGCAGTGCCGCCAGTCTTCTGGGCACTTTTCCGTATGACAGCGATAAAGACGAATGTCCTTTTGTATTTGTATTTATTTGTATAGTTAATTAGTCATTTAATTTAGTACCTAGTGTAAATAGTTAGTTGTGTTAAATATTGTAAAAGGAATTATGATGGAGAATTAATAAACATACATTATTATTAAAAAAAAATCTGACGCAGGATAAAAAAAAATTACAGCTTAGTATTTGAATAACATTGTGAACTAATGTAATTTATGGACGTAAAAACATGAATTGTTATTAATATATTTTAAGCAGGTAGCTTAAAACATATTAATAGAGCAATTGATTTGATTGATGTGAGTGAAGGGGTTCCAGTTCAGATTTTCCAACGGTCATTTGCTTTATAGCAAGTCATTATCTAGTGTTTTAAGTTAGGTTGTATTTAATCCTAAATCACTTTATTATCGAAAGTATTGTGTTTTTTTTGTGAAATATATGTAAGTTAATATTTTGATAAAGTGAGTTTTACGTAAACAACAATTAACAACCCTGGCACGGGTGTACCAGAGGGTGAATAAATACGGGCTCTAGAAAACGTAGTAATTAGATCACATAACATTAGAATAGTCACGACACTAATACATTCTAAGTTTTGACCTACAACTTTGGACTTAAGGAGCCAATTCCGTAAACGTCTGGACAACACATATTGTGCGTATAATTGTAAAACATCTTTTCATTCGTGCATTAGCTACAACTATCTAAGTCCTCCTCATATACATATATACCTTTAGTAAATAAAATAAATTAAAAGGCTTCAATTAGTTTCTTACCTTCCGGAGCTGGAGGTCTAGGCTGATAGTGTAAATCTGAAACAATTAAAACAGCTGTTAACTTGATGTTTATTTATTAGTTACGTTACATCTCTAAATGTACTCCATAAATACCAACGTAATGACAAAATCTCATTGCAACGAGCATCCATTAGAAGCGTTTAACCGCTCATAACTGCACTACCAAAACTACGCAACCATTTTGTTTACAAAACCATATACCGTAATTGTAAAACCGAACTATTACCACACCGCAACAAGGTTAACAGTGCACTGCTGGTCACTATATGGTTAATTATCTCCAAATAACTATAGATAGGAGATATTATAAAAGCCAAAACCAGTGTTGCTTTTTGACGTAAACACAATAAAATTGAAAAACATTAATTTAGCAAACATGTTTCAAAATGACAACTGTTTTTTCCCGCCACTAATCAACAGCTTTTGTATTTTATTTTTTGACACATGACATTATTCACAGCCAGTACTTTCAGAAAAACATTTCAGTAGGAACTTTTAAAATCTGAACTGAATATCTATAATAGTATTATTTATCTGCAGTATTAATCTAAATGCAATGTTTTACGACGTTGCAAGTTTTTTCTAAACCGTCTTTCAAGTTGCTTAATACCTAAAGGTATCTACATACAGTTTGTCATGCAAATGCCTCCATACAAGGTATTTTATTAGACCTACCAAGACGAATATATTAGTTTTCTACCCGGTGAAAATGTTAACAAAACTTTGGTTATATTTATATGCAAAGCACATCTATGGTAGAGACGTCTGCATTGCGAAGCTAGAAAGTATAATATTTATTTTGTCAAAAGCTAAATAAATAACGTTGGTACAACTGAAAATACAAACATGTAAAACTACTTGCGTACATACTTGGATATTTTATTAATAAATATCTTGTTGACTGGTAGATTAAAAAAATTGGTGTTCTAAACACTATCCATGTCATTATAATAGGGACAATGACAAGAAAAATATTTTGTCCGTATTGTATATTATGAAAAAAATACGTACACGTATTTTTTCTTTTTTTACGTTATCAAAAGATTACGGCCATACAATTAATCTGCCTAGCCTTGTTCCCAACTTTATTGGGGCGGCTTCCAGTCTAACCGGATTCAACTGAATACCAGTATTTTACATGGAGCGACTGCAGATCTGACCTCCACAACCCAGTAACTGGGTAATACGATACCCCTTGGTAAGACTGGTTGTCAGACTTTCAGGCTTCTGACGAGCCGTAACGACTGTCAAAGATCCATGAAAGTCAGCCGGGACCAACGGCTTAACGTGCTTTCCGTGGCACGAAGGAGTCTCGGTATGTAAAGATGGTCACCCATCCACAGACCAACCCCGGCAAGCGCAGCTTAACCTGACGAGTCGACCCGTGCAGCAGTTATTACTTAGCCGAGGCACGAGTTAAAATGTGCCATGACGTCACGAGTATGTAGATTTTATACTTACTTGTGACGTAGTGACCCCCACTTCCCATCTTTAATGCGTTTTTATCTAAGTAATTTTTAATTAATATGATTAAGCAAAAAATACGAGGTTAATATTTTTTTATTATCTGACTGATGGACTAAATAGAATTTAATATTTTTCGACCTAGGTATCATCCTTATTGTATTAATTATTTACACTAAGCTGAAATAGTAAAACCTTATAAGTACTAACAGCTTAGGCACAGTGGCTTTACAAACAAAATCTTTATTAACTCTTATCTTTACGCAATGTACAGAGAACGTCAAAACCATATCTTTTATTTTTATGTTCCTGAACCGTCACATTCCCTTTTGGTGTCCACAAAAATGTAGTACAGCTACTTTGACATCCAATTCAAAACGGAACCGGCAGTTATACGGGTTTACTTTGCCTTTATTGATTTTTACACGGCTTTGTTAAACACCGTTCAGCAATATTTAGGGGAGTTGTTTTAAATCACCCTTAAAAATTTAAACGTGCTCAATTCCCTTCATAATTAAAAATAAAAGAGCACCTAATGTATCAAAAAGCTACAAGTAGGTACATTGGCAGTACAAACATACTCGGGAAATTGGATTTCAAAGGGATTGCTCGGCAAACATGACGACATCGTGACAGAATTTTCGGTGTTCAAGTATTAGATAAGAGCCTTCAGTCTATTCTTGAAACTGTCCTTGGATATCCTACGAAAATACGCTACAGAATTCACAATACGAATCAGCTGTAGTGGGCCCACGGGCGAAAATAGCTACGATTGTTTTTAGAGGTGCCACTGAAACCGAAAAGTACCAATGCATTGTAGATTGAAAACTCTGTTTTACAAAATGGCCTCTCCACAGGAAATTATTGGAGACCAGAACTCTTATTGCGTAACACATGATTAATAGAAAGAAAGAAAGAAAAATAAGTTTATTTGTCACAGAAATACGTGCATTAAAAAAAAGATAATAAACTCATTTGAACAAGAAAATAAAACACATTAGATTTAAATACAATAACGAGCACAAAACAGAAATAGTCGGCAGCTGCTGGTACGCCATGACTGTGACAAGAAGGCTTCCACTCAGCATGATGCTGTGCTATGGGGACGCACAGCACAGCGCTGATTTTCAGTGGTCACCCGTCTAATCATAATGTGAATCATTTTGAAGGATATTTATATTGCTAAACCCTGAATGAATGAACCCTGAATGTTCGAAAAAAAAATCTGCTCAACAACGTAAATAACGCAATGAATGTTGTTGAACTGTCAAAATGAAACTGATTGTGATTGATCGTGTGTTACGCAATTAGGGTGCTGAAAACGCAAATTTTAAAATAATAATAGATGTCATCATCTTCAAAAGTAAACAAAGATCCGCGTTGTTATCGAAAATCCCTGGCTTACAATTAATATAATAAGCTTTAGTGCTTTAGTCTTAACGAGCTGTAAGATTCAGCTTTTTATGGTACCTATAGAAGATTATTTTAAGTTATTTAAATATACAAAAGGCGAGAAAGTATTAATTAATACGCTACTGAGACGTCATTTATTAAGTAGGTACCTACGTTTTCATGAATATTAAAGGATAGAGGTTCATTAAAAGTTATTTTAATCCGATTTCCCTCCGTTGCATGTTAATTAGTTTATCTTGCTTTCTTCCGTCGGACTTGTAACGAGTACGTCGCAAAAAATATCAAAAAGGTGGGCAAAGGAGAACGAAATGGATTCAAAGAGACATTACAGTCTTCTCGGATTAATTTCGCTTGAAAAGATGACCTAACATCGGTAATGTGACATAAAAGTTGGCGACTAATGGGTCCGGAGTAGGATAAATATAAAATACAACGAGAGGCTGGCAGAACGACGGCCACAAGCTGGGGTGTGCTGGGGCGGCGCGCCATATTGTTTTATTGCAAATTGGTTGGACGTAGACCGCGCCTGTCCTTTACATATACGAGGCTATTAAACTACCACCGGTGTCCAGTCACGTGTTAAACGAATTCGATCGCTGCATACAATGTTAGGAGCCCGGTGCTTGTGACGTGAACCGAGCCTTAGGAGTCGACGTTAAACAAATCACCGCTTCTCTCCCAAACTAAATTAAATTGTTAGAAAACTTTTAGTCGCAATTGTTAAAGTCGCTCTTTGCAAGAGATGCCTCTTTACTATCTCGTTCTTCATAGTCAGTTAATGATCTCTTGGAGTAAAACTTTCATTGTAACTTGCTTCTAGATGGAAGCCTTCTATGTAGTTTGTTCCTTGCAGGAACTACATACGTACATAAAGGAGACGGGGATTTCTGGGCCTGATTGTAATAAGTTTAGGTATGGTTTAAAAACAGGGATAATTTTTTCTATTTCAAAATGTGAAAAATCAAGCCAATTTACAATCTGGAAAATGAGAAATCCAAAAATTAAGTAACGGTTACGAATAAAATGGAATATCGACTAAATTATAATCGATTGATTGCTTTTACCAGATGATTAATTCAATTACAATAAGTAATTTCTATTAGAATTAACCTATTAAACAGTTTAAACTAACTAAATAATTATTTACATAATAAAGATAAATCTTAAAATGGATTCACGTTTGTTAATGGATTATTGTATTTTTAGTCTGTGCAGACATGACATGCATGCAAGGAAGAAAAAATAAGTGACACTCACTCGTTTCGTATCACTTAGTGCCTATCCATTTTGAACGTGTTTCCCATAGTTTTATTGATATTTTCCTCGACCCCTGCTTTCTTTCTGCGGACTTCTAATCCTGCTTCTTGTACGACCCTTCAAACCATACCGGACACGGAGAACTCCGCTTATACGTTGGACTTGGATTTCTTATTTTGGATTCTACGGCCGGCCTACCGATTGAGTATGGACACCATGGATCGGTATGTAAATTGTGGCATAGCGACAAAAAATTAATAAAAAATGATTTTTGTTTTTAACTTGATCTTATCCATGATTTTTAAATCTTTGTGTTTCCTAACTTCCTCCCACTCTATAAATATAATTAACATCCTATCTTTATAAAAAATAACAATTGCACTTCAAAAATTAGCTGTTAAGTATCAATTGTTACGTAACCTCACTTTAACTAAATTTCTTTTAAGTTTAACTCAGCTCTCAGATTGCCAATATCCGCAAAATTTTTAGTGATGGTTTGATAATATAGTAACTATCAATTGTCACCAATTTTATTTTTTACATCCATGCCCAAGATTGTATGAAAGCGTATCCGTCTCCTTTACTAGCCCAAGAGATCTTGTAATATTTGGAAAAATATTATGAGCAGAATTTATAATTTCCTATGTTACAATATTTTTTGCGTAAAAGCAATCTACGTTCTTAGTTTATTAACTAACTTAAATTTTGCAACCCCTATTACTCATTTACCGTCTAAGGTGCTGTAAAACGAAAATTAACTAACAATATTTTCAGATTTCTTGAAGAAATCTGTAATAAAATCCGACTAGGTCGTTTCTAATATCGTGCTATACGGTTTCGGCACCTAAACCTTTCAACAAGACCGACATTAGGTGCTACTTTACCGTACCTACTTGTATCGCTATCTACGGCAGAGATTTTCACCGTGTAACATCTCATTATAAGAAATAATCTTGAAGATATAAGAATTCTTCCATTACCTGTAGGAAAGCTATAATTTGGAGAATAGAACATTCAATTATTGTCCTAACTTTCTCGATTAAAGTTCAATTCTCCGTAGATAGGTATCAGTACATTGACAGTCTGTCGTTGGCCAAGCTACATTTAATTATTATGAGACACTTCAACGTTTTTAACTATTTATTTTCCGCTAAAAACAAGTATTTTATCTCTGCTTCGTTGAATTTATTTGAACGGTATTTATTTTTAACCGACTTCCAAAAAGAAGAGACGAAAATATAACCTCCTCGGTTATATTTTCTTTGCGTATGTAAGTTTTTTTAGTAATGTATGTACGCCGATTTCTCCGTCAATTGGGGTGGATCAAAAAAAAAAAGTATGAAAGGGTATGCTCCCAAGTTGGTCCCATATAAATTTTATTATCTTTGCTTGGATAGTTTTTGAGTAATCTTCAATAATACGTATTTTTCCACTTAGTATATGTGGACGATATGATGATAACTTCCTGTCCTATTATTTACATAACAGGTAGTGGTATTCGAATTTGTGAGGGGTTGGAGTACCACAACAAAAAAGTGAAAAATAAAAACTTTTTACAAAAAAAAAAACAACCGAGTTCCAAAAAAAACACTACAAATTGAAACATAACTTTAATTTCGGAAGTCGGTGGCAAAAAACAATGTTTTTATATTTTATTGTATTTGGTTGGCTTACTATACAGCTATCAGTACAGAAGTAACAGTGAGGTAATTAATGACAAGCCATTTACAAGCCTCCACAGTTAGCAAGAGCCAATTGTTGTAAAAAAAAAAAATTGATTAACTATTCGTAAACTATAAAAATAACTAAGTATAACTTTAAATTAAGTACCTGCATAGGCAAAGATGCATGCTCAACCGCTATTACAATACATCAGAAACAATAATATAGTGTTTAGATAAAACAGTAGTAATGGACGTAAAGCTGCTTGCAAACAAATCGATTGAGTGGTTATTCTTAACAATTTGATTAAATACTTTGACTGAGCTAATTATATAAGAATTAGTACGGTAAACTGTGCGAGCGTAAGGAGCATGAAGGAGATTTCTCAAACAAGAATGTCGAGGTGGAACATTCAGAGACAGCTTAAAAAGAAGTTCAGGAGATTCAATCCTTGATTGTGCTATATTCACTAGGAACCGTAAGTCAGATACTACTACTACTTTCCTGCTGATATCTTTCTTTTATTAATTTGTTTTTTTTGTAGTACAATAATTATGTTGTGTTGCGTGCCTCCTAGTCTGTGCTAAATAAATGTATTTTCTTTCTTTCTTTCTTTCTTTTTCTTTCAGATATATTTCTCTGAGTTACAAGTGGAAGTAAGTGGAATCGAGCGCATCGTTCATTGTAACTCAGAGAAGGGATTTTAAATTTGTAGCCTAAGTTTCAAATATCTCAAATATGGAATTTAACTTTTGTACTCACTATGCAACTAACAAACTTCCCAGTGAAACCACAAAACAACAGAGTAATTCACTAATTACATAGCGGCTAAACACGAAATGAGATTCCAAACCTAATTACAAATCACGAAACCTTTCAATCGAAGACAATTTCGATCCGAATCAGCATTAATCAACAAAATGGAAATTAGAAAGATAAAATCAATGCAATATCATTAGGCAGCAGATTGTCAAATATAGCCGACGTTTTACGTTTTATAGATCACGCACAACACCACGGCCGTATCCTGAACTGAACTATACAATAATTGTGTATGAGGGTATAATTTATACAACGATAATGAATGTGACTAACGGTTCGGTATCACGAAGGTTTTTACCGTAATAAGTACCACGAGTCACAAAAAAATATGCACAAAAGGTATTGAATTATGTCTCGAGAGAAGCCTTTCGTGAACTCGCGACTCGTAATGACTCATTCATGTTATAATACAAAGAAAATAATACGTATAAAAGGCGACTTTTATCCGCTTCCTGTGGTACAAAAGAATCTAAGTTTATTATAAAAATTAGACTTGGTTTATTTACCTTTTACAAAGTTATTACAAAAAAAAACATGTTAATCTATTATGTAAAAACCTCCCATTCATCTACTGCTTCAAGACCCTGGAATATTCGAAATCCAATTACACTGTTATATACTGTTTCTGTCACACGAACGTTGTGATGATTTTTGTTTGTGTTGATGTTCAATTTTTTTTTATAGAATAGCATAGAGTTATCTTTATTCAAGTATCATAAGACTCAAAAATTATTAGTAAGACTTACAACTATATTATTATATTAACTGACACTGCACAAAAACAAAACAATAGTATTGGAACACCGTTGTGGCAACCCATGTGAGATGGCACAACAGCAACTCACGAAAACACAGTCTAGGCGACTTGAAATCATGAAATAATTAATCATGAATTAATTTAATTCCGGTAACTAGTTATCTATCGTATTCGATTAACTTCAATTTATTGAAGTTTGTTAAGTTAATGTTTTTTTTTGTAAAAGCCATCGATAAAGATGGAAGTGGGTTTTCATACCAGAAAGAGAAATTACCTAAACTCAGCGACGCAAAAATTGAAGAGGGAATATATTTTGTTGGTCGACAGATATGGGAACTAATGAAGGATAAGAACTTTGAAAAGAAACTGAATGATCATGAAAAATCCACCTGGAAATGTTTTGTTAGTGTTATCCACGTTTTTTTAGGCAACCATAGAGCGTTGGAAAGATTTATTTAATGAGCTTCTAATCTCATACAAAGCTTTAGGGTGTAACATGTCCTTGAAAACACTGTACCTATGTGGTACGCTCATCTGGTCTTATTTCCCGAAAACTTGGGTGCTGTAAGTGACGAACAAGGCGAAAGATTTCATCAGTATATTTCTTTAATAGAGAATCGTTATCAAGGGAAATAGAGTCCGGGAATGTTAGCTAATTATTGCTGGAGACTAAGGGACCTTCCAGAAGCCGAACACACTCATGAAAATCATAGTTATTCATAGTGCAGTAAATAATAAAATTGTCTAAGTGGTGATATTGTACTTCCTTCTTTTCGTGTGGTTAGAGTGACTAACCTGGTGTCAGAGTTTTAAAGGCGCCCATGGGCCTCTGATTTGGCTTCACATGCCGTCGAGAAATATCACTTATATATCTTACTTGTATATTGTACTTTATAGGAAAATATACTTATGTTTTGATGTCACAAAGAAACCTGACTTTTTATTTTTAATATTTATTTTTTTATATTGGGTGGCCGTCATAGTAGATACAGAATTTAAGTTTTCATGTTATAAAAAACGTTTAAATTTTGTAGACCAGTGAATTAAAAGAACACACGGTTTACATTTTATAGTCTACCTTTTATAGAAATTGTAAAATGGAATAGAATTTTATTATGTCATATAACTTCGCTGTAACAAAAAGAGTTAGTTGGCCTTTGCAAACCTAATCTTTTTTTGATGTAACCTTTTTCAAAATAACGATTTGAAATACACCAGTCACTGGCATTTCGAAGTGAAAATAATACGCGATGTCATTAGGTTTATCTTTTTAACCTATTTATTCTTCTGAAAAAATGGCTGTAATTTATTTTTTCATCTAAAACGGCCAGTACTCTTTATTATTATTTTATATTGCAACCTTTTTCATGACGTTGTTTTATCAACTTTCATTTTAGTAGTACCTATTCCGAGCTAGAAAATAATGTATTTAATTGGACGTAACGTTACCTAAATTATTTGTGTCTATCGTATTTCAATGAAAGGTCGCATAATAATTTCATATTCTTCTAATAGCTTTTGTAACTTACTAGCTCCTACAAACTATGCCAGCGGCATGGCCGCCGGCCGGAACAGCCCTGCCGCCGGGCAAGACGCGGCGCAAAGCATCGCAAAGGAAATGAAGGCGCAAAAGCCGGGGGTACGTGCCGCGTGGCAAAAGCGGCGGCCATGCCGCCGGCATTGTATGTAGGAGCCATAAGCCTTTAATTTTCATTTGTTCATTCATTCTAATTTTCATAAAATTTTGTCACTTTAAATATTATAATGTAGACCAGTTACTTTGATTACAAACTCTTTAATATTCGCAACAAACGCATTAACCATTTTCATTAAAAAATAAATTATACCCGTAAATAAAATGTCAATAAAACCTTCTTTTAATGAAACCTCTTTAAAATAATGATTTAAAACGACGGTCACTGGCCATTCGCGGCGAAAATAATACGCTGCCATAAAGTTTTTATTTTTAATCTATTTATTCTTCTGAGAAAATTGCTGTTATTTATTTATTACACCATTAATGGGCAAAACTATTTTAATGCAACCTATTTTATTTAACCTTGTTATATTTATTCTAGGTGTTCCGAGCTAAAAAATAATGCAATTTATTGTCAGTTTAAAAAAAAATATTTATTATATTTTCTAGTTGTTTTTTATTTTGAGAATCTATTAATACAAAAATACCACAAAAAATACCTAGGTAGTGTCATGCAGCAAGAAATATTGTAGGTCTTTCAACCTAAGCCATTTATTAATAACTTGAAATTTAAGTAGAACTTATGTACAAAGAAAACTCAAGACAAATTAATTATTGAGGTAGTTGAGTACCTACTATCTAACCACAACCGTCTAGTATGTCTTCAATTCACAATACAGAAAACTATAAATAGCACACTGAGCGTCAAAATGTAAAGGTTCATTTGTCATTAAAGTTTTTCATTGACCCAATTAAGAACGCGCTATTAACTGCTTTCGAAAATAACGCTGGAAATATCCATCTAAGTGGATTCATAAACACGTATGCCACACACCATCGACTGCCAAATTCGAGTGAATGGTGCAATTACGCACGAACAACGGGGAGGCCGGCGCAGATCTAACAAAGTGTTAGATACGGCGTCCACCTAGCCAGTGGCCAGGCCAGTGCTCGCAGGCTAGTGCGTGATTGCGCTTGACACCCGTAATATCCGGCCGCTCGCTACTGCCCACCGATGGTATCAATTTCAATTTGTTGCGGCGCCATAACAGCCGCCTCTGCTCGATTCGTTGTATGAATCGATTTCGCTCCAGTTTCCTGTTGCGTTCGCATCGGACTTAATCTCGTATCGGTCGATTGAAATGCTCACCGGGAATCATTGCTGTTTATAGCTGATATCTATTTAATTTCATGTTCGTTGAAATTCAATAAAACACAGATTTATGATAGGCTATTTGATGAAATAATCTGTTCTCAAATGGCAATAAACTGTTACGGTTTTATTTGCTGGTATGGGTGTAATGGGCTCTTGGGAATGGTAGTTGTAAAATGAAATACAAAGCTCTACGAAACGATTAAATAGTTATCCCGGGACGATTAGCCTATAAAAACTTGAAGTTATTTAATAAAGTGAGTACCTGTTTCCTATAAGAGGGTGTATTTTAAGGTATTAGAGATTCCTATCCTTGCATTCCAGGAGAAATTCGTGTTCAAACGGCGTGAAAATTAATCGATCGATTAGCCATTCGCGCTCGGCTTCAAAAGCTAAAGTTGAACGTGACTCGTAGACCAGTCCCCTGCCGCACCGGCGCCGGTGGAAATTAATTCTGCCGTTAAAAAAAGAACGATCCAATCCGAGTTTTCGACAATCTATTGCATAGAGTTCCAACTAACTGCGCAGTTGTTGCGACACGCAAAACATTTAGTAACGCTAGAGACATGTTAGATATTCAAACATATGTATGTCGATATGAGAATATTAATACTTCACTCAGAACGTATGCAGTAGCAAGAAGTACTGACGAAGAGTTTATTATTACGAAGGTAATATGGTGGACTTTTAGTATAAACATATTGCAATAGAGAATTAAATTCATCTTTATAATTTCCCATGTTATTAAACGGCGGGGGACTATCGACGACGACTGTATCCTAATGTTGCATTATACTTCACATTAAAATTCTCCAAAGGGTCTCCGTATGTCGGACCCACATAAGCCTACCAAAAGACAGGGCGCCACCTTGCGAAGGTTTTCAACCCATGTAGAGGCACAAACTTACCACATTATGCACATTGCTTAGCAATTAGCAATACAGAATAATCTTAGAGGACGCTTTAACCCATAAACTCGGGCTTCCCCTATGAATATCTAATAACAGTGGTGGAACTACTGGAACTACTTAGGTAAGCTGTCGCCAGTTCTAGGTTCTACGTTCCAACTATAATTTATTTAGCATCGAACATAGTTAAATATTGTTGTATCGCGATCTATGTATTGCCGAAAATAGGGACACCTTCTGTGTAATCAAGGTGTATTATAAGCTCGGCTATAATATTATGTCTTCTAGATTTGTACAGACTGAAATAAAAATATTCTTCAGTCGAATAAGAAGACAAATATCGTTCGTAAGCTGTTGTTCTTTATTATATTGACATCGGGCGACATTAATAACTCTGGGATCTTACTTTGTTTTATTATTTTACTGTGTAGCTACGTATTAAGATCAATTAGGTTATATTAAAATAATAAATGATGTATTTGGGAATTATTTTGGTTCAGTACATAATTATTATTATTTAATTTTTTATCCTATTAGCTAGCTTTGTTTTTAACTTTGTATTCTTATTCAAGTTGAAAATTGTCTAACAAAATAATACCTAAAGCAATCGAATAGCAATCTGATATTATTTTAGTAACAAAATTAATGTTCTCAATGTTTTAAAGCGTTATTGGAACCCTTATGAATATTTAAACGTGGACTGGATACTTCTACTACAATCGTAATTTTCGAGAATCAAGACCCAAGAAACAAAGTTTTAAGAAATTACGACACACGACGTTGAATATTTTAATTTAATTATGAACGTGAATATCATCTGACTACTTGGTGGCTGTATGTCTTCCCGACAGATTTACGAGCCACGGTAATGATGTTATTTTCTTTGAGATCCTTTGTTTGTTACCTATCATTTTACCTTCTTCAAATTGGGTTTTCTAAGGATTAGGAACTTCAATCTACGGGCTCTTATTGGACAACCAAACATGAATTTCTTAAAACTAGCATCATAAAGTGATTCCACGAAATGAGGATTTAGATAGTGCGCACTGTAGAAACAAAACAACGCTTGTCAAAACGGACCAGCCGGTCTATGGGAGTTTTCCTGAAAGTTGACGCAAAAAATGCAAGTCTCGCAACGCAGTTCTTTTACCGCATAAAGTTGAGAGACCTAATGTAAGACCAAATCGGTAAATTTATTCAGTACCTATCTATGGGAGCAAATATCCAACAACTTTATTACCTAATTAGTTAACTAACAACATTTTATAATGATGTGATGCCATACCAATATTAGACATTTTTATTTCTTTAATAAATTGAATGACTTGGCCGGTTTGTTCTTGTCGAAGGGGCACGACAGTACTGTCTACTGTGGGGGTACTGTCGTGCCCCTCGATTTCAATATCCTATTTACAGAATAAACAATTTTATTTCATTTCAGTTCACCCAAGTTTTTACTGTGAGATTTTTGCAGAATAGATATAAAGATATAATAAGCGGTCGTCAATTTCGACCATCAAATAGTAAAAAGTGGTAGGAGGAAAAGCTTTCATAACAAGGTAGACATTAATTGTATTAATATTTGCAAACTTTCAAACAAGTTATGCTGAAAACGACTTTAAGGCTTGTGCAGACCAGCGCGACTTGTCGCGCGACGCGACACCGGTTATTGTTATACTGTGAAGTTTTCTTAGAATTTGTATTGTTCGTGTCGCGTCGCGCGACAAGTCGCGCTGGTCTGCACAAGCCTTTACTTTGTTTACGAACACCTTTCGGAATTCTCGTTAGGTTATTTCTGACACGTGCATCCTAGAATTTTTCTAGAGAATTGGGATGTAGAAATTATAAGTTTCTACTAGTTTACGAATTTACCTTTTATTTTTTGTTTCAATTAACACGTAATAAATATGTACAGTAGGCCGCATGTCAGTTGTAACACTTTGACCTTAAGCTGGTTTAGCGTAGTACGTAGTTTCAATAAATTACAATACAACTGACGTGCAACCTGCCGTACCTACCATTACCTACTTTCCCCTGTTTACATTATATATTAATAACTTGCCTAAGTCCACAGAACAACCTATGAGCCTCTTTGCCGATGACAGTGTAGAGACAATAGCGTGTAAAAATCGAGACACATATAAATCTGACATTATAAATCTGACATTACTAACTCAACTTAATTGCAATGATAGAATGGTTAAATAATAATAATTTTAATAAGACTAAAATCATGCACTTTAGTCAACGCTCCTAGACATTAATTATTAACAAACTTGATAAAAACTATAATAACAATAATAACTTCTTCATCTTTTTTTCGTGTGGTTAGTGAAAAGCCGCCCATGGGCCTCTAACTTTTTTTTTTGTGGTTGGGAAATCATCAAATGACTTCTCCCGCTCTGGGCAGAGCGAGAGGGCGTGTCAGACTTTTACTGACTAAAACCCACCCGTGTTCCTTCCGTTGCCTGTGTGCCGGGGCCGCGATATCCCTTTCGGACAAACCCCAGCAGGCATTGGTCCTTCCGGACCCCGTCAGTTGGTGCTGACATCTCTTTGAGGCGCGCGTAAAACACAACGCGCCGTTGACCCGGGCCTGGTCCTTATCGGACGGCGAGCTGCCCATTGCTCTCCGTCCGCAAGTCCGCGCCTACGGTGGCCGGAAGTCGGCTCGTGACTCCCGACGCCCGGGGCGTCTCCTTCGGCGACTAGGGGCGCGAGGGCGTGCAGCTTGCATCGCCCTCGCACGCTCCGCCTTCTCCTCCGCGAGCATAACTGCTTCGCAGAAGGAGGTGACGGCCTCCCATGCACTCTCGCTCCGGACCATGGCCTGAACCAGGGCCTGACGCGAGAGATCGCCGCCGCCGATCGCCTCCGTGAAAACTCAAAAACGTTGCATTAGGTCGATGTTCAAACTTGTAACCACTCAGAGTTGCAAGCCTTATTAAAAAAAATACAAAATCTTGACATTACCTTCACTTTATATGTATACGTATACGTATAATAATTGAAAATGCAATGTTCTTAAGATCCAACCCTCACCTCTATTCTCGCATGGTTGATCGATTTCCTCGTAATAGATGTGACAATAGTCAAATTTTGCTGCACCCATATAGAATGGCACTTATACGAACCAGAGTCTATTGCATTGCTCCAAAAATTTATAAAAACTTAAAACTACAAGCAGTTAAGTGATGTAGCGTTCAAAAAGAAAGTTATTTATTTTCTAGCAGATAAAGCTTATTAAAAATTTTGAGATTTTGATTATGTTTTACTTATTTATAATTTATTGTACTCATGCCATTTTTTTATAATTTGACTTAGAGTGACATTATAAATTATTGCATTAATATTTGCATGCCATTCATTTCTATAAGCAAACGTGATATAATGTTTTTATCTTTACTTAAAACATCTTCATGTTGCATGTATTGTACTCATGTTTGAGCAAATAAATGATTATCTTATCCTTACATTTTATTTTTATTCAAAAATAAAATGTAAAGCATTATCCTCATTTTGAATCGCGAGTTGTTTATTTCCCAGACAGTACCGAAGCTTGTAAATGCTGCCGTATAAAGAGGCTCTTTTAAATAATAATACCTAATGATATTCACGTAATCTAGTTAATTTGCATGGTGATTTTTAACGAAAGGAAACATAAAGTGTATCGGCTTATCTTATTGTTCCAGTATCTACTAGCGTTCGAGGGGAAGCGTGTACTCATTGACGATAATCTATTACATGAGCCTTTTTGCAATCTCCTTATTCTTTAGAAAAAAGTAATTACATAACATCCTCTTAGTTTATGAAGTATTTGTTCAATACCGTATCTACAGTTAGCCAATAACCCTACAGTATTAGGTCTCAATTATGTGGTATGGGAACCTATTTCCGTTTATCGGCAACAATTCTGAAGCCAATAACTGAGAATTGTAAACCAATATCACTACGCGGATATGTGAAACATTATTGGATCTTGTATGTAACTATAATATACTTCGAGGTTTCGTGGTGAAGTAACAGTGGCGCTGATTGGTTCACATGTGAGGTGATATTATGCTGGTTAAGAGGCCGAAATTATGTCAATTGTACCTTGGGATGTTGCGTATGCCGAGTGTCTTACTATGTTCGACTTAAAACTGAAAAACTGCCACTTAATTATAGTGGATTCAGACTTTAGTTGGAAAAAAGTATAAAAGGTAAAATATAGGTAAAATTTGGAAAGATCGAATTCACTAGCACGTTTTAAGTCCGAAAATTTTGAACTTTTTCCAATTATCTATCAGACAAAATGTTGCCATCCATTTTATCAATATCTAGAAAACTGTTCTCGAACCAAACTCTGCCTTTCATTAATTAAAAGTTAATCGACGACTCTCAAAGTTCGACGCCAACTTTTTGCGCCACACATCCTGCACCAAAGTTTATACAGGAATAAAAATTTCTTTATGAAAAGCGACGAAGGCAATATGTTACAGGTATAAGTGAGCAACTTTGGACGCTAAACTTAAAAGATTTTTGAAAAATATTTCCCTGGAAATAATTCTGTTTGTCACCTTAATCCTAGTTTAATATTTATAAATGTGAAAGTTTGTATGTTTGGATGTTTGTTGCTCGGATTTGGATGAAATTTGACACACTGTTAGACCATGACCTGAGTTAGGACATAGGATACCTACTTTTTATGTAGGTAGTACATTTCCGTGGTATAATTACTGAACTCCGCGCGAGCGAAGCCGCAGGTAAAAGCTAGTTATCAAATATTCCTGTCTAATGACAGTTTGTTTTTTTTTTTTTGTTTTTTTTTTTAATTGCAAACATTGCAATAATTTGCAATGTTTGCAATTAAAACAGAAACGGCAGCGAGGTGACGGAGTGTCGTGACGTCATTCCGACTCCTTCATGAATTGTGTAAGGAGTTTCAAAGCACCATAAAGGGCTGACGACACCATACTGCTCTTTGATGTCAAAAAGCTTTTGTAAGAAAAATTCAAAGCAGAGTTTAAAATAAGGTGTTCAGCTGTATTTTGGGAGTCGTTTGTTGTACTTTATAATAAAATATTTGTAGATTGTCAGACTGAAATGTTAACATAAAACAAACACCAATATTTTAGACAGCGCTCTGTTTTTTTAACGTTCTTCCGTCATTCCATGAATATTTAAGCTACTTCCTTAATTCCAATGGTTTCACCGCAATTTGAAAATCCGACTGTGAGTGTGCGCCCAGAGTGCCACTAAAATTAATGTTCTGCCAGAGAGAAAAACGAGCGGAACGGAATGGAACCCGGTATTCATACACCCGGCAGTATAACTGTATATGTCTTTCGATTTAGTTAAATCGAGGTTAAATTCTAGGGACACGTCCCTTTATTTTCTTTTTGTTATTTTTTGGGTTCATTTAGATAACAATATCAATGGTTTTTCTTGTTGTTAAATAATGCCATTATATCGGCGAATCGTAAAGTTCGTCCATATACCTACTTGGGTGAATTATCCAATTGCTAGCACTCCACCAATATCAGCACCTCGTCATCTTTTTGATTGTTATATTGAAAAGAAAAAATATATACTAGGGAAACACTACATTATATTATTATAGTTGCAACATTTTCAATACATAAACATAAAAAATGGTAGCAGGGTCCTAATTCAAAAACTCGGTCTGCAGTTGTTGGTGTTTTTCGGTCATTTTTACTCATTGGAGGTAAGTTTGACTGTCAATTTATCATTCTGTTGCATGAGAATTGTAATAAAATCTTAGTTTTTATACGTTTTAAGAGGTATTTTTAGTTAGTTATTTCAATAGGATTTTAAAGATTTTGTTAGATTATTTCAAAATATGGGGTGCCAACATCTGGGTATATTTTTTAACAGAAATCTAATTTATCAGCACCCATGCTGAAAATTTTGCTATTGTAGACTAAAATACAGGTTTTTTATTTTTTTACGTTAGTCTTTTCATTAAGGATTAATGAATTTTAATGTAAAATATATGAAGTGACATCATTTTATAAATATTGGCACCATGCTGAAACTACATTTTACCATTTATCCACATCGTGCTGACAATTGGTTAAATTTTATGCCGATAATTGGATTTATCTAATTTCAATACCTAATTTGAACTGTGAGAGTTGGTCGACTCTCATTATAATTTTGTATTGTAATTTTTTAAGTATTTTTCAAAGAATTTTATCCATAATCTTAAAATGTATTTTATTTGCACTAAGTCTAAGTGCTGGTAATTGGGTAATTTGGTGCCAATAACTGGCAATAATTGTGCCAACAAATGGAGGTAGGTTCATTTTTGAAAAAATTATGAAATGCTATTTCATTAGCTGCTAAATCCAATGAAAAGTATTTTAAATAATAAACCTCATTTAACAAGAAGTTTTATGGATACATACATTTATGGAATAATATATAGTATTATGTACTCGTATAAGAAAATATATCAATAAGAGGACTTCTTAAAGTGCTGATAATTGGGTCTGTTACCCTAATTTAAATCTAAAGTTTTGGAACTTAGACCAAATGAAATAAAAAAACAACTATGGGTTGATTAGATTCGCAAGAAACCTTTGAATTAACTAATGTCTTCGTATCTAGGTGAAAATAATCATTAATGGAAACGAAATTGACTTAACATTTTTACATCAAAAGGAATTTATAGGTACATAACTATGTGTACAAGTAGGTAAAATCTACCTATCTATATACATTACCAATACATTTAGGTACCCGCTATGACAAAAAAATCTACAGAACTCATGGTCACGACACGGTTGGCGCAGTGGCTGAGCGATGGACTGCTGCGCAACGTGTCGCGGGTTCGATCCCCGCACGGAACAAATATTTGTATGATCTGCAAGTAGTTGTTCCGGGTCTGGGTGTTAGTGTATGTGAGTTTGTATGTTTGTAAACGCACCCACGATACAGGAAGAAATTCTTAGTGTGGGGCAACGTTATAAAAAAAAAAAAAAAAATGGGCCCATGACCTTCCATTTTCCATTGCATTGAAAATGACTTTATTTCATTAAGACACTTAAAATCACAGGAGTTAAAATTTGACAAATTGCCAGAATCTGAACGAAATAAGTGAAATTAACAAAAAGGTGTCTCCAAAAGAGTAAACATGTTATACCCTTCATTATAATCCTATAGCCCCTAAGTATAGCCCGTAAAATTCAACAGGTTTTATTGTTTATTTTTTTGAAATCTTTTTCGTTTTTGAGTAGTTTAAAATCTATCTACTGAAGCTATCGAAAAAGCATTTTCAATACTAAAATAAAAGTTTAATACGAATCGTTTTACTTGGATGTATGGATTTCTTTGAAATAAATTTTAATACTTTCTACCAGTATTTTATTTAAACACCGAACATTTGTTGACACTTAAGTGGTATTTGTAACAGCTAGAGTCACGGGATTGCTCTGCAGGTGCAACTTCACAACTCCACGTCTCGAAATCATAATTTGTTCAACATCTGAAAACTGGAATACTTAAAACTTTTTAATATCTTTGGAATTAAAACTGTTTGCTTTATGTTTTCGCTATTTTAGAGCGAACACTTTATTATCTGCCCAGTTGTGAATTCATAAACGAAACTTTAGTGAGCTTTACAAATTAATATTGTTAATATTCCAGTGAATGTTAAATCGCCATAAATAACCCATTTGATACGGAAAATAAAAGTTAGGAATGCATTGATTTACAATGGCGGTCGTAAAACGTACAGTAGTTTGTTCCCAGTAAGCAAAAACAATTGCTTGGCGGATTTGATTGGTAAGCGGTACAGTTCCTGGTCGAGCTGGCATTTTAGCTGCGGGAGCGTTTGGACTTGTTAGTCTCAATAAAAAAGGAGAAAATAATCTATTTTTATACCGATTTTATTGATGGAACTGAAATAAAATCTAAAACTTCGTCGGGCGCGAATCGAGTGACAGTATATGTAGGGTGATGGGTTTTATAAATGGATGGTAATGATCAAGTTGATCGAATTAATCGGGTCAGCGTGGAACTGAGTGCAGTTGTCAGTGCACACGTCGACGTTGGTATTTCTAGACGCGTCCATTTAAAACCATGGTAAGGCTTTTTAAACTTTAGAATTGAACGACGGAGAGAAAGGTTTATTTTAGTGTACATAGACGATCTGAACTACATTGCACTTACTGACCTTTTGTCAACCTGGATTGAAACCTAAAAACCCATTTACTGAAATATCGTCTGAAAACCTGTTAGCCAGAGTTAGGTAATTATTTTGATTTCGATTTCGTTGTTATACCGTCTGATATATTTTACACCTCTCACTAACGAATCCATCTCTATATCATCTCTCGTATTGATGGATAGATAAAACATTATTATACGCACGTTGTTTTAAACAAAAACTAAGTAAAACTATAAAACAGGAACCGCAATGCGGCGGTCATTACCACCTATTAAAACAAGGTCAAAACTAAATAGAATTATTAAAATTTATGTACCTAGATACTTACAGTTATTCGTCAGTAAGAAACCAGTAGAAACGCCCAACAGGACTAGAAAAAACAATAGTAGTAAGACTATGAGCGCAGGGCGGCAGTAATGTATCCAGCAGTAGTCTTCTGAGTTGGCGGCGGGCGCGCTGGCCGACCACTGGCAGCATCGGCCGCAGCCCGCTGGCGCCGCCGGCGACGCCGCCCGCACAACCGCGCTGTTCCCCTGCTGGTTCACTATCACACCCTGCACCGGAGCATCGCTCCCTTGTCCGTACACACCACTCTTCTCTGACAACCGCGCGAACCCTGAACTATCATCATCTCTAGGGTTCCCGTAAACCCCGTACGACGCCACCATGTCGACCCCCGACAGCGACCGCGTCGTCTCGTTCCCCGCACTATCTTGCACGATATTATTGTCGGTACTGGGCCAACACTCACACGAGCACCGGTCCTCCTTCCGTCTCTGTCGCGGCTGCCCCGCGTCAGAACGTCTGATTGGTACTTCACTTTTCTTCTCCTCCTCTTTCTTAACTTTGGCATCTTGAGGTATGGCGTCGACACTGACTTCATAATTATTGGGTTGTAAATTCTTATGGTTTTCTATATACCAGTGCCTCTCTTCTGCTCGGAGAGTGGTATCGTTGTTACCCTCATATACATCTGCGTAATTGGAGAGGGGATGGGAGGAGGGACTGTAGAGAGGACCGGCTGTGAGCTGTCCGTAGCCGCGCTCGTACTGCGGTGGCCGGTTATTACTCGCGTAATAGGTGGTGGATGCAGGCACGGTATAATCGTAGCCCGGCCTGTTCATCTTCAACGCTTAATCGCCTCATTTGAGCTTATGTTTCACTGGAGAAAACATCATTAAAGGCGCTGTAAATGAATTAGACAACTATTAGGAGATGGCAGATACGTTGATGCTATTTAAGTTACGGACTGATATAATCTGCGGAAACAGCTAATGATATTATAAAAGGTTAATCGGATTGTGTGGCCGGCGATAATACCCGTTAATCAAAACGAACAACGAGTAGACTAAGTTAGTGAACTAACTTAGTTGATTTTATTATGAGTTACATCGGAAGGCGGAAAGTTATGTAGTAGAATACACGTCTGTTTATCTCAATTACTCGTCTTGTTCGACGGTGGTATTTATCTTGTGTGTTAGGACAAGCGCCCGCGCGCCGCACCTCTCGCTCTCACCCGCGTCACAGCTACACAGGACGGCAGACAAAGAAGTAGCAACGTGAGTAAACAAACTCCCCTAACTTAAATTAACCGTATTTATTTCTCTGATTTGACACGTGTGAGTTGTATAACTTGATTACCTCCCAAACTACCTTCACGAACGTAACAAGCAAGTATTGCAACAGGGTCCTGATTTAATTTATCGGCACTCTTCGGTACACAATTACAGATAAGTTCCAAACACAATACAGAATAAGTTCGTCGACCTTTCGAGGGAGTCAATAATAAACTTTTCTGTGAATCCCTGCGATAACTAGGATAATCCGTTGGAATTAATTAAATTAAAAACAAACAAAAGTCATTACATAAAAGTTGAGGGACAGCAAGTTACGACTCGTGACTGCCGACCCGGTTCAAATTAGGGAGCTACTAATTTTAAATGGTTACGGTACCTACTGTACCCTAATTCATTATTGAACATCTGCTTTGGTCACAAAAATCGTCATTTGTTTAAATATTCTATACCAACTGCTGGCCTGTCCAGAAAATAGAAGTGTAAAAGCTTCTGGAATGTGAGTATATGGGTCACGTGCTTACAGGAAAATTTGACTCAAATTTCAGATTACGGCTTTTCATTAGTGACATTAGACAACGAAATAGTTTTTCTTTTTCACGAATTGAATCACAGTGTATAATTAGTTCTACCCACTTAAATTAACGTTCTAATTATAAACCGGAGCTATAATTCATAGCATTTCCCTCATTATTTTAATGTTGGTGTTTTCAGTGTCTGAATAAAATACTGAAATTATTAAATAAATTGCTATCCGTAGATTTAATAAAAGCAATTACGTGTATTTGAACGATATAATATATTGGTTTTATATATTTTAATTTATAACTAGTGCCGGGGGCCCTTGCTTCGGCCCGGGTGCAATCTACCAATGTGGCGACATGTCACGATATAGACATTTCTTTGCTATATCTAAGTTAAATAAAACTGCGTTAATAAATGGAAATGTAATAAATAAATGTTTTTCTTCTAATTATTGGTGAAAACCGCATCGAAATCCAGTGTGTCGTTTAGAAGAACTCAGCGATCTCACAGACGGACACGAAAAGTGATTTAAAAAAATACTATATACGTTATATTAGATAATTATAATTGTCATTTTACTGAAATATCTGTCTTATAGCTCACACAGTTCGGTATCATTTACCAGACTCATATCAAATAAATAAAGAATAGAATCGTCTGAAACCATTTGCCGTAATGTTCGATAACTTTGGCGTTATACTAATATAATTGTTTGCTCTTTAAGTTCATGGAGCATGTCAATGTCTGAATCATTGTAATACTTGTATTATTGCTTCAATAACAGATACATTCTTAATTTGATATTTTCGATATCATAAAAATACAGCTCGATTGTCACACCATTTGATTTTTTTTTTTATACTTGTGAAGACCCAATGTTTCATGTTGCGTAACAAGATAATGGCAAACAGAGAATAATAGACTTGAAAACTGACTTAAAGCTGCAATAATTCCTAATTCTTAATTATATCATTCATTCATTCATCTGAAAGAAGTTCACTACTGGACATAGGCCTCCCCCAAGCACCACCTCTTCGACCGGTTCTGTTCTTAATTATATATTTCAAGATAACATAACAACGAAGTATCAACCTCTTCGTGTTATCTCTAAACAGAAAACCGACAAAAATATCCGTATGAAATTCACTTCGAAGAAAGGTTAGGCCATAACTTCTCCGCCATTCATAAAAGCACCTTTAGGTTGTCATCGATAGGGTATAAAATATAGGCGTGTAGAAAAAATAAACAAAAAGCTCTCGTTTTTCCCTGCTCTTGAAAGTGTAAGCTTTAAGTAAACTTTCTTAAGTGGCTGTTACTTTATCACAGTTTCAGATGTTTTATTAATTTATCGGGCTCTTATATACGTCGATAAATTAATCATTACCTACGTACTTTATAATAAATTTTAGTTTTAAGGAAAGTTGTGATTATTTTATGTGCCTACTTACAAATAATTTTAATTTTGTATAAACCAAAGATAATTAATTATGAAATGCCTAAAAATAAACATATTATAAGCTTCTTGATGCACTAAGAAGATGGATAGTTTCTTCTGAATATAATCAATAAATAATATTATTCTGTAAATAAATAAATGGAGTAAAAGTAGAATATAATAAGTAAACGTCAAAGAAACTTTTTCAGGTAACGCTTTCGAGATAAAATATTAAAAAGCTACGGAAGTCAAATTATTCTGGAATGATGTATTTTATGAACAATTTACTACATATGGTATACCAACATGACTGTATTTCTATTAAGACATCGAAGAACGCACCTACGTAATTTTTCTTTAACTCATACAGACAATTTTTTTACCGAAAATACAATAACAAGTGTAACAAATGTTAGTGAAATAAATACGGTCGATTTCCGTCGGACATAATTTAAAAAAAAATTACGAGACCTCTTTTAATCTTAGGGCGGACATTTTATAATTGACATTAATTGCTTATGTGTTTTTTTAACTCCAGAATCTTACTTGAACTGAGGTAATTGAAATTCCATACAATATATATCCGAGTTAGGAACAAGGTATTTGCTCTTGCCTAAACTAGCATTTATATAGGTTGGTAACCATGTAGGCAAGCTACAATTATATTTGATTAGAGCTGAGCCGACCTATTATTAACCAGTTCAATGCTGCAATTATAATACCGTAGAATTACTGTTATCTCTCGCGTGAATATATGTTACAGGAATATGCATTTTTAAGTAAAATATATAATTAATAATAGTTAAAAGATAAAAAAAATATTTATAATCGCTAATTGTCCAGTCAGCTAACTGACTTTTATAAAAAAAAAAAAAAAAAAAATCCATAAATAATTAGATACATAATTGATTTATGATATTTAATTCAATTTAGTTAGTTAGTCTCTAACGACGTTGTTAGTTCCTGGATTATTGAAAGTTCATTGTAGATAGAGCTACATATGTATGACATTAAATTGTAATTTACTCTATACAAAAACTGCTCGATGTCTAGCCGATTGAAACAAAAATGGTCAATAATCTATATAAAAAAACGATGCTAGTGCAAAAACAAGCAGTTCAATCGTAAAAATGCTTGTTCTATTTGTTTGACGGCGAGTGTGTGAAGTTTGGCAAACGTCAGAGCGTCGACGTTGTTGAGCGGGAGGGTTCGGGCACTAGCACGAACGTGTGACGTAAAAGTAACGTAATTTCGAACGATTTTTCAATCGAAAATACAATATTCTTTTAGCATTTTTTTTTTTTTTTTTGCGACAATCATTATTAGTATCACCCGTGGTTATGGATAAAGTTTTAAAGCTAAGTAAATATTATGTGTGAAACGAGTATTTTTAATTTAAAATCGTTCGAATTTACGTAACGTTTACCCCGCACGTTCGTGCTAGGCCCACAGTTCCAGTGACGCGTCACACGCTGGAGTGGCAAGCGCGCTACAACGACCCACGTGGTAGGGCGCCAACGTAACATACGCAAATAGACGACTTACCCCTTATGAAAATTAAAATTACCCAGTCAACAAAAATAGGACCATTTTCATTCTTAATACTTGAATAGGTTCTACTTAAAGAAAATTCTACTATTTTTAGCAAAATTTACTGAAATAGACCAATGTTCTGGAAACAAATTATCATAAGGCCTCATTTAAATAACACAGTTAGGTTGATAAAAGGAACACAAAAATAGGCTTTTAAAATTTTAGGAAAAATACGAAGTGAGTTATTATTACTCAGGAGGCCATGTATTTAAGCAACGAATTCGCCAAATATTTAGTACTTGCTCGAATTAAAACATGGAAAACACGGATCAGCTGTTCTATCCCTCTTTTGTTTTATTTTTATTTTTTTAAATGCGCAAAGGAGCAGCAAAATTACGGTAGCCGGAAACATAAAGTCCCGGAGAGAGTTTAGGTTTACAACGTAACTCTTGTTAAGTATTTAAAAAGGTAACATTAATCATGGCAAGGAGAAATCATGTGTAGTACGGTGAGGTTCACCCAGCCAAGTAACGACCGGTCCGAGCAATGCTTAACCGAGCAATATCGCGCATCGGTGCGAGTATATGGTTTACCTACCCGCGCCCTAAACTAATTGTTTCTGCGTATTAATAAATGTTAGCGTCGCCTATATGTGCGAATAATCAAATCGCGCTAAAACGTTTGGGGACTTCGGTTACCGAATTACGTCATACGGAACAAGGTAAGCAATAACAATTAGATTTGGCTATCAACGCCAGACATATAATATGTTGTTCCACGATTTATGGTATTGAAAATTACAAGGGCGATAATAGATCGGGCTTAAGTGCTACAACCAAGACAGATGATAGTAAGGGTGGAACCGTTTTCGGGTGTGTAATTTGTATTGGAAAGACAATAACACGTAGCGTAAGTACACATGCATACCTAAAGCCTGTCGAATAATTTGCCTTTGTAATTTTTATTTTAGTCGTATTAAAATAAGATTGATTTTTGTAATAAAAAAAGAATAGAGGTAAAAGAAATCTGCAGATAAAATCAGCGGGTATTGATTTTGAAGTTGTTTCAACTTTTTGTTCTAATTAATTAAAACATTTCGGTTCCTTCAGTAGACAAATACCGTTCATAGAAATGCCACGATTAACTTTCAGTTCAAAGGTTAAAGGTTAACAAAATTACACATGTGGGACACCTAATTATTATACGAATCTAGACATAATAATTATCTAGTTCGGTATAACAATTACCTCAGAGAAAGCCTATAAGTACCTGTATGTATAATAATTATGTTCTCGTTAAGACTAAATATAGTTTCTTGTTCGGTAATACTCTATAATAAGGGCTTTTAATGTTATAGAATAAAAATATAATGGAACTTAATATTATGTTGCTTAAGCTTGCTACGGCGTAGGCAAGTGCTACGACGTAGATCTACAATTTAGATTCTTTTTCGTACGCTTATATTTGTTAAGCGGAAAAAGAAAACATCGCTTATTTACATATACTATGTGTTTCAATAATGCAAGGTGGAAGAGGGAAAATAAGGAAAATCGTTTTGATACGCGGCTTATAAAGCTGGTAAACGAATGCTACTGCATGCTCCACGCAGACCGTTTTATTCAATCAAATTCTATGTTACCATTCCCTTTCTATACGAATACGCAGCAATCTAATGAATAGTACTAACGTTGTTACTAACGTAGAACGTTTACTGCCAATCAAGAAGCGACGCAAGATATTTTATTACTAGCAGCGATAAAATGCACTTGAGTGCATTTCGCCGTTCAACTGACGTCTCGCGCGATAACGTCTGAGACTGAATGAATCTCTAGTCTAGGCTAAACTTAGCTCATAATATCATAATCTACGTTCTACAATTCCCTTTTAGAAACAATCGTTTGAATCTATAAACATAATGGAATAGTGAAGAAGTCAAAACTGTACATTGAATATTTTTGAAAAAAAATTGCTTGTAGGGAACGAGTCTCATGCCGAAAATATAGTTTTTAGATTTATTGTCCATTTGTGTGTTTGTCTGTATGTATGTTCCGGACTGGCGCAAAAAATGCTGAAAGGCTATGAATGAAATTTTTTATATCCTTGGCGCACAGATATTTTATATCCTGGTTTAACACATAGGATACTTTTTATCCCGGTAGAAAGTTCCCGTGGGAAAATTTCGCCGCTGGAAAAAGCTAGTTCTAAACAAAAAGTTTAAAATTGTTATTTTTATAGTGCAGTCATTTGTCAACTAATAAACTTTTATGGCTGCTAGTGCAGTTTTCCGTTACTTGGAACGGAACACGGTCCCAGCTGTAATTACGGCATAACTTAAAGCCTCGTGTAATTGCTAAGTTAAAAACATAATTGAACATGTGTTGTAGTAGGAACATCGGCGAAAAGCAGCAATGATATTCAACATAATATTCTTTTGAATATTATACGTTTGCCTGATGACAAACAGCTGACAGTCCTAAGGTGTAAGTAATACAGTTTTTTACTTTCTTATATTTTCCTAGCCTTCGCCCGCGGCTTCGCCCGCGTTGGGGTTGGAAATTATCCCATGGGAACGTACTGTTGGGATAAAAAGTATTCTATGTGTTAATCCAAGTTATAAACTATCTGTGTGCCAAATTTCATTCAAAGCCGTTCAGCCGTTATTGCGTGATTGAGTAACAAACATAGGATAATAGAATAGGTAGAGTAAGTAGGTAGAGTAGGTGAGGATATAATATTAGTTGGGATTACGTGTAGTTTAAATTAACAAGAACAAAGCTGGGACTTTGTTAATGTTACACTAAGTCATTTCTCTCCTTTTTATTTCTTTAGATAAATCTTCGCCCATTTAGTCACGATTAAAAGGCAATTTTTCTGAAACTTTCAGTGCAACATTTTCTTCTTACTTGTAAAGAGAAAGCTCGTAGATAGAGTACTTAGACTTTAAAACTAGTTTCTACCATAAATGCGGGTAAGCACGATGGAGAAAAATAAAGTTTCTCCCCGCATCTATTCAAGTTTACTGTTTTCCGCCGTAGGCGAACAAGTAATTGTATACATTTAACGAACTTTTATTATTTAGATAAACGTTTTTTCGCGTACCTAGTTAACCCAGGGAAATAGAATCGCGTGCAAGACTGTGTCTACCTCATTTAAATATTTTTAAGTCATTTAAGAATGTATAAGCACAGAAAAAATTACGAAATCAAAGGTCGACGAACGAAACTTACAATTAAAATAATTAATGGTTGCGTTTCGGAACCATGATTTTAATTTTACCTAGACCTAGTAATTTAACTTTGGAGTAAAACAAGTTTGACCAATTTAATCATTTTTTTGTAGGTATTAATATTTTTCATGTTGGTCTAATGAAGCTCTAGGGATCTAGTAATTAACATAAAACTTAATTAAACTAGTGTCTCACATTGATCATAGTCGGATAACGTGAAGGACCTCTTAATAAGTCTTCGTTTAACCAAAATAGGATCATAGTTCTGCCATCATGTGAACGGTGCGTCACAAACTAGTTCATTCTAATCATCAAAAGTGGGTGACAGACCGCGTAGGGCGATGAACCAGAGCACCCATATAAACGGAACTCGCCTTCAGCACATGTTACATGAAACGAAAACACATCCAAACGGTACACTGAACACATTCGTAGGCCTCTCTCTTCCCGGGAGGGTGGAAGTCCCCATCATCGCACGCGTATAGTTCGCGGCATAAACAGTCTGAAAATATCGGGGTTCGCGATCGCGAGTGCTGTGCGCGTCGCGACGACGGCGACGTAAGGTCGGCAGTGCGGCGCGGCGCGGACTGGCACATCCACCCGAGGACCCCGCCCGCCCTCCGTCGCGCCCGCCTCTGTCACCGCCACTCTTCGCCCAAATCCAGACGAGTTTTCATTAATGTTGTTATCGGTGTAAAAGTTAAACCAAGTCAAACTAAGAAGGCACAGCTTTAATTAACTGTCCGTAAAATAACACTAAACAAACGATCCGATCCGACAGCCTTCAACTGTAGTTATCAATAGTCCAACTTCTTGAATGGAGCGGGATGTTGATTGACTTTGTAATACAAATGCCCAGAATACAAAGCCACCGTTAGACGAGTACCTACTTATATAGATATCCACTGTCCAAACCTCTCGTTTAATTCAATACGACTGGAGCAAAACTTTATGAAAACTATGTGCCCCGATTGTTTGGATGCCCTGTTTCGCTACATCGACAATAGACTACATCTTATTTAAAAAATCTGAGTACCAATATCACCAATATGTCAGCCAATTAAGTACATGCAGGGTATCTACCTGAATGATATTTATTGACCTTCACTCTACTGAACTCCACATAAAGGGTACGAAGGGCAAGCCTCATTAATTAGTATGACGCACCTTTGACATTATTATATTTTCGAAAGCAATATCAAGCTGAAATCACGAATGTCAACGTCAAGGCTCACAATTCACGTCGCGGCTGATTAATAGTGTAGATTACATTTTCACACAAACGCCAATTCTAAGTACTTACCTAAAGATGTTTATCGCTATGTCGTAGTGTATAAGGTTTGAGTCGGCAGTCGGCTTCCATCGATTGAATGCGAGCACAAATTGTAAGAATTATTGATATCGCGCCGGTAGCGGCTCATACAAAAAGTTTATAAAAGGAAGTGGAGCGAACAAACTGGCGGGGAACAAACTTTTATGCGGGGACGCGACGCGAACGCGAACGTTACTTATCTGCCGCCGCCGAGCTGACAGCTGCAGATGAAAAATTGAAATTGTGTGAGATAAAACTACCTAACTGCCGCTGCAATGGCGGCCGAACAATGTGACGACAACAACGACACTACGTATTTTTAAACCTCGTATTTCTAAAGTGTTTTATTTATATTACAATCATTTGCAAGTTTAACAACCAAGAAGATAAATATGAATGACTCGCACATTTCAACAGTGAATCAAACTTTTTTTAGTTAAAAAAATGGATTTATTACGGGAACATTTATAATTTTAAAGCACCAAACTAGACAAAACACTAGGACTTGAGTCCACTAAATCACAATAAGTGCCCAACAGTCTGCGCCAGTAACAGGATTTGCTCTCATTTCGTTATAAGCTTAATCTCGGCACGAGCCGCTTTGCTCCGAAGCGCACTCGATTGTACATCATAATCGTTTTAAAAGGTGAGAAATAATCTTGTCAGTATGCAAATAAGATCGCTCGCAGTATCACTTCAGTGACGGGGTGGAATTTGAATGGTTGACAGTGACGCGAGCCGTAACATGCAATAATAACGTGCCTCCCAAACGTCAGCCGGGGACCCTTCTCTATTTATGGACGAACTACGGCGTCGAGGGCGCCACGTGAAAAGTCTCGCGTAAATCAAAGTCATAAATTCTCCTATCGTGAATGAACATTTCTCTTCGCGGACGTCTACACCGGCTGAATGGATAACGTCGACCCACCCTAGCAGGATCACCTCTACCGAGTCATTTGCTTTTGTTCGTGGGGCAATTAATAACGACCAGAAGGGCGTTTTCGAACCGCAGGCGCCATTCGCATATCAGTAATGATCTAGCGGCGCGCTACGGCCAACCTCCGGTTCCGCTCAACTATCGATCATATTCACTTAATGAACGGCACATGTGAAATGGCTCGGAGCAAGCCATTGCCAGCGGGCTCAGCCCCTAACCTGAAAATTCGTTTTATTAATTCCTCTAGCGCACCATGTATTTCGCAGAATAACACGTACATATAGCTCCCACTTTTGTTCGTTTAGAAATAAGCAGGGTAGGTGGCTTCACGTGAGCGAGCACTGCTTGAAGCCGCATAACTGGGCCATCAACCGCAGTCGGTAACTAAAGAATGTGACTTAAAGCAGAAGTGTGAAGTAACTGGGTTATAAATGTCGACTCGGGGTTTTCTGTAAGTACTTGGTTATAACTCTGTTTAATTCAGAAACTGGGTGATTTATGAAAAAATACCGATAACGAACGATAAATATGACAAATGTTTAAAAAATTATAGCAGCAATTTTATTATAAATTATTCATCAGAGAACTAATAACATGTCGCTAAATACCCTTGTAATGACAGCAATAACTTGTTAATTATATTATTGCGTGATGTGTTACATTAAAAGCTTTTTAAATGTATTCATAATAGGATTCACCTTTATTTTAACGAAAAGGACATGCCTTATTAGACCTTATAACTATACATATTATTAAACAAAGTCGCTTTTCGCGTTTGTCTGTATGTCCACGTTGTTCTTCAAAACCACGCAACAGATTATGATGAGATTTTCACCATTGCTTAGATAATTTATTCCGGAAGGTTTATGTGTATAATAAAGTTAATATTTAATAATTTTTTACTTAATATTAAACGTTATTAACGTTAATATTAAAGTTACGTTTACCTTAAAAATGCTATGTTTTGTCAAGTCGTAAAAAACCATGCGAAGCAGGAGCTGGTCGCTAGTAAGTACTAAAAACAGAATTTATTTGCTTAAATAATGCTTTTAGTCTTCCATTAGACGGATAAAATACTGAAACTTTCAGAACGACATTTACAGAAACATTATCACACAACGAGCTAAGTTCTACGGAGCATCTAATAAAGTCTCATAACACAGCTTTACACGAATTCTTCAGCGAGGATTTCTTTCCATTCCGGACGTCACATTAGGCCGGCGCCGGCCAAACATTGGATAACTTGTATATTGTTGTTTATGGCAATCTTGGAACTTAGCAGGGGCAATTTACCTCATAAATTCTGGTGTAATAACAGCTCACAGTTTCCCCAGACACTTGTAAGAGCACCGCAATAAGGTACCGGCGCTAAGTAACCGGGTCACCTCGGCGTCGCATCGATGCCTCACTAATACACGTTGTACTAATGTTCGTGACACACCGATATGTGTAGCCAGCCATTTTGACGGCTATGAGTACACCGCAATCATTATAAATACTTGACCTATACATCAGAACCTAGACCCGCTGTAAACCAACGGACTTGTAATGACCTGTATGCTAATGCACCTCTCTAATACTACTTTGTATTTGCATACTATTATAGACGTAAATATCTCAGTTCCGTTGAAAATTATTCAATGTAAATAACATCCTTGTTAATATTTACTATACCCTTAATCTCTGGAACTATTCAATCGATTTGGATATTACATTCTCTATTGAAAGGTACGTGTCCCGAGGGCGAAATAAACTGTAATATTTCATTCTGGAGAGCGAAGTGGTTCCTACGGGTATACCCAAAAAATCTCGAGGGCAATAAGCTATTTATAAATAGTTATCCGTAGTGAAAGGAGTTTCAGTAATCATGTAACGACTATCTGGTTCATATTCAAATAGTATTAATCCTTTAAATACGACAAGGGGCGTGTTTATCTTGAATCAATTTATTAACTCTGTTTGTAACAAGGGATTCGATCTCGTTTAGGGCCTTCTGTCAATATTTAGATAACAATCTCTTTACCATCAGACGTGCCCAAGATGTTGCCCGTAATTCAATGGATTGGGTTGTTAGAGTATACGTACCTACTTTATTTAAATAACGTACTTATTTACATTTCCATTCACTTAGATACTGTCGAAAATACCTCCTCTTCTACAAAAGCAACAGGGATTTAAAAGTTGAAAACCGTAAATCTATATAAATAAAAATCTATTGCCGCATGTATGAAAGATCATCACTTGAGAACGGGTCGACCGATTAGGTTTTTTTTATTATTTTGTTCGTATTTCTCAGGACAAGGTTTGTACTCGTATGAAAAAAAAAAAGGATAATCCACCGGAAATGTCGGAAATTTAGATGATTTTTTTTAATGAAAACCACATAATAAAAACCGGAGATAGAGATATGAAATTTACCTAGGGCTAGAACAGCTAGTTATAAATAATTATTATTAGAAGGGATTTTGGGAACCTATTCTAAAAGAAGATAAGACATCTTCTTTTACAAAAGGCCCTAACATTGTAAGTTAACACAGGCCTAGCACCTACCACAATCTCACTGTCCTGATAACGACAAATATATGGAAAGCCGCTGCCTTATCTGTTTGAATCGTTTTATTTCCACGTACAGCGGCCGAGGAAAGGCTTAAGAAAAGTAAAGGTGGGAAGCTGATCCAGCATATTATCCAACTCGTTATAAAGCAAGGAACTTTTTGAGCAAACTGCACACCGGAGTATCATGGTTACATAACTTCGTGCCCCAAGCGAAGTTACAGCTGCAAAAATTATCGAATGGAGGTCAATAAGACCTCCTGACTAACACAGTGACCTGTTTACAAATCTAGAGGAAATTAAAGTAGTTTTGCGTCTTTTAATAATAAACTAATAAAGAGGCAATTAGAATTCAATACAGTACTTGTTTTTGACAAGTTGAGAGTAATGCACTACCTCAAACGCTTTGCGTTATGAGGCTATAGTACTGTAACTTACCTCCTACTGAAAATTTTGACTGTAATTAATGTAATGTAATAAAAAAAAATGCTTTATTTGTAGTTTCGGGTTAGAGCGAATTTTATAAGTAACTTAATGAAAAACTGTATATATAAATAAAAATTTAATGATGTTCGTTGGTAAGCGAATCACTTGAAAACAGCTGGAGCGATTCGGCAATTTTTTTGTTTCAAAATGTTCGTAATAGTCTGAACTCGCTGTTCAGCCCAGTCAATATCGACTCAAAAAAATGCTAACATCGCAAACGCGCATGTATACGTAACTACGAATTTTTTATAAGTTGTTTGGTCCTCTGAGAGTAATTTATACCTAAGTTTGCAACCCTGAAAACCTTGTGCTACTCCTATGTGCCCGCCCTATGTGCTCGAAAAACTGCGAAATTCTGGCACTTATTTCAGTTTTTTTGGAAAAGTTGTCCAGAAAATGTTCAAATACGGAAAAAAAAATCGTCCTTTTTTCAATGGGATTTTTGTTTGAACTCGAGACCATAGGACAACGTTTGTCGGGTCAGCTAGTTATTGCATAAATACGGCTCCATAGAAAACATAATTGCTTGATTTCAGAAATGTAGCACATGTTTTTGTATACTCGTGGGCTAGGCGTGTATTATCTCATCTCCATCACTCTTCATGAAACGAACGAGTCGTTTCATGAAGAGAGAATAAGAAGAGATTCTCACAACTGCAATGTAGAAATACCATTACGTAGCGCATATAAACGACTACTTTAATTCAACAAGAAAAAAAGAACAAAATATCTATGCTTATGTGCTAGATACCGTTTATCAGTCAGTTGATTAGCAAATTATAATGTACAAGATATGTCTCACGACGGGCTTACATTATCTTTTTAATATGCACTGCGTCCGTAATATATTCAGATACAGTTTGGAGCAGAATCCTCGGCCACAGTACGCCAAACCGCCATCCGGACGCCGCGCCGCAGCCGCAGCGTAATTAGCTAAATATGACTTTTAAACTAAGAGCTCCCAGTTAGAAGCCTCTCCATATTCCGCCAACCTTTTTGCTAAACGAGCACATTTCCATGCGAACATCCTATTCCTGGCTTGATATTTAATTTGGGACTGAAGAAATTTACACCGTCCCATTAAAATGTTGTTATGCGAGATTAATGTGTTTTGAATTTACGCCGTACGTGGAGCAAAACGCCGTGTGAATACTTTACCAGTACTGTTTTCCGGTAAGAATCGTTTTCTCGTATTTTAGGAACGTTTTATTTGAATAATTTGTCTTAAAAAAATCTATGTAATGAGAAATGAACGTGGACTAAAATTGGCGCACAATCCCTAATGCTAGAAATAGTGAAAGAAATGTTAATTTGTGTAGAATTGTTGAAGTTCACGTCACGTTCGTGTCGGAAGCTGGTCGTAATACCGGCTCGTGAAGTCTCAGTATAAATCATATCGCCGTTTCAATTTACCAAGTGTAACACGGCTGTAATAGGCCAGCCGCTGCCCGCCGTGTGCTGAAAGACCTGAATTTGTATTCAAGAAACGATATGATCATTAGTTAGTGCAATTTTCTTCGCATCCACTACACGAATGGTATCGTCGGGTAAGCTATGCTTGGAATGAATAATACTTTGTAATTGCTTTCGAGATCCGACTTTAGAATCAACTTTACTACTGGACTTTGATAATTTGTATGGATATCTTCGGTAATGTGGTCTCATTACGTTCCCATACTATGAAACTCGTTAACATTTACCGACTATTTGCATAATATGCGATTCTATCAAATCGTAATTGCACTTGGTTTTTTGTAAAACACGCTACCTTTATCAAGTCCTTTTCATTTAAATGCGATCAAGTAAGTAAGTGCATCGTTTAATGCGGACGTAGGCCGCGAGGATTGTCACTTCATTTACACTTCACAGATAACCAAAGTCAGCTTTTACGCGTACTCGCGTGAGTTGTTCTATGAATAAACAAGACTCATACGAGGTTATTACTGAGAGGTTCTGCAGTATTATTAATTAATAATATTATATTTCATTGCCTTGAGAATAGAAAGTTTATTTCAATAAAAATCTAATTACGTTAATTGATGTTATTCGAGAACGACGTAATAAAGTGCTTATCGAATATCAATTTGCTAGTCACAGAGACAAATTCTCGGATACCGTACAGTTTAATAAAATGAGGTTGTAACTATGGTATTCCCATGTCCGTGGAGCGGTCTTGGTGCGGCGACTTCAGGAAGCACGTACATGTAATATTATTGATTACAGGGTGCGGCGGTCCAGCTCCATTTGAATTTCCAATGAGCTCGTTAGAATCGGCCGGGACACGCTTTGGACGACCAACGAAAAATTCTTTCCTTCGAGCCGATTTTGTACGATTGCCGAATTCGCTGAATTATTGTAAACGCGTCTCGGCAGGTTTGTTAATAAGCAATTTCTTGCTTCGTTGATAATACGTTGTAGGGTTACGTCTTCAGTGATTTTCTAATTTGCAGATATTTCATCCAATTTCAGAAAATTGTTTACCAATGTAAGAAACAAATTGCGGGCGGACAACAATCAAAGCAAAATATACTTGCTTAGGTATTCTAATGTATGCGGCGCTTGTAGCTATTAATCCATTTTGGCCAGACAAGTACCGGTGGCGCTACCCGTGACCGATCGGTCGCAATACTTGACGTGTGGGTGTCCTGAGATGTTTGCCTTCACCTTTTGAAGCGGGATAGTAAATAATTGTAAATGACTTCGACACGGTCTAGCTAGTACAAACAATAGTTGTTTAATCCTAGATTAGCATGTTGCCATATATTTTTGAGATATATACTTACCTATTTTTACAATTAAGTACTAAACTTTGGTAAAATGTAAGTATCTAACTGATTAATTTAGAATTACATTTAGAGGTATGAAGAACAGGGTGTAAAGTTTACTCATAAAAGGGAGGAGCCTCCGATCAGACGGGTTTCGTGTCTGGCGAGTAACTGCCCAACGAATGATGTTGGATAGTCTCGTATGTCGTTCGCGCGGTAAACTCTAATTGCGCAATGCAGGATTTGTGCGACGTCAGGATTTTGTGTGAAGTCAGGTCTTTGATGCGTATTTCGCATGTGGCGATGTAGATGGTGCCACATACCCGTAGAAGTTACAAGTACCTTTAAGCTAACCATGGACCACCATAAAAGTACACGTACGAACCTATGTAATATATATATTAATGCCCGATTTTAATAGTCACTGAATTCCTGACTAAGCTTCCTTGCTAAGGAAGAACCAGTACCCAATCATAACATACATCAGTTAATCAATCATTATCACACACACACACACATACTCACACCCACACATCCCGCTCATTCACCCCCTCCCCCCCCGCCCCACATAAACAAAAACACATACAAACACTACACATACCTGAACACGATACAACAATTTTGTAACATCCTAGAACCTTAACATTTTCTTTTCTTTTTTTTTTAATTTTGTCTCACAGTGTAGTTAGTAACCCATGGGAAGTTGCGAGGTAACCCCATCACAAGTATCTTTATAACTTACCGGGGCTGCCTCAATTTTGTGCTGTAGATCAAAATTTATTTTTATCGTTTGAGAAACAATAAAAACTTTTTTTCTTTTTTCCTTACCCTTACTACCACAGTTGTGCTTACAGCCTACGAGTACCACTAGGCCAAAGCCACCATCTTGCATTTTACGTACAAAAGGAATATTTATTCGGAATAAATAATATAAGTAGAAGGTATAAATTTGTCAGGAGCAATTAAAGTATCAATGAAGTTTGCGTGTAATAGCATAAAGTAACCGACAATTCCTCGGCAGCGCAGCGGAGCCTCGATACGTAGCAATTGGAGTTTGTACCAGCTCTTAATTAAACCCGGCGGCAGGGCCTAGCGGCAAACTTCGATTGCGCTGTCAAAAATCCGAAGAATTATTCCAGCAGTAAAATAACTTCTGCGATTTTAGGCTTTATCGTACGAGTTCAGGCATATTAGCGAATTTATACTGTACGGATGCAATATGGCGCGGATCGCGTCGCGCCGCCACGCGCTAGTTGGACGCAGCACTTTTATTAAAAACTGTTTTTATTTATTGACGGTTCGAGGTGGCCAACGATTTTTCTTGCTATATGTATCTGAAATTGTTTTACGATATTGTTTCTGTTTTGAATTTATTGCTGCAGGCTGTGCTTTTGAAGAATATCTGCAAATAACAGCAGTAAATGTGGCTTTTGGAGTCCACTGCTGGATTTAACACACCTTTCTCAAATATCTATCTATATGTATATATAAAAGGAGAATCTGACTGACATATCAACGCAGAGCCAAAACTACTGGGACTAGGAACGTGAAATTTTCCACACAGCTTCCTTTTATAATGTAGGGGAGTACTAAGAAGGGGTATTTCAAAATTCGACGTTTAAGGCGGTGAAAAGGGGGGATTTCGTTTGTATGAAAAATCTTATTCCTTGTGTAAATAGACTTGAAGCTTGGCACGAATACTTATCTAAGTAAATCATAAGGTTTGTCATTTTTTGTTTTTCTAAACTACCCCCTAAACTCCCGTTTAGAGGGTATTTAGAAAAACAAGAAAGTTGGGGGATGTCAAAGTTTGTATGAAAGAATTTTTACGCGAGAACCGATTAACTCGAAACTTAGTATTTATACTTGTGATTTTTTCCGACTTCCACGCGAGCGAAGCTTAGGGAAAAAGCTAGTGAAGTATAAGCGAATGACTGCGTCACAATGCATGCAACTCTGCTGCCTATTTGAGCTAGGAACTTAATGAGTAAGGAACGTAAATTTGTTGAAATGTTGACAGTTCTATTGATTTTAGGCAATTTCCCCTCGTAGATACAGAATTTAAGCTACTGGATATTACCAGCGTTAATACACTAAAAACAAATTATCCTTGTCGTTTTCCCGTTTAATTCAGTGAGTCAATAATATGATGGTGTCTGTGGTACCAACACCACGCACTGTTCTTATTTTAGTACCATACCGTGACCATTCTCACCTGACCTTCACATAAGCAGAACCCCGCAACAAAACACGTACGAAATCATTGAAAAGATAAAGCTAGAAGAGTTCGTTTTACACTGGACGATATACCGAACACACAGCCTTACGGTAATTAGACCAGGATTGAACCGCGACACGGTACGAAATTGCGAAAGGAATTTGTTCAGCACTATTATTTTGAACGTTTACGAAATTCCCTTTGTGATTGGATAGTATTTGAAATGTTTTTCTCTCATAAACTATTCAAATTTTGTAGCTAATGGATAGCAAGTTGTAGTTCGTGCTATCTACTTGTAGATCCTTGAACTAAATTATCTAGTTGCGTGACGGAGCGATTTCCGACTGCGATAATATACACAAGTACTAATAAAAACAACAAAGTTCATAATATTTAGGAACCACTCGAATGATTGTCGTTATTATTGAGACACCATAGCATTAGAAAAGAAGCAATTCGTCGCACGGACATAATACTGGAGGTAAATGTTCCAACCCACGCGCAGTTTTATGGCTGCGGTATTTATATTATTATCATTATTCATTTTAAGTGTAGCATTCGATACCTTTGAAATGATATACCTTTGAGGCATTAACAACCAAGTTTTTTATTTGTCGAGGTACTCGCTCGAATTTATTAAAGGAGAGCCATCTGAATGCAAAAGTCGGTATTTATAACGGCTCAATTAGCAACCGGTTCTGAATGGGTACGCTATGAGCCACGAGAAGCTTGTTCACATTGGAATTTTATGAAAATCGTTGACAGCTTATGATGGAGGAGACGCACGTTTTATTATATTGTGAAGTGGTTAAAGGAATTTGGTTTGATATTGCTTGTTAGTTCATGTTCCAATAAGGTCGATGGAATTCCGATGTGGAATTTGGTGAAGGATGGATGTAGTAGTAGGGTTGTGCGGCCGCGTCGTAAGTACTCGTAACATGTGCACTTTACTGTCGGAGCGGAAAGACTGGCGACACATTAGGTAAGGTGGCCGGCTCTACGCCTACGGTCACACGCCACCGCCCAAACCGAGGCATTCCCTTCGCAATTTTATGACCACAACCACTGCTCTACTTGGCTAAGGCATTATTGTCAAGTCGGCATTCTATCGCAAGGCGTGCCCGCTACACTATTTAACAGTTTGCTCACGGATATTCTAATTGGGTATTGTCGTTTTCAATTAAAACGGTAGGATATCATTTCTGAAATATTTTGTTACAGAATCTGTGAGGACTACTTGTAGGTATACATTCTTTTTTGCTAATTTCAAAACCAACTTTACGAGTATTAAAGCGTTTTGTTGGCCGAATTAGAATTACTAACTAAAATGAAAGAAGTTCTTGGTCTTAATTTGTTTTTGTTTTTTAATTTATATGTCTTGTAAACGAGATCGTTGATCAAAATTAATAAATGATATCTAATATCTGTATATAGGTACATATAATCAAAGTTTGCCAATTTTATCAGTGGCGAAAGCAACTGGACTATAAGTCGTTAAAGTTCATTCACCCACACGATAATAATGTAGTGTCCAATCTCGCCGCACTGCAAATTTTATACTACAGAATGATGACCTAAGAAATTTAACACACTAACTTTCCACCCTACTGACTGATGCAATTACCCGTTTTAACCCTTCACGTGCAGAAGGGGAAGTATCTCATAGCAGGCGCATCGTCTGTGTTCATTTAATTGTTAATGCCATAGTGATCTAAGTGGGAGCGGGCTCATGTGGGTTAATGAGGTCGCTACTAATTCATGGAGACACGGAACGACCCCTCTCCCCCCCCTAGTTATGAAAACTTCGGTCCGGTAGATGGGGGAAGTTTTATGAGCGTTTTGTCATTTACCTACCTTTGCTTTTAGGTTTCATGGCTACTTGCCTTCCTTACATTAAGTCCGCGCTTGCGAAAATTAGGTACAATAAATTGGGGTAGTTTTATCTTAATATTGTTTGAAGTGGAGCTGTAAAGTTTCCTCTTTTACGACGCGAAAAACACTCGTGTTTTCTTGTAGGTACTATGAGTTATTAGTTCTTGTTAGCTCGGCGATACATAGATGGTACTTCTCAACCGTAATTAAGTAGTTTGGCCTAGATTCTAGAACACTAGAACACAGGTCATCGGGACTATTAGATAGATGGGTACGTACGCCTCGTTGGTGTAGTGGTCGCTAGCGCTATTGCTGAGCATGAGGTACTAGGTTCGATTCCCTGGTAGGGCAAGGTGATAGTTAGGAATTTCAACGTAGCAGCCCGGACTCGAAATATGTGTCCAGTTAACGACATAACTTGCTAAATGTGGGTGTACTATGAAGAGGACTTACTCTTCAAGGATTACAGGCGTGGTGTTTTGTTGTTAATAAAGCAGTTGCCATTTTTGTAAACACAGCCAAGCAAGTAGCAAAAGCTGAAGAAAACCAGGTAGTAGAAGAAACTGTATATAAAAAGTTGGAAGCAGTTAAAGGAAGGCTTGTAATTAATGAAGCAACGAGAAGGTAATGTAATCTATCACCTTTCTCGAGACATTACAAATGATTTAATTAAAAAGTATGTAACTTTGCCGTAAGATAAATATTACTTAAATTTGTATATTGTACAGGCAATATACCGATGTTATGCTGTCTTGATTATAAAATTGTATTTTATTTTGCCGTAGTTTCAGGATTTTCTTGTATGTTATGAGGAAAATTTGGAAGCAGTGATAGCCTAGTGGTGTGACCGTCAGACTGCTAAGTCATAGGTCTCGAGTTCGAACGCATGGCACGCACCTCTGACTTCAGATTCATGTGCGTATTGTATAATTATCACTTGCTATAAAAACGGTGAAGGAAAACATCGTGAGGAAACCGGAATGCCTTTCTTTTTTTTTTTTAAGCTGGAAAATTATCAAATAACTTCTCCCGCTCTGTGCGGAGCGAGAGGGCGTGTCAGACTCTTACTGACTAAAACCCACCCGTGTTCCTTCAGTTGCGGCGTGAGGGCGTGACATTTGCCTCTCTCTCACGCGCTCCGTCTCCTCCTTCGCGAGCATTACTGCTTCGCAGAAGGAGGTAACGGCTTCCCACGCCCTCTCGCTCCATACCATGGCCTGGACCAGGGCCGGACGCGAGAGATCACTGCCGCCGATCGCTTCCACAAGGACACGGCGGTGCCCCGCCCAAGCCGGGCAGACCTCCACAAGGACACGGCGGTGCCCCGCCCAAGCCGGGCAGACCTCCACAAAACAAGGCATGCCTGAGAGATATTTCTCGACGTCATGTGAAGCCAAGTCAGAGGCCAATGGGCGGCTTTAATACTCTGACACCAGGTTAGTCACTAACCACACGAAAAGAAGAAGAAGGAAAATTTGAAGAACCCTGCTGGATTTTTGTGTTCTGATTCCGTGTGTTGTGTGATGTTAAAATGCCTCATGTCTACGAACAACTACTGCCTTTAGGAAAATAAACTAAAAACAAAAGTAGGTACTTTTCATGTGGGGAATATCTACACCTAACTATCGAGCTGTAGCACTTTCATTCCCTCTATACAGATAACTTGGTATTTTCTTAGTTATTTCGAAGAACGTGACCGGGACATAGCTGGAAATAAGTTAAAGTTTTAAAATGTACATCTAACCCCGGACAGAAGCACACGCGACCTGAGCTAAGATATACTACTGTATACGTAGCTAAACACATAACTACATATGTAGGTAGGAGGTATATTAGACAAGTACAACTAAAATAAAACATACATATGTGAAACAGAACGTGTGAACGTCTCAGTAACTCAATATGAAACCACCAAACAGTGTCAAAAAACATCGTCGCCTGTCAGCCTTTTTACCGACTATGTTGAAGTCGGCTTCCAGTCTAACCGGATGCAGCTGAATATCAGTATTTTACATGGAGCGACTGCCTATCTGACCTCCACAGCCTAGTTACTAGGTAACACGACACTTCTTGGTAAGACTGGTTGTCTGAGTTTTGGACTTCTAACTACCCGTAATGACTGTCAAAGATCTACAACTGACCACCGGGACCAACGGCTTACCGTGCTTTCCGAAGCACGAAGGGGTCTTGGTATGTAAAGACGGTCACCCATCGACGGACCAACCGCGGTAAGCGTGCCCGTGCGGCTGTTATTACTTAGCCACAAGCCCCTAGCCTCAGGAAAATTACTGACATCAGTGCACTATTCCACTGACGTTAGGACGTTTTCTCTCCTTCATTATAATCACCTAACCAGCCTCCCAATTACAGGGATCACAAACAAGCTAATTCTAGACCCCATTGAAAACTGCATTCCAACATAAAGGGTAAATACAAACGAACGAACGGCGAATACTGAAAGCATTACCAAAGTGGTATATCTTGTGAACACAAAGCCGGTCGAAATACCAGTACAATCGCAAAGAATTGCAACACAATATGGAGTTGTAAAGCCACATAATCCGATGTGATATAACACTTGTCCACTATTGCGAGAATGGAACAATGTTTTATATCAGCGGAAGAGCTTCGGAAGCACTCCAATAAAACATCATTTCTTCCAGCTGCCGCGCACCGAACACGACATTATCGTAACAGCAATCATCCAGTGAGAGATGTGTTTTATATTTTATTATGTGAATTGAAAAATAACAAAGAGTATTGAAACCATTCGCTGAAGAAATGCGGGTAAGGCAACCTTTTACGACGTATATAAGATTATTTAGCTCTTAAACAACGAGGCGTCGTAAAAACACGTCATTAACGTCCCTGGTTTATTTAAATAAGAAGAACGACCGCCTCGCCTAGATAAGACACGGTCACGGAAAAACATTTCCCTAGACTATTAAACGGGACGTCATCAACTAGAGAGCAATAAGCAAATGAACGCGCTTTATCTGGTATTCAGACATTCTGTTATCGGAGGGCGGACGAGCGGGCGTTGCAGTAGGCAAGATACTATCGCGCACCCGACCTAATTCGATTCGCCAAGCCGCTCAGTCCGCCAGCCCGCCTACCGCACGACGCCCGCCAAGTCCACGGACTTATTATGTAAGCAGTGACCGACACTTGCCGACACTATGCTTCTCAACGGTAACGAAATTGGTTTATCAACATGTGAATACATATCTTATTAGGTTTACGAGTGCTGTGACACTCGCATCAGGTTTAAGAACACAGAGCGGCGGCGTCATGTAGCTGCGAGTGACTGACCCGTTACGTAATAGTCCAGGCGCCCTCGGCCTGTCCGTGTTCCGACGGGGAATGTTACAACCCTTATCTAGGGTTACATGCAAACTCCACTGTGAATCACGACAATCAATTCGGAATTTCGTTTTAAAGCGATCCCTGTATTTATGGTCTATTTTTTCTGCACGAACAGAGACAGACTCGCACGTTTTATCTGATAAGTAAATCTTACAGCAATATATTTACGTGGTACATGTTTTTATTATGTTCAGTTTAAATGCAATAAAAATACCATTCTCAAATAAATAAGTAAGTAAGTGTAAGAAGGTGCTCCCGTATATTTTTGCACAGCATGGTTTCCGTCACCTATTAAGAGAATTGCAGCTATATTTTCAAGTTTCTATGGAGTACTTTATAGTCACAGTAGACATTTATAACCCCCACATCCAAATGAAATTGAAAATATATTTTGTAACAGCAACATTTATATCCAGAGTTTGTGACGCCTATAACGACTTATAAAACTTTTATCTGTGTTTTTGAGGAGACCATGGTACAAACATTTACATAGTTTTTCTATGAATATGTCGGCTTAATAATATTTTGAATACGGGAAAAATGCATAACGAAAACAAAATGTAAAAGTTAATTCATCAGTGGCATAGCGCGTGTATTGTGAGGCGAGTGGTCGTGCTACGACAACGCGCGGACGCGGCGCGGCTCGGCGCGGCGCGGCTCAGCTCCGCAACGCTTCCGCTCTCGTAACATCTACGTAATTAATTCAATGATCGTCCGCATAATGACTTGCATGTGGCTACCCTCTTGCTAGTGCGCCTCAAACTCACTAATTTCCACAGTGTTAATGAAGGGAATTCTTCTCAGAGACGTTTTTGTTACCGCTCACATATGCTGCGACGAGGATTTTTGGCACTGTCACCCCCGACCGTTTAAACGTTCCTACCATTAATCTTTCACTCCCGCAAAGATTGCATTTTAAAGTTTCTGTTTGTGTAACATTTGCCTGTAATGTTTCATTTGGGTCGTCCTCACTGACACTCCAGAATTAAAACGAGAGACGGGCGCATTGGTAAATAAACAAAATTGTTTTGGTCTGAAGCACAGCCCCCCTCTGGGAGCCCTAGTGGTCAAGTTTGCGGCTCTTGGCGTCCGCCAGGTATAACCCGTTAGTTCTCATTATGCAGGAGGGATTTTCATAACAACGTTTGAGAGTTGTAGCGGGCCGACACTGCTGTAGGCTACTTAGAGAGCCATTTGCAGAGAGATTGGTCCGACCTACGAGGTAGATTGCGGAACTTTAGAGATAACTTGCCCAAACTTAGAACATTTTGACGCGGCAATACTTGGAAAAGGTAAACTGACTGTCTTAATTAAGTTAGAGATGTTCAAACACAACTTAGGTTCATATTAATTGCGGATTTGGTAAAGTTAATAGTCGTACAGAAGTCTCGTCGGTGAGAGAGTCGGTCTGTGTAGCACTGCCTTTTCAATTGTACCTGTTAAATAATTCATGACGGTTTTAATTTACACAAATGGATACGTATATTATAACATTGGATTACGGCTATGAATAAAATTAAATAAGTAGTACAATTTGCGTAGGGATATTATATTAATCACAAGGGGGTAACAAAACTAGGGCTGTATTTACTTTGGCTATAATATTATCTCATCTTTCTGTGGACTCATGGCAATATTTTTGATATAAAACTGGTAGCTATTCAAATGAGGAGGGCTACCATGCTCCGGCTCTATCTGGGCCAAATGTTTTAAGTTTGTTTTATACGTGAGTATTTTACGAGTCACCGCACTTATGGAATTATTTAAGTGCGTATGTGCTGGTGGAGTGCCATGTTTATAGCATCCCTTAACAAATTTCATTAGTTGAAGGACAAACCGACTATTAAAATGGCGATGTAGGTAATAAAGAGGTTATAAATATAAACAAAATATAATAAAAAACAAAGGTTTCATCAAATTATTTCGTATATATAATACTTTATTGATGCATACAGAGATTATAAAAGTCGCATCTCTCTTTTACTATATATCATATACTTTATCGGTACAAAACAATAAACTATGCATCATTTCACCCAACCCAAACAAAAAGGCTACAATCGTTTCAAAATATAAAGCAACAAAATCACGAGCAACAAACCACGAGTAATCTTTTAAATAAAACTTAATGAGCATATCGCAGGGTTGCCAATAACCAATTATTAAAATGTTCAAACAATGTTTTGTGGATTATTCAAGTGGATGACGCCCTAATGATAGGGTAGGACATATGGCCGCATAATAATGTACAATTTCCGTAAGAGCATTGTATTAAGTCATTATTCCGTGGGTCTGCAATCAAGAGTTGCCAGATAAGGACGCCTACATTTTGCTGTTCATCAGATTTGGCTACATAATTTTAAATAATAATTTGGAATTTTGGGGACTGTTTTGTTTTTGGAAAATTAGGACAGGGGTCAATTTATAATCTGAATGCTCATGAAACAGTCCTCAATTTTTTAAATTATACTTTAATATGCTTGTGATTTTTATAAGTTGTGATAATAAAAACTTAGTGAGTAGGTTTACCATTTGTATTTTATTTATATTCGGTTTTTGAATCGTACGGCTTTTGAAAGTTTGGGATTCTCATCCACGGCGCTAAATAGAGAGTATTTTCACACAACCTGTATAAATAATAGAGGAAAGCATTGTTAAGTCAAACTACACATAACTGCTTAAGTTACATTCGCGAAAAGCAAACGAAAGTCTAAGTACAATGTGATTAAGTCTATGTAAATTAGTGAAGAGTGGCTATTTATATTCACACGTTTGCGCTCTTTCCATGTAACGTTCCTTTTCCAAAATGTCTACTGAAGGTAAATATTCTAATAACTCAGAAGGCGTTTGAAAATAAAACAAGTTATTGCTTTTACCCGACTACGGTTGAACGGTTATGATTTTAGCAATCTAGGTATGTTTGTATGTATTTACGTGTGTGAACCGATTTTGATGAATGAGGTAACAATAGATTTGTAATAATGTTATAAATTCTTCCTAAATTGAATATGGTGGACTTTACACGTAAATTACTGACTTCGCAAAAACATTAATGGAGATAATCATGTCATGTTTGGTATCAAAAGAAAGGTCTTCACGAGCACAAATTATGTATATAACATATTGTTTAAGTAAATAAATATGTTTAAATTGTTAATGAAAACAGCAAAAGCGAGACTGTGCAACGTACGGCGAGGCTGAAAAATTTATACCTATTATACAATAAAAAGTATGATTCAAATTATACCAAATCTTAATAAACCGTTTATCAAGCGTTAAAACGCAAAAGTATCAAATAAAAAAAAAGTTTATAAACTAACAGAACTACCTGACTACGCAAAAATAAAAGTGATATAAAATTACGAAATTAGAAAATATTTCAGACAGAAATCTAGACGTAGGTACAGTGGACTCCAGAAAAACCTCACCCCCTAGTAATGTAAAAAATAATGCAAGGGGGTGCGGTTTCTCTGCAGCCTACTGTACAAAAATGGTCAACGTAAAGCTGTATGTGAGTCCCAGGAACACCTACAACATTATAATGGCATGCCACGACGGCTTTATCTTGACCATTTTTGTACCTATGTCTTGACTTCTGTCTGAAATATTTTCACGTTTCGTACTTTTTAGATCACTTTTATTTTTCCGTAGTCTGGTTATAGTTTTTACCCGACTACGGCAAAGCCAAAAGGAAGGGTTATGATTTTAAAACTTAATTATTCTATAAAAAAAATCACTAAAATTTTCTGATGCTTCTCTCCGACGCATTATTATTTGTAGTTACAATTCGTCGAATATATTTTCTTTTTACATAGAACTTACCAGCGTTTGTTGAATAGATGAAACACAGCTTGCTCGTGTCACTTGATACGAGTTTCCAAACACTTATAAATGTAAGATATTAAAGGGGCTAGTAGGATACAATATATAAATCCTGTGTAAGCGAGGAAACGCCCAGATCTCAACACAATGCTTCGGAAGCGTATTGTATTGTAAAGCATTTCGAGAAATCGCTTTCTCAAAAGCGGGCTTCGCCTTTTTGCAATTTATAACGGCTCTCATCCAGATTGCATGAATACAAACAGTATGTCTTTTGTGTGTACGTTTGTGTCTCCTTTGATTAAGATGTTTGTTTCGAGTCGGAAGAAATTTAATTTAACGTTACATAAAATTCTAAAATCTAATCGAGGATTTTGTAAGTAGAGCAATTTTCCTTCTGCATTTCAGTATGTTTAATAGCAGTAGATACTGCTTGAAATTGCAGAAGGAAAATGAATCTCCATTCAAAGATCCGATTGACTATGTAGTCAAATTAAGAAGATTGAGAACTTAGAACTTAGCTGTGATAGTTCTGCCACCATACCTACAGCTATCTAACCACTGAACAAAATGTCTGTGTTCCACATGAGACTTTTCCATTTTCTGTCAGATATCTTCAAAAAAATCCGTTATCTATTTTCTCAAGTGGTCTACAAGCATATCTAACTGGTACTTTGATATGCGAGATTCTCGTTGTATGCTGATATTCCAAGGCAACAGACGGACAGTAGGAAAAGGTATCTTCCTTCATTTTGGAAAACATTTCTTTTAGTATTCAGATGGAAACTGCTTCTCGTCCATCCGATACTATTTCCGTAGCCCGAATTGTATTTTACGACACCCTAAGGTGAATACAGGTTGGCATAGTCCTAATAAATCTTACGTCGTACTAAGGTATTCATCGAAATATCCTAGACAAGATTTAGTTTGGCAGGTAGATAATAAATCAATATTATCAATTACGTTCGTTTAATATTCAGTTAGTAATAAATTATTAGATCAATATCTTTGATCCAATATTTGTACATGCTCACATTCCTTATTTAAGTTCTTGGAAAAGCTACGAGTAATTAATGATTTTATTTACGGCGCCAAAGAGTCCAAACGGGAACCATGTTCGTAAAAGTACGTACGTAAATTACGATTTCGCAAACTTATTTCCATAGATTGCAAGTTACCTATTAGTTATTCGACGTGTTTGTGATAAAACTGTACATAAAATTATACTTTGGCATTGCTTTTATTTTTCATTTTTAGGTGCTATTTTGTACCAAAATTGAATCATATATCACGAAAACAAAGTAACGTTGTTAGTACGAAAAACTGTCTCGTTTCAAAACATTAATCTTCGGAGTTTACAATCGATCTTTGTATAAATGGGTCAACAGTTTACCGAAGTACAGGAATCAATAAGTCACATTCCTCACAACAATTACGATCCGATTGATATCTGTGGATCATTAATAATTTGTTTTGTTACGAAGCGATGCCGCACGCGGCTTATCCAGCTGTGTCGGTATCTCTAATGGAAGGTTCTTACTGATCCTTTATAGACTTTGTAAGTAATTAGAGAGATAAGCTTGTGTATTATGATAGTCGAATCGTTATGGTTTTAGTGTGCTTTTAGTCTAGACTAGACAGCTAATTAGTTGAATGACGAAACTGTTGATATTGCCTTTCAATTTAACCAATTAAAACGCTTTGTTCAAAAACAGTCATAGCACGAGTCTGAGTTTGATAAAGAGAGCCAATAAACGCTTGCGCGAGCCATAACGTCTTATTGATTGCATACCTTTTAAATTCACAATATATAAAACTTTAATAACTGGCCGAATGTAAGTGGTGCATTGATGTGGGGCCTTCGTCTGGCGGCTGGCGCCACGAGCGGCCAGCGTGGGCGAGCCGGACCGACGACGCGCTGATTAACTGTGCATTGCAACGACGCGCGACGCCTTAAAACTATAAAATTAATAATTATTTACCAACAAACTGCAACTCTTAACGCGCTTAACTTAAAGCTCTAAGTAAGGCAGTAACTTTGCGAACACCCACGAACAGGTGATATCATTCCTAAGCAATCGTTTGTCGAATGCCACAGACCAATTAGACATTCTAAAAGTTATATATTCTTCGTACAGGAATTTCTAACACGCCTAGTTCAAGTCGTTATTGCCAATTACCTAATGGTTATTACAACAAAATACAGCCTGCGACATGTAGGCACGGTTCGTTTAGCTTCAACATTTGCTAGTAGCTACGTCAACAATAATCGCATTGGCTTTTAACAGAAACTAGAATTTGTAGATCATAACTTAAACCTGGTAGATAGTCGAACAGTAACCTTCGATGAACAATGAGCCGTTTCCTGTAGTTAGTTTTACAGTTTAAACCGGAGGAAATGTCTTAACCAGCGAACGTGTATGTAATGATTATTTACTTTTTAGATAGTTGCACAAGCTAACAACCCGAGCCATCTAAATGGTTAACATAGAATTGCATCCTCAACACGCTAAGACCGCACTTAATATATGGAAGTCTGAGTATTTACCTGTGTGAAGATAATTCATTCACCGGCGCCGGCGCCTAACGACCAAAACCAATAAAGTCCACAAAATATTTTGTACATGTAGCTGACGACGGAATCTTAATTACGGTTTGTACAAGACAATCGCTTGACAACAAAATACGTGTAGACGTCACATGTTTTATGTCACTCCAGTAAATATAAAGTTAATGAACTTTTCTGCAAGCTTCATGCGCAGTTGATTTTATGATACTGCCGGTCGATAGGCGAATCGGCAGTTTACTTGAGTTATTAGTACTGTTTGTAATAAATTACGAAGTGAAATTGAGTTAACTCAGTTAAATTGCTGACACGCATGGAGCATACAACGTAATAAGTAAATATAGACGTTGATGCTCTTGTAGCTATAGGCCATCCCATCATTTGTGGTGATAGGTAGTTACCGGTAGAGAATAGGCTAGTTAGTTTCCATAATATATGTTTATATCTATGGTTTGCATAGAGAGATGATAATGATAACAATGGTCTACGGGTAATGAAGGCTACGAACGGTCGAGCCGTCGTTGCATGATTTTGAAAACGACATTTTAATTAGGTATCTCTACCTCATATTATAAGATTTGCAATGCCAAAATTTTAATAAAACAAAGTTTAAATAGGTGCCAATCCAATTTATTAAATTAACTTTTGTTTTTGAACTTAAAATATAATAATGAAGTACATTATGAAGGCTTAACAAATAACTTAGAACTTTCGACTTTTTCAATCAAATAGAAAATAGAAAGAAAACAAAAATGAAATGCAACATTGAAATAAACTTAAACGTTGTTAAGGAACGTTAAAAGTTAGGAAAGTGTTTAGTTTATTGTTTTACTGAAAACGTGAAATATGGAGAGTGTGGCGCACGTAGTGACGGGGTGAGGTGGTATCGTGCGCCGCGATCTGCGCACGTCGGCCTATTGCATGTTCGCAGCGCCATGAAGGACTTGACAACGTGAACATACTATAGCATTATACACCATAAAATTAATACGTGACACCTATCTTCGCTGCACAAACGTTCCAAATTACCCCACATTATAAGCAAGGAGCGAGCAGTTGGGTACCTACTTGTTTGTCTTTATCTTCATAGGACTATGAATTTTGATAATATAGCGTATGCGACCTTCTTTCTTGATTACACAAGCCTCGATTGCGTATAAAACTATGCGTACTCCATCAATCACTTTAAGTAGTACTTTAAAGATAACAAGTTGAAGTTGACCGTTGACGGCTAGTAGCTAAAAAGCTTATCTTTTGTAAGGCATTTCGTATGCGAGCTCGATGTCGTGTAAACATCACCTATGCAAGGAATGTACTCAGTACACAACAGAACTTGCTCACATACTTACTGCTACTAATAATTGAATATAGAGATACGCTACTACATCCATAGATGGATGGAGTCTGTTTACACGTGTTGCGGAGACTGACAACGAGTCAAACCGACGTACATAGAAGTGTTGGCACCTAAATACATGTAATTATGGAACAGCTTAAAGTCAATATCTATTCATGTGTATTTACTTATGCACTTATTGAGTAGCGTACGACTATTTAATATTAAACGCTCTTCCACAGTGTGAGATGAAACATTGTAGAATTTATATCTAGAATTGAGCAAGTTGTATAAAATCTTAGTTATTGTAAAAGATTAAATGCAAACTAGCGACCCCTCTTACTTCGCACCAAGATTTCTGTGCTATATATAAGTTAAATATTAATAACAATGTGGAGAGAACAATACGACACTAAATGAAAATACTGGTAAAACTACTGCATATAAGTATTTTGAATCTATCCAATAACGGGTTCAGGATGTTGATGGGGCTGCCCGTTTCTGCAGTACATCAGGTATCTTTGCACAAGCACGATGGCTTCCACGCCGCGGCAAACAGAAATATGTCTCTTTGCTCTGCAGAGTGCGGGAACGCTCTAACTCCACCCTGAAGACTATAGCGAGGAGGTACGATTCTCCTTTGTTAGGTGTTGTTGTTCAAAGTCAAAGTCAAATCGATTGAACGTCAAAATTTACAAAAAAAATAAAAAATCTAGTGGCCTCTTCCAAAAGAAACTGTTGTTCGAAGATGCATTTCGAAAAACAGCCTTGTTTCCAAATAGATAATAAGTTTACTAACATAGGTTTATGTTATCTTTTTGTTTACTAACCCATACGGATGTTGCATATCCGAAATAAAGTTTTTTATTGTAATTCTTACCATCGCAAATGATTTTTTCGAACTAACATAATAGTAGTGATGGGTTGACTGTGGTTTTGCCAATCTTTGTCTAGCTATAGTGACATTGGATATTGGATACCTATAATTGATAGAGTTTTTCTACGTATATATTTTTACCTATATTTTTTATATTTTATTTATTAATTATTTAAATAACTGTCTTATCGTCGTATCCACATTATATAAACATAAACTTTTCGGAATAAAATACTCTATTATCGGTGAAAACCGCATTAAAATCCATAAGTAATGAAGTTTAGGTCACATACCAATATTTAGATAGGCAAGAAATAAATAACTACTTATCCATTTAGGTATTTCATCATTAAGGCACTCCAGTAGATGTCAAAGTCAAGGTCGAAAGTTTCAAAGGGACAATTAAATAAGAGCTCAAACGAACATATTGACACAGACTGGAGCCAAAACTTCCGCAAGACTTTCTTGGTCAAGGTTAAGTGTTACAAAGCGTACAAGGAACCTGTCCTTTGGGTCCTAAAAGAGAAACATAAACTAGTTCTTTAGTCAATTAAACTGACCTGTGACTGTGACACACACACACATGTGTGTGTGTGTGTGTGTGTGTGTGTGATATGCTTTTGTTACGTTAAAATGAATTATTCTCGCTTAATTCAGAAACCTGTCCGCAAAAAATTCACGAGTCGGCACATCAAAAACAAAAGTAATTTATTTAAAAATCGTCACCGGGCAAAATGTGAATTTAATATTCCCGTTTTTCAGATTATCTAAAGTACATACATCTTTTATGGGGTACTGTGTTAAATGTTACAACAAAATACCTTGTGATATTTTACAATTAAATGAAAGAAAATTTAAAACTCATATTAAAAGTACACTTTGTAAACAAGCATATTACAAATTAGAGGATTATATCCAAGATAAAAATGCTTGGAAACATGCTGGTCCAGCTCCATAGGATAATCTAGAATCTAGACAAAATCAAACTGGTTGCGAATTTAAGTTTTATAAATTATTATATTTTATTATATGACATTGATTTTACATTCTGTGATGACTTCCTCACACACTGACTTATTAATTGTAACTTTTTTTTATTTTTTTTTTGGGAAATCGTCTTCTTTTACAATGTTTGTAAATATGTGAGAACCATGTATCTATCACATAGGTAATTAATTTATCTGTTGTTGCTCTCTTTTTAAATTTATTTTTACCTATTGTGGTATGGTAAATTTTATTTTTTTTGTTTTTAGATGCATCGTCTTCACATATAATTATATAACTAATGTACCTACATATATACAAAATATTGTAAAACATTTTAAAAGAGTAACGGTGGAGTTTCTTGCCCATTCTTCTCCATACGAAAACTACCTTTTGGAAGGGGCGAATAGAATCAATTCATTTTTTTTGTAATTTTTGACGTTCAAAAGTGCCTTGCAAGGGCCTATTTGAAATAAATGATTTGACTTTGACTTTGACCGTTAATGTATTCTCGTTTCGCTGTACATACTAACATGTACCCAGAATAATTCAGTTAAAGTGGGCAGCGCAAATACTAGAAGTGAACTCGAATAGAGAGCCAAACAGAATTAAATATGCAAACCAGAGTCAGTGGTGAGGCTTCTAGTGTTTCTACACATATTTAGATTTCACCAAAACCTGTCATATTTCGCTAGCGGCACGCAGAAGGGTCAAGCGACCGTGGCGCCACCGCCGACTGTGCCTGCGTATGTAAACAGGAGTTGGCGAAAGCCAGCCCCGGGCGAGCCTCTAACTTATGTTATTTGTAAAGTGAAGACTTGACTGCAGACTAACCCAGTCAACTTCTGGACTGGACGGCTTCGTTTACTTGACTGCGCTCACAAAGACTTAAAACAATAATTACCATCCAACGGCGTGTTAATCAGAATTTGCTTTCATAACTTCTTACCTACCTATTGAATACAATAATAGCGTACTTTAAAAAAATATCCAGACCAGAAGGAGGACGAAACAGGATAGATTCAACAATTATGTTTCTTAATAAAAAACTTTATGATTAAAATTGAATTTCCGTGTTGACATATTGTCTAAAATTCTTGGCAACTGCCGTAGAAAGGTCAGGTACACGATAATGGTTTTCGAAACGAAGAAATAAAAACTTTAAAAAAAAACAGAAATCTGTTCAGGGTTTACATACAGCACGCGTAGCATGACAACCATAACCCATACCATACGGGTTTTCTCAACGGAAGAATAGACAAAATGACAGATCGTAATTGTTAATCTGTCATTTTGTCTATTCATCCGTCGAGAAAACCCGTTTCTATTGTGGTCATGCTAAGTGTCTCAAACTACTGGCTGGAAACCAAAAACTAAAAAACATCAAGTTCCAATAAAGTCTACTGACCCAAGTTAACAATTTCAGTTTTGTAGTTCGTTCAGCGGGAAATTAAAATTCAGACTGACATCGTCCAAAATGAAATATGAAGCTAAGGCATGTTTTAAAACCTAATGGATAGCTGTCAGTACAAACAGAATGGATGTTACACTAATTGACATTCAGGCGGATTAATTACCGAAAAAGTGTGAAATTTTCATGATAATTCGAACCTAGCCTTTGTGCTTCCATTCCGCAAATAGAAAGAAATCCACACGTGTTCGATTCACATAGATTCTAAGTAGCATTTAAAAACATGCTGTTTTGGTGAAATACTTTATGTATAACGATTTTTAAATACATCTGTAGATATCACCCGACATTCTTCGACAAAATTGCAAACTTCAATACACCTTATAAAATGTTTAAATCACATTAAGGATAATACCGTAATAATTTAAATTCCAAAACAAGTTGTAAGTACCTTATCTGACATGTTGTCTCCAAAATGTCACACTGACTCGTGAAATTAAAAGGCTTTTATTGAAAGCAATTATCAGGTTTTAAAAATAACTAAGACAGTAAGACTTCACCAGTACCGTGTAGTTAATGAAGATTGTTTTATTCAAATAAAAAAATATTGTACCTAATCTTCGTTCGCAATTTATTTGCTAAACATGTAAACAAACATGAGCTTTAGGAAAAACAACTGTAATGCCTTCACATAAGGTTCAGTTTGCGCTACAACTTCATATTGTTATGACTTTTCATTCAGTCTAAAATCAACTTTATGTACACTACTATAAAGTTGATGATTGTTAAGTGGAAATAACATACATTGGAAACAAGGATTTAAATAAATCTTACATACCACCCGACCTTGTCAGAGGAGACACTACCATACCTGTAACAATAAGGAATAAAAACAATTAGTAAACAGCTGTGTTACCTCATCTGACTGTATAACAATATATCAGAGCCCCCGCATCATTGTTGTGAGTAAATCAAAGTGGGTGTCGCGATGTAAGGGCGAGGAGTCAACAGACCGCACAATCATTATGTAACGTTGAACCGCAAGATATTACACCCACGACCGGAATGGAGCCGGCTGCCTTATTTATATGATTGTGTCTTTAACGGGAGGTTCACCCATAAAAACAATATTTATTCGAAAAAACCAAGTCTTTTCAGAGTCACTCACCAAATGCAACAACATTTTTATGATATGACTCTTTATGGAATCGTGTTATGATTTGAGCACGTATTTAATGCAAATGAAAGATTATAAGGAAAAAAAAAAAAGCCGTATAGTTTCCAATTTATCCCGAACATGAGAATTCGCTTGATTTCATATAGGTAAACTATATTCCGTATCCAGAATTTATTGTTATTCGTACTTAGGTGTTGAAACATTCATCGGTTATTGTTATTACCGCAGAAGTAAACTCCATTTTGTGGTAACAAAATGTAATTTGATCTTCATTTCAATTGTTAACATTTGGCACCCACCGCAAATAGTAACAATAAATAAACGTAGTAGCGATAATACAAACTATTTAGATTTACATATAATAACTTCTGTGTTTATAATGTTATTCTGGGCTTTTTTGATTTGATAAAATCAATAGACAAATGACACGGATTCGAAGAAAATATCTTCGAGCCTTTAAGAGATAAGTAGGTACAGGATTTCCTGAGAAATACGAACAAATTGGAAAATATGACAATAAATAGACAAGCTTATACCTATTTAGGGAGGAGCTTGTGGCTAAGTAATAACAGCCCCACGGGTAGATCCATCAGGTTAAGCTACGCTTGTCGGGGTTGGTCCGTGGATGGGTGACCATCTTTACATACCAAGGCTCCTCCGTGCCTCGGAAAGCACGTTAAGCTGTTGGTCCCGGCTGTTATTCGTGGATCTTTGACAGTGTTCAGAAGCCCGTAAGTCTGACAACCTGTCTTACCAAGGGGTATCGTATTACCCAGTTACTGGGTTTTGGAGGTCAGATAGGCAGACACTCCATGTAAAATCGTGGTATTCAGCTGCATCTGGTTAGACTGGAAACCAACCCCAACATAGTTGGAAAAAGGCTAGGCAGAAACATACCTACCTAATGCTTTTATGAGATTGAAGAAATTTAATTAAGTTAGTACATGTTCACTATACTTTAAGTGCAAACTCACTTTATTTTTATACTCATTAAGCGCCATCGGTCCACACCCCATTAATAATAAATCCTTATCAAAAATAAACTGACCAGGATACGCGAGGCGAGGTCGCCTTTTAAAACTAAAATAAAAACCACTACCGTAAGTCATATATCATCGTACTTGATGAATGGTAACCGCCATTACAGTTGTCTCGTGTTGACAGTTAAAAAACATTAATTATCTACCTACGGCACGGTAAACATCTCTTAACTAGCTATTAGGAAGACAATGATGCAAGAAACTATAGTTAATCGATAACCATTAGTTTTTAATTCTCAAACAGACTACTCATTAAAATTAAACAAATGGAATTGTGAACGGCGTACACGACATAAAAAGCTCTGCTAGGTTAATTAAATATCTATTCGTAAGATAGAAAATTATTATAAAAGCAACAATCAACTAATGACGATATTTAATAAAAACTTAATGGAAATTGCTAGTACTTACAAAATCATTTAGTTGGATGTTAATATCATACGAGGCTTTTCCGCCTCATCATAGCTTTTAGAAAGCTTACCTAGATATTTAGTAACATCACTCCTACTATCTAGAAATTCAATTGTAAAATTCGCATTTATAATTTCGCAAACTCCTCTTGTAAGTCCGAACAATCGCTCATAAAATATTTTCAATCCCTTTCATCAAAGGCCGCAGAAAGCGTTACATAGGAATCTCTGTATTTGTCATCATGACAGAATATTAACGACGAATAAGATTTAAGTGTAATGGATTCAAAAGTTAAGATTTGTACCGCATCCGGAAGTGCGTGGGCGCATCGTCATCCGAACAAAGCCGAGGAATGTCGGTCGGATCCTACCTGCGCACGAGTCACTTTTGGGATCCCAACGACCTTAAAAATTACCAATAAAACCTTATAAACAACACCTTAAGTTCCAAAATTGAATACTATATTAATAAGCGAAATTGTTTTATTGTGATGTCAGATTAATAAGGCGAAATAAAAAGGGCTCTGAATAGAATTATAAAGGTGTTCAGATGATATAAAAGGAATTTAAATGTACATGTCAATGAATAGATAAGATTTATTTATTATTTTCGTATTAGTATTATTTAAAAATAAAAAAATTCAATGACTAAAATTAAAATATTGTTATCCTTTATGTTCCAACAATATACCGGCCGTTGGCGCGTTGAAGACTAAATTTTACAAATAATAAGAAGCAGGGCTTTCATACAGCCTTTTTGTAGCAGTGTACTTTGTATGTCGTCGATCGAAGGTTAAGCTACGCTTACCGCGGTCGGTTCGTGGATGGGTGACAGTCCATTACGTATCGAGATCCCTCCGTTTTTGGAAATCACGTTAAGCCGTTGGTCTGGCTGCCATTCGTCGATCTTCGACAGTCGTTACGTTACTAGTCAGAAGCCCAAAAGTCTGACAACCAGTCTTACCAAGGGGTGTCGTGTAAAATACAATACGGCCGATATAACTTGGCAGTTCTGAACATAGGCTCTACGAAATTTCGCGCATGTTCTCTCACTCACACTCGCCTCATGTCACCATTTGGTTCCTACAAAATTTTATTGCGCAGCCTTCTGCGCGTAGTTCGGAACTGCCAAGTAATATCGGCCGCATTGTACTGATATTCAGCTGCATCCGGTTAAACTGGAAGCCGACCCCATCATGACCACTGAAAATCAGCGCTGTGCTGTGGGTCGCTATAGCACAGCATCATGCTGAATGGTAGCCTTCTTGTCACAGTCATGACGTGCCAGCAGCTGCTGACTATTTCTATTTTGTGCTCGTTAATGTATTTACGTCTATTGTGTTTTATTTTTTTGTTCTACTCGAGTTTATTTTCTTTTTTTTATGCAGGTGTTTCTGTGACAAATAAACTTATGTTTCTTCCTTTCTTTTCTTTCTTTAACTTAGTTGGGAAAAGGCTAAGCAGATTGATTTTACTGTGTATGTATCATTCGTTGATTGTTAATAATCATTGGTACTTACAAACAACGATTAGTTAGTAATAGGCACCAAAATTAAAATCAGATATTGCTATGTTTGAAGAGCCGCTTTTAACAGTAAATGATAAATATGACGGATCTCTGCAATCCTTCAGTTGAAACAGAATAATTTTATGATGAATTTATCATATCAATCTTGCAGTTGATATTAAACGATGGATGTATAGCGGAATAGTTAAGCATTAGCTTGTTAGCTGTACTAGTTTAATATTCAAATTTATTGTGTTTATGAATCCGTACAGTAACCCAAATTTCCCTGCTACACATTCCTTTTAATGTGCCTTAATATACCTATGAATTTGCAAGTTTGACTGTTTCTTTATCACTTTCGACTTTACCTACTTTTCATCGAACCCATACACCTTGCTGCCATACATATTGGAAGTGAACCCTCTGGGAGGGTTACCGGCATTACGTTTGCGCTAACTTTAATCATCGCGGACGGTCAACGGCATTAGGTTTAAAACCGTGTTGTAAAACACGGTAAAACGAAGTAAAATTATGTTTTCAGGGGGTCTTGTCGCTTTATTTAGATTCCAACCAAAAATTTTACGAATCTAAAAAACAGAGTTATGCTTGGATTTTAAAACTAACGCTTATACTAATAAAACTTGTTAAAATATACATTAAATTTTATTTTCAACGTTTATAATGCTGTATTCGCTAAGAAAAACCTACATTTATAAAAACGATTTACAAAAAAAAAAAAACGACTTCCGGTTTTTTTTTGTTGTAAAAAGTTTTTATTTTTCACATTTTAGTTGTGGTACCTACCCCACACAAATTCGAATACGTACCTGCTATGTAAATAACAGTCACAGGAAGTTATCATCATATCATCCACATATACTAAGTGGGAAAAATACGTATTATTGAAGCTTACTCAAAAACTATCCCAGCAAAGTTGATAAAATTTATATGGGACCAATCCGGGAGCAAACCCTTGCAAACAAAAAAAAAAAAAGATTTTCAAAATCGGTCCACAATTGACGGAGAAATCGACAGACAAACATAAAAAAAAAAAAAAAACACGGTACGCGTCGAACATATAACCTCCTCCTTTTTGGAAGTCGGTTAAAAATGAGCTCTCCGCGAGGGCTCCCGGCATCCCATATGCGACTAGGTGAACCCTCCAGGAGGGCTCCCGGCACTGAACGTGCTAAAGAACGCAAAACTAGAGACTTAGGTAACTATATTTTTGTAACAAATGTACCTACATTTCCTAATAACGAGACGGCCCAGAAATCCAGTGATTCAACCTGCTCTTCGAATGTGTGTCACTAGCAGATGTTTTCGCAAACTGATCTTACCGAGAGTTTTGAATAAAATTCACTCGGCCACTAAAGCATCCGGACCGTTTCAATTCAAATTGAGCTTTCTTAAACGACTGCTGGCGGCAGAGTCGGTCTCTTTTATGACGTCAACAGCCGCGCCGTAACACCACTTTATGACGTCTACATCCCTTCTTTCTATCATCTTGTTCGAAAGCGGGGCGGCTGGTCCTTCCACCATAATGAATCGTGTACCTTACAACAACATCCTGTCAATCATGATCAACATTCATCCCATAATACTCTGCAGGTTTCCATTATATCTAATTTCCACTTTTGACTTCATAAGCTGCTTAATTTGAAAGTAATAAATAAGCTACACATACCTCATATATTTTCTTAAGAATTGTAAGTACAAAAACTGAGAAGCCATTGGAAAAATAAGCTGATTATTTTTCTGTACAGACTCATAATTTTATTCTTTATTTTTTAAGAAAATTCATACAAACATGTCAAATACCTTCTTTGAAGCAATAATTTATAAAGAAAGGTTGCCAAGGGCATCGATATTTATTGAAGATTTAATTTTACCGTCAGCCTGGTTGTGTGTCTGTCTGCTACACTTTTGACACGTGCTCTCCCGCAATGAAAGTCGTAAAGTACGTTATTGAAGCAATAAACCTTTGTTGAGAATTTCTCATTGCTTTATAACGTCTCATAACACAGACAAATAAAGGAATCTCACCGACAGACAACCCGGTGCCTCCTTTGAAAGCAAAATATTAGTCTAAGTTAATGAAGGTGGTAGGTATTACCTTAGGACTCCCGACTGTTTCAACAATTGTTTTCATACAGCTTTCGACCAACCCAAGTTATCCCACTGTTTTGTTATCCTAACTAAATTAACGCTTATTAGGTTTGAAGTCTCTCTCGGATAAAATAACAATAAGTATTTGTATAGCCTAAATCTAGTACCTCATACGTTTCATTTAAATGAAAGTACCCATTGCCCGTTCGATCCCGTTTCGCAAAATATAGGAATTAAATTAATATTTGCTATTGTTCCAACAACTTTCGATACAAAGGCACAATAGACAAAAGAATCACTAGCCACGAAACAGGTCGCTGAAGTAATTCCAACAGATGCTATCAGATGTTATTGAACGTGCTCGGCAACGTAACGTATATAACGGCGTAGCCATGATATACTAATACACTAGCCTAATGTAAGTTATGTGAGAACTTTCCAAACACACACTTTGTTACCTGAAAGGGGTTTCATAAAACTGAATTATAGCCATAACCTTAACTCGGTCTTGAGAATCGTCGTAAAGTAGCATCTTGGGTGCTCAGAGGACACGTCAAGTCGGGTGTTGTTAAATTTTATGGAAACTCGAGTGGATACAATGGAGATATGTAAATTAAGGAAACGTCTAAAGTTACCGGAGCCAGCGTGAAGCTTTTGAAATTCGCCGGTTAGTGGACAATCAATGCGGCGAGGGCCGACATCATAGATTTTATTCCCAACTAAGATTGTAACATTTGCAACGTATCCCGCCCGAGGATCGCCGGAACGCAGACCATCGTTAAATTGAAATTCATGTCGTGATGTTAACATTCACAATATTCTATTCAGCTAAAAGCAAGCTAATAGCAGACCCGTGAGTATTCTTCCTACATAATGTAAATTTTACAGCAACTTTGAACTCTTCTACTGGAATAAAAGTAGTTGTTTATTGTGTAGTACAATGTAGGTTTTTGGATTTCGATGCAAGTAGAAGCTTGAGTGAAAAAAGAAAACCAAGGGATTAAATTGTTGGTTTCGTCCCCGGGCGGGCCCGTTGACCCGGCTTGCCACCACACAGTCAATGTCAGGGCTCGGTTCCTAGAAAGCTCGCACGTCGTGTGTTATTCGACTCCCAAAACAATGCGTCAGCAAAAAAATATCTCATTCTTGTGTCACGTCCCCAAGGAGATTATCTTCGTCGCCCTGATCTACCTCAACGCGTACAAAAACAATAACATTTCGAAACGTCTCGAGAAATGATAATACAATTCTAGCAAAGACGTGTTATTTTATTATGATTCTTCGATTGTCTAAGCTTGCATGATAACGACAAGAAGCAACTTTAAGTAGTGTGGGTGTACCTTTATTACTTTAATATTGCCTACGTTTATTTCCTATTATGAATTTATAGTTCTGAGAACGATCTCACTACCTCTCAAAAATATAACGGAAAACGTATAAAATTATCATAATTTATTGTTTATATATTTAGGGCTCATTAAGATAATGGTAGAGTTCCAAAAAAATATATGATTTTTATTGGACGATAATATATAAGCAAGTATTTATACCAATAAAGAATAGTCATAAATAAAAGCTATTTATTCTCAACTTAATAGTACCATTATTTTCTACGCTGCGTCTGTACCAACAATACAAAGACCAATAAGAACATCACAATGCAACAAAATATAACCGTTAATCGTGGAATGATAAACGTTCAATAAATAACACGTTTTGACCCTATTAGTACAGTTACATCGATTTACACAAAAATCCGAAAAGAGTTCGCGACGGTATGTCGCGGTCGGCGCTGACCGCGGCGGCGCCGTGAATTTTCTCTGCGCCCACGCGCGGCGGCTTATCTCGCGTGTTCTCACACTGGAAATTTACACGTGCTTGCGAGTGGCGGCGACGCAGCGGTGTGGCAGCTCGTAATAACGCACTCGTCGCGTTTTATCTGAGCGAGGCAACTGCGGCGCGGCCCGGGCTAGATATGCAGTGCCGTCGTGAACATCCGACAACACCCGCGGGACGTGGGCGACGCGGCCGCAACCGTCGCATTTTATAACCTTTTTATTCCATTGTCACTCCGCCGGAGCGGCGTATTCGAGGGAAAAATAAATTTTACTCTTTATCTAAATGTCAAATCGTTCGGTTTCGATCGAATCAGTTTCCAAATAGTTTTAATAAATCTCCTTTTACGGCGGTCGGAACGGGCGGAGGTCGATATGGGAACGCATTACGAATACATGCGGCGAGTTATCGTGTTTATTTCTGTTATGACCGCTGTGTCTGTTCCCGGCAACAATAGGTTTAATTGAAAGAGTGTCAATAAATTTGTCGGGAGTTGTCCAGCGGTGGACTCGTCGCCGGTGGTCCGATAAACTTGATCGTCCCCGAGCGCGACACACGCCCGGAGGACCATCCGACCCTTGTCCCGACGAACAATTTTGTTTTTATCTGCCGCCGACCTTGTCTTCATTATAATATATCTTTCTAAGGACTTATCTTTCCGAATTGATTGGTGATCATGTCGCTATCTTGTCCCACTTTTAGGTAAACCTTAATTTACAACGCGTTCGTAATCCCAAAGACATAAACAAAACATTGTACAGTAAATTGAGTATTTTTATAACACAAAATGAGAACGCGTTAAACGATTTGTAGCGCCTTATCGAATCGAAACCGTTGAATTTTCTCGCCTGTATGTCAAGTAACAAAGTGGACGGACAGACAGACCGACAACTACAATTTAAGTAAATGCTGGATCGTTAAAATAAAAACAAAGGATTTCACGGCACTAATTGTGTTGAATAATACGGAACCCATTTCCTGTCAGTTATAAAGGCACAGACGTACAATTTTGGGATATGTTTTCCCACGATGGACGTCACCCACGCCCACCACTTCTACGAATACATTTCGGAACAAGGAGTGGAACTTTGTGTTCACAATTTAGCTTCAACACGGATAATCAAATTACCACAACCTTGGAGATGTCATATAATGTCGATACTACGCACTACGACAAAAATAAATAATGGGTCGAAAATGTGTAATGTAAACAACAAAAATGTATGCATAACCACTAAAATTGTATAAAATATAGACATGAAACTTGGGTTTTATGGCCACCTCCGACAACATTAGCTCTGCAAACCGTTATAAATTAAGAGTTTAATTACTACAACCGATACAACTACTATTTTGTAATGACCATTACGAATGCGTAATTACTGGAACAACCTGTTCGCACGTAGTAAATTATTTTGGAACAACTCAAATTTATTTTAAAACAGTAAATACTACTACTGCAAGACTATTACGCCGAAAAAAAATATTAAAAGAATACCAACTCCAACCATTTCTTAGTCCTCCGTGGTGACTGCAGTCCACCTTTGGCCACACAATTCACACCCGATAATCATCTGTGAGATAAAAGGCCGCCGGTACGACACCATCAAATCACCATAAATATTTGAATCGACCACAGTCTGATACCAAGGATGTTCCCCCGACACCTCCTGCTATAATGAATTTTTATGTTAAACTCTTCAGAGAGCTTTTCTATTAAAAGAGTTGTTTTTATTGTTACTTATTTGTTTAATTCTCAATAAAAAGAAAATTTATACTAAACACAAAACAAGAAATACAAAATGTTATATTTAAATTACGTTTAATACCAGCATCCACGATAGTAATCTTTCTATATTATCTACTTAATAAAAATCTTAAATTTATTCACTCACAGACATCACACAGCCTCAACCAATCTGCCTAGCCTTTTCCCAACTATGTTGGGGTCAGCTTCCAGTCTAACCGGATGCAGCTGAATACCAGTATTTTACATGGAACGACTGCCTATCTGACCTCCACAACCCAGTAACTGGGTAATGCGATACCCCTTGGTAAGACTGGTTGTCAGACCCGTAACGACTGTCAAAGATCCACGAATGACGGTCGGGACCAACGGCTCGTGCTTTCCGAGACATGGAGGAGTCTCGGTATGTAAAGATGGTCACCCATCCACGGACTAACCCCGGCAAGCGTAGCTTGACCTGATGGATCGACCCGTGAGGCTGTTATTCCTTAGCCATGAGCTCCTCCGCACAGACTTAGCCGCTGTTGCTTAAATGTATCAGGGAACCTCCTTTCCATCCTTTTGTGTAAGATTGTATGTTGTTGTAGATATTTGTGATTTTCTAATTGTGTTCTGTAAACCTTATTGTACACTTTTTGTAACCTTTGTCTGAAATATATATCTATAAATATAAAAACCCGTAAGGATGTTGACTGGGGAAAAAAAAAAAAATTGTCCGTCAGTCAGATAATAAAAACATATTAGACACGTATTTTTTGCTTTATCATATTAATAAAAAGTGGTTTAGATAAAACGCATTGAAGTTGGGGAGTGGGGGCTCGCTACGTCACAAGTCAGTATAAAATCACACATTGTAACTTATTGCCTACTCAATGTATTGCCGTAATCTTTTGATTACGTAAAAAAAGAAAAAATACGTGTCCAATATTTTTTAATAATCTACCTGACGCACAAAAAAAAAATTTTTGTCTGCATCCCTATTGACATGCGTTAGCCTCGCAAAAGCTCGAAAATGCCTCGACCAATTGTGATGAAACCTTGGTAAATTATTGTGTGCGCGACGGAGAAGGCTCCTGACAAAAACAAATTAAAGGCCTTGCAACGCATTAGCATAGCATTAGCTAGTATATATATTTTTTATTACGGATGACGGGTTATTGGAAATTCATTCCTCAAATAAAGGGGTTGAAGTTTGTATAAAAGTTCGTCACTTTTGCCGAAGTGAAACCACATCGGGCTTGTTAATGAATGTTTAGAGTACCGGTATAAGCCTACTTGACCATTCGCTATTATGAGAGCAAAAGCTTACATACTTGACTCTGTACATACATTGTGTATGTAAGTTGTAGGTAAGTACCATTGTTTACCTGCACGGCGCTCAGTAAGTACTTAAGAGTATTTTGACTTATTTCTGCGCATGAAGGAATGAAGAATATTACCTTTATGGAAAACACTTTAAGTAAGCTTATTGGATACAACCTTTTGAAAGATGAATGTCTAAAGAAATTGTCCAATAAAAATACTATTTAGATAATAATTACATACTGAAGTGTCCTAAGATAAAACATAATTATTTTAAGTTATAAAGTGAGTGCGCGCATTTGCGCAAAAGTTCCATTTTGTTACCGACTTCAGAAAAGGAGGAGGTTCTCAATTTGTATGTTTATATATTTTTAATGTATGTTCGGGCATAACTCCGTCATATAAAGATGGATTTACAAAATATATTTTTTGTTTGAAAGGGTATGCTCTCGAGGTGGTCCTATATAATTTAATTGCTTGTGTCATTTTTGAGTTAGCTTCAATAACACGTATTTATAATTATAATAATTTCCTATCACTGTTTTTACATAGCGTGTATTGGTATTTGAACTCGTGCGGGTTAGGTACCACAACTAAAACATGAAAAATAAAAACGTTTTTACTTAAGACTTCCGATATAAAGTTTTTTTTTTTATTTGGAAACCGGTTGTTTTTTTTTTTTGACTGGTCAAGCCGAAAATTATCGCAGTACTTAGTTTACTATTTTGGTATCACTTGTCGAACTTTGACCTCTAGAATAGAATAAAATATTATTTATTGTTGCTACACGTATTTACAAATCAGTAGATCAAAATTAAGAAAAGTGTCTCCTTTGATTGATTTTTAAACTTGATTTTAAACTTTTCGATTGATGTTGAAAAATATCTTGACTTCAATCGGTAGAAAAAAGATTAATGACAGGACTAGGGATTATTCAGGTTACGACTAGCATTATCGTTGTTTCTACATTTGAGATGCCTATCTGCATTTTTATAACTGAAATAAAACCTTCCACTAGGTAGATACTTTTGCTCGTAAGGATGTTACTAAAGAAGTTTTTTTTTGTCCATCAGGTAGATTATTAAAAAATAAAGGACATGTATTTTTCATCAAAAGATTACGGCAATACATTGAGTAAGCAATACGTTAAAATGTGGAATGACGTCACACCCCGGTAGATTTTATATCGACTTTTGACGTAGCGAGCCCCCACTCCCCCAACTTTAATGCGTTTTATCTAAACCATATTTTATTAATATGAGCACAAAATACGTGTCTAATATTTTTTATTATCTAACTGACGGACTAAATAGTTTCTTTTCCCTAATCAACATCCCTATTAAAAATATATTACTATAAAAAAATTTTTGTTTCTTTACATTACGCTCAAGTTATAATTCGAATTCATCTGACAAAGGAAGATAATAATATGTGTGACCTATATCTCCTTTGAAACGCCAACGCCTAAGAAGACTACCGAAATAAAACGCAGTACATACAATCTGCATTATGGAACAGACATAAAGATGTAGGAAACTCCAGCATGTTTTTTATTTAAATAAAGGGCTGTAGCCATGTCCTAAACTCGTAGTCGTGTTTTGTCTAAAATGTGAATTTGTTTCTTTTCTTTATGAATATAATATGTATGTTGGTACAAGTATGTGGGCTTTTCCTTATTGTTTCATAAGTATTGTAGATTTTAAAACATATCCGGCTTAAGATAAACATGAAAAGCTCAGTGTACCACTTATTGTTACATTTTTTGTTTTTGGTAAATCTGTAGGTAATAATGTACTTAGGTTTCCGATATTTACCAGCTAAGTATAGGTAAATGTCGTAATATTGACATTTTCTCTTAATTGTGAAAACTCTAGTTTATTTTTTGCGAAGACCTATTTAAAAATAACTATTTAAAAATCCGATATTAGGTACTATATTTCAAAAACATGTCATAACAAAATTCCCTGCATAACTTATAGTTATTCCGTTTTTGTTATGATCAGTAAGCTTAACGATCGTATTTACCTTTTATCAGAGCTTTCACCCGTCGGACGCCATCAAGGTTGGACGGTACAGGATCAACGAGCAGTTTCAGGGGAGAGGTGAACTCGTCAGCACTGAAAAGCAACGCCGCCCATCCTTGTGAGTTGCCGACACAGCCGCGCTTCAGCGAACCACCCTCAGCTAATAAGTACGCACGATTGGACGAATTGAATGTTCTTGTTTCAAAATTCAATATCTCACTCAACGCTCCAACGTCACCTTTCAGTATTCGCCTCACAAACACTTTGTATATGCTCCTTTTAAATTTTCCACGCTTCCGTTTTTGTTCACTCGAAATTTTTCCAGTAAAAATATACTTAGACGCGAACACAATCCGTTTTAAGGTATCATTGTTTCTAAATACAGAACTGTTATTAAAGCACCTCAGAGGGAAATTGTCGTTTATTTTTATTACTGTGTTCCGCTTTTTAACTTGGCCCTTTACAATAAAGTCCGCATCCGTGATCAAAATTAACACAAACACTATAATCAGAATTGGTTTTAACATTTTGTGTCACAATATTTTTTCAACACTTTTAGAAATGCAAGCATTATTTGATTTTTGTTATTATGGCTGTGTTTATAGTATGTAGTACTTTATTGGAATATGTTGGTAGAAACATCGCGTTCTGAAGATGCACGGTAATCGTGAGGTGTGCAAGAGTGTGGTAGTAGTATGCGCGCGCGCCGCATGCCGTGCCAACCTCGACTGGAGGCTTTATCGGATCCGCTGCAACTTGCAACCTGTTGTATTTTAATCCTTAAGCCGGCTACTACAGCTTTTGTAAACACATTACTACCAATACGTTCGCGATATTTCAAATAATATTTCTTGTTTCTTTGTTTATTTCCAAGAACAGACATCGCAATACAATAATATAGCATAATGAAGTTGTTTAAGATATTATAATATTATGTTCTGGTTTCTTTTACAAGACTTTAATTTCAAGCAGTTTCATTAAGTGCTGCACGATGGAAACAATAATTTTGATAAAATATTTGCGCCAGTAACATTTGTGTGAAAACTTTATAACCAATATTGGAGACGCGTGAATATAATTATGACGAATAAAAAAAGTAAGTAATATACATAGCAATTTACAAGTTGGTCCAACGAACGGAAAATGGAGGATGTTGATCTTCTAAGTTAAACGACGACGCATACGCAACAGGACGTATTTTATGCGTAAGTTACCTACTTATTATACAATTCTATAAATATGTGAGAATGCTGTTTGGATACGCGAATAAGTGAAAACATGTGTATATTAGATTAGGTAGCAAGTTGAGGTACCTACCTAGTACATACATAGTAAATATTACATGTGGTAATTGAGCTGTAGGTACCTGAATACGTATAGCGTGTGATCTAAGACCAGATAACAAACATTGTGTTTAAAGTTAAAGTGCTAATTGGACAGTTGAAAGGTTGTATGAGTAAATAGATAAACATATCTCTGAGTAACTAAACCCACGCTGTAATTATCGTTTACAGGCAATTAGACTATTATGGAATGTGGAGCTTCTAGTTTTCTAGTAGTTACTATATGGAGAAAACTGGAAAAATAAAAGAAAACGGTTTTGGAATAAACGGTTTTCACTTCCTACACGACTGTAAGAAAATTAAACAGTACCTAAGAACCTATTTACCAGCATGTTATTGCGATTTTAATTATTATTTTAAATTGCATTAACATGCAGGTAGGTTGATAAATTGTAGAGTTTATTTCAATGTTTTCTAAGCGTACTACCTACCTTTCCGCACCGTCAAAAACCGTAATAAAATATTAAAATAGTATAGAATATTATAAATATTTTTTAAAGCCTTCTGTGATCCCTCGCAAAATAAACAAAACCGAAGCTATCTCCTTAATTTGTCAAATGTTCCTTCATCCCACAGAACTCCTCCAACATTATTAAATGGCCTTGTAGATCAGCAGTAATCAAGTCGCAGTCCTGTCGGAGCATGGTTGCACGTGGCCCAGCGTGGGCGGACTGGCCCCGACACTGGCCCCGACACTGGCCCAGCACCTCTCCGTGACGGCGACATGCTACACAAGGCCCGGAATTTACGCACTTTGTGTCGTTTGCGTGTCCCTGCCAACTAACACTGAGATACGAGCCGCAAATTGAATATTTAGTTACTTGCTCGTAAATATGTTGGTGTAACAAAGCTTGGAAGACGGTGGAGGAAGTTGCCAGATTTTCTCTCGTCCTAGCAAGTTTAAGGCTGTTCTAAGAGAAATTAACACCTATGAAGTCTGATGCTGTGTTTTTAAAATCTGCAATTAAACCATGAAAAGCTTTCTGAATGAAGATCAAAAAGGGTTCGTCAATTAGATTAACTTTCTTCCATTCGAATGATCGGAGTTAACTAAGTTAAGTTACTAATTCTAATTTGATTACTGAAGTCTGGGTTGCTGATATTTAAAGTAATTCCCGAGTAAATGCCAGCTATAGCCATTTGCTAATTGTCTTACGATTACAATGTCTGAATTAAGAGTTGTCGTTTTGTAAATTGAGAACATAACAATTATCGTCTGGATTATTTTGAAAGCTAACTAAATAATCTTCGAAAATTCTTTTTTTTTTTATAACATACTCAGGTATGCATATTAGCCAGGCATTGCTGATTGGCTTTATTCATAAATGGCTGCAAAAACATTTTATTTCAGTGCAAACGTGAACCTAAAATATTTGGCTTATTGTCCACTCATTCGAATTTTATTCTGGTTCAGAAATGCGTGATTAGATGGCTATATTGAAAAAAAAACACAATGAAGGGTTCCGTAGTTGGGATGAATTTATCGCAAGAACAAACTTAACCTTGTAGTTGAAAAAAATGTTCTCCCATACATTCCGTATGTTTTGGCAACCGCAAATGTAAGTTGGTCAATTATTACTCGTAAAGCCTTCTTAGCTGTAATAGTTTATTTTTTAATTTCGTTATATATTTCCAAAACCAACCATTTGGCTGGCAGGGGGCGACCACACTTGACTCTAACAAAAATTTGCACTTTAAAGCTTAACATTTCGCAAACGAATACCTGAATCCAAAAATGGTTATCACAACTCGCAATAGTTTTGAACAACCTTTCCAACGACAATAGATAAGAAAAAAAAAACATCCCCTCTTTACGTGTCGGGGAGGTAACTACCCTAAAGATACATTTTCATTTTATTTTACCATTTTGATACCCATACCATATTACAGCTTTCTAGTACAAAGAGTCTCTGAGCTAAGCCGCGAACAGACAGACGGACAAGGCGAAACTATACCTAAGGGTTTCTTGTATACTACGGAACCCTAAAAAAATTTTTTTTTTTTTTTTTTTTTCATTTAATTATATTGCCCAATTTACGGGACACAACTTACCTATACTTTAGTACCTAAACACAAAATACTAATAGGTACGAGTATCTGTAATTCCCGTGAGGTACATCAAGATTAATTTTGCAATATTAATTTACCGGGATATGCTCGGATATTATTAACATCATTCGCGATGTGTAAGAATTCTATTTGATAAATCCTAATATCGTCACTCGTCACGTTATCTTGACAATAGATAAGAGGATGTATTGTATCAGTAAGCGGGCTCTTAGTGACAGGTGGCGCTTCTGTATCCCCTTTGAGACTTTCAGATCAAGTGAGGAAAACGGGCGAAAAAACGTTGGGAAAAATCTTCTACGTATCTTCATAAATAGAAAATATTTCAAGTACCTAATTTCAATCTTCTACGTAGGTCTACATTAATAGAAAATATTTCAAATCCCGAATTTCATTCATTTCTGTATCCGCTTATCTTACCATCATCATCATAACATTATGAGTGTGAAAGTTCGTGATTTGTATGTTTGTTACTAAATCACGCTTTAACACGTTCAGTGCCGGGAGCCCCCCTGGGGGGTTCACCTAGTCGATTAGTAACAAACATACAAAGAGCCCTCCTGGAGGGTTCACCTATATGGGATGCCGGGAACCCTCGCAAAGGGCTCATTTTAAATGTAGGTTTTTCTTAGTGAATACTACATTATAAACCGTGAAAATAAAATCTATACATTATTTTAACAAGATTTATTATATAACACATCGATTTAAAATCCAAGGTTTTTTTTTCTTCACGGTTATGAATATTCACTAAAAATTTAAAAGGTTAGAAACTACGTATAGCGACAAGACCCCCTGAAACCACAATTTTACTTCGTTTTACAGTGTTTTATAACACGGTTTTAAACCTAATGCCGTTAACCGTCCGCGATGGTTAACTTTAGCACAAACGTAATGGCGGTAACCCTCCCGGAGGGTTCACTTCCAATATGTATGGCGGCATGGCGTATGAGTTCTATGAAAATGGGTGGAGTCGAAAAGTGTTAATGGCTGAACAGATTTAGATAGAATTTGGCATATTAGTAGACCATGACTTGATATTTTATTTCAGAACAAACATCCATAATTTGTTAGTAAACATTAACCTTAATAACTATGTTAATAAACAGCTTAGACAAATAATGGATGAACGGGCAATCTAATTTCCCCGCAATGACATTCAGGGACTGTTCGAGCTGCCCTGGACCCTCTGCAGTAGCGACGCGGCACGCTTACGTCTGATCGCCGTGAAGTCATCTGTGTTTGCATCAGCAAACATTCCCGACGCACTGCAGAAGCGTGGCAGCCACAGCAGCATCCTGACTGCATTATTGTATTGAACTCGAAGAACATTGATGGCATATAAAGTTTTTATCAAATTACCTCCTAGTAATCGTTTCCCTAAGATACGAATGAATACGCGGGTAAAAATTCAAAATCAATCTGCCTAGCCTTTTCCCAACTACGGCTGCGGCGGCTGCGGCTACTGGAAGCCGACCCCAAGGCTTCCAGTCTAACCGGATGCAGCTGAATACCAGTATTTTCCATGGAGCGACTGCCTATCTGACCTCCACAACCCAGTAACTGGGTAATACGATACCCCTTGGTAAGACTAGTGTCAGACTTTCGGGCTTCTGACGACTCGTAACGACTGTCAAAGATCCACGAATGACAGCCGGGACCAACGGCTTAACGTGCTCTCCGAGGCACGGAGGATTCTCGGCATGTAAAGATGGTCACCCATCCACTGACCAACCCGGCAAGCGTAGCTTAACCTGATGGATAGACCAGTGCGGCTGTTGTTACTTAGCCACGAGCTCCTCGCGGGTAAAAATTAATTACTTTAAATAACTGTTATTAAGGATGCGCGGCTTACTCCAACGAAAGCCACAAGTTAGCTGATTAACACGAGGCGAGCTCGCACTGAACGTAACTCCGGTACATCCATGTGAAATAGCTAGCCGCGGAAACTTATTAAAACTACTACAAGCCCATGTAATATAAACAAGCACATGCAATATTTATGCTAATTTACACCATCGGACGGACAGCTTATGAGAGCAGTGGTGGTCCAGTGGTAACGGCCGTGACGTACGAGTTGTATATCGTAAGTTCGAACCCAGACAGGCGCTTTACTTAGTGTAAATTATTTCATCACCACTGCTCTCAAAACGGTGAAGGAAAACATCGTGAGGAAACCGGCATGTCCTAGAACCAAAAAATTCGAAAACATGTGACATCTACTAACCCGCACTGGGCCTGCGTGGTGGATTACGGCCCACTCCCTCTCACTGAGAGGGAACATAGGAGGGTAGACGGAACATTATAGCCTGATTATAATGATACCATCGGAAAGACAATTAAACCAAAAGTTTATTTATCCTTGCATGAACTACATTATCTTGTCTATGATACCCTATGGTGCTCCACCAGAATAAGGCATTGAATATACACCGTTTACTTAAAGGTAATATCGATTCTAAAATACGCATACAAGATCCTAATCTCCCAATATAATCGAAGTGCCTTCTACGGGCTATATTGCGAAAGTTGCAGGGAAAGAGCGTCGTGTGTGCAATAAGCCGAGAATGAGAATAATAACGAGCAAATATGCGCGTAAACACAATGCTTATATGGAAATCACAGATATGAAACTCATTTTATTATGAGAGACGGATATAAATCTATAGTTACGGTGGGTCCCAAGGTATTTATTAAAAGGAAAATTTATATTGAAGTTGAAGACAATAACTTTTGAAAGTATAAAAGTTGACGTTATTATTGTCGGTTACATGCTTGGAGTTAGAATGAATGGAGAGATAGGGCGAACGATATCTTCCGTTTTCAAAATAAACAATGCATGTGCAATAGACTGGGTTGGGTTTTATCCTGCTGCAACCCATGGTCAAAATCCCAAAGGATCAGGGACTCTCTTTTCTTTAGAGTCATGATACGCACAACAAAGATAAGTACTGCTAATCTTCGATTATAATTTTTTACTTGGTAAGTATGAAACTTGCACAGCATCATGTTTGCCTACGTCAAACAGTAAGTACGTACCAGTTTACTGATAAGCAGAAGACGATGTTTAAACAGAAAAGCGTATTATCCTAGCACTCCATTCATTCATCCTCTCGGTCGTATGTCACCTGTCCGTCGTGTTCGGTGGGCCTTGGGTATGGGCTCATACTTGGCTTGAACATCGGAATGCAATTCGAGCATAGCTGCGGCAGACAGCGGTCGATAATTGCATTTTGTGGTCGCGGCGCTCCACTTGGCAAAGTACACGCGCGATCGAACGGAACGCAAACAAACTTCAGTTTTCTTCAACAAATTTCAATTGGATAAACAAGAAACAAGTTGAGCTGCGAAGCGGTTTCCCACTAATGTAATCAAAGTCCTCAATTAGATGTATTGAGTAAATTAATGAAAAAGTTATCTGATCTTTTATGTTACCTTTTATTGTAAATGCGCATTTCAGAGTTTTCTATGATGGTTAATAACAAGTAATTACGCATAGTCAGATGATCTATCAGGAACCATATAGCGTGATCCGGATTAATTGAACGTAATGAAATATTAATAATTAATCGCATTAGATTAGATGAGGAAGTGGTTTAATTATTATGAAATAAGGGATTCATAACTTAGTTGTAGAGTAATGTGCTATGTGTGAAATATTGTAAACTTAAAACAAAACACTCTGCAAAGTTAATAAACTTTTTAAGCAGTACCTACAGGTACTTTACTCACACTATAGAACGCTAAATAACTCACTTTCCTCTGCAAAATGATCTTTGATTGACAAAAAGTACCTAATCATTGTAAAAACTCCTCAAGTATTTCAAAAACTTTATAAAATGATTGTAATTTTAAGCAATAACTCTCACTTCAAAAGATACATTTGTAAACACAGCAATAAAATTCTCCTTTCAGAGAAATTCAGTTGAAAACTTAATGAAGTGTCTCGCTTACAGCAGAATAATTGTGACAAACAACTACGTCTTTACAAATTCATTTCTGCAAAGTAAAACGCAACTGAAAATGACAAAACTGTGGTGGAAAGGGGAAATTGTAAAGGTAGAAATGAAAAAGTTAAACGTAATACAGTAAAGTAAAGCTATTTCTTCTATTTCATTCCATAAGACTTAGAATGTTGCCAGTGCGTTCTGCCAGTTCAGAAAATTACGTACTGTAGCGTATATACCTACAGTTGGTACAAATCTACCATACATATTTTATTATTTAATATCTTTAGTAGGTAATATATCATTTTCTGCGAGCAACTACTCCACACCATGGGATAAACGAGGAAAAAAAATTCAATCCCATTTTACATGTAGGGGAGGTACCATAAAAAACGTCGGCGTGATTAGTAAGTATACCCATGCTAAATTACAGCTTTCTAGTACTAACCGTCTCTGAGATAAGCCACGGACAGACAGACAGACAGACGAACATGGCGAAACTATAAGGGTTCCTTGTCAACTACGGAACCCTAAAAAGCTGTTCAAACAATTGGAAATCACACAAAATCACACACTTTCCTTTACGAGGCCCGCAAACATCAAACAGTGCACAAATGTCGTTTGAGAACATTCGCAGAAATTGCATATTGAATGGTAAGATACAAATGGTGCATAAACAATACCTACCATGCCTCGAAGTTTGCAGGCCCCTGCTAACTTCACCGCAACCGGTTTTTGTTTACAATATTACAAGAGACTTCTATGTACTTTCAGCGGATTTAGGTGTGCATACGACCAGGTTTCAAGCCTTGTTAGTCTGTATAACTTTATAACTTATCTCTCATGATGATATAATATCGATTGAGTGGAGATCTAATTGTTAGGATGCGACTATTGAGGGTACCCTGGTCTCTCCACTCTAAACTGACTGTCTTATACATATTAAAGATAAAGCAAATATATATATCAAGAAAGAGATAGATAGATAGATATATAGTTTATTTAGTGCAAACAAAAGACATAGCACAAAATACAAAAACACGATTAAATAATAACCAAATACATGAATTTAGCTACAAGGTAGCAAGGTAGAGCATATGAAAGAAAGATTATCATCGATGTTTTTTATCTACTGTTCAAATCCGGATACTCGAGTCCTTGAGTCATCACTCAGAGATACAAGGTAGATTATAAAGCACGAACACAGGCGGTCGCTCACAAACACGCTGCTTTAACCTAACCAATAACATCACGCTCTCCACCATGACAGACTGAATTTTCACACAACGTCAGAAATAAATCCAAATGGAGATGGACCCACACGTTACATCTATTTTGAGAGCTAAAATTAACAAACATATAGACACTAACTCCATCATGTCTGCATCTCAAAATGGATTTAGGAACGGATCCCGTGGCACTAAGGAGCTACTCCTCATTGATATGGCCATTAGACAACAGGTTCGTCGTTCCCGAGGGGATCTGTCGACATGTTGGATAGATTATAAGAAGGCCTATGACTCGGTGCCCCATACATGGCTCAGGAGGGTGCTGGAGTTGTATAAAGTAGATGCAACTCTGCGCACCTTCCTGATGTCGTATATGGGGCAATGGAAGACGGTCCTTCGCTATCCAGGATGTCGAAATATCTAGAGGAACAGCGAGCCAATAAGGATAGAGCGAGGCATATTAGATATAGTACTTATTTTGTAAAATTGTATTTTTTTTTACGTGTACTACAATGCCTTGTTATTTTGGAGTAAAATAAATATATTATTACAAGAGAACCAAGACTCCGAATAACAACGACCACTCTGCGAAAAGTGAAGAGTACGAAGAAGATCTTCATAACTGCAATGCAAACGCAGGCTCTCACGCACAGCAGTCACATTAAAAACCACAACAACAATACGCCGTTTACGTAACTACTGAAATATCACTTTACCCATAAAACAATAATTTCCGTACGGTTGTCCACAGATTAGCTAACACTCAAAAACAGTAATAAAAAAACTTTTAATGTAGTTTTCAATAAGAATAAAGTTATAGAGTTGAGATACAGCGGAACATTTCATGGTAACTAAGTTGTAAAGTGTCAAGTTTATAGTAACCTCAAGTGTCTCCGCGGGGTCGCACGTTCAACTCCATCGTTTAACAACTCCACTGGTTATTGAAACTAACTGATTTGCCTGAATACTATTTGAGTAAATGATTTCATTATTTTTGTGGATGGTGACAGAATGTTTAATTGTTTCTCATGCCTATTGGTAGTGAAAAGATTTGTCTGCGAGCAAGGTTGATGGTTTGATCACATGGCCCAAATTCATAACTAGCTTCGGCACGAGGCTTCGTCCGCGTGAAATTTCTTGTTTTGAGGGAGAAGCGCTAAGGTAGCCCGCGAAATTCTTTTTTCTTTACGTTTTTTGCAATTTGCAGATCAGCGTCAGGTTGTATCTTGATTAAAATATGATTCGCGATCGTAACAAATATGGCTTTACAGAATTATAATCGTTAGAATCAGCAATACAACACCTTATGTTACAATAATAAGGTAAGGACAATTTTCAACAGATTACCTACTTTAAACTAGATAAATTATAAAACAGATATTTTTTCAATACACTCAAATTGTTTTATCGTATCTTCCATCCCCGTCATGGGATTTCTCTTTCAACTAACAAAATTGAAAATGTATTTATGAAAATAATGAATTTAATTTATTTCTCTATCACTCTTAAAATATTACGTGCAGCTATAATTTTTAAACGGCTTGTGCCATAGTAGATAATTATGTTTGTTTTAATTTCTAAGGTAAATAGTGAAAGCCTCGTTAAAATTCGACCAGCAGCTTTTAAGAGAAGCGCATCTCTTTGTGTGCGTATAACTTAAAAGCTCTCTGTTTAAACAAACAGATAAACGTAATAGCGAGCAAACAGACGGAAATTAAAGAAAAGTGTTACGGTCTATAATACGTTTACTTAGATAATAGGTACTCTCCATTAGTTAAACATTTATGAAAATAGAAATGTCCGCTCGCACATTACTAAGAAGATCTAATAACATTAAAAGTCCGCAAGTCTATGACAGTTAGGGCCCACAAAAGCTCTTCTATTGCCGCAAAAATGAGATGCCCACGCCCAGCGGCGAGATTAAACGAGCCGACGGCGACGTCGCCTGCCACAGCCACCAGCTAACATATTAGACTACATTGAAACGGCACTACAATAAAATACCAGCCCTCATATAAAATGTCGTGAACTATGAAATAAGAAACTTGTTCTCCAAATATTTTTTGCAGCAAAAAACTAACCCGCTTCAGTTGGAGCAGAAGAATTCAAATATTTCAACCGCTCAACGTTTATCGAGTTAAGCCAACTAGACAATGTTCACGAGTGCGCTAGTTATGGTTATTCTTCAACGGAACGTGTAGCGAAAAAGCTGGCGAGGTAGAAGGGACAATAAGAACAAAAGCACTAATTCCGCACAGAGTTATCGATAGTTTCGCGTCAGCTCGATTCGTAGCTTTGTTAGCGCGACACACAAGAGAAACGCCCGACAAATTGCGTCGTGCGAGAGTGGCGCGCCGCCCGACGCCGTCCGCCGCCCGCGGACACAATGGCTGCTCGCATCAATTGTTATTTTATGCGCAACTGGAGGCACCGACAAAATGGTCAGTCCGCGTTGCCAGAAAAATTCACAACAATGCTGTACAGTTTTAAGTTAGTAAATAAGTTAAGTGATTCACCACTTAGCACTTTTAACATAAACGCTACTGCTTTGAGCATAGTTCCCTATGTTTTATTGATTTTTGTTTGCCGCTATACGACCCATTGAATGTTTCATGAATATTCAATTCATCTTCACTTAATGTTGAATATTAAGTTGAAAGAGAATTGAATACTGCTAGCTTGGAAGACAGACAAGAGAAATTCCATTGATATAATCGTGTACCCGCAGACATTAAACTCTATATAAATAAAAAGAAAAATCAATAAAAACTTAAAAATTAATTTATAGGTTGGTACATCTTATTTACTTCACCCGCATTTGTTTACTATTCAACTCGTACTACGAGTACGTTACGACTTACGCGATATTTACAGTAGTGATGGACTCTAAAACGAATGCAAATACTTACCGAACGGCAATTTATATGCGTAAAGAATATGAAGCACCTGTATCTATATTTTCCTTTCGCCCTAATCTGCAGAAGTGTCGTGCGGCATGCAAGAGAAATGGTCTACAAATTGTGTTCGCCTGACTGGGCCGGCCGCTCGCCTGCCCCGCGCACCCGCGCCATCTATATAACAATAACTAAGCTATATAAACTAAGTGCCTGTTCTGAGCGTTCTTTAACCCCAATACTCCTCCCAAGGTTGTCTTAAAACCTTCACATTTGTACTCGAAGTAAAATCCTCACTTTCTCCCTGATACATATTAAAGCATCTTGGGATCGTCTTAAGACCTAAGTACGGGTAGCCCATAAGGTGACGGTTGTCGTTAGCCATGTTAGATACTTTACTTACTGAATAATATAATATTATGTTGAATACTACAGTGGTGGGTATGTCGGCGAATTGGTTGAGACGAAAAGCATTTTGATTAAATTCTTCACTGAAATAGAATTTAGATTGCTGTACACATAGTTAGCTTAGTATATTGTTAGAGTCGAATTTTGATTAGTTATACGATCCATTCTAGAGGATTTTGATAGTCTTGAAACTAAACACTTGTTATAATATTGCAGTACAAACGATGCTCGTGCCTCCGCCCGTGCAAGAAGCTCTACAGATTCCTACTTGTATTTTTTTTGTTCTATAGAACGTTTGCTACAACCCGTATCTACAACTATTAATTTCGCTAAACTTGTTTATTTACTTTAGATTATCTAAACTGTATCAAAGGTACTGCTCTTCCTGCGAATAATGCATTAGTAGCAAAGCATAGCATTATTTGCTAAAGCAAACTTTCTAAACCTTCACAACCGACAATATTTCAGAGATACGACGGATAAATAACAAAAAGATCTTACTTATTTCCATTAACCATTATTTCAAACGATTTAAATATCCATATCGGTCGAAATCGCAATCTTTGAGTCCTTACTCCTTATCAAATATCAAAAGGCAGAACATTTAAAATGAGAACACTAAACGTTGGAATTGCCAGCGACAATATTACGACGCCATAAAAAGTGAATTTTCTTTTAATTCGCAATTTTGTGTCTGGCAACAGCTACTCACAATAAAACATGGACGTCGCCGTGTTTCGAGTCGCGATCGAATCGTTCACGGGAGACATTAAAGTTTGTTTAATGTGCTCCAAGAGAATTAATGTGACACCTAAGCTAGGTGCCAAACATAAAAAATAATTATAGGTCAATAAACCAATTCTTTACATAAGAAAGCACTTGAATCCTTTTTTTATTTAGCTCAGTTCAACACAAATGTGTGGAAACGATTTATTGACAATAGAAAAAAGTCTCATGAATCACAAATTATATAATCTGCGTTTGCAATTTATTTGCCAAACATGTAAACAAACCCGAGTTTTCCATTTAGACAAACATCAACTTTATACGAGTGTAAATAAAGTTGATTTTAGACCGACAAGTACTGTTGAAAAAGTCTTTTATGGCAAATGAATTGCGAACGCAGATTAGTACTTACTTACCGGAATCCAGTTTCTTGGTATTGAAAACTGACATATAATATGAAAAAATTCAAAAGGAATAATTTATACACGCTTTAATACTTTTCTTAGAATTTCAGGAGGCTGTATTATACTAAACACTACACTTATTATAGCATTCTTAGCATGTGTAGCAATAGGTACCTTATGTAGAGTGCAGACAAACGTTCACTCAATCAGCAAGGCGAATATGGTGCAATTTCGCCAGAGGCGACGATTATAAGGAGACTAGCTTCTGCCCGCGACTTCGTCCGCGCAGAAGTCGAATTTTTTTTATTGGTTTTTTACGTTATTAATTTTGTTATAACATATAAAAAACAATATTTTTTGTTTTTCCTTCGGGTGCTAGTATCACCAGGCTACTCTGTGCGCTTACTCTGGAGCATGCCACATACAACTTGCCGTGGGAGAAGCAGCTTTCCCTCAAGTCTACTCCCGCTACCTTAAGAGTATGACCTTGAGCTTTGTAGCTCGTCTCTAGCACTCTCTTGAATTCGAAGGGGTAATTTGATGGTGTAAGGGGAATCCTAGTAATAAATACAGACCTCTGTGAGGCTGACTGTCCACTGGAGCGGACAAGAGAGGAGAGGAGCGAAGATGCGCCAATATTAACCAATTAAATCTAAACTCCGGTCCAGAGCTTAGATTCTATTCGTTAATATTGGAACATCTCCGCTCCTCTCCTCTCGTCTCCACTCTAGTAGACAGGCAGCCTAAAACTAAAATAGTACGGTGACTTTCGAGACATTCCAATTTTAAAGAGTATTTGAAGAGTATTTGCATTTTCTATTATGTGAGTTCAACCTTTTTTGAATAAAATCGAATTTAGATAACAAACATGTGTCAAAATAAAATGTAATTTAAATCAAAAGCACTAAGCAGTATTGATATCAACTTCGAAGCAAATCACTACCAAAATAACTTTCTACCCCTATTTAACCCTTTAGGGGATGAATTTCAATAAAATACGATATACGTCTTCCATAAATTCTGTTAAAAAATGTTTATGCTAAATTTGAAGTAGATTGGACCAAGGAATCACGTTGTCCCATACAAACTTTGCCCCCCTTTTTCACCCCCTTAGTGGTAGAATTTCGGAAAATCCTTTCTTATCGGATGCCTACGTCATACAAAGAACACACCCTCTAAGTTTCAAGGCTCTTCGATCAGCGGTTTAGGCTGTGCGTTGATCCGTCAGTCAGTCATTCAGGACAAAGCATTTTATATGTATAGATTGGATAGAAAACACAATCTCTTAAAAAAAAGCCAGTTCTACAAAATAGATGCGTTACAACCGCCCACGTCTCCAATATGAGATGATAAATAATTAAATATAGCTATTTTTCAGAAAGTACAAAGCGATCGGAATGGTTATGACAAAAAGGTCTAATTTTGTGTCTAAAGAATTTTTATTTACTATAAATTTTACTTACTGAGAAATATTTAAACTAGGTTTATAATAATGATGACATTCGTGAGCAGAGCTAGTATGTCATGCACAAACAATAAAAGAAGACAACAATAAATTAACGAACATAACAAGACATTGAAGGTAGCAGCAAAAGATTCATGCGAAACAAAGATCTATTTTTGTGGGTAAATGAATTTTAAATTTTATTAACTAGCAACACTACTTCGCTAAAGATCACAATACAATTCAAAACTAGGACATTAAAATAGACGGAAAATATTTGCCGAGAGATAAAAGGGCAAGTGGTACTTATTTGAAAATAAAAGCCGTCTCACTCAATGGTACGAGCGAAATCACGGCCACTTAAAAATATACTTGTTGTTCCGAAGCCAGTACAATTTCCCGAGCACCTATTCAACGTTGGCATTTTCTCCAAATAAATGTTTCGCTGAGCAACGAGTAAGTGTTTGGTATTATTCTTATTAAGATCGTTATTTATATACTGTCTTTGAATTTATTATTAAGGCCAAAATTATATGTTTAGGGCTGTTCTTGTCTTGTTCTGTTTATTAATGTACGGTACTCATACATAATATAGGTATGTTGGTTATCGTTATTCCCAAGGACATAAAATATAATTTTACGACTCTACCATTCATGAGTCTTTATTTGCAATTAACTGTCGCTGTCTTCGCATCTAGGTATATGTGTCCCTTATCGACTATTTAGTATACATTGTAACAGCGAATCAATTTTCACGCCTCCCCTTAAGACCTAGGCCAAATATTTTTTCGAATAGCTCATGAAGTCATGACTAGAGATCGGATATTCGGATGCATATTTACCTAAAGTTAATTATGTGCTAAGAAATTATGAAAGTGGCTTCTTAATAAATTTTTTTTAAATATAAATCCCGGAATTCAATAAAATCCGGGAATGCACAACTAATCGAATGCATGGTATGGAAAGTCACTTATCAGCTGTCACCTTCTTAAAAAAATATTTACTGAAACTCAAGGTACCCAGTTGTTTGTCGCTATGTGCTATGCCAATTTGGCAACCTGCTTTATAACATTAGCTTAGAATTTATATAGTTAAAAAGTATAAAATTTATCAATTCCGGAAACGCGAGATTTTTGCGATCGATACAAAAGTGCATTCCATATTAGCCAACACCTGAACGTAAGTAAATATACATTCGATTCTATAATCAGAACTCTAAATTTGTCGATCCCAGAATCCCGGGATTTTTACTATACAGTGCTTTCTATAGTAAAAAAAGCATCCGAATAATATGCGATCTTTAGTCCATGACCTAAAGAGGTGCTATAAAGAATATTAATTAAAAATCTCGACTAATCAAAAAGTTATGCAACAACGCGATATAACGCGGGTTTTCTGGTATATTTCTGCAAATAAACACCAATAAGATGTTAGAAAGCCTGTTTCTGTCCTAGGCTTGATTCAATCTTTTCCCAACGGTTTATAGGCTGTAACATTTTACAGGTACTGTTTTATTCGTTTCTGCAAAACACTAAGCGAGCGCGGCATTGAAAAGGGACTTGTGCGGTGACCGCGTCCGTTTTGTGTAAAATGTCAAAGTAAGGGGGAAAGCAAGAGACGGCCGCGAAATTGTGTTGACGCAGTGACCGCAGCGGGCGCGTGTGGAGCGACGCGGCGACGTGACGCGACGCGCCGCGACGGCGACGCGTCCCGAGTGGCCCGGTGGTCCGCGTGCAGACCCACTCAAGAACAATTCTACTGAAGCCGTCATCCGCCGGGTTAAGCGGCTCATTATTCACTAAAAGCCCACGGCGTGCCCGCTCGGGTAATTGGAGGCTTTGTTCCTTTGCGCTCGGCTTTGACGCTCTCGTGAACTATACGAGACTCCGCTCCGTCGGATTATTATTCGCACAATCAACGATGCACGCCGAGCCTTAGATTAATCTGACAGCTGAGGTATGAATTGTTTGTAGAGCGAGGATAAACGTCGCATTACTTTTTGCAGTATCATTATTTTTGTTGTGTAATCCTGCGTAAAGTTTTAACAGTCCACAAATAAAACAACGTACCGCGGAATCCCTTTAAACATAAACGCGTTTATGTACAAAGGCATTCTGGCGGAGAGACACAATGTAAAAAATATGAAATATGACACCATTGTCGAAACCAGTTTTGGTTCAATCGAAAACGTTATAGATTTGCGTGAGCGTGAGTAAAGTAAGAAGAAGCTATAAGAGTTTATTGCATGAGGAAATAGCTGCAGCAACAGAGAGCAACTGTCACTGCCAGCCATGAAATATTACTGTCCACTGACATATCGTGGGTGTTACACATATCTATTCAATAGCGACTAAATAAAATTACTATTAAAAGATGGAGCTTGTGATGTTACAACTTTTTCTCACCGTAGAACCGCATCTGCTGCCTCACTTGCATACATTTATAAATCTAACTGTTTTTCTCCGTACTTTGTAAAATAGATCTCTAGCATTAAAGCCCGCAGATTTCATTAATATGTGTCTGCTAGGACTGTTTCTGCATAAGGCAAGTTACGTTCTAATCTAAGTTGCATGCAGCATCTTCCATCCTAACTCATCTCTCACTCGTTGTGCGCCGTTATTGCAGTGCTCAGTTATGGTCTAATTAATTGTTACTTGCGAACATATCGTCAGTTTAATCATAACTTGCCATCCGAGCCATGTGCACGCACGTTATATACTTAACTATAGATAAGTTAAGGGAATAGACTCTTGAAACATCATAAATTAGATACTTTGCGCAGAGCGTGCCTAACAACGCAATAAGCGAAGGAAACTAACAAGAACACACATTTCAAACGTGTATTAATTGCTGACTTGTAATTAACCAAGATACTACAAAACTCATAAAAAGTATAATCTAGAACTTATAGTGCCGGTACTATTAAACATTACTGTGCAGCACGCCGTTTGTATGGCAATATAAATAGTATTCCGAGTTAAACAAGTCAGAAAGATCGGAAAACATACAGAAGAGTTTTCGTCGGGTGTCGTGTCGCGCTCGCGGTGATATTCCTGTATTTTTATTATAGTTGTTTTGTTAAAAGGTCTTCTAAGGATGCAACTCCATAAAAGATAGCGACCCTTGAAGTTAAAATTCAAGAGTTAATTTTTAAAAGAGGTTCACTCGAAGGCGGTTTGTCGCGGTCGCCGGCGCCCCGTCAACGCAGGGCGCTCGTTATAGCGAGCCCCGCGGCGCCGGGACACAATCGCAAACTTACATTATACACCTGTACCCAACCATCCACAAACGATTTTGAACCTTAAGTTGTTTGTGATGATGTCTAAAAAGTGTTCGTTGCAGCCTCGGTGAACGTGGCGCGGGTTTATAACCAGGCTTCCTCATTACGTCTGTCGGCGTTATTGCCATCTCTTCGCAACATCAGTAAGCGCCGCGCAGAAAAATATTTACATACATCTCTCGCACAAATATTGGAAGGAAAGGAAACATGCAGTGAACAAGTAATTATGTTTTACTTGATGTGTATTAATATCGTTGTTACCTCCGAAGGCGCTTATTGTAAGCTTTTCGCAGCTCTCTCATGAGAGGATGGCTGGCACACACACCGTGTTTGCTTTGCCCCATTATAACACCTATTACCAAGTTAATGGGATTCGCGCCGTGGAGGAACGCCACCGATCCCGAGCTTCTTTACTGGTATGTTAAACGAATACCACGAATGGCAACTTCATGATTAGTTTTACTCTAAAAGGTAGTGATGTGCCACTACAAACAAATGATGGAGTTAGCCAAAATCGAGAATTTGAATCTTGTAAATGATTTCAAATTACCTACGTTCTAGTTATATGTGCAATTGCTTTGTCGAACCGTATCTGTGGTTATTCTGGAAATTCTTATGCAGCGTGGGCGCTAGACGACCATAAAATATGAAGAACATTGTCATAAAAGTTTAGATTTCGTTGAATCCATTGACTATGAATAACATTAGCGGATTTGGGCATTAGTTTGCGAATTAGCACTTTAGTATTGTGATACAGCCTTTGTGTCGAAGCTTAAATGGCTGGAAATTGAAAACGACCACCTACAATACGTTTATGAGCATTACGTAACTTTCATTCATATGGAAATAATCAGCACAAAGCTCAAGGTAATAAAAGTTATATTTTGAATTACGTAGTGCAATATTGGAAATGAAGAAACAAGACACACCTCAGATTGCGAGAAAGTAAAAATCCAGGATAAAGCGAAAACGTAGAAAGTAATACGCAAGGGATTTGAAAGCTCTTCCAGCTGATCACAATTACAGGGAACCGTACCATTAAAAAAACTCTTTCAAATGAAGAGCCGCAAGTGAAGACACAGAACCAATTGTTATAAAAGCGCTCAGAGCGAGAATAACCGCCGCACTCACATAAAACTGAACATAATTCTACAACAATACAAAACTTTCTACGTCCTTAATGCTTCATCGCGTCTTTTAATAGCATTTTCAAACTATAAAATCGTTGAGCTTTGTACGTACGTTCGTGTGAACCATCGTTGACTCTACGAGCGATAAATTTAAATGATTTAACTGCCACTTTACCCGTTATTTACTAATAAAGGGAGGAAGCAAAGAAACAGCTCGGTTCCCTAATTTGTTGCAATATGTTTACTTTTATTTTAATTACTTTCAAGCGGACACTTTGTGAACACTTTGCGGAGTAAAGAGCTTACAGACTGTAAAATTGGTCGTTAAAACGTTTAGATGTTTTCTGAATACCCATCATGACGCCGCTAATTGGTTTCCATTTAAAGCTTAAGTACGACAATACAGGAACTAATAACTCGATACTTAATCTTTGATAGTTACAAAGTAATTTAATTGACGGCAGTTGTCTCTATTAACCTGGCGTTTGAACGTTTCTCTCTCGTTATGGTTAAATAAAGAAACCCTGCTATTTATTAGGGAAAGTTGAAGTTCGTTCATTGAAAAGATAATGAATCTATTGTCACAAGTTTCTGTTTTATGACCGATTGATTAACTCTAAGTCATGATCTAATATTTTCAGTGCTTTCAAAATTGAGAAGCACATCTACGGGCTCTTTCAATTTAGACTTTTAGATAAGATAAGATCATTTATTTGTCCAAAACAAAGTATACACACACATGGCATGCAAGATGTTACAATAAATTATATCACAGTCATGTTTTGCCTAATGGCGTACAAATATAAACAGGTAGGTTATGTTTATTAACTAGTAGGACATAAACATCAAATAACTATAAATTTGTCCATTAATTCATTATTCAAAGCAATTAACATATCAAATGAAAACTTAATCAATCAAATTATAATAGACAGTTCCAGTGGCTTGTTTATGAGACCACCAAACGAAAAAATTACAAAAGTTTAACCCATCTATTATGCACATATTTACGCTACATAGGCAGTACATACTGCACTCCACACTGTAAAGTTCCATTTGTGCATGAAAATGTATGAAAACTCCACACTTACATGCTTTATGCGTCCTTAGAGAGCGTCAACCAAGGATATGCGAACAGAAGGCAGGAAAAAACCTCTCTTAGATCTAGTTTCACGTTCTATTAGTAAATCAAAAATGTATGCGGTCACACGTCTGTCGCACTTGTAGCTTCATATTCTAGATACGAATATATTTTTTCGCTTGGATATCTAGGTAAAGCGGAAAGGGTCGTTGGCTTATGTCTAAATAAGTTATGGCGTTACGTCTCGGGTGAAAGCCGGGTTTGAAGCTGTGGGCGAATATCGGTGTAATCTGATTGGTTGGCGATCTGGTGATCGGAGTTTAATGCTGTTAGCTTGCTAGTGGAAGCTGTTTGCCTATCTACAGAGTAATGCCACAGTGTTTTGTTTTTTGGCTGCTACGAGAAATATTCAAATACCAGGCTACATGTCCTGGTGGCTTAGTTTGGCGGTCACCATTCTAACCAAAACATTGTGATATAGGTACATACTTAAATGTAAGTTTACTGTCTGTTCGTCACCTTTTCTTTTTGTCAATAAACCAATTTTTTGTATGTTTTTGGCACTCATCTAAACTGTTGAAGGAACAGCCAAGAAATGTCAAGACGAAATGTCTGCAGTTCGTTTTTAATCCCAAAGACTAATTTGACAGGTGCAAATGCCAAACTCCAAATTGAAAAAACAAACAACAATCACTTGAAATGTCAAATTAGTCTTTGAGAAAAAAAAACGAACTTTAGGCATATTTTACTAATGCACCCTAAAATTTATGTAGGTTGTCTTAAATTGAAAAGCTTAACATAGATCTTGTGACTGATAACGATTGGAAAAACAAACGAAGTAAAGCAGACACCTTTACGGCCTCGATTTATCAAAGCAAGGAGACTAAGAACAGCCAAACGACACCAATGGCTTCCCAGACACATTGAGCTAGATATGGACAGATTTGCCGAGTCTCCTGTAACGTAAGACCATTATAAAGGACATGATCCTTTATGGCAGGATAACAGGAAGTAGTGGAATGCAACCCTATTTTATTTATGTTATCCGTAAAAGCAATTTTAGTTGCGCTACTGTTGCGATTTATAATTCAGTAGAAATATGTGAGTCGCAGTTAGAGTAAGAATATTGATTTCAGATATTGATTTACAAGTGCATATTAATTATGGCCGAAGATAAAACGTAATCATCAAAACAAAATACTATCCTATGCCACTAATATTTTAAATGTGAAAGTTTGGATGTTTGTTACTCAATCACGCAAAAACGGCGAACGGATTTGGATAAATTTTGGCACAAGGATAGATCATGACCTGGCTTATGACATAGGACTTTTTAATCTTGATAGTACGTTCCCGTGGGATAATATCCGATCATCACGCGGGTGAAGTCACTGGCAAAAGCTAGTATTTTGTAACTGTCAGAAATAGGTACAATTTTGATTCAATCAAGTTATTATGTAACTGGAAGTTGACGTTCGGTAAGTTTAACCAGTTACGGAATAATTGTTTATCAAACAGAACAGACAAACTACGCCGTACCGTGCTGCAGCCATTTCATAAACTGTCAGAGAATGACAGTAAGTTGTGATTTGAATATACGGACAATTTAAAGTATGTAGTAAATTAATTTCCCAGATTTTACCTACAGACCGTTCACTATAACTTGTCCCTTGCCATCATGTTGGCCCCATTGCTTGTTAAGCTTAGTTTTAATACAAATAGAGTTCAAAATGGCGACTGACAGAACAGTGCTCCGAATCGCGTCACGAGACAGGTTATAATGAACGTATATGAAAAGTGCACATTTGAAGTTCAAGCCAAACACTTCACGTTCAGTGCCGGGAGCCCTCCTGGAAGGTTCACTTTAGCGTAAACGTAATTCCCCCACTGGAGGGTCCACTATACAGGGTGGCAAGGACATCAACGCGAAAATTGATACCATGGATTCGGTACATGATTCTGAACCCCTGGGGTTCAGAATCATGTTGATGCCGCAGCAAACCTTCAAGTAGACTTTTTCTACGTTAACCAACATACATTTAACTTGAAATATCTTTCGTGAATAGCAATATATAGTAGTGAAAGACTTTAAAAAACAACGTGCACGCTTCCTTTAAGTTCATATACAATTTAATTCCATTACAGTACTTACGCTCGCCGTCGCCGGAACAATGGCCAGCTTAGCTATTAAACAATGGGAACATTATTGATCTCAAACACACTAATTTGTAACTTCCTAGATAAAAGGTAGATAAAAACGTAGGGAAACCTGTTGAAATGCTCGTAATGTTTTGTGAGCGTCCATTAATTTGGTTTGATTTCGTAGATTCTTGACTCGGGGAGAGATTTTAACGAAATCTTTATTGGTTTGTTGTTCACTTAGATTTAATGATCTATTTATTTTTTTGTAGGTTTGAATTCTTCTTGAATACCCGAAGGGTTAGGCAGAGGTTGAGCATCGGGAACCACGGGCCGATTCCCGGCCACCGTAGGCGCGGGCTTGCGGACGGTGAGCAATGGGTAGCTCGCCGACCGATAAGGACCAGGCCCGGGTCGACGGCGCGTTGTGCCACGCGCGCCTCAAAGAGATTTCAGCACAACAGAAGGGGTCTGCTAGGATCGATGCCTGCCGGGGTCGCGGGAAAGTCCGAAAGGGATACCGAGGCAACACTGAAGGAACACGGGTGGGTTTTAGTTAGTAACAGTCTGACACGCCCTCCCGCTGCGTCCAGAGTGGGAGAAGTTATATTATAATTTCCAAACCAAAAAAATATAAAAAAAAGTTTAAGCAGAGGTGTACCTATATTACACCCACATTTCGCCAGTTATGTTTAAGTCCCAAGTAATAGGGGGCGAGCCTATTGCCATCAACCGGGCACGAATCCAGACTCCGGGCTGCTACTGAGAAGTTGCAGATGGAACAACCCAATAACATTTTGCCCGACCCGGGAATCGAACCCACTACCTCATGCTCAGCGGTAGTGCTTGCGACCACTAGACCAACGCCAATTATAATTATGTCTAGCTATAGAAAGCTTTTCATGAAACTTTCCTAGGTTCTACAAACAGACTTTATTACATTGATTCTCATAAATGATTAATTATAAGTACCTCCTTATACATACATATAATAGTCGATCCTTAGATATTGGATCCTATTAATAACAGGGCCCTACTAAATTCAATCATCAGCTTTGTGTAGGTATGTTTCCGAGAATAGCAATTTATTATTGAATACAATTAATTTAACAGAAAATGGTACCTTATCTGGAACTGATGTTTTCGACAAACGTCAATCAAAAGTACCGTAACATATTATCAATCACTGAGGTCTACAATGTTATAATTAATAGTTTGATGCTGAAGTTCTGATTGGATCGTACTTCGTCATTTCCGTGCCCATTGTCACTATTGTTATAAAGTGCCAAACTATTATATTTGTATGAAAGCTTTATCTTTATTTTAATCTACCATTCCTTTTTTAATCACGCAGATCAGTTTTTTTTACATTGAAAAGCGTCCATTTTCATTTGAAATGAATAGCTTCATATCATATACTTACCTACATTAAACGAAATTCAAAGTCCAGTGTCTACTGACCATTTTGTCGAATGAATATCGTAATTATCCGAGGTTGGTCTCGTGGAGAGACAAAAGCCAGGACCTTTAGAAGAGGACAAGGACAAAAAAAAACAAAACACGGTCAGTACACGGTCACGAGCTCATGTAATCCAAACAGATAGATCTTTCTGTCGGTATCGCATTGTCCGCGGACGAGGCGTGTCGCTACGCACTAATGTACCGAGCCACGAAAGCTCAAAGAACTCAGAATAGATACTAAGGACTAAGGACCCATTCACCAGACGTCAATTATCACTTAACTAATGATTTTCTCGGTGGGAGTTAATTAATCGTTCGCAAATGTAGGAATGGATGTGGATGTTAATTGGCCCCACCACGCTTTGATGAAGGTTTCGTTTTTCGTTTCAGAAATATTGAAAGCGTAATTGACTCATTTAAAACAAACACTAAAATCTTAATCAAACATTGTATCTGCTCGAACACTTTTATGGTATGTTAAAGGTTTTATTTAATGTAGACCAATTTAGAAACAATGAACCTACGAATTAGTTTCCGATTGTGAAACAATTTATACTCTTACCAACCCTAAATGTCAAAGCAATACGAGTATAAGTTCAATATGCACGTTTCATGGTAAACAATCAGATTTTCGAAACAAAAAAGACTGTTTTTATTGCGAACTATAAAATAAGAGCAGTGAGAATAAATCTTCTAAATATTTACATTAACGTGAAGTTGGGGCGTAAAATAAATATTTAATGTCAATAGAGTTCTTTGGTTGAAACTGGAAATTATTGCGGTTGTATTTGAGAAGTTCAATAATTGTTAACACTAAAGCTTTTATTATTTTATGGGGACTATAAAGCATGTTGACATGACGGTGCAGCAGTGAGGCTCGTTCGCGGCGGTCTGTGGGTGCCTCCATAAACACGTCCCGTAGGCGTCTGGGTGTGTACTGTGTAGTGTGTACTCCCATGCGGATAAAGGCTTGTGCAGAACAGCGCGACACCGGTTATTGTTATACTGTGAAGTTTTCTTAGAAATTGTATTGTTCGTGTCGCGTCGCGCGACAAGTCGCGCTGGTCTGCACAAGCCTTAACGCTAACGGTGCTAACAGTCATTGGATCACTTTTGTTTCGTTCTATAACGGGGTTTCTAAACATCGGTGCTCATCTCCGTAATCCGGCTGATGTGGCCACGCTTATTCCGATCAGTAGACAATTAGTTTCCGCACTTTCTACACGAAGTGCATTTAAACCTCGAACACGATTTTGATTCCCAAAGTAGGCAAATAGTCACACATATTACCAATTCCCAAAATCTATTACGAACATTCAGAATCACAGCTTTGCTACAAAGATGAAAGCCTCAAATCCTTACACCATGATTCTAATGTAAACACCTACTCGCCCGCAACGCGTGTGCAATAAACAGCTAGAAATACTGTAGTTTCCGCAAAATAAAAATAGAAAAGACTGGAAAAATGCGCGTATGGAGCTTTTCAATAAAACCAGTCGCGTGAAACTGGGCTATTGGTTTTCTTTGCGAGTAGGTACCGTGTTGTAATTCGAACCGAACCGAGGTCGGGACCAGCCCTGGCCGAACTACCGACCATGCAAATATGAAATACTTTTATAATACCCACCCATTATTGAGTAATTGAATAGATATAGTGGTTGTTTATTTTTGTTTATCTGCGTCAGTCCGCCCACTGTGGAGAATCTATTGGCAGTATAAAAGCTGTTTGATTGTATCTTCGCTCGCGTCTTTATCTCTATGATCCCCTGTTTTGTTTTTCGTTTCTACATCTTTATTCTATAACTATCATTAACCTTGCTTCTTCCTAAAACAATAATTCTTAAATATATAGCTAGTTTACCGTTAAAGGTAAAATAACATTAAATTCAGAATCCGTAATAAGATCTCATTAAAATAAATTGTAATCGATTCATATTTAGTGTCAAAAATATCATCTCCGTTTTATTAAACTTGGATTACACTTCAATCATATGAAACACAAACTAATCTACAATAAGCCTTCGAAGTTATTCAACTAATTAATTCGATTTTCTTTCTTGATTCTTATCAAATATTAAAGCTGTCACTTATTGGAGAAGATTTCAATTTAAAGCCAATAAAAGAATGTAATTATTATTTTATAACGTATAAATTGATGTGTAAATGTATGGACAAACAATTCAAATCAACAATTTATTAAGCATTCATTATAGATTTCTAAAAGAAGGCGCCATTTAAAGTATGATCGATGAAATTTCCCGGTTATGTATCTAATTATAATAGAAATAAATATGAGCCGTGGACGGCGGTCTGACTGTATTGAGGACAAATTCTTTAGTGTGTTGATGTAATATGATTTTCTGGTTTATAATACAAGAAGCATTAACGAGTAGTTAGAAGTAATAAAGAGATATACCAAGGTATAACACGAGCCAAACTACGCCCACGACCCGTTGAAATATGAAGACAGTTCAAGTTATTGGAAGTAGTATAATATATTTAAAGGTGAGATATATTAATATCAAGGTCCATATTCCTTTACCAATTATATCATGTCTTTTGTTTTGGCTAGGATGACTTATTTATAGCACTGACCAGAAAGTTAATATTAAGCACATTGTGTAGGCATGTGCTCGAAAATAATATACCTATTTCTTCTCTATATTAAGAAACTTTCGATAATATTATAATTAATTTTCACATTTTTTTTTTTTTCAGTGTTGTCTATAGAGTTAGCATACCCAACATTTGCTGATGGCATTCGGTGCTATGCCAAAAGTGAACCGGTGAGTCTGCTATAGATTTTGTCTGATTGAATGGGATTGAAAGACTTGACAAAAGTCTTTCAATCCCATTCAATCAGACAAAATCTGTGATTTTTTTCCGAATTCCATAAAATTAAACACCATGAGGTGGTTTATATCAAATAAATTATTTTTAAGTCAAGAAAGTTGGATATTGGAGTGTTCTCTTGAATATTCTCGTTATTTGTAAGTAACAGCACATATTCGCTGCATCACGCTTGTCGTACACCGGTTACCCGGGCGGGAAGCACGCCACACGCCCGAGCCGCACCAGCGCTCACTACCACCATGACTCCACAATTTCTGCTCCATTTATGTTAAATTTTATATTAACATATTCATTTACATAGCCGGCTTGTGGGATAAACGCTTCATTCTTATTATCGGACCTAATTATTGGTCTTTGTGTTCAAATTCGAGAAGAAGTTTTTATTCAAATCAAGTCACGTTGCGTTGGCGTTGTGGCGAAACAATTGAATAGATGATCCTTTCTATTGAGTCGTTAAGCTTAATAATTGTTATATTGTACGCCCATAGACGCAAACTCAAACGAAAGATAAATCTACGGATAGAAATTGAAATGATATTTTGGAACACACATATTTTATTTCCACTAACGGAATACATTAGAAAGAACGTTGGGAGTCACATAAATCCTGCTATGGCAGGGGCCGTCACATAAACTTGATTTATCTTTTGTGACGTAAGTTAACTCTTATCAAAACCGTAGGTTACAAATTCAACTCAACGAAAATATTTTTATAGGAAAATTGGATTCAGAAAACAGTTTTTGGAATAATATAATGAAGACAGTTTTTCTGCGACTAGACGTTATTCTTTGTCGTAATTGGTATTGAAATTGAACAGAATGATTGATCAAATTAGTAGGAGATTAAGAATAAAAATATTTATTTGATTTATTTATTTATCTTTATTTATTTATTCAGACTACAATGGTCTACCCTATGTTAGTACAGAACGGGTTCGGTTTGCAAGCGCCCACACTAGCGGGCTGTCTGCCCGGGTGACTATAATATTGATTGCAGGATAGTGTTGGGACTGCCACGCAGCCTGCGGAGTAGCGAGGCAGATTTCTTACGTCACAGTGCATCAAAGCCGTCAGTGCGTGCGTCTACAAACATTGCCGAGGCACTACAAAAGCGCAGCAATCGCAACAATACCCTGAATGCGTTATTATATTGGATACGCAGAGCATTGTAAGCCTTTTGGGTATATGTTAACCACAGGGCTCCCGATTACAGTGCTGTGCAGCATGCCTTAAAAACGGTTATTTTAATTGCGTCTGTACATCGAGAAAATTTGCGGGCCAGCATATTCGCCCTAACTGACAATGCTCTGCGCTCCCTCTCTAGATCCATGTCATCTTTCAGGTCATCACTAACCAGATGGCCCAGGTATTTAAATTTATATACCCTGTTAATCAGGTGACGTAAATACCTATGCTCTAGGAAACTGGATTGATTGAGCATGATTCTGAAATTCAATTATTCCATAGGATTTTCTGGTTGAAAACCTTACGAGAATCAATTATATCTTTCAAATTTCGGGATCCTAATCTATAATAAGGATTTAAACTATCAATAAATACCACTGTATGTAAATTATGTAAGGTCAGAAAAATCTGAATCAGTACATAGAAATCAAGTGTATTTTAACTTTAATTCTCGGTAGTACCTACAGCTACCTACTGCAGAGCTACTTGAATAACTTAAAGGTAGAAACAAAAGCACTTTCCAGCCCATTGACGATCGTTTTAAGTCAAACAACACAATAACTTAAACAATCAACTCTATATTTGCACATTATATTTGCCATCTCATATTTGTACTGCTAAGTGTTGCGAATAAAAATACGATTGTCGATAAAAAGCTGTGCCGTAAGTAAAATGTTATTCGATAAATCGAATCGAACGATTTCGATATAAAATCGTTTAGTATATTCTTGTAATAAAAACTTTGTTCGAAAGGTTTTCAGTTTAAGAGTTTACTCGTTGACGTAGTCTTGCTGGAAATCTTTGGGAACTTCTGAATTACTTTCAATGATTTTATATTCTATCAGCGGTTATCCTGACGATTTTAAAGCGCTGGGTTTTTGATAAAGTCTGTGTTTTTGCGTGGTTTTATTGTTCTATTGTTTTTTTTTAGCAGCTAAGTTGTTGTTTATGTATCGGTACTTTGGCCTACTAAAACAAAATGTTTGTGCTTTTCAAATTAACATTCAAATTCTTCCATATATCTGAATCTTGCTGTCAAAGGGCAAAATACACGAAGCGATCAAAGCAATACCTACACCCAACAGGGATGCTTTGAGCAAGTAGGGTAATATTCCACCCTCATAGGGAAGGGAAAGTGTCAATTAATTGAAATTACATGCAAATTATATCGTACGTTACGCAGGTGAGTAGCAATAGTATCAATTTAATTGAATTAGAAGTTTACGGTGGCGTTGCAGCTCTAATTTCCTCAAAGCCATAAAATTGCAATTAGACGCAAATATGTTACCAGGTACGAGACCTGATCAGCGGTTCTAATTAGCCGTTAACTAGTAAACAATAATAACGTCACGTTGCCGCCGCAGCGGGTGGAGGGTTATATAAAATATTCGTGTTTACAGCTACTAATTTACATAAATCTTTTTAAAAGTCGGTAACTCGATCTCATTACAACGGTTTAATGTGTAGTTACACTACTATTAGACGTCATAAATGCAAATTGTAATTACAATAATAATGAACGGTTAAATTTTTATGTTGATTTAAGTGTTACGGGGTCAATTTCACCTGTAGATGTGACAAACTTACTTGCAACCACAATTTGGCACTATAAAAACCAAATAAAAGTAAATACCTATATTGCCAACTAGCGTCACTCCACTCGTACAAGTTGTCGTTACTGCATCGGTTTTCCCATCAATGTAACTCCTGCGCAACGATATAAAATATTGCTCTAGGTCAGGCGCCAGTGTACGCGATAGTACCTACTTACACTTCAATTAAGATAAAGATTATATAGCTCTACATTAAAAAAAATACATAGAGCTCCTGATGGTAGCTTCCCTCTCATTTTCCAGAACTATTTTCGCAAGTCAAAAGCTCAGCAACCTAATTGCGTAACACACGGTCAATCACAATATAAAAAATGATTTTGAAGGATATTCCTTCAATTATTATCCATTGCTTCATATGTTCGAAAAATTTGTCTGCTCCACAACGCAAATAACGCAATAAATGTTGTTGAACTGTCAAAATTAAACAGATTGTGATTGATCGCGTGTCACGCAATTAGAAAAGCTGAAGAAAAGTAGTACTTCAGCTAGCGTTGCTAATTAAAATATTACTAGACAACTCCTCTATTTTCTTGTACATGACACATCAAACACTTGTAAAACTAATTCCCTACATTCACCTAATATTTGGTTTCGTTTAGTTAGTACAACGTACATGGTAATTGACACTGGTTACTTTGTGTGCCTAGTTGTGCCGCGTGCTTGAATATTCATGCTATACTTCGTCGGTGGCACCCCCCCTGTCCCCCCCTGCCCCCCGTGCCTGCTATTGAGACATTGTTTTCAATTTGTTATAATCCACATAGAGATGTGAGCCTGATTAATGATATTAGTATGATAATGGGCGGCGAATTTGAATATTTTGATGGAAATTGCAAATTGCGTTCCGTGATTTTTGGGGTTATTATTTTGTATTTAGTGAGGTGTGTGATTTATTGCATGTGTTTGTAATTATAAAAACCAGCCAAGTGCGTGTCGGACCACGTTCAATGAAGGGTTCCGTAGTTGGGATGAATTTATCCCAAAAAACCAACCAATCAACCAATATTTTAGTTCAAAAAATGTACCTATACATCGATATACGTCACGGTCAATTCTCCAACTACAAATGTAAATTTGTAATCACAAAGAAATATTTTTTCATCCGATAAAATTACAAATTTATGATTTTCGTACTTTTTCCCTTTACTTGTGCTATGAGACGCTGCTTCCTGAAACATTTCATGATTCTAGGTCACCGTGGTTCTATAGGTTTTGATTTATAAATTTGCGAGTATCAAAATATATCTCATCAAAAGCCGGAAACAGGTTTTTTTAAATACTCCAAGGGACCGTAGACTTACGTATTTGATATTAATTATTATTATTATTATTAAACCTTTATTTCAGACATTAAAAAATCCATATAGTGTTAGTAAAGAAAAACTAAATCTAATGTTAGTATCCTAATCCTAAGTCTGGAGTCGGACCTCATACTATCCACGTAATAAGTAGTTCATACCATTAGACGTATGAAGTCCGATCCAGTGACGCAGCATCGGACAATACATACAGACATTAATGTCAACTGGATACCTCCACGCATTCCTGAGTAAAAGTCTTAACTGACAGACAAACCGACGGACAACGAAGAGATCCTATAAGGGCTCCATTTTTTCCTTTTGTGGTACGGAGAAAAACAGTAGTAAATACAGTGAAACAATAGAGCGAAAATCATAATATTGAAAGAACCCAAACTAGTATTAGCAGGATAGCCGTTATTAGTTTGTTTAGGCTTCTTATTTGTAGTAAAAGCTAATTATATTTACCAAAGGTTTCATTTTGTAGAAAACAATGCCCAAACCCTTTTTTTGTTTTATTTTATTAAATTCATTTATTTTCAGGTAAATAACACCATAGCTAAACATAAATTAATAAAATACAATAAAATCAAACAATCAATCTGCCTAGCCTTTTCCCAACTTTCTTAGGGTCGGCTTCCAGTCTAACCGGATTCAGCTGAATACCAGTATTTTACATGAAGCGACTGCCTATCTGACCTCCACAACCCAGTAACTGGGTAATACGATACCCCTTGGTAAGACTGGTTGTCAGATTTTCGGGCTTCTGACGACCCGTAACGACTGTCAAAGTTCAACGAATGACAGTCGGGACCAACTGCTTAACGTGCTTTCCGAGGCACGGAGGAGTCTCGGTATGTAAAGATGGTCACCCATCCACAGACCAACCCCGGTAAGCGTAGCTTAACCTGACGGATCGACCCGTGCAGCAGTTATTACTTAGTCACGAGCTCCTCACAATAAAATCAAACATCAAATAAAATAAAATCAAATGAAAATAAATTACGTTAAATCGAGAGCAATATATAAATCAAATAAAATTAAATCAAAATAAAATTAAAAATAAATAAATAATCAAAAACAATAATATGAATACCCTCTCTCCGACACTGGTACAGCAACATGTCGTGCATTTTATAACAACACATATTTCTGAAAGTGCTTACGGCTCACTTACGGCTATTTAGAGGTTTAACAACTATCTCACACACATATTAATTTCTAATCGAAATTCAGCAGCCAACTGCGATCTTAAGCTAGCTTACTACGGATTTAATACATCACAACAACTTTAACAAGACTTAAGAAACTTTCCAAGTATTTAGTTTGCTGTTCGGTATATCTCGAATGTTTTATTAGATGATCGTGTACTCGGTAATTGAATCTGAAAACTTTTCTAATATATTGACTGAAAGCTCGGCTACACTGAATGCAGCGCGCGACTGAGCAAAGGCTTACGTAGTTTTATAAGAAGTTTTATTTTATTTAATATACTTATATTTTATAAACACACACTTAGGCCCCACTAGCACCACACATTGAAAAATACGTTTTGTATAGTATGAACCGTTGTTCGAAAGACGATTTTCAGGTTAACATTCCAAATTCTAACGTGACATAATACAGATATGTGCCCATAACAGTATTGCCAGCGTCAAAATACAAAATGTCAAAATGTCAAAATACTTTTCTTTCAAGTTTCACTATTGAATACATACTGTGCCAATGACCAATGGAGCAATCAAGTGAATGTAATAGCCTGAGTAGAGACCTGAAAGATTAACATCAGTTCCACTAAGTACACTAATATTTCATAGGACTTGTGTTGTCACCATAATTGAGCCTACAACTATATGAATGGCAGCAGATATGAATCACAGTCAAAGGGTAGTTGTTAATTGTGAGTCATGGTATCTAGACACAGTTTCATAAGTTTGTTTTGCGAAATCGGCACGCAGGTAATGTGCAGATCAAACAGTACACCGCTGACCTAACCCTGTGACCTGCTTGTTCATAATAGTCATTATTTAGATTCAAACAAATGTTAATACACTGGCTGGTCTTACATAGGTTCAGAAGTACATAAAACGTTTCACAATCAAGTCGCAATCTGTCAAACTTGTCAAAAATTTTGGTAAATTGATTGTATTTTTGTCAGATTGCGAATGACATTAGGCTGCGAACGTTCTTAAAAATGACGGGAATTGCCCCTCAGATTAGAGTCTGCTAGCCTCTCTCACAGTAAGTTATTATTTACTAGCTTTAGCCCTCGGTTTCCAGAGATTATCCCACAGGAAAGTACTACTGGTATAAGAAGTATCCCATGCCCTAACACAGAGTATAGTCTACCTCGTTGAGCCGTTAACACGTGAAAAGGTATCAGACAGACATAGTTACTTTCGAATTTCTAATATTAATAATAAAGTATGGATAAAACTGTGACGTCACCACGAATAGTCAAAAGTCTAACAATATAAGTGTTCGATTTTTCAATTGTAGCAGTGATTGACATTACAATAACACAAACAAAATCTGCTCAACCAATTTTTTTTTTTTTTAATTCAGGTTCTTCTTCCATTCATCCTCGAACACATCACAGTCAGGCTTAGCGTCTGAAGAGAGCGTTGAGCGCAAAGAGTGTACGAGGGACAGGAGACTGGGCTCGAGCAACGGTCGACTCCAAGACACAGCGAATAATCTGTGCCTTCTGTTACGGTTATAGTAAAATACATTTTCAAATATACTTTTAAAACATTTTTTGTTTCTAACATGAAAAGCTAAACGTCCACACACGCACGAATGACCTAAAAAAAAAAAAAATGAATATCAAAAATAATGTCGGTATTTTTTGAATACGCGGTAGGAAGTGATGCGCGGTGACACGGGGCGGCCGGGATCCGACTTCCGACCGGCTTCCGGCACGGATTGTATGTACTTGCATATTTGTACGGTTTCGTGTCTGTTTGACAAATAAAACCAACTCTATGTGAGCTTATGTGAAATTGATTTCCGTTAGTTTACTGTTTGAAATTAAGTCTACTAATACAACTGAAATTGCGATACGGTACGAATTACGATGTACATTTTCCGATATATAGTGTAGCTTCCGTGCAAAGGTTTATGAAATACCAATAATCGGACATAGAGCGAGTGGGTGAGATTAATTTTGCAATCATCATCGGTAAAACAGCTGTCGAGACCATATATATCATTAAAAACTAGCGGTCGAGACTCATTTCAACAACAGTTAACATGAGTTTTGACAGCTGTTGGTTTTCAGTTTCGAATTCTGTAATGACAATAAAGAATTACGTAATTGGATGCGAAATTGACGTACAGATAAATAAATAAGCTATTTACCTAATATCAGTAAGAATTTAAAAAAAAAAAATAGCTTTTTTCCGCACAGACATCATATTATAATGCAATAAATCCTAGCACGAAAGTCATAGAGATCCTAATAGCCGATCAAATAACCATCAACATTAGGATGATTAAATTATTACTTGAAGGATACGTGTTAGTCTATTATAACAATTATTATGTTTAACGCTCTGGTTTATGGCTCGGGTAGGTCTATCACCGCTTGTATGTAACAAGCGGTGATAGACCTACCCGGTAGGTTGGTTGTGCCTCCATAGATCACATCAAATCAAAATCAATGTAATTTTCCAGCCAGTAACCACAGTAATTACCTACCCAATATTGACGTCATCCTCGTGTCGGAATAATTTATATATTTTTAATTGGGAACTTTTAATAGTCTATGGTTTGGTCAAATGAGTTTTCTGAAAAAAAGCGTTGTTTGATCGATTTTCTAATCAAAATATCTATGCCTACATCAATCAGTTTTAATTGGCGAAGTAATCCCAAACGAAACAGGATTATCCGCAAACAAGTCAATCGTGCGTTAAAAAAAGTACGGGTTTCGATTTTTCGAACCCTTATTTTTCATGGAGATCCTTATGGATGACCTCTGCCTGGGAAGACCGGGGTCTATATAGAACTCTTACCGACTAAAACCTTATCAAGGTGTTCATATGGCTTGACCAAGATTGTGTCTGGACTTTAAAAGAGACTGTGACCTCGGAGTTTGTTTCGGCCTTTCTTCTCAGAGTAGTCGGATAGGAAACGCCGAACTCATCTAGCAAATTATATTTTTTTTTTTTAATATGACGTGTAAAAGTGATTCCTATATCCTATTTACAGAATAAACAATTTCATTTCATTTTATTTCCTACTGATAACTTCAACGCATTGAACAGAAGACAATTCTTTAGCTACAAGCCATAAATACGTGGACTGTTATGATGGTCATATTTTTATTACATAAACATTTTCCCCAAAAGGGTTAGGCAGAGATGTACTATTAGTACACCCACTTTTCGCCAGTTATGTTTAAGTCCCATGTAAGAGGCGAGCCTATTGTCATCAACCGGGCACAAATCCAGACTCAGTGGTTGAAACTGACAAATTCCTTACGAAAAAACCCAATAACACTTTGCCCAACCTTGGAATTTAACCCAGAACCTCATACTCAGTAGCGGTTACGACTGCAAGACCAACGAGGCACTCACCAATGAATATTAGCTAAAACATTTAATTATTAGTTAAAAAAACATCGTAATTTACAATTCAAACTGAAGGTATCAAAACTGCGGTAATTGGACTGTTCGTGACTGAAGTGTCAACGTTGCAGCCGCTCAAGATGAGTATTTTCACAGCAGCAAGAGGGGAAGCCACCAAAATTAATTCCCATTGTTACTCCAACACGTTTCAGTGAATGAATCATTTTGTCATAATTTTATGTTTCAGTTTTAAGCAGTTATCATTGTTTTTTGTTATAAAATGTACCTATGTAGGAAAATTTCTCAGGGATTATCTACAAAATGCAAAAAATTAACTGAGCGAATGAGCTGAAATGAACCTTTTTGGCGCAGCCGTGAGGCATACACATTATTTTCAAAAGATTATTTTCCCTTTTTTATTTTGTTTGAATTTTGTGTTACATGAACCGTGTCTAAATAAACGTTTTCTCTCTTTCTGTCTTTCTTTCTTTTATCTTTCAATAATTATAATATTATAAAGATAAAAGATTTGTATTTTTGTTTGTAATGCATAAACTCAAAAACTACTGAACCGATTTAAAAACTTCTTTCACCTGTAGAATGTTATATTATCACTGAGTAGTATAAGCTATAATTTATAAAGATGTCACGCGGGCGAAGCCGCTGGCGGTAGCTAGTGCGTAAAACAAAGTACAGTACGACACAACTTAGATGTAGCATTGGCAAAATTCGTAAAACCGATCAACATCCGAACTGAGTGCGCCTTTAAGATCGACAATATTTATCACTGCTTTAGGTGAAAATGATCTTTACGAAAACGCAATAACTTGTAAAGTCATATAACCAAATACATTCGTAAAATTGATATGAATTAATGAAAATTTTCAAATTTATGCTACATCTAAGTTGTGTCGTACTATATCTGCATGCACCGATTGATGACAATAAATCTCCAATTCGACTTAACTTACCGCTTAGTACGCTTCAAACTTGAACAGAAAATAATCGCCATACCTAGAAAGACAGAAAAGGAAATTAATACCAAACAAAGAAAAACAAAAGAGCAACAAAAAAGGTGAAATTCATACATTCACTGACAGACAACGCACACCCTAAGGCCGCGCGCACTTTTGATGCTTTTTCGTACGAATATGTGCGTACGTGCGAACACGTACGAACACGCACGAACGATCCCGACCTTTCAAGTATAAGGTGAGCGCGCAGACTGAGTGTGAGTTAGTCGTACGTATACGTACGTATAGTTCCGACGTCCGAAAACAATCCGAACTTGTTGGGATTTGTCGATCGTGCGTTTAATGCGATATTACCGGAACATTACCTATTTGACGGAGAAAAACAGTATTCAGTGTGCGTACTCAATTCGTACGTTTAGGTACGATACGAATTCGTATCCAAAGTACGCGCGGCCTAAACTGCTGGGACTGGAAGCATGAAATTTTACACAAGAGTTCCTTATACAGGGTAAATTAGCTAGCGAAACTCCGCAGACGTGCTGGGTATCGATATCTAAACAAGACAAAACAAATGAAAAAAACCGGGGTCTAATGAAGGTAGTGTAGATTGAAATATCTGATTAAAAAATGAGTTTTTTTTTTGTTTAAACTTCACAGACGTGATGGGCATTTATATCTAAACGCTATAAAACAAAAAAATAACAAAAAAAAATAAAAACCACCGGTCGTTGACCCGAAAAAAATAACTAAATCTGTATTTTTATTGTTTTATAGTTTTTGGATTTCGATACCCATCACGCCTGTGGAGTTTCACTAGCTAGCTTTTAATTTGACCCTGTATAAGTTCATCATTTTTGCCACACAGCTTGTATGTAAATACGAGTAAGTCCTGTCAATACAAAACTTTTATGACACCTTAGTTAAAATAAAGTTCGTCCTATTATTTCCAGGGCACACACGTGAGTTCGGGATTTTCATAGCCATAACTAATGGTCAACGGCATCAGTTGAACCGTTTTTATAAAACAATTTAATCCTAGTCATCAAAAGAGAAAGAAAAATGTGTGTTTTATTTAGGATTTCGCAATTTCACGTTCGAGAGAGGAGCTCGTGGCTAAGTAACAACAGCTGCACTGGTCGATCCATCAGGTTAAGCTACGCTTGCCGGGGTTGGTCAGTGGATGGGTGACCATCTTTACATACCGAGAATCCTCCGTGCCTCGGAAAGCACGTTAAGACGTTGGTCCCGGCTGTCATTCGTGGATCTTTGACAGTCGTTACGAGTCGTCAGAAGCCCGAAAGTCTAACACCAGTCTTACCAAGGGGTATCGTATTACCCAGTTACTGGGTTGTGAAGGTCAGATAGGCAGTCACTCCATGTAAAATACTGGTATTCAGCTGCATCCGGTTAGACTGGAAGCCGACCCCAACATAGTTGGGAAAAGGCTAGGCAGATTGATTTTGACGTTCGAGAGAGTTTATAAAAGAACTAGATGATTAGATGAAAACAGGACCAGAGGTAGGTTTGTTATGTAGGTTACCTAGGTACATTTTTTTTCACGAAAAGAGGTTCCGGACCCTGCGTTTTGCTTGTCGCCAAAAACACAGACTTTCATCTAAAACTACATTTAGGTAGGTACCTACCTAATTATTTTTTCATGTGAATTAAATAAACTGTTTAAAGATGGTGCCCAATAAATAAGTATCGACTACAACCTTTTGATTTTTGCACTGCTTGACAGAAATGAATAATAAATGAAGAGTTTATTAAAAAAATTGGGTTTAATAAACACTTTTACAAGTCAAGTAATTCAGTTAATGAAAACTGGTCGCTGTGCCCTCCGACTACTCTGAGATGACATACCTATACAAACTCAGAGGTTACAGTTTTTAATCAGTCTCTAATACTTACCTACAAAAGTTCAACTTGCGGTACATCTTCAAACATTTTTTATTTTTACCTTAGAATACTAATAATTGTGAAATCGACTTAATGTAAGTACATGGTCATAAAGTTGATATTCATTTTAAGAGGAAATCAAATCAATTGGATTCAAATCCTTCTTGGATTTGAATACATTTTAGGTAAGACATTTTAGGTACGAATAGGTACTTACACGTGCTAAACACAAATGCTCCAAGTGGCGCATCCACCAAACTCTAATACTACCCTATATATCCATATCCTAGTATCCTTTTCTTTCATAACCTTTCACTCACACCAATACTCCAAACGTCATAACACACCTTTCTCAGCAGTACATCTGTCTTAATTAATGAGCAAAGTCTCGGCGGCTCCATTAACTTAATGAAAAGACGTCAAATTGTCCGTCAATCCGTTCGGACGGATCCTGACTGGCCGCCATACGCCACAGGACAGCCGAAACGATATTAATTATGAATGTAATCAGTTCCGTGGATTACTGACGCGTTACAATTATATGTTAGGGCCGCTATCCTGACGGGCTGCTGTCTATTCGTATTGGCCAGATGCGTGTTATATCGAGGTTAATGTTTAAGTACCTGGGCGACCGAGCTGTGCTCTGATGAAAATAGATAATGCTCATCTAAAAGTATAGTATAGTTCATACTAATTCCATGCTGCCATGTCATTATTCTAAGGTGTCATTACAACTTTGGACGACAGAGCTCTGCTCGGGAGAAAATACGGAGACAATGAATTTGCTCAGATATGAGACCTAGCTAGATCAATTTTTCACCCCCGTACACCCCTATATTGCAACTTAATACAGTGGGTTGCCAAATTAATAGGGACAGTCACATTTTTTATCAATTTCTTACTTTGGGCGCACTTGACTGCAGTTTTAAGTGGTACAAGCGTTCCAGAAATGTATTATTTATATTCGTCATGTCTCTGTAACTCAAATTTTAAGTGGATGTTGAGATTTAAAGGGTATATTTATTTACTACAATTTTTTAAGTTACGTGAGAGCCGTAGTGCACTTTATAAGCTAATCGGTGAAAGATGAATTTGAATATTATAACAAAGTTAATTTAACATTTATGCTATAAAATTTTGATAAAATGTAAGTATTGTCATTACGTTATTATAAAATTCAATGATTTATTATAAATGATGGTAATAATAATTTTATTTTTTATTTTTTTTGCTTTCAGTATGAGTCGGGTGCGAAATGATAACAAAAAAAAATATTACTGCAATAAAATCCTATTCCAGCATACCAATCATTACCAAACGGAACTAGCAGACATTGCTAGTGTTTCTAAGTCGGCAGTCAATAAAATAAAAATTAAATTGGACCTAAATCTGCCAATTTCGCCTAAGAAAAAAGGCAATGGCGGCAGAAAACGCATCCATACCCCACGTTCAGATAGGATAATTAGAGATATCTGTTTTCAAAGCAGAAATAAAAGTGCTTTACTGTTAACTCAGTTAGTCCAGGTGTCTGGAATACTAGTGTCCAAGAGAACTATGCAGCGCAGATTGGCAGAGGAAGGCTTGACAGGTCATCGTCCTGTGAAAAAACCATGGTTGACTGATGCAATAAAGAAGAAACGCCTAGCATGGGCTTGGGAACACCGCCAAAAGACGGTTGAGGATTGGAATAAGGTCAGTTTGCATTATTACTGGTATTTTACACCACTTAAAATAATAATTTTCAAAATAATAAATAACTTTCTTTTTTTTTCCGGTGTGTGTCTCGGATGAGTTAAAGTTTGAGATTCTAGCCGACAAGAGCAGCTTCGTCAGGGGACGTCCAGGAGAAAAATACCATCCCGACTGCATCGTGAAGAGGGTAAAACACCCTGTTGAAATAATGGTGTGGTCTGTGATAAGCGCCAAGGGGGTTGGGCGCCTGTACATTGTCCAGGGGACCATGAAACGAGACCAGTACAGACAAGTTTTACAGACTCGCCTGGTACCGACACTTGAAGAATGGTTCCCTAATGGTGATGAATTTATGTTTATGCATGGTTCAGCACCATGCTATAAAGCCAGAAGCGTTACCAAGTTCTTGGCAGACCACAACATGCCAGTTTTAGCCTTGACCTGGTAATTCTCCTGACATGAACCCCATAGAAAATGTATGGGAGATTACCAAGGCCGAAATGATAACCACCAAGGTCAGGCTGATAGAAAAGCTCATTAATGTTTGGCATCACAACCCTAAGATAAAAGAAAGTGCCAAACAGTGCATAGAAAGCATGCCCAGGGGTATAGAAGCACTAATTGAGGCGAAAGTAAATTTCACTAAGTACTGATCACTACTAAGTAACATTTATTTTCGCCTATTTATGTACTTAATTATTATTTTGTTATTATTTTACTTCCGTATTAACTGTTTTGTATAATTAAAGCTTTTATCATTCAAAAAATGTGTTTTCCTAATTAATTTAAGACTCTTACTTCACAAATACAAACATTTTGTGACTGTCCCTAATAATATGGCAACCCACTGTATATATTTGTAATCACGTTCTCGAAAACGGCTCTAACGATTTCGATGAAAGTTGCAATATTTATATATTATATATGTATACAAATAATGCTCGTTTAATACTATAGGATGTATACGAGTTATGTAACACGACAGGATAGCCCAAGTACCTTCATGAAAAACCCATTTATAATAAACATAGTTCATATACCTTACTAAACAATAGATACCCATGTTTTACATAACACGCAATCGTCGGTAATGTACTCATATAAATAAGGCTGTAGTCACATGATCTAGGTGCTTAGTAAGTTATTTATCGGCCAACTGGACTCGGCACGAGCTATAAAGCAGCGAACACAACCCCGCGCAGTCATAACATAATCGAACACAGCACTCTGGCTGAAATATAGATGGCGCCACAACGCAAAACTAGGTACACGCTCGTAAATATATCATTTCGCATTTAATCGATCATAAAATATGGTATAAACACGTCTTAGACCAATAAATAATTAAACACGTCGAACAGACTCGCGGCGACGTGTTGAACGAATACTAAAAATGGTACCGGCCCATTAATCTTAAGATTTATAATTTCTACAGCTATAAAACTGATGGTGTAGAAACACCCATTAAGCGGATTATTCAAACAAGACGTCTATAGGCATGTCGCATTAATAATACTGATATATACTATTACACAGACCCCGATTAAAGATTACAGACTGAATTACCAAATTCCCTCGGATTCAGTAGAATCACCGAGCTTAATTAACTTGGCGCAGAGTATAATACTATTGCATCTATGTATTATCCTGTTATCAGAGCGGGTTTAGAATCCACAAAATCTGCCACAAACCGACGGTGGAGCACCCCTTAAATCCGATCATTAGGCTAATGATGCCAGCTTATTACCGATACGGTGATATTATTGCTAACCAACTCTATTAATGTGGAACGTGCAATTACTTACAATCGTCTTTCAGGTACTTTACGCGGAGAACATTGAGTTTTCAATCGCTGATATAACGCGAGCTTTCGCGTGCAACACTGCCTCCAAACCAGTTACTAAATTGAATACTTAAATGGAACAGAAAGTGTATTATGATGAGGTGGTTCGCGTGATACTGAAACGTACACCGTGTTAAGTCACGCTCGCTGTACACAACTTGTAGGTACCTTAGGCGAACACAGAACGTGGTGCTGTAGCTATCAAAATATTTATTTCCCATTCAACCCATTGACCACACGCAAACATAAATTTAACACCAGCAATAACAGTTAAAATAACATTATTCTATGCTAAATTTTGTCCGTCAAACATTACGCTAACGTGTGAGTGTTAGTGACAAGGCAATTTCACAATTTCTCGTAGGAAGAAATAGGACAACGCAATAAAATACTCCTTTACGGAATCACAATAATGTTGATAATTAAATTATATAAAGATCATAAACTTTATGACTACTTGACCGTTAGGTAATACTACGAACAATATTTATTTATTTATTTATTTAAAGATTACCAACGAGGTACATTACAATTATCTTTTTACAATATAAAAACCATACAACATAATAACCCTTATCCTGTAATGCACACTCAATTACAGGTAACCACAGCTTACACATTATTGAGTACACATGCTCTGAATACAAAATTAATTAAATTAAAATAAGAATATATTTTTAAAAAAACACATAAAAAAGAAACAATATACATGCTACGAGTATTGTAAAAGTTTACACTAATACATTACAGTAAAACCAAGCATAAACTTGATTATAATCAATATTATGTGTCCCGTTAATATTTGATCCAACCATTATAATTATTTAAAACCGCCCACACAGTGTCTTTATCATAGGCTGATTAACTTCATATTTAATATTGTCAAAGCCAAAACTTTATCTACACCTATCATAAAATGATTACAATGGAATTAATTCCCCTTCATGTAAAATTGGCATAAGAAAAGATAATAAAATTTAGGAAGTGTATAGAACGCCGCTGGCGGCACTTTATCCCTGTCGGATAAAGTGCCGCTATTTGCGGCATAATAGTGGCGCTGCCTGGGGTTTATTTGGCCTTTATTTAATTGTTGAGGTAAGTTTTTGATAATTATATCAAAAGATGAGTTTATTTTTGAGGAGAGGCTAATGTTAATTTCTTTCATCTATAGCCGGCTAAAATTAAGTGTAGCCATAACCCCTTGGCATAACAAATGAAAATAGCTGAAAGGTAGGTTAGAACTGTGACCACACAACGCACGGGCCGAGCGAGCGTAGCGAACGGTGCCACGGCAGCGGCCGGCGAGTGCCAGGGTTAAAAAATGTAGAAAGAAAGTGGGTAGAAAATGTAATGCTTTGGGAATGTGGTGTTTTACAGAGAAAAATTACCTACATAACAGAAATCGATAAATAATTGACGAAACAGTAATTAAAGAGAAGGTGCGCTTTTGCTAAAATGAAAAGCGGGCTATTTCTAAAATAACCAAAAATGAAAATTTAATACCTCTTAAAATACGCTTAAGCCAAACGTTCCAAACGTGACATTTCGCTGTAATACTTTCTATCGAAAAAGCTCAAGTGGTTGAAACATTTAGGTCCCGTAACTCGAAAATGTTGGGTCGGTCGGATTAAAACGACTTCTCTTGGCCGTTTTCATCTTCCCTTTGATTAATAACATCGTCTTACCCTTCACTGCGTAAATACAACCCGAAATACAAGTATCGGTTAATAAGACATAATTTTGTTTGATGTAGACTTGAAATTGGCTCGAGAGGATTGAGTAAAGCCTCAGACAGGCCCTCGAGTAACCTTGTTTACAAGTGGAGTTACTCTGCCTCTACACTCGATCACCTACGTAATTAATTGCTCGTGTTGGAGCCAATACAGACCACACACTTTTAGTGCGATCTAGTTTGCGAAACTTAAACATCAGTAAAGCGTACACTCTTTTTGTGATGAGCTGTTTGCACGTGTTGCTTCCTCAAGTAAATAGGATTATAACTTGGTAAATACACAACACACAATACAAAACAAAAAATGTCCACACCTCGTATTTTCTGTCGTTCGCGTAAGGCCCAAACATCGGCCTGCCAGGGTTGCGAGTTTGTCCGAAAGGGATATCGCGGCCCTGGCACACAGGCAACGGAAGGAACACGGGTGGGTTTTAGTCAGTAAAAGTCTGACACACCCTCCCGCTCCGCCCAGAGCGGGAGAAGTTATTTGATAATTTCCCACCGTCAAAAAAAAAAAAGGCCCTAACATCGGGATAACCTACCAGTCACATTATATTCCTAAAACAAGGTTTTGATTTAAATTCTCCTAAATAAGCAACTCGACTTTTCTGTATATTGCACAAACATTGAACATTTTTGCGATTTATGATAAAAGTTTTTGGTCTTTTTTTTTTTTCGTTGTAGCTATGGTTTTGTTCATCGTTAAACACTTTTCCGATTCCCTGCTGTTGTGATACGTTAAAAAAAAAAGTTTTATTTGCCAAATCAATATAACAACCTTGCACAATTCCAGTAAGTTACAAATAAGCAGTAAAGGTCGGTATATTTTTTGTTTGGTATGTATCGGTAGGTACTTATTATTGTTGTCAAAACGGAACTGATTCATTCTGTTCCCCGTACTAGTAGGTATAAACTGTATTTACGGTGGAACAGTTTTCCTCGTTCTCTGTAAATGTACTCATAGTAACAGACTTGTGACAAAATAATTATTTTCGTAGCAAAAATGTTTTTTTTTTTATACCAGACTTACGAGTACCTACACAGACGTACACAGTTTTACTAACAAAGTTTCGACTCAGATAGCGCATTCTCATTCAGTGAATCGTACTAACCGATTCCCACATAAAAAAATTAAAGGAACTCAATCAGATATTTTTTGTAAAATATTAAATAATATTACATAAATACGAGTAGGTAGACACTATAAATACTTAAATAGCTATCAGAGGTTTGGTGCCTGAAGTAAAAAATCTTCAGGCAATCGTATCGTATGGCGGTCTATCAAAAGATCGTATGGAGTGGCCATTAATTTGATTAATTTCACACCAAGACAGTGTTGATAGTAACGTCTGTCAAGACATAGTTAATTTGAATCAATTATTTATCTATCATCAGGCAGGTATAACCTTGTCGTGATTAGCTACTAGTACCTCGGCGACCGAGCTCTGCTCTGCTCTGGTGAAAATAGAGAATGCTCATTTAGTAGTATAGAATAGTACATACTAATTCCATGCTGCCATGTCATTATTCAAATGCAGCCATCTTGTTCTAAACTTTGAACGACCGAGCTCTGGTCGGGTGAAAACCCGGAGAAAATGAATTTTCCCAGATATGAGACCTAGCTAGATCGATTTTTGGCCCCTATATTGCAACTTTCAACAAAATCGTTAGACCCGTTTTCGAGAACGTGATAACAAATATATATATACAAATTTTGCTCGTTTAATAGTATAGAATTATAGGTAAAAAAATATAGAATGAAGAAGTAAAACTAGAATTTGGGGATAGATTGCTAATCTATTCTATATCCCCCCTCTTTCAAAATTATTTTCCCAATATTGTTTTCTCTCATTACCACCAGCCAATAGCGAACTAAAAGAAAATTAAGTAATGAAAATATAATTTCCACAAACCAGAGAGATTTAAGTAGCAAAGCCAGTTTTTATAAAAACTCGCCTCGTTATCTCGATGAAAAGTATGTCCGAATGAACATCAAATAAGATTGGAATTACGAGAAAAAGGGCTAAAAAGCTATCTGTGATCGCGTTGCATATCGATATAGGGAAGCTGTGGGTTCGATATTACCTTGCCGGTATGTAAATAGATCATTACAAGAGCTTTTACACCTTGGACCGTTGGGATCGCAGCACATTTGTATAGCATTATGTAGGTATGCGTACGCGTAGTGGTAAGCAATATTAACGCCACGATCGTAGCTTGATATAAAAGGCAGATGCCTATTCTGGATTATGGGTCGTTGTGAATTATGCTCACGCGTAGGCATTTTATATTGTTTATTTTTTGGAGAACCGCGTTTAAGAGAATCGGAGCGCTTTTGGTTGGTGTTATACAGGGTGGCAGGGACATCGACGCGAAGCCTGTTACCATGGATTCAATACATGATTCTGAACCACACTGCGTTGAAATTTTTCGTCGGTTATTTAAAAAAAAAACAGCTATTTCATACATTTTGATCGCGTAGGTATTGCACTTTTCTATGAAACAGCAGTTTTTTTTTTTGAAGTGCAACTTCTTTATAGACGGGGGGGGTATTAGGATTTTTCTGTCACGAAAAAGCGTTACGGCCGCGTGGAGGGGGTAGACGATATATCGCGTGGTGAGAGGCGGCAGCGGCGGAGGGAGAGAATAGATTGGAATCTCAAGTTTTTATATTGAACCGATTTGAAAAATTATTTCACTGTTGGGAAGCTATAGTATCCCCGGGTGACATATGCTACATTATATTTTCAAAAAAATTAATGATCCTTACAAAAAATCCAATAATGTGGTCAAAAATTACCTAAAATATTCTTTACATCGCGTGCGCTGCGAAAACTATTGATGATAGAATAAAATAATTCCATTCGAAAGATATCACGAGTTTAAAAATGTAGGTATTAGAAAAAAGTTGCGTAGTAGCCGCTCACCCTGCTCGGCTAGCTAGGCAGCACCATATGCAATGTATGTAGGCGTCACTGTCAGAGGGGAGTCAATGTCAAGAAATGAAGTACCGTAGGTAGCGTAGGTAGGATAGGTAGGTTAGTGCTTAGTGCTACCAGTGCGAAGCCGGTGCGGGCAGCTAGTTGATTATAACGCAGATGAGCCGAATGAAGATTGATGACGAAAGATGTGCATTTGTTAATGTTCCGTTGTATGTGTATAAGTTCGTTGCTATTCGTTTTTCCACTTGTCCGTTGCGATTCGTTTTTCCACTTGTCCGTTGAAGTTTCACTTCTACTATGTGTCCCTGCACACATTTAGTTTTTTTTTATAACTGACGAAAAATTCAACGTAGTGACGTTCAGAATCATGTACTGAATCCATGGAAACAGTTTTCGCGTCGATGTCCCTGCCACCCTGTATACGTAAATTCTATGGCAAAAGGTATGCTATCAAATAGTTGCTAAAACTAAAATGTGTAGTAAGTTGCTTGAGAACCTTTAACTAAGTAAGTAAGTAATCATTTATTAACCAAAACTTAGCCTAACCAACCAAACCTAACCCTAACCACCAACCTAACTAACCAGCCACCACCAGCCTAATTTAATTAATCTTTGATCAATCTCGAAACACATTCGATTTAATGCATATCGATTATCATGCGAAGGAATACTTTTAAGCCACCTTGCAGGTAATTAATATTAGTTGCATAGTTATTTACAGCACAGCTTTAATCTTCATTATTTAATTCAAATTTCACTATTACGAGTACCATAGCAGACATTCATGTACAAACCAGAACTCCTTTATTTAAGGAACCACAGTCTAAATAAATGTTGTCAGTATCTGTCTGTGTTCACTAAATAACATTTACCTAATGAGACTATGTCGTAATATAAATCACGCTGAACGACTCTGACTGTAGTCATTACGCCTTTGCCCACGACTTCCACGATATGCTGCAAGAACTTTTGTTATACCAATGTTTTATATACCTACTTACCTAAGAGCCGTATCAAAAGGAATTTATTGACACATTTACACCACTTTTGGGAGTGGAGTCGAGTTTCATGTATAAAGTGTTATTACAGATTTCTGATAGGAAATTCAGTATAAGGGCTGATGGGCTTATTCCTGAGACTGAAGTCGTTATGGTATCTATCAATTTTGAAAGTACCTACAAATGAGAACTTTAGCATGTCTGCAAAACCCCTAGAGAACCACAACTTATAATTCCTTACCAAGAAAGACGTTAATAGAATCAGAAACGTAATAATATTTACCGTTTCGTACCGCTCAGCTTTATCATAAGCTCTTACAGAATTAATCGACCTTGGGAGTCGATTAATTTATATAATGCGCTTTAAAGATAGGCCACCATCAACGTCGGCTTCAAGCCGGGCCTCATTTACACGGGTGATTTACGAGTTCACACACCGGACCCGATCTCACTTAGCAATGATTTATGCGCAACATCTCCCCCTGCCGAGTTAAGCGCATTATCGGACCACATGCCCTATCAACTTTGTAAACCGTTTAAACATTAGTCTAATACACCAGCTGCTTCGGTGTGATAGGCGGCCACAATATAAAAATAAAGATAGCATTGTGCTCGTAGACGTAGTAAAAAGGTCATATATTTCTTTCGTACTTTTTATTCGAATTTTAAATTATTACCTACATCGATGCTACTTAAAAGTTTATTTACCTGCAAAGGAAACATGAGTGGGTCTAGTAGAAATTTATTTGAAGCTGGCACGCATTGTACCCACATGTGCAATGCACGCCATTCGACGTAGGTGCTCCCTCGAGACACCCTCGAGACGGTGTGACGACGATCGCCAAAAAACATTTTTGGACCATTTAAATGTGGATGTTGCCCTTTTCACCCTTGAATAAAAAACTAAGTGATCCTATTTTTACAGTACCTATAACCTGTACCTAATTTATTTTATTGAAATACCTAATTTATTTAGAACGTTTAGGTCTTCTTTGAAAACTTTCATGATAAGAAACAAAACGAAATCAAATTTTAATTACACTCGTAAAACTTTAAATCTACAACAGAAATAGCCGTTCAAAATTTACACCATCTATGAATAAAATTTCTTTGTAAACACCTACAATTTTTATAAAAATCAGGTCAATCATCTCCCAAGCGGACATAATAGTCGGCTACATTTTGGTCCGAAGTATTGCACTCATTAGTTACCCACGATGGCCACAAAATATAAACGCGAAATCACGGACACATTCAGCCGTGCGAGTAGATTAAGTCTATCAAGCAGAACATGATTCCGAAAGTTCACAGGAATCAGAAGCTCACAGCAATCATACTTAGCGTGCATTGAAGCGTATCGAGGAAGACTTTCGCATTGACATCGCGCCGCAAAGGAGACATGAACTGCGACATAAGCGGCTTTCAATTTATGAACAAGTCGCTTGCTTTGACAACATGAAAGAACAAGTCGTCGCGTAGGTGACAAACGCCATGACACTTACCCCTCCCGCACTAACGAAGGTAAAACTTGGAGGAATAACTATCACCATTGACGTCTATTAAGGCTTTACTAGACTTATTTACAAAGTTAGTTAATGTACACGCCTTAATTAACATTTTTAATTAGATTAGGACGTAACTAGCGTGCAGTAGTTGACTGCTTTTGTTTGTACGACTAATTCAGTATGCATACGTATATGTTTTAGTTTTATGAGGAAAATAGCGCCACACATCAAAAATTTTGTGTTTACTTAATTTTATGTTCCTGATTTATCTTTGTTTTACACAATTTTGCTATTGTTCAATAAAACAAACGTAAAAATGAATTTTTAACGGCACGTTTCATAGAATAATTGAAGAGCTTCCGATAGCGCCCCGTTTTCCATTACAACTTGCCCAGAATCGGATTGCAAGCGCAGTCACATTAACTTTACACTTAATAATGAAACAGTATTAAAGGCTACCTATCAATTATGAGCAATTATGTACGACATCAGAAACAATAATCGGCACGGTCGCTTTAAATTGGATAACGTAAATCCTCATGGTGTTAATTGCTTTATTTATGCCACTAATAAAACCTCGCGGATTTCACATTGACGCTCTGATTCACCGACAGATTATTTGGGACTTGTAAAGGCATCTATACAAAGTTTCCTTGTTTTTATGTTTCTCAACCTTTTTTATGATGAACCGTCAGTTCCCGCACATTTCACTTAATTTAACTGCCCCTGTTTTCCAGGTACAGTCGTGAACAGATTGTCAAGCGGTTGATTAAACTCAATTACTTTCGTTCTTCAAAATTATAACGTCATCATTACTGTGTTTTGGCTGAGCTGTACCGTCGCAAACGCAGGTATATATGTGGGAAACATGCGAGACAAAGACATGTTATTTGAGAATATACTTATTATGGATTTGCATACACAACAAAAGCAGGTATGACAGAAACTCAGTGAAGAACAAAGGCAACCTTAAGACGGGATTGCATTGCATTTAAGTTCTCTTCAGTTTATATTCTTAGCGAGATAAAAATACGTCAACATTAACGAGGCGTAAGTGGTCGTCGTGGTGGAATACCTTCTGGTAGCCACTTGACACATATCGGCATTTATCTCGGCGGGTTAATTTTCCGGGTCAGGCCGGCGCGCGGCGGGCGGCCTCCTCGGATGAATTCAATCAGAAGCAACAACCTAAGCAATCTCGACGCCAGCGAAAACGATTGCGGATGAGTGTGTATTGAGTTGACCGCCAGACGAGGGCGTCGAGGGCCCTCACCTTAACCGCAAACTTGTGCACTGACATAACTATTTATTTTCATACATATCTAGTTCAAGAATATTGGAATACAATTTTCTCTCTCTTAACCGAGGCTTACCGAAACCGAAATTAAATTCCGTACTCACTTAAAGTTCATTCAGCGTAAGCACTTGGCAAACTTCAATATACAAGGAGTCCGTCGTAAAGTACAATACGAATCTGTGAAGTCAGCGTTTCATTTTTGTTTTGTCTCGGTTTAACCGCGGGTTTGCCGTCATAATAATATTATGTTGTGAATACAAGTGGCGGCCACCGTTTACTTCAGGGCTGCGGGCAACGGTTTAAGTGAAACAGACAGCGAACCACTTAACCTTCGTCTTGTATTTAAAGGGATGGCTAGACGTGGAACCCGGCCTACAGCAGTCGTGAATATGAAGCAAAACAAAAAGGGACCCAATTGACTACCTTTATTTTTTCACGGCGAAGTTTACCTCTGAAGGTAAACATGTGTGTAATACGAATGTGTTCGAGCAATTTGTGGCTGGCTGGGGAGAATGGGTTATGTACTGACTGTACTTACTGGTACTGGTTCGTTTAAGTACGAGAGTATGAGTACTAAAATTCAAATTACCTACCGTATTAATCACCTACCACGAATCTATGCGATGTGGCATCATCAAGTAGGCTGTCCTGGTAAGACTGGTCGGAAGCAGTCCGTACATAGCATGCGTAATCGCTCACAACTTACTGGTAATCAATGCCCGCTAAAGTGTCACCGATCCTTGTAGACGCGGAGACGCTCGATAAATTGACTCAATTATTTTACTTTAGAAAGTGTCTGCCTGTCTGTGACCTTAATATAACTTCCATTCACGTTAGTGGGCGCGTGCGCACAATATTGTTACTGTTACATTTATCTAAATTATGTATTATACAGAAAGGAGTGCGAGTCCAAAGGTCTGTAACAAACCAATTGTGTGGAGCTAAAAACTGCTCTCAGCATTTTATCCCACTCTCCATTTAAATATACGTTTCAAAGAAAATGGTGCAGAAATCTGACAAGAATATAGTTTATATGTTTGCAGGGCAAGAGAATGGATCATAAAGCAAGTCAGTCTTAAATAAGTATAACTTTATATCTCGGAGGACTTTGACGTCGCTCTAGGAATGCAACAGATAGTAGAAACAAGACAAAGCAACCAAATGTTAGCAGCCATTTATTTAAAGATATTCAAATAAATCAGTTGATTTGAAAAATTAAGAAACAAAAGGTAACAAATCTGCTGATGTTTTACGGTCGGTATCAAATTACAATTGGCTCTAAGTAAATCTGAAACGTTTCATTTTACTATTGCACAATATTATACTTTCGAGAAAAGACTTGATGTTTAGCGCCATAAAGATTTGTTGTATGGAGCAGTAAAACCGTATACAGTTCAATAAAAATATGTTTGTATATGATGCTCACAATGTGCGACCACCTACGATATGGGTTTATTGGCGTCACGGAGAAGCTCCTCTCGTAACATGGAAACAGAATACCACACAGTTGCAATGACAAAATGATGTAACATCGTAACTTTACTTAATTTTATGGTAAGCTGTCTGATTTAGTTTAAATTTCTTTATATAATTGTATGGCTCGTAACCATCGAGATCTACTTTTAACTACAACTTTCGACTGCAGTGTGAGGTAGAATTTCCTGTTAGGTACATGTTAATTTTCTTCGCTGTGGGACTCAGAGCAAGTCCGGCAAATCGCCTTAAACATTTTTACTTTCGCTTTTGTTCTGAAAAGGATTCTTAAATTAATATTCTCAAGAATTATTGATGGTTGGATTCAAGCACAGATGTAATTAATTCAATTCGTTGGCATAACGACCAAGACCCGGTTAGTTCACGGGACGGTTTAAGGCTAACTAATTTGGTTAATGTTAGTGATGGAAATTTGTGCCAGGAACGTTTTCGCTGGCGCTAATATATGGAACTGACTAGTCGGATTTCAGTTGGAAATGGGTTTAAACGTTTTGCACGTTACGCTCATTAATCTTGTCCAGTTATCTTGAGGGGGAAAGCAATTTAGTCACGCTAGCTTTATAGATCTTTAATGCAGTCCTTCGACTTGTAGATAACAATGTTTCACACCGTATTCCATTATTGTTCACTCGTGTGGTGGTAATTATAGATAAGTCCAACTTTCCTATTAATATTTTAATAGGTACCTAAATATTATATCTACTCAAATTATCTAGAATCCTATCTACGAGTATTATTAATGCAAAAGGAGTTTTTTTGTTACGCTCTCACGCTATAACGGCTGAACGGATTTGAATGAAATTTGGCACATAGGTATGCCATGACCTAGGTTAGGACAGAGGATACTTTTGATCGAGACTTATGCGGGTGAAATCGTGGGGCGCAGCTATTAAGGTTTATATAATTATAAGTAGTTATTTCAATAAACACAAAGGCCATAGGTACTTGTTCGTTTTCCCGCATTTAGTTCTGCACAACCTTTAAGATTATTTTCTGACGCTCTTGCATCTCACGTAATCCTTCAATCATTTGAGGTCAGCGCTCCTTGTAAGTCTGGCTTTAAATAAATCATAATATTTCAATACAATATTAAAAGCACTGCTCATAATATTTCAAACATAACATTACACACACGTTAAGAATTTAAACACCTTCACTTACCAACTAATGGAGAAGCATTCTGACATAAACATCGATGTAAAACAATTGTTTGCAACACATAAACTCATGAAACACATCACATTCTGTCAGCGGTTATGGCCATCGGAAGTTGGTCAATAGATGCCACATTCCATGCAAATACCATGTCAATGGTCGCCGCATCTTTATAGACTTCTGTTGGTGCTGACCAGTATGCGGAAAATTGCATAACATTTCAAGCCTATATTTCAACTGTAACATTAAGACATTGTATTCTTGAAACATGTAACTTTTAACAAGTATTGATGACTGGGAATACCTTTCACTCGTTGTGAAATCACGATTTCAATTTCCTACCTTGCGCATTTTTGATTAATGGTCCGCGATACTAAATTAAGAGTGATAGCTGTACTCAGCGCTGCATTTGTTACGTAAAATATTGCAACCAACGCCCATCACTTATTGAAAATGGTTAGTTTCGCTCTTATTAAATCAAAGAAGGAACAATAAATACTACTGACGGCTAATATATTTTTCCAGGAAATAACGTCGTTTCATTTTGCCATTCTGCAAATAAAAATCGCTGCAGCAACGGTAAACAAAATACAGGGACATAGAGTTAATTATCAAAACCGGGAAACCAATTTATTTGAGCCCTGCCTCGCCTGATAAAAGTATCCTTACAAGCTGTTCAATATTTCAACGCTAAAGTAGGCACAAGCGTTGTAAAACTCCATAACGATGCGCGACAAGTAATAAATTGTGATTGCCTAAAAGCAATTATAACAGCAGTGTGGTCGCCATTAGACGGGCTCCGATTCTTCACGAGGCTGAAGAGGCCGTGAACGCGACACCAGTTATTTGTTTCTCACGCTCGCACCCGCCCACTGCGCCCGCGCCGCTGTGCAAACGTGCATCTTGTAAAACTTGTAAACCATAGAGATGCCAGATAACGACACTTGTTATTGATATACTTATCGCTATCTTAACGATATGTTCTGAAATTGATGCATCCAACTATCTACATAAATATCACGATTAAATTCGAATCCAATGAATATTTTCTGTTGTTTAAGGTGTTGAAACACCTCGAGTGAAAAATTGGTTTCGAAATTAATCTTGACACCTTTTATCACTAGTATTAAAGGATGTTTTATTAAGGGTCAAAACGAACCCGCGCCAAATATTTGCCTAACCCTCATTAAGGGGCAGGAAAACCTAATAATTGTTTTCATAATTACACACTAAGCCGCGAAGGTAAATGCTGGTAATAAATCTTGTGAAGGAATTATTTTTGATTGTAAGTCGATGATGGCGTGGCGATCGCGTGTTGGTGTGAGCGACGCCCACATCTTCCCGATTCTAACTAAGGCACTAATTTCTATTACCATTATTGACACGTAATAACGGCGGTGAGCTTCGTGTCGGACTGTGAAACAAAGTCGTTACGGTGTTTGGGCTTACACTTGTGACTCGAACGTAGCGTGTGTGACCACCATAAGTGGCGGCACTTAGATGCACATTAATAAATAATATCGCATCGGTAGATGTTAATATATTCTTTAAACGTTGTTAAGTGAGTCGTAATCTTGCTTTACTTGTTTCTATATATGGCTGTGACGTGCCCGATTGGGAAAGCTGGCTGTAACGGTGAATTTTTCAGTGTAACGGTTGCTGGTAGATAATGTTACCTGCCCCGCAGAATTCGCTACCTACTGTAAAAATTTAGGTTTGTACCGAGTGAATTATTAAAAACGGACTGAATAATTAGCTATACTTAGATTAGGTGGTCAATTACATGAAAACTACGGCGACAACGATTGCTTAGATCTGACTGCGCTTCTAAAATACCCGAAGTCAAGACTTACAAAAAATTTCAGAGCAAGATTATGAAATGACTGTAGAGCATATCCCTGATAAACGTGACTGATGAGGTATCAGTTGCAACAATTATCGAACACAAATTAACATATTTATTAACATACAAAGCCGAAAACTTTTCACAAGCTTTTCCTGTTCAACAAAATTGATATTTTGTTAGTTCTCGCCACGCACGCTAGTAAACCTTTCATGTATAATGTTCTATAAATTTTCACTCAAAACTTTGACAGGACCGTGCGAAGTGTGCGAAGTGTGCGAGTGAGCGTCATTAGTCATTTCCCTAGAACTAGTAGCAGGTGAACCGTAAAGTTGGTCGTCTGCGTCATTCCTTACACGAGGCGAGTTAAGACTACGCGTGACTGATCTACGTAGACGTCCGGATCAAGTGATCAGTTTCTATTTTTGTTTTACTCCTTTATTGATAGATAATCTAAGAATATTTGTACAATTACAAGAAGACAGACTTGAAAGACAACAATTGAAAACAAGATAAAAATGTTGTGTAGTGTTGACCGTAAAAGCGTATTTCATAATTTAATTGGTACTGAAATAATATTAATAAAAAAATTACAATAATAATAACCCCACCGCCGTATCTCTACGTTGACGTCGTGGTAGGGCTTGCGCACTCCGAACTCTAGGTCTGTGCCAATAGAGTTTAATTTGCCAGAATAGGTCTAGGATGAGGAGCCAGACCAAGAGAGATACAGAAACCCGCAGGGCAGCATGTGGCGAGCTGTTGGGCAGTAGTGACCCCACGGATCCTATCTCCTGGGAGAAGTCTTGTTCCTCACCTCTAGCTTGCCTTTATTGACCGGCTGGCGTGAACACAGACGAGGAACTGAGCTCCCACCTCATTCTTGCCTTTATTAGCCGGCTTGAGTGGAGATTCGCAAGAGCAAACGTGCTCGGAAGAAGGAAGTATTCCAGTAAGTGCTGGTTGGGATCTTGACTATATTCCGGGCTCTGGGATCGTTCTGATAGCCGTGGAATCTCTCTCTCTCTCTCAACTCCTCAAGTACCTCAGCAAGTGATTCCCTTGTCGCTACGTCTATGTGCTAGCGACCGTTTTCAGGGGCCCATTATTGAGTGTGCAAGTGACCCCCTACCATTTTATCCGTGTACTTATAAAACATTGATCAGGCAGGGGCCATAGTCCTTCCATAGTTCCAGGTTACCAGACCACCAGTACCAGTTAGTTGTAACCAGTCCACTTTAGACACCCTTATTTTTTATTTCCTAAAAGTACCTTCTAATCGATCGTCTTTTTGCATAACTGCGACCAACATTAACGGTAACAATAGTTTTTAAAATAATAAAAGAAGATCACTGAGTACAAAAAAGCGATCATCATTCGAATATCAAAAAGTTTTTAGAGGGTCAATTAAAAAATCCCCATGGTACCTTTAAACGGTTTATAAATTTGGTACACAACTTGTCACTATGAAACTTCTTGTTTAGTTATAAGTGGATAATTTCTACAAAATCGATATATACTCCGTAGTGTAAATATCGATTTTGCTTTTCCGTAGAAACGCTCTTTCCTTTATTATTTACGGCACTTAATGGCTGCCATATGACATTGTAAAATCTTACCGCAAATTATGAATGTTTAAAATGCAATAAACGTTAAAATCTCTGAGTGTGTCGTATAAGCCATAGATGAGCATGCATAATAATTAAGGACGTATTTATACATGGTGTTCACAAACGAGCGTCAACCGCGAAAGCAAGCGATACTTAGTTAAAATCACGATAGGTTAATGTCATTGTTATATTAACGGCCGCAAACAATAGCTTCAATTTGATTTAGACCATCAATACACTCCGACCCATTATATTGAGGCATTAACTGAACTAATATCTGCCTAATATCTGCGGAACGCGGGAGGTAATTATGACGTAATCGACTATCGATGCCACGAGCACCCACCAATATATCCTATATTTATCGTATCAGCAAAACCTTGTTATAATCTCGTTCGATAGTATATTAATAAAGTTATGTTGACTAAAATGTTCACCCTCTTTGAATTGGGATTTTCGTAAATAACAGCAAGTTATTTTTAAGTGGACCCTTCATATTGGATTTTCAATATGATACATTTTCAACGAATCCGCGGCTCAAAAATGGTTAACAACCCCTGGAGGCAGATATGGCAATATGTGAGTTGATAAAATAGACGGCTTGCAAAAAAAGTGGAACAATTCTATACAATATTTAAAACATCGTTCCGTTACAAAAATGGAAAAACTAAACTAATAAAATTTTCATCTGCAACCAAGCTCACTCAGCCTCTAAATACGTCGGGGTCATTACTTTGAGAGCGACCACCGCAGTGTAATCTTCCGATAGCTTAATGAATCAGGACATTATGTTGGAGGAGTGGACCGGTCTGCGGACATTACCATGAATTGTCCCATCACTACAGGGGGTCATTTTATTGAGTAAACGTGGACCCGTCCTAGCGGGACTGACCTCAAATATAGCCAAGAGATCACTAACTATTAACGGTCGTAAACTAGTGCTGTGTACTCGGTAGAGGTTGGTACTATCCGAGGTACTACCATGGTCTTGTACTTACATGTAATAAAAATTGTATAAAAGGTAGCTGTAAGTAGCTATTTTCATAGTTCTGTCACGGGGATAGAGGTGTACAACAATAGTCTTTGTATTTGTTTGTTTGATAAATAATGTTATAGAGGAAAGACAAATACCTACCTAGTTTGTTTGGATAAAGAAGAAAAGAACAATCCAAATTTGTTTTCTTAGTACGGAGACATTCCCGAAATAGTACACAATTTTGCTTTGATTTCTGGAAACGGTAAGTAAGTAAAGAAAACATCTTAACAAGAAAGTATTTTCGAAAAAAGATGATCTACATTTTCCTTATGTCGAAATGAGCGTAGCATACTTTATTTAAGCTGCCCCCGCTATCGATATTTTTAAGGTACAAAATAATCACGGCGTATGAGTCACGGCGTGAGAAGAGTCGTGCAACGTCGCAGGCGCAGCGCGTGGGCGAGCCGGTCCTGCGCACACGCAGCCGTACTAACAAATTACGTTTACCCACAACAATCCAAGTCCACGAGTAACATAATGTACCGTGCATCCACTGGAGCCGTAGATACACTCAGAATTATTATATTATACGGATAATACGGACATTTGAATGCGTGAGAAATGCTCAAGCAGACATCTGCTGAACGTTCAGAAAGCACAGTTGAAACATTTCGAGGAAACATTGTAAGTGGAACGGACCAGAAATACACTGAGCACCATTTATACTTGTATAACAGCTTTACTACGAATACGTCGGAAAACAAACAATTTGTAACATAAAACAATAAAATACGTTGTTATTGCTGATTAGTTATCGAATAGATGATACTATTGTAAGTGTGTTACAATAAGACGAAGATAAGATTCTTGTAATTAATACATGTTAAATAACAGAATTGTATCTGAAAGGCAATAAATGAGACGATTGTATATAAATATATATATACATATATATATACACGAAATATATCAACGTCAACAATAGCCAATTTTGACTAAACCGAATGGTGTAAAAGGTAAGTTATTACGTAAATTACTTGTTTAAAATGAAACAGACAATACTAATTATTTAAAATATATAAAAAAAAAAAAAAAAAATATTTTAATTTGTTCTATTATTTTGTTTGTTTAAGGGTATTTTACCTGAAATAAAACACTATTTATCTATTTTTTTTTTTTTTTATACAAAATCGACAATAAACAAAAATTCTATAACATTATAAGCGGTTACAAAAGTACAAATAGAAAGAGAAGTATGTTTATTTTCTGTAAAACGTAACACAAAGAAAAAACATAAATAAAATAAAAACAATTTGGGGTAAAATATTTTATGTTAATTATATATAAGGGTACAGGGGAAAATGATAAGTGTCAATTTTACCATAATAAGAGATTTGATTGTTAAGTTCATAGACTCATGGTATCTCTTTGGTACCTCACAAACAAAAGTACAATAGACCCATAAAGAGTCATAAAGAACCCTGTAAGAAATCAATTGATTTATAACAGGGTTCTTTATGACTCTTTAAGAACAGTTACGCGGATGAGGTTACTAAATATACGTCGTCTATTGTATTTTATAATGGATTTCCGCAAAGTCACGCCTGAATCAATTAACTACTAACCTCACACTAAATAAAATTCATGATTATACGTTTATATTTTATTGTTATGGTTAGAATAAAAGTCAAAAAAAATAATATATATATAAATAAAAAAATAAAAAACCCAATATTCCAAGGGGAAAATGATGTATGTCAATCAAAAAGTGATGAATGTTACCAAAGAAAATGAAATTACACTACTGGCTTACACTATATTTAATTAGTCATCATTTTCACTAATATTATTTGTATTGGATAGTCCAAGAAAAGATTTTTTTGCCCTATGTGAGCAGAATTTTGCCAAGTCCAAGCAGTTATTGTATTTGGCTGCAAATATTGGTAGCACTGAATCATAATTTTATTATAATTTTTTATCATATAAACAAAGTACCACGAATGGCAATGGTGCAACTATTATAAGTACTACCAAATCATCATATAATATGTAGTTAAAACCCTGCCATACCATAGACACCTTCATCATTTTTTTACTGACATCCATCATTTTTCGCCGGTATCACACAAACATTCATCGTTTTAGCCAGTGAACATTGAGGATGTTTAACGGTTAATTAGTTGGTGACAAGTAGCGTTTTTTGAAAATTAATTGGGTCCAATTACGTCCTTACAAAGATAGCAGAAATATGAGCGACCCATTTTGCAATATCGTGCAGTTCCCATAATTATTTAATAATTCATCTCGATGATGCCAAATATTCATGACAACTGGATAATATTTACATAATAACATTCATACATTTTTCCCACTGGATAACACATGTCTACTTTTCCACATTCATGAAACGTTAATGTCCTTCCTTGTCCATACACGTTCTACACCAAAAAATAAACGGTTTCATCGATTAACCGGAAAATAGGCAGAACCCTATCTTCGCCAGCGATTTGTGACTGTAGAAAACTAAGACCATGAAGAAAATAAGAGCAGAAAATTAATTCGCTTTTAATACAGTGCCAGACTGATGGGTCCCTGTGATATGCTACGAAGGTCCTGCGGAATAGCTGGTCACACTAATCATCTGGGTTTTTCTTAGGTCTCCGCATACTCAAAGCTTTCTGAAGTTTTAACTATTCAGCGAAATGGACCGTCCCATACATAGCTGTATTTTACACCCTCTTTGAGCTTTTCTCTGAGGTAGCATATACAAAGAGCAAATACAAAGTGCACTTTGTATTTTCACTGCAATTATTTGTGCATGAAAAGTAACTTTTTATACATATGGACAGCCTTTTTTATACATATGGATATAAAACAAACGTACATCTGAGTATTCTTATTGGTGCTCCGTACGATACTATAGCCCAACCTCTTGACATAAAGATCGCTAACGCACTGGGACGCCACATTGCGTCTTCGCCGGCTACGTATCCAAACAATTCGTATTGAAATGTATGACAGGTGATGTCGCCAATTTGGAAGCGTAGCCACGACACCTGTCACGACCTGGCGACCTGGCGACACGTAGTCGCCAAGTCGCCAGTATGTTGTATACAAGTAGGTTACGCCTCCATTAATCAGTGGCCAACTGATTGTCAGGACGGACACCCGCGTGTTACTAATAGCTCCTTATTTAGCAACTTCATTTGGTTACGGTTAGTAGCCAGAGGTAGCCATGGCTACGTAGCCAGCGACGTCGCCATGGCATCCCAGTGTGTTAGCGCTCAAAACGGATTATGTGTAGGAAAATAAAACCTTTTGCATTCTTCCTATTGGAACCCTGGCTTGATGCGATGTAGTTTGTAACGACTGTTCCTTGAAACCTAGAAAATGATAAGTGTCAATTTTACCATAATAAGAGATTTGATTGTTAAGTTCATAGACTCATGGTATCTCTTTGGTACCTCACAAACAAAAGTACAATAGACCCATAAAGAGTCATAAAGAACCCTGTAAGAAATCAATTGATTTATAACAGGGTTCTTTATGACTCTTTAAGAACAGTTACGCGGATTAGGTTACTAAATATACGTCCTCTATTGTATTTTATAATGGATTTCCACAAAGTCACGCCAGAATCAATTAACTACTAACCTCACACTAAATAAAATTCATGATTATAAGTTTATATTTTATTGTTATGGTTAGAATAAAAGTCAAAATTATTACGATATCGAACTTAAAAAAAAAATACTTACCCTATATTCCAAGGTGAAAATGATGTATGTCAATCAAAAAGTGATGAATGTCACCAAAGAAAGTGAAATTACACTACTGGCTTTTTTTTTTGGAAATTACGCTCAAAACCGATAACTTTATATGTAGCAAAATAAAACCTTTTTGCATTCTTCCTATTGGAACCGTGGCTTGATGCAGTATGTAGTTAGAAACCTTGAAAGGCTTCTGAGCTCCAACATCTTAACATAAATAAGTGCTGTGCGATAGGCAAAAATAAACTAGATCATTATACTAGGTGTGTACCTATTGATACCTAGGTCAGGCTCGGGTTGACGGCGCGTTGTGTTCCATGCGCGCCTCAACGAGATGTCAGCACAACAAAAGGAGTCTGCTAGGACCGACGCCTGTCTGGGTCGCGAGTAAGTCCGAAAGGGATACCGTGGCCTCTGGCAAAGTACAGGAAACACTGAAGGAACACGGGTGGGTTTTAGTCAGTAAGAGTCTGACACGTCCTCCCGCTCCGCCCAGAGCGAGATAAGTTATTTGATAATATCCCTCAGAAAAAAATATATTAAAAAAAGTGTGTAGGTACCTATTATGTTCCCAGGTCTGCCTTCGGAATTTGATGACACTCGTATAAATTCTTCTAGGCGATTTTATGGTGATTTTATTATGAATATTCAACAACCTCATTAGTTGAATTCGCGAGTGCGTGGAACGGATTATGTGGTTTAGAATTACAGAATTTAAAAATTAATTGTGTTATGAGATGAACAATTTCCACTGCTAATCATAGGATGGGTATCTTAATATCAATGACCAGACTTAAAAATATCAATTAGTAACCCGAAACGATACGAGAATAGCTGGTGCCGATGTATTAAGTTTAGCCAGTCAAAAAGCAAGGTTAATATCAGTGCCTGATCCAGGATTGTCGTTTGGGGGGGAGCTTAACCCCGCCACCCGCCACATAACCAAGCCTCCTAAGATTACTTTTCCAAATTCCTCAGTGACTTCGTTAGTGTGTTAATAGAATAACAGAGATATCTCGGTTAATATACATGGCGGCCACACCGGGCAGCGTGAGTGGTAGAATCACTCATTCACGCGCAGATTCAAAATTCGCCACGTAAACAAAATATCATACAAAAAAAAACTTGTACTATAACAACAGTTCTTCCTTAGGCTTGCCAATTTTTTTTTTTTATTAATACCTATAGAATAATATCAAGTTCACTTTAAGATTTGTCACGGAAGAACTCAGATGCTTTTGGCAGATGCTTGAGCCCCTTAGCCCCCCCCCCCCCCCCCTGGATCCGCTACTGGTTGGTATCGAGGTAATTGAAATAGACTGCCCGGGGTGCGCCAGATATTTTTATTATCATCGTGGTTCTTTACCCGTACTTGCAGCGACCAATAGGTGTTTTTTTTCCACAAGGTACTGCTTTTTTGTACTATAGGTACAGTATCTGCATATGGGATTGAATTATACAGGCTATACGTAAGGCCAGGGAAAGTAATTGTTTATCAAACTGACACACTGCGTACATTTTCCGTGTTATAGTAATTTCATACGACTGTCAAAGAACGAAAGTTGTGATTTGAACATGCGGACAATTTAAGTTAGTAGTCAATTAAATTCCCTGATTACGCGATACCTCGAAGAAATCCCACTAAGTATCGGACGTGTATGGACTGCGTGTTAAAATGAATGTGCTCTGGGCAAGCGTGGCCCATAGGTTTAGCACAAGGATTATAATCACACGCACGTGTGCACATTCAGAATCACTACATGTAAGTACGTAGATCACAGATTATTACGAAATCACGGGACGAGAAACTACATGTGCAGGCTAGTCTTAAAATTATAGTATTAATAATCTACTATTAAAAACCATGTTTGTTTTTATCTCAGACCAAATAAACAAACAAAACCAAGACATAGAGCTACGAACAATACAGTGAAGCATGCCAAAACTACACCTCCGCTCTGTGCATACACGCTCACACGCATACATTTACAACTATTTACAATCAAACTACACCTCACTAAGTGCAGCGCTATGTCTTGGTTTTTTATTTGGTCTGAGGTGTTTCGTTACTTGTTGTTGTTGTTCGTTGTTGGTCTAGAAACGGGGAAGAATAATGTAGAAAGAGGCTTATGCCCTGAGTGGAACGAACCAGGCTGTGTATGCTTTGACGCAGAAACTGATCCCGTCAATAGATTAACGGATTAAGCCTGGTACTATTTGCTAAAATAGCTCAAGAAATAACTGGTCAGTTCTGAATAACTGTTTAATTTTTTTTATAAAAATGTTATACACAAGAAAAAAAAATACTGTGAGTACAAACGCGGACTTAATGCCTGAGGCATTTTCTACCAGTCAAGCTTAGGGTGATGCAGACAGGAAACATGGCAGGTGCAACACAAGGGGTAAATAACACGAAAATAACTATAATATTGCTCTAGGTGGCTCATGTATACGGTTTACTATATTTTCCGTCTCGTAAGTAGTAACCAGATAAAGGTTATCGGCTCTTCAAAAAAACAGACAATTATAAATTGTTATTTGACTTTTATGGTTTGTTTAGATATTACAATAAAACCGTCAAATTCAAATGCTCCACAAAATTTCTCATTTTGCAAACAAACTTTAGAATATAAAAGTCATGGATATGAACACTTCCAATTGCACCACTAATCACGTAATACATTTAGCGTTAAACGAAGTTTCTAAATCATGATTCTGTTTCTGTCATTCGTTTGAAGATGACAGAGACGAGATGATATTATAAATATGTTTGTGGCGGCATCTACATCGCCACATGCGAACTACGCATCAAAGACCTGACATAATACAACATCCTGACGTCACACAAATCCTGCATCGCGCAATTAGAGTTTACTGCGCGATGGACAATTATATACAAGCTCCCGACTTCAACCTCTGGGCAGTTGTCCGCCAGACATGCCACCAAATGTTTAACGCATTTAGTTAACCACCTTAATATCTATTATTGATTGAACTATTGATCGTGTGTGATCGTGACATAACTCTATCAGACATAGGTATACAACAGTACTACTGTAGACATACAGACATATTGTACACGTACGCACTATATTATCATGTATATTATTGTTATGAGAGTTATGTCTTCCAAAACCTATTATGAAGGTTAAAATAACCTTTAAGAGATAAAATTGATATTTTTCTGGTGGTTCTACGATAAGCAGAATCAACAAAGATACCATCACTTCTCTCAAAACTTTCTTCAAGAATACTAAAAAAGGATCTACAACTGAAAAAAATATTTACATACCTACGCTACGGGCAAATAACTGAACAAACAATATTTAAAAAATGATCCACGAACTCATGTAGAACAAGTTACCTACAAAAAATAGGGATGATGCCTGGGTAAAAAAGAAAATTCTAATAAGTAGTCCGTCAGTCAGATAATAAAAAAATATTAGACACGTATTTTTTTTTCATCATATATAAAAAAAATACTTAGATAAAACGCATTTTAAGTTGAGTTGGAGTGGGGGTCACTACGTGACAAGTAAGTATAAAATCTACATACTCATGACGTCATGGCACATTTGAACTCAATTTATCGCCGTTATCTTTAGATTACGTAAAAAAAGAAAATATACGTGTCCAATATTTTTTAATAATCTCCATGACAAACAAAAAAAATATTTTTTATCATCATCCCTATTATGCAAAGATTTCTAGATATGACAACTACGGCTACTTAAGAAGTCGATGTGCAGTAAGACCTAGTTCAAGCAAGCTAGGGTTAGGTGCAGCCTCACCTTAATATATTCACTTAACCTGACCCATGCGGACATAAACAAATATATCTACATTTACGTCATTTACAGCTTGCCGGTCACCACGTGCTATGCATCTTGATTTAGCCGAATTGTCTACGTTAACACTTATATTGATATTCATCGAAGATATTTGCATATTTCATACATTGGCAACGATACTATATTTGCATATGTCTTTATTATAATTATCTGAGTTTTTATTTAACAAATTAATACAATATTTCCAATTTATAAAAACATAATACTATTTATTTTAAATTCGGCAATTGCTATTGAAATCTTATACGTTATCTGTCAAGGCTACGCTCATTTTATCTATATGGTGACAAAACTCATTAGCTACATAAATATTGTATCTTTTATCTTGTCGTGCCAGTGTGTATACGTCTTCCATATCGAAAACACTGCTTATAATCAAAACAAAATGAGTCCAACGGAAAGTACGCGCGGAATTATTTATAAAGATTTATCGTATTCGATACCGTCACATATGAATTATGGGAAAATGGCAATTGATACCATGTTGAGGTCTAAAGACAAAGTGGCTTTGGTAAGGAATAGAAAATAAAAACGATGTTTAGGATAAGTTTTGTTAAAATATGTTGTTAATTGAAAATGTTTTGAATGTCGAAGATCAATGGGATGACAGGGGAACAAATAACGTTTGGTGAGTTCGTGCAGTTGGTAGTGAATGCTGCCTCGTCGCTAATGCGCTTAGGTGTGGAACGTGATGAAGTGGTCGCCGTGTGCAGTGAGAACAGAATGGAATTCTTGATTACTTCGATCGCTGCGTGGTGTAGTGGTGCTACCGTGACTTTTCTCAACGCTGCCTACGGCAAAAGTGAGTCTTAAGATGCCAAGTTACAGCCCGGTTTAGTTTTTGTTTCAGTTTTAAAGTCATCATTGTTTAATTTAGTTTTGTATTTTAAGTAGACTAGAAAGTTAAATAGCATTTAGAAGTAAGTGAAGATTGTTATTTATCTTAAAGTTTAAAAGTCATAATACTTAAAGTAAAATTTCATAAACTCGTTTATTTTTCCAGATGAATTGGTGCATACGATGGGTATCTCAAAGCCAAAATATTTGTTTCTCTCTCCTGAGACTTACAAAACTTTTTATAAGACCATGGCTGGTACAAACATAGTGGATAAATTCTTCATTTTTGGAGACTCTGTCAATGATCCAACACTTTTGAAATTTAACGATCTAATTAAAACGTATGTTAATGTAAATACTTTCAAACCAGTCACCGATCCTATTAATGGTAAGAATAATAATTTTATAATGCTAATTAATAATTATTTCTAATACCTTGTAAATGTTAAGATAGGTTCTGTCCAAGTCGAGACGAGAAACTGCGCATTTATTTAACCCTTTTCTGTTTTTTTAACGACTGCTTCAAGTGACAGGGAAGTATTTAACCAATTTCGCTATTAAACGTGAATTGATACAAATAATTTTTTTACGAATTTCAATAGAACTTTTAGCTCGATTTCCAGCCTCGATAAGTAATACTTTGGTATCATTCAAGTTATTCTACTGAAATATGTTTCACAAAAGCATAAAAAAGTGCAAAGTACTTTTTTTTCATAGGATTGGCGCGAACTGCTTTAATACTGTACTCGTCCGGAACAACTGGGCTACCCAAAGGAGCTAAGCTGTCACACCTCAATTTAATCACTGCTGGTAATCAGCCTTGGTGAGTTATACATTTATAATGTTAATTTGCTTACATATCTTTCTTTCTTAATTAGTTTATCCTCGATCATAGGTACCTGCAGTTTACAGACGCATCAGACTTCATTGTAATATTGGAACTAACATAGATAATCATAAATTGCTTATTACTTGATTAAAGACCACACGAATAAATCGAATGTATACCTTATATTACCTAATGACAACACTTTCTGTTACAGCAACATAACCAAAGATCTCATTACTCTGTCGATCGCACCGTGGTCCAACACCGTTGGCATCATGTGTACAATGGATGAACTGGTACACAACCGAACTGTACTTTACTTGGCTAGATTCAAAGAAGAGCAATACCTATCATGTATTCAAAAATATAGAGTAAGTTATAAAATCATTGTAACACAAAAAAGACAACATAACCATATTTTAATATAGCAAATATTCTGCAGGCGGGCTCATTATTGGCGGTGCCTCCACTAGTAGTAATGCTTACGAAATCGGCAATTGTAAAGAATTACGACGTGAGTTCGGTTGAAGCAATATACTGCGGAGGGGCACCTTTAGATTTAGCTGCTATTGATGAAATTAAACAAAGGTATTATGATGAATTAATAAGCTCAATAGTTAACCAAGAAATTCAAATACATGAAGTAGAATTATTCATTTGTTTGTTTTTCAACAGATTCAAGGGTCTGAAATACGTTTTACAAGGCTACGGAATGACAGAAACTACAGGAGGATTAACTGAAGAAACAGACACAGAATATAAACCAGGAAGTGTCGGCAAAGTTGTTCTTGGAAATATCGTTAAGGTAAAACCATTACCCATTCAATTGAAACGTCTTTAACTCGGAGTACTAATGAAATTACCTTTCAGATAGCAGACGTTGAAACTGGAAAAACCTTAGGACCTAATCAGGAAGGCGAAGTTCGCGTAAAAGGTCCTACGTTATTTGCTGGTTATATTGGAAAACACTTGAACGATGAACAAGACGAAGAGGGATTTTTTAGAACTGGAGATATTTGTTACTACGATGAAGATGGCTATTTTTACTTTGTAGATCGAATTAAAGAACTCATTAAGTATAAGGCTGGACAAGTTAGTATTAGAATATAAATAACACAACGATCATATTAGGATTTAATACAATCGAATTTGTATTGTAATAATTCTTAAAATTTTCCAGGTCGCCCCATCAGAGCTAGAAGCGATCTTGCTCCAGCATCCAGGTGTAAAAGACGTAGGAGTAGTCGGTAAGCCAGACTCTCTTGTTGGTGAACTTCCAACAGCTTTTGTGGTAAAAAATCCAGGAACAACAGCCACCGATAAGGAACTAATCGATTTCGTTGCTGGAAAGGTAAGTTAATAATTCTTTATTTTTCCTTGGACCAATTTTTATAGACCTTTCTTATCCGTTTTTATATGTAACCAGATAATTAAGCTATTTATGATAAACACATAAATAATAATATTTTTCCAAATAAAGTCGGATCTATGCCAATAAAAAATATCACGGAATAACACCGATATGATAGTAGCATAAGACCGCTTAATATATTTACTTAATTTCATGGTACAAACGGCTTCATATCTACCATCTTTTCAGCCTTTCAAAGACATTATTAGGCATATTGCAATACGCCCCGGGCGTCGGTCGGGAGTCACAAGCTGACTTCCGGCCACCGTAGGCGCGGGCCTGCGGACGGTGAGCGATGGGCAGCTCGCCGTCCGATAAGGACCAGGCCTTGGTCGACGGCGCGTTGTGTTCCACGTGCGCCTCAAAGGGATGTCAGCACCAACTGACGGGGTCCGGAAGGACCAATGCCTGCTGGGGTTGCGGGTTTGTCTGAAAGGGATATCGCGGCCCCAGCACATAGGCAACGGAAGGAACACGGGTGGGTTTTAGTCAGTAAAAGTCTGACACTCCCTCTCGCTCCGCCCAGAGCGGGAGGAGTCATTTGATAATTTCCAACACAAAAAAAAAGGCATATTGCAATAGGTACTAATTAATTAAAAGTTTAAAAAATATATAAAACTCAATATTATTTCCTGAGTTATAAACCTTAAATTGCAATAACAAGCTAACACTAAAACAATATAAATAAAAAAGGGGAAGAGCTCATTGGGCATCCGCATCGCTGACAATGGGAAAAGTGCCCAAAAGGCTGGCAGTATTGCCACGTTGGATAGCAATGCAATTAAAAAAAGTTAAATGTTTGTGAAGACAAAAAAAATACAATTTACGAAAGTTACAATTTAAAAACCATCCATTTATCAGAAATCGAAATTGAATTGGCAAAAGATCTTAAAAACATCGATAGGTGATTGTGCATGGATTATTATCTACCTAGGTATAAAGATATCCCTACCCACAAACAAAATGACACAGCATTTAATTTTGTTATGCATCAAAATACATGATAGATATTACCATAGTATGATAAAAATATTGAGATAAGATGGAAAACCAATAACAATGCAGTTATATCGTACAGATAAGTATTTAAGGTTTAGTTCTACCTAACTAGTAGCACTAGCATTTATGTAGCTAACAACAGATTTTATTGATTCGTTCAGTGACCACAATGTATTTAAAAAAATGAAATAAATGATAGACATGGTGTACCTAAACTGACTCCAAATAAATGGTAGATATGGTGTACCTAAACTGAGTCCAAATAAATGATAGACATGCTATACCTAAACTGACTCCAAATAAATGGTAGAGATGGTGTACCTAAACTGACTCCAAATAAATGGTAGACATGGTGTACCTAAACTGAGTCCAAATAAATGATAGACATGCTGTACCTAAACTGACTCCAAATAAATGGTAGAGATGGTGTACCTAAACTGACTCCAAATAAATGATAGACATGCTGTACCTAAACTGAATCCAAATAAATGGTAGACATGGTGTACCTAAACTGAGTCCAAATAAATGGTAGAGATGGTGTACCTAAACTGACTCCAAATAAATGATAGACATGGTGTACCTAAACTGAATCCAAATAAATGGTAGACATGGTGTACCTAAACTGAGTCCAAATAAATTGTAGACATGGTGTACCTAAACTGAGTCCAAATAAATGGTAGACATGGTGTGCCTAAACTGAATCCAAATATATGAAATTACTATTTCACGACACTTATAACCCCTGCTTTACACTACAAGTCGTGTGCCTGATGGGATTCCTCATCCGTAAAAATATTTTATTATCTTCAAAATGTAGCACAATAACTATCTACGTCATACGCACTCAAGATACTGTACAGTCGGAGAAATTAAATGTTAAGCAAATTGGCACACTACGTCAATTTGCCGTATTTGAGCCAATTTATACAACTGTTAAAGAATGACAGTTCTGATTTGAATACACAGACTATTTAAGTTGGTAGTCACTTTGCTTAACTAAAAATTTCCCTGGCTTTACCTTATAATTTACTAGCTGTTGCCCGCGACTTCTTCTGCGATCCAGGATGAAAAGTAGCCTATGTCCTTTTCCAGGTCAAGGTCTACCCATGTGCCAAATTTCATCCAAATCCGTTCAGCCGTTGTAGCGTGAAAGCGTAACAAACAAACTCACTTTCGCATTTATAATATTCGTTAGGATATGTTGAAGTTTAAATTTCCGTTACCTACTCACTTGCCCGTGTTAAATAACTAGATTTATACTTCTACCTTTGTAAATTGTGTCTAATTAACGCCATTCCTTTCTAATCAGCTTCAAGGAAAGAACTAACAGCATATTTTATTATTAAGGTATCATCGTGGAAACAATTGCGAGGCGGTGTCCTGTTCGTAGAGGAAATCCCGAAGACTCCCAGCGGAAAAATATTGAGAAGAATATTACGTGATTATCTAAAGAAACCTGTTAGCAAACTATAGACTGCTTTATTTTATTTGTTAAATTGTTTAAGGAAGAAATAATAAACAGTAGAATTTAACAAGCTCCGTATTCATTAGGAAACAATGTTACGCAACATTGCTTCAGCAACATGTTGCTGGCAACGTGACAATCTTCCGTCTCTTCGCAAATCAAATCAAAAGTAATTTATTCAAATTGGGCTGAGAATCAGTACTTTTTGAACATCAAAATTATATTATATACGTTATAATTAAGACTGTCCCCCAAATTGCCCTCCCTGCACAACTTCCTAGTGCTTTAACGGGGAAGAAGAAGTGGTTCAACAGACTCTTCTGCATTCACATTCCAGCAACATCTTGAGTCTGTTTGTGTGACGCGTTTTTCTTCTAAACTACGCAACGGATTTTGATGCAGTTTTCATCATGATTTAAACAATTTATTCCTGGAGGTTTTTGTTCAAACATTGTGTATGTTTATGTTACCGTAAGATTGTGAGATCCGTTCGTTTATAATCTACCGGTATTATTTCCGTTAGGTTATAAACTCAAAAAAGTGTGAACTGGGTTAGGTTAGATCTGTGTCCAATCACGCGCGAGCCGAGCGAGCGAACCGCGTGGTGCTGCGGCACCGGCCGGCTGCTTCCAAGTTGCTCGCAGCTAGGAAGGCTATTTAGTATTAGCGCAAGGTGCGTTACGTCACAAGTTAGTTTGATAACAGTTCACAATTTATCAGTTTCCCATGGATAGATTAAAAAACTATCGCACAATAATGCACATTTTCTCACCACCCATTTTCATAGATTTCATACGCCATGCCGCCATTGTTAAATTGTAAATGGTTTGTTGCAGTTCACAATTTTTCGACAGTTAATAATTCAACGGAAATAATACCGATACATTATAAACTGAGAAGTTCATAATTATGTGGTGACATATTTCAAATGAAGTACCTGTGCGACCGAGCTCTTCTCTGGTGAAAATAGAGAATGCTCATTTAATAGTACATATAGAAAAGTTCATACTAAATCCATGTATAGTACATACTAATTCCATGCTTCCATGTCATTATTCTAAGGTAGGTAGTGATAACGATAATCCAATGGTTGTCCCAACCCTATGTGTATGGGCGGGCAGCACTAGCAATCGGCACACAGGTCGATAGACGAGACTAATATTCGGGAGTGCGCGGGAAAGTAACGTGTTGTTCCTTTTATAAACAATAAAATTATTATAAAGTATTCATAGTTTAATTTCAAGACGTAACAGTAGCCATTTTGTTCTAAACTTTGGGCGACTGAACTCTTCTCGGGTGAAAATACGAAGAAAACGAATTTTCCCAGATATGAGACGATGTTTCGCTTCCGTAAACCCCGATATTGCAACTTTCATCGAAATCGTTAAAGCCATTTCTAGAACGTGATTACAAATAATGCTCAAGGAAACAAGTGCACGAAACAAGTTGCTGACAGTCGCGGGCGAAGAAGTAGTTAATAAAAGTAAATGTATCACAACCCCTTATGATTTTCCTTATCTACGACCTTATAAAGTAAACATCGCATATTATTACTGTATTATAACGCATTTATTGTCGTTAATACTTACATCGTTCGCCTTGCAGCACAATACTAATGCATAATATTATTGAGTATGATATTATTAAACCTAAGGTTCTGTTATTTGATATTGATTTTTAATCGGAAGCCCACTCATATGTCAAATCAAATCATTTTTTTTTATTGTGGACATAGATTAGACAGACAGATGTTAGATAAATTACAGTTCCATTATGTCCTGCCTAATAGACATACAATAATTATGTCAACATGCAGTATAAAACAATTCTTAGGTATCACATATAAAACAATTCTTACAAAATAACAATTAGGTGTATGGTGACAGATTGTAGTAGGTACTAATTATTAAGAAAATCTTGGATCGTGTAGTAAGCTTTGTCAATAAAAAAATTACACAATTTATATTTGAATAGTGGGAGTTCCTTGGTGCTTAAAATGACCACAGGTCTCGACCATCTTATTGTAAATTTTAGATGCCATTCCAAAAAAACTTTTACCCAGAAGTGCAGTTTTATGTGGTATACCAGATATTTTCAGTATATATCTTTCCAGTCAGGGAAACGTATTGCTTGGCAAATGGACGGACAGTTAAATTATCCGTATACTCTATAGAAAAGGGAGGATCCTCCGACCAAACGGGTGTTGTGTCTGGCGGGCAACTGCCCAACGATTGATGTCGGAAAGTTATATACATGTCGATCGCGCTGTGAACTCTGTTAGCGCGATGCAGGTTTTGTGTGACGTCAGTTTTTGACGCGTAATTTGCATGTGGCGATTTAGATTCCACACTCTAATCACGTCTGTCAAAAGCTATAAATGGATGTCGCTGTATGTGAATCTGCCACACAGTACATTTCTCTGACTACCTATGTTACTTTATGGATGAACTCTGTGGCTCGGCTCCTAAAAAAAGCAGTCTTCTATGTTTCTGGTATCTGCGTACCGTACGTGTAGTTATTTTAGAACCACTCAATTAGAAGCTCAATTTTCAAGAAAACTGTAAAAAACGACATACCTTTGACGATATTAGTGGCAAACAACCTAACACACAGAACTATACACAAATAAACGCCTATATTCGGTATGTAAGTACCTCAGTACATGTTTACCGTGCCTGTTTAGGAACCGTTCACTTTCAGACGTAGGTAGACCCGTAATGGTACCTAATAGACCATAAGACATTATAGCTTCGTCCTCGAATGAGTAAATTGCATGGTGTAGTACGTTCCGACCCCACCCACGGCCTCGTATGAGCCCATAATGACACTGCAAATGTCCCATTAAAATATTTTTACTTTTGCCCAACCGCGCCTCGAATGGACCGTGTGATTCTATTTTTTAAAGATAACTTGACATGTTTATTTTTTATTTTTCAAATAATGTACAAAGGAGTATGTAAATATCGTAGTAGGTGGCGTGCTGTAGTTTCTGCCTACCCCCATAGGAAGAAGGCGAGAGTTTATGTAAGTGTATTATAAAATGCTTCTTTGAATTAGTTTTAATTTAATTAGGTAATTAAGATTCCGTTTTAAAGTGGTCCAGTCGGGAATGACTAACTTTGGGGCAAAGACTCATTCCTCACTTGAAAAGTCTGTGAAAGCTCTCAAGAAAGAGCTGTACCTACTGATTCGAAATTTCAACACTGACGAATTTGTTGGAGTGAGATGCCAAGACATTTGGTCTTGGCATCTCACTTCAACACATTCGTCACTTTGATGAATAAGTTTTATGGCACAGATTAAGGTTATATTTCCCCACAGTTGTAATTCTATGTATAAAACAAATGAGTAGGCGTATAATGCCACTGACATTCGACCTTGCACAGATCCTGACTCAGACGTAGACGTGGAACTGTGCCATAAATTATCATACTCATGCACCATGACGTAATAAACGAAAGCTGCAAATTAAAATTAAAATATGGAATTCGACGCCTATAGGCTGACGTGTAATCCGAGACCTGCGAGTAGTTTATGCGCACACGTCAACAAACAAACCTGTGATATGCGCCCGATTGTTAAAGACCGATAAAAACTGCGCTGTCAAACATTTTCAAAAGTATCTGTCAGCCTTTTGTTTCCTCCGTTCGTTGAATACACAATTTTATTTTTGCTATCTACCGTCAGCGTTAATCATGAGCGAGACAGTTACCACGACGTTATGCATAAATGTAAAAGCTTTTACCAGCTTTTCATAAAAATAACGACACGCTACTCGTTTCATTTTCACCAGAATAAAACAGATACATTTTTAATGGGCCTTCTAAATATTCTCAGAACACAGATAGGCATAAAAACTAACATAAAAGTCCCATAGATATAAAACCATAGGTCCATAGAGAAGTAGTATAAAGTGTAAGCGTACACAAGGGAACAATAAAAGCACATAAGTTTATAAGTTGTGTGCATACGTAGTGGTCACAAGCGCCGACACCTTAGAACACAGTAAACATTTACCTTTCAACGCGGCATTCACTCTATCCAAATCATAAAGTGACAGTGGAAGAGGCTCGTTCAACAGCCGCAGCCGAGGCTTGTTCCCGTCGTCGCTTGAGTCTTCGAAAAATCCGTCACTCAAAAATATTCCCGACGAATGTCTATAAAGTTTATAAGCACACTTGTTCGTCCTAAGCCAGTCGACAAACACTATTGCCCCGTTCAAAGTGCGCTCGTCTCCTGAAACGACGTGACTCCTCAAATCGTCGATGTTACCCTTTATGACCAGCCGGATGTATAGTTTGTAAAACATAAATACTTTCGCGGTGGGCTTCGTGCCGCGCTTTATCTTCCTCACGCTCAGGACCCTGGCGGTGAAAATGTATTTAGATTCAGACACGGCTGACGACAGAATCTCGTAGTCATTAGTTATCGTCTCGTTTAAAACACATTTGGAGCCATTTATGTCTTTCTTGCGGTAAACCGTATCCCGTTTCCTCACTTCACCCCTTATACGGAAATGGGCATGAATTATCGTGAAGCAGTAAAGCAATAACACTAAAATCGTTAGCTTCATTTTGATTGATATTTCGTTGTTGGGTTCGATGTCATATGTATATCGAAGCCATTTCAGCGGCTTATACGTTAAAACTTTAGAAGTGGCTCGTAAACTCACGTGGAACACAAAGTTGCGCAAGCTGTCGGCGTGGCGCCACCGAGACGCGTGCGCTAGCGCAGCCTCGCGCGCGGACTGGGAGACCTCGCAATTCGATACAACCTTCATCAACGTAAACAAACATGGGCTTACGTTACGTTAAACCATGACTCGAGTCGGTAGATAATTAGTACAGGCCGTGCTAATTGGTATCATGGTTTGAAATGGAAAGTAGCCGTGTATGTGTATATATTCCTGTAGTAGAACTGTGTTAGCAAAAAGCTTTCCCTTTTACTAGTGGTTACTGTTAGTTGAGCAATATGACACCAAAAGAATTTGAATATCCATTTAAAAGTGCGCTGTCAGCGATAGAGAGCTCGTGGCTCCAGATAACAGATAGGATAGAGCAATACGTGGCACAAGTTAACAGTTATTGCCGAATGCGCCACGCGCCGCCCGCCTGCCCGCCTGCGCCCCTGAATATTCATGTACAAATTCGGGGGTGAACTAGCAGAGAAACTTTCCCTGTGTTTCATACTGCATACTAAAAATTTGAACAACAAATATGTTTCGAGGTTTAAATGCGGCGAAATGTTTTGTTTTTGTTGTATAATTATTTTTAATATTTTTTTGGTTTCAGGCACTGTTGAAAAAGTATCTCGTAAGTACAGTGGGCTCCAGAGAAATCTCACCCCCTTGCTTTATTTTTTAGATTGCTAGGGGGTGACGTTTCTCTGGAGCCCTCTGTACATTGCTCTCTACTAAATATAATTTGGCAAGTGTGTAGAAATTCGGTTAATTGAGGTTAACGACGGTAGTAGCTGTTACGAAATATTAGATACATAATATAAATGTCATTTTATATCGTTATAGCAAGGAATACCTATGTAGTGGAACTATAAACGAGATTTAAAAAATGTTGTTGGTCTTCGTCGCACGTACATAGGTGATTGCAAGCGCTTACACGAGGAATTTGGAAAGTGGTACGAGCGTGGGCGAGCAAGTCGGCTCGCTCGCTTTCTTGACGAATCTTCAACGTCGCACTTTATATTTTGTAACATTTTTCACAGACTAGTCTGTTTACCTGTTTACTTTATAGCTACACAAAAACATTTAAGTAGAAAACTTGTTCACAAATCATGTCATCATCTCTTTCTGGTGATTGAAAATTACCATTCCTGTCGAACAAAGTTGTGTTGAGTGGACACAGAACATAAACTTGTTCGAAGGTTGAATCAGTTGCACTTTATTTCGTTAAAGACAATTGACGGCACGTCAGATCAATATCTTCCTCCTAATAGAGCATTAAGTAAGTAGCCGTGTCTATAACAAGATGATAATTGAATATTCCCAACAGATTACTAGCATTGATATTTTAATTTTATAGTCATTACAGGCGCGCAGTATGCAATCAGATGTTCGCTTCGTGTGTGGTACATAGCTATCTTACTTTCTCTACAGTCTATAACGCCTCCTGCGATGATAGTTTTAGATATGAAACCGCCCGGTGAAGCATCGACGTATCGATGCGATGGCATTCCTTAACACATTGCCTCACTGATCATAATATGTAGAATATCTTTGAAAAATCTCCATTGTCGAGAGTTCAGTTGGACTCACGCGAGCATCTTTGGCATGCGAGCCCTTAAATGCCTAATGAAGCAGATTAAATCGCGTCCGTCTGTGGGTCTCCTAGTTTATCTGTAAGGATTCCCACGGATCGTGCGGCCTCTGGCCTGATACGAATCGTTCGGTTGCAGGCGACGTCGCAGTCGCTAACTAAGGCGACGCTGAAGTGATACATAACAACAAAGAGTCACGTGTCAGCGGCTCTACGATGGAGTGTCAGATAAGGCGTGCGATTCACATCCCTACGCGCGGGTGTGCGGCGAGTGGCCGCGCGGCTGGCGGCAGCGAGGACGCGACCCGCGATACTCATCTCATCGCCGGATTATGCGAGGCTTAAATTGGATCTTCTTGGAATTTTTAGGTTAAAATGGCTTTCGCAATAAAATTTATTGCAGAGTATTTGACTCGGAATAAAGTCTATTCGTGACCCACTGCGAATTCAATTAAAGAGCATCTCAGCGTAATATTATTTACATTCTTTCTTGCTGGGCAACCCGCTTTTAGAAAAGGTATAAAAGATTGGAGTAATAAATAAAAGAGGAATTTGTAGCATTTCATCAACGTTAAGTAATATTGCAGATTCACAAGTGAGACTACTTGAAAATATTAAGAAGCAATGAGGTCTTGATATTATATCTAAATTGGTATTTGTTTAAGGTGGTATTACACTGTTATTAAACCATGTTATTTTACAATTACCATTGGCATTTGGAGTGTTTGCTTAGTTAATTAAAATACGTTTGTGTTAACAATAATCTGGTGCGGTATACATTGATTGATCGTGGTCGGTGTGCGCCTATGTTTATGTTAAGCCCGAGCGGCCGAGCAAACGTTCCGAGCGCATTCACTCCATTAAGTTAACGAACAGTTGTCAAGATGTCGATCAAAATCGACTTTTAATACGTTCCCGATGTTATGTACGCTATGGATGCAACACCCACACGTCATTGTAAGTTGTATAAACTTAACCGATTGCATTGCATTACTTTGCATGGATTTGTTGGTTGGTATTGCACAGTGTAGATATGATTTTTTATCGCGTGTATTTGATTCGTGTGAATTTTATAGATCGAGTGAGGGTATTTTTTTTTTACGTCAACGATTTCATGTTACTGAATAGGAAAATAGATATCTGGAAAGAAAAATAACTACAAGTTGTGACCTGCAGTCATCTGCACAATAGTGGGAGTACTTGCACTACGAAAATCGCCCTTAGTGCTACGACATAAAGGTGCTGGCAATAAAATAAAATTCATAAAACAAAATTACACGTATTTTGCGCCACAGTATTTTACTTTTGCAGCTATCTTAGTATCTTTTGGTAAGTAATACGTGAATTGTTCCTAATAAACTTTTTACTTTATTTTATTTTATTTATTCAGAAACAATTCACATTGCAGGAGACATACGCGTGTAGTAGATGTACTATGTAACGGATTACAAATTCAATGACATATTGTTAAGACTTATGTGCGGTTGACTATACCATCGGCACAGTGAGATAAACTCGATAAACTTACCTTTAACAGCAGCATTAACTCTATCCAAATGGTAAAGGGTTAACGGCACCGGGTCAGTCAGGATCCGAAGTCTAGGAGTGGGTCCTCTGCCCTTGTCTGCGTAAGCGCCGTCGCTGAGGAAGATCGCGGAGAGGCGCGGCCGCGGCGCCGGTGCACACGACTCGCGCGCACGAGGACGCTCCACCATCAACGTCGACCCACTTAAAGTGTCCTGCGACCCTTCCAACTTCACAAACGTCCTCAATTCACTCATATCCCCCTTCAATAATCTCCTCAAATACACTGTGTACAAATTAGACTTTTTTCTCGAAGACTCATCCTCCGATCGAAACTTCTTCACATTCAAAACTTTGCCTGTAAAAATATACTTCGATTTCCCTATCGCTTCCATCAAGGACCACTCATCATTGATAATCGTCTCATTGAAGTCACAGGGCGGCAGCACGGCGCGATGCCGCCTGTGTGACGAGTATCTTTTCCTTACTTTGCCGTGGATCCTGATCTCGCCACCGACGACGATCGCCAGCGCGATAACATAAACAATAACCATCGAGGGCTTCATGGCGCAGAATCGTTGGTTAACACTCCTGAATGCGGTCGCAACAAATGTATCTGTCACATTATGCACGTTATTTATGTCCACAGAAGCGTATAAAGTGGCGGCGACGACTTATTAAAGGGTCGAGGCGTTGACATCTCACTAACAGAAAGTCATCAAATTGAATATTTAAAACCTTGATAGGATCAGTCTTTTATGCGAGGAATAAAAGTCATTTATTCGAAACATGAGCATAATGAGTATGGCGGGTGTTTCTCACGGTCGAGCGATCGGGTTGTTGGTAAACAAACAAGAGAGTGGAACCGATCGGTACGTGCGAGAAACGCGTGCGCGCGCGCAGCTAGCCGGCGCTGACTGAAGCCCGTCACACGCAGCCTCCGCCACGGAATAAGGGAAGCCTCTATACTCACTCACTGCGATCATAAATACTTAATTAGCTCTTAATTGAGCCATCGATTTATACAATGTATTGAGTGGCATTTAAAAGGTCCCTTAGCTTAAAAGCTTTCCTTAAACGGTTAAACATAAACAATACACGCATTGTAATCACTCTCATCATTGGTTGTAAAGTTTCTTCTTTTGGCCTTTCACATCTCTTTACAGCATATTGTTGTGTGAAAACTAAAATAACAATACACTTCACCAGCTAACATTAAACTTCCAAGAAATTAACTAACAAACCAGAACTAGCTGAACCAAGTCAAAGCGGACGATCGCAACAGCATTTTCGACGTGCCAAATGACTAGCATGCTCTGGAAGGCAGATGAAGGCAAATAAATCCGTCTGGAGTGAGCTAGATAGTGTTGTGCATAACTCGCCGGAGTCCGGAGCCCGTGGTACGCAAGCGTGGTTGTGAAAGCCTGCGATCGCGATGCGTGCGCGCGTGGGCGGACGGGATGTGGCGCCGCGAACCGCTCGCCTAAGAATGGTGCAAGATACAGGCGATGATGATGGCATTGTGGCTTTTTTGGTAAAGGAATTAATAGTCGTAAATTTTGAGCTGTATGAAAAGTATTTGATGTTTTTAACAGTTTTGGGCACGCGTAAAGTTGTCACTGTGGAAATAGGGATTATGTTGAAAACATTAAAAAGTAAGAGCAAAATCCATCGTAATAAGATGAGCTGTAAATTGTGACGTCATGGGTTATGTCGTGCAAGAGATAGGTACATGTTAATTTAATTGGTAAATTCCCCGCGACACGGTTCTTGTTACACCGAAACATCGTTCGCAAGAATTTCCCAGTTCATAGCGTGTACCACATCTGTAGTCAATGCTAACAAATCTTTGAGGTGTAATTGCAGTATACCTACGTTGATACAGAAACAGCAAAACGGGAATGTTATCTGCGCCGCAACAAACTACAACACTAATGGTGAAACGTTGTACCCCAGCGAGACCCGATAATTTATGTTAATATTTTATACATATAAATTTTATAACTACGTTATAATCTTTATTGCCGTCTATTTCGCTAAAATACGGGCTCTTACACAGTATCTTTAGATACCTGTCTAATTTGATTGTACAAGGAATCATTGGCATATCGAAACAAAGGTGTTTACACAAGTATATCAACGAAAACATCATGGTAATGCAATAATAACAAACCGAGGCCATTGTCGAAAGAATAAAAAGTACGCACAATGCACATCTTCCCACACATGCAGCTTTGTTTGTGTTAATAACTGCATGCGGCCCTCGTACGGAACCACGGGACTCGTTCGAGTTGTTGGCATGCTTTTGTTCCGCCGGTCTACCACCCGTACACTCGTACTCGTGTAATTGATGTGCTTGTGAACCACTTACCGCGTGTGGGTTACCACCTGATATTTCGTGTTCAACTACAGAACCATATCTCACTGATAGATATCGACAATCTTTGTGTAAGGTAATTCATTCACATTTTGTTATCATAATGAAGTCATTCTCTAATCTTAAGATGTTAAAGAAAACAGATTACAAATCGCAAATTTGCTCAAGTTTTACTTAGGAATACTATTACAGAACTATATGAACAGCGATAAATATTTGAAGGAATACGGTCAACCATCCCAATTGTATAATTTGCTAAAGCTCTACATTCTAAAAGCGCTTTTAATGCTTAGAAACTGAGTCTATAATTGAACATCGCGGGCCAGAGAGCAAAAGCTATCGACGTAGCTGATTGTACACACATGATATTGACGCAGAATATAATTTCGGTACCGACAACGCGGCATATTCCCCGCAATAATTCACGCTTCGGACTCACCCCAAACTAATCCCGATTTACTGAAACGATCACGCCGCGATATTAAATCACTCTGTCAAACTGCAACAAGCCGCTCATTAAGCCCGCCCCGGTTAGTAAACACCGATACACCCCTATTACGGCTGACTAACTCAATTAATATACCGATGAAAGTAAGAAAAACGCCATAACTTGGGAAAGAAAAAGCATTCGACTATGTCCCTTCTAACTACAGGGAATAGAACAAAAATTTGATCACGCGCAGGCACGTTAGACGTAGGCATTAAATTGAAAATGCAAATCGATACCAGCACTGAGCTTATTAAGATTACTTTCTCGTTAAAAATATTCTTTATGGTGTAGACAACATATAGCCAGGGGCGGATACTCAGTTAATAGCTATTTTCTACTAGAATTATCGTAAAATGACGTTGTCAATGTTAGTGTTTACCGTAATTAAATATGGGAGGTCTGAGAATTCTGAAAGATATATTAAATTATTTTTTGGCTGGTTCCGTATAAATATTTATAAATATTCATGCGCATCCAAGAGCAAAACACACAAAATTAAATTAAAATTGCACAAAAATAACATTGCACAAAGCTATGTCATAATTTCCACAATGGTCATAACATAATGCACGCTCACTCGCCGCAGTAACAAGAGCCTTACGCACATTTATGCATGTTAATGTGGAAGCACAGTAATTAGGGTCAAAACCAATGCTCCTGCTTTAAATATATGCTGCAAAGTCATTTTGGTGGAGCGTCCATCTTCACATCCACATCTTCATCGAATTTACGATTTGGAACAGAATGTCGTTTGCATGACAACTCTGGGTTCTTCGGTTTGTTGGAATTCAGAGAGAGCTTTGTAAAGCCAGAATTGAAGCAATTAAAATATTGCTTTAATTTAGTTTACTTTATTTATTAATAATTATCATAATTACAGATCATTTAATCACAATCATCAAACACAAACATAAACAAATAAATGTATTTGATCATAAATAAATAATTCACACACAAACACATGAGGTTTAAAGAACAAATAATAAAAATTTATTCCCTTACTTGACTTACTCTTGTTGGTTCTTAAGTACCGATTCAAAATATCTATCCGAACCTAAAAAATAGAGGTTAAAAGTGTCTAAAATGTCTCGTAACATCTTACAACACATTTCAATTTGGCAAATACGGTGCATCCCTTTTCTCTACTGAAAACATCAACTAAAACGTCTACTAAAAGCTGCTTTTAGAGCTGAGGCATGTTCCCTCAAAGTTTCGGAGCGTCTTTGGGTGACCCTTGTTCGTCAATTGAACTTATTATTAAGTTGCAATTGTAGCGACCTCTAAAGGTGACCCTCGTCCACCAAACGATATTTACTCCTTGATAAAGAAAATGTGATGAATAAATTACAATGTTTTGTCGCATTGGTCATCTGCGCCATTAATAAATTAACGTCAGTTAAGGGACATTTTGCAGTGCAGCAACATATTTTTCATCTGTGATTAATTTTTTGTCCTATGCTGGCTTTAAAATCTTGCCGATTGATTAACTCAGATATTTACAGCCGCATCAAAATGTCACAATATAATACTTCACAGAGAACTGTCGCCGAACAAAGCCTTCTTAAGTTATCCGAAAAGTATCAGCAAAATGGTGTAACAGTTCTTATTTTGTACAAATAGAAAAACACCTGAAAATGAGACATCATTAGTCTTTTACGAATCACGGTTCAACAGACCAGAAGTTCCTTAGAGCACAAAGGTGTTGAGCGCTGAAGGACGGTTCTCGGGGTTCGTTTGAGCGGGAGCGGCGATGCGGACCAAATGTACTGTTCAGTAATGTCCGTTAAACCTCGCCTTTTTGTTATAAAGCTCCTCGATCAATGTATTGCCTACTCTAAACACTTCAGTTCCGCTCCACTAAGTCATGCGTTTATGAGCTGCTGACACAGTTTGATGACGATCCGGAATATACTATACTGTGACGTCGAATGCGGAAACAGGTTACTGCGGCATTGCCGATGGGCCGGCAGCGGGCAGCCTGTCACAATTAACACGGTATTTGTATGATTGCAGTCGATTACGTCTGTAAATACCGTACCCTAAGGGAAACAACTCTGGCTACCTAATATCTCATATTTATACCTAAATAAACACATACTACATACTACAAACCATCGCTATTTCTCTCCATATACCCAAAGTTCTTGAAGTAATTATTGAACATAACCCACAATGTCAGCTCGTCTTCGATAGTTAGACAGGCACTCCCAGTTTATCCTGCTTGGAATGTAATTAACGTCAACTGATCAGGGGCTGGATGGATTAGTTACAGATTTAGACTAAATTGGGCGCGTCAATCTGAAACTTAACCACGGGCGGAACTTACATTGACGGGTGCCGGCGGAACTTCCGGTGGGCACGAGGACATCCCATCAATGATTCAATTTATCTGCCCACCACGGCCACTTCCGGAAGATACGACTACTCGCCGATATGTATATTTTATCTGTTCGACAATTCCATAAGCCTTTATTGCAAGCGTAGTTTGGCAGCGGGTTGACGTACGTGCATTTACTATATAGTTTATATATTTGGACTATCGTTATTTGCGTAGCATTTTTGATGCTAAAGAACCATGTGTAGGTTTATATCGTGCGCTAAAGACAATGTGCTACGATTCTCGTAGGCGTCTATGAAAACTTGTAACGATTGATATTTTTTATACATCACTTACAAAAGCGGGATACTTGACGAGAAGACTTATGGTAAAATTGAAAGACTTAATTTTAAAATTCGTGCTGTCTGAAGGTTTATTTTCACAAGACCATTTCAACAGAAAAAAAAAAAAAAAAACAAATGGCTAGGATATTTTTTTTTTCTCAATGATCACAAGCTAATACTTTATAAGTTAAATAAGAACCTTGTTTTTAACAAAACTGGGTAGAAATAAAACTACTTAAATGCACTGCCTACACTTGTGTCTATTATTAGTTTTCCCCCGGAGTGCTCCGGCCATCATCTAATCGGACGGAGGTGGCGGACGGACACTGTCTTCTACTTACATACTCGACAGTACAGTCAACACGTATTTCGAGACGATGCCGACGGCGGAAACACCTATCCCTAAATAGGTATTGAGCTGTATTGATTTAATTGCGAATATCTATTTGAGAAACACTATATGAGTATATTAATCCTAATAAAGGTAACTATTTTAAAGTCATTAAGGGGCATGCGCTAAGGGAGCCCGGGAAATTCAAATTTTCTTTCGTTTTTTACATTTTGCAGGTCAGTGTGAGGTTTTATGTTGATTAAAATATGATTTGCGACCGTAACAAATATGGCTTTACACAATTATAATCATTACAATCAGCTATACAACTCCTTAAGTAAGCACAATGGTCAAATGTCATGATTTCATGAAATACTCATTCAATGTGATTATACGAGTATGAACTGACAGTTGTATTGATCATTTTTATGATTATAATTCTATAAATAAACATTTGATATGGCCGCAAATCGTATTTAGATGAACATACAACATGATACTGATTTCAAATTGCAAAAAAACGTAAGAAAATTTGAATTTCGCGGGCTACCTTGACGCTTTCGCTTTAAGGTAAAATTTTAATATTGTCGTCTTAGAGTAGGTGAAAAGGTACATACCAACATTGAACTACCTTAGGAGAGCCGTTTGGTGGAAAATAAAAATAATTACTTTCTTTTTTGAGCATAGTTTAAACAGACATAAATTCAAAAATAATGTGTTGATAAGTCTTTAACCTTATTTACAAAAACAAAAAAAACAGCTCAGTCGGTACTATACGGAAAGTCTGATACACCTTCCCGCTCCCCCCAGAGCGGGAGAAGTTATTTGATAATTTCCCACACAAAAAAAAAAAGTCGGTACTAAACGGATTCGACACCAGCAGCAGGAAAGTAACAGAGATAAAAATATTTTTTACTCGCGGATTATACTAGAGCCGCTCGCGTAATATGCATGAACTGGACGGGTTTAAAATATTCATTCGGATTGGGAACAAAAATTGCATAAAACATCAGTATATCAGAGCGAATAAAGGAATAATGACACGTCGATACACCGCACTGATAGTCTAGAGATAGATTATGTATGACTACATTTAGACTATTTGGCATCGGTTTGCGTAAAGCATGTAAAGCATTATTTGTTAACAGTGCCTGATATTGAATCTGATACTCGTAATCTGGTAAGAATTTTATTATAATCACTTAACGGGAAACAAGTAAAATTAAACATAAATTAAAAAATAATCCCCGAGACAAACATTTCAATATTTCTCTTTCTTACTCCATCACCAGACCCTGCTCATCACCTATCTATAACCTATTCATTGAGACCATTCCAATGAGCCCAATCACGATACCTGTGCTGGAAGTTGGTAAGGTTGTTGGGTATCCTGCAAATTCCAGTTGATGGTGCAGCATCAGTTTAATGTTACTATGTTCTTCTAATATCATTGAAGTAACAGAATACCAAATTTCAAATCGATCAGACCTGTTGAAGACAATTAGAAAAGAGCTGATCATCTTCAAACGGCTGAATCGATTTTGATAAATAATTCAGCCTGAAATGAAAATGCCAGCCAAAAGAATGTCCAAGAACCATCGCTAGAAAACTAGCTTTCAAATTTTAAAAAACCGCATTCAAATCGGTTCACCCATTTAGAGCTATGGTGCCACAGACAAACACACATCAATAGCGGTCAAACTTATAACACCCCTCTTTTTGCGTCGGGTGTTAATAATTTTCACCAATTGTGAATCGTAAAAGCTTCATTTTCATTTGTTTCATAGCTTCTGTGGCATCTTGAAACGTACTCTTTCTTTTGAAGTAGAATCTTTGTAATGAAACTCAAAGATTTAAATCGTAGATTTGCCCTCACTGTACTAATGTAGTCGCACGAAAAATCGTCCCTAATGAGAGGAGCGAGCTCACACATTAACAATGGCGTTTCCATGACAACCAAGTCAAGTCTCTGCGACACTGTCTGTCAGCAGGGCAAATGTACGATTTAAATCTTTGAATCAAACCTATATCTCTTTAGTAGTACCTAGTAAAGAGATTAGGTTTCGTTTATTTTCATCCTTGAAAAAAGTAAATATTGTATTACTAAGATGTAGTGCAATTACTTTATTAGTATTTAGGTTATTTTTCTAACAATTTAATGGATTTGCTATATTGTTAAAAGCATTTGGGCCAATCACTTTTCCCGTTTAGTCATAGACGTTGCTTCCTATCCCTGATGGCTTTCAAAGCCTAGAGCTTGTAACAATGAAATTCCCTTTGAAACCCGTTTCACTTCTGGAAACACAAGTTTACACTGAAGTGTATAGAACTGACCGGCACATATAAAATGTTCAGCATTTCAAGAATAGGCAAATGATGCCTTGTAGATGCCAGAAAAGATAAAGAATAGGGGGATGAATAATTATGATATTGATGATGAGCATCTACATATCATATAGGTAGTATCTTAAGAACTTACTGCAATAAAATTTGGAGATTCTGAAGTCCTATCTGCACATGGATGAAACTTACAAATAGTTGCGGAACTTTTTAGAGTAGAACTCCATGTAAAATAAATTGGTCGAGTTGTTGTTACGTGTTTAAAAATACCCGATGAAACAAATGCATGAAGCTTTAGGGCCGGACTACACCAAAGCGGTGATGTGCGTAGATATCTAATGCGGAGACGAGAAGAGATGTTTTTCAGCTAGGGTGTATCCACCGAAGCTATGCGGAAATGCGTAGTAGCTAGACTGGAGTGGGGTGTGCTGGCTAGACCGGAGATATGCGCTGGCTAGAGCAGAGACGTGGGCTGCATGCGGTGAGTGTTAGATGTTGAGATGAACGCACATCTCTTGTCGTCTCCGCGGCGCATTAGCCAGCTTGCGGGGCACAGCTCACATCTCCGCTTCGATCACGCCATACATATATGATGCATTTCCGCTCAGTGGTATCCACTGAAGCTGAGTGGAAATGAGATGTGTGAATAAAGAAATTTTATTGATTGTTAAAACACATCTCTCCTCTCGTCTCGTCTCGGCTTTGGTGAAGTCCGGGCCTTATGCTTCTCAGGGAATGTATTGCTGGGTGGCAGATGCCATTTCTTGCTAAAAAGCCAAGATAAAGTCAATACATAAAGATCTGAATGTAATGCAGTTTATACAGGGTGTAAAAAGACTCATAAGAAAGCCTTCATCTACGCATTCTGTACATCAAATTAAGTAACATTTTACAATAACAATTGCTGGGAAATTAATTTTAATTTTGATATTAACAATGCAACTCAACATGGGTCATTGGGGTATTTAAAGTTAGGCTATAGATACTCACTAACATTTAAAACTTTTCGTCCAAAAGTCAAAAATGCCTTCAATATCTCCGCAACCGGTTACCGGGTTTGGTCCATTACAAAAAAAAAAGAACAACGGAAAGAACAAGTGACTCTAGGCTTTGTATAACGTCTTTTTACACCCGTTATAAGTTCGTTTAGGCTAGTAGGTACCGTAGAGGTGAACTACGATATACATATAAAGATAAGCTATACTAGAAGTCACCAGTGAACGGTTTGCTCTCGATAGCGGCACTAACTCATGCTCTACATGACGGCCGCTGTTCCCGAGGCATTAGAAATGTTTAGAACTTACTAATAACATTTAGTTTCACACGACGTTGCTCCGTTTCAGCTGAAGCTGGTTTTAATTAACTTTTGACGTATGAATAATGTTGTCTCGGCTCCTAATAGGTCACCGCGGCACTAGCCGTGGGTAGTTGAGTAAGGGAAATCCCATCCTACTGCACTAAATAGTGCAGTAGGAAGGAGGGCTGTAGTCACGTCAGATACACTTACACATAGTGCAAAAGCAAGTGGATTTTGATTTACGGATTATTATTAAGTTTTTAAGAGCAAGATGTGTAAAGGTTTTTCTTGAGGAAAAATAAGTTTATTAAATTAGGGTAGTAAGGCTCCGAAAAAATAAATAAATATGGGTCATACCCAAAATATGAAATTTACTGCTTTAAATACTAATTTTCCGACAACTTATATGCGAATGCAAATAAAGAAACGAACAAATAAAACACTGAAAATTCCGAAAAACCAATACAGCATTTGCTGACGTAATATTTTTCAACCAGCTTAAATTGCGTTCTAACGGAAACTACAGTTACGAGTAGTAATTTTCATCCCAAAACCCGGATTATGGAAAATGGTGAAAAAAATTCTGCGAGCAACTTGGAAGTAGCGCTCGCCGGCCGCTGCCGCGGCAACGCTCGCTCGTTCGGCTCGCGCGCGGTTGGTCACAATTCTAACCTAACCTATTTCACCCACTTTTTCACCTCTGCACCCGAACGCAACTACCGGTAGGTAGTTATTTTCATTAAAATTAAGAGTTAAAAAAGTTATTCTTTATCCATTAGTAGAAATTAAGCTGGTTTTTATATAGCTTTAGAAAACGATTTTAGCACAACATATGTTTTCGGAAACTTTGTATTTATTTCGGAAGTATGGTATTTTTTTTTGGTAATTCATTTTAAAGCTTAGATACTCGTAGTATTACAGTCAACCACAGATCGCTGGAAGTTAATTTGTTTTTCGGAAGCTTTATTATTTCCCATTAAATTACATCCCATGCAAAATGTTCACATAATATTGCAGCCCTACTTAATGTACGTAGATTATAATACAATTATTTATTGAAAATTCCCTCTATTCTCAAACCACTGAAAATCGTTGTAAAATATCCTCACTTGAAATTCGTATCTATGATAATAGAAAATTTTATCCCAGAATGTAAAATCTAAAATGCTTCTAGAAAAATAATAGCTAAAGCGAGGGCCGTTTGCAACCCTAACTTCAAAAGAGCAAAAACTAACCTCTAAAATATGAAGTTCATAAACATGACACGAGGATCGGAACCTAGGACACACGAGTACAGTCTAACACAAAGGTGGAATACTTTCATATTTATTCTAGCAACAAAAGGAATCAAATGTGACGTAGATTCCGTCTGACTTACTAATATCATGAATATAAATTGAAACATCATGGATATTTATGCGGGGTTGCCCGCGGATATTGCTCACCGCGGCGATACGCGGCCGGCAGGTGTTCAGACAATGTGCCCGCCAGCAATAGATTCCTGATATCAATATTTATGCCTATTACCGACCCGTTCAGAAGAAATACAATACCATAATTTCGACCACTCTTATTCATAGCCGCTTCGGACATTACGAAAACTTTACCCGCTTTTTGTGTGAACCGGAATTGACTGTTTATGTTTTCATTCAGAATGATTTGCTGTAGTGATGTCCAATATATTCAATTTGTTACATAAAAGTTACATACATTTCTTATACAATCGAAGTGTAGATAACCGCTTATTTTGAATGCAGAATGTTATTGTTCAGTAGTTTAGTTGCGTGTGTCATGCGTCAATTGATGTTCCCATATAAACCCATTATAACAACCACAGAACAGATAAAAGAGATAACAACCTATAAAATGGCTACATAAGTATGTAAAGACACTAAAAATATTTAACTGCAATAAGTTTAAAATTCAATAAAATCACGACACCAATTAAGGCCCGCCAGCAATTTTAATGCATCGGAATCGTCGTAATGAAATTAAAAAAATATTTTAATTAAATTAATAAAATCGAAGCGTCGCATCGCACGATGATAACCGGATCGTATGCAATTACAGTGATCCCGTAACGTAACACACGTATGTATAAAGCGTATGTGACAACGTAATACGGCTTTTGAGGTTTCCATATACGGCTTACTGGCACTCAAAATGAATTTAATTTCGCAGTAACGGTCTTTACGTACGCAACACTGGCTGAAACGTAAACTCTAGGAGCAAAAAAGAATGCTGTATTTAATTATAATAGAAGAAATTGTATAAAAACAGGAGAAATAAAAAGTAAATCGAGCCCGAGTTTGTTGCAGCGAACTTTGTATCTGCATAATTAATTTCATAGCTGTAAATACATCAAAGCACCTATTTCATTTACAACACATTTCAAACCATCACAACAACTTCAATAACAAAGTTCTCCAAGTTGCTGAACCTCAAATCCCCGTCGTGAAGAATTTACGAACATAGATTTATAGACAACAGCGTAGGAACAAGAGCTGAGCATGCCTACACGGAGAGGCTTCGATGTCAGATATGCGAGCGATCCCCGACGGACGGCACCTACTCCGGCGAGATTGCATACCGCACTGAGATATTGACTACCCGACTAATGTGGGCGGTAATGGATGGAAAGTGCCCCAAAACTAGTGTAGGGTTGGCGTCGAATACGCGCCATTTGAATATACACCAAAATGATTTGGTGTTATCATAAATCTGTGCGGCTGTTTATACCACGACGCTGCATTGTGCCACGATATATGACTGCGTTTCTGATGCAATTGCCACATTGTGCATCGTAAAGATTATGTATTATGGTGTGATCTTTTACATCGGTATTTGAAGGTGGGCAGCACTAGCGATTCCTGATTGTTTAAGGTTTTGGAAGTGAATATGAACTTTCGTAATTATGAATACCTAACAGCAACCTTCCATCGAAGCAACCGCTGTTACGAGAATGAACAACTATTTCTCATCGACTCAGGATACGCTCCAAAATCAAAGGCGTTCGCTACTGGAGGCGATAGGAGGACATAATAGAACCTCGGGCGTACCGAGGATCGAACGGAGCGGTCCATTGTGAATGAAGCTTGAAGCAAATTTGAGCGCCTTGCCGTCTCGGCCGAATATAGATTCCATTAATTAGCAGCCCACTGGGGCCCACTGGAGCTCACTCGACGAACAAACAGACAATGAAGTATCACAGCACACGTATTTGCATAACAATTGCATCTTAATCGAATCATAGCTAATGGAAACATCGCAATATCTTGTTCATTAATTGATGTATCTGACTGTCTGGTGCTGGGGTGACTACTATTAAGTTCTGTTGCGGAATATGTTTTCAATAAAGGAAAGTATTCCTAAGTATGGCAGTAGTATAACCTACACAAAAAAGGTCCGTAATTACATCAGTTTTTAATTACTAGTTTGAGTGTCCTTTTACGGCAACCGGAGGTAAAAATGATCTATTATTTTCTGGAAACGACAACATACTAATAAAACAATTAAAAGGTACAGTACGACTCAACATACATGTAGCATAAATTTGAAAATTTGCATTAATTAATTTCAATGTTACGAATGTATTTGGTTATATGACTTCACAAGTTATTGCGTTTGCGTAAAAATCATTTTCACCTAAAGCAGTAATAAATATTGGTGATTTAGAAGGCGTACTCAGTTTACATGGTGATCGGTTTGACGAATTTTACCGATGCTACATCTAAGTTGTGTAGTACTGTAACGACAGACTAATCCTTAAGTCCCATGAAATAAATTCATGTTCAAGGATTATTGCCAAGAGTCATCCACAGGTAAAGGACCAGGATTAATCCCTAATTATGGGAACTGTGAAGGGACTGCAACTTTAACGAAATAAATTGTATTAATAAACATTAAGTAAACCGAGAAAGGTGTTATTTCAATAAGTAAACAGTCCTTTATATTAAATGTACCTACAGATGTTAAACGATCAATAACTTACCTCACCTATACGTACTCGTATGTATATATGACTTATGGGAAAACTCGCTAACCTTTTCGACCTACACCGTAAAATTTTATGAGCACCTTATAAGTAAGTAATATCTATTGTCTTAGTCTTCATGAGATTTTCTAGAAATCATTTAAGAATTTAACAATTTACCCGTTCTGTAATAATTTATGTCAACTTTATTTCTAACTAAGAACCGGATTTCTATTCCAGACATCGCTCATCTCAAACTAAGAGTTTATTTACCACTTGAGTTAAAGCTTGTCGTACAAACTCATTGTTGTTTCAATTACAATGCATTAATTTCAACGGCGTCCGTTATTAGTGGAAACCATATTTTATTTTGTTCACGGTACTTAGCGGACGCGTCAAGTTTTCAATTATGTTAATTGAAGGCGGAGCTGCATTTCTTGCCGGGTCTACGCGTGGCGGCCATCTTCCTACTAACTGCAAATAAATTAGGCACCGACTCATTTCGGTGGGCAGTTATGCACTTTGCAACTTCATTAGCTGTCAGTGGGAAATAATTCATCAAGCGAGCTTAGTTAATAAACAGGGTGCGCGTGTTTACAAGTAGTAGATGCTATGTTAGTTACTTGTTTTTCTGTTTTTATTTTTATCCTATCGGTGATAATGCTGAAAAAAGGCCTTTTAGTCTCAATCGTGCATCTCAGCAGTGATTTCTCTAGGGTATTTGTTGTCTCAACTGCAGTCCCATATCACCGCGTTGCTATCTGCGATCATAAAATCATCAGGTTGCTACGAAGAAGCGTTTGATGAGCGACGACCATCAAATTCAGGCGCAAGAGTGGTATTGGCGCACTTATGTTATCCTTATAAAAACGTCGCGTTTTACATGTCTCTTGAGAGAGATTTTTAATTATACAATGCCGCCCTTGGGCAAGTGCCCGTATTTTTTAGAATATTCATGAAAGATTATCTTTGAAAATAAAAGCCTATCATTTTTTTTTTCTTTTTCTTCTTTTTATGGCCTTACACTAAAAAATGTAAGTTTATCCGACAAAATGACTCATAAGCTTTTAGAAATTATAAACAAAATCCAAATCGAGGCAAAAACATCGGAGATATGGCAAACGCTACTCAAAAAATAAAAAATTTAATAACATGAAAAATATTAAAGATAGACCCCCCGTATTTTTCTGAATATTCATGAAAATTAACTTTAAAGGGTTAAAGTGGCTCATGGGTGACATTGTATAGCTACATAGAGTCCATTTATATTTTTAAACATTTCATGATTTAGTAGGTAAGCCATAATTTGTACCTATAAAGTAGGGGCATACATTCTCAAGCAAGGTCTGTGCACCAACATTGTGTACTGCAGTACGGTGTCCCTTCTCTCTGCAAAAAAACTTGTTAGGAGCAAGATTGTGAACATTTCAAACTAGTATGGAACAACAAAATAGTTCATTATCATTTAAATTATGATCAGAAGCTAAAAATATTCCACATAAAATAACCTAGTTAAAGAAGTTGATTAAAAATGTCACTCGATGCATTTACAGCCGATAAAAATTGCATAAATTGAAGGTGTTTCTTATCTTACACGTGTAACATAGTGTTGCCAGTAATTCGCAAAGTGACAATTTAATGATAATAAAAATGTGAGTGCACTATTAGCCATACAAATTAAAGGTAGTTTATCAGGCACTAAATTTTATTGCTAGAAAACACTATCATCTAAAAACAGCAATAGAAAGCTGTTTTGCAACACTGTTCGTTAAGTTGACGACGTATTTGCGTCAAGTCCTCCCGGCGCGGGCGCTGGTCGAGTTGTTTTAATAGCGTTCAAGTAAAACTACCAGCCTCTACATGCTGACTTCATTTACTTTACGGCACATTACATCAATGTAAGCGAACAAATTCATTAGGGCCCCGTAACTTAGCCGTACTGAGCGATAAAATCCATCACGCTCCTTTGTGAAATTGTTGACGCTAGGGAAAGTATGCCTGCGGTTTTACGTGTAAAATAATTAGGTTTTTGTTTTAACTCGGATAGTACTCGTATTAAGTTTGATTGTTTTTTGTTTTTTTTTTTTATTATTAAATATTTTTATTTATTTTATTTTAACATAATATAGGAATTTCATTATAGATCTTCAACAGCATAAATACACTTATTCAACAGGAAACTTTTAAGTTGATTTTTAAAAGAGCTTGAGTAGATAGCGCATTTTATATCTAGTGGCAACTTATTAAATAATATAACCGATTGAAATCTGGGACTGTGCTTCACAATATTCAAATTAGGCTGCACCTTGTACCGCTTAATGTCTCGTCTACGTGTGCCTTCTCTAATATGCCGTTCTTAAGTAGATGCGTAGTATAAAAAAAGGTTTGTCTTTTTATCTTTGTCTGCCTAACACCGGACGATAGGCTGCGCAAACGCGAAAGGACTTCACAAAATAAGATTGGTTCACGTCCGCACAATATTTCTATTCTGAAACAAATGTCACTTGAGAAAGATCAGAGGGCCCAACAAAAATGTAAAGTAATTCAGCATAAACGGCCCCACATCCCCTTATTCTGTTGGTATGAAATCCCGTAAATCCATTCGAGGCGGGCCCTGCCGCTGGCGTCGCCGGCGCGCGCATTGACTGAGACGTATGCAAAGGGATCAATGAGATAAATTGCTCGCCGCTGTCACTTATTTCACGGCGAAATGGATAGAGGGGAAAAAGGGGGACCAGGGACGGGGAGCAGGGAATCTGCCGAGCTAATGGTGCGCGTGGGCATTACGCTCCGCTCGGTTTAATTACACTTTAGACAAAGGCAAATGGCTGCCACCCGCTCTACTATAATTACGTACTACGCAAGTAATCCTTCGATAATAGTGTTATTTCGCCTAATGATTCTCTGTTGTAAATTTGAAAACACCTCAATTAGCAACACGATGACGATAGCGCCGCCGAGTCAATTAAGTTCGATGATCGACAAGAGAGGCTCGAACTCGTTTGCAACAAAATGTGAACCTTCGCGCGGTACTTTGTCGAGGTTGGACCCATTTATATTCCGAGAAAGAACCTTATTAACGCCGCTACACTTATCAAAAATCGTTTTATAGACAGAGCCATCAACAGTGTTCTACTCCGTTAAACCCTTGATTATATTGCCGGAATACAACATCAAGCGAATGGAAGCACTTGGGACGTTGTTCCCGCAAATTACACCGTTATGAGACTACAAATAACCGCAAATTTATGTAGATAGCTATCGAGTGCTCGGCGTTACGTAAAACGTGTTTAAGACGGCGGCGGCGAGGGCGATAACACGACACTAGTGTTAACATCTGGGCCTCGCTCCTGCCTGAGCCGAAAGCCGAGCGCCGAGCATAAACATCCCGGTGTCGGCGTCATGTCTTCATTTGCATGTTTCAGACGCGGGCAACATCGGCTGCCGTGCCGACAATGTCAATGGGATCGTTACCAGAATTTATTCACAATAGGTGCCCCAGATGAGACGAGGCAGATTTATGTCGCTACAGATTAACAAGCAGTCGCCGCTTTAAAATTGTAACTTACAATAATGTTTTCGAGAAAAATATTGGGTGAGCTGAAAAGCGCTATGAACTTTGGTTATTTTCGTCTACGATATTGCATAGTTAAATCGATAGCTCCCGCACAATAGAAGCTCGTTTGCCAACCCCATAAAAGTGAAACCTACAACGACCTCGAGCCTTATTCTTCTCTCCTTTTATATAATGCTCGTACCTACAATTAAGAAGCATTGTGGGACTTAATCCGAAATCTATTAGATTCTGAGACATAAAAGTTATAATAAATTGGAATCAAACAGACTCTGTTCAGACCCTTCAGCTATCTACGAGTCTAAATTACCCACCTTTAAAGAAAATGGGCTAATTTTGGAGTCAAAGCCCGAGTGCAAGCTAACTTTATATGTCCATCTTAGTATTTGTTACCAGCTAACCATTACACAATGTCCCGACACCCACGATTGTTACAGTTGCCAATGCATTTCAGTACTTAGGTGCGTAGATTATTTCGAAACTTTATTACAAAAACGCCAACGAGAAAATAGGGATAAAAGAAATACTGAGCAAAATATCTAAAGGCCGAAATAAAATGTACTCATATTTTTTGTGAACATAACAATTTGGTTTCATAATAATTTGTGTGGAAACAAAGGCAGTAAGCAAATGTGTGACTCCAACCAAGTATTTTTACCACCAAAAAATAAAGCAAAACGTAGTCACTGCGAGGCTGTTAGCAATAATCCTAGTATAGAATGCCTATAGACGCAGCAAAATATTACTAGTGAAAAGGCATTCAACGCTGGCCCGTGTCAGTGCAATAATCCCCTCCCCCACTACTCCTCCTCTTCGGACATTGTAGGATCGTATTTTATCAATAACTATGAGGTTCTTTTCCCCCACGGAAAGACAATCCCATGGGTGCAGTAAAGGGGAACCGGAAGATTACAGGAAAAGTAGCAGTATCCACCTGGGTTCTTAAACACCGTATCGTGATCATTTTGTTGTGCGTCAAACAGGAAAATATATAGTTCTCAAAGATATTTAAATTATCTAGCAATAAAACTTGTCAGTGTCTTTGAGCCACAATTTGGGCGCACTGTTAATCGACATTTAAAAGTTATGAGATATAAGATATCTCATAACTTTTAAATGTCGATTAACAGTAATATATAATAACAATATAATAGCAATATGCCATTTCGGTATTTCACTGACTGATCAGCGTAACACTTTATATAGTGATATAAAGTAGATAGTGTTATAGTGCTTGTGATAAGTGTACTACAAGCACTATTATTCACTTTCTATAAACCTTTACCTGAAACTTAAAAAATTCTAAGAAAATTTATATAAATTTATTTTTTCCGTACATTGGCGGTAAAATTTTTAGACGCTATGAATGACACTTGACAGTTACAGATCCAGCTCGCTGTTACCATAGCGAGTTCCTGCCATAGTGAAAGATTTGAAGTTAACAAAAGGAATAGAGATTTCTTATTGTGGGCAACGGCGCAAATAGCTGTCAAATATTTCGCTGTTTTGATTAACGTGACAATCACTAAACTGCCCTTTTTACACCTAAAACGGTTACAACATCAAATTCTGTGTTATAATTTCAATTCATTATTAATATTTTTGGTCACTAGTTACCAATATTTCATTCCTATTACCATACAGTAATATTAAAATTACAAATCATTTATTTCAGGTACCACATAACCCATATTAGAAAACATCTTTAAATCATTCAATAATAAATACAATATAAATACAACATATCTACACACGAATTAGATAAATCAAATTTAAATTCATATTCAATCATAATTAGCTCAATATTGCCAAATTAATCAAAACAGGTAAATATTTGCACCGTTGCCAAATTTTAGAAAGCTCTGCTTTCTTCTACAAATGTTATGTGTTTTGAAGGAGAAATAATAGCTTTCTTGATATACAACAGTACACTATCATCTACTTAACTTTTATAATCTGTATGGAAATCCATTCAGTAGATAACAAGATAAACCCAAACAAACAGACAAATAGGAACTTTAGTTTTGCACAACATAGTCACACTCACAACGGAAAAATAAATCAGATTAAGAGCACATTCGTCCTGATTTTCAGCAAAACTACAAGTACGTTAAGTATACTGAAACAAAACAATTTCTCGGGAATAAGCGTAGCGATGAGTAGCAAATGATTGAAGACCCATTGTTTCAGAAAATACTGTCGAATCTAACCTAACTTTTTTTATTTTTTTATTTAAAGGGCTTTGTCGCTTAGCGACCACATCGCCCAGTGCAGAAAAACACAACATTGTTGGTAACTGTCTACCATATAACTAAATTGTACAATTGTTTAGCCTTAACGGATACTGGAATATTATAATTAATGCGAGAGTGAGTTTGTTTGTTTGTTTGTAACGCTTTCACGCTACACGGCTGAACAGATTTGGATGAAATTTGCCCCATGGGTAGACTATGACCTGGATTAGGACATAGGATACTTTTTGTACCGATATTTCCTCGGAATAGAGACTAGGGCTACCTGTCCACTGGAGCGGAGAGGAGAGCAGCGGAGTAGCGGTGTGCCAATATCAACCAATGGAATTGCATAAAACCTCCGCTCCGCTTCAGTGGACAGGAATTAGCGAACTAGTTTAAAAAATCATACAAAACCGGGAAGCGGAGCGGGGAAACGGAGCGGAGAAGCGGAGAGGGGGAAGCGGAGCGGGGAAACGGAGCGGAGAAGTGGAGCGGGGAACCAGAGCGGGGAATTATTACTCGTCGCGTGAGCTCGGTCTAGCTCCGCACAGTCCGCAACACCGCTCCGCTACCTCGCTCCGCACAGTCCGTAACTCCGCTCCGCTACCTCACTCCGCATCAATGGACAGACACTGTCCGCCACTCCGCTGCCATTCTCCTCTCCGTTGCCTCGCTCCGCTTCAATGGACAGTTAGCCTTATGCGGGTGAAACCGCGAGGTGCAGCTAGTTTACTTATAAATCTAAGTACAGTACGCCGCATCTTGATCTTGAACTAGCCTAACGTAGTATGAAGCTTTTAGCTTATACCTACTGGTTTTGTTACTACTGACATGCGGCTTAATATACCCTACATACGAAAACAGTACAGTAGTTAAAATAATTATTTTTCAAGGGTAGCTGTACAGTTTAAGGATTCAATGGTATGGTCAGCAAACGAAAGTAAATTAACACGGTTAGTTTTACCTACCGGTACAATTTAGATTGACACATTACTACTATACTTTTCATGAAGTTTCTTCTTCTTATCGTGTGGTTAGTGAGTAACCTGATGTCAGAGTTTTAAAGTCGCCCATGGGCCTCTGACATGGCTTCACATGCGATCGAGAAATACCTCTCAGGCATGCCGGTTTTCCTCACAATGCTTTCCTTCACCGTTTTTGAAGCAAGTTATAATTATACAATATGCACATGAATCCGAAAATTCTGAGGTCTTGGGTTCGAACTCGAGACCTTTGACTTGGCAGTCCGACGGTCACACCACTAGGCTATCACTGCTCATGCTTCATGAACGTTAATTTTATGGTTTGTTTTAATCTTAAATTCGTGTATAATGATTTACAAAATTTAATTGTTAATCAACTTTCGTTGCTGACTGTAGACAGAAAACATTTTACGTCATTACACTAAAACCAATAAAAAATTGACTAATACTGTTTAAATTGAGCTAGATCCTATCATAAAACGATATTATGTACTACCCTAATTTGTTTATAATCTACTCTACAATAAACTGTGTATTATATATTATTAAATGATATATAATATAATATTATATTTATTGAGGAGCTCGTGGCTAAGTAATAACAGCCGCACGGGTCGATCCATCAGGATAAACTAAGCCCGGGTAGATCTTTACATACCGAGACTCCTCCGTGCCTCGGAAAGCACGTTAAGCCGTTGGTCCCGGCTGTCGTTACGGGTCGACAGAAGCCCGAAAGTCTGACAACCAGTCTTACCAGGGGGTATCGTGTTACCCTCTAACTGGGTTGTGGAGGTCAGATAGGCAGTCGCTCCATGTAAAATACTGGTATTCAGCTGCATCCGGTTAGACTGGAAGCCGACTCCAACACAGTTGGGAAAAGGCTAGGCAGATTAATAATATTATATACATTACTAGATCACCAGGTGAACTTCGCACCATGTGAGACAAAATTTAGATTTATTCCATTTTTCGCCTGCTCGTTTGGGTCATTTTCAAATTTTCTTTTTTCCTAAACTACGTACATCAATCAGTACTGAGGCGAAAAAACAACAAAAAAAAATATTCATGTCGGTTGAGCCATTTTCGAGTTGTTGCGACTGCGATACGAACGCATGGCAGTTTATTTTTATATTATATAGGTACTCCATTTATTATAAAAATACCGGCTATCACCCTGTCCTTATTTCGATATAAACGTAAACATACTCAGATAATTCACAATAAATACAAAGTACAGAATGACACAACTTAGATGTAGCATCGGCAAAATTCGTAAAATCGGTCACCATCCGAACTGAGTGGATCTTTCAAAATCACCCATCTTTATTACTGCTTAAGGTGAAAATGATCTTTACGAAAACGCAATAGGTAACTTGTAAAGTCATTAACCAAATACATTCGTAAAATTGAAATGAATGAATGAAAATTTTAAAATGTACGAGTATGCTACATCTAAGTTGTGTCATACATGTATAAAGGACATTGTTCGGCGTCCATACATTGTTCGCCTAAGATCCAACAGAGACGTGAATTTACTTTCTTTGTTCTATAAAATGCATATATTTGATTGAATCTAAATTAAAATCACGGACACTACTGATAATTTTAAAAAATCTAAAACACTTTTAGATTTTGGGGTTATAATTTGGCCAATAGAAACATATTAACTTTGCGTTTATTAGTGAAAACACATTGGATTTTATATCTTCAAACATTTCATTACATATTATGTACTATTAGGTAGTCAGAACGGTCATTACATAATACAGTCATTCTTTCGTTATACTAATTTATTTTTTAGTTAGGACCAATATAAAAATGTACTCCGAGTGAAAAAATGACACTTTCATTACTATCAAATGTCAAAGTGTCATCTGTCAATTCATCGATTGTCAGTGTCGATTTTGCCCGTTTCACACAGCGCTTTCAATCGTTTTTTTGTTTGTAACTAAAAACCTTATTCATAGATCAAGCGCTGAGAGAGCCTATTCAAAACGTCAAATTGAAACAAAAAATAATGACGCATGGGAATAAGAACGAAGTGAATTACTTTTTAAAATATTTTCGAAATTATGAAGTGTCCGTTATATTGTAATAATAGTAATTTAAATTATAAAAAAAACTAGTCATTATTGTAAAGGTTTCATACGTGTTGATTCATAGGCCATTTTTAACAATGTCCTTTGCGATTTCCATGAAAAAATCCTAAAGTGCAGTAACTTCAACAATATTACACAATAACTGTCGTTATTTGTCTAATCCCATAATAAATGGAGTACAGTAGAAGAAGACGAGTATTCCTTGAACATAATATCACCATGTTAATAGATGTTCAGTAAATGCAAGAAAGCTTTTAAAAGCACTTTATGGTTACTTAGGTACTGTTAATTTTTTTTTTTTTTTTTTTTTTTTTTAATAATAATAATTTATTTTGCAAAGAAAAGGATTGTACAAAAAACAACTTAAAAACTAGTAAGCTAAAATACAATACAAAATAGGAGCATCTGCAGCCGAACTAGGTAAAACCTGTATCTCGGCATGCAGCGCCAAACCTCTCAGTACATTATTTGCATAAGGAATTAAGCTAACAAGTACAGCTTTATGTAGATTAAAGAAAAACAAGTAAAAATAAAATAAAGTAAACTAAGCTAAAAACTAAGTGTGTTGGTGTGCATGTATAGAGAGGGGGAAGTAATTGTGTAGGGGTGGTGAGTGTTATGATGTGTGTACGTGTGGTGATGTGTAAAATGATGAGTGTAAGCAAATGTGTGTGTTTCAGTGATATGTAGATGAAGAGTAAATACCTTAAAAGTTGCACAAAGGAGTCAAAGGACCCTTTTTACTCTAGAACGATTAATAGTCGTTCTGTATCATCATAAGTTAAGGTCAATAAGTACTTTTTTACAATGGCTTTGCAACGAACCCTATTGAGAGGGTAAACATCTATGACGGAGTTAATTTTATTATAGACATAGGGCCCCAAAAATACAAAAAATCTTCTAATAAAAGAAGTTTTAATTAGCTTTTGCTCTATACTTGAAGAGAGCCGATTGAAGTAAATAGTAACGGTAGTGCATAAACAGAGTGCTATTAGTAATAATATTGTGCTGCAATAGTGTTTACCCAAACTAATTGCAAAGTCACGGAAATCAATTTTTAAGCACATTGACACCCTACGTCAATTTGCTTTGTAACCCATTTCAAACAACTGTAAAATAATGACAGTTGTGATATGATTAGCTATACGGACAATTTAGGTTGTGGTAGACAATTCGCTTAAAAAATAATTTGCTTGATTTTACGAGATGACTTGCATAATGCTCGTTGTCCGCTAACAGGTGAAGTTAAGGCTCTCGCGGACAGGCGCGACACGACTCTGGTAAAACAATTCTATGAATGAACTTCAAGGAAATTGTTCTACCGGTGTCTTGTCGAGCCTTCAAGGCGTTTTCCTCAAAAGTTGAAGCCAGACGTTTGTTTCCATTGTTACACTCACATAGGTCGTATGTACAGATGATTATGACAAAAGGCGTGTTTCCGATGGAAATTCCCATCAACCAAAATGACGAAGTTCCATTCATGCATTCATCCCTATTTAACGTCTTCAGGGCAGGAATCAAAAACTCTTTTTAAGCGCTCACTTTCCTTACAAGAGGCGCTCGTGGATAATTAATTACAGCCGCACGGATCGATCCATCAGGTTAAGCTACGCTTGCCGGGGTTGGTCCGTGGATGGGTGACCATCTTTACATACCGAGACTTCTCCATGCCTCGGAAAGCACGTTAAGCCGTTGGTGAGTGTCATTCGTGGATCTTTGACAGTCGTCACGGGTCGTCAGAAGCCCTAAAGTGTGACAACCAGTCTTACCAATGGTATCGTATAACCCAGTTACTGAGTTGTGGAGGTCAGATAGGCAGTCGCTCCATGTAAAATACTGGTATTCAGCTGCATCCGGTTATACTGGACGCCGACCCCGACATAGATGGGAAAAGGCTAGGGAGATTGATTATAAAGGCAGACATTATAAAAGGAACTATGTAGTGGACTTTTATCGCACGCGTGAAAGATGAAACACACTTCAGCTGAAACTGAAAATGTGAAATATTTATTAATTTCAAAAACTCTTTGAAGGATGTTAAAAATTGTTCATCAAACATTGCTTCTATTCTTGTCTCAAAAAAAAACAATCGTAAACAAAATGCGTTTCATCAAATAGTTCCTATGCCGTAATGTTGGCTCCACTGTTGTAGGACCAATAGGAATCCGATACGCCGCTACCTAATAGGTCCGCTTTTAAAATAAACAGTGTTTAAGCCGAAATTTAACAGTGGAGCCAACATTATGGCAAAGGAACTATTTGATGAAACGCACTCTATGTATATATATATATATATTTCAAAGTTCGAACAATGTTAAAAATAGTTCCTCAAGCAGATACCGTTGTCCTTGCATTCCCAAGAGAGGTAGACAGTCAAGATGGGACTGGTCGTAGATCCGGTAGCCATTGGCCCACACGCGAACCTCTCGTTAGCCGGACAATAAGTAAATAGCCGGGTACTCTAAATAATAAATGATCTCTAAATAAAGGCCCTCGATCCATTTGCGAGGAACAAATCGTGGGCTCAAGGTCTGAAGTTGTGAAACGAAGGAGTTTTGTGTATCTATTTAATGAATCGTTTCAGTAGCAGGTTTAGCAGGGTTTCTTTATTAATTTAGATTCAGTTTTTTTACAGATCTAGACATAGTCGATTAGATCTTCTATAATCACTTACCTACTTTAATATATGCCAGTATGTGTAGCTGTAATAGAGCACTCTTTATACATTTAAACGACACTGCATTCCAGTCTCTAACTTACCCATTGGTATGCAGTTAATTAGTAAAATTACACAATAACATGCCTTTCACTGAACATGCATCGTGATTCATCCTCTTGAATGAGACATTATTAGCCGCAGTGCACACATGTAAATATAAATAAAGCCAATAAAACTGATAGGCTCCATGGTTACTTGCCCTTGCGTTGTAAATGGGCTGCCGGCAATGACATTACGACCACTTTCGACGCAGTAATCTTAATTGTCCCGTTTAAGATAATTTAACCTCTTAATATTTAGTATAAAGTCATCGAAGCCCATACATTTGTTCAGCGCCTTTTAAATACCGAATATGACGAAACTTTCAATGAGAAAGTTCCGAAGTTAATGTATTTTTTTTAATGCATCACACAGTTGATATAAAAGTAAGCTCAATTAAGTCATCATCGTTAATGTTGGGCAAATAATAAAAGAAAATAAGAACACCTCTTTCCATGTTTTGGGAGTATCCGAAAATATAAAAACGAAGCCACATAATACATTATTCATCGTAATAATGAGGTGAATGCGGTTATTCCAACATTATTTTAAAATGATAAAATAAAAATTCATTCAACTGAAAGTGCTTGGTGAACCCACATACTTTGCATATGTAGGTACGTAGGTATCATTAAAATTATAATAATTTAACATGCGCGGCTGGAACAGGCGAAATGAGAACTGCCACCGGATCATAAAAGGTTTTAATGAAAGCCATAACAGGAGCTGATTTCAATTTATGCGTGCGACGCGAGCGACGTCTGCTGCGCCCAAACTAACTTATTAAATTAAGAAACTAATGAGCTCTTACAGCCGTACAGCGTTTCAGGTTCACACACGGTCGCCAATTTTATTGTTATATTTAACATTAATATTAAAAAGTGTAGGGTTGTCAATGTCTTTAGAGTAACAAAACAATACTTTTTAATAGGAATTATTTATATTATTATATAGGAATGTTAGTCGTTAATTTTTTTAAATATATATATACTATACTATATACTTTTTAATAGGAATTATTTATATTATTATATAGGAATGTTAGTCGTTAAATTTTTTAAATAATTTAATTTAATCACTTTTATTTATTTATTTTATTATTTATGTACACACAGTAAAATACAAAGAGATATGACATAATTATAATTTGAGTACAAAGGTACTGCTTATTTCTTAAGAAATTTCTTCCAGCAGACCTGCGAAAGGAGAAATGAGAAAGAAATGTAGAAAAAAAAAAATGTGTTTAAATGTACTTTTGTTACAAGTTTACAAAGAAATTACCTTTGTAAACTTGTAACAAAAGTGATTAAATTAAATTATTTAAATTTTTAACGACTAACATTCCGAAACAACATGCAATGTTTACTAGATAGACTCCGTACAGAAACAACTTTTTCTTTTTTTTTATATAGGGCATCTCGCAGTTAACCTCTGAGGAGGTCGTAGCTGCTTAACCGGACTTTCCTGTGGCTGCCTTAAGCTTCTACACTTAAAACCTCCAGCCAGGGGCATAAACTATTCTAATTAAAACTAGGCGAACGCTCGCTAAGGGCACCCCCTGTGGGGTACGGACTTCGGCTTATGGCGTCGCTGGGGGGAGGACAGCAAGATGGGACAGGCTGGATCAAACATAGATTATTATTATTCGGGGAATTTAAGACTACGGGCTCAGCTTCGACGCGGGCTGGCGCATCGTCGAGCAAGGGTCGGGGGGGAGTATCATTTACTCGGGAGGGACGCGGTCGCGGACCTCTGCGGCGAGGTCGGAACGTGTGTCGGTGTGTGATAGAAACAACTACTACTAGGGCAGTATTTAAACACAAGATTCATGAAGGAAAAACACACATGTCTAAACACCACGTTAACAAGTGAATTTGCTTATCTTTCGTAGTTATGATATTCTAATTATATTTGTAAAGGTAAATAATGTGATTACCTCGGCTCTTAGACAAAATCGTCGCAAGCGCCGTTGCTCGGCGATTCGCTTCCAATATCGACCTGTGTTTTAATTATTAGGGGTCAATTGGGAAGTTATTTGGCATCTATGTTGTAGCCAAGAGTAAGTAATCAGCTAAAACTTGTGCAGTTCTATACGATTCTTCCTTTAAATCAATCTGCCTAGCCTTTTCCCAACTATGTTGGCGTTGGCTTCCAGTCTAACCGGATGCAGCTGAATACCGTATTTTAACTGGGTAAGACTGGTTGTCTGACTTTCGGGCTTCTGACGACCCGTAACGTCTGTCAAAGATCCACGAATGACAGCCGGGACCAAAAGACTAACGTGCTTTCCGAGACACGGAGGAGTCTCAGTATGTTAAGATGGTCACCCATCCACAGACCAACCCCGGCAAGCGTAGCTTATCCTGATTGATCGAATCGTGCGGCTGTTATGACTTAGCCATGAGCTCCTCCATATATATATACTATACGATTCTTCCTTATCTACCATAAAAATAAGTACCGCTAGCACCCGTGGAAATAACAAGTCTATCCACGTTTGAACTACTGCAATCTTTAAAACCGATATTTTATCGCCGCACGTGGCTGAAATCGATATAAACAATTTCTCACCATTCTTCTCTACAAAGCCACCTGTTCTTCACTTGATATAAGATAAAAAGAGATGCTTTTCAGATGGCTCGGTCATAAAAACAACACCATGGTGAGGAATTTAAATGTCGTAATAATAATCCAAATGGTGAATATTTGCTACCTGCGTGCAAGGACCCGAATAATGTTTTTCCTTATGCGACTGTTTCACTAGTAAAGTTCCAACATTACTTATACGCAAGCAAATGTTAATGATTCTGTAACTCCCACTGGTAAGGGTAATCGAGTGGGGTAAACCCTTTCAAGCTAGAGCAAATTCAATACAAAGTAAAAGCAAAAAGACAAACATGACAGACAATGCGGGTGGCCTTAAGTACGTACAGTTATTAGAATAGTCTTTTTACACTCCGTACACGTATATTTTCTCCGCGGCAAATACTGCAAATGTCGAACAGTTTGCATAATAAGGGTGGGTGTAGGCGAGAGCAACGATATCTGTTCCCGAGCTCCCGACTGCACAGAGTCACAGACCAAATATTCAAAATGTTGTTTTAGGACAATGACAACAACAACGCCGTAGCAAGACAACATATTAATTGCAAATAACCAAACCCTACTTATGCTGTTTGTTAAGGTTAGAAAGGACTCCGAGCCCGCAATGAGACTCAGGAAATAACACGGTAAACATCAAACAGAAGCTAATTTTGGAAGACGTTAGCAATAAATTACAGAGTAAAACAATACTGATTCAAGGATAACGTTTGTTTAAGGCATTAGGATGTGGGTCAGTTCATGATACTTTCCTTTTAGGATGTGTTCGGAATAGTGATGACGTCAGTTAGAATTTCCGTAAGTAAATCTGTTGAGGAAAATTAAGTCAGGGACGGATAGTCAGTAGTATATTGATTCTTTTACGATTCTCAAATGGTTTTCGCAGCCGCCAACTTGCATTTATATTTTGACCTCACTATCAGCTTTAGCACCCTCGAAAACTATTTTTTTTTTTTTTATCCTTTATTAAAAAGAACTAGGTTCTTAATAATTAATTACAATCTAGCCTGTAAGACTAATAAGCAATTTTAATCTAACCTAATTTTTTACTTGATAATTATTTTAAAACTTAGAATAGTGCTGATTGTACTTTACACAAGTTCGTTCCACTTTCTTAGAGTCTGATAAAATATTTAAAAACACTTTGTTCATGTGTTATATGTGTGTCATTGTCACTATTATTTCTACACTTTTACACTACACTAACTCAAAAGGTTTTGTTCGTTTTAGTCTTCGCACTATATTTGTTTGGTCTAACAGCTGAAATGCCTCGATGTTCACATGTCGGTGGAGTCGGTGTTCATGAGCCTCAGCAAATTTTTGGATTATGTTGGTGACTGGTTCCATTTTTAGGTCACGATGGAGGTCGTCATTTCTTATATACCAGGGCGCATTAACAATACTCCTGAGTACCTTATTCTGGAATGTTTGTATAATTTTGATGTTGGTTGGTTTGGTACAGCCCCACAGTTGGATGCCATACGTCCATATTGGCATAAGAATATGCTTATATAGCAAAATTTTGTTATGTATCGATAGGCAGGAACCCCGTCCAATCAACCAATACATGTTTTTAAAACGTATATCTAGCTCCTGCCTTTTCTTTTTAACGTGCGCTTTCCAGCGCAGTTTCGCGTCAAGCGTTATGCCAAGGTATTTGGCTGTATTGGCGTATGGCACTTGTTGGCCATTTATGAAGATTGGGTGGTAATCATAATTCTTGTTGGTGAAATCAATGTGAAGTGACTTCGATTCATTCAATTTGATTCCCCATTTTTGTGCCCAGTCATGAACTTCATTTACAGCGATTTGTACTTTTTCGATTGCTTCCGTATGGCATGACCCTGTAGCCATAATGGCAGTATCGTCCGCAAAGGTTGCAATAGTATTATTTTCCAGCTCTGGTATATCATACGTGTACAACAGGTAGAGGACTGGACCCAGCACACTACCTTGAGGCACGCCAGCTTTAATCATTTTTAACTTTGAAAAGGCATCCTCGTGCCTTACTCGAAACATTCTATCTGTAATGTATGATAGCAAGATATCGGCAAAATCATTTGGTAGCAACAATCTTAGCTTGTATATCAAACCCTTATGCCAAACTCTATCAAAAGCTTGTGCCACATCTAAAAATACGGTGGAGCAGACTTTTTTATCTTCAAGCGTTCTTTCAATGATGTTGGTAATTCTATGTACTTGGTCTATTGTTGAGTGTTTCTCTCTGAAACCAAACTGATGGTCAGGGATCAGGTTTCTCTCGTTTATGATAGGTTTTAGGCGCTTTAGGAACAATTTTTCAAACAGCTTTTATAATACAGGCAACAGGGAAATGGGCCTGTATGATGAAGCTTCGTGAGGTGGTTTACCGGGCTTTGCAATCATAATCACTTCTGCAACTTTCCATGGCTCAGGAACATGCTTTAACACGAATGCAGCATTGATAAGCCTAGTAAGCTTAACGATGGCTTTACGCGGGAGATGTTTTAGAATTTCTCCCGTAATAAGGTCATACCCTGGGGATTTTTTTAGGCTTATGTTTTGAATTTCCTTAGCAACTTCTTTCGGGGTCACAAGCTTAATTCTTTGATCTTGCAGAATATTGGCAAGCTGTAGGTTGTCTTCAGACCCGTCGTTTGGCTGGAAGGTTTTTTCCAAGTGTTGTGCAAATCTTAGAGCTTTTTGCTCATTGCTTATGGCCCACTTTCCGTTATCATCTCTGATAGGGGGAATTGGTGTAATTGGCCTTTTGACTGACTTTGTCGCTTTCCAAAGAGAGTATTGCGTTGTATGGTCGCTGGTTAACTGACGTAGGTTAGTATTGAAAGCCTCATCTTGAAAGGTTTGTATTTTCCTCTTCAGTCTTTTCGTAAGGTTATTTAATAGAGTTTTATCTTGCGGGAATCTAGTTTGCTGCCATGTTTTTCTTTGAGCCCTTTTTTTATATAAAAGGTCTATTATTTCTTTTGGGTAGGAATTTCCTTTAAACTTTTTTATAATTTGTGGTGTGTTATTCCATGCACTTTGTTGGATATTGCTGCTAAACTTGTTTACTTCAGAATCGAGCTGATTTTTGCTTTTTAATGAAGTTTTTAGGTCAATCATGTTTTGTAGGTCTAAGCTAAAACTTTCCCAATCTGTAAACTTGTTAACTAATGTCAGGTGGTTTTCTCTTAGTAATATTTTGTGACTTAATTGTAATAATATCGGAGAGTGATCGGAGTTCATGTGGTACCCCTCTTCCACACTCAGATAATTAGTCGATATATTTTTGACTATGAAAAAGTCGATAAGGTCTGGTAGTTTCTGGTGGTCAGTTGGCCAGTAAGTAGGTTTTCCAGTACTTATGACCTCACAGTGCATGTGCATCTCGAAAACTATGAAAACGACACCAATGACGAAATATTTGAAAATTTTCGCAGCCGCCATCTTGGATATTCATTTTGACCAAATTCACACTTTCTCCCTCTCTCTCTGGCATGCAGTGTACTCGGGCTGATGTGTTCAATTTTTTCCCACGACACTGTAATCACTTTACTCTTTTCTTTTGTTTTTTTCTGCCAGCGTTCTCTCTCTCTCTCTTTCTCTCTCTTTGAATTAGAAGACACGCAAAAATTGCGACTGTCTCGCAAGTATTAACACTTTTTGCGTGACGATTTCTGAAAGTTTACAAGCCGCGTTAAAGAACTTCGTTCCAAAAATAATATTATTTAAAAGTGTCAATTCGCTCGTTTCGGGCGAATAAATTCGAACGAATCACCCATAAGCCTTACTTTTTTAAATCTCTTGATATCGTGACTAACGAAACTACAAAATTGGTAAAACACGACACAAATAGTTGTGTATAAACGTGTGGCAGCTAAATACACAAGTTGCTCAGCTGCCGTAAACACGTTCCGTAAACTCTGTATCGGACTAATCGAATCGACCTATAACTTGGCTACGAGCTTGTCGTAAATACGGTCCACTTTATTATCTGCGCCAGATTTAACAGCGCCCTCTGCCGCCCGGATGAGACGTTAACGTTACACTCGGTAACTTGCTATCGCACGATTCGACATTAATTGAAACTCATATTACTTCATAATCTAGTGAGTGTTATGTGAAGAGTTGTGTTTTGTATCGACTTTATAGTAGAAATGTTAAATAATAAATTTGATTTACTTTATGGCATCGACCCTACCTACTGGATCATTTAACAGTACTTTAATGTCCACTGCAGAACATGGGCTTTCATTGACCACCATAATTACCTAAAGAAAGAAAGAAAGCATTTATTTGTCAGAATATTGTACAAAGTTGTTATGTGCATTATGTATTACGATCATAATATTCTGCCGTTTCCGGCGTACAAAATATATGGTTTGTAAAATTATGGGTCATCATTACATTAAAATTAAATTATTAATCATTAGTACTCGTATTACAATTACAAATAATTTTAATAAATTAAACAATAGTTGTTGAAGAGATTAATTATATAAGTCGGAATTTAATAAAGTAAAAGAGATAAAATATGATATTATAGGCAATAATGTCAAATATTTAGACTTTTTCATTCATAAAATCTTCAGTCGAGTAATAACATTTGCTTAAAAGAAGGTTAAATAATTTACTTTTAAATGTTCTGAGGCTGAGAGTTTTGAAGCCATCAGGTACTTTGTTATAAACGGTAATGGACATGCAGTATACATTATTAGAAAACAATTTAATTCTACGCCTAGGAACATTAAGCATATGCACTTTGCGACTGGGTCTGGTCCTAACCGAAAACTATACGGGATAACACTATAATCACCACGTTTGGTAGAAAGATTGGTGATTGCAGTATTTTTCTATCTTAGGCCGCATTCATATAGAACGCTGGTAGCCGGCGCCGATAAGCCAGCGCTTGTCAGTGCCGACAGGCGCTGGTTGTCAAAGCTGGTTCGCGCAGGCAGTTTCCATACTTTTGCCGAATGAGCGCAAACCGGCGCCGACTAATAAGATAGGGACTTATCGGCGCTTATAGGCGACGGTTCGCGCTGATTTGGCATAAAGTTAGAAACTCGCGCCGATATGCCAGCGCTTATCGGGGGCGCCAACAAACGCTGGCAAATCGGCGCCGGTTACCAGCGTTCTACATGAATGCGGCTTTAGAGATGTGAAGACACTGCTCACCGTCTTCTTCAGAGTATAATGGTCTTTTATACCCACCACGGGTAAAGAGGGTTTGACTTGGCTATTATTTGTATCGAAATCTAAGGTTGATCATAAACGAGTCTAAGCTACAAAGATGACATCGTAGCGAACTTGCCATTCTAGAGACAAAGCTGATATAGCTCTCATCTCATGTGCCTTTAATGGCACCGGCACCTAAACTCCAATAATTAAAAAGCTATAGTAAAACTGCCCAGCTTTGGAATTACAATGTTCAAGTAAATGATGACAGGATAGTGAAGCGAATGGCGATTTTAATTCGGCGAGGACATGTCTCAGCAGACTAAGCAATGGATGACTCACCACCTGCCTATCAGATCTATTGTTTCCGCAAACTAATGGACCAGGATATCCACATATTCAAGCATATTGTGTCGAAAACAGATTTAACCAATTGCTAAACTAATCAATTGAATTTCATGTGTTTTAGCATAATTTCTCGTCACAGCAAACAATGGAAACCTTTCCGTAGTTATTTCAGATTTCTCAAAGCCGTTTTAAAATTGACAAAACAATTGTCAGAACAGTAAGTGCCTTTTCATACGTTACGGTTGCCGGGTACCCGGCACCGGCTATCCGGCAACCGGGACTTATGAAAAGGCACTAAGAGTCCTTGAACCCTGTTGATTAAAAAGTTGTACGTTAAACCAACAAAATTAAAAAGCTTTTACAAACGATGAGTGACGAGCATGCAAATCGCACGTACGACTTTATGAAGGAGCATACAACACTTGCAGCATGGAAACTTTTATGCATTCGACCAACCTCTGCCAGTTCGCGGTATAATTGAATCGCGCGTCAGTTTAGTGATATACGAGAACCGCCCGCCGCCGTCGGCAAACCGATCCAACACGGAACAATTAATCCCACATAAACAATTATGGAAGACCGATTTATATCCGATAAATTCGTCGAATCGAACACTTAAACAGTCACTCCTTTTTAATTATGTAACGAGAATATAGACGATTACATTTAAAACCATCTCAAGGTGTTTCGACTTACAAATAAAAATGGCCGCGGCACACGAACGCTTGCGATTTGACCTGACTCCTGACTTTATAGTTGGCGTTGTTATCCCAAAGGATGGGATCCTTTGGGATAACAACGCCAACTATAAGATAAACAAGGGCCGCGGGATAAAAACCTGCAAAGGCTACATAGCCATATTCATATGTATGTGCACAAAAGCAGTACATATCGAACTTGTTTCGGACCTATCAACGCAAACCTTCATCGCAGCACTAAAAAGAATGTGCGCCAGAAGAGGCACCCCAAAACATATTTACTCCGATAACGGAACCAACTTCGTCGGAGCCGCAAGAGCTTTAAAAGAAGAATTCCAACTATTTAAAACAATGCTATCTTCAGAGTTCTTTAAAGAGATCAACGACCTTCAAATCGAGTGGCACTTCAACGCTCCATCCTGGCCATCAGCAGGAGGCTTATGGGAAGCTGCTGTGCGTTCCATGAAAGCACACCTGAAACGGGTAATCGGACAACAGAAGCTTACCTATGAACAATTTTCAACGCTTCTTACACAAATCGAAGCGTGCATGAACAGCAGACCGCTGTGTCCATTATCAGAGGATATTGAAGATCTGGAATACCTCACCCCTGGTCATTTTCTCACGGGGAGTCCAACACTAACACTACCACTCAATGAACCTGAAGAAACGAAAGCTATAGACATCAGAAACAACTGGAAACTCATTGACCTCATGCGTCGACACTATTGGGATCGCTGGTCGAAAGAATACCTTCATTCATTACAAAACCGAAACAAATGGCAACAAACTAAAGTAAACTCGCGCTGATATGCCAGCGCTTATCGGGGGCGCCAACAAACGCTGGCAAATCGGCGCCGGTTACCAGCGTTCTACATGAATGCTGCTTTAGAGATGTGAAGACACTGCTCACCGTCTTCTTCAGAGTATAATGGTCTTTTATACCCACCACGGGTAAAGAGGGTTTGACTTGGCTATTATTTGTATCGAAATCTAAGGTTGATCATAAACGAGTCTAAGCTACAAAGATGACATCGTAGCGAACTTGCCATTCCAGAGACAAAGCTGATATAGCTCTCATCTCATGTGCCTTTAATGGCACCGGCACCTAAACTCCAATAATTAAAAAGCTATAGTAAAACTGCCCAGCTTTGGAATTACAATGTTCAAGTAAATGATGACAGGATATAAGTGAAGCGAATGGCGAATTTAATTCGGCGAGGACATGTCTCAGCAGACTAAGCAATGGATGACTCACCACCTTCCTATCAGATCTATTGTTTCCGCAAACTAATGGAACAGGATATCCACATATTCAAGCATATTGTGTCGAAAACAGATTTAACCAATTGCTAAACTAATAAATTGAATTTCATGTGTTTTAGCATAATTTCTCGTCACAGCAAACAATGGAAACCTTTCCGTAGTTATTTCAGATTTCTCAAAGCCGTTTTAAAATTGACAAAACAATTGACAGAACAATAAGTGCCTTTTCATATGTCCCGGTTGCCGGGTACCCGGCACCGGCTATCCGGCAACCGGGACTTATGAAAAGGCACTAAGAGTCCTTGAACCCTGTTGATTAAAAAGTTGTACGTTAAACCAACAAAATTAAAAAGCTTTTACAAACGATGAGTGACGAGCATGCAAATCGCACGTACGACTTTATGAAGGAGCATACAACACTTGCAGCATGGAAACTTTTATGCATTCGACCAACCTCTGCCAGTTCGCGGTATAATTGAATCGCGCGTCAGTTTAGTGATATACGAGAACCGCCCGCCGCCGTCGGCAAACCGATCCAACACGGAACAATTAATCCCACATAAACAATTATGGAAGACCGATTTATATCCGATAAATTCGTCGAATCGAACACTTAAACAGTCACTCCTTTTTAATTATGTAACGAGAATATAGACGATTACATTTAAAACCATCTCAAGGTGTTTCGACTTACAAATAAAAATGGCCGCGGCACACGAACGCTTGCGATTTGACATGACTCCTGACTTTATAGTTGGCGTTGTTATCCCAAAGGATCCCAAGTTAGTCAGAGTTCAAGCGAACTCGATCATCAACTTTAACAACCTGCGAAGTTCAGGCATTAAGCTTCCTACTTTTACGTTGTTACTAATATTTTGATTAACACTTAACCTGCTATGATAAACTTGAAACAACTTAAATTTTAATAAACTCTGCCTATGTGTTCAGAAAAGCTAACTACAACTAGCCAAGGCACATTATGCAATAGTAAAACTAATAGACGTTATGATTTTTTATTTATACAAAATACATTACGAAGGTAATCTTCCTAATGACCATGAATAAAATCAATAGCCGCCAAAGTGGACACTTTATTTTCATTGTTAATGTGTTTTAGCTGTAGGTATGTTAAGTTAAATCATTTAACTAACACACAGGCAACAACGGGCAAGTAATTACACAGTTCCAGGAAAGTCATTAGTGTCGTAGGAGTGGATAGATTACGAACGAGCCAGCGATCGCAGTTCCTTTAGCGTGAGTGCAGATACGGTTGGCAACAGAAGTCTCTCGACACATCTCACTGAGCAGTGCAAGCTTCCTATACATTTTTGATCAGAACTTACAGAACTGGTGACAAGATTAAATTAGATTTTTATTTGGAAAAATTAATAAATCGTGTTTTTTGTTCTAAAGAATGTACATTGTGTGAAATGAAATGAAATTGTTTATTCTGTAAATAGGATTTCGGAATCACTTTTACACGTCATATAAAAAATATTAAAAATAAGCTAGGTGAGTTCGGTGTTTCCTATCTGACTACTCTGAGAAGAAAGGCCGAAACAAACTCAGAGGGCACAGTCTCTTTTAAAGTCCAGACATAATCTTGGTCAAGCCATGTGAGTACCATGTACCTAGATTAATTAGTGTCTGAAATGGTATTTTGAGGAAAGAACCACACAGATTTGAGTGGACCTGTCCAGTCAGAGCAAGCATTTGTCAGTAATCGTGGAGCTCAATTCAGAACTTAAGGAGCTCAACTCGACGAACAATACCAAAGAAAGGATATTTCGGTAGGCCGCATAAACTACTCAAACTGCCAGACCATCATTAAAACTAACTGAGAAAGAAAAAATAAATTAAAAGGAAAAAAATAAATAAATACAAAATATCCACATAGTCCTCTCATTCACAATAATTAAAATAAAATAATAATTTACAAATGGTGTATGGCCGGAAGCCTGGTGGTTCATGTCGCTAAGGCCGTATTTCGATAGTCTACATATAATGGACCGAAACCACCACTCCCCTTAGCTTGATTTCAACAATTTATGTTGCTGGTCGTGAGGAAAGTTTTGATTATAAATGTGGATAGCTTTATAGAGAAGGGGAAGACCAAGGAAAAGATGGGCGGGCTGTTTGAAACAGATATGGCTAGAAAGGGGGTGACTACCGAGATGACGATTACTAAAGAAAAAGAACGTGTTGCGCTGACTCCAAATAAATTGGGTCAGGTCAGGATAACGATGATGTTGCTGACTGTACCTACGGAGGCGTTGCTATTTATTGGCGTCATAATCCCATCCTTTGAATGGCTAAAGATGAAATCTATAAAGTCTGAATGCTCATTACTATTAAGAAATAGCAATGGGAACTTTATCGATAGTCAGTAAATTGTGAAGGTTTTTAATAATATCAATTTTTTTAATGGATTTTTTCGTGGGTAAATTTGTAGAATATTTATTTATTTGATACTTTAAGCACATAAATGTACTGCAGAGGCGGACTTAATGCTATAAGAATATCCTTTACATTACACCACGGTGGCGTAGGAAAACACAAAACCCATTGGTTGCGGTGCATGCACAACGGCGTAATTTAAATTGTCATTCTTAGGCGGATGACGCCGATCGGCGTAAAAGATATTGTGACCATAACTTGGCCAAAATCTATTTTAAAGGGATATGCGGATACGCCACTAAAAGGATTTGGACGATAATATTTATGTAGATTACATACATATTTATTTATTTATTTACACACATAACCCTTAAATCTATCTTTACAGGTTGCCCTAATGCGATAGATAAGTACACCAAAAAAATACAATTATACAATAAATTTCCAATAAAACAAACATAATACAATATATATATCTACATAAATATTATCGTCCAAATCCTTTTAGTGGCGTACTTTCCTCACAAGACTTTGTATATTAACATACATTTTTCTCCAAAGGGACGAGATCTAATCCGTAAGCGATCAGCTGACCAAACGCTTTGTTACGATGGTCAGTTGGTTCCCCGTTTTCAGAATTAAATTCGGGTAATTGTGATACGTCACATTTATTAGAATCTAAAATTCTGCTTTCATATAAATTTGCATCCTGAATGTCGTGTGAGGATACCTGTGTCTCTTTATTTTGTCTAGCTGTTACTTTTTTCGCATCAACATTAAAATCTTCATCATCATATGGCTTTCTTTTTGGCGCACCAAATTGTCTCACTCCGTCATTCAATAAACTCGCTGACGATGGTCGAGCCTCACCCTCCAAATTACGATGCACTAGAAATACTATGTAACTGAAAGGTTCTTGATGTTCTCTCTTCCCTTCAACTACTCATTCAAAACACTACTTATTATACTTAGTACATTTAAAATAGTAGACTAAAAACTAATAATAAAAGTATGTTAAAACTTTTTTTTTATAGAAAAAGGGTTTGGAACCCCCGTCCATATTTCAATAATACTGAGCTTCAATAAAATTCTGTCACAATAAGCTAGAAATTATTTTCATGTTCGGAAAACGCCGGCAACGGCATCAGTGTTTCAATATGAGATGCGTCCGACGCTTATCGGCGGCGTCTTTTAAAAGCCGCCCGCCCCTACATAATAAATGCGATTTTTGAGGAGCCTCGAATGGGTTATTTTATCCACAAATTTATTTACATACTTACAAAAAAAACTAACCATTTCTGAAAGTTTTCCCGATTACTAAAAATAATTTCGTAAACACTCCTTATGGGGAAAACATGATTATTTAGATTTTAGTTCGTAGTAGTAGGTGTTCTGTCTTATACAAAACAATAGCAAAATATAGTCGGTAGGTAGGTCTACTCCTACCCGGTATAACTCTGGTCGGCTCGCAATGGCTGCAATCAGACAGTCGCCCGCGCCTACATAAAACATCGCCCGTCAAACTTTATGTTTTCCTATAATCTTAACAACGACCATGTGTGAAATATAATGCCGAAATGAACATAAAATCCTCACGACCCAAGTTTTTATTAACTTGGTGAATAAGGCATTGTCAGAACTCCAGTTAATTCTTCATAATCAGGTGGTAAAGTAAACAGAGGTTTTGGTAAATAATTTAGGTACTGAAAATGTTTTTAAAGGGGTTTTACCCCTTTTGATTTTACCCTTGGGTTTAACCTTTGAAGATATAGACAGAAACCACCACGATCGTGATGTCGTAAACCCGTAATTGCCGACCTATTTGATATTTCATGATACAAAAATCGGCAAAGTGCGTATCGGACCACCCACAATGAAATGTTCCGTAGTTGGGATGAATTTATCCCAAATACAAACTTAACATTGTAGTGGAAAAACATGTTCTCCCATACATTCCAACTGCAAATGTAAGTTTGTACGCACAATATTGAGAGATTTATCATGTAATTTTAAGACCAAAGACTTCTTATAGGTTTTCCTGTACCTACCCAATCTATGAGTAAAGAACTATACTCTGTATTTTATTCAAAATTTTAGGCTCAGTAGTTTCGGAGATAAGGACCGAATGGTTAATTTTCATCTATTTTCTTAAATATCTTTAAATGTATTTAATGTTAATGTTCTCATTTGTCCTCGTAAAGTGACCCTCATATTCAAAATGCATTTATTTACGTTACACGTCCTTGTTTGGGTTATAGAAATACATATGTGTACCATATTTCAACTTAATCAGTCCATTAGATTTGGAGCAAATGGGCTGTGACAGACGGACAGACAGACAGACACGAGTAATCCTATAAGGGTTTCGTTGTTCCTTTCGAGGTACGGAACCCTAAAAACCATCAGCAATTTACTCGAGTTGCTGCGGGTGCAGTTGTTTGTACCAGGCCATGTGTAATATTGTTTCTTTTGATCCCGGGAAATTGGTCATTCTCTCCATACCCGAAGAAGACAAATGATAAGCAACAGCACTCATCAACTCAGTCTATCGCAGTCCACTGCTGGACATACGCCTCTCCGAAGCTGCGCCAGCGCCACAACACCCTGTCCTTTGCGTATTCAGCACTAAGAATCAGGAAATGGCTATAAAGATGCAAGAACCGAACTTGTGACAAAAACAAAATATTTAAGTACGGGTCAACTGCCCTAACTTTGCCTGGCGTCTTATGTTTGCTCAGATTAAAAAAGATGTAATATCTTTTTCATTTTACTTGTATGGCAATCGAAACTTAGAGCTGTCTTCAGAGGAGCTGTCTATGAAAACTCAAAGTTTCGATTGCCATACAAGTAAAATGAAAAGATATTACAGCTTTTTCATTATAGGCAAACATAGCACGCCAGGCGAAGTTAGGGCAGTTGACTTTAAAAAAATGCCAACAGACTCCATTACTAATATTAGTTCCAAAACCAGTATAAGACGTAGGAATACCTAAATAAATAAAGTGCAAGTCGTATCACAGCATCAAAGTTGACTCGGTAGTCAAATTCATCTATTTACCTACAAAAGTTGCCGTCGAGTTGTGGTTTTCATAATATTAATATCTGGTGCAGCGGGCAGGTAAACTGAACTTCAAAACATGACGAACTTTGTGGAGACATGCACGTCGAAAATTTAATATTCTCGTAGTTACCCGCATTACACGCTCAACGGAAACTGATTTTTATTTATTAAAAAAATTGTGACCACATTTTTTGTTGAGTTTGTGGTGTTTCGACATGAAGTGTTTTCAGTGCATACATAATTTAACTTGTATTGAATTTTTCAGGCTTGTTATTTCTAGCAGGCTTTAATAAAAACCGAAGAAGCCCTACATTAAATCGTCGAAAAATTTGTTAATTTTTCTTAATTTGTCATGAGGTGATCGTGGAGGGAATATTGTCACCACCAGAAGTGCAGAACTTTCCACACGGATGTTACTAAAGCTGTTGCCTACGGTTTCACCCGTATCCTTTTCAAGAGGAGCTTTTGAGGAGGAAAATCTTCATAGTACGCAGATAAAAGTACCCCATGTCTTAAACCAGTATATTGTCTATCTATCTGATTCTGTTCAGCCGTCTTCGCAGACTTTTATTTTTAATTTTAGATTTACTAGATTCTATCTACCGTAATCTGGTTATATGACATAAACACTATCGCGCTTAATTTATAGAAACATGCTATCGTGATGCCCGTGGGCGATACGCTAGAAACCTTTCACTGCCTATGATTATGATACTACTGTGATGGTTAACCTTTACTTGACTACAATACGAGTACACTAAGCTCTCCCGTCTGCCTACGCCTAGCTTACCTACCTACTTCGATTCAATAAGTATTAACTCTACGATAGAAAATTTGAGGAATTCTGTAAGTCCGCAAATAGGAGTTCTATTTTTAAAATGTTGAAATGTTTGGAAGGAGAAAGGGGTAAAAAGGAAGCCTTGCATTGGAATTTGATTCTAGCAAAAAATAATAAGTAATTCAATCAACCTTTTAATACTTACGAGTACATCTATATTTTTTTTACTGTCAACTTTTTTTTTTTTCTTTATGTTTATTTATTGCTTATACGAATGAATAGAAGTATTAATTGCAGAACTATGTTGCAGCACCACAATCGGATATTCATGAAGTTAATAAACTTCCTTTTAAGGTTATTTTGTGTCTTCCATAATTCCGAAACTACTAATAGTAAGCAATAAAATTTTGCCATTAACATGACGTAGGCACCTATTGGCAATGTAGTATCTTGCGCAGTTACTTTAACAGTACAAGACAATTCAAGGAACGGAAATCTAATAGCAGATAACTGTAAGCGATTTGTTGTTATTCGGTCAAAACTTAAAGTCAATTCAAAAAACTCATTCACTTCAATTTGGTAAATCATTAAAACCCAGTTTTGATTTGTCAAGGAGTCGGTCAGTCAAAAAGAAATTTTGTCTTGTAATTAAGTGAGATAGAGCCTATAAATAAAAGTTAAACTAAATTTAACTCTGTTACATTTTTGCCTGAACCGTTATTGCAAAAATGCTTTTATTAATATCTTGCGCTAGTACAATATATTTAATTTTGTTTAATAGCGTATTAAAATATTTAATTAAGTAATTTAATGCAAAAAAACTGCTGTTAATATTTTAGCTTGAACCTTGAAGTACAATTAAAAAAAAATCGTAATTTTATTCTTATGGAAATTTCCGTGGACGAAAATGTTTTTTTTTTTTTACCTACTTGTGATACCTAATCTCTTTAGCAAACACTCCATACAAACATATCTGTTAATATTTTTTTCTACCACGTAAAATTGAAATAAGATGTTTTCTTAAAAAAAACGTACACGCGGGGGTAAACTTTTCCGGTATACAGTTTAACATACTCCCTTGACCATACCCTACACATTAAATGAAAAAAATCGCTGTTTTAAATTAATGCAAAGTTAGCCTAAAATTGGGCATAACTTCCCCGGGCTAATTGCTTGATTGATGAATTTAAATAATTATATACAGAAAAAAACTTAAATACGTACTAAAGACCAAGTTTGCAGCAATAAAAAACCTCAAATTTGTCCGATCAAATTAGCATTACATTTTAATTTATATCTTTCATGAAACGTTTAAAACGGGAAGTGAGCTTGAAGAAAATGCAGCCAGTTTGATTGACTTAAAAATTGCCGGCAATATCGATATCTCGAGTCGGTAGTCTCGACCAGTAACAGGTAGCAATAAGTTGCCGGTCGCCGGCGCAGGCCGCGCTGACGTCGCCCCGCCCCTCGACTAATTGCCGCCTACTTGTTTATTTACGCACCACTATTAAAACAACGCGAACACATAAACTGTTTACTGATGTACGTGGTCTGGTTGAAGTACTCGCAAGTACGAGAGAATTTATGGAATTTTACGTTTTCTGGCGGTGACAATGAGTCATAAACAGCTCCCATGGTCCGTACCAGGTCTAAATGGGGTTGCTGTTTAGTAATACAAAATACAATAGTTAACCATAACAATCATAAAATAAATCTTACCTTTGACAACCGCTTCGATTATTCCTATACTCCTTAACGTCAACACCAAAGGTTCTATTACTAAGCTGAGCCACAAGCTGCCTCCATCTCGTCTCTTTTCAGTTAAAAATATACCGTATGTGCGAACACGTAGAGGTGGACACGAAATACTAGAGGTTTCCACAAAAATCGTGGCGTCACTGAAGCGTAAGGACTTTGCGGTTCCGAACTTCACCAGCACACCTATATCATTTAAATCACCTCTCAATACCCGACGTATGTTCACTTTGTATATTCTCGTTCCATTATAACCGGATTTTACACCAAACACTTTGCCCGTGAACACGTACTTTGACAGCAGCGTGACGTGTTTCAGCAGCACTTTGTTGTAAGTGACACTTGTGTTGCAGGCGGAGACCGCGTGACGCAGGCGGGCGCCGTGCACCAGCTGCGCGTCCGCAGCGACCATGTCCAGAGCAAACATCAACAATACAAACGAACCAAGAGCCATCGCGAATGGTAAATAAACTATTAATGGGATGAACGTCCCGATAAGTCAACACATTTATTTCCCGAGCTCTGGTTTGCGTTTATCAGATAACGATAGCACGTCACTGGGGGATTTGCAACGTTAGAGCTGTGCCATAAGCGTGCGCTCGTGCGCAGGGCGCGCCGGAGGCTGTGCGCGCAGGGCCTCTACCCACTCACTCCAGAACGTTCACCTACCCTACATATTTACATACTGATTGGTCCCGCGTAAATAACACCACGCACCTGGTAATAGGACACCAGGTGATTGGATGCGACGTTTATCGCGACACTATCTTGATTTGTCGAGCTAGAAAACGAACTAATGTTTTCCTATCCACGTCTTTATAGAAAGCCCATTTGTTACCCAAACGTCTCTATAAAATTTAATGTAGTGCTGTACGAAACATGCATAGTGATATACGATTACCATAATATGTATAAAATAGGACAAGAGTGTGATACAAAATCTATAAAAATGTCATTACTAAAGATATTTAATGGATTACTGACCCGTGTAGAAAACGAATAAAGGTTTGACTCTAGAAAGGACTTTCATCTAGGTTTTACACAAATACTTTTAGAAAGAACTGATATCTCATGAATTGAATAAGAAATAAAATGAGCGCTTCATGTCATTGTAGCCACTCGTTTTCAAGATATGTATGACATGCTCACAGCATATGATCCAACACCCTCATTAAAACGTATCTCGTAATTACACAGGAGGTGACTCTGCGTACGACAGAGACGCGATCATAATAATTAATAATTAAACTATCAGCTAACGGCCAACTTAATTCAATCAATCACAGATAATGAGAGTTCGGTAAAGATACTTTTACATAGTGCAGTTATTAAAGTTTATCAATAAATTAAGTTTTTGTCAGTCAATCAGGTGGAAATGGCACAGAAAATCATTATCATGAACAAGCGAGCCGGCAACATCAAAAATCAATTTGTTTTCTTGCCTCCCGAGGACCGTTCTCTCTTCGTTTTTACAGCAAAACATATCTTTACCGCAATATAATTTGTGAAAGTCAGTTACGGGCAATTTGGTCAAGAATAAACCCAGAATTCTTACAACAGAATGTTGGGCTTATTCTAAGAACTCTGATATACAAGTAGGTAAGGGTAAAATATGTAATGAAGACGGCACGACGAAGTCGACCTAGAAAAAACTTTTTACAAAAAAAAAAACAACCGACTTCCGTAAAAAAAACACTACAAAGTGAAAAATAACTTTAATATCGGAAGTCGGTGTCTTTGGTTTTGAATTTTCGTTTTTTGCCACCGACTTCCGAAATTAAAGTTATTTTTCACTTTGTATTTTTCAGGTTTTAGTTGCGGTACCTACCCCACACAAATTCGAATACCAGTACCTGCTATGTAAATAACAGTCACAGAAAGTTATTATCATATCATCCACTTAAACTAAGAGGGAAAAATACGAATTATTGAAGCTTACTCAAAAACTGTCCCAGCAAAGTTAATAAAATTTATATGGGACCAATCCGGGAGCATACCCTTTCAATCAAAAAAATATTTTCAAAATCGGTCCACAATTGACGGAGAAATCGACGGACATACATAAAAAAATAAAAAAATAAACATACATACGCGTCGAACATATAACCTCCTCCTTTTTGGAAGTCGGTTAAAAACTCAAGGATATCAAAATACGCAGGCACATGTTTTCAAAACATGCTCTGCAATAAAAAATTAGAGAGATATTTTTACAAAGGTCGATGTAAACAAGGGTCATAAAATTAAAATTCATGCGTACCGAGGTGCTCTAGTGGAGCTGCAATTAATATGAAAATCTCTGGACAATATTTATGACACTGACACAAGCGAAATTATTGCAGAGTATAATATTTACTGACGCGCCGTATTTTACACGTCGGGCGGATTACGTGCAAAATATAAACGTAATCTGCGTTATCCAAATTTAATGGTCGCTATTTAACACCTTGATCATTTGCATTTCCTGTAAATAATCATTTGTTACGTAGTTATGGCCACCGTTTATTATTGTCGATAGGTCATACTCGTGCAGAGCTTTATTTATGATTACGACGACAACCTTCGATTTGCTTTTATAGTTTATGTACTTCCCAAGAGATAACATCGATTTCTAATAACTAGAAATATCATATTTATGATATAGCTACCCAAAACAAGGTATCGATTCTTATATGTATCAATATGTAGAGTCAATTACAATACCAAAGCAGTCGGTGAACGAACTTACCAACTGGGCTGAAACAAATCCGCATTCCATTATGCATTCTGTCAGTGCATTACAAATGAGGGCGCGCGAACCTCCCGCATCTAAGCGTGCAGTGGGGATCATTTTCGGCATGTTTGTAGTGATTACTGTCGCAACTGCCACGCAGCGGCGGCTGGCGTGAAATATGGGCGCACCTACGTTTACGTTTTCAAATAATCCTCTACGCCGTGGAATTATAACCCGTGAATAAACATAAAAGGCCGCGGTGGTGCGGCAGGCTGTAATTCCGCACTGGAAACGTCGTAAATAATTGTCGTGGCTTTCGCGCTAATTCCTCGCCAAGAGTGAAATCTATGAGAACGCTCGCGTTGCGCTCTTATGAAAAATTGCCCGCGACTTCATAACCTGTTGCTGTTGTACGTATTTAGAATTCTTATTGCTTTTTAAAAACAGTACTGGGAATGAAAACCTTGTTTGGAAATGTTAACTTGAAAAGCTACACTACTAACAATCTATTAATTGTGGAACTTCAAACAAAGCTTTGGCTGAGATATGAAACTGTCGTTCAGCTAATTTAATATGTAGTTACATCACACAATTACGAGACATGCGTTGAAAAGCCTACAGCGGCATGCGGCACGCTATGTTAGCGCCAACCGTCTCCTCGCCTCGCAGGATGTCACAGCGGTAATTAAACATTCCTCAGCCGCTCCTGATATTAACCCGTTTGAAAATTCTAACAATGTCATGTACTAGGCGCTTCCTATGATAACGTTATGTAGTAAATAACATATTATATAGCTCATACGCCGGCAAAATAAGCATTTTGAATACATTCATGCCTAAACATTGAATTCCTTTAGGTTATCAGCCTCAATGTCCTTTTAATGAAATTTAAATTCGGCTTCATGGAAAACTGATAACAAAGAAGTTATTACCGCTAGGAATTTATCGGAATGACGATATGCGCATTTCAAAATACAACATCAGTACAAGACCTTACTAGCAATATACTTTTTCTGAAAGTCCGAAACGTCCTCAAAACAGCACAAATAACCAGTAAACACACACACATCACATAATTATAATTAACATGGAAATAGAAAAATTCTGAAAGCACACAGAACGCCACGTAACATTTTCAATCAGCAAATGTAATTTTATCTACGAACCTGTCTATTATAATGGGATTTCCGTTGAGGAATAATTAAAACAAGCATAATTTAAATAAAAGGAAAGGGACCGCTTAGAAAATCTGCCGATCCTAAATAATAATAATAAAGAGTAGGCACAGATAAGCCTATAATCACTAGAGAGGGCCGCAGGTTTCACTAACACCACTTATAAACTCCCTTTTGTTACGCCGTTTTAACCGGTCGACCCTCGACCCGACCCTTTCTTTAAACCATCAGTACTAAATACGCATCTATTCTGTTGTCATTCTTAACAAATACTTCATAAGCACTTAGCCGGTAACAATGTGCGCTGAACAGACATAGGTGGCCGACACTCCGGCGAACGCTCTTACCTCTCCTGACAGGCGCGCATTAATTATACACTGTAATGAACGCGTGTGACATATAGGTCTACTATATAATACTCTTGTTCATTCTGCTCCTGGCTTCACTATCGGAAAAATAACTAAGCACCTATAACTACACTATACGCGTATACGCGTCGCATTTCGTACAGAAGCTGACAACAAAAGAAAATCTTATTAATATATTCCCAAAGGAATACCTACGTTGCGGATTACATTCCGGCTAGTAACTACGTCGGCTTAACGGGAGATAATATCAAAATCTGTAGCTCAAGGCACCTTAATTTCCATCATCCCATTTCTCGCAGAAAGTCACATCAATACGATAGCGCTTAAGTGATGGAGGGGGGCGGGGAAATAATGAATAGAGGCTTTTAGCTATATTACTGCGGCGCAGGCGGTTGGCCAAATGACTGTTATGACGAAATTAATGTCTCCCGCCTAAGTGAGTGCTCATATGGTTCACCTCAATCTTAATGACTAGGGGCGACACTCGCGAGTTAAAAATTTATTTATTTTTCTCACCATAACTCGCCGAGATGACTTCAACGACTTTTCTCTTGTAATAAATGGTGGGTTTGTGGTAGTGCTGAAATATATTATGTCATAAACGGATCATTTATTATTTTACACTTGTTTTATTATTTTTACTTGTGTGTATATTTACCTTGTTGTTAATTTAGCTTTTAGGTGTGCGGTTTTATGACATTTCCGCCACGATGTGATTGTTTAACGGTCGTATGATCACGACCCGCACGCTCTCTCGCCAAATAATCATCATCTGCCGAGCCGTAAGCCGTGGGCCTCGGCTTCCAGCTAACCGGATGCGGCGGTTGAGTACCTACCAGTATTTCACACATAGCGACGACCTATCTGACCTTTACTACCCAGTTACAGGGTAAAATGGTAGACTACTTCCCAGTTACAGGGTAAAATGGTAGACTACTTAACTACTAATACTACTATTTAGACTTCTATTACTTATGAGAAGATCTACGAATGACATCCGGCAATGACGGGTTTGCGAACCAGCGGAATGGTCTCGATTTGAATAGGATCCATGGTTACCGTCCACGGACTAACCGTGGCAAGCTTTAGCCTAACCTTGATCCATTGACCCGTGCGACTATTACTTAGCCATGAGCCCCTCTCCACGATCCTCCCAAAAAGTTTGTTCAAAAAAGGCAAAATCAATAAATACTTCAACCAACATAAACCTGGGCGTAAGTACCCATTGTACAAAAAAGACAAAATCAATAAGTACTTCAACCAACATGAACCTGAGCGTAAGGACCCATCAGATTAAAATCAAACACCTATTAAAAACTATAGTGTCATTAAAAACTTATAAAATAAATTTACGACTTCCTCTTGTTTCTGCAACAGAATAATGGTTTTAAATTTTGAAGTCGCCCGCTTTTATGGAGTAGACAGCGATAAGGGGGGGATTATTAAAGGGAAGTGGGGGTGAAACGTTGATAAGGAAATAATGGGCCGGCAATGAAAGTGAGGGTAGAATATTAAAACTTGAATTATAGTGTGGATCCGTTCTTTAATTGCTGTGTTATTGACTGAATGAGTGGTTATTACGTTTTCGGTATTGTTTTTAATGGTAAGGCAATAATAGAATTTAAATTCGAGACAGCATGATTTATGCTTTATCGTAATGATTAACTACCAGCCCTCATGGATTACCAATAGAGCCACTTGCGTCACTAAAAGTCTATATTTTGTGATTTTGCTGTTGCAAATTGTACTGGGATTCGTAATGCAACTTTTTTTTGCCATGTTTGTGCATTATTTTTAGTTGGTGCACTATTAGAGTTAGTTCCGGCCAATCTATCCCAGTCATACTTGGGTTTATGGAGCCGAAAACGAGTAAAGATAATGTTACCAGTGATCAAAGGGGTGGCCCAAGTTGACGGGCCGATGTTTTTGTATCGGTAAGCTGATATCCTGTATATATTGTTTGCATAAGCAATGAAAAACATAAATATTTCAAATAACTGTATTATATAAAAGGAGATAATTTACTATAAAATGCATAGAATTAGATATGTTAAAGATAACAATATGTTACAGTATTAGAAACTGTATGAAGGTAAAGTTACACGAATATCACATTGCAAGGTATAGCATAGTTTTTTTTTAGGAAATAGTTTCAGTACAGTTGAAATAGTTCAAATTTATTATAACATTACTGCAATTTCTACATTAAAATCTATTAAATTTAACAGTTCTACATATCAACCGAGTTATTTAAATATCGAACAATGGAATAAATTATTTGAAACATAAACAATAATATCACTGAGTTATTGCAACATCGATCACTTGCTTTGAAAAAATTGGAGCAATAAAAAATGGCAGAATTAACCCAAGTTTAATTTTTCAGTCGGGTTGTTACGGACACACCAGCCGAGCTAAATTGTATGGAGTACAAGACCGAAGCCCCACCGAAGTAACAGTAAGTCCTCGGGATGGAGGTATCAAGTCGCGGCCACTCACGCGCAGCCGGTGCACGCAGCCCACGAAGCCGGGGATACCTGTCGCACCTGACAATCTGCACCAAGGTATGGAATGAAATGACTGCAGCTTTTCTAAAAAAAAAAAAAAAAAATTACGAAAATGGTGCTAACTTTGTAACGTTATCCGGAGGATGGCCGATGTAGATGTAGGGATCGACATCCAAGGAACTCATATGTCCCTGTGACGATCCTCTCGCCACAGACGACCCAAGCTTCAAAACCGCATCTTTCTTATACCTCCTCGCAGATACTTTGGATTTGCCCTCAATTTTAACCTTTCCGGTGTGCAATTCAAATGGCCCACTCCCGGCGTCCCACCGTAACACGGCCCTATCTTCCACAAATCCAAGCCACAAATGGTCCCTCGTACCGGAAGCACTCACTAATGCGCCTTTACCGCAAACGGCAGAGACCTCAGCCCAAATATCGAAGCGTTTAGCAGGAAACCTCGCGCGAGCCGTCATTCTCGCTATACCATCAAACAAGGGCACTTCGTACATATCACGGTTATTCTCCTCTAAATATTCTTCATACATTGAATAATCTTCCACTTCATTAGAATCAAATTCTTCTTCAATGTCATCAATAAAAGTTTGGCTTTTATTTCTGCTATATTTAGCACAATTTCCTTCGACGTTATTTTCTATGACACTACTTGAATGAGTGTACGTTTTTTCTGCGGATTATCAGTTGAAGGATATAAAATCTGAATTATATTTATTAAATCAAATATTCTACTACGAAAATGAATTTTACAACATTTCTAGCTTACAACTCTAGCGATATCCAATTGGTGGGAGTATATCGATACATGTCAGCTCGGGTTCAGGACTGTCGGGCTTGCCGCTATCACTGGTGTCTACGGAAGCGTCAGTGAACTGCAGTGAGTTGGAGCTTTGTTTGATGTACTCGAAGTCTTTGAGCGATGTTCTGTCGGGTTCCAGGGGCGTGTTGCTGTGCGGGTCACTATTTTGTCGTGAGAGGGACGAGCGGTTGGATCTACTGGAGCGACTACCTCGGCGCACGTGGGGCGCCTCCTCGCTGCAGGGCCCGAAGGCCTGCACCACCACGTCGGACTGCATCCTGCAAGCGTGCGTGCGCAGGTGACAAGCAGACAGGTAGGTGCGCCCGTCACTACCACAAACAGACGGGCCGTCAGACGCCGGGCACTCGCTTGTACCGCATTCGCAGGTGGCGAGCCCGCTGCGCACCACGCAGTGCGCGCCGAAGTAGCACGTCATGTGGTCGCAGTTCGTGGCAGGCAGTTGCGTAGATTCCGCTGTTGAAAAAGTGAGAATAAAACTACTGTTCACACTGCACAAAAGTCAGTTCCTGAAGGACGTATGGATCATTTGTACTCACGGTCGAAACATCCATTTGGGCCCAGAGTATGTTCATGGTTGGAGCAAATGGTACACTTTTGTCCTTGTATGCCCGGTTTGCAAACGCAGCGTCCAGTCATCTGTTCACAATCTTCCCGAACTGAACCGAACGCCGAGCAACCGCAAGCTAGAAGACGAAAAGATAAAGATATTTGTAGGTATTTAAATCTAAGGCCACCGCCAACTAAATAAAATCGTCGTCGTGGTATTAAAGTATCAAGCGTTGCTTAACGAGGCGCAATGAATTACTTATTTATTATTGCAAGCCCCTGGAGGGCCAACGCGCGCGCATCATCGGATCACATCTCATCATACTCACGTATACAGCCTGTATGGACTCCAGTGCCAATCCTAGGCAGTCCCCAATACCCAGGCTCGCATCGGTCACACTTCAGGCCACCGACACCGGGCCGGCAGACACACTGTCCTTCTTCGTCACACTGCTCGTTCATGGATCCAAGCCGGTGGCAGCCGCATACTGCCGGGCATCCGGCGCCGCCTGGCCCACGCGCCGCCGTTACGCCGTCCGCGCAGCACCCGTGCCAGGACTCCTGGCAGCCTTTCTTCTCAACAACTGCCTTATCTGTGATGTGACAGAAATACATATTAATCAATCAATCTGCCTAGCCTTTTCTCAACTATGTTGGGGTCGGCTGCCGATCTAACCGGATGCAGCTGAATACCAGTATTTTACATGGAGCGACTGCCTATCTGACCTCCACAACCCAGTAACTGGGTAATACGATCAGAGGCGGCGTAAGGCGTGGGCGACGTGGGCCACCGCCTACGGCCTCGCGGTCCGAGGGGCCTCGCACCTCGAAGGTTTATGCATTACTTAAAAGCCGGGAACGCGACGAAAAAAAATTACTCATCATTAAACGATAAATATATTAATATATACCAAAGGTCATTGGTCAAAATCTGACCCAGTTAACGATAGTTTTCCTACAAAAACCAAATTAGTTTTAAATGGTTAAGTAGGTATTATGTACTGCCGTGAAGTTTTTCACGATAGATTTAATAATATACACATTGCATTTGGTACTTAATGTATTTTGGCTTCTCTAATGTTATAGGACTTGATGTAGCTACATAATTCTATGACGACATATTGAACGACAGCTCCGCTAATGAAATCACAACATAACGTTCATTATAAAACCATGTGTGATTTGTACATATCCGGCGCCGTCATGATCGGTAGTGTCTATCTCTTCGACTACCATAAATAGATCAGGCAAATATGTAAATAGCTCGTATTTGTCTTGTGGGCAATGCAACTTTCTAAATAAATTATGTTAACAAGTATATTAGTAGGTACTGGCTGTGTTTACTTTGTGTACTTTCTGGTCGGTATAATGTTTGATATCACCTGCCATTCGGTCACTGACAAACGGACCATGATTTAATTAAGATAAATCTGCATGAGTTTTAGGTACTCTTTTTCTATGCAGTTACCTATAGGTATATATAACAGACATAACAATAGTAATTATTATTCACACAAAGTGCTATCGCTTAGTTACCTACCGTATTAAATTACGTCACACAAATTAAACTGTGCAAACACGTAGGTAAATAAATTTTCTAAATAAAGATCAGATTACAACTCCTACCTAATTCAATTCAATGAGAAAATAATATTATAGTGTTGTCATCTTCCTCCCACCTTCCTTTGTTTCTCAACTTCGATTCCGGTTACCAAATGGAGCAACTTATGTGTGTAGGTGTCACAGTATATTAAAGTAACAGTATTATATCTCGGCAGTGACCTTGAAATAATTACCTACGGCCGCCCGGTAGATAAACCTTCAACGTCCGTGCGTAACTGCCGCGCAATACTGTCGCATACACTGAGATTTCGAAGCGCGTCGTTTCGGCTATTTTCTATGTAGACATAATACTGTTAAGTACTTATTGGTACTGTCTTCTAAATTTCTGATTCTGATACCTATAGTCTATAGTGAGGCAAGAGAATTACACGGATAGACTAGAAACCGATGTTCAATTAGAATGTTTTGTGTTAGAAGTCCGAAATAGATCTTAGGTCAGCAATTCCGAATGTAAATCCGCTATGGGTAGAATAATGAAGACAAAGCAGTTACCTTTCCTGCAGCATCGAGCAGCTTTAGTAGTGTGATGACAGTAGCTACCAATTGGACAGTCCTTCCTGTGAGGCCCACCTCCGCAGTCGATAGGTCTACCTTCAGCATCAGTCAGCGGTTCATCTACTCCACATGGCCTGAACTGCAAGTAAACAACATAATTATAATTTAATAATGATGATACAGTCAGATAAATTATTTGGGGTTTTTGGCTAAGTAATAACAGCCGCACGGGTCGATCGATCAGGTTAAGCTACGCTTGACGCGGTTGGTCCGTGGATGGGTAACTTTCTTTGCATATCAAGACTCCTCCGTGTCTCGGAAAGCACGTTAAGCTTTTAGTCCCGGCTTTTATTCGTGGACCTTTCTTTAACAGTCGTTACGGGTCATCAAAAGTCCGAAAGTCTGACAACCAGTCTTACCAAGCGGTATCGTATTATCCAGTAACTGGGTTGTGGAGGTCCGATAGGCAGTCGCTCCATATAAAATACTGGTATTCAGCTGCAACTGGTTAGACTAGAAGCCAACCCCGACATAGTTGGGAAAAGGCGAGACGAGTCAGAGAAAAAAATGAACAAATGAACACGTCAATTTGCCATGCTATAGCCATTTCATACAACTGTCAAAGAATGATAATTGTGATTCGAATACACGAACAATTTAAGTTGGTAATCAAGTTCATCATGATCATCTTCATTTCAGCCACAAGACGTCCAGTGCTGGATGAAGGCCTCCCTCAATCACCGCCACTACGACCGGTTCTTAAAAATGTTTTGATACGTGGACGATCACGACCACCAATGACTTGGCTACGAACAATAAAAAACGATATGATGACGAGCAACACAACAAAAGAGACAACCCACAACCGTACGGTGTGGCGCAGAAGTACTAGGATCACTGACCCCAAATAAATTGGGATAATAGCTAGGAGAAAGATGAAGATGTTATGTTTCAATATTTATTATCACATCCATTCCAAAACAGCTAGTTTATTCTTCGTAAAGAGGGACTAAAAGTGATTTAAATTTGGAATGTGGGTATTGTTAGTAAAAAGTTCCAATCACCAAAGAGATCAATCACGAACATTGTATGAACAAGTAACAGGCTGGCTAGAGAGAGAGAGTAAGTGTGAATTTGGTCAAAATGAAAATCCAAGAAGGCGGATCTGCAAATTTTCATATTTTTCATCATGTGTATCGTTTTCATAGTTTTCGAAGGTGCTAAAGTCGATAGTGAAGTCAAAATGTAAATCCAAGATTGCGAAAGCGATTTTTTTTTTTTTTAATCATTCGTGATAAGGAACTTCGTTCCGGGGGTCGGACCGCACACGCTTTTTTTTCTCATAGAGGGTGATAAAAAGTAGAGTGTTCACTTCGGGAGCAACACTATTTTAAACTCAAGTGACGAACTTTGAATCCCCCGCTATGCTTGGGATGCTGGCCTTCTTTGTGGAGCTGGGGTGGATCGAATAACAAATTTTCCCACCCGTACGCAAAATACGCGCTTAGACGTGGAGTTGCGGATACCAGCCCGTATTACCTATTATGCTTGGGATTCTTAATGAAATTCTTAATGACTAGGCATTCTCTACCAGTTGCACTGGTAGTGGCTCATTAAGTCCGCATTTTTACCTTTTATGTTGCATAAATAAATAAGTACCTATAGGAAAATCAATAAATGTTTGCAGTTACCTCTAACCCTCGACACAGCGGCAGGGGCCGCAGCCGCAAGTCGTCCTGCCGTCTGCACGCCTCCAGTTTCATGTGGCACAGCGTGGGGTACAGGCGCAGGTCGGACGCGCACACCGGGGCCGACGACGTGGCCGCCGCCGCCGCCGCCGCGCAGTCGAAGAGGCAGGCACACCTGGGGAATGTCACTTTGGAGGTCATGAATTCGGCAATTTCTTTCTTTCTTGTATGATTTTACACTTTCGCCTACACCCACTTTTCATAAAACTCATACGCCATGCCGCCATTTATATTGGTAGTGAACCCTCCGGGAGGGTTTCCCGTATTACGTTTGCGCTTAAGTTAACCATCGTGGACGGTCAACGGCATTAGGTTTAAAACCGTGTTATAAAACACTTTAAAACGAAGTAAAATAGTGTTTTCAGGGGGTCTTGCGCTTTATGTAGTTTCCAACCTTTTAATTTTTTTATGAATATTTGTAAACCAAAAATAATTTTAAAATAAAAATTGATTGGATTTAAAAACCAACGCATATACTAATAAATCTTATTAAAATATACATAAGATTTTATTTTCACGATTCGATTCGATTTTATTTTTACATTTAAAATGAGCCCTCCGCGAGGGCATCCCTTATGCAGTCGCATATGGGATGCCGGGAGCAGTGTGTGTTTACTCAGTAGAAGTCCGGCTTATACCTTTCATAAGTATTTTCACGGGAAAATATATCAAAAGTCTCATATTGCCGGAACCTTCTACGGAACGTGTTTACAAATGCTTCTTCATGTAAACACTTATACGAGGCTGTGGTAAAAAATGTTTTTGTCTGACAAATTGTAAATAAGAACGAGCTACGTATACTTTTTTAACACAACACATGAGCGGTGTTGAGGTGAAGAAGAAAATGCGTTGTCCATGAAACCATCTTTATACTATCTAAGCTTCAATTTACTTACCTGGGTTGTCCATTAGAGTCCACTGCGCAAGTCGCCTCGTACGCGCATTGCACGCGCGCGCACACGGCCGTACCCGACACCGCCTCGCTCGAGTTCTCGTTCTCGTCCCCCGCGCGGATCTCGTTAGTTAGGTCTGTGTACTTCGATGATCTGTTCCCGTCTGAAACGGAAGATTTTTCTTAGAGCAAAGTGTGGTGTTTAACACTTTCAACTCCACACATTTTTCATAGAACCCTCCGGGAGGGTTTTGCACTAAAGTTAACCATCGCAGATGGTCAACGGCAATTACATAGTTTAAAACCGTGTTAAAAAACACAGTAAAACGAAATAAAATGGTGTTTTAGGGTCTTGTCGTTAAACGTAGTTTGGACCTTTAATTTTTTTTGTGAATATTTGCAACCGTGAAAAAATAAAACATGTATATAAAAATAAATTTAAAACCAACGCATATACTTATAAATCTTGTTAAAATATATGTCAGATTTTATTTTCACGGTTTATAATGTTGTATTCTCTAAGAAAATCCTACATTTATAATGAGCCCTTTTATAGTCAATAGACTAGAGGTCCAGGAATCCGTACTTAGTTGGTCGTCAGGACATTGTTCCTATCTTTAGTCTTTTCAGCCCCCATTACCATCTATCCATCCATTCTAAATTGGGTTGACACGATTACTTTGTAAAGTATTATATTATTTTTAACTATTGTGAATGTGAGGACTATGTGGATATTTCTTTATTTATTTTTTCTCTTTCATTTATTCTTTCTTTCTCAGTTAGTTTTAATGATGGTCTGGCAGTTTGAGTAGTTGATGCGGCCTACCCAAATATCCTTTCTTTAGTATTGTTTATATATTTATTTATATATGTATACTTTATTGTACACCAGAAAATAAAAACATACAATGGGCAGCCTTATCGCTTTCTGCGCCATGATCTCTTCCAGGCAGCTTTGAGAGCCTTGTCGAGTTGGAGTTGAGCTCCACGATTACTGACAAATGCTTGCACTGACTGGACAAGTCCACTCAAATCTGTGTGGTTCTTTCCTCAAAAGACCATTTCAGACACTAATCTACATGGTCCTCATATGGCTTGACCAACATTATGCCATTATTGGACTTTAAAAGAGACTGCGACCTCCGAGTTTGTTTCGGCCTTTCTTCTCAGAGTAGTCTGCTAGGAAACGCCGAACTCATCTTATTTGAACGAATCAGCTTACTTTTTAATATTTTTTTATATGTCGCGTAAAAGTGATTCCGATATCCTATTTAAAGAATAAACAATTTCATTTAATTTAATTTATGGTAAATGCGAAAGTAACTCTGTCTGTTTGTAGGTCTGTCTGTTTAGTACCATTTCACGCCTTAACGGCTGAACGGATTTGGATTACATTTGGCATACGGGTAGACCATGACCTGGGCTACGACATAAGATAGGTTTGTCCCAGTTGACGTCCGTCACCCTCCACACGTCAGGGCCTGAGGTGGCGGCGCATAGTGTTCCACGCGCGCCCCTCTTAGACGTCGCGGGGGGAGTCAAACCCCTCACTCCCCCCCCCTGACACGAGGAGGCCCGCGGTCGCGGGTCGGCACCAGTCGGGGGTTGCGGAAGATTCTTACGTTCCCGCGGCCCCCGGCGTAGGTGTGATTTGGAAAACCGGGGTAGTTTTTAGTCAGTAAAAGTCTGACAGACAGACCCCTCCGTCCGCCCCAAGGCGGAGGACATCCACACCGGAAAAAAAAAATGTTTTGTTCCAGTTGTATGTTGCCGTGGGATAATTTCCGACCTCCAAGGTGACGCAACCACGGACAAAAGCAATTGGTTTTTAAAGTCTTTAGCATCTCACCTGCAGTACCATTCTCATCCTGTTCAGTACACTCGCCGTAGTACGCCACTCTGGGTGGCGGGTCTCCTCTAGCCTTCGCCTCGCAGGCACTTCGCCTTAAGGCGCAATGGTGTGGGTATGTCCGTCGGTTGTCGCCACAGACCGGCTCGCGCGCGGCCTCGGCGCACGCCGCCTGGCAGCCGCACGCGCCGCGGGCGCACCACGTGCCTGCTGGACATGCGATCTCCGCACACGACTCTGAAGACAATAAAGTTCATTTTGTCTTTATCTAACACACAAAACGAGCAGAAAATATCCCGTTATTTTTAAGGGCAATCAAGATATTCAAAAGGATGGACGAACCTTTTCTGCAAACTGATATGTAGATCTTCCGTCATGACGAAAATTCCAATATTTTAACGGTTGGTAGGAAAGCGGTTACAGTTCGATATGGATATTATGACTTACCGCACGATCCCATATGCTTGATATGAAGCCGCCTCTTCTCCCTGCAAGCCGTGTCACGCAGTGCGCAAACGCTGCTATAAGTTCTGTTATCCGTACCACAAACTTCTTCCGTTTCCTGCAAATCAGAATCATAAAAGATGAAAATATCCTACCAAACTATCATCTTGGTTGATTGTATTATTTATCAAAATACTCACAGTGCCTTCTTCACAGTGCTTGGGGCAGACGCAGCTGGCTTCAGAAACGCCGTCGCTCTCGCAAACGGCGTAGAATTCGCACTTCTTGTTTTCACACCCGTCTGTAATATTATTATTTAAAATTGAATTGTGTCCGGGTAGGGGGTCGCCTACGCTAGCCTTTAAATCATTTACATTTATCCCTCAAGTTAAAGGTTGCAGAGGTTGCCAGAAGTTGCCGTCCATACCACACACGAAATTTTAAACAACGACGAGGCGGCGTAGGGTAGATTGGCACCCCAGGCGGTTTAATATAGAGCACCCCTACTTAAAATAAAACACCAAATACTAAACATGCTATCGAGACTTTATTTTACTAAAATACTCTTTCAATTCATAAAATCGAAAGATTAGTTAGTCGCGCTTGACTCATTTTTTAAAAGCTTCTTTCACATGAAGCCACCGAAACACAAAATCTAAGACAGTGCCAAACTTGGAACAGACTCAGAATACTCCCATTTTACAATGAATCTGAGAAGCTCCAGTGTAATCCATTGAACCGCTTCTTGGGCAGAAATGTTGACGGCTTCCAAATGGCGCCTCAATTAATTCTTTTAGGGAATTAGAAATTATATTCGAAAACAAAATTAAAATATCGTTGCGATGCGTTTCAAAATATAATATTAGTAAGTAAATACGAGTATCTAAGTAAGTACAAGAGTTTATTGATATTTCTTTATAGAGGGAGATTTTGTGCGCATTCTTTGGCTGTACGAGTGAGTTGTCGTCGTGACCCCTTGGTGCTTGGCACCCGGGGCGGAACGCTCCCCCCCCCCCCCCCCTTTACGCCGCCACTGAATATCAGTGCTACTTACTGCAGGGTCCGTCGTACAGCACCTGCACGTCGCGCCGGTGCCGGCACGCCTCCAGCTGCAGCTTGCAGCGGTTGCCGTACGAGATGCCGTCCGAGCCGCACACGGGCGCGAACTCGTTGGAGCAGCGCGGGCAGCGGCACACGCCACGCGCGCCGGTCGCCACGCACTCGCCGCCGTGCGGACACACGCGGTCGGCGCATACGCCGTTGGAACCTAAATTTATAAATAGAACGTAAGTTAGTTATCATTTACGTTTATCTTCACCCCATGATTATAATAATAATAATAATATTCAAACCGTATCCGGCGGTATAGACGAAGAGTGGATCGGTACACTCAGAACCGCATGTTCCAGAGCGATGAAAGGTGGGTATACAGAGCATGGGAGCGACCCATTCCCACTCAAGGTGTGACTGACGCGCATCCACCGGAAAATGATGCCATGAGTACTTTTTGGCGAAACATTTGGTCGGTGCCCGTCAGTCACACTGAAGGTGATTGGATGCGTGTTGTTGAGCGGGCGTGTGATTCGATACCAGATATGGAGGCAATAACCATCAGCCCTCTGGATGTGGCCCGTGCAGTCCGTCCGCTGCCTAACTGGAAATCTCCAGGACCAGACGGACTGCACAATTTCTGGATTAAATGGCTACAAAAGTCACACGCCTGCTTAGCCTCGCAATTCCAGTCATCTTTAGAGACTGGGTCCCTACCACTGTTCTTTACGACAGGAGTTACCCACCTGCTCCATAAATCGGGTAGTACTGCGGAACCTGAAAACTATAGACCAATTACATGTTTGCCGACGGTCTATAAAGTTCTTACATCCATTCTGAGAGCAAAAATTGCACAACATATCTTTAAAAACTCAATTATGTCTGTGTCTCAGAATGGATGTAAGAATGGGTCCCGCGGTACTAAGGAGCTACTCCTTATAGACATGGCCATAAGCCAACAGGTCCGTAGATCCAGGAAGGATTTGTCGACATGTTGGATAGATTATAAGAAGGCCTATGATTCGGTGCCACATACATGGCTCACTAGGGTGCTGGAGTTGTACAAAATAGACGCAACTCTACGCACCTTCTTGATGTCATGTATGGGGCAGTGGAGGACGGTCCTTCTCTATCCAGGATGTCGACAGATCCGGGGGATCGATGAACCGATCAGGATTGAGCGGGGAATATTCCAGGGCGATAGTTTGAGTCCGCTTTGGTTCTGCTTAGCCTTGAATCCTCTAAGCACACTGCTAGAGAATTCAGGTCTAGGCTATCGGTTGACAAGAGGTGGTCAGGTTATATCTCACCTCCTTTACATGGATGACCTGAAACTCTTTGCCCCCAACAATTTGCGACTGATGGAGCTACTGAAGGTAACAGAAACGTTCAGTAGCGCCATCAGGATGGAATTTGGTGTGGACAAATGTGCAGTTATGCATGTAAAGCGAGGGGGGATTATGGAATCCGTAGGAACCCAACTCTCGGATTCCATACACCTTAGATCTCTCTCCTCAACCGAAACCTACAAGTATTTGGGTATGTCGGAAGCATTAGGCATCAAGGTTACCGACATGAAACAATCGTTGAGGGAGCGTTTCTTTGGCCGCCTGAATAAAGTGTTAAATAGTCTTTTATCAGGCGGAAACAAGGTGCGCGCCTTCAACGGTTGGGTCATGCCGGTTTTGATGTATTCCTTCGGCATACTCAAATGGACTCAGACGGAACTTGACGCTCTGGATAGGAAGGTCCGTACATTGTTGACAGCTTATCGGATGCATCACCCACGATCATCAGTGATGAGACTGTACATCCCGCGGAAGTGTGGGGGTCGAGGTTTCTTAAATGCTAAAACCCTCCACAACCGCGAGATTTGCAGTCTCAGGGAATATTTCCTTCAAACTGACGTGGGGATGCACCGAGATGTGGTCGCAGTGGACAAGGGCCTCACCCCACTCTCCTTGGCGAAAGAGAACTGGCGCAAACCTGCAGTACTTGATACTAACGATCGTAAGGAAGTCTGGCAAGGCAAAGAGCTTCACGGACGGTTTTTCCGGGCCCTCCATGGGCCTGATGTAGACTTTTTGGCATCTGTATCCTGGCTGCGTTTCGGCGATCTCTTCGGGGAAACCGAAGGTTTTGTCTGTGCGATTATGGATGAAGTTATCATGACGAATAATTACCGGAAATACATTGTCAAGGACGGTACGGTTGACATCTGTCGGGCATGCCACCGTCCCGGTGAATCAATCAGACATATTGTTTCCGGTTGTTCTCGTCTTGCTAACGGCGAGTACTTGCATAGACACAATCTAGTGGCTAGGATTATCCACCAGCAACTTCCCTTGCAATACAACCTTGTTGAGTCAGAAGTACCATACTACAGGTATGTGCCCGACCCAGTTCTCGAGAATGGTCATGCCACATTGTATTGGGATCGATCTATCATCACTGACAGGACTATTGTAGCCAATAAGCCTGATATTGTGGTGATAGATCGAGGAGAGCGCCGTGCAATGATTGTTGATATCGCTGTCCCTCATGACGAGAATCTCGTGAAAGCTGAGAAAGATAAAAAAATCAAGTATCTCGACTTAGCACACGAGGTTGTCGACATGTGGGACGTGGACTCTGCAATCATTGTACCGATAATCGTAACAGTTAATGGCCTAATAGCGGAGAGCCTCGACCAACACCTCAGGAGGCTCTCATTGCGCGGCTGGGTCAAGGGCTTGATTCAGAAAGCAGTACTCCTAGACACGGCACGCATCGTGAGGAGGTTCCTCTCTCTAGAGCCCTGACCACCGGCACCTTGGACCCTGTTCCTGATGCCGATGGACCACTACTTTTTATATTTTTAAATGTTTTTTTTTTTTTTTTTCTTTTTCATAAAAATATTTAAAAATGTAATTTGTATGTATAAAAATGTAATAAAGAAATAATAATAATAATAATATTTATTCCAAAATAATTACAAGGCATAAAAATTAGTACAGTTTTGCTTAAATGTAAATTATATTCCTAAGACTTACGTGCCTGAACTAGGTAATCCTGTGTTTCAGGCGAGAGGAGCTAAAATAAACTTATAAAATAAATAAACAACAGGTTGACAATAGATCACTAATTACATGTTGAAGAGCTTAACTCTTAGTTTCTAAATTTGATATACTTATACTTAACGTAGGTGAAATTTTTCACTTTAGCACAGTTAGTAAATTCTCTGTATCTTCGTAAGACATACTTTGGAGAGCATCCTTGAGAATTCTCTTACAATTTGTGTAATTCAGGGAATAAATGTTTGCTTTCGAGTTTAGTCTATTATAGAGAAGAGGACCGAGGTACAGGTAAAATTTGGAAACAAAAGCATGTTTTGTTGTATTTTGTGGACAAACTATATCTTTACGTCTTTTATTAGCATATGCAGTGCTATAGGGTAGAGCTCTGTGTTGTTTTAATACAATACCCATTATAAATAGCTGTCGAACTGTTAATACTTCACAAGATTTGTATAGGAGGTTAGTAGGAAAAAGGAAAGGGCGGAAAGTAGACACTTTGAGAATCGCCCTTTGAGCTCTCTCGATGGTTAGTAACATTGTTTTACCCGCTCCACCCCATGTGGTAATACAGTAGGTTAATATTGATTGACATAGAGCGAAGTAAACTTGTCTAACTAGTTTTGGGTCAGCAATATAGCGTAACTTTTTAAAAACAAATATCAGCTTCCGAATTCTACTATTTAAAGCTTGTATATGTTGTTTGAACGAAAGTGTTTCATCTATTATAACACCAAGATATTTTGTTGTATTTGTCATTTTAATATTGGGACAAACACATTGGTTATCTATAGGAATTGTGCAATAATGAGCATACAATGTCGAGGTAGTGCTTGTTGATATTTGCTTGCGCATCGAAAACTTAACGTAATTTGTCTTATTTGCATTTAGTGTTAGTGAATTGAGTTGAAGCCATTTATTAACAATATTGAACCCCTGTTGCGCAAGTTTGTAGACATTTTTTTCTGAATCAGCTGAAAATAGAAGGGCAGTGTCGTCAGCATAAGAAACAATTTCGCCGTGATCTAGATTTAGGTTACAAAGATCGTTTATGTAGATCAAAAATAATGTAGGCCCTAAAATACTTCCTTGGGGAACTCCGAAGGACGTGTTTTTTTCAGTATCGCTGAGAACATTACCAATCCTTACACATTGGGTACGGTATTCTAGATAGCTCTTAAATAGTTTCAGCTGGGTGCCTCTGATACCTATGGCTTCAAGCTTGTGCAACAGAATAGGAATAGAAACCGTATCAAAAGCTTTGGCGAGGTCTAGAAAGATTCCTACTGTGTGGTTACCATTATCAAGTTCTTGTGCTAGATAATCAGTCAGGTGGTGCACGGCATCGTCTGTTGACATTTTAGGCCTAAATCCAAACTGCCGTTTAGATAAAATTGATTTATCCTCCAAGTATTTGTAAAGCCTTTTATTCATAATTTTTTCTAATATTTTAGACATAGTAGGCAGTAAGGAAATAGGTCTATAATTTGTTATTTGATCTTTACTGCCTGATTTGTAAACAGGGACAACAACAGCTTTTTTTAGGCACTCGGGAAAAAGACCTAAAGATAAACATTTTTGGAAAATATAAGTTAGTGGCGGTCCCAAAATGTGCTTGAACTGTTTAATAATTTTATTTGATATGTTATCCCAGCCAACTGCACAGTCGTCCTTCAAATTCATAATTATCGTTTCAACCTCAGTCTCGTCAGTGTCTTGCAACACAAAGGATGATAAAATAGTGTTACACGAAAATGGTGTGCTTGTTAGATATTGTGATTGGCCCTGAACTTTTTCAGCCAAACATTTACCAACATTAACATAGAAATTATTCGCAATGTTGGCAGATGCTAACTGTGATGAGTGTGCTTGTAATAAACCTGAAGATGACTGATTTAGTTTTGAGTTATACGTTACACTTTTAATAAAATTCCAGATTTTTTTACTATTTGTACCTGCTTTTTCTAGTGCAATTTTGTCATAGTTGCTTTTTACATTTCTTAGAAGATTATTACAGAAGTTACGATATCGTTTATACGACAGTTGCAAAATTAAATTATCTGGATTAGATTTCGCTTTCATATGCAGTTTATCTCTATTTTTCATACAGCGAATAAGTCCTGTCGTGATCCATGGTTTTATGTTGTAGTTTTTGTTATTTCGCCGAGATATGACCGTGTTCTTCTGAATTGCGTGTTGTACATTTTTGATTAGGTACAACATACAAAACTGCGGATCAGCGGAATTGTAGACTGGGTCAAAGTCGATATTGCGTAAGTCTTCTTCAAGTTTATTTACAATTAAACTAGAAATTGTGCGAGTGACTACTTTAGGTAATTTACAATTTAAAATAAGTAGGGTAGCATTATGGTCGGTTATTGTTGAATTAATTACAAGGGCAAGTGCAGGGAAATTTGACTTGAGCATAATATGGTCCAAACAGGAGCCACCTTGATGTGTAGGAAGTGTGTGAGCAGGAAGCAAACCATAGAAGGCGCATAGGTTAAGGTATTCCTCAGTGGATGCATCAGAATTTTCTGGAAGAATATTGATATTAATATCTCCAATTAAAATAGTATTTTTGAAAGACGATAGGTTCTGCAAGGTGTTGTTTAGAGAGTCAGTGAAATTGCTTATATTTCTAAAAGAGGGGGGTCGATATAAGGCAAGTATCGCTAATTCTGACCCAATTGTAATTAACAATCTGTTACAGTCGTGCATATTTGGTTCCTCGACAGACACATTGAGATGATTTCTTGCATAAACTATCACCCCATCGTTCTGATTGTAATTTGTGTTACTTTTATACATATTATATCCCGGAATTAGTGGAATATTATATTGTTTCGAAAGCCAACATTCGGTTAATACAATAACGTCACAATTTATTTCTAAACGTTGTAAAAATACGGTAAAATTGTCGAAGTTTTTAAAAATACTGCGAATATTTTGGGTTAGTATGGTAAGTGGACTAGTATAGGAAGAGAGATATTGCTTACAGTATTCAACGTCACAAGCGTGGGATTCAGATACAGAGAAATTATCTATGTCATTAATTAAATTATTAATCATAATTATAAAAATAAAATAAAAAACTATAACAAGGGCTAAAAAAAATATGTGATTAGCGGCGCTCTTAGGCGCCTCCATAATCAACAGAATTGATGTACCTTTTTTCAGCCATTATTTTCGCTGGGCAGTCAGAAGCACTTGTCTTGTGATTGCTCGGCTTTTTGAAGTGCAAGCAAGTAGCACATTTTGGTTCCTCAGCCTTCTTTGTGCATTCTTGAATGGAGTGACCCTGATCACCACAGTGGCCACAGGTACTGGTGGTCTCCCGACATGATTTGGCCGCATGTCCGTACTGCTGGCACTTATAACAGCGTGTGACTAGAGTAAAGTCTCTCACAGGGCATGACGACCAGTTTACAAACACTCTGTCTTTTGATATTAGGGCTTTACGTATATCTGCAGATACTTCTATTATATAATTACAGGTCTCAGCGTCCTTCTTACCTGACTTATGGCTTAACTTAATGGAGGTCAAAAAGGTCTCGAGGCTATAATCCTGAAGGGTCTCTGCTAGATTTTGGTGGAATAAACAAGTAAAAACTTCATTCTGTTGCATGGATGAGGGCACTCCGAGAACTACTATTCTAGGCTTCCTTTTTGGGGGTTCGTCTATTGTAAGGCCTGAATTTGATAGCTGCATCGATTTTTTCACCTTCTCAATATCGTCCTTTGATTCAGTGCTTATAATGATGCCGCCATTTTTCGTCTTACGTAGTCCTCTTACCTGAAGCTTCATTTGCTCGGGGCATATAATTTTTTGGACAAGTATTTTAGTCTCCTCACTCGACTTCAGTTTGTCGTTTGGGTATATGGCCACTGAGCTTAAATTTATCGGCTGTATAAAATTGTTGGTACCTTTTTTAACCATTTCAGCGAAGGAATTTCCTGTTACCGGTTTCATTGAAGCTCCGATTGACAGCTTAAGGGCTTGCAGTTGCTGCGACAGATCAATTTGATCTTCGAGTGTTTGGACGGTGGAGTGGGCCCGGACGGCTCTCATCTTAAGGGACTGGTACTGAACAGCCATCTGCGATGTGCCGTGACTGACTTTCCGGCATAGGGCACTTATACGCAGTTTTTGCTCCATGTTTAATTTGCCGTCTGTTACAATAGAGCACACTTCATTAAGGCACTGCTCAATGGACGACATCCAGTTCTGGATTTCCGGCGTAGGTATCACTTCCATCGTGACATCTTCTCTTTGGCTGGGTGGTTGAGGGGGAGGTGCGGTTGCGGGCCCGGGTGAAGGTGTAGGTGTAGGTGCAGGTGCGGACACAGGTGTAGGAGGTGGGCTCCGGGCACATCTGCCACCCCTGCTGAAGGGACTGGTATCCATTGTGATACAAGTAAGTTATTGACTTGTTAATCACTTACACATTTTCACGGAAACGACTTACACATGTTATGCTTACGTATGATACAGTTTGCTTTACTACCGGCTATTTGGTAAAACCAGGTCACGATTCAGCAAGTAATTATTTATTTATATTAGTAAATGTTCGTCACGTCTGTTCACAACAACGTCCTAATACGAAAAAAATATATCGATCCGGAGTATTTTAAATTCTCTCTACTTATTTATATCTTCAATTTGCGCCAAATGCATCCAGCGTCTTGCGATCGGTTCTGCCTGTTAACTACCTACGCCTATGTGGTAACTGGTTTACCATCAATATTTAAGAATTTAGGTTTATTGAGAAAATGAGGACTCATCATTGTCAGTGTAAGTCCGAAAGGTTATGAAACTGTTTTGAACCATCTAGAATTCTAGCTAGACTGCATGGCGCAGAAGCTGTGGACTTGTATTGTTTTGCATATTTGGGTAGGTTGAAGGATCTATTGGTGCATGAATGACATTGACAGGGGGGCGCTGTTGGTAAACATTTGTGACAATGTTTCGTGAAATTGTATCGAAAAAACGAAATGGCGGCGTTAGTTCCGATTTTGGCCACGCGCCAAAAAATCCTGGAACAAGTATATTTACCGCAAGCTCCTGCGTGCAGTACTCTAAGCTCCCTTCCAAGCAGGCAAGCAGCTCGTCTTAATTCGCACTCGCTGTCGTGTGTGCGCGAGTCCGAGCCGCAGACGGGCCGCAGCACCGGCTCGCACGCCGGGGCGCAGGCGCACACGGCTCCGCCGCCCTCCACGCGGCACTCCGCGCCGTGCCGGCACTCCACCTCCGCGCAAGGGTTCACCCCTGCAAGCAGTTAGTAGATAAATAAGATTCTGACCTACCAATATGCAAACACAACTTGGCAGAGAAACTTTTGAAGCTAGTGCTTTTTTTCCCTTTTATAAAGTAGGTACCTATCACAGTTCTCTGCCTAGCCTTTTCCCAACTATGTTGGGGTCGACTTCCAGTCTAACCGAATGCAGCTGAATACCAGTATTTTACATGGACCGACTGCATATCTGACTTCCACAATCCAGTTACTGGATAACACGATACCCATTGGTCAGACTAGTTGTCAGACTGTCGGGCTTCTGACGACCCGTAACGACTGTCAAAGATACACATGGTTACCCCTTCAATCACTAACCGGCAAGCATAGCTTAACCTTGTGGGTCCGCCCGTGCGGCTGTTATTACTTAGCCACGAGCCCCTCCACCAGGTACCTATCACACTTGATGATAAGTAAATAAGTAATTTAAAAATAACTTTAACCGTTATGTAACTACCTATAATAAAGAAATCGTCCAATATTCAGTGGAAGACACTTTATTCACGTATTCTTTATTATAGTCAGCACTTGGACTGCTTTTTAGTCTTCGCATTAATTCAGTTTGAACCTAGATGTTGACGATGACGAATACTTAATTCGGTACCAACCCACAATTTTGCAAAACAAAAACCATTTATCATGGCACTTTTCTTTACTTTAAACCAAGTCTTAATCCCCACTTACCAGAACTACACTGTCCCTTAAAAATAATCTTCAACTGTTTTCTAGCTCGGCAGGATTCCCGATGCATCTGACACTCGTTGGAGTATGTCTTGCCGTCAGAGGCGCACACAGGGGAGAACTCCAGAGGACACGGCTCGGCACAGCGGCAGGATGGGGAGCGGCGCTCGTCCAGCTGACACACCTCAGGGTCGGGACAGGTGACTCCGGAACAGGGATCTGTAAACAAAGTAACGTGGTGTTAACTTTTTTCGAACTTTGTTGGTGTAACCTTGGCTAGGCAAACCGAGGCTTCAAACTTTAAGTCGCAAACGCGACTGCTGAGCTCGTCCTGGGTTCGATTACCACTTCGGACAAAGTGTTATTGAGTGTTTCTTTCAAGAATTTCTCAGTCCCGAAACACCGGTCTTTGTCCAGAGTCTGGATTTAAGCCTGGTTGGTGACAATAGACTCGCCTCCTAAATTGAACTTATACATAACTGGTAAACTGTGGGTAGGTATACTAGGTGTTCAGGCTTTACAAAAAGCCTTCAAAAAGTGGCAACATTTTAATATATTATTACAATGGCAACATCGCCATCAGTGTCAGAGTCACAGTGACGTTGTGACTTTTATATTTTATCTGTGGACTTTTTCCCGCCTCTTGGCGCCAATATTCAAAAAGAAAAGCCTTGATGTAACATCCTCGTCGTAAAATAAATAATATTATACAATCAATTCACCTTTTTTGCACCATTATATCCCCAAAGATATAACATGGTGGCCCATGAGGGGAACTAAAACAAGAAATCCGCGACCACAAAGAAAAAATCTTCGTCGGAATTGCTACCTACCTACATACGAGGGAATCGACGCCGAAGCCCCCGAAGCCCGCCAAGTCGAGAATCGAGAGCGTCAACGCGTCGCCCCGAAGTTGAGTGCCTTTCCGTCATTTAAAACCCCTAAATACCTTTCCTAATACCAAAATATCCATATATAGCAACCATTTGTGTAAATAAGGTGATTACAAGAATTGTAAATCGGGTCTCAGCTCAACGTTTCAATAGTACTTGCCCCCAATTTACAAAATACGAGTATTAGTGTCTCGATATTTAGTAGTCTGCCGACTATTTCAGGTCATAATCGCCGTGCTCGCTTCTCTGCCAGATCGAGAGTGCATAACTGTCTGGCTGGCGCTCCACTGATCGTGCGCACCCGGCTTCCTAATCGGCAGGTGACACCGAGACGAGGAACGTGAGCCCATTCTTTTTATTGTCTTTGTGATAATTCCTCAACTTTCATAACAATCTTTATTCACAATGCCTGAAGCTAAGCAACGTTATAAAGAATTGTTAACAAAAAGAGCATCCGCTAAAGGGCAAATTACTAAGTTTAAAAACTATTTATGTAACATTTCTAAACAAGAGGAATTGAATAACATTCAATTGACCGAGTTAAATTTAAAGCTCGCAAAGTTTGAGGCATTATCTGTTAAAGTTGATGACTTGCAAAGTGAAATAGAGGTTCTGAGTTCTGACAACATTGATGCTGAAATTGATGAACGAGACAACATTGAGCAAGACATAGTAATTAACATAGCCACTGCTAAGAACTTATTAGACATGTTTTCTCAGAAAAATGCATGCGAACAGAAACATAGTTCTGATCACTATGCTTCATGTTGTCTGGAAGATCATAAGACTTTAGGATTAAAGCTCCCACAAATACAAATAGCTAAGTTTAATGGTGAATATTTCCGTTGGTTAGAGTTTAGAGATACCTTTGAAAGTTTAATACATAAAAATGACCGTATTTCTGAAATTAATAAGTTTTATTATTTAAATTCATACTTACAAGGTGATGCAGCCAGAATTGTTTCCAATCTAGAAGTTTCTGCTAAAAATTATACTGAGGCTTGGAAGCTGCTTTGTCAACGGTATGATAACAATAGAATATTAATTGATCATCATCTTGATTCATTACTGAATATAAAACAGCTTCCAGGTGAGTCAGAAGAAAAATCTTTAAGATATTTAGTTGATCATATTACTAAAAACTTACGTGCCTTGGTCAGCTTGGGACAACCAACGGATAATTGGGATATAATTATTATATTCATGTTGTCAGCTAAGTTCAATAGTCAAACCTTGTTGAAATGGGAGGAATATCGCAGTAGTTTAGGAAGTCAGCTACCAAATTTAGAGCAGTTTTTTAAATTTATTACGGATCGTGCTAGTGTACTTGAATCTGCAAATCGAAGTTCTAATAATTCTGGCAACATAGATTCAAAGAAGCCTACTCCTCCTCACCGTTTAACACCAAATAAACAAAGTCAAAGGAAGAGTCAGAATAACAATGTTAAATCTTTTGCAAGTACTAGTGATAATAATAAGAATAAAGGACTGAAGGGTTATTCATGTATTGTTTGCGACGAGCGTCATAGAATTTATGACTGTCCAACATTTAAGGCTAAGGGTATTGATGATAGAATGACGGATGTGACAAGGTATAAACTTTGCATTAACTGTTTGAGACAGGGTCACTCCGTTAAGGATTGTCGATTCAGGTCATGCCAAGAGTCTGGCTGCACTGAGAGGCATAATAGCTTGCTACACCGTCCGCCAACGTCGGCATGTCTCGCTTCGGTTGATGAGCCAGGTGAGATAGTAGCAAACTATTCTAATAAAAATACAAGTCAAATAATATTGTCAACAGCCATGGTAGAGGTATCGAATCCATTTGGCCAGCAAAAGGTCAAAGTTCGTGCACTATTGGACTGTGGCAGCCAATCATCTTTTATAACCGAATCCCTAAAGATCAGGTTATCATTAATGTCCCGTCCCATTGACACTCTAAAGGTCATTGGCATAGGAAACACATTAACAAATAATGTTATTGAAAGTTGTAATATTAAATTACAATCAATAAATAGTAAGTTTAACATAAGTTGTTCATGTCTTGTGTTGAAGGAATTGACAGGTAGACTGCCGAAGGTTCCCATCCATATTGGTTCTTTGAAGTTACCTGAAAATATTCAGCTGGCTGATCCCATGTTTCACAAACCAGCCGACATAGATGTCTTGATAGGTGCAGACTTATTCTGGGACATTCTAGGTACTGAACAATTTTCATTAGGTGTCAAAAATCCTAAGTTAATAAGTTCACAATTAGGTTGGATTGTATCTGGTCCCATAGAATCGGTGAAGCCGCATAAAAATGTTCACTGTAATCACAGTATAGTTTCCAAATGTGATAGTAGTGATGCTAGCATTGATAATATGCTAAGTAAATTTTGGGACTTGGAAGAAATTCCTGGAAAATTAATTACAAGTGAAAATGAAAATGAATGTGAAAAACACTTTCTCACTTACACAACTAGAACCAATACAGGTAGGTTTTGTGTAAAATTGCCACTAAAGGATACTGCTGATTGTTTAGGCGATACTTACAAGTTAGCTAAGCGACGCTTAATTAACATAGAAAAACGGTTAAAACGAAACGCTATGTTAAAATTAGAGTACACTAAGTTTATTAATGAGTATGCTGAGCTAGGACATTTATCTGTGTTAAATGATAAATTTAGAGATAGGATAGGTCCATGTTATTACTTGTGTCATCATCGGGTTCTTAAACAGGAAAGTGAATCTACCAAGCTTCGTGTAGTATTCGATGGTTCTGCTTCTTCCACTTCCGGTTGTTCTCTGAATGACATATTAATGGTAGGTCCCACCGTACAGGATACTCTTTTCTCTATTTTGATACGCTCTAGGCAATACAAGTATTTGCTTACTGGCGACATCGAAAAGATGTATCGCCAAGTCTTAGTACACGAAGATGATAGGTACTTGCAACTTATCTTGTGGAGAAAAGAGGAATCTGATCCTATTCAGACACTTAAGCTCAATACTTTAACCTATGGAACAGCAAGTGCAAGTTACCTGAGTACGCGCTGTCTATGGCAGGTAGGGCAGGAACAGGATGATGAGCTCATAAAGTGCATCATCCAGAAAGACTTTTATGTTGATGATCTCATAACAGGTTCAAATGATTCACAGCAATTAATTTATATACATAAGGCTGTATCTGAAGCGTTAAGGGCAGGTTGTTTTAATTTAAGAAAATTTAAAACAAATCATTCTTCTATTTTTGACAATGTAGATATGAATGAACAAGATAGTTTAATTTTTAGTGAGTCGTCTAGTACGCTAGGGTTGGGCTGGACTCCATCTAGTGATACATTTCATTTTCCTATAAAGGGATTCTCACATGATAATAGTCTAACCATAACAAAACGATTTATTACCTATGTCAAACGCTTTCAAAATATTCGACCCATTGGGTATCTTAAGTCCAGTTGTAGTCATACCAAAGATAATGATACAAAGACTTTGGCAACATAAGTTAGACTGGGATCAGCCAGCCCCTCAGGAAATAAGGGATGATTGGACTAAGTTTTCTGAAAATATAAAGTATTTATTTAATTTACAAATACCTAGATTAGTTATAGGTGAATCGCCTCAATTTATTGAACTACATTCATTTAGCGATTCCTCAAATTACGCGTATGGTGCGTGTGTTTATATAAGAACGATTAGTCATAATGGGGACATCACGGTCAGATTGCTATGTGCCAAATCGAAGGTGGCTCCTTTGAAGCCTACTACCATTCCCCGCCTGGAACTCTGTGCAGCCTTGCTCGCCGCTAAACTGACCAATTCTGTAACAGACTCGCTCCGTTACAAGCCGGATAAGCTAGTGCACTGGTGTGACTCCACAGTAGTATTAGGTTGGATTCGTAGTGACGTCAGTAAATTAAAAGTATTTGTAGCTAATCGTATTAGTGAAATTAAAGAATTAACTTCTTATTCAGCGTGGCGATATGTTCCCACGGATTCTAACCCTGCTGACTTAATATCACGGGGAGTAGATGCTAAACGCTTAGTAGCAATGCCGCTGTGGTGGACTGGGCCTAGTTATTTATTAAAAAATGAGTTTGAATGGCCTATGTTAGGTATGAATGATTCCAAAGAGTTACCGGAATTAAAAGTACATTCGGCGATAATTAATCAACCTATCATTGTCTTTGATAAGTATTCATCTTTAACTAAATTGCAAAGATCGTTTGCTTATGTTCACAGATTCATATTTAATATTAAAAATAAAAATAATAAACGTGTAGGTATATTGTCAGTTAATGAACTGCGAGAGTCATTCCATTCTCTATGTGTTATCGCTCAGGATCAAGCGTTCCCTATGGAGTATGATATTCTAAAGAAAGGTAAATCTTTGAAGAGTAATTGTAAATTATTATCGTTGTCACCATTTTTAGACGAACAAAAACTAATTCGTGTCGGTGGACGAATTGATGCATCAGCACATTCATATTCAAAGAAACATCCAATTCTACTTCATGCTTCGCATAGGCTAACTAAATTATATTTTGAAAGGGAACACATAAACAATATGCATGCTGGTCCACAATTGTTGTTAGCGTCTGTTAGAGAAACAGTGTGGCCAATAAATGGTAGGCATCTTGCAAGACGTACAGTCAATAATTGCGTACGATGTAGGCGAATACGAGGTTTGACTCTGCAACCCAAGATGGGTAATTTACCATCTCAACGTATTACGCCTGACTATCCTTTTATATCCGTTGGTTTGGACTTTGCTGGTCCATTTTATATTGTAAATCGTAAAGACGACCTTTACGATTTACAATATAAAATCAGTCGTGTAGTCAAATGTTATTTATGCCTTTTCGTCTGCTTGCGGTATAAGTGCATTCATCTCGAAGCAGTCAGTGACTTATCGAAAGATGCATTTATACTGACACTCAGGCGTTTCATCGCTCGTCGCGGCAAACCGACGGAAATATTTAGCGACAATGGAAGCAACTTTGTTGCCGCCGCTAAGGACATCGGATCCTTCCTAAAAGATAATCACGAGCCTTTGTCTGATTTTGCAAGTCAACAATCTATTAAATTCACGTTCATTCCGGCTTACACTCCTCATTTCGGTGGCATTTGGGAAGCCGGGGTTAAATCGGCAAAATATTTCTTAAGGCGTGTCATCGGTGACAGCCATTTAACTTTTGAAGAAATTTGTACATTATTTGCACAAGTGGAAGCTATTCTCAATAGTCGTCCCTTATCCCCCCTTTCCTCCAGTCCTGACGACCTCCTTTCCCTTTCCCCTGGGCATTTCATCATTGGGAGGCCGTTGACCGCTCTGCCGACACCAGATCTGACAGACATCAAAGAAAGTCAGTTGCGGCGTTATGAACGTCTAGAAGCAATCCGAAGACAATTTTGGAAAAGGTGGCAGAAGGAATATCTGGCAGAGTTGCAACATCGAACCAAATGGCGAACGAATACTTCAAAACTGGTAGTTGGAGACATGGTGCTCTTAGCAGATGATGGTGCCCCCCCTCTGGCTTGGAAACTCGGCCGTGTTGTTCGCCTCATAACTGGACCTGATGGGATATCCCGAGTGGCCGACATTTTCACCAACAAAGGCTGCGTGCGACGCTCTCTAGTGCGGCTCTGCAAACTACCTACAGCAGAGGAACTTAATAGCTGTTGAAAGTGATCTTTCAACGCCCCGGAATATGTTCAGGCTTTACAAAAAGCCTTCAAAAAGTGGCAACATTTTAATATATTATTACAATGGCAACATCGCCATCAGTGTCAGAGTCACAGTGACGTTGTGACTTTTATATTTTATCTGTGGACTTTTTCCCGCCTCTTGGCGCCAATATTCAAAAAGAAAAGCCTTGATGTAACATCCTCGTCGTAAAATAAATAATATTATACAATCAATTCACCTTTTTTGCACCATTATATCCCCAAAGATATAACACTAGGTACTCACCTGCCCACCCGTTCGGGGTATACAGGCGTATGTATGGTTATGTTATGTACATACTCGTATGTAGGTAGGTACTTTTAGTTCTCAATATCCCAAAACAATGCAACTTCAAATACTTACCACATTTACCGTAATACTTGAAAGTTATATTAGTGTTGGATTCGCAGGCAGCTCTCCGCATCTCACAGTCGCCGGGGTAGTCGCGAGCGTCGCTTGCGCAGAGGGGTCGCGAGCCCTCGTGGTCGCCGTAGCTGGGGCACGACGCGGGGCACTCGCAGCTGTGCGCGCGGCCATCGGGCGTGGGCCGGCACAGCGCACCCGGCCCGCACGTCACGCCACTGCACGGATCCGGTACGTCTGATGATGAGAACAGACGGACAGTTCGATACTTCCTTTCAACTTAAGGTATTATGGAATCCTAGTCCTAGTCTTTTTCTGCTCAAATGGCTGTTTTCAAAATTGTGACTCACAACCACTATCACGACAACTACTACGGTTTTTTTGCGTTATAAATATTTTAGAATAGGCTCCGGCCAGTGGCGGATCTAAGAATGTCGTTTGGGAGGGGCTTGAACCCCGCTGAGGGTAGATTTTAGCAAAGTAAACACTAAAAAAGCACACAACATTTTACAAGCCTCCTCGGCTTGAGCCCCTTACCGCACCCCCTTGGATCCTCTACTGGCTCTGGCTGTCATTAAACGCATAGGCTCATCCATTTTATTAGGCAATCTAGTATGCAATCTATAGGGGATGATCTAAGGGAACAAGCTGGTTACCTAATGATTAGTGTGCTTACCACTAGGGAACAGGTAACAGCAGTCAGCAGCCGCCACCAGCACCAACAGCGCCGGCAGCGTCGCGCTCACCATGGTCCGACTGGAACGCCACAGTTGGCCCTTCTTGCTTCCACCATCACACATCATATATTCGCATTGCACTTTTTTCTACGAAAATATTTGTAAATAATTTAAACCTTTCTGTTATTCTAGTCTAGGTGTGCAGTATACATTCGTAATTTATTCATAATTCAATAGCATTGCGATCAATAACAACAAATTTTGCTTATATTTACAAATTACAAGTAAACTTAATTAAGGGATCAACTTGAAATCTAAAACGTAGCAGTGAATGTTAAGCTAACTCACCCAATTTCCGGTTTTCGCATTACAACTAAAACCAGTGAATGAAAGTCCAACACGTTTATTTATCTAGAAGCGTAGACGACAATGTCTACAAGTAATACAAGCTAGATACTTTGTTTCTGCGCACAAAGTATCATCGCTGTCGCGATACCCCCTCAATCGACGTCGGAGGGCTACTGAAGCTGAACTGAAGCACTTGTCTGAATGAACTCCTTTCGGTCATGCGCACTGCGATATCAACGATATGACCATCGGGAAAGAGACTAATTTAACTGGACGTGCTGATAGGTACTTAGTCAATAACTTAGAAATGTAAGTAAACTAAGTCTAGTGTAGTGTTTATTTTCCTGCATTATTATATCCTATAAACCTATTGCATTTTTTTTATTACATTATAATATTAGTGAGTGTTGATTACCTACCAACTAGGATTATAGGATCTAAGTAGGAAGGTTTATAAGTTAAATAACTTAATTTATTATAAGTAGGTAGGTACGGCTACGTCATAAAGATTCTTATTACATTATGTAATGGACATGAGGTATGACGTGACGTCATACTTTCTATACATCTATTCACCTACCTACCTACGTCCGACTCGACAACCGGAACATCCTGCCCCGCTGCTACAGCTACCTACAGTGCCCGTTGTACACTAATTTTAATATTTTTTGACCACATAACTTGAGCATACCTTACAGTCTCACAAGCTGGCAATTTCGTCACTGCAAGCGAAGCTTTAAAAACATGCTGTCATGCGTCGAGATTATCTGTCTTATGTTTTTAAGTATAGAGGAAGTTGATTTTTTCACGAATCGGATATGGGTTTCCATGCAAAAGTTGTTTAGAAATTAGAATCGTCATCACCCTAACTCTATAGCAGGTAACTAAATCACCAGCCTGGATAATTCAAATTCAAATTCAAATGTATTTATTTTGGGACAGCTAGATCCAAAGGTTAGTATACAAGAACTTAGAAACAGCACTGAAATACAATTACAAAGGACACACCAATTCTATACACAAAAATTTTATACACAAAATGCCCCTGTGCCGAGACACCCCGGCCCGTCAAGATAACCAATAGGGAGATACCTCCCTAAAAGATCACCAGACGAACGAACTGCCTCAACACAGGTGCACGCACATCTTCAGCTATGGTTTTCAGGATGCTGTTGTGACTTCCCCGCACCCTCCTCATAAGTGACACGACTTTTTTCCGAATGACGGCATGAAAATCGTCAGTATGAGCCTGCGCGAACATCTCGGAGGCACTACAGAAACGAGGAAGTCCCAACATCATCCTGAAAATGTTATTGTATTGGACACACAGAGTGTCCAGGGATTTTTTGGTATAACTAACCCATAGACCACCCGTGTACAGACCCTGACAATACGCTTTAAATAGCGTGATCTTGACTTGGTCCGTACAGCGGGCGAATCTACGGGCCAGCATGTTGCCACGGACTGACAGAGCCCTGCGCTCCCTCTCTATGTCGACATCATCCTTAAGGTCGTCGGTAAGGTAATGTCCAAGGTACTTAAACTGCGACACCCTACCTAAATTAATACTATTCAAAGTAATGGGTGGAACAGTTTCCGGACACTTACCGGCGGCCTTGAAGACCATGTACTGACTTTTCTTTACATTGTAAATAAGTCCATGCGACTCGGCATAGGCTTCACAAACCCTCAGCATTTCTCCGAGCGCCCCCACAGTGGGACCCAGCAGCACCATGTCGTCCGCGTAGCTGATATTATTAACACTAATACCACCCATCCGACACGCATGCTGCTGAGTTCCACTATGAGATCGTTATAATCCGTGGCGATACGAGATAAGTTCGAAGGTCCATTCAGAAAACAGGTGTTAAAGCACCTACCAAAGCTTAGGTACCTACTTGCCAAAGGTACCAACATCATAGGTCGCTAACGTACCTAAGTAGCTTACTACACTTTTTGGCTTCTTATCCAATAAGAAGCCACGATCGATACCTTTTGAATATTAATTGGACAAAACTGTGGGGATGTTCATTCCAGGTGAACCTTTAAATGTAACTTTATAAGATCTCATGAATGCTAGTATTTATAATAATTAGATTAGTTTTAAACTAATACAGATAACCAGCGCCGGCCCTAGGGTAGAGCGAGTGGAGCGGAGCGCCAGATAGCAAGGGTCGCCAAAAAGCCAAATGCGAAAAATAATTTCCAGTGGAAAATAACATTTTGATAACACCTTTTGAGAAGCGCGGGAGCATTTTTCACATTGACTTCAAAAAGGAAGAGGTTCTCAATTAGACTGTATGTTTTTTTTTGTTTGTTTGTTTGCTACGGGATTTCTCCGCCAATTATGAATTAATTTTGATGTTTTTTCAATTTTTTTTGTTTATTAGGTCATGCTACAGGGGTGGTCCCATATAAATTGTATTAACTTTGCTTGAGTCGTTTTTGATTTAGCTTCAATAATACGTATTTTTCTCACTTTTCTATGTGGATGATGTTATACTATGATCCTGACACTGTTATTTACAGCAGGTAGTGGTGTTCGAATTTGTGTGGGGTAGGTACTACAACTAAAAAGTGAATTAATCGAATTGCCGCTTTCCCGCCTTTTTTATGTTTCTTTTTCTGTGGCATTTTACCAGCCAGTATTTTTTATCATTGATGATGGTAAATAATAAGCATCTATGTACCTAAATTAAATAATAATTTTGTGAAAATTAAATAATAATTTTGTGAAAATTAAATAATAATTTTGTGAAAATTAAATAATAATTTAGTGAAAGTTAAATTATAAGTATAAAGTCATGTTACAAAATTATTGATAACAGTTTTTTATTACAATTTACGCCGCCATTAACTGAGTAGCTGTTTAAAGATTTGGGCTTGGATGGTTAAAATTTTTGACAGCAGGGAAAATCATTCCCCAGAGACGAAAAGCACTGTTTTCATGCCTCTGATGAGGTAATTTCAAGCATACTTTCCTAGTTTATGAAACGAAAAGTAACTTTTTTTTATCAAATTTTTATTCGTGGGTATCGTTTCTATGGTTTTCGAGGGCGCTAAAGCCGAAAGTGAAGTCAAAATCAAAATCCAAGATGGCAGCTGTGAAAATTTTCAAATGTTTCATCATGGATATCGTTTTCATAGTTTTTGAGGGTGCTCAAGTCGATAGTGAGGTCTAAATGTAAATCCAAGTCGGCGGCTGCGAAAATTTTGTTTGTGCTTTAAATCATACGCGAGAAGGAACTTCTTTCCTGACGAGCCCCCGACCGCACACTTTTTTTATCTAATTAATTAAATTATATTTTTTATAATCAAATAAAGATAATGTTGAATAAAAAAATACTAAGTTTATCATGTTTAGGTATACAGGGTGGCAGGGACATCGACGCGAAAACTTTTACCGTGGATTCAGTACATGATTCTGAACACCCGTTGAAATTTTTCGTCAGTTATTTAAAAAAAACTGCTGTTTCATAGAGAAGTGCTGCAAGATAGCTAGCTAGTGATAGCTAGTTGAAATACAACACAGGATGTCTTGTGCCGTATCGATCGACTGCACGGCAAACCCTCGGATAGCCTGCTCGCGTAGCAGCCGATAATTCAAATTCAATTGATGCCTAATGTTTGTATTAAATTAAATGAATAATAATAAAGAACCAATGAACCATTGAACTGTTCGTGGAATGGTACTCTGGATTATTTGGTTATGTGTATCTGAACCATAGATATAAGCTGTTATTTATATTTCTATGGTCTGAACACTTACCCACCTTTGTAAGAGGAGAGAGTCCCACCGGACTGAAAACACATTCAGGATGCCATTGGAGGAGGAGCGCAAGCGCATCGCTTTCGCAAATCGCGGCGAACCCGTCGACGCACGCTTCCGCAAACATCCCTGACGCGCTACATCACCACGGCATCCTCAAAAGCACTGAAAGCGTTATTGTAGGTACTGAACGCGCAGGTCGCTAAAAGCCCGCTGGGTATAATTGGTCCACAGGCTGCACGTATAAAACGACTGGCAGAAGGCCATAAAAGGCGTTATCTTTACAGAATCAGTACAGCGTGCAAACCTGCGGGACAGCACGTTGCCACGGACAGCAAGCGACCTGCGCTCCCATGTCTAAGTCTACATTGTCTTTTAAGTCATCACTGACCCAGTGACCCAAATACTTGAAACTTCGAAACCCGACCTAAAAGAAACCCTGAGAGTGAGAGTTCAGGCAGCTGTTTGTATGTTAAAACACCCGATTTAAAAACCAACCATTCACTCTTATCGGTATTGTATTTGAGCCCGTGAGCCACTGCATAACTTTCACAAATTTTAAGAAACCTTCTCATTGCATCGATAGATGGGCTCACCAGCACTATATCATCAGCGTAACTGATATTGTTTACGCAAACACCGTCCACGTGACAACCGATTTTAGTGCTACCGAGCTCACCCATCAGTTACGAGCCCCCCCTGCCGCACCCCACAATCCAGCCCATACATGTCAGAATATGAGCCTGTCCACTTAACTGTATTCTTTTGACTACTGCACCAATATCTTAACAGTGATATCACATCAGCCGGGACAGAAGTGTCGTGAGTGAGCTTATGCTAGAGCAGGTCTTAACTGACTAGGTCGAAAGCCCTCGATGAATCCAAGAAACATGCTATTACAGGAGTCTTTCTGTCTGTATAATATTGGCACTCTCGGTTGACAAGTTCGGTCTAAATCCAAACTGACCATCCTCGAGAACGATATGTTTAGCTAGAATCTTATCAAACAGACTATCCAATACCTTAGGCACAGAGTGGCAAGCGATATCGGCCTATAGTTGGAAATGTCGGAGGCGTCACCAGTCTTTATTTTTTATTACTGGCCAACGATCGTATTACTAAGTTCCACAGGTAAGTAACACGCATTAGATAATAAGCTGCTAGTGTATAATAGTTTTAGCACGCAACTTACGGTTATACTCGTCTGAATTCTTAGACGACAAAATTCAACAAAGTAGAAAAGTGGTTGAGATTCTCATGTAATTTTGAAAATTTTTGTTGCCGAATTGAACTACATGCATAACTTAAAAATAAAACGGTTTGGTGGGCAAGTAATGCGTGATTGCACGCAACTGTTGTCTTGAATTTGAACAAAGAGCGTGATAGCGGATCCAAATCTAGCCTCATAACGTGACAGGGCATCCCAACCTAGCCATACAGCGTCGTGAAAGCATCCCAATCTAGGCTCACAGCGTGCCACCATCCTCTAATCTATACTCCATAGGTTTAGGTAGTTAAATAAAGGTAAACAAAAAAAACCACGTGACGAGACAGCTGGCAAGTAACAGACAACATCTCAGGACAACATAATACCTGTTACTTCAGTTGTCATGCTACGTCACATTTGTACTCTTCAATTTAGCAACGTTATAATTCGTTGACGTTTAGAGTTTGGGCTCTTTACAATATATTATATTATTATAAATCTAACAAAAAAAATGTGCTCAAACAGTTACAGCTACGAACAGTAGTTTAAGAATAAATGATAAAGGTTAACATCTAATTTATAAAATTCTCGTGTCAGTGTTTGTAACAAAACTCCTCCGAAACGGCTTGAACGATTCTTATGAAATTTTGTGTGTATATTCAGTAGGTCTGAGAATTAGGCGTGTGTAACTCTTTACAGAACCGACTCACTGATCCGAATCATTGAAGTGTTCCAAAAGATTGGTTCAGTAACAACGTTTCAAACGCATCATTTGAATCTAAATCATTACTTTGCCTCTGTGCTCTTTCCGCGCGACCGTCGCTTGCGAGGCGACTGAGCAGCAGTGAGCGAGAGAGAAAGACTGAGACGCTGAGTTACGTTACTTTAGTCAGTACTACTGAACTGACTCGCGAGTCACGAGTGAGCGGATGACACATTACAATCTATTAAGTCAGAAAGAGATACCAAATGAGATGTGTATCACTCACACTCTCACAGTTTTTCGTTGTCGTTATGCATTTTTGTATCATTTGAGTCAATGATTCAAATGGTCCAAATGAAACATATCAATGATTCGGATTATTTCAGAGATCCAGATGCAAATGTTCCAATCGCAAAAATGATACACTTTGCCCACCTCTACTGAGAATAGGAGGTAAACTATTTTTCATACCCATGGGTGATAACTGTGTTAAGGGCGGGCCACACAATTTTTTCATTTTTATTATATTTTTTTAATAAAAGAGAAAACTATTGTAAAAATCTAATTTGGTTTTATCGTATTTTTAAACAAGAAAGTGTCTTCTTTAATAACCCTTATTAAGATTTTTTACATTTATTTAATTAAATACCTAAACCTACGGAGTATAGGCTCTCACTCTCACCATGCTTGGAACAATAAAAATCACTTTTAAACTTTAATATGTTTATTTATTATGGTATATACCATTTAAGACGTTTTCACTCTTATTACATTCACAATTGCATGTAACAGAGAATAAGACTTTACATAATGTATAAAAATAGGATTGTACGAGTCATGACAGGACTCGGAAATGCACGCAAAATGAGAAATGAATTTACAAATTAAAACTCCTTCCTGTCCACTGCTAAAATGCAATGACAATATGTGCCCCTTCTGCTAAGTTATTCACAATTTCTTGAAATTGCACATGATTTTAAATTACATGCAAACCTACTAACAATAGCTAAATTTTGTACATTTGCTACGACCTATTAATATCACTTGTTTCTGTCAAGTTAAATACATAAATCATGATATGGAGGCATCAAATAAATAGAAAATTGGATTAGACATTAAAAAATATTAAGACTGCGACGAAATTGGAACAATATAAAAATTAATGGTATTTTTTTCTAAAATTCTGTACATTAACCATCAATCGACAGATTCAGCAATAAATAAATTTACTATACAGTCTTACTTACAAAATGTCACTATTAACGTCTCATTTCATATCGATGCGCTTTCGCTTATCACATCATAGATAAACCACAGCACTTTTTGTCACTTAAACTTTACACTTCACGGTTAAACCAGCGTTCTCGGAAAGAGATGTCTACAGGCTATCTATTTACAAAATATAAAATACAATGTTATTTACAAGGCAACGGAACTACGGCATTATGTGGGAGGTGCGCGACGATCGTAATCCCTCCGGTACACCTCCCGCTCGTAGTCCCGCTCGTCGTACGGGTACTCGGGCTGCGTGTAGCCGCGCCACTCGTCGGGGTAGGGCCTCGCGGCCGGGAAGCCCATACTGCCCGCCATGCTGGCGTTGTCGTAGTAGCCGCTGTACGGGCCCGGCATGCCGCCGAAGCCACTGTACCTGCTGGAAACATCAAACACTGCATAGAATCCATATCAGCGCAAGTAAAATTAGTACGAGTTGCGAGCAAATTAACGGGCTCACCTCCTCTTATCGTGTGGCCGCGGCGTGCGCTCCGTGCGGTACTGGCGCGGGCCGGGGTAGGCGGGCGGCGTCCAGGCGGGGTGCGCGGGGTGCGCGGGATGCGCGGGATGCTCGGCGTGTGCGTGCTGCAAGCTGTAGGGCGGCCGCGAACGCGCCGCGCTCACGCCGCCGCTGTCCCGGCGCGTGCGCGAGCGCTCTCGGTCCCTGTCGCGCTCCCTGTCCCGATCCCGCTCTCGGTCTCGGTCGCGCTCTCTGTCTCGGTCGCGGTCCCGCTCGCGCTCCGACCGACTCCGCTCTCTGTACATCAAATCGTCCCGCTTCAGGCTCCTATCCCTATCCTTGCGATCCTTGTGCTTGTGTTTATGTCTGCAGGGATGGACAAAGCGATAATGGCAGTGAGCGACAACAGGAGAGGTTAGCGATTTGATGAGATAAAGAATATTATAATGGAAACGAAAAATGAGGAAGCAGGCGAGCGATTGGAATGAGAGTTGAGTTACCAAATAAATGTTAACACAAAATCCCAGTTTGTATATTGATATTTACCTTTCATGACGTTTATTTTCACTCGGCTCTGGGTCGCACTCTCCTTCTTCTAACTTTCTCTTTATTCCAGAAGTGTGTGCATTTTTGTCGTTGATTTTATCGAATTTATCTCGATCAGTTTTAGGCCTCTTCTCTTTTTTATCATTAGCATTATCAGTTTTGCCATCTTTTTTATGCGACTTCACGTGATTACTATTGTGATTATTTTTATTGTTCTGCAATATGAAATCAGATTTTATAGAAACATCATAAAAATGAGTGGGTGTACTATAGGTTCACCTCTGCCTAACCCTTCAGGGAATACAGGCGTGATGTTATGTTATGTCAAACAAATTAAAAGATACAGTTGAAATGACTCATAAAGAGATACTAACCTTAAGATTTTCTTTGTGTTTACCATCCTTCTTGCTAGACGATTCATTTTTCTTCAGTCCATATTTGTATAACCTATAAAGCTGCTTTGCATCAAAGTTTGTAAACTTTGAAACAAAGTACCAGAGATTACTCCTCCACTCAACTTTCTTTTCAGGATCAGGATATGCATCTACACATATGTCTATTTGGTTCCCTATCTGCGTGAGGCAAGCCCGCGTCCTGGCAACTTGATCTGTTTCAGACAATGTCTGATCTGGATTGTCGAGTGCTCGTAGGGCTTTCTTGACCGGCCTCATTTTTTCTTTGCACTAAAAGAAAAATACAATGGTCATAAAAAAATGTTGATTAATTAATTTAATCTCAATCTATATAAATAAAAATGAAATGCTGTTCGTTGGTAAGCGCATCACTGGAGAACGGGTGGACCGACTAGGCAACTTTTATTTTTTTAATGTCCGTAATAGTCCGAATTCGGTTTTTATGGAAATATTTTTTTTTAAACATTCCAGGATGATTTTCAAATTTGAGAAAACTAAACGTCCCTTTTTTCTATGGGATTTTTGTATGAACTAATGAAATCTGGACAGGACATCTGTTGGGTTATTTATTTTAATGAACTAGCTTAGTTCATTATAATAAATGACAAACTACTTCATATGATAAATATTTCCATTACATACTTCTTCAAAAACTGATGGATCAAGGTCACCAAGAACCTCCAGCGCCCTTGGTTCATTGTTGGCAGTAAAGTGCATGGGTCCAGCATTCTTCTTATTGCGTGGCTTCAGTTTATCAGATTTCCTGTTGCCATCTCTCTTTGCGCGTTTTTTATCTCTGTCTTTTCTATCATTTGACGTTTCATCGTGTGTGGATACATCCTCTAATTTAGTTTTATTCTAAAAATTTAAAAAGAGGTAGAATTATTTTATTGAATTAGAGAAAATATGTTGAGGCCCGCTTGCATCACAAATCACTAAATGCGTTATATCATATTAATTTAATCACTATATTTATAACATCATTCTGTTTTTGTAATTTTCAAAGATTCGCACAAATGGAATGATCTTTTAAATTAGTTTTAAACGCATTTAGTGGCACATATGCTATATAAAAAGGCTACAAACCTTATCCGATTTATCATTTTTACCAGTCTTATTCGATTTCTTATTCTCGTCTGCAGAACTACCGTCATCTTCTACAATATCTTTAGTAACAGGCTCTTTTTGACCCCGTTTAGTTCGAGGTTTCCTCTGTTTTTGTTTGCCGTTCTTCTGATCAAGCAATTTTTTTATAAGTTTTAACAAATACTCGGCACGCGACTGCAGATGCTTTCCTTGAGGTTTCTTATCTTCATTGGTGAGTATTTTATCTCCAATTTCAAATGACGAGTCCATTTTAATAGCTTCCCAAGAACCCATCCCGTATTGATAGATTCCTGCCAGTAATTTGGAGTCATGTGATACACCCCATTCAACATCGAAGTTCGCTGGCCTTGTCCTACAAATTTTTCAATAATAATGATTATAAATTTCGAATGTAAATTCAGCTGCATCCGGTTAGAGTGGAAGCAGACGCGAAGACGAATAACAAAATAAATTGCAATATTTTGTTTTATACGTTTTAGTTACAGGTTTTTAGAAAGAAATATGTTTGGGTTGCAAACCTGAAATCTAATTGCCATTTGAGCCTCTCTTCTTTAGTGTCTGGCAGGAAGACGTCCAGCGCCGCCAGTTCGTCCTGACACGCCGCCATCGTCTTGGCGTTGACAGGCACGCCACCAAGCTTGAACGTCTTTCTCATGTTTTTGCGACCTTCTATTTGTTCATCTGCAATGTTAATGAATGATCATTTGTATCATATTGCTAAGACCACTAAAGATTAAACTGTCCTTCCAATAAACTGAGAATTTTGAGTAACCATGCATGAGTAAATAAATTGTCACACCCCATTCCACCATAGAGGTGAATGTAATGTTATTCCCAGACCCAGTCTCCTTTCATAGAGATAAATAGGACTTGTTCTTGCTAAGTGCCAGTAGTTCAAATAACTACACAATCATTAGCAATTTCAAAATGTTTTGAACTTACTTGCTATTTCCGTTGTGTCATTGAGCACTGCTTTACATCGCTCTTGAAGAATTTCTCCAAGTTTCTTGAGTTCGGCTAAGGGCTTTTCTTGCAATTCAGCATCACACGCGATACTATCAAGATGTTTTAGTGGAGCAGAGAATTTCTTGAAACTCTTGACGAATCTTCGAATCTGGAATTTTATAAGCCGTGGTTAATAATTGAAAAATTGAGAATATATGATTGATTACATCACAGAATTAACTGTGGACGTAAGTTTAAGGTACAGCTCAGCGTCGTTAATAGCAACCACGATAATTAAGTTTAAAATATTTCCTTATGTTGTTGTTGTCTTGTTTCTTACCTCTTGGTCAGTGAAGCCCTTGATCTTCTCCCTGTGCGAGGCGGGAGGCCGGCCTCGCTTGCGCGGGCGGTCGTCGTCGGAGCCGGCGTCGGAGCCGTCGCTCTCGGCGTCTCCGTCCAAGTCGCCGCCGTCGCCGCCTTCAGCCGAACCGCGACCGCGCCGCTTACGACCTTCAGCTACACATGAATATAAACGGTTTTTATGTTTTGAATCTCCTGACATACTGTATTTTGACAAGATGGTCCTCAACTATATTTTTTCACCACACTCGCTCGAAAAGTGGCTCTTATTGTACCACATTTAACTTCACAATGCAATCTATTTATTCGTGCTTTTTACTTTGCATTCCCTCATTGGTGCGGAAAATTGAGCCACGGATAAGTATTTAGTCAAAGACACTCGTTTATTTTTTTTACCTCAGCATAGTGTATTTATGCCTTTTGATGTCTAAAAATGTTATGAATATTAATTTAATATGAAACGGTGTAAATAAATATGTTAAATAAACATTATATTTTATGAAACTATTTGTCATTGTCAACTAATTAAAATTAATTTTGTTTGAAATATAAAAACATTAAGACAAAACGCGAAGGAAATGCGTATTAAAAAGAAAAATTGAATCAAAATGGTATTGGGCCATTCAGTACTAACCACTGTCAGCATTATTCGCTTGAAGATTCTTTCTCCTTGGAGGAAGGTACAAGTCCTCCATTTCTTTATTTTTCTCTTGCTCAGCTATGGTCTTGCGAACATTCTCAGGTATGATATCATCCTAGAAGTTTGGGATTCAATGGTTAATTAAAATAATATAATTTCTAAAATGTATAGCATTTTAATTAATATCGTCACCTACCCAATCTTTTATGTCGTCCTCTGTTTCTTTCTTAACTTCCATTACCGCCTTGTCTTCATCAAAGGCAAAACTAGCAACTTTAAAAGCTGAGAGCAACTCGTCTCCCACCATAGAGGGACCTTCGTCGCGGGTTTCAGCTCGTTGCAAGATTTCGTCAATATCGCACTGCGAAAATAGGAAAATATTGATAAAACTAAATGTTTCACCATTTAATAAAATCATATAATTTAGTAATACTTACGACAGGATCCTCATCATTTTCGTCGTCATCCTTAAACAACTCTTCAGCACCAAATTTTAATATTGCACTTAAGTCTTCTTTGTTGAAAGGATTATTGGCACTTGTGGCCGACGCATCTCGTTTTTGTAGAACGGTCCGCCCAGTAGTGTCCATTCTCTGGATAACGAGGTGATCAAGCACCATTTTTCTTTTAGCTCTTTCAACAATATCTTCTTCTACAGATCTAGCAGTAACTAACCTATAAATGTTGACCTGAAATGTTGCAAAATTTAAATTAAGTTTTTGAACACAAAACAAAAAGACACATGAACAACAAGATACACATAAAATAGATTAAAAATTATAATTACCTGGTTTTTTTGTCCGATACGATGCGCTCGCGCTTGGGCTTGTAAATCATTTTGAGGGTTCCAATCAGAGTCGAATATTATTACAGTGTCGGCAGTGGCCAAATTAATGCCCAGACCGCCAGCGCGTGTTGACAGTAGGAAACAGAAATCCGTAGAGCCCTCGGCATTAAAGTGATCTAAAGCTTGCTTTCTAATTTCACCTTTTATACTGCCATCGAGACGTTGAAAAGGAAAATGTCTCCTTTGTAAATATTCAGCCAAAATGTCCAACATTCTGACCATTTGAGAAAATATAAGCACTCTATGGCCTGTTTCTTTTAATCTACATAACAGCTTATCTAATAGGAGTAATTTTCCCGAGCCTCTTAATAATTTCTGAAACAACATGCAATTGTATTATTTAGCAAATATACATATAAGAGAGGAATAACCTATTAATTAATTAATGTGATTTGTACCTCTACAGCATCAGTCGTGGCGAGTGATGCCCTAGATTCAAAATCTTCGGGCTTGGTCAATAAGGCGTGATTGCAACATTTCTTTAATTCGATAACTATGTTAATAAACGTATTAATAGATCCTTTTACACCCTTTCTTAGGGCACTATAATTTTTGGTCAGGATCCATTTATAATATTGCTTTTGAATCGAAGTCATTTCCACTCTCAATATTTGTTCTACTTTCGCAGGCAGTGATTTTTCTACATCTTTTTTCTGCCTTCTTAAGATAAAAGGTTCTAACTGCTTGTGTAATTTTTCATAACCCTTAGTAGCAGCATCTTCGTGGTCTTTCTCAAATTCTTCCCAAGATTCAAACCTGAAATAAATGAAATTATGAAACTATTGCCAAAAATATCTCCTTCGTACCAAATACCAGTTATAATACTCACTTGTAAGGCATGATGAAATGCAATAAGGCCCATAACTCTTTCAGAGAATTCTGTAATGGAGTACCAGTGACCAATAATCTATGGTTTGTATCAAATTCCTTAAGTGCTTTATACAATAGAGAATCATCATTTTTCAACCTGTGCGCCTCGTCAACTAATAAGCACGCCCAACTAAAAGACCTCAGAAATTGTCTATCTTTGAGTAAAATCTCGTATGTAGTTAAGATGGCATTAAATTTCAGTCTTTTAGAGCTCGCAAAACTCCATTCAAATTGTCTGAGCTGAAAGAAGAATAAAATCCATTCAGTTATGTTAAAGTAAATCAACCAGTCACCCCGTATCCTAACCAAAGCGATCGTTCGCGCAAATACGTGATCATCGAGTTCATTTATGTCACTTGTTTGTTCAGAAAAATTATTAAGTACTTACAATTTCTCGACTACTGAGATCACCAATATAAGTAACAACATTAATATCCGGCGCCCACTGCTCAAACTCTCTTTGCCACGCCGTCATTGTACTTAAAGGCACAACACAAAGGAATGGTCCATAGAGTTGCTGTGATTTGAAGAGGTAGTATAGAAAACAAATAGTCTGAAAACAAAGTAAACAAATTAGAAATATATTGCATCTTGTATTAAGGTTCATTTAATTTTTTAAACTAAATACTTTGAAGACATACCTGTATAGTTTTACCTAAACCCATTTCGTCGGCAAGAATAACTGAGTTGTCTTTACACCAGGAATGTATCAACCAATTCAATCCATCCATCTGATAATCTCTCAATATGTAACTCTGAAAAAAATGGATTTTTAATTACAGATATTTTGGTACAATTACATCTTATTATTAGCAGAAAATCTAAAAGTTCCTCAATAATCTCAATTTGTTAAATAAGAATTACGAAATTGGCTTGATTTTGGTATGACTAAGACAAACAACTAAAAGATTTTTTTTTAAACGAAAATATTTCATCAGTGTTTTAAAGTTTTCCTCATTAACTGTTTCTTTATTTAGAAAAAGAACAATCATCACAATGGCTCCATAAGATTACGTTACTACGTCATGGCTGTAGTAGAGTAGAGCGCCATCCGACTGATATTTCGAACAACTCGACGAAAAACTATCGAACATGCTAATTCAAGCCTGGACCGATAGATGGCGTTGTAGCCCATGTTTTGTATGGCGCAAACATTCGGAAAATAATTATGTAAACGTAAAAGCTAAAAAAATACATTTAAAAATATTTAATTAGGAGTGGAAAATCAAAACTGGAGATGTTCATCACTACAGTTGTCCCAGTTTTAATCAATTCATTTAAACCTTAACCTGCTTTACATTGAAAAAAACATATTTACAAAAGATCATACTAGCAGAAAATTAAGTAAAACCAGACTTACCGCGTCTTTTCCAATGTATTCTGGCTGTTCCTTGACATGGTGAAACTTCGGCCTTCTCCTCAAGACAGGACAATGTCTCGAAGGCGTTGTTTTAGCAGCTTCCCTATGTTTAAAATGTTCTACTTGTGTTGGCCATCTTCTTTCTATTAACATAGTATCTTCCCAAGTCGCATCAGCATACGGAAGTGATTCCCACTTGCAAAAGTACTCGTGAGCTGTTCCGCCGCCTTCTAATTCCCGCGTTTGTACCGCTGGTAAAGCAAACAGTAGTGGCCTTGATAAGTACGACTACGAAACCATGTTTAACACAGTATTTATATTGCTAATTTAAATTTTGTTAGTTCTACTTAAAAATTAATAAAAAACTGTTAAAAATCAATAAAATAATCACCTATTATCCTCTCTACATTGTTGTAAGTCTTCACCAATTCTTGCTGCAATTCATTTTGACATTCAAAGTAATCTATATCCTCAGGACCTGCCTGCTGCCTCCACCATGACAGTTCAGCTTCTTTCTTCATATAATTTTCTAATTTCTTAAGCCCTTTAACCTTTTGTTCATTGATTGACCTCTCAGACTCCCATGTGTTATGTATATGGGACCAGCCTTTCCATTTGATCAGGTACTGAGGCTCAGTGGATTCAGCATCATCAGGATTACAGCCTTCATTAGGATCTCCATGCTCCTCTATATAGTAAAGTGTAGTCACATTTCCAGTGACTGCATAATGATAAGAAGACATTAGCTAAAATTTAACAGTGTATTTGCACCAAAATGCAAAAATAACAGAATACCAAACACAATAATTTTTCAGTTTCATGCAATATTATCATAAATAAAATAGAAATATATCTAAATATCACTAAAATGTAAAGACTACCTCCTTTCTTCCCGCGTCGGATGCCTAAGACCCTTTCAATGGTCTCACTATGGTCTTCCGGTTCCGGCTCCGCCTCAGCTTCACCTTCCACGCCTTCCACTTCCAAAAGATCAGAAGAATCAGTTTGTTCATCACTTGCTTCTTTGTAACTAACTGCAGCGCCCGTACGTCGCGTTGCTGCCCTACAACGACAACAAACCACTCAACAAATGCAATACTCAAGCGACATCTCTTATGAATTAACGCAAACAAAATGGTTTCTGACGTCATCGTCAGACGTCGTCATCTCGGTCAAGTACGCGCGGTGATAGTCACTAAATGAGCCGCCATTTTGTGTTCGATCATAAGAACGAAATTGCTGATAATGTATTTTATACATTATTTATGGAAAAAATACTACTCAAGTGATTATTTGGTCATTAATATTTTCAGGACAAAGTCTTTTGGTTATATGCTGAATGCTACAAATGAAATGAAAAATAAGAAAACATTATTAAATTAACAGTATTTGTTATACTGAAAGAACGGCTAGTGCCTAAAAACAATTCAACAATCGACGTTCGGCCTACTGTCCGATTATTCAATTTTCATCTTAAATTGAATCATTTTCTGCTATGACTTGCAGTTTATTATAGTTTTACAACGAATATTTTGGCCGAATGTTAGAGATGAACGGATATCCAGCAAGTATCCAGTATCCGGCCGGATACTGGCAAGTAGATAAATATCCGGCGGATCCCGGATCTTCACCAAATTAAAAATTCATAAAAATGGAAAATTGTTTCTATATTATTAGATGGCAAGCAAATTGACGACCCAACTACTAGATAATAAGTGGTCAGGGTCACCGTCAGCAATAGAAAGAAGCAATACCAGCACGCATAGCATAACCGCAGAAGAAAAAGTTCAGTAAGTAAAAGTTAAGTTCAGTTGACAAAACCCGTTTCTACCCGGTTGTCATACTACGCGTGCAGATCGCAGATGTGAAATCTCAGAAACGAAACTAAAAACAGATAGATCGTCGTGTGACTTTAAAAACATCTTAATCCATATCCTTCAAACAAGGAACACAGAAAGCCCACTGTAGTGCCTACTTCTATTGATCGTCTGGTTGGAAAAAAACATAGCATAGAAGTAATACCTATACAGGGTGGCAGGGACATCGACGCGAAGCCTGTTACTATAGCTTCAGTACATGATTCTGAACCGAGGGTGCGTTGAAATTTTACGTCAGTATTTTTTTTTTATCAGCTTTTCCATACATTTTGACCGCGTAGGTATTGCTATTTTCTATGAAACAGCAGATAAAAAAAAATAACTGCCTAAAATTTTCGCAGGAAGGTTCAGAATCATGTACTGAATCCGTGGTATCAGTTTTCGCCTCGATGTCCAGGGGTCCATCCTGTATAATAGTTATTTTCGAAGTGATCTAAAATAGTGTAACTTTGAAACGTGTAACTTGTAACAAAAAAAAATTGTCATTCGATCAATATAATGTTTGCTGTATTCGCTCATAAACTACGATGCCCGAATCGACCTGAATCCATCGATCGTACGTACCTTAGTTACGTAAGTTCGCTTAAATGCTAAGACACGCTTTGCGGCAATGTCAGGTCCTATATCCGGCCGCCGGATATTTGATTAGCCTGCAGAGTGACCGGTTATCCCGAATCCGGCCAAACAGCTTAACGTTTTATCTTTACCGTATATCGAATAACATTAACAAACTATAATATTGATTTAAGCTCTTCCTTGTACATATCATTGTCATCTCACAATACTTAATATAGAGAGTATAAATCTAACACATTCTTAGAAATAGACCTGACTTCACCTGACACATCCTTAGAAGATAAAAATAAATATCCTGCAGAATACTGGAAGTATTCAGTATCCGGCCAATACAGTCTGGCCACATACACAGAATAGTGATCTTATATTTGGTATTCGGCCGAATAGTGATCTTATATTTGGTATTCGGCCGAATAGTGATCTTATATTTGGTATTCTGCCGAATACTGATCTTATATTTGGTATTCGACCGAATAGTGGTGCATTTTCTAACGATTATTAAAATTATTCAACAATGTCTTATTTATCATAAACACCAACAAATATTCGACACAGTTTTTCACAAAAGCATATTTGCTTAATTTTCTTAACAATTAATGAAGGTTTGGCTCTTTTTCTCATGAATTTTTGGCATATTTCCTTATGGATATTTAACTAATTCTTTAACGAATATTACATCTGCCGCGACAAAGGTTACCTTTCTTCTTTCAAATATTTGGTCCCTTTTTTGTTGCCATTTTTTTATAGCCAGGAATTAGCTTTGCTTTGCAGAAAATGTATAAAATGTTTGGCAACCATTAGAAAAAAACTAATAGGACAATATTTTAAGACAACACATACATACATTTTGCGAAGTAAATTTAATGAGAAATTAAGTTTTTCAAATACCAAGATTTCAGAGGTGAAGAATAATAGAAATAAACAAGAAAAATATAATTTTAACATGTTTATTTGCTCAATAGGTATTATAAGTAATTTATGTATTTTAAAATGTAAACATGAGCATAGTTTCTTGCAAAAAAATATTATTTAATAGCTTTTGTGAAGTATTTAAGTCATTTCATTACCGCTGTAACTTAATAGGGTTTCCCAAGTTGTGTACCTGATTCGATTTCCTATTGGTAAAAACGACGAAGTTTCATACAAACTCATCCCCCCTCAGTATAATAACGAAAGTGAGTCTTTCGATATATAACACTAATTACAAGCTTAGCAGCTTGAAATTTTGCACCAGAATTATAACTTATTATAGTTAGTTATTTACATTGTATCTCAGTGAATTTAAGATTTTTAAGATTATGGATACTGTAACATCTTACAAACAAATAATAAATTCCAAACATACAGGGTTATTGGTTATAACTATGTCGGCAATCCATTAAAGGGATCTAGGAGAGGTCATTTGCAACTAAAAGACCCCTTTTAACTCCTAAGCAAATTTCAACAATTTTCGAGCTATTTAACATTTTATATTTTTATTTCAATGATTTTTTATAAAATGTCAAATTACTCGAAAATGGTTGACATTGACATAGGGGTCATGAGGGGTCATTTGGTTGCAAATGACCTCTCCTACATCCCCTTAACGGAATGCCGACATATAACCAATAGCCCTGTACAAATCTAATAACTGGGGAATTGACACAAAATTACTTGATTCTTGTTTTAAATATCCATAAACAAAAACTTGAACCTAGACAAATAAAATGGTTTTTGCTTGTACACATAAAATCACCTGTTATAGAGTCCAGCTTTAATATCGTTTTCACCGCAGCTCACCTAAGAGAAATTATAACATAATAATAGGATTCTTACCTTTTGTTTTCATCATCAGTGCCTTCTGAACTTTCATCCTCATCACTGGTAAATCTTCTACGTGTTGGTTTTCTTTTCCTGAGAGGTACACTTCTTTGGCCTGGTCGTTTGGAGGGTGGAGGTGGTGAACCTTTTAAGTCACTATCACTATCTGAAGAGTCTGAATTCCATGAATCACTAAAATATTAGATTTTTGTTAAAAAAATGAACAGTTTTTGATATTACAATGATTTGTTTTTTTTTTTTTACTACCTTTTTTTTCTACTTTTTCTACTATGTGTCCTGCCTCTTTCACTCGAATCACTATCTGCTAATTTAAGTCTATCTGGTTCTTTTCTTGATCGGGCTGATCGCCGGATTCCATATATGTCTGGATTATCCTCCCACAAGTCAGACTTTAACTTGCTATTTCGTGACTTAGATTTAGAGGGAGAGTCATCATCTGAAGAATTTTTGTCAGTATGATGGTCAGATTTCGATGAGTTGGCATTACTGTACTTAGGTGATGATTTTGTATCATCACTATGATGTGATCTGCCCAATGACTTCTCAGACCCCGACCTTCCAGATCCAGAACCAGATGAACTAGACCCGCTTTCACTGTTAAATAAAGCTATGATTATAAAACAATAAAAATGTTTGAAAAGACAACAGATTTATGTTAAAATCACAACCCACCTCTCACTTCCTGATCCGGATCCACTGGAATCACTCTTCTCACCTTTTTCGCTATTCGAATCACTTCCAGACTCGTTCATGAATCCCTTCTGAAACAAATATCCACATTAATAGTGGCTACCAAAACAATAATACATTAAGTCATCATTACTTAGCTGTAATATGTTTCATAAAACAGAAATAATTTCTTCTCAGAACTGATGAAAGATGAAAATAAATAATTTATAAATATTTAAAAAGTTATATCCATTACTAAAGTGTGAATTACAAGTTAAAATCAGTATCCAATAACTATTCTGTATTTGTTATTTTTCTATACAGATGTTATAGGCTTCCTTAGCACAGTACCTATGTTCAAGAGGTTAACGGCCCAAGAAAATATGGTTTTTTTTTTCAAGCAAATAACAATTAAATGTTCTTAACATTGATCTGTCTTGAGTAACACTGATTCTATCTGATCTGGAACCTGGCAAGGACCGAAAAAGCGAGAAATAATAATAAATAACCTCAAAGCATTGCGCATAAAGGCAGAAAAGCTCAAAAACTTTGGAAAATATAATAATATATAATAAATTTGGGGAGAGGTGCAGAGTATTAGAATTTATACCAGTATTTCCACTTGAAAAAGATGGGAATTAACCAGAAACACGTAACATAACCTCAAATGATAGTGTCTTCAGATGTAATGCTCAGCAAGACCAATTTTCAAAGCTAAATTGCAAAAATGGGTCCCTTTTCAAAATCATTTTCACTGCGTGCTATGGCAAGATTACGTAACAAAGAATCATCGCAAACACTTTCTTGCGTGGGACAAGAATGTTTTCATACATAAAAACAGCGAAATGTATTGTAAACAATCACAAAAACCCTCAAATTCACTATTACGTCTTAAAATTTCACCCTGTTTCGGGGCCACACCCAAGACTTCTAGAACGTTCCATGAATATTTTCAACCTTTAAATTATAATAAAATAAACAAATACACAAAAACAATACAGGAAAAGCCTTTAAAATCACTTACCAAGTGCATTTTGTAGTAAATTCAAGGAATACACGGTTTCTTATATAATTAACGACCGAAACGAAGGAAAACTTGATAATTCATTAACAAAAATGTTAAGAAAACACACGACAACAAATTTTTCGGCATATTTTTATGATAAGCGAATAAAATGCGAAAAAATATTTTGCAGTAAAATCTTGTCAAGCGACGCCATTTTGTCGTCGAATAAATTGTGGTGACGACGGAAATGAAAGAACAGTAATTTTGCCACAAAACTTTAGTTAATTTAAGGTAAACAGAGACAATAACCACTAAAAAAATTAAAAACGAAACTTTAGAGCCGTCAGAAATACTACTTCTGTACTGGAAATGATGCGAGCACCGCGCACTGCCAGCGAATCTCGAAAGCTACAGCCATATTGCTATCTGCCAGCTGCCTGACGAAATAATTGGTAGGGATGTGTCAACTAAGTATTCAAGACTTTTATAACTGTTACTCACAGAAACGGGAAAATACTACGTTTAAGCGAATATACCACGTTACAAAATACAAAAACACAACAGAACGTTTCAATTCAACTTCTGTTCAAAAGTTATTACGAGATAGACCAAATTAATGATTGAGAGATTAATTTGGCATGTCTTTAACAGTAATTTTGGTTTCAAGAAAAGTTTTTAACAGTTACAGCATTCGTTATTCAGGCAGAGGCGGTGTGGCACGGTTGGACAGGACAGTTTTAACTAGGACCAACCTCACATCAGAAGTAACACTACAAACATCGACTTATACGTGACGTCAATATCAAATTGTTACCTACTATATAGTAATAATCTCCATCGGAATTCCACAACTTCTGACACTAAACATACTTCTGCTAACAAAGGTGTTTAGGTATTAGTAATGTTTAATCTAGTTGATCTGTAATTGCGTAGCACACGATCAATTACAAATTACAATTTGTTTCATTATGACAGTTCAACAACATGCATTGCGTTATTTACGTTGTTGAGCAGACAAATTTTTCAATTATTTCTAAAGCAATGCATTAGCAATATCCTTCAAAATTAATAGATTATGATTGGTCGTGTTACGCAATTAGGGTGCATTTTTTATGTGAAACATCTATAGGAGCGCCTTGGTAGTTAAACCGACTCGTATGCCGTGACGGCAAACGGCATGACGCTATATTATGCCGCCATTGTAAATTAATTAAATACCCATCAATTTTGATGTTTCACATCTGCCGAGTGCGGGCGTCCCGTGACGGTTCTACTCCCTAAGCAATATCCGTAGTTACGGCCGAAGTTACAGAAGCTGAGTGCGTCGATATGTCCGTAAGTGATACGGAGAACAAAGCGCCCGTAATTTCGGCCGAAACTACAGATTTCGCAAGTAAAGGCCCCCGTAGTAGACACGCTGGCAACTGTTTTCCAATGAATAACATTTTTCCTTATATTATTTAAAACACACAAAATGCAACACAATTACTTAATTTTTTTGTATTATTTTTGCATTATTTTTTGTATACATAGAAAATAATTGTGTCAGTAATAAAAATGTGTTGGGTTTTGTGTTTCTTTAAAATATACTCCTTCAACGAAAATGCAAAAAAAAACTACGAATATTTAACTAATTTATTATATAAATTCTAATACTATTATGTTGTTCATCACTATGGGTCGCGTAGGCAATTCTACCAACTACAGCAAGCATCACATCCGCTTTTGTAAAAAAAAAACATTTCGTTTGATATGCTCGATGGTCTGACTGAAATTTCCCCATCAAGATCAAATCAGCCAACCGGAGTCCACTGTTGGATAGAGGCCTCTTTTACAATACACTATCCTCCGCATATGCAGTCAATATAATTTTATCTTTTATTTTACTCCTGTGCCCCTGTGGTACTGTGCCTTTATCTACAAAAATATCAGACCGTTTCCTTATTTTGCTTATCTATCCGATAGAATCACAGTTCACGAAGACGCATCGGCAGCCGCTGCCAGAGGTAGCATTGTCAACACTTTCCATACAAACCAAGTGAGTCTCCGTTTTACTCACACTACGATATAAATCTATCTTCTACTTTCTTCTATTCCCACGGGATCGAGACTTATGCTGGTGAACCGCGGGGCGCTGTTAATCTGAATCTAGAAGTCACCCATGCTCGATTGATCGTCAAAGGTTCCTTTAACTCCGCAATTTTTAAATGGGTTTAAGCTGCCCGGCCCTGCTATTGACAACACTTCGATGCGCCATCGAAGTCGATTGTAGTTTCATTTAGGGGAACGCTACAAATTGGTAATTTTTATAGTAGAATATGTTTTTATATATACCCTAAACAGCTCTAAACTATAGCCCCCCCCCCCCCCCCCCCCCCATAAGATATGCTTAGATAAACATACAGCTTGGCAAAAATGAGTTCGGAAAAAACGAGGGCCAGTGACACACGTGTAGCATGCTCACACTCAAATTTTCTGAATCGAACTAAACAAAAATTACACAAATGTCGAAACAAAATGGCGGCTCGTGACTCGCGGCGATGACAGACGAACGAAACGTTGATTCAAGGCGGGCTACGAGCAAAATTTCAAACACAAAATGACACACGGGCGAGTAAGGTCGTCGATCCATAAGTACGCGTACTTGCTCGTGGGTCTATCACCCCTTTAAAATAATTAAAACAAATTGTTAAAAACGCTGCTTGTGACTCAAAACCATCTAGGACTCGACGGCAAAGTAGTGCCTTCATCATAGGTCTGCATTACTTAGGTAAAATGTTTAGTTCTAAATGTCTCCACGTCAGATTCTTTTAAGTCGACCTGAAACTATGCGGTTGCACCTTAGAGTATGGTTGCACTGGCGAAACATTCACATTACAATTTGAAATAAGTAGGTACAAGAATCAAAACAAAACGGGTAAACAAACCTATATGTAGTACACATGCAGCGGCTTTAGTTGCCGGCGATTTCAAAATCTCACATAAACATAAACACACACAGTTTATGACATCGCTAGCGACATAACGGCTATCAAAATCTGTGTATGGACGTGAGATTTTGAAATCGCCAGCAAGTCGCCGGTGATTTAGCCGCTGCGTGTGTATTTGCAATGGTACTCGTATTTGTCAGTGGACTCGACAAACATCAGAAAAATTACCCGGTTTCATAACACTACGATCGAGTACACATACTAATTCCATGCGAGCGACACAATTTTTAATTGTATTGTGTAATTGTACTTAAATAAAACCTGACATGGACATCATCACAATCACACAATCGCAGAACTCTTAGTTTACTAATCCATCAATACGGATTCCTAGAGCGATTTATCATTGGAGAATTTGGAGATTATCATCCGAGTTACTCAAGCTACGGTTTCATAAATGGCGGCCGCAATTTTAACGGCCGCTGTGACGGCTATCATGAAAATGATGACAGCGGCAAATATTTAAATCGAAACGAAACAGAAAAGCGACTTTTTTACCCGGTAGGGCGAATCTAATCGCATCGAATCTTCTCGCTACCGTTCGCCACCTAACCAAAGAAAAAGAAGAAATTTGTGGAATAATCACAAATAAATATTTAGCGAGCACTGTGAGGTGTGAGCGCGTTCACGAGCAGTGGTGCCAACTCCAAAAGATTAAATTCTCGATAATTTGAACTTTTGGAGTCGGCAACACTGCTCGTGAACGCGCTCACAGTGCTCGTGCTCGCTAAACGTCGAAATATTCGTTTTTTATGGAAAATTATCAAATAAAAGAAAAATCTACAAAAAAAAACCCTAAATTCAAATCAAATAGGAATTCAAATTGCTTTCAAAGACAATGAATAATTTTAAACTAGAGTCAAAGTGGAAGTATATGCCAGTACTGGCGCTAGCAGCCCAAACCGTAAATATGTATTGTTATAGTTTTTGTTGATATTTTTCATCTGAAAGGCATGTCATGACGAAAGCATGACGATGACGATTCACATGACATCGTTATGTGATCGTTATGCGCTCACGCGGAACGGGTGTTAGCACGCTCAAATGAATGGGGAAGAAATCGCAAAGCTATGAACAGGTGGCGCTGCTAACGCATTGCCCATAACATTTTGATCTCTCAATGTTTTTCGGGTTTAAAATAATTGCAACAGGAACTAGCGTGTGTTTTTTGATAATATATTCAACGTGGACTGTACATCCACTTCACAGGAGCTTCACTAAGAGGCCGAAAAGCGGATTTGGTCAGCAGGTATTTACAGCCAATTTTATTGTTAATAATAGAAGTAAATAACCCAATTTTATAAATAGCAACACGTCGTTCATTTATTATCGTAGTTACTATAAACTTTTACGTACTTACACAGTAGTTTTATAACATATTCGATGTTTCATGAGCTACGAACATAACCTAGAAATTAAAATCTGAATTTGAAATTTGTTACAGAATCGAATCATTACATAGAAATTTTTATTTTGGGATACCTCAGCAGCATGAAACGAATGATACCAAGATGGATCTTCCACCTCCAGACAGTTATCATGACATAAATAGCAGCACAAAGCTTCTTTCCATAACAAAGCAACATATTCATCTTTACTACAATGAATAAGTATGTACCTAAGATGAGGTTAATAAACGTGTATTTTAATTATTATAACATTATTATACAGAGTGGCATGTTTTTGTCAGATGCAGTCCAAACTTTTTGGAATCAAGATTTGTATGTAGTTTGACAGCTAATGTCAGCCAAGCGTTACCAGCGACACCTTCGGCAAAAGTTGTCAGTTTTCTTCCCCATTGATTACAGCCTGAAGGCTTGTGGCAGACCAGCGCAATTTCTAAGAAAACTTCACAGTATAACAATAACCGGTGTCGCGTCGCGCGACAAGTCGCGCTGGTCTGCACAAGCCTTGACTCGGAACGCAGATAAGCAGACTAGTTGTGGGGCGGACTGTTACTGGTGAAAATGACAGATTTTCATGACATTGACGTCTGCGACGTGACGTGACGTATGACAGAACCGCAGCTTTGCAAAAGTAAAATTGCTTCTTCATTCTTCTTCTTCTTCACAGAGCATGTAACTAATCTAACTGTAGGAGTGTAGGTAAACTAATTAAATAGCAATGATAAAAAGATGTCAAAAAAAAAAATACAGTGTTATGTGAATATGTGAAGTGCAGATATTTTAGCATTTGTGTTTTTGCATGTTAATACTATTAAAAAAAAGCAGTGCAAGTAGTAACAGAAAGTCATTTTGCGGTTTTTGTCAGGATCATTTTTTAGGTAATTATCAAAGAAACTGTATTTCATTGTTTTTTAATGACTTCTTCTTTTCGTGTGGTTATTGAATAACCTGGTGACAGAGTTAAAGCCGCCCATGGGTCTCTGACTTGGCTTAACAGGCCGTCGAGAAATCTCAGACATCCCGGTTTCCTTACGATGTTTTCCTTCACCGAAAAGATAGAGGTGCGTGCCTTGGGTTCGAACTTGAGACCTATGACTTGGCAGTCTGACGGTCACACCACTAGGCTATCACTGCACTGCATTTAATGACTAGTAGTGGCAAAATAATTAAGTTTATAAAAACAAGGAAACGCCCGGTCTGTGGGACGACTTAAAGGAACCCTGCTATTGTGCCTAATTTACACATATTTTTCATAATTAACACATATTTTTTGGCTCCTAATCAAGTTTCTTTGTTTACAGCTACAATGGCTCTGATTACGGACCTTCCAGAAGAAGTGATTGTGATGATTGTAAGAAGACTAGATTTTTCGTCACTGTGCAGCATTTATAATGCTTGCAAATTTTTCAGAAATATACTCAGTTTGCATGGTGTTATTTTAGAATGCAACATATCTCTGAGTATAGTGGCCACAGTGAACACAATGAAGCTAAACTTTTTTAACGCTATATCAAATCATCTGCTAAAGCTCAACATGTGTGGCGTTCCTGACTTATCCAAAACAAAAGTTTTACCAGCGTTTAAGAAGTTAAAACGTCTGAAAGTTTTAGATATATCATACACAAATCTAAATATTTTAGATTTAATGGCAATACATAGTGTATGTCCAACTCTGAAAGATATTACCGTTGACTTTAAATTTGGGCCAGTTATTCAGATAGCAGAAGATGCATTGCAGCAGTGTCAATCACTTTTTGAACATTTTGAAAATGTTCATTTTGTGGGCGCCTTATACAATTTGTTATATTCTATGGTAGTACTTCATATTTTAAAGAAATCCAAATTAGGCACACTTAAATTCAGTGTTGTCGAACTAGATACTGTGCATACTACATTTACTACAAAGACAAATACGGGTTGTGAGACACCTCACTTTAGCCACTTTGCTGCTTACTGGTTGACAAACTGGAGATCAAAAAGAATATTTGAAAGTATTAGCAGTTTCCCAGTCATTTCAAAGATACAGTTTAAAAACTATGAATTTTGTATAATCTACACATCTGAGAGGCATGTTCCCTCAGTTTATGCTTCACCATTATTTAAGAAATTCTTCAGTGAACATTTTAATGTGAATATACGAAGTTATGCAGACTACGAGAATGATCGTAAAGGTAATGTTGCTTTATTGCTATGGAACAGAGAAACCACACAATTTGATGACATATTTTTTCATAAATTGTATAGCCGTGTTAAGCCATGTTTCCCTTTTTATTATGAAGCACTCTCTGATGTTAGCTGTCCACAAAATTCTGATTGGATCTATACAAAACCAAGACCTATTGAGGTGACCAATCAATCAAATCAATCTGAACAATTACTAGACAGAAGGAGGATAGCATCAATGCCCAATGTAATACTAGATTATGATAATTTTTTGAAACACAAACTTAAGGCCCAGCTAACTTTACTTTTTTTACCAAATCAGATAGTATCAGCCTCTCTGCCATGGAATGGCCACTATTTTAGTAAAATTACATTTTTAAGTCTAGGTGGGTATGTAAAATATAATAAAGATTTCTTCTTAACATTATTTGAGCGGTGTCATAATCTAGTTACGTTGTCAGTTGAAATTGCAGCTATTGCAGCATGCAGAACTTCATATGACATTCTTCATGCTATAAAAGCAAGTCAGTCCCTGAAAAATGTACGCTTAATTGATAAGGGAATGGATTTCAAACAGTTTTTTGATTTATTAAGTAAGTGTAAAACTTTAGAAAATATTAATTTAGTAGATACGAAGCAATGGGATTTTTGTCCAATTGGTGACCCTACTTTATTAGTAGCATCTTGTGCCAACTTGTATAGTGTTTTTATAGAAGCACCATTTTTTGCAACAGCTATACCTAAACAGTTGCAAAGTTTCAACAAAGTTAAAACAAGTTTAAAGAGACCTCATCTTAGGGTTGTAATAAAGGAGGGTTCTAACGATACTTATCTATATAATTATGATCCATTTTTGGATGTTTTTAAATTAAATTCAATAAAACCAGTATGAGAAAGCTGTGGCGAGATGACCTGTCCTGGAAGCGTACCTACCGGTAGGGCTTGTTTGTAGTGGCGCGGGAAAAGGGTTCCTGGAAGGACTTGGAGGAGGCCTTTGCCCAGCAGTGGAACAATATGGGCCAATGATATTATAAGTATTTTACTTATCGATACCTGATAAGAACAACATTGTATCTATTTTTGCTAGTTGTACAGGTGTTTTTTTTGTTTGAATGTCATCCTAGGTACTGCTTATAAATAAAACACTAAGTAAAAAATTATTAGAAGACGTTTTATACATATTATTTGTGTTCTTTAAAAAGAAAATAATAGTACATCAAATAGAAACCTGTTTTTGGTCAAGTTACAATGTTTGAATAATTGATTATTTTAAAACAACAAAATTGTATGACATGCTCTGTGATTGTATGTACCCTGTGTATGTACCTATAGTTCTGGTCGTGTGAGGAACTGAGGACATGGCGCTATGTTTTTTTTATTTTTTTGCTATTCGTTCATTAATAGCCATAACATGGTATTTATTTTTGCATTGTTACTAAAGTCGATTATGATGGTAAAAAGCTTTTTGTTACTTATTTGAAATACAATGTTTTTAAAACACAACCGATTTATTTCGAATTACTTACAATGCTTTTTTTGCCATTCAAAAATCGCTCTAATTCGCGTAGAAATATGGCAAGTTTTTCAATTAATTAATTTATGGTAAAGTTAGAATTCATTGCAAAATGAGTTACCTACTGTGTTGTTCGTATCAGGTCTCGTTAAAATCTCATTCGTCGATATAGGCTAAGTAAAAAAAAAACAATAAGAATGAAATATCTTGTTTATTAAAAAAAAACTCCAGCTTAACCCGACGTTCACGTTGAATAGTTTATTTTGCTGCATAATTTTTTGATCACGCGGTAGTTAACAGCACGAACTGGTGCCCGCGATTTCGCCTGCGTGTATTTCGTATTTTTTTTTTTTAAGTAGCCTATGTCCATCTCCAGGACCCAACTCGCCTACTTATCTGCTAAATTTCATAACTTTCTTAACCGTGAACAGTGGAATGTTGATGCATTTTACAGCTAAAGTCCGGCCGTCGAGAGTATGCGGTCCTGACTCCTGACACCTGTCAGTTGGACAATTTGTAGTAGTAATACGGCTCAAATTAGCAAAATTCGTTGCATTCTCTCGACGGCCGGACTAAATATCGTACTCAGCTAATACTGCTAATAGTAACAGCGCCGTGTGAACGGCCGCTAAGTTGGTTACCTACCTATAATATCATGATATTGTGTACCTATAGCTATTCGCATCACAATATTTACATCGTTTCTAATTCATAAATTCAGCAGGAATAGTTAGGTAGGCTACGGCTACGACTGAAAATATAATTTTTATGTATTGCCACTTTTGTAATAAGCATCAAGTTTTATATGTACACAATTCAAACCCTAAAAAATAAATAATAAAAATATTTATGTGAGTTTTATAAGTCTGTTTCATTTTTATGCTTATTTATAAATTTTGCAAAAGACAACGATAGCATGCCCAAGACTGCGCTTCCTCCGCAGGCGTATGTTAGGACTCCCCTGTAGTATTGTGGACATTCTGCTTCGCTATCACATTTGCTGTAACAAACAATAGGTACCAATTAATTATAAATTCTAATAATTAAAAAAAAAATGAAAAAACCCAATAACCCTGCCCAACCTGCACCCTATTTGTGTAATACACGATCAATCATAATCTGAATCATTTTGAAAGAGATTACCTACTAATCCATTGCATCTTTAAAACGAAAAAAAAAACTGCTCTAAATACGGTAAATAATGCAATGAATGTTGTTGAACTATCAAAATGAAACAGATTAGTCTTTCATTTACCGAAAATGTTTACGCAATTAGATGGCAGGGCATCGAACCCCGGACGGACCTACGCTTAGCAGTCGCGCTTGCTAAGATAATAGGTACCAACGAGACTATAAACCCAACAGGTTAATATCATATAAAAAAAAACGAAGGTGCATTCGGTTAAGTTTGGACGGATTTTCGTTTTTTTTTTAAACATTTAATTCGCAGATGCAGTCGTTCTCAAACTAAAATCTCAACATTTTAAACTAATTAATGTTCAGAGCACTTTTTTCGTATGTTAGCCAGTAAGGATTAAAACCGAATCTATGTATTTTTTTAATTAATTTTTTGTGATTTTTTGAGATAAGTACTTCTCTTTGCTGTCAGACGTGGGGTAATTTTGACCCTTCTCCTTTTTAACCGACTTCCAAACAGGCGCGGTCCGAGGGGGGGGGTCCTGGGGGTCATGACCCCCCCAAAATCATTCAAGCTGTCGACAACTTGAATGATTTACGTTTCTAACTAACTAAAAATTTTAGGTACTTGAGCCACTGTGACCGCGATGGGCATTCTAACAAAAAAATTATGAAAATAAGCCTGTTAAGCAAACTCGGGAATTTGGGCACCACTACACTCGGGTTAGGGCCAGCTTTCAAAACCTAAACTGCTGTAAAAGGAGTTTAAGCTTTTCTTCTCGACAAAGTAAGTTGTCTTCCTGTATAATGATCAAAAGAAAACACAGAACCTATTGAAGGCGCGGTGCTAAAACTTTGAGGCTCGCTTGTCTTGATTCTTTAGCTTTTCTTTATAAGTCGACAAAGCAAGTAATTCTTAGTTCTTTTGGAATGATTAAAAGAAAATCTAACGTACCCGAGAGTGCAAAATATTTGAGCTCGCTTCGCTCGCTCTTGTATTCTACATTTTCATAGTTGCTTGGCCTTTGCTGCACAAGTCGACAATGTAACTCTTAGTTCTGTTTGAAAATGTTAATCAAATCCTAACCTATCCGAGACGGGGTATTAAAATTATCGAGTTGGCTTCGCTCGCTCTTCTCACCCTACATAATCTACTGTCCTAATATTTATAATTTATCGAATAGCCAAGGTGTAGCGCTTAGTTACTGCGAACAACTGTGAGAAAAGATCAGAAAGTTAAAAAGTTACTTATTTAAAAAGTAAGCATTATTAGATAATCAAAAAGTTTTTAGTGTAACAATTAAATATTCCCCCAATATTCCTCGACACCTATGGTGACCCCCCCCAAAATCTTAGGCTGCGACCGCGCCTGCTTCCAAAAGGAGGAGGTTATCAATTCGATTGTTTATATATATATTTTTTTTTATGTATGTTCGGGCATAACTCCGTCATATAAAGACGGTTTTGCAAAATTCATTTTTTGTTTGAAAGGGTATACTTCCGAGATGGTCCCATTGTCATTAGGTCAGGATCTGATGATGAAATCCTGGAGAAATCGAGGGAACTCTTCAAATATTATAGGCACACCTATAGCGATTTGGGTATTTTTTATAAGAACTACTCAATAATAAGTCTTTCACGGGTTGCGATTCGATTACATTAATATGAATACCAGTCAATTTATGCTCGTCACAATGTAAATGGACAAGTGGAGCTGATGGTAAAGTACCAAAAGAACTCCTCAACGATTAACGTCACTGCTTCGGGAAAAGCAATATTTTGTAAAAGGTGATGAGTAGTCAACATTAGGCTATTGTAACTTAGATAAATTACAAACTGACCCACAAAAAAGCGAAAAATAAAAACTGTTTTACTATTTATTTATTTTTTCTTTTTCGGTGTCTTTGGTTTTCTGTTTTCGTTATTTGCCACCGACTTCCGAAATTTAAGTTATTTTTCACTACCTATGTAGTGTTTTTTTGGAAGTCGGTTGTTTTTTTTTGTAAAAAAGTTTTTTTTATTAAGCATTGAAAAGTCGTTCGATGGGTAAGTTCGGAATACGTTCTAATAACGCTTCTATCGCTAGTATGCTAAGGTTCACAACTAGGAAATAATAATAATATTTAAAAAACAATAATAATATTTCACTGCACACATGACATGATATTAGGTGAAGCGTCAGACGCATAGTTTATGGTCAGACGCGGTCTGAAAAGCGGGGTAAAATAAAATAGCATCGCCTGTTGCTAACACTAAAAATAAAAAATATCTCTTGTTTCGCGTTATTTTTGCGATATACGATCTTATCCCTTATCCTAACAGCCGAATGCACCTTATGGTGGATCCCCAGTAGCCCGCGAAATTCAAGTTTTCTTAAGTTTTTGAAATTTGCAGATCAGTGTCAGGTTGTACCTTGATCAAAATATGATTCACGACTATAACTGATATGGATTTACATAATTATAATCATTAGAATCATTAATACATCTTTCTAAGTTAGATTTGTTCCATAAGAACAATTTAAATCTCTTATTGAAAAGTACTCGTAAGAAAATTTGAATTTCGGGGGTTTTCCAAACCCGGAACAACTTTCTGTAGGGCATAAAAATACTAAAATTTGAGGTTCATTACAGGATAAAGTCTGTGATCCATAGCGCGCAGTGCACACAAGAGCGTCCATGATGAGAGAGGACACCTAGGTGTACCTACTAAGCTTTCATCCGGCGCATTCTGGGCAGTCTCTAATCTTTTACTAGGTAGGTTCTGCAAAAACTAATATTCTCATTCTCTCTTGCGCACGAAATAACAAGAACGCGCTGAAGCCCATACGCGCACCCGCAGTGCAAAATGTGCTACCGTAGGTGTACCGTTTACCAATGTTGAAATTAATTGACAATCAATGAATAAATACTAACTAATTTTCGATGGCGACAACTGCAATTCCCGTCACGAGTTTGTCGGCGAAAGTGACGATCGAGTAGATGGCGGCTCCTTGATGAGAATGGGGGCCGATCAAGTCCGCAGTCACACACAGACTGGACACGAGAGTTATTGAACTACCCGCCCCTGGAAATAATAATAAAAGCGTGTTAATAACAGCGATGATAGTGTGTAAGGAGAGATCCGGCTAAGTAAGTAAGTCCTCGCCAAGTAGTACCAACCTGGATAGTCCTAGAACGCGCTTATGTAACCACTACCCTTCGATCAATAACATTATTGATCGAAGCCTCTACCCTATATATAATAGGGATGATGACAAAAAAAAATTTTTTAGTCCGTCTTTGAGATTATAAAAAAATATTGGACCCGTATTTTTTCTTTTTTTACGTAATCTATAGATTACGGCGATACATTGACGTAAAATGTGCCATGACGTCACGAGTATGTAGATTTTATACATACTAGTGACGTAGCGCCCCCCACTCCCCAACTTAAAATGCGTTTTATCTAAGTATTTTTTTATTAATGTGATAAAGCAAAAAATACGTGTCTAATATTTTTTTATTATCTGACTGACGGACTAATTAGATTTTTTTTTTTTTTACCCAGGCATCATCCCTATCCTGTCTGTGGTAGCCGCCGCCGGCAAATTTCTAGAAAAAAGATGGCGCCGATTGCGATTGTATGGAAAAGCGCCTCGAGCCCCATACGTTCCCTCAAATGACCTAATAATGATGATGTATAGTTTTTCACGTATTCTGAAGTTGTTTGACGGCAATTTTTAACCAAAAAAGGGGGAGGTTATGCATCCGAGGTTTTTTTTTTCATGTATTTACTATTACGTATTAGTGCAAGTCACATTGCTAGTAAGCTAAATATCATAAGTCACATTGATATCATAGGCTCTCGTTTCACAAGGAATTTGACATCTAATGTTACGAAGGGATATATAAAACTTTTTCAACACATGAACTCACGCCTTCTTCGCATGGGGTAGACAGAAACACAACTACGCTACTTGCTACTATCCCTACAAACCTATGCCTTTTGTTTCGTTTACGTTCATACATCAGAAGGCCAATTCTCGTACATAGAAACGTTCACATTCAAGTCGCAATCTGTCAAACTTGTCAAAAATGTTGGTAAATAGATTGTATTTTTGGTGTAAGTATTTTTGACAGATTACGAATGAGATGCGAATGCGAACGTTCTTAAAAATTACGGGAATTGTCCCTCTGGTCATACATGCCGGTGCCGACGTGGATCCGCAGTTGCAGCCCGCGAAATACAAATTGCAAAACCTGTAAGAAAATTTGAATTTCGTGTTCTACAACTGCGGATACAAATTATAGGCTTGTAATCGTAAGACTTACCAATTAACGTAGCGACCATATATATTTGTACTATATTAGCTTGTGGATCTATAGCTACAGCTATCCATAGACAGCTTATCAGACTTAGTAGACTTCCTATTAGATATGCCATCTGTGGAGGAAATTGATTATTAAAAATAATGTTTTAAGTACCTGTTTTCAAGTATTGCAGCTAGCATTATATGGCTTGGTGGCTCTTTATGGAACTAGCGAAATTACTAAGAAAATTGACAAGATCATTAAGCTGCTTTTCCACCAGAGATGGGCTATGCTGCGAGGATGTGTAATCTAAGATATGAAACTATGTCACCGTTTCCATGAATGCTAAACTGTGTAGGTAGGTAGCGGAGCGAGTAAGTTAAGCTATGAAGATGCGCCGCCGCGAGGCAGCTGCGCGAGGAAGATGTACAGCTCGAGCTATGCGATGTATGGACAGTAGGGAAGGCACTCTGTTCTGCACATAGCTACACCACTCACGCATCCATAGCACGCATCATTCCATATAAAAAACATAGCTCAGTTGAACCCGCTTCCACCAGTGTTATGCTATGTGGACCAATGAATATGAGTATGATCTCTGGTGGAAAGGCAGCCTTATTGTTCGCCAACTACGCCTCCGCTATCGGCCAGATGGGCTTGCTTGCTGCGCATGTACCTATCTCATGTTATGCTCCTGCGCAAGACGTGAACAAAATTGCGTGGGAATATCATTCACATAACCATAAACTGTAGATATTATCAGTCTGTATCTTGAAATTACCTGATTCCCGAATCGATTAATCTTACTCTTGAGAAGTAAGGAGAAGAAGAATGACGATATGTATAGGACTAGGGGAACACTCGCGACCAGCTCGGATCCAGCGCTAGGGTTGTACACCAGGCGCTCTTCTAGGAACAACGGCACGTAGACTAGACTTAGAGCCCAGTATAACCGGGAAAATACGTATCTGAAACATGGAAATCAAAGTAGGTATATTATAAGGTGCCTATCATAGCTAAAGGTAGGTACTATATTAGTTGCTCAGGTACTAAGTTGTAAGTTCTATCTATCCGAGATTGCACAAAAATAGCTTAGTTACCTACCTACAATATTAATGTTCAGTATTGTATTTCGTGTGATAAATTACTTAGTTATTACAGAAATTATAAAAATGTACTAAGTAGGTAGGTACCTAAGTAGGTTACCTACTAATTTCTGTGGTTGCCAATGGCTCATCTAGGTATTGTAGGGAGAATTTTATTCGGAGGGCAAATTTTGCAGATTTTTCTTTTCTTTTTTATGGCGCTTAACACGTTCAGTGCCGGGAGCCCTCCTGGAAGGTTCCCCTAGTCGCATATGGGATGCCGGGAGCCCTCGCGAAGGGCTCATTTTAAATGTAGGTTTTTCTTAGCGAATACAGCATTTTATACCGTGAAAATAAAATCTAATGTATATTTTAACAAGATTTATTAGTAGGTAAATGCGTTTTTTTTATTTACGCTTACAAATATTCACAAAAAAATTTAAAGGTTGAAAACTACGTATAGCGACAAGACCCCCTTAAAACTATTTTACTTCGTTTTACAGTGTTTTATAAGTTTTAAACCTAATGCCGTTAACCGTCCGTGATAGTTAAGTTTAGCGCCAACGTAATGCTGCCGGCAACCCTCTCGGAGGGTTCACTTCCAATATGTATGGCGGCATGGCGTATGAGTTCTATGCATATGAAAACTGGGTGGAGTCGAAACTTTTAATAACGCGCTTTATAAAACGGTGATTCTACTAAAAGAATCCAGGATGCGACAGTCAACTCGACAATTTTGGCACCAGGGAAAGGTTAGGTATCCTTTTGACCATTCACATATAAATAGGAGCTAATCGCTTTATCGATTTTTGCAGCCAAGCTTAATAATTAAGATAATCTAGAAGAAGAGCGAGCGAAGTTCTCATACTTACAATAAACTGGTTTGATATAGAAGCGGCATACGAAGAAAATACATAATTTTCGACTTGGCGACTTCAAGAGTTCCATTTTCTTCGTTTTGTACTGGAGCCGTTCCATTATTCACAGCGTGACCATTGCTTGATTTTTCTTCTTTTTTCGATTTTAATTTGAAGAACATTTGGAATAGAAGGAATGATAATATCCCGATCCCAGAAATTATTAGTGATACATCCTGAAAAACAGACAGGAGGGTTAATTTTTTCCGCAAAATACCTAGGTCTCCCTATCCTTTCTGTGATACTTTAAGTTCGGTTGTTCAAACATCGGATTCGAACTCTACGCACGATCTTTCGTGAGTTTTCGGTTGAAATCGCAGGTACTAAGGTACCTACTCAAAATATTCGTTCAAAGTGCAGTTCGCCTGTAGGTATTGGAGTAGGTACCTGGGGTCTTCCGGTCATCAACACTTTAGGAACTTATGATGTTGATTGGTAGATAAAAAAATCGGTAAATTACAGTGCATGCCAGTATGTTATAAAATGGATATTTAATCTAACGATAATGAAGCTAACTTCAGTAATGATGGTGAAAGCGATCAGTAGAAATGAACTGGGTATCATTTACACGAAGATCACAATATCCATGTTACGGGTTCTAATGTCTTACCCTGAATTTGTAGTCATCCATGGGTCCAATGAACGTGCTGTAGTTGCTGGCTCGCAGCACCACCCATGTTATTAAGTACACAGCCAAACTTGACGTCACTGAAGCCATATATCTGAAACAGGCAACAATGACAAAATTATTATTAACTAAGTAGTACCTACGCAGGTAAGAAGTTATATAAAAACTAGCTTTTGCCCGCGACTTCGTCCGCGTAGAAGTCGAAAATGGTTCTAACAGGATTTTTTATTGGTTATTAATTTTGTTATAACATATAAATTATTATGTTAAAATGTTTGAATACTTATAAAATATAACAAAACATATACATATAACAAAATTCAAAAAATCCTTGTGGCCTGAGTCCAAGTTATTGGACCTGAACACGTAGTAGACGGCCCCACGGATCCGCCATTTTCGTATGTTCAACATTCTGCCAAACATCCTGTATTTTATGAACACGAAGCTCGGCCTTCGATCTGGTGAAAGTTACACGGGGTTTTATCTTTTTACGACGAAATCGAAATACTACACCTCCCGCAGCATTTCTTTGTAAACAATATTTTTTGATTTTCCTTCGGGTGCTAGAATCACCAGGCTAGTCTGTGCAATACTCTGGAGCATGCCACATACAGCTGGCCGTGGGAGAAGCAGCTTTCCCTCAAGTCTACTCCCGCTACCTTAAGAGTTTGACCTTGAGCTTTGTTTATGGTCATTGCGAAGCAGACTTCGATGGGAAACTGCACTCTCTTGAATTCGAAGGGGTAATTTAATGGTGTTATGGGAATCCTAGGAATAAATACAAACCTCTGTACAGCTTAGAAACCTTCAAATGCGGTACTAATACAGTACGGCGACTTTCGAGACATTCCAATTTTAAAGAGTATTTGCATTGCACCAAGCTTTTATGTGAGTTCAACCTTTTTTGAATAAAATCGGATTGAGTTTTCAAACATGTGTCAAAATAAAATGTAATTTAAATCAAAAGCACTAGGAGTATTGATATCAACTTCGAAGAAGAAATCTCTCCCAAAATTACTTTCTACCCCTATTTAACACCGTTAAGGGATGAATTTCAATAAAATACGAAACACGTCTTCCATCAATTCTGCTACAAAATGTTTATGCAAAATTTGAAGAAGATTGGACCAAGGAATCACGTTGTCCCATACAAACATTGCCCCCCTTTTTCACTCCCTTAGGGGTAGAATTTCGGAAAATCCTTTCTTATCGGATGCCTACGTCATACAAAGAACACACCCTCCAAGTTTCAGGTCCCTACGATCAGCGGTTTAGGCTGTGCGTTGATCCGTCACTCAGTCATTTAGGACAAAGCATTTTATATGTATAGAAGATAGATAGATAACATGCATAACTCCTTTAACTCTTACTAGTTTTAAATATACGTAGGAGTGATCAAAACAAATAAAATAAAAACAAATCCACATAATCGGATGTGTCAGGTGTGCCGGATGTTATAATATAACCTAGGTTTGCCATCCCCAAATATTGAAAACAAAAAACCAAAATTTTTAATCCGAAATGTCCTGGTATTTTCACCTTTTAATCCAAAAGGTGAAAATACCAGAACATTTCGGATTAAAAACAGGGCGCAGCATATGAGCAGTAGATAATAGAAACACGCAATGAAGACAGGTTCAATGACACTTCATTTTCGCGCTCTAGAGCTCCCACTAACTAACCGTTACATACAGAAAAGACTTTTCTATGACCTTCAAACGCGGGGTGCGGGGCCGACCGATGAACGTAAGGTCGAGGGCGTGAAATAAAAATACAGGACTACCAGGATGGTTTAAAAAACCCGGGACGTTACTTAAAAACTATGCAGGGCACCCCAGGACATCCCAAAAAGCAGGACAGGTCCTGGGAAAACAGGACGGCTGGCAACCCTAATATAAACGTACATAGGAAACCAGAGGTACGTATAAGAGTAAAGGCTTGTGCAGACCAGCGCGACTTGTCGCGCGACGCGACACGAACAATACAATTTCTAAGAAAATTTCACAGTATAACAATAACCGGTGTCGCGTTGCGCGACAAGTCGCGCTGGTCTGCACAAGCCTTAAGAGTACAGACTGTACAGAACGAAAAACTCAAACTCAAAGCATTTATTTCAAATAAACCAATTACAGGCACTTTTGAATTGTCAAGGGGTCGGTCAGTCAGAAAGATGAAGCTAGTTGCCCATTCCAACGCGTAGTAGGTTCTTATGGAGAACAACGGGCAAGAAACTCCACGGACACTCTTTTAAATCAGAATATTGTTACAAAATATTGGTTAGGTACATCATTCATGTTGTAATTATACATGTGAGAACAATGTAGAGAGACGTGCACGTATAAAAGCGTCCGTAATAAAGCAAAAACAATTCAAAAATTAAAATAAATTCAAAATAAGCCTTGGCAGCTAAGAGATGACCAGTCCCCACTGACGGCGCCCGGCACCCGTTCACGAACATGACGCATGGATCAGAACCATTTAGCTCAACCATTTTGAAGGGAACTTAATTTTATTTTATTTTATTTTATTTATTGAGGGATAATAAACAACTACAACATATATATTATACATAAAATTAACAATACTTAAAGTGGTAATGTTGCAGTCCACTGCATTATCCGCATATAGGACATATTAGAGAACAGTGGTTGCCACTAGACGGGCATTACCAAAATTAACAAATAATTTAAATAAATAAATAAGTTACTATAAAGCTATCTGTAGCTACAAAACCAAATCAGGTAAGAGACAATTTCACTTACCTAAATTATTCAATAAATTAGTAATAAGATTACAATTATGATAATTTTTTATAACATTAGTTTTAAATTCATATTTTGAGCATGCAAATATATCAATATCAATGAAATTTGAATTATAGGATTCCAACATTCTATGAATAGGGCAGCGTAAGCCAGAGATGATCCAACACACAAGTAAAGTAGGTATCTAAGGAAGGTATTTCCCATGTTGATTTGATTGATGTTCCTACTTGCAAGTTGGAGACTATTCCCATAAGAACGAACGTTTGTGTTAACTGTCTGTACCCGGTAGGTACCTACTAGTTATGTAAATATTATCAATTTACTGAAATGTTTCCTTTTTTGTCTTCACAGTGAGAAACTGGATCAGATTCGGGTATTTGTGTACATTAGCCGGCTGAGGCCATGAGGCAAAGATATTTATTGGAGAGGTTTTCAGTTATTACAATTACACCTTGTAGTAGATACCTACTTGGCTCGTGAAGGTCAAGGTGAATCTGTTCATGATTGACCGAGCGAGCGAAGCGAACGAAGCGTCTCTGCTTCAAGTCTGGCAAAATTTTCTTTGGTGTGTCAGTTTGTTGGTACTCCTCTACTAAACTTGATACACAGGTTTTACGACTTTATAGATTTTTATTGGTCGTCGGTTTTTGATTGGAGGGGTACTTCCTCAAAAAAGTGTCAAATAGCTACTGGATATCTATCTCCGCTTTATGAGATCCGATTACGATGCTTCTTTTTTTATTTGAAAGGTAATAACTTTAAGTTTGTCTCATAAAAAAATAATGAAGAGATGATGAGGATCTTCGGCGTGATGAGCAGAATAGCTCCCCAAAATGGTACATTGCTCATATTTAGATTTCTTCCAGTGGAATCGGCCCTTTAACTACTACTACCTAACTTAACTAATTACCTAATTTAACTTTACTATTGATATTTACCATGTTTTCAAAACAAAAAACATGGTAAATATCCCATTTTATATAACTTTAGTGGCATATTAATTGAAGCAAAAAAGTTTGTGCTCGCGATGCCTACTGGTCGTTCGATCTACTAGTAAATTTGGGCAGGGCTGGGGCTGGCAAAAACAACGGAACCTTCTATTAGGCCAGTGTATGTATACCTATGTAATGTATCTAAAGCATATTGACCTGCATTTCAAGATTCCATTTAAGTACAATGTGAAAATTTAGCCCAAAAATGATTAAATAATTTAAAACACAATTGGTCATTAAAATTACCTGATTGAAGTCAGATCAGCGCGCACTTGAAGGTTATCTGAAATGGCAGGGATCATCGCTAGATGAGATATCTGCACCACTGCCCATCCGATCTGAAAGATGACTATGAGGACTCCGTAGTAGACCGGCATCCACCAGGCCAGGTAGTCGGGGTCCTTCGTCAGCCAGCAGCCCCAACATCTCACGAAGAGCAGGGGAAACGTACACGTCACTAAGGCGCAACCTGGAATTGTAAATGTGCATTTTTTGGTAAAAAAAGTACATGATACGGGTCGCTTGTATACCTACCACACTTCGCGAAGTTAAATTGACTAAAAGGTTTTATCTCCAAAACTTATGTACAATCAACAATATAATGATAGGAACTACCTAAACCAATGATAACAAGGATTGTTGGTAATATAATGCCTAAAACGAAACAATGCCTGCACCACATTTCATGGGCAGACCACTCGACTGACTACTACGACACTACATTATCCACAATAGCTTTCCGATTATAGCACATTGCTTCTACACCAGGGATGGAATTAGAACAGCCCTGATGCTTCAACACCAGGGATGAAATAAGAACAGCCCTGATGCTTCAACACCAGGGATGGAATTAGAACAGCCCTGATGCTTCAACACCAGGGATGGAATTAGAACAGCTCTGATGCTTCAACACCAGGGATGGAATTAGAACAGCTCTGATGCTTCATCACCAGGGATGGAATTAGAACATCCCTGATGCTTCATCACCAGGGATGGAATTAGAACAGCCCTGATGCTTCAACACCAGGGATGGAATTAGAACAGCCCTGATGCTTCAACACCAGGGATGGAATAAGAACAGCCCTGATGCTTCAACACCAGGGATGGAATTAGAACAGCCCTGATGCTTCAACACCAGGGATGGAATTAGAACAGCTCTGATGCTTCAACACCAGGGATGGAATTAGAACATCCCTGATGCTTTAACACCAGGGATGGAATTAGAACAGCTCTGATGCTTCATCATCAGGGATGGAATTAGAACAGCCCGGAATGTGGGTAATAACCCACATTCCTTGTCATCGTTGATTTAGACAATTTTATAGGAATTCCTATAAAATAGATCAGTAGTTAATCTTCTAGGTCATAGTTTAGTTTTCTGTTTAACCTATTCATGTTAGAATATTATTTTTATTTATTTTCTTATTATTGTCCTAGAGGTAAGTATGTTGTAGTCTTGTAGAGATACTTTTATACCGTTTTTGACCAACTTTATTTAACCACTAGTTTCTGCCCTTGACTTCGTCCACGAACCTTCCTCAAGAATTAGGAAAGATACCAGTGGGAAGGACCCTTTAATTTAACTAATCTTTAAAAAATTTCAAATGCAAAAAAAAAAATCTGCTCCAACAGATCCGGTAGTTCCGGGTCAAACAAACTTTCACGTTTATAATATTAGTTAGGATAGAAGTATTGCTATAGATCTACAACAACAATAAACCATATTCTATTTTATTCTAAAACGATCAATTGCAATCGTCAATTTTTATGTGACAATGTGTCACATAAAAATTGACGATCGCCTACCAAATGCAAAATTGAAGCGCTTGATAATATTACTACAATAGAAATTGATGGCAATTGATCAATTACAGTTGATCGTTTCGGGGACCCCTTACCGGTACAGTAGGTTCATGATTCATGACCCTTATTTTAGCGGTTGTGGAGGAAGCCCAACTTCAACAGTGGATGTAACAGGTTGATGCTGATTGCTGCACGCGTAGCATGACAGCCATAGAAACGGGTTTTCTACGGGTTTTGTCGACGGAAGAATAGACAAAATGACAGATTATGATGGTTTATCTGGCATTTTGTCTATTCTTCCGTCGACAAAACCCTATTCTATTGTGGTCATGCTAAGCTTGCTGATGTTTATAAGGCACAACGTTTATTACCATTTTTGGCATGCATAGAGCTACTTTCCATTGTTTGCAAATGAGTAGGAATGCCATACCTATAAAAATATACCTATATTGTGATTAAGAACCTTGCATGAACCTTGCTTTTTGCGTCGATCACCAAAATTCTATGTGTGGTGTTTAGTAAACAGGCTTGTGGCTTGTGGCTTTACTTAGAACTACCGCGACCGACAAGACAATGAGCACAAAAGATGTTTTGAATGTCTATATAAACTATCAGGGAGATTTAACCCAAACTACTTACCTACAATGGGAAAGACGATCCTAAGTGTTTATGTTAGCTCTATTGTGGAATACAGGTATATTACCTCATTTACCTACATGATTTAAATCAATCTGCCTAGCCTTTTCCCAACTATGTTGTGGTCGGCTTCCAGTCCGGATACAGCTGAATACCAGTATTTTACATGGAATGACTGCCTATCTGACCTCCACAACCCAGTTACTGGGTAAAACTACCGACGGAATGCCTTCTTCTTACGTAGCGCAGCAAGCTTTAATATTCTGCCCTCTCACTTTGATGTTGATCTATTTAGAACCATCCCTAGCACATTAAGGCGTACTTTGAATAAAGAATAATTACTTTGTCCCCAATGAGTAGCATTATTCATAATTAAATATCATGTAACAAATGTGTACATTTTCTTATTTTTTTACTGTTTTTAGCACAATAAATAAAGACTTATTCATAATTTCAAAATCTTCTGGTTCTGACTACCTGTAACGACTGTCACAGATCTACGAATGACAGTCGGGACCAACGGCTTTTAAAGTGCTATTCAAGGACGGAGGAGTCTCGATATGTAATTAATGGTCACCCATCCACGAACCGACTGGCCAGCGTAGCTTAACCTGCGAACGACCCGTACTGCCCGGCTGTTTAATTAATCAAGCAATTTTGTACGATCACGTAATTTCCTAACATAGGCAGTTAACCTACCTATACATTCAACATACATAAAAAATAAAAAATAGTTTCTGTCATAATTAATTCATAAAGGTAGATACGTACCAGCTAAATGCCAGGACTTCAAGCTTCCAAATCTGTCAGCTAACACACCCACAACTGGAGTAGCCAATGCGTCTATAACTTGACCTGGAATTTACAAATTAATAACATTAAGGAACGAAAACAATGAAAAAGATACAACCAATAAGACTCCGTAAGAATTGTGATATGATCTAAGAGACGATACTTCAACACTAATCAGATCATGTGGCCTAAAACGGCCACTTTAGCAATTCTGCTAAAAGCGATTAATTTCCTCCATAAAGGCAATATTTACACCAAATATGATTCAGATATGAATTGAATTGAGATATTATCCAGCTAATATGTGACACCATTTTACTAAAATTAGAGGAATTGCTAATAAATTGCTGGGAGTTCAGGAAATGAATCACTTTTAGCAGAATTGTTAAAGTGGCCGTTTTAGGCCCCCTGATTTAAGATACTAAGTTTTAACAGCCTACTTTACTAATTCTGCATATTATTTAAATGATTTTCAGAATGTAAAGGCTCATTCACGTGAAAGAAAGAAAATAATTAATCGGTAATTAATTTACACTAGGTGGGTAGACATATTAGTAGATACATACGCCTATAACATTTATTCATATGTATTGCATTTATTTAACAATGCATACGAGCAAACACAATGGAACATTCACGCTATAATTCTTTAATAATACCTAGATATCGGTTGTTCTTGAAAAACAAAAGAAAAGGCGATTGAACACAGCACTGCTGATGACATTTTTCAAAACTTCTATTATGATGAAAAATATGAAAATTACCAAACAGGTTAAAAGCACAATAGGTAAAGACCGTGAAGTTACAGTTACAGAACGTCCTTATCGAATTACAGAACTAAGAACAGTAGATACCTCAACAGAAACTAAATAATACCTTTGTGACAAGGCCACATTCTTGTAACCAACTATGTATACTGCGATATACAATGATTTTGGCCATTCCCAGAGCTCTTATTCCAAATATAATAATAATATAAGTTTATTGTACAAAAAGGAAAACACATAAAGTTAGTGATACAGTCTAAACATGATTGTACAAGTGGAGGTCAAAATCAGGTAGAACAGCTGGCTCCTGAACTAAGAAATAAATGTTACAAGGACGCTAGCATTTTAACGTCAATAACAGTTTACCTAAGAGTAGCATAGCACCAGCCAATGCAGCTCTCATGTTCAGCACGGCTTGGAAGAACAGCATCATGTAGGAGAACCACATGGCTGCACAGAGGTCGTTGTACACATGACCCAGGCCAAAAAGCACGTGCTGACTGACCCGCCACCATTTTCTTTTGAACGAGCCACTGGAAAAATAAAGAGAATTGTGAATACAATTGGATAATAAAACAAGGCTTAATCTTTCCGACCCAATGTTTATGCACAAATGTAGTCAGGCGGCTCAAAGACCAAACGACGCTATATTCGCAACGTCATAATAACTAGAATTTTGTTAAACTAGTAAAAAAGAATACAACAATTCGTTATGTCTGTTATACAATTATTTACCCGTGTGTTATTGAAAGAATAGTGAAGTTGTTAATTGTTTTTCAGCTCACTTAAACTTTTGTTAATTAGTTTCATTTCGTTTTACGATATTTCGGATTAAGCAAACTAACAGGTGTTTTCAAATAAGACTGACTCAGCTTCAGCATCTGTTGTGTACAGACTATGGTTGTGGTCAATCGGCGAGTCCACGCACCACGTGGACATCTAGAGCCCAACCTAGTTATGTGTTTTACCGCAGGCACACTTGTAAATGCAGCATCATTAAAGCAGTTTCAATTTAGAGCCATATAGAGCACACGGTGTACTGTATGTGATCCCAATAAGTTCTTGCCTAACGCCATACAAGTTACGAGCCACAAAACCATGTTGTAGTAGAGTACGTACCAGTACGTAGCTACTTCTCAAGACGTTCGATTTGCACTTGAGCATTACATTACACTGCTATTGTTATCCGAATCGAAGCTGCCAGTACGCTAAATTAGACGAATTGGTTAAGAAAGGATCCTAAGAGGATATTCTTCGTGAGGGGGAAATGTGTAGTTAGAGGTATTCTCGCAAGTGCTTGTGGGAAACGAACGATTTTCGTTCCTGGTCCCATGCGCGCCGGGTAATTTTCCTCATTTACCTTAATTCAGTTTCGTATGTCGCTAATGGGATAAGTTGCACTAAACTGTATTCGCACGAGATTAGATAAACGGTCCTGATAAGGAATGCTAACGAGTAAATTACCTCAAGTTAATCTCAACTTCTTTGGATTCTGCTTTGTTGGTCTCTTCTATTTTTGTGTCCACATCCGTCGCTCCATATTTCACACTCATTTTTTTTATTTACGATCTGTTATGTGCAGTTCGCTTATGCGAATTTTAAAGAAAACGTCTATAAATTGTAACATTCGCTTGTCACCCACGGTGAAGCACCTTACACACAATATTAAGTAAAATAAAACACTTTCACATCTGTGCAAACATTACACTGTTTTAATGCTTAGTTTAATATATTTATTGGGAAGTATTTGTATCGTGTTGTTCGCGGTCGCGAGCGCGTGTGCTATGAATGGAGCACTCCACTTGTGTGACATCAAATTAGCCCCTATACCGAGGAGAATATAAGACAACTGCTGTCCTGTAGGCAAAATTCAATTGTCAAGGGATCTCCAAATGACTAATTACTTTCTAATGGTCGTTAAACTTCTGAACATTAGTTAATGGTATGCTTACGAATAGCAGCCAACTAGGCATTAATGTAACATTTAATTGCTAATTTATTTATTCAACAATTGCAGTTGCATAAAAAAAAAGTATAAAAAAGAACAATTATTTTTGACATTTAATGATGAGTGCAATCAAGCGAATATGAAAGTGTATTACGTATTTTAGATAACGACATGAACTGAACTTTAATTGTTGAAAGACAATTGTTTTAAGTACTTTATTCAGAAGCAGAATTTCTCAGCATATCTTGTTACCAATAATATTTACTTAAACAATTAACTACGAAGATAAAGAAGTTTTTAATACCTACTTTAAACAATAAAAAGAAAAATGCAAAACGCATCATCATCATAGGTACTAAATACTAACAGCTCTACCTATTTCTAAGAAAATGTGCTAACATAATTTCAAAATGGAGAAAGGATCCATAATATTTACGAAAAATTGAATTTCCGACAGAATTATCGTGGGTTGAGTGAGACGTTAAATTGGACTTAGTGTGTCCACCTACGTGTTTGCATATAAGTGTGTGAAGCAAGTACCTATGTGTGTAATATATAGGTGATTGGACATGGCAGTGGCTTCCGTGGGTATTAGGTTTCCTTTCCACCCGCGGCTCATGCCTCACTACCTGCGTATAACTGACCCTAATGTTAAACTAAAACACACTTTATCGATATTATAGGTACATTCCAGTTTGTTTATGATGGCTTGTTAATGAGAAAAAATTATCGACAAATTATTATTTTATGGTAAGTACTACCTATTAGCTAAATATTTTTTATTGACCAACGAATTCAGACTATTGTCTAAACTTTCCATAGCTTCTTTTATGGAATCGTTCAATGCTCTAATTTTCCACCTGTAATACCTAATTATAAAATTGACGCAGTTGGTAATGTCATTGATAGAACACGTGTTGTTAAAAATAGGTGCGGCGACAATGACCGAGTGTGTTAAATCTGTGATGAGTATGGGTACCTAATCTGCGTTCGCAATTCATTTGCCAAACATGTAAACAAATATGGGTTTTAGAAAAAAACAACTTTAATGTCTACACATAAGGTTCAGTTTGTGCTATCACTTCATATTTTTTATGACTTTTTCAACAATACTAGTCGGTCTAAAATCAACTTTATTTACACTTGCATAAAGTTAGTGTTTGTCTAAGTTGAAAACTCGTGTTTGTTGACAAGTTTGGCAAATAAATTGCGCACGCAGATTACCTATTTAGCATAAGTCTGTAATGTTCCCACTGCTGGGACACAGGCCACTTATGAACTGATGATGAACCAACTCAGAATAGTGGTACGAGTATTTTACACTTTCGACTCCACCCACTAATCCTACATTTCAAATGCGCCCTCCGCGAGGGTTCCCGGCATCCCATATGCGACTAGGTGAACCCTCCAGGAGGGCTCCCGGCACTGAACGTGTTAAGATTAATCTCTTTTTTGTTTTGATTAAATTACCGACATGAAACCACTTCTTGTATAATGTTTTCATATCTTTGGATTATGTTTTCATAATCAAGTCCCTTCAATGTCTGAAAGTGCAGACCAGTCACTGAAAAATATTGATCTTCCTCGAAGCAAGGCAAGTACGAAACAAGATTATTATGAATCCGAACTGAAGACATAATTTAGGTACTTACTTATTATAATGACTATCTAGGTCGTGATTCAAATCCCACATAAGTCAAGGAACACAGAAACTGGGTTACCATGTCCAATAGTTATAATGTGACTGATTAGCTAATTTTACCACTCTATTTGACCTTTCAACAACCTCTTATTAGCACGGTGCACTGCCCCCTTCAATGTGACAGTGTCAAGGTCAGGTTCAGTGGTGAGGACTGTCAGGCCTGTTTCGAAGACATCTATGATTGGTTGGAATAAAGAAATAGTTATATAGCGATTTTATGGAAAGTGTCGTGCGCTAATGTGAATGGCTCTGAAACCACACCGATATCACCAGTGGTTTGTCAGCTGTCGTGCCCACGACCGCAGGCGCCGTCATACCACGTTGCAGGCTCGAATGTTGGGCCGACTTCACAATTTTGTTCAATATTGTTTAGGTACAGCAATAAATTAAGTTCGGTCCCCTCCCGACACCGATTCACTCGCCTCTCTCCGGAAATTCCAGTTAATAATGTCACTGAACAGCACTCGCTTAATAGAATTTGCATTGGCTTTCGTTCTAAATAACAACAGTCAACCAATCATTCCGGATTTCCGAAGCCAAGAAAATTACAAGTGGTTGAACGAAAAACGTATTGAAAGAACATTATTACCCACATGTCTGAGACCTCTGAGGAGGAGGAGCTCGTGGCTAAGTAACAACAGCCGCACTGGTCGATCCATCAGGTTAAGCTACGCTTGCCGGGGTTGGTCTGTGGATGGGTGACCATCTTTACATACCCAGAATCCTCCGTGCCTCGGAAAGCAAGTTAAGCCGTTGGTCCCGGCTGACACTCGTGGATCTTTGACAGTCGTTACGAGTCGTCAGAAGCCCGAAAGACTGACACCAGTCTTACCAAGGAGTATCGTATTACCCAGTTACTGGGTTGTGGAGGTCAGATAGGCAGTCGTTCCATGTAAAATACTGGTATTCAGCTGCATCCGGTTAGACTGGAAGCCGACCCAACATAGTTGGGAAAAGGCTAGGCAGATTGATGTCTGAGACCTCTGAATAACTTACAAAAACATCATCATCATCATTTCAGCCGAAAGACGTCCACTGCTGGACATAGGCCTCCCCCAAATGGGGGTGTTTGCCGTAATCGCGCTAGGCAGGCGGGTTGGCGATCGCAGTACGGCGTTAAAATGCATAAAGAACGCTGCTGCCCATTCTCTACTGAGTCCCTTAGTCGCCTTTTACGACACCCACGGGAAGAAATGGGATGGTACTATTCTTTACGTCCGGCACCACACGGAACAAACATACTTGAACCAAAAAGGTGAAAAGTCCCGGGAACCACCCAACGCGTACCAAGGGTGGCCCAGGGGGGGAAGCAAGTTGATATAGGGAGGATGGGAAAATAATTATTTGTAGGCAAAGACAAGAGTCAAGAACAAATGAAGCTTTACACTTACCCACATCGAATAGTTATGAATCTTATCTCTATGGCGCACATTGGGGCCAGAATCGACGCTGGTGGACATTAAATTTTTGACAAATCAGTTTCAACTCGGTAGTCCCGATAGGAACTGAGAAAAATTATAATTTCCATTTTCAATTTATGGGTTGGAAACGGACCTTACGGGTGGTTTTTCCCAAAACTATTTAGAAATGTAGAGCTGACACCCAATAGGTATTATGACTGGGCATACCACCAACACATAGATACGAATTACGTCCCCGGACTTCAGATTAGACCCCGTTTTGGAGATATGGAACTTTAAAACACCAAATAAGGGTTGTCCAAATAAATAAATTTGGCTTTATAGATATGTAGTTTCTTTACATTAAAATGGGGTAAACGGTATATTAATTGGCACCCTAAGCCGACTTCTACTAATAATTGGTCAGTTCACGTAAATGAACAAAGTTGGTAATATATTTAATTGTTTTGTCGGGTTCTCGTTTACAGAGGCAAAAATTAAATGACGCATTAAGTTCAAAAATAAATGTTTAATAAACTTAAAATTTAAATTATTTCAACGGATTGTTACAATCATTGGCACTTAAGCATAATAAATGGCACTATCAGTTATGTATAATCATTTGCACTATTGGCGGTCTTAATTATCTAATGTATTTTTATGTAATGACCTTCTAAAATTTGTACTAGATCTTCATCTGATAGAGGTTTAGTTGGTCCACCAGTTGGTGTCTTTCTTTCTTCGGATACATTTTTTGATGTGACTTTTTTTGGAAAACCTTTCTAGTTTTATTGATATTTGTAGAAAAATACTTTTGTTTCGGCTTTTTTTGTTTCTTAATGGTAATCAATTTTCTCTATTAATTCTTCGTTTCAATCAAATATTTCCTGTTCTCTTGATATTTTGTGGATGAAGACCGCAATTGCTTGGTTATCAATAGTCACTTCAGATTTTTCTTCTTCGGTAATTCCGTCAAAAACTTGCCGAAATAAAACATTTAAAGAAAGATGAACTTGCACGTAGAATGTTTGCAAGGCAGTTTTTATGCCATACCATTTTTATAGCCACCAAAGCTTTTTCCAGGTCTGCATCTGAATATACTTTCGAATATTTCCTACCACTCTGAACTTCTTTCATTAATCTACAACAAGAAATATGTAAGGTATAGTCATAGGCATCATTAAAATATATAGTGATTGGCAGTGCTATTTTGATAAAATAAACTTTTTATTGCTAAAAGATAAAGTTTAAAATCGATAAAAATATTGTCTATACGTCAGAAAGTATAGTGATTGGCATACGTGCCAATGATTATGTAAGCAAAATAAATTATAGTCATTGGCACCAATACAAAAGCCGATGAATCTCTTTCACAGCGTTTTTACGCTTTAATTAAGGGAATGAATAAAAATAGAAAGAAACTTGCATATAAAACTTACCTTACCTAAAAACTACTTTTTTACTTTGAAATCTAGCCACCAAACCTACACTTTCTTTAATTTTTTCTGATTCGACCAGTCACATTTCTAAAAGACCGGGTTGACGTTTGAGGTATAAATAATCGTTCCGGCAACTGGGACTCGAGGTGGCCTTGCACAAGTCCGAGGCCATGTGTTTCTATGGTCCTCGGAACGCGCCACTGTCGGGTTCCCAGATAACGGCGGGAGGGGTTCACATCGGTGTCGAGTCGACGATGAAGTACCTGGGACTCGTCCTCGACAGCCGGTGGAACTTCGTGGAGCACTTCCGACGTTTGGCTCCCAAACTGCAGAGGGCTGGGGCTGCTTTGAAGCGGCTTCTGCCCAATCTAGGGGTCCAAACGCCTCCTGCCGGAGGCTCTACGCGGGGATCGTGCGGTCCATGGCCCTTTACGGGGCACCGGTGTGGGCGCGTTCATTAAGGCTGCGACCAGCCCAGCGATTGAACGCGTCCCAAAGGGTCATGGCCATTAGGCTGGTCAGAGGATACCGCACGGTCTCCCGTGAGGCGGCGAGCCTCCTTGCCGGACTACCGCCATGGGATCTGGAGGCAAAAGTCCTCGCGCACATGTGGGAGTTGCGCGAGGAGGCGAAACGCCGGGGTGTAACTCCGCTGCCGCGAGAAATCACGGCACAGCGGACAGAGCTCCGGCGGGATCTCATGGCGGCATGGAGAGTGCGATTGTCGCAACCCAGCGCTGGGCACGCCACAATTGCGGCGGTAAGGCCCCTCTTTGAGGAGTGGCTAGAGAGGCGCCACGGCGTCCTCACCTTCCGCCTGACGCAGGTCCTCACCGGACACGGTTGTTTCGGGAGGTTCCTGTTCAGGATAAAGCGGGAGGAAACGCCCGGGTGTTACCATTGTGTGGATCGCCAGGAGGACACGGTGGAGCATACGGTGGAGGTCTGCCCGGCTTGGGCGGGGCACCGCCGTGTCCTCACGGAGGCGATCGGCAGCGGCGATCTCTCGCGTCCGGCCCTGGTTCAGGCCATGGTCCGGAGCGAGAGTGCATGGGAAGCCGTCACTTCCTTCTGCGAAGCAGTAATGCTCGCGAAGGAGGAGGCGGAGCGCGTGAGGGAAATGCAAGATGCGCGCCCTCGCGCCCCTAGTCGCCGCAGGAGACGCCCCGGGCGTCGGGAGTCGCGAGCCGACTTCCGGCCACCGTAGGCGCGGGCTTGCGGACGGGGGGCAATGGGTAGCTCGCCGTCCGATTAGGACCAGGCCCGGGTCGACGGCGCGTTGTGTTCCACGCGCGCCTCAAAGAGATGTCAGCACCAACAGACGGGGTCCGTAAGGGCCAATGCCTGCCAGGGTTGCGAGTTTGTCCGAAAGGGATATCGCGGCCCCGGCACACAGGCAACGGAAGGAACACGGGTGGGTTTTAGTCAGTAAAAGTCTGACACTCCCTCTCGCTCCGCCCAGAGCGGGAGGAGTCATTTGATGATTTCCCACCCAAAAAAAAAAAAAAACGGTATAAATAATCGTTGCCATAAAAATAAATTGTATAATAATATGCTACCAATAATTGAGTAGCTTCTATCATAAAAAAACAAAACATTCGTAGCACGCCGAATAAATTAGCAAAGTGGCAATCATTGGGAACATTAGTACCGTTTACCCTGCCTTGTATTTAACAATTTTTTTTTCCTCTGCCCCCCCTAATAATGAATTATTGTGAATGTGAGGACTTAGTGTTTTTTTTTTTTTGAAGTGAAACTTCTTTATAGACGGGGGGGTATTAGGATTTTTCTGTCACGAAAAAGCGTTACGGCCGCGTAGATTGGAATCTCAAGTTTTTATATTGAACCGATTTGAAAAATTCTTTCACTGTTGGGAAGCTACACTATCCCCGAGTGATATAAGTAATATTACATTTTCAAAAAAAAAATGGGATTCTTATTATAACTCCAATAATGTAACGCAAGGTGTAAAAAAATTACCTAAAATATTATTGACATCGCGTGCGCTGCGAAAACTATTGATGATAGAATAAAATAATGTACTATAGTCATAGTACATTATTTTATTCTATCATCAATAGTTTACTTTTTGTAAATAATGATGTGTTCTGCAAAGTCTTGCAGAACACATCATTATTTACAAAAAGTGTCGCGACAGCATATGTCTAACTATTATAGTTATGCCACAATAAGTGTTCTTTTATTTTTTTTATTTAATTGAAATTTCGCTGCTAGAAAAGGCTCTTTATTTGTATCTTGGTATTAATCCTTATCAAAATAAAGTACTTCATATTCAAGACCTTTATATAACTTTTTGAATTATTAAATTCGGACATTCCATACGAAAGATATCACGAGTTTAAAAATGTAAGTGTTAGAAAAAAGTTGCGTGGTAGCCGCTCACCCTGCTCGGCAGCTAGGCAGCAACTTATGCAATGTAGGCAGTGTTGCCAACCCCCAAAAACTAAAAAACAACAGCTCGCAAAAAAAATAAACAGGAGAAAACAGTAGGTAAAGAAAAAAAAGGCAGATTTCATACTTTTGCTCATATAATTAAAACAATGAACAATTTTCTTAGTTACCAGAACTCACATACATTGTTATATTAATAATCACAACAACAAAAAAATCAAAATCAAAGTAAAATTATTTTCCACTTTCATTCTCAATTGCCTCATCTTCAATATTTTCAGTTTCACACTCATTTTTCTTTTTAAAATCATTCATATTTTTGTTAAATTTCTTCATGTGCCTTTCTGTGGCTTCAAATGAGTAGCAATCGGTTATTTCGGATTTAGTGTGTAATACTCCTTTAATAGTTGTAGTCGATATTCTGTTGCGTAATTTTGTTTTCATAATATTTATAGCAGAAAATAACCTTTCCACGGTGGCGCTGCTATGTGGTAGGCACAAAAGTTTTTTTACCAATTCTATTCTAGCTGTCATTCGTAAACTGGGATTTCCCCGTGCATAAAAATATGATCGTCAATCACATATAATGTGGTCGGGGAATAGTAGATACTGCCATCTAGTGTCATTGCATTTTATTACATAGTGGTTATCAAAAAAATATTTGCATACACTATGCAAATATTTTTTTGATAACCACTGCATAGTGCAATAGGTGGCGCTGAACGCTAATCGAAAAACAGTAAAAATTAGGAATGAAACAGAAAACAGGGACATCAATGTGAAAACAGCAAATCTACTTAGGGTTGGTAACGCTGAATGTAGGCGTCACTGGCTCACTGGGGTACTGGCCGTACGGGAGGGGAGTCAATGTCAAGAAATGAAGTGCCGTAGGTAGGGTAGGTAATGTAGCGTAGGTAGTGTACGTGGGTAGGTAGTGTAGATAGGTAGGGCAGATAGCTAGGTAGGTAGGTGCGCTGTAGATAAGTACTTTTGAGGGCAACGGCTGTATTAGATGGATACAATGAGCAGATATTAATTTTAGTTACCATAAGCCGATTGTATCAATCATTGATACAATCGACGACACGACACGACGACACGGGCGACACGGTTGGCGCAGTGGCTCAGCGATCGACTGCTGCGCAACGTGTCGCGAGTTCGATCCCCACACGGAGCAAATATTTGTATGATCTGCAAGTAGTTGTTCCGGGTCTGGGTGTTAGTGTATGTGAGTTTCTATGTCTGTAAACGCACCCACGCTACAGGAAGAAATTCTTAGTGTGGGGCAACGTTTAAAAAAAAAAAAAAAAACAATTGATTATAACGCAGGTGAGCCGAATGAAGATTGATGACGAAAGTTGTGCATTTGTTAATGTTCCTTTGTGTGTGTATAAGTTTAGAGTAGACTATGGATGTTTTTTTTGGTTCCGGATTGAATTCAGTTTTTTGTTTGATAAAATAAAACATTTTTAAATAAAAAATGCATTTATTAAAATGTACTGAACCAAACCAAATCATAATTTGCAGTAAACCTGCGAAAAAAAAATGTGTGCTGGGACACATAGTAGAAGTGAAACTTCAACGGACAAGTGGAAAAACGAATGGCAACGGACAAGTGGAAAAATGAATCGCAACGGACAAGTGGCAAAACGAATCGCAACAAAATGTTAACTTGAACTTTTACGGGCAGATTGTTAAAATGTATTTGTCCAATTTGAAAACCTGCCCGTAAAACTTCAAGTCCGTTGAAGTTTCACTTCTACTATGTGTCCCAGCGCACAATTTTTTTATTTTTTTTCATTTAATTTTTTTTTTCTTTCTGAGAATGATGGTGTGGCAGTTTGAGTAGTTGATGCGGCCTACCCAAATATCCTTTCTTTGGTATTGTTCGTCGAGTTGAGCTCCTTAAGTTCTGAGTTGAGCTCCACGATTACTGACAAATGCTTGCACTGACTGGACAGGTCTACTCAAATCTGTGTGGTTCTGGTTATTTCCTCAAAAGACCATTTCAGACACTAATCTACATGGTCCCCACATGGCTTGACCAAGATTATCTCTGGACTTTAAAAGAGACTGTGACCTCTGAGTTCGTTTCGGCCTTTCTTCTCAGAGTAGTCGGATAGGAAACACCGACCTCATCTAGTTATTTTTAACATTTTTTATATGACGTGTAAAAGTGATTCCGATATCCTATTTACAGAATAAACAATTTCATTTCATTTCATTTCCCCTTGCCGACGCCCTTGTTTCCATTTCAATATGTCCCGGTACTTATTAGATTTGACCACAGGATTTGACAGACTGTAGTATAGAACAACTTTTAGTACATAAAGATAATTTTCTCATGGGAATGTTGATTTGCTCAGTTATTTATATTTTACAAAAACAATTGACGTGATTGTAAGGAAAAGGAAAATACGAAAGCTAAACACAGTATAACTCAGTAAAAAACTTTCTGATGTCCGTAATGATGAATGTGGACCCAGTAACAGTCTAGACTGGGAATTTATTTAATTACGAGTTAAAATATTCACTAACAAACGAATAAGAAAGATTTGATCATAGGCCGCGCACAAAACTTTTTCTTTTTTATCTCTAGACCTTGATGCGTACTGTCGATGACCTAGACTCAGAACACCACTTTATTCAGTTTTGCCTGCCTCATAATAAATAAAGCGTGATGGTGCAGCCCGCAGCGCCATCTATGGTTTACGGCACGAAACTTATTGCGTTATGGCTTAGTACATTTTGTAGTGGCGAACGGTTATCTGTGTCGCGAACGAATGCTCCGTGGATTACGCAGCAAGCAGGCACGCCAAGTTACCAACTCAACTGAGTCAATCGTTTGACGACAGAGGACGCCACGAGTATTGGGGAAGTCTATCGGGCTTGCATAAATAATTCCAGATTTTTTGTCTGAAACCCTGTTCTTTATTCGTTTTTTTTTGCAAGGACTACATTGTCAAACTAGAACTATTGTTTTTAAGATCATTGTCAATTTGAAAAAATCTATTTCATTATCCAGATCATAACCAAGATTTTTGTATTCTGCGATTAAAGAGAGGCACTTATCTCAATTATAAAGAGGAATAATTATCCTGCCAGTAATTTCACCTACATTTTCTTTAAAGATGCATGGTAAGTTAGGGGTGGTCCTAGGAGGAAAGTGAGACAGACCACTCAGAGTCATAGGCCAACATAAGTCCGCCTAAAGGAACTTCGTCGACTCATACTCGACTCAGGTCGCCATTCGCAAGTTGGAGTGAAGTTCGGAGGTTCTACGAATCTGCTTGAAATTATATAAAAAACCGTCCGTCCGTTCGTCCTTATCGAGGATTGAGGCTTTTCAGGATTCCGTATCAAAATGGTAAAAAGTTGTATCGTCGGTATGTCCGTTCGTCTGTCACAGCTGGTTATTTCAGGAACTTAATACTGTAAGGATACAGACTTGAAATTTGAAGTAGGTAAGTAAATATAAATATTGTTTGTCCATTTTGAGAAAGAATTGTAAGAATTGAAAATATATTGTAAGTTCCATTGCAACTGGGGTCTAAAGGGGAAAATAGCCAAAGGTAATAAGTATAGCGAGAAGACCCCCTGAAAAAGTTATGAGCTCTATGAAAAGTGTGTGGACTCGAATGTGTTAAGGTAGGTTTTGTACCTTGAGTTTGGCAGATGATCCATACCTCCACTAAAGAAAAATACAATAAGTTTTAGCTGTCAATGTCACTAATGGAGGCGGAATTGACGTGGAGTGGAGTGTAGGAAATGGCTTAGAATATAGCCGTTCACCGCTAGCTAAACTAAGTTAGTTTAGGGTTCGTTTAGTTTAGCAGGCGGTGGAAGGCTCGCTTAGGGTCGTAGTTATATTAAAGTTTGCAATATTCTGATCTGCTGTTACTTTAATAAAAATAAAACTGAGCAGATGCACAAACCAGCGTCCAAAAATAGATGATAAATAAAGGCTTATTGACCACTAAAAATATTACATAATTTAATTATGGTGTTTAATAACGGTAAAATTTATTTATCACCCAAAACCTATAAAATAAAATGAATAAATTAATCGTAATTAAAATGTTGTGGGCAGCTTCGATCCCATGCCAGCCATAAAGTATTTTAAGTTAATTGCTATGTTTTCAGCGAGCTCATGTGATAATTGAATTCCGAGGGAAATACCTACTTACTTTGCTTGGTGATAACGTTAAAATTTTACTTGGTTTTAAAAGAGAGAAGTTATTTAAAGGTATTGAATATATATTTTTTGTATTGATGAATAATGAAAAACGGTTTAAAGTTCAGTTTCCGGTCTCTGACTCAAACTGGTTACACAGGTAACTACTTAATTTGATAGTAACTTGCATAGTTAAATTAAAAATAATTAATGCAGTAATATTTGTATTTCGAAAGTTTTATAATGTAGCACACAAGAAAAATATGGAACAGTTTAACAAACTGAAACTAGCTCAGACCTGCTTAGTCAGAACCTAAAATAATCTGACAGACCCTTCGTCCGCCTCAGAGCTGAGGATATCCATAAGGACTTCAAAAAAAAAAAAGTTCAGCAAATTGCTCGTGAAATCCCTTTGGATTGTACGAGTATGTGTGAAATAGAAAAATTCCAAAAATGTTTCAGCATTGCATTGCATCTATGAAAGATATTGAGACTATTAACTCCTCCTCAAATAAGCAGCCTGCCAATTGAGGGTTACTAGACCAACTTACATAATATATCTATTTTCATGTTTTTAGTAAGCATAACACTTTCCCAATCCCTTTAGGCCACACACACTTTGGCCGACAGCTAGAGCCCAATGTTAGTTAATTCTGTTGTGAACCATGTAAGTAAATGAAATGAATGAATCATACGAGTACAGTAAGTGGTTTTCACGTATATTCGTATTATCCGTATTATTGTCCCTCCTTCAAACCAACAAGGACTGTCATTTCTTGAAGGTTCATTGAACAACAAGAACTAATGTAAAATAATCGCAAGAACTGTTTTGTGCGAATTACTAAGCATTAGTGTAGCTCCAAAGGACTCAACAAAAACTGTTAAGATTACACGAGCAAATCTCGGACCACATTGTGTTGCTTCCATTGATATTCATACAATGTCTTCTTATAACAACGTTGAGGTAATTTTACGAATTTTCAGGTGTAATAAGAATTTCATAAGGTGTATACCTAGGCAGAGGCACTGTTCTTCATTAGCCTAAACGAAATTTTGTATTTCACATTTTCATACAAGGTAGGTAAACTTTTTTTACTCGGATGAAAGTTCCTATGTAATTAGGTATCTAGTACCAACACATTTTCATTTCCAACTAGACGATACTTTTCATCACTTTAGAGGATTTAAAAAAAAGTGACATCACTTAATAAAGAGAATAGGGATGTTGACAAAAATTGTTTTTTGTCCGCCTTTTTCACTTAATCAAAAGATTACGGCAATACTTTTAGTTAAAATGCGTGAGTACAATATATACTGACTTGTGTGTGACGTAGCGAGCCCCCCTCCCCAATTTTAATGCATTTTATCTATTTTTATTTTTTATTTTTATGATAAATAAAAAAATACGTGTCTAATATTATTTTAAAAGCTGACTGACAGACATTTTTTTTTTTCCCCAGTCAACATTCCTATTAATCCATTTTAACCAGTCATTATAAATAGGTTCAATGTCCAACGTACAAAGGGAACCTGCAGAAACGCGATCGTAAACTCGTAACCTACTATCATGCACCAATAATGGCCGAAATCAAAGTGCAAAGGCATGTTAGTTTGAGCCTTTTGTTCGAATGCTGAAGTAGATTAAAAACGGTCTGATCACGATTGGTCACAATCGATTGCACAGTCGTATGTCCTAGTGTTAGGTGCACAGTGACTACGCCTGTGATTTATGAGCCAGCGGTGCTATCTACTGACTAGACAGTCTGCAGATAATTAAATCCAACATTAATTGATATAGCGGCACTAATAGCAATTACGATTTATTATGCCTGCCTCAGTTGTCGTGGCGGAGAATCGCACGCGTGTGTTCTGCAGTTAGGAGTTATTTCAATACCTACCTACTCAAAAGTCTATAAAGTACTTTTGTAGAAGCTATATGAAATTATAGCGTGTAATAGGAATTATTGGACCTATTTTACGGCGATTCTTTTGCCATTTTATTGTAGTCAAACGTGCATCAGAGTGGTTATGCGATGAGGTGTTATGATAGTTATCTATCGTGCTTTATGTTTGCACCTTAGCCAATAGTTCGTTGTTAATAGGATAGATGGCGTTGGATGCTGTTAATGTTGTTTCATAAATTTTAGGGCGAAACGGTAACTGAACCCCTTTGATACCGAATTACCACGTCAATTTTATAGAACTCTGTCTTATTCTCTACATCTCAAACATAACAAAGCTTACTCGTTTAATAGCCAACCTAAATAACATTTCTCCGAGTTGTAGGCGAAATGTTTTAATTTTCTATTGTACTGAATGTTAAGTGTTGAGAGAGTGGCCGTTCACATTCTCTGATAACATTCACTGTGCGAACAGGAAAATGCAGCCAAGGTTATAAAAAGGAGCAGGGTTCTTTTAAAAAGGCAGTGACACGGTTGTCGTTCAGAAAAGGTCAGGTCTGCCGACTGCCGACAAACTTTAAACTGGTTCCAAAGAAAGCCTTCAAAAGCCCAATAAGATTGTTGTTTCTGCCGAAACTTATAAACGTATCCATTTATAAGGAAATGTATTTTGTTTCAAATGTTTGTTTTACATACTTCCTTACATTGTATTCCAACGATTCGGGATGATATTGGATTTGGGCGCTGATATTAAAAACTTTTTGTTGGACTAATTTGGTAATGGTATTGTTTCATTCTAAAATAATACAAATAATACGTATTTTTCCCACTATGTGTATATGTGGATGATGATGCTAACTTCCTGTCACTGTTATTTACATAGCAGGTAGTAGTATTCGAATTAATGTGGGGTAGGTACCACAACTAAAACGTAAAAAATAAAAAGTTTTTATAAAGAAAAACAACCGACTTCCAAAAAAACCACTACATAGTGAAAAAATACTTTAATTTTGGAAGTCAGTGGCAAAAAACGAGAATTGAAAATCAAAGAAACCGACTTTACCGTAATTAAAGTTTTTATTCACTTTGTAGTGTTTTTTTTTGGAAGTCGGTTGTTTTTTTTTTGTAAAAAAAGTCTTTATTTTCTGGTTTATTTGTTCAGAGTTGAATGTTGTATTTTCATCATCCATACTTTTCAATGTAGGTACTCGTAAGTATTATTTCTGTAAAGTTTATGAATTAGGCTCACTGACTTTTGATTCTAACCAGAAAATAATTCTAATAGGTAATGATTAAAGACACTGAACAATCTGAATTAGATAAGTAATCTAATAAACTTTTGATTCTAACTTAGAAATTATTTGAAGAAACTGCTCTTACATTCAAACTTAAATCGTAATAATGATTTATTGAGTTGAGAGACATTTAAGTAGGTATTTGAAAATTGTCAAGTTAATTTAAATAAATTAGTTTCGTTTAATTAACATATTTGTAACCTTAATAAGATTTGTCATCGTCCCCAAAATAATTCTAAGTTAGCAAATACATGTAGCTAATTAATTTAGATTAATAAAATTGTCTGACACTTTCTAATGAATAGGTAGCGAAATAATTTCGTTTAGAATAAGATAATATTTCTATAAAATAAGTACTGCTTGTAATATATTTCATGATTAATGATATCGCAATTGGTTATCAATGTATCATCAATAAACGCTGTGCACACAGGATGTTGCCAAACGAAGATGCGACACAATGCATTAGATTTTTTATCTTGCCTTGCAAAAATGATTATAATGCTAGTATTTTAGTGTCGTAAGTCACTTTCAGCGGATACTCGCGCGTGGGAGGACGTGTTAAAGTATAGCATTTGACACTATTATGTATTTAGGTCTATTGTATGAATTATTTATTACATTTTGCAACATAAATCATACTTAGAGCAAACAATAGCCACACACTAATGTGTGTTCTACATACGTTAAAATTCAAAAGTACCAGATTCACGATTTTATGTTAAAGTTTTTATAATTTAGGTATCTAAATGTAATTTTTTAGATAAACAAAACTGATCCTGCTCACACAAATAAATTTTAGTAAGTATGACAAATTGTTATCATAAATACATAAGGATTTACCTACTGAACCACGCAAAAAATACACGAAAAGCCTATTCAACCTAAAACTGTTCTTTGGAAATCCCTATTACTTTAGGTAATTGGTACCTATCATTGAATACCTCTCTATTATGGCTTCAGCAACACATCCATTTACGCATCTATTTATAAAAACTTAGATACAGGGTGTTTCTTTCTTTTATTACGTGACGGAACGTATAGGTGTTGATGATATTCGAATGAGTTAGAGATTGCCTTCTATAAACGATATTTTCAATATTTTGCCTTACTCGTATTATGACGTCGCCTTCAAGAACCATGCCTGAAATCTGTCGTCCAATGTTAATGCTAGCTACGACATTAGATTGCCGACATAAGCTGTGTGTAAAGCCTTAATACGATTTATGGTATGTCTGTAGGGGTAGGTACTTGTCACCGGCGACAATCCTCGTATGCGCAAAGTTGAATTCTAACATGATCTGTGTTAATATAGTACCTGGGCAACCGTACTCTGCTCTGGTAAAAATAGAGGATACTTCATACTAATTCCATGTAAAGTACATACTAATTCCATGATGCCATGTCATTATTCTAGGGTAGCCATCTTGTTCTAAACTTTGGGCGACCGAAATGACCGGCTGCTCGGGTGAAAATATGGAGAAAACGATTTTTCCCAGATATGAGACCTAGCTATATCGATTTTAAGCAATATATACATATATTGCTCATTTAATGGTATAGGATATGTACATACCCTGTTTATTGTTGCAAGTGATTTGGAACTTATTGAAAACTAATTGTGAATTATACAACCTGATGCATCCACTCCTGTAATTACTAAACTAACACAAAACTGATATAAATATGTGTTAAGCGTAAGTAAACAACCCGTAGGGTAGCAATAGGTACCCCTGCCAGGGTTGCGAGTTTGTCCGAAAGGGATATCGCGGCCCCGGCACACAGGCAACGGAAGGAACACGGGTGGGTTTTAGTCAGTAAAAGTCTGACACGCCCTCTCGCTCCGCCCAGAGCGGGAGAAGTCATTTGATGATTTCCCAACTTCAAAAAAAAAAAAAAAGGGTAGCAATAGGTACCTGCGGAATGCTACCTGTTTTACAGCACTCGTTTCAGGCTTTAGCCACCATTTATCGTCAAAAAGTTAACATTTAAATATGTTAGATTTATACACCTTACATAAATATGCGGTGCGCAGTGGCGCGTGTCTCGGCATACACGGAGCAATATTACCTACCACAAACGACTAACGCAAGACGTGGGACTCCCTGATAACAATTTGATTATTCTGCGCCCTCCTCTGTTAGGTCGTACAACGTTTTAAGGTAATCTTAGCTAATGATTCTAGCCCCACCCTTCGCTAAAACAACATCGCACCCTAACAATTTACAGGCAAATTAGTTTGTAGATAGGCATACATTACATATACGACGTGCCGGCTGATCACCGCCAGCGCAGTTCATAAACATCGCTATAACTTTGATGAGTCTACGTCGTGTTTTGAAAATGTAATGTGTATGAAAACATGAGAATATTATCATCGTTAAAGTTGATGCTGAAGGATTCAATGTAGGTCATAATCCAAGGGAGGTAATAACTAATACCGTCAACTCGCTATATATTGCCAAGTGCCGCGCGATCCCGTGCAAAAACGCTATAGACGCTGGATTAAGAAATTTTTTATGTTTATTTTTAGTAGAATTGGGACCGGTTTACACGTGATAGGTCTATAAACTCGTTGAGGATACCTACAGCGACGTAAGTGCGGGAGATGAGCACATGTACCACTTGATCGAAATGGAAATACACACTCGATTTATGAATCTGTTCATTTTGCGCTTGTTTATTTAAAGCTTGCCTGGTGGAGTGGCGCCGGTGGTTCAGATATTTAAGATACACAAAACATTAATATGTTAATTACCAATATTTTATTACCACCGTTATGTTAATAAGTGTCACTGCAAATTAACATACGAATGGGTGTTTTAAGAGATATTCGTGTATAATATTGTACGCATTAAGGAAATGACGGAAATATTTAATATTATATTGTTAAAATTATTGCCTATTTGTTACGTATGCAAATTAAATCCTCAAATACAGCAACAAATTAATATAATACATATATGTTGATGTCAAAATAACTGTCGACAACATGGTTCGGAATACCACCAATTTCTTTTTTGTACGAGTTTAACTTGTTTTTCAGACAAATCCTACTAATAAACTATTATATATTATCTTATAGTTGTAACATTTGACATCTTTACAGTGTAACACAATGTAGCTATCTAAATGATGTATCTTCACAAATTTTGCTATCTGGCGTAACACAACAAGTCTTACATAAATATGCAAATACTTTATCACCCAGAAAGCCGAGTAGGGACATGAATGTAGGTCTTGTACTAAAAGAACATTATAGTATACTTAGGTTACGGTAGTCAAACCTATTGCTACACAAAGTGTGTATTGTGCCGTTATCGGTGTACTAATATGGGTGTCCAAAAATACGATGGCTTAGTTAGTAACAAAGTAACAATGGCTGATGGTGATCGTTCGCATGTGGGTCACGTACGCGTTATCCGTTCCAATTCGCATAAGGCCAAGAACGCACTATCATTATTTGCAGCCAAGATAACAAAGTGTCTGGCTGGATAAAGTTGTAACACCATGTATTATCCAATGTAACACGAGGCGCCAAAATAGTTTGAAGAATACTTTCAGGAAAGTGAAGAATATGATGACGACAATAAAAAATTATTTGTTTACGGCCTAAATGAGTACTATCGGGAAACTGGAAGAGATCTTGAGGATAGAATAATATACGCGTTCCAACTCCAAGACACGCTGAACATTGACCTAACTGGTTATATTGAGGAATTACACCGCATAGGTAGAAATGGAATAAACGCCCAATACAAATAGAGCTTATCAACAAAACAATGACGAAGTATATTTTGAGCTTTCTTTGACTGCACTCAAAAACACGAGCTTATAAGCAAGATTTGTTAATTATGTACTTACTTAGTTCAAGCTCAACTAAGCTCGTTGAGCTTGAACTAAGTAAGTACATATAACAAATCTTGCTTCTTGACTTATCAAAAGCCTTAGACAGCTCACAGTACAGTTTCAGCCGCCTTGTATTCTTAATTGGCGCAAAGCGATGGTCGTTGACGCAGTCTTAATATCATAGTGTTTAAAAAATTGCGAATGCATGCGTACTGTATATGGTATCCCACATTTTGCAAGATAATAAAGTCGTGCGATGGTTTCTAACAGCCTATTGCGTGACCTTAAAAGACACACGCGATTAACTCGAAGCAGCCATCTGTTATCATCACTTCACACACGCGCACAGAATTTGAGCAGTCTGAAATAATATGTAAAATAGACACTTTATTCATAATGGTCTACACAAGCTGCGTATATGACCGTTTACTGATACTCATATTAAAATAGCTATAAGCAATTAAACGGAATGAGGGCGCGGAATATCTCGTAACATTACACGCTTAATTACTCTCTGTGTGATTTGAATCCAGTTTCAGATTTAATTTTAAGGTCACTATAAATTACAAAGTACCAGTTTACCTACCGCGCACTTTGAATGCGGTAGTTTCTAAAACGATAACGTTAAATTATAAAACGGCCACTTTGGATGTTATTATAACGGACGCTGCAATCGGATTACTTGAGGCCGAAGTAGCTATAAGGTAACATCATCAAATTAATTTTACTGGAGTTAGTTTTTGCTGCAAGTTACGCTGGATTCGAGGATTTGGAAGTGGTAAAAACTAACTTACCACATATTTCATTGAGCTATAACTTTTGTAATATGAATGTCATGCCTCTCGGGAAACTTGGTTGGGCTTGGCGGTGTTTGCGGAGCGCGGCGGGCGCGGGCGGCTGACACGAGACTTACTAAGAGAAATTTGAGACTTTCGTACAAGTTTATTAAGTCCTGTAATCCTTGCTTAGTTCTCATTTATTTAAATTGATTTATTTCGTGCGCTGTCATCCGTCGTCTACTGAACAATTAACCATCCAAATGGAATGTTAATAATTTATGGGTAGTGGATTCCTACACACGTAGCAGTCGAACTTGTGATTTGAACCTTACTTTCCATCGTGATGTAACAATACATCCTCCCAACACATTCCGGTCTCTGTGGGCTTGCGTCCTTCTTTCCTCATCGAGCAGGATGTATACGCAATCACGGTATCGTGTAAGCGGTTGATTCACGAGGGAAAAGTTGATATACCTCCTCCACTTTCTGCTATATTGGCAAATTTTTCAATTCAGGTGCGCAAGTGCAGCGACTGCGACGGAAATGACGTGGTGTTTCGTGGAATACTTTTTATAAACCCATGAATTCATAAACGTGCCACCAATAACTAAATTGTGTGTTGGGCAAGCATTTGTGCAGCCTGAAGCTCACCTTATCAACACAACGTGATAAACTACATTATCCTTTTGTTTCTCAAAATCACGACAGATCGTGATGTTCTGCAATCCACTTGATTTGACGGGAGATGAGGATGAGGACTGCGTTATATGATAAATGTGCATCGTGAAATAATTTAATATGTAGGTAGGTCGCTCAATTCTCTCTTGAATACAAGTTGAATTTATTTTTTCAATGCATAATGAGCTGTAATGCGAAGTAACTTGGGAATTTCAACTTTAATTAAAAGTTCGTCTCGGGAACTTGCTCAGTCGACAAAGATTACAATCATTTATTGGCCGAAGTTAAAACAATGGAGTATCCTGTTTACCTTTGCCATTGTGAAGTTTGTCGAATGTTAGTTTGTTTGAAACACCCAAGTTTAGTGTGGGTGAGGACATTAGTATTGTCTTGGAACAGACCTACGTAGGCTGGTGTATCCTTCAGACAATAAGCCATTTATTCGCTCTGTTTCCTTATTTGCGTTGAAATTAATTGGTGCAGTTTTTACATCTTGCATTGCATTTTGCATCTTTTTCGGTAGAATGTTTGCTTGTCCTCTTGAGTACCTATGTAAAGATTTATAAGCTTGACAATAACGTGGGTAGATTTAACTTGACCTACCTGTAGGTACATAATACATAAACTATACCCACCCTCTAAAGTTACGGCATGGTAAATGGTTCCATCTGCCAAGACGCCTATCTAATGTACTTTTAATTTCTTTGATAGACTGTTTTCCTTATCAGCCCTGTTCCAGTTCGCGTCCTCTTCAAAAACAGGAGCATGAACTGAGTCGTTTTGATTACATCTTTGAACGGGCCTTTTGATAGTACTTTTAAAATGAACATTTTGTTTGAACAAAGAGCTTTTCGTAGGAACTTTGATGTGAACTACATCTTCTAACAAAGGGACATATAAATTCGGTGACACGCAACTCGCAAGTTGTATGGAAATTTTGTCGACAGAAAAATGTAGTCTAGTGACACGCAAATAATATTCAGGGCGCGCTCAAGCTGGCTCGGTGGGATGGTGTTCAGTGTTCGCCACAAGTTCACCAACAGTTATATTTATTACGCATTGATGTCGCACGCGACGCTAATGTTTAACCAATTTACAACTAGTTTCGTTCAAGGTTCAACCATAAATTGAGTTTTTATTGTTGTAGTTGTTACTTACATTTATTGACTACTTTATAAAAATGAATTATTACAGCGTTAACTCCGGTCATGAAATACAGCAGTTAAACCTAAGTTGAGAACAAGTTCGGCTGTTCAAAAGTGGTTTTGAATTTTCTTGTTCATTACTTTTTTTTGTATTAAGTACAACATTAACAACTTTATCCAAGTCAAAAAAACGTCCAAGAAAAAAAGTTTCGAAATATTTCTTTTTTGTTTAAAAAAATACATCCGACTTCCAAAAATGTTTCGATGTTTTTTGGTATTTTACTTTTCAGGTTTTTGTTGTGATACCTACCCCACACGAATTCATATAGGTTATAGGTACCACTACTTGCTATGTAAATAACAGTGACAGGAACTTATTATAACATCATCAACATAGACAAGGTCGACAAAATAATAGAATTTTCAAAATCTGTTTTCAATTGAAGAAAATATCGATTAACATTATAGAAATAGATATACCGCATGATGTATATGTATATACAAACGAATTGAGAACCTTTTTTAAGAGTTAAAGACACGTCGAAACGAATTGAGAGTTTTTTAAATATTTACCTGTTTTGATTAATTTTGGCAATATTACTGTATGGAAATATGAAATCAATTGTGGCTAACTAGTGAACTAAAATATTGATTATGGAATGCAATAATTAATACCGTAACACCGAATATTAAGTTTTAGATATAAAAAAACGATTTGGAAACTTTCCAAATGCCTTTTTTACAACTAAAGCAGTAAAAAAATCAAAATCAATGTTATAATTGCAATTCATTCGCTAGTTAGCCACATTTATTATTTCCACACAGCAATATTGCCAAATTAATCAAACAGCGAAATATTTGACATCTATTTGCGACGTTGCCCACTTTCAGAATAAACGCTCTTAAGAAGTCGGTTAATAATGGAATCGGTTTGACAAAATGACGTATGTGTTCAATTATAAACTTTAAATACCTATGTTTATAAATTAATTACACCATGGTAATAGATACTATTCCAAACATACCATATTATTGATCAGCGGGTGCATTAGAAAGCAGTAACATTATTCACTGGAGCTATAAAGCTGCGCTGTTTTGATTAGTACGCTATCAATTACGATTTATTTTCAAGGTGGTAGTTGTACGGCAGGTGCAATGGACTGCATTCCCGAGTGCTAGAAAAACTGGATCCAAAGACCGCTCCTGCGGCCGGAGCCGGCAACTGCCGAGATTAGATATATTGATAGAAAATTTATTTTATTATTGACGTTAACGACGCGCGACGTGGGAAACTATTGTAAAACTGATTACTGCACATCTGGCGTCATCATCATTATTGATATGACGTATTGCCTCATAAATATAGTGTGTGTATGTATATTAAACTACACAAGAAATAAAGAAACCTTCTTGGTGGTGGAAACTTTAGCAAGATTTACATATTTCGCCAGAGGTTTTTCTATTATTTGGGAAAGTTTGGCAAGTGATGAATAAGTTTTATTTTCTCGAAGCTAAAGTTCTTAATGCGAACGTTATATTCAGCTACTTCGGGTGTAAAGTTGAAGCGTTCATATTCCAATTACATTAGTAATTAGGTGGAAATGTACAATATAAAGTTAGTGCAATTAGGGCTGCACTCTGTCATGAATTGTAATCTCATTATGTAAATGCATGGTCGGTGTCCGAGCTATGCGACAATGCGAGGCGAGCCGGGCGGCAGGCGATGCGACGTCGCGCGGTGATTAGCACCGCTCATACCTGTCAATTTACCTCGACAGACGAGATTTGCTGTCAACCCGTATGTATTACTATTCAGTATTCTGTGATACCACGTCTAATTTATACAATTTATTGTCAAAGCGGTTTGAATTAGGTAGAGACTAGAGAGAGACCAAGATTTTGATGCGAAGATAGTAATTTCCCACCACTGCTTACGAAAAATCGATTGAATAACTGTTTAAATCGATTTTTCCTGTTAGGTTTTGATAATCATCTGCGTTGCCTAAGTTAAATCTTAATTTGCTGTAACTGTAATGTTTCGTCAATAAATAATCGATCTAAGCTCCAATCGATTTAACATTGTCACTTTCGAAATTACGCGTTGTAGGTAATGTAAGTGTGTAATTACTTAGCTCCGTGTTATTTTATTACGCGCATGTCTAAACAGGCAGCCAACATCGCACCTGTTAATAAAATTGTGGGTGAAAGTCGTTGCTTTTTCACAGATATCGTGCCAACCATCTATAATTCACACGGCTCGAGGACATTGTCACAGTTACGCCATCGCCTTGCATGTGTCGTGTTCACGTTAAAAAGGCACAATTGCCCGAATCACAGTACTAGACTCATAACCAGAACATTTAACATTGGGCAGCCATTATACAGGTACATACAAATTAGTGAGCGCGGTGGGGCCATCGCACTTTCATTAGTGAAATTATTTGCTAATTTGTACTGAACACGACCGCGTAACTAAGGGGTAACGGGGCTTAATCTACTTCATTACACAGGCTTTAGTGAGAATGAATGCAGAATGTGTTACAGTACAGCTTCACACTTTAAACCATCAATATTTTAACAATTTCATTGAATTTTGTGTGGGTTTAGTCAATATTGTGTGTGGTACAGATACCATACTGAAAGAAGGTGAAGATCAAACATCGCAATATAAACATAACACAGTCTGTATATATTTAACAAATACATATGTAACTAGGGTATATTTGTAGAAAGGCTGTGGGTGGATATAAATCTAGAACTTGGTATATATACGTAATATTGTACCTATAACTATAAATAGAACAGCGTTCATGAAACTGAAGTTATAAGTTTATAACCTGAGCTGCAGTGGCATTGTTGATACTAGGTGTCATTGACCGCGGTACACGGCTACTCTACGAAATTCTGTGTAAACGTTTATAACCAGTTCATCCACGATTATCTCACAATATTTAAACTATGCGATGAATGCCTATTCTACTATTGATTTTTGTTATTGTGTACGGGCTGGTAATTGTCTAGGCAGCTCGGCCGCGTAGATTTCGCATTAAAACGCTAACTATAAAATAAACGCACGTGTCTTTTTTGTCGGACACGAGTATGTGACCTCTTTGAAGTAAATGAAATGCCTCCGGTGACCAATTTCTCTTTAAAAAGGGTGTTATTTGCTCAAGTGTGCAGTGTGCCTGTACGCACTTAAATGAGCGTATTACGTATTGTAATAACACTTGGCTGAAACTAATTTCGTTTCAGTATTACTGTAGCTCTGAACAGCTTATGCACATTCATTTTTATTACTGACGTAGACACTGTGACTAAAGGGTAATCATACCATTACTTCTTCAATCGCTTCAAACTGGACACAACCTATGATTTAAATCAATTAAATATTTACGTAAACGAATAAGAACTGAGCTGACTCCATTTTAATAGTGGACTGCAACTTTGCCATGACTTCTGTAATTGACACTTATTTCGAATTTAGTATCCTTTATTATCGTAATTCGTAGACCATAATTTTGTTACGGCTCTGTTGAAAAACGTAAAATGATAATTATAATTATTGAAAGCCGTTAGGTGTATTGCAGTATAGCTTTAGTGCCTTACCATAACCAATTTAAAAACTGCTTTGGATAATAATAATTGTGCAAGTTTATAAGTGTGAGAAATCGAGGCGACGTGATCAATGGCTGTATGCGAGCTGACATTTCCGTTGTTTTGCATAACCTGACATTAAGGCTGATTGAAGTGCCGTCTTCGTACCAATGGAGGACACCAACGACGCACTTTGTTTTTCTCTTTATAGTCATCGCTTTTACTCCAGATCGGAGACAACTACATAAAAATATTATTTTCAAAATAAATAAAATCGAAACATTCGTGTCGAACTGTATTTTGCCAATGAGAGAGAAAAATAAAAGTAAAGAGCCACGTTGAGTGAGTTGCTCGGTTTGCGTCTGTATAAAATAGTGTTATGTTTGAATTTTTCTTGTATTGAACTGATTGAATCACGGAGAGTCAGTTTTTATCAGATGGAAAGTTTATAAAAAGCATTTTTGTGTCACAATAAAAATATGATTTTTAGGAGTAAGTAAAACATTTTACGACGAACGTAAATTAGCGACGAAGTGTGTGATATTTGTGAAATGATATACGTAATATGCAATGGCAGCACCGAGACTGACTGGCCCATATTTTATGATGGCGATGGCTATCATAATAATTACCTACATTGTTCCGTATATTATTAACTACTCTTGCTCCTGTACCAATCAAGAGTAGTTGGTGCCGGCTGAGTGCTTACACAACAATGCTTTGATGATATGTAGATGATAGACATGATAGTCTACGCAGGAGAGACGCTGCTGACGTATTACATAATATATTTCTTCATAAAAACGCGTATTGTGTTGCACGTGAAAAATAAAAGAACTATAATGAACAGCATCAGAAATATATCATACTGACAGCTGCAAGCTAGAATTTTAGATGCGTATTAGAGACTGACGCATTGTACGGATGTAATAAGATTTATAGTTTTATCACTACTATTTCTAAGGCAGGAAGCACTAAATTGATTGGGGCTGGGAGGGAGCTGTTGAGAATTTCTAGAAATAAACATGGCTGACGAGGCAGCCGTGACAAAAGTCATTACGGAGTTACAGTGGCTGGGCTTTTATGACAACCGCGCGAAAGGTCGCAGTTACTGATTCCTATCGTTAACAATATATAATCTGTGCGCTCGTAACTTGGAAACCATAAAATAAAATGTGTATTGACACTTTTATACGACAACGTCACGTCAGTATCCATGTATTCAAATTACTATAAATGTTCCCACGGCATTTGTAAATTGAACTACGGAACTTTGTACTTCTGTCGTATACGTACATAAAATGACAAAATGAAGAAGAAATGAATGAATGAAAAATGATGTTTATAGAAAAAAAAAAATTATTCCCATAAAATATACTTACGACAGATGTTGTAAAAGTAAATCAATATTTGCTAGTCATACGTTTTCCATAGCAGTTTCTGTCGTGTGAATGAACATCGAACAGTAAAGATAAAATGACATCATAGCAAGCATTCCAAGTTTCCATGATTCTTTCGAAACAAAAACATACATACGGAACAATTAAAGTAGGTACCTATTATAATTTGTTCTGGGTACAATTAACACGGTGACCCGACAGATATAATAACTTCCGCGACTTTCGACAAAGAGATGGTTATTTAGAGAATTGATTGAAAACATTTGATTGTTCTTGATATTGGTATGGTATTGTACGGTAATACGCTTTCTTGCATTTATAGGTAAGCATTGCGTTTCATCTTTATCGCTCTTGTATAAATACAAAAATGTTGAACAGTCTTGAATATTTACCTTATTAATTTATTATATTAAAGGTATTATTATTTTAATTACTGTGAATGTGTGGACTATGGGGTTCATTTTTTTGCTTTTGTTTCGGTCTTTCTTCTCGAAGTAGTTGAATAGGAAAACCCAACCTCATCTAGTTTTAATTTATTTTTGACGTGTTAGTTTTTTGAACCAATTTACAGAAATAAATACCATTTATCTTATTTATCACTTGTAAACAATCCTTGGTTACATAAAAAATAATCATTTTAACACGTTCAGTGCCGGGAGCTGGAGGGTTCTGGAGGGTTCACATAGTCGCATATGGGATGCCGGGAGCCCTCCCGGAGGGCTCATTTTACATAAGAATAAGAATATTTTTTTTTTTGTTTAAGAAAATACATTCGAATGCGTTGATTCCTGGAACTCACACTAGGATACCCTGTGTCGTCAGATCCAGGCTCCTTTGTTCCGTTTACATTTGTTGCTATACATGTAATAGAAAATATATACATTAAATAATAACTTAATAGTTTTATAAAACACTAGAAATAAACGCTTTTATAAATGCACGTAAAAAGAAAAATTCGATTTTCCATCTATAGTTCCAGTTCATATCTGCCGCCTCCATCATCAGATCAGTTCGCCAGTACCATATTATTGTATTGTCATCAGAACTACATACAGCTGCCAATTTTCATTACGCTACGACCCTTGGAAGATGGTTAAATTAGTTACCTTAGATTCCATTACATAGTTAGTTACATAAAGGTCGACCTAATAAAAGCGTGTTAAAAAATCTACTCGTAATCTACTAGGGAAGGAATATACAATAAAAACGAATACACAAAGAAAACTAAAACTAATACACAAAGAAAACAGTAGATATAAGTATGTATGTTTGTTGTGTGTGATTGTGATGGTGTGTGTATGTGTGATATGGTGTGTTTGTGTGGGAGTAAGAATTAAGATAGTTGTGTTGGTGTTGAGAGTTTGAGCGAATGTTATACCTGAGGATGTATATAATTATGTGGATGTTTGTGATATATAATAATAAATATATACATTTTTAGATCAATACGTTTTCAGTCATATCATAGTCCAGAGGAAGAAGCCATTTTGTAACCGAAGTTTTGCATTTAGTTTGAGTAAGTTGTAGAATTATGAGTTGGTTATTGAGTTTTGAGTAAATGTGCGGTCCCATAAAACTGTACGACCTTCTACCGATTGTTTTACGGCATCGAACCTTTTCCCATTGTACCCTTCGACTTGACAGGATACAAGTGCCCATGGAGGTTTTGTGAAATCTTACAGTGACTGATAGGATGTACTCGTAAAGCTGTCTGACTCTAAGAACTGCAACTTCGGTGTTGAGTGTGTTAGTGGGGTACCGGAAGGGTCGTCTATAGGCAACTTTAAGCAGAGCACGTTGAGCTCTTTCAACCTTAATTAACGAGGTTTTACCAGCCGCACCCCATGCTACAATAGTTAGGGACTGATTGACAGAGAGAGATAAGTAAATAATCTTTAGAACTGAGTCATCAAATGTAAGTTTTTCTTAGCGCATACAGCATTATAAACCGAGAAAATCAAATCTGATGTATATTTTAACAAGATTTATTAGTAATATGCGTTGGTTTTAAAATCCAAGCATTAAAATTTTTTGTTCACGGTTACAAATATTCACAAAAAATTTAAAATGTTGGAAACTACTTATAGAGACAAGACCCCCTGAAAACACAATTTTACTTCGTTTTAGAGTATTTTATTACACGGTTTTAAACCTAATGCCATTGCCCGTCCGCGATGGTTAACTTTAGCGCAAACGTAATGCCGGCAACCCTCCCGGAGGGTGCACTTCCAATGTGTATGGCGGCATGGCGTATGCGTTCTATATATGAAAATAGGTGGAGTCGAAAGTGTTAAAACATTTTCTTTAATTGTTTAGTATAGATTGAAAAATTATCCTGGATAGAGGCAATACATAAATAATTATAAAGGTAGACAATAATGAGTAAATACTCGTAGTAAGCTGAAATGGGAAATCACAAATGTAATGGTCACGTGTCGGCTGTTAGTCTTATTTAATTTAATTAAGGTTGAAAATACGAATTCTATGTGATTTTCTCGATTGTCATAAAATTGATTTTCTCTGGGTACAGACGATTCTGTGTACCATGATTATAATGATTACCTAATTACAAATCTTACAATGTCTTCGACAAGTCGTTGAACTGGTGTTAGGGTGTATAAGTTAGGCTGAAGGAAAACATCGTGAGGAAACCTGGACTTATAGTTGATATAAGTCTGGAATTGCCAACCCGTCTTGAGCAAGCGTGGTCTCTGCTGTATGAGAAGAGGTCTTTGCCCTGCAGTGGGACATTAATAGGCGGGTATTATTATTATTATGCGTCGACCAATGGCCAACAGAGTCTTCGGTCAGCTGGACCCGCTCGCTACTGGACCCGCGGGTCCACTTGCCACATAATAAATTTTCTACATCAATAAAAAGATAAAAAAAATGTCGAGCTATGCTTACTTAGCTTAGCTCTTGGTCGACTACCCGCTTATATCCCAGCATTAGCCAGGGTCGTGTGAATGTTAACCTTGTTGAGATAAACAAAGTTTTCAGAAAAATCTTTTTATTTATAACAATAGTCTTGAGAATTTTCTGTCTTTTATGTTTACAACAATCGGCATACCTACCTATTGTTTCCTAAACTCATTGTGTCGCTATTTCCCACGATGCCAGCCACTTTCATTCATCAAGGGGCTATGTTTAGATGCTATATTCATTGCTACTGCGATTAGTATGGAACTGGATAAGATCGCATCTCAAAATGAGTATGCTTATTATACAGGCTACTGAGGTGGCCGCGGCCGCGGCCGGTAGCCACGAGGCAACAAACAATTGAATGCGGAATGCAATAGAAAGTCAAACGATACCTACTTAGCTGGTATAATCAACCGGCACAAAAAGAACTAAGCAGCTCGCCTTCGAAAGTAGGTTTTGCGTTAACACGTTCAGTGCCGGGAGCCCTCCTGGAGGGTTCACCTAGTCGCATATGGGATGCCGGGAGCCCTCGGGAAGAGCTCATTTTAAATGTAGGTTTTTCTTGGCGAATACAGCATTATACACCGTGAAATAAAATCTGGTGTACGTATATTTTAACAAAATTTATTAGTATATAGGGTGTTCGGCAGAAGGTTGAACATACGAAAATGGTGGATCCCTGGGGCCGTCTACTACGTTTTTACGCCCAATAACAAGACCCAAGCCACAAGGGTTTTTTTAATGATTTTTTTTTCGGAATTCGTCGTTGCCAAAACTTCAAACGTCAATAATTTCATTTAAAAACCACAAAACTGGCAATATTTTATTTTTATTTTCATCTAAAGTAACTGTAGAATCTTATAAAATTCGTATTTGACGCAGATGATTGCTAGAAAAGTAAATACGAGCCCTTAAACTACAAACAAATAAAAAATAAATACCGAAAGCCCGACTTTGAACTGCGTTAAAAAAAAAACTAACAGTGATAGAGCAGTTCTAATTTTAGGAAAACATCTTTGGTTCATGCCCAATCAAACGGTATGCAATATGCACAATTTCTTTTAAAACAACTAGAACAATTCGCCAATTTTAACTGCCTGGGACTTTTTTCACCCAAAGGATTGCGAAGGAAATTTGCGAAAAGTGAAATTAATTAATATACGAACCAAATTTTTTTTTTACATATTAGATTCTACAATTATTCTAGAAAAAAATGATTGCTAGTTTTGTTATTTTTTATTATATATATATATTTAAATTATTGACGTTTGAAATTTGAGCAACCACGAATTTCCTTTAAATTTAAAGGAATTTAGTTGGGAGGATTGGTTGCTCAAATTTCAGTTTTTTCATTTATTCTAGTTGTTTTAAAAGAAATTGTGCATATTGCATACCGTTAGATTGGGCATGAACCAAAGATGTTTTCCTAAAATTAGAACTCCTCTATCGTTGTTAGTTTTTTTTTGAACGCAGTTCAAAGTCGGGCTTTCGGTATGTATTTTTTATTTGTTTGTAGTTTATGGACTCGTATTTACTTTTCTAGCAATCATCTGCGTCAAATACGAATTTTATAAGATTCTACAGTTACTTTAGATGAAGATAAAAATAAAATGTTGCCAGTTTTGTTGTTTTTATATGAAATTATTGACGTTTGAAGTTTTGGCAACGACAAATTCCGAAAAAAATATATAAAAAATCATTAAAACAAAAACCTTGTGGCCTGGGTCTAATTCAAATTCAAATTCAAAAGTCATTTATTCAAACTAGGCTGAGAATCAGCACTTTTCGAACGTCAAAATTACATAAGACAGTCCCCCAAAACGCCCACCCTTCACCACTTCCTAGTGCATTAGCTGGGAAGAAGAAGTGGCGCAACAAACTCCCCAGCAGCACAGCTGTCTGTTCAGTTAGAAGAACAAAAAAAAAAGATTCTATATAATAGTATTCAAAATAATTTACATTACGCAACACAAAACATAATTCAAATTATTAGCCATATGTTAGCTAGCACACGCCAATATACCAAACAAAATCATCGAGAACTCAACCAATCAATCATCGATACTCAGGCCGAAATAAAAAAAACTAAACGTAAACAGAATTAATATCTAAATAAAAAAGCCTCCAGGCATAAAGGGCGTGCCCGCTTACATATAGTTGTAACTGGAAGTTATAAATGATAAACTAGGACCATCGATGTAAAATAAATAAACAAAGAGTTAATTACTAATAACAGTAAATAATATGATCAATTGTCGAGGTCACTAGCTAACCACATATTGCAATACAACTCATAAAAAAACAGTGTGATGAGTAGATATTGTCAAAAATAAATTGAAGTTAAATTAAAATAACTTGACTTAAAAAGTCAAATAAAATAAACAATTATATAAACTCATATAACTTGTCAGTACGTAAGCTGGAGAAAGAACATAAACATTGTCTTGAGTTAATCACAGCGACCAACTATTCTTATCATTTAAGTAGTCGTTGATAGAATAGTATGCCTTTGAACAAAGATTGGATTTTACTTTCGTTTTAAACGCATTAAAAGGCAAATCTAGCAAAGAAGAGGGTAGCTTGTTATAAAAGGTTATACCAAGCCCAACAAATGAGTTATGAACCTTATGAAGCCGGTGAAAGGGAGCTCGTAGTTTGTCCTTATTTCTAGTGTTAACATTGTGAAAATCACTGTTTTTAGTGTATAAGTGTATATTTTGCCTAATATATAAGATATTGGCGAAGATGAATTGAGATGCCACCGTGAGGATACCAATATCTTTGAAAAAATCTCTCAGAGAAACTCTGGCACCAAGCTGGTAAATAGCGCGAACAGCTCGTTTTTGAAGAACAAATATATTTTGAATATCAGCAGCTTTGCCCCACAGCAGAAGACCGTAGGACATAACGCTATGAAAATAACTAAAATAGACTAACCGAGCTGTATCGACGTCAGTGTATTGTCTTACTTTCCTGACGGCGTAGGCGGCTGAACTGAGCCTTCCCGCTAGGCTCGATATATGTGGGCCCCACTGAAGTTTGGCATCTACTGTTATGCCCAGAAAAACCGCCGAGTTTACAGATTCAAGCACCTCTTTATCTAAGACGATGTTGGGACCTAGATTTCTAACATTTGGTAGGGCAAACTTTACACATTTCGTTTTCTTAGTATTTAGAACTAGGTTATTTGTCGTAAACCAATCCGTAACCATTGAGAGTGCACTGTTTACATCGTCAAAATCTTGTCTATTCCTGTCTACTTTAAAAATAAGAGAGGTATCATCTGCGAACAGTACAACTTCACAGATACCCTTTAAATAGAATGGTAAGTCATTGATATACACTAAGAACAAGAATGGACCCAGTATTGAGCCTTGAGGTACACCTAACTGAACTGGTAGCCCAGAAGATTTCACACCATCAACATCTACACATTGGGACCTATTATGTAAATACGAATTTAAAACGTTGAGAGCTTCGTTTTGCACACCGTAATGACGTAGTTTACGCAAAAGCGTGTCATGGTGCACGCAATCAAAGGCTTTGGAGAGATCACAGAAAACCCCAATAGCATTTTGCGAGTTCTCCCATGCGTTAAATATGTGTTTCAGCAAAGCAACACCCGCATCTGTAGTCGAACGACCTTTTGTAAAGCCATATTGTTCATTATGAAGGAGGCTATTTAAATTAAAATGTCTAAGCAACTGCTTGAGTATTAACTTTTCAAATATTTTGCTAAATGCTGGTAAGATAGAAATAGGCCTGAAATTGCCAACGTCACTTTTATTACCTGATTTAAATAATGGTATGACTTTACTATTCTTCATGAGGTCAGGAAAAGTTCCTAAATCAACACATTTATTAAAAGTAACAGCTAGATAGGGGGCTACGATGTCTATTATATTACTTAAAAGTTTAATGGAGATGCCCCAGTAATCACCAGTGTTTTTAGACTTGAGTGTGTTAAAAACATTAACTACATCACGAGGCGTTACATGTTCGAAGCTAAATAAGGGACTATTTTTAGACACACTATTAAGCATAAGGTTTTCCGCTTTAGACGGGGATGAATTTAAGGAGCGAGTGGTAGTTACAGGTATGTTGGCAAAAAACTCATTAAACGCCTCAGCTACGTCAGCTGCTTTATTAACTAATTTATTGTCGACCATAATCTCAAGTTGTTTATCTTGTTTAACCGACTTACCCGTTTCATTGTTAATAATTTTCCAAGTGGTTTTTACTTTATTATTGGATTTTTTAATTGTGTCGCTTAAAAATTTAGATTTAGCAAAAACACACACCTTTTTAAATAATTTTGAATAATTTTTGACATACTCTAGGAAAGGAGTATCAAACCTGTATTTTTTCAAACCATATAACTCGTATAGTCTTGTTATTGGGCCTAAAAACGTAGTAGACGGCCCCACGGATCCGCCATTTTCGTATGTTCAACCTTCTGCCGAACACCCTGTATATATGCGTTGGTTTTAAAATCCAAGTATTTAATTTTTTTTGTAATTTTTTGTTCATGGTTCTAAATATTCACATACAATTTAAAAGGTTGGAAACTACGTATAGCGACAAAACCCCATGAAAACACAATTTTACTTCGGTTTACAGTGTTTTAAAACACGATTTTAAACAAAATGTTGACCGTCCGCGATGGTTAACTTTAGCGCAAACGTAATGCTGGCAACCCTCCCGGAGGGTTCACTTCCAATATGTATGGCGGCATAGCGTATGAGTTTTATGAAAAGTGGGTGGAGTCGAAAGTGTTAAAATTGAACACGAAGAAACTTAACACTAATTACCTTGAGACATCCAAGCAAGAGTAAATACTTAGGACAACTAATTATTCGAATTAACGACTACAACAACACGCAATTGTTATCGAAACAATGTACTAAATTGTTGTACCAAACGTGATTAGAATACAATGATGTACTTAGTTAAAACTTTTTCTATTGGGAACGGGTAACCGCAACATGAACAAGTTACTAAGTACGGCGGCGGGCGCGATCAATTACGAAGGAAGTAAAAAAATAAATATCCCCGCGGTCATTACAATAAAATAGGAAACTGTACTAAATAAGGGACTTTGCAAACAATCTAAATTGGAGTTTTCCAATTAGGGTTCCATTTACTTTAAAGTACGAATGGGTCTCGAGCGTGTCAACACCCGGTTAAAAAGCAAATCGTTCTCTTATTAAGCGTAGCGCCGCGTTAAGGCGCGGTTTACCAGCGCGTGATGCCGCGAGCAAATACGAACCGACCCTCATCGAAATCGCCCAACTACAAATAATTCCCTTCATTCCCGCTCTATTTAACATTTACCAGTACTTCGCTTTAAATGCTCCTAAGCTAAGTGCAATTTGATGTTATTCCATATAATGTAAGCCTGCAAGCGACACAATCTGTGGCGCTATTATTAAAGACAAATACACTGATACTTGTTGCTTTGACAACGTAATTTAGCACAAGTCACGTCCCTCCTAATGTTAGAAAATAATCCCTTATGAAAATCACGTGCGGAGATTTGCTGGTTCTATAATCATATTAGCTGATATACCCACATGGAGAGGAGCGTGCGTGTTATGTGATACACGGAGAGTGCAGAACAAGCAACGATGGGGCACAGTACAGGGGTGCTTGCTTCAATAAATAAAGGCTCAAAGTGCTGCTCGCTTTCAACAAGGTAGCTATTCAAAACTTAACAATAGTCAGCTTGTAAACGATGACTGTTCAACAAACGCAACAAAGTAGATTACAGAAAGAAAAAACATCCTTCTATAAATCGTCTTGTTCGTGACAGGGAAGTTATTTATCCAAGATGCGTCAGTAGCTTGAGCTTAATCATTGATAAAATTGTGCTGTTCACGTATGTGGCGGTGTGTGTATGCAAATGAGGCATTGTGTGCGCGGGTTGATTCAGTCCGCGGTGCAGTCGCAATCAGTCGCATTGACACGGACCGCCGCCGCCCGCGCCGCCGCCGCGCTGCATCGCGCCTAGCCGCGCCGCCCTGCCCGTCGCGACTATATTTTTCATCTCCTGACATCCGCTCTGTTAACGTGAACGGACTCGGAAATTTATGTTGCTGTAACTGATGCATTGGAAGTCAATGTGTCTATGCATGGTGCCAGACAACAGAGTGGACATCAATCTAAGTGTTTTTCGTAGTTCGTAGCCTACGAAAACAGTCAGACAAACATCGCAAATGTATATTCGCATAAAAAAATTACATAATAAGGACTTACGAGAATACGAGAAACACAGTCTATGATAAACTTAACTAAAGCTTAACTACGTATTTTACAGTGCCCAGCCACTATCAATCACCTAACACATTATAAGCTACGCTTAACAGCAGTTCCTAACTTTCCGTGGAGATGCTCCTGCTTAGCCGGTAAAAGACCACGGATGTTGTAAATTGCACATCCAATTGCAATAGCTAAGGAAGCCTTGTTTTATAGTCGTGATAGTTTAGTGTGATAATGCGTTCGGAAAGTGGCGCTCAATGAGAGTGTATGAGAGGAAATCGGTTCCCATTGAGCGTAGCCGTAATCACGAGTGCGCACAAATGATCGCGGGTCGCCGCCAGCCGCGCCGAAGCCGAGCCACGCCGCGCCGCAACGCCGCGCGCCGGTTGCAACGCCGATAATGAATTACAGAGCCATTGCTCGCTTGCAAAATCTAGTCGGAGTCGTATCGGTAAGTAACGAGGTTAGTTGCTCTCCCTGGAGCTGAGCGAGATCGCGTCGTGACTCGCGATGCCTTCGGGAGCGTTCATGGGCGAATTATCTTCTAAAATGGGCGATATAAATTATCCTTAATGGGTTTTATTGCTGTAAAATATTGTATTTGATTCTGATTATTTTTCAACTTATTGAAAGTTGAGCACAATACCTTTTGTGGAAATCGTTTTGGCTTAGGTAATATGAATTTAGGTAATCATGACTGAATTACAAAACGAAAAAGGAAGCAATCGCTGAAGTGTGGACGCGATAAAAGCTTTTATCGAGGATTTTACGATTCTTTTCGCACTATCCCAGCTATAAACGCCGAATCAGATGGAGCGAGAGACCGCGGGTGGCATAGCAAAAAATAACTCTATTTACTTCACCCACATAAAGTTGAATCTCTGGTATTTCACCCGACCGAAATGTAATTCGATGAATCTATATACATTTCTGAGTTTTTTATTATCATTTTGTTTACAATAATATGAAATTGAGGCGATCTACTCAACGTTGTGTCATCATTATTATATTGCGTCGTCTCTATCAAGTTGAAGTTTTCAAATATATTTTCTACTAGCTTTATAAATTATAGCTTATGTTACTCAGTGATAGTATAGCATTATATTGGTGAGATTTTTTTTGATACCGGTCCGGTCGTTTTTGAGTTTATTTATTACAAACAAACAAACATACAAACATTTAAAAAATCAAATCATTTCTCTTTAAAATATTAGTTTAGATTAGAATTTTTTATATAACTTTATTAAGTTTTCTTTCAGTTCTTAAAATATAAATTTCCTTTTGAAAACTCCCCTTTCCTTCATATAACTGCTGACGGCCTTTGCAGTGTGTTTTTCTTACAATCTCGCAAGCCTATGCTAAAAAACTATATCTAAACTAAAAAATGAGCACGTTGAGGTCAACGGTGAAGGAAAACGGTGACCAGCGTTACGAAATTTCCATTTTTTTTTTACTAAGAAAATCAATTTCATGGCGAACTTGATTTTAGCAATGAATTTGCAAACTAAAAGAATAGGTCAAGCAACAACTAGATCAAAAATCAAATGATTATCCGACACCTTGCGGCTGCCCGGGCATTCCGTAACCTCAGTGCATTTGTTAAGCATAGCTTAGCTTAGCATAGGTTTTGTTCTGGAGATAGTAAAAATGATATCACACCGTCTTGACCGGCTGGGGCGCGTTCGCCGTAAACCACGGAATTTACGAAGCATTTCGTAGTTCAAAGAGCATCGAAGCCAGTCAGTAAAACATATGGCCTGCCTCTGAGGGTGACACTGAATTACCAGGACTCTCGATAGAGATTGTCTGCAGCGGACACTAGACTTTATATTGACTATTTATGGGCGAGAATTTCTGTAAAATAGGTTACGTAACGTACGTTTCTTGTTTAATGCAATGGGTTTCTGTATTCTACCTTTCGTTGGAAATCGTAGTTTTTATTTTATTCTAAAAGGACACCACGGTCTCAAGATGTAGCGATAACAGTTACCAGGTGCACTGGTGCAGTTAAAACTGCATCAGGAAATAACTTCACTTATGTGCAAATGGTAAAAACGTCTTTGCAAACTACCTGCGAAACAGGTTTTTAATGTTTTTTTATTTGCGGAATACCGCTCTGCTAATCTCTACCAATATTTTCCTGAATTGTTAATTATACAGTCGAAGTAATTATGCACTATTAAACATTTAAAAGTAGTCGAACTTGTTATTCGAAGGCTGTGTTTCTCGCCATCATTAAAAACAGTAAAAAAAAGTCGTGGTTGGTTTAAAATATGTTTTACAGAAGCTATAATAAAAAAAAAAAAAAAGGGGTTACAAAAAAAAAAACCCCAACCCTCACCCTTACTATAAATGTGTGTAGCAAGGCAGCAGTATAACATGCACGTACGCAGGTAACACAATTATTTAAATTGGGTTGATTCCTACTTTCATATCAATAAAATTAATAGTTATGATGATTATAATCATCAAAATCGACTTCAAATTGAAGAAACGAGATCGCGTTAAAGATGGAAAATCCATTACAATTATAACCGTTTTAATGTTAAGTGGTCCATAAAACGAAAAATATGTTCAAAATGAAAGGCTTTAATTTTGTCATAACGAATCCAGATCATTACGGACACGGACACGTGTTGGTCAACATCTTCCAAGAATATTATACATGTATTTATGTTAACTGCAGCTGTTATAACAGCACCGCTCGGTTTTTCAGTTCTGTAATAAGCAGGTACTTACAGCGCTAACGGTAAGTTACTCTCCCGTAAGCAAACTCTAAGCTCGCTTTATTAGTCTGGGCAAATTGAAACTTAATTAATGTAGAGTAGAAACTTAGCGGCTCGCGACGGTCGATCGTTGCTCAATAATCGACCCCCACGACTATGGAAATTCAGTTAACTGTTGTATCACGACGCTGACGGTCAAATTTCTGTAAATATTCCAATTTTGGACTTAATGGTTATGAATGACAGTGAAATTGTGGGCAAAGGTCAGCTCAAGAGATGTCGTCGTGGGAGTTTTGTAATTGTATCAGATAAACCATTCTAACATGAGCTATTTATGGAAATACCTTGGAAATATGAACGGTTTGTTTAATGAAAATGAAGTAAATGACTGTGGAGTAAAAAAAATTGACATGATCAAGTAGGCGACATCATGTAAACATAAAGACAATGCCGTTACACTACACTATTTACATTTATACGTGTCGTCGTAACACTTGAGACTAGCTGCTAGCACCGAGGATGTGGAGCGCAGACAGTTACGTGTGATAACAATTATTTGCTCCCGCCGCCGTGATATTGTCTTCGTGAAAATCCAATTTTGAAGAAAACTCTTTAATATACAGGGTTTTTACACCAATATTGAGACCCGAGTAAAAAATAACGTTAAAGTATTCGTTAACACTGAAAACACGAGTGGAATTTTGATTAAATTTGTTTATGAACTTATAAAAAACAATACCTGAATCGTATTGGGAGTTCTCATTGAAACGTTGTGATAGACAGACAGCCGTTGCTTCTAAGATATAATTCCTGACGTTTCAAGCAACGTGAAGCAATAACGTAATGGGTTTTAAGATTGCAATAACACACCAGTAATGACATGTTGTTAGCCCATCGACTTACAAACACCATACTCCTTTCCCTTGATTATTTGCGCGTGACTTTTAGTTCTTCACTCCATTTTTAGTGGAGCACGTAACTACATTTTATTTTATAGAAAAAAATCCTAGCGATGATTAGATCGAATTGCACTTACAACGTGGGTGTGTCGGAAGGAATTTGTATTGTTGCGTTTCCTAATCAAATGTTTATAATAAGTCAGTTGGACGAACAGCACATAATAAGGTATGTACTTCGATCAACAATGTTGTTATTGTTGATCGAAGGGTATGTATTAATAAAATAAAACATACTCCACATTTCTTTCGGCTTCGATCAACTACTTAGCATTTACAATTTAACTGTGGACTGATAAGTCAGGTTGTACTTTCACTTCCATTCGTATTACTTAGTGTATGAGGCAAGTTAATTATTTTTAATGTATTTGTACTTACAAGAGATAAATCGTGGTGAATGCTGTCACGTAACTATTGCTGTGACATGTAATTTGTATGGTTCTTAAACGTTGGTGTCCACTGAAGTGGATTCAGACAAGAACTCGCTAGACGTCTAAGTCTTTGCTCAAAATACCTACTAGCAGAAACTAAAGTATTTTTTTTTCAAGGAATGTTCAACACGGTCAATAGAGACATACATATGACAATTTTCTACTAAACTAATACTAAATATTTACCATTTATCTGATAAATCATGTGTTATGGTGAGTATACACTAGATAGCATTTCCATGTATTGTAACTTTCTTACGAATGGCTCTATACAAGCAATAGCTCATTTAAAATAAGCGTGCGGTTCGATAAAATTTTAAAAAGGGGCATGCTATAGTCCAGTGTTACTCAAAGTGTGCTCAGGGGCTCAAAAAAGTTTGAAAACCGCTGCTCTAGTCTAAACTCACCTTTAGACAAACACTGTCTAACTACTTATAAAGAAAAAATAGGAAAATTAAAGAAAAAAGTTTTTCCAGCCGTATTTCTAACTTAAATGGTTGAATCACTTCCCAGTACTGTCCGTCTCCAACAAGGATATTCTTTTAGTTCCTCTTAGTTTTTTTTCTAGTAAAGTTTATTACGTATAATGTGATACGGTGGACATTGCAGATTCTTGGAACATCTGGCGACTTCGCTCTTAGAGCATTCGTAGAAATTAAACTTTTATGAGGTGTTTTTTAAAGTGCGGTAATAGGTACCTGTGTTATTTTTAAAATAACTTTAAAAGAAATTCACGCAATTACCTGGATCTATATTCTATAATAATCTCACCGTGAAAACTTTTGAAGTGAGCTGCCAATAGTTTTAATTTTTAGCATACGGTGGAATGAGAGCTCACTTCAAGCTCACATTTTTCAGAATAGATTGGCTGTTACGTCGCAGTCGACGGGGGTCTTAATTTTCAAAGATTATATAGCTGTTAAATGCTACGTGAAAAGTATGAGAGACATGAAACAAGTGTATCTTACGTAACATTCTCTCAGGGTTGCACATAGTAATCATAGGCATGATAGCAGACTGTCTTTTGTTTATTTCTTGTGTAACGACGCTGCGCGGTCACCGGCTCGATGTTTAATACAAGCAAATAAAACTTACGAGCAAGCACTTAGTGCCTTTAGTGAATGAAGAAAGTTCAGAAGTGCCTCTACTTTATACACAAGTTGTATAGAACCCCAATAAATACGGTCTTGAAGGACTTCTGAAAATATTCAGAACCGATTTCAAAATTCAGAGCAAATAGATTTAGATTATACCTATGACCTACAAATATTTTTGATGTTTTTATGGGATCTATAAAAGATCTTTAGAACCCAATTATTTTTATAAGAGTAACCGTGGAGTCTCTTGCCGGCTCTTGTCCATAGGAAACGGCCAATTGGAACCGTGCACCTAGCTTTTGATGTTTCATAAATACCCATGTAAGTTCATGTGAATTAAAATATTTTTCTTATTTTGAACTCCATAGAAAAAAAATCTGACAACATGTACATTAGTTACCTACCTAATCAAAATTAACTCTCTGTTTACGAATATAATAAAATATAATATTCTTAGAATATCTCTATTTAAACGCCTTAAAAACTGAGCAGGAAATAGGTTACTGCAAGCATCTAATATCAAATCACTTACATTATGAAATTATAGTTAATTTGTGGCATAATATTTTTTAATAGACTTTTTCAGGATATAAGTTACAGAAATTACAAGTTTAACGTAGCAACACTTCCTCCAAGGTTGACTATTCTCCTATACAAACAAGAATGTAATTTCCGCCCTACATTCCGTCTAACATAATTTTTAATAAGACGCTTTAGGTTTGCTCTGAAAAGAGCGCTAAGCCCCGCAATATTTTTCTTTTTGTTCGGCTGCCGTATTTTTTTACACAAAACAAGCTTTAAGCTCACACATTTGTAAAGCTAATAGCAAACCAAAGCCTCTTAAAACGCAGCCGGAGCACATCGCCGCCATACTTATGCGTTATCCTATTACAACTCGTAGCCATGAAACAACAAAAATATTGTATTACAAAAACCCGAAAACCTCGTTTAATACAACTGTGATTTACAGTCCATAAATTGTGTTTATGCAAGTAACTCCACTAAATCACTAATTTACATATGAACACAAACAAGCTTATCTTGATTTTAACTGGAATAGGTCTCATATTTTAGAGTTAATAATAATTTTAATAAAAAATCACCAAGGTGTCGGAGCATACAGATTGGACCGGTTCGCCAAATCAACGCTGAGCAGTGAGCGGGTATCGGATGCAAATCTTATTCAAAATAGAAAGACTGACTTGAATAAGTTTACTGTTTAAAAATCAGGTGCACACGGAAACCGGGTTTGACAAGTTTAGAAGACTGGCCAAGCTGAGCGCTGAGACCGGTTCCTGGTAAAAAATAGTTACGTATCACTTCACACTTCAAGCCGCGTTCAAAAAATTATCTATTTACTTATATCTGCTCACTCGAAACTTTGGAGGTGTAAAGTGTTTACGAGAATAGATAAGAGTTTCGTAATAAATCTCTGAAATCCTCCGCTAAGCTTTAGATAAACGGTTGATTCTTCTCGTTGATTTTTATTGTTCCTATTCACGGTTGTTAAATTATAATATAGGTACCTACTTTTTCACTTTAAATTATCAAACATAGTAGAACAAGAATTCATTCTCACCCACCTCTAAGTATACAGGTCCAATGTAACTATTCTAAGTACTAAGTAGGTATCTTGCACTTGTATCATTTACCCACTTACTCGTAAGTTTGTGGAACCTTGGAAACGAAGTGCCAATTACATTACATTCCATGATTTTAAAACCGCTTTATTTTACTTCGCTACTTTGGCCGCGTTTATTAATCGACAAGACAAAATCAATCAAACTAGTGAATGTGTGACATACTTATTGAAGCATCACAGTTATTAAACTCCACTTTTTCCATTTGGCAAGGCGTCAAGGCAGATGTGAGGCATAGTTTCCAGATAACGGGTAAGTTGCTAACTTTTCACATTTCCTCGGAAGCGTGTCCCCTGGCAATGTCGACATTGTCGCGCGTTGTGAATTTGTTATCCGCCTCGCGATTAACGAGATGCATGTACTTTGTTAAACAGATGATACAATTTAATCGTACTTCTCGCCGCAGCATAAGTTAAATCGTTAACGCTACACGATGATAGTGGCTTTAAACATTAATTTCCATAGTAACATTACAATTACCCCGGTCATTACTTACGCTAAAAGCTATTTATTTTGCATAATGGTGTTTGGGTGAGCGCAACAATGGTGAGTCGCAATGCGGCGGTGCACGGTGTGGAGATATGGCTATGGCGGCCGGCTCGCTGCCTGTGAATCGCCAAACTTGACCGCGCTGCGCCCTTTGTTTGCTCGCTCTGGGCGCGTGCTTCCTATCTACGACTGCTCACTAAAATTATCCACGATATGAATCCTGGAACTTAACGACCATTTACATTACATTATGACTCTAATATATTATAAAAAGAAATATTGGTCTAGTCTCCACTGTTATTCTTAAGTTCGTGAATGTTGTCGGGAATATAAAAAGCCGCAGTAAAAATCTGTAACGTTTATGACACGCTTTCAGTTGTGCTGACAGTCGTTACTGGGGAGGCTCGTCAGCGGAAATGTTCGTGCGTCTATGGCTGCGGGCGACCGGAACTCGGTAGGTTCTGTCACGTCATTTGCGCGAGAGAATACGCCATTTTTTTCGTGCAGGACGGGACAAGAACGCTTACTCGTCGAGATAAAAATGTCACTTTCTCATCGAGCTTTTTGCTATCTCTTGACGTTTTTACCGAACTTATTTGTAACTGTCACTATTATACGTGGTTTGGGTTAATATGCTTTGTGTTGGGTTTTCTAAACTAAATTGGTTACTAAGTATATCCGAAAGGACCTATCGATAAGAACAACAAACATCAATCTATTAAGACTTGGCGAAGTAGTTCAATATTTCAGTAGGACAACACTGTGCTTGTTGTTATATTACATGACTTGACACTATTGTAACCTCTATTAAGTTTTAATGTGAGCTGAGCGTACGAACCGGGTGATTGAGTATAAGATGAATATTGGTTAGCGTGTCGGATTATATTAATAACGGTAACCTTTAGTGACCTAAAACTTTCTCCTGTTTCGCGACGCCAGCGCCGATGCAGGTTGTATTGATCATTAATCACGTTAATGATGTCAAATGAATTAAACATTAGTTCAGTGGCGGCTCTAGACCAAAACCTTCAATATCCAATTAATTCTAACTGCTAGAGGTATTACGTCGCAGCTTATTTATAGCATGCAAAGTGATGTAGGAACAAAGAGTAACGAGCCATTGAGTGGCCATGCTGTATCTGTTCTGTTGACCAAATACGGAACCTTGCAGTTATAAGTTCTACTCTACCGACACCCTCTACTTGCGTGTTGTGTCCGCAAGTAGAGGGTGTCGTTAGAGTAGAACTTATACAGAAAAATGAAACTAGGCAGTATGCCAGTAAGTGCTTCAAGAAAATCAAATCATCAACCAGTGCGATAGACACAGAAAAAGTCCCTAAACAAGATTGGCAAGAATTGAAAAAGCTAGCGAAAGCCTAACAACCATAAAAGTATCACGTAACAGGACAATATAGACTCAGCAATAGATGGGCTGAACAAACAGATAGGAACTAAACTGGGTTGCTCCAAGTACCTAATCCTTCTTTACGCGTTCGTCCGTCACACCAAAATGAAGCCCACTCGTGGGTGACGTCACGACACATGAAAGAACAGAATCATGACACTTAGGATAAACGAGGCCGCGGCCGCTCCTGTGGGACGACGTTATAATCTAGTCTTGAATAAGTAGGCACTTGCCCCGCACTTACATCGACTTTCATGAATTCTTATATCTCGAATAAAACTTATTTTATGGACTATTGCGCGACTTTCGGGTAAATTATGTTTTCCCAAAGATCAAATATGATGACTACGAGAGTGTTATGATGTCGAATTTTGATGAGATATTTTTTTGTGACAAACTGTAATAGAGTTTCCCTTTATAGCTTACAGGAAAATATTTAAATATACAACTCATGTTTGGAAAGTTAAAGGAAACTGCTGCTGGATCACCGACCTCAGTGTGTATAAAAACGTGCGCATTTCACAAATTTCAGTACGTCACAGTGCACTTTCAAAACCACAGTAACCTGCATTTGTAGCGTCATTTGCTCAACAAAGTCGCGCACTTCCTTCTCCAACATGGCCATGGCATATACAACAAAGAACCATTGACTTCACCATATGCATTGCCTTGTCTCCATAAAATACGCATCTATTAATTAATATTCAAATAACTAACAATCTGTGTTCGGCGAATTGCATGTGAATTCTATATGGATTTGTTGTAGCTCATGCATTTTATAGTAGGTGGTGTACGAGGAAAACTGCTCATTGTTAAGTCTAGCAGACTTATGTGCACCTACTTCACAATTCTACTGACATACCTTAAGCACGTCGCCTACATACGTACTGCCTTATTAATAGTACTACGATATTATTTGGTACAAAAGGAAGCGCACTTGCCTCATAGGTACCTACTATGAACTCGAAACAATAAAAGCAATTTTGTATGTATATACATCTATACTTGAGCGGAGAATACGTATTTAGATAGACTCCTTGCTGAGAGGGTTAATAAAACATTACGTAAATGGAGGTCCACCAACGGGATTAGGATAAAAATAACATGCACTAAGTAAAATCCTTTGTTCAATTTACAATTTACACGCATTGCTGACGAATCTATGAATCATATGTAACATAGTGAATGATAAGAAATGAATATTCAATCAATTCAAAATGTAAACAGAAACTAATATAGCGGCGTATAAAGCAATAAAATGAACAGAACTGTCGTACTATACTAACGAATGGTGAATTAGCCTATGGTTTTATAGTGGTTAGGAAATAGCTAACGCGTTGTCAAGCATTCGACGATTTTATGAATGCATTAAATATTTTATTATCATAAGCTACCAAGCGAGACTTACGTGTAGCTAGTTCAGAAGTTTATAGTCACGAAAGAGAAATTAAACATTTAATTCCACAAGTAAGGGTCCAGATGTACTGGCGTTCTAAAATATTTAAGACCTTTTTGCGTTCAGCCCACTTTAGGTAATAGACCTTCTAGTTTAACGAGCTCCATGTACAAATTACACATTAAGGTAATGGGCACAGATAGAATAATTTGCTAACGGTCCATGAAATATGATGTTCTAGGTAGTCACATCACTTCGCGGTCGTCGTGTAATAATGTGGCCTAGTTGCGTTGATTTGCTCAAATTGCTCATACTTAAAGCGTATACTGTACATTTGATCGACCTAGTAATATGAACTTCAAAATTGTCTCACAGATTTGACCTCTAGACACGTGCTATATGTTACTGGAAATAGCTGAATATATTTTTGTGTCATAAAAAGTACATTAGACATTGTTGTATCGTTTCAGTCAAATGAAGCCATTGTGTTTATTTTTTGTCGTAGGTACTTGGCTCGACAAGTTCGTGGTGTTGTCTGTCGCAATTTAATTATGCAACAGATAACAAAGTCGCGGTCGCAGCGCCCATGGACTTCCATGTTAATTAAGTTCAGTTGTGTTTCCTTATGGATAGTTCTCAGAATGTCTCCATTACAAGTTGTATGGGCGCTTTTGAGCCTCGTATCATCGACTGCCGATCGGAAACAAAATTAATAGACAGCCACGCTTCCACTGAAAAATGTAGACTGTTTCAAACTGTACAATACTTATTTATAAACTACTACGATATGCAAACTGTGAATAAAGATAGTACATATCAAATGAAAAATGACACTGTCAGACCGAAAAAGTGCTTCAGTTCCGTAGTTGAAACTGAAATATATGCGAAACCATCTGTGCTGTTTGTTTCCAGTGTTTTATTTACTGCCTTTGATTTTCGAAATATTTATGAGTTTATATTTGATGTTTTATATTTTAGAGAGCATGTAAAATTTTGGTGTGGATTGATGTTACGTTATTTGTATGATATCAGTATCATATTCGTGAGCCGTGTTATTGGAAGGGTGTTGTCAAGTGGCATTACAATAGATGAAAAGCTCGTATTCTAGATCGATATTTGAATCTGTCAGACAGAATCGAGTTCCATGCTTGAGTATCGTCCATTCATAATATACGGGCCTTAAATTGGCAGTTAACAAAGAGCAGCTTTGAGGCATTTAAAGCTCTTTATTATAGAAATAATTCTGATGCTGCAAGAATAAAACTTAGATATTATTATTGGAATAATGAATCAGTAACTGAAGACTTCTTTGGTAGTCTTACTTAAGTTAGTCAGACATGACTCAGATATGAGAATATATGGCATGGCCGATGTGTAGGGCGGGCGGAGTCACCCTTTGACCGTATTGTCCCGTCACGTACACCTAAAATATTAAAACTCTTTTATTATAATTACTAACGTGTGTTAAATTTGTAAGAAGCGGTGGCAATTTACCAAATCAACGGTTCACAAGTTTAGAGAACAACTCGCTCTAGGTGGCCTAATTTAAACGAGCTCTTAACATCTGGCAGTGCTGCCAAACGTTGCAGACTAAGTGATAAACACAACTATAGACGACAAAATCGTACGTTTCTAGACTTACTTCACTGTGATTGCATGTTGGTTGACATAAAAGCTCAATTACTGTTGACCGGTTCATATAGATACAGGGTGGGAAATTGAAAAAGTTTTATGCGATTTCTGACTTTTCTTGTACTCAAACCTCAGTTGGCCTATTAGAGTTTTTTGATCCTTATTAGAAACAGGATCGATCGGCATCAAAAAAGTTTTTGTGAAAACTGCCAGCATTTTCTTGCTGACTGTATTTTTTTTTCAAAATCTGTGGATGCAGATCAAAATGTCTCAAAAAGTTAAAGACAGTCTCCTGAGACCGTTTTCCTGTAGCTACAACGGTTAAGGTCGTTACTGCCCTCAAAAATCTAGTTCTATCGTGAGTAGGTAATTAATTATATCAAACGTAACCTTTTGCGATGCTTTTGGAGCTACGAAATGATGCTGGTTGCTACAACAAACGACTCTAAACGATACGTCAAATCATTTATTTGAAATCTTGATCTATGGAAACTATTTTAAACACTAGATATTAGCGTGAAAGCTCAAATTTTCGTTCGTTTTGTGGGTGTCCCGTCACGTAACCAATAATTTTCACCTAATCAAACAATACTATATGCCATTATGTTTATTATTGCGATTAGATACAAAACTGAATAGAGAATATGCAATTTTAAATGTAATGGATATCGGCTTTTATCTATGGTTGAGATTACATCAGTATCTACTTAATAATAATGATACCAACAATTCTCAAATTAATAGTTAAAAATGTTCTAAGCCAGAGTCTAAGATTTTAGAGTGAAATGTGTTCAAAGGAATTTCAGGGAGCTGCCTAAACTAGACTTATCAGCTTACTTTCTTAGTCTTAAAGAAATCACTACTTACCAATTTCTTGGTATTATTTTGTTAAGATTTTTGGGTCATTAGCATGATTTTAACTGAAAAAGTTTTTTTTTGCACCGTAGTCTGTACCTACTTGGTCCTTAAACGCAAATTATTCTAGGTGGGTTCTCTTGCTAGGTACTTCCCACCCCGCTACATCATTGTAGTAAGTAGGCAATTAAATCACCATTAAGTTCATGTTTAAAGGAAACTTCTCTTTATAAATTAGCAGGTTTTATAGCGGAAACCGATACAGATCACATTTTATAGCGTCGCTGTAGCACCGCTGGTATAATATCGCTGAGATACAGTTCTTGATGATGATTGCTTGCTCTCGACTTGACGTTTAATAAATAACTATTAATTTATGGTCTGACGTCTACAATATCATGAGTATATTCGCTACAATATATTTTCTGTTCTATTAGTAGAAATCATAAGTCCATCGAGAGGAGGGTTGACAATTTGACATGTTTTCAATTCCATTGAACCTACATTTATCTGTCATTCACAATAACTTTGTCGACTTATTTAGATAATGTTTTCTAGAAACTTTTCAAGCTTATTTTAGGAATGGTTATTGTCATCTGTTCAAATATTTTCGGTACAAAATGCTCTAAACTCAATAATCACGTTGCCGCCGCGGGCCACGAATAGTGTTCTGCAAAGGTTAAGTTTAATCTGATTTTGGCTTTAACAATGCACTGGGGAGCAGTAGACCGACAATGGCGGCGATACAAACTTTTAGCCTTCCAGGGGACATATTTATATAGCAACTGACCGTGAACGAGGCTAGGACCGTTTTTGGAAATAACTTATTATAAGAAATATCCGGGCCATATTTTTCCCAGCTTCCAATTTGGGCTCAATTACACTCCTCGTTTAACTTGTTGGTAAACCGGGGTTAGGTATCGTTTGTTTTACTCATTCTTGCCTGTTCCTTGAACGTTAAGATGTTGAGAATTCTACTCTGAGTATTTACAAATGGATGCCTTTATTTGTCTTTACTTATTCAAAGTTAAACTTTGTTCATCAATGTTGCTTGTTAAACCTCGGATGGGTCGATCTAACAATGTCAGTAAAAACGCAACGTTTTATGTGATGTCGGCGCAGTCTCGTTCACGTGTCGTTGGGATGTAAATCGATCGTGTCTGATGGAACCTATGGGCGAAATGAATTATACACCGGCAGCGGTGCGGTGGCGCGGCGCTGACCGGCGGCGATGCGACGTCGCGCCGCATGCGAAATATTGCAATGCATCGCCATTAAATAAATTCATTCGCCCGTCCCTTGCTGTTATTATTTTGATATCTTTCCAATACTGTCCTAAAGTTGATTAACTTTCGCTATATTTTATAGCTATTTGCATGAGTGCACGATACTGCGCAAGAGACTTCTGAGTTCAGATGCACGATAGCAGCTGTGTCGCTTAAACACGTTTTGCTTTATGGCTGCATATAAAAATAAATAAAGCACAAGACGTTAATATGGTCCATCTGTAATTGATATGCATATATCGTGACTGTGTGAGATAGAAAAAACGAAAGCAAGGGTCTAACAAGCGCTTGTGACGATGTGTGGGAGCGGGGCGAGGCGCGGGCGTCGTGTGGGCGTCGTAGCGTGTAATGATATTACATCTAATCGAAATATATAATGGTATTATGTTCAAAAGATGCGCTTTATCCTGGTTTAGTAACATGCAGCTCAATTAATTATGTTTATCTTGTTAATTTAAACTTCAAAGACTCCTCAAGTTTAATCTGTTAGTCCTAATTTCCGCCGACTGTATTCGATGATGTAGGTAATGATGTACTTATCGTTTCCCGGATACAGCGCAATTATTGTTTTGACACGAGTGCTATATTTCAAGTCAGTATGTTTATCTTAAGCAACGCTTCCCTCACCTATTTGTGAAACAAAACTGTTTAAAGAAGCGAACGAGCAAAATATTTGATGGTGATGGACGAAGATTTCAATGAAAACAAAATAAACACTTGGTGTGAACTTGGATGCTGAATTGCTGATGGTTTATCGATGTGTCTAGCAGTCTGTTTGCCAAGTCCATTGTGACTTCTTACACAAATCTTGACTCAACTTGGTTACAAAGTGACTAAGCGACACTTTCACTTCAATGGCCGAACAATCTATGTAATTATGATATGTGCGTGTAAGTTTTACTTTCTATACCAGTCTATATTCGTGGTTCAACTTAATACGGAATAATACAAAGGTTCACTTACCATTTTATTATGTACCACAGCCAACGCATGTCATTCGCCAACCGTGCTTAATATCTGAAATGAAAAAAAAAGAGATTAGATAATGATGACTGGATTTGGTAAACTACAACTAGGTACATATGACTAACAGACAGTGAATCACGAAAATGAGGTACCTATAGTAAAGTCGTCTGTGCTGAGTACAGCCAGTTTCCCAGAACGTGGCGACTCGAACGGAAGTCACGCCACTGACTCAGAGAAATCGACTTGCATCGCTATTTTATTATTTTTCGGGCGGCGGCGTCAAACACAGCTATTTTAACAAGTGTGTTGTTCTAGTTCTCTGTTCAGAAATAAAGGATTTTCACATGTTTGAAAAACTCAACTTAAATAACTGTAATAGCGTGGGTAATAGGTTTTTTTATGGAGGTCTTTTATTCAACGGCATATAGTTACTTACCGTGTCCAATAGATGGCGACAGTGGGACGAATAGACTTGTTTAGAAATAAAAAAAGGAATGAACGATAAAGAATTTGCTAAGAAATACAAATAAAATAAAATGTTATTTAATTTAGACCTACAAAAATGAGAGCAAAAAACTTGTTTTGAAAGAAAGAATGTACTTTAGCAGAGAATGTGGCAAGTAATCAAAATTTAATAAAAATGTTGCTTAATTTATACAATAAACAAGTTGTCTCGCAAGCAGATTCTAAAACTGAATAATGAAACAAGCAAAGTTATCTCATGTAGAATTTACATCAGTCAATAACACGAATGCATTCCCACAATGTCTAAATTTATTTTTCAACGCAAAAAGAACTATAAATGCTGACGTTAGATTTTTAGGGTTCCGTACCCGAAGGATGCCAAACGGAACCCTATTACTAAGCCTACGCTGTCCGTCCGTCTGTTTGTTAGCGGGCTGTATCTCATGAACCGTAATAGATTCACAGATTGTGTATTTCTATTGCCCCTAAAACAAAAAAAAATAAGGGTGACCACCTTAAATTTTTTTTTTCAGTTGACGTGACCCTCTTAATTCTTTTTTGCTAAGTATTGTCACATACGGTGGTACGGAATCTTTCGTGTGCGAATCCGCCTCGCACACGAAGGTTTTTTATTCAATTTAAAATGCAGGGTCAAAGCGCGGTTTGTTGTTCATTTTGAGGGGCATACCAACGCGTTAAAATATTCAGGTAGTTTGCGTTATGGTCTGACCTCTGTTCAGAAGGGCTGACGTGCAGGATCAACCCTGTTGGCATGACAGGTGTAGGTTATACATATGCCGCGTAGGCACTCGTTTTTAAACTTTTTATACTTAGACCAACTTCGTCCGGCAAAGTAATAAAATTCAAGGTTTTTTGCTGATATTTTTTATTTTTGTAGCGCAGGTTTTACAACCTTCTTCGTTCATTCTTGTGTATTGAGCCAAGATAATTTTGACGATTTTGCTAATAGGTATTAAAACACTACCTACACGATGTTAAATTTTCAATTACTTTTCCGCCCGACCCCACAAAACGACAATTACGTCGTCAGTGCCTGAGTATTCTATTACACTTGGTAACCTTGGTACCCACAGACGTGTAACGAAGGGTGGTCACACTACTCCGGTAAGAAACCCAACCCTTTTCCAATTTTTTTTCGTATTGCAGTCCGTCCCGGCCACTGGACCGCAAACCGTGTTTTTTAAAACCAAATTCTCGTTCTACCGATCCCGATTATATTGCGCCCTCTTTATGATTCTGGCCCCGATCGCTCTCTTCGAAAACTAATTGAAGATAACAAGCTTGTTTTTTCGCCTCTCCACTTGTTCATTTTGGAATCGCGGCCGATCGAGTACGATATTGTTTTCTTTAGCAGAGTTTTCTTATATAAAACTGGATAAGAAATTCTCAACTGTGGAACTGGGGTGTTTTAATATCCACATTGAAATAGTTTTATGACGGCGATATTTTTATACTCCTGAAATTCAGGTCCATGTATTACTTGTAGGTACTAGTGTTTACAACAGAAAAGCGAGTTTAGTTTATATACCTGTGGCTCGCTTCACCTACCTAATTGGCTTTGTTTTGGAATAACCACTTGGGATTATTCAGTTATCTCATGTCTTTGAGCGTCGCGTCTGCCCGACCACAATTCAGGCGACACATTTGGCCAAAATTTTGATCATAAAGAAGCTTGACTTGACTAGTGCACTTGACTGACTCTACAATCAGGTCTGTCCTAGATAAGTTCTCGTATTCAAGAGACTGCAATAACATAATGACACAGTATGGGTTCTGAAGTTCTTACAGAGACGCATATAAATAATTAGGTGTGGGCTGCAATTCCTGTATTACAAACGTTCTCAGTCTCGCTGTAAATTGTTTCTGAATCAGTACCGGAATCTATAAATCACAGTTCCAATCAATTCCAACATCAAACATTGATTTGGTCTCACTTATATGAGGGCGGCTGCCGGCGAGACGCTGTGGCCATCGCGCCGTGACGTGCGTGACATCCAGCCTTTCATAAATATCACACGATACGATATACGAAATTACATGCATACAATTTCACTTATCATTCAGCAAACGTTTAAAGCTATACATTTCGTATTTGCATTCAAAACAGCATCTTATTTATTCTTAAAGAACACTTTAACTGCAAATTTAATCTTTGAAGTAAAAAAAAACTTAAATTCATATTACGAGTATTATATTTCTTTTCTCAAAGCGAACTCCGAAGAAACCACACATAATTTAAAATTTTTTTAGATAATAGAGCGCAACTTGGAAAAAGAAAGTAACTTTCCATTCCACTAAATACAATGTCAACTGAAAACGTTTATCTTTATGAAAGGTTAAAGTTACAGCAAACAATAATCAATAAAGTTGGCTCGTCAGCCGGTCGACGACCGAATAATTTTGGCGTGAATTATCGTCACGATAGCGTGTGGATTTTGGAAAACGACCGCAACCTTAGGTCAGCCACCCACAAGTTTTGATTTCGTTACGCTAACTTTAAATAAACGAAAACAATTCATGTTATTTTTGGATCAATCAAATCAAGGAACTTTCAAGGCAATTTCATTCAATTTGTTAGAACTGAAATCAAGGTATTGGTGAGACGAATCTTTCAGATACGCCAAAAATTCCTTCGATAAGCAAAAATTGCTTTTTCGCTTTCTATTTTCACGGAGAGCCTGACATTTTTTATTTATTTAATTCATGCGGAAACTGAGTATTTTGTAGTAAGCATACTGCATGAAAGCTAAACTTTTCAAAACACCAATAACATTTCGTAATGTTGTTGTAAAGAGCGTTCCATGTTGCATCGAAGTCCATCGCATGGCGGTATACCATCAAGTTCTACAAACAATGCTGGCACAGTCGCCGCATGCAGCGGGCGGAGCACTTCTCGGGCGACAGTTAATCGCGCCCATTATCTGTCAACTATGATTTCCTACACCGAGCACAACCGAAACTCTACATTTTGTTGTAATTGGGCCATTCACTCGAACCTCCGATACACTTCGGACCGGACAATCGGTTTCCCGAACAAGTTGTATGCCTTAATTTGAGTCTATTATATGTCTATGTCAATGGACCTCTCTGCGTGTGGTGTTGTGGGTTTTGTACAAAGTAAATACCTGTTCCTGCTCACTTGGTGGTTATTGTGTCCGACACATACAAAATCAACGTAAAACATGTAGTTTAAATAAAAAAAGAGAGCATTTGAGAGCATAAATAAATCTCAAATGAAGGTCTCTTCGCACGCTTTTAACATTTAAGTTTGAGGATAGTTCTCTTAATAGGCAATCAAAACTTAAACGTCCACTTCACTCAAATTAATCTTCAACTACATTAGATCATTTCGAGAAACAACACCGATTGATTGTTTCAAAACAAAATTGACCTTTTAAAGACAATGAACACTTAGCAATTTTGAAGGTAAGGTAATTAAATACACATTATTATGGTCTTCGTTATTTGCCAAGCACACTTGTAGACTGATATTCAAAGTATATTAATAAAAGGGAAATATCTCAATACATACAGTAAGGACATACTTCAATGTAATCCCGCGATAATGATAGAGCACCGAATTATTTGCTTGTCAATGTTATCTAAAGCATCTGGAAGTTAATATAAATGTGTAGTACACAATCGAGATTGTAGATTTTACTGTCCATTTATAAACAGTGAGCAGTAACGCTTTGGACTGATAGTGAGATAAGTGAACGGGCGGACAATTCGGCGGCGCAAGGCACAAGAGGCATGCGACTTTTATTAGCCGTGTCTCACGAATCTGCCTAGCCTTTACCCAACTGTGTTGGGGTCGGCTTCCAGTCTAACCGGATGCAGCTGAATATATGGAGCGAGTGTCTGTCTCATGAATAGTAGGTATATAAGAATGGCCTTCGACAGACACAGCATAGATTCGACCCTGAGTGGCTGGATCACCAACATGCTCAAACTGAAAGCTGTACAAGTCACAGTAAATGACACTATGAGAGCCATCGTTGCGAAGGGCTGCCCGCAAGGTGGCGTCCTCTCGCCGCTTCTATGGAACCTGGTAGTAGACAGCTTCATCAAATTACTCAATGACAAAGGTTATTTCACCGTAGGCTACGCCGAAAACACTCTATGCAACCTCATGTGTCAAGCCCTGAAAATAGTGGAGGAATGGTGCAACAAGCACCAACTCTCAGTGAAGTCATCATGGCCCACGCACGATGGTCCACCTCACGGACTAAGTGCGGAAACCAAACCTATAACATAGAACATAGATAGTCTATAAGAATTACTCAGAACTTGATAGCGTTAAATTATTAAATAACCAATCAACTCAGTCTATCCTATACCACTACTGATTAAATATGAATATTCTTACTTAATTGTAAGAGACAGAGAGACGGTGATCGCAACATCGAATGAATGTTGAATGTGACCGACTCGTCAATATTGAAGACAATGTTCAATTTAATCTGATCACTGCTATTTTTTTTCCTCCGATGCAATCAAAGGGATGTTATAAGTTTGACCGCGTGCCTATGGCACCGTAGCTCTTAAACGGGTGAACCGATTTGAATGCGGTTTTTTATTTGAAAGCAGGTTTTCTAGCGATGGTTCTTAGACATGTTTTATCAAAATCGGTTCAGCCGTTTGAAGATTATCAGCTCTTTTCTAGTTTATGAATGATGTGAGTGTCTTCCACATGTCTGATAAATTTGTAATTTGGTATTCTGTTACTTCAATGATATAAGAAGAACATAGTACGTTGAACTGATGCTGCACCTGGCATTTGCAGGATACCCAACTCCCTTACTAACTTACAGCACAGGTATCGTATTTGGGCTCATTGGAATGGTCTCAATGAATAGGTTATACCATTTCAGTTAGGACAGACTTATGAGGAAATTTTTGTGTCGGGGGTTTTTTAAATTTTTATAATTTCACTTGTGATGTAAATAACATAATTTATAATGGTAAAATTTTCCTGTCACAGGATTATAATATCGATTATTAAAAAACAAATTAATTAATTAGATTAGCATTAATTAATTTCTCAAACGTGTTCATTTCTCTTATCATTTACGATCATGTTTTTTATCAAGATTTTCGTATCTTTCGCGTACAAATTACGGCACACGCATAGCTAGTTGCCGTTTGCAGTCCAAGGTTAATGCAGAAATCGGCGCGGGCGCAGGCGGGTGCGATACGTCACGAGTTGCACAACCCACGCGTCTTGTCAAGACTAAATGACCGCCAGCCAAATTAATTACTGACCAACGTTTTAGACAGATTACAATGATGAAACACTGTGTTTTATCTAAATATCAAACAAATTTTTGAACTTTAACCGCTACAACTATGCAATAACTGCAATTAGTTAAATTAGAGAGTTATGATCATTTGATTATGCAAACATATTATTTTTGACAGTTGTGTTAGATTTTGTAATAAGTATGAGTTGCATTTTGATTTCTCAGCTTTATGCAACGTGCAGGTGTTTGCTAAACCGATTGAAGTAATAAATTACCTAGCTATCATAATTCTTACATAACTTTTAATGCAGGGAATGAGCACAGCGTGGTAATTTTCTTTTACTTCAGAAACTAGATCTTAATATTAGATTTTCACTACGGTAATGGGACGTTTATGCAGATTTACTTCGTGAACGTTTTGCTCGAGTTATGAATGAGCGTCCTAGATTTGCTTCTGTAATCATCTGGTGTGTCGGGGTGCGGACGACGCGGGCGGCGCGGGCGACGTATAGTGCGCCACCAGCGCGTCCCGACCCGTCCACGTTTCCTCGGAACCGTCTAACTACCGCTAACGGCGCCTCCATTCCTATGTAAATCCTGGTGCCGCATCCAACGCCAGATAATACAGCTACAATTTGCATGTCCCCTTGCCCTTTGTGGTCGCACAAACGGGACTCGGTTGCCGCCACCCTCCAGAATGGGTATCGATTGTCGAACAGGTCCTGCAGAGCGTCACATGAATAACAAGCATCCTCTATTAGACAATGGTTTATCGAACAAGATGTAGTGATTAGCCATTCATTGGAGCAGTAAGAGCAACCCACTGACGGCTCGGCGCGCAGAGGACACAGGACAGTCACTTTCGAGCCTACCGTGACTTGAATAATTTAATCCGGAGCGCCACTGCTTCCTCGGAACATTTGTTACCCGATATCTTTCATATTAATTAAATTAATTAGTTAAAATTCAATACGTGTATCTAATCCACAATGTAATTAATTTTGTGTGCGAGCCCTTGTTTATTAAGTTAGGAAAACTGCCTTCGTAACGTTAGTATGACTACTGAACTAAAATGAACTAATTACGAGTATGAAACTGAATAATTAACCAGTCCATGTAAAGGTCAGCTCATACAAACTGAATTAGTCTGTATCACTTAATTCGCGTGTTTAAATTTGCCAATCGTGCAAACATTTATAAATCCAGTTACATCAGAGAGTTTATGTAATCACTTTTGGTAGAGCCGGTGAATATATCCACGTACAGACACAAAAACTTGTCTAATTTCCAATATACACCGACAGGTCCGGCTGTGCCATTTTAATTGATACGTCAATCAGGATGTTATTCGTTCACGACAAGCATATTTTTTTATTTGAAGGTAGTTGCATACTATTTCCTCTAATGGCGTATAGAGGACGTGCAAGCGATGCAGCCGCGCGTGGAGCCTCGGCAGTCGCCAACGATACGCAGAACCAATTATGAGTTTTTCCCTCCGGCACATCGGCATCCGGTGCCATCTCTGTGTAGATTGTTGCCGGTTCTTATTACTGATCTCGCAGATTCCGAGCGCATGCACACAACCACCACACATCCTGCTTTCTATAAACGTCTTTTAATTACTCGTACTTGGACTGCAGGGACTTTTATGGCTGCATTAAAATATTTCGCAAACGTTACATAAGCCTTGATAATAATTTAGATTTTGTTGACCAGTGATAAGTTCCAATAATAAACCTGAATTTTGAATACATAGTTATAATAGTTTGTAGGTTACTTGCCGTATAATCAAAGGCAAGTAACCTACAAACTATAGGCTACAAACAAAAAAATCAATAAAAATATGTCGCGCCATGATATTACTCGAAGGCATCACAAGCAATGCAATTTTACAACCAAAAACATTCCAGTAACAAGGTTACATTTCAATGTACCTAAAGTGAAATCTCGCTTGAAAGTATTCCTCGTCTGCTTGGAGGCAGTAACACAATCTTTTATTATTAAAATTCCCAATAGTTTTATTACACACGGGACCGACGACGTGGCGGGTGTCTACCGAGTTTAATGGTCTATATAGAGTAATTTGTTTTCGGCTTCTGATACGGCTCATACAGATTATAGTCACGATAGGAATGTTGTAACGACTTATCAATTCGATGCGGACGTTTTTTCATTCTCATACTGCATAGTAACATAGAGATGGCCTTATAATGGGGTCGTAATGAACTAGAATGGAGTCTCACAACAATTTAGAGACTATTTATAGAGCAATAGTCAACATATAGTAGCGCTTACTTGTTCCTAGATCATTAGTTTCGTCTTAATTGAACGGGGCACGAGGGTGTCAAGGGAGCTTTTGCCGACGAAAAGCTTCATGCGTGGAGCGCACGAGCGTGAAATTAGAACTGCCTTTTTTAATGCGGTGATGCTTACTAAAACTATATGTACTGTAATGAGTTGGAATTCTTCGTATACTACTGCTAAGCATTTATAAAAGGCTTGTTTGAAGGAAGTGGGTGCGCAGTGTATAAAAAGCTTTTGACGTAATTAATCTTTCATTCACGATTACTCGTTGTATTATTCACAACAAAGTCTGATATCTAAAGCTCTATCTCCTGTTGTAACCCTTGTAATCCAAATTATAGCCAAATATCCTCTTAAATTATGCCACTTATAGCATATAAGTTAGCAAAGTTACAACTGTTTTGTCGTTAATATAACAAACAATTTCGTTAAAGAGTCTGTTGCAGAGGAATTTAAGTCACCTATCCACCACGAAAGAACATTTCAAACCGATCATTAAATGAACATGTAAAACATACAATATTTTAGACAGTATCGTACAACTGTCGTTACTTTACTTTACCATCTGAGAAAAGCGTCTTTAAGGTTGTAAATCAGAAAGATGTCAACTCGCGGGTTATCTGAACCAAGATATACGTGAGACCAAACACGCTGGCTTGTTTCCTCATATCAAATATCTGGGCTATCGCACACACAAGAGGTTTATACACTATTAACTAAATCATCATTTTATTTATGTATCACAGCGTAATATTTTGGCGACTTCTATTTCTAAACATGGAAAATTCAGAGGTAAGTAACGGCCAAGTTGCTCCGTACCAGGCACTTTTAAGAATATTTTGAAAGAGCAGCGCTTTGTAGAAGACAGGAAAAATGCAATGCACTTCTGTGACATAAAAAATAGTTGTATGTTTGTTTCATATTCCTGAAACCATCTGCGTGCTGACTCCGCATATCTCGTTTTAGGTTTGTCTATAAGGTATTCGCTCATAAATTCCTTGAATATTATTGACAGAAATCCGTCCCCGAATGCCATAAAGCTGAAATTGTTAGTACAAATAAACGAAAATAGAAAACTGTTACGTGAGGGCGACGACGTTTACAGACGCGCTATGTGGCCTTGTAGGTTTCTTGTGCGTTCAACCTCTGAAATTCACCATGATATTATTTATGTTACTTCTTCATATAATATATTTATCACTTCAGCTAAAAACCTTTATCGGGGCCTGATTCTTAAATAGTACAAAATATTATACCCTCTCAGAAATAACCAAATGCTGAGGTAATAATATTACAGTATTAATAAACACATACTCGTAAATACTGCGTGGAAATACATCCTACTAATATTATAAACGCGAAAGTTTGTATGTATGTATGTGTGGATGTTTGTTACTCTTTCACGCAAAAACTACTGAACGGATTTGGATGAAATTTGACACACAGATAGTTCATAACCTGGATTAACACATAGGATGCTTTTTATCCCGATATTTTTACGGGATCGAGACTTATGCGGGTAAAACCGCGGGGCGCAGCTAGTATTAAATAAAAACATATCGTTTATCCAGATTCACACTGTATCCTCCCCATTCTTCACTTTAGCAGTCAGCAAAAGCTTTCAGCAGAATGAAGTACTTACTTAACTCGGTTTTTAGAACGAATTCTAGACTAATTCCCTACAGCTCACATCCTAGAATACGTAGCTATGTACATAGAGGCTTAGAATAGTGTCTGTTGGATTAAGCTCTCAGTTTCAGCTCGATCTACATACCGCAGGGTAGAAGCAAACATTTGTTAAGCACAACAGAATTCCGACCTACGGCCGTTGTCGTCGATCGCCAAATAATTGGAATATCTTTCTACGATCTATGTGCCCTGTGGACTGCCAGCAAGGCTATTAACGTCTAGTTTACTTACCCGAAATATTATACAATTTTGCTTTGTTAGATTTGTTATAATTAAGCGATTTACGCCGCGGTTTAGCGATTAGCTTAGCGAGTTTATTTCTCGAAGGCAACGGTTTCTTAAAGCCTTATTGTGGATCTAGGTTAGTATTTTATGCATAAAATTGCAGTCTATAGAAATACCCACAGGGAAAAAGTAATGTGGGCCAAAGTAAAAAAATCGGCCAAGTCCGACACGCACAATGAAGGGTTCGTTAGGATGCATTTATCCCAAGAACAAACTTAACATTGTAGTTGAAAAACACATGTTTTCCGATACATTCCAACTGCAAATGTAAGTTTGTACGCACTATATTGAGAGATTTACCATGTTATTTTAATTCCATAAACTTCTTATAGGTTTACTGTAATCTATGAGTAAAGAACCATTCCCTGTATTTTTTTTATATTTTTATTTCAGCACTTTCGGAGATAAGCGGGTAATGGTAAATTTTCATAAATTTTATTAATATAAATATCTATAAACATATTTATTATAAAAATACGAAAAAAAATTTAGGTCCTCGCATTTGATATGTCACAGGATACAACTTGCAAAGTTTTTTTAATTTTCTTATTTTCCCCCCAAAACTAATATCCAAAATTTATCCATTTGCGTTACAAGCCCTTGTTTGGCTCACAGAAATACAAATGACACCTTACAAAATTAATTTCAACTTCATATGTTCATTTAGTCGATTTCTATAGTAGAAGGTATTGCCTTTTAGTTTTATCGCCCGAAGCTTCGTTTTGTTACGTAAAAGTAATTTTTGACTTAGTGATATTTTTGACAACATTTTGACAAATTCAGTTGTTTGAGATTTTCCTGCATTCAAAACTTTATTGAACTCATTTCTGCACGATATCAATGCAACTTAATCGGTTCATTAGATTCGGAGCAAATTGACTGTGACAGACGGACAGTCAGCCACACGTGTGATTCTATAAGGGTACCGTTTTTCCTTTTGAGGTACGTAACCCAACAGAACAGTATCAATACGCCTCGTTTTTTTTTCATTGAAATACAAGATCTTCGTTAAGGAAAACACATATATATTCGTAGGTACTATTTAGGTACCGAGATACATGTGTGCTACATGAGAATTGTTTTGTTTCTCAGAAAAATTATCCATTACGAGTATTTTACCTACCTACATACTCGTAAATATTGCGAATTTACTTGGTAAAATGACGTGTATTGTGATTCTAAATCTAAATTAAATTGAAACTCTATGTATATTTCCATTTCAGGTACATTTTACCGCAGAAGTCCATTAGGAACTATTTTCATACCTGACGTATAATTGGATTGAAATCTAGGATAGTGTATTTCATCACATCTGTACCATACTATTTTTCTAGGAACCATGTTTTTGATCGCTAAAAAGAAAAAGGGTGTAGGAGTACCTACCAAGCAACATGGATATATTTTTGTTATTTTCTGTAATAAGGAGCATAATCGCCAATTATAGGAACTTTCAACCCCAGGCTATTTCTCAGAAATTTCTTACAGAAAACCAAACTAATACTTCGTCCTACATGAAATTTCACCGTAAAAGGTTAACTTTCTTGGGTTTTCCCAGAGCAGCAGTTGCGCTATTATAATAGTGACTAATATGTTCCCGTGAGGTGGCTCATCGTGTCACTATGTACTGTGGAATGATATTATACGCTCGGTTGGAACTTGGAAGTTGGCAAACAGAGGTAGTTGTATGGCACAAGGCCTAAAACGACCATAGGTTTGCGTTCCACGACAGTAGTTAATTGAGCGTGAACATTAACAAAGTGTTCACTATTTTCTAAAAACATTTTAGGTAACTCCGAATAAATTCGGTGATAGATAAAAAATATAAAAAACTTACAAAGAAAGGATTGAACTTTCAAATAACAGGGTTAGTGTATTCCACGAATAGTTGAAGTACACAGACGAGTTCAATAAACTGTGACTGTTTCGTAATAATATAATTGGTGGGCATTTCGTAATAAAGCCAAACTAATTACGTGTGGGTTCTCAGGTCCCTCTAGAAATAAGAAACTATTTATTCAACAAACATTCAACATGATTGAAATGTTATAATGTCACTAAACAGAAAGAAAGTCACTTTGTTGCCGTGAACTTTTCGCAAGGGCGGGCGGGCGGACACACGACCGCCCGCCCAGTGTCGCGCCAGCCGCCCAGCGAGACGAACGCGTACATTCACCCCTGAAACTGTTCGCTATCGTGAATATTGTCGACGATCGTGTACTTTACAGTGAGTGATGTCAGTGGATGCCGATAGCAAACTACAGTAACCGAATGTTGAGCGCCAACTAAGACTTTTACTGAAGTTTAACGTTGACTTGCATACGTGATACGGTACTAACTACGTTATATTAGTAACCTGCCTGAAGACTTTTGAGAACTGATAGAGTTTTCATACTACGTATTCGCATTCGTTTTTCCAAGTAAAGCTAGTACTTGTTGGCAAAAGGTTCTTGTTCCACGTACTTTAGGTAAAAAGAATATTGTGCAGCAAACGGGTTATTTTGCTTCATAACATCGGACATGTGAGGATACCTAAGTGAATAAAACTCTTGAACACAAGTTTTCGGATCCGCCGACAAGTTTGCAACGGTACTTTAATATAACGTAAGACTAATTTGGAAGTCGCAGGATCTTCTGAACAAGGTATGGAGACAATTTCTTTTATTAATATCCTTGTTTTTTCTTGTAATTAAATGTCGGAGATAGCTTTCAGGTAAGAAGAAACGAATTGTTAAAATACCGTCCGTTTGCTAATTTGTTATTTTTTTATTACCTAGCCTCTTAAGTATTCATTCATTTAATATAATATCACCATTAGGAAAAATGAGGCACATTTTTACGCAGGGCGTCGCACGAATTCATTTGATGTTAATAGCGTAATATTAAAAGTGTAATAATCCCTCGAAGGTACATTGACACGGAGCTAGGTGTATTAGTTGAGTTGCTTATTACCGTAAACAAATCGTTCGTCAGTCGGTGATGGCCGACCGACAATTTGGTCGCGGTTCAGGTTTGTTGTCAAGACTCTAAAGGCGTGGGAAAACAAACAACCGCTGCTCTCGTTAACGGCTCTTGTCCTCCACCGGACCAGAGCATCGCTGCGGGTGCTGCCACCAGACACATTCAAATTTCAACTTTACGGCGAAATTCCACGGAGTAATGACTGCGTCTTAAACGTAAAAACAGTTCTATGTCCACTCCTGTAGTATTTGTTCAGGACTGTAAAATCTAGCGACAGTAACGACATGCCGGAAAAATTATAATGATTTATTATGCATTTAGGACAGTGATGCTGGTTTGCCTTCCAAATTCTGTAATCTTTTGTGCCATCTCCATGGTAATTTTCCTCTGCAGACAAACTTGATATGGCAATAATAGTATTTAATTCCATTTCAAAATTTATGTTTTCCTGTATCCCACACACATCAAGAAGAAAATATGATTTATTACAGTGTTTAAGAGATTATAGAGCGGAAATACAACAAATATACATAAACACATTCAATTAAGTGTCGGCTGGTATATACTGGTCCTATGTAAATGGACCCACTCCTGGTGTCCATTTCCGTTCGGTAACAGTTTCCTTCCATCGCTATAACACTCAATCCCTTCGTAAAGCTCCCTGCGAGTGTGTTGTACGATTATCTATGCATGACTTTTATTTGTAAGGACTAAAAAGCTACAATAAAACCGGTTCTCAACGTCGACGCCAACCGGACGAACGACAAAGTTTCTGTTTCTTTTTAGTTCAGTGATCTAATCTAAAGTCTCCTCTGTCGCCCTGAGTACGAGCGAGAGAGGAAAGTTGTTTTCTTATTTACTCGCACATGAAGCCGAACTTTGCCGAGTGTTTCCGAAGCGCGCGCGCCTCCTGCCGGGTACTACGCCTACACTATGTTTTGTGTGACGTTTCTATTCTGTGACGTGAATTCATTGATATTTTTGTTACTATTGTGTAGAATTTGACGTGTTGTCGCGTATGTGTATTATATGCCATCACGGTACAAATTGTTATGTCACAATGCTAATATAACACACTCACAACTGAATTCAGGTAATTAGAAGTTGTCTCACCTAATTTTGGTAAAGGCGGTAACTGTCAAATGTTGTTGAATATTCTCTTTAATTAATTAAACGCGTGTTCTCTGTTAATTTTGGTGCAAAGTATTAAGAGACTGTGAACTCTTTGTTCGGACCGGTTCGTATGATTGAAAGTGGGTGACTGTCAGTATAACTCCGTGGTGGAATAAGGCTGAGTGCCGCAACAACGGTGAGCGTGGCACGACTTAAGTTAACATTGAACGTGAAGGTAAGGCCCAATTAACTTCATACCTATTACAATAGCGCAAAGGTTTCTTTTAAGGACTCTTAATTATTCACCTTTTACTTACAAGAGTCATTAATTATTATTAGGTACACTTGCATCAACGAAATTTATAAAATGTAGAACACGTTACTCGTGAAATGAGTACTTTGTTATTATTAAATGTCAGTAGGCACCTACTTAAGTACCTAGGTAATTATTTGTTGAAATGTCGTAATTAACATGAAAGTACCATTAAAATGTTTAACATTTAATTAATAATTTAACTGTGTGGTAAACTGGGTAACTGAGCAAGATAATCATCTCATAAAACAGAGTAGTCAAGAAAAAAAGTGTTTACAGAAAGAAAAGAAGTAATACATGGGTACAAACAGTGCATTGGCCGTAACAAATCGTTCGAACGATCATTAAGCTTGATACAAGCACGTAGCAAAAACACACCTACTACTAAGGTGATTGTTACAATTCAAACAAATTATTAGACGCGGTCCCCAAAACAAAACAGAATACGAAACCAAAAATTATTCCAGCACAACCGAAAGTGTATTCTGTCACATCTCTGAAGCCGAAACACAATGAATAATGCATCATACTTTACCTTTGAAACCATACTGAATGCTTGACTAAAATATAGCGACAAACTATCTCGGTCATCTTCATCTAGGCACTAAATATACTGCTGATGTCTTAGATAAGTTGACGGTAACGTCAGTGGATGGGTAGACGTTACCGTGCCGCGCAGTCGTTACCGTAACTCAGTGGAGCCCAGGGTTCATCTCGACTGCGCCACTTATCCTGCAACCATCTGACCCCGCGGGAAAGCGGATGACGTCACCATTTACCATACACGTATAATATGAAGGTATGAGTTGTAGACACAGAAGGGGTTAACGATTATAAGGGTCGGAGGTTATGGGCTGGCGAACAGCCTTTACTTTAGTGTATACCGATATTCCAGAGAAATTGACACAAAATTAATGTATCTTAGCCTTCTTCTTAATGTATCTTAATATATCTATTAATGTATCTTAATATATCTATTAATGTATCTTAATATATCTATTAATGTATCTTAATATATCTATTAATGTATCTTAATATATCTATTAATGTATCTTAATATATCTATTAATGTATCTTAATATATCTATTAATGTATCTTAATATATCTATTAATGTATCTTAATATATCTATTAATGTATCTTAATATATCTATTAATGTATCTTAATATATCTATTAATGTATCTTAATATATCTATTAATGTATCTTAATATATCTATTAATGTATCTTAATATATCTATTAATGTATCTTCTTCTTATTTTAGCCCACGTGAATGATATTAAAAGATTGGTTTTAGCTAAGTTTAATAAAAAAGTAAACCTGCTACTGGTTTAAACTAGAGGATAATATTATGTTATTTTAGTAGTATATAATTAATTAATAAGATAATGCCAAGATCTAAATTCAAAATTAAATTTTATCATAGTTACTAAATAATAATGTTCTCGAGATGAATATTAAGTATCCTTTTGAAACTTAAGATGAATACTTAAACACTTTAGAATATTCTTAAAGTAAATGTTTAACATAGTTCATCTTGTAAGTTTAAAACAATGTCATTGTGTGAACGACACGATAATAATCAAGTTCAACAATTTACTCGTATCCTAAATGTAATGGGTGTTAATCGCAAATGTGGTTGGCTTTGATAATAAGAGTGGTTGAACTTGGCCCGTAACCTTTTAATGTGGCGACCACGCTGCCTACTAAATAGCTACATAATTTTATTCGATTAAACCTGGTGACATGGCTCTACGAATGCAATATTTTTTTTAAATCTATTTTAAACCAGGTTAAAGTTCATGCGCATGATGATTTTATGCTTTTATTTTTAAAAGTGATCTTCTAAAAATGTCTGTTTTTAAAACATTTTGGTCTAAAAGTCAATGCATAGACGTTCTCCCAGACAGTTTTAGTTTAATACTTAAATAATTTGAAACATGTTTACTTACGTGTCGTGTTCGTTTTATCTAAACCCAGGGGAGATTTATTTGGAGCATTTGGTATTCAAGTTAGTATCGAAGCTCACAGCTTATTGAATACAAGCTCCGAGCTGTCAGGTGGGAATGAAGCGCAAGTAGGCCAACAAATCATTGAATTTACCGACACTCAATGCCATTACGAATGTTTCTGGGAGGCCGCACAAGTGTCGCTTGCCGAATACTTAACACAATTGGATCCAGGCTCGGTGTCCATACAATATTTTCCCCTTGACTTGCTTTAAAACAACAGAACTGGTATTCATTACAGCTATGTGATTGTTAGAGTTAATTAAGCCAGCATTGTTACTACATTTTCACTTGTGGCAATGTATCTCAACATTCCCATTTCCATCGGCGAACCTTCGAACATACCTACCAACCAGCGCAACGTTTAGATATACATTTATTCAGCGTGTTCAATCAGCACTTATTTTAGAGCAGTCGAGTGTTAAACTGAGGCCCAAATCTTCGTGCGTTGAATACAATTTTGCAATCGATTGGCATCTGTAGTCTATTGTAACACTGATGGAGATCAATTCGTGGCAATTGCAATAAATGGGTCACGTAACTGACGTTACTTGACCGACTTGCGAGCGGCAGAAGACAACGCTGACAATTATAGCGATTGTTCAAACACCGGTCACTTCCACCCATTCGATGCCATTTCGTTCACCCTGTTTGTTTTTTAACTTGTCACTCTTCAAACGGTGTCAGCGAAATTGGTTTAATTTGATTTGAGGACTGCTTTGTTAGGTCGATTTAGCCTACAAAGCCAGTCGCCTTATTTTTCCACGCCAATTTTAGCGTTTACTCAAATCTGTAAATTATAGAGGAAAAATGTCTCCAGATTTTCTGTGGTTTCGCGAAATATTTCGGACAATGATCCATAAAAAATGTATTCAATGTTGGTATTATATTATATCCATACACTTTCCTCGAGGCAATATCCTTGTCTCATTGTTGTTTAGGAGAGAGGAGAACTCGGAATGTATGCGTTTAATTCTTTCATCTGAAGCCTATCATTATACTTCTTTCCTTGGTAAGTAGTCACTTTGCGATAGAAAGTTTTCCTTTTGTGTTCTAATTGACACTTTTCAAAGGAAAAGATTGAATTCATTGTTAAGTTCTCTAAAGCGACGTGACTTAGACACTAAGTTAGCGTTTAAATAAACTTTTTAAAGAAAAGGGACAAAAGAATTGGAATAACGTCATAGACAAGGCGAGAAACTTTTAATAAAACACTTTAAATTTGTCTTACGTACCGACGCTGGCAGTTTCGGCTAATTGAATTAACTGGGCGGTAATGAGTACATTTTGTAGAGGTTTTAATTGAAACAGACTGGTGTACAAATTGTACTAGTGTACGTGGCCAGTTAATAGCTACAGTAGTACATAGAACACACGTCACCGCCACACGTGGTTAGCCTTGAAGCGGATCCCTTGAGAAGCAGACAGACGTGTTGTCAGAGGCGTATTGTGTTCACCCACAGTTACCGATGACTTATTGCTATAGATTGCAAGTCATGCCTTAGGTATATCGAGCACAGAGTTCTATGTGACTCGCTCAGAAAGGATACGTTGCATTCAATCAACAAATCCACTTCAACTCTTTGCCGACCCCCCAATCTCAAGTTGCGATATAATGTAGAAACTCATTTGACGTTCCACTATAGTAATATAAATCTACAAATAGTCGTATGGATTGACTACGTAGTGGATGTTTAATCGATATTGAGGTCATACTATAGGAATTACACTTCTCTGGGAATTGATCAATGAGATATTAATTTTATGATTCTAGGTACCTAAACTAACACCTATATTCTAAGTCGTCACCTCGAAAGCTCCTCGACTCACAACTCAGTCAAGGAGACCTCAAGGCGTGCCTCGAAAGATCCTCAAAATCGGTATTCATAGTCGTAAGACTAAGGAAATTATGAGGTACATTGAATGAGTGTGAGTCGAGGTGATACGTCACGAATACGTCATTATTTGGAGGAATATTCCGTTTATTACGAGTATATTGGCTAAACTTATTTTTAGAACAGTCTGTGAGCGCGTTACCTGTGGTTTTCAACTTGAAGTGTCACATTTGTCAAATGAAAGTAGATGGAGTGATAAACATAACCAAACTAATAATTTATCCACTTGAACCAAAACCCATGTCCTGGGCAAAAAATAAGGTGATACTTGAGAAAAGAATGGCTTGAGAACATAAAAATACTTCTATAAGCGTTTCCTAAAATATCAGTTCATCTTGAAAGTTTCCTGTTGCATAAAATCGTAAAGCGGCTAATACTTGGGTTATGGGTGGAATTGACAATCCACGTCTGTTACCACCACCAATATATTGAAACAATAATGGTAACAAAAAGCTCACCACAATGTCTTTAGTAAAGCGAAATCTCATTTTAAATAAATTTTCATCATAAATCTCAATTGGATTTTCTGCATCTCGTAAGTAGCGTCGCGATACGTAATTGTACAGATATTCAATAAACTCTTCAAAAGACATAACGAAAATCAGAAGAAATACTCTTTTTTTGGTTAAAAACTTCCTCAAGGTAGATCGCGACGTACCTTATATTAAATTTGACAGTGGGTTCCTCAACTCAAACTCACCTCGAATGAGAAAATTCATTAACATGAGGAGTAAAATTGCAACTATGAATATCTAACTACCTAAGTGAGGTTGAGTCGAGTCGAGGAAATCATGAGGTTTTGAGTTAGAATATAGGTGTTAGAGGAGGATACAAAATAACTAGTCCCAGATGTAGAGCGCACGCCAACAATGCATTTATTAATGCAACCATCTGAAAAGAAACTTATTCACTAACATTTTATTGTCACAATGAAATTAGTAGTGTACAAAAAAACACTAAATAATCAGTTCACAAACGGTCTGAATGAGACAGGTGTCAACGAAACTCAGAGATATACTTTCTCACGATAAAGGAGAGAGAGCGAGCTATCAAGCAAATTGTCACTCCATTCTTTACTTACGATATTCACCCCGCGTTCAATCGTAATTATCTACGTAATGCATCAATGTCTATTTGAGTAATGTTCGTGCAGTATAAACAAAAGAGATTTGTTTTTACTGTTGATTACTACTCGCTGTTTTCGCTTACAGTGGCATCGAGAGCTCGTAAAAGCTAAGCGAGCTCATTGAAAAAATACTGGAGACACGCAACAGCAATGTTTTAACGGTGCTGTCTCATTAATTTGCAAACGACCAGTTGGTCACGGGTGCGCAAAAAGTTAATCTCTCGCGGCCATTATTTTGATGTAGTATCGACTAGAACAATGGACCACGTCGCGAGACGTGATTACGCTATGGAAATAGTATTCGGAGATTATATCGGTATTATAGTAATACGTGATGGTTTTATAATATTATATTTGTCTACCTGATTAGAAAATGAATGCGCTAGTAGGCAGTTTGTGTGTGATTTTGGACTACTATTAACTACCGAAGATTATTATTATGTGATGGTGTGCACCTGCGGATGTACAATAAACACACGAAAGGTGCGTATTGTTATTTGTTACTATTACATACTATGATGCAACAAGAGAACACAATCCACACAAGCCTTATTAGTTGAAGCTGTCGAGTTGCAGCACTAGACGGCGCCACACGGCACGGCGCGGCAAGGCGCGGCGGGGCGCACTGGGCGAGATGTCGTTTAGAGGAAGTGGTCTCATCCAATTAAGAGCATGCCCGCTGGATTGCTTCCAGCATTTTTGTCGTTTTTGTAATTGTCTTCCCGCACATTTCTTTTTACAAAGCGCTATCGGAAACGCCTACCCTATCTTGTGTTAAATTTGTTAGTTTTAAAGTTACACGCCTTTAGTTGGCACCAGCTAAAATAAATTCCAACGCTATTAAAGTTAACTGTTCTGCAGTTTAGGGAATTAGCGACATGCGTGTTTAGTTAGCAGGAATTGGTGTTTCGGTGTGTAAGTAATTACGGCCAATTTATCAATTACCGTATTAAAACTCTATTAGACTTTGTCCCGACTCACGGCCACAAAACTATTCAGAAGCCAAATTAGGTATACCCGTAGCGATCTCTGAAGTGATACCTAGTTGCTACCTCTAGGCCCAAGAGACGATAACTCTATAGTTTATTATGCTAAATTATTCACAGTATTGCTTGTTTCGTATCTAAGCTGCAAAGACACGAATAACTCCCGCTGAACACATATTTGTTATATTTAAACTAGACGTCAGCGCTAAAACAGAAGTTCTTTGGTAAGTAATTCACGCTCAAGTTTTGTGTATAGTGTTCGCGTGCGGGCTTGCGACTTAAAGAGACATGTCAGGGTAGACGTGCATCGACGAGAGGAGTATGCAAATGAGGAATATTGGGAGTAGTAGTGGTGACGGCGGTCGGTGCCATTGTCACCGCGGCCATTGTGTGCCGCCGGAGTAGTGCATAGTGCAGTGTGTGCGGGCTGCGGGCCCGGCGAGGCAATCCGCGTCGTCCGCCGCATGACAAAACGGTACCGTAGTATTTTTTTTTTTTTTTGGGTGGGAAATCATCAAATGACTCCTCCCGCGCTGGGCAGAGCGAGAGGGAGTGTCAGACTTTTACTGACTAAAACCCACCCGTGTTCCTTCCGTTGCCTATGTGCTGGGGCCGCGATATCCCTTTCGGACAGACCCGCAACCCCAGCAGGACCGTAGTATTTGTTTCGAGTCGTGATCGACGCTCGCGCGGTTTCTTACGCCCGATACTGATGAATTCTATGTTGTACGAACTTGTATGTTTTATGTGGCACCGCTATTCCGTCCATTTCGAAAGATTGACAGCTCATACAAAAGCTTGAATAGGTAAACTATTTTACATTGAAAAAGTTATATGACATATTATGAAAACTTGAATGGCTGCACCTGCTCGCATTCAAACACAAATTGGGCAACTGAATAATAATGTTGACGTTTACATAAAAGCGTGTTTATATCGTGTGCAATAATAAACGCGTTTATCTAGCTGGGGGACACCGTTAAAGCTCGTGCAGTCGCAGTCGTGCCAAATCTCTTCATTAAACCGGCTGGAGGTGGGCCGATAGCGGTACATCCCGCTGTTTACATTTTACATGTAGCTGTAGCTGTTACACCGCTCATACAGCCTATATTATCTAACTCTTTGCATTGTATTTAACTCTATGTATGTAGATCGTTATCAGATTCTGCTCACAACTATAACCACATTTTGCATGTCTGGTACGATTTAAGTTTATTACTAAGGCTATCTTTAAGTAGAAAATGTAAGATAACTTGTATCTTAGATAGAGATAGCCTTTATCCTTTACTAAGTATATAGTATTGTTAGGTAAGAGCAACAGCTGAAGGATCCATAAACATGAATAAATAGATATTACCTAATACAAACATCAATTGGTGAGATTCTAAAATAATGTGTAAAACCACCAACCACACGACATGCATGCATTATATTACACAAGATGATGTCGTGTTACTAATATCTCAAATCTTGTATTTAATCAAGCAGTTTGGGAGACTAAAGCAAGTTATTGAAGCGTGGTGCGCTCAACCTCAATATGTTGCCAGTGAGGCTGAACTTTGGCTGTAAGTTCTGACAACCAGTAGTTATTAACATAGATAGCGCACTAATAACATATCGGGACGCCCATTATCAACAATCGGTGATCCGAAATAGAGATCATGAGCAGAGATTAGAGCGCGGTCGTTTTAGCTGAGCCCTAATTTATTATTCAGCGAGTGTCGCGGCTACGTAATTTATATAGGCGCAGTTATTGCAGACGAATGCGGCTGTAGCGCTTTGAAAGCTGATTACAGCTTAAAGCGGCTAGATAACGTTGTAGGTGTTCGCAGTCTCCCGTGTCGCAAGCGCGGCGCCCTGACACAGTTTCTGTTACCTCAACATGCGATAATTGCAATACAAGCTAAATATAATTTCGCATTGTGATTGCGCGCACGCCGCCGCCGCCCGCTCCGCGGCGCCCAACATCCTCGTGCGCATCCAAATCAGCGGCCGCCACTCCCGCCGCTTACGAATGAGGATTTAATTTAATGTTCTGGATAGTAATTCGTTTCAAAACAATAGCATCAGACGCAGCATTGAATACATATGCAGCGTTATAGTTGTTTTATACTTAACATATAAAGAATGGACAACTGTTTTTGTGCCGCGCTATATGGTATAAGTATTATAATTATGTAAATACATAGCTACCGTGGAACAGATTGTGACACCCATATAATTACATATGTAACTGATGGAATATGTTATACATGTTATACATATATGAGGCGGGCAAATTGTTACGATAAAACCAAATAAGGTTTTATTGGTAATGAAAAATGTATAGTTATTGAGTAACGTTCTGAAATGGCTTTACGAGTTCAAGAAACGCGAAACAAGTCTGATAAAGAGAAAACGCAATATTGAATATGGGATATAATATTTTGGCATGAAAATATAGTAGTAGTGAGTTTGTTCTGTGGGTTTGGCAGCCGTCCATCAGTTAGGTACTATTGGGAGTCGAACCACGGAGAATGGAGCCAGCGGGTATCAACAATCTAGACTTTATCACTTGATCTCGCGAACAATCTGTGATTCAGTTAAGTAACTAACAAAATAAATTATTAACTGGGTGCAAAGTCTACCAATATTTCTTGTTCCGTTTAACTGTTACATTTCAGTTTGAGTCAATATTTTATTAGCAAAACACTGAAAATATGCTGAATGTAAAGCTTTTGAGCGAATTTTGTAAGAACGGAGGAAAATCATATTATTTTCTATACTTTAGTTACTTACATGAAATCGTGTGTTCATAATTTACACATATGAAAAGCTGAAAGCTTAGAATAGAACGTTACAGTATTTTCTCATGCTCCTGAAATTAGTTATTTTAGAGATACAGCTCTGTGCATTAAAGAAAATTGAGAAGAACAGCCAGAATACCCTGATATGACCTGGCCACTCACTTTCATACACAGTTTTTTTGATCTAGTGTTGTTGAACCCTCGTAATGGTGTTACGAACATTGTCTTACCTATACTACGTAGTATTATATTATCTGTGCCTATACAAAACAAAACCCCGCGCTCTTCAAGCTTCGGCTTTGGAATGGTCTCTGGAGGACACATACATTGATTGATATGGTCTTCTATAGAAGGCAAATGCAGAATTCCTGTAGTTAATCATATATGAACCGAGAAAATCTATTAATTGAGTGTTGTTGAATGAATGTACCTACCTGCATCAGAATCCAAATCGTACTCGTTCTTAATGAAGAGAAAGTTTATTCATAATGTATACTTACAATTTACGCGTAGTTGGCAGGGTACGTTATCCTTACAAGTTAGTGCGTTGAGCGTGAAAGCCTACCGAGCGGTCAGAGGGACGCGGGCGGCGCGCGCGCTGCATACTGATGCCGCGAGCGAGACGCCGCAAGCCCCCCGCACTCCGTAGCGACGACCAACTACCACACAGTGCTAACCCAACAGCCAACTATACTGCAAACACTAACAGCTCCAGGGCTCAAGCGGGTTTAACGTTCGTGCGTGGAACACAGCCAAGCAATAAAACTTGATGTTTATACAACGAGTCTGCAACATGCTAGTTTATGTATCGAGCTTAAACTCCACACGTACACAGATAACGCACACACAGACTTACTAGACCGGTTGTGACAACGCTAAATGTCGCCCGTCGAACGAAATGGACCACAAATAAACGGTATCGGGTCAAAGGCATCTATGTGAAAGGTTTTGATTCATTTTTTTCATCGATTATAACAGAGCCGGCCGGGCAGAGCCGGGGTCCAGGTGAACTGTTATTGTTGAAGTTAACGAGCCTATTGTTCCAGGGGTGGGTTAGGCGAGGTGTCATCCGAGCCACATTGTCTGACCAGCAAGTGTTTTAATATCATCATACCATTGTTAGTACCCGCCTTAGATTATTTAGACCGCTGTCGTTCCTGTTCGCTAGTTATGAAAACATTCAGTCTAAAAGAGAAACATATCTGACTTACGGTTCCTAGTGAAAATAGCACAATCAAGGATTGAATGTTCTGAACTTCTTTCTAAGCTGTCTCTGAATGTTGGACCTCGACATTCTCGTTTGAGAAATCTCCTTCATGCTCCTTACGCTCGCACAGTTTACCGTACTAATTCATATATAATTCGCTCAGTCAAAGTATTTAACGAAATTGTTAAGAATAAACAACCCTCAATCGATTTGTTTGCAAGCAGCTTAGCATCCATTACTACTGTTTTATCTAAACACTTGCTGATGTTTTGTAATAGCGCTTGCGCATGCATCTTTGCATATCCAGGTACTTACTTAATTTAATAGTAAATTTAAAAATATACTTAGTGTTATATACATAGTGTTTATGAATTGTTATTCAATTGGAAAATTTGTACAACAATAGTCTATTGCTAACTGTGGAGGCTTGTAAATGGCTTGTCGTCAATAACCTCACTGTTACTTCTGTATTGATAGCTGTAAGCCACCCGAATACAATAAAATAAATAATAGTCCAATGTTGTCCAACGTTTATTTAAAAATATATTGAGCTCACAAATCTAATATTGTTTCCGGGGCATCGAACGTAACTGTTATTAAGCATCTATTTAGAAAACAATATCGGAGCGACACAAACAACAGTAAGAGAACAAGCTCTATTTACATACTGCTCGGTGAAAGTATAATGTACGAACTGAGGACTCAGACTACACTACTATTGATTCCATAATGGGAGGCCGCGCCGGAGAGAACGCCACAAAGAAATAAATCCTAATGCACATTAGCATAATGGGTTTGATTCTTTAATCTTGTACCAAGAGCATGATTGTGGAGAATGTGATTGGAAACAGGTACGTCACGGCACGACGCAACACAGAGTATGAACTTCGAAGGTGGCGCCTCGGTCGGTACATAAGTTGTAGGTTTTTTTTTTTGCTAGATTAATTAAGTTCTGTGTGTGATTACTCGAGCAACAAACATCACAAGGTCCATATTATATGTATACATGTCTGGCTGAAAATAATCACTCACAATGGCAAGGTTTTATCTATTATTACGAAGCACCCTTGATTATTCATCTCAATGTTGCGTGTTGCGTGAGTGAAGTCGGGGGTAAAACCACGATTAATCAACGCTAACCTTGAAACTTCGTGCTCCACATCTTAAGTTCAAAATTAATTTTCATATAGTACACAGATTTAGCAATTAGTTATCTCGGTGCCGTTGAGCTAGTGTTCTCCATTGTGTTACGAACTGAATTCTGAATTGTAACATGTTTATTAATTGGCTAGTTTATTAAACTTCGTCATTGTTTAAAATGTCGAAACAACTGAATTACGAATGATTGAGTCTATGTTATTAAACGATACATTATATTGTGCCATCATTTCTATACATACACCGTCGTGATACTTAGAAGATAGATTTTCCTTCTCATGTAGGTAAATAAGCTAACAAGGAACACAATATTCTTATTCTAAATCACTATGCACATATTGCACATACACATGCATAATGTACGTAATACTTATGCCGACGTAGTTTACAAGAACTAACTCGGATAAGTGAGGAGTTCTTTCCACTCAACAAAGTCGAGTAAATAATTCATTTGGAGGAATGGATGGGGCTAAAAGTAACACCTTGTGCTTGGATAACGACGACTTTGGAGGTGCTAAACTTTCAGTGCGATGTTTAGCTAAGCGATTAGTGTAGGCATAGGTGGTCATTTGCTATAATTTTCCTAAACGAACGAAACGACTTTACTGTTTAGATAAACGATTAGATATACTTAGTGAATGCAACGGCCTGTTGACGTTCATTAAACCGTGGTCCTATTTACTTTGCTGAATAAACGCTGTTTATATAGAAATTTTATTTTCATAATCTAAACTATGTATTTACGTGCGGTGCGTGCTGTAAAAAAGAAATTGCGGTTCAGTGCGAAACTAACTGTAAAATAGAACGTTTCACAGTGCAACTAACTTATAATTCAATACTGGCAATTGATTAGTGCCGAGCCAAGCCTTTATCGGTGTCAGTTTTCCTTAAGATCGATTCGCTACGATAAACCGAAAAGTGTCTCGTTTCTCAAATATGGTGAAAAACTTTTGAAGAAAAAACTTGTCTGTTTTGTAACTTAAGTAAAAAAGTTGATCGTTTTGACATTGAGATTCAATAAGTAGTAGGTACTGTAGTTAATGATGTCTTTTATTAAATACAATGATGTATCAATCAAGTGTTTTGATCAACGTTCGTTTTTATGTCGTCGCGGGACATGTAAGGTCGACGGGTACGTTACATTGAACAGTGATTGTAAAAACCCATCCCATTGTGAGTGAACTGCATGTACTATCGTTAAAGGGGCTTGGTGGGTACATACATGGTACTAATTTGTGTAGATAACGTGCATGTTTATTTTAGGCATATCTACATCGGCACAAGTCATCGTCCGGATGGGGCCAGACTGTCTGTGAGCTCAAGGCTAAGAGTCTTAAACAGTTGACAAACGAAATGATACTTGATGTGTACCTACTCAGTACGGTAGGTAGGTCCAATTTGTGCCGCCAACGAATAAAAATGTCAATAAGTAGTTTTGTACTTGTACCCACGGGCTTTCGTCTACGAATAAGTAATAATATGTGTTATTTATGGCGACTACGTTTCGTTTCTTATGCGTACATAAAAAGAGCAAGGTTACTAGAGCTCAAGAAATTACGAAGTATAAGCAAAAAGTTGAGCTAGGCTTAAGAGCGTTTATTACTGTATGGAAATAAGACATATGACTAACTAGTGAACTAAAATATTGATTATTAATATCGTAACACTGAATATTTAGTTTTAGATGTAAAAACGTATTTGGAAACTTTCCAAATGCCTTTTTTACATCTAAAATAGTTACAACATCAAATTCAGTGTTATAATTGCAATTCATTATTAATATTCTAGTTCAGTAGTTAGCCATATTTCTTATTTCCATACAGTAATATTGCCAAATTAATCAAAACAAGTAAATATTTGACAGCTATTTGCGACGTTGGCAACTTTTTGGATGAACGCTCTTAAGTTACGATGACATAATTAAACGTATATTCCCTGCTTTATACATATATTCTCGTGATTATAAACTACTACCTACTACTATACTTGATTATGAACTAATAAATAAAAAAACAAATTAAAATAATTATATATAAGTACCTATTATACATAGAAAAAAATATATTTACAAATTATTGATACTTTTGAGTCGCCCCAAATAAGTCAATTACGAGTAAGTATAATAGGTTCATTACTATTCAGTAGTATAGACCGTTCATAAAAAATAATAATATCATAATAAATATACAGTATGTTAATAAACGAAAGGCGTTCCCGTTAACCCGGAATAGTGTAGCGTCGATATATGCAAAAAAAAATAATGTGTTTCTTTTAGGTATCAATTTAATATTTTTTTATATGCGATGTCTACAAAATACCTAGGTGACCTCTACTAAACGTCTACGCGGCCTCTACCAGACGACTACGCGGCCTCTACGAGATACCAACGCAGGCTCTACGAATAGCCTACGAGTACTCTACGACATGCCTACGAGCCCTTTACAAGACGCCTACGCGGCACCAACGAGCTGCCTACAACGCCTCTTTGAGACGCCTACGAGACTATAGGAGACGTCTTTATGACATCGACGCGACGTCTACGTGGTGTCTAGTTACGCTGTAAGTATTACTTAGGGCTACGCTATACCTTAAGAGCTTTGGAGCATTTATAGTTCTACACGACCGCGGCGGAGTCCAAAAAGAGGGTATTGCTTTTTTATAATTATTCATTACATTTGATCCCTTTGCAATTTTACTATACGAGTACTTATGTAAGGAACATAAGTAGAAAATATGCGAACAAGACATATAAACTTGGTATGTTACAGATATTATTGTTTATACGCTGCTATACACTGCACAACCCATATTTATTAAAATGTAGTCTGTAATTTAAATAGTTACAGTGCAGCATCTGTTTTTATTGGTTTTTTCTTTGCTTATTTTGATGTTGAAACCTATAAAACAACGTTTAACCAGAAAATTACAGAAATATTGCGAGACTGAATTCAATAGTTGTGTTCAAAAGCCTCTAACGTAAATATATAATAAATCAACAGTTAATTATTAATTTGACATCATTGTATCTTCTTATAATTTCAGTTGTCAGACACTATCTTAAACCATCGTATGACAGGAAATCTCAACTAATGGCCACCCTAAGCTAAAGGAATGCGCTTGAGTGTTATGCAACACAACATAGAACGCACCTGCGTATGAGTCGCCAAGCGGTCTTCGGGCGGCAATTAATCTCATGTCAAGAATTTTCCTACGATCGAGCAGACACTTAGTGACATAATATAAAATGGTGAATTAAACGGTTGCCACACAACTCAACTTGTGAAACAAGAAGGTGTTGCGAGAAACGGCTTGTAGTTTCCGATAAAGAAAACTTTAATGGTTTTTATTACCATTTTAAACAACCTTAAATAAAATTTCTGCCGTTTGTTTCTATTGTTTTAACCGAAAAAACATCTCAAGTCGAAACATATGTACATCCTTTAATATTAAATGAGCAATATTTGTATACAGGGTGGCAGGGACATCGACGTTACCATGACTGTTACCATGGATTCAGTACATGATTCTAAACACCCCTGCATTAAAAAAAATCGTAGGTTATTAAAAAATATCTGCTGTTCCATACATTTTGACCGCGTTTCATCAGTTTTCGCGTCGATATCCCTGCCAGCCTGTATACAGGATGGTATTTTTGAACCTCACCTCGAGGGAAAGTACTCTAAATACTGGAGATAGCAAATTATTACTCAAAGGAAACATTCCTTTATTATTAAAAAGAAACAAATCTGCATTCAAAGATTTTCGAAAATTCTCTTGCCACACTCGGGTGTCTTCAAAAAATAACATCCTGTACTTTTATGGCATCAATCGGTAGGGTCAATCATAAGGATCAAATCTCTCTAGTAAACATTATAAATTAAATGATAGGAAAACCATAAAATCTTAATTCGAGTAAAGAATTAAGGAATGTTTCCTTTGAGTAAAATTTGCTATCTCCGGGACAGGTCAGGTTAAAAAAAAACAAAATTGTAATCACGTTCTCGAAAAGGGCTATATCGATTCCGATGAAAGTTGCAATATAGGGGTTTACGGGGGTGAAAAATCGATCTAGCTAGGTCTCATATTTGGGAAAAATCGTTTTCTGTATTTTCACACCCTCGGGAATGTGTTACAATGTTGTCATACCTGGACGATATGTTTATCTATTTTCACGCGAGCAGAGCTAGGTAGACCAGGTACTATTATTAGTATGTATGTGTATTTCTCAGTTGGAAGCGCCTTGTCAGTCATTGAGTAAATAACATTGACGATATTCATTATTCAGTACCTTGTTTATGGTAGGTATGGTCATAATTAATTAATTATTACTTGAAATATGAAGAGACGGCGACTAGGACAGACAATTAGAATAAATTTTATGACAAATAAGTATGAGACATATAGCAATAGTATTTAATGAATAGACCATTATTTAAGCATGCTGATTAATTTACGAGTGATGTGGTATGAGGCATTTAAAACCCTATTAGCATTGTGTCTGTAAAACCGTTATTACTAACTTGACAATTAATAGTATACTAATGTTTAATTAACCGTAAATACTTTGCAAATACCATAAAGCACTTAAAGATACTTATCATTAAATAAATATTTATTTGAAATTGTTTATCTGAGAAGCCTTTTCAATGCATCATTGAATACTTTTAAATAAATGTAATAAATTATATGAAGAGACAATTTACTACTTCGGTGATAGTTTTACGAGATTGTGAGCTATTGAGCTATTAACAGGGTTAATAAACATTCAATGTTTAGTGATACATGTAACATAAGTAGTTGTGGTTAACTAGAATACCAAATAGGTGCTTTTATTTTATTCATATGTTTGCAGTGCTTCTGTGTCAGCTATTTTCAGATGTTGAGATGTTGTACCTACTGTGTCAAAACTAGACTGTAGGTAGGTAGACTGCAGTGGATTGCCTCTAAACTCTCTTTGAGGATCCTAAAAATAAAAACACAGTATAATAATATTTATTAGTTTTTAATATGTACAAGATACTTCGTTTATGCCAAGACCATGCCATGCCATGCCTTTCGCACCATTGGTGACAATTTTAGATTAATGCATGACAATGCACGTTGCCATACCGCAAGATCCGTCACTGAGTACCTTAATGAGGTCGGGATTACCATGGCCGGCACGCAGTCTTGATCTTAACCCAATTGAGCACATTTGGGACAACCTCAAAGGACGCCTCAAACCTCAAAGGGCCCTAAGAGAGCTCAAGACGGCTGTGGTAGAGAACTGGCACAATATCCCCCAATCACATATCCATGATATCATGGATAGACTGCCAAAACGGCTCCAAGAAGTCATTAGAGCCCGAGGCGGCAACACCCATTTGTATTTTTTTATTGGACCATGGTTTAAAAATATTTTTTATTAAAAAAAATCGTCTAAGATTTTTACAAAATCGATTTTTTATATTATCCTAAGAAATGACAATCGTAAGAAACGACTTTGTCAGTATTGTTTTTTTCCCCCATAGAGGTAGCTTTTAATGTACCTCGCATTAAGTGGTCTAAATAAGACGATTTCTGTAAATTGAAAGAAATACAAGGTGGGTGGTTAATTTTGCCTGTGAGTGTATTATAATCTCAGATTAGCTCCAAATTATACAGATTTTGTTCTGTGCTCCAGCTTTGTAAGTCGCCTCGGGCACGATTATACGCTTATAGTACTTGTCTCCTTAATCCTCATAATATAAATCTATACGTACTTTACTCTGCATTATCGTTGACAATCATAAAGTAAATAGCAGATAATGTAAATACGTACTGCAACATTACTGTTACCGTCGTGGTTCAATTTATGCACAAAACTTTGATCTTTATCGCAGTCACGATAAAGTCAAAAATAGCGTGTGATTATTTTACAGATGGTTATAATTCACCATCTTGCCTGTGCAGATACTGCCTATTGCAGCCACATTAAGCATTATCGAGTATCGATATCAAGTAATTTACTAATGCTTGCCTGTGCGCACGCGGCACGACCACTGGGGCCATTTTATATCGTCGGCGACCGGCACCAGATACAGTTTCAATTCAATTGAGTGGCCACATCGACCAGCCACAATGGAAAAGCTTGGGGTGGCGACTGGGGACGCTTATTACGCTGCGGTACACGCACACATAGACTCATTGATCTTGAATGGCCGTCATTTGAATAATAATAGCACATTTCATTTCTAAAGACGCTGGAAAACTTTTTAACTCTATACCCAGAGATAAAATGTTATGATCGTTTTCTATGAAAGTAAGCTTCAGATATTATCTACTTCGCAGAAATTCAGATACTTACTTACTTTAAGTAGTAAGGTAGTCTACTCTTCCAGTTAAGGCAACAATATGTTCGTGTTAGCACTAGATACAAATACAGTAGCTGTTGCGTTAACTCTTTATGTAATTACAAACACGGCTTGTATCTTTCGAGAGTTCTTCAGTTACAAGAATCCGTTTTATTGTTTGAAGTTTCCTAGAAAATTCCATTTAAACTTTGTTCGCACATTGTATTTGTTATTCCAGTTTAAACATAAAGCATTGGTGTAAATAATGTGGAGATATATATAAAGATATATGTATGCAAAGTATGTAACGGTGTAAACCTGGCAAGAGCTTAAAACAACACGCGCGTTCGCAGAAAATACATTAGCCACAGTTAAACGCGCTAATAAATGTTATGATTTAGGTAGTTCGTAAATATGAAATGTATTGCTCATGTCAAGTGTATGTGCTTCACTGAACTAAAACCCAGGTATTATAGATCTTTTATCTGTTATGGCTGTCTGCCAATTAATTTCGCCAGCGGATAATTTCTAACCGACGAAAAAAAAGGAGTTTTTTTGATTAATTTTGTATTAAAAAATTTAAAATTCATGGTCTTCCTTTTATTTTTGACACTATGTTATTTAGCAAAAAATAATCCTTATGATGAAGCCTTCCGATCGGTATGATAAAGCTACAGGGTGATTATTTTTCTCATGTAATGGGTTCGATTCCCGGTTCAACCATGTAATTATTTAAATATATATAAATGCAGTTTAAATTGTTTTTTAAATTCAAATAATGTCTTCTTTCAGTAAAATGTTCCATCTACAATATTTAAGGTACTTTCCCTCCATGTGGCATATCCGTGGGACGCCCTGTATATGTATATAATTTTTTTGTTTGACAGCATTATCATTGACTATAGAAAATATCTTAAAGAAAACTTTGCTTGTGCATAATTTTTAACCGACTTCTAGAAGGAGAAGGTTATTAACCGACATCTAAAATATTTAAAAAAATTACATCCGAATTGATAACCCCTGGTTATCACTTCGTTTGTATTTTTTTTTTAAATGTATGTTCGGGCATAACTCCGTCATATAAACAGGGATTTGAAAAAAAAAAAAAAATTGTAAAGTTAATGACTTGGTCCCAGTGTCATCAGGTCAGGATCTAATAATGGGATCCTGGAGAAATCGAGGGAACTCTTCATATATTATAAGCACACCTATAGCGATTTGGGTAATTTCAACAAGTCGGAATAAGGATTGATACCCTGTGTATGAAATGATATTACCAAATGCATAATTAATTCTTACTTATTTATTAAAACATAACATCCCGACTGTATTCTCCTAGGATTAAGGCAGAGGTGTAGGTAAATATAGGTATAATAGTACACCCACATTTGGCATTATTACTTATCTACTATATAAAAATAAGTCGGGTTTTCCTTCCTGACGCTATAACTCCAGAACACACGAACCGATTTCCACGGTTTTGCATTCGTTGGAAAGGTAGGTAGGTAGGGTAGGTAGGTAGGGTAGGTAGGTAGGGTAGGTATGTAGGTAGGTAGGTAGGTAGGTAGGTAGGTAGGGTAGGTAGGTAGGTAGGTAGGTAGGTAGGTAGGTAGGTAGGTAGGTAGGTAGGTAGGTAGGTAGGTAGGTAGGGTAGGTAGGTAGGTAGGGTAGGGTAGGTAGGTAGGTAGGTAGGGTAAGGTAGGTAGGTAGGTAGAGTAGGTAGTGTGAATAGGTAGGGTAGGTAGGTGCATCGTAGATAAGTACTTAATGCTACCCGTGCGAAGCCGGGGCGGGCAGCTAGTTTATTATATTTTACATTAAACCTAAAATACATCCTACCGACCAGATAATCCACTGGGTTTTTACCATTTAGATAACTTATCTAAACCGGAGTTATTCAGTCCATAAAATTAATAATAAATCCATTGTTGTAGGACGAAAATAATTTTCAAAGCTCTTTGTGATAACCAGAAGATAAGTTCAGCGTGCCAGTGTACTTTATTATCACAATAGAAAGGATGAATTAATTCAAAATCTTAAGATTTGCCAGCTTACAAAATTTGAAACAAGCTATTATGAAGCATAAACACAGTCCAGAATATCTTCTATGAAAGCTTCATTCCTTTTTACTGCTGATTGTGCGGGGGAAACACCTGAGCAACAAGATAGGATGAACAATACCGCGATTGCTGCCCGTCTTGTAATACGAGTACATATAACTACAACCAGAGCAGATGGGGAGCTCACAAACAGACCAACTGGATCTTTGTTACGTTATAATAATACACCCAATGAGTTATTACGCAGTTTTAATGATGATAGGAATGCAGATCACAAGATTGATCAGCTAACTCATTCAAAAGACGATTCAGAACTCAAGTAGAAATGTAAAACCGACATTAAACTTAATTACTCCGAATAAAAGTCGGTGAAACTCTGACCAGACTGAGAAGTAATTACATTTCTACAAGCTTTGAATTTTAATCGTTTGCGGGGTTGCATGCCACCCCAGCGCACACATGCCCCCCCCCCCTCCCACGCAGATCGCTTCTTACATTCAATTTATACGTGGCCAGTAAGTAAATTATTAAATTCATTGAAAGGAACTGGAGAACTCCATTAAGAAATACGATATAGATTGGTGAGATCGCTTGGATTTTGAATTATTCCTCATATTAAAACAATAACCGATGTTAATGGAATCGAATATTCTGAATTTCTCAGAAAATGTAAGCCTTTACCGACCTGATTGAAAATCTGACATTATACTGCGTCAGGCTAAATACGAAACAGTCAAGAGTGCGTCTCGAATCACGATAACATTTTTATAACGTAAGCAAAACACTGAAAGCTAGTATGAGTCAAAATTAATTATAGCCTGAAACTGGACTGCAATATTATACCAAAATAAGATATGGCGCATGTTGGGAAACAATATTACAAGTACTCATATTCGTAGTTCTATTATTGCATGATACAAAGTTTCTGTTGCACTATCAACTCAGAGATTCAAGTCAAGATGTATCGGGCTTCATTAGAGCTTCCTCTTAGCGGCAGGTGCGCATGACGGCGTGTTAGCGACGCGCCCCACCATTGGTCGGTCTATGTCGATGCGCAGGCACAGATTTATGAGAGCCGGCTTCATGCAGCTGCCTTACTACAGTTGCGACTACACTACAGTTATAGGAAGCCGATGTTTAGACACGTTGCACCAAAAAGGAAGTCGAAACAAGAAACAAGATCTCTAAGGCAATATAGAACACCTTGTCATAAGTATTTGCGCCTGTCTTATAAGGGCCGGACGCGTTTCACGTACCTATTCAAGATATTTTTATAAGCTTTATACTCAAGTCTTCTTCCAACTCATAAATAGACGTGTACGTATATAAAACACACATTATAATAAACTACTATTAGTTTATTGTAAGTAAATAATAACAAGTTATGAATCCTCAAAAGATTTTAAGCGTGGAAATAATATGGAACATACCTTCCGCATAACAGCGCAGTGGTGGCAGTGGCCTGGCGGCTGGCGGCTGGCGTGACCAGAGACATGACAGCGACGACGGCAAGCGCGCCGGGACACCGGCAGAGCCAGGCACGGCGCGAGCTTCCGTCACGCGATGTCAGCACAATAAATTGAACTGAAAAAATACGGAAACAATATGAGAATTATCGTAACGAAACTTCGGAAGTATTAGTCCCTTCTTTCTTCTACAGGCGATGGAACAGAATGAGCTATGATCAATCACCAAACATCTTGTTCGTCGTTCATGTTTATACTTCGTAGACCATTGTTGGCTAATTAGTCGTGAAGATAAAAGACTATTGCAGCAGCCACTCTCTGCGAAACAGTGAAGGACTATTAGTCAGCGTCATCTGCAGCGCGTTTCTTTTGTCACAGCGTCATTCACAACCGTTGTCCGTCACTGCGCCGTACATCAGTCCACGCGACCGGACGCCCGTCAGCAACGACTGATGATCACCATCAGTCCTCATAGCCCACATCTCTATGATTAATGTTAATTACACCTCGATTTTCTCGCGGATAGCGATTAAGACGGCAATTAGGCTATATCCCAAGGCGATCATTACTCGTACTTTTCAAAGATCTGAACGTTTCCTCCGATAATATTTATATTCTAAAGAATAAGACGGTGCCTTTTGCTAGTAAGGGTACTGTACCTACTGTTATTGGTTACAAATAGCGTTTGATAATAATTAGGTGGATTGCATTAGAAATTATTAACCAACACTGCCAACAAGGTGTAAATAAGAAAAGATTGCAAAGCGCCAAGATTACTGCATTCTGTAAATATTTTGTATCTACAAATCGGAGTTCTATTTGTTCAGTAATTGAGCCGTCAGAGCTCGACACTGTGGCATCAAGTAGCTCTGATGAAGGCTCTCGTTTCACAACACCAGATAATTATTATATATTTATCTGCTATATTGGAACAAGTCAAGGCACTTGTCTGCGTAATCAATGCTTTTGTACGCAACTTTTACTTTTGTATCACCTACATAAAGTATGAAATGGACTTTATCGCATCGCCACATTCGCGGTATCGTACAACGACACCCATTTACATTATGAATACAGACTGTAGAGCACCTTGCATAATATTGTAACTGGAATATTTTATTTAGTTAATCCACTTAATCTATCTCTGTTCTCCTTAGGCAATGTTTGTTAAGGCTGGCTTCCCTTTCGTGTTGACTAATAGGAAACTTATCAACGTATTCGCTCGTCCATATCGAGCAATATTATTAGAAATATAATAAACAGTCCGGTCGTCCTGCAACGGTTCACCAGTCACAATTCGTTGCAAACTTTTTGTATCGGCTTCAATAACCGTTAAATTTGATTACGACGTGTATCGAGATGAAAACGACAGTTGCCTAACAAGGTGAGTATTGCATTTCTGTTCTGTGTGAGTACCTTTCGGTACAATACCTTTTACTGATCGTAGTAACAGGTAACAATAGTTGCGTAAGTATTGTCAGATGTAGTTAAGTAGTCGTTTTCTTTTTATCGTCCATTGTGTCTGCGGCCAGCACGTGCCTCATAGAATAATAAGATAATTAACTGTAGCTAATTATCTACCCACAACGATTCATTGCTTCATCAGAAATTCGCATTTTTATTACGTTTCAACCATGACCCATCGGGATAGTAGTTTTGTGCTTGAAATACTATATTGTTTTCAAACCCACTAACTGTTAAAATTATTTAAATAATGGACGAGTTTCGGGTCTCTATGCGAGGTAAATAAACGGAAGTATTTTCGGATGAGGTTTTCAGTTGTTTTAAAATTCCCTAGGATCGACATTATTGGTGTCGATTCTAGAAAGTCTATTATTTCTAAAAACAATCAACGCAAATTACCTAGGTAACGGTATGAATCAGGTTTCTGAATTATAAAAATTGATTAAGTGAGATGGGTGACTACAAAAAACTTTTAATTACTTGCCGCGGTAATCACGATTGTGTTGTGATTTATGTGGATTCTGGGTTTACTCCAGGGTCCCCAGGTTTTTTTTGGCAAAATACGTATTTGTAACTTTTCGACTACATAGGTAGTCAGTAGGATAGTTTTTCGACCACGAACAACTTAAGGGTTTATTAATTTTGAGATAGATAGCTAAATATTTTGGTAGAGAGTTTAAAGACCACTATTCCAAAATCAATCTTAAGAGTACAGGCATGTGACACGCTCAGTACAAGTTTATGACATAGACGTATAGTTGTTTGACTACAAGCCATAGTTCTTAGCCTACCTATAGTGGAGGAGAGGCCCAACCGGCCAGCATCGCATGACACTCGTTAGGTAATAGATTATACAATAACAGAAGTGTGAAGTCATCACTGACCCCTCGACATCTCACCATTAGGGCGCCCACGATTAGCGGATCATTATACCATCTCATAAACAAATCACGGTATAACACCGTTACGAGTTACGAAGTTACGAAAACTTCGACCTCCATTTTACCTTTAAATAAATTTAAATATTGCGTAACAATAATTACATAATTTGGATTTTTTAAAGAAATTTCTGAAAAGCGTGCTCGTCAATTTTTTACGGTTTCGACATGGCTGTCACATCAGTTTGTCAACGTCGGTCGACAGGCGGCGCGGACGGCCATATTGCGACCAAACCAAGCACAATACTGGCTTTACGTCATGTGACATCTTGTACAGTAACATATAGGTTACATAAAGTTAACAGCAGATATAGAGACCAATAATGCAGTAGTCACGATACCCGATTGTTGAATGGTGTCCACGCTAATAGGTTCTTAGTCAAACTAATTAACGAGTACACAGGCCCGTAATAATTAAAATTTTCTCATTTGTTACAGTACAGGCAGTGCGGTATCGACTAATAAATGCCACAACACAAATACTCAATTCACGAGTAATGGGTAAGTAAAGTAGTTAGGAGTAGGTACACTAATTCTAGTGGCCTCATTCACTTCGATTTCATATTTTAACAAAGTAATTTAAGACGCAGATATATGCCAGTAACTTTGAGTGGTTAGCTTGCGTGTTCTGTACAGAGCTCACGCAACGCGTCGTACGTCCAGCCAGTAATAGGACTCGCACTCAAGGAGCGCTGTCCCAAATTAGACGTATTATTAATTTATTATACATACTCGTAAAAAAAAAGGTATTTTAATAAAACACGTGTACTAAAAGATCAATAATTAAATTATCTGGCGCTTCTAATGGTGAAGGTTTCAGAAAAATACGCTCGATAGGTGTTGTTTTTTATCGGCCTTAGACATAACTATACAAATTAATTTTACTATGTAATATAAACATGTTCTAAAATACTCATATAATAAGTTATGAAGAAAATGCTGTAATTTAACATATATTTTTTTCCAAATCATTAACCCAAATCGTTTAGACGTGATCTTCAGTATAAGAGCATTAAAAGTCGGTTATCGTCGACTTATAACTTATGTTAATGATAATTCGACTGAAGTAGGTATAGGACTTCTAAAACCGCAACTGTTCTATGATTTGTTTTGTCGAAACAAATAGTAGACTAATTAAGTCCTTCTTTGTGGCTTGACCTCCTTTCTCCAGGGTTACAGAGAAAATGATTGCTTGGTCATGATTGAGTAACAAAGAAAAATAATATTTCTCTTCTAAATGTCCAGGGAATTCCTTGTGGCTATCATGAGTATAGTTTGAGCCTTTATGATGTGTCCTTGTACTGTTATTTTATCTTGGTAAAACACACATCCGCAGCGATATGGCTTTATAAAAATGGCATAATTATATTATTATGTAAAATACTGATTTATGGTAGCTATAAAACCAAATCTTACAACTAAAACATATCTCGTAGCAACAGAACACAAGTGACAAAATCACAGTATTATCTAAACTAATGTAACATACTCGTAAATGAGGTAATGTCGATAAGAATCGCCGATATAAATATGAGTAAGTTCGTGGGCGTAGTCGTACCTGTTCATTTACAAGTCCGCGGGAGGTAAGCCGCGGGTCTGAAGCTCGCCCACGCGCTGCTAATCCATCGCGAGCCCAAAAAATTACACCTTCAAGGTCCATTCTATTCCTCCACTTACGCTTGATAACTAAGTAGATTAGGCCGTCTTTTACTTACACCGTCTTACCTACGTCATCTGTCGATTGTCACATCAAAATATTTCCAGCTTCAAAATGGTCCAGTTAATATGAATGCCAGGTAGGATTACAACAGCGTACTTACCATAAATAAATCTCTACCTTTGAATGAGTGAAAATATTTATCTGAATCGAGTGTGTATCATACCTATCACTCATTTCGCTTTATTGTTTAATAGATTAAAAGTTGTTGTATCTGAGAATTTTATTGTTATATGTGAGAAACTGGCTCCACTCGACGCGATGACGTCACATTAATAAGTTCACCGCCAAGTGACAACTGTAAACAGCACAAAGGAGATAAAACTGTATGCGTTGAAATGAAAACGGCGCTATCTTAACTCAACCTAGAATTAATTCAAATTCTCAGAACTGGTCCTCAACTCAGTTGACTATACCACTACTAAATAGGTATACTCCACTTAAGCCTGACGAATAGAAATCGATTTAAAATTATTAAAAAGCAATTCCAACTTTTTATATCAAATCCATACCAGGAAATGTAACATTTGTAACAATTTCTGCGATAGATTTAGCAACAATGGAATAATGAACTAACGAACATTTTACGAAATAAATAGAGCAGTATAGTCGTGGTCTCGCGCTCACTATTAAAGTTGATTGACGCATACGTTCAATTGCAGTAAATGTATAATTACACAGATTTCCACGTGCACCGCGGAATGAGGCGGAATGTAGGCTCAACTCGGCTCAAGGCGAGCCGCTGACATCATTACCTAGGAAAATACTTAAGTTAAACTTAAGGAAAATTATGTTATCACATATTCTGGCAGACAAACTGGCGACACTACTTAAGCATAGTTGACATCTTATAAATAATGTATATATGAATTAGGATTAACTAGGGATTTATGTAAAATCATTGCAATCTGAATAATTTATATTCTAGATCAACTTGCGAAATGGTGTCGTGCCAACGTAACTTTGATTTCGAACAAGAAATCAAAAGTAGAGGTCACATCAAAATGTCGGAATTAGCATACGCATTGTTAGAGGTACCTACAATTTTGATGGTACTTATTTCAGCGAACGAAATACTTTATGTCTAACAGGGAACTTTTATAAGAATGCATTTTAGTACTAAGAAATCGTTTCATTTACTACGTACCTATTGTAGTTCGATTATATAATGGAGGAAGTGCTGTCATGATGCATAAATGACTTAAACAAACATTCTAGAATATTCTAGAAAATATACAAAATAAAATAATAATATAATAAAAAAATAAAAAAAAAATAAAAAAAAAATAATAATATAATAAAAATAATAAATAATAAAAAAAAAAAAATAAAAAAAAATAAAAAAAAAAAATAATATTCCTATAAATAGTTCATACGTATTGAGCCTTTTATATAAAAGGCTCAATACGTATGTACTATTTATAGGAATGAACAGTTTCTAAGTACACAATCCTATGCAATATGGTACCATCATGTATATCTTATTTATTTATTTATTTATTTAGGATCTTCAATAAAAGATATACACAATACAAGCCACATAAATAAAGAGTAACATCTGGTAATAAGTAGGTGTACTCCCTCACTTATAGGAGACACAGAAGTTAACAATTAAAAACTTACTCAGTTAAAATAGTTTAAAATATTTAAAGAGAAATTGCTTTTATTTTTTTGAAAAAGTTTATACATTTTTAAAGGACATAGGGTGAAAGAAAATATAGCATTTAGAGATACCTAAATATACTTATTTTTTTAAATTCAAATTCAAATTCAAATTCATTTATTCACGTATAAATAGAGTAAATACAATCGGTGGTTTCCATGTTACATTATTTGGTCTTATAATTCTATTTAGCCTGTGGTATGGCATGTGAATCGTTTTCTTAAAAGTAAAAAGGAATAAAGAAATATAAATAATGGTTAGTCTTAGCCCGTGGTCTTAGCCAATACGTGTCTCCGAAATTCATAGTCTTATATAATGTCAATAAAATAATTATGTGCCTGGTAAAATACATTGTCAAATGCCAATAAAACTCAGTCATTTCTACGTTGAATTAATAATACACAACACACATTATTTAAAATATTTATATATAGAATATTTTCCTTATTCCTGTAGCCATTCATTTACCGAGTAAATCATTTTTTTAAGCAGTAGCTCTTTAAGCGTTTTCTTAAATTTTGGTAAGGGGAGATTTTGAATGTCTGTTTGTAACCTATTATAAATTTTAACGCACATAGCTGAGCAATTTTTTTTGAACACCGCAGTCTTTGGTGCGAAATCTAACACTAGTCGCTGACCATGTCTGGAGTTACGAGGGTAGACATTATCCCGTGTATAAATATCACGAGCTCTTACAAATAGATTAGGATTGGACTTTACGAACACACAAACTTCAAATATGTACATACTCGGCAGGGGTAATATCTTGAGTTTATTAAAGTGAGGTTTACATGACTCATAAGGAGGAATACCAACAATTGCTCTTATGCATCGTTTTTGGGAGAGAAACGCCCGCTGGGAGTCTGTTGAGTTTCCCCATAGTATTAACCCGTATCGTAGCACGGAAGCTACATGGCCATGGTATGCCAACAATACCGTACTTTGGTTAGACGTAGTTCTTAGTCTGTTTAGGACATATACGAAAGTGTTAACTCTCTTGCAGACTCCGTCAACGTGTCCTTTCCAGTCTAGGTATTTGTCCATGGTGAACCCTAGAAATCTTACACTGGTAGATTCATTTATTTTTATACCGTCATATGAAATATGCCTTGGAACAATTTTTGATCCACGGGTTTGGAATTGTACAAAAGTCGTCTTATTGATATTTACTTGTAAATTGTTCCTTACTAACCACTCTATAACTAAATCAATTGTATTGTTTATATCAATGTCAAAGTTATTATTAATTATACTGTCATATGCTAATATTATTGAGATGTCATCTGCAAATAATATACATTTTTTAGTAAGAATGTCAGGTAAATCATTTATATATATAAGAAAAAGGAGGGGTCCGAGGATACTTCCCTGCGGAACGCCGTAACTGTTAACAAGATACTCAGACCTCTCTTGTTTTACCGCTGTATTATGTTCACAAGGTATTTCTACACATTGTTCGCGATTACTCAAGTATTGTTCTAACCATTGTAATGCTGGGCCTCTGATACCATAGTTCTCCAGCTTTTGTAGAAGCAGATCATGAGAAACGAAGTCAAATGCTTTTGACATGTCAAAAAATATTACTATTGTCTGCTTTTTCTTGTCAATGTTTACTAGGATATTGTGTACTAAATCGAATGCAGCAATCGAATTTAATGTGAATATGCCGTGGGCTGGCGGTTTGTAGTACCACTAGTACTTAACTACATAATTATTGAAGATACAAGAAAGCTACTCGATCGTTTACCCATACGTTGGCATTATAACGCCTTTTAATTAAATATAATTTTTGATGGCAAATTATAAATTTTCGATCGGTCTTTTTTATTTTAAAAATATTTGTCTGTTGCCCATTCCTAACTTCCAGTATAAGAAAACCTTTTTGTCATGCATACCTTCATACTTTTACGAGTTGAATAAAAGTCGAGCAATCACATTTTTTCATATACTTTTTCATCATCTTCCTACACGTATATCCGTGTTTCCTAACACCTATTACAATTTCCACGAAGTTGTAATTCTCACAAAATTACGCTTTTCCAGAAAGGTATGTAGGTTCGAATCCAAATATAGACAGAGTATACGAAACAAACTTTGTCAACAACATTTTATAGCTAAGATAGATTAATGTGAGGGTAAATAACGCGAAGGGCCATAAATCGGGGATTAGCATGTTATGTACCTACGTAATACTTTTCTTAGGATCATGTACTTTGTAGGAGCAGTCGGGCTGCTGCGGTTCCATGATTGATGAGCTAAAGACGAGTGCTCTATGGTCGTACCACTATAGATTATTCTGCAAATAACGTGCCGCACAGAAAGATGAAGGAAATACTTATGCTGTGACGATGTTATGATTAATAATGCTGTCAGAAACAGGATATTTATATTTAGAAATCATAATAATACTGGATTAAATTTAACTCTTTGACATAATAGACATTACGTAGTTATCTTTAGCTTCATCTAGAGCAGGGATCACCAATTAGTTTTATTTAGGGTCCATATAAAAAAATAATATGACTCGCGGTCCGTTTGGAAGGCGTTACCTACTAGCAACCAAGATTAAAATTTGTTCAAGGACCTTGCGAATTTTTGTGTGTTTTTGGAAATCGATCATTTCGATCTGTATAGTACCTACCTAGCTCAATTACTAAAACATTTGCAGTTTCATGCGGCTTTTTTTTTTAGCTTTTATCAAGACTCTTACTAACTAAAACCCAACCGTGTCCCTTCAGTGTTACCTGTACGTAGCTAGGGGCCAGGGTATCCCTTTCGGACTTTCCCGCGACCCCGGCAGGCAGCTTCATGCGGCTTGCGTCTCGCGTCGTCCTATGTCGTGTCGATTTACTAAAAAAAATTGATTTGGTTTTTGTTATAAATTTTACTGTTTACTTAAAGTCCGCACAAAATAGGTCGGCGGTCCGGATCCGGACCGTGGTCCGTCCTTTTGTGACTCCTGATCTAGATCAAATGAAAAAGTGTTTAGGTAAAAAGTGCTAGGCTAATTAGTATTGGTTAAAGCCTTCACAATCTGATGGATTACAGTGTCAAGGCAAGTAGCTAGTGGCCAACAAATTAGGTTTTTATATAGTGCTTAGAAGCAGGTCAATGACCATACGGTAAACCGCCACCAAGTGGCTCGAAGACAGACAGGATTTCAAGTTTGTCCCTCTAATATAGTCATGGCAAAGTTGTGTGAGACTGGCTTAATACCGACGAAGTTAACGTCAAATAGAGGATGATAGATCATCATACAGATAAACCTAAATCTACGGCACGAATATTTCAGAGAAGCCAGGTTCAATTTTGCACACAAAAGCTCGTTAAAAACGGTTTTAAATCGCCACCTTTCCTCGGCCTTAGAGCAGGTAATTTAATTTGTTTCCTGTAATCCGATTGTTCGTCCTTAATTACACATCGATAAGACGCTGTCATTACGTTGGGGGTTCAAAATTTTGTTCGCAATAACACTTAGATAAGTAACCGAACTGAAGTTCTTATGTTGTCAAAAGAATAGCACTTTTTAACTTTTCCGGCTCTTATCAAATCTTTGACGGGAGATACATCCGAGGTCCACCATTACTTAATATCATACAAAAATATCATTAATTAAATTAAATTAAAATTCATTTATTTTCAGGTAAGTAAATAACACCCATAGCCAAACATAAATTAATAAATTTAAAAGGTTGGAAACGTACGTATAGCGACAAGACAAGACCCCCTGAAAACACAATTTTACTTCGTTTTACAGTGTTTTATAATACGGTTTTAACCTGATGCCGTTGATCGTCCGCGATGGTTAACTTTACCGCAAACATAATGCCAGCAACCCTCCCGGAGGGTTCACTTCCAATATGTATGGCGGTGGAGGGTGGATTCGAAACTGTTAAACACCAAAAAAAGAAAAAACCTGTCGGTGAAAACTGAGCACTAACGAGCAGATGTATCAACTTCGCTTACAGCTTCTACAAAAAAAAGTTATCTGTCGTCCACATTAATATTTTTATCAGTAACACAATATGTAATATCAATAATTCCTGTATCATGGTACAATGGTGTCTAATTATCGCGTGTTCGCAGCTGCCGGGCACCTGCAAACTTATCGCAGGGACACTGACCCCCGCTGACCTTTCATATGGTTTCATTTGACTCTGCAGCACACCACACACCTGACTTGTTCCATTTAAAATGCGATAAAAAGTGGCAGATGCTAGTACAAATAAGTTCAGGTAAGCGACCAGAGGGGCAATTCCCGTAATTTATAAGAACGTTCGCATTCGCATCTCATTCGCAATCTGTCAAAAATACAGTCTATTTACCAACATTTTTGACAAATTTGACAGATTGCGACTAGGATGTGAACGTTTTTTAAGTACGAGAATTGGCCTTCAGTAGTTGATTATGTTGCTGTAGGTATTATGACTCTATTTTTATGGATGATTTTGAGACTTGAAGAAAACAATTTCAGTTGGTATTTCAAGTATCTCTGGCATACATTGTTTTAATTTTAAATTCATGTACTTACAAATATTTATAGGTACTAGGCTAATGATTTTAGTTATCAAGTTCCACATTTTAACACAAATCGTTTGATAAATAATTGAACATTGCTGGTGATATAGCGTCGCGTTATGGTTATAGAAATAGTTTATACCTTACCTAATGGCAAGTTTTACATAACAGCCCGGAAGATACATTGCTATTAGCAATGATTCATATCAGAAATTGCAGAAGGAAATAATAGTGTAAACCTACCATTTGCCACTGGCGAGATGTCAACTGACGTTACGAATACTTAAGAGTATGTTAATGGCAGCAGTTACTGTGCCGTTACACGACAAGCATTATGTAATGCGGGATCATTAAGGGGTTTTTCTAAACGCGCAATTAGTCGGCGCGATTAGGGGCGGCACGGCGCGGCGACTCGGGCACGGCTCGCTCCGGCACGCGGTCCGGTTGCCGACGGTATCCGTAGGGTATCGTGACCGTTACACGGTAGCGACCCGCCACAACTGTGTCGCCGTAATTAACCGCAAACAGATCTCCTACCTTACTAGCTACTACTCTCTGTGATTTCTAGCTCCTCGCTTCGACAAACTGAAGGACCCAAATGAACGATTCAACGGTTTTGTGAATATACCGTAATGAGGTTAAAATCTGACCGCAGACGTTACATTACACTGAAACAGAACATTGTTTAAAATGTGTAATGTATTTCATTCCATGTTAAAACAACTTTATTATTTAACCAACTGTTGCCCGTGATTTCGTCTGCAATCTAGAATGAAAAGTAGCTTATGTCCTAACCCATGTCGTGGTCTACCCATGTGCCATATTTCATCCAAATCCATTCAGTCGTTTTATCGTGAAAGCGTTACAGACAAACACACTCGCTATCACATTTACAATATTAGTTAGGATTCCATCAAAGAGTCACTCGATTGACTTGGAACAAACGTTAAAATGTCTTTTCATGTAAACAAGTTCGCTGCACTACTTTTGTTTGATTGTACTTAGTGTTCATAGCCTTATTATAGTCGTCAGTTAGTAGTCAGACGGTAAAGTTGGAATTTAACTATTTAAAAAAGAACGTGTATATTATACTTATATTATATATATAAATATAATATTGTATTGTACGTAAGTCAAAGTGGAACTGCGAGCAAACATGTACCACGTAGCTGAAAGAGAATGTAAATATTCTTGAAATTCCTATTTCAACGGAACACGGTTACAGTTTAGTCATTCGCGTGTGTTTACTGAGAAAATATATCCGAACGCAAAATCATGTCAATAATACAATCGCTGAAGGCAGGTTACTATGAAACTCATCGCATTAAATTCTGACGCATGCGCAATATAATCCATTTTCTTTTATGATAGAATAGATTACATCAAACAAATACGTTCTAGATCAGGAATAACTATGCAGTTATGTTCAAGGGCATCAAAAACGCTCGCCGTCTGCCGCCCGCCCTCCGCGCGCCCGCCCACCGCCGCGCGGCGCCACTGAATTAGAACTCGCTAAAACAACGCCAACTATACTATTTAGTCGCCAATGTATTTTAATGTGAACTTTTACATCGTCTCTTTGGCATTTAGAGTTAGTACCAGAATACAATGCGACTACCCACCCTAGTTGGATAGTTAAATGTGGATAGAAATGTTTTATAAGAATTTCATTTGGTATTTCTCATTTATTCCATTTGAATTGTTTAAAGGATCCCACCAAGTTTGTTAGCGTGTAGCATTCATAAATAATTCTTTATACTACCGACCAAAACGTTTGCTTCACAATAAGAGGCCGTACACGAAATCGACTGATTTTGATCAATTTTGTTAATTCGTTGTGAGAAAGGGAAAAATAATTTAATCAAAACGATTTGTGATTTGAAAAATTAAGTTCTTTGTTTTGCATGTGGCTGAAAGGGATTTTTCAAATAAATTAAGTATTCATGGAAAATCCCAAATAATCGCAACAAGTTTTCCGAATAATGACGCAAGACTGACGTTTGATCACTTTTTTACAAGAAACTAGTTTTGATTTTGAACATTTAAAAATATCATCCACTTCAATATAAAATATACCTAGCAGAAAAATAATGTTGAAAAAACTTTTTTTTTATTATTCTCTATCAGTAATGTATTTTTTCCTATTATGTAGCAAACCATATCAAGACATTTAAAAGTCACACATTAGTCTTCAGCTATCCTTCAAATAAAATCAAAATTTAATTTATGATTATTATATTATATTATTTTTTATTTATGATTATACAATATTTTCATTAAGTAAATCAAAGGCGAAATAAACCATATTTTCGAGAGAACAAAAGTGATGCAACTGTTGAACAGGTACTGTGACTGACACGAAAGGTTTAGCACCACAAAAAACCGTACTTTTATACTGTTTCAATTATTTCAACCATTCTTATAATTAGATATGTTATTGACGAAAAAGGGATTTTTTCGTGCACGGAACCTTAAAGACCCATGAAACGGCATTTAAGATAATCCCGTTATTATAAGTGCCCTAAACCTCTAAAAGTGTTTTAAGTTGAAAGTCGATATTTTAATAAGTTTCATCATCACATTGGGAAAATTGTAACTCATATGTTTTGTGTTAAATAAATATTCCGGGCGGCCACTAAACCTCTCACTATCGACTTGTCTGTAAGATGTGACTTTTTATGTTTGCTGTAAGAGTAAATATCCATTAGGGGGAGCCAAGTAATGGCCCCGGCTACATTAGGCGGCGGAGGTCGTCTTGCCTTATTAAAGCTATACTTTTCTTGTGGATGATAACGGAACGACAATCGTCTTGCTCGCTTCTTAGCTTGTTGTTATTTAGAAACTCTGGAATACTTTAATTTTCCGTCTCAAGGAACAGCAAGCCGAGGGTACAAGAAACAAAAGCTTTTCATAAAAAAACAATTAAAGTGCCCTCCTTTTTGAAAGTAACGAAAAGGCCGTGCGTGAATGTCATTAACCTACGAAGGTCTTAAGAATAATCAACTCATAGGGCTGGAAGTGTTCTTTTGTTAAGTATAGTGAAGTACAGGGTTCAAACGGACACAAGTAGAATGTAAATAGAGCAGCGCGCGGCGCGGCGGTGTCGCCGGGCGCTGCGAATGTGTCGCGCGATAAATCGTCGCTGGCGACAGCGACGCAGACGACTGACGGCGCTCTTTACAACTATACATATTTAGAGACCACTGACAATTCATGCATTGTCCATTGAAACTTTATTAACAATATCCATGATATACACATACAATTTTCTTTGTTTGTCGAAATGTGTTTTTTTTTTTTAAACTATCTAAACTAATATTATAAAGAGAAAAGATATGATTTTTTGTTTGTTTGTTTGTTACGCTTTCACGCTAAAACGGCTGAACGGATTTAGATGAAATTTGGCACAAGGGTAGACCATGACCTGGGTTAGGACATAGGATAGTTTTTAACCCGATATTCCCACGGGATCGGAACTTATGCGGGTGAAACCACGGGGCGCAGCTAGTTTATAAATATAACTGTCAAAGTTTATTAGTACGAGTATAATAACGAAACGAGTAGGCGTTAAGATTCATCTTGTTCTGTAATATCTGCCACTGCAAATAATCAGAACACATTAATTTCACAAATCTTTCGGGTTATTTATTTTTGAAAACTGTGAAACCTGTCAGAAATATAAATAAGCGTAATACATCAACCAGATCGTTTCGAACGAAAACTACTGTTACGGCTATTTCTCTCGGACTGGGTGGCGGGCTGGCGGGGCATCGAACTGAGTGAAAGCTTCTTGAACGATACGAACGTTGTGCTTGAACAAACAAAACTTCGCCATGCGGTCGAAGCTGCCGTCTTGACTTAAACTTGTAAACATGTATAGTACGAGTTTATTGTTTACCCGATACATACAAGAAGCGCAGACGTCGAGCATCACCGTCGCGCCGCGCCCCGCTATGCGTTTGATTCGGTTTTATTTGCGGCGCCTTGGCTATAAAAAGATCATATATGTACTGATCGTGCGTCTGCCATACTGTCTCCTTTTAGTTCCTATGCCGGCAACATGAACGGTGGCGACTTTTGTATATTTTAAGGATAGAGTAGCTGTATTTGTTCATGGAAATACCATCCAAATTGTGAGTTATGTCATTGAAAACCGATATACCTAGGAGGAACGTCTTGGAACACAACATAGAATATTTGCAACAACAGCTGAGGTTCCTTAGAGACATCAGTGTTATCTATGTAGTACAAGACACTGGCTCGGGCCGGCTCCCAGTGGTCGCAGCGAGCGTGCAGCCGCGTCAGCCCCTGCGCCGGTATGGCGGCTTGCGTCTTGCGTCGAGTGCCAAACCACGGGACGGCTTGCGCTGTATCGTGTAACATTATCCCAAAGTGCGGTCACAGCCGGCTCTCGGCCCCGGGTGCCTTGTTGTTGGAAACTCAAAGTGAAATAAAATATTTTAAATCATAGTTAGTCCGTATGGAAAGCTGCACAAACTATTCAAACTGTCATTATTTGGTTTTGTTCGGCGTCCATTCTAAAAGCAGAGTTTTGTGGCTCCTACCCATCTTTACTTAATAGATATTTGATTGAAAACCACAGTTCTATTTTGAGCAATATGTTATGATTAACACGAAAAGATAGAAACTATAAACTATTCCCATTATTAATGAGTCTAATTAAATATTTTACCCACCTCACCAATTTATGAACCCCTTTATATGCTAAATAGACTTCCGTCAGCGAAAATAATAATCCAGCCATGTTATGGGGTGTGCAAGACAGTGCGTGGCGGGGCCTGGCGCCGTCTGGCCGCCCGAGCTGACTCACTGGGCTCTCCGTGCTTCGTCCTGCACTCCCCTTTCATTTAGCTCACGTTTTACCCCATAATTGATGTACGCGACCAATGGAAAGCAAGATTTTAATGGGCTATGTTTTATTACATGTCAAGTGCTAATGACTCATCATTGATACAAGTTTAACTGTTTTTATAAACAGTCCGAAATAAACTGCTCGGATACGTTCTGTTACGGACGAGAGATGGCTGGATTTAATCCTTAATTAACATGAAAAGAAAAATTCAAAATGGCTGGCACGTCTAGGTTTATTTTTAACTATTAGCAGAACTGGCCAGTTTCGTGCTTACTGTTAATGATAAACGATGGTTGGTAATGTAATTCCGTGTATTAATATGCATTGGTAGGGGCTGTCCGTCGCGTGACTTGCACCCCTGCACGATCCCCGCACGCACCAAATTGGCCTGTCTGTGGCCCGTTTATGGACTCGTCAGGCCCCACTCGGGTTCGGACGCTTTTTGATTTAATTATACTGTATATGATATCACGTCGCCTTAACGTTTTAATTACGAAATTGGATAGATGCGGATGAGATAGAGTGCGTAATGAAAAGCAAGATTAAAGAGATTGTATAGATAAAGTATAAAATACCGGTTTGATTTAGGACATTATTCAAGAAGATTATTGTATTCTCCGGCTATAGGTAATAGTAGATTGAATTAAATTAAATATTATGCTATATTAGATCGTAGTACCTACTTCGGTTCTCAAGTTATGAAACAATGTTGAACTGAAAAATCCTTAACACAAAAAAGACATGTATCATATTATCATAGCATAGCTTCTTACTAAATTTAGGATAAAAAGACAACTATATGAATATTGCAGACAATAACAAGACGCAGGGTACACATGAACACTTCTAAAAGCTTTTTCAGCAGTTTTGGAAGATTTATTTCAAGTGAGTCACAACTAACGGAAGCGTTTTCCTGTCCGTGATATTTCCTTGGAGATGCAAAGCAATTTTCTGCACGAGATAACCTCTCTAAACGAGTTTCCTTACACACAATATTTGTTTGAAAAAAACCTGGCGTACCGATTTTAAATCTATGTTCCTAGATGTTCCATCATTTCCATACGTAAAGAGTGACCCAAATAGACTAGTTTGAAGATGATGATAATAAATACATTTCAGCCATGATTAATGTAAACAAAGTTGCCACTGCACATAAAACCGAGATCTGACACTGAACATCTGGCCTAATAAAAAAGTAATCGAATCATTTAAACTTTTTGAGTGGCGGCTTTTACACGAGCCATTTATCCGGCCGGGGCTTCTGCAAACATTTCAAATGGTTAAATCAAGCTTTCAGAGAACAACAAATAAAAGTGTCCTACTAAAATGGCTATAGTGAGAAATGGGTAGACGTTAAACGTGTTAGCAGCGCTGTAAAGAAGAATGCAACCACACTATAGACATTTCGTTTTACTGTTCCAAGGAATAGCAGTGAAAAATCGAAGCACGTACATAGTCAATATGGTAATGATACAGAACACAAGCATCAATAGTTCAATATGTCCACAGCCTTATTTGTACGTCACGCTCTCCGTGTAAAGAGTTACTATTTGATGAAATAGGAAAGACCACGTTGTTTGCTCTGGTATATAATGAGTGTCATTAAAATATAGCTTAGCCTGTTGTTCTATGGACTTCACTTACCTGTTCCTTATAAGGAGTCGAGACTACGGACGGCGCCAGAGAAAGTGCAGTTCCAGTCTGCGCTACTTTCAAATGAGTCAATGCTAGTTTATTCACGAAATATAACCATACAACCTTACTGAAGTTATTTACAAAGCGTTCTAATTGCTCTTTGTCAGAGTCTCTTTGTATAAAAGATTATGGTCTTGAGATATTCCGCTTTACATTCCAGACAGAATTCGTGAAAAGCTACTTTTTGAGATAAAAATCTTTAGATACTATTTATTCATTGCACAAGCTAACTAGTTACCTAGTTTTTTGCAGAAACATGGAATATTACCTACACTGCTCACTTTGTAAGTCAGTTTTTCTTGAAACTACTTTTAGAAGTAGGTACGGCAGGCGAGTGTCGTGATGGAGATTTGCATGTCGATGTAAACTTGCGATAAAAAGCTGTCCGCACACTATCACGAGACCTGTTTTGCTTCTGGATATGGTGCACTGGTTAATTTATTTTTTTATATTAACTAAATACAATTGTCTGCTAAAAAGCAGAAGCCGTTTATTTCAGGAATTCGTTGTTCATATAAAATATGACTGCACAAAATCTTTTTTAAGTTAGTTTTTGGTACTGTAATGGTGAATATTTTTGCACAGTTACAGTCTACTATTTTCCGTTAAGGTGGGCTATCTAAGAGCTTGATTAATAAAGACGGACTGACAGCAATAATCTAACAAGACGTTAGTGAATCGCGTTTGAGTGAGGATCAGGCGCGAGGCAGCCCGACCGCAGGGCTCCGGTCGAAAACGAGATTAGCCGAATTAAGGTATTACACCCGCATCGGCAGCGACCGGCGCGCGGGCGCTCCAAGGTATTTCCCAGAAGGCGGGTAAATCACACATTTCATGGTTACGTCTGGAACGAACCACTCGCCTGTTTTTCCAAATGTTTCAGTATTATTGTACCGCGTGAAAAACACGAGGGAGCCAAACGCCCGGAAATGTAAACAAAAGTAATTCACGATTTCCATGGAGCTTTTTTGCTTGCGGTAGTTATTTCTCGCCAAATTCGTATCAGGTGTTCAGAATCAGAACCGATATTACGAACAGCTTTTTACGCAGAACGTTTTTCAATTATTTTGTAAGGTATTTTTTTTTATAAACGGCATGGCGTATTGCTGTGAGCTATCTAACAAAACGCAGACGTCTATAATTATCGTAATATTCCTACTCGAACAAAAACCGTCCGCTTAGCCGTTTGTCCTAACGTCTGACATAACAAAATCACACACCTGTGTTCTAGTACAATTTTGACCCCGGGCTATAAAATACCCAGCGTGGGTCTGATGAAGGACGAATTCGAACATTCAAGGGTCATTCCCTTGGGGCTAGAGAGCTTCTAAAATCTTGTATTACGTGCCACATCAGCGACTACTAACAGAATTACGAGCGTAGTGCTTTCTCTTGAGTTATGGGCTCATTTACGATTATTATACAACCTAAAGAAGGAACAAATAATGACGCATGTGTCGGGAGAACTACAGTATAATAATGAACTGTAAACCAGTAGAATATTTATGTGTTATAACTTATAAGTAGTATACAACAACTGTTGAAATTACCATAAAAACTTCTTTATTTGTAGATAGGTACATTGATTATAAACGAGGAACTTATCGCTTTTCAAACTTCTCACCAGCACAGTTTTTATTTAAATACCTAAATTGCGCAATAACAACATTTACTAATACATTTTTGATTGCTCGGTATCACAATTAAAATCATAACAATCCAAATAACAAGTTCCATTCATTAAGGCATGTAAATTAATACCGTAGTATGGCTAAAGCCGTTTATTAAAATTAAACTCGGCCTGGCGTGGAACTAGGAAGATTAATGATCCCTTGAATACTGAGTTATGTAAAGAGCAAATGGAGTGGGGCTCCACGGGCCACGTCCTGGCATCATTCCAAAATCACTTAGGTATCTCTATATACACTGTTAACATGATGCCTATAGCTAACGTTTTCAATTACATCTATCACTGTGCACTTTGTACTTTACATTTTTATTGCATATCGTAAGACCCCTACACGTTCAGTGCCGGGAGCCCTCCTGGAGGGTTCATCTAGTCGCATATGGGATGCCGGGAGCCCTTGCGGTGGGCTCATTTTAAATGTAGGTGTTTCAGTATGATAAGCCGTGAAAATAAAATCTGATGCATATTTTAACAAGTGTTATTAGTATGTACTTATTGGTTTTTAAATCCTTTTTTTTGTTCTCGGTTACAAATATTCACAAAAAATTTAAAAGGTTGGAAAGAATATACAGCGACAAGACCCCCTGAAAACACAATTTTACTTCGTTTTACAGTGTTTTATAATACGGTTTAAACCTAATGCCGTTGACCGTCCGCGATGGTTAACTTTAGCGCAAACGTAATGCCGGCAACCCTCCCGGAGGGTTCACTTCCAATATGTATAGCGGCATGGCGTATGAGTTCTATGAAAAGTGGGTGGACTCGAAAGTGTTAAAGTACAAACTTCATTTTACTTTGAGTTACAGAAAGTTTTATTTTTATCAAGTAATAAAAGATAATAAATAAAGAATCCCTACTTGAACTTCAAAGCAATCAAGCGACTGATCAATAGTCATGAATATAAAAGTAATTTAATCGCAGGCTGTAAAGAAGGAAAAAGATTATGCGAAAGAGTTTAATGTCCCGCGAAGTTGTAAAAGTCATTAAAGGGATTACTTTACAGGGCTGAAAGTTTATGCGAATAAATCTACAAGTAATAAATGTGCAAACAGCCTTCCCTACAAATACTAATATACAAAACGTTATTGCTCTACATATGTTACAAGTGTACAACGAGTCAGTGCCGCTACAATTAATAGTCGTACAAGTATTCCACATGAATAAAGAGCTCCTCCTACAATACGCTGAAACACAATAGGTTTCGATTAACAAAGTGTACAGCACACCATGCATGGCACACGGAATGTTTCTCACGGGGCCCAAACAACTAACTTAAAGAAAACATATTTAACGTCGTCACGGGCGCGTGCAGCAGTCGGCGACGTGCAATTCACAATACACTTGTTCGGAGACAAGTTGGTTAGAGTTCGCGAGCTTCAAGTTACATTGTTCCCGATGGACTACAGAAAATAGGAAACAAGCAATAAAAATAGTTCCCAGCATCCGTCGGCCGGGGACAAATTCCGACCAAAATTACGTGAGCAAATTAGACATTCCGGGACAATGCTGGCGGAATAATTGAGGGCCCACAGTCGCTCGTTTGTTGAACGAAGAATGTGGCTCGTTGCGCCGCACTCGCCTCGCACGCGCACCGCTGGCGTATTATAATGTATTCCGATTATGAATTGAATATGGATTATATTCTGTGCCGAGAATAGTTCGCATTGGGACAGAATAATCTTGGCTCCCTGATTTTCCTTTATTTGCATTATTATCATAGGCTACGGAAAACCAGACGCTGAACTGCTACGCGTGTGCTACGCCAATTTTTCGTAGCCGTGAATCAATTTTATATTTCACAATATTGTAGCGCGCTTAAATGATTTATAACACGATTTTATTAGTTTCACCTGTTTTTAGTTTTTGCCAAAACATCTTTCTAATATGTTTGTTACGAGGTGTCTTTATAATTTTTGGTTCGGGCAAAATATATTTTTAATAAAATCAGTTATGTATTTAAAACTGGTAGGTGTCAATTATGTGTTTTAAGCACTGAATATTATTATCTTTCTCATGTAATGAGAAAACAACAATGAGAAACGGTTCACAAAAGGAATTATTATTAGTACGACTTAGATCATACTCGTGTAGTCTCTCTTGTCCATTACTACCCTTACCATTTAGCAAAATAAAACCATTCGTTGCGAATTTATTAAATCTATATGTATAAAATAGGGTAAAATGAGGTCAGTTTGGTTTAATTACAGAATCTCTACATTTAACATTAAAAACCGCTGATACCGGGTAACCACATTAAAACATAAATCCGCGATTCTCATTTCATAATAAAACACGTAGGTATATTTAATAAATGTATATATTGTTGTTATTAAAATTAATTAAATTAATTTACAGGAACGAATCTGAATAATTACGGCTCTTCAAGCTCAAGTTTAAAATAATTATGTTTTACAATTTTTTTCAAAATCTCCGCAACAGCTACCTACTTAATACAGGAACTTTAATTTAAAAGTATGCTAAGTCCTGTTCCGAAAGCAACAAGAACGACAGCATTGTCATAGGTTCGTCACTCGTCAGCGTAACCTGTCGGGGAGGACACAAGCAAAGGTAGCCCGCGAAATTAAAAAAATGCTTACGTTTTTTGCAATTTGCAAAGCTTGTCAGTGTCAGGTTTTATATTGATTAAAATATTTATGATTCGTGACAATAATTAATTTGTATTTACAGAATTAAAATCATTAGAATCATTAATACATCTCTGTAAGTTAGATTTGTTACCAAATGTCGTGATTTCATAAAAAGTAATTGAACAACTTCTTATTCTGTCACGATCGCGAATCATATTTTAATCAAGATACAACGCGACACTCACCTATAAATTGCAAAAAACTTAAGAAAGTTTGAATATCGCGGGCTCGTTTTGCGGATCCTTTTTTTATTATTTCATTAACCTTGACCGACAGGTTACGCTGACGACCCTATGACAATAATATCTTTCATCAACATGAACGACATTATTGTCAAAAAGTATGCTAAGTCCTGTTCCAAAAGCAAACTTTTGGAACAGGACTTAGCATACTTTTTAATTAAAGTTACTGCATTAAGTAGCTGTTGCGCAGATTTTGTAAAAAGTGTTATTTTTTTAAACTGTCACCGTCGAGTAAAGCTGTACCGTACCTACCGTACCTACCGTACCTACCGTACCTACCGTACCTACTGCACTATAATTTTTATTTTTTTAAACTTTATGAACAAGTAACAAAATACTGTGCATAGGCGGACGTAATGCCTGAGGCATTTTCTACCAGTCAACCTTAAGGTGATGCAGACACAAAACATGGCAGGTGCAACGTCATTGATACATAACTCGAAAAAGAATAAACACTAATACATACATACATAATACATATAAACTTAGTCAGGAGAAATAACGATAGGTAGAGGAGAAAAGGAATCCAGCAAATCAGCGCTGGAATGAATCTGCCAACTTCTTACGTTGCGTTGGCATCTGCACTTTAAAAGATAACCGACTGGTTACAGGCCTGCTGTTCGGAAGGAGCGCATTCCAAAGAAAGACAGCCTGTTTTATCCATCAGAGCTTCTTCTGCAATTCAATATGGCTGCTAAGTCCAAACATCTAACGCTAAATGCATGTGTCAAGCCGGTTTACAAACATAATGCGTTCAAGGCGTGGGACACTGCTAATCTACACTTTATTTCAGTTCTTTCCACTATCATTCAAATAAACCAAAAATCCGTATGCAACTGAGTATGATACGTCTGTATTTAATCCCAGATTAAAATACCAAAACACTTCCTCCATTCTATGGTATTTCTCGTGTATATTTTTTCATAATAATTTCCAATAGAGAAAAATGTATCTGCTTATTTCTTATTACTATGGCGAACACAGAACAGATTAATCATTCAACCCTGGTAGGCATTCATCCTTCGTATCTATAGACACAATTTATTAGGTTAGGTACATACTGAAAAATGTACCAACTGGGATTTGATCGTAACAAATACGTAGTACGAAAAAAGGTAATTTATTATCGTCGCTGAATAAATATTGCCTAAAACTTGGATACGTTATGAGCAAAGACGTGAGATTTATTTTTGACTGTTACCCAGATATTGGTAATTCAGTTGGTGGCATTAACGCTCGTTACGAAATGTAGATAAATCAACATAAAGACAAAACAAATATCTTTGTAAATTTCCCAGTTGGTACCTATGTATCTTGTTATCAATATCCCGATGTGTTGCTCCCAATCCACTTGATATAATCGTCTTACTCGTATGTCAGGTAGGCGATGGCGTAGGGTAGCCTATAAGCTCTTTGCAATACACGCAAGAAGATAGTAGGTAATACCCATGGAGCCAACTACAGGCATTTATACATTACATTAGCTAACTTGTTATTTATTGTTGAAAACAAATTCTCGCATAATTTATATACGGATTCATTATACACGTCCTAGTTTTTATATAATAGGTCATAACTTTAATACATCGTTCGAAACATTATCGTTAGCCACGCAAGAAAGCGCACGATCCACACAGGCCACAATCACAGTATTACACAAATATCGTTAAATAACACCATGACACAAGAGTGCATCAAAATATTCAATGAAATACATAACATGGTTTATGGCCATTAGGTTTATTTTTATAACAATCGTAAACACGAATTCGATTAAACTATTCTTCGCTGTATCAATTCAGACATCAACAGGAAATATCTGTGTATTGATTCACGGAGCGCTGCGGCTACGCAGTAAACGTATTTTGGGATAAAAATTTAATAGGCGAGGATTTGCAGCAATTCATACGCGTTAAGTGTGACGTCCGCGGCCATATTTCACGATTTTTCCGCTTTCAGCGCTGTGTATCCGGCACGCATGATCGCCCATAATGAAGACTATCAGATAGTGCGGGCGCTCGGCTCGCTCCTCACATCAATAACAATCCTCACAGATCCTCCGCAGTCCGCAAAAGCCACGGCGACAATTTGTCCGGGACTTTACTCAACTGGATATTCTTGCTGAAATTTTCTTCCCGCGTCGCAGCTTTTGAAACGTTTTTGTAATAAATAGCACCGTCTCGGTTTTGTACTCCCTTTCTTTGTATGCAAATTACAATCTAGAAACGTTTCGTGTAGGTATTAAGTGCTAAAAAGTGAGGCAAGCCTTTTTTCGCTAAGTTAATTGTGGATGAATAATAACGACTCTATTAAAATAGGGCACTGTGGGTGGGGCAGGAAGTCAATGTTGTTGGTAGCTTGTAATACCGTATAGTTTATTAATTACCTATTAATGAATTTCCAGCGAAGGAACTCTTCGGGCGAACTTCTAATTAGGTATTTAATTCAGAATTTTCGTTGATTAGGTGTGAATTTGTTCATTGTAATTTCGTTCGACGTTAATCAACAAAGTAAATTGTTATAATGATAATAATCTCTGGTCAGCAGAAGTCATTATGGTAACGTGCTCCCTAATCGTTCACCGATAGTCGATAGACATTATAAAGATACGTGTTAGGATCTAATATGCTATGATTTTGTACTTGTAGGATGGAATTAAGGGCCTATACCACCTTAAATTGTTTAGCACGGTCCTCCGTTATATCGAAAATATTGCAGCATTCATTTTGAAGTAAATATAATTATGTTAAAGTTGAGGATTATGTTAAGTACGTAGTAGTAGTGTATAAAAAACAAAACCAACGTTACCTCCAAACTGAACAATAAACCGGTGGTTTTATAAATATACTTCAAATTCGATCATGAAACTTTGCTTAATAGCTGAACTAACTATCAAGCAAATACTAAGTTTTTTATTTTTTATAAATTGCCATTATTTTCGCCGTAAAAAGAAATTACCTAAACAATTGGTATCTTGGAGCCGCGAGCTCCCCTCCCCACTTAGTATCGCTCTAACTTAGTCCGCGACCAGTATGGTGCGAGCGAGATAAAAAGTGAATTTGAGCTGAGGTTCTATGGGCTCTTAAAACATTTCATATAATTGCGGTTTAAGCTTACCTTTATTGATATTAAAAAAAACCCTTTAGATTACATTTTCATTTTGTCGGAAATGTCCTGTATAGGGAGTGTCGTTGGTTCGCTCGACCTCTGCGCGGAAGCTGAAGCCTCACGCGCTCGGGTCACGACTACACTCCAAATCTAAAATTGATTACGTACAAAAAAGAATACTCAACAGCGACCGGTCTCCGGTAAAAAAACAAACCCACTCGCCATTAAACATAATTTATTCAACATTATTATTCCATTCGAATCTAAAAATGATTTTTCAAGGACAACTCCAAAAAAATGTTATGGGATTCAGCAAAAAAATCTCTACTGATCTTTAATTGATAATTGGCGAAACACTGTGAATAATAAAACCGAGTCTAGTGTGGAATACGAATTCAGAAGAACAGTATGAGTGAACATCAAAGCGAAGTTGAAGGCTTCCTTAAGGTGGATCCACCGTTGTTCCATTGATACGCAATTCAAATTTTCTTATGGTTTTTGCAATTTGCAGGTCAGTGTCAGGTTGTATCTTAATAGGCGGAGTTTCTTCCCCGTTCTTCACCATAGGAACCTCCTACGCTTTGGAATGGGCAACTAGCTTCATCTTTCTGACTGACCGACCCCTTGACAATTCAAAAGTGCCTGTAATTGGTTTATTTGAAATAAATGCTTTGAGTTTGACAGTGACCTGCTAATTGCAAAAAACTAAGAAAATTTGAATTTCGCGGGCTACAATTGCAGATCCACCTTAATTATATATCACATTAATGACGATAAAATAAAATAAACTTATATTCAGTGCGACCGTAAGAGATGTTTTAAAGTGCAAAAAACAATAAATTTCAGGAATATCTGTTTTCAACTCTTCAATGTCCTAATGGTATAATTTAGACACATATCGGTACCTGGTACCTATGCTACCAGAATATTACAATGGTCATATACAGCTGCACGCACACTTCATCCCATGCACGTTCACAGTTGCCCACAGACCGCTACGTGTGATATTGATGCGATGATAATGCTGTAATAACTACGCTTTGCAGGCCCATCGGGGACCTACTACATACTTGATATTTAAAAACCTAGCTACTTTGATTGGGGGGTCAATTTATAGAAGTCCATCCGCGAAGATGACAATCTTAGCTTACGCGAAAACTTATACCATGGATTCAGTACAGTATACGCAGGGGCGTTGAAATTTTTCTTCGGTTTTTAAAACAAAAATGTGCTGTTTCATAGAAAAGTGCAATACCTACGCGGTCAAAATGTATGGAACAGCAGATTTTATTAAAATAACCGACGAAACATTTCAATTTTCGCGTCGATGTCCCTGCCAGCCTGATATAGCTTTTAGAAAAACAAAATGCAATCAAAGATGACTTTATTTATTTGCCAAAAATTCGAAGACATGTGCGTTGTGGATTACGGCCCACTCCTCAGAGAAGAGTGTGTGTGCCTGTGCCGCAGCAGTGGCATTGTAGGCTGATTAGATACGGACGGACGCTATGCTTATTTTTAGACAGACGTAATGTTTTTATGTAAAATCATATTCTTTAATGCGGTTACGGGTATGCGAGCACAACATTGCGTTTGAAGACCTTTGACAGGCACGCAGTGGCGGGCGTGCGGTCTCACATAGGCGCGCGCGGCCACAAGAACGTCTATTCCTGAACCGGGCCTAACGGACCCCGCGCCCGCGCCGGCTTCCGTGTCTTGCGGTGAAGACAGCGTTCCGCGCTCAATGAACCGAGACCATACCGACACCAAGCACAAATTCAAAATTAATTACTCACCTACAGTTAAACCTACAAATGTTTTACTGTAATTATATTTCCAATCTGTGGAAATCTCCGGAGATTTCCCCATTCTTGTCGAAATTTTAATATCATAAAAGTGACATCATCTCCGAATAAGATATTTCTCAAACCGCTGGCGTAGACAAATTAATTGGTCCGTGGTAATAACCAAATGACTCAAGTCAAGACGATTACAATTAATTTCGACGATTGCTTAAATTCGGGGTCAAAAATCACTTGTGCCTGTCACTGAATTACAACAGCAAAAGCGTCACGTATACCATCAAAGTAATAATTATGGAATATCAACTTGTATTCTATGTTACATCAAAGTTTTCAAGCATTCGAGCGAAGTTACTGGTAAGTTATACCTACCAGTAACTTACATTAATGTCCATGTGCTCGAAATATAAGTTTTAGGTACTCGTATTAAAAAAATTGTTACTGCGACCAATTTCGATGTAGCGCTCGCCGGGCGATGCCTCAGTACCGGTTGGTTGGTCACTGATCTAACCTAACCTAAACCATTTGGTCGGTACCTATGCCATAACCTAGTAACTACAAACTGCAAACATATGTGCTTATACTATTAAACGAGCAGTACTTGGATTTTTAAAGCCGCCCATGGGCCTCTGACTTGGTTTCACATGCCGTCGACAAATGTCTCTCAGACATTTTCAGTTCCCTCACGATGTTTTCCATCACCGAACGATTTCGATGAAAGTCGCATTATACATATCGGGTTTTACGGGAGCTAGGCCTCTTAACTGGGAACATTCTATCATGGCAGCATGGAACTAGTATCAAGTATGTACCATCAAAGAAGTTCATATCTAACCAGTTTCAAAACAAAATCCCGTGAACACGATGACCACATCTGTTACCGGCCCGGTGCTGTATCCGCCGAGCGCTGCAAGCAAGAATAGTCCTTACGGTGGTTAGATATGAACTTCTTCGATGGTACATGTAATTAGTATGAATTAGCCTATACTATTAAATGAGCTTTCTCTATTTTCACCCGAGCATAGGTCGGGCGACCAGGTACTGTAGTATGACCCAAAAAAAACAACCTAAATCAATTACAAAGCTTATCTCCTTCTTGTTTAATGCAGTGTTTTTAGTTTTTCTGTTTAAGTAATTCGGAGTCATTGTTAGCGCGCAATCATCATTATTCTCAGAGCATCACGCGACTAATAGTCGGTCGGTTTAGCCATTTCAGCCGCATCTCTTGCGACCATCCTGAGACTAATGTAATTAGTTCATTACTTTGTCCCGGGACGCTCCCCGCTCGCTTTGTATGTCTCTGCAGATTTATGTGAGCCTCTCTGTTTTGCTGCGGTCGTGAATGCGAAATTGCGTTTTTTCCTCTTTGTAAATTCCTAAATGTGTTCTTGTTAATAGGACCGAATAATGAAGGATTTGCGATATTTGAAATCGGAAATAAAACCATTTATTTCCATTTGCTAAACGATTCCTCCTGTAAATGATTTAATTGAAATCCGCTGTTTGAATTGCGACGTTAATAAACACAATCCACCTTGGCAAGTCATGCGAACAACCGACGAAGACGATTTTTTGTCGTTCTATGCGATTCGTTAAATAAACCTTGGCAAATGGAAGCGGTGAACCATGAATAGTTATAGTAAACAGTTACAAAACCTACAACAGCATTAAGTACCTACCTATTTACAAAGAACAAAAGTTCGAAGAACTATTGATTGATGGGTCATTTGACAATACAAACAGTATTTAGTGGGTCTATAGTAAAGGTTATTTGTCTATTCAATCGATACGGGATTTTGTAGGTAACTAGTTAGATACAAGCCGTGAGTTCAAGTTTATTGTTTAAATACGGGTTTGGAGCGCGTATAAGAGCCGGACTGTCCCGTTAATAAGTTTATAATGCTAATGAATGCTCCACCTGGCCGAGACGGGCACACGGCGGCACGGGGCGCAAGCGCCGAGCTGAGGTGCATCATCCGTCCTAAATTCATCTCTACTGTGTATATTTTCTTGGATCAAAAAGGGTGTCATTGTAATTAATATTTCATCCATTAGAATTTTAGGAGGATTTCATGATTTGAATGGCTTAAAGACCTGGTTAAAAGCTCCAAAAGTCTGTTACGAAATGCATTTTTTTATTAGACCAAGTTCTTTTAAGTAAAAATCTTTTATTTGTACCTATTATTATATGCATATTTAATGGCTTATATGAATGACCTATTTATTTCAATTAGACTAACTTTAGTAAACAAACCCGCAAAAAATGTTTAGGAAAAAGTGTTAAGGACAGAGGCTCAGTAAACGTCACCGTGAGCGATGTCTCCATTAACATTTCAGGTCACGTATCCTACGCGTTTTCAAACTTTTTGTTTATGTACACATATATTTTATGCAAGGTCTACCCCACAATACACGCACTGTGCAATTTTAACTTTATCAGAACTGTGAAGTGACAGCTTGTGTCGGTAAATCACTTCTAACTTAGGATTTGTTTTCACGACCGAACACTCACTTGTCTGTTTATGCTTTGGTACCTTCCGAGGTGTTTGCTACGTACATAGTTTAAGTTTAATTAATGATAGAGACAGTACTGTACACCCAAAATCAAATAGTAGAAGCTACCTAGATTTTGGTTAACCAAGATTGAACTCCTCCGTTAATCTGATCATCGTCACGTGGCGAACTCCTGGTCGGTGTGGGTTGGGTAGTATGTGTTACGTATGTAGAAGTATGATTCAGCTATTCCCTAACCAATCCAATCAGGCGTCATTGTTTTGTTTTAGCCGCATGTCACCAGGACGGGCCCGGGGCGTCAGCTACCCATCTATGCCACTCAGCGTGCAATGAGAGCCGTGTACAACCGGACTCATAGCTGACAGCCAATTAGCCCTATGCCCCCGTGCTCCCGTGCCTCTGCACCCTCATATTCCCCACACCCTCCTAGCCCGCACTCACAGACCCATTTATCTTTATTCGATGGAATCGAACAACTGACGCATTCGATCCCTGCGACTAGCGATACGATACCGATTCCGATTGTGACCCGCACTATTCGCTAAATTTTGGTGGTTATATCTGAGATTGGTCGTGACACACGTACAATGGACCAGATTTATGTCTTTTGAAATAAGATATCCTATAAGATTTATTAAAGTGTGCAATAATATCAATCTTAGATGTAAAAGATGTTTGTTAACATAACTCATTGTGTTTAAACGACAACTTGAATAGGATAATAGTCGTGACACCAGTATTTTACTCGTACCATAGCCTATAATTAAAGATAGTATTTTGTATAACAACCTGGCTTAAACCAGTACTTAGCACCTATTTTACCAAAACATATTGGAATTCATTTGCATTTAATATCAGTGTCATGTCTGAGGCAAGTCATGATATTAAGAATACCTCATTCATGTGCGTCTTAGTTCATGTTGACGGTATTTCGGAGATAGGTATGGGCCGGTGAACAATCGACCTGCTTGCGATTGTCAAGGCTATTTGATATTCCCAGAATATCTGTTAGCGCCGTCCGTGAGTCAGTAGCAGGCCCCTGAGTCACCGACTCTACATCACTCCTCGATTGTTTCCCGATAATTTGCTCTTTTACTGATCCATTTACGTCTATTCTTACACAGTAAGACTTCATTGTTTTATTCGAACATAATAGTTTCGCAATGACGTTAATGTTAGTATGTATGTTCTTTTAATTATTTGCTGTAACTTTGATTAAATCAGAGGTGAGGTAATATGGATTTAATTACTATATATGAATGATAGAATAAAACGGAGATAACATCTAGCAAGACTTTATTATTAAGAAAACGGCACAAAGGTTAGGTGTCAGCTCGCCCAAACAACTGGCCCGCTGCATTCGAGGTGACATGTTTTATTTTAAAATACCGTTAAACATAATATTATGTTTGCAATTAACCTGTCGCTAACACGTCACGTCGTTAAAAAAACATTTAATATGGAATGTCTCGTGACGATAGTCACTAGGTCTAGTAAGTAACTACCAACTAAATAATTTAGTCCAGAGTTAGACATTTGAGACGCTTTTGTTCAATTTATTTTCATTATTATGATCAAAGCTTGTCCAAAAATGTTCCTACCTAGATTTCCCTCGTGATTAAAGACCTCCTAACGAAACGCCTGAAACTGAAAAGTTTCGTTTTTTATAATTAAAATAAGTGTACCTACTTACATAGCGTTTTTAAAACAGTTTTTTCCACTCTAGAATGTAAATACCAGCAAATGTATCGATTAAAATTATAATATGCTATATATGCTATATATGCTTTAAATTACCACCTAAATGTCATATAAAAAGTGAATGTCAAAATCTGAAGATGATCAAATATAAGGTTGCTTGTTAAGTAAGTATGCATGCAGGAATCTGAATAGCAATTAATAGAACATTAATTTCAACACATACCTACTGAATATTGATCCTTAAATTAAACAACTTTGGATACAACGCGAAGCAATTATTTGTCGTATTTACATTTGGTTTATTTGCGTAGTCCATTGTTTATCTACCCTACCACCCTATACATGTAAACATCAATCTCTAGATAGGTACTTGAGGTTTATATAAAGGCCCAAAACTGTGATGAAAGTCACAATATTGACTTAAACAAATGAACGCGAACAAGAAGGAACTATACACACCGAAACTTGAATAAACTGTTTATGAGAATTCTTTTGTTTTGTTGAAAATTAACAAAATGCAAATGGGAAACCAATATCGTGGTCAACTAAATATTTACGTAAAAACTTTCCATAGTTAAATACATAATGTTTCGTTTTGCAGCTATAGCTAAATAATTTTAAACCGGAGGGGGCGACAGCCATATATTACCTTTGGCTTGTGTGGAGGGCGGCACCGGCACCACTGGCATGTCTAGCACAAATAAATTCTGTATAAGCATATATCAGAGGGATTGGGCGTACCGTTTGACATTCAGCGCAGTTGCAATAAAGCGAGTATTATGCAAAAATGGCAGTGATGCAAGTATGCAAGCGGCGTCTTCATTCGCGAGTCGCGGCCCGTGGCACGACTCCTCACGACGCCATTCACGTCCGGAACAGAGCCGCGGGCACACGCTCGCTAATACCAGAATAGGGCTGGAAATATACCTACTGCTAACATAAACCTATTATTGTAAAAAAACTAACCTCATGTATTATCATTATTATTCATGTGCTGTATGTACAAACAATTTTGTTTTATGAAAATTATACAAGCACTTATGGTCGAATCGAGCTTTTGAAGCTGCCATTTTTTTTCCGTTCATATAAATATGTCGTGAACTAAATCTTGACACTCAACAGAAGTCCAAATAGTATCAACATTAGGATATCAAAGTTCAAATGAGACGAAGTCGTGACTAGTTTAGAAAAAAAAAGGCTCATAATATCATAGATCACTAAATGACACTTTGACAGATTATACTCGTAGAATTCGTACGTGGGTGTTTCATATTTTGACATTGAATTTTTTGTGTTCAAATAATCCCGAGTTCCGACCTCAGCTATATTTTCCATTAGAAAATAAACAGTTTTCTTAACTTACACCTTACTGGCAGTCTGGCACGTATTAATCCAATTTCACACCACTAGCGTCCAGTTTATATTGTCTCGCTCCAATTTCTCATAAAGGCAATGCTTTTCATAAAACCAAGCTTAGGCTAACTGAAATTTAAGAGCCCTAGTATATCTTCGTCTCTTCACAGTATAAATATGGAGGCTCTACTTATTTTCATCCTTAATGTACATCAATATGGTATGGCTTTCCAAAGAGTTTTTGTCGCATCGCAGCATCGTAAATATAAATAGGTGTGAAGAATCATTTCGATCACTTGACAACCCTAGAAAGGGTTAACCCCCGTACCGGAGATTAGGTAAACGAAAATAGACCGGCTTGTTTACGTTTGATGAACACATTTTGCGCTTCTTTGACTTTCTGAATTTTAGATAAGTCGCCTTTCAGAATACCTTGAGATCGTAATCAGTTAATACCTAGGTATTAACTATATCGATGCATAGCCGAGAGATATCGCCTATTCATTGAAATCTCTTACCCTAACAGTGATTAAGAGTTACCTACCTACCCAATATTCGGAGAAATTTCTTTAATACTTTCGCCCTTGTAAATGATAACCAGTTGACCGATCACGACATTTCGGATAATCAATGACAAAGAGCCGTTCAGTGGACGTGGAGTGTGACAGCAGCTCAGACTGTCACGAGCGGAGCGGGCGCGGGAGCGGGAGCGGGGTAACAAATGGAGTGAGTCCCGCGGGAGCGACCGATACCTACCCACGCGTCAAGGCCCCACACTTCTAGTTTGGCCCATCATTAATTTAATGGATTGTTTTCGTAATGTTTTATCTCAATATGTGAATTTTACTCTAGGAAAACTAATTACTTACGTCTCATTTATTATACAAAATAGTTTTTAAGGTTTTAGACAAAACCTTTTTAACGTCGCGGTCGCGCGCGGTAGATACAATCAGTTTTTCGAACTCACACGTTCGACTCCACCCACTTTTCATAGAACTAATACGCCTTGCCTACATATTGGAAGTGAATCCTCCGGGAGGGTTCCCGGCATTACGTTTGCGCTAAAGTTTACCATCGCGGACGGTCAACGGCATTAGGTTTAAAACCGTGTTATAAAACACTGTAAAACGAAGTAAAATGGTGTTTTCAGGGGTCTTGTCGTTGTACGTAGTTGCCTTTATTTGTTTTTGTGAATATTTGTAATCGTGCACAAAAAATTGTAATGCTTGGATTTTAAAACCAACGCATTTACTAATAAATCATGTTAAAATATACATCAGATTTAATTTTCGCTAAGAAAAACCAACATTAAAAATGAGCCCTCCACGAGGGCTCCCGGCATCCCATATACGACTAGCTGAACTTTCCTGGAGAGCTCCCGGCACTGAACGTGGTAAATGTTAATGATCTTTTGTTTTGCGTTATTGAAGCCAATTGCATCTCACTGCTAGAGATGAGAGAGACCAAATGTATGATATTAAGTAATGGTGGACCTCGGACCTATCTCCCGTCAAAGATTTGATAAGAACCGGAAAAGTTAAAAAGTGGTATTCTTTTGACAACATAAGAAACACAATGAAAATGGCCTCCTGGAGGAGGCCATTTCCATTGCCATTACTTACTATATTGCTTAAAATCGGTCGATCACGCCAGTTTGTGATAGGTATTCTGTTCAGTTCAAACCCTGGCGGAACAGATGTGATAAAGGTAGCTACATGTTCGACCGTGGCAGTTCATTTATCCACCACTGTCCGTTAAGGCTACATACCTACCACTTATCTAAATTGCAGCGTGAGCCGTTGAGTGTGTGTCTGTATGTGTTATTATTATGTATTCTGATCACATTTCTCACTTGAAATGGCACACAGCACCGATGCAGGTCGTATTGCGAACCATCACGTCGCTGGCTGCGAGTATAATAAGTAAATACGACACTAATACTTCCATGCTCTTTGTCAATAATTACACAACCTTCGTCGGTTCTCGTAACACACGCTAATTAAGACGCAGATATATGCCAGTAACCTTGAGTGGTTAGCTTGCGTGTTCTGTACTGAGCTCACGCAACGCGTCGAACGTCCAGCCAGTAATAGGACTCGCCCATAAGGAAGTGCTGTCCCAAATTAAACGCATTATTAATTTGTTATACATAAAACAAAAGGTATTTTAATAAAACATGCAGAAGATGTAGAAGATCAATAATTAAATTATCTTTAAAATGGTGAAGGTTTCAGAAAAATACGCTTGATAGATTTTGCGTGATTCTTCGTTGATTATCCGCGTTAGACATAACTCTACAAATGTTTCTATGTAATATAAACATAATCTAAAATATTCCTATATTAAGTTATTAAGAAAATGCTCTAATTTAACATATATTTTTTCCAAATCATTAACACTCTTCGTTTAGACGTGATCTTCAGTATAAAATCATTAAAAGTCGGTTATTGTCGCTATAATGCACTTATAAACATAAATAGATAAGTACTTATTTAGATATTGACATAGGAGTATTACCAGTGGCCTCTTTTTTGCCTTCTATCAGTTTCACAATGTCGTAGTTGTCGAACAGTTGGCATTACACATGTTGCGATATACTCAGTGGGAGATGAAGCGCTGTGGAATGTTATAGTGGAGAATTTTAATAGATATTGTTGACCTAAGAGGTCAGCAGAATTAACCCAAACAGAAGATCGTTCGTTATTTTGATAGCTTACATAAATCAAAACATATTAATTTAATGAGTCTAATGCGCTGATATTTAATAAGGAGAACAGAAAGCTATTATTTTTCCCAGAATCTCGCATTTGATTTGATCTCTCTTCGTAATATCTCAGTGATATTTCAATTGCCGGTGTCAGTGGTGAAGAAAAAAAATCAGTTTTTATAAATTCTGCTCGAGATGTTGTCTCGCGATGAGGATTCCCTCTTTTTGTAGCACTTGATTGATGACTTTTCTTACAACGCGACGCTTCTTAGGAACGTTTTCGACTGAGCTTGTCCTCAAAAAGAGTCAATTACAGTTAATAAGGTTTTAGTATTGATAGGCACTTATTAAAATACCAAAAAAAAATACTGGATCGTCTTTAATGTGAATTGTACTCGTATTTCGACAATGATTGTCAGGTTTTCTAAATAAGTAAAGGGTTTTACTTGTGAAAGTAACCGAGGAGATTAGACAGTGTAGACTACTTCAGCCTACATTTTCGATTGTCAAAATATTTCGAATATTTTTTCTGTATTACGTTTACGTTGAATGACGGAAGAGTTTTTACACAGCCGCGTCTATGGAGCAACGTGGTCGTGCGGCTCGTGACCTCACGCATCTCACAAAATTCCAACTCCATTTGCTGGCTACGTGCGTGAAAAAGCCGCCATGTCCACATTAATATTATTTCCCCCGGGATATGGTTGAATAATCGACTTATGTCAGCATTGATCTGCGCTATGTGGGTGGCTTCCACCAATGTTTAAATTTAACTTTAGCACGCCCGTCTCTCGTTAATGTTCATAAAGCTCGCCGTCCCATAATGCATACAAAAGCTGTAATATATTCGTAGTAAGTATACGTTGTGTAACGTTAAATCTAACGAAGTGCATGTAAGTTTAATGCAATTGACCCCACACAAAGTTCAATTCTGCCAGGATACTAAGTCAACGGACGATCCTGCGCAGTGATCCGGAGAGGAGGGAAGTGCCACCAGACACGCTCTCTGCTCACTACCGACCGCTACACATCCATATACATACTTGCATACAAAAACATTAATTATGTACTCCAAGTATAGTATATTTCCTAAACAGTAAAAACCATAGGAATAAAATACTATTGAGGTTGAGGTTGGATAACATAGAACGTAAAGAGATCCTTGGCATTTTAGAATTGGACGTAAACATCGAAGGTGTGAATCATTGAAAGCGCGCGTCTTCAAATACATTGCGTCAACAAAGGCTGCTATATTATAGGTACTCTACGTTATAAGCTCGATAATTTGTAGAAATCATAATGGACGGCACTCACTACGAACTTTGGCTTCGCATTACATTTGTTTTGCAAATATTCGTTGCGCGAGCTTTTACGCAACAAACATTCATTCGCAAAACAAACATTGGTACCTTGCGTACCGTACGTAGCGTACAGCTATTAGATTTTTTTTTCATGTTCGGTTGGATTTACGTACCTCCTTACCAAACTGTTTGTTACGCGAATGAATGCTCGTCGCGTAAGAAAAGCTCGCGCAACGTTTTTTTTTTTTACAAATTCGCGAGTTATGCTCGCGTCAGGGAGTAGACTCCCAGGTACCATCCTCAGGAAATCCAAACAACAGATTGTTACCGGATAATTGTGACCAACAAGACGTATTATGTCGCTTTAGGAACAAATTGCGTTTCGAAACCTATACAGCAACCGAAGGTAGCCTACCTACTGTAGTTTAACGAGAACCCAAACCGACAGACAAGGATAAACAATTTATTGCCCCACTAACAGCACTAAATCTGCAAGGGCAGCATTCTTGCACGCATTCACAAACCGTACGCCATCAATTAACCTTAGAGAAGTAAGGTGCTCATGTTATGGGAATTCCCATACTGCGGTAGATCCCTTTTCAACGTGCTCCGTTTGAAGATTTTTTTTTCCTCGAACAGATTTTTTACGCTTTGTAACTAGTGGATACAAACCTACAAGTTCTTCAATGAAAAACCTCGTCAACACTAAGCAGAAAAAGCTTTGTATCGATATAAAAAATATAACACTAAATGGTAAAAAAAAAAAAAAAGTACCCGCCTGCAACTTAAAAGTTGCTTACAAGCTCATTTTTTAAACAGGGCTAATGCAGTTGGTACCATCAAGTCTGAGATTGAAATAACATTATTGCCACCAACTGCATCAGACTGCTAGAAAAGTGAGCTTTCTCTGAAGTTCTTAGTTGCAGTCACGTTTTTTGATTTTTTTAATTTTTGATAAATTCAGCACCTAGGACAAAAGCAAGTAAATTATCAAAAAATTTACTCAGAAGCCAGGCAAGTAGTAATTAGCCCATCTCTCTAAATCATGTCACATAATTTTGTATTCCTGTTTATGGGTAATAAACATCTCAAACTGTCTTCTCTGTTTGAAGTAGACAGCTGTCTATAAGGCTATATTTTTGTGTTAATGACAAACAATGTAAATCAAAGCAAGAAGTGATTGATATACAGCTCGGTTGTGGCACAGGCCGACTATTAAATTTGGAACGTTTTTGAACTTGACTGGGGCTATTAAAGCGTATGGTGGTACGAGGCTGCTATGGTGGCGGCCGCGGGAGGGAGAGTGTCGGAACGCGTTTGATGCATAAATGATCAAATGGACTTCACTCCGGGCCCGGGTCGATGTCCCATTGAGCAACAAACCGTTACCTATCTATTTAAATTAGGTTCGGATATATTTGATGTACTATCAAGAGCCTACATCGCGGCGGCCCCTTGGGCTGCGACGTGTTGACTCGGCTTAAATTCAAGCACAATTACGTACAAATTACACAGTGGTACGTGACTCGGGAACACTTCTTGCAGTCATGTCACCCGTTTCAACGACTTGCGATGTTATCGCCGCGTGCACGTTACCTTCTGAAACTGTGCTAATGCAATATATATAAAATTATATGTACAATATTAATTTTAGCTGATGTACAAAGTTTATGGCACAATTAAAGTTTTTACAATAAATAACGTCAGTGGAATCATAACATAAAATATTCATAATTTGAATTTATTACGAAATTATGGACTTATATTGAACTTTGACACTGAATGTGAGCAGTTATATTTTATTAGAACCATGTCTAACACAATATACGCCGACATCGATTCTAATAGATATTATATTAATACTAGCTGTTGCCCGCGACTTAGTCTGTATGTATTTTGCATTTCATAATTTTTTATACAAATATCCAGGATGAAAGTAGCCTTTGTCCTGTTCCAAGTACCAGGACTACCCTACCTATACCCTTCCCTACCTATCTGCCAAATTTCATGACGATCGGTTCTGTGGTTTAGGCGTAAAAAGGTAACAAGCAAACAGACAGACAAAGTGAAGACAGATGCAACTGATGGAAGTAAGAGGTAGGTATGGATGTCTGACCATTTTGACCTCTTTACAAAACAAGTAGCAAAAGATGTTTTGTCTACCATTATTGTTGCCTAGAATTTGTTATCAAATAACAATTCCACAATCGTCATGCTATAGGTTATTTTCGTCAATCGTTATTCTCTTTGATAAAAATATTTAACGAATACCTACTTAACATGTTTTAGAAAAAAACTGTTCTTGGGAATAGGTATCTCATTATACTTAGATACTTACTTATTTTCAAGACACCTAAAGAAAATTGTGAATTTATAAGAAAAAAAATCAAGCAATCACCCTGCTACTAATGGTGATAGAAATTATAAAAAATAAATCGTCGCTATAAGAAACCCATAGTCAACAGAACATTCGTGAGGTTTATGAAGTAGGTCCCTGTGGTCGAACAACGCTATCACGTTGCTCCATCAGTTGGGGCCCATTAGAAGACGAGCTACACCTATAATTATCAACTTTGTGCTATACATCACAGATGGTGTGATATTCAATATTAATGTAGCGTGAAATAATTTAAAGCGTTTTCCAGGGCTATCAATCTGGCCCGTTAATGAGATTCGTCCGGTCGCTGGCGACTGCGTCGGCCAATTTGTGCCACGTTGCACCTCACTAATGAAATACATAGGCACAAACTTTACAGCGCATAAAATAATCCCATCTCTAGCAGCCGTATCCGTTTGGTAAATGGATTTCCATAACATGCTGCACATGCATTTGCTGGAACAAATATTTAACATTTTTAGAGTAATAACCAGTATCGTTGATAGAAATGAAACTAAAACATAAACAACGTAACATTCGTGGCCGCCATGAATATTTTTCTAATTTGGTAACAATCTTTGTTTATATTGAAGGAACGATATCTATTTTTGTCTTTTATGGTATTTGCTTTGTAATCGTTTGATCACTAATGATGAGGCTGCATCATAATATTGTTAGAATATTTCACAATAAGTCCCGCCGCGGTATCATCTCGTCGTTCGGCGCGGGTGACAGGGCCCCGCGGGCTGCGGCCGCGACCTACGACCACGCTTTCTCTCATCTGCCCACAGTAACCACCACTCGACGCTTTCCAATCTTCTATAAAATAATTCTCACATTATCCTTGACTTTTTGCACGATCGCAACATATGACATGTCATCTGCAAATATTTATTTAAGTTACAATAGTTGTTAGTGAGTAATTTGCAAACAATGGCACCTTCGCCGGAAATGTTTTGTAGATCCTACCACATAATGATGTATTAAAGGGACTATGTTACTTTCTCAACAGATACAATTATATTTAATAGCAGTGTAGTAAGATATTCGGTAATATCGACGTATTATCTGGTGAAATGCAACTGTAACGCAACGCTGCTTTGTTTGTTCTCTTGAGTTATTTATAACGAGCCGGTTCTTAAACAATCTACTTATAAACTAGATGAGTAGTGATTGGCCGAGTTGCAATGCAGACATAAGTTTCAATCTGTTCGCTTCCTGCGTCTCTGACGTCTCAATTGCTGCTCTTTTGTAATCAACAATTTGTGCCGCCAGTCGGCGCGATGCTACCGTCGCTCTCATTCAATAACAACGTGAACGAATTCCAGACAATTTTAGTTCCCTCGTTATGATTATGTCACTTCTATATGTATTGTGAAACGTCTATCTTGTCGCTAGAATAACTAGTCTTACTCGTAAATCTCATGACCCGACACGCTGTTTAACGCATCATAGTACTTACATTTATGCAGTTATGTAAGAAAATAGTTCAGGCATTTTCTAAGTACCTAGGCCTGCCTATACGTAATCGCATTCTTAATTTATGTGTCGTTTAATTTAGTTTTCTTCTATAACATCTTTGGGAAATAAGAAAAAGATGTAAGCAAGTTCAAAAATATGGATGTCACGTTTACAACTTTGAACGTTATTAGTGGTTTGATCTTATTAGGTATGTTTTCTATCAGCATTGTTTTTTTCGAATGTCATCTTGCAGGTCAACCAAGGAGGTTATCGGCTACTTAACCGAACTTTCCTGTGGCTGCCTGAATATATAAAAGCCTCTAGCCAGAGCATAAAACTTAGAAACTAAGCGACTACACGCTAAGGACACCCCCTGTGGGGTACGGACCTCGGCTTAGGGCGTCACTGGGAGGACAGCAAGGGACAGGCTGGTTCGGATTAAATCTGTTTGCATTGATGTCAGCTATCGATGTATACAGGATTCATGCGAGGTCGAAATTTAAAAAATGGCGGAACATTAGGTATGCCACGGATCTTCAAACCCCTTTGGATTGTGACAGCCAACTTTCAAATGCATGTGTCTATAATCTACAGTGGCGACACTGAAGTGAGCAAGTTGCCGAATTGTCCCCATTGTGTCATTGTAAAAAAAGAACTTCGATTCAAGTTTTCCAAACAAAATAAACAGATTATGTGTAATAAATAGGCTCAATAGATAACAACTAACAACAATCTAATTTAACGATATAATTGTATTTACAAATTGACTAGAATTCCTTAAATATCCAGTTTCAAAATCAAGCTTTTGTAACACTACAAAGAGTATTTACTGCCTGCCCTCAACTTTACAAAAGTAGATAAGACATGCTTGCTTAAGATTTAAACATACTATTAAACTATAATCAGGGTTTAGTAATCTGTTTGTCCTACATAAAAATTGGCTTTAGATTGAAGATCTTTTTGCTCGTTTAATGCCAGGGGCCATTCCATTGTCTCTACAAACAACAATTTATATATCGCAATGCAAGCATCACGCGACTGTTGTGTGTATGGGTTCAAGCTAATCGGCTTCCCGCTTCACACCGTACATTAAAACTGCATTAAATTCTATTTAACGGTGGATGGAGCATGCCTAGTTAAGTAATTGAAAACTATGTTCGTGCTTCATGCAATGTAAAAAATCTTCAGCGACTAGTCAGTAGACATTCTAGGTATGGTCGAGATCATAGATAAGAAAAAAAACATAGTAGTAGAAGGCAGTAATCAGACATTTTGCTCCGAATAATTATGAATGTCACGGTGAAGGAACAAAGGCGGCGGATAGGTCACGCAACAATAAATTGATCACGCGCACGTGTGCAGTCTCAGCCGACATCAGATATAGATCAAATGGAATCTTATTTCATTAAACTGTGTCTTTCAATGGCCACGAACTGCTGTTGTAAAACGCTTGATTAATTTGTAATCAATTTAATCGTAGTATCCGCACAAAAGTATACGGTCCGACATGAAAAGGATACGCTCATGTTAAGCATGAATGAAACTGTAACCGTAACATTTACTGACACACATTTATGCACGCTATGGCTAGTTCATCGAAAAGATTTCGAGGAATGCCCGCAACCGGCCGGCACTTCCGATGCGACGCGGCTCGGCCGCTCGAGATGACTCCGTGCCGCTGAATCCCGCGCGGGAACCTCGTGCGCTGCGCCGCGCCAGCCCGACTCTGACATACCGCACGTTCCATTAACTATTTTGCAAATAACTCTCGAATGTTTTGAATAACTTTGAAAGCGAAGTTATTGTTACGTCAAAGCCATGTTTACAAAAAATGCCACCGCTTTTATTATGAATTTTTAAATTTTACATTCTCTCGGTGCTGATTTATTGTGAAAAACATAAGTACCTCAAACAAAACACGACGATGATGTTACAAAGCGTGATATTTTTAAATGGCGGCTCGTTGCTCCATCGTCATAATAATGAGAGGCATAGTGTCGGCCGACCAATATCCACCGTTCAATAACGGATGCCGTCGATTGTGAATTATTTTGGTCTCGGGAAGCATAAACTAGCGAATGCGGCGCAACGAGCCGCGCCACGCGCCGCCCACTAGTCTTAGCGTTCATAAGGAAACGCTACGGTGCAGCTCTACATTGGCTTATTTTAGATATTCCGCGAACAAGTGCAACGCTTGTTTGGTTAGTAGTCAGACCAAATGCGGACGAAAGCTCTATGATAGCCAAGAGGGTGTAATCAAACGAGACGTGTTGGCCAGCAAAACATATGAATCGCGCAGCACAACAATGAACGTACGTACAGAACGTGAGCATCGATGCGCGTAGGCATAATTGTGTGTAATTTACGTCGTTATTTCGTCGTGTTGTCATGTTAGGTGAACCTCATTAAATAATGACCGAGCGGCGTCCGTGTCGTTCGCCGAATTCGCTTATGCAAATAACTTATCCGTTTGAGTGCAGAACTTGACTCGAGGCTAAACACTTACATGTTTTATGATATTGTTCTGAGAATATTTAAGAACGACAATCACGAAACCAATAAATCACGAGATAGATGTTTAGTATGGATAAATATTATGACATGCGGTATTTTATTGGATTTGCTTTTATTTTGTGTATGTCGTAGGATGATTTTATAATTCGAATTTTCGTGAAAAGCCTAGGGATATTGCGAAAACACGGATAATTAGACAATGGTGAAATATTTTGTGAATATTTTGAACTGGGTGAAATAGGTTAGGACATGAATTACAATTTGTTTACTCGCGTAGGTCGTTCAATCGTTCATCATCATTTTGGGGTCGGCTTCCAGTCCAACCGAATGCAGCTGAATACCAGTACTTTACATGGAGCGATTGCCTATCTGACCTCCCAACCTAGTTACTAGGTAACACGATACCCCTTGGTAAGACTGGTTGTCAGACTTTTGGGCTTCTAACTACTCGTAACGACTGTCAAAGATCTACAAATGACAGCCGGGACCAACGGCTTAACGTGCTTTCCGAAGCACGGAGGCGTCTTGGTATGTAAACATGGTGACCCATCCACGGAACAACCCCGGCAAGCGTAGCTTAACCGGATCGATCGACATGTGCGGCTGTTATTACTTAGCGACAAGGCCCTCGCGTAGGTCGTTAAAGAACATAATGTTAAAAGAGTCTTCCTGAGAGTTTCATGCAAAACGTAACCATAGGATTATGTCAAGAGGGAGATAAGTAGAGCGGTTCCTAGTCCTGATTCTTAGTCTTGCGAGCAATAATAAGATGTGTTAGGCTTTTAATTTAGAAATCATGGTAATTACACTAATTGTGGCAATTGCAATATAGATTTCGCAATCGTTAATTGTACCCTTTTAATAGCATCTCCATTTGCTGTTGCAGTGGTTGTGCGGGTACTGGCTATCACGACGATGAAAGGTCGATGTAAACGTTGTTACTAATCTTAGAACCGACGATCTGTCAGCCAGTGATAGTTGACTCACTAGTACTCCGAAGTACTAGAGCCTATCAATGACCGAGTACTCAGTAGCTCCACAAGGGTGCTGAGACATCGGCGTAGTTGACATGCCCCGCGGGACTCGACAATCAAACAATTAAGGTTAAATGTGCCCGCTCCATCTTAGAGTCACAGCGTTTTATAACCAACACCTTGTATAAAATTCATGTTACCTCATCGTTTAATGTAACAAATCTTTAACAAGCATATTATATACTCAATCCCACGTGATTTCCCAAATTGGAAGATGCAGTTTGACTATACCACATGAACTAATGTTTTGTTAATTACAATAAGTGACGCACCCCCTATCCCCCTACGCAATTAATTGAACTAAGTTCCAATCCAGATACAATCAGAATATTTTCCAGTTTCGCCAATGTAGACATTTTCACTCTTGTCTAAATGCATTTCAACAGGTAAAAGTGCTTTAATTTTTTAAATTGTGAGTCTAACCATCGTTATTGCCTAGTAGGTAGGTATACCATTGTGACATGTAACACGGGTAACACCTACATAGGTACCGTACCTAGTGCTCGCAAAATTACCGGTTGATTGCGAGACATATTTATCAACATAATTACATGACTGTACCAAATGCTTTAATTGCTTCACCACTCGTTTGGTGGCATTGTCAAGTAATTTCACAAGAAACACGAATTTACACAAATTGTTCTTATTTCACACAAACACTTTCTACTTTTAATACTTACTCGTACTTAGGTTATTAATTCTTACTGGATGGCGAGAGAGCTCTCGTTAAATCCGGAGTAGCGTGATATTGTCTTGTTAAATAATAAATGCGAATAATGTAGGTACAACTCAAAGCAGACGAAGCGAACCGAGTGAAAATCACTATTGTAGGCACTTTCTCAGATACTGTTACACAATCCTGTTACTGGAACAACAGATTTAATGGCCCCGTATTTATATACAGCTGCATCGTTTTGTGGGTTTCTGCAAATCTCTCTTCTCGGGTATTGTTTTCGAAAATAAAAAGTTCCTATAAATCAAGATTTAATTTGGGATCTTTTTACCCGACTGCCAAGGAAGGGTTATTATGAATTTGTAAACGCATATTGTTTTAAAAGTAAGAACAACTTTTTCTGGAAAATATTGGCAAGATGAACTCGCATTAGGTCTCGTAGGCCGTACCCACGTAGCACACAACGCCAGTACCAATTGTATAGAACTGCGGAGGGTCATTGAGTTATTTACTGCGATGTGACCATGTGAACATTGTGAACTAACGCGCTGATGAATGTAACACAACTAGATTGCAAAATTACTGCCCGTTGTTCGGAAATTTTTAAAATAGCCGGTGATTACTTGACGTCATCCGTCCGCTAAACATACTTCCAAACAACAGGTACGAACAGTCAATAGCTATAAGTACTTATCATAGGTACCTTCGTACTTAGTAGTTGAAGCAATCGTTAAAATACACTTGTACTGTCTACGTGAAATTGAATCCACGATTTTTTACGCCGACTGGCTGGCGAATGCTCAAGTTATGCCTAGGTTAACAGTTTACATCTTGTAGACATTTGATACGCCGCTTGTAAATGGAAATTACAATTTTATATTATTCTTTAGGAGCGTGAGAATATCACGAACAAAGAAAGAGAAGTGTATTGTTAATTATTATGATACTTAATAAACGTTTTTAGCTGTACCTACAATATAATTAATGTGATATCTGCGTCGCATCTCGCAAATGGCCGCGCGCGGATGTCCGGTGTCCGCCACTCTGTACAAACACAAAACACACGAAACGACGCTGAATATAGTGACTACGTACACAAAAAAGGACAAGAGGACAAGCAGGATGTAAAACATTGCACCAGTACTTGACAAACGGTGTCTATTTTTGTTAAACGACCCAAAGTTAGTTGGTTGTGGGTCGCAACTACAAATTGTTTACATAAAATCTGATACATTGTTGTATACATGGGTTAAATTTTCGAAAACACAAACAACATAGGTACAGACGCCAGCACATCAAGCTACTACAATCTGTCAAATTTATTTAATAGATTTTCAACTTTAGCACTACAGCATAAGGTTCAAGGTTGATTGCGAAAATTTGACAGTTTCGGGTAGCTTGACCTGCTGGCCTCTGTACAATAAACGAGAAGCGGTCACAAAGTTTCTTTTTGCAGGGCTGCCATACTGCCATGACTCGCGACGCGACGCTAGCGTAGGTAAGCCGTAGCTACATACTCAGCATTTGCCCTGGCGCAGGATCAGACTTTCCCATTCTTAGAAGGTGCTTGGAAGATTTTTTTACACTCCACTCCACAACTCATAAAATCTGAGTTGGTGTCGCATTTTACATTGCTTGATGCGATTTCAATGAAATTGTATTCATTTTCAGAGTAAGCGCGTACTAGATGTAGTTTTATAGGCCTATTAAAATTCAATTTAGTAGAATAGCATCTATAACTGAATTGGAGCCTAAAATCTAAATTAATTTAATTACCTTTAAGTAGGTGCTGCGTTATTGTAACGTGTATTATTTGGATATAATTAAAAATCAATATCCATAGGTGCATCCGTACAACTCAAGCCGGTAGTTTCCTCCGGGTTTATACGTGTTTTATGGCTGTTAGCACGTTAGGACCATGTTAAATTCTGTGTGTTTACAAGTACCTATTTCTGGCCCATACATACGTTTGCGCAAACTCTTTGTACAAGTAAATAACGACGATTTTTAACAATCAGTAGCGATATCTTCTATTGTAAAAACGACTCTAATATTATTCGAATATTATTTACAATGATTCTCTACACATGATCCGCAATTTTAGTTATAATATAGTGCAGTTTACTTTAAAGAAAAAGCTAAACTACCTAACTCTCTCATACTTTAGACAGTTAGGGAAATTAATTGTTACGTAAATTGATACCCTACGCCAATTTGTCGTGTTTTAGGCATTTCATATACTTGTACCTACTGTCAAAGAATAACAGTTGTGATTTGAATGGACAGTTTTTTCGTTGGTAGTCAATTTCCTTAACAATTAATTTTCCTGACATTGCATCGGTTGGTATAGTGTAGGATAGCACATAAATCCCATTCCCTTTCATAGTTTATTTTGGAATTTTCAAAGTAGAGAGAGAGAAGACGACGTAGAGTAGGTACGAATACGACTGTACGCAGAACTATCCATTTTCGGCGAAAATGGTCGAAATGGTTGGCAATAATTGGATGTTACCGTTAAATGTTACGGTTAAAGACTCGCGGGTGTGGAAATAAACTTAACATTAGCGGCTAAACTTGAGTGTACCCGTAACCTCTTGACTACGGAAACGGACCCTGGCAATTGCCGGCCGCTGCCGCGCGGCACCGCTCGCTATACCGGGTTAGTTTTCAATGACCGGCCAAATTTTCACAGGGTGTTCTACCCATGAATATAAACAACTTTCACTATGGAACCAACTGTGAAATCACGAAAAAAATATCAGCTGTTTCATACATTTTGGTCTAGTAGGTATTGAACATTTGTATGAAACAGCTGATATTTTTGTTCGTTGTTGTGTGGTGTAGTCACACTTCTAACCTAACCTACCTTTCAGCCATTTTCATTCGCTACTTCATTTTTAGCCAACGGGTTACGGAACGATTAAATTTAACCGACTAAAAGATGAAAGAAATTAACATTAGCCTCTCCTCAAAAATAAACTCAAGTTTAACCCGCTAATGTTAAGTTTATTTCCACACCCGTCTTTAGCCGTGACATATATAAAATAAACATGAGACTGTCTAGACAGTTAGAATAGTTTAAGTATTAGGTATAATGAGACTTTGTATTATGTTCTTATTCCAAATATCTCTGAAACAGGCAAGCTCAACATGCGGGAGCAAATTTTTTAAGCAAAGTATCAAAATTTTCTCGTGGAAAGAGTCAAACAATGGTAAAACAAACCTGGGCGGGCTCGCTCGCATATCGTGTGAAATCTTGTCGGCTGCATATGCACTCCGTTTCATTGTACCCGTATGTTGGGAATACAAGAGCGAGATTGCCCATTGTCCTTACACCTCATTCTTGTCCTAACTGATTAGTAACTAACACTATGTTTTTATCGTTGACACAAAGCAATTCCCAACAAATATATATTGCCAATTGTGGGAATCGCATTTAGCGTCGCCGAGGCGACTTTTGTTGTTCTACGATCTCACGAGTGTCGATTCACTTAGCTTTATTTTCTCACACTCAATACTTAAGATTAATTATACGCATTCTGTTCTTGTAGTGGCGGCATTACACAAGATACGATTGTGCCGCGGATATACGCGGAAGTGAAGCCGTGCACGAGTGAAATACTTCCTTGTGTGGTAATTTATGATTTAAACATTAACCGCCCTAATACCTAATGTTATAAGATTGAATATTGCAGTGCCGTGTTTAATTTAAAACATGGGAAATTGCTACCAGCAATCACATTTAAACCTACACGTCTTTCTTTTGCACAGCAATTATAATGTTCATTACATATTATAAAATGTAGGTTGCGCATTTAGCGCACCCAACCGTAAGAAGGTAGGTACAACAGTTGGGTTACAGTACGATACTCTACATTTTTAATTGAGAGAGCTCGTTGTGTGATGTCAAGGGTCGGGCAGTGCATGTCAGTGCGATTTAATTGTCGTGATAAGAGGGCGCGTTTCGCGTGGGAGTCGGCCGACCGACCGTGACGTCACGCCGCGTAATTACGGAGTCTTGCGCACATCCGGACCCTAGCCGCACACACCCCTTTCTTTTACATTCAGACCTTCCACAGAACTAAATATAGCTTCCATACAATTATATATAACCCTTAGGTACAATGTAAAGAATTATAATAAAAACCCAAATGTACAGAGATAGAAACAAACTAGGTACCAAAATTTAAAGCCTATACCTATCATTATTATGTCAGTATGGTCGATGAAATAATTTTTTTTAAGGACATCTCTCGTGTATTGTCACAAAGCAAGAAATCCGTCCGTGTTTGGAATCCACGAATTTTGTTAGTACTCGTTGGTAGGTAGGTAGGTACCTCTGCGGTCTCTAAACGCTACTGGCGTGGTGATTATGTGCTCTGTGTGATTTACCTAATTATGTTGAATAGGAAGTTACAAGAAAATCTCTGCAGCGAGACTATTGATTACCTGTTACTGGCTAACAATCTAACTAAAACTTGTAATAGGTACCCATAATTTTCCAAGACATTCTCACATCGGTTAATGTCCAACCTCACTCACTCAAACTTCGGGAATTCGTTGTTGTTGTTTTTTAAGTTATTTTATGTAACTAAGTATAGATGACTTTAGAAAAGCTGATAGCTGTTTTCACAATGTCATTCATTGCAGCTGAGTGTAAAATAATTTCACATCCACCGCATTCGGCGTAGTTTTTGCGAGCTCAATACTAATTCGTTGGCTTGTACTCGGCATTGCAGTGGCTGCGTTTTTTGCAACGTATCCCCTGTTTTCTAAAAACGCTTTGCTTGTTCCTACGGTGAAATGTCACGTTTTGGAAACGTAGCGGAAGGCAAAGGAAACTAAACAACCTACTTGATGCATGATAGCTGCAATACCTATCCGATGACGAAACAAAAATGGCAACGAAATGGCTACCGCGCATTAAGGCATGTATAGATCCAATCCAACCAATCTTTCTACTTGTAGGTAGGTAGGTAATCAAAAAACGAATTGACAACTAGGTTGATATTGTTAATAGCAATTCTATTCACTATGTGGGTCGTACAGATGTTAGATTGGTCGTACCGTGTAATATATCGGGCTAGTGAGCTGGCCGGTGGTTTGTAGCCGGTCCGGTACGGGTGACGGGTCAGCGGCACAATGAGCGACTTCCTGCGGAGAGCGGACCAAGCGACCGAGCCAACCCGACAAGGACACGCCGCTGGCACCAACTCACTTATCCTACGCTCATTATCCAATACGCCGCCCGCACTCACATTCCCTAAAATATCTTAAGCTAATTATAGAATAAATAGGTAGGTACTGTAAATACCATGCAGCCTGTCTTCAGTTTTGAAAATACAGTAAACACAGAAAACCTGAAAGAGCTACGGAAACATTGGCAGTCATGACTCAAACTCAAACCATTTATTTCAAATAAACCAATTACAGGCACTTTTGAATTGTCAAGGGGTCGGTCAGTCAGAAATATGAAGCTAGTTGACATGACATTAATGTAAAAATTCATAAGTCGCCAATTGGTATGTAAATATAGTGGTCTTGATAGCGAAAGATAAAAGAGTATATTCCAGGTGAAGCGGTCGTGTGGCCGCGATTAACCTCGTGCCAATTACGCGGCCATTAGCGTTCGAGCACAAAACGCCTCCATTCAGCGGATGTCCACTATACCAGCACCGGCTGTAGGTACCGCCCAATTTGCATTTGTTTGGAATTAGAACGTCCGAGCGCATCCGCGGCCCACTTTATGTCACCTGTAACTAGCAAGCACCAAGCCTGCCCCCGCATAATATCGACAACCGTTTTAATTCTCTGGTACGTACGTACGTCCATGTAAGCGGTTAACCTAATCGTTTCTATTGTCACGGATTCCGCTATACATAAAGCAGACTGACCGTTTGCACATACTCGTACTGTATGTGGCCGTAAATGGGACAGCTCCATCACAATGGAAGAACGACAATAGCGTGGGAAATGATAAAAAGTTGTGTTATTACTGATGACCTCTGAAGTCGATTTCAGTAACATGAAATATGGTGCTTTATTAATTAATTTAAATTGCCAGAGAAATACGCGATTGTATTTTTTATTTATATTCATGTATGTAGCATTACTAGGACTAAACAGAACCTAGGTTAATTAAATGAAGTTCATTCAAGTACAAGACACCCCAATTATTGAGCCGTGGATTTCGGTACGATGGAATTTGAATGTCTTTGTAACAAATTACACAACTGCCATTACCATACCAGTCTAATTCTACGGTCACGCAACTTATGTTACGAACATAAAAGAGGAACACAGGCGGTCCCAAGCAGTCTAATTTTATCAGTCGACGTGCTCGAGATGAATTTAGAAAACTCAAGTGGATTACACGCCCAAGTTCCAGATTCATAGCTGCATTCAATCACGTAGTTTTTTCTTCCCCACAGTTCATCGTGAGTCATTATTAATAAGAGCGGAGCGAGCGAATAGCCAGGATATGGTAATGACAAATGGCGTTCTCTGCTTATCTGAGCGCTCTATGTAGAAAAGATGTGGCGGTTTTCTCGGCGAGTGAGATGTCGGGCGATGTCGTTAGCGAAGCTCCATCTAACAGATATCGCCGCGCTACCCTTCTTTGCTCACCGCTTACTGAATATCGAAGATAACTATTTTCGCCTTATCTAAGATATTGCAAACTGCACAACTTTTGGAGTGCTTAGTTTGTACTCAGTACTTACACGGAGTGCTCACAACAAGCGCTATCAATTCTCCTCTAAAATCACACTTGGGTTAATTTAGGATTTGCAGTATGAAATGCAAAACAGGAAAGCTCGGTAACCAGTCAACCAGCAAATAGACGAAACCAAACATTTTCGGGTATTACGTAATTCCAGTTGTGGGTAAAGGTACCTTTCTCGGTCTCCTATACAATACTGGGAGATAGCGCGTCGTCTTCGGCTGAAATATATTGTTCGGAGGCTTGCAACGAGTCCGCACTGCTTACCAACTACAGTCACTGATATGCAAATAAGCGCCGCCGAGATCGTAAACCGTTTTAGATCTGATAACGTAATTCGGAGCTAAAATACACCAAGTTAATGTGACAGCATTTAATTTACTTTTTCAAAGTTTCTTTTGGTACCAAAGGATTCAAAATAAGAAAGGTATGTTTAGGAATTGGTTGTATTTGCAAGTTGGGGAACATTTTATCATAATGTTGAATAGCTTTGGTTGTGACAAATGTTCGCGATAACCCACCGCGGCGTCCCCGGCGCGCGCTCGCACTACCTGCTCTGCCTATCAGCCATCTTGGACCTCTTCTAGCTTATCTTCCGTAATATGTTATCCAGGAGAAAGTCGGACGTTACGTAGTCATAGGCCAATATCGATTGCTCCTACAGTCCTCCTATCTTTGCTCTATTGGTAATGCTTTTGGTATTACTGACTGTTTATGATTTACCTATTTCTTACAAAAAAATATATATATATCTGAGTAACATAATTAGCACGAGAAGAAGTGATAAATGGAGATGTTATGGCAGATTCGTCACTGTTCCAATTCGTCATTGAAAAACAAAAGATCACGATTCACAACTGTTTCAAATATTTTTGTTTTCTTAGTCCCGACTCGGACTCGTCATCGGTACTAGTACAGTCAATAAGAAAAGCTACATTATTCCTCCACTCTAAGGGCTCTTGTAAACGCTAAGAAAATTCGACTGTAATTGTATCTTGCAACAATAAATTTTATAATGGTGACGAATCGAGAATATAAAACTTAAATAAAAAAAAAATAGTTTTCAAAAGGTGACAAATTAGGACTTCTTGTATGGAGTAAAATTATGGTGACCGATCAGAACAGCAGCGACGAGTTGTTATTAAGAAGAATTTGAAACACAAACAACGAGTAGTCAAGCTCTGTCACCTAAAAATGTAAATCTGTAACAAGTGGTTTACTAAGAAAGTAAAAGTAAGTAAGAAAGTAAATATCTGAGCCTGTTATTACCACACTATCTGTACATTAGACAGGAGGCTGTGGCTGCATAATAGCTTTACCGCAGGTACGGGGCCAGGTAGCACCTGACACGTACAAATATTCCCACAACAGACGTGCGATGTCCTGTAGCTATTGCTTGAGTTGTTGTACAATATCTCATGGTGGATTGGAACCAAACATCTTTATTCCAACAAACGACTCCCAGTGCTTCCTGAAATACATTATCCACTTATGATTAAGAGAAAGTTGCCATTACGTAAATTATAAGTCTCTAACTGTTAGCGAATTAATAATAACCCTTCCCGCGCCGAGTCTGGTTCTAGACCATTTGAATTGTACTAATAACGTTAATTCTTGAAACATTCTAAGTATTTCAAAATTCTCTAATCAAGATAAATAATTTGTACCGGCGCACATCATTATTTACAAAGTAACTTTGATAATCATCTGGTCAGGTGAGAATAAGGAAGAAGTAAAAGGTACAAAACAGAACGCAATATTCTGCAATTCCAACTAAATTATAAATAAGTACCTAACTGAGTTTCTGAGGTGAAAACAAAACGGCCATAAATATTGGGACAAAAGTTTAACGTAGCAGTAGAGGGCGAATTGTTTAGTCGTGTCGTGGGCATTTTTTCAAGCGCTTTACGGTCTCTACCTGGCGCACAGCGAGGGGCGAGCGTAGCTGCCCGTAATAAACTGGGACTGCCACATGTGTCTGTCACTCTGTCCTTTCGTAAGTTTAATCGTAGTATTAATAATAATAGCAATAACTTATAGCCGCAGTGGAATACGCAAAATAGTTGCAGTAGAGTTATGCCCTTCGTGCTCTACCATGCTTTATTCACAAACAGTGCGGGTTTATTATTAATATGTTTTATTCAAACTGCATAATAAAAAATAATGAGCTCGTTCGTACCATTCAAACATATTCTCCTCTTGTTGCTTCGTAATATTTTCATGATGTTTAACTCTCTGCTCTACTAAATAAGTATGTGAGAAGTAATACTCCAATCAATTTCAATACAGCAATATGCATCGTGAAGCTTTAACTAGTCAAGAGAAGAGCGAGTAAAGTAACTAACTAATATAACCCTCCTAATTTTTTATTCGACGAACTACGTTTCTATTTTATGGGCCCTCATTTAGAAGCGTCAACACAAAACAAAAAAAAAATATTGTGGAGAACTGGCAACGTGCGACGAAACGTGGCATCGGCGCAGCGAGCGCACGCGCATGTTCAGAAGTAGACGAGCCTGTCGGGCAAGTTCGGGGAGCGAGATAGTGGGGCGCTCGCGCTAGTGCCCCTGCCGAGTGCGCCGCGAGAGCACGCACAGCGAGTCTACGCTGAATTCGTCAACGCGCCCACTGTAAACACACTTCTGTTACACTCTCTACAAACCGGTTACTACCTTTGTGATCCCAAGTGCTGCATCTGTGATTTTTCGTGAGCGTTGTGATTTATCTGACTATGTCAGACAGATATTCGTGAATAAGTGTAGTGTAATTAAATACTGTGCTTGAATTTTACTATCTGAACAATGCGATGACCTGTGATTTAAAAACGAAATTGGATTACAAAGCTAGGAATATTCAAAATTGGTGAGTGACCAGTGGCAACTTCTTATAACTTTACACAAAGATATTATTTAAACAGTTTTAACTAACGGGCCTGGCCCCAGAGCGTTGCGGAGGCGGCACAAACAAAACCCATAGGATAGGGGAGTGAAGGAGAGAGCAAGCTTTGTTGACACAGTGCAAGCGACTAGCGAGCGAGCGGGCCCGCTCTACCAACGATTCGACTACTCAGCTAGACACTCAACGCCAACGGTGTAAATTGTACCTCCACTCAAAAGCGCACTATTATATGTCCTCTTTTGTTACTTATTACTTACTGTACTAATTTGGAAAGTCTTGCGATGATACTTGCTAATTTCGAAACTGAACCAATTAGTACTATTACCGACCGAAAGAAGCCAACTTGTTTACTGTAAATACGAGCTTATTTTTAACAAAATAAGAATTCTATTCAGAAATGTTCGCAGTATAAAGAGCAATTGCATGATAACGTCGTCGTATCAACTTATGTTCATTGCACTGTATGAGTAATTAGATAAGCGCTAGTTTTTATTGTCATAGACCGTTACAAAGAAATCCGGGCGTTTACACAACTACGACGACAGGCACACGAATACAATGATGCCGATTCTCTTGTCACAAATGCCTCTAAACTAGACTAAAAATCACCAAAATTTTGTCTATTCCTGTCAAACGACAATTTCCCATTCTGAAATAGACTAAATCTTAACTATACTTTAGTTTGACAGCGCTAAGATGGCACTGAGATAATAATTTAGTGAAAATGGCAATTTTGCTATTCTGAATTTTTCACCTAAAAAATTTTATTGTCTAACTAAATCTAACTATTTTTAAATCGCGATTAAAAAGGTGTGGAATAAAATTTTTAGTCATGAACTAAAATTCACACCAACACCTCGATTTCAGGTGAAAAAACAGACTTTTTTTACTTTTTTGCTTATAACTCGAAAATGGTGTGTCCAATCGCAATTTTTTTTTTAAACCCATAATCCCCTAAACCACAGCATGTAGGTAATAATTTGTCATATTTTCCATACAAAAAGTGAAAAGTACCAGTGGGGCAGGGAAAAAAGTACCACGTGGAGTCGCGATTGTCAAATTCAATTTTAGATGTGACAAAATTGTTTTTAAAAACTTAGAGATTTATTTTTGCAGAATAGTTTTAAGATTCTCATAGCCAAAGCGTAAGGAATTTTAGTGATAGTTTAGTTAGTTTAGTTCGGTGTACTCGTACAAGAGAATCGGCACCAATGTCAATTACAAAAGTGGCTGATGATGATCTATACTCTAAAATGTAATTCCATAGTAGCCTTTGTAAGATTGGTTCACTGTCAGATGAACATTTAAATTCGTAGCCTCAGCTAAGAAGATAGCTTCAGCCTTCTGATATTTTTTTCTCTATCATCATCTTCTTCACCAGGGAAAACCCCATAAGCATCTCGGCAGATGTTGTTATTAATAGGTACATGGTGTTATTCATCCTTGTTCACTTATTTATTACATACCTAATTTATTTTTCCTTATGTTACATAACACCAAAAGCAATGCTTTCTTGAAATACCTCTCTTTCATTAAAACCGAAAATAGATAACCAAAAAATTATGAGATACCAACGCGATAATTTAAAAATATTTTCAGAATAGCCTCTTAAACCAATGCCATCGACCTATCTAATTATAATCGCAAGTCACAATGTAAGATTCTTAAACGTCTGATTCACAAATAGCGACAATTACTCTAGTTTACAATATTAATGAATGAAAACATTATCAACATCCTGCGTAATTGCGTGCGCGTCATGTGTCATACTTGATAGTAACGAAAATACCAGATGCGCCGGGGCACACCGAATGTTAACTAATTGTAACTGGGGGCAATGGGTCAATGCAAGACCAAGGCTTCGTTGGACACTTACTTACTCCCAAAATGTAATCACGCACTGTAGTTTGACTTTTTATGAAGCAAGTATTTTGAACCCTGAAAGTTAACTAAGGATTCATTTATTGTTCAAATAAAAAACCCAGTGCATGATGTATCTCACTGGACGGAAACTAATTTAATTACCAACTTTTGCTCCGTCACTAATTAAAATAGTATTTCGCAATCGTGTAATCATGGCTCGAGTTGAATTTTATAGGTAGACATGATTGATTTCTACCCTCATTAAAGTTTATCTTTAAATTAAACTAAGTAAATACTAAATATTATTTCGACAAGACGTGGTGATATTTTTTTTTATTTGTGTTGATCAATGTTTATGTAATTAAAATGATGTAAGTACCACGTTTGCAAGCCCGATAAATTAATAACCATGTTCCTATTTATCGCACCAATGGATTTGTCAAAATGCAAAATTTATTTGCAGCAATATCGAATAATAGGTTGGATTATTAAAGTACATTTACAAGTTAATTTGCGTTACATATGCAAATAGTTCAATAAATTTTACTATTGCACATTGATTTACTTAATACAAATAATTTTGGACACTAATTCGTAAAGTATGCTTATTAAACATCAATGCTTAACGTAGTTTACCACTTCGGGAAGTTGTTTAACCAAGAAATATAAACTAACCAACGTACAATTAGGTACTAATCGTTTCCAGGGGACGCTGTTAACGCTACACGGTAAATCCTACCATCATAATTTCAATATGCATCTGAAAAGCACACATTTAGTTCAAAAACTTCTAAATAACGAGTTACATAATAATGTTAAGCCCGAAAGCAGACTAAGAATACTTGTTTTCTTTTTGTATTTCACAATGACTCTATGAATGTGTCTTCAAATCAATTTTCCATCATAATACTTAGATAATGAATTAATGAGCATCCATTAATAACAACAGTCATTGATGCTAATGTAGGTAGAACTCATTGGTGAATCAGTCATGACTAAAATATTTTATACATCCTCATAATGTAGCAAGTACATATTATCACGTAACCACATGCCAGTAAATTACATAATACATAGTATGAAGTTTCCATAGTCGACTTGAATTCCCGCAGGAATAACCAGGTCACTGGAAAATATTATATTCTTAATTGTGCATCACTCATACGCGTAGTAGATTGCATTTTTTCCTTACCTACTTGTCTTATTTGGTAAACAAACAATCAATCTGCCTAGCCTTTTCCCAACTATGTTGGGGTCGGCTTCCAGTCTAACCGGATGCAGCTGAATACCAGTATTTTACATGGAGCGACTGCCTATCTGACCTCCACAACCCAGTAACTGGGTAATACGATATCCCTTGGTAAGACTGGTGTCAGACTTTCGGGCTTCTGACGACTCGTAACGACTGTCAAAGATCCATGAATGACAGCCGGGACCAACGGCTTAACGTGCTTTCCGAGGCACGGAGGATTCTCGGTATGTAAAGATGGTCACCCATCCACTGACCAACCCCGGCAACCGTAGCTTAACCTGATGGATCGACCAGTGCGGCTACTTAGCTACGAGCTCCTATTTGGTAAACAAACACTGTACGAAATTCAAGAGTCTGCGCATATAACAAACAGGTAAACATCAATCAACAGTACCTACATTTGGGAGGTTTTAGGGACCATCTTAATCTCTGTAAGAAATAGGTACATACGGTATGGGTAACATAAAAAATGTTTCGAATTAACCAATAACAACAATTTGTCTCAAAAGACAAAATAGAAATCTCCTACGCCATATTTGTTTACCAAAAAATACAGTATAGAAGAATATACTTTAGTAAGGTTCGCAGTATTGTTTTGACTTTGAAAGTGCCCAAACACATGTCGCAAGTAATTCGTCCTTGTATAACAAGCACAAAGGCGTTGGTTTTACATGCTTTTCTATAAAAAATCCTAAGTATTAATGTATAAATAGGAGTAAGTTGCTAACCCAACGTCTGCGAGCTCCATTAAGGAAGCCATTTCGTTCCTACACCTTACATTACATGGGCCACGAGCCGGGACACCTAACATATCTAAAAATAAGCGAACGATAAAGTACCTCTACCCTCACCCGCAGACCATACTAAACATAATAGTGGAATACATTTCGATAAAAATCTCCTTTGCCAAAAGTGCCAAAATTTACTTTGAAGAAAATAATTAAATGTTTAAACATAGTTTGAGAATACATTGCGAGTTTTTGACGGAGATCACTATAGGTACTATGTGCTATGCAAACCGATAGAATTTTATGTTAAAATCCATTAGGTATTTAAGGGTTTTCCAAGAGTATTAAAACTGTGTATATCAGTTTGAACGTCATAGTTACAAAAACGTTTTCCCTTCATTGTAACTCCTTAAAGGTATTACTTATGTTATTACTTAATTTAGTATGTACTTGGATTATATACCTACACTTCAAATACCGGAAAACCATTAACAATGAGTAATTAATTTATACAATGTGTCACCACATCCTGAAATAATGTTCTTGACCATAATGCCTATCAATGTTTACAACAAGAACAACGGGTAGGTATGTATACTGCCCAGGTGGCAGACAATGTATCACCTATACTCATAATATTCAAACATGTGTACCGTGTGTAAAATTCGTAAACAATTTGTAATTAGTAGGTAAGTAATTATTTTAGGATCGTTTCTTGCTGATAACTGATAAGTTATCGTAACATGCTAGCAAGTTGTTGATACGATACCATGTATGTACTTATGTACAGTTTATCATAGCTGCCGCAATCAGTAAATACGTACGAAGTAACGAACATTAATTGGCACAAATGATATTTTTATCACGATTTACTCACTAGGAAGTTCGCTAAATGTATCTAAGAAAAATGGGTAAATATGTCCATTTTGTGTAGCGGATACCTATATTGGTAAATAACACATATATATTGGTACCTCTCACTTCTCAGTGGATAAAAAATAACCCCATCTTCATTTATAACTATTTATTTATATTGTAACTTTTTGATATATTAGTAATTAACTTTTTAATATAGGTACATATTAGGTAGGTACAGTCAGCATCAAAAGTTGTTGACCACATTTAGATTTTCAAAATCGCTGTATAGTGAAGTGCTAATAGTGAATACGGTGTACAGCGATTTTGAAAATCTAAATGTGGTCATCAACTTTTGATGCTGACTGTACGTACGTAAGTTCACAAACATACTCCTATATTATGAAAGCGGATTCGCGGAAATTTTAATTCAAACAAAGCCATTTAATTTATAAAGCCACGTAATGAAATCTGGGTGTTTCTGATTGAAAATCTGTTGATTAGAATTGAGGGATGTTATATATATAGTCTTTCTTTCTTTCTTTTTCGTGTGGTCAGTGACTAACCTGGTGTCAGAGTTTTAAAGCCGTCCATGGGCCTCTGACTTGGCTCCACATGCCGTCGAGAAATATCTCTCAAGCAAGCCGGTTTCCGATGTTATAGTTAATTTATGAGATTCCAGTTATATAAACCAGAGTGGTTTGTATAGGTACAGTGTTATCTGTAATAAAACGAAATACTTTAATCATAGATTTACCTATGTACATGATGAAAAATATGTTGAGGTAAAAATTAAAAATGCCAATAAATCATAAGGTAGGTACTTACTTTCTTGATTAAGTTGGCCTTCAACAGAATAAACGTATTATTATTCTGTGCCATGCCTAACTTTCGAAAATATAAAAAGTCTCATTCTTACTTACATAAATAGTTAATTTACCATTACTAATGAAAAAAACAGTAATTAAAATCTAGATTTCTGTAACGTATTCGTTCCGAGTCTTACATTCTAAAAACACCCAGTCGTTTACCTAATAAGCGTTAAATTAACTCTTCACTTTGTCGCTGTTTCAGACAAATCTAGGAACAGTTTTATCTTAATTGAGAGCTACGGCATTGTGCTCTAATCTTTTCTACCAAAGTAATGCTTTAAAGTTATTTTTTTGTGATAAATGCAGTAGGAATATTATCTTAAACTATTACCACTAAGTGCAACACCGCTTTTGCACGTACATCGTTGAAAAACATAAATTTTAAGCGTGACACCGCCAGAAGCGAAAATGAGTTTCCCAACATCGAAAAATGGCGCGAAACTGTCTTTTATCGTTTCAGCATAGCTTTTCTGTCCCTCAAGTCGAACGTTAAAACCCAGGCTCCTTCAAATGGTTATTTATTACAAGTGACAGAAAAGAACCGCAGCTTCCTGATCCGCGTGGGATCGAGTAAGTCTTCAGCACGTCGCGGCCGCATCTCGAGGCTCAAGTGTCAACCGGCTCTGCGCAACTGCAGCCTTATCTTGTTTACCGCATATTGAGCCAGTGTAATCTGCCGGAGACTCTTCATACCAATAAAATAACACAAGGGAAATAATGTGCAAGACACCGACGTACATGGACATGTTGTTTCATAAATTGAACACTAACGAGAAATACATATGAGAACTGACCGCGACACTTTACCTGCTCTCAGTGTGGCAACTAGTACTACCTACTGTTAACTCGTTCTATAAAATATTCATTCGAATACCTCTTTTACATTTTTATTATCTTTCTTATTTCGTATCGACGTTAGACGGTAAGATTTCATTATTTTATTTCTTTGATATTTCGATATCAACATGGCGCAGATCTTCCACTTGTGTCCTGCCTGTACATTTGAAAGTAGTTTAGTAAAATCTACGCATTCTGTAATATAACTTCAACATGAACGTGCCTAACTAGTTTAGCCTCCGTACCGGTAATCGCTATTTGTTTACTTCGATAATTGTTCCGGAACACTCGCCACTCGGCGCGCATAAATTGTACGTTCGAAGTGCAATATATCGTGTCGTGGGGGCAGAATTCACACAATCCAGTTTAAATAGCATACATCAGTGAACAGTTGCTCCCAAAACAGCACCGCCGTGGTGTAATGTAACATACTCATGAAAATATCAAATGCATGCGTCGCATCGCCCTCCGCGCAGTGCACTCAGTCCTCCGTGCATTGTGTTGTGCGCCACATCTGTGCGAGTGCGCGAGCAACATGTTACATAAATTTCTCAACCCTTTTTATTATCGTTACACAATGTAGAACATCTGACATGTGATTATTTTTGCATAAATTCTATTAATCACTTTTATTATTCGTTGTTGTGTTTAGATAAATAATATCGAATTCATATGCATTATTTGTTTTTGTTTTTTTTGTTTTTGTTACAATATAAAGAAACTATCTTCGTCCTGCGACTTCTTCCTTAGATATGTAGGAAAAAAGCCCTCCCGTAACGCAACTCTACCTAACGTAACTGTACTACGTGGCATCGCTGACCATGAATTAATTAAAATTAATAGAAGCAATCTGTCGACTAACATTTTATCGAAACTACGATCTTTCGTACCATAACCCTTCGCACGTTTGTATTTCAAAGTTCGATTACGGTCTCCGTTGATTGTGCTAAAGTTGCTGATACCATAAATAACAAAACAACACATACAGGTTGAGCTTTTGAGATAGTACCTAATAAAGGATCAATCAAAGCCAAAGCTATGATAAAAACCCTCTACTTACCTAACTAAGAAAACTGTTCAAAGTGGTCATACCTAATCCTGATTTCGGCGAAAATTGCATTGTTCGTTGGATATGTATAGTCTTCACCCCAAGGTCCCGCTGATCTGAAATACTTCTATTGAATCTGATGTATAGCCCGATAAGCCATAAGCAATTATAATAAGTAGATAGGTAGAAGCAATAAAGAATGATAGCCACATTAAGAAGCCTATTCTAAAAATAATGTCATGCGAACCAATTAAATATTTATAAGGTAGATCAAAATTATCCGGTTTACGATCGCCATTCACTGTAATATCTGTAGAAATAAAAAATGAAATGTCTTCAATAAACTGTATCGAGCGAAGCATAAAAGGTGGATTAAAAATAAGATATCGTAACAAGTGAACGGTGGGTGCTGAGATCACGACTGGGACGAGACGATCGAGTTTTGTTTCTCACGATCGACAAGAATAGTTAAAAAAAATGAGAAAAAATAGTAGAATGCGAATCCTGAGCAATGAGTGCGTGTGCGGATGCATGCTGCCTGCGTCAAACGATCGTCCCGTGTGACCGAGAACCAGACCCGCCACTAGATATGCGTGCGTTCAACGACATCTCACGCACTCATTTACATTTATCATTTAAATTAGTCCTATTTTTTATGTCCAATTATCGTTTGGCTCCAGAAGAAAATTAGGTATAATAACGGCACACTACGTAACAATATGCCTGCCTACATTCTACGTACTCTACATTAATGTACTTACAACGAAATAAGGTATAAGATACCAATATTGCCATTAAAAAAAAATATAATCTGAACGGGAACATCGTTGTTGTTATCGCAAACATTCCTTATGTTAAACAGGAATCTACGCTTCTGCGAAGCTTCGGTAGCAATCTCTTAATACTTCAGACCACAGGGTATGAAACGCGTGGCCTACCTACTGTGGATTATGTCTTTTACTTTGGTATCGCAATTTTAACATGAGTACGCTTCTGATTGGTCTGCCATTTAGGTATGATTATTCTGTATTTTTCACGTCGATTATAATTGGGTATCTATCACTTCCTAATTGACATCTTTTTTTTTTTGAGGACATCCAGACGCTACATTAAGCTTTAAGAGCAGTTTCATTTAAATAATTTAATCATGTTTATTTATGTTTTGTTACAGGGTGCCAGAAGTGCGGAAACATGGCGCGCATAGAGAGGAGATATTAAGTTAAAATGGCCGTCGTGCGCGCGGTCCTTGTCCTCCTAGCGTCCACGGCTCAAGCCTGGATGCCGGATGCTAACGCACGCATACATATCAAATATGGTGAGATCAACGTCATAAATCAACAACATTATTAATTACTTTTGCATCTGTTGGAAAGTAATAGTTTTTTCTGCTCAATGTTGTCGACGGACTTTCTATAGAGTTGTCAAAGTAAGTAGTGCTACACTACATACTAATACGGTGTGTAGCCCTATATACAAATACTCACTACTAGCGAACTCTCCTAAATTAAAATAAATAACATGTTATATTGAAACAAGCAAGAAAACAGAAGACCAATTCTCGTACTTACAAAAGGTTCACATTTTTGACAAGTTTGACAGATTGCGACTTGAAGTCGCAATCTGTCAAACTGTTGAAGAACTATTGAAGTATGTCAAAAAATTTGGTAAATTGATTGTATTTTTGACAGATAAAGAAAGTTCGCATTCGCATCTCATTCACAAGATGCGAATGCGAACTTTCTTTAAAATTACGAGAATTATAAATATGTACTTACATGTAGCTATTTCCATTATCAGTGTTTCTAATTATGAAACCATAAAAGAAAAGCTTTCACATCGAGCATGCTGTTCCGGGCATATACAAGAGGGGTATATGCCCGGAACAGCATGCTCGATGTGAAAGCTTTTCTTTTATGGTTTCATAATTAGAAACACTGATAATGGAAATAGCTACATGTAAGTACATATTTTAAAATTACCTTCCTGCTACATGGCAGGTGCAAGAAACTTCTCGGCATTTCGGAGTATTATGTGACATGTGAGAATTTCCCAACCAATTGTAATGAAATCGCAAATGTTCATTGTGGTTTAATCGCTGCACAATAGGAACATTGTGCGTTTGATCTGCGCAAAAATATATCTCCAATATGCACATTCAAATTGACAACAAAAGCGTGAAAAGATTCCTATTACTTGCCGGATTATATTTTATTTTAAACATTCCTATCGCAAAATAAAATCTGCTTAGACTTAAGAGTTACTACTAAAAATAGAAAATGCTTTTTATTAACAATATTATATTCATCAACGTAATATTTAGCTTTACGAGTAACAACACACTGCGCGCGGATCTTTTGAACAATTCACCAGCTTTAGCAGAATCTGCTATCATAAAGTGTCGTGTTTCTAGCTCAGAGTTCTCTAGATCAGAGTGCGGCTTGTTAAAAAAAAAAAAAAAAAGTTGTGTCGACTGGTACTAAACTTTTTCTTGTTTGTTTCAGGTGATGAAACGTCAGAGCAATTCGTAGGCAACGCGACGGCGCCGGACCACTTCCGTATATTAGACAGAGATGACTTCTCTATTATAGTTGGCGGCAGGTAAACTAACACTTCATTATATTACCTACATTACTAAAGCAACTTTTAAATGAGAAAATTGTACTTTACTACTCCATTCACATCGCCCTAAATGTTGCGATTATGCAAATTAACGCCGATCAGCAATTTCCAAAGAAGGCACATTACAAAATACTCAGTACCTACCTCGGAATTATTTAATCAGGTGCGACCATTCTCAGAATAAACCTGTTTTGTTCTATTATTATAGTTTTAAATGATTTACTTAGTTAATATTGAGCTTCCGTTACAACATATTTTTTGTTTATTCGCAGGAACACAGTGTACAACCTAAGCCTATACGATCTGTCAGAAAATGTAGAACAGGTAAATATACAATTTATACATTATGCATGTTCACTAACATAAAGTTAATAAATAATTTATGAATTTCTGATTACTGGGACTCATAATAGGTAGTTTGTTTGTATTATTCAAATAAATAAATTATAGAATCTAGGAATCAATAATATTGAAAGCGTTGCGCGGCCGTGATAGAAAAGGCCAATACAAAACTACTCTTATTGGTAACAGTAATCTTTACAAATCACTTGACGAAAAGCTCTATCTTGTATTTGATTAAAATACGGACTTCTTGATATGGGATATCTCCAGAACAGTAACCGGATAGTCCAGATTGATATCGCCGTAGATTTGGTCAAGTTAATCCGCCTGCAGTGGCAGCCTGAACGAACCAATAACGAAAACCTTAATAGGTATCGCACTCTACTACAGGTTTATGTATCTAATCTTGCGCAAACAACTATAGTAGGTACTCTAGTGCACTCACTGTTTATTCTTAGTTACGTTACGACCCATTTCGCGCGGCAGACTGTTTATTTTGTAAATGGTATAAGACTTTATTTACTAATCGTAAAATCTGCACTATCGCTGTACTAACGTTTTAGGCTCCCCGTAAACAGGCGCGACACGACGGCGCGACGCGATCCTGGTAGAACAATGTCCATGAAGTTTTCATAGAAAGTTTTCCAGTAGAGTCGACGAATAGATTATTTTCAAGTCAAGCGTTATAGCGGTGAATCATAAGATTACGTATTTTTGTTGCTGGCTATTTGCAGGCTGTGCATTTTTGTAGAAGCTATGCCTATATCTGATAGACAATTACCAGTGTTATTATTAGGCATCATAATCATGAGTAGGTACTAAAACATATCGAGAAAAAGGTCTAAAAATATAAGTTATGTTCCTATTGGTGACAGTTGGCTAACAGATAAAACGAGTCTGTAAATAAAGAGACACTTCAATAGTATTTATTTTTTCGACAAAGCGTGTAAATTATTACAACAAATATTTGAATAAATCACATAAAAGAGCATTAGCTGATGTAGGTACTCCATGTTATTTGAGGTTCCAATTGACGGTGTGAGAAATAAAAACACGAAACATCATGGACGAACGGACGTACAGCGAGAGATTGTTTGGCACCAAGCCAAAAATTGCTAACGTCTCACTCATGAAAAACAGTCCTGTGTTGGGAGGCGTGATTTTATGACGGCACATCAGACATCCGTTCAATGCCCTTACAGAGATAAATAGAACTCAGGTACATAGTCACGTAGAGATAAGCAAAATATACAATAAACTGAATCTTATTTTTTTGCCTAAAACATCTGCGTCTGATTTCCACATCAGTACCTACGACTCAAGAGAAAAACATTGTAATGAGGTAGGAAGACGCTGCAGAGCTACTTCGCATTCCACACAAGTTGTATAATATCATTAGAAAAGAGGTTAACAGTGAATATTTATAGGTCAATAGAGCCAGGTATTCGCATTTATGGGGAGATTTAACTGCTGCTGTGTATGTAAACTCAAATTACTTAATAGAATAGAATGAGCCCTAACGAGTGCTAACCTAAGGCAATACCTAGGTATATACGTATACCCTAGGAAAAAACATGGTGCACATAAATTACAAATGTTTATTTGGTCATTTATAAAAAAGGATCCTAGCATTCATTCAACTTAAATGTGGTGCTCGGTGTTTAAATTACTCGTCACATATTAGAGCTGGCCAGTGCGGTGATGCGTTGAATTATTCACGGCCGGCGGCGCAGGGCAGCTCCGCCTCGCCCGAATACTAATCATACCTATACGGTTACTTTTCTTCAACCTGAGCAACTCTTTTTTTGATGCCAGGCAGTGTATTTCCAATTATACTTCCAGAAGGAAAATTGTAGCTAACTGGCACACCCGTTTTATTAAAATAAATCTACAATAATTATATTTTCGGTGCAAATGAATGTAGGTTTTAGTATTATAACAGTGATAACGATGAACGATATCGATACCGCTATCTTGCCGCGACGATTACTGCACGCTAACCTGATATTGTACACTTTTTAGATGTAGGTTGCACACTGCATTTTTAGTTCAACACGTAGCTTTTGAAGTAGACGCTGATCAAATATAACGTGAAAGAAGGTCACCTATAGCCATATAGCACAACACAAGCGAAATTTGTTGCTACTAGTACTAGTAACTGGTTTGCAAAACAAGACAGTCATTTAAAAGTCAGTTTCAGTAGGTACAAATTGGCCAAAACATTTGCGCCGTAGCTTTATTTATTATGCTCAGAGAAAGTTAATAACAACTGTCGGACCGACCTAAATCCCAGGTTAAATTATTTAAAAAATAAGATAATTATTGATGAAAGGCAAATTTATCAAATTAATAAACAAAATATTAGGACAGATAGTACGCACGAGACAACCAGACTTGTACATAAATATAGTGGAGGCAAGCGCGACGTTGCCGTCCGCGTCGTGTCGGTTTGCTAACGCTAGCCGGCTGCGGGCGCTGCGGCCATCGGATTAACTAACGCGCTTGACTGAGAGTTCTGGTTGTGCAATGCAATATTTGACTTAGTTTCTATTTCCAAATTCAAATTGTTTACTATCAATTTACATATTTTTACAGAAAGTTTTATCGCATTGAATGAAATTCATTTGATAAAATCTATCATATCTATAAACATAAATAATTTCACCCACAGCGACTGGAGTGGCAATCAACAGACGCACACAGGGAGCTATGCCAATTAAAGGGCAAGTCTGCCGATGAGTGTCAGAATTACCCGCGAGTAGCAGCGCGGTCGCACGGACGTCTGTTGGTCTGTGGCACCAATGCATTCAAACCGTTATGTCGTCGGTACGCAAGGCACCCACCTAACCACCATCTAGAAGAAATCGACGGATCAGGCCGCTGTCCTTACGATCCACAACATAATTCGACTGCCATTTTTGTTGGTAAGCAAAATTTTATTATTATGCCACTAACGTTTTCGCTCATGCTGTCTTTGTAGACAGGTACCAGTGTTTTATTGCACACCGTTATTGTAACAAAAGAAAATTGCATACTGCGACACCGCAATACAAAACTCTGTAGCAAATGATGAAGGTGATGCATCTGTCTAGAAACACGAGTAAAATGGATATTCTGCTATAATTACGCAGAATTTTCCTCGTGGCTCACGATTTTATTATTTGGGTATAGAGATTCAAACTGGTTACTTTACCTTAAGAATAAAAGGAAACCAAAAACAAGATCACGACTAGACGCATTTAGCAACCATCCATGTTAACACGGATTTGGTATTTATATTATCTACATTGTGAAAATAATTATATCCTTTTTTTCAGACGGTCAATTATATACGGCAACGGCAGCCGACTTTTCTGGAACCGATCCTCTGATCTATCGCGAACCAGTACGAACTGAGCGCTCGGATCTCCGACTGCTCAACGATCCTTCATTTGTGGGAGCTGTAGCTTCTACCAGCCATGTTTACTTTTTCTATCGCGAAACTGCCGTCGAATTCATGAACTGCGGAAAGGTCAGTGTTGTTTATATACCATTTAGACAAAATTTATTTTATGGTGAAATTTAAGTCATAGTTTTTAATATGGTTCGTATTACCTCTACAGGCAGTATACTCAAGAGTAGCAAGGATCTGCCTTAATGATAAAGGAGGACCTCATACGTTCAGCGACCGTTGGACTTCGTTCTTGAAAACCCGCCTAAATTGCTCCATGCCTGGAGAGTATCCTTTCTATTTCGATGAAATCCGTAAGTTTCTTCGGTTAAATAAAGATTTTATATTCCTAGTAGAATTTTATTTTGGCCGGTTTTATTAAAAATACTTTTTTTTACAGAGGCTACTACTGAACTAATAAATGGAATGTATGGCAAAAGCAGTAGCAAAAATGATATAATATACGCGGTATTTACTACGCCTCAAAATGCAATAGGAGGGTCAGCTGTATGCGCTTTCGCTATGAGGGATATTATAGATGCTTTTGAGGGATCATTCAAAGGCCAAGAGGGTATGAACTCTAACTGGCTACCTCTAGAAAAGGAAAAACTACCAGAAAACAGAGCGGGATCTTGCGTTGAAGACAGCAGAACACTCTCTGATTCAGCAGTTAATTTTATAAAAACACATCCGCTAATGGATAAAGCTGTTCCATCATTCTTAGCGCGGCCAGTTCTCATTAGAGTTAGTTTACAATATAGATTTTCCGCTATCGCGGTGCATCCTCAAGTTCAAGCGATGAATGGAAACAAGTATGACGTCATGTACATCGGTACGGATGACGGAAGAGTTATCAAAGCTGTAAATGTAGCAGCTAATGAAGGCGACTTTGATGCCAGTGTAGACGAGTATAGTAGAAACCCTGTTAGAACAGCTGTAATTTCAGAAGTACAAGTATTACCTCAAGGCGTGCCCATCAAACAAATGCATGTCGCCCTAACCACAGAAAAATTAATCGTTGCCTCTGGCGATATAATCAGAGCAGTGACTCTGTCCCATTGTGGAAACGTGCTATCGTGCAGGTAATATTTTTTTTTTCTAAGAACCTTAAATATTACCTATTTATTTATCAAAACAAACAAAATAACTAATGAATTATGCTTTGTTTTCAGGGATTGTGTTGCGTTGCAAGATCCACACTGTGCGTGGGACTCCAAGCAGCAAGTATGTTCTTGGGTTGGAAACAGGCAATTTCCTAACCCTGAGAGGTTTCTACAAAATGTAGAATATGGAAAGACTGATATATGTAATAAGTTGCCAGCCCTCTTGCCGGGTGATAGACATAGCAATAGAAATCCAGGTACTAAGAAGCCTGCCCAATCAGAATCAGACTTGCGACAGAAAACTGACGATATCCAAAATGAAATATTAATAGAAGTTGTCGAAACTAATGTTTTGTCGGACGATAAAACCACTACTAACAACAAGCATGAGACAGGTAAATAACAATTCCTGATATGTGATGTTTTATAAATTGATTCCGGTAATAATATTGTGTTTCACCTTGTGACATAAATGGGGATAAAAGCTGCCACCAGCCAACTTAAGTTGTCGCTATTACATATTCGTCCTTGAATTTGACTGAAAAATTTCAGTGGATAATGACATTGTTTGTAAACAAGCTGCTTCTTTTACGAATATTTATATATTTATGACCCATTGCCCAGCCGTTAATTGCATGCATACGGAGATCCGATTATGTAAATAGTCCACAAATATGTAAATAGAACAAAACTATGGAGCAGATTTAGTGGAAATTTCTGACTTTTCAATTTTCTCCTTGCATAGTTTTCTGCAAGGAGAAAATTGAAAAGTCAGAAATTTCCACTAAATCTGCTCTTTTACAAGTAAATAATTTGATGTCTTTATCTTTTATGATAGACACAATCCTTTTCCTTAACTCGTATTTGAATGGGTCACTTTACAAGTCCCACACATTGTTATCGTTTTATTTAGAACAACAACAGAAACATTACAAAAGCGCTGCCTTCGCACGGACGACCTTTCAGTTTTTAACCCCATTATTAAGATGATTTTTCATTGCAGATTTGCTGACTGTGGAGGCCGCTGACGGCAACATCTACAGCGCACAAGCATTGCTGACCGCTGTCGTAGCGTCCTGCCTCGTTACGCTCATGGTTGGATTCGTTATCGGATATCTTTTTTCACGGCGATTTCGACACCCCTTTTTTACCGATACCTCACCCTTCAATGAACAACACAATCATTTGAACAGGTACCTACTTACATTTGCAAATACATATTTTAACTAATATGAAATCGTATAAAAAGTTTTCATAGTTAGCATGACTGACATTCCAGTTTTCCTTTACAGGCGAGTTTTTATGATTTCCAGAAGTGAGTCATAGTTGTACCTAATCCGCAAATGGTCGCTGAAAGTTTTTGCCACATTTAAGCCCTCGCACTGGTTATTATTGTTTTCTTTGACCTTGTACAGATCCGACATGCTTAGTCACAAATCGTTTTTGCACTACACATGTAACATATATCTCTACATATAAATCAACCTTAATGAGAAACATGCTAATGATATGAACACATTAGCAAATCACTGTACAATAACACGAACAAGTTTTTACAGTAGGTTATAAATACAAGGATAATAATGAATGTCTTTAGTTAATTAAAGAATTTATTTCAGATTAAGCCCGTTGGAGACACCGTTGAACGCCAATACTGCGTACATGCCTCGGTCGAAAAACGTGAACATGGTGGCGAATGTTTGTCCCAAACAGGACAACTTACACATGGATCTCGGCAAGGAGCGCACGCTTGACTTGCGAAACTCTACCGAATCCCTCGACAAGGATCTCAAGTGCGGAACCTTACAGAAGGTTAAAAAGACTTACATTTGAAAATTACCGAAACAAACCGTGTATGGATCCATTGACAAGTGATTGAGACGATATTATCGTGTCGCGTGTGCCAAGTCTTCCGGAAACATTCGGCTAAGACAGTGTTTTAATGTGGACTCAGTGTTTTGTTTACTATGATTTGTGTAAATAAAGTGTCTCGTCTCCTGCCTGTGTACAGTCTACTGGTTATTCCTTATAGCTAATGTTGTTATTTACTCAAGTAAACGGACGGTGAATATTGCATTTAAAATGTTATATTATCAGAATGACTGTAAACATTTGGGGAGTGTATGTTTCTAAGGAGTAGAACGTGTTATTGTTGTTTTTAGATGAAATCATTAAATGATATCGATTATAAATGAAAAAAAAATCGTTACATCTATCATAAAAAATAAAGGACAACAATAAATCAGACTGATAGGACTCATTTATTATACACCGATTGTAAATATTCGGCTTTAGTATTAGTTAGGTAGGTACAGTTTTTGTCACATTCCATAATCCTAAATACGTAGCGAGATAATCATCAAGGTGCAGCTATAATTGTAAATATAATTAAATGTGTATATAGCGTTGTATTGTTACTAGTATCTACAGCCAAACAGGCTCATCGACATGGCTTGACATGGTCAGCTCCTGATTTTAGCGAAATTATATTCATAATGTATTGAATATTATTAAAATTAAATATCAGTTGACTTAGTATGTATTTTAATTTCGTTAGGCACATTAATAATTTGCAGTAATAGGTCAGAAAATTGTCATAGATATTCTTTTTGCATGATTAGTACAGACCGATTTTTACCTAAGTAATAGCTTAGCTGTGAAGATCATTTTCACAATATAGAACTTTTTTAAATCTATGTCGAACAAAAACCGAAAAATAGTATTATGAGCTGTAGTAAATAATAGAGGTATAAATTTTGTTACAATATAAAATCCTAATATAATTATTATTATAGCATGTATTGCTGTGCTAAGTGCATAGTGCCTTGTAGGTTGCCAATTTAGTGCCTAATGTTATGTAGGATACATCGGGACAGAGAAAATTATTTATTTATTTGTAAAATATTATATAACAGGCTTATTTCGTTCTCAATATCAATGTACTAATGTCAAACCAAATAAGCTTGACTAGATAATAGGTATGTATTCGTATGCAGATTTGCGTTTAAACCATGGACTTAATTTAATTTCAACTTTATTTATATAAAACGTGACCTCAGTATTGATGTGGATTAAAATACTTATTAGGCTGAAATAACCACCAGACATCTAAAGAGCTAGTATTCCCACCGTAAAATAATCAAAGTCTCTTTAAGTTAAGCAAAAATAAAATAACTATCTATTTCTGTACATAAAAGTAAATAAGCAGTAGAGGGTATGAATATACTAAGCAATTTATCTCTATACGTATAAATAAAGTGAGTATAACAAAATGTTTCCTTTCAAAATGATTTAGTGTGTATAATAAATAATTAAATATTAATACCTACCTACATTTTTGGATCATTTATATTAATAGGTACCGATGTTGTTATATAATATCAAATACATACTGTAATGTCATCCAAATATGTCATTAGTACTCACTACTCACTCAAAAATATGTTTTATTTATTATATTTTTTATATCATAATGCTGGTAATTATATAAATTTCAGTACTAGAAGAGAAAATATAAGTATTAAAACATTACAAAGTGGTTTTATTGCAAATTACATATCAATATGCTAAAAAGCAACCAGAGAAGTAGTAGAACATTCTAATAAGTACTTAAATATTAATTATTGTTTTCTTAAAAAAATATTGAGACTTGAAATGACAATTTCATTTCAAGTCCCAACATTTTTTTTTCTGTAAATAGGATATAGGAATCACTTTTACACGGCATATTAAAAATATTAAAATTTGCTAGATGAGTTCGGGGTTTTCTATCAGACTACTCTGAGAAGAAAGGCCGAAACAAACTCAGAGGTCACAGTCTCTTTTAAAGTCCAGACATAATCTTGGTCAAGCCATAAGAGGACCATGTAGATTAGTGTCTGAAATGATCTTTTGAGAAAAGAACTACACAGATTTGAGTGGACCTGTCCAGTCAGTGCAAGCATTTGTCAGTAATCGTGGAGCTCAACTCAGAACATAAGGAGCTCAACTCGACGAACAATACCAAACAAAGGACATTTGGGTAGGCCGCATAAACTACTCAAACCGCCAGACCATTATTAAAACTAACTGAGAAAGGAAAAAAAATATGAGTAGAGAAAAAAAAAAATATCCACATAGTCCTCACATTCACAATAGGTAATTAAAAAATATAATACTTTACAAAGTAATCATGTCGTTTTGAATGTAATATTCAATAATATCAATGTTTAAATAATACTGGTATATTTTGATGATTTTACTAAATAATTCTGAAAGTTTAGCAGAGCGAGCAGCTCAATCCCAAGCTTTTTTGTCTTCTAAATAATCAGAATTTTTATAGTAAGTACCCTTTTTTACAAAGTTTGGTTTTAATACAATTTTTAAATTGTTTAATGGGTAAGTTTCGAACTTAAAAGTAACAAGTCATTCTTATGATTAACGGCCGAACCCAATAACCAATTTTTGTTTAAAAGACAGATCGCTATTGATGGTAGACAGTATAATTCTACCTGTCATTGAATGTCATTCCGTAAGATTCCATATGTATGGTTATGATTATGATTCCGCGGTACCTAAATAATCTGTCAGAGACAAGACTATTGGGATATTAAAACTGTAGATAGATAGGTTTTTCTATTCTATCTCCAGTATGCCAAATCTGGTGATAAATAGGTTATTGGGTTCAGCCGTAAGTAGGTACTTATCTATCCATACTATCTATTCTTTGGATAGTCCATATGAGGGTTTATCCTAAAAGTTGGCAACGTCGCAAATAACTGTCAAATAATTAAGTAGGTACCTGTTTTGATTCTTAAAGCAATATTACTGAATAGAAATAAGAAATGTGGCTGAAATGTGGCTAATTGCAATTCATTATTATTCTAGCGAGCTAGAATATTAATAATGAATTGCAATTATAACATAGGTAATAGGTAATACGGGCTGGTATCCGCAACTCCACGTCTTAGCGCGTATTTTGCGTACGGGTGGGAAAATTTTGTTATTCGATCCACCCCAGCTCCACAAAGAAGGCCAGCAACGCCTTGGTGTCACTGACAATCTCACGTAGGGTACCTGGGTTACCGAAGTACTTTGCCCTGTATGTGGCGACCACCGGGCAGTATAACAGCACATGAGCTGCTGTCTCGTCGTCCTCCATGCAGGCTCTGCACAGCGGACTGTCTGTGACTCCTATGACAAAGAGGTGTTTATTAAATGACCCATGGCCAGTTACAGCTGCCGTAACCGTACGCAGCTGTTGTTTCGTTAGTCGAAGAACCTGTTTCGTGAGGCGGCCATCAATTGTAGGGAGTGCCTCCTTGGCCTGCCTACACTCACCATGGTCCGACCATAGTTTGTGATGTTGGTCCCTGGTTCGTTTCCTTACCAGAGTGCGTAGGTACCCGAAGGGGAGTGGCGCAATGGGTTCAGGCCCCACTGGTGCCATGCTCGATCCCCTTCTGGCAAGTTCGTCGGCAGCGTCGTTGCCCCGCGAACCACTGTGTCCTTTGATCCACTGAATGGTAATATTGTTGAGGCTACCCACCTGGTTAAGGCGCTGGTGGCCCTCGTATATCAGCCCAGAGTCAACAGTGTGGCTGTTTAGCGCTTGCAGAACAGCCATGCTGTCTGAAAGTATGCGTATCGAGTGGTCCTTAACTTCCGTGGCCATGATGGCTAAAGCGGCAAGGGATATACCCATGCATTCGGCCTGGAATACTGTATTGTGGACTCCCAATGGTGTGGCTATATGTATGTTGAAGTCCTCAGAGAAGATTCCAGCACCTGTGCCACTACCTGTTTTGGATCCATCAGTGAAGATTCGTAGTTCTGCGGGGCGCAAACCCTCGCATCGGCGATCCTCGTGAAGTTGGATTCTGTATTTTTGTAACATTGTCTTTAATTATAACATTGAATATGATGTTGTACCCATTTTAGGTGTAAAAAACGCATTTGGAAACTTTCCAAATAGATTTTTTACATCTAAAACGAAACATTCGGTGTTACGATATTAATTATTGCATTTCATAATCAATATTCTAGTTCGCTATTTAGCCACATTTTTTTATTTCCACACAGTAATATTGCCAAATTAATCAAAACAGTGAAATATTTGACATCTATTTGCGACATTGCCCACTTTCAGAATAAACGCTCTTAACAATCTTCTGTATCAATATAATTAATATAGTTACATAAAAACTGTCTTTTTTCTAAAGCAGTTTGAACAATACTTGTGTTGATAGTGACACCATCATCACATGCTACTGCCTCCTCTTTCACTTCTGAGCACCCTTCATGTATCAGTATAAAGTTGTGCAATATGCATGCCACAGATAAAAGGAGATTTACAGACTCGGCCTTCACAACATCAATATGATTCAATTTCCTAAATCTTTCCTTCATTAATTCAAATGCATGACCAATATAGCTGCGAGTCTTCCAGTGAACCTCATTAAACTTCATCTCTTCACTAGTTAACAACTCCTCGCTGGTAAATGGAGTAATTAAGTTTTTCTTTAATTTATATTCAGAGTCTCCCAAAATATGATTTTCAAACTCCACAAAATTCTTTAACTCATGTGCTAAAGCACTTTCTTTAAAAACCCTATTTTTTCTTGTCTTTCCTATTTCACCAATGTGAATATCTAGGAATATTAGAGATTCATCACAGACTGCTTGTAAGAGAACAATATCTGGTTTATCTTTTTTATTTCTTTTTGACCCAACTTTAAAACGACAAGTGTCAATGAAACCTACACAATTGGGGAATTTAAATCTGCTGTTCACCTTTATTCTTGTAATATGTTGTTCCTCTACTGATGGCCAGCTGATAAAACTAAACCTATGTTCAGTCAGCTGGGTAGCTATCTCATGAAATATATAGCTCACTGATGATTTGTGCAAGCCAAATAGTTTACCAATTTCATTATAAGAACAATCACTCACCAATAACCAAAGAAACACATGAACTTTCTTATCAATTGGGATATTTCCAGGCTTCACATAGTTCTTCAAAAAGCTTATGAGCGTCTGAAAGAAACATGTTACTGGGTATTTAGAAACTTTAACAAACCAAACTATTAAGTAGGTAATAGGAACATCAGTCAATGTATACAATCTGCTCAGCCGTTTCCCAACTGTGTGGGGCTTGGCTTCCAGTCTAACCAGATGTAGCTAAATACCAGTATTTTACTTGAAGAAACTGTATACAGAATGCCTAAATAAAAGGTATTGAGAGATATTTCTCAACAGCATTTGAAGTCAAGTCACAGGGCCATGGGCAGCATAAAACCTCTGTTAGTCACTAACCACACAAAAAAGAAGAAGAAAAGCTAAAAGCAATATCCAACTACTGATACCCTATTAAAGCTGTAATTATATTAAATAAGCTAGGTAACATTTAACTAACCTGAACAGTACGCCTCTTCATTTTAAATCTCACAGCATAATCTTCGTCGGTAAAATTTCGCACAGTATTTTCATAAAATCCTTTAATACGGCGAGTAACAGGAATAATTCCGGGGCATTGGTTTTCTACAGACTGCGATGTGTGATTAAATTCCTTTTCAAAAGCCGTGCTGAACATGTTCATATTGTCATTGTTTTCGCTAACTATATTAGCCACTGCTACAACTAATCTGTTCATAGTACAAGCATTGTCATTGTCCAAGAACATGCCCATTATAAATTCTTTATGAAAATTGTTCATTTTGTTTTTTTTCGCGTGTTACTATATTTTAATATCTGTTTTACGATTAACAGTAATTGTGGTTGACTGATATATTTCATCACAGAGCATGTAACTTTAAAATTCATGTGACCGACTCTTCAATTAACTTTTGTAAATTGACATGTTTTTGTTTCGCTTTTAGCATTATTGTCAATGTCAAATAGGGTTGGAAAACATTCTCATTTTTTATTATTGTTATACACGCACCAAAGACTATACTACTCTCTTATGCTGGCGCCACACCAACGGGAAACGCCGTTGATTATCGTGATGACGGACGTTAACCGTGGGTGTAGCCACAAATTATCGCGAGAATTTGACAACGGCATTCACATTTTGCTGGGGACACACCAACGGTAAGAAAAAATGTACATCTTTTTAGTAAAAGAGGTGATAGACATAGAATAGAATAGAATAGAATAGAATATTCTTTATTATGTACACCATAAAAAATACAGATAAAAATGTAGTCATTTTACATAGGGTGACACAATGGGCGGTCTTATCGCTAAAAGCGATCTTTTACAGACAACCTTTGGATGGATTAAAGGGAGAAGGAGAGACAAATACTGCAGGTAGTCAGTGGTGTACCATTTACATACACAATAAATACATACATTCATAAAGCATACACTTATATATAGACATAATTATATTACAAGAAATAGGGACCTATTAGTTCAACCAGGTTTCAGACTGGCTAAAGTGGACTCATCTTTCATGGGATACTGTTTAAAATTTTATAACAAAATTCCTCCCTTATTTCAACTGAATGAGACGAAATTCAAATTTTGTATAAAACGCACACTATGCAGGCAGGTATATTATCCTTTCGACAGTCAACTGTCAAAACGCATTTAAAAAAACTCTGATCGTGACCTTCACGTGGCCCCGCCCCTTTTGGGTTTGCTTGCGAAAAAACCCCGATTTCTCGCTATTTTTCTATGAAACCCATATAAAACAATAACTGTTTCGTAATCTGTACAATATTTCTAATTGGATCTTATAAGACTTATAAGAATGTGGTTTACAATAAAACAAGCCTGTTTACACTAAAAAAAAGTTTTGTTATTTTCACCCATTTTTCTCATTCAAGAACATAAATACCAAATTTCTGCATATTTTTACATCATAAAATAATTTTTCTACGAAGATTATTAACTTTCCAATAAGAAAGAACAATAATTCCTATTGGAAAGTTATTATTATATGTTCAAATAACGAATTGAAACGCATCATAGAATTTCGCGGCGCCAACCCGACTCACTCAACGCTCTGTAATTATTGTAAACATGTCAAAGTTGTTTATGTTGAGAGATAAGTTGCAAGTTTGTGGGATTATCTAAATGTTACAAACGCTTAAACGTTCAACTAGATTAAATATTACCACTTAACATCACAAACAAAAACCACTTGACCACGATAGTTCCGACTCACAATTTTTTTTTATAAACAAATAAACTTTTTGTTTCATAATTATTTATAAATTTTAATAAAAAGTACATTAAATTACCTCTCTATTGAAAGCAGTTCTATTTTTATGATTTATTTGAGAAATAAAATATAAAAATATTAATTCGCAACATTTGCGAATTGCCGCCATTTTGTTTGCAACATTCGGAAGTTACTTCCGAGTTCCATACATTCGTTTTAATGCTTAAAATGTTGATAGCATGGCATGTTTTATTGCTAGCTCTGTCTTTCATGCTCACAATACCACAAGAACGATAGAGATAGGGCGCTTAGTTTCATAGATAATCGCAATAAACTTGGACCATAATCTACCGTCCGTAGCACAGCACGTATCAGTAGACTATGACTTCTATCGTGCCGTAGCACGAAAGTTGTCATTGGAAGGGATGGATTAAAGGGAGAAGGAGAGACAAATACTGCAGGTAGTCAGTGGTGTACCATTTACATACACAATAAATACATACATTCATAAAGCATACACTTATATATAGACATAATTATATTACAAGAAATAGGGACCTATTAGTTCAACCAGGTTTCAGACTGGCTAAAGTGGACTCATCTTTCATGGGATACTGTTTAAAATTTTATAACAAAATTCCTCCCTTATTTCAACTGAATGAGACGAAATTCAAATTTTGTATAAAACGCACACTATGCAGGCAGGTATATTATAGGATTAGCCTGTGGCCGAACCACTGGCACTATCCACACGAGAGTTCAGTTCCGCGCGGACCGCAAATTTTAACCCGTCTCTCTCTGTGTTTGTACAGGACACCGTCGGGTACCTGTGCGGACACAGGGGGAGCCGCCCCGAGCTGCTCGGCGTGTACACGCCGCTGCGGTCGCGGAGGACCCGCCCAGCAAAATGCCGAAACCCGGCACGCGCGGCTCGTTGGGCCGCGATGCCGGGGAACAAGAGGACCGTCCGGTGCTGGACCGGGCGACGTCGATGCCTAATATTGGCCCGGCGTCGTCCGGTGCGCCACCGGCCGGACTCAAGAAGAATGGGAAGAAGAGAGAGAAGAGGGAGGACGTTGCTGAAGTAGCTGCCGGCCCACCGACGACATCGGCGCCTGCGCGCGTTGCGCCTACGCCGTCGACGAGCCGGACGCACGCGGTAGCGCTCCGCCCCCCTGCGTTTCGCCCGGTGCCTATCCAGGCCCCGGGGGCAAACACAAACCCGGGCCGCGCATTACATGCGCGCGCCCGCGCCCGGTCACCCCACTACGACTGCCGCGCGCCGTGCCACGGTGCAGGCGTACCCCGTGCTACCCGCGCCGCGTACCCCTGCGCCGTCGGCGCGGCCCTGCGCACCCCCGGTCCGTGCCGCGGCTCCGCCGCCGCGGTTCGTATCGCCGCCCGCGCCCTCTGGCGCCCCTCGTCACCAAGCTGTGCCCGCTCCACGCACCGCCGCTCCCGGCCCCCGCCTCTCGCTGGCGGGTCCGGTGAGGGCTGAGCAGGAGCGACCAGCTAGTGCTGGCCCGTCGTACCGACCGGCATTGACCACCGAGAAGGCGCCCCCCCGTGTATCCGCCTGCGACTCGCCCGCGATGCTGTCGGCATGTTCCTCCCGTGTGGGGTCGAGCATGTCGCTGGCGTCTGTGGGCTCGGCCGCATCCGGTCGCGAAGACATGTCCCCGGACATGACCCCGCGATCCGGTCCGCGGCCTACCGCGGGTGGATCTGCCGCCGGGCCATTGTCGCCGGCGTCACCAACACCGTCGCTGGGGTTCAGCTTCGAGTTTGAGCTTGAGGCCAGACCCCAGCGACGCAGAAGGAGCTCCGACGAGACCGCGTCGGAGGAGGCGAAACGATATTGCCTCGACCCGCCGCGGCCACAGCGCGACAGCGCGCCGCGGGGTCGGGGTACACCGATGTCGCCGACCTTTGCCGGCGCGGTCCGCCGAACACCGCCGCAGTCACCGACACCGCCGCAGTCACCTACACTGCCGCCAACACCCAAGGTAATCGCGGGGGCGAGTACTACAAGCTTGCCCCCCGCACCTAACACAATAATCCCCCCCCCCATCGCCGCAACAAGTGCCGAAGCTTCGGCGAAGCAATCGTCGCAGCAACGGAAGGGGAAAAACGCTAAGAAGCCTAGGTACCCGCCGCTGGTAGTGGAGACGCTACCAAACTGGGCGGCTCATTTCCGGGCCATTCACGGGCTACTGAGCCGGCCCCCAAATGCTCGTCCTTATGGGACCGGGGTAAGGTTCACCCCGGACTCAGAGAAAGAGTATAGGCTGGTCCAGCGTTACCTGACTGGCCTGGAGAAGAGCGCTGGAGTCAGCTGGTTTGCGTATTCGCTACCAGCGGACAAAAACCTCAAGATCGCCATACGGGGCCTACCGGCGGACACGGACTCGAAGGAGATTGAGGAGGAACTCCGGGTGTTGGGATACCAGCCGGAGTACGTGCGCCATATCAAGGGCACACAAGGACTACCCGGCTGCGTATTCCACGCAATACTAAAGAAGACCCCGGACGTCAGACAAATCTATGACACCACCGTGTTCATGTACATGCGTGGTGTCAAGATCGAAGCTTGGCGAGGAAAACGCGGGCCCGCACAGTGCCACCGGTGCCAGCGGTTCAGACACAGTTCGCACCAGTGTCACCGACCGCTCGCTTGTGTGCGATGCGGAGGCGAGCACGCGGCACGCGACTGCCCGCGCCCGCGGGAAGAGGCGGCCATCTGCGTCAACTGCGGTGGTCCGCACCCCGCGAGTAACATCAAGTGCCCCGTGTTCGAGAGGGAAACCCGGAACAAGCGAGCGGGGACCGTCGCCATAACGGCCAAAACAGGAAGATCAACAGGGCCATTACCTCAAATGGCCACTGTGGAGGCAGACGGGCCGACGCTTATGGCGGCGGCAAACGAGCCCACCCAACCTGGACGCCAAGCCTCCTCCTCAGGGCGGAGAAAGAAAAAGCGCGGGGGGAAGGGAAAGAAGAAGGCCCCCGCCCCGGCGGCGGCAGCACAGGAAGAGCTCCCTAAGGCCGCCCCTGCCGATAACATTGCGCAGGTTGCGACAACAAAGGGAAAAATAACATTGTTGAGCGAACCTACAGGTAGCGACAAACCGCTACAGCGGCAACCAGAGGAAACTCGTAGGTTCGCTCAAAAGCCGCATGGCGCCGCCACCATCGCAACGAGAAATGCGAAAGCGTCACGGCCAATCACAGAGCAGGGAAGCTTCCCGGCCGTGACGAGTGGCGGCGCTACCATCGCTAGGCAGCCCGACACAAACTCAGCTACATCCAAAAGAGAATTCACAACCTGCGCAATTAAGCTTCTGATGGACCTCATCAGAGCTATACGGCAGGGCCGAGACATAGAGGCGGTTATCCTCGACGGTTTGGCCACATTGCTAGCGCTGTGTGATGGCTAAGCCGTTGAGGATAATACACTGGAACGCCCGCGGCCTTAAGGATAAGGTCGCCCCTCTCCGCCACCTCCTTCGGGATCAAGACATCGACGTGGCGCTAATCAGTGAGACACACCTGGGACCTGAGGATAGGGTCAGGTTCCCGGGTTTCCACGTCTACCGGAAGGACGAAAGATCGGCACAACAAATCCGATACCGTGGTCTGGCGGTACTTGTGAGGCGTAGAGTCGTCCATCAAGAGCTCCCCTTGCCGTCACTCAGCACTTTTTACGCGCTGGGTGTGCAGCTGCACGTCACCGGCGAGGACATCAACATTTACGCGTGTTATAAACCGCCCGCGGCTCCCCTAGATGTGGTAGAGCTGCGGGCGCTTGTAAACGCGTCCAAACACGCGACCATCCTTGCCGGCGACCTAAATTGCAAGCACCCGGCGTGGAACTCAGTGTTGACGACCACAGGGGGGCGGCGGCTCTTCGCGGACGCGGAAGCCTTCGGGTACGTGGTATCCGGCCCGGAGACGCCCCACCCACTACCCAGATGCAACCCGGTACATGCCGGACGTGCTAGTCCACAGAGGGCTACGCTGCCAGATCACGCAACATGTGAGTTACAGTCGGACCACCAACCTGTACTCGTCGTTCTATCGGGAATGCCGACCCGACTGAAGCCATTAGCGCCACGTCGAATCACCGATTGGACGGTGTTCACAGAAAAGATGGAGACCACCACGCCGACTCGGCCTATTGTTTCCTCCGTGGACGTAGATCAAGCGGCGGATGACGTCACTGCTTGCATACAGTGCGCCCTGGAAACGGCGACTGCAGTGCAGCCGCAAGGGAGAGGGCTTTTGCCGCCCTTGCCGGCGCACATTATTGCAATGATCGCCGTGAAAAGGCGCCTTCGCAAGCAGTGGCAACAACTACGATGCCCGACACTCAAGACCAAACTCAACCGTCTCGCGGAGAAGGTAAAGGCCGAGTTAACGGCCCATACCGCCGCGGGCTGGGAGGAGAGAATAGACGCAGCTACGGATAGCTGGCCGTCTGTACACAGATTGTGCCGCCAGCTGACGAATACCCCAGCCCCGGTGCGCCCTCTACTCAACAGCGACGGGGCGCTTAAGTATGTAGCGGAGGACCGGGCGGAGGTCTTCGCCGAGCACCTGGAGCGTCAGTTCCGCCCTAACCCGACCGCCGACACCGAGCATGTCGCAGCAGTCGAGAAGCACTAGGAGACTATTTCGCAACGCCGATAGCTCCAGAGGAGGACCCTATCTTCTTCTCGCCTGGCGCAGTTAGACGCGCCATCCTAAGAACGAAGCCCAGGAAGGCCCCCGGTGCTGACGGTATCACCAACACAGTGCTGCGCCACCTGCCGTTCCGTACGGTAGCGGCGCTGGCGCGCCTGTTCACGGCGATGCTGCGCACGGGGGTCTTTCCCACCTCGTGGAAGGAGGGGCGCGTCATAATGCTGCCCAAGGCGGGGAAGAACATAGCGAAGCCGGAGAGCTATCGGCCGATCGAACTCTTGCCGACGGTCTCCAAGGTGTTCGAAGTACTCCTGCTGCGACACCTACAACAGCATATTGCCCCACGCCCGGAACAATTCGGCTTCAGGGCGGAGCATAGCACGACGCTTCAGTTGTCGAGGGTACTGCACCTTCTGACGACCGCATTAAATAAAAAGGAATGCTCGGTGGCAGTATTCCTCGTCATGGAGAAGGCCTTCGACCGTGTATGGCACGAGGGCCTAATACACAAGTTGGCCACGTCCGACGCGCCCCGTCGCGTTGTAAGGGTGGTCTCCTCTTTTCTGTCCCACAGGACCTTCAAGGTGGTGGTCGACGGGGCGCTATCCGGTGCCCGCCCAGTGATGGCTGGCGTGCCTCAGGGCAGCTGCCTCTCGCCGGCGTGTTACTCACGTTACACCGACGACATCCCCACCACTCCAGAGGCGACGCTCGCGCTGTATGCCGACGACGCCGCGTACATTGTTAACTCGCTTAATGCGAAGTACGCGGCGGTCAAAATGCAGCGCGCCCTCGACCTACTTCCCGATTGGCTGTCGAAGTGGCGGCTATCGGTTAACGTGAGTAAGACGCAGGCAATGGTCACTGGATCGGCGCCTCTCCCACCACCTTTGAAGCTACATGGAGCCGCCGTCGATTGGTCGCCCCGGGTCAAGTACTTGGGTGTGACCATCGACCGCCGCCTCACGATGGGGCCCCATGTCCGCAAGGTCGCCGCACAGGGTAAGGTCGCCCGCAACCTCCTCAGGCCCGTGCTCTCATCCCGCATCCCGGCGCGCGTCAAGTTGGGCGTGTACAAAACGTACGTGCGCCCAATCTTGACGTACGCCGCCCCAGCGTGGTTCGCCCTTACAAAGGAGTCGAGCCGTAGGCTGCTCCGCGCGCAACAGAACCTTGCGCTGCGGACCATAGTCGATGCTCCTCGCTTTGTGAGGAACGATGTACTCCACCGGGATCTCGGGATTGAGAGCCTGGATAAGTTTGTGAGGCGACTCGCGAAGGTGATGTTCGCGCGTGCCGACGCTTCTGCCTGGCCTCATGTCAGGCAGATAGCGCCACTGCACGCGCGCCCACCTGACGCGCGACCCCTGCCCCGCGACCTGGTAGCGGACACGTGACCCCATCCCACCGGATTGACGCCTCAAGTAAGCCGCACCCAGGTTACACGCGGCTCACTCAATATAATAAGACTCTACAGATGTACACATACATCTGTTGCGCGGCGTGTTCTAGGTTAATATATTACCTATACCTAACCTATACTACACAGACGCCTACACAACACGTGCGAGCGCGACGCGGGCCGCGAAGCACGTTGACACTGAGCGGTGTTACACTACAACACAAGCCGCTCACACAAACACGACTGCTTATCCCTCAATCCGTAAACGGCTAGATCTGTGAGCGGGGCGAGGGAAAGCTACATATCTACCTGTAGGTGCGTCGAGTCGGCATCTCTGTCGCTGGTCGTCTTCGTTGGGCCTCCCCCAGGCAACTGGGGGTCTCACCTGGCGGGGACAGACCGCCGGGATGTCGTGAAGAAGCGCGTACAGAAATACTCATAGCAACCATTCACACAGACGCACTTTGCCTGCGTCAATTCCACAGGCCGCCCGAGGCAAATATATTGAAGGGCCCGTAGTAGCGGGCCACTGTGTTGCTTCCGCGGGCAAAGGGCGAAGCCCTAACCCCGCACGCCACGCCCCCTAACGGGGGCGTCGACATCTCGACTAGGTATATTATAAGTAGTAAGGGATTACATCGCTGATAAAAATGCTTGGCTCAATGCTGGTCCTGCTCCACAACCACAACTATTTGATTAACATTTGAAAATACTGTTGGAGCTGCTGAAGAGTTTAAGACCATCTTTGCATTGTATAAAATCAATTTCCTTTGTATTATATAATTTCAGAGCACAGGTGTGAGTACTATGTACTAAAGAGCTAACATTTACCGGGTAATACGTCTTTTATTGACTTGAATGTGCCCTGGCGGCTGTGAGTATGTCATGCTCACTCCAGATGTCTCGCTGATGGTGGCGCGTGTGTTGGATCATTTAGCTCCCTTCGAAATGGTTGAGCTGAATGGTGCTAATCCATGCGTCATGTTCGTGAACGGGCGCCGTCAGTTGGGACTGGTCAACTCTTAGCTGCCTTGGCAGATTTTTTGAATTGTTCTTTGTTTTATATTTTTATTACGGACGCTTTTAACGTGCCCGTCTTTCTACATTGTTCTCACATGTTTAATTTCAACATGAATGATGTAACCAATACTTTGTAACAATTTATGGTATGGTTTCGGTCGGCCCGGGTACGTTAACAGTACGAGAGCGGTTAAAAGAGTGTCCGTTAGACTTGTTCTTGCTCGGTCATTGAACGGATCGCTCCGATCTAGTACAATCTGTGAAACGTACTAGTTCAGCCTTCTAGTACTATTAGTACACTAACTGAATGAAGAGTATTACGAGTGCTTGGATGGTATCACAGGCTCATAGGTGTTTACATCGAACTTTAACAATTAAATCGTATCTACTATCTAAACTAAATTTTAAATGGAAACTAACTAGAACGTAGGTACTTATTATTCTAAGAAAACAGAAAATATCTTTTTTTAATCGGTAAGCTCGCATGCCTATAAGTTTCGAAAGAAATAAAGCAAAATACTTAAACTGTTTTCGTAATAATAAAGATCTAAACACCTTGGCATATCAGAGTTATGAAGTTGTAAGTTTGAGAAGTCAGAGTGATACAGGAGTCAAGAGTGCGTCTAGTTCCTCGCTCCCTCGCAACCGGTCTGTTTCCTGCGCGATCCATGAATCGAGAAATGCGTGATCTCTGCTCTGCGAATCCAAGTCCGAGCGACCGATCGGACGGAACGTGATCGAAACGAAGTACTAAATGACCGAAGTACTATTAAGCTTACGGAATAGTTCATTCTAGTACAGTGTCGTGAATGAATTCTTAATAGTACATAGTACATGTACTACACAAGCCTAGTGTCCGTGGAGTTTCTTGCCTGTTCTTCTCCATAGGTACCTACTACGCTTTGGAATGAGCAACTAGCTTCATATTTCTGACTGACCGATTCCTTGACAATACAAAAGTGCCTGTAAATGGTTTAATTGAAATATATGCTTTGAGTTTGAGTTTGAGTTTGAGATCAACGTGAATGCCCATCATCGCCTTAAACATTACGGAAATTATTCCGAAAATTATAGCGATAAATTGAGTGGCCATATTTGAACGGTCAACATCAATGCTCATTTAATTGGCGATAAAAATGGCGGTAATGCTCCTTCTTTGAATTTCAAGATGGATGTTGACACTGCTACATTGTATTTTTTTCAATTCGGATATATATATATATATATTTTTTTTTTATGTATGTTCGGTAAAATAAAATTTTGCAAATCTGTCTTTAATGACGGAGTTAAGTCATTAAAACAGATTTGCAAAATTTTATTTTTATTTGAAAAGGTTTACTTTCGAGGTGGTCCCATTGTCATCAGGTCAGGATCTGATGATGGGATCTTGGAAAAATCAGAGGAACTCTTCAAATATCATAGAGATTTGAGTATTTTATAGTAACTAGTGCAGTTGCTCTTGAAAAGCACCATTTGGTGAAGTGGAACTGATGATGAAGACCACAGATGGCCATCAGTATAATATTATAATAAGTATATCACGGGCTGCAATTCGATTACTCTAATATGGTTGCCGACCAATTTATGCTCGTCACAATGCATATGGAGAAGTGGAGCTGATGCTGATCTCCTGAAGTACCAGGAGAACTCCTCAACGATGAACGTTCCTGCATCGGGAAAAGCAATATTTTGTAAAAGGTGATGAATAGTTGACATTATGCTATTGTAACTTAGATAAATTACAAACTGATCCACTAAAAGGAAATAAATAAAAACATTTTTACAAAAAAAACAACCGACTTCCAAAAAACACTATTAGCAGAGTCTTTCATAGAAAAACAAAATACAAATTTTCGTGTAGCTATACCAGCCAAAGTTCGTCTATTAGTTACTTTACGATATTTAGGTACAGATAGTTACATTTTTGTAACTTTTCTGTCTCGGATCCCACAAACATGGCTCTGTTTTCAGAAGTTCAAGAAGCTCTACTTGTGGCTACACCTACGGTGAACGTCCATGATCGATTCATCGCGATAATCAACGGTGTTTCCCGTTGGTGTGGCTCCAGCAATAGGGATCCACACGCAATGCTCAGCGCAGATGTCACCAGCGGCGGGATGGCCGCTGTCAAATCATTTTCGCTTTGTTTACATCAGTGTATTTTGTTATTTTATGTGTTGAAACCGATCCATCATCGTTATTGCTAACATATAGTGTTCCTGGAAGCATAAAGAATTGAAAGATGAACTAAACAAACGAGAAGCAAGGATTACTGGAAAGAAATCAGATTTTATTGAGAAGTAGACTTCTATCTAATAAAATATTTTTTATCAGTGCTAGGCTCTACATTTGGATTTTTTTTTTTTCTTGTAACGTGTTAATTCTTACTTGATTCATGGTAGGAAAATTTACGAAAATTGAGAGAACATTACTTTTAATTATAAATAGTATTCTTTATTTTTTAGGTGATCTATGACTGAAATTTTAATTTCGGTAATCAAACTCAAACTCAAAGCATTTATTTCAATTAAACCATTTACAGGCACTTTTGAATTGTCAAATAGTCGCGTCAGTTAGTCAGAAAGTTGAAGCTAGTTGCCCATTCCAACACGTAGATCTTTATAGAGAAGAACGGGCAAGAAACTCCAAGGACACTGTTTTATATAGAGAAAATTACAAAATCCTGGGTACATTATTCTTGTTGCTTCTTTATGTGAGAACAATGTACAAAAAATAATCAAAACAATTCAAAATAAAAGATTAAAAATAAGTCATGGCAGATAAGAGATGACCAGTCACAACTGACGGCGCCCGTTCACGAACATGACGCGTGGATCAGCACCATCCAACTCAACCATTTTGTAGGGAACCGAATGATCCAACACACTCGCCACCATCAGCGAGACATTTAAGTGAGCATGACATACTCTCAACTGCCATGCTCTTTCAAGTCAACATACATCTTTAATAACATAAAAAATATATAAAACGGCTCCATGGTACTCACATTTACAAAATTTTTAAAAATGCTTCTAAATTATACAAAACTAATTTGCAATGTATTTGAGAGATTAATAGAATGTTACTACCAAAAATAAAGAAACTCATTATCTATTGGAGTATTCAACAATTAAAACTTGTTTAAATAAAAAATAAACATTAATTGAGTTTGTAATGTCAGAAAAAATAAAAAGGAGAAGCAACTCTTCCAAACATTAAAATTTTTAACTAGTGAGCCCAAGTGGCTGTGGAGCAGGACCAGCATTAAGCCAAGTTTTTTATCTATGATATAATCATCCAACTTATAATATGCTTGTCTACATAGTGTGCGTTTAATGCATGTTTTAAATTTCTTCTCATTCAGTTGAAGAATATCGAGTGATATTTCATTATAACATTTTACGCAGTAGGTACCCCATAAAAGTAGTGTGCACTTTAGACAATCTGAAACGTGGTTGATCTAATTTGTTCCTATTTCTAATGTTAAAATTATGCCTGTCACTTATCTTACTAAAAAGATGTAGATTTTTCCGAACATACATAATGTTTTCATATATATACTGACAAGGTACCGTCATGATATTAATTTTCTTAACCTTATTGGCGCAGCCGTGAGGCACACACTTGTCAAAAGATTAAAAAGATTACTATCACTTTTAGTTTGTTTGTATTCTGTGTTTCACGAACTGTGTCCAAATAAACGTTTTCTTTCTTTCTTTCTTTAGTTGTACTCTTTTAGTTTCCCACTTTTTTTAGCGTAGTATCTTTAGGAAATAAATGAACACCGGCTTAGTAGTTTAGTACATCCTGGTAGAGCATACATAAGCATATTACGAGAAAAATTAAATTGACTGAATGATAGGTTACAAAATGTATGGAATTGACAGCTTTCAATGGCCATGTCGACGATGCGCCACCTATCATGATAAAATGGCAGTACAGATCCTCATTGTAATTACTCCGTTATTTATAGCTTTAATTATCGGAGTAATTACCGCGTTGTTTATGGCGATGTTGGGCATTGACGTTGACCGTTGGTGTGGCCCCAACATTACACACGCAGTCAGTTTCATCGCCGTTCGCCGGCAACTCTCTGGCTATTTCCAATTATTTAAATTAGGCTATTGTTATAATCTTACGTCTTCATCACACAGATTTTGACATCGCTAGCGAAAAGTAGCGATTATTCGGCTGTAAAACATCCAGTCACATCACTAGATTATTTCCCCACCCCTGTTTCTATACAACTTTTGAACGTATTCCTGTTAAATAGTTAATAATAATTAATGTTCCGAGACCTAAATAATATTATTATTGACTATTATTTTGTAACTTTTATAAAATATTTCGCTGTAAATTAATTTACGTGGCACGAAACACTATAATATTAGTAAAAAAAAAAAACTCTAATGTCAAGACAAGACAACCTGTCAATAAACAGCTGCTTTTCCCAGCTTTTCCTGAAACTTAGAATTCAGATCGATTTTGTACTGTCTGCAAGAAACCGGAGAAACCGTAAAAGTAACCAAAGACCCGTTCTGTAACAAATTCCTTTAATACTTATGTACTACGTGAAAGTAGCTTTAATGTTCGGTGTAACAACAAGGTTTCTTTAAACGTCAAAATAGATTTTCTAAGATTTCTGGTTTGCAAACGGTTTATTTTAAAGCCAACTTCAATGGCTAAAGATGTTGCTTCCTATTTTACTGGAGAAGACAGGTATGTATCGTTTTACAAGCCCTTCAAAAGTCAAATACTAGTAATATTTACTACAACTTGATACTAGGTTATTGGTACTGTGGTTTTTTTTTGCATTATTGCATAGTAAAGCTGTTTATTAATTCAATGGAATGAGAAAAAACTTAATATAAACATTGTTTCAGCATAAAAAATCACAAATTAATATATCCTTCTGCATCAAGAAACCAAGATCCAATACTACAGGTTTTGAAAAGGTTTATCATCTGTGATGTTGAAAATATTGAGGATGAAGAGAGCCCATTATTCCTGGAGATAGCAGCAGGCTCTGGACAACACTTGGCACATTTTGCACCGCACTTCCCTGGAGTTAGGTTCCAACCAACTGAAGTAGATGATACTTTGTTAGGCAGTATAACTTACTATGCTGAAAATTGTCCTACAAAAAATATACTGCCACCAAAACTTATTGATATATGTCAAAAATTCTCGTTTTATGGTTTAGAGGAAAACAGTGTTGACTATATGTATAATTCTAACATGATTCACATTAGCCCATATGCATGCACAGTTGGATTGTTTGAAAATGCTGGAAATTATTTAAAATCAGATGCTCTTATGATAACCTATGGACCATATAGTAAAGATGGTGAAATAACGCCTGAGAGTAATGTTCAATTTGATGCATCACTTAGAGCACGTAATTCAGCTTGGGGTCTAAGAGATATTGCAGATCTAATAAAATTAGCAGAAAATAATAATTTGTCCCTAATGGATACAGTAGAAATGCCTTCTAATAACAAAACCTTAATATGGAAGAAAAACTAAAACGTGTGTCCAGATTTGTAATAAATATAATGATACTGCCTGTATGTATTCCTAATATACAATAGACTCCTAATATAGAATATACTTATACAGTACAATCTGCTTTATATTTTTTAATACTGCTGTTGAAAAAAACTATTAATCCCTATCCTTTATATCATTAACTGCCTGAGCGCATAAAAAGGGGTTTTTATGCTTTATGCCTTTTTATGCTGCCAGTCTGGCGACTGGCAGCGAAGTAGTATGCAGGCCTAGCGCTTAACTTGTCAAAAGTATGCGCTGATATCAGGACACTATAATTTTACGTGTCATTGACTCTGGCAGGGCCACCATCAGGGATTTTAATGACCACGTTGAACGCGTGGGACACGCCTGCTCGCTTCATCCCTGTTGTGAGCATACACCTTGTCATTTTGCTTATTGGAGCTCTCTTCGACTGTAAAATTTTTTTCATCTGAAAATAAGATTTCGCGGTACTTTTTTCTCGCGTACCGCGCTTCATCGTTGAAATCTATTTTTTTTTCAAACGAGCATTCAGGAGGTGTGCTGTTCTTTTATGGTAAGCACGTAGCCCGAGGTCTTCATTCAACACCCTTTTCACCGTGGTTCTGTTTAAATCCATCTGAAGAGCCAACAGTTTTTGCTTTCGCACGGGATTTCTTTGAATTCGCGCCTTGATGGTTTTGATCACCACTGGATTACGAACCTTACGAATTCGACCACTCCTCTCTCTGTCTTCTATGATTTTGAATCTTCCTCATATCGTTTAATAGCGCGAGAAACGAGCCTTTGTGTTATTTTCTAGTTTTTCAGAAGTTTAAAAATGTTACTTGCAGCGTATCCACAACGATGCAACGCAATTACAGCGACTCTTTTTTTGTGTCCACTGCATCACTGCATGTTAAAAACGAAAGAAAATTCTACAAAACCTATGTTTTTAAATCGTGAAACATTCAAAATTCGAACAAAAATTGATTTTTGCGTCAGTATTCCAAATTCAAAATTCTAAACCTATGACCTTCGATCAATAATGCACTAGATACACTATCCCATACAAAAGTTCTCCTAAAACTGTCGCCAATTGTGTTTACGTAATTCTAGTTTAAATAAATATACATTAATGTAAATTCAACCTTAAATGCAAGGCTTAAAGTTGTATTCACAAAGCTATGTACAAAAAACAATAAAGTCAAACATACATCAAAACAAATTCAACCTTACACGCATGTTTTAAAGTTCGAATTACAAAGTGCTAATAAAAGCAATAAAAATTTATGACCGAGGCTCGCCGCTTGGACAAGGAATGAGTGGAGTCGAACTGTGTAATATATTTTTGTTCATACCTTCGATCAATAATAGTACTAGAACAAAGATACGTCGCTGGAGTGGCCACGTTTGTACACACTTTAGTACATTTATATTTCTTTATATGAAATACAGAAAGAAATAATTCATACTAACAAATTCAGTTTATTATAAGCCTTGACACTCAAACATAAAGTTTAATTACAATGGCAAAATTAAATCTTTCTGTCGTCGGAGAAACAAATATAATGTCATGTGTCATGAAAATTAAAAGTTATTTTTATATGAGTTCAAAAATATTTATTGTTACTGTTGTACTGTTTTTAGTAATCTACGCCTTTGCGTGTTTCCAGTTATGTCCAATCTATTAAAATGAATCGAACAAATTGTCAAATTTTTATAAGGCTATTACTATTAATATTTCTATTGATATCTATTAATATTTCTTATCCTCTTTCTTTCGCGGAAATCTACAAACAGAAATAAATTATAAAATAACAATACTACACCATGCATTCCCTGTTCCAGAACAGTCGATGTTTGGTACAATAGTTGGTAGTTGTCACAAACATTGGTCAAACTATCATAATATTTGCTAAATGATTTATATTTACTATTTAATTGTTTTTATTTTATGAAAATCACTTATTGATAATAAACTTACGGAAAAAAAAATATTCCTTCCAAAATCTTGGTGTTACGGTGGTTATTTACATATTTTTTGAACGCGTACTGCGGCATTTTTACGTCTTAACGTTGGCTATGATTGGACCATACTAATTTGAAATAAGACCACAACCGAATTTGTGCTCTTATTTTTCGTTCCGTTTTTGAAGCGCTTACCGGGAATCTAGTGCATTATTGATCGAAGCCTATGACAGTATTTATGACCCGACTACGTATATTTAAACATAATTATGTAAAATATGTATAGGTATAAATCTACATATTTACATAACACTCATAATATGAGTGTTATGTAAATAAGTATAATGATTCCCGAATCGGGACTAAAGTTATATGCTCTGTGTAGGGGCCCGTCTGTGTGGTAGGCATGGGTTCGATATATCAAAACGTAACTTATATCGGATATGTGTTTATTATCATACCATATCGATATCTAAATATACATAACCGTTTTCACAAAAACTTCATCGAGCTATGGCTTATCCAAAGCGCAACAACGAAAACGAACTACGAATAATGTCGAATAAATAATAACGAACAAAACGCAAACTTCACATCACGAGCGATATGACATCGACGGTTTTTATTCGCTTTGTCTCTGTCTTACCATTCAATGTTTTACTGGCGTAAAAGTGATGAAGCGAATATTACGTAACTTCGGCTAGTGATTGGTTATTTGGTTAATAATAGTGCGTGCGTAATATCTATATCCTAACGCGCTAGCAATAAGGTCTAGTTTCTATTTATTTAGTTACAACAAATATTCCATAAGTTAGCAACTTTCCGGCGGCTACTCGATATCAGGGAGAAATTCATTCTTTAAACTAGCCCTACGTTCAATAGATTTATGGTTGAATTTATGTTGTTGGAATAAGAAATTGCATCGAATTAATTTTGATTTGTATTTTTTAGACAGTTTTGTTTTGAGTTGCACTTGACCTTGGTGACACGTGCCCTACTTAACGATAATTCTTTGCCTTTTTTTAGTTTTATAGTTTGTATTTAGGTACTTATTGTAAATAAAAAGTAAATTTTTCAACATTTCTTAATGCAAATTCTTAATTCATCCAGAATGAATCAATCAATAACGTAGAAAAAAAAATAAAAAATAATAATATTCAATCATTGTAAATAAGAAGATTTTTAAATGCGCCAGAAAAGTTAGCTTTTAATAATTGACATAATTATAGTATGTTTTCAAAAAGTTTTCTGCTAGTCCTAAGCCTAAATTAAAGCATGAAGGGAAATCGTCGTACTTACAAGAAGCTAAACTGATAAATTTATTATTTTTAAACTTTAAAAAACGAAAGCACTTATATCAATGTGTTAACGGTAAAAGTGTGAGTTTGCGTTTCGTTCGTTTCAGTTACTTGTGCAAATCGTACTACTGATATCGATATCTGAAAACGGTTTTCAATATCGATATGAAAACTGAATATCGGTTACATATCCGTTAGCAACTAAATACGAAAACGCCCATGACAGTGTGTGGGAACCTTTTTTTTTTTTTTTTTTTTTGGCTGGGAAATCATCAAATGACTCCTCCCGCTCTGGGCGGAGCGAGAGGGAGTGTCAGACTTTTACTGACTAAAACCCACCCGTGTTCCTTCCGTTGCCTGTGTGCCGGGGCCGCGATATCCCTTTCGGACCAACTCGCAACCCTGGCAGGCATTGGCCCTTACGGACCCCGTCAGTTGGTGCTGACATCTCTTTGAGGCGCGCGTGGAACACAACGTGCCGTCGACCCGGGCCTGGTCCTAATCGGACGGCGAGCTACCCATTGCCCACCGTCCGCAAGCCCGCGCCTACGGTGGCCGGAAGTCGGCTCGCGACTCCCGACGCCCGGGGCGTCTCCTGCGGCGACTAGGGGCGCGAGGGCGCGCATCTTGCATTTCCCTCACGCGCTCCGCCTCCTCCTTCGCGAGCATCACTGCTTCGCAGAAGGAAGTGACGGCTTCCCATGCACTCTCGCTCCGGACCATGGCCTGAACCAGGGCCGGACGCGAGAGATCGCCGCTGCCGATCGCCTCCGTGAGGACACGGCGGTGCCCCGCCCAAGCCGGGCAGACCTCCACCGTATGCTCCACCGTGTCCTCCGGGCGATCCACACAATGGTAACACCCGGGCGTTTCCTCCCGCTTTATCCTGAACAGGAACCTCCCGAAACAACCGTGTCCGGTGAGGACCTGCGTCAGGCGGAAGGTGAGGACGCCGTGGCGCCTCTCTAGCCACTCCTCAAAGAGGGGCCTTACCGCCGCAATTGTGGCGTGCCCAGCGCTGGGTTGCGACAATCGCACTCTCCATGCCGCCATGAGATCCCGCCGGAGCTCTGTCCGCTGTGCCGTGATTTCTCGCGGCAGCGGAGTTACACCCCGGCGTTTCGCCTCCTCGCGCAACTCCCACATGTGCGCGAGGACTTTTGCCTCCAGATCCCATGGCGGTAGTCCGGCAAGGAGGCTCGCCGCCTCACGGGAGACCGTGCGGTATCCTCTGACCAGCCTAATGGCCATGACCCTTTGGGACGCGTTCAATCGCTGGGCTGGTTGCAGCCTTAATGAACGCGCCCACACCGGTGCCCCGTAAAGGGCCATGGACCGCACGATCCCCGCGTAGAGCCTCCGGCAGGAGGCGTTTGGACCCCCTAGATTGGGCAGAAGCCGCTTCAAAGCAGCCCCAGCCCTCTGCAGTTTGGGAGCCAAACGTCGGAAGTGCTCCACGAAGTTCCACCGGCTGTCGAGGACGAGTCCCAGGTACTTCATCGTCGACTCGACACCGATGTGAACCCCTCCCGCCGTTATCTGGGAACCCGACAGCGGCGCGTTCCGAGGACCATAGAAACACATGGCCTCGGACTTGTGCAAGGCCACCTCGAGTCCCAGTTGCCGGATCCTATCGACGATTGTCGCAACCCAACGTGTCGCTAGTTCGGCCGCCGCCTCATGCGGTTCGGCCGCCGCCTCATGCGTGTGGCGTACTGTGTGGGTACCTTAGACTATCAATCGGGCAGGTCCGCGGATACTCAATCAGTTAATGTGTAACGAAATCTGGCAACACTGATTTGTCAATTATAAACCTATTACGACTGAAAAACTTGTATCTATCTATGGTCATGAATAAAAACTCAGAAAAATACTCTGTGAATAAAAATTATAAAAAAAAAAAGTGTTTTTATTTTGTGTCAAGTGTTGCCGTCAGCGTACATTTTACACATTTGACGTACCTTGTAAGCCTCCCATGTGTAATGTGTAATGGGGTCTATTCTACGTACCTTTTCAACTTAACATCCGAAGTCATGTGTAAAATCGTGGTTTAAAGACTATTTTAAGTACCTTTTTTGAAACCGCCGCCAACACGTGAAAACGAGATAGCATCTGCGGTTCCAAGTTGTAGGCTATGAACATTGTATCTTGTATCCGACCGGCCCGAGCGGCGCGCTCTTTCGGTGCGCTCACCAAGTTAAAACAGACACAGAACCGTCACAGAACACGAGAACACTACTCTACTCACAGGGCGCGCTTGTTTGGGCACGCCACAATTGTGGCGATAAGTCCCCTCTTTGAGGAGTGGCTAGAGGCGCCACGGCGTCCTCACCTTCCACCTGACGCAGGTCCTCACCGGACACGGTTGTTTCGGGAGGTTCCTGTTCCGCATAAGGCGGAAGGAAACGGCCAGGTGTCACCACTGTGTGGAACGCCCGGAGGACACGGAGCATACGGTGGAGGGTGAATGATTTTAGCAAAAGCATTGCTTATGTACCGTTTGAACCCAAAATTTACCTTTTCAGCGCTGGATATGTACCTTTTGGGAACTCAGTTGCGGCAACAGTGTTGCCATATATACAGATTTCTCCGTATTTATACAGATTTTCGATTTATGATACAGATATGCACTGGATACAGATTTTTATACAGAATTTTCTAATTCTATTGATTAAATAGCCATAATCTGCTTTAAAACGGAACTTAGGTAAATATATCGTAATTGGTGGTACTGTACTGGTCAGTCAGTGGCCAATTTCACTTATTTTTCAAATGGGGAATCCGCCAATTACTTTAAAAAATTTCGTGTTCTACAAAATACTGCGTTCTCGTGATGCATTTATCGTAAATAATTAATTCCGTACAAACTTTTAATGGTAATTGATATTGATCCCAAAAATCTGACAACCAGTCTTATCAAGGAGTATCGTGTTACCCAGTAACTATGTCGTGGAGGTCGAGGTCGAGGTAGGTGATGAATCAAACCTATTCTCTTCTTTTTCAAAAGAAGCAGAATAAAGTAATTTGACTGCATACGGTATGTAGGTATATTATTCTGTTTCGGTTCTTTTGACCATTCATACAGATTTAATACAGATTTTAGCAGTTTCTACTACAGATATAAGGTTCAATGCATCTGGCAACACTCAAACGTCAAATGATTAATCAATCATCCGTTGTCATTTTGCATTTTTAAGATTTTACGATCTTAGTTTATTAAGTTTGATTGTCTATATTATAGTGAAATTAATTGATTTATAGCTTTGTAAAATGGCAAAGCGACCAGCCTCAGAAGCTTTTCATGTTGAAGAAGTTATAAAGAAATCGGAAGGTAAAAAGCATTCGCTAGATTCAGATGAAGAGGACAGTGGTGCTGAGGAAGAAAGAAATAATGTTCTCCATGCAGACGACATCGAAGGTGAAGAAGACGGAGTTGCTGGAATGGAAGGTGAAGTGAGTACATACTTAAGATTTGGATATTACGTATACATTTTATTGATCTATTCGGTCAATACGGTCATATCTTTATCCGTATAATCTTAAGAGTTTTATATTTCCTTTAAAAACGAATGTAGACCTAATATGTTAGTTGTTATCCAGTCCAGAGTTGTGAAGTCAGCAGGAATAAGCCTAGTTAACCTAACCCTAACACACAATCAATCAGCTAATTGGAAATGAGTACTGACTGTTGATTTGATTGTGATGATTCACATAAATACAGTATGTTAACATATTATGGTTGTAAGATATAAAACAGCTTATTATATACAGCTAAATCAATCAAATCAATAAAAATCATGTCTTATTTATGCATCTATACAAATAAATAAAATTGAAGTGTCTGTTTTTAGTGTCAAAATAACAGCTTTTTACTAAATGCAGAATATTTATAGCAGATGTTTTATGGAGTAACTTAGGCTACTTTTAATTTAGAAAAAGAATTTGGGTTCATGCGGGCGAATCCACGGGCAGCAGCTAGTTGTAAATAAAATACATGTTTCATTTGTCACAGGAGTAACACACACAAGGCAACCTCTGCAAATCTAGTAAATGAAAAAAAAAAGAAAGTAATTCTCTCAAATGTAGCAATGCTTAATATTTTATAGATGAATGTTCAAATAAATTAGAAAATGAGATTGTGGTCAAATATGTCAAAATTATTTTTATAACTACAACTTGTATTGCTACAGATTACCATCACTCCATTTAACATGAAAGAAGAACTTGAAGAGGGGCACTTTGATAATCAGGGCCACTATCACTGGAAAAAAGAGAAAGAAATAAGAGATGGATGGCTTGACAATATAGACTGGGTCAAAGTCAAGGGTAGGCCAGACGACAAGTACAAAGTGCACAAAGATGATGAAAATAAAGGGCTTGGGGAAGAATCCAGCAGTGAAGATGAAGAACCCGAAGAAAATTTTGATTTACTGGAAAACTACAAAGAAATTATTCAGCACATGAAGCCCAAAGAAACAATTGCAAAAACCCTTCAGCGCCTTGGTAAGAAAACAAGAACATTCAAATCTTAACTTTATTTCCAAACTAAAAACCTTAAAGTAATGACTATCTATATATGTTAATTTATTTTACTTTAAAATAAGACAGCCTAAAGCCATATCAGTTAAAGAAATGTTTCGAATATAAAGAATCTCACCATACTCATGCATAATATATATTGTAGAATGTTTCTATTTTTGTAGGTGCCAGTTCAAAAATATCAAGTGCTGAACGTTGGAAAAGGAAAAAAGCTGGCATTGTTGATGAAAACAGTACTATAGTAACTAGAGTAACAGAACTTGCCAACCAAATTTTGACTAAATTGGGCAACATGGACATTTACCAAGAAACTTATGAAAAAATTGGTGCTATAATAGCAAAACACGAAAATAAGAAAGAAGATACTGATTTGGATATGTATGCTGATGACTTTGATCAAAAGGAAAAGAATGTTTTGGATAAAAACAACCCTGAACAGAACAAAGGTGATGATGATAAGGATGAGGAAGAACAGCCAGAAATGAAATGGGAATTTAAGTGGAACCAAAATGATGAAGATATATCAGGGCCTCACTCTACTGAGCAAATGCATAAATGGTCAACAGAGGGATATTTCAAAACTGGTGTTTGGGTAAGAAAGCAAGGAGAAGACAGTCAATTCTACACTTCTAATAGAATAGACTTTGAATTATACATGTAAATTATGTGAAATAACTAACACAAAATTAAATAAACTTACATATTTGTAATAATAAAATAGTTTATTTTATACATATTTTTTCCGACTTTTAAATAACTTATCTGTTAAACTGTTAATACTGACATCAGTTAACAATTTAGCTATTTGATTGATTAAAACAATAAATAATGTGATCACTTGAACTATAACAAACTGTGATATAGATGTTCCAATTTCCAACCAGCTTCCAGTATTTTTCACATTGTACAACAACTGTATTCCCATTAAATTGGAATATATTAAAACAATGATAATTAAATAACCAGTTGGTGCCTGAAATTAAAAGAAAAAGTGATGTGATTATACTCATGTGACTATAAACAAACTTACTTTTTTATAATCTATATATATAAAAATCAATTGCTATTTGTGTGTCTCGCTAAAACTCGAGAACGGCTGGGCCGATTTAGCTGATTTTGGTTTTGAAATGTTTGTCATAGTTCAGGGAAGGTTTAAACGGTGAGAAAATTAGGGTAGGTAGGGTTTAGTGCTACCCGTGTGAAGTCGGGGCGGGTAAAGCTAGTATAATATACATACCTTAGTTAACTGTTGCACTGTTCTGAAACTACAAGCTACACTCAAAAATGGAGCTAAAGTTTTCAGCAATATGAGTGTAGTTATTACAAAAGGCTGAAACGATGTTATAAAGCAGGTCACCCATCTAACTTCAAATGAGTTCAATGATGCTATGTTTCCAGTCCCGAAAAATGCTAATACAATATATAATATCTGATGGAAAAATTAAGGATTTTTATTACGATAAAAATATATACCTATTAGAAAATGAATCTACAAAAAAAAGTATCACGATTTTTATAGTATTTTAGAAAGGATACGAAAAAGAATGCTCTTCTAAAATCTTGACTGCTTATTCCTCTCTCGATTGTTGTAAACGTACTCTCGTTATTCTTTTCGAAACTGCTTTCTATTAGCTGTAAATAAAATCGATAAAACTATTACTTTTATAGATTTTATTTAAAAAAATACTACTTAATAGAAGTAAACCCATTTTTTATTTTACCTTATTATTGTTTATATGCAGCAGTTTACATTCAATATATATCCAACATGTTAGATTAAAAATCAAAGCAACTATGAATAGACCTTCATGGGAGACTGATAGAAGAAGGTAGAAGTTTAAGATGGATGTATTTATTGCCATTATGCGACATACCAGTCTTCTTGAAAACAATAGAGGTAGCACTAAAGAAATTGCTGAAATTTTGAATATGTAAATTAAACATTGATCTTAATGTATGGTATGTTCAATCATCCAATAGTGTCATTGACTCTGGCAGGGCCACCATCAGGGATTTGAATTTTGATAACACAAAAAAATTGTCGTTAATTAGTCGAAATTGGTCGCCAAATATCAGAATTTGTTGGTCACTGGTTCAAAAGATTTATGGGTTTATTTTTTCTTGGCAATTTTTCGTGAACTCTTCGACTATAGCTCTTGGACTATACCTTACTAATTGAACTCATTCTATCTCCTAAACTAAGACCCGATTAAATATGTGACTTGACGACAAATTGCAACAAATTGGCGACAAATTGCAACTAATTGGCGACAAAATATGGGAGAAAACACATCTTCGCTAGGTGTCCTAATTTTTGAGATATAAATGTGGCCCTGCTGGGGAGACTCTCCAGATCGACCACCTATAAACCCTTATATCTTTTGAACCAGTGACCGACAAATTCGGATATTTGACGACAAATTTCGACTAATTTGTTGTGTAATCAAAATTCAAATCCCTGATGGTGGCCCTGCCAGAGTCAATGACACCATCCAATAGGAGGAGAATACTGCCAAGTTTCATGACTAGTGGCGCCAGCAGCACAAACAGTAAACAAACATTCTTTCATTTACCTGCTGTAAGCCATGCTAGTGTTTGGTAAAAATATGAGACTGATGTGCCTTGTTCAAACCTCTTAGATTGCACATAAATATTGTGAAGAGATATTATAAGTAATGCTGCTTGTATCGCAGATAGTGAAATTTCTCTCTTATTTTCATAATTACTATTACAAAGTGGTATCAGTATTTTATAAATGTATAGCAGAATTGCTATCAACCAAATGACACCAGCAGTTATGCTGAAAAAAAAAAAATGATATCAGTTAGTTTCTGGTATGTTATGCGTTTCATTTCCAGATCAATTCAAACACAAAATTACTTACACTAGTTCTATAAAAACATTCTTTCCAACAACAGGCATGAAGGAAAATACACTAAGTAACAAACATCCAACAGGCCAAGTAATCAGTATCGGCTTTGCTAAATGGTATCTTGTTGAAGAGAAGAATGGCCATATACCCATGCCCAAAAGTGGGATACTCAACATCCATCTATATGTAAAAGACAGACCCTGAAAATATTTTAAGAAGAAAAAGGCTTATGGAAAAATATGTTTCTTAAAATATAAAAAAAAAAATACTGCTTACCAATGCAAAGGAACCCAGGGTATAACATAAAGTCTCAACCAACAACAAGCCAAATTTTCTGTTTATTCTAAATTGGCCATACCCCTGCATCCAAAGAGATAGTGATGATAAAGCATACCACCATAAAAATATAGGCATCATTGCGTACAAATAATACTGGAGTGGTAAGTTTTGTGCTGAAATTAATGTTGATATTAATCATGTATGCTCAATTAAACGATTTAATTATACAAATAATAGCTACATAAGTTACTGAATCATACCATAGACTAAATACATAGACAACAAGCATAAAGAGGAAAATATTATATTCAAGAATCGCCCCAATTTCGTAGAAGTCATAATTTTCAAGTTAGAAGTTTCTGCTTGAGTATTAAATTTTTGTTCTGATAAAACTTTTAGCAAACATGCTATCCATCCCAAGAATGATAAAGTAACTAGTACTAGAAGTGGTTGCTGGTAGTAATTGTGATAATATTTGAGGCCAGCAAGACTTAGGTGTATTATTTCTTCACTCCATAGTGTCAATTGTTCATACTCTTCTTCAAGAAGTAGCTTCTCAGTGAATTGTATAAGCTCTTGATGTTTTTCTTTGCTGAATGGTTCATAAGGTTGATACAGATATGAGATAGCATATTCCTCCACATCAAGTCTTTTCTTGTTATATTGTGATGCTAGTTGCCTACTGTTGCTATATAAAGCTTTAGCTTTGTTAGACAAGGTCATATCAAACAGTTCAGTTGTTAGTTTTCCCTGAAATTCAAAACAATCACACTTCTAAGTCTAACAAGCTATAGCAATTTCAACACGATTGTTAATGGTGTGAATAGAACCTCCTCAACTGCACATTCAATCTATTCTGAATGTAGATATCAACCATACAAATGCATTTAAAAAATTGTAGAAGTATAAAGCCATCTACATTGTAAATATGTAAGGTAGGTACATGCATTTATTTGTGCACTTGTAATAACTAGGATGTTGCTTTTTATGCAACATATAGAGGAAAGGGTAAACCTATCCAAATCATTGGTTATACCTTCAAATACTTACTCTAGAATTTACAGGCACAGAAATAGAAAGAATTGTAGACATAATAGGTGACAAATCCACTTGATTAATGTCTATCCTGTGTTCTAAGGACATGCCATCTGTTTCAGGATCAGTTTGCTGCATTTCTGTTTGCTTTACTCCTGAGCCCCATATTACGTAAGGTGTTTTAGTTTCATGGTCGTCTCCTGCTCCATGTGAGCCTTTAAAACAAAACATGCAACTATGTAAAAAGTATTAGGGCTTGTGTAGACGGCACCGCTCCGCGTAACCATGTAGACTGAACGCTGAAGCGCCACTGCCGCGTCGTCTGCGCTTGATTTTGCCCTATCACTCTACAATCCGCGGCGGCGGCGAATCAGCGGGCTGGCAACGTTGCATAAACACTAATTAGAGGAGCGGGGACGGCGTAGTCTCTCTGAGCACTTAGGTATATTAAGACCAATCCATTCATCCCTTATGAATATTGCAACATCAGAAAAAAGGGTGCAAGCTACCAGTGGTCTGGGCTCTAAAGATAGAGAAGCCTCCTAACAATATATACGTGTCTTTAATGCCACGTTTATAGTAGAAGCACCTTTCCGTTATCAAGGTCAATTCAATGCCTTACCTCAAGCCTCATCTTAGGGGTTCAGTGTTGATAGGCTCTTGGCTATTAAGCCATTGACCCTAAAAACTATTGGCAAAATGACTGCTACATCCACTGAACATCTTATTTATAGGGTGATGATATATTTATATAATTTTAAAGATATTTCTGAAGTAAAAATAATATATAAATATAAGTTACCCCAATCTGTCATGCCATGGTCTGAGGTCATCAAAAATGTGGTTTTTCCATCATCATTATAATAATCTCTTATTACTTTTTCTATTTCCTTTATTCCTTCATCAACGTGATTCAATGTAGTTAAGAAGTTCCTGTAATTATTAGGTTTACATTATTTTTCTAGACTGAAAGTGGGAGTAGGTATTATAGCACATATTTATAAATCCTAACATTATAAATGTGAAAGTTTGTACGTTTTGATGTTTGTTACTCAATCACACAAAAACAGCTGAACTTATTTGGATTAAATTTGGCCCACAGATAGTATAGAACCTGGATACCTGGAACCTTATAACCTGTATGTTCCCGTGGAATAATAAATTTCTGACCTCCATGCTGGCGAAGCTGCAGGCGAAAGCTAGTAACACAATAAATGAAACTTACGGTGTTTTTGGTTTATGAGTATGCCCTGCCGTATCAGTTCCTAGTAGATGTAAGAACAGTACTATTTTATTGCTTTGCAATTTTTCTTTAACAGCATTATCATAATTAGCTTTTTGGAAAAACTGTTTTACACTGTCAAACACCCATGCATCTAGTAGTGTAGTGTTTTTGTCAGCACTAAAACTTTGGTCATAAGGGTCAAATTCGTGTACAACTATGTGATCGTCAATATTAGCTTTTGTGAAAATATTCACAATGTCATAAGTACCCCAACACCAAGTGTAGGAACTTTGATTAAAGACTGAATCAAAATCAACAGGGTTTTCTTTCCACCCTTTAGCAATAGCAGAAGGGTCTTCATAAAAACCTGCAATCACTGCCACATGTCCTGGACGTGATTCAGTTGGCACTTGAGTATTTGAAATTCCCCATCTACCATAAGAATTTGCCACAGACCTGGAATAAATAAATGTTTGTATCAAATACTTTAACCTACCTTACCCTACCCTTAGCAAACATACCTTAATTAGGTTGTTGATTAGACTACCAATTAGAAAATCCTATACTGAAATTGAACTCTTTATGAAATAGGTTTCCATTTAGTCTCCCTGCTCTTGTTTAGGGCAAGGTGTTATGGGTATTTATCCTTATATACCTATACACCAACAAACATGGTACCTAATTAAAGAATGTGCGTGGATATTGAGGGATCATATGATCCTTTGATGAAGTTATAGCGACTAAACAATCTGTGTTTTGTTGTTTACTAAGCATGTCAAGTATTATTAGTAGGTACACAAACCTCAAGTATGGCATAGTCGTATGATTAACGAACGATTCTGCTCTAAGTCCATCAACCATCAAGAGAACGAGTCTCTCAGCCAGGCATTCATGCTGGGGCTGATAAGGCACCACATTCTTCACAATAGGTGATTTAAAATATATGTCAAATATTGAAAACAAAAAAGTTATGTGTAAGAAAATTCCCACGATAAACATCGCTACTTGCTTTTAAATAAAACTTCATAACAATTCAGGAATTCTCGGTAGATTCTATTCAAATAATAGTATATTCAATTCAGCAATATTTATAATTTTGACAAAATTTGACATTGACAGTCTTGACAGATGACAGCACATGGTTACTCTTTTTACCTCTAAGCTTTTTACTGAACACTGATCACAGAACATATATACTCTACGAGACACTGATTGCAGCTCCACACGTTTGCCAAACCTTACTCTGAGGCCAAACCTCGAAAAAACCACAGACAAAACATAAAAACAATAGACCTGTAGTATAGATATTTTATCTGACCCTTATTTATTTATTTATATATACTTTATTGTACACCAGATTATACATTACATAAAGAAAAAGTAATACACTACAAAATATACAATGGGCGGCCTTATCGCTTACTGCGATCTCTTCCAGGCAACCTTGGAATGGACAGTGATTTTCTGGACATAAAATGGGGTTATCTTAGGTGCAAATAAATGGTATATAAGTACAATATACTATAATAGATACACAGATAAATGCTATATAATAGATACATGGATACATACATACTAACTATATAAGCAACGAAAATAAATGACGAATATTATTATTACAGCTAACGATAAAAACAGAATCATAACGACAAGTAATGTTCCTTCACGAGTCTTTTAAACACTGGCAACGATTGCGCGCGCTTTATTGGAACTGGTAATGCATTCCACAAACGAGCTGCCTGGACAGTAAAGGATTTGTCAAGGAAAGTTGTGGAATGCATTGGCATTTTAAGCTTCAAGTTATCTGATGACCTTAATAATTTCGTGTGAGAGTCACAAAGAAACTGGAAACGTTTCTTGAGATAAAGAGGGGTGGAAGGGGAAAAGAGCACATTATACAAAAGGGAAAGAATATGAGCATTCCGGCGAAGGCGAATTGGTAACCACTTGAGCTTCACGCGAAATTCGGAAACATGGTCATATTTGCGTAAACCGTATATAAACCTTATACAAAAATTTTGAAGCCGTTCAAGTTTATCGAGTTGGTCTTGAGTAAGGTCAAGATAGCTGGCATCAGCATAATCAAGGATGGGTAGAAGAAGAGATTGTGCAAGCGCAATCTTGGTGGCAGTCGGTAGAAAATTACGTATTCTTTTCAAAGATGCAGCGGAAGCAAACAGCTTGCGGCTTACTTGCTGTAGCTGGGCAGTCCAAGAGAAGTTCTTATCAATGAAAATCCCCAAGTTTTTAACTTTCTCGCTGAAGGGGATAACTGATTTGTCAAAAGAAACTTGGGGAAGAGTCGTCCAGTCAATCCTTGAGACCATCCTACTACTGCCCACCACAACAACCTGCGTCTTTACGGGGTTGACCATAAGTCCATACCTCTTGCTCCAGTCGCATATACGGGCCAGATCGCGATTGAGAAAGATTTCCAAGAGGAGCTCGTGAGTAAAGTTGTAAATCATCTGCATAAAGATGGTAGGAAGAAATTAGTTCATCGGAGATTGAGTTAATAAAAACTGCGAAAAGTAAAGGTGATAGCACGCCACCCTGTGGTACACCGGCAGAAGTATTACTCCAGGTAGACAAGGTCTCACCGATGCAAATACGTTGCCGGCGACCGAACAGGTAACTTCGAAACCAGTCAATTACCGATGGAGATATATTAAGAGAGCATAGAATGCCGAGCAAAACATCAAAATCAACAGTATTAAAAGCATTACTAAAATCTAGTAAAGTTAAAACCGTTAGATTACCATTTTCCATGGCTGACCTTATATCGTCCGTAATATTCAAAAGCGCTGTGGTGGTGCTATGACCAGGGCGGAAGCCGGACTGGAAGGGGTTGAGGAGATTATTTTTGGAGAGGAAAGTGCTTAATTGATTGTGGATTAACCGTTCGAGGACTTTTGATAGGAATGGTAGGACGGATATTGGACGATATTCAGAAAAGGATGCGGGATTGGTCTTTTTAGGTAATGGAATAATTTGAGCATCTTTCCATGAACATGGAAAGACACCACTAGACACGGAAAAATTTAGGATATGACAAATGACGGGCAGGATTACATCCAGCACAGGGACTAACATATTACGGCTGATACAGTCACTTCCTACTGCGTTGGAAGTAATAGATAGTATGCTCTTCTTAACATCACATGCGGTGAATTGACCAGAAATAAATGGAGAATAACTGGGAGTCGGAAGAGAAGAAAGATAATTCAAAGTATTCAGTCCTATCAAAATTGGACGAAGCAGTAAAATGATTATTCATTGCATCGATGTCTATATCTTTTGGGATTGAGTCTTGTCGGGTTTTACCGACCCCCAGTGACCTAAGAAACTTCCAAACTTTGGATGCGTCCCCATTTTGGACAGAAGTATGAATGTGAAGGCTATTAGCATTCCTACATACCTTATTGCAGTGTATACGAATTGAAACATATCTTTCCCTGTTAGCGTCATTAGGTCTACGCTTAAATTTAGACTTCGCCGTCACTTTTTTATGCATTATTTTTTTAATTTCATCTGTAAGCCACGGCGCCGGCAAATGTCTTACCTTGACTGGTCGAACAGGTGCGTGAAGATCATAAAGCTCGAGAAGCTTAGCCGTAAAAATATTAACTTGTTCATCGACTGATGCAGAGGCAAATAGAGCAGACCAATCTATATTCTTGGCATCCTTGCAAAGATTGTCAACGTTCATACCACCAAAATTGCGTTGCAAGAGGATTTTGGCTTTAGCCTTAGGAGGGCGAATTTTGTATGAGAGAAAAATCTGACCCTTCTTCGTAACATAAAAAAATAATTATTTCTGGTTGTTATCCAATTGCAGTGAGCGTCAAAATGAAGGGACCAAATCTCCAATGTCTGTCATACATATGTAAAAAAATAATACCATTAATCTACTATTTCCTACCTTTGCTATAATTTTAGCTACCTCATCATATACATAATATTTTAACAAAATGCTTGGTCCCTCTCCATCATGATATCAAGATGGAGGGACCAAACTGATAGAGTACTCCCTGGAATGTTCTACCTACTCAGTGTTATAATACCTTAATTCTACCTTAATATTATTGATTTTGGCTGCCCGAAACATATATCGTTTTAAAGATATCGATGATATAAGTTGGTCCCTCCAAATTGACGATTCAATTATTTAGTGCAACAGGTAAATGGGCGGTTTTTTTTCGATCTTTGAAGGACAAATACTTAATACCTATTTTCTACCTTCTAATCGTGCAAAATTTCTTACGTTAAAGTTTATTTTAACGAGCCAAAAAAATTAAAGAAATAAGTAGGTACAGACGCCAGCAGGTCAAGCTACCCGAAACTGTCAAATTTTCGCAATCAACCTTGAACCTTATGCTGTAGTGCTAAAGTTGAAAATCTATTAAATAAATTTGACAGATTGTAGTAGCTTGATGTGCTGGCGTCTGTACAACGCACAAATTTTAATCGTAGTACCTAGGTACTACGATAAAAATTTGTGTATTTTAAAAAAAAAACACCTTTATTAATGCTAGCATTAATAAAGGTGTTTTAAAAAAAAAATAAGAATAGCACAAAAATATCTAGCTAATATAAAATGTATCTTTAGTTTTTAAATATTACTATTTATTGGCTCATTTTATCTAACTCTCGTAATAATGAATTTAGGTAAATACAAAGAAAAATATTGAAGGTACTCGTAGTTCTAAAACATAGTCGATGGATTACATTGTAGTGCAGCTGTTTGCGATAACTGCGTCCTGGCTAACAGAGTGCATTTACAGTGATTTCATTATCATTTTTCCTTAGTTGTTATAACAATAGTTAGGCTGCCTGTCCACTGGAGCGGAGAGGAGAGGAGCGGAGTAGCGGTGTTCCAATATTAACCAAAAAATTGCATAAAACCTCCGCTCCGCTTCAGTGGACAGGGATTTGCAAACTAGTTTAAAAATTCATACAAAACTGGGAAGCGGAGCGGGGAAACGGAGCGGGGAAGCGGACCGGAGAAGCGGAGCGGGGAAGCGGAGAGAGGATGCAGAAAAAAACCAGCCGTGAGGTATTGCAGCTGCGGGGCCCGGGGGAGGGGGAGTAGTGTGCTACCGGCCAGTGCGTGCTTCGGCTGGGCGAGTATATTATGTGGCCTCTTTGTTTCGACTTAGGGGAGGCCGGGTACAAAAGTAAAACTTTGTAATTTGACACTGGTTTCTAGTTAGTTATCATATTTTTGATAATATGAATATACCCACTATATCTAAATTTATCTCACTATTTGCTGTTTATTGTGAATTACACAGATAAAAAAAAAAGACGATTGTTACTTTCGACTTCGAGACCAGGGCGAAAGTAACACGGTGTGGGTCGAAAGTAATATGATAAAGGTATACGTAATAAATATGAAATGCAATACCAATAGACAGATCTCTTGCAAAGGCCTTAGTCCTTGTTTCGCTCTATCGCGTCCTTTATACGGTCCGTTGTACGGGCAAGATCATCTCGCGCCTCTCCTCCATGAACTGTAAAGTAGCATCGGAAAGCTTCTGGTTTCGATTCTTACGACGGGTCTTGAAGATCTTAGACCCGATTGTATGGACAGTTTTCATTATAATCGTCCACGGAGCTCCCTAGATACTCGAAACGAGCTTTCGGGGTTTTGGATTTGGATCGGTGCTGGACGGAGCGTAGACGTCATCAGTCCTTAAGGCTGCCTGTTCATTGAAGCGGAGCGAGGCAGCGGAGTGGAGCGGAGTTGCGGACAGTGTCTGTCCATTGATGCGGAGCGAGGTAGCGGAGCGGAGTTACGGACTGTGCGGAGTGAGGTAGCGGAGCGATGTAGCGGACTGTGCGGAGCTAGACCAAGTTTACGTATTTTTCCGCATCACCTCCTGCTTCCCCACTCCACTTCTCCGCTCAGTTTCCCCGCTCCACTTCTCCGCTCAGTTTCCCCGCTCCGCTTCTCCGCTCCGTTTCCCCGCTCCGCTTCCACACCGTTGTCATGGAGGCATGACAACGGTGTAGTGAGTGTTAGAGCCATGCAGCGTTCTGGACATATCCTCATACATAGTCTCCACCACATCATGAAAAAAAGTAACATGTTACTTTTGTACTCGTAGTGCTATGTTACTATTGTACTCAACCACGTTTTTGTTAATTCATGAATGCCTACCTAATAATGTTACTTGCTATTCAAAAATCAATAAAAAAACTGTGTAAACAATCTAATCAAGAATTACTATGCAAATAGTCACATTATTATTTTATGTTTAAGTATCATTATTTTATTTTAATACTACGTAACCACATTGAATACATGTCAATAAACGTACTTTTGGTTTGTAAAATCATGTGGCATCCTCTAAGCACAACCTTACGGCGCAGAGCGTTCGCGGCGACTAAATGCAAGTGGGGGGATCGTAACGGTAGCGGGGCGGCGCGGCGTTTCGACGATTTGATAAACCTGCAGAGCGTTTGTTGCTTGCGACCCGTCGTTACTTACCCGGTCTCCCCTACAATTATTTCTTTTTGCATTATGTCATGTCATCCTTTTTGTCACTGTCACTGTGCACAGTCCGCAACTCCGTTCCGTTACCTCACTCCGCACAGTCCGTAACTTCGCTCCGGTACCTCGCTCCGCACAGTCCGTAACTCCGCTCCGCAGATTCACTCCTCATCAATGGACAGACACTGTCCGCAAATCCGCTCCACTTCGCTGCCTCGCTCCGCTTCAATGGACAGGCAATCTTGCCCATTTATCATGAAGAGGGGAAGGAAGAGCGCGATTTCCCTAGATATTCAGAAAACTGTGTTTTTAAAGTACAGAAGTGCATTACAAAACAGTGAATTAGCATCACCATGTGATCAAATATTTTCCGATATCAGCAAGGAATTAGACTATAAAATGTCTGTAAATAGTTTGTCAATCTTTAAAAACTAATTATAATTACTTTTTTAACGAAAAGACGGATGATTCTGAGCCGGATAGTATAGAAGAAATTTTTGAATCTGTTGAAAGTTTTGAAACTAATATTAATCACATACAAGATACAGTAAGTCAGGAAAAAATACAGTTTTACTTAGATATACATTCTTGGAAAAAAATACAACCAATTCAAAAATATGTAAAGAGAAATGACCCAGGCACAAGATCAAAATACCGGAAAAAGTGGACGTCACCAAGTTACCAATGGGCTGAATTATTAAGAAAAGAATTATGGGAGAAAACTAAAAAACCCTGCACTTGGCGATTTAACTCAACGCATGTGAAACCGGACGAATCTGTGTCATGTTATGGTTCTTGTAAAGAATGTGGAGCTATTATAGAAGTTTTTATAAGTTGGCCAACTGTAAAAGTAATTAATTGTACTTGCACAGTTAAAAACCAAAAAATTTACTTTATACACAAAAAATCAAGAAAATTAAAGTTATCTCCACTAAAACGTAAAGAGCTTGCGGATATCTTGAATAATTCTTCTGCGATATCTGTACGGAACTCTTTATTAGGTTCTTCAATGGACGCTTATGATAGTGAGCCAACTCATATACCTAAATTAGGGACGCTGCGCCAGATAAAATATGAAGAGCAGGCATCGCATTTCTTTGACAAAAACCCTGTGATGGCTCTTTGGTTAATGGCACAAAGTGCGCCCTATAATAATCTTTTGAGGTTTATTTGTTTGCATCCCCACTTCATCGTGTATTATTGGTTATATATTCAGGAACAGTACTATAAAGAATATCAAAAGAATCATAGGACTGTAGTGAGTCTTGATGCAACCGGAAGTATTTTTAGAGATCTTGGGCCTTCTCCAGATAGTAAGATAAACAAACATCTATTCCTATACGTATGTGTTATGCAGACATTCCCCGGTCAGAGCAGCGTACCTCTATTTCACATGATATCAGAAAGTCAGACGATGGATACTATTGTCAAATGGCTTGAAACCTGGTCCCAAAATAATCTACCTCCAAATGAAGTTATCTGCGATGATTCTTCTGCACTTATAGGAGCATCAGTTAAAGCCTTTACTGGTTGTGAATCAACCAAGGAATACCTTGATAAATCTTTTGAAATTTTAAATAACGGTAAATCTGATACAAATCTGAAAACCTATATGAGGATTTATACAAGTCATTTCGTAAAAATATTATATAATTTGTCATGCTTTAAAAACGTTGATCAAAGAGTGAAACTCTTTTATATTAAATGCTTCCAAGAAATGAAAGAAAGTGAAAATTACGAAGTAGTTCAACAGATAGCTAAAGATATGGTCACATTGTGCTTGGCAAAATTTTCTGGTTGTGGACAAGAAGGGAAATTAACAAGGAGCGAAGAAGCTAAGATAATATTGAAAAAAAAAAAATTTAATTGATACCTTATTGAGGCTCATTAATCAACTGCCTATGTGGTCTAACGTTATGAAAAACTATTATGGCAGTATTGTGGTAAATGCTACCTCCTCAAATGTTGAAAGTTATTTTAAGAACGTAAAAACACTTTTATGTAATATGAAAACTAAATCTCATAGATTGAGGGTTGATGTTTTTATAATACAACATAATCAATACCTCTCAGGAGAAACTAAATTGGCTCTTAGCAACTTACATTCGGACAACACTATTCTTCCTAAGAAAATAATTAAGCCCAAATTACACAAAACATACAAGACACAAAAAGACAATCATATTGATTCAATTTTTGCTGAAAATCCATCATTTGTTGAGAATTGGCGTGGCAAAGGCAATACAAAAAAAACAGTTAAACACACTTTCAGAAAAATACCCATTTTGATTAATGGTTCATAAGTAAAAGCAGTAGATAGATGGCTTATCATCTGTTAACACATGTGCCTTTGATGCCTTTTCCCAATCAATAGCTATTGGATTAGTAGATGGATTTCAGATTAATGTAAATATCAATAATTCAGATGGTAATATTATGTTAATTGATTTTATAAAATAACTTGTAAGTAGCGACACTAAACGTGATGATATTTATAAAATGCGTAATGCCATACTCAAGAAACATTTCAGACTAACGCCTGTTGGAAACCATGAACAAATACAGTGCGAATGCAATATTGCTTATACAAGGTGATTGGAAGATGGGTGCAAAGCTTTAAGGTGAAGATAGTATAGACAATTTAGAACCATTTAAGCCATGGTTGTCTTAGACGAAGTCTTACCAAATTTTTTTAACCAAATTTTAAGTTTTTTTTCGGAAATTCTCAAAATTTAATGTAAACTGCATAATTATGGCCAAATTGAATGATAAATGAATTAATTTTTTATTTATTTAATTAAAGTAATGTGTAAGCAACCAAGCAAAACATGTTTTAGGCTTCTGTGTCATTAGACATTTTTTTTACAGATATTTAAAGCTCAGAAAAAATAAAAATTTGTACAATACGTCTTTTAAACCTTATTTAAAAAAAAAACGGAGGGTGCTTTTTTTGTTCAAACCTTTTTGAAGACATGCTTGATAATCGCTCTTTCTTTTGAGGTATCATTTATGCGGATATCTTACAAATTATTGAAATTAGGACCTACAAACCAATTCGAGGGAGAAATTTTAAATTTTAGGCAGTCTAACAAAACACAAAATTTTTGCTTAAAAGAATACTTTATGTGCTCGAAATGATAACATTGTTCAATTCTAAGAATTTTTGGCACATGCAGGAACCAATTGAGGGGAACCCATTGAGGGGATTCTCTAAACAATGGCCACCGAGCGCGGTGCGACGGCATTTCCAGGTAGAACGCCCAATGAATAGCAAAAAGCGATAAGAGTTGGTTTTTACAGCAAAATGGTCTTAGTTACTGAGGCAACAAAGTCGTTTTTCTTTAGTCAGGGTCAGTCGGTCTGTGATGAAGCCATACATCTTTTACTTATTAGTCAAACTACTGCCCTTGTGAGTGGACGTTGTCGTGTTGATTCACAATTTACCGTGTTCAGTTGTAGCCCTTTGCGTTCCTGTACGTGTTGTTTACGTTAGTTTTGAACTTTTTTGTTTCACCGTGTCCAGTCGTAGCCTCGCGCTCCTGCACGTGTTGATTTTTGACTTAATTGTGTTGAGTTGACATTTAGTGCGCTCCTACGCCGTTTTTCTTAATTGTTAAGTGACTATGGCTACTTTTTCCAATCAAGAATATGCGGATATCGTATTTATGTACAGTAGAGCAGACGGCAATGGATCTTTGGCGCGACGGATGTATCAAGAGCGCTATCCGAATCGCAGGATACCGAATGTCCGAGTGTTTTACAACACGTTTCGTCGTCTTGCCCAAGATGGGTTTCACCGCGTGGAACCTGGAGTCAACCCGGGCAGACACGAAACTGCCGTCGACGAAGACATTTTAGCAGCATTTCAAGCGGATCCTACTACCAGTACTAGAGCAGTAGCTCGAAATTTAAACATTTCTCAATGGAAGGTGTGGCATACAATGCACCAAAATGATAAGTATCCGTTCCATGACAGGAGTGTGCAAGGTCTAGTAGAGCAAGATCCTCAAAGAAGAATTCAGTTCTGCCGTTTCCTCCTCAATAGAAACATCGAAGATGCGTGGTTTGGTTTCTGAAATCAATCTTGTGGACGGATGAAAGTAAATTTTCAAGGGAAGGTATTACAAACTTTCACAACATCCATGAATGGGCCGACGCAGACAACAATCCACATTTTAAGAAGCAGGTGTCATTTCAGATGAAATTCTCTGTGAATGTATGGGCTGGAATAATTGGCAGAACATTGATTGGGCCCCACTTTTTGCCTGATCCATTGAATGGCGAAAATTATTTGCAATTTCTGCAAATTGATTTACCACTGCTGGTAGAGGAATCAGGTGTCCCGATCTTCGAAAGAGACCGAACAGTCATCTTTCAGCAAGACGGCTGTCCAGCGCATTGGACTTTAAATGTAAGGGAACACCTCAACAATTGCTTTCCTGATAGCTGGATCGGCAGGGATGGACCCATCCCTTGGCCCGCTCGCTCCCCAGATCTGACCCCGTTGGACTTTTACGTGTGGGGCCGGGCCAAGAAACTGGTGTATAACAACATAGAAATAAACACTAGAGAAGAATTGATACAAAGAATAAATTCAGCGTTTGAGACAATGAAGCAGGAGATGATGTTGAAAATAACGACTACAGAAGTTAGAAGACGGGGCCGTGCTTGTATTAGGAATCACGGCCGTCATTTTGAACATGAAAAATAAATAATTTTAATTCAAATGTTGTTTTAATTAGTCTGCCTAAAATAAAATAAATTCTCCCTCAAATTGGTTTGTAGGCCCTAATTTCAATAATTTGTAAGATATCCGCATAAATGATACCTCAAAAGAAAGAGCGATTATCAAGCATGTTTTAAAAAAGGTTTGAACAAAAAAAGCACCCTCCGTTTTTTTTTTTAATAAGGTTTAAAAGACGTATTGTACAATTTTTTTATTTTTTCTGAGCTTTAAATGTCTGTAAAAAAAATGTCTAATGACACAGAAGCCTAAAACATGTTTTGCTTGGTTGCTTACACATTACTTTAACTAAATAAATAAAAAATGAATTCATTTATCATTCAATTTGGCCAGAATTATGCAGTTTACATTAAATTTTGAGAATTTCCGAAAAAAAACTAAAAAATTTGGTTAAAAATATTTGGTAAGACTTCGTCTAAGACAACCATGGCTTAAATGGTTCTAAATTGTCTGTACTATCTTCGCCTTAAAGCTTTGCACCCATCTTCCAATCACCCTGTATAATAGAAAATGTTGTCAATGATGTATTTTACAGTGCAGATATTATCAGGTCATGCACGAACTGTGATTGTCCTAGTAATAACATTAGAAGGAAATGTGGGTTTGTTTCTTTGGATTTAAACGTCATTCAGAAACAAGGCATTGGAGCGTTAAATGCTTCTGCTGAAACTATTTTGAGTGATAATTTGGCTCCCTGTAGAATAACCGGTTGCAATGGTATAAAAACAGAGATTTACTCTCTTACCAACACAATATTTTTTGAGCTCTCGTCTGATGAAAAAATAGGTTGCTATACGAAATTCCTAATCAGTTAAAATTAGGAGATAAATATTACAGAATTCTTTCAGTGATTGATTTTATCCCGCCAATATGTGGAGATGTTGGTCACTACAGGGCAAATTGTCCAAGAGTTTTTGGGAAATGGAATTGTTATGATGATATGAAAAGTAGAGTCATCAAAAGCCAGACGTTTGTTATACCACATTGTTTAATTTACGCTTTAAAATAATTGTACATCATACTAGCGGCCATCCGTGATTTCGGTCGCGTGAAATCATTTCTTAGTTGACGTCACTTAATTATAATAAAGGTAGATTAAGTTTAAGTGTAATTCTGTAAATTGCAATAAATATAACTGGAATTATAATACAAATATATTTTATTACGGCCATTCAAAGGGTCCCATTTATACCAGTGTGAGAAATTTTGCACGATTTGAAGTATAATAGTACCTTCAATATTGAGTATTACGAGAGTTAGATAAAATGAGCCAATAAATAGTAATATTTAAAATCTAAAGATACACTTTATATTAGCTAGATATTTTTGTGCTATTCTTATTTAAAAAAAAAAACACCTTTATTAATGCTAGGTACAGACGCTAGCAGGTCAAGCTACCCGAAAATCGATATCTAAATCGATATCTTAGAAATCGATATCTTTAAAACGATATATGTTTCGGGCAGCCAAAATCAATAATATTAAGGTAGAATTAAGGTATTATAACACTGAGTAGGTAGAACATTCCAGGGAGTAATCTATCAGTTTGGTCCCTCCATCTTGATATCATGATGGAGGGACCAAGCATTTTGTTAAAATATTATGTATATGATGAGGTAGCTAAAATTATAGCAAAGGTAGGAAATAGTAGATTAATGGTATTTTTTTTTTACATATGTATGACAGACATTGGAGATTTGGTCCCTTCATTTTGACGCTCACCAATTGCAGTATCCGTTTTTTCATTCGGAATTACGGAACCCTAAAAATTTTGCTCCAAGATCCGAGATTCAGTTGAATCTACAGGGTTTAATTAGTTTTGCTAAACTTCGCAGACGCGATCGGTATCGACGAGGGGTTATATATGATAAAATAAAAATATTTAATGTTTTTTTTTTTGGAGATCATTGATAAACTGACATCAGTTAACAATTTAGCTATTTGATTAATTAAAACAATAAATAATGTTATCACTTGAACTATAGTAAACTGTGATATAGATGTTCCAATTTCCAACCAGCTTCCAGTATTTTTCACATTGTACAACAACTGTATTCCCATTAAATTGGAATATATTAAAACAATGATAATTAAATAACCAGTTGGTGCCTGAAATTAAAAGAAAAAGTGATGTGATTTTAGTCATGTAACTAAAAGCAAACTTACTTTTTTATATTATAAATATAAATACTTTAGATAAATGTTGCACTGCTCTGAAACTACAAGCTACACTCAAAAATGGAGCTAAAGTTTTCAGCAATATGAGTGTAGTTACTTTATTACAAAAGGCTGAAACGATGTTATAAAGCAGGTCACCCATCTGACTTCAAATGAGTTCAATGATGCTATGTTTCCAGTCCCGAAAAATGCTAATACAATATATAATATCTGATGGAAAAGTTAAGGATTTATATTTGTATAAAAAAATGTACTTTAACATACCTACAGATATCACGATATAATATAAATTTACATTAAAGATGAAAACAATAGGGTAACGGGGCGAAGAAAAAAGGTTTCGTAAATTATATCCTGGTGCGCTTCTCGGCTGACGGATGACAGACCAAGCTTCTCAAAAAAGGTGCGCGTAGTCTGTTTTTCACACGGCTTCTGGCACATTGTAGTTAGAAGCTGCACCCTTATTGGACGAGCGGATTGTGGCGGGAGCGGTTTGAAATAAGTTGGTCAAACATAGTAGGGTACGCACGCATCCCCCCATTTGACCTCAACTCAAAGCATTTATTTTTCAATTAATTATTAAACCATTTACAGGCACTTTTGAATTGTCAAGGAATCGGTCAGTCAGAAATATGAAGCTAGTTGCCCATTCCAAAGCGTAGTAGGTAGGTACCTATGGAGAAGAACGGGCAAGAAACTCCACGGACACTCTTTTAAATAAATTGTTACAAAGTATTTGTTACATCATTCATGTTGAAATTAAACATGTGAGAACAATGTAGAAAGACGTGCACGTTAGAAGCGTCCGTAATAAAAATATTAAACAAAGAACAATTCAAAAATTTAAATCAGCCAAGGCAGCTAAGAGTTGACCTGTCCCAACTGACGGCGCCCGTTCACGAACATGACGCATGGATTAGCACCATTCAGCTCAACCATTTTGAAGGGAGCTAAATGATCCAACACACGCGCCACCATCAGCGAGACATCTGAGTGAGCATGACATACTCGCAGCCGCCAGGGCACATTCAAGTCAATCAAATACGTATTACCCGGTAAATGTTAGCTCTTTAGTACATAGTACTCACACCTGTGCTCTGAAATTATATAATACAAAGGAAATTGATTTTATACAATGCAAAAATAGTCTTAAACTCTTCAGCAGCTCCAACAGTGTTTTCAAATGTTAATCAAATAGTTGTGGTTGTGGAGCAGGACCAGCATTGAGCCAAGCATTTTTATCAGCGATGTAATCCCCCAACTTATAATATGCCTGCCTGCATAGTGACCGACTTAAGTCCTCATGACCGGTCAAACAAAAAAAAACAAAACAATGCGTGCGTTCCTTACTTTGTTTGACCAGGCATGAGGCTATAACGTGAACTTATTTCAAACCGCTCCCGCAGCATATTTTATTTCTGTTTGCAATTCTGAATCGAAAGCAAGTCCAATTTTAATCGCATGCCAGAATTCGAATTACGCTAAACATTTTTTACCAATCGATGGAAATTGGATAGGGTTGTTCTAACCAATTGGCTATAATTGTTTGAATGTTGTGTTTTGTTACACCATATAGGCATGATTAATTTCCAAATTATTGTGATGCTAACTGATGCTCTACTTGTGCTTATAGGTAAAAATGTACAATGATTGCCGAAAAATTAAATACTAATTTTTATAATATTTTTATTAAATTATACAACCAGCACCAGTGACTAGGCTGATCGCTTTTGTCCAGCCATGGGCCTAATGAAGGCCTAGTTGATACTTTACTTTGCCACATAATGTTTAAGTACTTTATTTGAGCAGAAAATAATAAGATTTTGTTTTACGAGCGTTTCTCTTTTTTTTGCCATATTTAAAAAAATGTCGGCAAGAATATCAATCAATTGCTTTCTTTTTGATATCCGGTAATTTATTTAATTAAAATTTGGATTTTTCACAAGGAATTCTATTTTATTTAGTATTTAAGTAAACATATTATAAAAATCTAAATGAAGGTAGGCTAAAAGTTCTTATTTTGTTACTCCTTAATTGTAAAAATAACACTGTAAAGTCACAAATTCTGTGGCTAAAATGATAATATATTTCTTAGACTTCATGATAAATTTAATAACATCATCGGAAAGAAAAGTAAAAGATAATTTCCAATTCATGCGCTTTAAATTTTTTTTGTTACTTTTGTAAATTAAAAGTTTTGATTATACTAAAAATAAAGAAATAATAATAATAATACCAGCCTGTTACTGTCCCACTGCAGGGCAAAGGCCTCTTCTCACACAGAGAAGGCACGAGCATTGATCACCACGCTTGCTCAAGACGGGTTGGCGATTTCAGACTTATATTAACATAAGTCCAGGTTTCCTCACGGTGTTTTCCTTCACCGATGTCAGTTACGTCCAAGACAAACTCAGAAAGTAAAGTACATATGAATTGAAAAAGTCACATTGTTACTTGCCCGGATTTGAACCCACAACCTCGTGCATGAGAGGCGAGGCCTTACCCACTGGACCATCACGACATTAAAAAATAAACAAAATCGAAAGATTTTGCTTACTTCTTATAAAAATGTTGAGATACCTTGAATTTATATTGATATATCCATACTTAATATTATAAATTCGAAAGTAACTCTGTCTGTCTGTCTGTATGTTACCTTTCACGGCTAAACCACTGAACGGATTTCGATAGAATTTGGCAAGAAGATAGGTGGTATCCTGGAGAAGGACATAGGGTACTTTATGTCTCAAAAATAATCTTAGGGGGGTGATATATAGTCATAGTCCGTATCTTGAATTAACATTTAGTCTTTATTTCATTAAAATCAGCCCACTCTGTCAAAAGTTATTACAATTAGTCATAAACTAACCTTCCTAACATGTAGGTAGGTATTGTGTGTTGAATGGCGGCACTAGAGTATGTATTACAAATTAATGGTGGTAAAATGATTATTTAGTCTTTTTTTAATTAAGGCATTTAGAATCATATAAACCAGTTTTTTTTTTTTAAACCGGACAAGTAGTACTAGCGCCCTGAGGGTTCCGTCTCAAAGCTGTGCTTGCTCGGCTGCCCGAATTCCCAAATCTGAATTGAAGAACAAACTTAACTTTTCAATTGAAAAAAACCTTTAACTAGAGTACCTATTAAAATACTGACTAAATGTTACTTCAAGCCACGGCCTATGAATTTTTAATTCCAGATTGAAGAACAAACTTAACTTTGCAGTTCATATATAAATTACCAATTTTCGGATTATCTTTACTTGACCTTGGTTCCCGATAAACTTCACGCTGCTGAGCCAAGGGGAAGTACCAAATAGCCTGGTTTATTTGCGAGTGTCAAAATATGCGGCATAAATAACATTATTTATTTATTGCGTTGATTTGGAAGTTTGGTTTTCGTAAGTTTTTGATATCAACTTAATGCCTCGGTTTCCTGAAAAAAAGGATCTCGACAGACAACGAAGTCATTTAAGGGTAATTTTTTTTAGTTTTGTGGTACGGAACCCTAAAAGAGTTTATTATATGCCTGTTACCTTTTTATGCCGTAACGGCTAAAAAGATTTAGATGAAAGGCAGACTTGGGTTAGGAATAGGATACTCTGAATCCCAGTAGCACGTTCCTGTGGGATATTTTCCGACATCCACGCGAGCAAAGCCACGGGCAAAAACTCGTATAATATAAATAAAAACATAAAACTGAGTTTAAGAACGGGAGATTTTTGGGACAGTAACAAAAAAGGAGTTATTGGTAACAAAATAGAAAACATAAGGCGGGGTCTATTTTAAGTATTAAAGATACGAATAAAAGACGGATTAGTGCTTAATCATAATCAACGTTTAATAAACTTAATTCTAATCTTTGTTTTTTTTAACAAAAGCCGGAATGAGATCCACTCTATAACTCGATACGGTGCACACTACTCGTACAAGCTTCGGAACGGCAACTGCTACAAACATTAATATTGGCGTGCAGTCGCCATTAAATGCCGCCATATTAATGTGTTGGTGAGTTCAAAAAATCATAGCTAAATGAAAGTTTTTTATACAGGGTGTTCGGCAGAAGGTTGAACATACGAAAATGGCGGATCCGTGGGGCCGCCTACTACGTTTTTACGCCCAATAACAAGACCCAGGCCACAAGGATTTTTTAAAATGTTTTTTTTTAATTTTATTTTCGGTATTTGTCGTTGCCAAAACGTCAAACTTCAATAATTTCATTTAAAAACAACAAAACTGACAACATTTTATTTTTATTTTCATCTAAAGTAACTGTAGAATCTTATAAAATTCGTATTTGACGCAGATGATTGCTAGATAAGTAAATACGAGCCCTTAAACTACAAACAAATCAAAAATAAATACCGAAAGCCCGACTTTGAACTGCGTTAAAAAAAAAACTAACAGTAATAGAGCAGTTTTAATTTTAGGAAAACATCTTTGGTTCATGCCCAATCTAAGGGTATGCAATATGCACAATTTCTTTTAAAACAGCTAGAACAATTTGCCAATTTTAACTGCCTGGGACTTTTTTCACCGAAAGGATTGCGAAGGAAATTTGCGAAAAGTGAAATTAATTAATATACGAACCAATTATTATTTTTACTTAATAGATTCTAAAATACAATAGATGACGTATATTTAGTAACCTAATCCGCTTAACCGTTCTTAAGGAGTCATAAAGAACCCTGTAAGAAATCGACACGTGTTTCACCTCTCAACGAGGCATCTTTGTCCAATAAATTTAAAAAATAATTTTCGAGGTGGACCACCCTTATCACTTAGGGGTATGAAACATAGTTTACGTCCGCGTCCTATTCTCAGACCTACTGAATATACACACAAAATTTCACCGTTTTGGAGGAGTTTTGTTACAAACACTGTGACATGAGATGAGATTTGCGGCAAGGCCGGGCGCGCCGCGGCTTGCTCGGCGGCAGGGCTGGCGGCATAGTGTGTAGAAGGTATTGAAGTATAGTTACTTATACGCATCCGAGCGAACCTCGGAACTCGCGCAATTTTAACTTTGCGCATTTTTGTGATCTTACGTAAAAAATAAGACATGGTCGACCCCCTAAATCGTCTTACATAATAAATGAATGGCCCCTTTCCGTCAGCTGAGCAGCGCGCCCAGATATAAATCTGGGCGCGCTGCGTAGCTGACGGATGACAGACCAAGCTTGTCAAAAAAGGTGCGCGTTGTCTGTTTGTCACACGGCTTCTAGCACATTCTAGGTAGAAGCAGCACCCATAATGGACTAGCGGATTGTGGTGGGAGCGGTTCTAAATAAGTTCGAGTTATAATACCTATTAGAAAATGAATCAACTATAAAATTTATCACGATTTTTATAGATTTTTAGAAAGGATACGAAAAAGAATGCTCTTCTAAAATCTTGACTGCTTATTCCTCTCTCGGTTGTTGTAAATGTACTCTCATAATTCTTTCCGAAACTGCTTTCTATTAGCTGTAAATAAAATCAATAAAACTATTACTTTCATAGATTTTATTTAGGACAATACTACATATTAGAAGTAAATCTTTTTTTTAAATTTACCTTAATATTTTTTATATGCAGCAGTTTACATTCAATAAATATCCAACATGTTAGATTAAAAATTAAAGCAACTATAAATAGACCTTCATGGGAGACTGATAGAAGAAGGTAAAAGTTTAAGATGGATGTGTTTATTGCCATTATGCGACATACCAGTCTTCTTGAAAACAATAGAGGTAGCACTAAGGAAATTGCTGAAATTTTAAATATGTAAATTAAACATTGATATTCATGTATGGTATGTTCAATTATTCAATCGGAGGAGAATACTGCCAAGTTTCACGACTAGTGGCGCCAGTAGCACAAACATTAAACAAACATTCTTTAATTTACCTGCTGTAAGCCATGCTAGTGTTTGGTAAAAATATGAGACTGATGTGCCTTGTTCAAACCTCTTAGATTACACATAAATATTGTGAAGAGATATTATAAGTAATGCTGCTTGTATCGCAGATAGTGAAATTTCTCTCTTATTTTCATAATTACTATTACAAAGTGGTAACAGTATTTTATAAATGTATAGCAAAATTGCTATCAACCAAACGCAACCAGCACTTATGCTGAAAAAAAAAAAAGATGTCTTTTAGTTTCTGGTATGTTATGCGTTTCATTTCCAGATCAATTCAAACACAAAATTACTTACACTAGTTCAATAAAAACATTTTTTCCAACAACAGGCATGAAGGAAAATACACTAGGTAACAAGCATCCAACAGGCCAAGTAATCAGTATCGGCTTTGATAAATAGTGTCTTGTTGAAGAGAAGAATGGCCATATACCCATGCCCAAAAGTGGGATACTCAACATCCATCTATATGTAAAAGACAGACCCTGAAAATCATTTTTGAAGAAGAAAGGTTGTGGAAAAGTTCAAAGAACGTTTAAAAAAAAAACAAAAAAAAATACTGCTTACCAATGCAATGGAACCCAGGGTATAACATAAAATCTCAACCAACACCAAGCCAAATTTTCTGTTTATTTTAAATTTGCCATACCCCTGCATCCAAAGAGATAGTGATGATAAAGCATACCACCATAAAAATATAGGCATCATTGCATACAAATAATACTGGAGTGGTAAGTTTTGTGCTGAAATTAATGTTAATATTTAATAATGTATACTCAATTACGGTAGGTCCCATTTGTTATATGGAACATGACGTAATAGAACAAATTGAGAAAATATTGTCCCTATTTGTACTATAGAACAGTTTGTACTTTTTGTCTCAAATTGTTCCATAGAACAAACTAAGTATATAAACTTCTTGAAGTTGATATGTAAACTGGCCACTCGAGAATGATTTGCTACCACTTGTCTTAGTGACATTGATGATTAGATGGTTACTCACCGACATAAATTTTAACGGATTTTGAGAGAGCTGCAGTCGCAGGGTACTCACTTCTTTATTGTTGTTTGTTTACAATGATTGGATTGGATCTTTGCTAATCGTAATGGAAATAAACGTAAATTTTGATAGTTTGAATTTTCTGCAACGTGGAAAAGTTTTACAGCATGGTGATAATAGTACATTATGATACGAGTGTGCTGTATTGGTCATTACCCAAAAGGCGGCATTGGCGCGCGAGCCATAGGCGAGCGCGATAATTTAGCCGAGTGGGTAATGATCAATGCACACGCGTTTCATACGACGTTTTTCAACAAACTTGCGAGGAAAAAAACAGACTTGTTGTAAGAACTTATGCTGGAATAACGTAACTATAGAGATGATAATTTAGATTTATAAAGTTCAACTGACCTTTGTTGCCAGGTACTGTCAATCGGAGCTTCTTTTAAAAACTGTTGTACGTCGGTTGGTGTCAATAGTTCAGTACTTTAGATTTTCGTATTTTTTTTATCAACAAAACAAAAACGATAACAAATATTTACGGAAAATGGCGCGCTACTTTTTTTTTCTGCTAGCGATGCGCACGCAGTTGTAAATAAAGGCACAGGAAAAACCGCTGAACAGCCTATTTAAAAATATAATAAACATAAAATAATAATTTGAATACGCAAATTAAGATTAATATGTAGTGAAAAATATATAATTTGATGAAATATTATGTTAATGTATCACATTTTATTTATTTACACAGTAGGCATAAAAAAGGCAAGAAGTACCCACGCACAATGGTCCACCTGAAGGAAACCAAACCCCGTAACATAGAACATAGAAGTCTCTTTGATGAGATTAAAAAAAGCACAAATCTCTGCTCGAGTTAAAATAGAGAATGCTCATTTAATAGTTTATGATAGTTCATACTAGTTCCATGTACTCAAAGTCAATTTCTTTATACAAATTCCATGCTGCAATGATAGTACTTACTAATTCCATACTGCCATGTCGCGTTTCAAAATTTGTCAAACTACAATGGCCGCTAGGAAGTCTATGGTTTTAGTGATGTGTAGTATGATCTTTTCGTTTTGGTACTTTCGATTTTACGTTTTTTTTTGTAGGTAGTGTTTCATCAGTATTTTTTATATTTATTAACTTTCACATAAAAAACAAATCCATTGAAATATGTTCGAAGTTAAAACCGTGAAAACGAACAAGATAGCACGGGTACTTACGTACGTTTGGTATGTCAAAGATTTAAAAAAAAATACTTATGCTAACCAAATACCTACCTGACAAATAATACGAGACGAGCTTACAGATGGTGTAGCTCACAGACTAGTTAGAGATATGGTGTAGCTCAGGAGTCACCAAATGTTATGATTCGTAACAAAGTCAGTGTTAAAGCAGTATAATATTCTAAAACTTGAGGGGTCCCCATAATACATATAGACCTACGACATTATTCAATAAGGAAATAGGACCGCATCTTTAAACGCGGGCTAGCTCCAACAGCATCTTGAAAATCCTAGCCGAAAAACACTTGTTGTTGTCAGTATAATATTTATAAATACATTAAAATAGTTTTTTTTTCAATAAAGGATTATTAAAATACTCCTTGAACAAATAGTCGATAGTAACTTTTCAATGGCAAGATAAATTTAGACCAGTTAAAAAGGTTGTCGGTTGCATATAGTCGGTTGTTTGACTTTTGTAAAAATTCTAAATTTATTCCAGTTTTCGCTTTTATTGTTAATTAAAATAGTTTAATTAACACTAAAAGATAAGAAACACGCTTAGGATGTTAAAGTGGTGTGATAATACGTGTATCCTAATTAGTGCGTATTTAACCAGTGACACATAGATATCGCGTTAAATTCCCAGGCAAGTCCAATGTTATTGTGTTTAGCTAGTTGCAACCAAATCCTGATTAGTTATGTGTGGCATTACAGCACTAGTCCGATAATATAAGTAAAAAGCACGCGTTTTTAATACACTGAATTATGACCCTAAAAACAGTTCAATAAGAGCTACTTTACGAGCAAGTGTGTTGAAAAGAATATTACCTACAGACAAATTATACTAGAGGAATGTCATTATGGCGATGTATAAATTACCGGAAACTGAAATGTGTCGGAAGTATGAAGATTTCTATGGTGAGTTAATTATGTAAATAATATTTTTTTTTTAATTTTTAGCTTTAAAAAGTATTTTTATAAAATTAATATATATTTAATTTTTAGACGGAGAAATTAATAATGAAAAAGAAATAACACCACATATATTGTGTGAAGGAGGAAACAAAATAAATTACAAAAAAACGTGATAGCAACGTGTGTCGAAGAAGCGGTTCTAGGGCAAGATACTGTGCCGAATGTGTACAAAAAAGCGGAGTCAATATTTCACGACAAAGGTATACATTTTATACAAAATATACCTGCTTATAAACAAGTCAAATCTACGATTTATCGTAAAAGGAATGAACAGTTTCAAGTTCCTTTGCTGTCTTGTAATGATGCATGTGAGTTAGAAATTCCCACTCAGTATACCGATAGGCTACTTGCCGATTTTAACGATGGAGACAACCGCATTTCACTGTTTTGTTCAAAAGAAGCCAGACGAATAATACCAAATATTAAAATAATACTACTACTTGATGGCACTTTCAAAGTTTGTCCTGCACCATTTTAGAACTTTACACCATGCATGGGGATTTAGGTAGTTCTGATGAGTTTACTAATATAATTCCACTAGTATATTTATGTACTGATTAACAAAAAAAACAAAAGAAATGTATGTGCGTATGCTAGAATTGATAAAATCTACTATTCCGGAATTTTCACCGACAGAAATTATAGCCGATTTTGAGAGGGCTGCAATCGCTGCTGTTTAAGAAGTTTTCCCAAATGCGAATTACCATGGCTGTTACTTTCATTTTACGCGAGCTTTACGCCGAAAGGCAAAAAAACTACAATTATCAAATGATATATTCTTGCAAAGAATTGTGTCACTTTGTACAGTATTGTCTCTTTTACCTCTATCAGAGCTAGACAATGGTTATATAAAAGAGGAAGTGGCTTCTATTTCAAAAGACTGCCCCTGGCTGGAGGCTTTAAGTGTAGAAGCTTAAGGCAGCCACAGGAAAGTCCGGTTAAGCAGCTACGACCTCCTCAGAGGTTAACTGCGAGATGCCCTATATAAAAAAAAAAAAAAAAAAATCAAACGATAACTTAACCGCTCTCGTACTGTTAACGTACCCGGGCCGACCGAAACCATAAAATTTGTGAAATACATGGAATCATTCTGGTTAAAAAATGATTTTCGTAAGTCTTGGTGCTGTTTTGGAGTTAAACATAGGACCACTGACAATGTGGAGAGTTGGCATCACGATTTTGTGGGCCATTTTAAAAGAACTCCGACATCGTTTATAATATTTTTGACAAAAGTGGCTGAGGATGCAATTTTGAATAAAATTAAAGCAATAAAAGTGTTAAACAAATCTAAATTGTTAACTAAACGAGAAAAAAAAAAAACATTAACAGAGACAGGTACATATTACTGTGCGTTTGCACTGGCGAAACATTCACGACAAAACACGTTAATCTCTATTTTCTGTCAATATTCTATACAATTTTTGACAGGACCTAGAGATTTAAACATGTTTTGTTGCGATGTTTCGCACGTGCAAACGCACAGTTAGAAAACCAGCTACAGTTAAGAGGGGGTAGTAACCAAAATTGCCTATCTTCAATTAGATTTATCAGGAAGTTGATAAGACTTAGGTATAAAATAAAAATAACACGAGTAACTACATGATATTTCCAAACTTTTTGTGTAACAGAAACACAAAATATTAAAATTTTCTCGATAAAAAAACATCAGGAAGTTACCTCTAATTTTCCCGTATTTTCGATTTGTACTTAATATGGTAATGATTAATTGGATAAAAATTAGATGATTATTTGTATTATTAAAAGGCGAAAAAATTTGTGTATGCTTTTTTTTTTATTCCTTTTATTTTTGGTTTTATTACGAGTACAAGCTTTTAGCACTTACGACGTTCTTAGTTCGTGGAAGAAGTCGTCTTCCATCGCACGTTGCGGGAACTTCAAGCATATTTTTGTTTCACAAATCAGTCGCCGTCGCTCTATTGAGACGAGAGGACTGCGCTCAAATTTTTGGCTTCGCTGTGATATAATTTATTTGCGTAAATAATATTTTCGTAATTTATCACATTCTAGAAAAGAAACTGTGAAATAGAAAACATGAAAAAAACACTAAAACCACTTCCGAAACGATTATTAAAAGCTTTAAGAATTGATAATCTAAATAAATACCGAGGCTAAATAAAAATATAAAATTCAATGTTGATAATTGAAAACTCAAGATGACATACATTTTATTTGACAGATTTATGACTCTTAAAGTACAACTAGCGCCATTGTCCTGTATTTCGGTCAATTTTCTTGCGGAGAAAATTTACAACATAGCCAACTAGGCAATTCCACGTTTATTTGAAAGTTTGCGCTGGAAATTTTAAATCTTGTTACGATTAGCGCAAGATCTAAATTCGTTTACCCCACTTTTTTGACAAACTTCTTATAAGGTAACGCTTAGACGAACCATTTCGAGCAACTTTTGACCGTCCCCTAAATGAGGTTGAAACCCGAAAAGCATAATAGGTTATTGGTATATTATTATATCCTTTATTTCATCTACATATCATTTACATTTTTAAATATTTTTATAAAAACATAAAAATAATAGCCCACCAGGTATCGGGAGCAGGGTCCAAGCTACCGGTGGTCAGGGCTCGTGTTTTATCTATGCTCCTGAGAGAGGAACCTCCTAACGATACACGTTGTGTCCAGAAGTCATTGAAGCCCTTTCTGGATCAAGCCCTTGATCCAACAGCCTAACGAGAGCCTCCTGAGGTGTTGGTCAAGGCTCTTAGCAATTATGTCATTGGCCGTCACGACTATCGGATTATTTTTCAAAAACACAAACAGCTTAAAAAATCTAAACAAAAATTTGACAGAAAAAGAGATAAGCTTGACATTATGTCTACAGTAAAAATAGCATTTTCTCAAACATGGAAATTCGAACATTCATTCAAGCGCCGGCAATATCTTGCGTGTTTAGTGGCTAAATAAATTACTATGAAAAGTCATATCTCGACACCAGCAATGAATACAACGCTAACTTGAAAAAGTCGATTTTACACCAGAGGCATTTCAAAGAAAAAATGTGATAAGTAACTTTTTTATTAATAAAGATAATTAATTGTTTTTTTTTGTGTTGTCAATTCTTTTGACAATACAAAGAATGTCGTTATTTAATTTCTTTATTAATTGTTAGTTTTGAAATTAACCCGAGTTAGTAGTAGTAAATACACAAAAAAAACGATAAATGAATATGCAATAAATTACACCAACTCATAGTTAGCGTAGCGTACATTTAAATGGAATGTCAAAAGGTGAGAATGCTAAAATATTACATTAAATTATATGAATTGTCAAACTACACCTAAAAAAAAAAACATAAATTCTTTACAACATTATTAATTACAAAAAATTCATACTAATAGCTTAAACCGCCGTGTAATAGTACAGGTAAGAGTGTGCTAACTCTCAGCTAAGTCTTGCCTTTTTTGTTACGAACATTCACGAACGGAATACACTAGGCTAACTAGAAATAGCGTAATGTATGTCGCGCGATTGCAAAAATTACATTCACTAAGCGTTATGGAAAATTTGTAACTTCGTTATTTTTTGGAATTTCTATATAATTGTTTTGGTACTAATTGAAAGTCCATACCATAAATAATTTTGCATTCAAAACGGAAATTGTCCAAAATTCAAGTTAGCGTAGTGTAAATTGCTGGTGTCGAATCTGTAAAAATGGAACACACTTTTGTTGGTTGGTTGCTCCATGGCAACCAAGGAGGCAACTTATCAAAGATTTTATTTAAATTTCGTTTTGGCTTGCAGATAGAGGTGTTTAAAGTAAAGAAGAAATAAATGAACATAATTGGCGCGAGTAAAATTATCGTTGTTCGTCATTGATTCTGGAATTTATAATTAATTCACTTAGTTTTAATTACCGCGCATTGTTTGAGAAAAGTATTATACTGATGGACTCACGTATGTGTGCCTCGGTTTCGCCTCGGCCCACATTTTCATTTAGAATCGCCACGTTAGTAATTTAATTCTTCGTATTTTATACCCATTTCATGAACGTAGTTTTATTACTTCTATCATATACACACGCAGATACTTAAACAATTTCATTGGAAATGGTGTCCTTACTGAAGCGATCGATAAAAACTCGCAAATCTATCGATTTGGGTAACAAAATAAAGGGTTTTATTACGCCAGTGTCACCGGGAATATTATTTAAATAAAAATCGAATTGGCTGTTTTTTTGGGCCAAAAGGTATGTTTAAAAATAATAATTTGAGACCTATCAAAATGATGGGGTTTATTGACACTGGGTATACTCGTATTAAAAAAAACTAAATGGCGGATATTTGGCGAAAAAATCTCCCAAACCTATCAAGTGGTTTTAAAAGGTGATTACAAAAAATTATACAAATTATTTGTTAAAATGTAATTTGGAATGAGAAATCCTAACTAAAAAGCGTAAAATAAAAAAAGTTAATTTTTTTAAGACAGAAATAGGTCATCTTAATTCCACTTTAAGTTCACTTTGTACGTAGTCGGTTTTTTTTTTTTTTTTTTTGTTCACAAAGGTTTTCGGTGGGGATTGTTTCTACTCGCGCTTCGCGCAGGAAAGGTTTTCATGACACATGCTATGTGTCTTTGCACAATACGGTGCAAAATCCACTATACCAATATTTTTTCTAACTTGGGTAACACTGTTGCTAAGTGCAAAATCCACGATATAGCATTATATTTTTTTACTTGGGTATCACAGTTTTTCACGAAGACGTGAGGTACAAATTGTACAAGGTCCTAAATAAAATTTGGTTACATTTGAATTTGAACCTTGTCACGTCAATATAGAGTTTCTAGTTCCAAAACTTGCATTTGATCTAAGATTCTGAATTCAAGCTTAGCGTATAGTATATGCAAAAGAAACAGATGTTTTTAGTTTTACCTATTGAAGAATTGCATTGAAAATAAAGGGAGTGGGCAATGATCATATTTCGTTAAATATTGTAATTGAAAAACCATTTCGACGAATAGGGTTGCTGATCACTGCGGTCCAACAAATATTCTAAGTTTATTGATATTTTTGTTCAATCATGTTCGTCCTTAATAATTATGACCCTTATGATGTTATCATTCTAAAAAGGCTTGTTTTCCTCAAAGTAAAAAGGGAAGGTAAGTGATACGATTAGTTAGATAGTATTTGCTTCCATATCGTCAAAAAAGCAAGTTTATTGAGTTTATTTTCATCATGACTTTAATGTAGTACGTAGTATAATACTTTGATGATGATCCGCTCGCATTTGCGCGGTTTTCTAATCAATGCCTATAACTGACTAATAAACATCGGATATATAATTATAAGATAACAATTATGTTCAGAGGTAAATAAAAACGTTTAAAATAGTAGCCCACCAGCATCGATAACAGATTCACGAATATACAATAATGTAATATCTGGAATAATATACCTACTTGTATACAGCGATCAAACTCGTACTTAGGTAAATTGAATAGGCCGTTTCATCTGATTATTTTGCATATACTTAGTACAGAAAATTCAAATTCGGATTCTATACCTAGCTAGATAAACGCCGGGCGAAAAGTTTCTGCCGGCGGGAATGGATTGTGTTTTGTTTTCGTCGTGTTTGATGAGAGGGGTAGGTAAGGGCTTAATTTTGCTGGCTTTATGCGCCCTCTTAACTGATGGAGGAATTAGCGAAGAAATGTTTTTGAACAAAACTATTTACTTGTCGACTCATTAAAGAGCACACAGGCCGTTCACCAAATAATTCACAAAAAATAAGTGAAAATGCCAATACTTGTTTTGAACAAAACTAAAAGAAACTAAATTAAGGCTTGAAGTAATTCGTAAATTGTTCTCAAAACAACCAAAGACTTTATATGAAATGGCTTTGACAAGTTTGTTTAAGTACATGAAATCAAATATTGATTGTTGTCTCAATATTGGTCTTAATTACTGGTCATCTTTTATCTGCCATGGCTTATTTTTAATCTTATATTTTGAATTGTTTTGATTATTTTTTGTACATTGTTCTCACATATAGAAGCAACAAGAATAATGTACCCAGGATTTTGTAATTTTCTATATTTAAAAGAGTGTCCTTGGAGTTTCTTGCCCGTTCTTCTCCATAAAGATCTACCTTTTGGAATGGGCAACTAGCTTCAACCTTCTGACTAACTGACCGACTATTTGACAATTCAAAAGTGCCTGTAAATGGTTTAATTGAAATAAATGCTTTGAGTTTGTGTTTCGAGTTTGAATAACCCGGCGATATTGTATATAGATTTACTCGTATATTGAAAATATGTATTTTATGTTAAAACAGTTGCAGTTACCAAAAACAATCTTGATAGATTTATTTTTTTACTCTCTGCAAGATTAGAGTGCTGCAGTGTAATTATAAGTGAAGAGGGTATGGGGGTCCGTAAGGACCAATGCCTGCTGGGGTTGCGGGTTTGTCCGAAAGGGATATCGCGGCCCCGGCACATAGGCAACGGAAGGAACATGGATGGGTTTTAGTCAGTAAAAGTCTGACACACCCTCTCGCTCCGCCCAGAGCGGGAGGAGTCATTTGATGATTCCCCACCCTAAAAAAAAAAGAAAAAAAAAAGAGGTTATGGTTATCCACGGGCCTTTGCCAGGACTGCCTACATCTTCGCTACCCGATGCTTAATGACTATGTCATCAAAATTTATGATTTACCTATATTGTAAAATTTGTGCTCGAGAACTCTTTCTACAAAATAAGTATTTTCCGGGGACTATTTAATATAAGAATGTTTTAGTTACAAGAAGGAATGGTTTTAGTTTGTTTTTATCGCGGACTGTATAATATAAGAATATTATTAGCCGTAAGAAGAATTGTTTTGAGTTTGTAGTTACAGAAACACGTATTGTTAAACTGCTGTTTTGCTTTTATTTTTCAAAATAAAAATATTATGTAGCGAGTAGTTTCATTTTTTTGATAGTGAACTGTACCTGGTATTAACGTCAGTGATTAATGTCATTCACGTCTTAAACATCTCATCATGGAAGAATTTGGGAAAAGCGATTCCCATTTAGTTCTGTGCATTCACAAACAAATAAAAACAGGAGCAAAAGCATGAAGTATGTACTTCTATAGTACAAATAGGGACAATATTTTCTCAATTTGTTCTATTACGTCATGTTCCATAGAACAAATGGGACCTACCGCTCAATTAAACTATTTAATTTAAAAAAATATAGCTATTTATGTTACTGAATCATACCATAGACTAAATACATAGACAACAAGCATAAAGAGGAAAATAATGTAATCAAGAATCGTCCCAATTTCGTAGAAGTCATAATTTTCAAGTTAGAAGTTTCTGCTTGAGTATTAAATTTTTGTTCTGATAAAACTTTTAGTAAACAAGCTATCCATCCCAAGAATGATAAAGTAACTAGTACTAGAAGTGGCTGCTGGTAGTAATTGTGATAATATTTGAGGCCAGCAAGACTTAGGTATATTATTTCTTCACTCCATAGTGTCAATTGTTCATACTCTTCTTCAACAAGTAGCTTCTCAGTGAATTGTATAAGCTCTTGATATTTTTCTTTGCTGAATGGTTCATAAGGTTGATACAGATATGAGATAGCATATTCCTCCACATCAAGTCTTTTCTTGTTATATTGTGATGCTAGTTGCCTACTGTTGCTATATATAGCTTTAGCTTTGTTAGACAAGGTCATGTTAAACAGTTCAGTTGTTAGTTTTCCCTGAAATTCAAAACAATCACACTTCAAGTCTAACGAGCTATAGCAATCCTCCACTGCACATACAATCTCTATTCTGAATCTGAATGAAATCTGAAATCAACCATACAAATGCAAAAAAAAAAATTGTAGATGTATATAGCCGTCTATATAACTATGTAAGGTATGTACATGCATTAATTTGTACACTTGTAATTACTAGGATTTTGCTTTTTATGCAACATATAGAGGAAAGGGTAAACCTATACAAATCATTGGTTATACCTTCAAATACTTACTCTAGAATTTACAGGCACAGGAATAGAAAGAATTGTAGACATAATAGGTGACAAATCCACTTGATTAATGTCTATCCCGTGGTCTAAGGACATGCCATCTGTTTCAGGATCAGGTTGCTGCATTTCTGTTTGCTTTACTCCTGAGCCCCATATTACGTAAGGTGTTTTAGTTTCATGGTCGTCTCCTGCTCCATGTGCGCCTTTATTACAAAACATGCAACTATGTAAAAAGTATTAGGGCTCGTGTAGACGGCACCGCTCCGCGTAACCATGTAGACTGAACGCTGAAGCGCCGCCACGCCGCCGCCGTTGCCGCGCCGTCTCCGCTTGATTATGCCTTATCACTCTACAATCCGCGGCGGCGGCGAATCAGCGGGCTGGCAACGTTGCATAAACACAGCTTAGAGGCGCGGTGGCGACGCGGGGACGGCGTAGTCTCCCTGAGCACTTAGGTATATTTTAAGACCAATCCATTCATTCCTTATGAATATTGCAACATCAGAGAAAATGGTGCAACCTACCAGTGGTCTGGGCTCTAAAGATAGGGAAGCCTCCTAACAATATATACATGCCATTAAAGCCACGTTAATAGTAGAAGCACCTTTCCGTTATCAAGGTCAATTAAATGCCTTACTTCTAGCCTCATCTTAGTCTTAGGGGTGTAGTGTTGATAGGCTCTTGGCTATTAAGCCATTGACCCTAAAAACGAATAGCACAATGACTGCTAAGTATATATAAGTTACCCCAATCTGTCATGCCATGGTCTGAGGTCATCAAAAATGTGGTTTTTCCATCATCATTATAATAATCTCTTATTACTTTTTCTATTTCCTTTATTCCTTCATCAACGTGATTCAATGTAGTTAAGAAGTTCCTGTAATTATTAGGTTCACATTATTTTTCTAGATTGAAAGGGGGAGTAGTTATTATTAAAGGACATATTTATAAATCCTAATATTATAAAGTGACACTGAAAGTTCTTAGAAAATCAAAAATTTTACAAACTAGCAAGTTATTAGTTTTAATATATTTTTTCAAAATAGTGTCGTTTTACATCAATACACCGCTGCATCCGATGGAACCACTGAGAAAAGCACTTACCCCCTCGTCGTAAGGGGTCTCTTCGACGGCATTTTGAAACGCAGGCACTGCTTCCTCAGCGTCCATAAAAGGTTTACCTCGAAGTTTTTCTTTTATTTTCGGAAATAAATAAAAAACGCAAGGTGCTAGGTCGGGGCTATAGGGCGGGTGACCCAGTAATTCTACGCCTGACGTCGCCGTGGTGAAGGAGGATCCTACTGCGAGGTCGTTTCCCCCGAACATTTTCCAAGACAATTGGCAATCAATTGTTAGTGTACCACTCTGCAGTAACTGTTTTTCGAACCTCTAAAACAATTGTTGTGTAATGACCTGTCCTTCCGAAGAACGAGGCCACCATTATTTTTCCCACGCTTCGACCTCTCTTCACTTTCGTTGGCAACTCCTCGGAAGGAAACACCCAGACAGCAGACTGTCTCTTAGTTTCAGGATAATAACAATAAATTCAGCTTTCGTCACCCGTAAGTATGTTTAACACAGCATTTGAATCACCTCCGTTAAATCTTTGAACCATTTCACGACACCAATCAACACGACGGAGTTTTTGGGCCTCTGTCAAATTATGAGGTATCCACCGGGCACAAAGCTTCCTGACCGCTAAATGTTCATGGAAGATTTTGTGCACTTAACTCATAGGTACCGATGCCTAAGTTTGTCCGAATCTGCTGATAATTCACTCTTTTGTCAGTCTCCATCATACGCCGCACAACACTGATGTTATCTTCAGTCGTCGCCGTAGAAGGCCGTGTTTATTAGTGCGTCCACGTTTAAACTCATTAAACCAGTTGTAAACAGTGGCACGAGATGGGGCTTCATCGTGAAAGGCCAATCGAAGTCTATCATAACTTTCTTGTTGACTTAATGACATCGAAAGTCATAAAAAATCACTGTTTTTATGAGTTGTATTGCAATATGTGGTTAGCTAGTGACCTCGATAATTGATCATATTTTATTATTTATTGTTATTAGTAATTAACTCTTTGTTTATTTATTTTACATCGATGGTCTACTAGTTTATCATTTATAACTTCCAGTTACAACTATATGTAAGCGGGCACGCCCTTTATGCCTGGAGGCTTTTTTATTTAGATATTAAGTTCTGTTTACGTTTAGTTTTTTTATTTCGGCCTGAGTATAGTTCTCGATGATTTTGTTTGGTATATTGGCGTGTGCTAGCTAACATATGGCTAATAATTTGAATTATGTTTTGTGTTACGTAATGTAAATTATTTTGAATACTATTATAAAGAATCTTTTTTTTGTTCTTCTAACTGAACAGACAGCTGTGCTGCTGGGGAGTTTGTTGCGCCACTTCTTCTTCCCAGCTAATGCACTAGGAAGTGGTGAAGGGTGGGCGTTTTGGGGGACTGTCTTATGTAATTTTGACGTTCGAAAAGTGCTGATTCTCAGTCTAGTTTGAATAAATGACTTTTGAATTTTGAATTTCAGACAATCTTCAATTTGCCGCCAAATCGTAAACAAATGACAAATGAATAAAATAAATACACAATAATATTGGCTAAGAGCTTCGACTCAGAGTTCCATTAAAAATTTGAAATTATTTTTTTATTTGGTATATCGTTTACAAGTGGCCAGTTTTAAAAACTTTCAGTGTCGCCCTCGTAAATGTGAAGGTTTGTACGTTTGGGTGTTTGTTACTCAATCACGCAAAAACAGCTGAACTTATTTGGATTAAATTTGGCCCACAGATAGTATAGAACCTGGATACCTGGAACCTTATAACCTGTTCATAAAGGATACTTTTATCCCTATAATACGTTCCCGTGGGATAATAAATTTCCGACCTCCACGCTGGCGAAGCTGCGGGCGAAAGCTAGTAACACAATAAATGAAACTTACGGAGTTTTTGGTTTATGAGTATGCCCTGCTGTATCAGTTCCTAGTAGATGTAAGAACAGTACTATTTTATTGCTTTGCAATTTTTCTTTAACAGTATTAATAAAATTAGCTTTTTGGAAAAACTGTTTCACACTGTCAAACACCCATGCATTTAGTAGTGTAGTGTTTTTGTCAGCACTAAAACTTTGGTCATAAGGGTCAAATTCGTGTACAACTATGTGATCGTCAATATTAGCTTTTGTAAAAATATTCACAATGTCATAAGTACCCCAACACCAAGTGTAGGAACTTTGATTAAAGACTGAATCAAAATCAGTAGGGTTTTCTTTCCACCCTTTAGCAATAGCAGAAGGGTCTTCATAGAAACCTGCAATCACTGCCACATGTCCTGGACGTGATTCAGTTGGCACTTGAGTATTTGAAATTCCCCATCTACCATAAGAATTTGCCACAGACCTGGAATATATAAATGTTTGTATCAAATACTTTAACCCTACCCTTAGCAAACATACCTTAATTAGGTTGTTGATTAGACTACCAATTATAAAATCCTATACTAAAATTTAACTCTTTATGAAATAGGTTTCCATTTAGTCTCCCTGCTCTTGTTTAGGGCAAGGTGTTATGGGTATTTATCCTGATAAATACACCAACGAACAGGGTACCTAATTAAATAATGTGCGTGGATATTGAGGGATCATAATTGTAACTTTTTTTTTTTTTTTTTGGAAAATCGTCTTCTTTTACAATGTTTGTAAATATGTGAGAACCATGTATCTATCACATAGGTAATTAATTTATCTGTTGTTGCTCTCTTTTTTAATTTATTTTTACCTATTGTGGTATGGTAAATTTATTTTTTTTATTTTTAGATGCATCGTCTTCACATATAATTATATAACTAATGTACCTACATATATACAAAATATTGTAAAACATTTTAAAAGAGTAACGGTGGAGTTTCTTGCCCATTCTTCTCCATACGAAAACTACCTTTTGGAAGGGGCGACTAGAATCAATTCATTTTTTTTGTAATTTTTGACGTTCAAAAGTGCCTTGCAAGGGCCTATTTGAAATAAATGATTTGACTTTGACTTTGACTTTATAATGATCCTTTGATGAAAATATAGCGACTAAACAATCTGTGCTTTGTTGTATACTCGTATTAAGTTTGTATACTCGTATTAAGTATGTCAAGTAATATTAGTAGGTACACAAACCTCAAGTATGGCATAGTCGTATGATTAACGAACGATTCTGCTCTAAATCCATCAAGTATTAAGAGAACGAGTCTTTCAGCCAGGCATTCATGCTGGGGCTGATAAGGCACCACATTCTTCACAATTGGTGATTTAAAATTTATGTCAAAAATTGAAAACAAAAAAGTTAGGTGTAAGAAAATTCCCACGATAAACATCGCTATTTGCTTTTAAATAAAACTTCATTCAGGAATTCTCCGTAGATTTTAATCAAATATTAATCTATTCAGTTCAGCAATATTTTTAGTTTTGACCAAATTTGACATTGACAGTCTTGACAGACATGGACATGGTTACTTTTTTTACTGAACACCACTGAACACTGATGCCAGCTCCACGCTTGCCAAACCTCTCAGCCAAACCTCGAAAAAACGACAGACAAAACATGAAAACAATAGACCTGTATAGATATTTTATCAGACCCTTCTTCGTAGCGTCTTTCCATTCTATACAAGGCCAGAACGCAAGGGTGTGAAACTAATCGCGTATAGATTGGAAATCACTTTTTTACTAAGGTCTATACAAGAGTAGTACGCAAATACTCGCGTATACTTTGTAGTGACCTAATTTAAATACCTTATTCCAAAATATACAGTGCCAGTACGCATACAGACTAATCGTGTATAGATTGCGACAAATTGTGAACTGGTATTCATCTTGTTTGTGACGTAATGCACCTTGGGCTAAATAGCCACCCTGGCTGGGAGCAACTTGGAAGTAGCGCTCGCCGGCCGCTACCGCGGCACCACTCACTACGTTCGCTCGGTTCGCGCGCAGTTGGTCACAGTTCTAACCTAACCTAACCCATTTCATATTCCGTTATCTGTTAGCTGTTCCATTTCACCCAGTTCAATTTATTTTTAATCTACATATATTATTAAAACTCATGTCAAGCGTAAGTGATGTAGTATAGTTTGGAACCAGGATGCGCGCGTCCACGTTACGAACTATACACGAGCAGTACGCAAAATTCGTGTATACATTGTAATCACAGATTTAAAAATAGCATTACAATGTATACGCGAGCAGTTTCCTATGGCTGCGTTCTAGTCTTGTATAGATTGGAAATACGCTTCTTCGTAACATAAAAATGTAATAATGATTTCTGGTTGATATCCAATAGTAATATCCGTTTTTTCATTTGGAATTACGGAACCCTAAAATTTTTGCTCCGAGATCCGAGATTCAGTTGAATCTCCAGGGTTTACTTAAATTGTTTTGCTAAACTCCGCAGACGCGCACGGTATCGACGAGGGGTTATATATGATAAAATAAAAATAAATTGATGTTTTTTTTCAGGTCAGCGTCAATGTTAAACTGACATTAGTTAACAATTTAGCAATTTGATTAATTAAAACAATAAATAATGTGATCACTTGAACTATAACAAACTGTGTAAACCGAACTTACACTTATTTATATTTAATTTTAAATTAATTATTCTACATCTTTCTAGTACTTTCTTCAAAATTTTTTGTTAAGCATGTTTTGAAGTAAGTAAAACACTGCAAATGTCGGTCATCCCAATGCCATTCTATTTCTTTTTTTAGTAACTCTCTTAGTGGCAATGTTTTATCTGAAAGATTCAGAACAAACGAGCCTACGTACGTAATCAATCCTAAAAATCGTTCTACATCTTTCCTATTCTTTGGTACTTGCATGTTTTTTATTGCTGACAAATGTGAATCATCAGGGCTCAATCCGTCTTTTGTAATACGATGCCCTATTTCATGTCCTGTAAACCAAACTTACACTTATTTATATTTAATTTTAAATTAATTTTTCTACATCTTTCTTCAAAATTTCATCATGTTTGTTTTGATCTGAGGCATAAATTAATAAATTTTCAATATACATACATACACCTTCAATATCATTTATTTTATTTATTTATCACAAACACAACTATCATTACAGGCAATAATCCTAATGCGGTAGCGTGGTCTTTAGTTACATTCTAAATTACAATTAAAGCTACTAGTTATATATTAGCATAACATAATACAAACAATGTTACCTTTGTGAATTCATTCAGAGAGCAATTAAATAAATCTATCCTATCAGCAGTGTCATTCAGTGTATGCAAGGCTCGCGTCAGGGGCGCTTTACTGAGCAGGTTGGTTCGCGCGCGTGGCACTGCTAACAACCGTGGCCGTCGGCGTCGCAATGCGTACTTATCAGGCACATTCAGACATATCTCCTTCAAAACACCACCATTAAACACCTTACCGCGCAACAGCTTAAAAATATACGTGGTAAAAGCCAGGTCCCTTCTTGTCTCCAGTTTGTTGTACCCAACCATGCCAATTACGAACAAGGTTGGGTACATCAACGGATAGAAGGGGTAGACCCCGTAAAGTTTCATATACAAATATCCTCAGCGTCCATAAAAGGTTTACCTCGAAGTTTTTCTTTTATTTTCGGAAATAAATAAAAAACGCAAGGTGCTAGGTCGGGGCTATAGGGCGGGTGACCCAGTAATTCTACGCCTGACGTCGCCGTGGTGAAGGAGGATCCTACTGCGAGGTCGTTTCCCCCGAACATTTTCCAAGACAATTGGCAATCAATTGTTAGTGTACCACTCTGCAGTAACTGTTTTTCGAACCTCTAAAACAATTGTTGTGTAATGACCTGTCCTTCCGAAGAACGAGGCCACCATTATTTTTCCCACGCTTCGACCTCTCTTCACTTTCGTTGGCAACTCCTCGGAAGGAAACACCCAGACAGCAGACTGTCTCTTAGTTTCAGGATAATAACAATAAATTCAGCTTTCGTCACCCGTAAGTATGTTTAACACAGCATTTGAATCACCTCCGTTAAATCTTTGAACCATTTCACGACACCAATCAACACGACGGAGTTTTTGGGCCTCTGTCAAATTATGAGGTATCCACCGGGCACAAAGCTTCCTGACCGCTAAATGTTCATGGAAGATTTTGTGCACTTAACTCATAGGTACCGATGCCTAAGTTTGTCCGAATCTGCTGATAATTCACTCTTTTGTCAGTCTCCATCATACGCCGCACAACACTGATGTTATCTTCAGTCGTCGCCGTAGAAGGCCGTGTTTATTAGTGCGTCCACGTTTAAACTCATTAAACCAGTTGTAAACAGTGGCACGAGATGGGGCTTCATCGTGAAAGGCCAATCGAAGTCTATCATAACTTTCTTGTTGACTTAATGACATCGAAAGTCATAAAAAATCACTGTTTTTATGAGTTGTATTGCAATATGTGGTTAGCTAGTGACCTCGATAATTGATCATATTTTATTATTTATTGTTATTAGTAATTAACTCTTTGTTTATTTATTTTACATCGATGGTCTACTAGTTTATCATTTATAACTTCCAGTTACAACTATATGTAAGCGGGCACGCCCTTTATGCCTGGAGGCTTTTTTATTTAGATATTAAGTTCTGTTTACGTTTAGTTTTTTTATTTCGGCCTGAGTATAGTTCTCGATGATTTTGTTTGGTATATTGGCGTGTGCTAGCTAACATATGGCTAATAATTTGAATTATGTTTTGTGTTACGTAATGTAAATTATTTTGAATACTATTATAAAGAATCTTTTTTTTGTTCTTCTAACTGAACAGACAGCTGTGCTGCTGGGGAGTTTGTTGCGCCACTTCTTCTTCCCAGCTAATGCACTAGGAAGTGGTGAAGGGTGGGCGTTTTGGGGGACTGTCTTATGTAATTTTGACGTTCGAAAAGTGCTAATTCTCAGTCTAGTTTGAATAAATGACTTTTGAATTTTGAATTTCAGACAATCTTCAATTTGCCGCCAAATCGTAAACAAATGACAAATGAATAAAATAAATACACAATAATATTGGCTAAGAGCTTCGACTCAGAGTTCCATTAAAAATTTGAAATTATTTTTTTATTTGGTATATCGTTTACAAGTGGCCAGTTTTAAAAACTTTCAGTGTCGCCCTCGTAAATGTGAAGGTTTGTACGTTTGGGTGTTTGTTACTCAATCACGCAAAAACAGCTGAACTTATTTGGATTAAATTTGGCCCACAGATAGTATAGAACCTGGATACCTGGAACCTTATAACCTGTTCATAAAGGATACTTTTATCCCTATAATACGTTCCCGTGGGATAATAAATTTCCGACCTCCACGCTGGCGAAGCTGCGGGCGAAAGCTAGTAACACAATAAATGAAACTTACGGAGTTTTTGGTTTATGAGTATGCCCTGCTGTATCAGTTCCTAGTAGATGTAAGAACAGTACTATTTTATTGCTTTGCAATTTTTCTTTAACAGTATTAATAAAATTAGCTTTTTGGAAAAACTGTTTCACACTGTCAAACACCCATGCATTTAGTAGTGTAGTGTTTTTGTCAGCACTAAAACTTTGGTCATAAGGGTCAAATTCGTGTACAACTATGTGATCGTCAATATTAGCTTTTGTAAAAATATTCACAATGTCATAAGTACCCCAACACCAAGTGTAGGAACTTTGATTAAAGACTGAATCAAAATCAGTAGGGTTTTCTTTCCACCCTTTAGCAATAGCAGAAGGGTCTTCATAGAAACCTGCAATCACTGCCACATGTCCTGGACGTGATTCAGTTGGCACTTGAGTATTTGAAATTCCCCATCTACCATAAGAATTTGCCACAGACCTGGAATATATAAATGTTTGTATCAAATACTTTAACCCTACCCTTAGCAAACATACCTTAATTAGGTTGTTGATTAGACTACCAATTATAAAATCCTATACTAAAATTTAACTCTTTATGAAATAGGTTTCCATTTAGTCTCCCTGCTCTTGTTTAGGGCAAGGTGTTATGGGTATTTATCCTGATAAATACACCAACGAACAGGGTACCTAATTAAATAATGTGCGTGGATATTGAGGGATCATAATTGTAACTTTTTTTTTTTTTTTTTGGAAAATCGTCTTCTTTTACAATGTTTGTAAATATGTGAGAACCATGTATCTATCACATAGGTAATTAATTTATCTGTTGTTGCTCTCTTTTTTAATTTATTTTTACCTATTGTGGTATGGTAAATTTATTTTTTTTATTTTTAGATGCATCGTCTTCACATATAATTATATAACTAATGTACCTACATATATACAAAATATTGTAAAACATTTTAAAAGAGTAACGGTGGAGTTTCTTGCCCATTCTTCTCCATACGAAAACTACCTTTTGGAAGGGGCGACTAGAATCAATTCATTTTTTTTGTAATTTTTGACGTTCAAAAGTGCCTTGCAAGGGCCTATTTGAAATAAATGATTTGACTTTGACTTTGACTTTATAATGATCCTTTGATGAAAATATAGCGACTAAACAATCTGTGCTTTGTTGTATACTCGTATTAAGTTTGTATACTCGTATTAAGTATGTCAAGTAATATTAGTAGGTACACAAACCTCAAGTATGGCATAGTCGTATGATTAACGAACGATTCTGCTCTAAATCCATCAAGTATTAAGAGAACGAGTCTTTCAGCCAGGCATTCATGCTGGGGCTGATAAGGCACCACATTCTTCACAATTGGTGATTTAAAATTTATGTCAAAAATTGAAAACAAAAAAGTTAGGTGTAAGAAAATTCCCACGATAAACATCGCTATTTGCTTTTAAATAAAACTTCATTCAGGAATTCTCCGTAGATTTTAATCAAATATTAATCTATTCAGTTCAGCAATATTTTTAGTTTTGACCAAATTTGACATTGACAGTCTTGACAGACATGGACATGGTTACTTTTTTTACTGAACACCACTGAACACTGATGCCAGCTCCACGCTTGCCAAACCTCTCAGCCAAACCTCGAAAAAACGACAGACAAAACATGAAAACAATAGACCTGTATAGATATTTTATCAGACCCTTCTTCGTAGCGTCTTTCCATTCTATACAAGGCCAGAACGCAAGGGTGTGAAACTAATCGCGTATAGATTGGAAATCACTTTTTTACTAAGGTCTATACAAGAGTAGTACGCAAATACTCGCGTATACTTTGTAGTGACCTAATTTAAATACCTTATTCCAAAATATACAGTGCCAGTACGCATACAGACTAATCGTGTATAGATTGCGACAAATTGTGAACTGGTATTCATCTTGTTTGTGACGTAATGCACCTTGGGCTAAATAGCCACCCTGGCTGGGAGCAACTTGGAAGTAGCGCTCGCCGGCCGCTACCGCGGCACCACTCACTACGTTCGCTCGGTTCGCGCGCAGTTGGTCACAGTTCTAACCTAACCTAACCCATTTCATATTCCGTTATCTGTTAGCTGTTCCATTTCACCCAGTTCAATTTATTTTTAATCTACATATATTATTAAAACTCATGTCAAGCGTAAGTGATGTAGTATAGTTTGGAACCAGGATGCGCGCGTCCACGTTACGAACTATACACGAGCAGTACGCAAAATTCGTGTATACATTGTAATCACAGATTTAAAAATAGCATTACAATGTATACGCGAGCAGTTTCCTATGGCTGCGTTCTAGTCTTGTATAGATTGGAAATACGCTTCTTCGTAACATAAAAATGTAATAATGATTTCTGGTTGATATCCAATAGTAATATCCGTTTTTTCATTTGGAATTACGGAACCCTAAAATTTTTGCTCCGAGATCCGAGATTCAGTTGAATCTCCAGGGTTTACTTAAATTGTTTTGCTAAACTCCGCAGACGCGCACGGTATCGACGAGGGGTTATATATGATAAAATAAAAATAAATTGATGTTTTTTTTCAGGTCAGCGTCAATGTTAAACTGACATTAGTTAACAATTTAGCAATTTGATTAATTAAAACAATAAATAATGTGATCACTTGAACTATAACAAACTGTGTAAACCGAACTTACACTTATTTATATTTAATTTTAAATTAATTATTCTACATCTTTCTAGTACTTTCTTCAAAATTTTTTGTTAAGCATGTTTTGAAGTAAGTAAAACACTGCAAATGTCGGTCATCCCAATGCCATTCTATTTCTTTTTTTAGTAACTCTCTTAGTGGCAATGTTTTATCTGAAAGATTCAGAACAAACGAGCCTACGTACGTAATCAATCCTAAAAATCGTTCTACATCTTTCCTATTCTTTGGTACTTGCATGTTTTTTATTGCTGACAAATGTGAATCATCAGGGCTCAATCCGTCTTTTGTAATACGATGCCCTATTTCATGTCCTGTAAACCAAACTTACACTTATTTATATTTAATTTTAAATTAATTTTTCTACATCTTTCTTCAAAATTTCATCATGTTTGTTTTGATCTGAGGCATAAATTAATAAATTTTCAATATACATACATACACCTTCAATATCATTTATTTTATTTATTTATCACAAACACAACTATCATTACAGGCAATAATCCTAATGCGGTAGCGTGGTCTTTAGTTACATTCTAAATTACAATTAAAGCTACTAGTTATATATTAGCATAACATAATACAAACAATGTTACCTTTGTGAATTCATTCAGAGAGCAATTAAATAAATCTATCCTATCAGCAGTGTCATTCAGTGTATGCAAGGCTCGCGTCAGGGGCGCTTTACTGAGCAGGTTGGTTCGCGCGCGTGGCACTGCTAACAACCGTGGCCGTCGGCGTCGCAATGCGTACTTATCAGGCACATTCAGACATATCTCCTTCAAAACACCACCATTAAACACCTTACCGCGCAACAGCTTAAAAATATACGTGGTAAAAGCCAGGTCCCTTCTTGTCTCCAGTTTGTTGTACCCAACCATGCCAATTACGAACAAGGTTGGGTACATCAACGGATAGAAGGGGTAGACCCCGTAAAGTTTCATATACAAATATCCTCAGCGTCCATAAAAGGTTTACCTCGAAGTTTTTCTTTTATTTTCGGAAATAAATAAAAAACGCAAGGTGCTAGGTCGGGGCTATAGGGCGGGTGACCCAGTAATTCTACGCCTGACGTCGCCGTGGTGAAGGAGGATCCTACTGCGAGGTCGTTTCCCCCGAACATTTTCCAAGACAATTGGCAATCAATTGTTAGTGTACCACTCTGCAGTAACTGTTTTTCGAACCTCTAAAACAATTGTTGTGTAATGACCTGTCCTTCCGAAGAACGAGGCCACCATTATTTTTCCCACGCTTCGACCTCTCTTCACTTTCGTTGGCAACTCCTCGGAAGGAAACACCCAGACAGCAGACTGTCTCTTAGTTTCAGGATAATAACAATAAATTCAGCTTTCGTCACCCGTAAGTATGTTTAACACAGCATTTGAATCACCTCCGTTAAATCTTTGAACCATTTCACGACACCAATCAACACGACGGAGTTTTTGGGCCTCTGTCAAATTATGAGGTATCCACCGGGCACAAAGCTTCCTGACCGCTAAATGTTCATGGAAGATTTTGTGCACTTAACTCATAGGTACCGATGCCTAAGTTTGTCCGAATCTGCTGATAATTCACTCTTTTGTCAGTCTCCATCATACGCCGCACAACACTGATGTTATCTTCAGTCGTCGCCGTAGAAGGCCGTGTTTATTAGTGCGTCCACGTTTAAACTCATTAAACCAGTTGTAAACAGTGGCACGAGATGGGGCTTCATCGTGAAAGGCCAATCGAAGTCTATCATAACTTTCTTGTTGACTTAATGACATCGAAAGTCATAAAAAATCACTGTTTTTATGAGTTGTATTGCAATATGTGGTTAGCTAGTGACCTCGATAATTGATCATATTTTATTATTTATTGTTATTAGTAATTAACTCTTTGTTTATTTATTTTACATCGATGGTCTACTAGTTTATCATTTATAACTTCCAGTTACAACTATATGTAAGCGGGCACGCCCTTTATGCCTGGAGGCTTTTTTATTTAGATATTAAGTTCTGTTTACGTTTAGTTTTTTTATTTCGGCCTGAGTATAGTTCTCGATGATTTTGTTTGGTATATTGGCGTGTGCTAGCTAACATATGGCTAATAATTTGAATTATGTTTTGTGTTACGTAATGTAAATTATTTTGAATACTATTATAAAGAATCTTTTTTTTGTTCTTCTAACTGAACAGACAGCTGTGCTGCTGGGGAGTTTGTTGCGCCACTTCTTCTTCCCAGCTAATGCACTAGGAAGTGGTGAAGGGTGGGCGTTTTGGGGGACTGTCTTATGTAATTTTGACGTTCGAAAAGTGCTAATTCTCAGTCTAGTTTGAATAAATGACTTTTGAATTTTGAATTTCAGACAATCTTCAATTTGCCGCCAAATCGTAAACAAATGACAAATGAATAAAATAAATACACAATAATATTGGCTAAGAGCTTCGACTCAGAGTTCCATTAAAAATTTGAAATTATTTTTTTATTTGGTATATCGTTTACAAGTGGCCAGTTTTAAAAACTTTCAGTGTCGCCCTCGTAAATGTGAAGGTTTGTACGTTTGGGTGTTTGTTACTCAATCACGCAAAAACAGCTGAACTTATTTGGATTAAATTTGGCCCACAGATAGTATAGAACCTGGATACCTGGAACCTTATAACCTGTTCATAAAGGATACTTTTATCCCTATAATACGTTCCCGTGGGATAATAAATTTCCGACCTCCACGCTGGCGAAGCTGCGGGCGAAAGCTAGTAACACAATAAATGAAACTTACGGAGTTTTTGGTTTATGAGTATGCCCTGCTGTATCAGTTCCTAGTAGATGTAAGAACAGTACTATTTTATTGCTTTGCAATTTTTCTTTAACAGTATTAATAAAATTAGCTTTTTGGAAAAACTGTTTCACACTGTCAAACACCCATGCATTTAGTAGTGTAGTGTTTTTGTCAGCACTAAAACTTTGGTCATAAGGGTCAAATTCGTGTACAACTATGTGATCGTCAATATTAGCTTTTGTAAAAATATTCACAATGTCATAAGTACCCCAACACCAAGTGTAGGAACTTTGATTAAAGACTGAATCAAAATCAGTAGGGTTTTCTTTCCACCCTTTAGCAATAGCAGAAGGGTCTTCATAGAAACCTGCAATCACTGCCACATGTCCTGGACGTGATTCAGTTGGCACTTGAGTATTTGAAATTCCCCATCTACCATAAGAATTTGCCACAGACCTGGAATATATAAATGTTTGTATCAAATACTTTAACCCTACCCTTAGCAAACATACCTTAATTAGGTTGTTGATTAGACTACCAATTATAAAATCCTATACTAAAATTTAACTCTTTATGAAATAGGTTTCCATTTAGTCTCCCTGCTCTTGTTTAGGGCAAGGTGTTATGGGTATTTATCCTGATAAATACACCAACGAACAGGGTACCTAATTAAATAATGTGCGTGGATATTGAGGGATCATAATTGTAACTTTTTTTTTTTTTTTTTGGAAAATCGTCTTCTTTTACAATGTTTGTAAATATGTGAGAACCATGTATCTATCACATAGGTAATTCATTTATCTGTTGTTGCTCTCTTTTTTAATTTATTTTTACCTATTGTGGTATGGTAAATTTATTTTTTTTATTTTTAGATGCATCGTCTTCACATATAATTATATAACTAATGTACCTACATATATACAAAATATTGTAAAACATTTTAAAAGAGTAACGGTGGAGTTTCTTGCCCATTCTTCTCCATACGAAAACTACCTTTTGGAAGGGGCGACTAGAATCAATTCATTTTTTTTGTAATTTTTGACGTTCAAAAGTGCCTTGCAAGGGCCTATTTGAAATAAATGATTTGACTTTGACTTTGACTTTATAATGATCCTTTGATGAAAATATAGCGACTAAACAATCTGTGCTTTGTTGTATACTCGTATTAAGTTTGTATACTCGTATTAAGTATGTCAAGTAATATTAGTAGGTACACAAACCTCAAGTATGGCATAGTCGTATGATTAACGAACGATTCTGCTCTAAATCCATCAAGTATTAAGAGAACGAGTCTTTCAGCCAGGCATTCATGCTGGGGCTGATAAGGCACCACATTCTTCACAATTGGTGATTTAAAATTTATGTCAAAAATTGAAAACAAAAAAGTTAGGTGTAAGAAAATTCCCACGATAAACATCGCTATTTGCTTTTAAATAAAACTTCATTCAGGAATTCTCCGTAGATTTTAATCAAATATTAATCTATTCAGTTCAGCAATATTTTTAGTTTTGACCAAATTTGACATTGACAGTCTTGACAGACATGGACATGGTTACTTTTTTTACTGAACACCACTGAACACTGATGCCAGCTCCACGCTTGCCAAACCTCTCAGCCAAACCTCGAAAAAACGACAGACAAAACATGAAAACAATAGACCTGTATAGATATTTTATCAGACCCTTCTTCGTAGCGTCTTTCCATTCTATACAAGGCCAGAACGCAAGGGTGTGAAACTAATCGCGTATAGATTGGAAATCACTTTTTTACTAAGGTCTATACAAGAGTAGTACGCAAATACTCGCGTATACTTTGTAGTGACCTAATTTAAATACCTTATTCCAAAATATACAGTGCCAGTACGCATACAGACTAATCGTGTATAGATTGCGACAAATTGTGAACTGGTATTCATCTTGTTTGTGACGTAATGCACCTTGGGCTAAATAGCCACCCTGGCTGGGAGCAACTTGGAAGTAGCGCTCGCCGGCCGCTACCGCGGCACCACTCACTACGTTCGCTCGGTTCGCGCGCAGTTGGTCACAGTTCTAACCTAACCTAACCCATTTCATATTCCGTTATCTGTTAGCTGTTCCATTTCACCCAGTTCAATTTATTTTTAATCTACATATATTATTAAAACTCATGTCAAGCGTAAGTGATGTAGTATAGTTTGGAACCAGGATGCGCGCGTCCACGTTACGAACTATACACGAGCAGTACGCAAAATTCGTGTATACATTGTAATCACAGATTTAAAAATAGCATTACAATGTATACGCGAGCAGTTTCCTATGGCTGCGTTCTAGTCTTGTATAGATTGGAAATACGCTTCTTCGTAACATAAAAATGTAATAATGATTTCTGGTTGATATCCAATAGTAATATCCGTTTTTTCATTTGGAATTACGGAACCCTAAAATTTTTGCTCCGAGATCCGAGATTCAGTTGAATCTCCAGGGTTTACTTAAATTGTTTTGCTAAACTCCGCAGACGCGCACGGTATCGACGAGGGGTTATATATGATAAAATAAAAATAAATTGATGTTTTTTTTCAGGTCAGCGTCAATGTTAAACTGACATTAGTTAACAATTTAGCAATTTGATTAATTAAAACAATAAATAATGTGATCACTTGAACTATAACAAACTGTGATAAAGATGTTCCAATTTCCAACCAGCTTCCAGTATTTTTCACATTGTACAACAACTGTATTCCCATTATATTGGAATATATTAAAACAATGATAATTAAATAACTAGTTGGTGCCTGAAATGAAAAGAAAAAGTAATGTGAATAGGTATATTCATGTGACTAAAAACAAATTTACTTTTTTATAATATAATATAAATTACCCTAATTAAGTGTTGCACTGCTCTGAAACTACAAGCAACACTCAAAAATGGAGCAAAAGTTTTCAGCAATATGAGTGTAGTTATTACAAAAGGCTGACGCGATGTTATAAAGCAGGTCACCCATCTGACTTCAAATGAGTTCAATGATGCTATGTTTCCAGTCCCGAAAAATGCTAATCCAATATATAATATCTGATGGAAAAGTTAAGGATTTATATTTGAATAAAAAAATATACTTTAACATGCAGATACCACGATATAATATATTTAAGATACACACATCACAATATAAATGAAAACAATAGGGTTTCGGGGCAAAGAAAAGGTTTCGTAAATTATATCCAGGTGCTCTTTTCAGCTGACGGATGACAGACCAAGCTTGTCAAAAAAGGTGCGCGTAGTCTGTTTTTCACACGGCTTATAGCACATAAGGCACATTGTAGTTAGAAGCTGCACCCTTATTGGACGAGCCGATGTGGCGGGAGCGTTTCGAAATAAGTTGGTCAACCATAGTAAGGAACGCACGCATTCTCCTCCTTTTGACCGGGTTATGTCCTCATGACCGGTCAAACAAAAAAACAAAAGAAAGCGTGCGTTCCTTACTTTGTTTGACCAGGCGTGGGGTCATAACCTGCTCAAAAGGGGGAAGGATATAATGCGAACTTATTTCGAACCGCTCGAGCTCCTGGTACAATCCGCTCGTCCAATAAGGATGCAGCTTCTAGCTGGAATGTCCTACAGCCTAATTACCCAACACATTTTATTTTTGATAGCAATTCTGAATCGAAAGCAAGTCCAATTTTAATCGCATGCCATATTTCGAATTACGATAAACATTTTTTACCAATCGACGGAAATTGGATAGGGTTGTTCTAACCAATTGGCTATAATTGTTAGATTGTTTTGTTTCGTTACACCATATAGGCATGACTAATTTCCAAATGATTGTGCTATAATTTAATTTTGTTTTAATTACAACTGATGCTCTATGTTATGTTAAGCGGAACGTGAATCAAACAGCAAGCTCCAGTAATGACTGCTATATTTAATTAATCAATTTCCTACCCCCTAGAACATTATCAATGTACCCACATAAGAATATCATTACATCTTTCTCCCTCAAAAACAAAAAAAATAAATACAAAATATTTTTTATTTTTTTATTTTTTATTAATTTATACTTCAAAATTTCCTTAAATAATAACAAATCAAAGGAATACATATAAGTACTTAAATATGTAAATCCAATTTAACATGCATAATCAGCTAATGATCACTCATAAATTCATAATTCTCAATGCTTACAGTAAACAGTAACATCATTATTACTGTTTCCTAAACTTGATTAAATTTTACTTTATCAAAGTATTCGCAATCCATGTAATAGTTTTCGTTTGATATTTTGCATAGTTAGAAAGAAATACATAGTGCTTACACCATTTTTCACATATGGATGTATGTTTTATTCTAAAACTTACATATATTTATAATTGCTAATTTATATTCAAACATTATACATTTATAATTTTATAATCCAAATAATATAATTATCACATTTATGTAGGTATATTGTGAATAACAATATTGCGTTGCCGTAGATAATACGGATGAAGATTACATAATGGTGTATTTTTCACGGATACCCCCATCTATTCGGCGGTCGCACCGTCCTGCCAGAACGAGTAACATAATTATTATTAGATGACGGCTCACGATGTTCATTTCTATAACACGATGAATTTTCACAATCTTATTCAAACTCATAGTCTCGAGGAGGGCAGTGTCTGCGCGAGTGATCTGCTATCATGTGCCTTCTATTCCGTACAACTACTATGGAAAAGTATGTAAACGAAAAATAAAAATAGTATAAAAAGTAGTATATATATGTAAACGAAGAGCATATGACCTATTTCTCAGAATTCGCTCAACTACGCCTGGTACCCAATAGTTTTTAATTGTATCGAAATATCTTACATTTCGATCAACTTGTAACGGAGTTAAGTTTTTACAACTTTTATCATAAATAACTTTTTGTATATGTTGCCTGTTTATTAGTTTCTCTTTTATGTCATTATGCACCTTTGGTGCCAATAATTTTATAGGTGTCGGAACAATACTTCTTAATTTTCGACTTTGTAAAATTTCTGCTGGTGATGCTAGATCACTACCCAACGGTGTATTCAAGCATTCTAGCAATGCGAGACGATAATCCATGTTGTCTTCTGTTGACTTTTTAATAATATTTTTTACTGTTTAAACTGTGCGTTCAATTTGCCCATTCGATTGGGGATAGTATGGTGATGACGTCATATGAGTAAAATTCCAATCTAGTGCAAATTTCCTAAATTCAAATGACGAAAATTGTGGACCACAGTCTGACATTATTGTATTTGGTATTCCTTGTCGGCTAAATATATTTTTTAAATGATCAATTATGCTCCCAGAAGTTGTACTATGTAATTTGATTAACTCGAAATACTCGTATTAACTAAAATAATCCATTAGCAACAAGTAGTTCGTACCTTTATATTGAAATAAATCTACACCAACCTTAGCCCATGGTCTGTCAGGAACCTCGTGACAATTAAGCTCTTCTTTTTGATTGTTTTTTCTATGCGTTAAACAAATATTACAACAATTTATAATTTTTTCTATGTTATTAATAAATAATAATATTTCTAAAATATTATTTCTCTAGCTCGTAATTTGCATTTATCAATTCCCATAAATGTCCAATATGAATGTTTTTTTGCATCTCTTTTCTCATTACTTTAAGTATAATTATTTTATCCGTTTTCCAGATTAACCCATTAGCTACAGTTATATCCTCCCTAAATTTCCAGTATGGTTGTATATTATCTTTTATCCTATTTTTATTTTCAGGTCAACTTTGTAAAACATGTTTATTTAATTCAATCATCTCTTCATCTATTTTTAGATGCTTCTGAATGTTTATGAATTGAGCATCCGTAAGATATTCGCATTTATTTTTCACACTATCGGTCCGCATACCTCATCCTTGCCGCTACCTATACCAGTTTGTGACGTTCCATTGCTCACATGCTGCGTCGTTTCGTAAGCACGAGATAACGCGTCAGAAATGTACAAGTGTTTTCTCGGTTTGTAAACGAATGTAAATGTATAGCGCTGTAATCTCAACAGCATCCTCTGTAAGCGAGACGGAGCATCTACTATTGGTTTCTTAATAATACTGATTAAAGGCTTATGGTCCGTTTCTATTGTTACATAACGCCCAAAAATGTATGCATAAAATCGCTCATAGGCGAAGACAGAAGCATACAATTCTTTTTCAATTTGTGCATACCTTTGCTCCGTTATGGTTAAAGCTTTGGAAGCATAACATACAGGAAGCCCATTTTGCATTAAGCACGCTCCTAACCCTGTGGAACTGGCATCCACGGATATGACGATATGACTATTGGCTTTTCCAGACTATAATATTGAAGAACAGGCCGTTTTGTTAAGCATGTTTTGAAGTAAGTAAAACACTGCAAATGTCGGTCATCCCAATGCCATTCTATTTCTTTTTTTAGTAACTCTCTTAGTGGCAATGTTTTATCTGAAAGATTCAGAACAAACGAGCCTACGTACGTAATCAATCCTAAAAATCGTTCTACATCTTTCCTATTCTTTGGTACTTGCATGTTTTTTATTGCTGACAAATGTGAATCATCAGGGCTCAATCCGTCTTTTGTAATACGATGCCCTATTTCATGTCCTGTAAACCAAACTTACACTTATTTATATTTAATTTTAAATTAATTTTTCTACATCTTTCTTCAAAATTTCATCATGTTTGTTTTGATCTGAGGCATAAATTAATAAATTTTCAATATACATACATACACCTTCAATATCATTTATTTTATTTATTTATCACAAACACAACTATCATTACAGGCAATAATCCTAATGCGGTAGCGTGGTCTTTAGTTACATTCTAAATTACAATTAAAGCTACTAGTTATATATTAGCATAACATAATACAAACAATGTTACCTTTGTGAATTCATTCAGAGAGCAATTAAATAAATCTATCCTATCAGCAGTGTCATTCAGTGTATGCAAGGCTCGCGTCAGGGGCGCTTTACTGAGCAGGTTGGTTCGCGCGCGTGGCACTGCTAACAACCGTGGCCGTCGGCGTCGCAATGCGTACTTATCAGGCACATTCAGACATATCTCCTTCAAAACACCACCATTAAACACCTTACCGCGCAACAGCTTAAAAATATACGTGGTAAAAGCCAGGTCCCTTCTTGTCTCCAGTTTGTTGTACCCAACCATGCCAATTACGAACAAGGTTGGGTACATCAACGGATAGAAGGGGTAGACCCCGTAAAGTTTCATATACAAATACCTGATAAATTTGTTCTGTATGCGCTCCAACATAAGACTATATTTAATCTCATGTGGAGCCCATATGACAGCATTACACTCAAGTTGAGTTCTTATCAGAGCATTATACAATGCTGTTACCGCTGTAATGTTTGTAAAACCCGATGCCCGACGGAGTATGAAACCCAGGCTTCTATATGATTTTTTACAAACATTTATAATATGTTCACGAAATGTGAACTCGGTGTTCAGGCGCACCCCCAGATCGCGTACCTTTTCTATCCGCTCAATTGGCGTGTCATCTAACGCATACCCGTGATGATGTGGCACTCTCATTCTGCCAAAGGTTATAACCGAGCATTTTTTTACATTAAATTACAGCTTATTCTTCCTGCTCCACTCTGCCACACTATCTATATCACGCTGCAACCGTGCACAGTCACTCAAATCTTTAATTGCCATAAGCAACTTAAGATCATCCGCGAATAATAGACAAGTGGCAACCCTGACAACCTCAGGCAAGTCATTTATCATAATAATAAAGTTCAAGGGACCCAGATTGCTTCCCTGGCTTACTCCTGACCTCGTGTAATAAGGCTCGGATTTATAACCAGCATATTCTACAAACTGCCGTCGATCTCTCAAGTAGTTAGCAAAAAACTGCAGTAATTTGGGAATACAGCCGACTGCTGCCAGCTTTTCTAATAATATGTCGTTATCCACCAAATCAAAAGCTTTTTTAAAGTCAAAATAGGCAGCGTCGACTTGTACTCCCGCATCAACATTTGGAACCACGTACGTCATAAAGTTCAGTAAATTACTGGTCGTGCTGCAACCCGGTCTAAATCCGTGCTGGGCATCCGATATTAAACAAGATACTTGGTCCAAAATGCACGTTTGTACGGTCGACTCAAAGACCTTTGCTGGTGCTGACAGAATTGCCACTGGTCTATAGCCACTCACGTCCGAATCTGTACTAGCGAAGCCGCTCTTACATTTATATAATCTGTGCATTGAGTCGTCTTATTTTCCTGAATGCTGGAAAATCACACGTGTGACCCCAGTACCTAAGGGTGGGATGCCCTTAGGTACTGGGGTCACACGTGTGATTTGATTTAGATTATATAAATGTAAGAGCGGCTTCGCTAGTACAGTGCGGCAATCCCTTATTACAAAAGCAGGAATACCGTCTGGCCCCGCCGACCGCTTTGCCTTAAGTCGATCTAGAGCTTTCGTTACTTGGCTCAGTTGTAGGCGACCTATATGTACACGCGAGCTGCTACCGCCGCTTGAGGCGACTGCTGCGTTCACATCGAGTCGTGGTTCCTGATTATTGTAAACAGAATAAAAATATTGCGCGAACTCACCAGCACACTCCGACTCGGGTATAACTTTACCGTTTTTAAGAATGCTTTTCCGATTATCTGTTCCCTTTTTAGCCCTCACATAGTCCCAAAAAGATCTCGGATCTTTTGTAAAACCTTGCTGAACCCTCTCCCGGTGATGGTTATGAGCACGCATTATCATCGTTTTTACCTTTGCCCTACACCGAGCAAACATTTCGTAATCACTGCTTACCCCACTATTTTTGTAACGTTTATGCAGTATCGCCTTTTCTTTAATACAATAGATAATTTCACCCGTATACCACTCAGGGTACCTGTACCTAGAATTAACATTCTTTTGCCTTTTTCTTGGAACGGAACTATCGATGATGCTATTTATGGTGTCATAAAAATAATGAATGGCCTTATCTGGGTCATTTATATCATACATCGGCTTCCAATCGTTTGATAATAGCAATGAGTACAACGCGTCATAATTTGCTTTGGCAAAATTCCACTGTGGACACAAACCACCCGCTTCTGCAACAACAGTATGAGGCGGGATGGAGTTTATATATTTACAGTCCGAACGCTCACACTTGCCTACAGGTACGCATATTGCGAGCGGCGGGTGGTAGGAGTCCACCGGCACAAGAATTTCGTCTGCCTCACTCACGCGCACCTCGCCCCCACCCAATGAACACAGCACTAAATCTGACTGTCGACCATTGCAATTAGGTACTTTATTTGTCTGTATGAATTCACAAAAAGAAATAAAATACTCGTAATAATTGACTACATTATCATTACAAGAATGCAAATTAAAATCTCCTATAACAACTACGTCCCTATAATTTACACATAATTGTTCTATAATCCTAAACAAAATCATATAATCGTTCTCGCTACTGTTCGGGGGAATATAGACAACACAACACAAAAACAAATATCTATTACGCGTATAAACTGTAGCACAAACCAGTTCAAAAGCACATCTATCGACGTTGACGTCACCAGGTACTGTTACTTTCCGTAGTTCGAACCCATGTGTGGCCACGAGAAACGCGCCTCCTTGTTTCCGCCTATCTAATCGGTCGCATCGTAAAATATGATATCCTTGTGGTATAATTTCTGCATTGTGTATTGATTCATTGCAACCAGTTTCGGTTATTGCAATTAAATCAGCCCCAGAAGATTCGATATTATCACAAAACATATCCAACTTAGTACGTAGACCTGTTGCGTTTTGATAATAAATTTCAATGCTTCTATTTTCCGTCGTTCGGCTTATTTGTTGGTCTCCGAAACCAAATCCATTCGGAAAATTCTGCATTCAGAGGCCATACCTTAAAGTGACTGGCGATATAAGGGCAGGACTGGAAGACACCAAAGTTACGGTTCTAGTGTTGGTGGATTTCTCGAATGCCTTTAATACCGTCAGTCACGACATCCTGTTAGCCATTCTGTCATATCTTATGGTCTCTCCCGAAGCACTGGAATGGTTCTCCTCTTACCTTCAGGAACGTCAGCAGTCTATTCATGTTGGGGATTCTTCTTCATGCTGGTGTGATTTGGAAACTGGCGTTCCTCAAGGCGGTATACTTTCTCCTCTTCTGTTTTCTATTTTTATTAATCGTATAACTTCCGAACTTCAGTGTTCGTATCATCTGTATGCAGATGACTTGCAGTTGTACTGTCAGGGAAGGGTTGATGAATTGCCTGGTGCTATCGACAAATTAAACAGGGACTTGTTAGCCATAAAAACCTGGGCTGATAGATTTGGTGTAGCCGTTAACCCTACAAAGTGTCAGGCGATCATCATTGGCAGTCCTCGCGGTATTAGCAAGGTGGATAGTACAACCTTGCCACCAGTTCTCTTCAATTGCACGATCGTTCCTTTTAGTACTGACGTGAAGGACTTAGCCTTGCACATTGATAGTACACTAAACTGGCGTACTCAAGTCGCTAGGGTAAGCCAGAAGGTTACTGGAACGCTGCGGGCTCTGTACCGATTGAAAAATTTATTACCCTCGAGTACGAAGACTATGCTTGTGCAGTCCCTAATCTTCCCTATCATCGATTATGGTGATGTGTGCTACTATGACCTGAATGCAGATCTACTCGACAAACTTGACCGTCTTCTCAATAACTGCATTCGATTCGTTTTCAATCTGCGTAAATATGATCATGTCTCTGCGCATCGGTCGCTTCTAAAGTGGTTGCCCATACGCCAGCGCAGAGAGCAAAGGGCGCTGACCACCTTGTTTTTATTTCTTGACTCTCCCTCTTCCCCTAGTTATCTAGCTCCCCACTTTCAGTACATTTGCGCAAACCACAATAGAAATCTTCGTTCATCTCACAATCGTCTTCTTCAATGTCCCACTCACCGCACAGACTTCATTCACTCTTCCTTCTTCATTCAGTCTATCTCTCTGTGGAATGCGCTCCCCCAGGAAATCAGAATGGCGACCAACCGATTATCGTTTTAAAGTTAAAGTTCGCGAGCACATTCGCAAGAAACTGGCAGTATCATCACTACGGTAATGTTTTCTCATTGATTGTCTTAGTTGTTTTAGTATATTTATGTGTATTTATTTGTACTTTTATTTATATATAATTAGGTGTATATATTATATTTATAGTTTTTGATAGATATATGAATATCTTTATATTTAAATAAATATTTATTCCTGAATTCTCGCTATTGCACCTGCCACTGTTTGTCTCTGCATCACCCAAAGGTTGACTGGTAGAAAATGCCTATGGCATTAAGTCCGCCTCTGTACATTTGTGTGCTTGAAGTATTAAATAAATAAATACCTCTGGTTGACATAATTTGTGATAAAAGCCCTCAGAGATCCCAACAATGAATGAAGCATAGTCTCTCTCTGTCTTATGCCAATTTTTTTCAATTTTGACATTAGCTTCAGAGCCACATACCTGTATCACAAGAGCGGTCAATTTTTCCACTGTGGTTTCTGGGGGTAATCGCCAAACGTGGAGATGTTTCTTACGCTCCATTGCTTGAATTTCCTTAAGGCTAGAGTTCTGGCCTCTCTTTACATCTTTATTTTGAATCTTCCCTTTCTTCTTATGGACTATTTTCCACCCCTCATTATTCTCTTCCTTACTGCTCATATCAGCCTCGGTTGTTGATAAAGACTGCCTCTTTTCCTGTGATACTTCCTTAGACATTAGTTGTTCCACCGTTTTCGTGGCCCCACTCGATAGCACAGCTGTGGCGCCGACGGTAGGCTCGTTACCCAGGTCATTTGCGGATTGTTTACAAATCGCATCGACATAATTCAATGCTTTTTAGGAAGTTTCACCGTGTCTGTTGATGTTTGTGACACTTTGGAGATGTTAAGTTGATGTTCTAAATATTGATTACGCGTTATTAGTTCCCTCATTTGATTTTCTAACGCAAATACTTGATCAACTTTTTGTTCAAGTACCTTCACATATAAACGCCATTCTTGCAACTAATTTTTCGTAGAATTAAGTATTTCCTGCATATTCTCCATCTTACTTGTCTGGACATCTAAGCGTGACAATACCTCAATTCGAAAGTCCTTGATCTCTTCTAGCAAGTTGAATTTGGGTTCCGTCACCGGAGATTCCGTGTTCTTTATACGACTTCCTCGCTGAGTGTTCACGTTGCTGCTGATTGAAGAAGTGTCTACTTGGCCAGATTTTCTGCTAACAAGTGTATCAGCATTGCGAGTAGGCTTGCGTTGAGAGCAGACACACTCAGGACATACCCATTGATCCTTATATTCCTGAGTAAACGCAACAAAGTTTTCCGTAGGAATTCCAAGGCACTTTAATTCATACACTTTGTTGCAAGTCTTTTTAGAACACTCAATATATGGCATGTTAGATATGTCCACACCACAACCAGTACAATTTCGCGACATTATAGCGAGATAAACAATTAAATTTCGGTAACGAACACACAAGACGTCCGCTCTGTTCGTAGGGTTTTATATCATCAAAGTGTTCATATATTTTCTTATGAAAGACCTCTGAGGCTGAACATATGCCATATGGCATTCGTAAAAATTTAAATCTACCAAATGGTGTATTAAATGTACAAAATCTACTACTTTCTCCTAATTTCACGTTCCAAAACCCTGAAGAAGCATCTAATATGCTGAAATACTTAGCCCCAGCTAATTTTGAAACAATTTCATCAATAGTTGGCAGCTTGAAATGTTCTCTCCGGATAGCCTGATTTAATTCTTTCGGATCCAAGCAAATTCTTAAATCACCGTTCAATTTTTTAACCACAGTTATACTGCTAACCCAATCAGATGGACCTTCTACTTTTGCTATGATACCTTGTGACTCCATTTCCAATAAATTTTTCTTAACGTCCTCGCTAATTGCAAATGGCAATTTACGAGGCGCATGCACTACGGGGACGGCGTCGTCCCTCAGTTGTATATTATATTCTCCCGGTAGACAACCAATACCCTCAAAAACATCTTTATAATCTATATTTATCTTGTATTTGATTTCAGACCGCTGCACAGACATAACCCTCTTAATTAAGTTCATTTCTACACATGCATAGCGTCCCAAGATAGGAGTGCTATTTACATCTGCAATTTTAAACTCCAATAAATACAATTTATTCTTATGATATACTTTTAAATGTGTTTTCCCTAACACAGTAATTAAATCACCTGAGTAACCGCTCAATTTAGTATTAGTTTGTAATAATTTATCCACGGATATTCCTAACCTAGATAAGAAACGCATCGGTAGCACATTAACATCTGCGCCCGTATCTAACTTTAAGTTTATGCTATGTTCATTAATTTTCAAATCTACAGTCCAATCACTCAAGTCTTTATTTAGTGCAAATATTACCTTTTCGTCTGATGCCTCCACAAAGTACACATCACACACTTTTGCGAAATGGTTCATTTTCGAGCAGCGTATACACCTCTTACCATACGCCGGACAAGCATTCCTTCCGTGCATACTACCACATCTGCCACACTGGGGCGTCGTGTGCGATCTGTTTATCGGCCGCTGCATGTGACGAGCGGGGTCTGCGGCGCCCCCGCGCCCGCCACGCCAGGGTGCGCCTCCTCGCTCGTGTCCACCGCGTGATGGCATTGCTCCTTTCATATTGCCGTCGCATGTTCTTGTAAACGATGACACTCCATTTCCTACTTTGTTATTACGCCGCAATGCTCATATCTCGTTTTTTCCCTCTTGTATATTACTGTCCTGTCTAATACTGTGAACTGCTTCATTCTCCTTCTTTATGTTCTCTGAATACATTCTTGATACTACCGCTGCTCGACATATCTCCAATGCTTTATTCAATGTAAGGTCCCCTTCACGTAATAACCGTTCTCTAATTGCTGGGCTTGTCACTCCACATACAAGTCGGTCCTTTATGAGGTCGTCTTTCAAATTTCCAAATTCACAAGTCTTGGATAATTTACGCAAGTCAAACACATATTGATCTATTGACTCATTTAGCTGCTGATCTCGTGTAAAAAACTTATGTCGTTCCACCGTTAAATTTTTCTTCGTTTTAAAATGTTCATCTAACTTTTTACACGCACCGTCTAAAGTTGTTTCCTTACTTTGTTCTAATATTTCGCGGCATTGCTCGCCTATTATATGCAGAAAAATGTTATGTTGTATCACTGGTGTTTTTATTGACCACTCACACGCGTTGAGTACTGTGTTAAATGTTACAACAAAATACCTTGTGATATTTTACAATTAAATGAAAGAAAATTTAAAACTCATATTAAAAGTACACTTTGTAAACAAGCATATTACAAATTAGAGGATTATATCCAAGATAAGAATGCTTGGAAACATGCTGGTCCAGCTCCATAGGATAATCTAGAATCTAGACAAAATCAAACTAATAATTTAAGTACTGCTAATTTAAGTTGTTTAAATTATTATATTTTATTATTATGACATTGATTTTACATTCTGTGATTACTTCCTCACACACTGACTTATTAATTGTAACTTTTTTTTTTTGGAAAATCTTCTACTCTTAAATTTTTTTTTGTAAATATGTGAGAACCATGTATCTATCACATAGGTAATAAATTTTCCGGTGTTGCTCTCTTTTTAAAATTCTTTTTACCTATTGTGGTATAGTAAATTTTAATTTTTTATTTTTAGGTGCATCGTCTTCGAAAATTCTTTTTTTTTTTTTTTAAACGTTGCCCCACACTAAGAATTTCTTCTTGTATCGTGGGTGCGTTTACAAACATAGAAACTCACATACACTAACACCCAGACCCGAAACAATTACTTGCAGATCATACAAATATTTGTTCCGTGCGGGGATCGAACCCGCGACAATCATAACTAATGTACCTACATATACAAAATATTGTAAAACATTTTAAAAGAGTAACGGTGGAGTTTCTTGCCCATTCTTCTCCATACGAAAACTACCTTTTGGAAGGGACGACTAGAATCAATTATTTTTTTTTGTAATTTTTGATGTTCAAAAGTGTCTTGCAAGGGCCTATTTGAAATAAATTATTTGACTTTGACTGACTTTCTTTGAGGCGCGCGTGGCACACAACGCGCCGTCGACCTGGGCCTGGTCCTTATCGGACGGCGATCTACCCATTGCTCACCGTCCGCAAGCCCGCGCCTACGGTGGCCGGGAATCGGCATGCGATTCCCGACGCCAAGGGCGTCTCCTGGGGCGGCTAGGGACGTGAGGGAGTGACATTTACCTCTCCCTCACGCGCTGCGTCTCCTCCTTCACGAACATTATTGCTTCGCAGAAAGAGGTGACGGCTTCCCACGCCCTCTTGCTCCATACCATAGCCTGGACCAGGGCTGGACGCGAGAGATCACTGTCACCGATCGCCTCCAAAAGGACACGGCGGTGCCCCGCCCAAGCCGGGCAGACCTCCACCGTATGCTCCACCGTATCCTCCGGGCGATCCACACAGTGGTGACACCCGGGCGTTTCCTCCTGTCTTATGCGGAACAGGAACCTCCCGAAACAACCGTGTCCGGTGAGGACCTGCGTCAGGCGGAAGGTGAGGACGCCGTGGCGCCTCTCAAGCCACTCTTCAAAGAGGAGGGACTCATCGCCGCAATTGTGACGTGCCCAGCACGGTATTGCGACAATCGCACTCTCCATGGCGCCATGAGATCCCACCGCAGCTCTGTCCGCTGTGCCGTGATTTCTCGCAGTAGCGGACTTATCCCGGCGTTTCGCCTCCTCGCGCCACTCCCAAATGTGCGCGAGGAAAGTTTGGTGGGACCATGGTTGGGATGAATACATACATCCCAACCATTTAAGACGGTTATATATCTCTCTTATTCGTAGTCGTATCGACTTTGGTAGCTTTCTACTGGACAATAGCGCCGACGCCGTATTTAAACAAATTGGATAGATTACAAAACATTTGCCTGCGGTGGGTTTATTAAAAACACTCCGATTCACGTGATGGAATCAGAATTGATATTGCCCCCTCTTTTTATTCGCCGCCGATATTTAGCTGGTAAGTTTTATTTAAAATCTAAGTGTTACGATTTTCCTTTAATAGGCATATTGGATAAGCTTCATGCTCTTTGTGGTAATAATCCTTATTGGAGAAATAAGAAAAAACCACTGTTAGTTATGTCTCACGATGTACTAAAGCAAAAACATATGTACTGCAGTAGTAAAATTGGCATGTTCTCCATGGATACTTGGTTCAGCAATATGGACTTATCACGCATTGTAAAGCCTAGTTTAGATTTGGTCGATAAACCTAAGCATTGTTATTATATACATAATTTAAAATTAATATGTTGTAAGTCTCTAAATATACGTACACAATATTCTGGCAGTTACTGTGTGTTTACGGACGGTTCTAGTCGTGAGAACTACTGTGGTGCAGCCTTTTTTGATTCGCAAGTTAGTACCTTCTTCAAATTCCGTATTTCATCAAAAATTTCAATAATGCACTTGGAGTTGATCGCTATCGCTGAAGCTTTGGCTTATATCAAATCTTTGGAAGGTGATCAGTTTGTCATTTCCACTGATTCGAAAAGTACTCTTCTTCATCTGATGAGATGTATTAGTACTTCACCGTTCAGGGGGCTTCCACTGGCGTATAGTGTTTTAAGAACCATCACTGAATTTCTTGCCAAACATAAAATAGTTGTATTGCATTGGATTCCTTTTCACGTTGGACTGGTTGGTAATGAGATGGTTGATCGTTTGGTAAATGTAGCCGCGTCTGATTGGGAATTTTATGGTTATAATCCATGGCATACCAAGCTTTTACCAGACCAAGATTGAATGCATCTGTCTTTCTAGGGTTAAAGACAGATGCATTAAATCATGGTCAGAATACTTTGATAAAAGATCTTTAACGAAGGGCATTTGGTACAGGACGATTCAGCCATCTCTTCCACGTATGATTTGGTTTAGCGAGGGCAGGATGAATAGGCAAGAAGTTGTGATGACTTTGAGACTCCGATGCGGCCACGTGCCTCTAAATAGTTTTGATTTTATGATGCGCAAAGTAAATTCTCCCAATTGTGCCGTCTGTGGACTCATGGAAGATGTGCATCACATCTTGACGGAATGTAGTCGTATTAGAGTCCAAAGACGTCAAACTATTGACCACAACCTTAATGTAGGCTTCTATAATAGCGTTCTAGCCTCACCATTGTCATGTCATGTCATGGGCACGCCACAATTGCGGCGGTAAAGCCCCTCTTTGAGGAGTGGCTAGAGAGGCGCCACGGCGTCCTCACCTTCCGCCTGACGCAGGTCCTCACCGGACACGGTTGTTTCGGAAGGTTCCTGTTCAGGATAAAGCGGGAGGAAACGCCCGGGTGTTACCATTGTGTGGATCGCCCGGAGGACACGGTGGAGCATACGGTGGAGGTCTGCCCGGCTTGGGCGGGACACCGCCGCGGCGTGTCCTCACGGAGGCGATCGGCAGTGGCGATCTCTCGCGTCCGGCCCTGGTTCAGGCCATGGTCCGGAGCGAGAGTGCATGGGAAGCCGTCACTTCCTTCTGCGAAGCAGTAATGCTCGCGAAGGAGGAGGCGGAGCGCGCGAGGGAATTGCAAGATGCGCGCCCTCGCGCCCCTAGTCGCCGCAGGAGACGCCCCGGGCGTCGGGAGTCGCGAGCCCACTTCCGGCCACCGTAGGCGCGGGCTTGCGGACGGTTGGCAATGGGTAGCTCGCCGTCCGATTAGGACCAGGCCCGGGTCGACGGCGCGTTGTGTTCCACGCGCGCCTCAAAGAGATGTCAGCACCAACTGACGGGATCCGTAAGGGCCAATGCCTGCCAGGGTTGCGAGTTTGTCCGAAAGGGATATCGCGGCCCCAGCACACAGGCAACGGAAGGAACACTGGTGGGTTTTAGTCAGTAAAAGTCTGACACTCCCTCTCGCTCTGCCCAGAGCGGGAGGAGTCATTTGATGTTTGCCCACCCAAAAAAAAAAAAAAAAGCCTCACCATTGTCAGATGAGGTCAGAACACTTTATCATATTATTATTATGGGTACAAGGTTGCGGGTAGGCTAGTTTGTTATAAGTACTTATTGTGTTCAATAATCGGGGTGACATATTCTTTATAGAAAAAACCCTGTAAATAAATAAAGATTAAAATAAAATAAAGTTTTATACGGTACGAGGTAGTCAAACTCTAATTCAAAGCATTTATTTCAATTAAACCATTTACAGGCACTTTTGAATTGTCAAATAGTCGGTCAGTTAGTCAGAAGGTTGAAGCTTGTTGCCCATTCCAAAACGTAGATCTTTATGGAGAAGAACGGGCAAGAAACTCCAAGGACACTCTTTTAAATATACAAAATTACAAAATCCTGGGTACATTATTCTTGTTGCTTCTATATGTGAGAACAATGTACAAAAAATATCAAAACAATTCAAAATATAAGATGAAAAATAAGCCCTGGCAGATAAGAGATGACCAGTCACAACTGACGGCGCCCGTTCACGAAGTGTGGATCAGCACCATCCAGCTCAACAATTTTGTAGGGAACCGAATGATACAACACACTCGCCACCATCAGCGAGACATTTAAGTGAGCATGACATACTCTCAACTGCCATGCTGAAAAACGGCTCCATGGTACTTACTCACATTTACAACAAAAAAAAAATGCTTCTAAATTATCCAAAACTATAGTTTGTAATGGATTTGAGAGATTATTAGAATGTAACTACCAAAAAGAAAGAAAATCATTATCCATTGGAGTATTCAACAATTAAAACTTGTTTAAATAAAAAATAAACAATAAGTTCGTATGTCAGAAAAAATAAAAAGGGGAAGCAAGTCTTCCAAACATTAAAATGTTTAACTAGTGAGCCCAAGTAGCTGTGGAGCCGGACCAGTATTAAGCCAAGCATTTTTATCTACGATATAATCATCCAACTTAAAATTATGCTTGTCTACATAGTGTGCGTTTAATGCAAGTTTTAAATTTCTTCTCATTCAGTTGAACAATATCGAGTTGTATTTTATTATAACACCTAACACATTCTAGCTAGAAGCTGCAACTTTATTGGACGAGTGGATTATGGTGGGACCGGTTCTAAATAAGTTCGAGTTATAATACCTATTAGAAAATGAATCTACAATAAAATTTATCACGATTTTTATAGATTTTTAGAAAGGATACGAAAAAAAATGCTCTTCTAAAATCTTGACTGCTTATTCCTCTCTCGATTGTTGTAAACGTACTCTCATTATTCTTTTCGAAACGGCTTTCTATTAGCTGTAAGTAAAATCGATAAAACTATTAGGTACTTTCATAGATTTTATTTAGAAAAATACTACTTAATAGAAGTAAATCTTTTTTTAATTTACCTTATTATTTTTTATGTGCAGCAGTTTACATTCAATATATATCCAACATGTTAGATTAAAAATCAAAGCAACTATAAATATACCTTCATGGGAGACTGATAGAAGAAGGTAGAAGTTTAAGATGAATGTGTTTATTGCCATTATGCGACATACCAGTCTTCTTGAAAACAATAGAGGTAGCACTAAGGAAATTGCTGAAAATTTAAATATGTAAATTAGGCATTGATCTTCATGTATGGTATGTTCAATTATTCAACAGGAGGAGAAGACTGCCAAGTTTCACGACTAGTGGCGCCAGTAGCACAAACAGTAAACAAACATTATTTAACTTACCTGCTGTAAGCCATGCTAATGTTTGGTAAAAATATGAGACTGATGTGCCTTGTTCAAACCTCTTAGATTGCACATAAATATTGTGAAGAGATATTATAAGTAATGCTGCTTGTATTGCAGATAGTGAAATTTCTCTCTTATTTTCATAATTACTATTACAAAGTGGTATCAGTATTTTATAAATGTATAGCAGAATTGCTACCAACCAAATGACACCAGCAGTTATGCTGAAAAAAAAAAAGATATCAGTTAGTTTCTGATATGTTATGGGTTTCATTTCCAGATCAATTCAAACACAAAATTACTTACACTAGTTCAATAAAAACATTTTTTCCAACAACAGGCATGAAGGAAAATACACTAAGTAACAAACATCCAACAGGCCAAGTAATCAGTATCGGCTTTGATAAATGGTGTCTTGTTGAAGAAAAGAATGGCCATATACCCATGCCCAAAAGTGGGATACTCACCATCCATCTATATGTAAAAGACAGACCCTGAAATTTTTTTTTGAAATAGAAGGCTTATGGAAATGTATGTTTCTTAAAATAAAAAAAATAAAATACTGCTTACCAATGCAATGGTACCCAGGGTATAACATAAAGTCTCAACCAACAACAAGCCAAATTTTCTGTTTATTCTAAATTGGCCATACCCCTGCATCCAAAGAGATAGTGATGATAAAGCATACCACCATAAAAATATAGGCATCATTGCATACAAATAATACTGGAGTGGTAAGTTTTGCGCTGAAATTAATGTTGATATTAATCATGTATTATTAAACGATTTAAATTATAAAAATTATAGCTACTTATGTCACTGAATCATACCATAGACTAAATACATAGACAACAAGCATAAAGAGGAAAATATTGTATTCAAGAATCGCCCCAATTTCGTAGAAGTCATAATTTTCAAGTTAGAAGTTTCTGCTTGAGTATAAAAATTTTGTTGTGATAAAACTATTAGCAAACATGCTATCCATCCCAAGAATGATAAAGTAACTAGTACTAGAAGTGGCTGCTGGTAGTAATTGTGATAATATTTGAGGCCAGCAAGACTTAGGTGTATTATTTCTTCACTCAATAATGTCAATTGTTCATACTCTTCTTCAACAAGTAGCTTCTCAGTGAATTGTATAAGATCTTGATATTTTTCTTTGCTGAATGGTTCATAAGGTTGATACAGATATGAGATAGCATATTCCTCCACATCAAGTCTTTTCTTGTTATATTGTGATGCTAGTTGCCTACTGTTGCTATATATAGCTTTAGCTTTGTTAGACAAGGTCATATCAAACAGTTCAGTTGTTAGTTTTCCCTGAAATTCAAAACAATCACACTTCTAAGTCTAACGAGCTATAGCAATTTCAACCTGATTGTTAATGGTGTGAATAGAACCTCCTCAACTTTACATTCAATCTATTCTGAATGTAGGTATCAACCATACAACCATATCAACAATAAAAAATTGTAGAAGTATAAATATGTAAGGTCCCGTGCATTTATTTGTACACTTGTAATTATTAGGATGTTGCTTTTTATGCAACATACAGAGGAAAAGGTAAACCTATCCAAATCATTGGTTATACCTTCAAATACTTACTCTAGAATTTACAGGCACAGGAATAGAAAGAATTGTAGACATAATAGGTGACAAATCCACTTGATTAATGTCTATCCTGTGTTCTAAGGACATGCCATCTGTTTCAGGATCAGTTTGCTGCATTTCTGTTTGCTTTACTCCTGAGCCCCATATTACGTAAGGTGTTTTAGTTTCATGGTCGTCTCCTGCTCCATGTGTGCCTTTAATACAAAACATGCAACTATGTAAAAAGTATTAGGGCTCGTGTAGACGGCACCGCTCCGCATAACCATGTAGACAGAACGCTGAAGCGCCGCTGCCGCGCCGTTACCGAGCCGTCTCAGTTTGATTTTGCCCTATCACTCTACAATCCGCGGCGGCGGCGAATCAGCGGGCTGGCAACGTTACATAAACACTGCTTAGAGGCGCGGTGGCGACGCGTGGACGGCGTAGTCTTCCTGATCACGTATAATCCCTTACGAAAATTGCAACATCAGAGAAAAGGGTGCAAGCTACCTACCAGTGGTCTGGGCCCTAAAGATAGAGAAGCCTCCTAACAATATATACATGCCATTAATGCCACGTTTATAGTAAAAGCACCTTTCCTTTATCAAAGTCAATTCAATGCCTTACCTCTAGCCTCATCTTAGGGGTTCAGTGTTGATAGGCTCTTGGCTATTATGCCATTGACCCTAAAAACTATTAGCACAATGACATCCACTGAACATCTTATTTATAGGGTGATGATTATTAAATAATTTTAAAGATTGTTTCTGAAGTTAAAATAATGTATAAATTTATGTTACCCCACCCCAATCTGTCATGCCATGGTCTGCAGTCATCAAAAAAGTGGTTTTTCCGTCATCATTATAATAATCTCTTATTACTTTTTCTATTTCCTTTATTCCTTCATCAACGTGTTTCAATGTAGTTACGAAGTTCCTGTAGGTAATTATTAGGTTTACATTATTTTTCTGGACTGAAAGGGGGAGTAGTTATTATTATAGCACATATAAATCATAATATTATAAATGTGAAAGTTTGTACGTTTGGATGTTTGTTACTCAATCACGCAAAAAGGGCTGAACTTATTTGGATTAAATTTGGCTCACAGATAGTTTATAACCTGGTTCCTTATAACTTGTTCATAAAGGATACTTTTATCCCTGTAGTTCGTTCCCGTGGGATAATAATTTTCCGACCTCCATGCTGGCGAAGCTGCGGGCGAAAGCTAGTAACACAATAAATGAAACTTACGGAGTTTTTGGTTTATGAGTATGCCCTGCCAAATCAGTTCCTAGTAGATGTAAGAACAGTACCATTTTATTGCTTTGCAATTTTTCTTTAACAGCATTATCATAATCAGCTTTTTGGAAAAACTGTTTCACATTGTGAAACACCCATGTATCTACTAGTGTAGTGTTTTTGTCAGCACTAAATCTTCGGCCATAAGGGTTTAATTCGTGTACAATTATGTGATGGTCAATATTAGCTTTTGTGAAAATACTCATAGTGTCATAACTACCCCAACACCAAGTGTAGGAACTTTGATTAAAGACTGAATCAAAATCAGTGGGGTTTTCTTTCCACCTTTTAACAACAGCAGAAGGGTCTTCATAGAAACCTGCAATCATTGCCACATGTCCTGGACGTGATTCAGTTGGCGCTTGAGTATTTGAAATTCCCCATCTACCATAAGAATTTGCCACAGACCTGGAATAAATAAATGTTTGTATCAAATACTTTAACCCTACCCTTAGCGAACATACCTTAATTAGGTTGTTGATTAGACTACCAATTATAAAATCCTATACTGAAATTGAACTCATTATGAAATAGGTCTCCATTTTTCCTCCCTGCTCTTGTTTAGGGCTTTGCGTTATGGGTATTTATCCCGATATACCTATAAACCAACGAACATGGTATCTAACTAAAGAATGTAGCGACTAAACAATCTGTACTTTGTTGTTTACTAAGCATGTCAAGTATTATTAGTAGGTACACAAACCTCAAGTATGGCATACTCGTATGATTAACGAACGATTCTGCTCTAAATCCATCAAGTATTAAGAGAACGAGTCTTTCAGCCAGGCATTCATGCTGGGGCTGATAAGGCACCACATTCTTCACAATAGGCGATTTAAAATATATGTCAAAAATTGAGAACAAAAAAGTTAGGTGTAAGAAAATTCCCACGATAAACATCGATAAACATTTTAAATAAAACTTCATAACAATTCAGGAAATATCTGTAGATTTTTAATAAATTTTTTTTCTTGGCAGTTGAGCCGGTGTCGACTATTCTGCCAGTGTCACGTTGAGACGGCAGCGCAGAGTGGCAGGCCGTCGGGCTTTGTACTTTGTGGATAGATAAATATTAGTAGCTGCAAGGATGAAAACAAGGGTTAGTGTTAGGTTAAAACATGTATTCTAATTTACAAACTTATATAAAATACTATACAGCATAAAAAAAGAATACATAGTTATTTTACGCATCAGCTAAAATTTTAAATTATTTTCATTCATAAAGGTGGCTAAAATTTGGATGATTGTGGGATAGTCTTCTATCCCACTTCTCTCCCAAAATCATCCAAATTTTGGAAGTGAAGTGGGAATGGAAGTTAGTTGGGAGAGGGATGATATATTTGGAAGTTTTTCGATAGAGGTCGAAGGAATGGGTGTTCAAAGAGCAGGAGAAAAATATATGATCCAAAGTACCCTCCGCAAGGCCACACTCACATAGTGAATTGTCCCGAACATGGATCTTGTTCAGGAACACTGGGCTACAACAAAGTCCGGGTCTCAGTCTACAAAGTGACGAAACAGTTCTTTTGGACAATTTTGGGCATTTGAAAAACCAAGGTTCGCGTTGGATGTCGGGCTGTATCGCTGCAAAGTAGCCGCCCTTGGTTTTTGAGGTAAGTATTCCTCTATGTTTTTGCCCACGAGTCGAATAACTTGTACGTCGATTCTGTAAAATTCAAACAACAACTCGCATCTCACATCGCTATTCACTATCAATTCGCATATGGTTCAAAATGACCTTGATTTTGCATTCTGTAAGCATCACCTAGTCACTTGCGAAGTGAAGCAGAGCGCTGAAGCATTTAACCTACTGAAGCGACCAATATTGTACTAGTGACTACCACACTCAACAAAATGTTAGTCAAGTTTTATCGATTCTAGTTTTTTGACACAATTGTTGAGTTTTTGGCACAGAATTAGAGCTAATATATTGTTTAAATTAAAATTTCTTATTTTAAAAGGAATTTGAGGCTAATAAGTAAAAAAACAGAAAACTCTAAATCGTGCCATGAATTTATAATCTATGCTTCCCTTACGAAAAAAAAAAATGTCAGGCAGACAATATTTTGACAGTGTGTTGCGTTGTAGTGTAGTATCACAGACTAGTAGTGTAGTATCCACAGAGTACTTTTTAATGGTAGTATCTCTTTGTAGTCACACAATTAAATAGTATTTATTTTGTTTTCTAATCCAAGAATAATATTCCAGTCCAAATGAGACACGTTCAATCGTCGGCTCAGGTTGAAACTCTGGTAGAGTTAATGGAAAGAAACCCTGGCATAGCGAAGGATTTCTTGAGAACTAAAAATGCCAGAGAGCGAAGTCGACGCCAGTGGTAGGATCCAGCCGTGCGCCTAAATAGTTTAGGTGGCACGATAAATAATTACAAATAGTGGACCAAGGTAAGCATCGCTTTTCTTTACTACATGTTAGTCAAACCACTTAACATTCCTCAAATCAAACCACTTAAAATGTGAGACGATTCTTGAGTTAAAGTGTGTTCCTTGGTTTCATAATTTTAATTTTACTCAATCAATGACTATTAATAATAAGAAAATGGAGTAAGTATATATAGTTTGTAAAATACATGTGTATTTTAACAGCAATTTTTTATAATTTCTTTAATTTATACTTCGATAAATAATATGTCTGATTGTAGTATTGGTCTGACAAAAAAAGCGCCTTAAAAAAAAAATTGTCGAGCGCTCTGCTGCTAGGCGTAGCACTGGTGGTGGGGGTGGAGGATGAAGTGGAGCTATCAGAGCTTCAAGAAAGAATTGTTGCTTTGTGTGGTGGTGAAAGCTTTTCAACAGGAGATGTTTAGGTTTACAGCCATTTCCGGTAAGAAATTTAGAAGTGCTAGCTTTTTTGCATCAATCATGTCTAGCTGGTAGTGGCCAAGAATTGTGCAATCTGTCTGTTAAAAATACATATAATGTATTTTTATTTCAATTATTTGGCAATTTTTTTAATATTTCCTTTATTTAACTACATAATATATACGTATATACTTATAAATTATATTTTTAAATATTAGAATAAAAGAATATACAAACATTTAAAAACATAAAAAATAGTAGCCCACCGGTATCGGGAACAGGGTGTAGAGAGAGGAACCTCCTAACAATGCGAGCCGTCTCCAGAAGTACCGCTTTCTGGCTCAAGCCCACCAGCTGCCCAACGAGAGCCTTCTCAGGTGTTGGTCGAGGCTCTGGGCTATTATGCCATTGGCCGTCACGACTATCTGCACAATGACTGCTGTATCCACATCCCACATGTCGACAACCTTTACATGGATTCCTTCACATGGATGACTTGAAACGCCCCCAACAATTTGCAACTGATGGAGCTACTGAAGGTAACCGAAACTTGCAGTAACGCCATCAGGATGGAATTTGGTGTGAAAAAATGTGCGGTCATGCATGTAAAGCGACGGCGGATTGTGAAATCCGGGGGAACCCAACTCTCGGACTCCATACACCTAAGATCCCTCTCCTCAATCGAAACCTACAAGTATTTGGGTAGTGGCGCTTTTTTTGTTGGACCAATACTACAATCAGACATATAATTAAAGAAATTATAAAAAATTGCTGTTAAAATACACATGTTTTTTTACAAACTATATATACTTACTCCATTTTCTTATTATTAATAGTCATTGATTGAGTAAAATTAAAATTATGAAATCAAGGAACACACTTTAAATCAAGAATCGTCGCACATTTTAAGTGGTTTGCTTTGAGGAATGTTAAGTGGTTTAAACTAACATGTAGTCAAAAAAAGCGATGCTAACCTTGGTCCACTGTTTGTAATTTTTTATTGTGCCACCTAAACTATTTAGGCGCACGGCTGAATCCCGGAATACTTCCTCACAACAGCTGCACAGCTGTCTGTTCAGTTAGAAAAACTTGATTCTATACAATAGTAGGTATTAAGCAAAATAATGTACATTATGTAACATTAAATTAAATTATTTGCTATATGTCAGCTAGCACACGCCAATACCAACAAAATAATCATCGAAATCTATACCAGTGGCGGACTAAGCCTGTCAGGGGCCCGGGGCGATAAAACTTAATGGGGCCCCCCATCTCAGGAATGAACGTTGAAATATTTAGCACACTGCCTCGAAAAGGTTAGGTTTTCTGTTGACCATTGATACAGAAATACTTTGTCGACAATAGAAAAGCTAGATGATCAGAAGACTATAGGATGGTAGTTCGAGCGAAGCGAGGTCAAAAATGATTTCACTCTGAATTGTAAAAACAATCTTTTGAACATTTATACAGAATATTTTTAAAATGTAGTATACAAGAGCGAAGCGAGCTCGAAAATTTAACACCCCGTCCCGGATAAGTCAGTTTGTCTTTTGACCATTCTTAAATAAATAGGAAATACATTGTCGATTTACGCAGAGAATTGTAATAAAAAAAGAACGTTAGGTTGCAAGAGCGAGCGAACCGAGCTCGAAATTTTAAAAACGAATCAACTAACTAACAAAAAAGCTCCAACTACAAACTGCGTTTTTACAGAATATGTTTTGGTCTTGTTTGGAATTTGATTAAAAAGTTGTCGCGAGCAGCGCTCGGCGCCCCCTAAGACTCTGCGCCCGTGTGCGCTGCACACCCTGCACTATAGGTAAAGCCGCTTCTGGGTTTTTCTCTAGTGTTTAGCCTAAAATAAGTTGTTGTTGATCACATATTACTAGTCAATTTGCAATTGAAATCGTGGCTAGAATCGTACATTCTTACATGTCATTGCATACTTAGAAAAATCTATGACGATGATTGTTGGAGATGTCGGAAAAAATCACGCCGGAGCTTTAGTATTCAGCCATAATCTGCCGTTTAACGCTTTTAATAATTGTTAATTTCATAATTGTTACCTATGCTGCCATCTATTGAATTTTCTTCAAGACTAATTATACCTAATTTGTTCGAGTTGAGACCCCATGATCAGGGGAACGCGGAGGCATTTGGGGGCCCCCGAAGACTGGGGGCCCGGGGCGGGCCGCCCCTTCCGCCACCTGTTAGTCCGCCACTGATCTATACTCAAGCGAAAATAAAAATTTAACGGAACTTAATACCCGAATGAAAGCCTCAGGCATAAAGGACGTGCCCGCTTACATTATAGCTATTAAAGCTGTAACTCGAAGTCACAAATGATAAACTAGGACCATCGAAGTAAAAATTTATATTATAATTATACAGTTATTACTAATAACAATAACAAAACCATGGACAGCCAGACGACCAGTCACCACAAGCAGCACCCGTTCACGAGCATAACGCAAAGATCAGCCATTGCCATATTTTATGAAAATGATAAATTTTCGAGGTCGCTAGCTAACCACCTAATGCAATAAAACTCATTAAAAAAAAAACGAATGAGTAGAATATGTCAATAATAAGTGTTTTTTTTATTTTTATAAATTTAGTTTTAGGCTGCCTGTCCATTGAAGCGGAGCGAGGCAGCGGAGTGGAGCGGAGTTGCGGACAGTGTCTGTCCATTGATGCGGAGCGAGGTAGCGGAGCGGAGTTACGGACTGTGCGGAGTGGTGTTGCGGCCTGTGCGGAGCTAGACCGAGTTCACGCGACGAGTAATAATTCCCCGCTCCAGTTCCCCGCTCCACTTCTCCGCTCCATTTCCCCGCTCCGCTTCTCCTCTCCGCTTCTCCGCTCAGTTTCCCCGCTCCGCTTCCCGGTTTTGTATGAATTTTTCAACTAGTTCGCAAATCCGTGTCCACTGAAGCGGAGCGGAGGTTGTATGCAATTCCATAGGTAAATCTATTAAATATAAATATTTTTGTCTAATTTTATTCCATAAAGAAGATATGGAGTAACATTTTATCCAATTTTTTTTCAGAGTTCTGAACTGATTGAGGTTAGTTAAGAACACACTCGTAATTACACACGACCTGATCCTGCAATTTCGAGAAGACTGTTTGCTTCCTCATCTAGCTCAACTGTTGGAACAAGCCATAGCAGTTTGCGGGTATGTTTCTAGGTAGAGATAAATTTGAGTTGTCACAGTAAGTGTATACTGTGACGACTCAAATCATATCTTGAGAACAGATCCGCTACACTCTGACCCGTGCTATAGTTTTGGGAGGTAGCAACTTACCTACTTTAGTTTCTTATTTTTGTTGATTATTATTTAATAACATTTAGATAAGATTTTTTTTAAAGGACGATGCGACAAAACGTCCCCCCAAACCTAACACCGACCAACAGATATAAAATGTATCTCAGTCAAACCATCTTGGTAAGGTGACAAATTTTTACTATTAAGACATCTCTCAAGTGGATTACAATTAAATGAAAGAAAATTTAAAACTCATATTAAAAGTACACTCTGTAAACAAGCATATTACAAATTAGAGGATTATATCCAAGATAACAATGCTTGGAAACATGCTGGTCCTGCTCCATAGGACAATTTAGAGTCTAGACAAAATTAACACTTTCACTGACCTAAGACAATTATCAATACAATTATTGCACGTCCAATAGTGCGTTATATACAATGCATGGACGTATGAACTTCAACCGCCGACCAATAGTGTTGTCCAAGTACGTCGAAACACGATCGATGTATAGGTAACAAACATGGTCAAATCGTTGATCTCGTGTATATTTTGGCGGACTGTTTCATTGATAAACCTCTACGAGAAAAACGAAAGAGATAGTTATGTACCATAATAGATAAGTAAATTGCATAGACATGACATTGACAATGTCATTTTGTTTTTGATTGTGTGTTTATTGGTGAATAGTTATAATATTTTCTATTATTGGTCTCGGCTTCATTTTATCAACCATGACTCGGATTGTATCAGGCGATGATTTAGTGCGTATTTTAGAAGATAGTGATGGTGAAGATGAGGTACTAGAACGATTAGAGAATTTGCAAATATATGGACCTGAAGAAACTATTGAAGCCATTAATGAATTCATAAATGAAAATAATTTAATGGAAAATAATTTCGCGGCGTCTTCTACTTGGAACATGAATATACTAGCTTTAGAAAGAGAATGCTTCACAGGCTATTTGAGTAAACGAAAATTTCATCATTTCAATGCCGATTCCGATTTGTGGACTGTTTTTTTTCAAATCTTGACAGATGATATAATCGATTTCATGATAGCGGAAACAAATACGTATGCGAGTCAACTTTTGCAACAAGCAAATCTTCCAACTTATTCGCGTATAAAAAGATGGACGCCGGTGCTAGGACCGAAATGAGATCATATTTGGGCATTATATTATTAACTGGTTTGATTCCGTTCCCTACAATAGAATCATATAGGAAAAATAAAAAAATCTACTATCATCCATTATTTCACAATATCCACATGTCTTATAATAGGTTTTGTCTAATTTTGAGATGCTGGCATTTCGTTGATAACACGAATCATAATGAAGGACGTCTTTTTAAAATACAGCCATTAATTGACAAAATCATTTCAAATTTTAAAAGGATATATACACCAGGACCAGTAGTTGCAGTTGACGAATCTGTAGTGAAATTCAGAGGAAGACTGACTTTTAGAACATATAATCCAAACAAATCCGTTAAATACGGTATGCGAATTTATAAATTGTGTACAGACAAAGGGTACACATTGCAGGAGATAATGAAGTCACAGCTTGTCTTGATAAACCTGGTTCGTTAGTAGTACAATTAGGACAGGATTTACTAAATGAAGGGAGAATTTTTATAACTGACAATTATTACACCAGTGTATCATTAGCAAGATATCTCAAAGAGCGAAGCACGGATTTTTGTGGCACCATTCGCAGGAACAGACGACATCTGCCAAAAGAGGTTGCGCAAGCTATACTGAAAACGGGTGAAATTGCCGTGTTCTAAAGTGGCATGATAAAAGAGACGTTGTCATGCTCTCGACTTGCCATGGTAAGGAGATGGAAATGACAAAAGGTTTCAGACCAATTATGAAACCGCAAATGATCATGGATTATAACAAGGGAAAATTAGGAATAGACCTGTCCGACCAACTTGCTAGTTATAACTTACCAGTACGCAAGTCTTGCATTTGGTATAAAAAGTCGCAATAGATCTTATTTCTATTGCAGTTGTAAATTCAATAATTATATTCAATGAAATAAATACAACAACAATGACAATGTTGAAACGTCAAGAAATGATTGTGGAAAAGTTGTTGAACATACGAGATCCATCACCAACACAGCTAGTACTGAATATGACACATAAATTAACGAATATACCACGAAAACCCAACGGAAGGATAGTGCAGCGACGATGTACTGGTTGCTATAAAAAAATGACTAGTCAAACGACTGCTTCTAATGCCCGAAAAGGAGCGAAGCAAGTACAAACTGAATGTACAGCTTATAATAAAGTTTTTTGTCTTTCATGTTACAATGAGGTTCATTATTAAATCGGAATGTCAGAATAAAAAAAAAAAAATTTTTTGAAAAAAGAATAAAGAAGAAATAAATGAAAATTTTATCTCAATTACGAAAATTGAGCCATTGTATTGTGGATTAAGATAAGTCCTTATTTCGTAAAAGAAACGACCCAAAACGCCTTTATAGTTGTGCTTTGTGAAAGTCATCCAATTACTGAAACCGTACGTCGACGCCAGTTTGGAAAAATATGAAGTGTCATTATTGGACAATGTAAGGCATTTAAGACTTTTGTGTTCATTTACGAGTAGCTATAATATAGCTTACCAAGTTGATCAAGTATTTTTTTTGATTCAGGTACATGATCTAAAATGTGACTTAATCAATCTGGGTCTACCAAGAATTATATGGACAAAACTGTTTTTTAAATTTCTACCAAAACACACAATGGTGTACTTAAACGACGAAGGATTAATGTTTTCAGGCAAATGTGAGGATTGTAAAAATACATTTGTTGCCATTGACGATTTAGGTGACATAGTGCCACGATACAAAGTTAATTGTGTGGCACTTAATTAATGCAGTATATTGTATCGACTGTGGAGGTGACATATTATGTCTCAAGAAAAGTTTATTAGCGTAGACCCCCCAAAGAAATAAAAAAAAAAGTTTTATTTAAGTTGAATTTTAGTAAGAAAAACCATTTTTATTTTTGTTTGATTAAAATATAATACATATACCAAGTTTTACTTTAAATTTTTTTACTTATTAGATATGGCAACCTAGGGAGCCAGTTTACGTACTTGGCAGGTTGAAAGAATTATCTGTTTTTTTTTATTTGATTGAGTTTTCAAGTTTCTCGTGAACAACACTATTCTTGGTGGTTAATAGTGTATTGTATGTCATGCACGGACGTACGGAGCTAACTCATCAGTGCATTACATGTAATGCATGGACAGTGAAAGTGTTAAATGGTTGCTTATTATTTTTTAATTTTTTTCTATAACTGATTTTACATTCTGTGATTTCTTGAACTCGCACACTGACTTATTGTATTACTTGTTAAAATGTTAGGAATCTCGTATAATTTTGCAATGTTGTAAATATGTGAGCACCATGTATCTATCACATAATTAATTTATCTGTAATTGCTTCATTTTTCATTCTTTTTTACCTATCGTGGTATAGTAATCATATTCTAGATGCATCGTCTTCACATATAATGATATAATTAATGTATACAGAATATTGTAAAAACATTTTAAAAGAGTAACGGTGGAGTTTCTTGCCCATTCTTTGTATTTTTCATTTTCCTTTTTTTGTAAAATTGACGTTCATAGGTGCCTTTTATGTGCCAATTGAAATAAATTGTTTGACTTAGACTCAAAAATATTCAGAGCAATATTTGCTCATGCTCAATGATGAACTCGGTTCATTGCAGAGAGAGATACGAGGGCGGGTCAAAAAGTTCGCGGAATGAAGGGTTTAGAGAGGGGATGGGGCAGTTATTTTCGCTTAGTAGCAAGTCACCAGATTCTCAACTCACCAGATTCTCAACTAACCAGATTCGCAACTCACCAGATTCGCAACTCATCAGATAATGTACTATCGAACAAAGAAATTATATAACTTTCAAATTAATATAATAGCCTGGGGAAGTTACGCCGAATTTTAGGCTAACTTTGCATTAGCGATTTTTTTCATTTAACGTGTAGGGTATGGACAAGGGAGTATGTTAAACTGTATACCGCGAAAAGTTTACACCCGCGTGTACGTTTTTTTTTTAAGAAAACAACTAACTTTAATTTTACGTGGTAGGTAATAATATTAACAGACATGTTTGTATGGAGTGTTTGTCGAAGAGATTAGGTATCACAAGTAGGTAAAAAAAATACATTTTCATCCACAGATATTAACGTAAAAATAATTTTTTTTTTTTTTTTTTTGTACTTCAAGTAAAAATATTAACAGCAGTTTTTTTGCATTAAATTACTTAATTAAATATTTTAATACGCTATTTAACAAAATTAAACATATTGTACTAGCGCAAGATATTAATAAAAGTTTTTTTGCAATAACGGTTCAGGCAAAAATGTAACAGAGTTAAATTTGGTCTAACTTTTATTTATAGGCTCTATCTGCTGTTAATATTTTTGCTTGAAGTACAATTAAATAAAATCGTAATTTTATTTTTATTTAAATTTCCGTGGAGGTAAATGTTAAATTCTGAAATAATATATTAATTGTTTACATAATATAACCAAAATTTTCCTGTAAACTATTTTGCCTCAATTTTCATTCACAAAAATGCTTTTTTGTTTTTTTTACCTTGATGCGGTGCTGGAAAAGGTTATTTTTTTAAATATTATTTGAAGAGCTAAGTTCAAAAACACGATTCAGGAAAAAAATCGCTGTTACGATTTAGTGCAGGGTTCAAACCTAATTTCCCCGGTCTATACGACTATTTTACTGATAGACAACCTAATTACATAAATTTGAAAAATCCATTCAAATGCACAAGAGGTCGGATTACATTACTGATAGACAACCTCATTTCATAAACATGTTTATTTTCTTCCTGTAGATTTATTAAGAAGTATTGTGACACTGACGTATTATATTTTCTAAAAGTTTAGTTTGCGAGTGGTTTGCGATCTTTGCTTAAATAGTTATCGATATTTGCGATTCAAAATTAACATGGCTGAGATCGGTGTAAAATTTATAAAGAGTCAAAGAGGTAACATGGTTTTATTGTATGAGGGCTATAAGTATAATTTCAATGTAAAAAACAAATCGGGAACCACTAATTGGAGATGTTGCAATCAAAAAGAATGCAATACCTCAATTACCTTGAACGCTAATAATACCATTATAAGAGAAGGAAGACATTTGTGTACCCCAGACCAGATCCGAAATTTAGTTGATGCTACAAAGGACGAATGCAAGAATGCAGTATGTGTCAATTTAAATACTGTGCCAAAAATATTCGAAGAACATTTTTATAACAATGTGACTAATAATGAAATGGCTGTGCATGAGATTCCTCCGTTTCTTTCTAAGAAGGATACTTTATATAGGGCACGAGCAAAATATTTGAAAGTAGGTCGTGGTGTGATATCTAATACTAAGGATGTAAAATTACCGGAGCACATTGTTAAGGATTTCTTTTTATTTGACGACGGCGATGAAAATAAAATAATTATTTTTGGTACTCAATTGGCAAAACAAAAGTTGAAAACTGTTACTACATGCTACGGGGATGGCACTTTCCGAGCGGCACCTAAGCCGTTCTATCAAATTTGTACAGTACATGCGGACTTATCACACAATGAAAATGCTGTTGGTTTTGTGCCTCTAGTTTACGCATTTCTTCATGAAAATGCTGTTGGTTTTGTGCCTCTAGTTTACGCATTTCTTCCTGACAAATGCCAAAATACATACTATCGTTTTTTTCGGGTACTAAAGGAACAATTTGGCATGAACATAAAAACATACAAATGTGATTATGAAATTGCAGCGATGCAAGTGGTGAAAGAGGTGTTTTCTGATGCATTAGTAAAGGGATGCTATTATCATTTTCAGAATGCCAATTGGAGAATGAGCAAAAAAATTGGTTTGAGCGATACTCGCGAAGGTAAAATAATTACGCATCTTTGCACTTTATTACCTTTACTACCACCAATAATAATTCCTGAAGCATATTTTGGCATTTGTGAAATAGCACCACAAACTGAATCTTTTATGAAATTCAAGAACTATTTTGATATTCAATGGATCATAAAAGTAACCAGTGAAGTTTTTAGTTGTTATGGAGAAAAGAATAGGACCACTAACGCCATCGAAGGGTGGCATAGACGCTTAAACACAAAAATAACAACTAAACCATCATTGTTTAAATGTATATTAATTTTAAAATTTAAAAAAATTATTTATTAATTTTTTAATTAAAAAAACCGCTTTGGATTTTAAGGAAAACCAAAGAAGTATTAAATTATTACAAAAAGATGAAAGAATTAAGAACATTATTTCGGATTGCTTAAATAGTAAAATTAGTGTAAGTGATTGTATGACGCATATAGCTACTTTGAGTTACCATACCTTCTGAATCATTATTATTATAGTTATAAAATCCGAGACCCTTCATGTTGGTGGTCGAACTAAAGGTATCCAATTGACGTCGCGAATATAATAGAATGTCCGTATTATTTTGGTTTTGTTTCGTTTTTGTGAATAAAGTATTCTTTTATTTCTGGCAGCTCTGCTTCTGGCATTTTGTGGCAGAAGAATTCAGTGTAGTAACTTATTTCACCTGGGTTAAAAATAACTTAGTGCATTAATCCAGGTTTACTTTTAGTATAGGTACTTAATGCACCTAGGTGAATAATATTTACGAAAAGTATTGTTAATGCACCTAGGTGAAAGAAGTAAACTACATATATTAAAAATTCCGTATTATTCCGGTTTTGTTTCGGATTACCTACTTATTTTTTATTTTTTTGGTCAATAAAGTACCTATTCTGTTATTTTATGTGATTTTGTGTTTCATTGTACATTTGGTGAGTTGCGAATCTGGTGAGTTGTGAATCTGGTTAGTTGAGAATCTGGTGAGTTGAGAATCTGGTGACTTGCTACTAAGCGGTTATTTTTACCTGTCGCTACTTGTTGACTCAATACAATTATAAATACTAAGTTTCACCCCAATCGGTTCATTAACCTTTGAGATATCGCTGGATAAACAAGTCAATCGGGAAGAAAATATCAACTATGGAGAAAATTGAGTATCGTGCCGTGATTAAGTTCCTCACTAAGCAAGAAAAAACGCCTCAGAACATTATGGAAAAAATGTCATCAGTTTACCGGGACTCTTGCCCTGAAAAAACAATGATTTACAAGTGGTATAGTCTTTTCAAGCAAGGCAGAAACTTAATTGAAGAAGATCAGCGCTCAAGTCAGCCAATTGAAGCAACGTCCTCAGACATTGTTTAAAAAGTTGAAAAATTTGTTCTGAACATGCACGCCTAAAGAAGAAACAAATCGCAGAGATGACTGGAGTATCATCTACGACCATTTTCAATATTCTCCAAGACCATCTTGGCATGTTAAGGTCAGTGCAAGATGGGTACCGAGAATGCTCACACCGCTTCAAAAACAGCAGCGCGTCGAGTGTTCGCGCGGGGTTTTTGGAGCTGTGTAGTGAAAACAGGGATGAATTTCTGAACTGAATTGTGACTGGAGATGAAACTTGGGTTCATCACTATGAACCTGAGTCGAAGCAGGAGTCAATGCAGTGCCACAAACCGCCAGGCACGCACCGCCTAAAAAGTTTAAGGTGTCACAATCGGCCGGAAAGATTATGGCTACAGTTTTTTGGGATTCCGAGGGGATTTTCTTGATCGATTATAAAGATAAAGGTGTCAATATCAAGAGGAAATACTACGCTACATTATTGGAAAAATTAAAAGAAGCAATTAAAGAAATGAGAAGGGGAAAATGGTCTCGAGGTGTGCTCCTTTTGCAAGACAACGCACCCGTTCACAAGAGTCATGTTGCGATGGCTGCCTTACACAAGTGCGGCTTTGAAACTTTAAACCACCCTCCGTATAGTACAGAGTTGGCCCCTTGTGATTATTATTTGTTCCCAAACATGAAAAAAGAGCTTCGTGGAAAGAAATTTACGGATGATTACGGCAATTTCTGCTTATTTTGAAGGCCTTGACAAATCATTTTTTTTCGAAGGTATAAACAAATTATTTGAAAGGTCTGAAAAGTGTATTAGGGTTAATGCAGAATATATTGAAAAGGAAAAATAATTTCATGTTTAAATTCAACTCCCTTCCCTTTCATTCCGCGAACTTTTTGACCTCCCCTCGTAGGATCTTGGCTGAAGCTGTGGCTGCAGTGTGGAAAGGGCTGCAAGCATTGGCAGAGGCTAAGAATATAGATAGGGTGTAGTAATATAAGTTAATATAATAAATAAAACACTTTTAAACGGATACTAGAGCGGTTTTATTGAAAGTCCATTGGTGATTAGTTTGGATTTGGTTTGATTTTATATATTTCCCGATGTACTAAAAATATAAATCTATTGAATCCCCTCCAAGAAAGAAAGGGCGAAAGAAAACTTAGAAAGGGTTGTTGACCTCTCGTTTTTTATACGTATATATCTATTTACAAAAACAACTAACCATCATTAGAGTCTGTTAGATCCTGCAGTGTGTGTTTTAGGGTGGGGCTTTAACTTGTGAATTTATCACTTAACGAATACTAGCGCAGTTTTCTTGAAAGTCCATTGGTGATTTGTTTGGATTTGGTTTAATTTGACACTGCAGACTTATTATCGCACCTACATATTATGTTCATGTTAGGTACATGTTCTTTACCGTGATCATCACGTTTAGAGTGAGCATGGCATAGGTCAATTATTATAATTCAATATACTACCCATTCCCACTGGCGGCAAAACACAACATGAATAATTGATTACGACTCTATGATAATTGAGCACTCTGTGTACTAACGAGCACCTAAATCGTCCTTTTAGGAGACCAATTGTTCTCTCTACTGAATTGCGAGCAGTTAAGTGACGGTCATTGTAGAAAGCTTCTGGGAAATTATCTTCAGCACCACTAATTGGCGTCATAAAGTAGGCGCGCTGAGCATATCCTGAATCACCTGAAAAAGTTCATAAGTAAATAAATAAATAAATTTATTGAAACAAAACAAGAAATTCATTAAAAAATATAGACAATATTGTAGCCCACAACGCTGTTCACAGATTAGCTACAGGATACAAACAGTGTACATATACATTTTTGTTCATTTTTCTTAACTAGCGTGTTTAAAATACTTAACACACAGAACCATACATCAGAAAGGATAATCCTTCTCACTAAAACGTAACTGTTCCCAAATTAAGGCGGTATTACCTAAATACTTAATGTCACGAACCAATATATTTAGTATAAATCCATATAAATCTTACGAAATTGTGCACAAAAAAGAAGGAAATATTATATTCAAGAAAGCACCTAATGTATAAGACTAGAACGTATAGGGAGCACAAACAAAAATATATGTTCAAATCCAATCCAATCCAATCCATTGTAGGAATCGACCATTCTGCGAACAGGCGAACGCAAGCCAGAATTGCACTTGCAAGTACCCACTGAAAATAATGTGCCAGCGCGCACTTTTCGCTTGTGGTTCGTCCTAGGAACCGCATAGCAAACCATGTTGGACAGTTCAATGTAGTCAAATTTATTTCTTACAATATTATATAAATTCATGGCTTCTAAGAACTTACGTCTATTTTCAAGTGTTGCGAGCATACTTTGCAAGCAAATCCTGGTATGGCAAATAATATCCATAGCATCTATAATGCATAGCACGCAGGAATTTGTATTGAACACGCTCAATCATTTCAACGTACTTTTTGTAATATGGACTCTAGACGGACAGCATATTCCAGTTGAGAGCGTACTAGAGACTTGTACAAGCAAATACAGGAAGAAGGCTTTAAAAAAATATCTGCTGTAAAATCGGCTGTAAAATCGACAGTTGATAGCATTACAAATCCGTATATCATCCCAAAATGGTGATATTGTTGCTTTGGACAAAATATTTAAAGAAAATTGGGGGAAGACAAAGAATTACAACCCTAATAATCTAGATTTTTCTTGTGATGTAGTGAAATAAATAAACGAATACAATAAAGATGTTGATGTGGAGAGTGTTACAAATTGGCACAAAATATTCCAAAACATTATCAATGAAGGGAATCAGAAGGCTCTTGAACATACAGACCATAAAACAGCTATCAATGATGTCAACAGAGCTTTAGATGAGGGGAACCCCTTTTTTATTTTTTGATGGTTGGAAATTATCAAATAACTTCTCCCGCTCTGGGCGGAGCGGGAGGGCGTGTCAGACTTTTACTGACTAATACCCACCCGTGTTCCTTCCGTTGCCTGTGTGCCGAGGCCACGATATCCCTTTCGGACAACTCGCAACCCCCGCAGATGAGGGAACCCCTGACGACTTGTATGTTGCATTGAATAATCTTCATCTAGAACTGAACTTCAAAATTAATAAGTATGCTGTACTACTTTTGTATGAAGAAATGAAATTAGAGAAGTTTGAATTAGAAAAGAGCTTAAATGAAAGTGAAATAGCAGCTTCAGTATCATATCTATTAGCAATTGCCTCTATATCCGAAGCTGTAGACCGAGGTGATGATACTGCTGTATGGAACTGCCTCAACTCCAAACAGTTACATCTAGAAGCATAGCGTCCGCATTGTCGCCGCCGGTACTTATCCGCTTTGGCAACAGCATTACAAGTGAAAATAAGACAGCAATGTGCTAACACTGGATGATATTAGAGACTCAATAGATATGGTCAACATGGAAGATGATGACAATGAGGAATGTAAGTATGCCCTATATTTGTAACCAGCTGTGCCCGCGGCTTCACTCACGTGACTGTGGATTCTGATTAAATCTGGCGGTAAACTGTTGAGGAATACAGATATATTGCAATAGTCGATGACCAGAGCTGTAAGGAACATTGGTGCTAAATTTAAACAGAATCTATCGAGTAGTTTTTGCGTCAATCCAGAACATACGAGTACATTCAGATAAATGGACTAAAATTCAAAAATCTATATTTTCGGCATCGGAATCGTTCCCACACCTCATAGCAATTACTTTTTTTTTCAATGTACAGTTTGACTTCACTACAATTTTTTTATTACAATAATAATTATGTATAGTTATAGGTTGTTTAACACTTTCTGTGACACCAAACGCCCATAGGCGTCATAACAATGAAACGTCTAGTAAAAGCGTAGTAGTAGTAGTAGTAGAAACTTGTGTCTCGTTCGTGTCCCAGAAAAGTGTTAAGCATGTCATGCTAGTAAAATTATTAGTTTTAGTGCCAAGGTAGGGAGCAAACTTTTTTTATAAAAGCTGTGCGTGTAGGTGGTATTGTACAGATTAGGTCTTTGCGGCGTTTGGAGATTTTTTTAAAAGGTGTTCGTCGTTGTTGCAGAAGGACTATATGTAATAGTAGATTATTAACCAAGGGGATAAAGCAGGGGCACGCCACAATTGCGGCGGTAAGGCCCCTCTTTGAGGAGTGGCTAGAGAGGCGCCACGGCGTCCTCACCTTCCGCCTGACGCAGGTCCTCACCGGACACGGTTGTTTCGGGAGGTTCCTGTTCAGGATAAAGCGGGAGGAAACGCCCGGGTGTTACCATTGTGTGGATCGCCCGGAGGACACGGTGGAGCATGCGGTGGAGGTCTGCCCGGCTTGGGCGGGGCACCGCCGTGTCCTCACGGAGGCGATCGGCAGCGGCGATCTCTCGCGTCCGGCCCTGGTTCAGGCCATGGTCCGGAGCGAGAGTGCATGGGAAGCCGTCACTTCCTTCTGCGAAGCAGTAATGCTCGCGAAGGAGGAGGCGGAGCGCGCGAGAGAAATGCAAGATGCGCGCCCTCGCGCCCCTAGTCGCCGCAGGAGACGCCCCGGGCGTCGGGAGTCGCGAGCCGACTTCTGGCCACCGTAGGCGCGGGCTTGCGGACGGTGGGCAATGGGTAGCTCGCCGTCCGATTAGGACCAGGCCCGGGTCGACGGCGCGTTGTGTTCCACGCGCGCCTCAAAGAGATATCAGCACCAACTGACGGGGTCCGTAAGGGCCAATGCCTGCCAGGGTTGCGAGTTGGTCCGAAAGGGATATCGCGGCCCCGGCACACAGGCAACGGAAGGAACACGGGTGGGTTTTAGTCAGTAAAAGTCTGACACTCCCTCTCGCTCCGCCCAGAGCGGGAGGAGTCATTTGATGATTACCCACCCAAAAAAAAAAAAAAAAAGGGGATAAAGCAGTGTCTTCTGTCGCGGGTGACGATTTAAATTGCGAGCGTAATGATGGACACGAGGTTTACTCCCGAGCGCAGCGAGGGTGTTAAAAACTTAAATCACGAGCGAAGCAAGGGATTTAAGACGAGTCCTGAGTGTAGCGAGGGATTTAAGTTCACCCAAGACGAAGACAGCTTTATCAGCGAGGAAAATACTCTACTTTTCGTACCATTTGCGAAAAAATTAACACAATAATAATAATTATGAGATAAGCATTTATTAAAAATAATGACAAGTAAGTTAACTTTCGAAACATTGGTCCAATTATTGAGAGAGTTACATTTTTGTTTGGTACATTTATTGTTGATGAGTTGATTTGAGTATTTCTCTGTGCTTGCGTCTGAGGAACTTGCGTTTCATTGTAGATAGTATACGTCGGAGATAGTGGTGGTGGTGCATCGTGAGTTACGGACGAAGATAAGATGCCGGAAGTTGATGGTTGTGGCTCTGATGGATTAAGTTTTATATTTTTGTTAATTTGACTGCTTAATATGGTTTTATTCGCCATTGAGCTTTCGATATAACCCTCAGCTACTCCATCAGAGCTCCAACCACCGTGTCTTGTTATTGACGTAATATCCGCCCCTGAATCCGCCAAGAAAGTCGCCGAAGTTCTTCTAAAGCAGTGACCGGTGCAGGTGTAGAGTTCAACATCTTTAAGTTTTAAATATTTAGCAATTTCCTTTGTCATATTGCTAATTTTATTTTTGCCGATGGCTTGTCGAGTACATTTCCCATTCCGATAGTTTATAAAAAATCTATTGTTTTCCATGTTGGTGGGACGTAATGCTTGGTATTTATGAATGATTTTAGTATATTGTCCTTGTACAATGAATTACCGATTTTTCTTTGTCTTAGTTTCCTTTACATTAATCAGCAGCAACTCATTGCAATGATTTTCAACGTCCTCCACCTTTAAGTTTACAAGTTCACATCCGCGGCAAGCACCATTGAGTCCAAAAATTAAGGCCACCTATAAAAAAGATAAAAAACAGGTAAATATATATAATAATTACCATTACTAAGATACGAAATATTCATAGTTAAATCATGTATACTTACTTTTGTGGCCAGAAAAATTTCGCCAGGAGCTTCATTAAGAAATTTTTCCACATTTTGAGTCGTAAAAATTTTAGACTTCATTGCGCAATGCCCTTCTGATTTTCTTTTTAAAAAAGCCAGTAATTTCGTGAATCTATTTATTTCAATGCTGTGTTTGAGGCTTATTGTAGCTTTCAGTTTTGAGTATATGCACCAAAGTGTATTGGATAAATAATCAAAATAGACAAGAAGTACTGATTCTGAAATTGATAGGCCTTTCGCACTTCTCCACGTTGAAAATTCTTCAAAAGTTTTTAAATAATTTTCCTTGGATTTTGTTGGAAGCAAATTATTTATAATTGCGGCATCATTTGCACTGATGGAATCCGACAATTCACTGTCACTGTCGCTTTGATTTAATATCGTAACGTATTTTTAGAACATTAACTTATTTATAAAAATAAATTAAAATAAACTTAACGTTTATGAATTTGAAGAAAACAAAAATGCGGCAAATTCCTAGACTAATATTTTTTTGTCGGAAAAGCAAAGGCGTCGGTTTTCGTAATTTTATTTAATCATAACTGCATAATAAATGCGTATTCCTTTTTCAAAAAGATGTATAATGCTTTATATACAAACTCAATGATGCAACTATATACAATGATGTAAACACAGATGTAGTTCAGTATAAATTTCGGTAAGTTCCAAATTTAAAATCACATTCTCCCCCTAGAGGATGAATGAAATTCAGTACAATTTTCTTTCCCTGTTTTTAACAGATTAAAAATGACTATTGTTATGTTCGCTTTTTGTGGCATAGAATGTCACTTTTTTGAGCAAGTGGTACGAAAAATATATTGTTGCCTTACATTAAGTACGCTACAAGATTAGTAGAGTTCGATAGTTGGAGAGAGTATCGATCTGAACGTAGCTACTTTTAGAATAGCTCTGTGTGCGACCTCCAGAGGCTTAAGTATGGTCTTTGCAGTACCACCCCAGCATGAGATACTACCTAAACACCACATAAAAGCTCGAAATGGTTTTGGAATCAGCGTAGAACATTTTTACTTTACATACCGAATTGTGTGCCAATCTGTACCAATCCAATAAGTGTACAACACTGGAAAATTTATAACGTTAGCTCTTTATACTGCACGGCCGTTTTTTTTTAGCCATTCAAACTGGGTCGGTTTATCCATGGATTGCGGTTGTTCTAGTATTTTCATTATATCTCTTTAATTATTTAGTGAGCTAAAATATTACATGTGAATAGTTGCATTAATACACTAAATATTGGAATATGTTTTATTTTGCTTTTCCATTAAAAAGTCCTACAATCGGATGTCACACAATATAGCGGTCCAGTCGTAGTAAATTATGCCATTGCTCATTACGTACTAAGAGCACATAAATGAAACTTGGCTGGACATTGTAGACCCTCACAAGATAGAAATAAACGTTATCATTTAGGCTCTAGAGTTCCTATTTTAAGTACTTGGACCTAATAACCTTATTTTACTTTTACTTGTATATCGTCTGAACGGTATGTTTTTGTCAAATTCTGTTTTCACACACATTACAGACAAATTCAAAGAAACGTGCGTAAATAAATACTTCTCTGCATTAAACCGTTTTTTAAGATTTTCATCAAATAGCCAAACATCAGAGCAGCGGAATATTATAGCACATATATATCATAGCAACATAATTATAGGACGCACAAATTTCATTTAAACAAACATTTACCTCTCGTTACACACTAATTATTGAATGTATTTTTTTTCTTTTAGGTATAAAGAAAAAAAAAATCCGCTGGGGTGACGTAGTCCCAGCGGAAACAGTTTTTGTTGAATAGCTCCCCAATGGTTGGATACACACCATACACAATTACACGACCTCATATACTTAAATATCTGCTAAACTGAAATGAAGAAATTCGACGTTTTTCCGCTGCGACTACGCACACGTTTACGCGCATACGCGTTTGCGTTGACGCGCATGTCAAGTATTACTAGTAGGTACACAAACCTCAAGTACGGCATAATCGTATGGTTAACGAACGATTCTGCTCTAAGTCCATCAACCATTAAGAGAACGAGTCTTTCAGCCAGGCATTCATGCTGGGGCTGATAAGGCAACACATTCTTCACAATTGGTGATTTAAAATATATGTCAAAAATTTTAAACAAAAAAGTTATGTGTAAGAAAATTCCCACGATTTAAAACATCGCTTTAAATAAAACTTCATAACAATTCAGGAATTATATAGATTTTAATCAAATATTAATTGATTCAGTTCAGCAATATTATTTATTAGTTTTGACAAAATTTGACATTGACAGTCTTGACAGACATGGACATGGTTACTTTTTTTACTGAACACTGATGCCAGCTCCACGCTTGCCAAACCTCAAAAACCACAGACAAAACATAAAAACAATAGACCTGTAGTATCTGTAGTATAGGTATTTTATCAGACCCTTCTTCGTAACATAAAAATTTAATAATGATTTCTGGTTGATATCCAATAGCAATATCCGTTTTTTCATTCGGAATTACGGAACCCTAAAAATTTTGCTCCGAGATCCGAGATTCAGTTGAATCTACAGGGTTTTAAATTGTTTTGCTAAACTCCGCAGACGCGATCGGTATCGACGAGGGGTTTGATGTATTTTTTCAGGTCTGTGTCAATGTTATACTGATATCAGTTAACAATTTAGCAATTTGATTAATTAAAACAATAAATAATGTGATCAATTGAACTATAACAAACTGTGATAAAGATGTTCCAATTTCCAACCAGCTTCCAGTATTTTTCACATTGTACAACAACTGTATTCCCATTATATTGGAATATATTAAAACAATGATAATTAAATAACCAGTTGGTGCCTGAAATTAAAAGAAAAAGTAATGTGAATAGGTATATTCACGTGACTAAAAACAAACTTACTTTTTTATAATATAATATAAATTACCCTAATTAAGTGTTGCACTGCTCTGAAACTACAAGCAACACTCAAAAATGGAGCAAAAGTTTTCAGCAATATCAGTGTAGTTATTACAAAAGGCTGAAGCAATGTTATAAAGCAGGTCACCCATCTGACTTCAAATGAGTTCAATGATGCTATGTTTCCAGTCCCGAAAAATGCTAATACAATATATAATATCTGATGGAAATGTTAAGGATTTATATTTGGATAAAAAAATATACTTTAACATATAGATCACGATATAATATATTTAAGAAACAGACATCACAATATAGATGAAAAAAATAGGGTTTCGGGGCGAAGAAAATTTTCGTAAATTATATCCTGGTGCGCTGCTCAGCTGACGGATGATAGACCAAGCTTGTCAAAAAATGTGCGCGTAGACTGTTTTTCACACGGCTTCTGGCACATTGTAGTTAGAAGCTGCACCCTTACTGGACGAGCGGATTGTGGCGGGAGCGGTTCGAAATAGTTGGTTCAAGCGAGCGTTCCTTACTTTGTTTGACCAGGCCAGGTCATAACCTGCTCAAAAGGGGGAAGGATATAACGGGAACTTATTTCGAACCGCTACTGCCACAATCCGCTCGTTCAGTTCTACAGCCTAATTAAGCAATACATTTTATTTTTGATTGCAATTCTGAATCGAAAGCAAGTCCAATTTTAATCGCATGCCATAATTCGAATGGGTTATTTCCGTTTAGACAGATTTTCGTTTCGGCAGATTTTTGTTTCGACAGTATGTCACTGTTATCTCAAACGTACAGTTACGTACAAAATAAAAAGACATAGATTTATTATTAAAGTACACTTGAGGGCAATAAAATCGCACATGCCTTGTACTGATTTTTATCTGAAATCTGAAGATATTGAGTACAAATTATTAGGCAAAATTAAAGCATACAAGCTTAGCTTTACAAAGACACAAAATTAAAACCATTGACCTTCACGTAACTTACAAAAACCAACCGTACACCAAACTCCCCAAATTCACCCGTTTGCGTTGTCACTACTTGCACCCTTACCCACAGGTATAGAAAGGTCGGTTTATTTTTATTTTTAATCCGTTGCATACCGAAAGTCAACGTGATAACATCTCTACTGGAAACATACGGATTTACTGGAAAAATATGGATACCACGCCGAAGCCGCTCAAATTATTGCCTTGCTCGAAGCAGGCCATAATCAAAGTGAAGTTGCTCGACAGTTAAATTTATGCCTCTACTCTGTTTCTCGCGTATACCAGAGGTTCCAAGAGACCGGTGGCTACATTCGGCCGCCTGGATCTGGCCGGCGACGCAGAACATCAGAGCATGATGACCGCTTTCTTGTGACAAAGTCGGTAACAAATCGGCAACCGAACGCAGTTTAACTGGGACAACAGCTTCGAGAACTATACTCAGGCAGAAATAAAAAACTAAACGTAAACAGAACTTAATATCTAAATAAAAGCCTCCAGGCTTGCCCACATACATATAGTTGTAACTGTTTAAATTGCCATGATTCACGTCATGAAGTCTACCCACCGGTACCGCCAAGTTGAGCTCTCTGTAAGATCAAATAAAACAAAAGACAAGGCCAGAGACTGTATTTTCACCAAATTTTATTTACCTATACTTATGATGACACAAATTGAACACTTTATTCGTGAAATGACATTGATACCATATTTCCATTTATATTATTGGTCTGATCAGCAAAACTAATGAGTACTGTATATGTATCATCATAGTTTCCTTAAAGTAACCGTTACTGTAAATGCAACGGGGTCTTTTTTAACCGACTTCCAAAAAGGAGGAGGTTATATGTTCGACGCGTATGTATGTTTTTTTTTTTTTTTTTTTTATGTGTGTCCGTCGATTTCTCCGTCAATTGTGGAAAGGGTATGCTCCCGAATTGGTCCCATATAAATTTTATTCAACTTTGGTGGGATAGTTTTTGAGTAAGCTGCAATAATACGTAGGTATTTTTCCCACTTAGTATATTATTATGTGAATGTTTTCAACAAATTAAAATTCTCATTACTGATGTTGTTAAAATATGTCTAACTGAATACGATAAGGCTGCCTGTCCATTGAAGCGGAGGGGAGAGGAGCGGAGTAGCGGTGTTTCAATATTATCCAATGGAATTGCATAAAACCTCCACTCCGCTTCAGTGGACAGGGAGTTGCGAACTAGTTTAAAAAATCATTCAAAACCGGGAAGCGGAGCGGGGAAACGGAGCGGGGAAACGGAGCGGGGAAGCGGACCGGAGAAACGGAGCGGAGAAGCGGAGAGAGGATGCAGAAAAAAACCAGCCATGGAGTATTGCAGCCGTGGTGCCCGGGGGAGGGGGAGTAGTGTACCAACCGCCAGTGCATGCGTCGGCTGGGCGAGTATATTATGTGACCTCTTTGTTTCGACTTAGGGGAGACCGGGTACAAAAGTAAACCTTTTACTTTGACACTGGTTTCTAGTTAGTTATCATATTTTTGATAATATGAATATAGCCACATATAAACTTCGATTATGCTCTACTATGTATCTAAATTTATCTCATTATTTGCTGTTTATTGTGAATTACAGAGATAAAAAAAAATACCTCTCCTCCATGTACGACGTACGTACGACGGGTCTTAAAGATCTTAGACCCGATTGTATGGACAGTTTTCATTAAAATCGCCCACGGAGCTCCCTAGATACTCGAAACGATTCTGAAGTTTGAGCTGAAAGCTTTCGGGGTTTTGGATTTGGATCGGTGCTGGACGGAGCGTAGACGTCATCAGTCCTTTAAGACCCTTACCATACGGTGATCACTCTGGTTTTCAACGCGTTGATCACAGTATCATCATTTAATACTTTGCTTCTATGTCAACATAATGAAGTCAATTTCATTTTTAGTTGCACCATCAGGGCTCTGCCAGGTTCACTTTGTACAGAAGGAGCTCATCATAAAGAGGCCTTCCTTCTCCATAAAACTGGCCAGTAGGTGACGATGGCCGTCGTTACTTTCGTACCCGATCTCCCCTACAATTATTTATTTTTGCATTATGTCATGTCATCCTTTTTGTCACTGTCACTGTGCACAGTCCGCAACTCCGCTCCGCTACCTCGCTCCGCACAGTCCGTAACTCCGCTCCGCTATCTCGCACCGCACAGTCCGTAACTCCGCTCCGCAGACTCGCTCCGCATCAATGGACAGGCAGCCTAATATAGGAAATCCTGTTTGTGAAATTTATTTATAGAAAATAAGATGCTTATTAATTAGGTAATAGCGAATATACGGAACCCAACCAAGAAAACGATGAAGCACTTTTTTCCAGTTTATCCAGGATTCTTTCCCTCTTAACGATTTCTTCAAACCATGAAAGTAAACCGTCATCATCATCGAAGATTATATTTTCATAAATATTTTCCTTTTCATCGGTTTCTTGGTTAGGTAAAATTAGGTTAAATAGTGATCCACCTTTTCATTTTTCAAATGCGTAATGCGGTTTTTTATAATAATATTATTATCATTGTTGCTAAACTGCGAGGCAACGCGCTCGTAGCTACCCATGGTCGCTCTCGACAACCAAGCGGCTATCATTCGGCCGGTGGGCCGCTACCCAGCAGCTGTGCGAGTGAGAAATCATATGTTAGAGTGAGCAAAATTTTGTAAACTGTGATAAATAAACATTTAAGTAATTATTGAAATATACAAGTTTTTTATTTAATAATAATACATTTTGCAGATTAAGCTACATGTTGTCCAATGTAATTGCTAGTCTCCAGTCAGAGGTATTCCCAAATCAAATCGAAATTATGGTTACCCTGCTAGAACATTGTATGAGATAACATAATTTTTGAGATTACACGCGTTGACAACTGTTCTGAGGGTAAAAGGATATGCCATTCTAATGAGGTTAATAAGTCGAGTAAATGGATGTTCACACCGAAATCCTAGCAAGTATAGATAATGAGATATCAGCGTACAAAGTAACGTTTCGATCGCGCGGCCACGTACTTTTTGTTATGGACTGATTTCGTCTGTTTAACTAAACTTTAGTAGTATTTATTGCTTTCGTTAGTTTTGACAAATTAAGTCCTTTCTTCTTGTAACAGTTTTACTGTATGAAGCCTTAAATTTTAAAGAAATAATCAACAATAAAGAAATGACAAGTGGAGGATTGCGCGGCCAAATCTTCATCAATCGATTTTGACAAATTTCGAAAAAAAAATTGGTGAAGTTTTTTTCTGTTTGGATAACTTGGCGGAGCAATCGTAACGCACACGAGACGTTCACCCCCACAATCCTCACCAACTTATAGCTGTATCTTCGGAATCATAATGCGACTATTTTTTTAACCTTGGTTACTATTTATGACAATTTCTTGACTATTTTTTGGCGTTTTCAAAATTTATTTTCATGAAGTTTTCAAAGGTGAGGATTGTGTGGTGAAGGGGTGAAGGACACTAACTTTTAACTATACTCGGCTAAATTAGCGCTCGCTTATGGCTCGCGCGCCAATGCCGCCTTTTGGGTAATGATCAATGCACACGCGTTTCATACGACGTTTTTCAACAAACTTGCTAGGAAAAAAACAGACTTGTTGAAAAAACAACTTATGCTGGAATAACGTAACTATAGAGATGATAATTTAGATTTATAAAGTTCAACTGACCTTTGTTGCCAGGTACTGTCAATCGGAGCTTCTTTTAAAAACTGTTGTACGTCCGTTGGTGACAATACTTTAGATTTTCGTATTTTTTATAACAACAAAACAAAAACGATAAATATATACGGAAAATGGCGCGCTAGTTTATTTTTGTTTTCTGCTAGCGATGCGCGCGCAGTTGTAAATAAAGGCACAGGCAAAACCGCTGAACAGCCTATACTAAACCCCGTAACATACAGCATAGTAGGCAAGAAGTCTCTTAGATGAGATTAAAAAAAGCACAAATCTCTGCTCGGGTTAAAATAGAGAATGCTCATTTAATTGTATAGAATAGTTCATACTAGTTCCATGTATTCAAAGTCAATTTCTTTATACAAAAACTATGCTGCAATGATAGTACTTACTAATTTCATACTGCCATGTCGCGTTTCAAAATTTGTCAAACAACAATGGCCGCTAGAAATTGTCTATGGTTTTAGTGATGTGGTAGTATGATCTTTTCGTTTTGGTAATTTCGATGTTACGATTTTTTTTGTAGGTAGTGTTTCATCATTATTTTTTATATTGAGTAACTTTCACATAAAAACAAATCCATTGAAATATGTATGTTCGAAGTTAAAACCGTGAAAACGAACAGGATAGCACGGTTAAAAATACCGCTTAGTAGAAAGTCACCAGATTCTCAACTCACCAGATTCTCAACTAACCAGATTCGCAACTCACCAGATTCGCAACTCATCAGATAATGTACTATCGAACAAAGAAATTATATAACTTTCAAATTAATATAATAGCCTGGGGAAGTTACGCCGAATTTTAGGCTAACTTTGCATTAGCGATTTTTTTCATTTAACGTGTAGGGTATGGACAAGGGAGTATGTTAAACTGTATACCGCGAAAAGTTTACACCCGAGTGTACGTTTTTTTTTTAAGAAAACATCTAACTTCAATTTTACGTGGTAGGTAAAAATATTAACAGACATGTTTGTATGGAGTGTTTGTCGAAGAGATTAGGTATCACAAGTAGGTAAAAAAAATACATTTTCATCCACAGATATTAACGTAAAAATAAAATTAAGTTTTTTTTTTTCTGTACTTCAAGTAAAAATATTAACAGCAGTTTTTTTGCATTAAATTACTTAATTAAATATTTTAATACGCTATTTAACAAAATTAAACATATTGTACTAGCGCAAGATATTAATAAAAGTTTTTTTGCAATAACGGTTCAGGCAAAAATGTAACAGAGTTAAATTTGGTCTAACTTTTATTTATAGGCTCTATCTGCTGTTAATATTTTTGCTTGAAGTACAATTAAATAAAATCGTAATTTTATTTTTATTTAAATTTCCGTGGAGGTAAATGTTAAATTCTGAAATAATATATTAATTTTACGAATTGTTTACATAATATAACCAAAATTTTCCTGTAAACTATTTTGCCTCAATTTTCATTCACAAAAATACGTTTTTGTTTTTTTTACCTTGATGCGGTGCTGGAAAAGGTTATTTTTTTAAATATTATTTGAAGAGCTAAGTTCAAAAACACGATTCAGGAAAAAAATCGCTGTTACGATTTAGTGCAGGGTTCAAACCTAATTTCCCCGGTCTATACGACTATTTTACTGATAGACAACCTAATTACATAAATTTGAAAAATCCATTCAAATGCACAAGAGGTCGGATTACATTGCTGATAGACAACCTCATTTCATAAACATGTTTATTTTCTTCCTGTAGATTTATTAAGAAGTATTGTGACACTGACGTATTATATTTTCTAAAAGTTTAGTTTGCGAGTGGTTTGCGATCTTTGCATAAATAGTTATCGATATTTGCGATTCAAAATTAACATGGCTGAGATCGGTGTAAAATGTATAAAGAGTCAAAGAGGTAACATGGTTTTATTGTATGAGGGCTATAAGTATAATTTCAATGTAAAAAACAAATCGGGAACCACTAATTGGAGATGTTGCAATCAAAAAGAATGCAATACCTCAATTACCTTGAACGCTAATAATACCATTGTAAGAGAAGGAAGACATTTGTGTACCCCAGACCAGATCCGAAATTTAGTTGATGCTACAATGGACGAATGCAAGAATGCAGTATGTGTCAATTTAAATACTGTGCCAAAAATATTCGAAGAACATTTTTATAGCAATGTGGCTAATAATGAAATGGCTGTGCATGAGATTCCTCCGTTTCTTTCTAAGAAGGATACTTTATATAGGGCACGAGCAAAATATTTGAAAGTAGGTCGTGGTGTGATATCTAATACTAAGGATGTAAAATTACCGGAGCACATTGTTAAAGATTTCTTTTTATTTGACGACGGCGATGAAAATAAAATAATTATTTTTGGTACTCAATTGGCAAAACAAAAGTTGAAAACTGTTACTACATGCTACGGGGATGGCACTTTCCGAGCGGCACCTAAGCCGTTCTATCAAATTTATACAGTACATGCGGACTTATCACACAATGAAAATGCAGTTGGTTTTGTGCCTCTAGTTTACGCATTTCTTCCTGACAAATGCCAAAATACATACTATCGTTTTTTTCGGGTACTAAAGGAACAAATCTGGCATGAACATAAAAACATACAAATGTGATTATGAAATTGCAGCGATGCAAGCGGTGAAAGAGGTGTTTTCTGATGCATTAGTAAAGGGATGCTATTATCGTTTTCAGAATGCCAATTGGAGAATGAGCAAAAAAATTGGTTTGAGCGATACTCGCGAAGGTAAAAAAATTACGCATCTTTGCACTTTATTACCTTTACTACCACCAATAATAATTCCTGAAGCATATTTAGGCATTTGTGAAATAGCACCACAAACTGAATCTTTTATGAAATTCAAGAACTATTTTGATAATCAATGGATCATAAAAGTAACCAGTGAAGTTTTTTGTTGTTATGGAGAAAAGAATAGGACCACTAACGCCATCGAAGGGTGGCATAGACGCTTAAACACAAAAATAACAACTAAACCATCATTGTTTAAATGTATTTTAATTTTGAAAAAAGAAGCAAATGTCCAAGATATCAAAATTAAAAAAACCGCTTTGCATTTTAAGGAAAACCAAAGAAGTATTAAATTATTACAAAAAGATGAAAGAATTAAGAACATTATTTCGGATTGCTTAAATAGTAAAATTAGTGTAAGTGATTGTATGACGCATATAGCTACTTTGAGTTACCATACCTTCTGAATCATTATTATTATAGTTATAAAATCCGAGACCCTTCATGTTGGTGGTCGAACTAAAGGTATCCAATTGACGTCGCGAATATAATAGAATGTCCGTATTATTTTGGTTTTGTTTCGTTTTTTTTTTGTGAATAAAGTATTCTTTTATTTCTGGCAGCTCTGCTTCTGGCATTTTGTGGCAGAATAATTCAGTGTAGTTAACTTATTTCACCTGGGTTAAAAATAACTTAGTGCATTAATCCAGGTTTACTTTTAGTATAGGTACTTAATGCACCTAGGTGAATAATATTTACGAAAAGTATTGTTAATGCACCTAGGTGAAAGAAGTTTAAGAATTCCGTATTATTTCGGTTTTGTTTCGGATTACCTACTTAATTTTTATTTTTTTTGGTCAATAAGGTACCTATTCTGTTATTTTATGTGATTTTGTGTTTCATTGTACATTTGGTGAGTTGCGAATCTGGTGAGTTGTGAATCTGGTTAGTTGAGAATCTGGTGAGTTGAGAATCTGGTGACTTGCTACTAAGCGAAAAATACTTATGCTTACAAAATACTTACCTGACAAATAATACGAGACTGGCTTACAGATGGTGTAGCTCACAGACTACTTAGAGATATGGTGTAGCTCAGGAGTCACCAAATGTTATGATTCGTAACAAATTCAGTGTTAAAGCAGTATAATTTTCTAAAACTCGAGGGGTCCCCCTATTACATATAGACCTACGACATTATTTCATAAGGAAATAGGACCGCATCTTTAAACGCGGGCTAGCTCCAATAGCATCTTGAAAATCCTAGCCGAAAAACACTTGTTGTTGTCAGTATAATACCTAATTATAAATACATTAAAATAGTTTTTTTTTTTCAATAAGGAATTATTAATTACTCCTTGAACAAATAGTCGATAATTATTATGTCAATCACTAACTTTTCAATGACACGATAAATTAAGACCAGATAAAAAGGACGTCGGTTGCCTATGGTCGGTTTTTTGACTTAGGTATGTAAAAATTCAAAATTTATTCCAGTTTTCGATTTTATTGTTAATTAAAATAGTTTAATTAAAAGATAAGAAACACGCAAAGGATGTTAAGGTGGGTGTGATAATACGTGTATCCTAATTAGTGCGTATTTAATCAGTGACACATAGATATCGCGTTCAATTCCTAGCAAGTCCAATGTTATTGTTTTTAGCGAGTCGCAACCAAATGCTGATTAGTTATCTGTGGCATTACAACAATAGTCCGATAATATAAAGTAAAAAGCACGCATTTTTAATACACTGAATTATGACCCTAAAAACGGTTCAATAAGAGCTACTTTACGAGCAAGTGTGTTGAAATAGTTATTTATGCTACAAGTGCGGAAGGTAGGTGATTCCCGACGAGTGTATAAGTCGACACGAGTCGGAAATCATCTTAGGCACGTGTTACAACGTTTTTCTATGCATTGTGCGAGGACGACTCGACTTCGACTTCGACTTCGACTGACTCTGACTCTGACTCTGACTTTGACTTTCATTTTGACCATCGTCAGAATCATCGCCATTGCCATCGTCATCGCCATCGTCATCGCCATAGCCATCGCCATCGTCATCATTATCATCATCATCTGATTTGTAAAAAAAAACTCAAATAATAAAATCTCTGAGACGGGCTGACGATGCGCGATGGCCTCAAAAATTAAACAAAAGCAGAAAAGTAAAAAGCACTGGTATAAAAAAGTGTCACTTTCCGCACAAATTGACTGCTTGGAAAACGCTCGCTGGTGATGTGCTGGGTGCAGGCGCCATTCATATGTTTTGTTGAACTGAATTTCGTGGGATTTTTTTAGACTTGATCTTTAACTTTGATCTTTTATTTAGTAGGTTCAATCCACTATACATACAATACACTACTTCATCTACTCTCATACATTGGTATGAGAGTAGATAAAGTAGTGTATGAAACTGCACATAACTAGGTATTAAAATACTCGTGTGATACTATTAAAAACCTTGCCTACGGCTCGGTTTTTAAACGCTCTCTCATATTTTAATACCCCTCTTTATGCAACAGTTTCATAAACTACTATTATCTACACTCATATCGTAAAATTCGAATCTACTACACACAGTGCCGGCGCGGCGGCGGCGCGGATCGCTGGCTTTTACCAAGCGACACTTCTTGGTTAGGCGGCTACTTTGTGCGGTAAGCCGGGCGTACCGCGACTTACCCGGCGGCAAGGCCGGGCAGTGTGTAGGACCCTTATACTATCACAGTGAGAATATCACAGATTTTAGAGTTACGTAATTCGAAAGTCGTAAAATGAAACCAATTCTAGTCAAGACGAAAGCAATTTGAGTCGATTGGTTATCGAAAATGTGTTGCGTAATTAGATAGCTAGAAGCCGTGTCAAAAACAGACGACGCGCACCTTTTTTGACAAGTTTTGTCTGTCATTGTCATCCGTCAGCTGAGCAGCGCTCCCAGATAAAATTTACAAAACCTTTTCTTCGCCCCGAAACCCTATTATTTTCATCTATAGTGTGATGTGTGTATCTTAAATATATTATAGCGTGTGGGGCCACTTTAACATACAGATATCACGATATAATATATACGTATAGATACATACATCGGGTTTCGGGGCGAAGAAAAGGTTTCGTAAAGTATATGGGCGCGCTGCTCAGCTGACGGATGACAGACCAAGCTTGTCAAAAAAGGTGCGCGTCGTCTGTTTTTCACACGGCTTCTATTATTTATTTACGGCATTCTACCTAGAAGTTGCACCAGTTGGACGAGTGGATTGTGGTGGGAGCGGTTCTAAATAAGTTCGATTTATACTACCTATTAGAAAATGAGTCTACAATAAAATGTATCACGATTTTTATAGATTTTTAGAAAGGATACGAAAAAGAATGCTCTTCTAAAATCTTGACTGGTTATTCCTCTCTCGGGTGTTGTAAATGTACACTCATTATTCTTTTCGAAACTGCTTTCTATTAGCTGTAAATAAAATCGATAAAACTATTACTTTCATAGATTTTATTTAGAAAAATACTACTTAATAGAAGTAAATCTTTTTTTTATTTTACCTTATTATTTTTTAAATGCAGCAGTTTACATTCAATATATATCCAACATGTTAGATTAAAAATCAAAGCAACTATAAATAGACCTTCATGGGAGACTGATAGAAGAAGGTAGAAGTTTAAGATGGATGTGTTTATTGCCATTATGCGACATACCAGTCTTCTTGAAAACAATAGAGGTAGCACTAAGGAAATTGCTGAAATTTTAAGTATGTAAATTAAACATTGACCTTCATGTGTGGTATGTTATATATATATATGTGTGTGTAAAAAAAAAAAAGTTCAATTATTCAATAGGAGGAGAATACTGCCAAGTTTCACGACTAGTGGCGCCAGTAGCACAAACAGTAAACAAACATTCTTTAATTCACCTGCTGTAAGCCATGCTAATGTTTGGTAAAAATATGAGACTGATGTGCCTTGTTCAAACCTCTTAGATTGCACATAAATATTGTGAAGAGATATTATAAGTAATGCTGCTTGTATCGCAGATAGTGAAACTTCTCTCTTATTTTCATAATTACTATTACAAAGTGGTATCAGTATTTTATAAATGTATAGCAAAATTGCTATCAACCAAATGACACCAGCAATTATGCTGAAAAAAAAAAGGTTTCAGTTAGTTTCTGGTATGTTATGCGTTTCATTTCCAGATCAATTCACACATACACAAAATTACTTACACTAGTTCAATAAAAACATTTTTTCCAACAACAGGCATGAAGGAAAATACACTAAGTAACAAACATCCAACAGGCCAAGTAATCAGTATCGGCTTTGATAAATGGTGTCTTGTTGAAGAAAAGAATGGCCATATACCCATGCCCAAAAGTGGGATACTCAACATCCATCTATATGTAAAAGACAGACCCTGAAAATTATTTTCGAAGTAGAAGGCTTATGGAAAACTATGCTTCTAAAAAAAATTAAAAAAAATCTGTTTACCAATGCAATGGAACCCAGGGTATAACATAAAGTCTCAACCAACAACAAGCCAAATTTTCTGTTTATTCTAAATTGGCCATACCCCTGCATCCAAAGAGATAGTGATGATAAAGCATACCACCATAAAAATATAGGCATCATCGCATACAAATAATACTGGAGTGGTAAGTTTTGTGCTGAAATGAATGTTGATATTAATCATGTATGCTCAATTAAACGATTTAATTATAAAAATAATAGCTACATAAATTACTAAATCATACCATAGATTAAATACATAGACAACAAGCATAAAAAGGAAAATATTGTATTCAAGAATCGCCCCAATTTCGTAGAAGTCATAATTTTCAAATTAGAAGTTTCTGCTTGAGTATTAAATTTTTGTTCTGATAAAACTTTTAGCAAACATGCTATCCATCCCAAGAATGATAAAGTAACTAGTACTAGAAGTGGCTGCTGGTAGTAATTGTGATAATATTTGAGGCCAGCAAGACTTAGGTGTATTATTTCTTCACTCAATAATGTCAATTGTTCATACTCTTCTTCAACAAGTAGCTTCTCAGTGAATTGTATAAGCTCTTGATATTTTTCTTTGCTGAATGGTTCATAAGGTTGATACAGATATGAGATAGCATATTCCTCCACATCAAGTCTTTTCTTGTTATATTGTGATGCTAGTTGCCTACTGTTGCTATATAAAGCTTTAGCTTTGTTAGACAAGGTCATATCAAACAGTTCAGTTGTTAGTTTTCCCTGAAATTCAAAACAATCACACTTCTAAGTCTAACGAGCTATAGCAATTTCAACACGATTGTTAATGGTGTGAATAGAACCTCCTCAACTGCACATTCAATCTATTCTGAATGTAGATAAGATATCAACCAACCAACTGCATTTGAAAAATTGTAGAAGTATAAAGCCATCTATATATGTAAATATGTAAGGTAGGTACATGCATTTATTTGTACACTTGTAATTACTAGGATGTTGCTTTTTATGCAACATATAGAGGAAAGGGTAAACCTATCCAAATCATTGGTTATACCTTCAAATACTTACTCTAGAATTTACAGGCACAGGAATAGAAAGAATTGTAGACATAATAGGTGACAAATCCACTTGATTAATGTCTATCCTGTGTTCTAAGGACATGCCATCTGTTTCAGGATCAGGTTGCTGCATTTCTGTTTGCTTTACTCCTGAGCCCCATATTACGTAAGGTGTTTTAGTTTCATGGTCGTCTCCTGCTCCATGTGCGCCTTTATTACAAAACATGCAACTATGTAAAAAGTATTAGGGTTCGTGTAGAAGCACCGCTTCGCGTAACCATGTAGACTGAACGCTAAAGCGCCGCCACGCCGCCGTTGCCGCGCCGTCTCCGCTTGATTTTGCCTTATCACTCTACAATCCGCGGCGACGGCGAATCAGCGGGCTGGCAACGTTGCATAAACACAGCTTAGAGGCGCGTAGGCGACGCGGGGACGGCGTAGTCTCCCTGAGCACTTAGGTATATTTTAAGACCAATCCATTCATCCCTTATGAATATTGCAACATCAGAGAAAAGGGTGCAACCTACCAGTGGTCTGGGCTCTAAAGATAGAGAAGCCTCCTAACAATATATACATGCCATTAATGCCACGTTTATAGTAAAAGCAACTTTCCTTTATCAAGGTCAATTCAATGCCTTACTTCTAGCCTCATCTTAGGGGTTCTCTGTTGATAGGCTCTTGGCTATTAAGTCATTGACCCTAAAAACTGTTGGCACAATGACTGCTACATCCACTGAACTATTTAATAATTTTAAAGATTATTTCTGAAATTAAAATAATATATAAATTTATGTTACCCCAATCTGTCATGCCATGGTCTGAGGTCATCAAAAAAGTGGTTTTTCCATCATCATTATAATAATCTCTTATTACTTTTTCTATTTCCTTTATTCCTTCATCAACGTGTTTCAATGTAGTTACGAAGTTCCTGTAGGTAATTATTAGGTTTACATTATTTTTCTGGACTGAAAGGGGGAGTAGTTATTATTATAGCACATATAAATCATAATATTATAAATGTGAAAGTTTGTACGTTTGGATGTTTGTTACTCAATCACGCAAAAAGGGCTGAACTTATTTGGATTAAATTTGGCTCACAGATAGTTTATAGCCTGGTTCCTTATAACTTGTTCATAAAGGATACTTTTATCCCTGTAGTTCGTTCCCGTGGGATAATAAATTTCCGACCTCCACGCTGGCGAAGCTGCGGGCGAAATCTAGTAACACAATAAATGAAACTTACGGAGTTTTTGGTTTATGAGTATGCCCTGCCGTATCAGTTCCTAGTAGATGTAAGAACAGTACTATTTTATTGCTTTGCAATTTTTCTTTAACAGCATTATCATAATTAGCTTTTTGGAAAAACTGTTTCACATTGTCAAACACCCATGTATCTACTAGTGTAGTGTTTTTGTCAGCACTAAATTTTTGGTCATAAGGGTTTAATTCGTGTACAATTATGTGATGGTCAATATTAGCTTTTGTGAAAATATTCATAGTGTTATAACTACCCCAACACCAAGTGTAGGAACTTTGATTAAAGACTGAATCAAAATCGGTAGGGTTTTCTTTCCACCTTTTCACAATAGCAGAAGGGTCTTCATAGAAACCTGCAATCATTGCCACATGTCCTGGACGTGATTCAGTTGGCACTTGAGTATTTGAAATTCCCCATCTACCATAAGAATTTGCCACAGACCTGGAATATATAAATGTTTGTATCAAATACTTTAACCCTACCCTTAGCGAACATACCTTTATTAGGTTGTTGATTAGACTACCAATTATAAAATCCTATACTGAAATTGAACTCAAAGAAATAGGTCTCCATTTTTCCTCCCTGCTCTTGTTTAGGGCGTTGCGTTATTGGTATTTATCCTGATATACCTATACACCAACGAACATGGTACCTAATTAAAGAATGTGCGTGGATATTGAAGGATCTTATGATCCTTTGTTGAAATTATAGCGACTAAACAATCTGTGCTTTGTTGTTTACTAAGCATGTCAAGTATTATTAGTAGGTACACAAACCTCAAGTATGGCATACTCGTATGATTAACGAACGATTCTGCTCTAAGTCCATCAAGTATTAAGAGAACGAGTCTTTCAGCCAGGCATTCATGCTGGGGCTGATAAGGCACCACATTCTTCACAATAGGTGATTTAAAATATATGTCAAAAATTGAAAACAAAAAAGTTAGGTGTAAGAAAATTCCCACGATAAACATCGCTAGTCTGTGTTTTTAAATAAAACTTCATAACAATTCAGGAAATAAATGTAGAAATATCTATCTATAAATATACATGTAATGTGGAAATATTTGTAGATTTTTTCTTTTCTTGGCAATTGAGCCGGTGTCGACTATTCTGCCAGTGTCACGTTGAGACGGCAGCGCAGAGTGGCAGGCCGTCGGGCTTTGTACTTTGTGGGTAGATAAATGTTAGTACAGTCCTACCAACTTATCTGTGTACTGAAAGAGGACGGCACCGTCGATTCAGTGTCGCTAATTATTTTAAGGTGCCCAAAATTGAGTAAGTTTTCAAGAAGGAAATTTCACATTAGACAGACAGAATTAGACATAATCGTTTAATAGGAATTACAGTTTTTACAAATTAAAAACAATGATACCTATATAAAAATAATAAAATAAATAAAAAGAATTTGATAATTTACAGTTACATAGGTACGCTAACAGTTTAGTCTCTCAGCAATGAACATTGGTGCCGATTCTCTTGTACAATGAACTAAACTAACTAAACTATCACTAAAATTCCTTACTTTAGGCTATGAGAATCTTAGAGCTATTCTGTAAATAAAATTCTCTAAACTAAAAAAATATTTTGACACAACTAAAATAGAATTTGACAATCGCGAAACCACGTGGTACCCGTGGTTTGCCCTCACCCGTGATTTTTTTTAGAGCCGGAGGCGCGTAGAGTGTGCCGCCTCGACGTGTTTTATATGGAATTTTTCACTTTTTTTTTGGAAAACATGTAAAAATATTACCTACATGTTCAGGTTTAGAGGTTTCATAGAGGGGGTTGAAATTTTCATTATTTTTGCGATAGGACGCACCATTTTCGAGATATAAGCAAAAGAAAAAATAAATACAGTACTGTTTTTTCACGTGAAGTCGAGATGTTGGTGTGAATTTTAGTTCATGACAACTTATTTTACACCACACCTTTTTAATCGCGATAAAAAATTGTCAGAATTAGTCTGGTCTGGTATTTTACAATCAAAATTTTAGGTGAAAAATGTCATATTCAGAATAGCAAAATTGCCATTCTCACTAAACTAAAAACTCAGTACTATCTTAGTGCTGTCAAACTAAAATATAGTTTAATTGTGTCACTTTAGTCTATTTCAGAATGGGAAATCGTCGTTTGACAGGATTAAACTTAATTTTAGTGATTTTTAGTCTAGTTTAGAGGCATTTGTGACAAGAGAATCGGCACCAATGGCTTTATCTAAAAAGTAATCCAATGAAGTGGAAATTCAGCAGATAAAATGTTCCACGGGGGGGGGATACTGTTAAGGCATAAAGTCTTCTTAATAAATATAATCTATGCCTATCATAGATTGATGTTTGTGGTATTGTGCAAAACAACCGACGATTGTAACGAGTAAAAATATATTTAGCTGATTGCAAATATTCTGGATTTTATTAAGATTCCTTATTCACACCAAAGTTTCCACAACTTTAATATAGTAGCAGAGCGTGGTTGTAATGAAAGCCATCCCTGGAGCCTTAGACATTATCGAAGGTAGGCGATGTAGACCACAACCACCCGCTGATAAAGCATCAGAAGCTGAGCTAGCTAAATATAAAATTAATTTGCAAGAATTCATGAATATTGACAGTGCAGCCTTAGTTCTAATTACGACAAATATGACAGATGAAACTCTGAATCACGTCATGCATCTTACAAGTTCACAAGAGGTGTGGGAAGAACTAACAAGATTATATGGAGAAAGTAGTGAAGATAAAAGCTATGATCTATGTCTTCGATTTTTCAGTTACAAGAAAGAACCTGAACATGGTATGGCGAATCATATTTCTGCATTAAAGAATAACTGGCATGAACTAAATGGTCAGTTAGATTCAAAATTACCAGACATGCTACTGATCTGCAAGATTTTGGACACTTTACCAGCAGAATTCTTCGCTTTTAAATCAAGTTGGTTACTTATGACTAAGAAAGACAGAACTATAGAAAATCTAACTGCCCAAATCTGTGCCCATGAAAAAACCTTACTGAATAGAACCGAAAATGACAGCACCAATGAAGCACTATTCGTGAAAACTGCAAAAGGCAAAAAGAAGAAAGAAAAAGATATTAAATGTAACTATTGCGGACAAATAGGACATCGAGTAAGACAGTGTAGGAAATGGATTGCTGACGGAAGGCCAACCAAACAGGCGACCACAGTCAACCCTACAAGTCTTGGCCATAGAAAATACTCAAGTGGCAGATATAGAAAATTGGTTCGTAGACAATGGTGCAACAAGCCATGTCACGAATACAGGTGATTTTTTCGAGACATTTGAATACTTCAAAGGCCAACACACAGTGACAGCAGCCAATGGTCAAACCATACAAGCATTAGGAAAGGGAAATATCCGTGCTGAGGCTGATTTCTGTGGAAGACGACAGCAAATTCTACTCAAAGATGTATGGTACGTCCCAAATACAAAAAAAAAAAAAATCTGTTCTTGCTGCACACGATCACGCGTACAACACGATCTTCGAGTCGACACCAGACAAGTGTACACTGAAAGTAGATGGAACCATTAAGTTAATAGGAACAAGGCAGAGAAATGGCGGACTTTACAAGCTGAAACTTGATTGCCTGTCGCCAAAAACTGAAGTTAACATGGCAATGACTAATCCTCTACAAGTTTATCACGAGAGGCTCGCTTATCAGAACAAGAGACACGTGAAACAGATCCTAGAGAAAGAGTTCGGATTAAAAGTGGATGGCACTCAAACAGATCTGTGCGAAGGCTGTGTGTACGGAAAGGCCCATAGACAAAAGTTTGGTACAAGGATAAGAGCAACTCAACCAGGTGAGCTGATCCATACCGACATATGTGGACCTTTTGCATATTCAATACAAAAGTTTAGGTATTTCTTAATGTTCAAGGATGACTTTACTCGCTATCGTTACATATATTTCCTGAAACAGAAGTCTGAAGCATGGATAAAGCTTAAACAAATGCTAGCTGAAGTCAAAGCTGCAGGTCACAATGTAAAAGAAATCTTGAGCGATAACGGAGGAGAATTTGATAATGAACAATTTCGAAAGATCCTGTATGAACATGGCATAAAACAGAGACTAACGATGCCGCACACTCACGAACAAGCTGGCTGCGTTGAAAGAGAGAATAGGACAGTAGTAGAAGCAGCGCGAGCAATGATGCATTCTCATGAAGAGATACCTCAAGGTCTTTGGGCAGAGCTCATTAACACTGCAGCGTACGTCCTAAATCGTACTGGCTCGTCAAATGTACAATCTCCCTATGAGTTATGGTTTGGAAAGAAACCAGGTATCAAACACCTGAGAATCATTGGCTGCAAATGCTACGCCCACATTCCTAAATCATACCGCAAGAAGCTAGACAAAAAAGCCCAAAAAGGAATATTAATTGGCTACGATGGAGATGAATACAGGATTTGGGGTAAAATCAATCACAAATTAATAAGATCTAGAGATGTGACGTTTGAAGAGATACCGTTACTTGGATACCCTAGCAAGAAAGACGCCCCGAATGATCCTCAACCTTCAACCTCAATAAATAGAATATATCAATACGGGCTACCAGATCTTCAACAAGAGAGATTACAGGAAATCATGATACAGAATGATGCCCAAAAAAGGCCACCATCTACAAATGATACGACTTCGAAATTGTACTTTAATGGTCTTAATGAGCAGGAATTCTATGTAGACCGAGAGTCACAAGAGGAGCATGATGTTCCAACAGAGCAATCTGATCGACACAGAAGATACTGAACAGTTTCATGACACTGTAGAATCTGAAGGTGAGGAAGTGGAAAATAATGAAGACCTCTCTCAAGCTGAAATTGAACGCAAAAGTCTTAGAACTCCAAGTCGATACAAAGATTATATCTGCAACATGACATCGAGTGTATCTAATGATGAACCTACAACTTTTAAAGCGGCTATGTCCAGAGCAGATCGAGAAAAATGGCAAGAGGCCATCAACAGTGAAATTCTTTCGTTAAAGGAGAATGAGACCTGGGAACTGGTTGAATTACCAAAAGGCAAAAAGCCTATTCCATGCAAATGGATATTCAAGATCTGACGGTACTCTAGACAAGTATAAAGCCAGATTAGTGATCAAGGGATATTCTCAAAAGGAAGGAGTAGACTTTTTTGAGACTTTTAGCCCTGTAGCAAAGAGCAGTACTATAAAAGCAGTTCTAAGTGTTGCTGCTAAGGAAAATATGTCTCTGGCCCAATTTGATGTATCAACCGCCTTCCTATATGGAAACTTAGACGAGGACATTTATATGAAGCTTCCAGAGACGCGTGTGATCAAAAGCTTGTTTTTAAACTGAAATAGAGTCTTTATGGATTAAAACAGGCGCCACGCTGCTGGAATCGCTGTATTACAGACTACATAATAGAAATTGGTTTCAAACAGAGCAAAGCAGACCCTTGTCTGTTTATAAGGAGAAGAGGAAAATGTAAGATTGTTTTAGCTCTTTATGTCGACGAATGACTTTTTGCTTCGGTAAGCGACAAGGAAACGAAAACCTTCTTGGAAGAGCTGAAAAAGCGGTTTAAAATAACTGTTAAATCCGCTAGCTATTTCTTGGGAATGGAAATAGAGAAGAAGTCAGACGGTTCTATTTTTCTTCATCAGAAAGCGTACACCAAACGCATTCTTGAAAGATTCGGCATGGAAAACTGTAAAGCTGTAGCAACACCGATCCTAAAGTCGAATGTCATTAAGGAAGACGAAGAGAGCCCTACGGATTTCCCTTATCGTCAAGTAGTAGGAGCACTAGCTTACCTCATGACTGGGACAAGACCAGATATAGCTTACGCTATAAGTGGTGTGTCACGAAATCTTGATAATCCTACAAAAGAGGATATCATAACTGTCAAGCGGATCTTGCGCTATCTGAAAGGCACAATCGACAAAGGAATAGCTTATACAAACGATAAAACTCTTGGCTTAGAGTGCCACAGCGATGCCGATCATGGTGGTGATCACAACACAGGACGCTCCACTACTGGAATGTTATGTTTGTTTGCTGGAGGACCAATTTCATGGCAGAGCAAACGACAATCTACCGTTGCTATTTCATCGACCGAAGCAGAGATAGTCGCTGCCAGTGAAACTGCACGAGAGATTATATGGCTAAAGAGGATCTTGAAAGACATCACAGATGACGATTGTCCAACAAGCCTATGCATTGACAATAAGTCTGCAATCAGGCTAGCCAAGAATCCAGCGTATGAATTCCATCAGCGGACAAAACATATACGTATAAGATCGTTGTTTATATGAGAATGTGTTACAGATGGCACGTTAGAAGTGTGCAAAGTCCCTGCGTCTCGTCAGCTTGCTGACATGTTAACGAAGCCCCTTTATGGAACCAGGATACTGGAACTCTGCCAGATGGCAGGCATTCAAAACAGAGCCGGATGTTAAGGCAAAAAGCTTTAGCTAAAAAGCTTAAAGATTTAGCTGATTGCAAATATTCTAGATTTTATTAAGATTCTTTATTCACACCAAAGTTTCCACAACTTTAATAGATACAACTTCCATTTAATGCCAAGTTAAGTAGGTACCTACCCTGCAAGAGGTACAGTCACGAGCAATAACATAGAAACGCCCTTCAACTTCAAATTCATGTAGCAACATTAAATCGCAAAAAATAAGTATGCTAACTGTGTCCAATAATGATGTAAACGGTAAATTGTGTCAAAATTATCTGCACATTGCTATCAAATATTCGTTAACAACAGATTACCAAAGAAATATTTTAACTTTTAGTAACATAATTATGTACCCAAGGAAATTTCAAAAACATGTCTACAGTACAGTTTCGAAATTATGTATACAATTACAAAGCAGCAGTTTCAAGCAACTTGGGCTTGGAAATAAGTCGCAATTTGGGTTCAAAAGGAACCCAAATTGTGATTTTACCTTATTGAGAAAATTATACATAAATGGTCTTTTTTAATCTTATTACATAGTTTATTTATAGATTTTTTAACATTAATTTGCGTTGTTCCATATTATGTTACAGAAAGGTAGCTAGTAGCCATCAGCGAGTGCCATCGACTCGCCCGTCGACTGTTTTTATTTCCGTATACCGTCCTAAAATTATTGTGCTATTAGATTCCTTAGATTCCTACGGCAACGTTGAAAATCATACAGAAGGGAGAACCGCGCATTACGGTTGTTTTTGTTGTCGTGCAGTGCAGCTAGATAAATATTTCCTGTTATTGTGATTAACATTGAAATCAGTCATAAATGAATAATAACAATGTGCCATATCGTATTTCTACATAAGACAAACACAAAATCATTGTCATCATGTTCTTAAAGAACAGGGACTTTCGGTTACAGACATTGCAAATGAATTGGGCATTATGGTGAGTTTGCAATTTATTTTATTATTAAGGCTTTTTAAATAAAAAATTCAAATTAATGTTATTATCACTATATACATTTGAATTATCATTGCAATACTCGTATAAGCTGTTTTTAGGGTGCCGTGCGTTGAGCAGGCGTTTATAGTGTTCTATATTAAAATTACTTAAGTAACAGTTTACTTAAATGCATTTCTTATTTTCAGAGAAAAACCGTCTATTTGTGGCTTCTTCTGTAAGCTAAAAAAATATTCATCGCATTGTATTTGTCGCTCAGCGAGCTATTTTCGGGGTTTCTCTTAGAGATAGGATCCGAAATAAAATAATACAGCAAAGAACAAAAGTATCCGACATAGCTTGGACTGTAAGCAGTGGACTGATACAGGCTGATAATGATTGCATTCATCATCACTGAATTCGTCCAATACGGAAACCATTGTATTATACAACGTTAAATGAATAAACTTAACAAAAACAGGAAAAAGTAGGTATACACTTTCAATGTCATTTTAATGTATCCATGACAATTTCAATAACTCGTATACAATTTCTATTACATGTATACATTTTGTATACATGTTATAGAAATTGTCATGGATACTTAAAAATTACATTGGAAGTGTGAACTTTTTACTGATTTTGCTTCGTTTATATTACTATATTAAATGTAGTGTAATAAAAAAAAAACAAATTGCTTTAGAATAATTTATTGAAAACCAGGTTTACAGTAATTGTGATCTTTAGATGAACCTGCATACACAACTTCATCCTGGTTGTGAGGCCATACTCCGCTTATTTCCGTACCACTATCATCATTATCACTATCGCTTTCGGTTTCAGTGTCACTTACCACTTCTATAATAAAAGGTTTATCTAAATACAAATCATGTATTAAGTATTCTCCTTCTAACCTGCGAACGTGTTTACAATGCTGTGCCCACTCATGAACTGTAATAGCGACAAAAGCTTCTCTAAGTAGGCGGGGAATTTCAGCATTTTTGTGCTCAATGTTTACATCAGCAACTTTTCATTGTGCTCCAGTGCTCCATATGAGTTCAATGGGATTGAGATCACAGTGATAAGGTGGTAAATATAAGCATTTGTGTCTATTGTCTTCTAAATTTTTTTCAATCTCATATACAGGTTCAGGCTTGTTTCTCTTAATTATTTCTAAAAGCTGAGGTTTAGTCAAATTCTCTCCGTAGTCAATTTTATTTTGGGTCAACCATAATAATTGCATATCTTTTTTTAAGCAATTCGTATTTGGGACTTTATTCACACAAATACGGTGATAAGGAGCATTATCCATCACTATTATGGATGGCTCTCGTAAATTAGGCACAAGTTTTTCAATAACCCACTTTTTCAAGTTGGTACTGTTCATCTCGTCATGATAATCACCACTTTTTGTTTGATTTAAACACAAGTAGTGCATTTGTAACAAATCCAGTATCTCCTCCTGCATGAACAATAATATATCTTTGCTCTTTCGATACAGGCCTAATATACTCCGTCTTCACCCTCTCCTTGCCAACATTTACCCGATGTATGCGAAGAGTGAATATAGGTCTCATCTAAATAAATTATGGGCCGGGGCTGGGGAGATTTATTATTTTTATCCACTGCATGCAAGTACTTAGCTCTCCAAGCTGATATTTCATTACGCTCCATAAGAACCTTCCGATTGGATTGAGATTTTTAAAACGAAATCCCACCTTGTGAAGCAGCTTTCGTTTATATCTGTCTATAAGACCTCTAGAAGCTTTTTAACAGCAGGGACCTCTTTTTTAGCAGAACAAAATTCATGTACTTTCCTCCGTATAACTCCCATGTCAAAATCATCAACATACACAAATCCACTTTTACGTTTTCTCTCCTTGCTTGGTGTCCGAAATTTTTTTAACTGTTTCTTCTGATGCGTGCCCTTCCTTAACTATTTTTGAAATTAGTCCTTGACTCACACCTGAAATATAAGATAAAATAAATGTTAGCAGAAATTTTAAATCTGGCAAGTAAGTTGGCTCACTCACTTAGTAGGTTACCTAATAGATGTACGGTACCGTTACGCTAACCTGCAGCAAGATTAGTATCGGGTAATTTATAACAAGAAAGTTGACAACACTAACCTGTCGCTGCCAAAATTCGTTTGTATATTTGATTAAATGGAATATTAGGAGACCCCGCCCGAGCTTCTTCTTCAAAAAAGGTTTTAACGTTTATAATAATGTTTCGAACATCACTTTTAATAGCTTTCGCCATATTTAACTTTATAAATTCAGCAATATCACGACAAAACAAACCAGAGAACCCGAATGTAGTAGACACTGAAAATCGAATGACATTTCAACATGACGGCCGTAGTTCTAATTTTCGCCATTTCACAGGTATGTTGGTAGGAGTGTAGCTGCACGGACGAAAACAAGGGTTAGTAAAAACATGTTTTCTAATTTACGAACTTATAGAAAATACTATACAGCATGAAAAAAATATAATACATAGTTATTTTACGCATCAGTCAAAATTTTAAATTATTTTCATTCATATAGGTGGCTAAAATTTGGATGATTTTGGGAGAGAAGTGGGATAGAAGAGAATGGAAGTTAGTTGGGAGAGGGATGTTATATTTGGAATTTTTTCGATAGAGGTCGAAGGAATGGGTGTTCAAAGAGCAGGAGAAAAATATATGATCCAAAATACCCTCCGCAAGGCCACACTCACATAGTGAATTGTCCCGAACATGGATCTTGTTCAGGAACACTGGGCTACAACAATGTCCGGGTCTCAGTCTACAAAGTGACGAAACAGTTCTTTTGGACAATTTTGGGCATTTGAAAAACCAAGGTTCGCGTTGGATGTCGGGCTGTATCGCTGCGAAATAGGCCCTTGGTTTTTGAGGTATTCCTCCATGTTTTTGCCCACGAGTCGAATAACTTGTACGTCGATTCTGTAAAATTCAAACAACACATCGCATTCGCTATTCACTCTCACTTCGCATAAGGTTCAAAATGACCTTGATTTTGCATTATGTAAGCATCACCTAGTCACTTGCGAAGTGAAGTGAGCTCCGAAGCGACTAATGTTGTACTAGTGACTACCACACTCAACTTAGTAAAATTTTATCGATTCCAGTTTTTTTACACAATTGAGTTTTTGGCACAGAATTTTAGCTAATATGTATATTGTATAAATTAAAATTTCTTATTTTAAAAGGAATTTGAGGCTAATAAGTAAAAAAAACAGAAACCTCTAAATTCGTGCCATGAATATAAAATCTATGCTTCCCTTTAAGAAAAAAAAATGTCAGACAGACAATATTTTGATAGTGCGTTGCGTTTTTTTGTAGTATCCTTAGAGTATACTCGTATAACATTGGAGAAGCCATAAATAAGCACAATATTCCAAACAAAACAGTCTGTCACTTTTTGCGGGGGACGCGATAGCGGAAAGAGAAGTCCGTATCATATATTTTTATTTTATCGATATCGATATTCATTCGGAATTTTGCTTGAATCCATGAAATAAAACAGCTGTTGCATAAAATAGTTACATTTTAATAAGAAGATAAAATAACTTCAATTAAATAAAAGTATCTAAATTTGTAATAAGTAAAATCTGAATATAAAATTAGGTCAAGTAATTTTTTTTTTTTTTTTTCTATACAACTTCACTGGACCACCACTTCAATGGACATAAACAAATTTTAAACCATTGAACATTAAAAAAAAAATTAACAAAAATAATTACTAAGTAATTTTTACTAGGAAATTATCGACATGTCAATTTTGGTTTCAAACATGACCTCAACACTACGGTAGTCTCGTTAACATTTTTACTAGAGGACATAATTGCATGTCAAGTGCGTGTAAGTTTTGCTGATTTGACGTATATTTTCGTAATGCAAAAGAAAAGTATTTTGATCTTTACGAACATAAAAACGAGATGTAGCGAGACTCGGTGACGTCACAGAAGCAACGTGAGGAAAATACTTGATTCATGCTACGTTTTATATTGAATCATGGTTGAATCGAATGAAAAATCGAATTGTATTATGAGGTTAGGATTTTAAATTTCAATAAAAACATGACTAAATCTTAGAAAAAAAAATTGCTTATGGAAAGTTATTCAGTTCTTTAAGTAAATTTGACGTATTTGAACGCTTTTTACACCATTTAACAGCACAAATAGGCATTTTCACGGAGCTCCGCGCGCCTTTAAAACGATTTACGAAGTGCGTTAGAATCGATTTGAAAGTAGTTTTTATGAACGTACTAGAACATTATTGTTCTTGTACTTTTACAGAGGGGAAGTGTTCGTAAGGCTTCTCCAGTGTTATATACTCTAAGGTAGTATCTTTATATCTCTAAGAGCGTTTATTCTGAAGGTGGGCAACGTCGCAAATAGATGTCAAATATTTCACTGTTTTGATTAATTTAGCAATATTACTGTGTGCAAATAAAAAATATGGCTTACTAGCGAACTAGAATATTGATTATGAAATGTAATAATTAATATTGTAACACCGAATATTTAGTTTTAGATGTAAAAAAACTATTTGGAAACTTTCCAAATGCGTTTTGTACACCTAAAATGGATACAACATCAAATTCAATGTTATAATTGCAATTCATTATTAATATTCTAGTTTGCTATTTAGCCACATGTTTTATTTCCACACAGTACCTAATATTGCTATAAGAATCAAAACAGGTAAATATTTGACAGTTATTTGCGACGTTGCCAACTTTTAGGATAAACCCTCATAAGTAGTCACCTCAGTAGTCACAGAGCATGTAACTTTTTAAGTAGTCTGTGGTTGATATGTTTGTGTTTGATTTGAACTTTCAGTGCCGAAAATTATTGTGAAATAATCATGGAGTAAGTTTATATTTGTGGTTGTGAAGTATAAAAATGATATTAATTAAATAGTACCTATTTATTTTATTTTCTAATCCAACAATAATATTCCAGTCCAAATGAGACACGTTCCTCTCACCCATCGTCGGCTCAGGTTGAAACTCTGGTAGAATTTATGGAAAGAAACCCTGGCATGGCAAAGGATTTCTTGAGAACTCAAAATGCCTAGTCTAAATGCGAAGTCGACGCCAGTGGGAGGAACCTGCCGTGCCCCTAAATAGTTTAGGTGGCACAATAAAAAATTACAAACAGTGGACCAAGGTTAGCATCGCTTTTATTTTTACTACATGTTAGTTAATCCACTAATTCCTCATTCCAATTCCTCAAAGCAAACCACTTAAAATGTGCGACGATTCTTGATTAAATTTAAGTGTGTTCAGGGGTTTCATAATTTTAATTTTACTTAATCAATGACTATTAATTATAAGAAAATGGAGTACTTATTTAAGGGAGTGATATGAAGATTCGAATGACGTTATTGCGACGCACTCTATTTCGAAAAAAATTAAGAGTGTTACGCCAGTTCGAAAACACATTAAGTCGAAAACCGCTTTATCGTATGACGTTGTCGCGAACACGCTGATTCGAAAAACTGTTTGAATGGTACGCTAGTACGAAATACATCTGTATTTTAACAGCATTTTTTTATAATTTCTTTAATATTATACTTCTGATTGTAGTATTGGTCTGACAAAAAAAGCGTAATAAAAAAAAAGTAGTCGCGTGCTCTGCTGCTAGGCGTAGGACTGGTAGTGGGGTGAAGGATGAAGTGGAGCTATCAGAGCTTGAAGAAAGAGTTGTTGCTTTGTGTCGTGGTGAAAGCTTTTCAACAGATGCACATTTTTATTGGAGATGAATGTAGCAAATCGTGGTTTAGCCAAAAGAAATACGTATAATCACAAATACACAAGAACAATACCTACTTTATAGCTCCTACACACTCGCGGGCAAGCCGCGGTGCGCCCGGCCCTGCCGCACAAAGGATCGCAAAGGAAATGATGGCGCAAAAGCCGGGGGTACGTGCCGCGCGGCAAAAGCCGCATAAGCGCCGGCATAGTGTGTAGGAGCCATTACAATAACATTTTATAAAACACCACGAGTTTTTCCTTGACACGAGAGTGACAAAACAAATATGTATGCAGTTGCTAAGTAACCAAATCGAAGGTCCAAAGTGTATTATCTGTGGGTCCCATTTTAATATCTCCTCTCAACAAATACCTATCCTAGGCTTAGTCAGGATATCTGCCAGCTGATCTTTACTAGATACCTAATCGACTTTTAGCTCACCACCAGTCACCAATACTCCCACAAAGAAATGTCGAACTCGGATATACTTAGTCCGTCGATGGAATTCTGGATTTTCAGCCAGCCTGATTGCAGCTTCGTTATCCACTCTTATGCATGGAATCTCTGTAAGAACGACAAGATCACTCATAAGCCGAGATAGAAGAAGAAACAGTCTCTCTGGCTGCTTCACTAACGGCAACAACTTCTGCCTAGGTGGTCGAAATTGAAACGCTTGCCTGTCGTTGGCTTAGCCACGACACCACTCCTCCTGCATACATGCACAGCACTCCAGTAGTGGATCTACCAGTGCTGATATGTACTGCATGGTCAGCATCACTATAGCATTCCAAAATGCCTTGTTTGGAATTTTTCTTGTACATGATACCTAGATCTGGCGTGTACTGCAAAAATCGCATTATGCGCTTCAGTCGGACACAGTCTGCTTCTTCTGGCTTCCACATCCTCTCGATCGTATTAGAAGACAAGGATCAGCCTCACTTCCCTTAAAACCGGTTTCTTTGAAGTAATCTAGAATGCACCGGTTTCAGCACCGTGGTGTTTGCTTCAACCCATACAGACTCTTTAGAAGACATACTTGACCGGAGCCGTCATTATAACCTTTTGGCTGTTTTATGAAGATCTCTTCATTTAAAGAGCCATACAGGAAAGCATTCGAAATGTCGAACTGTAGCATTGACATGCCTTCGCTTGCTGCTGTACTAATCACTGAGCGAACAGTTGCCATTCTGGTCACAGGGCTAAAGGTCTGCATGTAGTCTATACCTTTCTTTTGATGAAAACCTTTTATCACCAATCTAGCCGTGTACTTATCTATAGAGCCATCGGCATTCATCTTAACTTTGAAAACCCACTTACTAGGTAAATTCACAAGCTTCCATGTGTAATTTTCCTTCAAAAAACTGATTTCGCTGTCCATGGCCTTTTCTCATCTTTTTACGTTTCTGGTTCATTGAATCCCATTATCGCGTTCATAACAAAGTCTTTGAATCTATCTGGAGGACGTAACAAAGAACGGTCTCGAAGATCTGTTCCGGGAACACATCTTCGCGTTCATCATTGACATCATCTTGATATTCATCAACGACATTATCATCTTCTTTAACGTTTCCATCTCTCTCTGATTCAACAGACTGTTCAGTTATTACATTTTCTGCGTCATGAAACTGTTCTCCGACATCTAGATTTTGTTCACGTATATCCATGTCAGTTTCACCGACTCTTTCAATAGCAGGCATAACAGGAGTTCTTTGTCCATCATCTCTTAAAGCATATCTACCTCAATTTCATTTTCCGGACTGCAGACTGCTTCACCCATTCATTCAAGTCTCTAGCGCTTTTTCAGCGAAAATAACGTCTCTAGATCGGATTAATGAATTTCTTTCTCGATTCCAAAATCTGTATTCGTCATCATTGTCGTATCCAATGAAAATGCACCGTGTAGCTTACTTTTGCAATTTCCTTCTCTTCTGCTTTGTTACATGCGCAAAGCAAGGTGAACCGACTATCCTCAGGTGCTTTATCTGAGGCTTCTTGTTAAGCCACAGTTCATAAGGTGACTTGTTTTTTACTGAAGTACGTCTTGCCCTGTTTACTATTTAAACAGCAGTGTTTACCATCTCAGCCCACAAATTCTGAGGGATCTTCTCATGCGCGTGCATCATCGCTCGAGCAGATTCGACTATAGTGCGATTATCTCTCTCACTACACCCATTTTGTTCCGGAATGTACGGCATAATGAGTCTTTGCTTTATTCCAGCTTGTTCAAGTAGATCTCGTACTTTCCTGTTATCGTATTTGCCTCCATTATCGCTTAAAACCTCGATAATAGTATTTCCAGCATTTCTAGCCTCAGACGTCATCTGTTTCAACTTTTCAAGAACTTCAGATTTATTTTTAAGGAAGTATAGGTACATATCTGTATCGTGTGAACTCATCCTTAAACAGTATGAAGTATCGATATCCAGAGACACTCCAAGGAAAGGGTCCACAGACGTCTGAGTGTATCGCGCTCACCAGGTTTTGTTGCCTTTTCGCGAACACCAAATGGTTTCCTGTTCGCTTTACCAAAGATACAACCTTCGCATAATTATTCACTGTTAGATGTCTTTACTCCTAACTCTTTCCCTATCAATCTTTTGATATGTCTCTTGTCTTGATGTCATACGCTCGTGCCATACTTGCAGCGTATCTCCATGCTCAATTAAGTTGACTGAAAAATCTGCACATATGGCTTTGCAGTCTATCTTGTACAAACCGCCATACCTTTTTCCTGTTAAGACAACCTTACCATTGATCTTCATGGAACATGTTGTAACCCGCGACTCAAAAATACTTGAAGGGTTCTTGTCCTGTGTACTAAGCACAGAGAAAAGGTTCTTGCTAATCTGGGGAACATACCAAACATCTCTTAACAAAAGGAAGTCACTTTTTCCTTTAACAATGGCCTCTACACGGACTGTGCCTTTTCCAACAGCCTTTATCATGTTTTCGTTTAGTCCCAGAATCTGTTGAATTCGCCGTCAGTAACATCATGTTGGAACTGTGAGCTTTATTTTCCTTCTCTTTCTTGCCATCATTCGGACAATCCTTCTTACGATGTCCAGACTCTTTGCAAATAAAGCATTTGTACCTCTTTTTATTTTGCTGGTCTCTTTGGTCATTTACTTTAGCAACCTTTCTATTCGTTTTTACATAAAGCGCACTTTCGCTAGATTCAGTGTCAGCCATCGTTGCATTCAGCGCTTTTTCATGTGCACACATTTGGGCCGTAATATTGTCTACTGTTCTTTTCTTCTTAGACGTTAATAGCTGTTATAACCGAAGGGGGGGGGTGGAGATGAAATAACGCAACCGATACGAACAAGCTCATATATTGGACTGACGCAGCAGTCGTTAACCTTAAACTAAGAAACTAGCCTACCCTACTTATTATCTATATAATATGTAGGTACCCACATAACATCCCTCCACCTTTAGTCAGAAAAACTTCTTATAATCTACCACAGTTCTATTCCGTTTTGACCGAGTGTCTGGCTCAGGTTCTATGGAAGGAGCTGCCGAAATCACTTCTTTTTCAGCGGAATGGTCATCGTGAGGAACCAAAGATACAGGCGTTTCTGTCTCAACTGGTAGTTCTTCTACCGAAACTTGAGATGGTAGCTGCCCGGAGCTCGTCGGATGTGATGGCATTACAAATACGGGAATGATCTCTTCGCTTGGCCCATCGTCCCTCCCTCTGTATTTCAGCAATTGATTAGCGTGCCTTTTGACCGTTTGATCCGATTCTCTCAGTTGCACTAAATAAACTGTTTTGCCAACATTTCTAATAATAATTCCACGTGACCAATAATGTTTTTGTTGTTTATAAAGTTTCACTAAGACTTGGTCACCCACACTGAACGAAACGTTACGGTTACCACGATAATTGTCAATCTGCGAATACTGTTTGACTTTAACGATTGTGTCGAGTGCTGCGTTGGATGGCGTAGTGGTGGTCGGTGTCAGGAGATCCAATCTACATCTCAACTTATGACCGAACAAAACTTCAGCGGGTGATCTGTTTGTGGTCGAATGTTTAGAATTCCTATAGTTAAGCAAGAATTCTGATATTTTAATATTTAAATCTCTTAAACATGAACCTGATAACAAGTATGATTTGATTGCTTTTTTAATAATCTTAACATAGCTCTCCGCTTGTCCATTGCTAGCCGGATTATATGTTGGTGAAGTTAAATGAGTGATATTATTTCGAGTACAAAATTGTTTAAATTCATGCGATACAAAAGAAGTGCCGTTATCCGAGCAAATTGTTTGAAATAAGCCAAATCGTGACATTACTTCGCATAGTTTTTCTATTACTACTCGCGAAGTACCACCCGAAGAAACATCAAATACTTCCACCCATTTTGAATACGCGTCCACTATAATTAAAAATGTTTTTCCGCTAATCGGGCCTAAAAAATCGATATGTACACGATGCCACGGCTGCGCTGGGAAAGGCCACGGTGTGAGGGGTGTGCGCGGGGGCGCAGCGCGCTGTGATGAACACACGGCGCACGCGCCGATGTGCTGTTCAATGGCGACAGACATACCCGGCCACCAAAATCTATTGCGTGCCTCTTCTTTCACTTTTGTGATTCCTAAATGACCTGAGTGTAATTCGTTTAACACTTTGTATCGCAGACTTCTAGGAATCACTAACCTGTGACCCCTCATTAGACAACCATTTTCAACCGATAATTCCAACCGGTGACTATAATAATCCATAACAAATGGTTCTTTAATTTTATTTGGCCAACCATTTGTCAAATAGTCGATGACGGTTGTAATAACCTTATCTAGCTTAATTGCATCCTTGATATCCGTCAGCGATAAAAATCTTTCACCTTTGTAAACAAAATGCACATAACTAGATTTATCGACTAATGACTCATCACGTGCTGAGTGTGTGTCATTCGTTTTTAAGTCTTCTCCTACCGATCGACTTAGGAAATCTGCACAATTATGAACACTGCTTACATATTCTATTTTATAATTGTATGCGGACAGAAAAATAGCATAACGCTGCAACCGATTTGCCGATATCTCTGGAATTCCCTTGTCTGGGTTTAAAATTGAAACCAAAGGTTTATGGTCAGTTCTCAAAATAAATGGTTTGATTCGACCATATAAGTATTGATGGAATTTCCTAATTCCAAATATTATAGCAGTAGCCTCTTTTTGGATTTGGCTGTAGCGTTTTTCTGCTGCATTAAGTGAACGTGACATATACGAGATTGGTTTTTCTATACCACCTTCGACCTGTGATAAAACGGCGCCTAACCCGCTCGGTGACGCATCTACCGTTACAATTAACGTAGCTTCCGGATTAAAATGCGCTAAGGTGGTTTCAGAAACTAATTCGCGTTTAATGAACGACACTGCTTCTTCATGTTTCTTCGTCCATGACCAAGGCTCATTTTTCTTTAGCAAATCATGCAGTGGACTTAAAATTGATGAAGCATTTTTAATAAAATTCCGATAATAGTTAACCATTCCTAAAAATGATTTTAATTCTGACGTATTGGTAGGAATTTGACTTTGCAGAATAGCTTTAATTTTCTCCGGCGATTTATGTATACCATTACGGTCAATGACAAACCCCAGGTAGGAAACAGATTCTTGAAAAAAATTGCATTTGTCTATGTTTAAAACTAGGCCCGCGTCCTGTAACCTACGGAAAACTTCATTTAACCTACTCATCATCTGATCTTTGTCCGCCCCGCACACTAAAATATCATCAAGAAATAACAGAGTACCATCTAATCCAGATAGAAGCGCTTCCATGTTACGCTGAAAAATGGCTGGCGCACTAGCCAGACCAAACACTAAACGAGTAAACTTATATAACCCTTTATGTGTGTTTATGCAAGTGATCATCTGTGACTTCTCATTAAGACATAACTGATTATATGCATGCGAAAGGTCTAGTTTACTGAAATACTTGCCGCCATGTAATTTAGTAAACAGCTCGTCATACCTAGGTAATGGATATTTATCGACAAGTAACTGCTTATTAATAGTAACGGAGTAGTCGGCACAGAGGCGTATGGAACCATCTCGCTTTAAAACAGGCACTACTGGACTTGCATACTCCGCATATTTCACTGGTACTAACACACCTAACCCTACAAGACGGTTTAGTTCTTTTTCAACGCTTTCCCGAATAGCAAAAGGTAACGGTCTAGCCTTAAAAAAAATCGGCTTTGCGTCTGGTTTTAATGGTAAATCTACCTTGACGCCCTTAAAACAACCTAATTTACTTCCAAACAACTGTGGGTATTTTGATGAATTTCCTGATAAAAAATCGTTGCAGTTATTCACTGAACATATTTGCAAGTTAAAACGAGAAAAGAAATCTCTGCCTAATAAGGGTGGCCCTCCATTCCGAACAACATATACTCCTATTGTAAATGATTTGTTATTATAAGTGAACATGAGATTTATTTTACCTATAATGTGTAACTTATCGCCGTTGTAACTATGTAAAATAACATCACTGACTTCCAACGTTATGTTTTCAAAGTATTTAAGATACATTTGCTCAGAAATAACGGTAACTGGTGAACCCGTATCTATTTCAAAAGTAAGTTTGATTCCATTTACACAAACAGATTCCCGCATCGGTTCACCGCGGATGGTGCGGATATTATAGCACACGTGCTTACCATCATCGTCTTCATCCCCACAGCACTCGACATAATTTTGTTTTTTTACAGTTTGTTTACACATTCGCTTAAGATGTCCTTGAACGCCGCACTTTTTGCACTTATACCGCACAAACCGACACGTTGATGCCTGATGGCCTGCGTAGCCGCAGGCTGTGCAGCCGTTGCCGTCTCGAGCACGCTCGCCGCTAGCTGTGGGTGTTGCTGCCCCATACCCGCGCCGCTGCGGGCTTCTGCCGCAAGCTGTGCCAAGCTGTGCTGCCGTGTCCATCTTCATCACTTGAAGTGTTGTACTCATATCCGCTTGCCGAGTTGTTTCTTGTGCCCCCATACGCGCACTGCGTACGCCTTCAGCTATATCCAAGGCCTTACTGAGCGTCAACTCCGACATCGCCTTGGTAAATAATTTATCTCTCTCTGGTCCTGGTGCCATGCCCAGCACAAAACGATCGCGAAGCTGTTCATCTAGATTTGACGCCACGAACCCGCAGTGTATTGCCAAACTACGTACTCGTGCCGCCCACTCTGGCAAGCCTTCGCCGACATGTTGCGTGGCACTGTGGAATTTGTATCTTTCCGCGAACGTGCACTTCTTTAGCTTAAAATGTCCATCCAATACAGCAACTACATCATCATAGCTCAAGGTACCGACCTGCCGCGGTATAGCCAAATCGCGAATCAATCTGTAACTTGATTCCGAACAGTTGCTCAGCAGAATAGCTCGACGTTTAATACCGGCTTTATCCACATCTACCCCAATTTCGTTTGCAAGAAACCACTGTTCGAGTCGTTCTTTGTACAACTGCCATTCTTGATGTTCATGGTTAAACACTGTTAATGTGCCGACCGAAACTGTAGCAGATACTTGCGCCATATTAAAATATGATAAGTACGCGTAACTTGTACTTGACCTCGTCGCCAACTGTTATAACCGAAGGGTGGAGATGAAATAACGCAACCGATACGAACAAGCTCATATATTGGACTGACGCAGCAGTCGTTAACCTTAAACTAAGAAACTAGCCTACCCTACTTATTATCTATATAATATGTAGGTACCCACATAACACAACTACTAATACCTAGGCCACAAGGATTTTTTTTAATGATTTTTTAAAATTTAAAGGAAATTCGTGGTTACTCAAATTTCAATCGTCAATATTTTCATTTAAAATAACTAAACTGGCAATTTTTTTAATTTATTTTTTCTAGAATATTATTGTAGAATCTAATAAGTAAAAAAAAATTTGGTTCGTATATTAATTAATTTTACTTTTCGCAAATTTCCTTCGCAATCCTTTCGGTGAAAAAAGTCCCAGGCATATAAAATTGGCGATTTGTTCTAGTTGTTTTAAAAGAAATTGTGCATATTGCATACCGTTAGACTGCATGTATCAAAGACTGCGGCATGTATCAAAGATGTTTTCCTAAAATTAGAACTGCTCTATCACTGTTAGTTTTTTTTTTAACGCAGTTCAAAGTCGGGTTTTCGGTATTTATTTTTGATTTGTTTGTAGTTTAAGGGCTCGTATTTACTTTTCTAGCGTCAAATACGAATACGTCTGCGTCAAATACGAATTTTATAAGATTGTACAGTTACTTTAGATCAAAATAAAAATAAAATGTTGCCAGTTTTGTTGTTTTTAAATGAAATTATTGACGTTTGATGATGATGATAATGTGGATAATGAAATAATAATAATAAATGATAATAATAATAATAAGTTTCGGGCACGACAAAAACCGAAAAAAAAAAACAAAAAAAAATCCTTGTGGCTTGGGTCTTGTTATTGGGCCTAAAAACGTAGCAGACGGCCCCACGGATCCGCCATTTTCGTATGTTCGACCTTCTGCCGAACACCCTGTATAACAACCATGAACACTAATGTTTTAAAACTTTTATGCACTAATGTTTAAAAACTAAGAAAACGTAATATGCCACTTAGATTAAGCGACAAAAATAAATTTTGGCTAAGTTAAAACAAATAGTGGTCACTAGCGTTTGCCCGCAGCTTCGCTCGCATGGATGTCGGATATTATCCCCGGATTATAACGTACTATACAGGGTGGCAGGGACGTCGACGCGAAGCCGGCTACAAAAAAACAGCTGCTCCATACATTTTGACCGTGTAGGTATTGCACTTTTGTATGAAACAGCAGATTTTTTTTAAAATAACCGACGAAAAATTTCAACGCAGTGGGGTTCAGAATCATGTACTGAATCCATGGTAACCGGCTTCGCGTCGATGTCCCTGACACCCCGTATAACGTACTACCGGGATAAAAAGTATCTTATGTTATAAGCTATCTATCTACCTCATCCAAATCCTATTAGTAGCATAACATAATGATACTATCGTGAATTCATATGTTTTTTTTATGTATGTCCGTCGATTTCTCCGTCAATTAATTACGGACCATTTTGAAAATTATTTTTTTGTTTTGAAGGGTATGCTCCCGGATTGGTCCCATATAAATTTTATTAACTTTGCTGGGATAGTTTTTGAGTAAGCTTGAATAATACGTATTTTTCCCACTTAGTTTATGTGGATGATATGATGATAACTTCCTGTGACTGTTATTTACATAGCAGGTACTGGTATTCGAATGTGTGGTGTAGGTACCACAACTAAAAAGTGAAAAATAAAAACGTTTTACAAAAAAAAAAACAACCGACTTCGGAAAAAAATTAACACTACAAAGTGCAAAATAACTATAATTTCGGAAGTCGGTGGCAAAAAACGAAAATTCTAAACCAAAGACTTCCGAAATTATAGTTATTTTGCACTTTGTAGTGTTTTTTTTTTGTGGAAGTTGGTTGTTTTTTTTTGTAAAAAGTTTTTAAGGTATTTTTTATGTTTAGGAAACTATAAGTAATAAGGTTTTTTTACTATTGGTAGTTGTCTATGATGGTCATTATTCGATATAATACCAAGCAATTGATGAATATTTTAAATCATAGAAGTGACGAGGTTCTCTATTTGTGAGAAAAAAATGCCAATTTCATAGGTGGGAACCCAATATTACCTATGTGGCTTTGCTCATGCTCAATGATGAACTCAGTTCATAATCATATATTATTTGAGTTTATTTGTACTTTCATTTTATACCTATTCGATTTAGGAAAAAACTTGAGATTAGAACATTCATGTAAATACGTAAATATTTATCTTTTTAGCTTCACGTCACGCAACGCCAATTGCTTCCCCTTCTCGCCGCCCCAGGACAAAATATGGCTCGTGCTAGTCGAGGTGCTGGTTCTGTGTGTAAGTACAAAATAAAAATACCTATCAAAACTTAATTTTTCAAACGAATGACCACGAAAAGCTGCTATTTTAGATTTTTTTATTTACGCATCATAGTAATCGGTGTTCTCTTTTCAGCATCACGTCACACGTCTTTAGTTGCTGCTCCTCCACCATCTCAACGACGAACGGAATTCTCCACCACTACTGAGAAATTCTTGAGGGTGGAAGAACAGCAGTTGCAGATACAGCGATTAAACGCACAAATCCTGAAGTCTTTTCTGGAGAGGAGTGCGGAAAGAGAAAGGGCCATGGATGAAAGGAGTGCAGAGAGAGATAGGATCTTGGCTGAATCTGTGGCTGCAGTGAGGAAAGGGCTGCAAGCAATGGCAGAGGCTAAGAATAGAGATAGAGTGTAGTAATATAAGTTAATAATATAATAAATAAAACATTTTTAAACGGATACTAGAGCGGTTTTATTGAAAGTCTATTGTTGATTAGTTTGGATTTGGTTTGATTTTGTACATTCCCGATGTACTAAAATAGAAATCTATTTAATCTACCACTATTTCACAAACTGGGAGGCCTCTCCGAGAAAGAAATAGCGAAAAAAAACTTAGAAAGGGTTATTGGCCTTCGTCTTTTATATATATCTATTTACAAAAACAACTAACTATCATTAGAGTTAGATCCTGCAGTGTATGTTTTAGGGTTAAAGTGAATAAAGCAAGTTAAAGCCCCCGCTTTAACTTGCGGCTTTAACTTGCGAATTTATCACTTAACGAATACTTATAGTGCAGTTTTCTTGAAAGTCCATTGGTGATTTGTTTGGATTTGGTTTAATTTGACACTGCAGACTTATTATCGCACCTACATATGTTCATGTTAGCTACATGTTCTTTACCGTGATCATCACGTTTTAGAGTGAGCAAGACATAGGTAGCTACTCAATTATCCAGACATAGTCAATTATTATAATTCAATATAGGGTAGGTGTTCCAGTGAATGAACACACCCCAGTGAATGAACAAAACGGCGTTTTTTCCAAAAAATAAGAAATAAAGGTATTTTTCCCCAACGCATTATTTTTTTTTTTCGTAATTGCATCTCTTTTTTCTATTATAGTGGAAAATTAATTTCTTATGTCACTATTCATTTTTAAATGGCGAGCGTTTAAAGTTGGCAGTGTTGTTGTAATTATATATTTGTTCGGGCAAGAATTTAGGACTCAGGTAAGACGCAACATTTCTGATACCACATTTTAGCCATAATTGAAGTATGTTCTATATGTTATTTATTAATTAGGATAAAGGATAGGTATACTATATGTCTCAAATCGATTTCATTGCCATTTTAGTCTGTTTTGAGTAAATTATTAGGTGTCCCAGCAATGGAACTTAAAATCGTTTGAAATCCGGTGAATGAACTACCGTTCATTCACTGGACGAACGTCGATTTCATATTTTTATTCAAATAAGTAATTTATTATTATGCTATAAAATTAATGTTTTGGGAGTAGTATAAAAAAAATATTTCTTATATTTAGGCCAGTATTGGGACAGGTATGTTCATTTATTGGTTCATAAAATCTAGTGAATTAAGAGGGGGTAGTAAGCAAAATGGCCTATCTTCAATTTGATTTTTCTGGAAGTTGATAAGACTTAGGTATAAAATAAAAATAATACGAGTAACTACATGATATTTCCAAACTTTTTGTGTAACAGAAACACAAACTATTAAAATTTTCTCGATAAAAAGACATCACGAAGTTACCTCTAATTTTCCCGTATTTTCGATTTGTACTTAATATGGTAATGATTAATTGGATAAAAATTAGATGATTATTTGTATTAATAAAAGGCGAAAATAATTGTGTAAGCTTTTTTTTTTATTCCTTTTAGTTTTGGTTTTATTACGACTACAAGCTTTTAGCACTTACGACGTTCTTAGTTCGTGGAAGAAGTCATCTTCCGTCCCACGTTGCGGGAACTTCAAGCATATTTTTGTTTCACAAATCAGTCGCCATCGCTCTGTTGAGACGAGAGGACTGCGCTCAAATTTTTGGCCGTGCTGTGATATAATTTATTTGCGTAAATAATATTTTCGTAATTTATCACATTCTAGAAAAGAAACTGTGAAATAGAAAACATGAAAAATCACTAAAACCACTTCCAAAACGATTATTAATAGCTTTAAGAATTGATATACTAAATAAATACCGAGGCTAAATAAAAATATAAAATTCAATGTTGATATTTGAAAACTCAAGATGACATACATTTTATTTGACAGATTTAAGACTGTTAAAGTACAACTAGCGCCATTGTCCTGTATTTTGGTCAATTTTCTTGCGGAGAAAATTTACAACATAGCCAACTAGGCAATTCCACGTTTATTTGAAAGTTTGCGCTGGAAATTTTAAATCTTATTGCGATTAACTCAAGATCCAAATTCGTTTACCCCACTTTTGTTGACAAACTCCTTTTAAGGTAACGCTTAGACGAACCATTTCGAGCGACTTTTGACCATCCCCTAAATCAGGTTGAAACCCGAAAAGCATAATAGGTTATTGGTATATTATTATAATCCTTTACGGGAGCAGGGTCCAAGCAACCAGTGGTCAGGGCTCGTGTATTATCTATGCTCCTGAGAGAGGAACCTCCTAACGATACGCGTCGTGTCCAGAAGCACTTGAAGCCCTTTCTGGATCAAGCCCTTGATCTAACAGCCTCACGAGAGCCTCCTCAGGTGTTGGTCGAGGCTCTTAGCAATTATGCCATTGGCCGTCACGACTATCGGATTATTTTTCCAAAACACAAACAGCTTAAAAACTCTAAACAAAAATTTTACAGAAAAAGAGATAAACTTGACAATGTCTATAGTAACAAATAGCATTTTCTCAAACATGCTTGGAAATTCGAACATTCATTCGAGCGCCGGCGATATCTGGCGTGTTTAGCGGCTTAATAAATTACTATGAAAACTCATAACTCGAAACCAGCAATGAATACAACTATAACTTGAAAAAGTCGATTTTACACCAGAGGCATTTCAAAGAAAAAATGTGATAACTTTTTTATTAATAAAGAAATTTTTTTTTTTTTTTTTGTGTTGTCAGTTCTCTTGACAATACAAAGAATGTCGTTATTTAACTTCTTTATTAATCGATAGTTTTGAAATTAACCCGAGTTAGCCTTGTATACGCTAAAAAACCGATAAATGAATGTGCAATAAATTACACAAACTCATAGTTAGCGTAGCGTACATTTAAATGCATTTCAAAGAAAAAATGTGATAACTTTTTTATTAATAAAGATAATTTATTGAAATTTTTTGTGTTGTCAGTTCTCTTGACAATACAAAGAATGTCGTTATTTAACTTCTTTATTAATCGATAGTTTTGAAATCAACCCGAGTTAGCCTTGTATACACTAAAAAACCGATAAATGAATGTGCAATAAATTACACCAACTCATAGTTAGCGTAGCGTACATTTAAATGGAATGTCAAAAGGTGAGAATGCTAAAACATTACGTTAAATTCATATTAATTGTCAAACTGTACCTAAAATAAAAAAACATAAATTCTTTACAATAATAATAACTACAAAAAATCAATACTAATAGCTTAAACCGCCATGTAATAGTACTGGTAAGAGTGTGCTTACTCTCAGCTAAGTCTTGCCTTTTTTGTTACGAATATTCACGAACGGAATACACTAGGCTAACTAGAAATAGCGTAATGTATGTCGCGTGATTGCAAAAATTACATTCACTTAGCGTTATATAAAATTTGTATTTGTTCGTTATTTGTGGAATTTCTATATAATTGTTTTGGTACTAATTGAAAGTCCATACCATAAATAATTTTGCATTCAAAACGGAAATTGTCCAAAATTCAAGTTAGCGTAGTGTAAATTGCTGGTGTCGAATCTGTCGTATTATTTTAAAATAGAACGAACTTTTGTTGGTTGGTTGCTCCATGGCAACCAAGGAGGCAACTTATCAAAGATTTTATTAAAATTTCGATTTGGCTTGCAAATAGAGGTGTTTAAAGTAAAAAAGAAATAAATGAACATAATTGGCGCGTGTAAAATTATCGTTGTTCGTCATTGATTCTGGAATTTATAATTAATTCACTTAGTGTTCATTTCCGCGCATTGTTTGAGAAAAGTACTATACTGATGGACTCATGTATGTGTGCCTCGGTTTCGCCTCGGCCCACCTTTTCATTTAGAATCGCCATAGTTCACTTTGTACGTAGTCGGGTTTTTGGTTATTTTTTTTGTTCACAAAGGTATTCGGTGGGGATTGTTTCTACTCGCGCTTCGCGCAGGAAGGATTTTCGTGACACATGCTATGTGTCTTTGCACAGTACAGTGCTAAATCCACTATACCGATATTATTTTTTACTTGGGTAACACTGTTGCTAAGTGACTTTGCATTATATTTTTTTACTTGGGTATCACAGTTTTCCACGAAGACGTCGTGAGGTACAAATTGTATAAGATCCTAAATAAAATTTGGTTACATTTGAATTTAAACCTTGTCACGTCAACATAGAGTTTCTAGTTCCAAAACTTGCATTTGATCTAAGATTCTGAATTCAAGCTTAGCGTATAGTATATGCAAAATAAACAGATGTTTTTAGTTTTCACCTATTGAAGAATTGCATTGAAAATAAAGGGAATGGGTTATGATCATATTTCGTTTAATTATTGAAAAACCATTTCGACGAATAGGGTTGCTGATCACTGCGGTCCAACAAATATTCTAAGTTTATTGATATGTTTGTTCAATCATGTTCGTCCTTAATAATTATGACCTTTATGATGTTATCATTCTAAAAAAGGCTTGTTTTCCTCAAAGTAAAAAAGAGAAGATAAGTGATACAATTAGTTAGATAGTATTTGCTTCCATATCGTCAAAAAAGCAAGTTTATTGAGTTTATTTTCATCATGACTGATAATGTATACTACATTATCAGTCATGATGAAAATAAACTACTAATACTTTGATGATGATCCGCTCGCATTTGTGCGGTTTTCTAATCAATGCCTATAACTGACTAATAAACATCGGATAAATACTCGTATAAGGTAACAATTATGTTCAGAGGCAAATAAAAACGTTTAAAATAGTAGCCCACTAGCATCGGTAACAGATTCACGGACATACAATAATGTAATATAAATGGAATAATATACCTACTTGTATACGACGATCATACTTAGGTAAATTATATAGAGCCGTTTCATCTGATTATTTTGCTTATACTTACTACAGAAAATTCAAATTCGAATTCTATACCTAGCTAGATAAACGCCGGGTGAAAAGTTTCTGCCGGCGGGAATGGATTGTGTTTTGTTTTCGTCGTGTTTGATGAGAGGGGTAGGTAAGGGTTGCGCGGGTGAAATTTGATTTTTTGCTGGCTTTATGCGCCCTCTTAACTAACATTTTTCATCATGTTCAAATATTAGATTTCGTCATAAAGATGTAAAGTGATGTGAGTAGTAATAACGCTGAATATGCACAATCCTCACTTTTGAAAATTTCATGAAAATAAATTTTAAAAACGCCAAAAAATAGTCAAGAAATAGTCATAAATAGTCACCAAGGTTAAAAAAATAGTCGCATTATGATTCCGAAGATACAGCTATAAGTTGGTGAGGATTGTGGGGTGAACGTCTCCACACAATCCTCACCTCAGTGCAAGCAAACGGCTGGGAGTACCGACTTGTTTTCAATTCCAAAAAATTGACAAGAAATAGTCACAACGCTATGCCAAATCTCGAAAATAGTCATTAAGGGATTCCAGAGATATAAAGGGGTCTTGGTGAGGATTAGGTGGAGAGCCTTTCTCGCCACAATCCTCACCTGATTACCGCGGAACGCCTTTTTTTTTTTTGGGTGGGACATCATCAAATGACTCCTCCCGCTCTGGGCGGAGCGAGAGGGAGTGTCAGACTTTTACTGACAAACCCACCCGTGTTCCTTCCGTTGCCTGTGTGCCGGGGCCGCGATATCCCTTTCGGACAAACCCGCAACCTCAGCAGGCATTGGTCCTTACGGACCCCGTCAGTTGGTGCTGACATCTCTTTGAGGCGCGCGTGGAACACAACGCGCCGTCGACCCGGGCCTGGTCCCTATCGGACGGCGAGCTGCCCATCGCTCACCGTCCGTAGGCCCGCGCGTACGGTGGCCGGAAGTCAGCTCGTGACTCCCGACGCCCGGGGCGTCTCCTGCGGCGACTAGGGGCGCGAGGGCGTGCAGCTTGCATCTCCCTCGCGCGCTCCGCCTCCTCCTTCGCGAGCATAACTGCTTCGCAGAATGAGGTGACGGCCTCCCATGCACTCTCGCTCCGGACCATGGCCTGAACCAGGGCCGGACGCGAGAGATCACCGCTGCCGATCGCCTCCGTGAGGACACGGCGGTGCCCCGCCCAAGCCGGGCAGACCTCCACCGTATGCTCCACCGCATCCTCCGGGCGATCCACACAATGGTAACACCCGGGCGTTTCCTCCCGCTTTATCCTGAACAGGAACCTCCCGAAACTACCGTGTCCGGTGAGGACTTGCGTCAGGCGGAAGGTGAGGACGCCGTGACGCCTCTCTAGCCACTCCTCAAAAAGGGGACTTATCGCCGCAATTGTGGCGTGCCCAACCGCGGAACGCCTAGGTTTTTGAATTTGAATTTGGTGTCAAAAAATTGTCAGTAAATAGTTATCTCAAACCATGATAATTTCGACCTGGTTTACTATGTAGAAGTATGTTAAACTTCCACGTCAACTTCTACATACATTTTGTTTTGGTACAGTCGCGAACAGTAAAATTGTAAATCTATTTTAATAGTGTTGTATATTAATTTTAAAAAGCAGGAGGAGCGGAGGGGTGGTGGGTGGAGGGCGGGAGGAGGAGGAGCTCGTGGCTAAGTAACAACAGCCGCACTGGTCGATCCATCAGGTTAAGCTACGCTTGCCGGGGTTGGTCAGTGGATGGGTGACCATCTTAACATACTGAGAATCCTCCGTGCCTCGGAGAGCATGTTAAGCCGTTGGTCCCGGCTGTCATTCGTGGATCTTTGACAGTTGTTACGGGTCGTCAGAATCCCGAAAGTCTGACACCAGTCTTACCAAGGGGTATCGTATTACCCAGTTACTGGGTTGTGGAGGTCAGATAGGCAGTCGCTCCATGTAAAATACTGGTATTCAGCTGCATCCGGTTAGACTGGAAGCTGACCCCAACATAGTTGGGAAAAGGCTAGGCAGATTGTATATTAATTTAAAACAGTAATAAAATATTGTAGTTACTTACGTATAAAAAAAAAATCTGTCAAAGTTTAATAAATACCATGGTATAATAAAACAAGGTATGGCACTCCGAAACACAGTGGTCACGTGGGAGACACAAGACTACGTCATCACCGCTATCCATGGTTCTCAAACTTTTTAGTTTGGGGAAATTTTATAAAACTACTACTACTACTTCTAGCTTAAATAAAAACAGTAATAACCTTACCGCGATTTAGCATTAGCGATTTAGAATGCAACCAATTACAATAATACATTAGTAATTTTACATACTTACCATTTTTTGTGGTTGTTTTAGGTCCACAATAGCGCAGCCATTCATTAGCTACAGATTCTTTTAGAGGAAATGAAAAAAACCTTATTGTACCGCCTTTTACACTTTTATTCTTACAGTTCCGAATTGAACAACGAACCATTTTAAAAGCTTTTATTGATATTGTGGTCAAAGAAAAATATGTAACAAACCAACTTGTTAGACGTCCACAACTAAATGTTTGAGAATCACTGTGTGCAATGGGACTGAGCGAGACCAACATACGGGTTCGACAAGAATAGCGATACATGACAAAATGTCAGAATGCCAATTAGACAGCCCGTTTCTGTGTTACCAGTAATGTGTAATAATAACTCCCCAACCTCCTTTATTACTTATGCGAATCTGATACAATAATGAGGTTTTAATTAAAAATTACGTTGGTATATGTTTGTTTCGTTTGATAAGACAAACGAAACGATAATTTCAATGCTTTGTATATATTTTTTAACAGAATGGTGATTGAAAATCTTTCCTTAAATTCGAGTTTTGTTGCAATAAAGTGGCAACTGAATAGTGACGTAGGCATGTGTCGCTCCCGGAATGCCATACCTTGTTTTATTATACCATGATAAATACCTACCTAGCTGTACATAATATTTCTCAAATTTTTCCGGTTGGCTTTATGAGACCAAATAAATGTCTTTATTTCAGATTAATTTGATTGTAGTATGAGTAATTAAGACTATCTATCTACTTATATATTATGTACAGTTAGGTAGGTATTTATTAAACTTTGGTTGGTGGGTGGGTTGGTGGTAGGTTGGTGGGTAGGTTGGTTGTAGGTTGGTGGGTAGGTTGGTTAGTGGGTAGGTTGGTTGGTGAGTAGGTTGGTGGGTAGGTTGGTGGGTAGGTTGGTGGGTAGGTTGGTGGGTAGGTTGGTGGGTAGGTTGGTTGGTGGGTAGGTTGATGGATAGGTTGGTTGGTGGGTAGGTTGATGGATAGGTTGGTTGGTTGGCGGGTAGGTTGGTAGGTACAAACTTTTTTTTTTTTTAACCTAACCTAACCAACCTACCCACCAACCTACAACCAACCTACCCACCAACCTACCACCAACCCACCCACCAACCAAAGTTTAATAAATACCTACCTAACTGTACATAATATATAAGTAGATAGATAGTCTTAATTACTCATACTACAATCAAATTAATCTGAAATAAAGACATTTATTTGGTCTCATAAAGCCAACCGGAAAAATTGGAGAAATATTATGTACAGCTAGGTAGGTATTTATTAAACTTTGACCGATTTTTTTTTATACGTAAGTAACTACAATATTTTATTACTGTTTTAAATTAATATACAACACTATTAAAATAGATTTACAATTTTACTGTTCGCGACTGTACCAAAACAAAATGTATGTAGAAGTTGACGTGGAAGTTTAACATAGTAAACCAGGTCGAAATTATCAAGGGTCGAGATGACTATTTACTGACTATTTTTTGACACCAAATTCAAATTCAAAAACCTAGGCGTAACGCGGTAATCAGGTGAGGATTGTGGCGAGAAAGGCTCTCCACGTAATCCTCACCAAGACCCCTTTATATCTCTGGAATCCCTTAATGACTATTTTCGAGATTTGGCATAGCGTTGTGACTATTTCTTGACAATTTTTTGGAATTGAAAACAAATCGGTACTCCTAGCCGTTTGCTTGCACTGAGGTGAGGATTGTGTGGAGACGTTCACCCCACAATCCTCACCAACTTATAGCTCTAACTTCGGTATCATAATGCGACAATTTTTTTAACCTTGGTGACTATTTATGACTATTTCTTGACAATTTTTTGGCGTTTTCAAAATTGATTTTCATGAAGTTTTCAAAGGTGAGGATTGTGTGGTGAAGGACACCCAAATAGGCTCATAAGTTCATAACAGATCAGGACAAAAGTATGACATCATCTGATTTCAAGAATTTTTGTCATCGTTTCGGTATTGAACATCACGTAGTACTAGCTAAAGGCGCTAGTCGGGCAAACGGTCAGGTAGAACGTATTATGAAAATCATCAAAGATAATGGAGCTTAATGAACAGTGGCACACTGCTATTCGAGATTTACAGTTGGCTATTAATTCTACCGTTTCTAAAAGTACGGGAAGATCTCTCATTGATTTGTTGTTTGGGAAAAAATGTTCGCCACCGGGTATTATGCTCTTACAAATCGATGATGATGAACTAATTAAAGATCTTAATACTGTTAGATCATTATGTAAATTAAGGATGGACGAGCGATCATTTCGGGACAACTTAAGATTTGACAAAGGCAAAGCTCAAATCAAGCCTTTTGAAAAAGGGGATATTGTCTTAATGCATAACCATGAAAGACATACGACTAAACTTGGTCCTAAATATGAAGATCCTATGGAAGTTTTAGAAGTATTGCCTAATAATCGCTACAAAGTAAATGTTGTGTTGTGCATGTCAATTTAAGGGGATGTTCCGAAAATATCGCTAGTCATGATTTTTTGAGGCACCTCTGGCTCCACAGAACAGATAAAAGAGGTTAGAAAGGAAATAGTTCCTGATTTGTATTAGAACGAGTGTCGCCGCATATCTCCCACTTTTTAACTCACCTACAAGCAAGAGACCAATACGTACGCGCATTACGCAAACAAATAAACCACACGCACTTAGATCTCGAGTTTGCTATTGGTTGTCACACTAACGCAAACACTGTGCTTGACGTACACTAACACACGCGCAAAAACAATTTATTTCTCATACATGTTACAGCAACCAAAAGGTCGATTATTTATTTATATCGATAAAATTACTGTAATTTTTAAGTTTTGAATTTTTTAGCTATAATTTCGGGAAGGGGGACAATTAGTGTGGACTTCTTAAATACATATAAATAATAATGTTTAATTAAGGGGGAACATCTAATGTAGCCGCGAAATCCAAATTTTCTTTAGTTTTTGCTAATTGCGGCTCTGTTTTACGTCATTTATGCATATAAAGACATGCTTTAAAATATACGTAACACATTTCCGTAAATGATTACGACTAATCAGTTTCATGTTGACAGTTCAACAACAATCATTGCGTTATTTACGTTGTTCATCAGATTTTTTTGATGGGTAACATCTTTCCTTTCGCTGTCCTGCAATCTGTGGGAGTGATTTCGTGAAAAGGGACGGAAGTGTGTAACAGGAAGCCGGGGAAGCACACGCTATTTGAATTGACAAATGAGCGCGCTCGGAGCTAGAGTTGGCCGTCAGATGGTACCAAACCAACCCATTTTCCGGAGAAGTTGCTTCTGTCAGGCAAGATGTCATATTTTACACATCTGCGCCTACTGTAAGGCCCGCTCGTTTTTTTTTTAACTTATGAAGCAGTGAGTTAGTAATCTATTTAAAAACGATACAGATTCTGATTGATCGTGTATTACGAAATTAGGGTAATGGGCTACAGCTAGTAAGTAAATAAATGATACAAGTAAAAAATACCAGAATATTTTAATATTGAACAATAATTTAAACTCAATTTTCTCCGGAATATAGTGGAAAGAGGGAAGGGAGGCCTTTGCCCTGCAGTGGGACAACACAGGCTTATAATAAATAATAATAAACAATAATTGGTAAACAAAGTTATTTTAATTATATTATTACTGATAATAATCATTTAATTTTGTATCAAACACACATACTTATCGACATTGTTTACAACTTAGTCCAACACTATCGATACGCGTGGATTTCGCGGAATTTCAACTTTGGCTCGGTGCACGCAACGTTCGTAGTGAACGCAATACATTGCGCGATCACTCATCTAACTACAAGATGGTACCCATGCATTGTGACCAATGTATAATTTTGCATCTGTTAGCGATTGTATCGTTTTTGTCTACAAACTACATAATACTATTGTAATAATTAAAAATATTACTTGTATTTAAAGGTTTTTGGACTTACCGGTGAAAATAAATCCCTTCCCGGGCTACACTACACACCTGGCATCTTTTCCGACATGTTATGATAGCGCAAGACGGCATAATCCTTTTTTTTTGCGGAGCTTCGTTATCACAATATGAGCGCGACTGTTGGCCGGTGAACCAAGATTCGGTTAACTTATGAGCGTTTGCTCATATGTGCGGCGCGCCTACCTCGCCCACAAGGGTCTTCTAACCTCTTTTATCTGTTCTGTGTCTGGCTCAAACTGATCCATTTTTGGATGTATGCCGAATAAGGCTTCTCGTGTTATATGTATACTCTTAAGATCTATAGATATTTTATCGGACCCTTCTTCGTACATAAAAATTTAATAATGGTTTCTGGTTGTTAAGCAATAGCAATACCTTTCCGTTTTTCATTCGGAATTACGAAAGCCTAAAAATTTTGCTCCGAGATTCGAGATTCAGTTGAATCTACAGGGTTTAATTAAATTGTTTAACTAAACTCCACAGAAGCGAAGCGTATCGACGTCTAAATAAATACGATAAAATAATAATATTTAATGTTTTTTTTTTTTGGGAGGTTTACTTCCATGTTATACCTACTTAGTATGAGTTGAGATTTTTTTTCTTTGTTAAGTGTTATCGTGTTTAGATATTGATATACTTACACTACGCCAGTGAAGTTTACACAAAAAAAAAATTGATATTTTAAGTGACTACAACAAGTTCAGTCGATGACCCCCAAGAAAAAAATCAAATTAGTTACTTTGTTGTTTTATCACATGTTGAGATATCGATTCCCATCGCGTCTGCCGAGTTAAGCTAGCCAATTTAATTTAACTCTAGGTTTATAAAAAAAAACAAATTTTATCTAAATTATTTATTTGGAACAGAAAAAATGAAAAAATTAATCACAGAACGGTATATCAAAAGAAAATATAATTTATTATTACGGTTAAAATAATTATATCCAACAATGCTGTGCAATACCACCTACGTTTGAGCTAAGTTTGCACTTAACCGCTGACTTCCGCGAGAACTCGTGAATGTGAGAGGGAAGTGGGAGAAGCGCGCGGTGCAAACTAGGGGTCGTTCATTAATTAAGTAAGGTGATTTTGGCGATTTTTGGACCCCCCTCGCCCTTTGGTGAGATGTCGCGAGATTTTGCTCGACTCCCTCCCCCCAACCTAATCTCCCGTGAGAGTTAACACTACTAAAAAATAATAAAATACTTACATAGGGACTACTAAAATTCGTAAAAGACAATTCATTCTCACAGAACAGATCTGTGTTCATTCTAATTCAGTACGAATCAACATGTCCATGTGATTTTCAGTAAAATCATCTGCTCCTTCAACGTCGCTCTGATTTAGCCACTCTAAGTCGTTGTCGCTTGCACACAGAAGCTCAGTAGCCTGACGTGTGACAATCCGTGAGGGTCTCGTGCGGGACACCTCGCGTTTTTGTGAAGAATTTTAGCCAAATTTTAGTGGAGAAACATGTTTTACTTAATTTAACCCAGTTTTATGGCAATAATACACTGTTTCTTGCGGGAAAAAAAAACTTGATATTTGACGAGACACCCCATCTCCCTCACGTGAGATTCGGCTCGACCCCCTCCCCCTCAAAACGCCTCACGTAATTAATGAATGACCCCATACTGTCTTTTAAATGTAGGTCTCTAAAAACTAATCAGTAGCGAGAGGAGATTGACTTTCCTTTATACTTTCTTCCCTTGTAAATCCAGGTACTCCAGCAGTCAACAAATCAAATAGTTCTTTCTCTTGTGTTACTCGCAAATTATTCATTACAACATCGGTTGGAATCCTTTCTTCTAAATTAGCTGGCGGAGTTAGACCCAATGTAGTAAATGCTCTACGGACTTGTCCAGTGCTAAGCCATCCTCGTTGACCTGGATCAAAACTTTTGACAACTGCTTCTAAATGTCTAACCAACAAAATAAATTATAAAGTTCTGTTTAGTAGGTAAAATGACAATACGAAATTGTATACCATAGAAATATAAATAACAGGAGAAGTGGTATGGGGGCGTGTCTGTGTCCGCGCGTCTTGATCACAATGCTCATGCCTCAGGCAAATGGCCGTCTCCGCTAACTAGTGCGCTTTCGAGCGCGATCGTGATAACATTTAAGAATACCGTGGTTTCTTGTAAAAATCGAAGCTAAACTATAAACTTTATAAATCGTAGAACCACTTTTCATAAATCAGCACAAGTATTTTGCTATATTTGTGTTGAAAATCATGAAAAACAACAAATCGTAAAATATTTCTTGCCTTTACTACGTTATTTTTGTTTTCATATATCACAGCGACTGTACTTTTATTGTAGTAAATACATTGCTTCTTTACCACTACCAAAGTATGTTGCTAAGTAACTGGACAAGCAATGTAAAAATTACAAAACGATATTTACTTTAAGCGGTTGCATCGTTAGTACGGCCGCAGCGTCTTGTGACGGATTAGTGATGTGGTTGTGCAGATCCACTAACGTAGGCTATCGACAATAATGTCGATTGTCGTATGAATTTATATTACTATTAAAGTTTATTCTTCAATTTGTCAACAGTTATAGCCTGATTGGAAGACCGATGTGAAATCTTGTTTTATACTCATTTAGATTTTCTCATAATGTTGTTATTTTTTTGGTTTACTTAATATTTCTTTTTTTTACTTACTTATTGTTTATTTATATCATCTTATTATATGTATATCGTTTTTTATTTATAATTTTTTCAGCAACTTCCAAAAATTTTAATACAAATATAAATGGGAGAATCGATAAGTTTCCGATTTAGTCAATCACTAGCGTATATGTAAAATAAATGGCTTTTGCACAGCACAACGATAGCGAACGATGTTTTCGTGTGGGTGAGTTGTACGGTGCATGGTAAATGCACGCTGTGTTTGATGGGATAAGGTTTATAATTGATTATGTAGTACGTTCTGATTTGTAAATTGCAAGTGTGAGCGGGGCCTCGTATTTATTGGGTTTACTGATCGCATGTGTGATCGCAGGCTAGAGAGTAGGGATAGATAGAAGACATTGGGTTTCGATACATTTTCAACTACCGGGCATATCTCCTTCTTTCTTATATCTATGTTGTATACCAATCAATCAAACAAAACAATCCCAAATAAGTAGTACATTATAAAAAGTATGTTTTGCATTGCCCAAATCCATGACTGAATATCATAGAACACGGAACGTCGCGGGCGGCGGCACCTTTAGCGACTAGAGACACCAACAAAAAAATTGAGCTCCAAGATCCAGCAAAAGTAGGTACTAAAAAATAAAACTGCTATAAAATTGACACTATTTCCGATGTGATGTGATTGATTGGTTTTTGTCACTTTTTATTAGTAGTTATTGTCCTTTACCTTTCTTCGAACAACACCGGAGCAACTCCAACACCAGCACGGAATATCATACATTCATCTAAAAGTTTCGCCGTTTCATCAGCTACATTAAATTTAGTGGTATTTGATAATAATTTAGTAAGAATGAATCTCACAAGTTCAGGTATACGACGTTCGCGCAAATATTTTTCAGTTCGAGCTACTGTTGAGAAGATTAATTTCTTCCGTTCCGGAATTATTTCCTCTTGAGACGGATCAGCAGATGTTAAACATTTACATACTGCTATGGGTTTAAGTGAAGGACCAGATGGTAACCGAGATAATGCTATTGGCATTAAATCATAGTCGATAGATTCATTCTCTGAATCCATTTTAATCACAAATACTTGTGAGAGATGAATTTAAGTTCCTTGCTTGCGTTTTAATAACGTACTCTGCTTGCTTGGCAGGGATCGAATAAATTGTATGCACAGATTGTTTGCATGTCAAAGAATGAATACCAAACGAAATGTTTAAAAAGTGTTTATTTTTTTTATGGATTCTCATTTTGGTATTTTTTCACAATTTTAATGAGATGCAGTAAAAAAGGTTCACATAAAACAAAAATTTTAAAAAAAATCCTGTCTTGTCGCTCAATTTGATGAAGACGAACTCACGTTCAATGGAACATTCTAGGGCAAAATATGTTTAAAAATAATATAACTAGGTTCGCCCAAAGTTCGCTTAAGGCCCTTCGCCCACGGCGACTTTTTGTAGCGATGCTGTCGCGCGTTAATCGCGTTTGCAACGTGCGACAGAAACGATGCAAACACACGACCGTTTCTGACGACATCGGGGGATAGAAGAGTGGAGAACGGAGGGAGAGGTGCTGGGGAATGTGCCGTGTCAGTCGGTCCACACTTTTTTTTTTTTTTGAGGTTGGGAAATTATCAAATAACTTCTCCCGTTCTGGGCGGAACGGGAGAAGGCGAGGGCGTGTCAGACTTTTACTGACTAAAACCCACCCGTGTTCCTTCCGTTGCCTGTGTGCCGGGCCAAGATATCCCTTTCGGACAAACTCGCAAAACCGGCAGGCGTTAGTCCTAAAGGACCCCGTCAGTTGGTGCTGACATCTCTTTGAGGCGCGCGTGGAAAACAATGCGATGTCGAACCGGGCCTGATCCTAATCGGACGGCGAGCTACCCATCGCTCACCGTCCGCAAGCCCGCGCCTACGGTGGCCGGAAATTGGCTTGCGACTTCCGACGCCCGGGGCGTCTCCTGCGGCGACAAGGGGCGCGAGGGAGCGAAACTTGCCTCTTCCTCACTCCTTCGCGAGCATTACTGCTTCGCAGAAGGAAGTGACGGCCTCCCATGCACTCTCGCTCCGAACAATGGCCTCAATCAGGGCCGGACGCGAGGGATCGTCGCCGCCAATCGCCGCCGCCAATCGCCGCTGCCGATCGCCTCCGTGAGGACACGGCGGTGCCGCGTCTAAGCCGGGGAGACCTCCACCGTATGCTCCACCGTGTACTCCGGGCGATCCACACAGTGGTGACACCCAGGCGTTTCCTCCCGCTTTATCCTGAACAGGAAACCCCCAAAACAACCATGTCTGGTGAGGACCTGCGTCAGGCGGAAGGTGAGAACGCCGTGGCGCCTCTCTAGCCACTCCTCAAATAGGAGACTTATCGCCACTATCCTGCCTGGCGTGCCCAGTCGGTGCCACACTAACGGTGCTTTCACATTTCTGTGTCGATGCTGAATCGCGACTGAAGCGCGACAGTATCGCAATAGTAGCGATACAGAATCTGGGCAAAGGTAGACAGCCAGCGAAAGCATCGCGGCTATACAATGTCGCCAAAGTCCATGTGCCCGCCCGTATTTTTCTGAATATTTATGAAAAACTATTGAAAATTTACTATAAAAGGGGCTTCTATCATTAATAATTTTTTCATGTTATTCAATTTTTTATTTTATTAGTAGCGTTTATCATGGTTCACTAATGTTTCACCAAAACACCATTGACAAATTTTTACTTTTCAACCATCGTTTCGTATACACAATATATTACACAAACAACTTATTCCGCAAATGTTTTTTTTTATAAACACTCGCTTTACAAACATTTATTTAGCAAATACTTCTCCTTACAAATGTTTCGCATGTTATTGAATCTTTTAAACATTTTTCATTTAATATTTAGATTCTTTTGGAAAAATCACGATTTACTAAATATCATTTTATTATAATAATTTTTCTAAACCAGTCACAAAGTGATCATGGTTGCAATTTCCATTTGGGTCGTTGAATAATTTACAAGCAAGTACTAGTTGTTCAAGCCTATTAAAGTCTTTTTTATATTATATTCTAGTCGTTTTTGGCACTCGCCGGCCGCTGCTGCGGCACCGCTCGCTACGCTCGTTCGGCTCGTGCGTAGGTGGTCGCAGTTCTAACCAAACCTAACCTAACCCTTTTCGCGAGTTAAAATAATTAACCTAATCTAACTAGTTCGGTTCCGGGTACTAAAATATTATTTTTACTTCTGTTAGCACAAGTTGTGAACTGGCTTTTAATTTTAATTTAAATATTTTTTGTTAATTTATAAATTAATACTTATTACCCTTTTGCCTATTCATGTCATTCTTAGGAAATTGCGTTACAAATGTCAAACGTTTTTATTCCAAACATTGTTATGAGATAACGTGAATAAAAAAATAATTGTTTGTCAAATAATACGTTAATAAACAAAAGTTTTTTGGATAATTATTTTCTTACGTGAATTATTTGGCAAACTTGTTGTTGTATAATGATCAAATAACAAATCATGTTTTTGCCAATCGTTACTTGTCAAGTGAAAATTTGTAAATAAATTTTTGGTGAAATGACTAGTCACCGTTTGGGTTCAATAATGTTTCACCAAAACACCATTGACAAATTTTTACTTTACAACCAACGTTTCGTATACTATTTATTACACAAACAACTTATTCCGCAAATGTTTTTTTTAATAAACACTCGCTTTACAAACATTTTGGATCGATCCCAGTACAATGTGATATTTCCATTTTCGAGAACTGGGTCGGGCGCTTGTACCTGTAGTACGGCATTTCAGATTCCACAAGACTGTATTTCAGAGCAAGTTGCAGATGGATAATCTACAAGATGATTGCTGATGGCTACAAGGTTGTGTCTATGCAAGTATTCTTCATTAGCTAGACGAGAACAACCGGAGATAATGTGTCGGATTGATTCTCCCGGACGGTAGCATGCCCGACAGATGTCAACCGTCCCGTCCTTCACAATGAATCTCCGGCAATTGTTCGTCATCATAACTTCATCCATAATTGCACAGACAAAACCTTCGGTTTCCCCAAAGAGGTCACCAAAACGCAGCCAGGCTACGGACGCTATAAAAATCTACATCGGGTCCATGTAGGGCCCGAAAGTAGCATCCGTGAAGCTCCTTACTCTGCCATACCTCCTTGCGATCGTTAGTGTCAAGCACTACAGGCTTGCGCCAGTTCTCTTTAGCCAACGAGAGCGGTGTGAGACCCTTGTCTACCGCGACCGCATCTCGATGCATCCCCACGTCGGCTTCTAAGAAATATTCCCTGAGACTGCATATCTCGCGATTGTGGAGGGTCTTAGCGTTTAAAAAGCCTCGACCTCCACACTTTCTCGGGATATACAGTCTCATTACCGATGACCGTGGGTGATGCATTCGATATGCAGTCAGCAGCGTACGGACCCTCCTATCCAGGGCGTCAAGTTCAGTCTGAGTTCATTTAAGTATGCCGAAAGAGTACATCAAAACTGGCATGACCCAACCGTTAAAGGCGCGCACCTTGTTTCCGCCTGATAGAAAACTATTAAATACTTTCTTCAGGCGGCCAAAGAAGCGCTCCTTCAACGATTGCTTCATGTCAGCAACTTTGATGCACAATGCGGAGAGGGCTCTAAGGTTTATGGAATCCGGGAGCTGTGTTCCCACGGATTCCACAATCTCCCCTCGCTTTACGAGTAAGTACATGCATGACCGCACATTTGTCCACACCAAATTCCATCCTGATGGCTCTACTGAAAGTTTCAGTTACCTACTTTCAGTAGCTCCATCAGTTTATTATAATATTATAAACGCTGCGTTTGTGAGGATGGATGTATGGATGGATGGATGTTTGTTACTATTTCACGCAAAATCTACTGAACGGATTTGGATGAAATTTGGCACACAGATAGTTAAAACCTAGATTAACACATAGGATACTTTTTATCCCGATATTCCCACGGGATTGAGACTTATGCGGGAGAAACCGCGGGGCGCAGCTACTGGTCCATATATCTATTCAAAATCCTATATTCAGTCTAGAGTCCGCGCCACCACTAAAGTCCAGCGGAACATCTGTGGAACTAAATTTAACCCAAAAATAAAGAAAAAAAAATGCTATTTTCTTATGGGAAAAAACATTTTCAACATTTTTTTATATAACAACGAAAGTCTACAATTAACCATGCTATTTGAGTTTGAATGTAAGTACCAAAATCATATTTTGGTACCTACAACAATATTTTGGATATTCGTTTAAAGGCGCCAACATTTATTGCCCATTGTAGAAATGGACATGAGCAGTGAGCGTTAGGTTAAAGGTTGGATAAACTTTAAAAAAATAACGAGTAAAAGATTGAGGGAAATGTTTTTATTACCTATACAATAGCAGGCAGCTTGGCCGGTGGAAAATACGTTCTTAAATTCCCCAGAAGCGTTTGATTCCGTCATGCTCGAAGGTAAACGCAGACACAGGCGGACAGAAGTATGGTGATACTCTTTTTTAAAAAGAGCGACAATGCCCTGCAATGAATTATAGGCCCATCTCACTTTTGAGCCATGTCTACAAGCTGTTTTCAAGAGTCATCACGAACCGTCTCGCGCGCAGGTTTGACGACTTCCAGCCTCCCGAATAAGCCGGATTGCATTAGCACGAAAGACCACATAGATACGCTGCGGCAGGTTATACAGATGATCAAAAGCATGACCTGCCTCCTTGCTTAGCGTTTGTGTTGTGACTACAAGAAAGCCTTCGATTCGATCGAGATTTGGGCTGTACTGCAATCTCTTCAACGGGGCTAGATTCAGTATCGGTAAACTGAGGTGCGTGTGTCGTTCCGACTCCAGGAACAGACCTCGAAACCTATCCTTCTGCAGCGAGGTGGGGTGAGACAGAAAGACGTTATCTCTTCAAAACTGCTCACCGCTGCATTAGAGGATGTCTTCAAGGTTCTGGACTGGAAGGGGGTAGCAATCAACTTTAATGGCAACTACGTCACTTACCTTCGGTTTTCCGACGATACTATATCGGAGGACCTCAGTACAATGCTCGATGACCTCAGTAGAGCTTTCGAAAGAGAAGATCTTAAAAAATGAACATGGACAAGACTAAGTGCATGTCAACACCCACCCTCATGAAGATCGAAGACTTTACACTCGAAGTTGTGGACGACTACGTTTACCTAGGACAAACTGTCCAGTTAGGTAGATCAAATTTCGAGAAAGAGGTCAATCGTCGAATACGACTCGGCTGGGCAGTGTTCGGGAAGGTACGCAACAACTGCTCGTCTCACATACCGCAGTTGTGACCAGTGCGTGTTGCCAGTGATGACCTATGGAGCTGAAACATGGTTGCTCACAGTGGGCCTCATTAGAAGGCTGAAAGTCGCCCAAAAGGCAATGGAGAGGGCTATGCTTGGAGTTTCCCTTTTTTTTTTTTTGGGTGGGAAATCATCAAAAACCCACCCGTGTTCCTTCCGTTGCAGGCAGGCATTGGCCCTTACGGACCCCGTCAGTTGGTGCTGACATCTCTATGCTTGGAGTTTCCCTGACGACGTGATCGAATCAGAAATTAAATTAAATGTACTTAATCACAAGATCGTATTAATCGCAGATGACGCTTCCTTCCATGTACCTAAGTCATTTATTTATATGCTCGAAACAATATGTCATAATATGAATTAGTATTTTTAAACTTAAATAGCAGCGGAAGCTTCGATCAATAAGTGCATTATTGATCGAAGAGCGGAAGGGTTAATCGTATACTCTCATTGTAATAAGAAATGTTAAGGGTGTTATTTTCCATAAGAAAACCGTGTTAAAAAAAACATGTTATGTTCGAAACTTGAATGATGTTCTTTGATGCAATGACATAGATACTAGCGCCACGTTTATCGGACTCATTAAGATAGTATTTATATCTAATAGAGTATCTGCCCTAGACCAGCATTGTAAAGAAAAGCGCGTGCTACACGGTAGCCTGCTACACGGCGTCTGAGATACTGCTACCGCGTCCCCGACAGAGTTGACCTCGGTTGGCGACCGGCAGAGCTGTTTCAACTTTATATTCACCAACATGCCATAGGTACTGTCGTGATATTCGAGAAATAAAGACGTCATATAGAACTTTTTGACCGATGCCTCATTGGCTTTTGGATCAGTTGATTTCCATTTAGAAAAAAATACGTTTTTCATTGTTGTCTTTGTACTGTTCGCAGCTGAGAACCCACCGACAGGGTAGGTCTCTGTACAGCTCGATCAACTCAGTAACAATTTATTTGTCTTCCGCCATTTTGCACTTTTTAATACATAGGTCGACTTGTAAAACTTGCGCTCATAAATGTGCGTTTGCACTGGCGAAACATTCACAACAAAACATGTTGGAATCTTTATTTTCTGTCAATTTTCCATACAATGTTGGACAGGAACTAGAGATTTCAACATGTTTTGTTGTGATGTTTCACCAGTGCAAACGCACAGTTAGGGGGGTATTACACTATCAAATATCTAGGATCATATAAAGGATCCTATCTCTTATCCTACTTAAATGACCCCATCAAATGACTTCTCCCGCTCTGGTCGCGAGAGGGCGTGTCAGACTTTTACTGACTAAAACCCACCCGTGTTCCTTCCGTTGCCTGTGTGCCGGGGCCGCGATATCCCTTTCGGACAAACTCGCAACCCTGGCAGGCATTGGCCCTTACGGACCCCGTCAGTTGGTGCTGACATCTCTTTGAGGCGCGCGTGGAACACAACGCGCCGTCGACCCGGGCTTGGTCCATATCGGACGGCGAGCTACCTATTGCTCACCGTCCGCAAGCCCGCGCCTACGGTGGCCGGAAGTCGGCTCGTGACTCCCGACGCCCGGGGCTTCTCCTGCGGCGACTAGGGGCGCGAGGGCGCAAATCTTGCCTCTCCTTCGCGCGCTCCGCCTCCTCCTTCAAGAGCATTACTGCTTCGCAGAAGGAAGTGACGGCCTCCCGGGAATGCACTCTCGCTCCGGACCATAGCCTGAACCAGGGCCGGACGCGAGAGATCGCCGCCGCCGATCGCCTCGACACGGTGCTCCGCCCAAGCCGGGCAGACCTCCACCGTATGCTCCACCGTGTCCTCCGGGCGTTCCACACAGTGGTGACACCCGGGCGTTTCCTTCCGCCGTATGCGGAACAGGAACTTCCCGAAACAACCGTGTCCGGTGAGGACCTGCGTCAGATGGAAGGTGAGGATGCCGTGGCGCCTCTCTAGCCACTCCTCAAAGAGGGGGCTTATCGCCACAATTGTGGCGTGCCCAGTTACACGTGTGCCTCGCACGACGATTGACAGCGACCACCTGACGTACTACTGCAGACTCAGCCTCCTCTATTCGCCCTTGGTCGCTAGCGCAGCTCTTTAACTAAAGGTCGTTGGAAGGCCAAACAAATTTGGTCGTAAACCATCATCTACACGGTTGTAAACCACCAAGGTCTCTGTCGGGACGCGGTTGGTGACCGTGTAGTAGGCGCTTAGCTTAGATTATAGGCAGTGAAAACCATAGTTAAGTAATTAGTCATTCGCCACATTCAAATCAACGCACTCAATTTACAAGCGGCTACAAATTGGCCTCCACTGTACGTTTTCTGATTCTAATTACATTTTCATCAGATATAGTATATATACTTTTGGAACAGACGAAAACGGAGCAAGCTAGTGAACGTGCTAAAAGACTTGGCATCAAGATCCCGGAATGAAAAAGGTACCATCAAGTTAATATTCAGGGATGCCAGACGTACGATAATTATCGTACATGTACGATAATTTCGACACCGATACGATGTGCGATACAATATGTATCATCGTACGCAAAAGTACATTAGAGGTATGAGGAACAGGGTGTAAAATTCACTCATACTCTATAGAAAAGGGAGGATATTATATAAGTCGATCGCGCGATAAACCCTAATTGCGCGGTGCAGGATTTTGTGTGACGATGCGCAGTTCGCATGTGGTGATGTAGATGCCGCCACGGTATGTTATCTAGTTTGCAACCATCCTTCGAAGTGGGATGAATGACTATTCAGCAAAAATAATATGACATAAACCAGAACAAGAAACAAACTTGCGACAAAACTTCTTTACTTTCAGCGTGAAGCGTAAAAACTCAATCAAAAGAATGCTGATATGGTAAAAGCAACTGAAAAAATGATGTTACTTTTTTAATTTCTTTTACATTTCACAATTTCCTAAACTGGGTGATAGACGTGCGAACTTAAAGTACGCGGTTTTTAAGTTCGCGAACTTACTCGGCTCGCCGCCTCGTTAGTGATACACGTGAAGCTTGGTCACACTGTATCCCGATGTTGTCGAATTTTCGGAACCAAACTAAACAAATATTACACAAATGTCGAAACAAAATGGTGGCTCGCTACTAGCGGCGATGACAGACGTACGAAATAACGAACCAAGGCGGACTACGAGCAAAATTTCAAACCTGCACGCGTAGCATGACAACCATAGAAACGGGTATTCTAAGAGTTTTGTCGATGGAAGAATAGACAAAATGATAGATTGTGATTGTTTATCTGTCATTTTGTCAATTCTTCCGTCGATAAAACCCGTTTCTATTGTGGTCTTATAACTCTTATAAGTAGGGTAAGCGTGCTGTTGGATCGCCGACGAACTTACTCAGCGGATTTAAAGTACGCGTTAGACGTGTACCTACTTTAAAACCGCTGAGTAAGTTCGTATAACACACGGCCGACAAAGGTCGCCGAACCATAAGTAGGTACGCGTACTTGCTCGCACGTCTATCACCCCTTTAAAATTCCTATCCTATTTCTAGTTTTGCGAACTAGCTACGCGTTCCGCGCGGCTCTGGGCAGTTGTTTTACGATAATTTTTCATCTGCTATGATTGGTTTCGGTCGGCACGGGTACGTTAACAGTACGTGACCGGTTAATAATGATAATGATGACTAATAATGATTATTATAATGATTGATGATTATTAACCGCTGGGCGACGAACATATTTTAAAATTCGTGATTAGTCTAAGGGGGGTATTACACTATCAAATATCTAGGATCATATATAGGATCCTATCTCACCTACATATATGACACCTAGGATCCTATCTGTGTATTACACTATCATATATCTAGGATCCTATTTTTTGTCTTAAGTGGTTGCAATCGTCTATTAAAACAAAATACTGAAGCCTTTCGGCACACAATATGACAAATAGAACTTTATAGAACACCGATGAAGCTAAAACAATGAACTTCCGGCCGCCTGGCAGCAGTTTGCTTTTATTTTTTGTACAGCAGTGTTGCCAACAATAATTTTAGAATTCCACTAAAGCATAGTGTGAACTTACGCTAAAATTTCGTTGTACAGACGCCAGCACATCAAGCTACTACAATCTGTCAAATTTATTTAATAGATTTTCAACTTTAGCACTACAGCATAAGGTTCAAGGTTGATTGCGAAAATTTGACAGTTTCGGGTAGCTTGACCTGCTGGCGTCTGTACTTACTTTTGATCCGTCAATAAAACTGACAATTTAGAATATGACAATAGCAGAACGGAAAAGGCAAAATCACATAATTTAACGGACGGATTTTGTATCGGGAAATTATGAAAGTAAACGTGAAAATTCAATACATATTATTCAATGTGGCAAGACCTGTTTCTATGATCCCATCTAACAACAAATGCCAAAAATCTTTGATCAAAGACGATTTGATTCATATGTTTGTATTACATTATCAAATAAATATGACTCATAGATCTGTGATCCTAGATATTTGATAGTGTAATACCCCCCTTATAATGATACCATAATTCTCATCTGGCAGCCCTGAAGTAATTCTAAAAATCAAAAATAACCGATCGAATCGTCAAGGATCAGTCGTTTTGTTTTGAAGATTTTGAATTTGAATGCAGCCAAAGATTTCTGAAAAATAATCATTTCTTAAATATTCCTTAAGCTATGTAAAGCACAGATTAAAGCTAATGTAAAGCCAAAGCTGCACTAGGTATTTTAAATGAGAATATTAAAAGTAGTGCAATTGTGAGAATTCTTCCACCATGGGGAAGGACTTTGACGAAGTACGAATTGGAAAAATCGATGACTGTAAGTAAATTTCATTACCTTTCTTGGTTTGGCTGGCAGCTATGTGAACTATAGCTAGTTCAAGGGATGAAAAACTCGAAAAACATTTACCACATTTATTACTGTTGACTCTTGTTCTATATTTTAATAGGCGACTCAGATATTCGCATGACTGGACAAGAAATGGACACTATAAGACAAAGAACTATTGCGTATGAATACTTATGTCGACTGGAAGAAGCTAAGACTTGGCTGGAAGCGTGTCTAAGGGAAAAACTCCCGCCAGCTACAGAGTTTGAAGAAAGTTTACGCAACGGAGTTTATTTGGCAAAATTGGGAAATTTTATTTCACCAGACTTGCTTCCTATGAATAAAATTTATGACATTGATCAAAAACGATTTAAGGTAAGAAAGTAGAGAATATTTGATTATGTACCTGTCATTGTATGTATTGTTATTGGAAAATTGGTTTTTCCATCCAAGGTTCTCTTAATTCTTAGACTGCTGCACAGTTAAGGCTTACACACAGGCTTACACCGCTTAAGTCGCCACAGTAACTACTATTCTTGTATGAGTGGTCAAAAGAAAACCTTACTTATCAGAGACTCAGAACAAATAAAAAACCAAGTCATAGCACTGCAAACAATACAGTGAAGCATGCCAAAACTACACCTCCGCTCTGTGTGTATACAAGCTCGCTCACACACATTTACAACCTCACTAAGCACACATGTTTATGGAACTTGCCTCATGTCACTGTTGACCGGGCTATGTCTTGGTTTTTGTCTGAGATCAGAGGTGCAAAAATTATTGAGCTTGTTTTGCTTGCTCTTGCATCCTAGGTTCTTTAAGTTAAATCACTACTTCACTACCAAACCTAAAATCGTACAACCTGTAAGTTTATATCCAATAAATTTCTATTACCCGTCTCTATTAAGTGTTGCCTTAACTTTGTACTGTTTGAATGATTTGATGAATACGAGATATAATAATATATATTATTTACTGTAATTCAAAGGTTAAACAAGAGAAGGTATACCATTTTTGGATGATACATTTTACTTTAGTGTTTGTTAATAATATTTCAGGTAATGGGACTTCAGTTCAAGCACACTGATAACATAAATAAATTTCTGCAAGTCCTGAAAAAGACAGAGCTACCTGTGGTAAATATTAATTTTGGAATATGTCAAATTTACCAATAATATATTATGTTTCAAGTTAAATTAATAATCGTTTGTTGCAGACCTTTCAGCCAGAGACTACTGATATATATGATAAAAAGAATATGCCAAGAGTAATTTACAGCATTCATGCTCTTAGTTCACATTTATTTAAGCTTGGAAAAGCCCCACTTATACATGATTTGTTTGGGAAAGCCATATTCACAGGTAATTTTCTTATTCTTTCTAATGATAATTTTTATTACATCCATTGGTACTAATTTATTTTTATTTTGGTTCTTTGTATAGATGAAGAATTAGACTCTATTTCAAAAGACTTGCAAAAATGTGAACACCCACTTCCAATGTTTCAAAAGATTGGAAACATTTTATCAAAAAATAATAGTGGGTATGATGGTGCCGCCATGCATTATGCTGTTATAGAGCTCAATAAACTTTTAGACTCAGACAACTCAATAACTTCAGCCATACTGAACCCACAACTGAAGTTAAAACATGTACAAAATAGACTTATAGATGAGTACAGGAAGGTTTTGAAATCTGCCAAATATGAAAAAGTGCAAGCAGCTCATAATCATTCGCTAAATGATAGCTACATTCCTGACGAGTATGATGAATTGCTAACTGTTGTTGAAATACAAGGACACATAACTGCTGTTAATTACAAATATTTATGGAAGAAAACATGTTCCTCATCCCAAAATGGTGATATTGTTGCTTTGGACAAAATATTTAAAGAAAATTGGGTGAAGACAAAGAATTACAACCCTAATAATCTAGATTTTTATTGTGATGTAGTAAAAGAAATAAATGAATACAATAAAGATGTTGATGTGGAGAGTGTTACAAATTGGCACAAAATATTCCAAAACATTATCAATGAAGGGAATCAGAAGGCTCTTGAACATACAGACCATAAAACAGCTATCAATGATGTCAACAGAGCTTTAGATGAGGGGACCCCTGAGGACTTGTATGTTGCATTGAATAATCGTCATTTAGAACTAAACTTCAAAATTAATAAGTATGCTGTACCACTTTTGTATGAAGAAATGAAATTAGAGAAGTTTGAATTAGAAAAGAGCTTAAATGAAAGTGAAATAGCAGCTTCAGTATCATATCTATTAGCAATTGCCTCTATATCCGAAGCTGTAGACCGAGGTGATGATACTGCTGTATGGAACTGCCTCAACTCCAAACAGTTACATCTGGAAGCATTGCGTCCGCATTGTCGCCGCCGGTACTTATCCGCTTTGGCAACAGCATTACAAGTGAAAATGAGAGAGCAATGTGCATGCCCATTGCTAACATTGGATGATATTAGAGACTCAATAGATATGGTCAACATGAAAGATGATGACAATGAGGAATGTAAGTATGCCCTATATTTGTAACCAGCTGTGCCCGCGGCTTCGCTCACGTGACTGGATTCTAATTAAATCTTGCGGTAAACTGTTGAGGAATACAGACATTGCAATATTCGATGACCAGAGCTGTAAGGAACATAGGTGCTAAATTTAAACAGAATCTATTGAGTCGTTTTTGGGTCAATCCAGAACATACATTCAGATAAATGGACAAAAATTCAGAAATCTATATTTTCGGCATCAGAATCGTTCCCGCACCTCAAAGCAATTGCTTTTTTTTTATATTCTATATGTACAGTATTGACTTCACTACTATTTTATTATAATAATGATAATAATTATGTATAGTTATAGGTTGTAAAACACTTTCTGGGACACCAAACGCCCATTGGCGTCATAACAATGAAACTTCTAGTGAAAGCGTAGTAGTTGTAGTAGAAACTTGTGTCTCGTTCCGTGTCCCAGATAGTGTTAAGCATGTCATTCTAGTAAAATTATTAGCTTTAGTGGCTTACTAAATACATATATTTTATTACAGTGGTATCAGTAATAGAACATGTCAATAAGGCAGTTATTGAAGAAGATTCAGACACTTTAATGATTTTATTGAAACATTCATGTTTGAAATTAAGCACATCCTTACAGAAGGAAGAAAGTCATCTCTATTTACGAATGCTAAAGAAAGTACTTATTCATAAGGAATCTCAAAACCTTTGGCTTGAAGATATTGTTGGGATAGTTAGTGAAGTTAATTCAGAATCTCAAAATGCTAAGGAACTCACTGAATCATTGGTTCAGTTAAATTTGGCAGTCATGAAAAATAATGTCGAAGAATTTGGGAATGCTCTTATGCAGCCTGTTTTATCTACTTCTGGGACAATTGAAAGCACTTGTAAAGATATTTATTTTCAAATGTTTTCTAAAGCCTTACAAAAGAGGGGTCATCACATTTGTCCATGGATTGTTTGCCATACAAATGCTGGTAATACTGTATACATTGATGTAGAATCATACACATACTGCTGGTCTACTCCTAAGGATTTTGTTCCTCACGCTCGTTACTTAACCAGAAAAGATATTAACGCCATCATTGAGAAAACTAACAAACACCATGTTAATAAATATATGCAGATGGTTATAGAGAAAGCTATTTTAAAACTTCAAGCCTATGGTAGAGGATACTTGTTCAGGAAAGCTATCATGGAAAGACTAGATTTTTTTAAAGATAATCAAGAGTACATAGTAAAAATCCAATCATGGTGGCGGAGGGTTACAGTTGAAAGAAAATATGGAACCTTGATAAAAATGAAAGCTATAGAAGCCAAATTAAAAAGGGAGAGGAAAGAAAACCCATTGGCGTGGTATAAAGTACAGGTATGATTCAGTTCTAGAAATTGTTGCCATCAGCTTATAAGAGAACATTTTGTGTTGCTCAATTTTGTTTTTTCTTGTATTTTATCTTGAATGTATTATTTCAGGAAAAGAAAATAATAAAAATTCAGGCTCTTTGGAGAGGACGTCGTGCACGCGAAGCTTTCACGTCTTTGTTTTACTCTAACAATCCTCCACTAAAAGTAGTTAAAAAGTTCATACCTATGTTGGATTTTTCTACTGAAGATTATGATAGAGAAATAGAGTTACAAACTCAGAAATCTGAAGTGGTTCAGTCAATTAGAAAAAATCAGGAACTATCTAAACAACTAGATGACATGGATTTAAAAATTGGACTTCTTGTTCAAAATCGCATCGCTTTACAGGAAGTAGCTGCTCACGGCTTAAAGTTAAATAATTTAGTTAAGCACAATTCAATGACAAAACTTGTTTTAGAAAAACGCCCTGATGGCAAAGGATCGTTGATGACAGTTTCAACAGCTGTAAAGGGGTTAAAATCACTGACCAAAGAAAGTAAAAGGCTTTTAGATGGGTACCAACATCTTTTTTATGAGCTACAAACAAATCCGACTTATTTGTCAAAGTTGCTGTTCTGTATACCACAAAACAAAACAAATTTCTTTTTACAAAATGTTGTTTTAAGTTTGTACAACTTTGGTGCATATGCTAGGGATGAGTATTTGTTGCTGAAACTATTTAGATTTACTCTGGAAGAAGAAATAAGCTGTAAGGTCGTCAAACCCTTTGATATTATAGCATCAACACCATTAGTGCTAAAAATGGCTGTGAGTCTATCAAGACAGCTGTCTGGATTGAACAGTTTGCAAACCATAATTGGACCACTTGTTAATAAGATGTTACAAGATAGAGATCTTAATATAGAAACTGGGCCTGTCGAAATTTACAAAGCATGGAGGAATGAAACTGAAATGAAAACTGGTCAAATATCGTGCGTAACTTTTTTTTAACTTATTCATTAACAATAATGTAATTTTTAACAATAAGTTACTGATTGATTTTATTATTTAATACATTTTCTTTATCTAGGAAACTGGCATACAATGTAACTCAAGAAGAAGCTCTAACTTATCCTGAAGTAAAAACACGGCTGGAGAAAGCTTTAACTCAACTCAAGACAATAGTTACGATGTTTCTGGATGAAATCATTCATTCCACTGAATTGTTGCCGTTTTGTATAACATACATGGCCCGAGTTTTACATAGAGCTCTTACTTCGAAATTTCCTCACACTCCTGAGAAAGACATTCTAAAGGTAAGTCGGAAGTATCTTTGTTGGTGTTATGTTTAAATACGATATTATCTATTTAATTATTTATCCGTGTCTTTATTCTTAAATCTTGCATTTCAGGTTATAGGAAATCTCGTTTATTACCAATTTCTAAATGCTGCCATAGTAGCTCCTGATGCATTCCACATTATCAATTTACCCAATGGTACTGGCCTAACTACAGATCAACGAAAAAATCTTGCATCAGTTGCCAAAATCCTACACTTTTCTGCAGCGAAAAAAGGTGTAAGTAATGCCAATTTTTTTTAAAGAAAGCTTTGCCGTAGTTTTTATTACTATTGTATTCTTATTGTATTTCTAATTCTTAAAAGTTTGGAGAGGAATCAAGTCATTTACGTTGCCTGAACTCGTTTATTGTGGAGTGTCATGAGAAAATGAAAGAGTTGTTCCGGCGTTGCTGCCGCGGGCCTACTCTTGAAGAATACTTCGCAGTCGATGAATATACAGAAGCCACAATGTTGCATCATCCACACATCTACATCACAGTTCAGGTACAGTATTGAACAAAAAACTTACTTTTTTTCTTTACTTATTAAAATCTTCAACATAACTGACGAAATGTGTGTGTACTATAGGAACACCTCTGCCTAACCCTACGGGGAAAACAAGCGTAATGTTATGTTATACAGGGTGCCAGGGACATCGACGCGAAAACTGTTACTATGGATTCAGTACAGGATTCTGAACCCTCCTGCGTTGAAATTTTTCGTCATGTATAAAAAAAATTTGCTCTTCCATATATTTTGATCGCGTAGATACTGCACTTTTCTATGAAACAGCAGATATTTTTTTTAATAACCGTTCTGAATCATGTACTGAATCCATGGTATCAGTTTTCGCGTCGACGTCCCTGCCACCTTGTATGTTATATTAATAAAATCCTTGCAATTAATCCATCAACACAGCCATACCCAGTCTACTGCTGGATATTGGTAGGCCTCTCGCAAGATGCATCACAACACCTGGTTCTCCGCCATCCGAGTCGCCTTTTTAAGGTCGCCTGCATGCATCTGCTGTATTTCCCTGGAGGGCATTCCATCCTACCTTTGTCGATAAGCTGTCTCTACTCGAGGAGTGAGGTCTTTAGGGTCCAACAGCCATCGGTCCTTCGACGGTCATGGCCTGCCTACTGCCACTTCAACCTATTAACTCTGTACTAAACTATGGCGATACTCTACTTCTTTTCCGGACATTTTCCTTCAAATAATCTGCGATCACAGTTCTCTCTAGCTGATCTACTTTGAATTTGTGGAATAACACGTAAGTAACACAGTCATGTCAGCGTGCAAGTCTCGACACCGCATGTCATTACGGGAAAAACACACTGGGTGAACACCTTCGTCTTCACACATTGATGCATTATATCGTATAGGCAAAGAAAAGACTGACAACCTAACTATCGGTCTTGTTTCTCGAACTTGTGTCTACCGAGCTGGATGACTTGCCCTAGATCAGGGATTCCCAACCGGTGTGGCGCGCACTCCTCGTGAGGAGTAGAGTGACCCATGCGGGGGCGCGGCGGCTCCAATAATAAAGTATAGATTTATTACATTTTATGTTCTCGGTATTAGAAAAGGTTTCTTAGTACTTACTTAGGTGTTGTAAAATGAGGTTCAGCTTTTCTGCATATGTCGACAAAATAAGTTTTTCTAGCTCTGTATGAATGGACTAAAGAAAACCGAACATATCCGAGGCGGCTTGCTACCATTTTACAAGTGAACCCCTGCCCTAGATGGATATTTTAAGTACGAGTATGTAGGTACTTACTCCTGACTAATAATAAACAATACATTTTTAGTGGTGAACACTAAAAATGTATTGTTTATTCATAGTTATATCAATCTTTCTGTTTTTAATATTCCATAATTTATGCATAATAATACAGTCTAGTAAATAGTACTAACTTTACTTTTAGGAAATTGTTGACACACACGCACTCCTAATTGAATATCAAGACATAATAGCTCCTGATCCTCGGGACCGACTTAACGACTTGCTGGATGATTTGGGCGATGTGCCCTCAGTCGCCCAGCTTGCATCCAGAGATGTTGATACAGTATGTATAACTAACTAACTTGTTGTTGTTGATAACTTGTTACTTTTATATTTGAATTGTCTCCAACCTGAGATCTATTCTGTTGTTGTAGCAAATGGGAGACACCACGGAAGAGAATGCAAGATTAGAGGTATGTTTGGCACTCACAAATAAGTTCCAGGCGCCTTCCGACGACATGACTGATTTAAACAAACTCTTCATTAAAACGAAGGAGTTGTGTGTGTCTATTATTCCATTTTTAAATGGTTAGTATACATTTTACTTCTACAATCAAAACGTGCAGGAAACTAAAGAGAAAGAGAAAGGATACTACAAAGGATTCTGTGTTTTAGGTGAACATCTTTTGGAAGCATTATGTATAGGCACTACAAAGACCCAGCAAGAGCAATATGCTGGAAGAATACAAAGACGTATCTATTCAGGTCAGGCTAGACAAGACGAAGCAATGACCTTGCGGGAGCATATAGCTAAACTGCGTAAGAATCTGCAAATGCTTGAAGACGAAGGGTATGTCACACGAGAAGATGGTTACCAGGCATTAGTGACTTCCATTGCGCTTGATCTATGTAATAAAGGCAAATATAGACAGGCGCAAAGAAGAGCTTTAGCGACACTGACGCGTACAAAACAAAGTTTACAAGAGAAAACAAAGTATTATGAAGAAAAATGTAAATCTTATGATCAGTATATAAAGTCTTGCCTTGCTAATCTACACACTGGAAAGAAGTAAGTATTACTGCACATGCTCATCATTATTATGTTTATATACGCATGCACATTTTTCTTTTTTATCTAGGTGTACTTCATAAAGCGAGATAACTAAATCTGAAAAAATATTGTATGTTAAAAAATCATAAATAAATAGTTACATCACCGTATGCAACAAGGATATTATGGTTATTCTCTCCATTCTGGAGATATAAGCATTAGCTCATTAGCTCTATTATTTTTATTTGCAAAAAAATAAAATTGTTGCCAATTTGCCTACCAGATTGTATCCTATGATATATTTATGTATAATTTTGGCTAATATGCCATTTCAAGCAAAATTCTGACACTTAAAATTTAAGCTCCTATGTCTTCGAGAACCTTTTTCGATCCACTACTGTCTCGACCCAGTGCTCGCGGTATGCGTTTGCACATTGCACAAGAGACAAATTCTCCAAATATGCTTGTTTTAAAAAGTTTTAGCAGTCTCAGTCAAAAAAAAAAAAATATTCATGAACATAATTATAATCTGAGAACTTGGTTGTTTACAAAACACATTTTTGAAAACTAATGTCGATACAAATGAACGGTAAACTAACTTCTTACCTAGACTTCAATCGAAAATATCTGTAATATGTACTTGACAACAACGTTAGTTAAATTAATAACAATAACGTTTCATATTAGACGACACGGTTGGCGCAGTGATTGAGTGATCGACTGCTGCGCAACGTGTCGCGGGTTCAATCCCCGCACGGAACAAATATTTGTATGATCTGCAAGTAGTTGTTCCGGGTCTGGGTGTTAGTGTATGTGAGTTTCTATGTTTGTAAACGCACCCACGATACAAGAAGAAATTCTTAGTGTGGGGCAACGTTTAAAAAAAAAAAAAAAAATTTGAATGCAGAACTTGTTTTTTATCTTCTATTGCTCAACTCTTTCCTGAGTAAATAGTTACTTAATATTTTGGAATAAATTATAAGGTTTGTGTTATTTCTATAATTTCTACGTAGTTTAGTGACCGTGCTTTAGGTCTTTTCGGTGCCTTAATGACGATAAAATGACATGTATTCAATATTTACAGAAGCGTTCATGCTTGCTTGAGAAGATCAGGGAAGGACATGCAGAAACTGAAATCAAAATTGACTGTGAAGTATTCTGGTGCCAAGTTGTTAGAGAGGGGTGTTCTCTTGGAAATAGATGGACTGTCATCATCTCAATTTAAAAACGTCCAATTTGACATTACCCCAACAGACCACAATGGAGTCTTCACTATTAAAGGAAAATTTATGGGTGTCGAGATGGAAACCATTGAAGTTGATATACAAGATCTGCTTCAAAAACAGTATGAAGGTTGTGCTATTATGGACATGTTTGGAAAAGCAAAAATTAATGTAAACCTACTAATATTCTTATTAAATAGTAAGTTTTATGGTAAGTCCTAACTGTACTTAATTTTATGATACTGAGGCGTGGACAAAACTAAATCACTGAATGAAATGCTCGAGCGGCCACTGCACAGAAGGTGGTTATTCTGTAGTTTTTTCACCATAAAAATTGACTATGTTTTATAATATCAGTGATAATTGCGCCCGCACTTTTCCGGTCTCATAGCTCCTATTTGTCTTTGAGTATTGAGCATAATTATTATAACTATATTAATAATATTAGACTCGACTAGACTCGGAAGCCATAAGCACTTAAGTCAAATCTTAAAAACTTTGACTTAAGTGCTTATGGCTTCCGAGTCTAGATTATGTATTTCTTAAATTAGTTACGGGATTTTTACTTGACGGAAAACTCAAATTAACCACTAGTAACTTCACCAGTGAGACGAGTATGGTGTAATATGAACTGCTTAGATGCGTTCCTACGTTATGATGCTGATAATTAGAAACCGAATGTATGTGAAGAATGCTAGAACCAACGCAGGGACCAATCAGTCCCGTGATAGCATTTGAATAATAATGTTGTAATTTTAACCCGGCTGTTTTGATGAAATTCATCAATCTCGGAGATTTCGCCAACTTGAAACGAGGCAGTCGGAGCGATAATTAGCGATTTGTGTGATTTTTTTTGGGAATTATAAAAACAGTATGGTTTTAGAAAACTTTCAGTAAACAATCAATGTACGACATTAGTTTGCTTGTTGACTGAGCTGCAATTTGCAAGGAACGTAAGATAAATTAAATTTCGCGGGCTACATCGGTTTACTTAGTAATTTTAAAGTCCTTTAGTTACGCTAGTTTTAGTTGTTTATAGTTACTTACTTTGAACTATTCTATGTATGTGCGAGTTTATGTAAACCTGTGCGACTTTGTTTTTGTTTTGTGTTGAAATCCCGCCCTATCAAGAACATTGAGAGCATTATATATGCCGAATTGCCGACTATGCATGTGTTTTCCGTTATTAGCTAATAAAAACCTGTTTTACATACCAAATGATCAAAATTTTAATGAAGTATTAAAATACCAAATATTGTTAATATTTATTGGGTACCTGTAAAGTATTGTGACACGTTTCTCACTACATCATTGGTATTTACCTAATTAAGTTAATGTATTTTTTAGTAGGTATTAATAATAATAATTAGTATGTAAATCTTTATTAAGCCATGTTCGACTTTGAAATATTATTGCAATGTAATGACTTCTAATTAAACAGTGTGCTCGATTGATAATATGTCGCTTTAAACACGATTTTCCATTATTGTTAAAACAAGACTGGTACAAAGTGTTTTATCAGTGTAACTTAAGTTTTCAAAATCCTTGTTCTGCATTCTGTCTACTGCACTTAAAATCTTTCTTTTTCATTCAAATATTCACTTGAGAATTTATGTAATAAAATAAAACTGTGATAAACCATTGAATTATGAATTCGCTATGACATTTTACAATTTTACCCTCGATTATTAATGTAATTGTGTAAATTATTATCAATTTAATTACCTATTCTATAATCATAATTATTTTCTAATAAATGAGGCTAACATTACAAAAATTTTGTTTTTCTTTGCGATATATTTTTAACACTAGCAACATTTTTCCAACCGTCAAAACTACACTAAATTATCAAACTTATCTGTAGGTACAGTCTGTGTCAGTTGATAGGATCTGATAAAACGAATAGATAGTTATTTATTTTACCGATATCATGATTTCTGATCACAATGCGGCGCGTTACAAAAAAACTGTTGATATTTCTTTTAGGTGTACTATTCACAGCAATTTATTGTGAATATCTCATTTACTATGTAGTTGCTTTACAGGTAAATATGCAACACTTATTTTTTATTTACGAAAACTTATTTTGTGTGTGTTACGTCAGCGGAATGTTGTCGCTTTTCAGAATTTCGGCTTGACAGATAATTAGTACCCCATCTCGTGTAAATGTGCCCGAAGTTTAGAATTTGTGCGTCCAGCTGATCCAAAGATATTCACGAAAAACAGATTCCACTGGAGTAACGTTACCCCAACGTCATGTTTTTTAACCGGTAGTCGTAGCTGAGTACAAACTAGCTACTTAGTTGGTTTCTCATTGAAGCGCAAGGATCGATTTTAGGATTTTTGAAAATCAATTTCTTGTTTTCCAACGGTGTCGATTATAGAAAAAATTAAATTGCACATCATAAGCACAAATTAAGACCCACCGTAGTAAAACAAATCATAGTTGTATGTCATGCCGTTTGAGAGGTACAGCAATTTGCTAAACGTTACCCCAAGCGGCATCTTGAATAACTGAAACCTCAAGACGGCCGCACAAATTTCATTTTTTGGGCACAATTAGGCACAAATGTGATCTATCTAAGTAGCTAGTTTGTACTCAGCTACGACCAACGGTTAAAAAACATGGCGCTGGGGTAACGTTACTCCAGCGGAATCTGTTTTTCGTGAATATCTTTGGATTGGCTGGAAACACAAATTCTAAATTTCGGGCACATTTACACGAGATGGGGTAGGTACTAATTATCAGTCAAGCCGAAATCCTGAAAAGCGACAACATTCCGCTGACGTAACGCACACTATTTTGTTGTTTCTTTGTGGTTATTGTATTTTAAAATAATTTTGCATTACAGTGCTCTTGGCCTGTTTTAGAGCAGCCACACAGTGATAAGCAGTCGCTGAAAGCATTTATCTTATCTGATACACATTTACTGGGTCCACGGAAAGGGCACTGGCTGGACAAATGGAGACGAGAGTGGCAGATGCATCAAGCGTTTCAAGCAATCATGCTTATACATAAACCAGATGTGGTATTTGTATTAGGTAAAGATAAATAGTAAATTATTAATATTAGTTGTTTCGTTACGAGTTAGCAGTTGAGGTTTTTGTAGTACTTAACTTACCATGATTTTCCTGAAATTATCACTGTTTTGAGTTAAGTATACTTACCATTTATTTATTTCGTAATGAATGCCATATAAACATTCATAAATATAAATATTAGCTAGTTTGGGCCTGCAAATTGAACTGTATAAACAAATTTAATTAAAAAATCCATACAGAAAATAGACTGGTTCATTTGTTAAACCCTAATATTCTTAATGCATCATGCATAATTTTTTACAGCTGTAAGTAAGATGTTCCATAATGCTATGTAATGTATGTTCTTCATTATTTTATTTGTTTTGTTTTCAGGAGATCTTTTCGATGAAGGCGAGTGGAGTAATGATCAACAATTTATGAATTATGTAGACCGCTTTCACCAATTGTTCCCAGTACCTAATGATACTCTAATGCACGTTGTTGCTGGAAATCATGATATAGGCTTCCATAATCTGTAAAGTATTACTTGAATGTCAGATAACCCAGAATTAGTAAAATGCTTTAAAATATTGAAAGCTTTGCATGATAAACACTGCTAATTGTTATACTCAGCACTGCAAAAATACTTTAATTTACTTACTTCCTTTTTTTATATTAACACGTATACAGGGTGGATTTTTGAGAAGGGGCAGCAAGGACAGTTACGTTCACTGTTGTAGCTACAGCAAAACGTAACTAAAAAAAAATTTGCGACCGTAACAAATATGGCTTTACATAATTATAAATCATTACAATAAGCAATACAACTCCATAAGTAAGCACAATCGTCAAATGTCATGATTTCATGAAATAGTCATTCAATGCGATTCACTGATGTATGTCACAACATTTTATTTTATTTGATTTTGTGAGTTTTTCATGTTAGCCTATCTTTTACTACTTACTTTAATTTATTCTGTTAATTTATTAAAACGGACACACACTTCCCTGTCTTTATTATTCTAGCGTATGTCACTCGTGGTTTGCAGCTGAAAATCAGCGTCAGGTGGTACACTTTGTGTTGCCATCTGACATTTATGCTGAGCTGAGGCCCTATTGGCATTATAATCATTGCTTTCTGTATTTTTTTAGTTATATGGTGTATTTTTATGCTGTATTGCCAATAAACGCATTTTTCTTTCTTTCTTTTATGAACTTGGAGAGTTGTATGGATAATTTTTATGATTACAATTCTATAAATAAACATTTGATACGACCGCAAATCATATTTAGATCAACATACAACATGATACTGACCTGCAAATTGCAAAAAACTTAAGAAAATTTGAAATTCGCGGGCTACCTTGACGCTTTCGCCTTAAGAGACAGTCCTTAACTTTTTCAGACATTTTGATCGGCATACACAGATTTTGAAAAAAAATACAGTTAGCAAGAATATGAGCAGTTTTCACAAAAACCTTTTATTAATGCCAATCGATGCTCTTTTTTAAAAGGATCAAAAAACTAGCGGACCAACTAAGGTTTGAGTACAAGAAAAGTCAGGATTCGCAAAAAACTTATCCCTTACATTTCGTAGGAAATGAGACTCCAACCTACGTTTCACGATGGCCGAAAAAAATTAAAAAAGATAGAATTTCGAACGAGTGCGTTATAATTTTGTTGATCTGAGAACAACATTTTGGTAATTGCTTATGAAAAAACCTTTACAATGCATTTGCTCGAAAAGAGCCTTTTCCAAGCAGTAAATTAGCGCGGAAAGTGTCAATTTTTTTCACTAGTGCTTTTTACTTTTCTGTTTTTTTTTTTGAGTTTTTATTATTTGAGAAAAGTTTTACAAATCAGATGATGATGATAACGATGACGATGGCTAAGGCGATGGCGATGACGACATCGATGACGATGGCGATGGCAATGGCGGAGTCAAAGTCAAAGTCGAAGTCGGAAGTCGCAGTCGAAGTCGAAGTCATGAATGTTGTTTTTATCATTTATATACGTCGTCACTATGTTAGATGTTACACATCATCGTAAGGCTCACTCGATTTTTTTTTTTTTTCTCACATTGCATAGTAAAACGTATGATATACACGTGCGTAAGATGATTTCCGCACTTATAGCATAAATAACTATTTCCATACAAATGTTTATTTTAAATTTCTGATTTTTGAAGCGTCGGAAATCACAAGGAACAAACCATCTTGTTCTCAAAGGAAATAAAATTATAACGCGTATTCGTTCGAAGTTATTTTTTTTTGTTTATTTTCAACTAGTCAGTCCATCACAAAAAAACTAAGTTGGAGTTTTTCCTACCTCAAATATGGAAAAAGTTTTATGAGATTTTTGACTTCTCTGGTACTCAAACCTCAACTGGTCCGATAGATTTTTTTCATCCTTATAAGAAAAAGGATCGCTTGTCATTGTTTTTGTGAACATTTTCTATTTTCTTGCTGACCCCATTTTTTTCAAAATCTGTGAATGTAGATCAAAATTTCTTAAAAAGTCAAGGACAGTCTCCTAAGACCGTTATCCTGTAGGTGCAACGGTTAAGGTGGCTGTCCTTGCTTCATCAAAAATTCACGCTGTGTCTGCAGAATTCCTAATATCTTGTATTTTATTTATTTTTTTAGCATAAGAAGGGGTTCAGCTCACAGATTCTCAAAACTACTGAATTCTTCATCAGTTCAGTTTATAAGTTTAAAAGAAAATCATTTTGTTTTAATTAATTCAATGGCAATGGAAGGCGACTCCTGTAATCTATGCACTAAGGCTAGAAACTACATTGTTAAAGTTTCAGGTAGGTAAAATAATACATAATTTTCCAAACTGTCATCATCGTCTGCCTAGCCTTTTCTCAAATATGTTGGGGTCGGATCCAGTCTAACCGGATGCAGCTGAATACCAGTATTTTACATGGAGCGACTGCCTATCTGACCTCCACAACCTAGTTACTGGGTAACACGATACCCCTTGGTAAGACTGAGACTTTTGGGCTTCTAACTACCCGTAACGACTGTCAAAGATCTACACGTGCTTTCTGGGACACGGAAACGCACGGGCAAGACGGACCATCCGCGGCTAGCGAAGCTTAACCTGATCGTTCGACCCGTGCGGCTGTTATTACTTAGCCACAAGCCCCTTTGCACAATTTTCCAAACGGTGATGCATAAAATACATCGCAGAAAAAAAAATTGAAGCAAAATACGAGATCGTGAGGAATCACGATTCCGTATTTTGCTTCTAATTTTTAAGAAATATATCAAATTAATCCCGATAGTTTCTTCGTGGCCTTAACCTTGTCGTACTAGCTGGCCGCTAGGCGCACCAGCTAACTCTGTGCTATCTGGGGCCACAGTTTGATCAGCATTCGGACAAAATCGGGAAACCTTAGAGTTGGATAGAATAGGCCAGCAAAAAAAGTGTGTAAAGATGAGTAGAATTTAATTATGTGTTTTTCTTCTAGGAGTATTGAAATGTGCAGAAAATCCCAAGTTTTGTTATGATGGTATCCTGAAAGTTAAATATAGTAGACCAATACTTATGCAGGTGCGTTTATTACATACAGATAATGAGACAGAATCCAATTTAATTAAACTAGAATCCCCGAAGGGTTAGGCAGAGGTATCGTACACCCTCATTTCGCCAAATAACTTTCAGTCCCATGTACTAGGGGGCGAGCCTATTTGCCATCTACCGGGCGCAAACCTAGACTCCGAGCTGGTACTGAGTTGTCTGATGGAAAACCCAATAATACATTGCCTGACCTGGGAATCGAACTCAGGACCTCATGCTCAACAATAGCGCTTGCGATCACGAGACAACGAGGCACACCACACTAACTAACCAAACAAACTAGAAACATTCTGTCTGTATAATTGTGATTACTTTTAATTTCAGCATTTTCCGCTGTTCCGTGTGTCAGACGCGGTGTGTACCGAGCCAGATGCACCGCCTCTACCTGAACGAAATAAGCCCTTTCGCGTTAAAATTGACGCACTATCTAAACAAGCTACAGAATACCTTGTTTCTAAAATCAAGCCCAAAGTTGTGTTTGGCGGTCACACACATCATGGTTGCTTGCAACATCATGTCTATGAGAGACCAGACACATTGGAATTTTATGAATATTCGGTACCGTCTTTCTCATGGAGGAATAGAGCTGATCCCAAATATATGCTGGTAAGTTAATAATCTGACTGTTTTTACACTAAATAAAATACTAAGCAATTATTAAAAACATGTCATCATTTTAGGTGACCTTTACACCAAGTGATTACTCAGTACACAAATGTGAGGTGCCTAAGGAAACCACGATAGCAATAACAGCTGTGCTAATGCTGTTCTCGGTGATATGGTTGACCACACGACGACGACTTTTTGGTAGATGAGGTGCTAAGTAAAACAAAAAGACATTGTAAATTAATCTCATGATTATATTTGACAATAAATATTTTTGACAAGATAGAGCACTTTGTACATTGACAACTGGACAATTTCAGTTGAAATCATTACATACAATTACTTCTATAACAAATTATCACAAAGACCTACCTGCTAATGTAAACATATTTCGGCCGTCCACAATAAGTTATAAATACATTATGGAAGCATAATAGAGGTAGATAAAACATAGAGATTCTTTCATTAACTAAAAATAACGAATACTGATATTGGTAATGTAATGGGGAGGTTTTTTTTGTAACATACATTGAAAAATTAAAACAATTATTAATCGTTGTAAAAAGTAAGTAGATGAGCAACCTTAACATAAGTATGTATATTGTACTTGAACCTTTCATTTAACATTTTTATAAACTATCGCTGGAGTACCTAACACTTACAACTAAAATCAGTCTATGAAACTCTTATATGAGTTTTGTATTATCAAAGGTACATTATATTCTACTGAGCATTATCGCCTATCAGTATACATTACATCATGAACTCTGCTACATCTCAAATTTCACTCAACACCAAAGTTACCAAGTAAAGGCACTTTTTGACAAGTATCTAAGGCCGCGTTTAAATTACTCTCAACTAACCCTAGTGCAGTCTACTGCTGAACATAGGCCTCTCCTAAATTGCTCCACATGCTGACTTTAATCAAAAATAGGTAATGTTGGAGTGTAGCATACATATCAGCTACTAAATATAATGTAAGTAGAGCAGACAAAAACAGTAAATCATAATAATCTTCATTGAATTGGCTTAGCTCTAATATGACAATACTGGGTTAGTTTAATCAGTGGTAAAAATAATAAGTCTATTCACAGATTTATATAGTGCAGAGAAATTATATAGTAAGGTACTAATTAGGCTGGGATTTTTAATACTAATAGACGGCAAACATTTTGACCGTCTTATTTGAGAAATAAATGTCACAAATTCGTTACTTTTTTTTTAAGTTGCTTTCAAACAGCGTTTGGTAACTGAACAATAAAAATAAAATCCTAGCATAAACACACGAACAAACATACTCAGCACGTGAGCAGGACAAAACCGTCACCGAAAATGCCCTTTCTTAAATTCTATAAGAATATTATTTGTAATACTCTGGGTTGTTGCGTTGTATGCGCTTGCGCGGGTAGGTCGTGCGAGCGAGAGCGCGCGGGACGCGTGTGCGTCGCTCGCGGCGGCCGCGGCATCTGCGTCTGCTTCTGATGGTATCCAGTGTTCGCGTGGCGCGCCGAGGAACAAATCACAGCATGCAGGTAACGGTCGTACCTACATAGATGTGAATCGCCGCCGCTTGCGAGATCTAGGTATCCGTTTACAGAATTGTCATATTTCTTTTTTTGGAATGCATTTATTGGCTTCTCACTGACCGTATAAGATCTATTTCGAAGCTTTTGATATTTGTTTGTAACTTCTTCTTCAATAGTAGCAGGTTCACAGGGCTTCCTGTAAAAAAGAAAAGATAGTGGTTACGTACAAGAAAAAGGTAGCTGATATTGAAGTTATTGAAAACAACCCCAATAAAAAAATCGAGTGGGTCGTTCATTATTACGTGAGGCGATTTTGGCGATTTTTGAATTACTTAAGACTAGTATTTCTCTCTCTGTCTCTTTATATTTTTATATTCGAGTGTGTGTGTGCGAATATTTTATTACCATTCTTTCATATCTTCTTCATTTTGTTACTCTCAAACGTTGTTAATTTATTTAATTGTACCCTTCGATCAATAATGTTATTGATCAAAGATTGTACCTGTTATTTATTAATACGTCCTCTCGTTATTGTGTAGCATTTAGCCATATTTTAGTGGAGAAACATGTTTTACTTAATTTAACAGTTTCTTGTTTCAGTGTCTCGTTTCTAACAGTTTATTGCCGAAAAAAAATTACGTTATATTTGCCTTCCACAAATGATCACATATACACACATCAACACGGTCTAGGGATATTTTTAAAAAAGCGAATTACTATCAATGTGTTAATTATTTATATGACATGTATATATTTAAAAGATACGTTATTTAATATTCTACCATTTTTTAATAATGGTTAAGGTACTTCGATTAAAATTTCAGGATTTTATGGAAAAAAAATGAAGCATAGACGGAAACCGTATATGAATTAACTTTTAATTTATGAGTAAAAACTGAAAAAAATAGAAAAATCATTTAATTTGTGTTTATAAACTTGAAGTTAGTAGTCTGAGAAAGCGCCCATGATGTTCATAACACATCGGCAACGATTCGGCATGCTCAGAACAAGGTTGTCAATGTCTTGCTGCGGAATATTGTCCCATGTCCTTCTGAGGTGCGCAAAAAGTTGATCTTCTGTAGCCAGATTTTCAGGAAATTCCTTCAGAGCTCTTCTTTGCAGCATATCCCACGCATGCTCAATGGGATTTAGATCTGGCGATTGAGCAGGCCAGTCTAAGGCCCTAACATTGTGTGTATGTAACCAAGCTGCTACCGTTCTCGCCGTGTGTGCCCGGGCATTGTCGTGCATGAGCAGGAAATCTTGCCCCATTTGTGTTCTGTGGGGCAAGATTACGGGCCCCAGCACCTGTTGGACGTATCGTTCTGCCATCATATTGCCCCGCACCCAAACGAGATCCGTCCGTCCTCCAAGACGAATTCCTGCCCAAACCATAATTGTTCCTCCTTGGTATGGGTGAACTTCCTGAGGGTTATGAAGACGGCTCCATCGTCCAGGAACTCACCAAACACACGTCCTTCGTGAATCTGGATGGAAGCCGAACCTGGATTAATCCGTGAACAGCACATTGGACCATTGCTCACGGCCCCAGTCCACGTGGTTCCGAACCCATTCTAATCGTCGTCCACGATTGCCTCTCCGCAAAGGTGGGACCCGGAGTGGTCTACGAGAGCGTAGATTGCTTTCATGCAGTCGCCTTCTTACAGTTTGGTCACTCACAAGCACTTGGTGTTCCACTCGCAGCCTTTGGACCAATTGAGTCGCCGTTGCATTTGGTTGAGCTCGCGCAGTAATTTGCAAAAATCGGTCTTGTCTGGGGGTAGTGATGCGACTTGGGCCCCGGTGCCTCTCCGCTACTTCACCTGTGGCACGATAGCGTGTCCACAATCTTGAAATTACATTGTGGTGGGTCCCTATGGCCTCAGCAACATTACGCTGAACAGACCCAGCTTCCAGCATTCCCACAGCTCGTAACATCTCCGCCCTCGTCAAATGTTGGCGTTGCATGGCTACAATACCTCAATTTTAACTTTATCTTTCGTTTAAAAATGAAAAAAAACTGTAACTAAATGTAATTCGTATTGTTTTCTAAATTTCGCACAAATGAAAATACCCTCTCCTACACATCAAGACATTTTTATGCCACCGAAACAAAAGAATTTTCAAAAATTTGAATTTGGAATTTGTCTGAGATAAATTACAAACAAATCGGTGTATAAAAGATTCCAATGCGGCTAGTACTTTTCGAGTTATTTAATTGAGTATGAAATATCCCTAGACCGTGTTGATGTGTGTATTTGCCTCCATCATGGCGGCAGAATGGATGGAATCATAAAATCAGATATTACAGCCGAGCTGTCCGTAGTAATATATTTATGATCATGACTGCACTGTAATTATAATTAAATTATTAAAAAAAAATGGAACATACCTTGAGGCTTGGAAGCTCATATGGTTTTTTTCCATGTTAGCTTGAATTATTTCTAGTAATTCGCGTCTTTGTAAACTTCCGGACCGTTTTTTAGTATGTTTTCGTTCCCGATGTTCTCTACGTGGTTGACGGTGGGCTCGGGATTGAAGGTATGTGGTTTGTCTTGGTGAACTGTTAACTGGTCTTCGGTCGCCTGAACATGATGACTTTGAAGAAATGTCATCATCAGGTGAAAGTCTCCCTCTTTGTTCGTCCTCGCTGTGATCGATGCAGTCAGGCGGCGGTGCATTAGCAGCGGACGAATACTCTCTACGTCGACGTCGCCGGGCTTCTCGCCTCTCTCGGTGGCTTCTACTTTTGCCATCTTCTGGCACCACTGTTAGCCGCACTTGAATTGTTTTTGACCCATAGTGCGGCACTGTCACTGATTTTCCTATAGATTCGTATATTGTGGACACGATACCGGCTATGTCCTGTAAATAAAACATTAAGGTTAACAAATGTAATCAACAATCGTAGTTTTAATTATTATTTTTCTAGGCGCGTATTCAAAACTACTTACGTCCTTGGTCATGCGGCCATGTCCATCGAGGTCATAGAGTGTAAAGGAGAACTGCAGCGGCTGTTGTTTAGAAGGTTCTGGATGCTGCAGCTCTACATCACACGTCAGCTCCTAAAAAAAAGAAAAATGTTCGTTAGCTACTTTTGGATATATGTACTTATGTAAAATCTTGACATCTTATCTTCGGTTCTACTCCACCCTATAGTCAGGGCCTAAGGACGAGTAGAACTATAGGCGCGCGTAGGCTTAAAATATGTAATTATCGTTAAAATTAAAATATTTTCAGTAAAATATGTACGTTTTGTCTGGTGGTGGGTGATTGCTCAGCTCAGTGGCGTGGTCGTGGTTTGGGGTGCGGGCGGTGTGGGTAGGATAGCGAGTAGGTATGAAAAGCAACGCGTAAACGATATGAATGTAAATTAGTAACTAGGTATATTATACAAAAAAATATATAAATTTTAATTTGCAGGTTTAAAAAACTTGCAATTTACACATACATACATATACTCACGCCTTTTTCCCATGGGGGCAGGCAGAAACTACAGAACGCCACCTACCTCGACCTACTACGATCGACCGATCTTCCAAACTTGCTATTTATTTGTTTTATAGTAAGAAGTACCTTCTTACTATAAACAAATAAATTGGAAAGCAAAATATAAATACCGTCCAAGGTCGCCGATGATTTAATAGTTATTCATGCTATAAGTGCGGAAGGTAGGTGTCTCGTGTCGACTCGTGTCGACTTATACACTCGCTCGCTACGCTCGCTCGTGAATAAGATGCCACTCATCGGAAATCATCTTACGCACGTGTATCATACAACGTTTTACTATGCATTGTGCGAAAAAATTAAAAAAAACGAGCGAGCCTTAACGGTAGTCGCCTATGATGTACACATCATAGGCGACTATCTACCATCTACATATTACGACGTATAAATGATAAAAACAACATTCATGACTTCGACTTCGACTTTGACTTTGAATTTGACTTTGAATTTGAATTTGACTTTGACTCCGCCATTGCCATCGCCATCGTCACCGTCATCGATATCGCCATTGTCATCGCCATCGCCTTCGCCATCGTCATCGTTATCATCATCATCTGATTTGTAAAACTTTTCTCAAATAATAAAAACTCTTTGCAACGGGCTGACGACGACGGCCACAAAAATTAAAAAAAAACAGAAAAGTAAAAAGCAGTAGTGAAAAAATGTGACACTTTCCGATCTAATTTACTGCTTGGAAAAGGCTCTTTTCGAGCAAATGCATTGTAAAATAATATATGTATAGAAATGACAATGAACCGTATTTAACACGCCTTATCCGGTAAAATTACGTTATTTTGAATACTAGCGATTAAAAATAACGTAATTTTACCGGTTATGGCCCGCGCCGATAGTACCAACATATCTAATTAAACCATTTTTAATAAGATATCATCACCGAGCGCTGTAGACTGATTTAGCTTTTATTCAGTAATCTGAAAGAGGATGTCTATTCAATAGTTATTTAGTGGTCAGAGTAATCACTTCCTTTACCGTTTCTTTATTGGATTATGGACGAAAGGTTATGTTGTAGTAGATAACCCAGTGGCGCCGGACATAACGCGCGTGGCGGCTGACTAGTTAGGCGGACGTCCTTATCTCCTCACGCTATTAAAGGAAACTAGCACTGCCTCTAGTTTACAGCCGAGCAAGGTAAAGTCGGGCCGCCCGATCTGGCCTCTACAATTAAACTTCACGCACGTTTCAGTGTGAATAGGGGACGAGGCATAACATTGACGACTGAAACATACCTACTAGCTACAAAATTTTAATGTTTTTTCTACAATGAAATATTTCATTTAAGTCCATTGCAATGCGAAACAAGTAGGTGCTTTATTTTTTTTATAGTCACTAAAATCTGTTTTAAGCTAATACTTTATTACGTTTTTTTTCTAATACTCGTATTTTATTAAGTTTCGCAGACAAGCGTTTATTTTCCTAGGCTATAACAACAACATCGAATTTACTGTCCAACCCAGGGGATCTACTCCCTTCGCGAAATCCGTATTTGCGTCCGAAGTTACGAGCGATACATACGTCGTCGCCTCACCTACGTTATGTCCGTAAATGAGACGGAGTACGGAGCTCCCCTGTACCTCCGGACACCACGCTCAGCCATCTCGCTTGCAACCACTAGACGACGAGGCAGTCATGATGTCAACATGATTATGTAGATTGTAAAGACATGAATTTGATTAAATCTTAAGTCACGACTTGCTTGGTTACTAATCGCCACTTTCTAATTCCCATACACGCATGGGTGGCTAGCGCCTGGGTTACAACTAAAACGTACTAAAGTAACAAATGATTTCTTACAATTTCTGTTTGCGAGTGATTTTTTCATTGAAGCTCATAATTTCTGGCGAAAAAAATGGGTCGCAAAGCCGACTGATTCGTGTCATTTTACGGTGGATGAAACTAGCTCCAATCAGCTTATTTTACCTGGCCTAAAAATGGCTTTAAGTAACACAAAAATATAAGCCGAAGATAAAAAAAAGTAATTCTATGGGTAGAAGTTAATCGTCTCTCAGATCTAGTTTCGAGACATAATATTAAATCGCGTTGAAAGAAGCATAAGACTTCATTCGAAGAAGCGCTCAATACCGAATAGCATAAACAGCCTGTAGGTAACGTTCACTGCTGGAACATAGCCACAGGTCTCCTCTTTGTGCGAGGGAGTAGGCCATAATCCACCACGCGGGCCCAATGCGGGTTGGTCTTGGTACCTACTAAATACAAATGCTAAAATGACAGTCATGGCTAAGCGCTGATCTCTAAGATTGGTTGCTACCACAAAGCACGGAGGCCCCCCGGCGGCCGCTGCTACGAGCCGATGATTCCATGCTCTGTGGTAGCCACCTATGAAAAGCGTAGCTACTCAAACAAAAGCTTCTAATCTGGTAGTGCGTAGGTCGTTTGCATTCAATAAATATTCGACTACCTACGTGCTACATTGACCGCTATAAATTATGTATTTTATTGACTGAATGTGTGATTTACCTCAAATCGTAATCTAGGTTGTTTATCATCATTGTTCTCCTTCGCCGGGGTGGGTGACGGTGGTGGTTTGTAGGAAGGTTCGTGCGAGGAGCGCGGCGGCGGCGTAGGCGGTGTGGTCGGCCGCAGCAAGGCCCGTGCCTCGCTTGGCAACAGGTCGGGGGGCGCAGAGCACTGGGAAGCGGCTCGTCCCACCAACTCCTCGGTGTCCGTCCGCTCGCTCTCCGTACCAACTGAAAAATAAAAGAGGTTGGTAAGTTTCACTGAGTTTTAAATATTATTGGCGCCCAAATGTAGTTAGAGGTAAATACATTGTTACGGAGATGTGCTCTGGGACTGCCGGGCTGGGCCAGAGTAAGGCCCGGACTCTACCAAAGCGGAGAGGAGAGGAGAGATGTGTTTTAAACAACCAATAGAATTTCGTCACACATCTCGTCTCCACTCGGCTTCAGTGGATACCACTGAGTGGAGATTGTATGGCGCGATCGAAGCGGAGATGTGAGCTGTGCCGCGCAAGCTTGCGACGACGGCGCGCAGCTGAGACAAGAAGAGATGTGAGCGGCGTGCAGTGAGCGGTCAACATCCAACGCTCGCCGCACGCAGCTCAGGTCCGCTCTAGCCAGCGCACATCTCCGCTCTAGCCAGCAAAAAATTCCGCTCCAGTCTAGCTAGTAAGCGTCTCCGCACAGTTTCGGTGGATACACCCTAGCTGAAAAAAATCTCTTCTCGTCTCTGCTTCGGACATCTCCGCATATCTCCGCTTTCGTGGAGTCCGGGCCATGTTTCTGGGTTGTTTGTTTTGGGTTCTTGTTTTGGAATCTTATTTTTCGACGATCAAAAAACCGTTTTTTTTTTAGAGTAGATTATGAAAAATCCTTACCGAACATTACACAACAAGAATTCTCAATTTTAAACATATCGGAAAATTAAATCCAGTCGCCCTTTGCAAATCTTCACTAAAATCGGTCCACAAGTTTTGGCTTGAAACTCCACAAATCGAAAATAAACGCTCCTTTGCAATATTATTGAGATTAATAATGATGTAAAATTCCGTCTTTAAAAATCAGATAATCGCAATAAAAAATGCCGGCGCCATGTAAACTTAAATTAATTATTAAACAAAAATAAATAGAATAGGTAAACATTAAAGAGAGCACAGCAGCAATAATTAATTGGCAAGCAAACAGTATAAAATAATTGGCAGGACATTAGTCCAAAATTGTTGCTGGTTTGTTTAGTCCACTGAACTCAAAAACAGGTACGAAACCTAAATTTAGTTTTATCTTCAATTCGTATTTCATGTTATTTTAGTCATTGTAATCATTGCCAAGGGAATACAATGCAAGTAACATATTGGCCAAAAAAAAGTTGTACCTATACCCAAAAGCTTGTCGGCGAAATTCAAAAGTGTGTGATGCGGACCGACCAACGCGACGCGACGCCTGCGCTCGCGCCGAGCGGCGAAGAGATGTAAACGACACAAGGTTACGGGGAGCGTTGAGACATTTCCTGGAAGGCCCGGTGAGTGGGTCGCCCTTTAGATTGGAACGTTTGGGATCCAGCGTAGCATAGAACATCTGCCGCTAATGTTATTTCACTCAAAAGAGGCGGCATTTCTTTTATCCGTCTTACTAAATTTATTTTAGAGGCATTATTATTTTTGCGTTATTCTCCCAGTGTTTATCAATAACATGTAGTAATTAGCGTCCATGATTGCATAGCTTTTGAAAATGCAACCTTAAGGGTTATTCTAACAAACCTGAATTAAAGCTATGTCTAGATAAGAGGTAGACTCGGGGACCGGTATGTCTCAAAGGTCTCTTAACGACTGGGGTAACAACATCAACTGGATACGTAATAATGCGGCTAAGCGTAACCACATTCCTGCAGTGATTTAAGGCGCGTTCTATTTATTAGAACGTTACAACCTGCGTTACATTGCTAACTTTTAGAGTTAGGTAGGTACCAAATGTCAAAAATATTAAAACGGCCTTGAAAACTCACACTAAACCTATGTTTAATAGCAACAAGAAACAAAATATCATATGAGATGATTGTGATTACAGTTAGTTTATTCGCAAAAACTGTTTTTGTCTTTTAAAAGTTTCGTTTGAAAAACGGAAATTCTCATAATTCGCTACTGTGTTGGGAGTGTATTTAATTCATATGGGTAGGTACTTAATTAAAATTCGCTTTGAAGTTTATGAAATGAGCAAAACAGTCTCTACAAACTGTTTATATTTACGAACTGTAAGGCAGCAGAAGATTATTAAAATAAAAGACGTTTTCTTAATGAAGTAGGTAGGTATACAGTTTATAATATTTTGTTGTAACTAAACAGAACAAGATCAAAGAGCTATTTCTATTTGTTTGCTTTGAAGTTGTATTAGTTAAGTGGGCGCTCTGTTGCTCACATAATATTAAGAAGCCGGAATTATCTTTTATGTATTTACGAAAGACTCATGATGTGTTAATTTTGTTCATACGTGGCTAACATAACATAATCAATTTGAGGATTTGTAATTTTATGGTTAAAAAGTTTTACATCTAATGAATGAAATGCTCATGTTATGAAGATCCATGTTTCTGTCCGTACGGTAGGTACCTAATCTCAGTCAATTCAATTTTGTTCGTTGTTTTCTACACTAATACATAGGTATTATAAAGAGAAAAGATTTCTATTTTTATTTATAATGAATAAACTCAAAAAGTACTGGACCGATTAAAACAAATATTTCAACGAATGCTACATCATCACTGAGTAACAAGCCGCTGGCGGAAGCTAGTAGTAAATAAATTTATTTCAATAAACAAAGCCGGTATAGGTACAACGCGAAAAACTGAAAAGTAATTCTTTTGAAGAAACAAGACGTGGGTCTGTGTACGTGGGCTGGGCTGGGGCCGTGTAGCGGAAGACGACTCGTCCTATTATTTGATTTTACTTTTTTTTTTCCATTCAATTCATGTTGCCGCGAACGAATCGCCCGGTCGGCGGGTCGTCGCCGTGCCGACGGTGCCCGTGTTTGATCTTGCCGACTTTTGATAACATCGTGCGAGATCGTAAAGTCTTATAATAAGCACGATAAAGGTACCTATAACCTTTACATTAGTTAGCTATTTCAAACAGTACTGACTAAGATAATTTAATTTTGACCTACAATTTTATTTTTTTATTTATCGTGTCTAAGGATAAGTAAAAAAATAAAATTGTAGGTAAGCCTACCTACTTCCTGAGTTTGTAGTAATACTTCTCAATTTTGGTTTGTAACTTTGAAAGACTGCTCTTTCCAAGCAAGTTTATCAATACCTAGTTCAGTTTAAAAAAAATCAACAACCTACTTTTCCACGTGGAAAAACTTTAACTGCCTACTTTGATTGAAATTAATTTCATCAGAATAATTGTATAGTAGCTAGATGTGGATCTAGGTACCAACTGCAATACCAAAGAAAATAAATATCCAGCCAAGAGCGAGTCGGGCTCGCACAATTTTAGGGTTCCGAACGAATGCCGAAATGACTATATTGCGCGTAGTTTATAACCTGCGCTAGCTTCTAACTTCTAAAATACATAAATGTATTTAATATTAGGAGGATCCCAAATAAATCTTAAATAAATATATTTTTGTTTTTGGTCTGACCGGCGATCTGTGCGCGCGTCATGGAGACTAACAATATGTCAAAAATTCGACGTTCAATACGACCGAAACCTACAAAAACGTGATCTTATAAAGGATCAGTTTTAAATTTTAAGGTCATAACCCTAAAATAAGAACAATATATTTACACAAAAAACCAATTGTAAGTTACAAAGCGCCAGATGGCGTTGTTTTAAATGTAAACAACAATTTTAAGAACCCTTCTTGCTCTATTTCAACTCGCCCTTGACCGGTTTTTATAATAATATTGTGAAGTTTGCTATTCGTATCATACTTATTTATGTACACAGTGTTCTTTAGTTTTTATTTATTACGATACCAACATGTTTTCCTGTTTTTTAGAACCTTATATCTATGACTGTTGCTACATGTAAGACTAGAACATGGTATTTTGTAAATGTTGGCCACACGATCGACAGGGCAGTGTCAAATAGCAACAACAATGTATTGTTTTTGGAGCCTTGTAGGTAAGCCAAGTAAATAGTTTTTACGTTAATAACTTACTGCTAAATTTCTTGTATCCATTTCTAAACTTGTTGCGCCACCACTTGACGAAGTGGTGCGCCATGGGGGCGTCCGCGGCGGGTGCCGGAGCTCTCAACGTTTCGTAGCACGTCATGCGCTGCGCTCACGCACGCATCCCGTACACTTCAAACGAACCGCAGGTTTAATTTGATATATCACTAACTATAATTCTAATTCACTCGCACTGTATTCGGTCACATCACAGGACGTATAAGGATTCGTTCGACGTTAGCACGAAGCCTTTGACCCAGTTGTCCGCGTGAATGTTGAGCGAAGAGAGAAATCGAGCGACCGTCCCTCATGCGTGCCGTAGAGTGACTGACTGATGGATGAAGGGAGTAGGGAGGGAGGGGCGGCGAGGGCGCGGGATAGTGCGACGCGGTGTGGTGGCTCTAGCGGCTGGCGGCTGCTGTGTCGCGATCGCGAAACAAATACCGCCTGATAGTGTACAAAATACAACCGTATGCGTGACGACAATCGTCAATCGTCCCGCCCGAGCAAGGAAAGTCTCAGTCACAGACAGTCTACCGTAAAAGCCATTGCAAAGTTTTCAATAAAGGAAATAATAGGAATATTCTTATACTTATGGGTAACTTATAATGGGTATACCTGTGTAGACTCTTGTGTTATGGTAAGTAAGCATACCTACCCATAACAATATCGAATCTTACTAGTAGGTAGGTTATTCAACGTACCTTATCTAAGTACTTAAGACTTAAGTAGGTACTTACACTTATTAATTATGAGTTAAATTTTGGTATATTGATATTCTTAATATCAAGATACCAAAATTTAACTGCATTGCTGATTGAGGTGCAAGTCAACTTCATACTGAAAATAAAGTCGAGTTCTATCATTAAAAAAAAAGCTAAATCGTTGGATAAAATGACTGACTACTGTACAAACTTTCAACCGCGATTTAACCCCTACCAGGGTATGAATTTTCAAAATTCCTGCCTTAGCGTCCTTAAGTAAGAGAGCAGTTCACCTTCGTTACTAAATTCCTATGGACCGTTGGCTTGCCTTTTTCTGATTTTCATTTCCTACAATTACTAATAAGAGATCAAAAATATTGTCAAATATCATACTAGAAACGTGAATCGAGGTCGTTCTAAAACATTTTTAGTACTTCGCATAATGTAGGTGGTTTTGACAAACCAACGGCGACGACACATAGTTTTATAAACTAAGTACCACCTAGGTACTGGGAAGTCTGCCACGCCCCCTTTATAAAATTTTTGGTGACAACATTATGTTTCCCTTTGAGCTTAGTTTTCTCTACTAACTTTAAATAATCGCTAGTAGTAGTACTACCTAGTAGTGTTTTTAAAAGCCCTTGGGAGAGTTCTAAAATATCGTTTTGGTCCACTGTAAACGGGCCACCCTGTAAAAAAAACTATTGTGCATTTCAGTCTTCAGAAACAGTGGTTTAGGTTGTGAGTTGTCTTTCCGTGAGAGAATTTAAGATTTTTATGAAGTAAGTAAGGTATAAAAAACACTATCTATCGCAACAGATTCTTAACATTTTGGTCCTTGGAGAATAAGTGGCTTAAGCAAAAATAGATACATTAAAATTATATTAAATGCTTACGAGCATAAATACAACATTAAAGAACAACTCACAGCTCTTTGCGATTGTACTATGTCTTCTTTTACCTGCCTTTGTCCTATGTTATCTGAGATTCCTCTGCGGAGCGGCTGTTCTAGTGAACGTTATCATCACAATTTTCTTTCTTTTTTCGTTACCATCCAAATTTTTTTTTGGTCTGATGTCACATAAATGCCAATACCAAGATCTATGTATTCCTTTCTACTTCTCTGTCTCGGGCGCCTCTTTCAAATTCCTCTAATAATTATACTTAAATCTAACTTTATCAGTTTCAGTCACTCCACACATCACCGCCTCTCATTTCCGCTGCAATTTTCTTCCGTCTTCTTCTCGGCCCTTCGGCCCAGCATTCCGATTCCTACAGACTTCTCGTTTGTCCCAGGTTATCGTTGCAATTGTCTGTGTATTGTGCAACATTTAAAACATTGCACGTCTCGTCACTCACGAGCTAACTTGTCGGAGAGATTTTTGTTTTGTCGTATTAGATCAGAATCATTAAAGCAAGTTGACAGAAACTGATGACTTAATTGAGGCAGCTTGAATCAAGCACATTTTGTAAATACGTAAGTACTTACATAGTTAATAGATATCTACGTGTAAAATAATAAACCTATAACTACCTACATACCTATAGGTAGGTACTGTACAATTCCCTCACTTTTTCTTCACACGTACCTACTTTAATAGAACAATATATTTTACCTACGGTGTTTTGGTGTGCTGTGGTTGTGGTTTCATGTTTATAGCAACTTTTACTTAGCAAAGAAAGTGAGCAGCGGGTAAATACCTATAGGGCAGTAATAGAGAGAAAGGTGAACGCGCATCCGCTACGTTGGCAATGGCAGCCTCCATGCGGTCGATGACCCTGAAGTAAGCGATTACTAAAAAGATTAAGGTAGGTAGATAGTAGGACTTGGTTAGTGGCAAGCCAAGCCTCACTTCAACCGGCTCCGTGCTTCAACCTTTGAGATGAATATAAATAAGACACATCTGGTAGGTATTCTAATTTCCATTCATAAAAACAATATTTTGTTGGAAAGCTTTCTTCTCATTGTTATGTTTTCAAAAAAATCCAATGATGGACTGCTTATTTCTAATTTATTTTAAGTAGGCAGTAAAACAATCATCATCCCTACACTTTTATATCTTTGTTGGGGTTCTGCTTTCAGTCTAAACAGAAATAAACATGAGGTATTGGACCACGTTTCGAAGGAAAGCTCTCATCTAAATTATTTTGTTGTTAAAAATAATTAAACCATTATTTTTATCAGGAAGTCAAAGAGAAAAACTTTTGCCATACACTGTTTGCCGTACGGTCTATGACACAAAACCCCGGGTGGAGGGTGCGAGTTCGTGCGAGTTCGTGCGAGTTCGTGGGGTGCCCGGGTGTCCCGTGCCGGCCAGGGATGTAGCACAGCCAGAACGTTTCAAATTAGAATTTTACGGCCTCTTCGTGTTAGGTTTATTGTCGAGAAGTTATCGTCGACCAAGATGAGGTCGTATTCCAAAACTGACTTACAACAAACAGTGTTTTATGTAAGTTTTATGTCTGTAATAAAGAAAACTTCACGAGGACGTAAAATTGTACCTATTCTCTTGTTCATTATAAAGTATTTAATGAAAATTCTTTTAGTTACAAAGTCGCAATATGCACCAACCCAATAATAACTCACCAAGTGTATTATAGATAGGCACAAACAGGGTTTCCGTCGAATTCGGAGCACCCCTAAAAGTGACGTAAATGACAAAGTAGGTAGTGCCTACCTTCGTTTACTTGTTACCATAACGTAGGTATTTATCGGATGACGTTACAATAAGATGACCATACACAGCGCCCGGGAGGGTCTCGCGCGCAGGTTCTACGTGGGTGGCGTGTTCCACGAAATAGTGTTGATGGCTTTGCCGGACGATTATCAATATCATCAATAAATTGCGGCTTTTATAATTTAATTCTGTAAACAACGTCTAACAGTTATAATTACTTACAAATAATACTACAATTCAACAGTGGTTTCCAGTTGTAGGAATCATACAAGCTATGAATGCTGTCATTCAATACGGTGATAATTACGTTGGCGTTTAAGTTATGTTCCTTCCTAGTAATCCCGTGCTCGGCAAGATTGTTTGTTTAGTATCTGTAAGAAGATCAAATCTTTGTATACGCATATAATAAAAAGATAATCTTACGAAGTGACCTGGAATGTTGATAGTGGCGTTATTTCTGCTATTCAGCCGGCTGGCACGTCGCCAGATGTGGTCGCTCGACTTCTATCGCGTCGTGTGGGCAATGCCCACTCACGTATTTTCATCACACTTCTCCAATCTTCAGCTTTTATTGTAAAAGCACTTGTTTACTTGATTATACGAGTACATACAAGTAGGCGTTGGACAAGTAACTTCTATAAAGAAAATTAGCTTCATTCAACATTTCATTGAATTGTTGCTCGAAGAAACGATATGGTATTGAAATAGCAACCTACTCTTTTTGTATTTTGTTACAGGTAACTATAATTCCTATACATACCTATGTTTTGTTCATGTTCACATAAAGACAACAACGGTATGATGCGCACGAGGGCAGCAAAACGTGCGGCGCGGGCACAGATGCAATTTGTAGTAACTTAGGTAGACACGGCATGTCCAGTCGGCTCGGTACTTCAAAGAAAGAAATAATAACATACGATTACGTATCTCCTTTTATCCCCTTATACTTTACGGCGTGAACACTTCTTTTTCTTTACATTCACCTACAACAAAACCTGTTCTCTCGTATGTCGGACGCTTAAAAAGTGATCCCGAATTAATAGCTACCAAGTGTGATTATTATAGATGGTAGGTAGGTACGTGTTATAGTTAACATATTGTTTATAGGCGGTGTGCTATATTTATACAGGGTGGATTTTTGAGACGGGGCAGTAGATAGGTAAGGGCAGGTATGTTAACAGTTGTAGCTCTAGGAAAACGTGCTTAATACTGTCCTTAACTTTTTAAGTAATTGCTAACTGGAAACAAAGATTACTACTAACTTATATTTTTCTGATGACTTCTGGATTAACTGAGGGAAATGGTACCGGGAAAAGATTTTTGCGGCTTTAATCTAAAGAATTAGAGTTAAGTCGCAAAATAACTTTTCCCGTACATTTCGTAAGAAAAGAATACATCGTGGATAAATCAAATGAAATTTAAAACGTATGAAAAAAGTTAATTCGAAATTAACTTTTTTCTTCGAAATTAACTTTTTTCATAGTTTTATTCTATTAGATACTGACCGCTATCATCACCTCTTAGACACAATCCAACACCCCTTGATGTTTCTTCGATGTAACCACAAAAGCAGAAGACTGAAAAAAGGTTTTATTTTGAAATACACAATATTTTTTTAATTAAATCACTCACACACTCGGCGGGCATGCTCTGGCTCATGAAATCATTATGGCATGCTAGGCCAATTGTAATTTAGAGAGTTGTATTCATGATTGTAATTCTTATGATTATAGGTACCTAGGTACTTAATTCTGTAAACACATAATTATTTGTTACGGTCGCAAACCATATTTTGATCAACATACAACCTAATACTGTACAGACCTGCAAATTGCAAAAAACGTAAGATAATTTGAATTTCGCGGGAATCACGGGCTACGTTAGCGTATGTTTATGCCAATAAACGCATTCTCTTTCTTTCAAACTGGACTTCGGCCAAGTTGATCCCTCCTAATTCTTAAGCTGCTTGCGTGCTTGCTTGTGTGCCTGCTTGAATGCCTGCTTATACTTGCTTACTTGCGTGCCTGTTGGTATGTCTGCTTGCATGCTTGCCATCACCATCACCAGATACCATTGCCTTTTCTCAGGTGGGCCCTCGACTCTAATAAAGAAGGTGGGTGGGTATTTTTTAAAGCTTGAAAATACTTGCTTAATTGTTTTGTATGCTTGCTTGTTTGCTATCACCATTAAATCATCAAAGGTTGATCCGACTCGGATAAGTAACTTTGGTTGGTATATCTATTAAACCTAGATATACGAGTATAAAACGCACATTATGCTGCCAAGCATATTTTTTATATTGGGGGATTACATCGCTGACAAAAATGCTTGGGTCAACGTCAACGCTGGTCTAGCTCCACAAAGGCGCATAAACTAATTGATTGATCGAAAATATTGTTGGAGCTGCTGAAGATTGTAAAAATATCTTTACATTGTATACATTCAATGTCTTATTATTGTATAATTGCATAGCACATTGTGTGAGATCTATGTACGTTACTTATAAGATATCATTTACTGGGTATCTATATACGTCTATCATTGACTTGAATGTGCCTTGGCGGCTGAGAGCAGACCGTACCTGTGTCAAGGCTCGCTGGTGGTGTCGCTGGTTAAGCTGAATTGTGTTGATCCATGCGACATGTTCGTGAACGGGCGCCGTCAGTAGGAACTGGTCATCTCTTAGCTGCCATGGCTTATTTAAATTTTTGAATTGTTTTTGTATTTTTGTTACGGACGCTTTTAAGGTACACGTGTTTTTATATTATTCTCACATGTACTTACCTATAATTTCAATATGAATGATGTAACCAATATTTTTTAACAAAATTTTGATTTAAAAGAGTGCCCATGGAGTTTCTTGCCCGTTCTTCTCCATGGGAACCTACTACGCGTTGAATGGGCAACTAGCTTCATCTTTCTGACTGACCGACCCCTCGAGAGGTTCAAAAGTGCCTGTACTTAATTGTTTTATTTGAAATAAATGATTTTAATTTGAGTTGAGTTTGACCTTGAAACCATTTGCAGGCAGATGGCATTCTGTCTTTTCTGATTGCATGCTTGCTTTGCTTGTTGTCACTATCCAATCTTACGCGGCGTAGGTACCTACTCGAATCAGATAGAATTGGGTAGGATGGATGTTCGAATCCTGAAACCACTCGTTTTCGTGCATGCTTTAATTGCTTGTATGGCTGCTTGCATGTTGGCCTGGCTTGTTCGTTACGGAAATACATTTTTTAATTTTCGGAAATAAGATTCCGCGACATAGATAACGTTTCATACCTCTTTAGATAGAGAAGTCACATTAAAATGTGCGTGTTACCTACCCCAGCCAGAAAATGTCGAATATTGACATTTTCTGGCTGGAATAAAGCACACAACAATATCAATTGAAAAGTTTTATTAACATTTCATTGATTTAAAAGAGCTCAAAAAACTGGATTACCCAAAATGTCCCTTACTTCAGTTGAAGTAACGGGTACCTGTACTTACCTAGGTACCTATCATAATCATACACTTTAACAACCCGGGAGGGACACCGGTGGTAGAACAATTTCCATGAAGTTTTCATAGAAATTGTTCTACCAGAGACGGGAGTCGGGAGTGCGGGAGCCTTTACAGAACCCTGTCGGTCTTCGACTCGCGCTTAACTAATGAGTTTGAGTTATCTTCATAGCTATGCAAATGTCAGCACTCAGGTGAAATATAGACCAGATATACACATTCAGCTATTAGAACAGCTTAATTTTACAAACGCTTTGCCCTGTTCCCAAAGGGATGTAACAACGTCGGTGATTATCAAAGGGATTTAAATGATATCAATAGCTTTGTGCTACCGAGGGGCCCTTTGTCGGCGCGCTCTTTAGCGGCAACATCACAAGCGAGCGACAACTCTGTCTGCTCGCCGATCCATTACTGGATTTACTGGATACAAAGCGGACATCAAACGCGCCGCCGGCTATTGCGTCACGTGCCATCATCGTTTGGCAACTTCTTGATGTTGCAATTGCAAATAAAGAGCTAAAACTGCTGCAGTACATTATTTTTTTTGAGTTTTTGGAAAATATAACTATGTATTATACCTACCATCGATTTATATCGGTATATTTACGTAGAAATATTGAATATAAGAATGAAACCCAGCGGGTTGTCTGTCCGTAGTAATTTTGCCAAACTGATTCATCACGTCGCGTCGCGGTTTTGAATCAATAGTTTGAGCATAGTCACAGATTACCTGTGGCATAGTCTACATTGAAAATGTGGTTCAGCTTGTAAAATTGTGCAATATCCATAAGATTTGAGAGATGCTGTTAGCTATAAATTGTTGTCCGACACCGTGCTTGTTGTGTAGGTATTTAATTATGGGAAAATTCCATCTAAGTACTGGGTCTAGGTAATAAGACGTACCTAATATCGATTCGAAAAGAAGACAAAAATAAATAATAAGTAATCAAAATAAAGTGTGTGGGTCAGAAATCATCACCTACGAATTATGGCTCACCCCTACTTTGTTTTTACTCGACTGCGCGACAGCATAGACTGATTATGTTTTTTTGAGATAGGTACCTTTGAATACTTACATGTCCTATTATCATTATCCGCACATAAAAATATTATTTTCCTGCAGTAGGTCTTTTTTAAAGTACTTAGGTATTTGTGAATGGAGAACTGAGTTAAGTGGTTAAAAAATATATTTAAAAAACCGTCTATGAGTCTGACTCGACTACCGAGGGTTCCGTAACTTGGTAGGACAAATATTTTTCCTTTTTTTTGCTGTCGCAAATCTAAATATATTTGTAGATAAAGGGTTTTTGGTTTGCTGACTAGGTAGGTACTAGAAACTGTGCTACTTAGAGACATCGTTTTATTTTTCCTGTAAGTATAGAATAGGTATTTGTATAAACCCCTATCAACTAGATAAGTACCTAAGGTACTGAACGGATTTTTCGCTATGCAAACTTTGGACAGGTGGTATTTTTACGGATTATTTTATCATGAGACAAAAAAATAAAAAGTCAAGAATATAAAAATGTGTTTTCTGATGTGCAAATAAAGCCCTTTCATATGATACCCCAATTGACATAGTTACCTACCAACCACACTTAAAAATTTCATCGATTATTTCGTTTGATCGACCATTTTATACTCAACACTACAAATAAGTATTTTTCAGTACTATCATTTGATATAATATAAATATATAAGTGTACAAGCAGTGTTTATAACAATTCCAAACAAGTCGATAGCATTAGTCGTTCCTGAAATAAGCAGCTGTGACGAGAGAGAGACAGATGAAGTCGCACCCTAAGGGTTCCTTTTTTAGCGTTTTGGTACGAAACCCTAAAAAGGCAAGGTCTCCGCCGCCGGGCAACGATACGATACTCATCTTTGTGACTTTGATCTTTCCGCTGGTATGGCATCGGCGCGAGACTGGGCGATTTTCTCATAAATTATACTATGCACCTACATCTATAGGTAATTTCATTTAGTGTGTAATTTTAGTCCTTTTAATCTACTTACGTACCTACTGGCTAAAATACGAATAAAGCCCCGTGCAGAGTGGCGCGACGCGACACCGGTCATTCTTATACCGTGAAGTTTTCTTAGAAATTGTTTTTTTAGAGTCACGTCGCGCCAGTCTGCACGAAGCTTAAGTTTGTTGACGTGTTTGAATTTGTTGAGCAATCCCCTGACCGTGCCCAAATAATAAGATCGAGTTTCATATTTGTTCCAAATAACAGCGTCGATATTCTGCCCACCTAAAACAAGTTTTACAACAGTGTGTTAGGTAGCAGTTCCATCATCGCCGTCGGTCAAAATGTGCGTTGCGATAGCATCATCGTGCCGCCGTAGTCTGCGCTATCAAATTGATTACCTACATATTTCATCTCTTTGTCGGCTTCACGCTTCACCTGAAACAACGGACAAGTTTACAATTTAAAATAAAACAGCGCTATCATTTTTAATGAAATTTCGTATTACCTAAATTAACTTACTTCATAGGAGTTGAATAGGGCATCATTTTTTTTTTTGTATCACCTACAACCTTTGTTGTTTGTTTGTATTTATTATTGTAAGTATCCTATACTTACAACAATTAATACATAACACAAAATAATGGGCAACAATTATGTCGGGGTTATATTATATTGAAAGTGTTCAGAATTCGATCTTATTTTTATTTATTTATTAAGTAGCATATAAAAGAATCTACGGACCGATCTATCGTTTTGGATACTCGTAGGTAGACGAAACTAGATAACATAGTGTATCTATGATAGTATTTATGTTATCGTTATTAAAATCTATCTATCGCTTCCAGTTTGTTACGATTACATTAGTACAATAATGTAAGAGTAGGGAATTAGGCGCTAAATGCTGTCTTTGAAAGAAGTATATTCTTTCAAAGACAGCATTTAACGCCTTTCCAGGTAGAGTATAAAACTTTTATAAGTACCTTCTATTGAAGTGAAATAAAGAATATTTTACGATGTTTCCCTGTGTGTAAAAGTACCACTTCGTCTCATGAAAAAACCAGCGACAAATTGACTATTTCGAGGCGTGGCCGGCGGAGGCGGCGGCAGTCAAAGGCTCGTCGTGATCAAAGGCGCCGCCATCGAACGGCCTCGGCTTTGATCTCGCCGCACGAAGTGCAAATTATGTTATAAAGACAGTGAGTGGCTCGGCCGCCGAGCACTGCACTACTAATTAATTCAACCCGTTGCGTTACGATGGCCGTCAGACACGCCATGCCGCCATGCGCCACGGCGAACGCACCGCCGAGCTTTGATTTTATAACTTACGTTTTTTTTTTTTTCTACAATTTATGTTCCGAGGGGATTAGTTAGAAGGAACTCGCTATTGAGCAAGGGGGAAGTTAACGGGGCTTACACATGAAAGTCGCGTGTGACGTTGATAGCTGTGTGGTTTTAATTATTTTAAAGAACCTAATGTTACAACATTTATGTAAATTATGAAACGTTTGGTTAGATTTTTCTTGCTATTCTACAGAGCAATGGTAAAATTGGAAAACAATACCTAGAGTAAGTATGATTGGTAAATACGTACTTAAGGCGAAAGTGGGATACCTGCGAAATAAAATGTTTGTTACTTTTTTTGTAATGTACTATATAGGTACAGTTATCTAATTACGCAACACATTTTCGTAAACGATTACGACTAATGTGTTTCATTTTGACAGTTTAACTACATTCATTGCGTTATTTACGTTGTTGAGCAGTTTTTTTTTTCGAACTTAGAAGCAATGTATTAGCAATCTGTTTCAAAACGATTCCGATTCTGATTGATCGTGTATTACGTAATTAGGTTACTGGTCAGTATCAGGTTATTAAGTATGGTGATGTTATGTTGATCAAAATATGATTCGCTACTGTAACAAGCAGTATTTACAGAATAATAATTATCAAAATCATCAATACACCAAGAAATTCTGGTGAAAAAACACTTCCTCTCCATAAATATCATCATTACTTACATATTTATAGTTCCTTGCTCTTGTTTCATGTTTATAATTTTATGTAGATCTAATGTATATATATACCTACTTATATGTATTTATATGGTACTTAGATAAGTTTATGTTTTATGTATGTATGTATTTATTTTATATGTAAATGGTACACACCTGCAGTACTGTCGCTCCTTTTTCTGTTTAATCAATCTAAAGGTTGTCTGTAAAAGACTGCTTTTCGTTTTTATGGTGAACATAATATAGAGTATTCTATCTATCTATCTACAACTTTCTAAGTTAAAATGACCCTATTGAATGACTATTTCATCAAATCATGGCATTCTGGGCCAATTTCTAAATTCTACCTAAGTTAGTGAATAATGGGATGGAAGATTAAATAACGCAACCGATACGTACATACGTACAAGCTCACATTTTACGGCACTGCATAATCACAATGCATTATTAGTGCAAGGCTGGCTGTTGAATAAAATAACGGGCCTATTGCCTACAGTTAATTATAATATTGTTTTTGTGTTTTAGCTTAGTCTGAGCTTTTTATTACGGAAGGAACACGCTCACAGAAAAGCAAGGCCGCAATATTTCGTTTAAAGCAATTTACGATTATTAAACGCTGGTCGTTTGTAAACAATAACCGGTTCAAGGATGGTAGGCTTCCTTTGAGTATTATTTTGCGCGCACCGAGTGCCGATAGGGCGGCATCTCGAAGTCGGCCAAACGGGCGAACGAATTTAGTTGAGGTTGTTGTTGAAGACGCGGGCAGGCGAGCCGGGGCGGCGCGCGGGACGTGACGCGGCCATCGAGAGCCGCGTGCGTCGACCCGCGCCGAGCTTTGATCTCGCCGCGCCGAACCGTTGAGCCGCTCGACCAGTGCCGCCGACGATGCCGCAAACATCGGACGATCCCGATCTGTTTCCAGCCTACCTACCATAATGTAGTGTAGGTACTTAGTTCCTCTCCATCTACACGATTACAACAACCTTCTTCTTTTCGTATTGACGGTACGGTAGGCTGCCCGTCAGTGGTAACAAAACCATAAGCTTGCCGCTCATTCTATTGAAACTTCGTACTTCGCTAGGCCAGCTCATGAGCTCATGGTCATGGCTCATGTTAAATGTGTTAGCCTTCGTGACGTGCGGCTTCCTATACAATTTTAAGTAGGATCGTAGGTATATGTACCTAGGTAGGTACATCTACAGGGTCAAATTAAATTAGCTAGCGAAACTCCGCAGGGTATCGATCGATATCGAAATACAGATTTTTTGGGGTTAGCGACCTCTGTTAGTGTTACTTTTTTTTTATTACTTGAAGAATGAATTGAGAAATGTTGTTTTTCTTTTATCGTATTTAGATTATGATTTCATATGATACTCACAACGACTGTGAAGTCTACACAAAAAATAAAACTGATTTTCTAAAATTATATTTCCATTGACTACTTACTCTAAATGAGGTAAGCCTAACAAAAAAAAAACTCGTCTAATTTATATCTTTTTGTTTTATCGTAGTTGTACCTACTCATCACGTATGCGGAGTTTCGCTAGGTAATTCAATTTGACCCTGTATAATAAACTATTTGGGCCCAATAGAGGTGGCGACGTATAATGCAATAACTACCTACTTATTATAACAATTTTTATAGAACTACCTAGGTACATACTTTGCAAGTAATACCTATAATGATTGTTATCGTAGTAGGTTGCGTGAACTTGCGTGGGCAAAGATCCGTCAAAATCAAAAGGTTGGATCTGATTTATTTGTTCATCTTTAGACGAAAAACACCTAACGTTAATTAGCGTCGGCGCTGATTGAACTTTTAGAATGGCTCTAACTAGAAACCAGTAAGTAGAAATATAATATAATGTAAGTAGTTATAGGTATCTGTTGTTGATCACGTCTTGTGTCCACATAAATTCAACATTACTAAACAGTGTAACCTTCTTTGATGCTAAGACATTTATTCTAGTCGTGGAACACAGGATCTATGGTTGGTCGTGGAGTGATACGATCTGAGCAGTCGGTCGCCATCAGATTACAGAAGTTGTATAAATAAACATGGGACGGGCGACAAGAGATCCAACGTAAGAGTTACTCGGAAGTGCTATTTCCGACATTCTACGAATGTGTCTCAATAACAACTAGCCCAGTCTGCGCTGACAGCCGATAAAACAGTCGATTGTTTGAAGCTTTCGTTTTATGTGCAGTAGCCAGCCTAGTCACGGACTAGAAAATTGAGTTGCGGATGGTGGACGGCCATCCCTTTGAATGTTTCAGACACTAATAGCAGATAATGTAGGCAAAAGTAAGCGAGGTCGGAATTCTAAAAAGTTCCTTGGCGCGAACTAAATAAGTACAAGTAAACACCTACTACTGTATTGATTTAGGGAATTTAGACCCTCAATGATGACGAATTGTAGTACGGTTACGTTACGGGTACCTAGGGCTAGTTTAGTTTCACGTGCGGCACGGCCCGTGCCACCGCGCCCCGCCATGATCGGTCAGACTCCGGACTACTCCGGACAGCGGACAGCCAGCCGCGCCGCCTTCCATACCTATTCAAATTACAGGTTTGAATTTGTGCTCAGTCGTCTTGCGCGCGCTGACGGATGTGAGGCCACTTTCTAGTAAATTTCTAAATTTCATATCGACTACAATGCTACAAATTGTATCGTTAAACTGAATCATAAATGCTTCATCGTATGTATTTCCAAACACAACATTTGGAACTTGTAAAATTGATAATGTTATAAATCGGGGCTGAAACATACCTAATAAATAGGTACGTAGAAATTGTTTTAAAGTGTCCACACGTAACTAACTTCTTGTTCTTACTTAAAATTTAAGCAAGTACCTATAGTGAAGTTTAATTATTAAATTAAATGTAAATATTTAGGTTATTCCTTAGTGTGTTTAATTTGCTTTCACATTCTGTGACTAATAATTGCGTGCAGCTATAGTAGAATCAGGTATTCGTATTCGGCGAATAGAACAGTCGGTATTCATATTCGTAAAAGTAGTAATCGTTGCATCACACTATCTAACCAGATGACTATCTAATTATTATCTTCAACTCACTCGCTCGTAAAGTGGCTGTTATTGCGGCGCGTTTAGGTTGACAATGCAGTGTTTAACACGCGTGCTTTTTACTTCGTATTCCCGCATACCTACTATTAACATTTTAAACAGAATCCTACTTTTAAGCGCAGCCCGACAAATATAGCGGTATTAAATAAAGTTTTCAACGCACAAAGTATCTAATTTTAGTATCTTGTTGTTTGCGTTATCTGAGCTACCACTGGTGCTACACAGTCGACTTGAGACCCAGGATCTCTTTATTTGTTTGGTTTTCTTTCTCATGACAAGAGCGCCGCTCTCCTATCGCTCTTTATCTATCAACTTGTTTAAATAACTTTGGAATCATTGCCGTAGCGTAAATAAAGGAAGAGATAATTATCAGATGGTGTAAACTTTAAAGAAATTTTTATACTTAGTGAGGCGGAATGTAAATAACGAAAAGAAAACTGTTAAATAACTAGTTTATTTTATTTGATGGATAAGCACGGTTCCTCTAAAACCGTATTAGCACTACTTATAGGTACTTAACAGAAGTGTTACCCGGCAAGCTCGGTCACTCGGTCTTTTGTGGTTTTGCAGGACAGGGACAGTGCAGTAATACTGTGTTCAAGATTATTAGTGACCGATTTCAGCAAGTTTCGGCAAAAAAACTAGTAAGTATCGGCATCAGTTTCGGTTTCGGCATAAAATCTCCCGATTGGGAGAATCTTCGGCCGCATCGAAACTCTGCGTTCGTTCGTCAATTATCGCGCGTCGTTCGACTGACTTCGGGTGAGTTCGTGGCTCGTGTGTCACCCGCCATCATCAGCTGAGTTCGCCGGCCGGTCCGGCGTGATCGCGTTGTGAGTTTAATTGTAATTTTTTTTCTTCCATTGTTAATTTTTATAATTTTTGATTAAATTGTTGGCAAAAGACAATTAAAAATAAAATCTGAAGCGTTGCTGAGCCATACTGAACGTAAATAGGAGTTATAATCTTGGACCTACACTATCAAGACGTCTCCTACTCAGATTTCTTCTCAAGGTCGAAAATTCTAAGTGTAGGTTAACATTTTGACAATAACCCAATTTTAACATTTTAAAATTATAGGTGGCTACCTCTGCTTTACCTCAGTTGCCTTTGGACCACTACGTTTGAGACAGTCTGCATAATATTATGCTTTTGTATATCAATTGCCAGTGATAGCTCAGTAGTTAAGGCCTCTGATGCACGAGGTTGTGGGTTCAAATCCGGGCAAGTACCAATGTGACTTTTTCAATTCATATGTACTTTCCGAGTTTATCTTGGACATTACTGACATCGATGAACTGTCTGTATACCTAAGTGTAGAACATAAGCCTTTCAGTAAACAATAGATTTTTAACATGTCTAAAAAAGGTTCGGCTTCGGCCGAAACTGAGACAGATACTTACCGAAGATTCGGTTTCGGTAGAAAGTCCTATTTCGGTCCGACACTAAAGATTATATTACAGAGAGAGATATTTCACAGTTAGATTGTTGCTGGATATACCTATCCCAAATGCATTAGGTACAGTAGGCCGCGCGTCAGTGGTAATACTTTGCTTGACCCTGAGCTGGCTAGCGTAGCTTACGGAGTGTCTATAAAATAAGAGGCCAGCTTATACTAGTTTGTTACCACTGACGTAGGTACTAAAGTCGCAACAGGGACGAACAGCTGAAAGTGCCCATCTGAGGCGCGAAGATCCGTCATCATCCATTCAGTCTCAGTTTGAAACTATTAATATACTACATCACTTATATTATAATTAATCTCATATCAAGCTGACGTATTTGGAATACCTCATTTGGAGCAGCTCTACCGGCTCTACGCCATCTACAGGCTTACCTGAATCACCCGTATGGCCTTTACCTATTTCTGTTGCTGTAAAAGTAATATGAATGATCTACTTGTTTGCTACTCCGTTTTTATTATATTACATCTTGGTATCTAAGCTCCAAGACAAATAAACATCGGATCGTATTCAATAGCTCTGGGGTCGGATTGTATAGCGGAAGTGCGCGATGCCGGTTCAATGAGAATCCGCTCGGGACATACAAACTGCGCTGCCGCTGGCTCGATATCCGATTCAATTCAATCGAATACGATATTACCTACGACAAAAAACTAAACTCTGTTGTGACAAGAGAACGCTGAGAACAGACGAGTTAACATGATTCCGTCGAAAATCACATCCTGTTCTTAGGTTTTATTAGCGCCGCTGCCGCGCTGAACGTATTCGCGTCCGGTCGTGTGCGTTTATAATCATTTCTGTCCAAATATTGATCTTTTTTCGCTTCCGTTTCATTGGGATCGGCCGGAAAAGGGTGGATTTCTGACGACAACCTCGTAACCTACACTTTTTGAACACCCCTTTATTAAGATAATCAAGAACTGACTGAGCCCACGTTCTCCATCATACATAGACCTACGTTCTTTGTTCTCCATCAACGCTCGAACAAAGAACATGCACGCAATGCAACACAAATACTGAACAGGCGCAATTCATAATACGTATAGATAGGTTCCTAAGGTAGGTACTAAAACAAGGCTCTATGGTAGATCAACTGCTCAACGACCTGTGTGTGTCCCATGAAACATTTCTTTACGACGTTTATAAATCATGGATTTCTATGGAGCCTTTTGTTATTGCTATGAATACATAAAACCGAAAACGTTAAAATAGCGATTAGAGGTCGATGTCTCGACATCGTCGACTATGATAATGAACAATAATACAGAGTGTCTCAAACGTAGTGGTCCAAAGGCAAATGGGTTAAAGCGGAGGTGGAAAAAAAAACACTACCGAGTAAGTTTCGCTAAAGTTTAATAATAAGTTAGAAAAGACAAGTAAGAATAAAATCTGAAGCGTTGCAGAGCCACAATGAACGTAAATAGGAATATAATCTTGTACCTACTACCAAGACGTCTCCTACCCAGATTTCTTTAAGTGTAGGGTTAAAATTTCTTGAAAATGATTAAATTAGCGAAATTTTCTGAACTTTTGAGAATAACCCAATTATAACATTTTAAAATGATAGGTACCTCCGCTTTACCCCATTTGCCTTTGGACCACTACGTTTGAGACAGCCTGTATAATATGATTTTGTATATCAATTGCCAGTGATAGCCCAGTGGTTAAGGCCTCGCCTCTGATGCACGAGGTTGTGGGTTCAAATCCGGGCAAGTACCAATGTAACTTTTTCAATTCGTATGTACTTTCTGAGTTTATCTTGGACATTACTGACATCGGTGAAGGGAAACACCGTGAGGAAACGTAGCCTTATAGTTAAGGTGATTAGTAGGCTCACTGACCTTGCGCATGTGGGCGGAGCTAAACGCCCTACCCCTGGAATACGAAAAATGCGCGCGGTGGCGCGCTACACTAAAACGACGGTCAAAGAATATGCAGGGGCGCAGACATGCGCACGTAGGTCGGTATTTTTACCTACGATTAAGGGAATGGTGGATGCAAGGCTGATATTTGTATTGATAGATCAGGACGTGAAACCCGTTTTGAAATACCGGTTAATATTGTTCATAAACCGTTATAATACCGTTCATTGATTAACCAGTTAATTACAACGGTTTTACTAAACCTAAATAATTTTCAAGTCAAGTCAAGTGTCGTCCCCCCCCCTGCCAGCTAAATGGTTGTACTTTAATTTGTCAAAAAATTCACAGCAGTAGTATATATAACGAAGTTAGTAGTAGTAGTTAGTATAGGTCTGAAATCACCAACCCGTCTTGAGCAAGCGTGGTGATCAATGCTCATGCCTTCTCTATAAGAGAATAGGCCTTTGCCCTGCAGTGGGGCAGTAACAGGCTGTTATAATTATATTATTTATATCAATTTAAATCAATTCTATCATAAAACTACTTATAAGTCCCAGTGCAGTTTGTATGTAGGTACTTTTATAGCTTATTGACATGACATTGATCTATAGATGTATTTACCTTAACTACTACGAGTATACCTTTAAACAAATAAATAAGTCTTGTTTAATGTCAATGTCAACAGCTTTTTACTTAAGGAAGTAACTAGGTAAATAAAATTAGTAAGATACTACGGTACTTAAAACAAAAATAATTTAAAAAAAATTGGCTTTCCGTCTGTTTGTTTCGTCATCTTATTTCCGAAACGGCTGGACCGATTTTGATGGGACTTTCACTGGCAGATAGCTTATTTTAGAAAAATAATTAGGGTCAACGGGGGCGAAGCCGCGGGCAGCAACTCGTTATTATTAACATTATTAAGTAATATGTCAAGGCAAAGCCGTGGTTGCATGCCATTATGATTTTGTAGTTGTACAGGCGACCACGGCTTTCCCTTGACCATTTTTGTACCTATGTCTTGATTTCTGTCAGAAATATTTTCTTGTTTCATAATTTTTCAGTAGTTGGGTTTTAGTTTTTGAACTTACTTTTTATTTAAATTATTTTGGGGTTATAATTTCGTGATAAAGTATTTGCAGAGCTGCTTCAAATTATTTTTTGATTAAGTTTTATTGTTTATTAGGTATTCATTTTACAGTCGCACCGTACGTAGCATAGTCTCACTTTTGCTGGTTTTTAACAATTTAAAAATATTTATTTACTTAGACAATATGATATAATAATTATATACATATTTGTAATGTGCTCGCCAAGCCCATTCATTTAATATCCAACAGGGCATTTTTTTGTAATTATTTTTCATGACTTTATGTCCTCTAGAGGGCCTGGGCGCCATATTGATTTAATATGACGTCACATAGCCAGTGGATGATCAAGTCGCTTCCAACGATATCTCATTTGTTAAATTATGATCAGTAGTTTAGACGTTATGAGGTAAGATATTAACATACATACATACTTACATACCGGTCAAAATCATAACCCTCCTTTTTGCTTCGCCGCAGTCGGGTAAAAATTTGTGTTCATAAGTCAGTATTATAATATTAAATTTTCTGTTTTGGAATTTTGGATACAAAATTGCGATAGGCAAAGTTCCGGAACTATTTTATCTGGTATTTGAAAAAAAGTAGGCAGATGATGTGATATCAAGCCATCAAGCTTGATATATTCATCACCCTAGTTGCGTAACACACGATCAAATCAATCACAATCTATTTAATTTTGACAGTTCATCAACATGCGTTATTTATTTACGTTGTTGAGCAATCAAATTTTTCTAACATTATGAAGCAATGGATTAGCAATAATATTATCCTTCAAAACGATTCAGATTGTGATTGATCGTGGGTGCGGGTATTATAGGTAGGTACCTAGATAGTAGATACATACCTCTTACTTACATTTAAATAAAAGTACTTAGACAAGTTTCTTCAAATTAGGTAGGTACTTAAGCCTATTTTTTTTGCAGTTTCTAAGTAATCTGCTCTACCAAATTGCGGAATTTCAGAAACTACTGCGTTCAATACAATAAAGCGATTGTAACAGTCGGCACGTTGTCAATGTTAAATGAAGCGGCCCACGAGGCGAGTCCAATGATAATGGAATTTCTGGGAACAACCCTTGTGTTCGTGGGGTGTGCCGTGGGGAGGGGTGCGCTGCGAGGGGGGTGCCGGCCGGCCTGGCGCGGACCATCCATCACGCCGCGGGGGTGCAATTAGGCGAAGTAGATGTGCTGACACGATCACACGAGCGCCGAGCCGCCGCCGCCGCGCCCGCCGCCCGGTTGATAGGTACCTACGCATAGTCGCATACCTACCTATACCACGCTCATCAAGTCATCACTCGACGTTACACCTAATTATCTGTCTATGCAAAACGGGTACATTCCTTAAAGCTATTCCATAGCCTTCAGTCAGTTTGTCAAAGCGTGGATAGAACCCCACTACAGTCATAATTATAGGTAAAACCACGGAGTGCCTATAAAAACAAACTAAGTACTTATTTATTACTTAATTAAGTACTTACCTAAAAATCTCACAAATTTGACAAAGTGATCATGATCATGCAGTAGGGTGCCGAGCTACCTCTACCTACTCTTAAAAAAAAAGAGTTTTAATCTTTAAAGCCCAAAATCTTATAATCTCCGAAAGCAAAGGTTCTGTTAACTTAAACTTTGTCTAGTCCACCTCGCTCGCATTCCAAACTAGCGGAGTCATAGTATTCTAGTTATTAGTTATTACCCTTCGTTATCGATTACACTAAAATCCTTTAATAGCCTTCCATTAAGCTGGGTCGAAAACGATGTATAGTGGTGGAAGACGGACCTAATGATTATATCGGTTCGTTATGTTTAATTCCCATTAAAATTCGACAAAAAGTTAAGTCCATCCGAGAGATAGCGGTCGTGTAGCGGGGGGCGGGGTGAGCGGCAGCGGCAGCGCGGTAGCAGCCGCCGATTATCCGCCGATAAGACACAAAAACAACTTTTTGATTTATGAAGAAAGCTCGAGAGGCGGCTACCGGGCGCCGCGCGCCGCTCGCCTCGCGCCCGTTCCGGCCCTCGCTGCACCCTATAGTGAAGCTGAAGTCACTTTATCGTCTACTGTATCGACTCTTGTAGGTAACATACCTATTTGCTTTTCGAATTCGATACTTTCCTGAACTTGATTGTGTACCTGCACGCGTAGCATGACCACCGCAGAAAGGGGTTTTGTCGACGGAAGAATAGACAACTCTCGGTTTTCAGCCGAGCGTTGAAAAGAGAGCCGTGCGTTAAGAGCCTGCCGCGTACTTACTCACTTCATGCCTAAACTGCGGAGTGTCCCATCTGTAAGTATTCATCTGTGCTTTTACAGACAACTATTTTATGAAGTAGTAGGTACATACTACTCATTCTTAAAGGTTGCAAGTGTGAGAAAGGAAACTAAGTTTATTGTCAATGCAAGATAAAAAATGAATTAGGTTAGATCAATTCCATGTTTTGAAATAAATACCTACCTGCCTATAGTATAGGTACCTACACATCACTACAATGCAATTATTTTATGCAAAGTAGGTCGCATTAAACTTACTAAGATATTCAAGCAACGAAAAAATAAAATAGATGACTCAACATTCGTGGTACATAATGAGAAGAAATTGTCGACAAGTGTTAAGTCGGACAGCACTAGCGGGGAGCCGACAAGTCCGTCCCGCGCCGCGGCCAGATTTTGAAACAAATGAGTCGGTCGGCGTTCGGCGACTCACAAAGCCGCCGCGCCGCCGCATCTGCCTCGCGACTTGCGCGGCAACCCTTTTTAGGGTTCCGTAGCCAAATAGGAAAAACGGAATACTTATAATTTCCTCATGTCTGTCTGTCACATACACACAGTAATTTTACTCTGAGACTATTATAGGAGTTTGTAATTAATTATTCTGTGCACCGCTAAACAATGGAGTAGAGAAATTACAAAAAATAAATAAAAGAAAATTGCATTCCATGTGACCGAGGAATGAAAAAAAATTACTCAATGTAAGCGAGCTTGTGGGGTTTTGTTGGATCCCATATCCAAACAGATTATAATATGATTTGCTATTATTGGCTATTAGTCAATTAGTATTTGAAATATGGGATTTTTTTATTTGCGTAATCTATTATGTCCATGGTACGCGTCGGTCATCTCGCTACCTCTTACTGGGCCGGCCTCGGCGAAGCGTATTTCCAATTTATACAAGGCCAGAACACAACCATAGGAAACTGCTCGCGTATACATTGTAATGCTATTTTTAAATCTGTGATTGCAATGTATACACGAATTTTGCGTACTGCTCGTGTATAGTTTGTAACGTAGACGCGCGCGTCCTGGTTCCAAACTATACTACATCACTTACGCTTGACATGAGTTTTAAACATAAGTAAATAGTTAAAAATATAAATAAATGTGAACTGGGTGAAATGGAACAGACAACAGATAACGGAATATGAAATGGGTTAGGTTAGGTTAGAACTCTGTCAACCGCGCGCGAGCTGAGCGAGCGAAGCGAGCGGTGCCGCGGCAGCGGCCGGCGAGTGCTACTTCCAAGTTGCTCGCAACCAGGCAGGCTATTTAGCGCAAGGTGCATTACGTCGCAAACAAGTTGGATACCAGTTTACAATTTGACGCAATATATAGAGTGGCAGGGACATCGACTCGAAGCTGGTTACCATGCATTCAGTACACGGTTCTGAACCCCACTGCGTTGAAATTTATGAAAAAAACAGCTGTTTCATGGAAAAGTGCAATACCTACGCGGTCAAAATGTATGGAGCAGCTGTTTTTTTCTTAATAACCGACGAAAAATTTCAACGCAGGGGGGTTCAGAACCGTGTACTGAATGCATGGTAACCAGCTTCGCGTCGATGTCCCTGACACCCCGTATACACGATTAGTCCGTATGCGTACTGGCACTGTATATTTTGGAATATGGTAGTTAATTAGGTCACTACGAAGTATACGCGAGTATTTGCGTACTACTCTTGTATACTTAGATTGGAAGACCTCAGTAAAAAAGTGATTTGCAATCTATACGCGATTAGTTTCACACCCTTGCGTTCAGGCCTTGTATAGAATGGAAAGACGCCTCGGCGAATGCTATGAAATACAAACATATTTTTGCGGCCGATAAAATCAATATTGTGCATACGTAAAATTCATCCCGACTACGGAACCCTTCACTGCACCGACACACACTAAGCCGGTTTTATTAGTTAAGCTATAATGTAATATTTAAGTACATAATGTAAAACAAAAATTCCATCAATGAGTTATTGCAGATCCGGTTTATATTGAACTAGGTAGGTAATTAATAAATTCAAGGTGTTAAATTCCGTTTAAAATATCATCGTAGGTAAGTAGGTACCTACTACAATTTCACTTCCTGTGCAAATAACATTTTGTTCACAATATAATTTTCAAGATATCGTACTTGTTGCTCGTACAGCCTGGTCATATTCTTGCACCGCTTTTTTAATGTAGGGGAAAGTTTTTTGCGATTTGTGGCTTTTCTAGTACTTCTCAATCCTCAGATGGTTCACAGGTTCAGAGAGTCTTTTAATTCTTATATGAAATTGCATCGATTAGAAATATTAGAATCATAAAAACAAAACGTGGGAAGTGACGTTTTTCTAGCTGACTGAACCATTTTTCCAAAACTGCTGTTAGCAATTAGGTACCTACGTCGCGTCGCTCCGTTGTTGTATCCTTGAGATTAACTTTTCCTCGGAACGGTGTTGAAAAACGTAATTCGTGAGCATTTGTCATCATTAAGGCTCGTGCAGACCAGCGCGACGCAACGGCGCGACGCAACTCGAACAATACAATTTCTAAGAAAACTTCTCGGTATAACAATAACCGGTGTGGCATCGCGCTGTCGCGTCGCGCTAGTGTGTACGAAGCTTTACACTCGTGCAATGACAAACTTTGTCCACTTGTATCAAAATGTACTACTACAGGGTCATCGTCATATTAATCCTGTCAAGGGTGACAAATAGTAGCTCTGTCTACTATGATCGGATTGGGTCGAGAATTTGAGATAAAGTGAAGATCTTTTGTGTCCCCAGTTTCATAAGTTGGTGTAGTGGTGGATGGCGCCGCACGGGCCGTTCCAATGTTTGCACATCCTATTCTCTCCCGTGCATGTTTGCACAACAACTATCAGCTGGGGGGTAAGTACATGCCCTCGTGGTTGACTAAGGATATTATATTTAGCTATATTCATTTGTTACACTGCAATGTATGTTGCAATTGTAACGTTGTAATGTGTACCTATAACAGACCACAGCTTTAAATGATTTATTAGTACCTATCTACCCATAACCTAGTGCGGTGGACAGAATCATAGGTGCTGTGTGGACATCGTGAATCTAAGTACAAACAGCAACACACTTGAACCTCTCTGCTCGACAAGACGGGGTGTTGCATATTAAGTCATGAAATTCAGGAATTTACATCAACTTTCAGCATTCGAATTTATTAAGAAATATATCTTACCGCGCCTATTTTATACAATAAGTTTGTGGCAAATATCTTTAATTATACGTTGAAGTCAGTTAAATCACGTCAGTACAATGAGAAAGTTGCATAGAATAGGTAAATTATTACTACACCTATCCAAAAGGTAGGCTATTTAAATTCGTTGAAAATATGTACATAAACGACCTAGGTACTCTCTTGCTGTAGATATGCAAAAGGGAATAAAAAAGATATTATCATTCTCTCTGCATTCTCACTTTTACCATTTTTCATACATAAACTACGTGAAAAACACGATCAAATCTTGATAGAAATTACTGAAAATTGTGTTACGACGTGACACTTCTTAGTGCTGCTCGTTTACCCAATTTTCTTATTTCGATTCAAAAGTTGCATTCATCGATACTTGCAATAAAATCGAGCATAAAAAAGTAGTAGAAACTGAATAAAAACTCTTTGGTATATCTATATTTTCATCGCTCATTCGTGACTGGAATGGAACGCACCCATAGAACTTCTTTCTTATATCTATGAACGCACCCGTAGCGCAGCATGGGGAACTTCCCTTGTCAAGTTGTCAACTTTCTGGCTGTCATTGTCAGTTTATCGAATAAACGCCGCCCGTCTTTCCATTCCTGTAACTTCCGCATAATCGGAAAGATTTTTATCCGTCATGAATATAAAATGGACAAAAGAAAGAAATCAGAACGGACTCAGAGCATCTATAAATCTAATTAAAAAATTATTCTTATTTTATTTTATTAAGGATTTAAATTGCTTAGATTCCTATAATTATTTACAAACATTATAAAATCTTGATGGCCAAAGCGCAGAGTAATAATAAAATCCAAATGGCAAAATAAATAATTATTAAAAATAAATGTGTACTATTTTGTTTTCATAAATTTTACAAAAGTACTATTTTGTTTTTGTGAAAAATACTGTTTTTCTTCAAAAAAAAAAGTGGCAAGCCCAGTCTACATCGACTTATTTATACCAGCCCGAAAAAATTTACTTACTTACACAAGCGCACAAAGACTAAAGTTATTTATGAGTTGGAGTTTATATGTGCTGACCAAGCAAGCTAAAATAAGTGCGCAGAATGAAGAATTTAAAAACAATAATAATTACAAATCATTGTTTTATTTAAATGTGTTAATGGATACTTAGTCGATAAAATCCTTTAGACCCATATTGTTGAATTCCTAAAATGTTAAACAGTAACAAATTATTAATATCACTAGCTTCTGCGCGCGACTTCGTCTGCGTAAAATTTCTTGTTCCCCCGTCCCACACATCTCGCATCGTCCGCGCTATTACTTCGTTTTCGCTTAGAGTTATTTCTGACTTTTTAGGGTTGCGTAGCCAAATGGCAAACACGGAACCCTTATGGATTCGTCATGTCTGTCTGTCTGTCCGTCCGAATGTCACAGCCACTTTTTTCCGAAACTATAAGAACTATACTGTTGAAACTTGGTAAGTAGATGTATTCTGTGAACCGCATTAAGATTTTCACACAAAAATAGAAACAAAACAATAAATTTTGGGGGTTATACCCATACTTAGAACTGAAACTCAATTATTTTTTTCATCATATCCGGACGTGTGGGGTATCTATGGATAGGTCTTCAAAAATGATATTTATTTATTTATTTATTTATTTAATACTTCAAGCACACAAATGTACAGAGGCGGACTTAATGCCATAGGCATTTTCTACCAGTCGACCTTTGGGTGATGCAGAGACAAACAGTGGCAGGTGCAATAGCGAGAATTCAGGAATAAATATTTATTTAAATATAAATATATTCATATATCTATCAAAAACTATAAATATAATATATACACCTAATTATATACAAATAAATACACATAAATATACTAAGACAATCAATGAGAAAACATTACCGTAGTGATGATACTGCCAGTTTCTTGCGAATGTGCTCGCGAACTTTAACTTTAAACGATAATCGGTTGGTCGCCATTCTGATTTCCTGGGGGAGCGCATTCCACAGCGAGATAGACTGAATGAAGAAGGAAGAGTGAATGAAGTCTGTGCGGTGAGTGGGACATTGAAGAAGACATATATATATAGATATTGAGGTTTCTAATATATTTTTTTTCTAAACTGAATAGTTTGCGCGAGAGACACTTCCAAAATGGTAAAATTTTTGTCCCCCCCCTGTAACTTCTAAAATAAGAGAACGATAAAACTAAAAAAAAAATATGAAGTACATTACCATGTAAATTTCCACCGAAAATTGGTTTGAATGAGAGTAAGTAGTTCTTTTTTAATATGTCATAAATCGTAAACAGCAATTTACTTCATTCAATCAACTCAAATATAAAAATAAAATAAAACATTTAATTTCATACGGAACCCTTCATGGGCGAGTTCGACTCGCACTTGGCCGCTTTTTTTTCTTTTGCTCGGTTCCTTAATGTCGTAGCGTGATGGTAAATAGCCTAAGCAAGAATAGGGATATCTAATGCAAAAAAAAAAACAAATCCTACTCGTAGTTTTAGAGATTAGTGCGTTCAAACAAACAAACAAACTCTTCAGCTTTATTATTAGTATATAGTTAAACAATACTGATTGACTAAATCGGAAAAATATCGATACTCCAATTTATTATGGTATTATAAATTTTGGGGTACCTGAAAAAAAAAAAAAAACAAATACGATATACATATAATAAGATGATATAAATATTGTTTATTTATATCATCTTATTATATGTATATCGTATTTGTTTTTTTTTTTTTTAACGCAGCACGTAGCTAAAACAAAACAAAATTTTAAATCTAAATATTTCAACAATATAAGAAAATCTAAATGAGTGTAGACAAGATTTCACGGGTGTGTAACGTTTGATAAAATAACAAAAGTTGTAATGATCATAAGACCTAATTTCATTTAATTAATAGTTTATTTTTATTTTTATATCACGATCAAATGTTATTATGAATTATTGATATATAATTTCATTTAACCTAATTTCATATGGTATAATGAACAGTTTATATAATGTACATTTGAAATAATATTCAATTAATATAATATTCAGTTGCTATAATATTCAAAATCTTTTAAGTAACGTTTAATATAATTTGGAAATGTCTACTTTTATTTTTGCAAAAACTGATTAGATTTTAAACGCCTGCCACTTTCGTGCTAGCAAAAACAGTGATGCTTGTTTTTGCTAGCACGTAAATGGCTGGCGTTGTTATCGTTGTGATTAGTTTGCTTTTATGAGTGTGGACGGATATTTTTGTTTCTGTTATACATAACATAATTTTATACACCGGCTTGTAAAAACCGAATCGGGACACCCCGAGTTTACGTAGTCTTTTGGCTCCTACCCTAGGTGTATATAAAACCGGAGGCGCGGTGGGAGACCTGCTCTCCCAAATTATGGCAAACATTAGTAAACCTGTTTACTAATGTTTGCCATAATTTAAAATGCAATCATTTTATATACCATACTTGCCATAATTTAATTAGAAATAACGCTTCAGTTGCCATAATCGTGAAATTACATAAAATCATTTTCACTAATTTCGTTGGTCATAATCGATCAAGTGTCTTAATAATTTTAATTATCTTTATTCAGGTATCTTTTAAATTATATTAATAACTATTTACACTACACAAATAGATACAAAAACCGAAAGGACACTTAGGCGTCGAAGTATTCGTCCGCATCGCTGTCATCCGGAAACCAGCCCAGAAGACTGGCAGCATTGCCACGTTGAATGGCAATGCTAATTCTTTGGCCAAAGAACGAGCCAGCCCTCTGGTCGCGTGAAGTGTCGACCAGTCGGCGAGAAATTTCCTTAAAAATGAGACTCGGACCCCACGACCCGAGCGTTTCGACCCCAAACGGCTCAAAACTGTAGTTACCCATAAGGTTACAGTATTTGCGCCGCTTGAGGGTCTCAGCAGCCGCTGCAGCGGCGCCAGCACAGCCCGCCGTGCTAGGAACATGAGATGGTGCAAGGGCAGGGCCGGACCGTGAGTTAAGGGGGGCCCTGGGCTAATACTACTTAGGGGCCCACCTATTTACTCAAAGTATAAGAAAAAAATAAGACAATAAAATATTTGATTTATATTATAATATACGAGTACTATGCCTTAGTGATTGTTAAATGTTAGTCTAAGTTATGCAGATGATATGGTGCTGCTGAGTCCCTCGATTGATGGACTCAGACGGTTGCTCGAGATATGTGAGAGATACGTCACGTCTCATGGTTTATTGTACAATGTACGGAAGAGTGAGCTTGTGGTGTTTAGGGCAAGTACCAAAAAGCCTAAGACAGAGCAAGTTCCTCCGGTATTTCTCTATGGTGTACCACTAAATAGAGTATCACATTATAAGTACCTTGGCCACATATTAAATGAGGACTTAAATGATGATAGTGACATAGAAAGGGAGCGAAGAGCGTTGTCGATCCGATGTAATATGCTGGCCCGTAGATTTGCACGATGTACTAGAGAAGTGAAACTCACTCTTTTCAAGGCGTTTTGCCAATCGTTCTACACGTGCAGCCTGTGGTTAGACATACGCAGAGGGCCTACAACGTTCTTCGAGTACAGTATAATAACGCTTTTAGGGTGCTGTTGGGGCTCCCGCGGTTCTGTAGCGCATCAAATTCAAATTCAAATTCAAAAGTCATTTATTCAAACTAGGCTGAGAAATCAGCACTTTTCGAACGTCAAAATTACATAAGACAGTCCCCCAAAAACGCCCACCCTTCACCACTTCCTAGTGCATAAGCTGGGAAGAAGAAGTGGCGCAACAAACTCCCCAGCAGCACAGCTGTCTGTTCAGTTGAAAAAACTTGATTCTATATAATAGTGCATATTATTATGCTAAAATAATTTACATCACCACAAATTGCAATACAACTCATAAAATAAAAACATTTTAAAGAGTAGATTATGTCAACAATAAATGAAAACAAAATTAAAATAAATTGACTTACAGTCAAATAAAATAATCCAACAATTATATGCTCATATAGTATCGTGTAGTCTAAAATAGTCTAAAATAATTGTTTGTTCCTTGGGGTACATTGGAGTAGCTTAATTAGTCCCAAGCCTTTTTGTCGTCTAAGTAATCTTTAACTTTATAGAAACCTTTTTGACATAGTTTCTGTTTAATAAATGATTTAAATTTATTGAGGCTCAGTTCTTTGACATGGCTTGGGAGTTTGTTGTAAAAACGTATACTTTGGCACTTAAATGAATTACTAATTTTTTGGAGCCTAGTCCTCGGCACAATAAATAAATCTTTGTTTCTAGTATTTAAGCTATGAATGTCGCTGTGTTTAGAATATAGATTTATATTCTTTTTCACATAAATCAGGTTCTCATAAACATATTGAGACGCGACTGTCATTATGTTTATTTCCTTAAATTTATCCCTCAGTGAATGCCTACAACTTAGGTTATAAATTGCTCGAATGGCACGTTTCTGCAGCACAAATATAGCCTGAAAGTCGGCTGCATTTCCCCACAACAAAATGCCATACGACATTACACTATGGAAATAACTAAAGTATACTAATCGAGCTGTTTCTACATCAGTCAAATGACGGATTTTATACACCGCGTAGGCTGCAGAACTTAGCCGCTTCGACAATTTGGTTATATGTGGGCCCCACTGAAGCTTCGAATCCAAAGTAATACCTAAGAACACAGTGGTGTCCACAAGATCCAATTCTGTCCCATTTACTAGTACATTGGTTTTCACCTGTTTAACGTTAGGTGTTAGAAATCTAATACATTTAGTCTTTTTCTCGTTTAAAAGTAAATTATTAACACTAAACCAATGCACTATTTTAGAGAGAGCATTATTCACATCGTCAATAACTGTCTGTTGTCGCTTAAGCTTAAATATAAGTGACGTGTCATCTGCAAATAACACTATTTCATGACTGTTCTTTATAAGGCAAGGTAGGTCATTAATATATACGAGAAATAAAAAAGGGCCAAGAATTGAGCCCTGCGGAACTCCCATAGTGACAATAGAACCCGGAGATCGCTTGCCGTTAACGTCCACTCTTTGGATCCTATTATCCAAATAAGAAATAAGAAGATCCAAGGCAGTGTTTCTAACACCATAGTGATGCAATTTCCTGACCAATGTATCATGAGAAACACAATCGAAAGCCTTAGATAAGTCACAAAAAATGCCTAGGGCATCATGTGACTCCTCCCAGGCCTCAAAAATATGTGAAAGAAGCTCAACACCAGCGTCGGAAGTCGAGCGACCCCTTGTGAAACATCGGGAATGTTTGCTGAAGCAAATACAGATAGATAACTTTCAAGATATTATGCGCAAAGGAACAGCATCCCTGATGCGAAGGATTCGGGGGAGCACCAATAGCATTCTAAAAGTGATAGTGAATAAGCCTGATTGCCCGTTCCTGGGGCACTGGACCCGTATGCACAGCTGCAGGTCTGGTGCAGCGGGAAGCGGATATAGTTATAGGTTTTTAAACTAGTTTTATTTTTGTTTCTGTTTTATTTTAGTTTGTCTTATTTATTTTAATTAGAAGTGTTACTAGCATAGTTTTATAAGTATTAATAACAAAAATATGAATCACGTGTGTTCGAATTGAATAAATAAATAAATAAGAATACAACAATAAATAAATTGACAAATTATAAAGCCTTTCTGCACTTTCCTTTGGCAAATTCTTTAATTTGCTCCTCACATTCTAGATTCTTACTTAAATCAACATTTATGGACAAAACGGATAAATGGTTAAGTCGTGAGTTTGACATCGTCGTTTTGTATTTATTCTCTGCCATCCTGGAAAAGGAGCGCTCGGCTTCACAGCTTGTGATTGGTAAGGTTAAATATATTTTTAAGATTGTATAGCAGTTCGGGAATACGTCAACAAGCTTCTTTTCATAAATAATCGTAAAAATGTCTACGCAAGACGAGTAGGACTCTGTCGACTGAAGCAAATAAGTTTTTAATTGGATGCATTCATTGACTAAATATTCATCCACATCATCGGGATAATAGGCAATAATCTTACGTGCGCTTTCTAAATCAATATGTTAGTTTCCACATTTGTACTTAATTTTTTGGCTTTTTCTTCGCAATCCTTTAGCTTCTCATCTGATTGTTGCCTTATGTTGCTAACAAAGTCTTTTAATGATCCAATTAACTTATATCCTTCACAAATATCTAAACCAGGGCCCTGTATTTTTTTATTAACTGAATTAAATCTTTCCAAAATTTCTTCCCAAAAAATAATCAAAACTGCAGTTTCGAGTTTTGCCAGTTTATAAAAAAATTTTTTGCCTCTTTTTATTTAATTTTCTATTTATTTAATCAATAATGCATTATTGATCGAAGAATGTTAGGTATCATAGTTATTTTTTTAAAGCTTTAACAGCATCGTAGTGGCAAGCCCATCTAGTCTGACATAAACAGAAACTTTATACGTAAAGGACATGGATAATATCTGGCCTAGCACAGACAAAGAGATAATTATATTTAAAAAATAAATGATATCATGCTTCATACAGGGAAATAAAAACAAAAACGTATTTAACTTGCTACTTCAAACAAAACTACACAACAAGTGAACTATCTCAAAACAAGTCGGTAGAAGAAAAAATATTGTCCGCTGTCTTATCTACGTAACGCCTCAGAGAAGTTCATAGCAAAAGCTTTGTTATACAAAGTTTAAAAAAATATTATTTTAAGGATAAATAAACATTAAATAATTTGAATTTAGAACTTATAACTTTTATTGAAAATGGTTTTATGTCTTTTGTATATTATTGATTCTAATATTTATGAAAAACTAATTTAGGGCATATTGTATTTAGGGATTTCAATTTTATGGCATGTGATATTCTGTGACATTAAGTTCGGACAAGTTATCATTCGGACAAATGATGATTAGGACAAAAAAAATTATGGCACTTTAAATTATGGATAAAAAAGTTAGGGAACACAATAGAGAACCTACACATTGCATGCAGCAGCGGCCGGCTTTGCCGGCCAGCCTCAGCTGCGGCTGCGAACGTTACAACCGGTATTGTCTTGTTTTCCATAAAATTATTTGTCATATTATTGTTTTCCATAATCGTCCCCCCTCATAATCTTTACTTGCACTATTATCATTTATACTAATAACGCTTGTCATATCAACTCATTAGTCATAACTTTTATTTGCCATAAAATTAGTTTCCATAATAACATGTGTTATAATCATTAGTTTCTATAAGTAACACATTACATAATCGATACATGACATAAGAAACATTTGATATAATTCAGAAACGTTTATTGCTTTGTACAAAAAAGAATGTCATTAAGGAATTTGGTCTGTAATCAAATGATTTATTACAGCAAACAATCTTTAGTTATTAAACAGTTTGTCAAATTCGAAACGGTTAGGTTAGGTTAGGTTAGAACTGTGACCATACAACGCGCGAAGGCGAGCGAGCGCAGCGAGCGTGCCGCGGCAGCGGCCGCCCAGTGCTAGATTTCCTCTTTTTCAAAGCAAGCATGCATGGTAGATTAGGTTTATTTTTAGGTTTCCTGGTAAATAAAAAAATCTGTATCGTACAGATAATCATATATTAATCAACTGAACTAGCATTGTTGTGCTAGTTAAGTTACTAATAATATTAATTTGCCCGTACGGGCAAATGAATATTATGGTGAATAAATGTAATGGAAAATGAAATTATTGAAAATGAAAAATATAGCAAATAAATTTATGGATTAAAATTATTATGACACTTGATCGATTATGACCAATGAAATTAGTGAAAATGATTTTATGTAATTTCATGATTATGGCAACTGAAGCGTTATTTCTAATGAAATTATGGCAAATACCAGTATGGTATATAAAATTATTGCATTTTAAATTACGGCAAACATTAGTAAACCGTTACAACCACCTGCTCCTCAACTCGCGGGCCGCCTAGCCCCTCCGCGCCTATGCGATTTTAAATTACACTCTAGGGGTAGGGCAGACCTGGGGTTGCGGGTTTGTCTGAAAGAGATATCGCGGCCCCGGCACACAGGCAACGGAAGGAACACGGGTGGGTTTTAGTCAGTAAAAGTCTGACACTCCCTCTCGCTCCGCCCAGAGCGGGAGGAGTCATTTGATGATATCCCACCCAAAAAAAAAAAGGGGTAGGGCAGACAAGACTGCGTGGAGTCGGATTTACAGCGACTCTTTTCTGTCACTAAAACCAAATTTTTAGCAAATATTTGAGGACTAACAATTTTATTATAAATGAACATTCGGAATAATACACATTATATAATTCAATACTTAGGACATATAACTTTATTTCATGCAAAATTAGGAGATTCAATTATTATAGTACTCGATATTATGCCAGAATAGTTTTAGAAGTAAAGATAATTATGTAAAACTATTTTCGGACAAACAATTTTCGGAGAAGAAAGGGAGTCGAGTTCGAGAGCCCGGTTCGAGAGCCCGGTTCAAGAGCCTGTTTCAAGAGCCCGGTTCAAGAGCTCGGTTCAAGAGACCGGTTCAGGAGTCCTGTTCAGGACCAAGTTTGTGCCAAGTTTCAAGTTTATTAACTTAACTTTGTTCATCAGTCCGCGGCGGCTTTGCGGTGGGTGCGCGGTGGCTTTGCGGTGGCAGCGCGGCGGCTTTGCGGTGGATCCGCGGTGGCTATGTGGTGGTTCCGCGGCGGCTACGCGATGGCTACGCAGTGGCGGCGCGGTGACTACGCGGTGGGTCCGCGGTGGATCCGCGGCGGCTACGCGGCGCCATTTCATACCATTCACTTTTAGTGTAAAGTGCTACATAAGTCATTTTGATTTACAACTACTTTATGATACTTCAGGTGCTTAAGCTGAATAGCCTGATTCTATTTATTATCGCGATGGTTGTTAATACATTTAGCCTTACAACACTGAAACAAAACCGAGTGCACTCAAATCCTTTTTCCTGAACCTATAATATACAGTTTATAGAGCTAGAATCATTTAGCCTGTATCTAAATAAAAGTGATTTGAGGTAATTTTGTATCAAGTGACATTTATTTCTAATAAACAGCTTTAAAAAAATTAAAGCTAAACTAAATTGTGCGGATCTTGTAAAGGAAAACAACATAGGCCATTTTTTCGTAAACATATTCAGACATTTCTATAAAAAAAATAAAAATAAACTTTAAAACGCTCTCCTGTAAAGTAAAAAATGAAGCTTAACGCAAATAGCCCATGAAACCTGGATAAATATTTTTATTTATATTAACTATGAAAAAATACAAGTTAAATAATTAAACTTTACACTTTAATTTTATCACGGTACCTACTGCTAGCTAGATAAGACATAAGTGTCTAAGTATGTACTATAATATCATCTTGGTGCTCATTCACTGGCTATCAGTTTAAAGAAGTATTCGACTTCATTTACACCATCCTCGGGTAGATCTGTGCAATGCACTGCATTTTGTACCATATCTTTACCATATAAGGCTCTTATGGTCTCAGGATACAACTGGCGACATATATCCTGAAATGTTAAATTCATATTTATGGTCAGTATGCGTAATGAAAGGTACACAAGCAGCGACTTTGGTCACCGCCCCCGTCACAGGCGCCTGGCTAGCGTTTTTAAATCTCACGTCCACTCACAGATTTTGACATCGCTTACGACTAGTCTCTGCGTATGTACCTATCTACCTATAAGGCATACCTATCTAAACCGAAAAGGGGCCCCCAAATAAAATATTTTTCTTTCTTTCTTTCTATTTAAAGATAAAATATTCTGTAATTTTTGACGTGACAAGGTCTAATAAATCGATGAACGCCGGCTGCACGCACGAAAAAGTGTTTCGTTACGCTCATTGTCCCGTTACGCTCATTGTAACGTTACGATCGGAGCGAGGGAAGGGAATGTTTTGTTATGACGTTGTCACGTTAAACTATCGTCCGTAAACCGACTTTACAGACAACCAATTTTTTAACATACTTTGCACCAAAATGTACTAGTGACTTTGGGTAAAGAGGGAGGGAGGGGTTAGTCTAAAACCTCACCACGTATGAGGAGGAGGTTAAAAAGTTGCTAATATATATCACGTGATTAATGGACGACCACCTTGAAACTTGGCTGTCTACATCAACAATCTTTTGGAATCCAAAACAGTGTTTGGATTTTTATGGACGACTTTTGTCTTTGGGCAATGCTCAGATTTTAGAAGATATCGATGGATTCAGCTCGAAAATCTCATCAACATCATCATATGGTCTACATGCAAGTGGGTGAACCACTTTTTTCAAGTTCCATACAAAATATAGCAGATTAAAAATGTTGAAATAACGTAATTCTCTAAAAACATCAAGACAAATAAGTATTTTTTTCTATACTTTTTTTTTTCTACTTTTAATAAATTTAAAAAAATTGCATAGGTATTAATCTTGAGATAACCATTTAATGCAATCTAAATTTTATTTAATAAATAAACAATTACTTCGGGGTGGGGGGTAGGTTTAAGGATAGGAAAAATCGTTTTTTTTACAAACTATTCATTTCTCTCTTTTCATTTAGAAAAGAGAGAAATGAATAATTACTGTATTATTAAATGTTTAAACATCTAAAAACAAAATCTGATCACATATATTTTTAGCTTTAGGGTAGGGGTGTGCAAGATCCACACAAAAGAATACTAAAAGAAGACTTAAAAAAAATAATTAAAAACGTTTACTTAAGAAGAGTAAGGCTGATAAACCTGAGAAGCCAGCAATTGCACCAAAGAAGAAAAATTTGGCATGTCCAGATTGCTCAGATGTGTACGAGTATAATAGAGAACCAATTATGGATAATTCTGGATCGAGTGTATTTCTTACAAAAACAGCTGTCACGAAAAATGCACAGCATACGTAGGGCATGGAAGCATCAAATGTGACATTTGTTTTGACTCTTGCCCTTATAATTATTATGTTGTGCAAAAGTGCGCATTGAGGATGCTGTAATTTTTTCTTAATAGTTCCTAGCTTTAATATGTGCACACGTCACAAAAGATGATTGGATGAATGTAGTAGAAAGGACAAAGAAAATGATAACGGAAGACTTGTACATTTTGACAATATGATGGAAAATTACTTTATTATAATGGTAACTGAGGAGGACAGTTCAACTGATGATCATTTTTCTGGATAATCCAGTGACGAAAGTCAATAAAAATGTTACAAAAGTGAAATTATTTATTTACCTACACGTCATGATCATGATGATGACGTGTAATAAAAAGATATTCCTCGAGAATCAGTTTTTAAGCAATGTAGATAAATTGTCGATTACAAACCCGTAAGTATGAAAAATCGATGTAAGACTGTATTTTGCCATGCCAAATGAGGATTAATCTGCGATATTAGTACTTAGTTAGAATAATTAAAATAATTTAGTTTTTTTTAGGGGGACATAATCATCCGCATTTGTTTTGAATTTAGTATGAAAAGCATTATGAACCAGTAAGAACAAATCATTGTAGGTAGGTTTTTATTTGTGATTTTAAAAGTTTACTTTAGTTATTTTAACTTAAATTTAATTTAATTTTTATGTAACAAATCGTGTAATTAATCTATGAGTTATAATCCGATTCCTTCCAGAAACAAATAGTATTTAAAAATTACCAAATAATAATTTTTGTGGTTTTAAAAACACTACTTATGAACTAAATTTAATTTAATTTTACTTAGATATCCATTTCTTTTTTTTCCAAACAAACATAAAATACGAGCATACCTAATTTTTCATTGGTTATTTTTTTTTAAATCTGCTGTTTCATAGAAAAGTGCAATAGGTACCTACGCGGTCAAAATGTATGGAGCAGCTGATTTAAAAAAAATTACCGACGGTTCAGAATCATGTACTGAATCCATGGTAACCGGCTTCGCGTCATAGTCCCTGACACCCTGTATATTATGCAATATATACAATTATACACTAAAAACAGTGATATTCACAATATTAACACCAGAAAGAAGAACAAATAACGACCTCCATTTCACCAGCTTCACAAGGTTCATAACTCATTTGTTGGGCTTGATATAACCTTTTATACCCTCTTCTTTGCTAGATTTGCCTGTTAATGCGTTTAAAGCTAAAGTAAAACCCAACCTTTGTTCAAGGCATACTATTCTATCAACGACTACTTAAACGATAAGAATAGTTGGTCGCTGTGATTAATTCAAGACAATGTTTATGTTCTTTCTCCAGAATTAGCTTAACTACTGACTTACTGAGTACTGACAGGTTATATATGAGTTATATAATGTTTATTTTATTTGACTGTATAAGTCAATTTATTTTTATTTTACTTTCATTTAAAATTGACATAATCTACTCATTACAATGATTTTTATGAGTTGTATTGCAATAAATGTGGTAAGCTAGCGACCTCGACAATTGATAATATATTATTCTTGCCTGTTTATTTATTTTTACTTCGGTGGTCCTAGTTTATCATCACAGAACAGATAAATATCTGTTCTGTGTTTATCATATTATGTGAATTCGAGTTACAGCTTTATTAGCTTTAAGCGGGCACGCCCTTTATGCCTGGAGGCTTTTATTCTGTTTACGTTTTGAGTTTTTATTTTCGCTTGAGTATAGATTTCGATTGTTTTGTTGGTATATTAGCGTGTGCTAGCTGTCATTATGGCAAATAATTTTATTTACAGTTTTGTGTTGAGTAATGTAAATTATTTTGCATACTATTGTATAGAATCAAGTTTTTTTTTCTGACTGAATGAGACAGCAGTGCTTCAAGTTTTTTTTCTGACTGAACAGCCAGCAGTTCTTCAAGTTTTGTTTCTGACTGAACAGACAGCAGTGCTGCTATTATTTTGCATACTATTGTATAGAATCAAGTTTTTTTCTGACTGAATAGACAGCAGTGCTGCTGGGGAGTTTGTTGCGCCACTTCTTCCCAGCTAAAGCACTAGGAAGTGGAGAAGGGTGGGCATTTTGGGGGACTGACTTATGTAATTTTGACGTTCGAAAAGTGCTGATTCTCACCCTAGTTTGAATAAATGAGTTTTGCATTTTGAATCCAGCAAGATTTTAGACTAGGTGAATCTGCCCCACCAAATCGAACTAGTGGGGCAGATTTCACTGCAAACACACAGACAACACATTAGACATTCCACTTTAGCCCACCAGTGGGGCGCAAAGAGGAATAATTCAAGTATTCAAATAATCAAATGAAATCACTCCATTTGTAAGTGGCATTACAAATTGGCATCCACACGAACGTTTTCTGATCCTTTGTTTACATTTTCATCAGATACTTTTATAACAGACTATAAGTAAAAACTACAATAAAAAATTACCGGGTCTCGTGGTCCACATAATTTTCGGAATTCACAAACACAGTTTAGACTGGGATCTTTACATTTAACTTCTAATGCGATACATTTTCCTTCTGCCAGGTGCATACATGAAAACTGAAATAGAATAGGTAGTCCATTGTTATCAAACTAAACTTCTGTATTGATTATGCAATAATCACGTTAGATAATTACATAGAGTTAGAACTTAGGAGTAGGTAAAGTAGGAAGGAAGGACAGCGACAGCAGCACTCCGGAAACAGTGTGTAGGCTGTTAGGTATTATTGGAGACATCTTTCTTTTTTTTTTCAGCCCAAGTCCTCGCCCAAAATATCATTTTCTATACAAGATAAAAAAATAAAGATATTACTTAACCTTATATTCAGGTATGACTCCTTTATATACTTCATAGAATTCTTCAGCGTTTGCGATATTCACGGAGAACATAGCCATAGCCGAGATGATAAACTTTCCAAAAGAAGATATTTTTTCTAGAATAGGGCCTACGTTGCCCTCTAGTACCGCGTGTGGTTTGATCACGCAACAAGTACAGTCCTTAAATGTTGCTCTAAATGGGAAACGCAGCACGTTTTCATTGTTTCGGCCAAAAAATAAATCCAACATCTACAAAATGTGATAAACTGTTAATTAATAAATCATTATTATTATAAAATAAAACTACTTACTATTACCAAAGTGGAACCTTCGCCAAGCGCCAATGTACACCCAAATTATAAAAGCGCCATGTATAGATGGCGCTTTTATACACGGTTTTGGTGCACGGCTCAACCGGCCAAGTTAGTTCAATGGGTCATGAAAACCGAGCTGTCCTGTCTGGGCGGTACGCGGTATCACAACGCCACCTATACGATTGCCTGGAGCCCTTTCTATCCTGTGCGAAATAGTATATATTCTACATCGCACAGGATAGAATAGCAGCTCCTGGCAATCCGCCCTTAATCAACAACCCTCGCTCGAGCACAGACGTTTGCGCATGCCGTGTGACCTGGGCTGACCTGGCTGATGCGCTGTCGCCAGATTCTCATATCGCTGCTGCTCCTCATGCAGAGGACAGCTTTTTTATGTACTATACAACCCAGGCGCGGATCCAGCCCTCAAAAAAGGCTGTGGTCATAGCCATTCGAAAATCGGCCAACTTCGAGTCTTAGTATGAACCCGCTCATGATCGATATAGTGCTATTTATTATACGGGGATAGTTTAACTGTCAGAAAAAAGGACATAATTGAATGTGTCCATTTGATGTTACATCTCAATGAGACCAATAGTTGTAAATTTATTTTCTGTGCCTTGCCTTATTCTAAATATTTTTCTAATGAGAAAAATAGGCACATTCATAAATTAAATATGTTAATTTATAATAGGACTAGTCGTCACAATGAAGCTATTTTATACTTTGATTGTAATCAATTTATTGCTGATTACAAACTGACAAATTATACTATGTATTTGCCACCTAGTTGTAGGAGACAAATTGCTAATCTTTTAGCATACAATATACACAATGACACTGGTACTTGTAGTGTACCATCGATTACTGTTAGTAGTGGTACTAACACTACTTTTGATACGCCTTGTAGTTTAAACTATTAGGTGCGACAACGGATAAGCCGCATATGTTCAATGTTGTACATCAAAATATGCAGGGTCTGTCTGGCAAAGAACTAGAGTTAAGTTTATTTATGGAAAACTATGATGTTCAGGTGTTATGTTTGACTGAACACTGGTTGAAAGAACATGAAGTAGTGTTTATCAATGATGATTTGTTTACTGTACAAAGTGCATTTGTAAGAAAAAATGCTATTCGCGGTGGGTCTTTAGTTCTTGTTTCAAACAAGTTGAAATGTAAACAACGTTTAGATTTAGTTAATCTTTCTATTGAGCGCACTATTGAGTTGTCTTGTGTTGAACTAGAGCGATACGTTATAATTTGCGTTTATCGACCCCCCCCCCCCTCTGGGGATTTTATTAGTTTCGAATCGGTAATGGAGGATTCACTCAATAGGCTAAAATCAAGTAATAAAAGCATAATTTTATGTGGCGATTTCCACATTAATATTTTAGATGTTACTCCATTGAGTATTAGACTTCTCAATCTGTTCAGGTCTTATAATTTAATTAACTTGTTTTTTGAACCCACTAGGATCACGGCATCTTCGTCGACTTGTCTCGATAATATTTTTAGTGATTATGATGCCAAAAATAAATTAGTTTTAAGTGACTTAACGTCTGACCACTGTGGTTTATTAGCTAGCTTCCCTATGCCATTTAATAAAAAGCCTCATAAAATAGAATGCAGGCCTTATACAGCTACTCGTTGCATCAAGTTTAAAAACAATATAGCTCATAGAATTACACCATCTATAGTAGAACACCAGAATCCTAATGAAATTTATGGAGCCCTTTTTGAAGTTGTGCAAAAAGAGTACCAATCTACTTTTAAGACCAAAACCATTAACATTAATAGCACCTCCGTTGGCTTAAATCAATGGGCTCCAGGTATTTATAAAAGTAGAGCGACACAATACGAGTTATTTTTTTTTTAAATTGATTTGGTTTGAAAAAATACAGGTTTGATACTCCTTACCTTACCTTTCCTAGAGTATGTCAAAAATTATTCAAAAATATTTGTGCTTTTGCTAAATCTAAATTTTTAAGCGATACAATTAAAAAATCTAATGATAAAGTAAAAACCACTTGGAAAATTATTAACAATGAAACGGGTAAGTCGGTTAGACATGAAAAACAACTTGAGATTATGGCAGACGATAAATTAGTTAATACAGCAGCCGACGTAGCCGAGGCATTTAATGAGTTTTTTGCCAACATACCTATAACTACGACTCGCTCCTTGAATTCGTCCCCGTCTAAAGCTGAAAACCTTTTGCATAGTAGTGTGCCTAAATGTAGTACCTTATTTAGCTTCGAACATGTAACGCCTCGTGATGTAGTTAATGTTTTTAACACACTCAAGTCTAAAAACACGGGTGATTACTGGGGCATCTCCATTAAACTTTTAAGTAATATAATAGACATCGTAGCCTCCTATCTAGCTGTTATTTTTAATAAATGTGTTGATTTAGGAAGTTTTCCTGACCTCATGAAGAATAGTAAAATCATACCATTATTTAAATTAGGTAATAAAAATGACGTTGGCAATTTCAGGCCTATTTCGATCTTACCAGCATTTAGCAAAATATTTGAAAAGTTAATACTCAAGCAGTTGCTAAGACATTTTACGACTTATTTTCGACTTCGACTTTGACTCCGCCATTGCCATCGCCATCGTCATCGCCATCGTCATCCATATCGCCATCGTCATCGCCATCGCCATGCCATCGTCATCGTTATCATCATCTGATTTGTGAAACGCTGCGCTGGCTGACGACGGCCACAAAAATTAAAAAAAAAACAGAAAAGTAAAAAGCACTAGTGAAAAAAGTGACACTTTCCGCACTAATTTACTGCTTGGAAAAGGCTCTTTTCGAGTAAATGCATTGTAAAGTTTATTTCGACACCCGTCTTTAGATCTAAAAGGAGAAACTGACTAGCAGGCTGACATATCTACGCACAGCTAAAACTACTGGGACTAGGAACGTGAAGTTTTGCACACGGGTGACACGGGTTCTTTTTACCAGTACTAAGAAGGGGTTTCTTGAAATTCGACCTTTAAGGCGATGAAGGGGGGGGGAATCTTTGTATGTAAAATCTTATTCCTTGAGTTAATAAACTTGCAACTTGGCACGAATACTTATCAAAGTAAATAATAAGGTTTGTTATTTTTTGTTTATATAATTTACCCTCTAAAAGGAGATTGGGGCTGTCAAAGTTTGTATGGCAGAATTTTAACGCGCGGTCTGATTTACTCAAAACTCAGTACTTAGAACCAAAAATAAATAATAACGTGTATCAGGGTTTTAAGAAAATCTACCCCTAACGGGGTGAAAAGGGGGTTGTAAACTTTTAAAAAATTGTTTTGGCCTGAATACTTATCTGAAAAAATTATTAAGATCGTAATCATAAAGTTTCAAAAACTACGTTTTAAAGGGATTGGAAGGGGTGTTCATATTTGTACATCGTACTCCTTTGGTTAATAAACTTAAAACTTGGCAATACTTGCCTCAGTAAATAATCGTTTGTCACTACACGAGTACGTTTTATAAAACTACCCCTCACATAGGGTTTAGGGTGTGTCAAAGTTCGTAAGGAGAAATTGTAACGTGCCGTCGGTCGGCGCGTACCTCGGTACTAATACCTACATAAAACAAAAGGGGTTCCGTAGGTAAGATGAATTTATCCCAAGGACAAACTTGACAATGTTGTTGAAAAACATGTTCTCCCATACGGAATGTATGGTAGAACATGTTTTCGTTATCTACTTATATATAAAAGGAAATCTATCACAGGTAAGTAGGCTCGGCAAGTTAACGAGTAATAATGGACCATTAAATTCGCCGTTGCAAAAACATTTTTTTAATTTTTTTGTTTATTTATAATCTTACCTACACTATCATTACAGATCTATGATCCAATGCGACAGAGTGGTCTTACTAACTAAATCCTAAATCTACACCTTATACCTAGTTCAAAAATATCTTAATCTAAATAACTTATTACATATAGTGTAACTTTTGCGAATTCACTCAAGTTGCACCACAATACATCAACCCTCCCGTGAACCTCATTCACCACGCGTATGGCTCTAGTGAGAGGAGTTCACGCCAGTAGGTTGGTCCTGGCTGCAGGTACAGCGAGCAGGGGCAGGCGTTGCCGCCTCCACACGTACCGGTCGGGCACGTACAGCTGTAGGTGTCGCAGCACTCCCGGGGTATGCGCCACGCCACGTAGTAGTTTCACTACACACGCTACGAGCGAAAACTCCCGTCGTACTCTTAGAGTGTTATACCCTACCATACCCAGAACAAATAGGAGTGTTATACCCTACCATACCCAGAACAAATAGTGTAGGGTACATCAATGGGTATAATGGATATACCCCATACAGCTTGTAATACAAGTGTCACGTGAACTTATTTTGGATACGTTCCAACATAACACTATATTTTTCCTCATGAGAAGCCCAAATGAATGCGCTATGTTCGAGGTGACTTCTGACTAATGCGTCATATACTCGTAGTACCCTTAGTGTCGTGATGTTGGTGAATCCTTGGGACTGCCTGAGTACGAAACCTAGGTTTCTGTATGCCTTCTTACATATCTTATTGATATGCTCACGGAAAGTTAGTTCCTGAGAGAAGACTACCCCTAAGTCTCGTACCTGAGACACTCGTTGCATCGGCACATCCTAAACCTTGTACTGATAACTCGAGGGAGTTCGCGCGCGAGTGAACGACATCACCGAACATTTAGCAACATTAAAATGCAGTTTGTTGTCATTGCTCCATTCGACCACTCTGTCAATGTCTTCCTGTAGGCGTTCGCAATCCGAGTGATCCCGAATCTCGAGCAGCAATTTCAGGTCATCCGCAAACAATAGACAAGTCCCATGTCTGACGACTTCCGGCAAGTCATTTATCATTACAATAAACTCGAGAGGCCCTACATTGCTGCCGGCTCACGCCCGATCTCGTGTAATACGGTTGAGATACACAGCCATTGTAGTCGACATATTGCTGGCGATCCTTCATCTACCATACATTCCGTATGGGGGAATATGTTTTTCAACTACAATGTCAAGTTTGTTCTTGCGATAAATTCATCTTAACTAATACTACTGCCGTACTGCCGTGATTTTTTTCACATACCCAAAACCAACCATTAAGCTTGCAGGGGGGGGGGGGGACATGACTAAAAATGAATACTTTAAAGCTGTCTCGTAATATTTCTCAAACGAATCACTGAAACCAAAAATGGTTTTCAGACACTCACAGATTGATTGATTGATTGAATTGAATGACCTTTCCAACGACACCCCACACCATGGGAGGATGTACGGAAGGCACCACAAAAAAAAAAAAAAAAAACCATGCCAAATTACAGCTTTCCAGTACTAAAAGTGTCTGAGCTAAGCCGCAAACAGACAGACAGACAGACGGACAGACGGACATGGCGAAACTAACTATAAGGGTTGCTTGTTTACTACGGAACCCTAAAAAGGTATAAACATAATGACAGTCGCTTCTCAATATGTTTAAGAGAACCTGATTTATGTAAAAAATAATATAAATCTATATTCTAAATACAGCGACATTCATAGCATAAATACTAGAAACAAAGATTTATTTATTGTGCCCAGGTCTAAGCTCCAAAACTACTCCAATGTACCCCCCGCCCCCCTTAATCAACGAACAAGTGTTTTAGAATCAAAGACTACATACATGACATGAGTTCATATAATTGTTTAGTTTATTTGACTGTTTATTGACATAATCTACTCATTACAATGTTTTTATATGAGTTGTATTGCAATATGTGGTTAGCTAGCGACCTTGAAAACTTATCATATTATTCCTGCCTGAGCAACCGGCAGCAAGTTCGTCATGCTCCCTTAGATGTCACTGCTTGCAGTAGCGTCGGGGGTCGGGTTGCAATGGCTGATCTTTGCGTTATGCTCGTGAACGGATGCTGCTTGTGGTGAGTGGTCGTCTTGCTGACCATGGTTTTGTTATTGTTATTAGTAATTAACTGTTTATTTATTTTACTTCGATGGTCCACTATCATTAGTAACTTCCGACACAGCTTTAACAGCTATATGTAAACAGGCACATCCTTTATGCCTGGAGGCTTTCGTTCTGTTTACTTTTTACTTCGCTTGAGTATAGATTTCGATGTTTTTGTTGGTATATTGGCGTGTGCTAACTGACATATAGTGAATTATTTAATTTAATGTTTTGTGTTGCATTATGTAAATTATTTTGCATAAGTACTATTGTCTAAAATATAGTTTTTCTAACTGAACAGACAGCTGTGCTGCTGGGGAGTTTGTTGCGGCCCTTCTTCTTCCCAGCTTAAGCTCTAGGAAGTGGTGAAGGTTGGGTGATTTTGGGGGACTGTCTTATGTAATTTTGACGTTGGAAAAGTGCTAATTCTCACCCTAGTTTGAATAAATGACTTTTGAATTTGGTACGTGTATCAGGTTTTAAAAAAAAAACAGCCACGTACGACGTGGAAATGCTCAAAAGAGAATTGTGAAAAGAAAAATTGAAACGTTATCTCTTCGAATCGTTCATGGGAGAATCGAATGTCGAAGAACTGTTTCAGACTCCTACCTACTCTTATAAGTACGGAAATAAATGATTATCCGAGGCATCCCTACCTTTGCAGCATCTTCCCTCGAATTACAACCGTGGGCGATGTTTTCGAGCTTATTACTTCCATACAATCGCCGCAGGGTTCCAGGTTCGGCTTGCTCCGGGTCAGTTGCTCCCAACCAGCGCTTCCATTCAGCAATCACGTTAGGGCCAACCAGTTCTAGGCCAATCACCTCCCCTCCAGTTATGTAGTTAATTATAATACTTTAAAAATAAATAGGTACATAGTTTTAAAGCGGTATGATTTCAACATAGGTACGTTGGATGTTGATACTTCGGGGGGTAATTTTAAGGTACCTACCTAAGCTAATCCATCCACATGATTTGCAAATATTTTTCATGGAATATCGAAATCGAATACTTTGGGGGTTAGTACTAGGCACCTACCTAAATACCTACTACTTACGGGAGCATTTTATTTCCGGAAATATCCTCATAAAGCGCCATTGCAAAGTCTTTGGATATCTTGCAGTTTTTCATACGAACTATACGGAATCCTATCTTCGTTATGAACGCTATTATTTTTCCATGCATATCTGGTGACACAGGTTTTATCAAAGCGAAGGTGCTGGAAAAAAACAAAGTGTTGTGAATAAGTACATAAATAAGCTAAGTAAAGTAATCCCTAAATTAAAAAAACCAGCCAGGTGCGTGTCGGAGCTCGCACAGTGAACGGGTTCCGAAGTTGAGATGAATATTTTTTTTAAAGATTTGTTTACTTACTTATTTTTTCCGTCGTTAAAATTAAGCATACTTTATCATTTCAATATGTGCATAAGATGAAGACTCACACTTTAAAGACGGGAGTCGGGACATTATAGGCAAGCTCTAAAATACTCTAAATAGGTACAATAGGCACGTGTAGGCACGGTAGCGTTACCTTTCAAAATGGTTAAACATTGTTTTCCGAGTAGCTGGTGTACAATCTGTTATGAGTAGTAATTTTGAGAATACTTTGATGATGTTGCCAATTTGCAGCATTTCCAATTTAAGGGATGGCAGATGTACCCGTCTTACTAGGTTTTTCCCTTTTTTTACGTCTAATACTTGACATGAGTTATCAAAAGGAAAAAAATGTAGGACTAATTCTATTATATGGTCGGCCTCTGCGTCGTACATCTCGCACAAAAAGGTCAATTTGTCAAAATAATCGGCCACCTGCAACATCAACATAATCTATAGGTACAGAATAATAAAATCGTAGTGAAGTCAAGACTACATTGAATGAAAATTTTTGAAAAAAGTAATTGCAACTAGGTTTGGGAACGATTCTGGGAACAGTCTGGGAAGAAACATATTGACGGGCACCATATTCGTATTAAGGCTCGTGCAGACAAGCGCGACGTGTCGCGCGACGCGACACCGGTAATTGTTCTAACGTGAAGTTTTCTAAGAAATTGTTTTATAGCGTCGTCGCGCCGGTCTGCACGACGCTTTAAGAGTCCGTGCACAAAATTCACTCGACAGAGTTTTTGAGTAATTTCATTGCGATGCTATGTTTGTGTGCACCGTTCACGCACACACGCCTAAAGATCGAGCGTAGTGATCGCTTAAACAGTTTTGATGCTATAAATGATATTTTCTTTGTTACGTAGGAACGGTTAAGAAATAAGTCTGGAATATTTGTGTATATTCGTTTAGTATATTTATAACAATCAACATAAAAATGCTACGATTTGGTGTAAGATGCATTTAAATACATTTAGACATTCAATAACATTGAGGTAAGTGTTAGCGCGATGAGCAGTAAAAGAGTGGACTGTATTTTTAGGCAATGATAATTGCCGTGCTTATAACAAATTATAAACTGTCCCGGACAAACAATAAATTATGTGAGGAATATCGTCCGGCGCGGTGGAGTCCGTAGAAGCGAGTGAGAGCGAGTGTCGAAAGATAAGAAACACGCATAGGATGTTAAAGTGGGTGTTATAATACGTGTTTCCTATTTAATGCGTATTTAATCAGCGACACGTAGATTTCGCATTCAATTCCCAGGCAAGTCCAATGTTATTGTTTTTAGCGAGTCGCAACCAAATTCTGATTAGTTATCTGTGGCATTACAGCACTAGTCCGATAATATAAAGTAAAAAGGCACTCGTTTTTAATACACTGCATTATGAACCTAAAACGGTTCAATAAGAGCTACTTTACGAGCAAGTGTGTTGAAAATAAGTTTAATTAAAAGATAAGAAACACGGATAGGATGTTAAAGTGGGTGTGATAATACGTGTATCCTATTTAGTGCGTATTTAATCAGTGACACATAGATATCGCGTTCAATTCCCAGGCAAGTTCAATGTTATTGTTTTTAGCGAGTCGCAACCAAATCCAGATTAGTGATCTGTGGCGCACATTACCGCACTAGTCCGATAATATAAAGTAAAAAGCACGGTTTTCATACATTGCATTATGAACCTAAAAACGGTTCAATAAGAGCCACTTTATGAGCAAGTGTTGAAAAAAATATTACTTTGGAAGGATAATCAGTTCTTTACGTAAGTTTGACGTATTTAAACGCTATTTACAGAATTTAACAGCACAGCTAGGCGAGCTCCGCGCGCCTTTAAAACGATTTACGAAGTGCGTTACAATCGATTTGAAAGTAGTTTGTTATGAACGTACTAGAACATTTGTTCTTGTACTTTTACAGAGGGGAAGTGTTCGTAAGGTTTCTCCAGTGTAATAAACTATAAGATTAAAATAGCGGTGACATATCTGTGTGAATTGCACGAATGACACTCCGAATGACACATACTTCAATTGTTTTATTTCCCTTTATCATGGATATTTCCAAGTGGCCAGGCATGCAATTGCAAAGCAATACAATTTAGTAGTATGAGGAACAGGGTGTAAAGTTCACTCATTTACCATAGAAAAAGGAGGATCCTCCGACCAAACAGGTGTCGTGTCTGGCGGGCAACTGCCCAGAGGTTGAAGTCGGGAGCTTGTATATATGTCTATCGCACGGTAAACTCTAATTGCGCGAAGCAGGATTTGTGTGACGTCAGGATGTTGTGTGACGTCAGGTCTTTGATGCATGTATCGGTGTAGATGCCGCTACAAAATCATCCAACTTATGAACCAAAGAGACTAATGTATAGGTACCTACACAACTGTTCGGACATTTTGCGATGTAGTCATTTTGCGACTTAGGTATTTTGAGATTTAGACATTATGAAATATGGACTAAAAGCGATGTAGTCATTTTGTGACTTAGGTATTTTGAGATTTGGACTAAGAGCAACATGGTCAATTTTCGATCCAGTCATTCTGATACCAACCCACTTGGCCAGCAGCATACGGACAGACCGTCACCATTCTCACCAGAGGAAGGCCCTACACCCACCAAATACTGAATCAGCCTTCCTGGCGATGGTTACCTAAAGTACGGCTATCTCGTATAGCATGACCACCATAGAAACGAGTTTTATCGAAAGAAAAGAAGAAGAAGAAGATTTGTTTTGTTTGTTGAGGAAGAATAGACAAAATGACTGATTAACAGTCCAATTTGTCATTTTGTCTATTCTTCCGTCGATAAAACCCGTTTCTACGGTGGTCATGCTACGTGTGCTGAGGTTTCATCTGGCGGTGAGAGACCGCCAGGTGGCGTAAAGCCTACTGTGGAACAGTGCCGCAGCGCTCCTGGTGAATACCAGTCCATCCACACACATAGGCAAGTTGCGCTACAGCCGCAACTGTCCCAGACCAGGCCTACATAGGCCCCCAATGAACATGCCCGTCTTTACGGGCACCGTATCATACCGCGCCGCCTGACGCGGACTTAGCGACTACCCACCCACTTTGGAGGACAGTCTAATTCTGAAAGTCAAGATCCAGCACGTCAGTCTGCGGACCTGAGTCTATCGTACCCATCCCCTTTAATTGCGCAGGTGGCTACAGTTCACCCACACACAAGCCGATAACTGGTGGACCTCGACACTGGGCTACAGGCAATCCAGGGAGGCTATGCCATCCTTAGATAACAGGGAGGCTATGCCATCCTTAGATAACAGGCTGACCAGGCGCTTCTTACACCTGGACAGGAACGGCCTACGCCTGGTGACAGGGACCATCATGGGACACTGCTCGCTACACAAACACTTCTACACAATAGGCATAACGGACAGCCATCTGTGCAGGGCGTGCATGGAGGCTGAAGAAACCGTCGCGCACGTGCTCTTTGAAAACACAGACGTCACACAGATTAGAACAGAACAGAAACCCTCGGGTCACTCAGATCTTTCACAGACGTTGTGAACAAACCAGGAGATTTAATTAACCTCTGGAAGGAGGTGGGCTGGTTGGAATAACCACCGACGGCCGCCACGACCCACGCAAAATGGTCCATCTGAAGGACTAAGTGCGGATGCGGAGGTGTGCGATACTATTAGGGAGAGCGATACTGATAGTGTTAAGACACAACTACAATATTATGATGTTCTCTTTGACTTGTGTTGCTTGATGTGTAGGTACAGCCGTGCTTGTGTCGTGAGGTGTGTCCATAGAAGCTAGGAAAACAAAAATTGTTACCATTTTGCTGCAGCCACAAAAATAGTTAAATTAATCAGAAATACTTATATAATTATTGTAAAAACCAATGTAGATTTCATAATAAAAATAAAGTTGAATAAAAAAGTACGACTTGTACACTGACATCAGACATACATAGATACCTACCACAGACTACTTAGAGATACTACGTATATAATTAAAGTACCATTATTTAGTAGTCTATGTATGATACCTACACTCTGAGTACCTCTCAGAGTAATAACCTCGGAGTAAGGTAATAACTAAGAGTACCTACATAAGCACACATACCAAAAAGTACATAAAATAGTCACAAAGCCGACGCTTCGTTTTTTGTTTATTTTTACAAGATTTTTTGCCTTTCATTCATCGAAAATAATATATACTCTACGCCCTAGTGGGGACGCGGCTTATGACTACCGCTTTCTCTTAAGCTGTATAACTTAGGAGAAAGCGATAGTCTTGCCGCGCGATAGCCTATTATTAAAGTTTACTTAATAGTTATCGATATTATCTTTCTATTCTCTATCTTCCGGGTCAACCGACGGATTAAAATAAATCGGATTTACCAACACTGGTGGAGCTGAGGGTGGAGCAAAGGCTACCTCAAGGCTCAAATCTTGTTTTAACCTGTGGCCTGGACGGGCCCGTCTGTCATTGCCACTACTTATCTCTATGTAGTCTGTGGTCAGTGCTGCGTAGAGCTCAGGCGTAGGACTTAGGAGTGAGAGCTCAGAGTAAATTACAAAGAGTAGGTCTGTACTAAGTTATTACTCTGAGAGAGAGAGAGTTTATTATTTTGTGGTGCTGTGTGTCCAAAGATATAAGTGTATAATCTATGGTCCAAAGTTCCAAACCATAGACAAATAATATAATTCCAAACCAAAACTCAAAACGGAACGCGGTGTGGAAGCGCGGGAAACCTCAAACTTGGCGGACGCGTCCCTTTAAAGATAAAATTGAAAAATTTAAAACGTTGTAATATAAGATCAGTATAACCGTAGTTTTAGTATTCTGTCTTAGTTTTCTTGTAATTTATCTTTAGTTTGTATAGTTTCTTCGGTAGTGGTAAGTTTTTTATTTTTATTTCTTATTAGCGCGGGAAAATGAAAGACCCGCCTGACCCGGGGGACTCCGTTCCCCCGGCAGGCAATTTCGTCACTATAGCATCGAACGAATCGGGCATGGATACCGATGGGTCGGCATCGGCTCGTAATTTAAAAAGAAGCCGTGTTCATATTTGTAAGCACTGCAATAAGCGTCGCCGTACCCGCAAAAGCCATGGTACCGTGTCTTCGGGTTGCGGTTGCACGGATTTTACACCAGAACTTACTGCATCAGAACCTAACAGCTCAACAACTACTATAATGACTAACGAACCTATTAACAAAGTACCCGATATTCCTGCTCCACCCTCAGTTGTTCCTACTCAGATAGGTCGTAAAACTTATGACAAAACTGACAGCGCGCCTTTTGTCATTCATGTACAAAAAAACTTAATTTCACCAGATGATGGAACGACACTGCACCCAATCACATTTGGCAAGTTCCTTAAACACAATGCCTTCCAAAACATAGTTAATGGTAGCGTCAAAAAAATTGGGCGCAATAAAATTTCCCTTTCCTTTTCGACTTTCCTGGACGCAAACTCTTTTATTACCCATAATAGTCTAGAATCCTATAATTATAAAGCTTTTATACCTACTTTTAATGTTACCAGAATGGGTTTAGTACGTGGCGTTCCTGCAGATTGGTCTCCGGAGGATATTATTGATAACATAACAGTACCAATTGGTTGCGGTCCAATTTTAAAAATCAGACGCCTTAATTTTAAAACCATTGTTGATGGTTCTACCATTTGGAAACCATCCCAAACCATAGTTGTCACATTTGATGGTCAGGTTCTACCAAAAAGAGTTTTTATGTGCTATAATGCATTACCTGTAGAATTATATATTTTCCCTACTGTACAATGTTTCAATTGCTGTCGTTTCGGTCACACAAAAATTCAGTGCAGGTCTAAACCTCGTTGTTATAAATGTGGCCAAGGACACACTGGGGACAGTTGTGAAAGAGAACAAGAAAGTGCATCTTGCTGCCTTTGCTCTGGATATCACTATGCTACTAATAAGTCTTGCCCAGAGTTTTCTAGACAAATATTAATAAAAACATACATGGCACAAAGCTCAGTATCCTATGCTGAAGCAGCAAAAGTTTATCCCCTTGTTACTAAATCGTATGCTGATACACTTTCATCTTCTCCTTCCAAAAACTTTGCAGATACTCCATCCATCTCTTCTCCTAATAAAATACCTGCTTCAAGTAGCTATAAAAAGACGGTCTTTCTCAAACCACGTTCCCCTCCCAAATCTGTACAAGGATATAATAAAGAGGCTCACAATGCCATTATTAAAGATTTCAACATTCCCCAACCATCAAATGGTTGTGCTTTTTCTAATAATCATAATAATGAAAAAAATTACACAACGTTTTCTATAAATGATTTTCTTACTGCATTACACAATCTTCTTTCTCAATTTAACATTTCACCGTCCAACGCTGCCCCTTCTTTCAATGTATCTCAATCCCTTCATAATGGACAACACATCCAAAATAATCCAGTGGAACTGCCGCAGTCTAGTAAATAAAAAGAGTGATGTTATACATCTTTTAAACAAATATGAGCCATTTGCCTTTGCCTTAGCAGAGACTTGGCTCAAATCTAACCATATTTTTAAAATTAATGGTTATTTAACCATTAGAGAGGATAGATCTGATGGGTATGGTGGAGTAGCTATACTTATCAAGAATACTATACCTTTCTCTGTCATTACATTACCTCCTCATAGTGAGGAAATTTCAATTGTAGCTATTAAAGTGCATAAAACTTGTCTTGTTTCTATTTACATTCCTCACCCTTCTTCTTCTGTTCTTCAAGAGATTAATAGTCTCTTTTCATCTCTTCCAAAGCCATTCTTAATATTAGGGGACTTTAATTGCCATCATCAATCATGGGGTTGTTCAACTTCTAATTGTTATGGCGATGAATTATTAGATATATTGGACTTACATAACTTATGCATCTTGAACACAGGAGCTGTCACTCGTCGTTCAGATCCCAATCAGAACCAAAGTGCAATTGACCTTTCTATCTGTTCTCCAAACTTAGCCTCATCATTAACTTGGCAAACTCTATCCTCTACTTATGGTAGTGATCATTTTCCAATAGTTATTTCTTATCCTCTTTCCAAACCAAACGCACCATTAAGGAGATCAACATTAAAACATAAGCTACCTAATAGAAATAATAATGACTGGGACAAATTTAGAAACATTGTTGACAGCAAGCTTTGCTCCTTGCCTGTTATTTCAGATGGCAATGAAAATAGTTGTGCGGAAGCTTTAGCGTTAATTTTAATTTCAGCAGCAGATGAAGTTTTTCCTGTAAAAAATAACAATATTAATACAATTCCCTCGCCTCCGTGGTGGGACTCTGAATGCACAGAAATGGTTCACAACCGTAAAGAGGCTGAATACAATTATAACCTCGATATGTCTGATAGTAATTTTGAAATCGTTACTAACATAATTAACGAAACTTATAAACTTTTTAAGAAGAAAAAATTTGAATCTTGGCGTAACTTTTGCACATCAATTTCACCGAATACTCACCCTACGATTGTCTGGCGCAATATTCGTAGATTTAGGTCCATTTATAAAAACCCTTCTCCTATTCCGGATTCTTTAGCCAACGAATTTTTAGATAAATTAGCTCCACCTTGGGTTCCTGAGGCTATTAACCTTAACCTGCCTCTTGTATCCAGTATCCAAGACACTCATACGACGTTAGATCTCCCATTCACTCTCACTGAATTAAAGGGTGTTATCCATAAAACTAAGGATTCTGCACCAGGCTTTGATGGCATCCCGTATTCCTTTTTCGCTAATTTAAATGATGCCGTCCTCAGTTACTATTTAGAGCTTATTAATTCTATTATGTACACAGGAAACATCCCTGACGAATGGAAACGTCAAATGGTGTTGCCATTCCTAAAACCAAATAAAACTCCGTCTGATGCTTCTTCATACCGTCCCATAGTTTTGTCTTCAATTCTGATGAAATTAGCGGAACACCTAATAAAAAATCGTCTTGAATGGTATGCTGAAAGTAAGGGTCTTTTGGCAGATTCACAATATGGCTTTAGAAAAGGTAAAAGTACAACTGACTGTTTAAGTATTTTAACATCCGATATTCGGCTATCCTTCTCTAATAACCATTCCACCGTTGCAGTTTTTCTTGATATTAATGCAGCTTATGATAATGTTGTATTATCAGTTTTACATAATAAATTAAAAGCCTTAAAAGTTCCAGTGAATTTGTCGAATTTCATTATTAAAATCCTGACTGAACGCTCTGTTATTATGATAATAGGAGATCATGAGGTATCTCATCTTGTATGGAGAGGTCTCCCGCAGGGTTCTGTGCTCAGTCCCCTCCTATACAATATTTACACTTTTGATTTAGACTCATCCTTAGCTAATCATGTTAAGGTTCTTCAATATGCCGATGATTTAGTATTATATTCTTCAAGCCAATCTGTTGAACAAGCTAGCTATGCTATCAATTCTGCTTTATCTACTTTGGAGTCATGGTTACATCTGAATGGTTTGGATTTATCCACGTCTAAAAGCGCAGCTGTTTTGTTCACCCGGAAGAGAAATATTCCCCTAATAAACATCTTTTATAGGGAAATACCTATTCCAGTTAAAGATAATTTCAAATATCTAGGTATAATACTAGATTGTAAATTAAGTAGTGTTCCTCATTGTGATTATATTGTAAACAAATGTGAAAATCACCTTAACATGCTTAGATGCCTCTCTGGTGTGTGGTGGGGTGCACATCCATTTTCTTTGAAACTTATTTACAATGCAATCATCAGAAGCACTCTGGATTATGGATTGTTCGTTCTAGAACCTGGTAGTGTTATGGCTTTTAAAAAATTGGATCGCATCCAGTCTAAAGCATTACGCATTATTTCTGGAGCCATGAAGTCTAGTCCCATTAATGCAATCCAAGTTGAATGCGGGGAAGCTCCTTTATACCTTAGAAGACAATTCCTATCTGACAAATATTTGTTCCGGATTCTTCAGTTCTCAACTCACCCTCTCATTCCTAAACTGGACTCTTTAGTGTTGCAGATTGAATCTTCAGATTACTGGTCCCATAAACGTGCTCCTTGTTTAGTTGAAAGCTATAAAAAATTCCTTTCTCTTTCTTCTCCTATTCACCGTTCCAATAAACTTCCCCTATTTAGCAGTAGTTACGAGAGTTTACAATTCAGCCCCACCATTAAATACTGTGTAAGTAAATCAGGTCCCGATTGCAATTTAAGTTTTAATCATTTTTTGGCTGAACACATAGAGTACCATCACATATTTACGGATGCTGCCAAGCGTTCTGCGACGGGTTGTGTTGGGATAGGAACTTACCATTCTCAATACAACATCGTACAAAAAATAAAATTGCCTCCGGAGACTTCTGTTTTTACGGGGGAATGTTTTGGCATTTTAAAAGCTATTGAATATATTCGGGTTCTAAAGCTCAAGAAAACTATAATTTTCACTGATTCTCAAAGTGCTCTTCTAGCCATCAATAAATCCCCTTTCGAACACAAATCGCAGCATCCTATAATCTATTTAATAAGGGAATTTGCGTTCAGAACCATTTCTGAAGGTGCGTCACTACAATTTGCGTGGATCCCGGCCCATGCTGGAATCCACGGCAATGAAGTGGCAGATACAATCGCCGGTGATGCGGTGCAGTGTGGGGACTTAGTTCCATATCAGAATTTTAGTATAGACCTTGTGATATTACCAAAGACTTTTCTCCGGGACACCTGGAGGGTGGCCTGGGATATCGGAAGCAAATCAAAGGGCCGTTATTTTTCACTTATTCAACCCGACATTCCGGAAAAACCGTGGTTTGGCAGGGCAAAGTTTGGCAAGATGGAGACCTCCGTTCTTATACGGATGAGACTGGGTCATGTTTGCTCCCCAGCCCATCTTGCCAAACTTCATATCATCGACGACCCCATTTGCTCGTGTGGCACAGACGTAGGCGACTTAAATCATATTTTTTTCTCCTGTCCCTTATATGACCGTTCTTCTTTTCTTAGTAACCTCTTGTCCCTTCGTATTCATTTTCCTACCTCAATACTTTCCTTACTTTGTACAAAAAGCTTTCCTGTATATAAATGTATAGTCTCATTCATTACCTTAAATAATATTAAGTTGTAAATATTCGTCATAGTAATTTGCTCATTATTCACTCCTTTGATTCCTCCTTTTTCCTTTTTTTTTACTGATCTTATATCCGTCCTTTCCTAAATTCCGATCTAATTAATACTAATAATATTTTCGTTTCCCTAACTTTGTCTCTTCAATCTAAAAAACATGACATTGGCTAATGCACAAACCGTGCGAAGCCAAAACAAAAAAAAAAAAAAAAAAAAAAAAACGGAACGCGGTGTGTTAGTAATTTGAAGGTTAGATTCAACACAAAATGGGAAAAATTAGAAAATCTAAGCCAACTAGAGCAAGGAGAAGCCAGGCGGCAGATGTTAGTGATGAGGATGAGCAACTCCCAGTTGACAGCAAGGAAAATGCTATTCAAACAATATTGGATCAGTTACAGGTGAACAAAATATCGTACTTGTTTATGTCCGTATGTAATATTAGGAGTATCGTGTCCGTATGTAATTAGGAGCCACGTCTAATACTTAAACGCGGATACTACTAATTTTTATTAGTACCTAGTAAATTTGCCGATTTTGTAGGCCCAATCCTGAAATTGATTTTTGAATTTTATTGAGAAGCTCGTCTGAATTCCACCCAAAATATTTTTTATTTTTTTAACTTGTATTATTTAGTAGTCTTCTTGGTCAGTGGGTCGTCTTAGGGGCGGATCTTCTTCTTTTCGTGTGGTTAACTAGAGACTAACCTAGTGTCAGTTTTAAAGCCGCCCATGGGCCTCTGACTTGGCTTCACATGCCGTCGAGATATATCTCTCTGGCATGCTGGTTTCCTCACGATGTTTTCCTTCCCCGTTTTTGAAGCAAGTGATAATTATACAATAAGCACATGAATCCGAAAAGTCAGAGGTGCGTGCTTTGGGTTCGAACTCGAGACCTATGACTTGGCAGTCCGCTGGTCATACCATTAGGCTATCACTGCTATATATATTTAGTAGTGTATGTACATAATCTGTACATAACCTGTACATTAAAAAATGGGTTTTGTACTGCTGAAGTTGAGATAGCTACAATGCATTGATTTTTCAGAAAAATCCATGCATGACACTGCTGTTTTTCGAAAAGTAATCAGCCAATTAAAACTCATTTTTTGTATTTATTCAGCCAATCATCATTTTTCAAGAAGTTAAGGACAGTCTTCTAATACTGTTTTCCAGTAGTTACAGCAGTTAAGGTACAGTCAGCCTCAAAAGGATGTATACATACACTAAAATTCAATATTGACTGTCTACAATTTGTATTCTATGATACAGTATGATTAAGTAGCTAAAATTAAGTACTTACCCGATGTGTTATACAGGGCGTCCCACGGATATGCCAATTTGTTCAACCATGTAATTATTTAAATATCTATGAATGCAGTTTAAATTGTTTTTTAAATTCAAATAATGTCTTCTTTTAGTAAAATGTTCAGCAGACGGCAGACACCTGCCGTCTCCCCTTTAGTCCGCCAGTGCTGATGGCAAATCATACCAAATATTAAAAAATAATTTAGTTTTAAGGTGGAATACAGATATTTGAATGAGGAACAACATTAAACATCCTGTAACTTCAAAATATGCAGGATTGCGTCTATAGGATTGGCTAATTTACAAATATGGGTTTAAATATCAGAGATGGTTTCTTAAAACATTGTGCCAAAAGGCACTTTTGAATGTCAAAATTTACAAGAAAATAACTTTGCCTCCATACTCTCTTCACTGACCACTGACTACCGACTATCCTAACTATGGAGTTTTTGGCCCATTCTTCTCTATACACAACTATCACTAGAGAAAGGGGCGCCTAGATACAATTCTTCTTTTTTAACCGACTTCAAATAGGGAGGAGGTTCTCAATACGCCTGTACCTATATATTTAGGTACATATATATTTTTTCTTTATACATATATCTTCAGGCAAAACTTCTTTGTTTATGAAACAATTTAACCATTTTTTTTTTAATGGTTTACTCCTGGTGTGACCACCCCATATAAATTTGGTCAAGTTCTGATGTCTTTGATCAGTGGTCTTTGAATTAGCTTCAATAATACGTATTTTTGATGATTTTCTTTTATTTTAGGCTGCTGATGTGGAAGAAAAGTACTGTGGTCTACAAACTTTTGCCATGATGATAGAAAATCCAGAGAATATACCGCAGCTTATAAGTCGCGGATTGGTGAAGGTGGCAGCACCATTGTTGCTTGATCAAGCCAGCGCAGTGAGGAATGCGGCAGCTGGCACCCTCCGGAATTTATCTACAGTTACCATGGACACTTGTGATGCTATGATGGAACAGGACATCATGACTCCAGTCACATGTTATTTCCATGAGGTTTGTTGTCAATCAATTTTAATACTTCACTTGTGTGTCTTGCCAAATCCTAGTCAAGTTGTTAGAATCCAAGATCGGTTTCGTGGCCAGAGTTTTTTTATTTTATGTTTTATGTATGTAACACAGCAATACTAAAGAACCAGAAACCTGATTGCATAAACCACAGAACAGAAAAAAACAGTAGAAATCGCAAGTAGGCGGGGCCCGCGTACCCCGAGTTTTGCGAAGATCCGCATATGTCTGCTCCGCGCAAACACCACGCAAATCAGTCTCGTTACAACCGTCACGGTGAAAAGAACTTGAAAAAAAATTACAAAAATAACCTATTGTGCTGTTTTAGAATGTAAACACGATAGCAGAACCAAAAATATATCAAATAGAGGTATGTCATACCGTCAGTAAGTCTTAATTGATTTTATTTCGATAAAAATTTGAAAAATAATATTTTATTAAACAAGACAAGTAAAAGTGGACTTTATAGTGTTAAATTTAAGGTCTACTTTCTTTTAAACTCAAACATATTCTTCGCGAAGATTCCAACTATGCACATGTCACAGTCAGCTACTCAATTAGAGATTACCGTTATCGATAATGAGCTATCGATATTTTAAAGGGGACGCGCTAAGGTAGACCGCGAAATTAAAATTTCCTTACGTTATTTGCAATTTGTAAGTCAGTGTCAGGTTATAAGTTGATTAAAATATGATTCGAGACCGTAACAAATATGGCTTCAGAGAATTATAATCATTAGAATCAGCAACAAACATAATAACAACTCTTATATTAGAATAATCCTAAAATGTCATGATTTCATGAAATAGTCATTCAATAATTATAGGATTTTATGGACGTAGAGGGATTCTTTTTTGATTTTTTTATTATAATTCTATAAATTAATATTTGATACGGCCGCGAATCACATTTAGATCAACATCATATTTAGATCGGCTGGCGTAAAAAAGTGATTTTGCCAAAAGTGACACATAAAAGGTCTTAAAAGTCGCAACGACGACATGAATCGTCGTGATAAAAAAGACAACCACTTTCAAATTCTACAATATACTTATACAATAATCATTTTTCACTTTGTCGAAACTTAAGTTAGTAATAACCTAAGTTTCGACAAAGTGAAAAATAAATAGGTACAGTACAACTATTTTCTAAATGTTCCTCGACAAACTTCGTGTTTCAGTCGTTGGATTTCTATGAGTTGCCTTTGCACTTGGTGCAGACCAGACACTCTCTATCGACGATAGTAGTCATTTTCAAATTCAGATCAGTAGTTTAACATAACAATTCTTAATTATACTTTCTGTAAATCGTATGTATTAGAATAAAATATTAACACTTGATTTCGAACATAATAATATTTATCGACTCTAGCTGTTGACTGTATTTTGTTTGAAAATAAAACGAAATGTCGATAAATAAGTCAACGACAGTGGTACATCCCTAGAGGAGGACGAATAGTAATGACCTCGTTACGCAAATATGAATCTTATTTTTAACGAAATACAGATTGAAATTGAATGCATTTAATATAGTGACATCTAGCGGCGGGTAGCGTAACTTGCTCATGAAACTATTCAGTGTCTGCTTTAAACGGAAAAAGTAATAAATACGTAAAAAGAGTAGACAATAAACAACTCTATTGTCTATAAGTTGTGGTTTATTTTCAAATAAGCGACGACTGACATTATTTCCTACTTTCATTCAATGTTAAACTACCAATCACACCAAAGATTTCTTAGTGTTACGAAATACAATTAACTTGTATTTGTGTGAGTTGGGGTACGCTGGTTCCGATACTAATGAAGCGCTATGCTACTTCTACTGTTTTTTCTGTTCTGTGGCATAAACAGTGAACTAAAAATATTGGAACAATATTACGTAGAAAGTTGATAAGGGTAGAGCGAGTGGAGCGGTCGCACTAAACACTAGAGAGCAATGGGCGCCAAAAAGCGAAAAAAAAAATGCTATAAACAATTTCTAGTAGTAAAAAAAATATGGCGACTTTTTAGAGGCGCGATAGTATTTTATTATTTAGTGACTAATTGAAGTTAACATCAAATATTAATTTAATTATACAAGATTTTACTGCTATTAAAATCTTTCTTAATATTAAAGCAGTAGGAGTATACTAATTAGAGCTACTTCATTCAAATTTAATTCAATAAGTATTCATGTTTGCAACACATTGATTTTTGAAAGTTTGGGAATTATTATTTAGCTAGCTTTCGCCCGCGGCTTCGCCCGCGTGGAGGTCTGAAATTATCCTACGGGAACGTACTACCGGGAGAAAAAGTATTATATGTTTTAATCCAGGTTATAAACTACCTGTCTACCAAATTTCATACAAATCCGTTCAGCTGTTTTTGCGTGATTGAATAACAAACATCCAAACATACAAACTTTCACATTTATAATATTATTATATGTAGTAGGATTTATAATATTAGTAGGATAATAGGATTAACATAAAACCGAAGTAGAATTTACGTGAAGTGAAACATTCGATCAAAGGGCGCCGAAAGACAATCTCGCTCTACCCTGATGACGTGACTTAGCACGTCATCAGCTGTTCAAAAATCATAACACGCAGTCGGAGGTTTTAGGTTTTTTGGTCAGTCACTTTGCGAATAGGGAATATGCATGAGATTCAATTATGGGTCAATTTTTTTTTTTTTTTAAACTATATTACTTCAGAATTATGCCTCCATCAATATTTTTTATTATATTTTAATAATGAGCAAGAAATTAATTTTTAAAAAGTGCAAAAAATCTGGGAAATTCAAATACTTGAAAAGCGACGCTATTGGTCAGAGCGAATGTGACGTCTATGACAACAATGTAATGTCAATGTGTTTTGTAGGAGTTTTTGCGATTCAGTCAGTTTTATTGTGATTTTTGTACACATTTAGAAGTAATACATTTGTTAATACACGAAAGACTCTTTCGAAAATGACTGAAAGCGGTTTTGTGAAAGCCCAATCGGATAGTTTGCCGAAAGCTGATGTGTTCATGATGACCACATTTTTACATCAAATACCGATTTCACGTCTGTTGAAATCAAAGGAGTGAAAGCTTTAAGGTAATTAAGTGTAACATATAATGTTTATTTTATCTTTCACACCTTTTCCGGAATAATTCAGTTTTAAAAAGCATCATAACCTAAAATAACATAGCTTCGCAAAATATCGAAATCTAGATTGTGTTAAGTATAGAATGTTGTCATAATACTAGGATATTGAAAACAAGTTGGGAGATAGCATGTTTCTTTTCATAATTTTACACCACTTTCTCCGTAAGTCCGAACCTCTCAGGACAAAAAGAAATACTTGGTCGGGTGCATTTCATAATGTATTTCTGCACTTAGGCACAATGCAGTATTTGTATGTCGGTTTTTTGCATTGTTCTATAGAGGGAGAAGTTGGTTCCATGATGATGTATTAGTCGAAAATAGAAAACACTGTATATTTGCAGCAGAGCACAATTAATACTTCTTCAACATAACCTCAACATTTGACATTTGTTTGTTTGTTGTCATAGACTGTGACGTCACCACACCAAGCGCGCCAAAATGGCGTTTAAATAGCCCGGGTCGGATGGTTATTTTTAACTTTTTTTTAAAGTAGGTACAGTCAGCATCAAAAGTTCATGAACACATTTAGATTTTCAAAATCGCTGTACACCGTATTCACGATTAGCACTTCACTATACAGCGATTTTGAAAATCTAAATGTGGTCAACAACTTTTGATGCTGACTGTACTTTGAATTGCTTTTTTGGCGTTGAATTTTTTTAAACTATTATTTGGTGATGTAAAGTATCGAATAAAAAAATACATGCATATTCCCTATTGCATAATTCCTAGGTAGCCTCCGACACAGAATAAATAATAGTCCTGCGTCTTTATGAATTACTCTTTTTATTGACGTCTTTTTACCCGACTTCGATAGCAAAGACGGGGTTATGTCAGTATGTAGGTACTTACTTATATCTATTCTGTAGTTATGATTTTAGTATAAGGTACTTTTTATCGTTATGAAGAAAATTTTATGATTTTAAAAATATTACTGCACTGGACAGGATAGGGCCAGTGCAGCAGTGGCGTAACTAGGTCCGTCCCGGGCACCACACTTTTTGGGGACGGCAAAATCTCACAGTGAATAATAATAATCTCTTGTAATCTGAACTAAAAACTATTAACAAAACCTATGAACCTTTTTATTCCACATTTCATCTAGAGAATTTTCGAAAAAAAATAAAAAAATCTTAACCTTTTCTGCATAATTATGTCGGTAAAGTAACTGTAACGTATCCGAAGTGCAAAAATTTTTGTATCCCTTAGGATACAAAAATTTTCTATCTAAGTTTATTCGTTTTGTAAAATCACCGTTATTTAAAGGTACGAGGGCGGCACTGAAAATTTCGGGAATCAAGGAAGTGACACAACATTACTATTTAAAAATGTATTTATTGCTTTTCGAAGTATTCTCCGCGAAATTTGACACATTTTTCCATACGATGGAACCAATCATTGAAGCAACCATTCCATTCGGAAGTTGGGGTCTCCAAAATGGCCGTTTTGTAGGCGTCCACAGCTTCTTCAGGTGATGAAAATCTCTGTCCACGCAATTTATTCTTTATTTTAGGGAAAGTATAGAAATCATTAGGGCTTAGGTCGGGGCTGTACGGCGGATGGTCTAATAATTCTATGTTTTCTTGCTCTAAAAAATTTTTTGTTCTGTGCGCGGTGTTAGAACTCGCATTGTCGTGATGGAGGATGATGCGGCGGTTGCAGTTCTCTTTACGGAGTTCAGAAACGACCTGTGGCAAACAAATGCTAGCATACCATTCTGCATTAACCGTTCTTTGTCCCTCAAGAGGAATAGTCGTAACATGGCCGGTTTTGGAGACAAACGTGGCCACCATTTTTTTTGCCACTGCCGTGAACGAACAATTTTTGTTGGCTTTAACTAATTTTCGAACACCCAAACTAGTGACTGGTTTTTTGTTTCGGGTTCGTACGCGTATATCCAGGATTCGTCACCTGATACGATGTTGTATACAGCATTTGAGGATCCTGCGTGGAATCTTTCGAGAGTTCTGACGCACCAAGTAACGCGAGCCGCTTTTTGCTCTTCACAGAGCGAATGCGGTATCCATCGGGAAAACAACTTTTTTACACCTAATTGTTCATGCAAGATTATTTGTATTTGACTCATGCCAATGTCTAAAGTTGCCTGAATTTCGCGGTATGTCACATGTCGATCTTCCTCAATCAGCTTACGCACAGCATCAACGTTTTCTTGGGTGACTGCAGTTTTTGGACGACCTTGACGGGGATCATCACTGAGCTTGACACGTCCACGTTGAAATTCAGCAAACCAGCGATAAATTGTGGTTTTGGATGGGGCTTCATCACCAAATGCAGAAATCATCCGGTCAACACACTGTTTTTGTGTTAAACCACTTCGAAAGTCATAATAAATCATCGCTCTTGAATTTTCTCGAGTCAATTCCATTTTCTCAACGACTAAACAAGTTTGACAAAACCTTGTGACAAGACCGAGAATCTTTTTTAAAATAAATAAATGGTATTCGATTTTTAAAACCAAGGAGTTTTCAATTAAAAAGATTTTAATATGACGGGAACAGTGGAAATATCCCATTCCCGATACTTTTAGTGCAGCCCTCGTACCTAATAAGATTGACTTGCTACGAGTATTAGGCTGCCTGTCCATTGAAGCGGAGTGAGGCAGCGGAGAGGAGAATGGAAGCGGAGTGGAGTGGAGTTGCGGACAGTGTCTGTCACTGAGCGAGGTAGCGGAGCGGAGTTACGGACTGTGCGGAGCGAGGTAGCGGAGCGGTGTTGCGGACTGTGCGGAGCTAGACCGAGTTCACGTATTTTCCCGCGTCGCCTCTCCGCTTCCCCGCACCACTTCTCCGCTTCGTTTCCCCGTTCCGCTTCCCCTCTCCGCTTCTCCGCTCTGTTTCCCCGCTCCGCTTCCCCTTTCCGCTTCTCCGCTCCGTTTCCCCGCTCCGCTTCCCGGTTTTCTATGAATTTATAAACTAGTTCGCAAATCCCTGTCCACTGAAGCGGAGCGGAGGTTTTATGCAAATCCATTGGTTAATATTGGCACACCGCTACTCCGCTCCAGTGGACAGACAGCCTTAAGTATAAGTCCGTCCGTAAGTGTTGCAATTAAAATAAGTTGTTACTTGCTGCGCCCTAACAGGATCATATACCTACTCATAAGTTTAGGTTATTCGTAGCCTGTGTATACATTGTGCGTTAAATAAATAGGGGCGTGAAAAGGCAATTACTAAAATGTATGCAGCAACGGTGCCTTTTTTCATGTCGGCCATTAATGAAATTAACATGATTTGATGACATTTATGACTGTTTATACTAAAACAAAATAATAATTCGCTTTTCCAGCGTGCTGAAAGTTGGGTGCCTGATACAAATTCCAAAACAAAGGATGAAGATATCGATACATTCATTCAAATTGTTCATTTACTTTTGAACCTTTGTGAGAGTTCAGGTAGGTAAAATGTTAATTAGGTACAGCTTAAGTCAGATTATTTTCATGCATCACTTAAATTCTTTTTTTTTGTTCCAGATATGGCTGTCAAATATTTGGGACAGTCAAGAATATTAGACATATTACCTCGTTATTTAGATCTTGGGACTTTCAGTAGTGACATTGTAACAGCAGTTTTACAATGTTTGTTTGTTGTTGTGGAAGACAATCCTGCAGCAATGGCTAAGATAAAGTCAAATGCAGAAAAGCAACTACAAGCCTTGTTGGGACTGGAGGGAGGAGATCTCACAGTACTATTGTTGAAAACCCTATCAGCAGGAGTGATAATCAATACATGTGGTGGTAATATAGCAACATTGCCAACTGCTGTAACCAATGGAATTATGTCTATATTAGCAAATACACTGTCAGTAGACCACAGACTGATCTGTAGTCAGTTATCAAGTACTGTGCCCTTGAGTGATGGATCAGGAAAAGTGGAAGCACCCCAAGGCAAAGCAGCACAACAAATGGAAAGCCAGATGCAATCTGTATCGCAAATGCTAATTGCCCAACAAAGTTCCATTGAAATTATTGCTAATATTTGTTCATGTGAAGGTAACAAGTGTATTTTTTTTTTATCATTGTATCATAAATATGTACATCCTTTATCCAGTTCAATCCCATTAAGGTTTTTGTTTTATCATCTTGTAGATGGTGATGATTTGGAAGACAATGACTCATCAGAGAGTGATGATGCAGATGAAGAGCTTTTAGAAAATGGTAATGAAACCATTCTTGCAGAAGACAAGCTGCCTCCTGAAGTAATGGAAGCTTTTATATCTCTGGAAATATTTGATAAAGTTTGGGCTAGAACCCAATTACCTGCTCAGAATGTTATGTTAATATTAAAAGAATATGAAGGATCAAAACTTATTTACAAGCGGTGGGTACCTATGCTAAATTGATTTATTATCTACCTATCTGAATCCAATAAGATTTTGAAATTCTAAACTATATCCAATCTTTACAGACTTCTCAGCTTACAAACCCGAGCACTACTATGCATAAATAACTTAATACCAACACTTCCTATTGAAAATCTTGGTGGAGTCAACGGCGTCTATAAAATTTGGGTTGATACAGGAAAACTAGTTTTTAAACAAGATGTTGAAAATGTAAATCTGTCGGAATCTGCAACAGCAGTCATGAGAGCTGCTTTAGACAAGATTAAATTTAGAGATAATCACAATAGTAATGACTGTAGTTTGTTCAGTGACTTGGCATTATCAGACATTGAGGTAAGTCGTATAACTTAAAATGTATAATTTTCTTTAAGGTGAAAGCATGAGGGTATTCCACAAAATCCAAAATTTCTTACGTTTTTTACTATTTGCGGCACAGTATTAGGTTCCCTGGTAATAAAAATTATACGCACCCGTAAAAAATATGTATTCACCGAATAATCATTAAAACCATCAATAAATTTAAAATTGTTTTAGTTCCCAATTCCAACTGTTCAGTAGCAGCCTCCGAGTTGGGCCCGGTTAATGGAAATAGGCTCGCCTCCTATTACATGGGACTTAAACATAACTGGCGGAATAGGTTACCTCTGCCTAACCCTTCGGGGAAAACAGGCGTGATCTTATGTTATCAACATTTTGTAATTTTAACTTACAGCAACAGCTAACGCTCCTGAGTAACATAAAATAAAAACTTTTTTAACAATGCATATGGAGAAGTGCAGCTGATAGTGAAGTACCAGGAGAACTCCTCAACGATTAACGCCCCAGCATCGGGAAAAGCAATATATTATAAAAGGTGATGAGTAGTTGACATTAGGCTATTATAACTTAGATTAATTACAAACTGACCCACTAAAAAGCTAGAAATAAAAACTTTTTTACAAAAAAAAAACAACCGACTTCTGAAAACACTACAAAGTGAAGTATTTTGGTTTTGTATTTTCGTTATTTGCCACCGACTTCCGAAATTTAAGTAATTTTTCACTTTGTTGCGGAGTTCTCCTGGTACTTCATCATCAGCTCCACTTCTCCATATGCATTGTGACGAGCATAAATTACTTAGCAACCATATTAAATTAATCAAATCACATCCCGTGAAATACTTATTATTGAGCAGTTCCGGTGGCCATCTGTGGTCTTCATTATCAGTTCCACTTCACCAAATGGTGCTTTCCGAGAGCAACTGCACGAATTACTATAAAAAATATTCAAATAACTATAAGTGTGCCTATAAAATTAGAAGAGTTTCGATTCCTCTAAGATCCCATCGTCAGATCCTGGCCTGATGACAATGTGACCATCTCGGAAGTATACCCTTTCAAACAAAAAAAGAATTTTGCAAATCCGTCTATATAATATAACGGAGTTATGCCCGAAAATACAGTTCAAATGTGTCGTAATTTTGATTCGTTTATTCTCTCGTTTTGAGCTGGATATAAAAAAAAATCCTTGTCCAGATTAGAACATCCTAAAGCATTTGACACACCTTTGGTAAAAAAAAAAGTTAAATCATTTATATCAAATAGGCCCTTGTAAGCTGCTTGCAAGGCACTTTTGAACGTCAAAAATTACAAAAAATATAATTGATTCTAGTCTCTTCTGTCTAGTCTACTCTGGTGTCAATCATACTTTAAAAATACATACTTTTTAGAAATAGAAAATCAACTGTCCAATCTATACGCAAAAACTAAATTGGTTTTTTTTTTTTTTTGAAAGAGGTACCAAATCATGTCTGGATTTCCTGAGGGGTGTATGTCCTGCAATTCTTACAATTTTGTTTTTATTTTTTTGGAATATTTATGGATGGATGGATATTTATTTATTTATTAATACGATTAAACTATTGTTTTTGTTCAAATATTTTTAAAATAAACAAGTAGATATTTCGCGTTTATTAAAATGTGAACCCAACCAACCCTAACATATTTCGGGTATATTTTAAGTCTACAGGGTGTTCGGCAGAAGGTTGTACATACGAAAATGGCGGATCCGTGGGGCCGTCTACTACGTTTTTAGGCTCAATACCAAGACCCAGGCCACGAGGGTTTTTTTAAATATTATTTTTTTCGGATTTTGTCGTTGCGAAAACTTCAAACGTCAACCATTTCATTTAAAAACAACAAAACTGGCAACATTTTATTTTTATTTTCATCTAAAGTAACTGTAGAATCTTATAAAATTCGTATTTGACGCAGATGATTGCTAGAAAAGTACATACGAGCCCATAAACTACAAACAAATAAAAAATAAATACCGAAAGCCAGACTTAGAACTGCGTTAAAAAAAAAACTAACAGTGATAGAGCAGTTTTAATTTTAGGAAAACATCTTTGGTTCATGCCCAATCTAACGGTATGCAATATGCACAATTTCTTTTAAAACAGCTAGAACAATTCGCCAATTTTAACTGCCTGGGACTTTTTTCACCGAAAGGATTGCGAAGGAAATTTGCGAAAAGTGAAATTAATTAATATGCGAACCAATTTTTTTTTTACTTATTAAATTCTACAATTATTCTAGAAAATAAATAAATAATTGACAGTTTTGTTGTTTTAAATGAAATTATTTACGTTTGAAATTTATTCCAGTTGTTTTAAAGGAAATTGTGCATATTGCATACCGTTAGATTGGGCATGAACCAAAGATGTTTTCCTAAAATTAGAACTGCTCTATCACTGTTACTTTTTTTTTTAACGCAGTTCAAAGTCGGGCTTTCGGTATTTATTTTTTATTAGTTTGTAGTTTAAGGGCTCGTATTTACTTTTCTAGCAATCATCTGCGTCAAATACGAATTTTATAAGATTCTACAGTTACTTAAGATGAAAATAAAAATAAAATGTTGCCAGTTTTGTTGTTTTTATATGAAATTATTGACGTTTGAAGTTTTGGCAACGACAAATTCCGAAAAAAAAATAAAAAAAGCATTTAAAAAAATCCTTGTGGCCTGGTCTGGTCTTGTTATTGGGCCTAAAAACGTAGTAGACGGCCCCACGGATTCGCCATTTTCGTATGTTCAACCTTCTGCCGAACACCCTGTATAAAAACTTTTTACAAAAAAAAAACAACCGACTTTCGAAAAAAAACACTACAAAGTGAAAAATAACTTTAATTTCGGAAGTCGGTGTCTTTGGTTTTGAATTTTCGTTGTTTGCCATCGACTTTCGAAATTAAAGTTATTTTTCACTTTGTAGTGTTTTCTCAAATCAATTGACGGAGAAATCGGCGGACATAAAAAAATTAAAAAATAAACATACAAACGCGTCGAACATATAACCTCCTCGTTTTTGGAAGTTGGTTAAAAATTACGAATTTATTATCATACTTAGGTACCTGTGTACTACGTTTTTTTATAATATTTAAAATATTTTGTTGCAGATAATGCTCACTGGAGTACGGGAATGTCAAGTGCCTGAGATAAGATCAAACTTAATCCGAATGGTTGGCATCCTGGGTTTACTATTGGTGAATAACTTGAATGACGTCACGTCTAATGTTATATGCACCATCACTGAATTTATTCTAGAACAGGCACATAAGGAAAACGAAGTATGGGTTTTAGCTGAAGCAATAGATACTCTCGTAGATTTATATTCCGAAGATGAAACAGATATGTTGGCTGCTAAAGTGAAGCTAGCTGATAAGTTAGCCGTTCTAGCACCAATACTGCGAAATAAAGTAAGTTTGGAGTTGTATGACATGTAGAAGATGATTTTGATAGAGTTGATTGATATTAACATTATCTGTATTTCAGGCAAGGCAGCAAAAAAAGCTTCCGAAGGAATACAAGGTACTCGTCAGTACTGCATCATCAAATTTACCGAGATTTATAAAGTATATGAAGGGTAAAGTAAGTAGGTTATAAGAGTAAGCTTGGTTATATGTAAGATTCAAAATAATGTTGATCGTCTATGAGAGTTTTAGTTTATATCCACTGATACATATTTTTACTAAATATTATTGATGTTTTAATCACACTCCTTTAAACAATAGTGAGATTGAGATGAATGAAACTACACAATATCATTAGAATAATAATTTATTAAACAACAATGACTGAACTAACAAATAACTAATCCCAATGTGAACATTTGTATAAATAATTAGGAATCTTGCACACAAAAATATAGTGCACTATGTCATCACTTACTTAGGCCCTTTGTTGTACATACACGTTTTTCTTGCCGTGAAAACTACGGTTTATACGCCGTGTGTAGTCACGGTAATCATTGTTGTTTGGATCACTATGGAAGCTCGTTGACAGACGTTTTTTGGACAGCGCGGTTTATACGCCGTACTGTAAAGAAACCGTGCCGTGTACAATGGGCCTATTGCAGTAGTATGTTTATGTCAATAGCATACCATTGGCAGACTACTTGCGTGGTGATGTTTATGTGTTACTACCAAAGCATACATTCAATATAATAAAATATTTATCACAAATAAATTATCCTACGCCGCTAAATATTTTATGGCAAAACAATGTTCTTGTTTACGTATTATTTTCTTGTATCATATTATGCTATGTAACGAAGGTACTAGTTTTAGTAAGCTGAGTTATGCATACTTTATAATCACATATTGCAATCCCCTTTTTGAATGTTTGAGATCCGATTACATCTAAACCACATTATCACATGTTACAACACATTATACTAACATATTTACTACTAGTGTACACTCGCTGGATTGTTCTTGTTTTAGTCACAACTTAAATATAATAATTTGTATGATTTTCATTGGAAAACACTTAGATTAAGTGTCTTTCATTTGTATAATATATTGATATGATAAGTGTAAATACAACTTAACTTTTTTTATTTTCCGAAAGTGAACCGCGCACATGTGAGAATGCAAACTGTATTAATTGTATTATTTATATGATTGCGGTATCCACATTAAACAGCCATAATTAAGTTGGAAGGGTTAACATTCAAGGAGTACTTGATCCTCCACCATAGTGACTCCTTCTAGGCTTTGGTATTGGATTTGGTGACGATGCATCTTTCTTGTCAAACCTTCTCTTGATCTCTGACACTGACAGCCTTGCCTCTACGCTTGGAATATCGTCTTCGTTCAAGGCGGAATTTAGCTTATTTATTTCTCTTTCGAGCTCTCTAGTAGCTCTGTCTATTTCTAGAAATTCCTTTTCTGTACTTGAAATCGTTTCAATGCTCTTTTTTGTTTGCGGGTCATCGTAAAGTTTGCATACAACTTTCTTTGGTCCGTCATTTCCGTTAGTGTCCATGTGCATTGTGTTCTCATTTAAGTTTATATCGTATGTTGTGTACGTCGTGTCTAAGGCATTAGTAAGGCTCTTGCTTCTTTTATTCGATAATGACTGGAAGTCCTCTAAATTACCTCGTCGTAATCGTATGTCATCTTCATTAACGCTGGAATTGCGTCTGTATGTTACAATGTCTACTTTATGGAATGCGGATGAGTTCAGGATATCCTCTTCTGAAGAACTATTTCTTAGAGTAACTTCGTTGTCATTAGACTCGGTGATGTCTGCTTGGTTGTCTGTATCAGTTTGTCCGTCTTTCGATTTTTCTTCTCTGATAACCGAGACGTCAACTACTTCATTATTATTAACGGTATTTGGAGTCGTTGGTTTAACTTCTATGGTGTCGGTATTTTTGTGTTTTACATCTTCATCTTCAACAATTTTTAGCTCAATATTCAAGTTCATATCTTCTAATTCTAAATCGCCCTCAGTTTTGTTCAATATTTTTTCTTCGCTCTCACCTATTTGTATTTCTGAAGAGACAACGGACTCCTGAAAAAGAAATGCTATCGTTAAGTACTGCTACACAAACGCCCTCAAAATAAACTCAGATAACAATTATGTCAAGACATATGTTCTTTGCTTGGCACAACTTTATATATTAAACATATTTTTCAAATACTTTATCAAAATATGCTGCAGATAATTTATTTTAACGTAAGCTTCTGCTGACGAACTTCTGTTCGTCAGCATCACCAAAACGTTAGCAGCGTGTTATTAGAGTACATACAACATACAGCAGTGTTAGATGATAATATTGAACGCCTATTGATTACCCATGTTATTGTTATTTCCCTAAAACGTATTATTGTTCTGTTACATAGTGTGCATTCGTGGTGTCGATCGATAGCTTTCAGTGCAAGTAGAGAGTCTTTCTTAGATAATGAAAATCACCATAAAATGAGTAAAAAGAACGTGACACCTTTGAAGTATTCGCCAATTATCTGTTTGTAGGTCTACTGCTCTTGTGTTGATTGGCAGGACGTCTCCTAATTTTGACAAAACCATATTAATATTTGACATAACATTAAACCAATCTAAGTTTTAATTTATACTATAGTTTTTTTTTTTTAAGACATTCGAGCAGACTCGTCATTTTCTAGTAGGTAAGTCTTCCTTTGGCTTTAGCCTATTCAGATAGAGTCAGACACATCCAAATATCGAACAGTTTCGGCTTTATAGTATGATAATCAGATCTTACCGTAGTATCGGCAGTCTCAGGGGTGGTGTAGACTGGCCCCGGCGGTAGAGGTGCGCGCTTTTTCTTACGTCTCGAGGCGCGCACGGGCGGCACAGGGCCATCCTCTTCGAAGGGGTTCGTACTCTCCACGCTCAGCCGAGACCCCGACAATTCGCTACGGGCCAGGCGAGGGGTTGCACTGGAAACATTTAATATTTTCTCTAAATATTATTTGATATAAGTATATTGTTTTTATAAAATCATTATTATACCTACAGCCTGACTCATGAATAAGAATACCCTTTCCTTAGGAATATTGCATTTTTATATAGAACAGCAGGTTATTTAATTTGTATTGGTAAGCCGGTATAGAATGAGGAAACTATGACTTAGCGATGACATAATTATACACACTCTTTAGAACAATATTAAGTCGGGGATCGTTAAGTATAAGGAAAACAAGATAAGATTTTCCTTGACCACTCCGAAACACCTATATAATGCATCTATAAGATACGGTTAAAGCCACAGATAGAACTCATTCGGTTAACTCAGATTAACCGCTAACCACTGTGATCTCAGGGACCGCAAGATAGTAAAATAGGTAAGATTGAAAATATAAGTCCCCATTTGCAGACACGTTACTTTAGTGCTAATTGTGTATCTACTTAGGCGAAAAAATTACAGTACAGTACAGTTTAAAGGCCTCACCTTAATGACTGGACTTCATGGTGGCTTGTACTGCGCAGTCGCTCTTGGAACCGGGACCGAGGCAGTGGAGTGATGGAGCCACCATATATGTAGCGGTCGCCCCTCTCAGGTGACGCTACCGTACTGCGTGCCCCTGCAGGCGACGTTGTCGAATCTGAAGATAATTTCGATTTTGATTAGGTTGACAATTTGATTTTATTCAAAAAATAAATATCATACTCAAAATAATCTCTTTAATAAATTAATGGGAAACGCATTAGGCCACAACCCAACCAAAGCGACTAACGCGCGAACACGCGTTCGTCGCGATTATTTTGAACGGCGAACCCGAACACGTGGTCGCGCCGAAAGAGCACCTTCCGGTTTTCTGAACAAATGAGTGACATAATAAACGATATTTGCACGACCGATCGCTTTGGTTAGGACATATTACGCAACGATTGTGTTCTTACATTGCAGTGCTCTTCGGTAAATAATAGGTGAGGTGTCTCCATTCAATTGGGTGTTGCTAGATTTTTCCGAAGACGTCCCCTTCTTTCCTTTCTTCATAAACGACCGTAGGGCCCTGGAAACAGAAATTGGCATTATTTTCAAAACACCGACACCACTGATGATAGGGGTGGGTCTCACTATTCCCATTACCCATTGCAATGGTAATACTGAGAGTGCACATTTTTTCCAAATCAGTCTAGTGAGACTGATTTGGAAAAAATGTGCAGTCTGTGGTATAGTGATACCCATTGACAAAAGACCAACGCATTTAATGTCTGTATTGATGATTCTAATGCTACGAATAATAAATTTATTATTCATAGTTCTAATGATTATACTTGTGTAAATACATATTTGTTACGGACGCGATTCATATTTTAATCAACATACAACCTGCCACTTAACTTACTTGCAAAAAATCTAAGAAATTTTTAATTTGGCGGGCTACCGTGGCGCTTACGCAGCACATAAACAAAAAACACCGACACAAAACACTACTCGTAAGTCATTAAAATTTTATGTAGTAGCATTTGGGATCTGATCCCCGTTATTACCGTGAGACATCGTGGGAAGTAGGAACCCGCATCTAGTATACATATTAGTGCTCAAAGAGATGAATACAGCGCTAGTTAATGCTTATTATGGCAGGAGTTCTCACAATGCTGTTAACGGATGTCTGTAGGCGCAATACTGACAAAAGTAATGGTAGTTTAGTGCACTTGATTCCACTTGAGCGGTCACAATTGTGCCGTGTCGGACGAATGAGTGGCCAACGTTCGCCTACCGACTTGTGTTATATTCGCCTCTGACAAGTATTTTTTGATTTTCTTAATGTGTGTGCTCAAAATACTACTTTTCGGACGTAGGGACAGCTATTGCTGGTCAGCCTCCTCTAATTAACCTATGCTACCCCTTCATCCATAAGTGTTTTTTCAATGACACCTCTCACAAGACACGCTGGCCAACAGCATATAAAGTTAATTTTATTCAAGAGCACTAGGTAAGCTATTACAAATTAAAAGGCTTTATTTAATTCCATCTAGTTTCTCTGATTTACTTTTATGTTTCTGAGACATCACTGTTTGTGCGAGGTTCTCATACATCAATCAGCTTCATATTCCGACTATCGATAAAGATTTTAACGAAGCAGTTTTATGGATATTCTGCGACAAAGCAACCTCGACCCAGTCGTAGATTGTTTAGTGTTTAACTTTATAAACAGTCGTTCGTTTGCTATCTCAGTATCTTATAAACAGTCTGAGTCTGTATGACATTAATTCTCCTAGGTCACTAAGATAAACTGAGATTTGCATGACCTGCACTTGAACTGCAGTGAGTCCAAGGGTTCGCTGCATTCGCGATGATACCTCATTCCTTAGGTAGGTTGGTAAGTAGGTACCCAACATTGTCTTAGGTATTTACCTACTTGTGATTGGTCGAGTAACGGGTTCACTCTGGATGTTTTACTAACTATCATCATCTTTCTTCTTATCATCTTTCTTATTTGGCTTTCATTCTTAGAGCTCACAGGATCTGAAGTACCTAGGTGATTTATAAACAAAGAACTGGGTTATGCTCTCGGAGTGAACCACGTGTTGAGGTCAAAGATTACAACAGTATTATGTATATCTATATCTCCCACTTATCTAAGGTTAGGCTGACTAACCACAATCTGGCAGCTTCTACGCCTAGTCGTTTTTCTCGTTTTGTAAGGTACGCATGAAAGGGTAACCTCAGCCCTAATTGGATTTTTGTAGGATGTAAACTAAAACGTAATAGGCACCATTACGTTTCACCGCGAGGAATTTCTTTTAAGATCGGATCTAATGCTTTTTTACATAATTAGCACTTCAGTAGTGCTGTTTCTATTCTGTTAAAAATCCCTGTGAAAACTTGTCGCGGGTCTCAAACCATAGAGGCGTATATGCAAAAATGCGATTTTTCGTTTTTGATGCCATTGGATTCTACGATATGCAATACATCGCCTCAATTTTTCTTATATTTTAATATTCATTACTTTTTGAACAAATTGCAAAATATTATGTAAGTATTAATCTTATAAATTCCCCACGACTTGTCCATTACGATCATTATAAATAAGTACAAGAAATTTTGCCGGCAACATGTTTTTTGTTCCAAATAGTTTTTTAAGTGCAAACTTGAGAATTCATGAGTAGCATGAACCTAGGTTTTGTGTGGTATCATTAAATATGAACGTACCTAGGCATAAAGACTAAGGTTGAACCAAGGTGAGTATTAAAAATTATCTGTCTGTATGTACCTACGTGGGTATGTATAGGCTATAGGTAGGTACATTATATGTATGAGTGTTTAGATGATTGGTTGGCATGGAAATAGCAACAACAACTCGTAAAGTACATTTTACCTCAGTGTCTGCACTAAACGAGGCAATGGCTCTGGCCTTGGTGCACATAGCAAGTAAAAATGACTACTATTTCTGGACTATTTATTTAAACGTATGTTATTTTACAACCGATTAATAAATCAAAAACTGCACGATAAAACAATGAAGGAGAATCTCACCGATTTTATACGGGTGCAGGACTTATGTATGTTGTGGATTTAGCTCGATGTGAGATGTCACACCAAACACACTGCATTAGGTACGTGTGATATCTCGCATTACGTCCTTTTGTATGCCGCACGCACTGCACTGCACCCGTATTCGGTGTGGTCCAACTCAGCCCAAGGAATTATGATCAGACTCCTACTTAGTTTTCAAGAATAAAGCGCCGTGCAGACCGGCGCGACGCGACTCTAAGGCGGTTCACACACGGCACCGCGCACCGCCGCGGTGCCGTGCAATTCGACCGCGCGGTCGGGCGGTGTACGTCTGTTAGGTATCAGTGGATTTCATAGAGGCCAATGCGACATGAGACCGCCTACCGCGGCGGTTGGCGGTGCCGTGTGTTAATCGCCTAACGAAACAATTTCAAAGAAAACTTCACGGTAGAACAATTCGTGCTAGTCTGCACAAGCCTTAATAAGTTGTGTTTTTTAATTGATGCTGTCTGAGTCTGACTGTACCTACCTACAATATGAAATGATAAATACAAATAAAATTATCGAATTAAATGTGATTTGAGTTAATTAACTAATAGGGGTTACACGATTATTATGAGTAAGTAGTTTATATTGTGTCATTGTGTCGCATCAACAGTTAGCTATATCGATGAAAACAAGTGCGCTTGCACTTGACTAAAGATGCGAATTCGATTTGATCGGTGATTGTCTTGAATAGTGAAATCATTTATCTTCATATAGAAATAGGTAGGCGTTAACGGTACCTTATTAGCCTACTGACTGACCATGATGGGCCACCTAATATAATGATACTACGATCAAAATACTCCTAAGATTTGCAGACCGCACTTTGAGTTTACTATGTACCTAAGCGCTTCATACGAATGTGACCTTATTAATATGCGCATAATGTTCATATTCGCATAAGCAAATGTGAGTAAGCGTGTCATGTGAATACGAACACTAATTTATCCGAACAATGTTCATATTCGTATGTGACGCTTAGGTACTTCCCAAAATAAAGCCAAACTGCGGTCTGGGAATCTTGCCCCTAATTACAATTAAGGGCCACAGCAGACTACTACTACTACTTTTAGCACCGGCAATCGGCGATGCTAAAAGCAGCTAAAATATCCGTGGGGCCACGGATATTTTCTTATTTTTGTGTGGTGGGCTAGACCAGAGGTCAGAGAAAATCGGTGGCATATTTTGCGTTACCTCGGCCATCTTTTAAAATAAGGTAGACACGAGCCTATTCTTTGATGTTATAATGAAGTGCCTATGTAGCTTAATAGACGTCTGCTTTACGGCTTATTGAAGAGGAAAAATCTGTTTGTAAACTTGTTTATCTTCATTTACGTGTTATAAATGAAGATAAACAAGTGAGGACACAATAAGTAGGTAGGCATATTGTAAATATTTATCTACTTACCTAGTTCATAATTTCAAAATACTTTTTACAATGCATTTGCTCGAAAAGAGCGTTTTCCAAGCAGTCATTTTTTGCGGAAAGTGTCACTTTTTTCACTAGTGCTTTTTACTTTTCTGTTTTTTTTTTAATTTTTGAGGCCGTCGTCAGCCCGTGTCAGAGATTTTATTATTTGAGAAAAGTTTTACAAATCAGATGATGTTAACGATAACGATGGCGATGGCGATGGAGATGATTCTGACGATGGTCAAAGTCGAAGAAGTCTAAGTAGAAGAAGAAGTCGAAGTCGAAGTCAAAAGTCAAAGTCATGAATGTTGTTTTTATCATTTATACACGTCTTAGATGTTTCACATCATAGGCGACTACCGTAAGGCTCGCTCGTTTTTTTTTTCGTGCGTAAGATGATTTCCGACTCGTGTCGACTTATACACTCGCTCGCTGCGCTCGCTCGTGAATAAAAATGCCACTTGTCGGGAATCACCTACCTTCCGCACTTGTAGCATAAATAACTATTGTTTCTTATTTTATATTCACTATTGGAGGTTGGACAGATGACGTGGCAAACAAATTGGAATCCTACATACACACATACACACACTACATAGCCTAAAGTCTAGTGAAATTCGAGTATGATCTTAGTATGGCGCCTTGCAGCAGCATGAACCATATTGCGTTCTCCAGTTTTAGCTAAAGAGGCATGACGAACAGGGTGTATAGTTCACTAATCCTCCATAGAAAAGGGAGGACCCTCCGACCAGAAGGGTGTTGTGTCTGGTGAGCAACTGCCCAACGATTGATGTTAGGACCTTGTATACCTACAGGGTTATTGGTTGTACGTCGGCAATCCGATAAGGAGATGTAGGAGAAGTCATTTGCAACCAGACGACCCTACGTCAATGTCAAATATTTACGAGTCATTTGACATTTTTTATTTTAAAATGTATGAAATAAAAATATAAAATGTCAAATGACTCGAAAATTGTCGACATTTGCATAGGAGTCAAGAGAGACCTCTCCTACACCCCCATAATGGATAGTCGGTATAACCAATAACCCTGTGTATACTCGTTGCGCGGTAAACCTGATTGCGCGATGCAGGATTTTGCGTGGCATCAGTGTGATGCGTAGTTCGCATGTGGCGTTGTAGATGCCGCCACATTACTCTAATCCCCTCCGGAGACCGGAGGTCGATAGTGGGCTGAGTCGTGTATCCTGCGGTGCTAGTAAGTACCAGTTGAGGTTCCGTGAGTCGGAACTGTCTGCGGTGATTCCCCAGGTCGGGGTGGCGCTGCGTTATGATCCAGTGAGTTTGATGTGACGGATGTAATACAGCGCCTGATTGAGGCTGACTGCTGGCTGCGCGATGCAGGTTTTATCGTGACATTAGTGTGATGCGTAGTTCGCGTGTGTCGTTGTTGATGCCGCCATATAGCAAAGCGATGCGACCCATGCTTAAGTGTAATAAGTGATCCAATATTTTTATTTACTTAGGTAGGTATATTATAACATAAAATCATTTCTCGCCTGTATTCCTCGAAGGGTTAGGCAGAGGTGTACCTACCTACTTAACGTACCTACATTTTATTCTTTGTAAGTATAATTGATCGACTTTCTGTTACAAAGCATGTAAGTAGTGCCACTCTGCCCTATACCTGCCAAGGCTGTGACCTTTCTACGTAGGTATACCTACAGTGGAGAAAATTAACGGGCCGTGTGCCTATTGCTCTAACAATCCTAACTGAACTGAACGGGGCGTGACCCACTTTTACGCTCTAAAGAGGTTTTATCACACTTCTGCTGGACGAATGATTCACCTTAGCCTCTTTATCTTATGTGCTAAAGGCATTCCATCACGCGAATTAACAATAGCACTCTATACTTTAATCTGTTAGGTATCTGATGTAAATAATACCTCGCTTGTACGTATTTAAATTAGTTTTAATTACCACTTTCGAAGGTTTAGTAGAAGATTTAATACTTAATAATCACCTAAGTACCTATTTACCTGCTACCTATAGGTATTTTACAATGCTATAGCATTGTAAAATTGAAAATAGTTCTCAATACGAAGATTTTGTACCGATCTACGGAAGCTGTTGCTAATTTGAATATTTAAGTGGGTCAATGACATCGAACAAGTCGCAATACGAAACACACATTTCATGATTATTATTGGCAATTTTGTTACATACAAAATAGCATGTAGGTAGGTAAGTACAGATTTCCCAAGAAAAGTATGCGCTTCGGCAATCATCGTCAAGCGCTACAAGGTTCTTTTGACGCGTGGCCTAAATTGGAACTAATGTCGCCATCTTGTTTTTTCTGTAGATTTCAGAAAACCCTATCAATGTCATTCGAGCACCAATAGATCCTTGCAGCAGTGTATCATCTCATATCTATCATCATGTGTGTGCATCTTTATGTTCGGATTCGGAAATACAAACGCGCGATAATCACGGATGAACCTATTTCGTATTACCATTGTGACCGTGGTAAGATAAGAAAATTAAAGATTAAAAACTTTTCAAAACAATACAGTGACAGATGACGAGGTGTGAACGGACTAGGTAACCCGATAGTGCGAACGGACTAGGTAACCCGATAAGAGGAAACTTCATAGGTAAACGCGCGGTGATATGGTGCACTACTACAAATTGCGGCAGTACAAAACTCTGAAGTTTTGCCTCTGTCGGGTTACTCTGCGGAGCGACGTTCGTGCTAATTTAGAAACACGAAGATTATCGATCGAAACTCATTTACCTTTTCTGGTTTATTATATCTACAGCTACTTATGACTTTTATACAATCAAAGTCTAAATTCACTGGAAATCTTTCTGGGGATGAAATAACTTGAGATATGAAATAACTTTTACTTTGGCATCAACCCTGAAATGCGAGAAAGCACCCTTTTAATTTTTGTTTCAAATAGCAGGTAAGTACTTACTTAGGTATATTATTTGTCAGTTCAGAGTTGGTCCTATAGTAAAAAAAATATATTCCCGAGCGATATTTTGCGCCACCATGTATACTACAATACTACCATACCTATACTATCTATCTACGTATATACTTCAATAAAAATGAATCCCTATTTCCCTTGGTCACGGCATCACGCGTGAACGGCTGGACCAATTTCGGTAATTCTTTTTTTGTTGTGTTCGTTTTTATCAGGAATTCAGGAGAAGGTTCTTAGGATAGGTAGGTGATGGTAGGGAAGGTAGGTAGGTAGGTAGGTAGGTAGGTATGTAAGTAGGTAGGTAGGTAGGTAGATATGTAGGAACGAAAGGTAGGTAGATAAGTAGGTAGGTAGGGTAGGGTAGGTAGATAGGTAGCTGCGCCGTAGATAAAGTTGGCGACACGGTTGGCGCAGTGGCTGAGTGATCGACTGCTGCGCAACGTGTCGCGGGTTCGATCCCCGCACGGAACAAATATTTGTATGATCTGCAAGTAGTTGTGCTGCAATGACAGCTATCCTGCGTCCCGCGTTCTAGCTGAAAGCGCCTGTCGCCCGAATATGCGATTATAAGCAATCGTTAACCACGTAGCCGTAGCAAGAGTAGCAATTGCTACGGGCCCCGCGTATCGAAGCTCGCCCACCTCCGCCTGAGCGTAATTTTTTGAGTGAAACTTATTATGACGTGATTTATTGAATTTACATGATGTCACAAAAACGTGAAATGTTAACACCTTTTCCGACTAAGGCAATCGGTATCGTTGACGAAAATGAAACACAAAATTTCATACGGTAAACGCAGAAGTTCTACAAAAATTCGCTCGTATAACTGTATAGAATTTGAATCGGCCCGATACTCGGCTCTACAAAAAGTCTGATGAGTGCGAGCACCCTTACTCGGCACTCAGTGTGGACAGGTCCGCATTAGCCACCAAATCGATTGATTTTGATGGATTGGGTGTATTGTGTGCCAAATGCTATAGACCCGGGTCCCGAGCGCGCTTGGACAGAAGGTCTAATGAAATATTATATCAGAACGCTCAAAACAAATCGAACCTCCAAGGCGCGGTATGCAAAATTTTTTCGAACTCGCTTCGCTCGCCCTTGAATCCTAGTTTCTCTATGGTGAATAGGCCACCTAACCAATCGGAGGTTAAAAAAAAATCGACGTCGCTTCGCTCACTCTTGCATCTTAGTTTCTCTTCCTTCATAAACTTTTCTACATTAGTCGGCAAAGTAATTCCTATTTAAGTATAAATGGTCAACAGGAGGCCTAGACTATTCCGAGGTGCAATAAGATTTAATTGTAATTTATATAAGAGCCAGCACTAGCTACTGCCAGCACTAGCTATTTTAAAAATTTTTTTTTTATTTGGTTGTTTATCTCCTAAATATTACAACTTATAATATAATAAACCAACTTCTGCCATAGGGGGGCCCCTAGGTAGAATTTGATACAGGCCCCGCGCTAGCTTAATCCGGCACTGATTACGTGACTTGATTGATTGCGTGAGTCACAAGTAAGGCAAAATTATGCAGCAATGGATTATTTATTTATTTATATATAATTTATTGTACACCACAAAAATACATAACAAAAAGAAAAAAAAAAACACTACAAAATATACAATGGGCGGCCTTATCGCTTTCCGCGATCTCTTCCAGGCAACCTTAGAATGGACAATGATTTGCCTGGACATAAAATGGGGCTGTCGTTGGTGCAAATTATAAGTATACAATATACTAGAATATATACACAGATAAATACATATCCTAAATAATAGATACATAAATACATACATACTAAAATATACCATTACCATTTTTTTTCAAAATCCTTCAGATTGTGATAGAAAGTGTGTTACGAAATTGGGGTGCAGAGTAATTTTCCTCCTAACCTATTTAGGGGTAATACCGGCAACTACATAAAAAAAAACAAATAAAATACACGTACGTATATAGATAGGTAGGTACTCATAGCTAACATAGAATAAAAGCACTACGGTACCGTAGTGCTTTTATTGGTGTAGGAAGATAATTCTAGTCACTGAACGCTTGTTTATTTCATCCTGAGTTGTGGCTTCGTGTTAAGCATACCATACATCAGATCAGATAGATATTTCCTTCGTATTAAATTACTAATAGCATGTAACTAATAAAAATAAATTGCCGAGTAGGTATGTCACTCTACTGATTGCGAAGGTTATTGTGTACCTAGGATAGGTTGCGTCTGATTATTAATTGTGAATAATATCTTTGCATTAATTAAGTATATCCTTACACTCTTATATTTCAACTGATGGGACTGAGATATTTACCATTATATATTACCTAACTACATACCTATACCTACCTACCCTAACTATACCTACCTAACCTAGCTGCCACGCACGACAGACGTCGTTTGTTTTGGTGTTAGAACAGGATGTAAGTATTGAAAAAAAAAGTGGGGTTTTTACGTTTTTCCGGGCAATTTTTCCAAATTTTTTCTTCATAAGAACCTTCCTCGAACTTCAAGGACTATTAATTAAAAATAAAATTATTAAATTAGTCCAGCCCTTTTCGAATTTTCCGCTTAGCAACACATTTAGCGATTCATTTTTATTTAGATCACAATCAAACGCATTTCGCTGCTTGAGAAAAATAATAGCGGGATATTCCTTCGTTCAAAAACTTCACTGCCAACGCTCGAAGTAGCTTCACTCGGTGTTGCCAACATAAATAGGAAAACTTTTACCAGTTAAGAACCACAACCTAAAGAGTACCCAGTTATACCGCGCCTTTTTTTTTTTTTGCAAACTGCGATTTTTTTACCGATTTCCAAAAAGGCGGAGGTTATATATTCGACGCGTATGTACGAGTATGTGTTTTTTTTTATTTTTATTTATGTCCGCCGATTTCTCCGTCAATTTTATTGTGGACCGATTTTGAAAATTCTTTTTTTTTATGAAAGGGTATGCTCCCGGATTGGTCCCATATAAATTTTAATAACTTTGCTTGAATAGATTTTGAGTAAGCTTCAATAATACGTAGTTTTCCCACTTAGTATATTATTATGTGGATGATATGATGATAACTTCCTGTGACTGTTATTTACATAGCAGGTACTGGTATTCGAATTTGTGTGAGGTAAATACCACAACTAAAAAGTGAAAAATAAAAACTTTTATATAAAAAAAAAACAACCGACTTCCGAAAAAAAACACTACAAAGTGAAATACTCGTATAACTTTAATTTCGGAAGTCGGTGGCAAAAACGAAAATTCAAAACCAAAGACACCGACTTCGGAAATTAAAGTAATTTTTCACTTTATAGTTTTTTTTCGGAAGTTGTTTTTTTTTTTTTAAAGTTAAAAAGTTTTTATATCTTAAAAGATAGGTATTTAAAACGATATTGTTTACGATAAAAATCGCATCGCTTACGAGAAGTCTCACTCAGGGTCGGTATGCCTTTTGAGAAAATGTGTAGTACAGACCTAAGTATGATTTATGTAAATCTACGAGCTTAGCACTTCTACAACTTCGGACAAAATCCTTTGTGAAATTATCATCTTTTATGATCAAACTTACTCATACTCATCATAATTACTGTCATTAGACGCATTATTTCCGCAGTGCCGATACTGCGGCTACTTTAGTAGGTACACACGGCTACACATCAAGCTATTCATTTCCAGTTTATGCTGATCTCGCATTGTATAGGATTTCCGTACAAATGTGAGGTCAGCTTATACTGGAAATGTATAGCTTGATGTGTAGCCGTGCGTACCTACCTACTTGCTTATCAAATATCCTGTCCAAAATACCAGCGATGAAGACTTGGATCTGTGCCAATGCACGTATGGCACGACCGGGTTCAAATTGTTTTATGTTCTTTGTAACGCATTATTTATGAGTCGATTTATTTTTAATTAGTTAATATTATGTAAGTTACTAAGAGCTGCATAGTACCTAACCTACACGCTCGTCTCATTCTGATAATTCTGCTTCCTGTAACTCTAGCCTACAGAGGCTACAGACGTCGCAAGTTTAGCAATATTCTGGAAATAGTAGATAATAAGATATATCTACCTACCTACCTACATTTTCCTACACAAGCGTACCGTGCGAAGAACAATAGCTAGGTAGGTAATAAAGCAATAAAGGTGTTTTAAAGAACAAAACAAAAACAATTAATCACGCACAAGTGTCTTCAATTTAAGTGGTTCACTGCTATATAAAACGTTTTACTGACCGTATTATTGTTATTTACCATTGATTGCGTAACTACCCTTATGTACCTACTTACAGTAGGCCGCACGACAATGGTAACAAACCCAGTTTAAGCTGGTCTCATATTGAAACTCTGTACAACGATAGGCCAGCTCAAGGTCAAAGTGCTACCACTGACATGCGGTCTACTGTTCCAAGTAGCCAGTGAAAACGTGAAAACTGCGCTTTGCCAGTAGTCCAGCACCCTAATTGCGTAACACACAATCATCACAATCTGAATTATATTGCTAATCCATTGCTTCTTATGTTCGAAAGATTTGTCTGCTCAGTAACGTAAATAATTGCGTTATAAAATTTACGTTGTTGAGCAGACTAATTTTTTAATCAATGGATTAGCAATATCCTTCAAAATGATTCAGATTGTGATTGATCGTGTGTTACGCAATAAGGGTGCAAGGCGGTGTGCATTTAGATGAACTACATATTTCTAATTCTGAAGATTTAAATAAAACAATGTCTTTTGTGATTTGCTTTTAACAATGCATGCTATAGGTACCTTTGACCTCAATCAATTGTGTCAGAGCATTAAGGCTCGTGCAGACTAGCGTGACTTGTCGCGCGACACGACACCGGTATTGTTCTTTCTTAGAAGTTGTTTTGTTAGAAACGCGTCGCGTCGGTCTGCACGACGCTTTAGGTACAAAGTCAGACGAATCACCCACATATTATTATGTAAATTGTCCGGATTTAAGAGTTCATGTCCTGCGTTTTTGTGTGTTACAATGCTAACAATCTAAAGACACGAAATAACATCTAATATGACAGACATGAGTCATGAATGACCTAGAGAATGTCTTGATATTTTGTAATATTCACACTTATGTCGATAGGATTTACTTTATTATTTGTATATCGCTTGGCTAAAGATGATTTTTTAGGGTTACCTACCTTTTTTTTTTTTTTTTAGTTTTGGATATCATCAAAACCCACCCGTGTTCCTTCCGTTCCGCACATATGGGAGGGTTACCTACCTCAAAAGGAAAAAACAGAACTCTTATAGAAACACCTTATCCTCCGTCTGTCAAGACAAGACCCTTCTTTTCAGGAACGAGTAGAGGTATCAAGTTGAAATTAAGTAAATAATATCGAAGACTAGTCTATTGTGCCTTGGATGGGTTAAATTCAAAGCTATGAAGAGATATATGTGTATAGGTCAACACTTTTTGTCAACTGCAAAGTTAAATTCAAGCTTCAATCCGAAATCGGATATTTATAGTCCGTATCTCGAAGTACCATTTCATTAAAATCGGTCTACTTGCCTACCTATTCCTCAGTCTGTCAAAAGTTTTATTCAACTACAAAGTTAACTTGGTCCTTCAAGTGTCCTACTCGACTCGTACTTATCCGGTATTTTTTTACCGTGTGGAATGTATCTACTTACATAATGATACTAGTGTGTAATGATCAATGCACACACGTTTCCCTGGGAGTGATACGACGTTTTTCAACTTACATGCGAGGAAAAAACAAACTTGTTGCAAGAACTTAGGTATGCTACATTAACGTAATTATAGAGATAGTACATTTATATTTATAAAATCACATTACCGCACTAGTGCGACAATATAAAGTAAAAAGCACGCGTGTTTAATACAACGCATTATAAATAATGTTTTCATCAATACCTAGGCACTCAATTGCAAATATTTGTCTTATTTTATGCATGCCAAAATGCGGCGTGATTAATGTGTGTGTGTGTCTGATAAAATACAAATGTTATTTCTATATCTAATGGCGTTATGTCCTACATTAGTAATAAAATTTTAGATTGGAATGAAATGAGTCATTCATACAAAATCCAAGAAGCGATAGGTAGATAGATTGCACTTAAAATACATAAGATGTAGGAAGGTATGTACGAGTATAGTGAGTGTGCTGTTGATTCAATAAGATTTGATAAAACTATTTCATTCATTAGGTACCTACTTACAAAACATAACATCACGCCTGTATTCCCCGAAGGGACCTAGAGGTGTGTTGTGTTCCCAAAGGTGGACCTATATCACACCCATTATATTCTTTGTTCCAGCGATTTCCCAGCACGGACTTATGAACTTAGCATAGCATTTACGTATTTTAGTGTCCTACACTTGTGTACACTGGACACGTCACGCGATGAACCAACTTCAAAGTTTACGTCAGGGTAGGCCACGAAATTCAAATTTTCTTACGGTTGTTGCAATTTGCAGGTAGGTTGTATGTTGATCTAAATATGATTCGCAGCCGTACCAAATATTTATATACAGGGCGGTGGGGATATCAACGCGAAAACTGTTACCATGGAGTCAATACGTGATTCTGAAACCCGAAAAAAACTTTGAAAAAAAAAATTGCTGTTCCATACATTTTGCCCGCGTATAAAATGGAAATATCATATTGTACTGGGATCGATCCATCATCACCATCACTGACAGAACTATTGTTGCCAATAAGCCTAATATAGTGGTGGTGGATCGAAAAGAGCGGCGCACAATGATTATTGATATAACGGTCCCGCATAGTCGTGACAGCCAATGGCCTAATAGCCAAGAGCCTCGACCAACACCTGAGGAGGCTCTCGTTGGGCAGCTGTATCAAGGGCTTGATTCAGAAAGCGGTACTTCTGGACACGGCTCGCATTGTTAGAAGGTACCGGTGGAATACTATTTTTAATATTTTTAAATGATTTTTTTAATATTTTTTTGGTAAAAATATTTATAAAATGATTTAATGAGTATAAAAATTAATAAACGAAATAACAATAATAATGTAAGGATATGGATTATAATCATAAAAATCATTAATACAACTCTCTGAGTTTATAATATAATCCTATTGAATGACTATTTCATGAAAACGTGACATTTTAGAGTTATTATATCTTTATGGAGTTGTATTGCTAATTTAATTTAATTTTGAAAAGCCATATTTGTTCGGTTGCGAATCATATTTTAATCAAGATACAACCTGACTTTGACCTGCAAATTGCAAAAAACGTAAGAAAATTTGAATTTCGCGGGCCCATGAGTACGTTCGTTCTTTACTATAAGTAGGTACAGATACTACTCTGCAGTACTGTAATTATTTCGCCACACGTGTATGCAAACTGGTAAATTAGATGTCAATCACGTATTACTCAATAAGTATCCAAGAGCGAGAAGAGTGACTTCAATCCTATAAATAAACATCTGACGACAATTGCATTATTCACACACTAGTTGATATGGTTAAACAAACAAGTAATGATGCCTCCAAGTTGATATTAGTCCTAAGTACGATAAGGTTACTGAATTCTTGTGTTTGGCCCTCCTCTAAGGTACCTACTTACATATATTATGTTACGGGTACCTAATAAATAAATACTTGCATGTCAAAAATGGCGAAATGTGTTACCGCTGAATATTTATTTACCACCTTTTGTATTACCGCATCTAAAGTCAATATAATGACTTTGAATTAAATTATCTAAGTAATTGTGTTACCTGCTATCTAATTGCGTAAACATTTTCGGTAAAGGATTAAGATTAATCTGTTTCAGTTTGACAGTTCAACAACATTCATTGCGTTATTTACGTTGCGCGTTGTGGAGCAGATTTTTTCCGAACTTATGAAGCAATGGATTAGCAATCAAAATGATTCAGTTTGTGATTGATAGTGTATTACGCAATCAGGGTGCTGGCCCTGAGCGCAGTGCAAGAACATTATTATTTTTATCAGAAGTAAACTCATCAATTTCATAATCATGGGCCTTAGTCATGGGCTGATGGGCCAATATCCCTATTGGTCCCTATACGCACGTAATTCAAAATTTATTAATTATTTAAATGTAGGTACTTACCTACATTGTACCTAAAGAAGTCATGAAACAAATTCCTATGTTTTTACATTTTTTATATGCATTACTAATTTTAAGTTGTACTTTTTGGTGGATCGGAACGGAATGCAAACTCGACAATACAGTGACGTAAAAAACTATGTGATTAAAAATCTGAATAGATTTTCAATACCATTTTTTTTTTTGCAAAGTGCTTGAAATCTCACTAAGGTAAGTAAGTAAATGCGATTTATGTTTGAATATAGCACAAAAATAATTGAATTTACACCTATAAGATTTGGGGCAAAAAAGCAAATGTAAACAAAGTAGTAACGTGTTATGTAAATGACGTCACATCATGATCGCGGCAGAAACGGACGACGAACTGTCGTAGAAACTGTTGGAGTTTTCATAATTGTTTTGACCAACAAGGCTTTTCTGGGTTTGTATTACTTACTGTCTTAAAACGATTTAGTGAAAAAAAATATTACATGCTTATTCCCTATTATTGTTGTTTCTTTTTACACATTTAGATACCTACTTATTGAATAAATCGTACTACTTTGTGCAGTGAAGTCTTGTTTTTTAAGTACTTACACAATGATTGAATTCAATTCAATAATTAATTAATTTAATTCAATTCACAGTTATACCTGGTCTTATTATAGTTGCCTCACAAGTTCCATGCATTAAAGCTCTGGCCAAACTGAGGCGAATCCCGCGCGGGTTGCTGGTAGACTTTTGCTCACGCCGATTGTATCAAGATCAACACAAATGAATACAAATGGTTCACTTAGGACTACCAACTTTTTCTACAAGAAATAAAGTATAATAAGGTTAAAGTGGGATAATAAACAGTATTGCGGGAAAATAAACAGTATTTCGGGAAAATAAACAGTATTTCGGAAAAATGAACAGTACTTATCTCGGAAAAAATAAACAGTATTTTAATAAGTATGTATTTAATGTTTTAAATAAATACTTAATTCATAAGTATTACTCGCGTAACTCATCAAGTTAGGACCAATTTTGAAGCAAGCAATTGAGCATTTTTTTTTATTAAATGTTTGTTTACATTCAGCAAAAAACAGCGCAGCAGCAGCAGCAGCAGCAACTTTCAGCGTTTTTTTTTTTTTTTTCATTCGATCATATAGAAGCTCTATTTTTCTGGTCCCACCACTTAGCACTCATCATCATTACTGAAAACTCTCTTTCTGTGAATACTAAGGTGGCAGAACAAACTATAATACTATTAGGTATTTAAAAGGTATTCTGATAACAATTAACTATTTACTATATCCGGAATATTCAAGACATTAACAGTTTCATTCTGAAATGAAGGCTAGCTGAACCACCGCACCCGGTGCGGTGCATACATGATTTTCAATGTAGTAGATGAAAGTTTTTATTTAGGTACCTATAGCTCTGGATATCAGTGAAAACAGTATAATTATTCATATCTTATAGTATAATTTTGTTGAACAGTATTTTAAAGTGAAAAACAGTAAGTATAATACTGTTATGGAAAAAATAGTATGGGTGTTTCAACCCTAGGTTCACTTAAGTATGAAGCTACAAATACTCGGCGGTCTCGACTTGTTGGGCCAATTCAGTGAGCGTAACTTAGTCAGAAGAAAGAGTGGCAACTTCTAGGTGAATATAACTGTAGGTAAGTAGCGCTGTGCGACCTGAATTGCACTTTATTGTGTCGTAGCAAGAGTCGCTTTGATTAAAATGATTTTGCGGAGTACCTGTACTAATCTGTGGTATCAACTAATTTGTATACTTAGAGGTATTCAAAATGGCGCGTGATTTCTTAATCAATAGCACCCTAATTGCGTAACACATGATCAATCAGAATCTGAATCAGTTTTACCCGACTACAGCGAACTTAAAAGGAGGGTTTTGATTTTGACCGATAGGTACGTATGTATGTTCATCTGTACCTTCATAACTTCTAAACTCCTCATCATAATTTGATAAAGGAGGTATCGTTGAAAGCGTCTTGATCATCCGCTGGTTATGTGTCCGGAGTGACATATCTGTTTATCCTTGTTAATACCTATACCTACCTTATAAACCTGTACCTTTTTAGCTGACTTTTATGTCGTATTTGGGTTTTAGTTTATATACTAATTCATATTTTTGAAGGATATTGCTTCATAATATGTTCGTAAAATTTGTCTGCTCAACAATGTAAATAACGCAATAAATGTTGTTGTACTGTCAAAATAAAACAGATTACAACATGTGATTGATCGCATGATAAGCAACTAGGATGAAAACAATACAAACGACGGGCGCAGTCGCGTCCCGTAACCCCCGCGTGATTCCCCTAGGGACAACCGGCAGGTAACTTCTTATGTGATGTCTCGAGAACTCGAGATTGTCATATTATGTACCTATTTAGGTACATAAATGAGTTTGTCCTTGATCTCTTAGACATGAGTGATAAAGAAAACATAATAAGTACAAAATAATTACACATTTTAATGACTACTGAAGTGCTGACGTTGGGTAGGTAAGTAAATCGTCAGCAAATTAGTTGAGTTTGCATGACCAGCCATACTTTTTCACTATTGCTATCTAGGTACTTACCTAATTTTAATTTCTTATACATTAGGCACATAAAGTTTCTGTAAATTAGCATTACATAGGGATTCAATGATTCATGAACAATCAATCAATGAAATCTTACAAATTCCTAGCACCAGTGATAATGTGGAGGCTATGTGGTAAACTGCATATCACGAGTTGTGTGTATTTCCAACTACATATGTATGTGTTTTTATTCGGTTAATCGTTTTAAGAATTAATTTCCATAACTTAGGAATTGGATTGGGTGATTCCATTCCCATGATTTGAATACAAAAAGAGAACTAAAAACTTGAATTTACATAAGTTATTATTCGCATTTTATATCTAAAACTTTACTCTAGCTATAACTTAAGTATTTGTGACAGCAAGACTAGAATTAGAAAACTATTTAAAAATTAAATTGAAACTATGCTGCAATTGCGCATTTCTCTACCAACAATAAACACGCTACTTACTTATTTGATTTTGGTTGCGGTCTCTTAGGCTGGCCGAATACGTACGGTTTCCTGATCAAGATTCCTGATTCGGAATTCCGTGAGAATAGCGCAGACGTTCGATTTTATTTTTATTGTTTCCGAAACGAACGTCAGGTTTTTTTCCGTTCGGAAAATGTACAAACGTGTGCGCCTAGTTGAATATTTTGTATGTAAGGTAAGCATTCAGGTTTCCGAATCAGGAATCCTGATCAGGAAACCGTAGGTACGTATACGGCCAGCCTTAATGTTAGATAAAACGCATGTATATGAAAACACAGACTGTTTATTTAATACTTAGATACCATAAGCCTATTTCGTTCAGGTGGGCACATCCGGTTCGGCAGTCGGGAATTTGTTGAACAACAAAGCCAAAACAACAGCCGAAGCAATTCCTTCTTTTCGCCACGCCCGGCTGTGGAGACCGGAACAAGTGTGTTGCACTTGCACCTGCACTCTATCACAATATTTGTATTTCTCATGAATCATCCTGTCTCTGATGATTTCACCATGCTCAAACAATTAGTTTGTAACCTACCTAAATGATCGGTTGAAGTTGCATGTTGCATCAGTCTGTCTATTAGGTTATTTATTGTCACTCGACCATAGAAATATTATGCACTCGACTATGTGTAGCTTAAGCTCTAGCTAAGTCCGACAAGTAGAAAGAAACCATTTATTTGGAACACACCGTTAGAAATGTAAGTAGGTACCTAATTACAATTTCATTTCTGAAAATAATCAAGCCTGAAACCAATTCTCAAGGTTGTCACAGTATTCACAGGACAGAGCAAGTTTATAAAACAAAGATAACTTATGACTTGTTTTAAACTCACCATGAATTCTTAAGGTCCTTTAGTCCGGAAAAACTGATGCTGTTCGACCGATTGAGTCTCCTGCCGAGGGTCCAGAACCGGATCTTGTTGTGATTGTCGTCCTCATGGAAAGGGTTCAAATGTTCTGGGTAGTCGTAGATGGACACCGACTTACGGGGAGCAGTCGCCGAAGCCATAATTGCGTCTCCAGGTAATCCACTTTTTTGAATTTTACATAATACACAGTATGTTAGGCGTCAACCACTTATTTTATCAGTTATCACACTGGTGGAGTTATCAAGAACTGATAGCGCGTTGTATGGTTTTATCGCGGGGAGATTATTACGGTGTTTGTTTTCGCGGCGTTGTGTGGCGAGAGATCGAGCGTCGCGGCGCTCAGCGTCGCAGGCTGAAGCACTACTAGCGGCACACGATGACACGAGGCTCCCGCGCGCCGCGGGCCGACCGCCTTCGACGAAGATAACACACCGCAGCGAGTCACCGACACTGAACATCGAGCGCGAGCGCGATGCACCACCAACAACGCTGCTTCACTGCACATCGTTTACTGAACATCAGCGAAAAAAGAAAGTTGCTTCTAACGCAATCATTATTTTACACTTCTAGTCAAATTAATGAGCGTTCCCGTATCTGCGTTATATATTCCTAAAAATATCGGCCATCGGCCATCATCTGCATTGCTGGAAGGATCCGCAGCGGATCTACCATACCTGCCCAATACTTTATGCATTTTGCTAAGGAACATGCTGTTAGCTAGCGTCTAGCAGCGTCCGAGTTCCATTTAAACGACATTTGTTTAGTGATAATACATATTTTTACCACACATACCGTAAACATTGGCGTAGGTATATTTGCCTAAGATGACGCCATGCAGGAGCCGCGTCACCCGTAGAACACGAAGGTCACGTCAACTTCGGAAAATTTAATCGCATCTTGAAATATTTATATTGGGCGAGCTGCTTTGCTGTTATTTGGCCCATAACATATTTAGAAAACTATAGCACCAGTTACCTAAATAATGAAAGGAAATACCACTACGATAATAGAAATTTAGTACTTACCTATATCGTTCTGTAACGCTCAGTTCAAGAGCTCAATCTACCTATGATCTCAGTTTAGATTTTCTCTGCATCTAACAATTTGGAATAAGGCTCGTTACTCGCTGAGAAAATTTGCTGGAAGCTCATCTCAAATTGGGCGTCATATTGGCGTAGTAGGTACCTACTTCCTACTCTACCAAAAATGTTTGAATCCCACGGTTTTACATGAAATTTAGCACACTGGTAGACCGATTAGGACATAGGATACTTACTTCTTATCCCGATAGTACGTTCCCGTGCGATAATTTCTGATTTTCAAGGGGGTGAAGCTGCTGGCGAAAGCTAGTACCTAAACAATAGGTAATCCTACTATATATATATATATATATATATAATTATTATATTATATTATAAATGTGAAAGTTTGTATGTTTGTTACTCAATTACGCAAAAACGGCTGAACGGATGTGGATGAAATTTGGCATAGGTACAGATAGACCATTACCTGGCTTAGGAGTGGAAATAGAATACTTAACATAACATGACACGTGTATTCCCCGAAGGGTCAGGCAGAGGTGTACCTATAGTACACCCACATTTCGCCAGTTATACCTAAGTCCCATGTAGTAGGGAGCGAGCCTATTGGCAACAAACATAGGCACCCGAGTATAAATAAATAATTATATAACAAAAACAACGAGAGTTCTATTGTGTGATTTCTACGTCGTTTATAATTAACTGTGCCGCGGTTTATTTCAGTGATGGACTGCGATTCAACCCGCGGCACGCGAGCTGTGGCCCACCACTACTAAAATACCGCCACCAATGACCGCTTTCGTTCTATCGATCCACTACACCACGAACACAAAAAGGTGAACCACACTATAGGCAGCTTCATAGTATTCAGGTAAAAATGCCCTTTGATTTTCTTTGTAGTAGAGAATGGTAAGGCTATGGGAAGGTTACGTTTTTCACGCCTATGAAATTAATTTAACGGCCTGAATAACCGGTTGAGGCAATTCGATTTATTATTTCTGCTGGTTTAAAATACCTACATTATAGAAAAGTTTTGACGAAACAAAACGAATAAGTAGGTACTTTAGTAAGAGTTTCGATAGAGATATTCTGCTACGTATACCGTATGTATCGATCAGCAATGGCAGGTGTAACTGTAAACAATAGCGGAGCTAATGACTTGGACGTTTAGTTTTTAATATTAACTAAGTAAAATGTTACAGAATTGGCTTACTGCCTGCAATAAACGTAAAACGACTTAGTCATCATCTGTTTTTGTTCTGCTTGCACTTTGAACAAGGGTACACTTGGGTACCTACAGGAAAATATAATTCGTTTATCCGCAGAAACTAATTTATTCAGCTGCTTATTCATGGTAGGTATGTACTTAGTACATGTGTAGTCTACACTACCTACCTACACCAGTTTTGAGATGGGTTTTTGTTTTCATTGCATTATTCACTCAGTACCTACTTAGGTACCTATCGAATTTTTATAGGCCTTCCAAAAAGATTAAAAATAATTAGGTAGCCTACCTACCTGATCATGATTAGCCTGCATAGGTACCTACAGGGTCAGAGCCATACCTATGAGAAAGCTACCATATTGCGGCTTTTGCCCAGAATACAGGCTTCTAGAATGGTTCAAGGCAATAAAAATGTCTTCTATTGATCTAATAGCGCGTTGGGGTAATAACGGACGGATTTTCGACCAGTTGAAAGTGTATTGCAAAAAATATATTTCTTCATCATCAGTATAATTCAAATTAATGAAATATAGCGCAATTGGTATAGTTAGTCTTAGTTTAGCTTTGAATATCGTTTTTGTACACTGAACGGTTTCTGCTATGGTACATGTGTAAAGAGAAGACATAGTTTAAAAAAAAATTAAGTATTCTTCTTCTATTGTTTGGACAATAAGGTCTATAAAAAGAATACATACGTATCTGATCTTTTCTTTAAAAAGTGCAAAACTTGCCATGTCATGTCAATGGCGCAGGACACAACCATCAGCATTAAATAAGTTTGTATATTTCCAAATTAGCCGGGAATTTGATACGTCGTCGTACGATCTATCCCAATGCCGAACTTACCCCAACATACCTACTCTACAGAAATATGCCGTTTTCAATAAGGAAGTGTCTAATTGTCTAGTATTGCATCATCGTGACCAATATCGCCAACTAATTGACTGGGTCACTCGTTAACAAACGGTTATTATCTAAGTTTCTCTTTCTATAGGCATTATAATGGAACTGCATTAATTTGCGGTTAAAAACAGGAATGCAACTGCAATTGTTTATTTACATTCCGTTATGACAGGGACTTCCCGGGTTCCATAAATGCATGTATCAACTTGAATGGTGTTTTCTTATCTCTACTGGCGTGGCAATGTTGCAATATTTCGCATATTACCCTCGTTGTTGTTTTTGTTACTGTATCATTTTATAATTATTATGTTTGTTTTGATTGTCTAAATTATGTGGTCGATGATTTTGGTGCACGGTAAAACTCTGAGTTTATGTTAGCACCAACTTATTATGTATATAGATGTAAGTAAGTACTGAATGAATGAATAAATAAATAAATAAATAATAAATAAATAATTATAAATTAGGTAATATAATAAACAGCAATAAATGAGATCATTCATTTCAGTTGCCATAACAGTCGCTGTACCTACATACGGTTCCTCAACATCTCTGTTAATAGGTTCAGTGCCGGGATGTAGGGTTCATCTAGTCGCAGGGATGCCGTGAGCATTCGCGGAGGGCTCATTTTAAATGTAGGTATTTAACCGTGAAAATAAAATCTGTGGTATATTTTAACAAGATTTGTTAATTAGTATAAGCGTTGGTTTTAAAATCCAAGCATTTTTTTAATTTTTTGATCACGGTTACAAATATTCACAAAAAAATTAAAAGGTTAGAAACTACGTAAGTACTTATTAGGTTTATAGCGACAAGACCTCCTGAAATAGTATATTTTGCAATTAGTGAATAAATGACGGATTTAAAGCGAGGGCCATAGATGAATCACGAGCAAGTGAAGGATTCTAACGACTGAATCACGACCGTAGGGAGTGATTCATGATGATTTAATCATGAGCGTAGCGAGTGATTCAAATGTTAGATCCTGAGCGATGAAGCAGCTGGACCGGGAGCTCCTCCTGGAAGCCTCGATCGTGCAGGCCTGGGTGTCATCCCCGGACAGGCCTGCCGACATCAACGACGAGCGGAGTGGTTCCGGGAGGCCATGTCCGAAATATGTGACGTGGCAATGCCCCGGGTCCAGCCCGGACATGCTCAGCGCCAGGTGTACTGGTGGTCGCGTGAGCTGACCGCTTTACGCGCGGCGTGCGTTGCTGCGCGCCACCTGTACGCCAGGCACCGCAGGCTCCGTATCCGCCCGCCGGATACGGAAGCCATTGAGGCGGAGCTGTACAGAGCGGCGAAGACCGCCCTCCAAGCGGGGATCGAGCAGGCCAGAGGACTGGCCCGCGAGGAGTCGCTAGAGACTCTGAACAGAGACCCGTGGGGACGCCCATATAAATGGGTGCGAGATAAGCTCCGCCCATGGGCTCCCCCGCTGACGCAGAGTCTCCGGCCCCAGCTTGTGGAGGACGTGGTGAGCGCTCTGTTCCCTTCGCAAGGGAACGTACTCCCCCGCCCATGGCTCCGCCTCCTGCGGTGCCCAATGCGGACCACACCAGGGACGACGACGACGATACTCCGGAGGTGGCCGTGGTAGATCTGAGAGTGGCGGTACGTAGGCTGAGTGCCAAAAATACCGCCCCAGGACCCGACGGCTTACCTGGAAAAGCCTGGGTTCTGGCCTTAGAGGCTCTCGGGCCTCGACTTCAGGGGCTCCTAAGCGCATGCTTGGAGAGGGGCCAGTTTCCACTTCGTTGGAAGACGGGGAAGCTGGTCCTCATCAAGAAGCCGGGGCGCCCGGCGGACTCTCCGTCCGCTTACCGGCCCATCGTGCTGCTCGACGAGGTGGGCAAGCTCTTTGAAAGAGTAATTGCAGACCACCTTGTCGGGCAGCTGGTGCGAGTGGGGCTGGATTTGGCGGACAGCCAATTTGGTTTCTGCAAGGGGCGCTCTACGGTGGATGCCATCATGCGCGTTCGAGCCCTCACGACGGGGGATGCTATTGCCCGGGGTGGGGTGGTTTTGGCGGTGTCTCTTGACATCGCCAATGCGTTCAATACCCTGCCCTGGAGTTGCATTAGGGAGGCACTCCGGTATCACCGGATGCCGACCTACCTCTGTCGAGTGGTCGAGGCCTATTTGACGGACAGGGCCGTCATTTACCCCGGTCACCACGGAGAGTGGAACCGGCGAGAGATGTCTTGCGGTGTCCCACAGGGATCGGTCCTGGGGCCGCATTTGTGGGACATCGGCTACGACTGGGTGCTGCGCGCCGACCTCCCTAGCGGCGTCAGCGTGGTTTGCTACGCTGACGACACGCTGGTCTTGGTTCAGGGGAGGTCGCATGAGGCGGCGGCCGAACTGGCGACACGTTGGGTTGCGACAATCGTCGATAGGATCCGGCAACTGGGACTCGAGGTGGCCTTGCAAAAGTCCGAGGCCATGTGTTTCTATGGTCCTCGGAACGCGCCACTGTCGGGTTCCCAGATAACGTGGGGAGGGGTTCACATCGGTGTCAAGTCGACGATGAAGTACCTGGGACTCGTCCTCGACAGCCGGTGGAACTTCGTGGAGCACTTCCGACGTTTGGCTCCCAAACTGCAGGGCGCGTTCATTAAGGCTGTGACCAGCCCAGCGATTGAACGCGTCCCAAAGGGTTACGGCCATTAGGCTGGTCAGAGGATACCGCGCGGTCTCCCGTGAGGCGGCGAGCCTTCTTGCCGGACTACCGCCATGGGATCTGGAGGCAAAAGTCCTTGCGCACATGTGGGAGTGTCGCGAGGAGGCGAAACGCGCGCCGGGGCGTAACTCCGCTGCCGCGAGAAATCACGGCACAGCGGACAGAGCTCCGGCGGGATCTCATGGCGGCATGGAGAGTGCGATTGTCGCAACCCAGCGCTGGGCACGCCACAATTGTGGCGATAATTCCCTCTTTGAGGAGTGGATAGACAGGCGTCACGGCGTCCTCACCTTCCGCCTGACGCAGGTCCTCACCGGACACGGTTGTTTCGGGAGGTTCCTGTTTAGGATAAAGCGGGAGGAAACGCACGGGTGTCACCATTGTGTGGATCGCCTGTAGGACACGGTGGAGCATACGGTGGAGGTCTGCCCGGCTCGGGCGGGGCACCGCCGTGTCCTCACGGAGGCGATCGGCGGCGGCGATCTCTCGCGTCCGGCCCTGGTTCAGGCCATGGTCCGGAGCGAGAGTGCATGGGAGGCCGTCACCTCTTTCTGCGAAGCAGTTATGCTCGCGAAGGAGGAGGCGGAGCGCAGGAAACGCCCCGGGCGTCGGGAGTCACGAGCCGACTTCCGGCCACCGTAGGCGCGGGCTTGCAGACGGTGAGCAATGGGCAGCTCGCCGTCCGATAAGGACCAGGCCCGGGTCGACGGCGCGTTGTGTTTCACGCGCGCCTCAAAGAGATGTCAGCACCAACTGACGGGGTCCGTAAGGACCAATGCCTGCTGGGGTTGCGGGTTTTTCCGAAAGGGATATCGCGGCTCGGCACTCAGGCAACGGAAGGAACACGGGTGGGTTTTAGTCAGTAAAAGTCTGACACGCCGTCTCGCTCTGCCCAGAGCGGGAGAAGTCATTTGATGCGATTTAAGCGAAAATAGACATTTATTGAAGAAAAAAGGAAAGTCAAATTAATTAAAATGCAAAATTGGAATAATTACAAAAATTAAGAGTAATTTTCTTATTATTGTAATTATAATGGTCAACTTGTGAAGCGATATTTATTTCCTGTGTAGGATCGATTCTTTTTTCACAAGGAGGTTGTATAGCATTCAGATGGAGGTCGAGTATATTGGTGTGTTCTAAATTCAAACACCAAAATAGTGATTAAAAGACATTTTTATTCACTGTTTTCAGTGAATTAAATAAGCTTTTTAGAGGGGGAATGGTTTAATAGTATTAGTGAATAAAGGACGGATTTAAAGCGAGGGCCATAGATGAACCACGAGCAAGTGAAGGATTCTAATGACTGAATCACGACCGTAGGGAGTGATTCAAGTGTTAGAATCCTGAGTGACGCGAGTGATTCATGGCCCTCGATATTAATACGTTTTATTCAAGAGTTGCATACTATACTTTATACCATGACTACTAGAAAAAGAAAGATTTAAGCGATAATAGACATTTAATGAAGAAAAAAGGAAGGTCAAATTAATTAAAATGCACATTAAAATTAGAACAATTACTAAAATTAAGAGTAATTTTCTTATTATTATTATTATTTTTATTGGTCTTTGACATTTCTCGGGACCCTGGGGTCCCGGACCTTTGGAAGGCGTACGAGGGGCCGAAGCCAACTCGCAGAGGCCCGTTTGGTGTTTTAATTAAATGAGGCACCAACCGACGATTACCCCTGTGTGCACTATGCAAGTGCACTCAAGGACAACCCCCGGTTGGTGTAGGACTATTGCAGGATATGGAAACAAAGATATTAGACTATGGGTTTGGGTGGCTTAAGTTGACTGGTGACTTGGAACTATGGAAGGACTATGGCCCCTGCCTGATCAATGTTATACATATACACGGATAAAATGGCAGGGGGTGACTTGCACACTCAATAATGGGCCCCCGGAAACTGTTGCTAGCACATAGTGACGTAGCGACAAGGGGGCAACATGTCCTGAGGTGCTTGAGGAGTGGAGAGGTATTCCACGGCTTTCAGAACATTCCCAGAGCCCGGAAGATGGTCAAGATCCCTACGAGCACTTACTGGAATACTTCCTTCCTCCGAGCACGTTTGCTCTTGCGAATCTCCACTCAAGCCGGCCAATTAAGGCAAGAATGAGGTGGGAGCTCTGTTCCTCGTCAGTGTTCACTCCAGCCGGCCAATAAAGGCAAGCCAGAGATGAGGAACAAGATTTCTCCCGGGATATAGGGTCCGTGGGGTCGCTACTGCCCAACAGCTCGCCACATGCTGCCCTGCGGGTTTCTGTATCTCTCTTGGTCTGGCCCCTCATCCTAGACCTGTTCCGGCAAAGTAAACTCTACCGGCACAGACCCAGAGTTTGGAGCGCGCAAGCCCCACCACGACGTCAACGTAGAGATACGGCGGTGGGGTTATTATTATTATTATTAGGATGGTCAACTTGTGAAGCGATATTCATGTCCTGTGTGTCGAGTATTTTTTCACAAGGAGGTTGTATAGCATTGAGATGGAGGTCCAATATATTGGTGTGTTCTAAATTCAAACACCAAAATAGTGATTAAAAGACCTTTTTATTCACTGTTTTCGGTGAATAAAATAAGCTTTTTAGAGGGGGAATGGTATAAACACTATTTTACTTAGTTTTACAGTATTTTATAACACGGTTTTAAACCTAATGCCGTTGAATGTGCGCGATGGTTAACTTTAGCGCAAACGTAATGCCGGGACCCCTCCCGTAGGGTTCACTTCCAATATGTATGGCGGCATGTTGTATGAGTTCTATGTAAAGTGGGTGGAGTCGAAAGTGTTAATCCTACTTGAGATACTTATTTATATACTTAGTTGTATTTTCTTTGAACAGCCATTTACGTTATTCTGATATCCATTAATTACCGGGCACCCTATATACACGAATACCTACGGGGAATAAATTATCTTGTTGGCGATGCCGCGATGTAAGTATTTGTCGCAGATGAATTGTCGAATCCGCTGTTTTACATAACCGTGTTACAAAATAGCTCCGTTATGTAAAACAGCTGAACAACGTTGTTCAGCTGGATTGCTATTGGACGCACAACGTATGAAAAACTGGCTCAACTATGCAAACCTAGTTAGTTTAGCTGGCGGTGGACGATTCGCTTTAGCGTTTGGTGTGGCTTCTAATGCCGCAGTAACTAAGCTCCTTGACCAATTGGTTTAGGATAGGTTAGAACTGTGACCAACCGCGCGCAAACCGAGCGAGCGCTACTTCCAAGTTGGTCGCAGTTACTTGACTATATAGTATTTTTAGGACTGACTTTCATAAAACTCTGATAACTTTTACACTTGAATTAAGGTAATTTTCACTCATACTACACGTTTAAAACCGACAAAAAAAGAAGGGGTTTTCAGTTCGACGATTTTTTTTATTTTTTTATGTTTTTTTTATGTCGATTGGACTGATTTGGAAAATTCTTATTTTGTTTGAAAGGGTATTTTCTAGTTGGTCCCATTTGTCATTTGGTCACGATCTGATGATAGGATCTTGGAGAAATCGAGGGAACTCTTCAAATATTATAGGCACACAAACACTAAAAAGAGAAATAAAAAACTTTTTTACAAAAAATTCAACCGACGACGCGACGACGCAATAAAAACTGAAAAGCGAAAAATAAAAAATAACCTTTTAATAATAAACTCCTAAACGAATTTAAGTAAGTATTTAACAAAAAAAAGCGATTTTTTTTTTTGTAAAAAAGCTTTTTATTTTTCGCTTCTGAGTTACCATTTAATTTTATTGTTTTCCTCAAGTAAGAAATTTCCTCAACAGCATTCCGTCTCCATCGTCAGACTCTCGATGACAGTCATACCCCAGTTAGGTCTAAAGTTCTCATCAAGGTGAATGAAATAAGCCCAAACACGATGTAGCTGCTGTAAACTGCCGAGGAGCTCTCGCACCTGTGTTCCGTCTCCATCATCAGATCAACTCCAGGTCTTTATTATGTGGTTTTGTCATCAGATCATCATTATGTACACGAAATTACAACAGAATCGGTTCACAGTTGAAAATATAGTATGTGAAAAATCAATCAACCCCAATTTTTTTTACCCTTAGGGATAGATTTTGGTTTTCAATTTTACATGGGACCAACTTTGAGACTCGATCGGACTACTCATTAATAAGTTATGCGTGGTCATACATAAAAATAAATAAATATAATAACGCGTCGACTTGAGAACCTCCCTTTTTTTTTCATCGGTTAATATAAAACATACTTTTACTTAATTTTTTAAGACATACAACACAGCCACTAGCGACAAAATGTAGAACTAAAATCTACAACGCAAATTTCGGCGCATCAGCGGTTCATTTCACGCAGTTTTATACATGCCCTCTAATCGTTGACCCGATGAAAACGTTTATGCAATTCTACGTGTTAAAGTTCAATGGTTATGGAAAATCGCTAAACGTCGCCGTCGTTCAGCTGTTTTATACTACGGAACTGTTTTGTAAAACAGCGGATTCGATAATACACAATTATATTCCTAAAGTTTACAATAATGAAATTGGTTTCTGGCTAAACATTTTTCCTTAGAACAGAATTTAATAATCTTTATTATGTGCATCTTTTTTTTTATTGTGTGAATCTTTATCTGTGTGTATGTATATTACGAATTACAATGCAGAAATTTTCTATAGGATAACTTATCGCTAAAAGCGATCTTTTAAAGAAAATCTTTGGATGGATTTTAAGGGAAAAGGAGAGACAATACTACAGGTAGTATGTGGTGTACCATTTACATATTCAATAAATAAATACATACTTACATAAAGCATATATTTACTTATCTTTATATATATTTTTCAATAATAATCATGAAACAAGAGCAAAGAACTAGATATATAATTATAATGATGATGTTTACCTTACGAGAGAGGAAGTTCCTTCGTCATCATGATCCCGGCTTTATCAAAATGCTCGCATGGCAGGTGGCCTTCCAGGGTATATCAGTACAAGCTCGTATATCCTGGCAGACCACCTGCCAACTCAAGATTATAAGTAGGTATTGAGATAGGTACTTATTTTTGAATTAGGCTCGGCTCTAATTAACCGCAATAACTGAAGACTTGCGAGAAAAGAAACAAAGAGAAAGCTACTACCTAGCTATGTAGCCTGACGTGCTAGACTTGCAATGTCGATAAATAAAAAGCGAGTCGTTAAATTAGACCGCGAAATTAGCAGTCGAAGAAGTGTGTCGAAAAACACATCGAGATTATTGGAACTTTTAACAAAAGTTATAGCGTTGCTGATGTAAGTTAACATCTAGAGTCTAGATGAAAACTTAAGTCTAGATTCTAGCTAGACTAATCTAGATTATACTCTAGATAGCTAGAGCGGCAGGTACTGTTTTTTTTTTTTTCTGGCATTTGTATATAAATTACCTACTTCAAGATGAGCTGCAGCGATAGCGGTCAAAATTTCCAAGAAAAATGGAAATTGCATTAGTTTTAATACATTGGCTTTCAGCCAACGCGAACATTAACCTGCGTGACCATGCTGTGAAAGAGTGCTCTTCAGGCATGATTGTTAATAAAATTGCGCATGTTTGAATAAAAATAGTCATTCGGGCTTACATTCATTTGACTTGCATTGTGCTGATTATAAACATCTGAAACTACAATTTTACCTATATTTTATTGTTTTCTACATAGCAGAGAGCAGTGGTGGCCCACCCGACTTGCAAGTTGTAGGTCGTGGGTTCGAACCCAGGCAGGCACTTTACTTTGTGTAAATAATTTCCTCACTACTGCTCTCAAAAGTCTCAAAACGGTGAAGGAATACATCGTGAGGAAACCGGCATGTCCTAGAATCAAAAATTCGAAGACATGTGCCATCTGCCAACCCGCACTGGGCCCGCGTGGTGGATTACGGCCCCCTCCCTCTCGAAGACAGCAGGCCGGTGTCCCAGCATTTCCAGCAATGGAAACAGATCAGAGAGCTACCACTAAACTAGGTACTTACTTTAAAAATAAACTTAAGAAATGGCTCTTTTTCAATGCGTTCTATACAATAAGTGAGTTCTTAAATTATAAGCAAAGCTCGAAATATGATCTCACTAGTAATATAATTAAATAAGGTAATTTTAAGGATTTTTTATTTTATTTTTATTTTTTACTTCATGATCTCAATCCATTGAAGTGTTTTTGTATCTTATAATTTTATTATAAGGTATTTTTTGCATGCTGAAATAGTAAGTAAGCAAGATATGTGGAACTTCTTGTATTTAAGTTAAGACCATATTTTATGCAAAATAAAGAAATTCAAATTCAAATTCAACATTATAGGCTGATTATGCTTAAGCTACTTAAAAATCCTCCAGGATATTACTTGTCTTCAACTAACCTGGCCGATGTTGTTTCGTCAGGAATTATGGAATTCCTACGTGTAGTACTCGTAAGTAGGCTAGACTTCGTAAAACCCTACGTAAATATTAGGTACTGTTTTGTTTATACAGGGTGTTTGGTGCATCGTGTGCCAAATTGAAATGGTCGACTGAAGGGGTCACCTGCTAGCCTTTCAGACCCCTTAACACCCCTCATGCCCTGTAGATTCTTTTTTATCGACTTTTTATTGTTTTACTAAAAAAAGACCCAAACTTTACATTCAAATACAAATTTAAAAAAATATATAAGGCGTAGACTCAGAATTTTAATTTTATTTCGATGTGTATTGTTTAAGAGTACTTTTAAATACAAAATTAGTGACATTAGTCACCTAGTTTTTTTTAAATTCACTCACAAAGGTAAAACTTAAATTAAAGCTGTACATGTTACAGCTGTTTATATGGCTACAAAAAAAAAAACAAAAGCGACCGGGATCTTCCAACTCCCTCATTAATTCTCCAGTCTATCCTCTTGCTAATGATGTGCCACATGCCATAAAAATCTTTTAACAACTTTGTGAATTCGCTAGAATTGTGAATCGAGTCACCTAAGGCTAATTCAAAATTATGATTTAAAAAAATATTTTAGCTTAAATGATACCTGACAAACCTATAAATCTGTTATCTCATTCTTATAAGGTAAAATCTGTCTCGTGTCTCTATCTTTTCGTGGGATTTACTTGAAATAAAAAAACAAAATTGCATTTTTGCATTGACTGTGAAGGAATATCTTGACAATGTGTTCCCCAATGCGTAGATTGGACGTGATGGCCCTATTCCATGGCCGCTACGTTCCCCAGATCTAACTCCGTTAGACTTTTGTGTCTAGGGACGTGCCAAAGAGCTGGTATACGCCACGGAGGTTCCAACTAGGGAGGTACTAGTCCAACGCATAGAAGCGGCATTCAATACCATCAAGGAGGAAATACGACTTCGTACAACAACTGTCGAAATACAAAACAGATGTCGGGCCTGCATTCGCAACAGAGGCCAACAATTTGAGCAGGATTTGTAACAAATATGAAATAAATGTTAAAAATGCAATTATGTTTTTTTATTTTAAAAAAATCCCACGAAAAGATAGAGATACGAGACAGATTTTACCTTATAAGAATGAGATAACAGATTTATAGGTTTGTCAGGTATCATTTAAGCAAAAATATTTTTTTAAATCATAATTTTGAATATTAGCCTTAGCCTTAGGTGAATCGATTCACAATTCTAGCGAATTCACAAAGTTGTTAAAAGATTTTTATGGCATGTGGCACATCATTAGCAAGAGGATAGACTGGATAATTAATGAGGGAGTTGGAAGATCCCGGTCGCTTTTGGTTTTTTTTTTTTTTGTAGCCATATAAACAGCTGTAACATGTACAGCTTTAATTTAAGTTTTACCTTTGTGAGTGAATTAAAAAAAACTAGGTGACTAATGTCACTAATTTTGTATTTAAAACTACTCTTAAACAATACACATCGAAATAAAATTAAAATTCAGAGTCTACGCCTTATTTATTTTTTAAAATTTGTATTTGAATGTAAAGTTTGGTCTTTTTTTGTAAAACAATAAAAAGTCGATAAAAAAATCTACAGGGCATTAGGGGTGTTAAGGGATCTGAAAGGCTAGCAGGTGACCCCTTCAGTCGACCATTTCAATTTGGCACACGATGCACCAAACACCCTGTATATTGCAATAATTCTTTGTCTATTTGCAGTACCCACGCTACAGCAACCTTCACTCAATCTTTAGGTCCTAGTTGCACGCGAAGACATTATTAACTATGAGTCTTAAATTCTATTAGCATGTAGGTACTTTCTGCAATGGACTGCATATATTTACTGTATACAATTTAGAGAAACGCATAAAATATACCTGCTTACTTCCGTGAGGTTGGTCATGAAAATATAATGTTAAATATGATGGCTTGGCACGTGTAAATATGATTTGTATTGGCAGCGTCGGGCGGAGGAAGCAGCGACTTATCTCGGAAATTGCAGAGAGGATGCGCTACTACAAACGACATTGAGGTCCAATCATACGGAGCTCAGCTAAATGGTGAATGCGCAGTTTCTTTTGTACGTAAACTTGTAATACCACTATGTAGGACTGAGTTTCTTTCTAGGAGTTACGCACTGAACAGTTCTGGATGCATTACTTCTTCATTGCAACTTTCAGACAGCACGCTTTTAATTATTAGAGTTACCATAATGACTATCATAAAATAAATCTTTAAGCTTTAATATTTTGAAACTGCTACCAGTATCTGAGCATTATGAAGTAGGTAACCTAGACAACTTAGTTAAGTATTTCACTTTTTATTCATGTGAATAGATTTGTGTGGGCACAATAGAGGCTCGTGCAGACCAGCGCGACGCGACTTTAAGGCTGAGCGGAGTAGCGGTGTGCCAATATTAACCAATGGAATTGCATAAAACCTCCGCTCCGCTTCAGTGGACAGGGATTTGCGAATTAGTTTAAAAATTCATACAAAACCGGGAAACGGACCGGGGAAGCGGAGCGGGGAAACGGATCGGAGAAGCGGAGAGGGCAAGCGGAGCGGGGAAGCGGAGAGGCGATGCGGAAAAATACGTGAACTCGGTCTAGCTCCGCACAGTCCGCAACACCGCTCCGCTACCTCGCTTCGCACAGGCCGTAACTCCGGTCCGCTACCTCGCTCCGCATCAATGGACAGACACTGTCCGCAACTCTGCTTCACTCCGCTGCCATTCTACTCTCCGCTTCAATGAACAGGCAGCCTAACAATACAATTTCTAAGAAAACTTCACGGTAACAAGAACCGGTGTCGCGTCGCGCTAGTCTGCACGAAGCTTCAAGCTCTGACCACACTGAGGCGAATCCCGCGCGGGATACGGGACGCGACTGCGGTGTACGTTACGTCAGCGGAATGTTATTGCTTTTCAGGATTTCGGCTTGACAGATAATTAGTACCCGCATCTCGTGTAAATGTGCCCGAAATTTTGAATTTGTGCGTCCAGCCGATCCAAAGATATTCACGAAGAACAGATTCCGCTGGAGTAACGTTACCCCAGGGGCGGCGGCGGTACTAATTATCTGTCAAGCCGAAATCCTGAAAAGCGACAACATTCCGCTGACGTAACGCACACGCGACTGCGCGATTGTTTCAATGATTGGAAGGTACCTATTAGGGTATAGGAAGTCACGGAAGGTGATAGGAAGTCACGGAAGGTGATAGGAAGTCACGCGACAGCATACAAGATAGTTGACAAAATAGGCACGAGCGAATTTCATCAGTTTCGAACAGTTCCGATGAAATAGGTCACATTATGACGTAAGTATTTAACCAGTATCCATGACAACCGTTTAAGTTTAACCAAGTTTGACTTATTTGATAGGAAGCGTTTGAAATACAAGTTTCGTATTTTTATGATTACAGGTGGTAGTTTTACGATATTTATTTAATTAATATTAATCAAATCGATCATGGCCGCTGTCCCGACGCCACCCAATATTTCGGCATATACATTCTACGGTCTTACCACAAATATAGAGTAAGTACAAATACTCACATGTTCTATGCGTAATATTTTTTTGAAACGTATAAATATTATAAATTAAAATCGCTTTTCGTGTTTCTCTGTATGTTCGCGTAGTTCTCCTAAACCACGCAACAGATTTTGATGACGTTTTCACCATCGTTTAAACAATTTCTTACGGAAGGTTTATGTGTATAATACGTTAATATTAAAGTTACGTAAAACTAAGAAATCTCGATGTTTTGTCAAGTTGTAAAAACCGTGCGATCCAGGAGCGGGTCGCTAGTTACATAATAAACTGTAGATATTTGTTAGTGTACTTATAACAAAGTAAGCTTTATGTAACAATAAATTCTCAGCGGAAAACCAGGCACCTAAAGGTAAATAAATACACTAGTGATGCCTAGGCTAACTACGCATTGTTTAATGTATATTATTGCTAAGTACCTACCTATCGAATAACCCACTTACTAGAATAAATAAAGAGACCTTGAATAAAATACCTAATAAAACACTAAAATTCAAGTATTCTCGTACAGGTACAATGCCCATTATTTGTCCGAATCAGAGATTTTGTACCCGGCTGGTGGCGTTATCGTTATTCACAACCATCTTCAGAAGAAACAGAAGTTTATCAGACTCCAGGATAAACACAAACCTATCAAGTCATTGGTTCTCGCGCCAAACCGGTGAGTATCAAAAAGTCTTTAATTACCACATCTACCCATACATAAAGGCACAGAGCAATGATAAGCATTGAACATAAACATTTCAGACGTTGGCTTGCACTTAACGAGGTCGCCGAAGAAGGTCAGAAACCTATCATAACTATTTACGATCTGACTACATACAAACGGCGGAAGATTTTGACTGTCCCTTTCGAGAACTCTACAGCGAAAGAATTCGCTTGTGTGCAGTTTAGCTTTGATTCTAAATATCTTGTGGCGATAACTGGAGAGCCAGACTGGTACTTGTATTATTACAACTGGGACAAAGGCAAGGTTGAGAGCCACGCTAAAGCGCAAAACCCGAGTGGCCAGGGCATCGTTACAAACGTGAGTTTCTTCTGACAGATAAAAGAGATTGACCATTTCTGGTATCGCTATTTATTCTGTGGTGACTTAAGTTTATAATGTTGATAAATCTTGTTTTTTAATATAATTATTTTATCTAGTAATGCGATTCCTTAAATTCTCCGTATAAAAAACTCCATAAAAGTATCAGTTTTTATTTCGATTTCCTATTTTACCTCTAAATTGTTTCTTTCACCCACGTAATGTCACATGTCATTAGCTTCAAAGAGTATGTAAACAATAAAACCTTCTTGACTTACGCAAAATAATTAATTTACGCATCCAATTATTAAAATTATAGTTGAATAATTAGTAACAACAGATATTAATAACAACTAATTATTTCCTTTATTTCATTTTAATACTTACAAATTATATTTTTAAATATTACAATATAAAAAATATTAAAACATTTAAAAATATAAAAAATAGTAGCCCACCGGTATCGGGAACAGGGTCCAAGCTACCGGCGGTCAGGGCTCCAGAGAGAGGAACCTCCTGACAATGCGAGCCGTATCCAGAAGTACCACTTTCTGAATCAAGCCCTTGATCCAGCTGCCCAACGAGAGCCTCCTTAGGTGTTGGTCGAGGCTCTTGGCAACTAAGCCATTGGCTGATACGACTATCGGCACAATGATCGCTGAGTCCACATCCCACATGTCGACAACCTCGTGAGCCAAATCGAGATACTTGATTTGTTTATCTTTCTCAGCTTTCACGAGACAACTAATTATTATTATTACATTGTAATAATAATCTGTTAAGATGTTAAAAGTACACAAGCAAATCTTTTGGTTATGCGAAAGGCAGAAGGTTTTAGAGACCTTTGCCTGTTTCATTCATCAAAAGAAAATCTTTGAAAACAGAACAAACATGTGCTAAGATTCTATGCGCGCGCATCCTGAGCAGAATATGCTGGCGACAGAACGGCGGGCTTTCTCTTTCTAGCATATATGCACGTCCCATTCGTTTAGTTTTAAGTACAGTCTCGACCGATAGGTATTTACTTTTAAAATTGTTTATTATTATTGTATAATTAATTGAATGATTTAATTTGTATGTTTTGTTTTAATCTCTACTACTAGGCCATTATTATTTTTCAATTTGGATTTAATTTAATTAGCTATGTTTATAAGTTTATGTCACATAGATTACTGAAAAATGTTCAGCACTTAGATCTTATGGTTTTAACCATGGTGTAACGCATAACGCAAATAGGTCCCATTAACGTGAACGATTTATGATTATATAAACATTGTCGGAAATGAATGTCGGAATTGACGAGCATTGAACATTCTTAAACGTTTGATGTTTGAATTTTGACTAATTCGTATTTTGAATTTAACAGCATACATTGTGACAAAAAATCGAGAGATTCGATTCTAAACCTAGATTTTGAGACCTAATTACCGTGTAATGCCGAGAATTATGGTAAAATGGTAAATTACATCTGAAAGCCCTAAAATTATCCTTTTAATTAAACCATAAATCTTGGAGTCACTGCATGTTTCATACCGATACTAGGTTCCTTAGTCACTTGGTCATTGTCCTTTGCCACTTTATTACTGCAAGTAAAGATATGCTGCTTTTAACAGGTGCAATGCAACCCCACGGACGCCACTTTGGTCGTTATCAGCGGACCATACACTTTCCGCATTATGAATGTGTCCGAAACAGTTTGGCGCCAATGGGGTTGGTGCAAAGCTGAAAACGTAAGAAATTCATATTATTGTTAATGTGTAATAAATTCCGCCTTTGAAATGTCTGCTATATTAGTATCTAGGTGTAATAACCACCACAACAAAACATTATACCGTAGTTACTGTGCCATTATATAACATAATTGGTGTGTTCCACGTGCGAGTAGACGAACATAACCACCTGCATGTGGTTAACGCCGGATCGTATCATGTTCGGGACGGACAACGGAATGATCATGATGGTGGAAAACGGCGAACTCCGACCAAACTGCGTTTTTAAGGCCATCGAAGTAACAGAAATGTCGCTAAAGAAAGTAGAAATGGAGTAAGTTTTGATAATTTTATTAGACCAAGATGAATTACTTTAAGACAGCGTAGTAGTGGCATTTGTGGACTATATGCCAAAAGTCAATGATTAAAAACTGTCTAGAGGCCCTTTCATAATCATTTGCAGATTATGTGATGTGCAATGCAGGGGCGGTTGTTGGGCACGCCACAATTGCGGCGGTAAGGCCCCTCTTTGAGGAGTGGCTAGAGAGGCGCCACGGCGTCCTCACCTTCCGCCTGACGCAGGTCCTCACCGGACACGGTTGTTTCGGGAGGTTCCTGTTCAGGATCAAGCGGGAGGAAACGCCCGGGTGTCACCATTGTGTGGATCGCCCGGAGGACACGGTGGAGCATACGGTGGAGGTCTGCCCTGCTTGGGCGGAGCACCGCCGTGTCCTCACGGAGGCGATCGGCGGCGGCGATCTCTCGCGTCCGGCCCTGGTTCAGGCCATGGTCCGGAGCGAGAGTGTATGGGAGGCCGTCACCTGGCCGCCAGGAGGCGGAGCGCGCGAGGGAAATTCAAGCTGCACGCCCTCGCGCCCCTAGTCGCCGCAGGAGACGCCCCGGGCGTCGGGAGTCACAAGCTGCCTTCCGGCCACCGTAGGCGCGGGCCTGCGGACGGTGAGCGATGGGCAGCTCGCCGTCCGATAAGGACCAGGCCCGGGTCGACGGCGCGTTGTGTTCCACGCGCGCCTCAAAGGGATGTCAGCAACAACTGACGGGGTCCGCAAGGACCAATGCCTGCTGGGGTCGCGGGTTTGTCTGAAAGGGATATCGCGGCCCCAGCACATAGGCAACGGAAGGAACACGGGTGGGTTTTAGTCAGTAAAAGTCTGACACTCCCTCTCGCTCTGCCCAGAGCGGGAGAAGTCATTTGGCGGTTGTTGCGCAAATAGTAGAAAATCGCTACTTTTCGTCTAAGATTGATAATTATTCCGGAGACTGACTACGTCTGGCCGCTTTGTTTTGCCTTCTGCCAGCGAGTCCAGATTGTAGAGCCACACAGAGAATAGATGGGATCGAAGGACGTGATGAACGAAGATTGGGTCACATGCGCATAGCATCAGCAATCATTTCATTCAAAAGACGTTCACTGCTACTCATATCTTTATATTTGTGTTGATTAAATATATCCTAATAAACAGGCAGGAGCAGTCAGAAAGCGATAAGACTAGTACTTCTAGTAAACAAGACTCTGGTAGCGATGAGAGAGAACAAGAAGAAAAAAGTTATCCAGTCACAAACTTCGTGAATTTCGCGAAAGGTAACGTATTTAGAATAAAAAGTCGGTATAGTATAAATTTTTTGATGCTTAAAACTTTTACTACTTAGATCTGCATAAAAAAAAAAAAAAACATTTACTTGAGACCTTGAAACGTACTTTTCCGGGCATAACGCTTTTTCGTTACGTGACGATTTCTACCAGTCAACTCCTACCGCAATATAAGTAGAACTTCGTTCAATTGAAGTAAATAAAGTTTAATGATATCAAACGATTTTTTCTCCAGGATTTGCTTTCGGTTGTGGACCGGGATATGTTCACATGTTTGAAAAGGAGACACTTCATCATTGGAGGAAGAGAAATGTTTTCAGAATTTCAAAAAAGTCGTACAAGTGGGTACAAATAATAATTAAATTTTAACCGAATAATAATTACATTTACAATCCTTCTGATACAAAAATTTTGCAGACACACTCGAGAACATCCACTGTGGTCGCCACTTGACGAAATACAACACATAACAGTTGATCCTACTCAAGAAACTCTATTGATTACAACATTGAGGAAACAGTTATATTCTGTCAAGTTGTTTGGGCAGCACATGTTACAGGTAACCCAGTTGTTGTAGTAAGGAACTGGAAGTACAAGACGTGCCATACAAAATGTTTACGTAAAAAGGTATGCCTTCTCTACCTCCATCTGTGAAGCACTGCTGTCGCCGCTTCTCATAATGCCGCTACCCCTCATAATTCCCTAAAAACTGCCGTAGCAGGATCGAGGTGTGTGTTTACATACTGCCCTACCGCTCACATACTGCAGGTCCAAAATTGGTTCACTTGTATTAAATGAAAAAAAAAAAAAAAATCGTAAGATTTGCTTTACATATTATGTAAAGCAAATCTTGATTGTGACATAGTATTGAATAGGGAGAAATTAGAATTCGTCGATAAAACTGTTTTCTTGGGGATTACGCTCGACTCAAGGTTAATAGGTAATACGGGCTGGTATCCGCAACTCCACGTCTAAGCGCGTATTTTGCGTACGGTCGACTCAAGGTTGCAATGGGGTCCTAATTTAACATCTCTTGCAGGGCGCCTAAGTTCAGCAGCATATGCTGTAACAAAAATCCGTCAATTTACTGACGTAGATACCGCGAAGCTAGTCTATTTCAGTTATCTACTTTCATAGTGTCATGTCTTGCGGTATTTTACTATGGGGACGGGCTGCAGATATCGAGTCTATTTTTATTCTGCAGAAAAGAGCCATCAGAGCAATATATGGTCTCCGCAGACGCGAGTCTCTAAGGAAACTGTTTAAAGATAATAACGTCATGACGTTACCTTGTCAATATATCTATGAAAACATCATGTACGTTAGGAAAAATCTAAGTATTTTTAGTAAAAGAGGTGATAGACACAATTATAGGACTAGAAATAAGGAACAATTAGTTCAACCGGGTTTCAGACTGGCTAAAGTAGACTCATATACTTCATGGGGTTCTGTTTAAAATGTTACAATAAAATACTCCAACTGAATAAAACGAAATTTAAATCTTGTCGTAAAACGCACACTATGCTGCCAAGCATATATTTAAGTTGGGCGATTGATGTAATCGCCCAACTTAAATATATGCTTTAACCAGACCGGTTTTTGCTTTTTGACCAGCGTTGAGCCAAGCATTTTTTTCAACGATACATGTCATCGTTGAAAAAAATGCTTGGCTCAACGCTGGTCCAGCTCCACAAGGGCGCATAAACTAATTGATTAGCATTCGAAAATATTGTTGGAGCTGCTGAAGATTGTAAAAGTATCTTTAGATTGTATAAATTCAATCTCTTATAGCATTATATAATTGCATACCACATGTGTGAGCACTACTAGAGCTACCATTTACTGGGTACGTCTTTCATTGACTTGAATGTCCATGCGGCAGAGAGTATGTCATGCTCACTCAAATGTCTCGCTGGTGGTGGCGTGAGTGTTAGATCATTAAGTTCCCTTCAAAATGGTTGAGCTAAATAGTGCTGATCCATGCGTCATGTTCGTGAACGGGCGCCGTCAGTGGGGACTGGTCATCTCTTAGCTGCCACGGCTTATTTGAATTTATTTTTATTTTTGAATTGTTTTTGTTTTTATTGTTTTACTATGGACGCTTTTAACGTGCACGTCTACATTGTTCTCACATGTCATGTATAATTACAACATGAATGATGTATACAATATTTTTGTAACAATATTCTGATTCAAAAGAGTGTAAGTACCTACGTGGAGTCTGATGCCCGTTCTTCTCCATAGGAAACTACTACGCGTTGGAATGGGCAACTAGCTTCATTTTTCTGACTGACAATTCAAAAGTATCTGTAATTGGTTTATTTGAAATAAATGCTTTGAGCTTGAGTTTCATCGCTTTTAACTTTCGGCAATGGCAGACGTCGAAATAATTCAGCGTCCGCGCTGTGTCTTCTTGCAAAAGGTACATTATTTTAAAAAGATATCAAATTTAAAAAAAGATTATTCGTCATTGTAGAAGATGGTGGATCCACTCCATAACATCGAATGTAAACCATATCGGATGAAATATATTATCGTCTGCACCTGCTCCAAATCGCATAGCAGTAGTTCTAAAAAATTGTGGTTTCATTATTCCACTCAAAGAGCATTTTAGCAGATCGTAAAAAAAACAAGGTGACACGGACATCCGATTCGTCCAGGCTCTCGGTGAAAAGTGAGCGACGGAGCTGAATGTAAACACGCACTGCCGCTCGCGCTTCCCGTTCTTTGATTTCCGCACACAAAACCGCTCATTTGGGGAGCGCCGGGCAGAGCGAGTAGCAGTGGCAGCAGCAAGAGAAGTATCGTGTTTTTTATGAAAACGAGATTGCAAAGTAGGCTCGACTATACTTTGCAATCTCGTTGTCATAAGTCTCCAGACTGTCAACAGTCAATAACATGGAGCGCGAGTGCATAAAAGGTAAGATTGGCTTGGGAAAAGCCGAGTACAGCAAACGCTTACCAAGCGACAGCACAGCTAAATAAACCACTTCTTATAAATTGTAGAATCCAGAGATAGCGTTCAGTGAGCTTGGACCGGCGATGCATTATGGTCGGATTAACTCATTGTCAATGTGTGCCTGGAAGCCAATATTCATGACGTCAGGAGAACAAGATAAGAGTATAAGGATTTGGAACTACATGACGGATGACATAGAGATGATAAAACTATATCAAGAAGAAATCCATTGTCTGTCTTTACATCCTACTGGTAAGCAGCAGATAAAACAACGTTTTTAGAGGAGGAAAGCAACGTTGTTGCAGTGGCGGTGGCCCTAGAAGTGTTCAAGCATATTTAAAGAATTTCTAGGGTCCTCAGTATTCAGAAACAGGTGAGACCTAAAATTAAATGAAGTTACATTTATTTTCAGGTCTGTTTTCGATTGTTGGCTTTTCGGATAAACTTCGTTTTATGGTGGTGTTGATAGATGACTTTGAAGTGATGCGAGAGTTTCCTATAAGAAATTGTAAGCAAGCCAAGTTCAGTAGCAACGGACACCTTTTTGCTGCAGTAAACGGCCAAGTCATACAAGTGTTTTCTTCGGTGTCATTTCAGAATATTTTTAATTTAAAAGGTCATAACAGAAAGGTTAGATTTTTTTTACTTAATTAATTCTGGCATGCATGTTAAGATTTGGAAAAGTAACGATCGAATTGTTTATTTTTTGGATAGATTACGTGTCTAGCCTGGTCGGCAAATGATCTAACAATGATATCGTGCGGCACCGAGGGTGCAGTATACGAATGGAGCATGGTTACCGGCCAACGAGTCGGAGAAATTATATTAAAAACTAACCAGTTTTCCGGATGCGTGGTGAATAGGTAAGCTATGTCACATTATTTACTGAGAATAAAATGAAATAAGTATAGTAATTTATGATAAATTTATACTATATTTTAAGCAATGGAAAAACCACTTATGGAATTGGATCAGATGGAGAGATCAAAGAAATTGGTTCCAATACCATAAGAAGAAACGTAGGTCTGATTGGCGTCTCCCTTGATACAATTATACTATCTCGATCGGATCTGATGCTGTTCATCAGCGGCGGCCGGGGCGGCATCACCTCCATACAGCTGCCTATGCTGGATAAAGCCATATTTAATGAATTTCATATGCACAACACGCGAGTGACCGGTATCGCACTCTCATACGACGACCAGACTTTGGTTTCTGTCGCCGAAGACGCTTCTATCTGCATATGGAGGTTAACTAACGCCGACGGAAGAGCTGTTGCTTTAGACAAAGATTTCGCGTACTCCAAAGAAATATTGATCAGTAAGAAGGATTTGCAGGAAAAAATTAACAACATAAATGTAAGTATATTTTCTCGAGAGCTTTTACTATAGTGCTTTTATTATAATATTGTAGAAAAGCTATTTTGTAGAAACAACACGACTCGTTGAATGCGACACACACTTGCCGTTCATTGTTTTGATGCTTGCTTATTCATAAGTATCAGACAAAGCATTTGTATGGTAAATAGGTCGCAGTAAGTATCGATAATAAATTAACTTTAAGTCCACTTATCGCGAATAAATTTCAAGGAAGTTAAAGTGTGCTTCCTCATACCTAGAGCGTCAACAGTCACAGAAATTGATATTAGTACCAAATTTTAACTTATCCGTCCATTATATTCGGAGCAAATTGGCTGTGACAGACGGACAGACGAGACACAGGAGTGATCCTATACGGGTTCCGTTTTTTCATTAGGAAATACGGAACCCTAAAAATTAATGAAGAATCAGTCATGTTGGTGCCTTCCTACTAAATCAAAAAACTTATTTGTTTAGTTGTTGAGTACGCGAATGAGTGAACTCGAGACGGAGCACACTTATCAACTGCGTCAAGCCGAAGCGACACAGGCAGAAAAACTGAAAGAAGTTCACGAAGGTTACTGCGCTGCGATTGAGGAACTCAAGGAAAAGAATGAGGTAAGTATTTACTTGCCTCTCACATAACAGTTACGTAAGTACCTACCTAATTAATTAATTGTATTGATTTAACGTTCTAATTTATCATGACAGCAAATGGAAAACGAACACACTCACGAAATAGGCATGATTCAACAAGATATCGCTAAGTTGCGGTCAGGCCACGAGAGAATGTTGCAAGCTTTAGAAGCTGATTTCAATGTCAAACTTATTGGCGAGTACGACAGATACCAGGTAAGCTTTCAATAAAAAAAACTTTAAATTTATTATCTAAATGATGTTGCGAGATATAGGTATGCTTATTTAAATGAATGTTGTTTACAACAGAGTCTTGAAGATAAAACGGCTCGAATGAGACAAGATTATGAAGACAGACTCGAGGCGCTTGCTGAAAGCAAACGACAAGCCCTAAGGGAAATGAATGACATGTTTGAAGCGAAATTGGAGGAAAAAGACTTAATACTGCAAGAGGTAAGTATTGGCGAGACTTTACTTATACCTATAGCTCATAAGATTTCAGAGACCAGATCCAAATAACACCCGTACATACATTCATGTAATTGTTGACTAACCTATTCTTAAATATGTTTTTTGTTACAATTGTATCGTTCGATTTCCAGTCGAAGTAGGTGACTTCTTAAACATCTTCTTTTCTTTTGAGTAATATTTGCTATCATCAATATTAAAGGTACTTTACCTCCAGTGACCATATTTTTTGTTCATTCTGTATATGAAAAACCAGACTGACGGCGACGAGAAACAGCACCTCAATTGCGTAAAACATTTTCAATCGCAATCCGAAGCATTTTTGAAGGAAATTGCTAATCCATTGCTTTTTAACTTTGAGAAATTTGCCTGCTCGACTACGTAAATGACGCAATGAATGTTGATGAATTTTCAAAATGAAAGGCATTGCCATTATTAGTGTGTTACTCAATAACCCCGCTGGTCTTCTCCCGCTAGTTTAGTTAGATGTAGACGATGATTTATTTTTAACGATAGTTATATAATTTCTAACATAGTTACAAGAACAAGCAGATATGGAGAAAAGAGAACATGAAACTATTAAATCGTCAATCGAAGAGGATGCTGATCGTGAAATTATTGAAATCCGCACAGCATACGAAGTTCAGTTGAAAGAAGAAAAAGACTCTAATGTGCGACTCAAGGGAGAGACTGGGCTTATGAAAAAGAAATTAATTAGTGCACATAAAGACATTGATGAATTCAAACATCAGATATCACAGTTGAAAGGTACTTTCTGTTCTATACAGGGTGGCAGGGACATCGACGCGAAGCCGGCTACCATGTATTCAGTACATGATTCTGAACCCCCAGCGTTGAAATTATTCGTCGGTTATTTTTTTTTAAATCAGCTGTTTCATAGAAAAGTGCAATACCTACGCGGTCAAAATGTATGGAGCAGCTGGTTTTTTTTTAAATAACCGACGAAAAATTTCAACGCAGGGGGGTTCAGAATCATGTACTGAATCCATGGTAACCGGCTTCGCGTCGATGTCCCTGACACCCCGTATAATTGAACCCTAAATTGTGAATTCTTTAAAAGTTATGCGAACCAATGATATTTGCAGCTGAACACAAACAGTTCCAAAAAGTCATTTCAAGTCTGGAACGTGACGTTGCTGATTTGAAGAAAGAAATTGCAGAAAGAGATAGTTCAATACAGGACAAAGAAAAGCGAATATACGAATTAAAACGAAAGAAACAAGAACTTGAAAAGTATAAGTTTGTATTGAACTTTAAGATAACTGAGCTGAAGAATCAAGTGAGTTCCCCTATTCTTATTTTAACATAATTATATGATTCAACTTTAAATATTAAACCGATGACAATAACTGTACATTTAGATTGAGCCAAAAGAGCGAGAAATACGAGAATTAAGACATCAAATTGATGATATGGAAAATGAGGAGTTAAAATTACTAAATGCGAAACATGAACTTGGTATGAATAGTAAAAAAGGCGTTTTGCATTATCATTGCATCCATTATTAAGGGCTCCCGCAGACATACAATTGTAAGTTGGTCAACTAAATCGCAGAGTATACACAATAAGTGACATATGCTAGTCCGCACATCTTGTCCAACTAAACCTGGTACCTGTATCTTGGTAAGGTACTTTAGTTGGCCACCTTACAATAATTGTATGCCTGCGGGACCTTTACGAGCGCACCGAGTTTTTGCCGCTAATGAATGGGATAGAGCGGGATATAGAATGGGCGGGTCGCTCTCTAATTTTGGTATTTCCTTCAATAAGTAAAAAATTAATACACATTTTGTATAATATGTAGTTTTGTTATTTTTTTAAACTGGAACTGTGTTGGAATTTATCAAATAACTTCTCCCGCTCTGGGCGGAGCGGGAGGGCGTGTCAGACTCTTGCTGACTAAAACCCACCCATGTCACGGTATCTTTTTCGGACTTTCCCGCGACCTCGGCAGGCATCGATCCTATAATAGCAGACCCCTTCAGTTGTGCTGACATCTCTTTGAGGCGCGCGTGGAACACAACGCACCATCGACCCGGGCCTGGTCCTTATCGGACGGCGAGCTAGCCATTGCTCACCGTCCGCAAGCCCACGCCTACGGTGGCCGGGAATCGGCCTGCGATTCTCGACGCCCAGGGCGTCTCCTGCGGCGGCTAGGGGCGTTAGGGCGCGAAAATTGCCTCTCCCTCACGCGTTCCGCCTGCTCCTTCGCGAGCATTACTGCTTCGCAGAAGGTGACGGCCTTCCATGCCCTCTCACTCCGTACCATGGCCTGGACCAGGGCCGGACGCGAGAGGTCACCACCGCCGGCCACCTCCACGAGGACACGGCGGTGCTCCCGGCGGTGACCATCGTGTCCACCTTGTCCTCCGGGCGATGTCCTTCCGTGAAGTATTTACGCTTTACTAAGGGTTTATGTTGTTATTGATTAGTTTTTTTTCTATATATTGGAAACTACAATTAATCGTGTGTGAGTAAGTCCTAAAATAACTTTCATATTCATTGCATAACTAAAGGTTAAGTAATAACGATGCAGCAAGGGGTCAAACGAACGCACTTATTTCGCAATTTCCTCGGTGCGCTCTTTTAAGTAGGAAAGAAGTTACAGCTGTAAGAAATATTATATTATACACCATTTTACCTTTGCATAACAGATAGACCCGTTAGAACGCGAAATTAAAGCGAAAAAAATGCGTATACTTGAATTGGAAGTTTCATTGGAAAGTCTTCTAAAGAAAAAAGCATTCCGCGGTAAAACAGTATTACTGTATTTTCTACTTCAGTTGTAATTTTTTCGCCTATCATGTAGGATATTACACCTAGTCATCGTTAAGTAGTCACAGTAAGGTATCAATTTTCACACATGTTTTGTTTAGTTTTGTTACAAAATTTTGTTTGTCAAGTGTTTGGCGTAGAGTTGCATAAGCGTAGTTCGCGCCTAAATAGCTATAACCTGTTGGAAAATATTTTATACCAGTCGACGTAGATAGAAAACCAGTACAATTAGAGCTTATGCGAAAGTCACACTAAACTGAAAGTAGATCATTCGTTTTATTTTTGTATTTCAGAACTTAAGATTACGCAGCTAAATGAAAAATTGGGGTCTGCTAAAAAAGATTTCTTGGCCGAAGCAGAAAGAAACTTAACATTAAAAAGTACGCTGAAGAAAATCAAAATAGATCTGCACAACATGACAGCAGAATTTCAAGATCCAAACAAATTAAAGTCAGCTGTGAAAGTGAGTATTTCATTGCAGGTGTTACTGTTAGCGCAATGCGTGTCACACGATTTGCAAATACGAAATGACTGATTTTGTTTCGTAATTTGAATACTGCAATCTAATAGGTTTAAACAAGTTGCTGTTTTGAAATTGAGCGTAAAGAAAACAATGATACCTACATGTTTTACATATGTTGAATATTCGCAGATACTGTTTCACAAATACGTGGAGGACATTGACTTTGTGCGAAGTCGCATAGCGGACGACGAGGCGGTTCGAGAGTTCAACCGTCATCGAGATCACCTGGAGAAGCAGGTGGCTGGCTACAAGAGCCAGCTCTCCAAGGCTATGGGAGGCTCCAAGAACGATATCGGTAAAATTATGGACGTAAGTAACCACTCTAACGTCGAGCCCGTCTAATGTCCACCATCTCACGACCTCGCGGGTAAATAGTTCGAATTTTCTTATCATTCGAAATGACGTGGAGGCAATCAGCTCCTTGAATTCTATAATATCCTGGTTATAATCTGCTACTGGCTAGATACTTGTCGTATAAGGACTTGATGAATCTGAGCACACGTCAAATTATTATTTCTAGGAGAACTGTACACTGCTAACGGAGGTTAATAATCTGCGCACCGAGTTGAAATCGACTCGTACTCGGTGCTTCCAAATGGAGTCTATCCTGGGCCTGTCTGCGCGGTACATACCGCCGGCTACTGCGCGGGCAAAGCTCAAGCACGTCACCGAGGACCGGGAGAAACTCGATGAGAAGTTCAAGCAAAAGATTGAGGCAAGACGATACTACTTATTACACTTTTGGGTACATTTGGGCCGGCCATGTTTGGCAAGAACAGGTAGAGACAAGAGACGAGTCGAGATCGGGTACCGCCGTAGTACCGGTAAGCGTAGCGTGTCGCGCAGGGCGTTCGACAGCTATCCTAAATCAAAAGCTTGTAAAAAGGGGCGGCTGGGGCAGACTGGATGTGGAAAGCAGAGAATCGAGTGTTGTTGCGCATATCATAGGTTCATAGGGTCTAAGCACAAAGGTGCTGCCAATTAAATTATAAGTAATAATAATACTATGGACAGAGCAGACTAGAAAAAAAAAATACTATCGCCCAACATACGTGAGTCCTAATCACTACGATAAGAAGATAACAATACCTATGAATATACGGATAATGCCTGGACTTTGAACGGGCTTTGATTAAGTATAATAGTACTTCCCTCTATTTCTTAAAATCCACAACCTCCTTTAGGCCTTGAAATTATTTTATTCATTTTCATAAAACAAAATGTATAAAATAATTTCAAGGCGACAATGGAAAGTTGACTGTGTTGTTGTTATTAATATTTAACCATGTTTTATGTATTCCGGTTTTTTTACAGGAAAAGGAAGATGCAATTTTGGCATTGAAGGAAGAAAATGACCGTTTACTCTTAAAAATTAAGTGTGATGAAGATAGCGATATCGATAAAGATAACGATGAACAGCCTAATACATACACACACTGACGCCTTCTGCCCATGGGGTAGGCAGAAGCTACAGAACGCCGCCTTCATACATCTGGTCATACACGCACGCCCGTAGCGAGTACTACATACCTGAACTTTCTGAAGAACATCACAGAGATACTAATCATTAACATAATTAATGAGGCTTGCAAGATGTGTGGTTGATTATGATTGTAATGTTTTTAGTTTCAATAAAGTATCTGGTAAATTGACGTTTTAATATAAACATACTTGGTAGATAGCTTGACATAGTGGAGACTATTGGGAGACAAATATAAAACATATTAAATATATGAAAACTTTTTATTGAACGTAAAGTAGTCTATCGTTGGGTGTTGTAACTGTAAAAACATATTTTTATAAAAAAAAAAAACTAAAATAAGCCCTATTCTATAACATAAACATATTTGAAAAAAATATAAGTTAATATTTTTTTAACGAAATCTGTCCTCGATGCCAATGCATCCATGTCATACAATACATACAAGCCATCACCCATATTAGCACTATCTAAACCCGACCATAGAAATAAGACGTAGGAGTATATTTGTGACTGATGAGTCCTCGCCAAATAGTATTGAGCGTTCAATGTCTACTACATCATAATAAATAAATGCTTATAGAATAAAAGGCAAGATGGCTTTACGTCCCTTGGGGTAGTCTGCGAATTCCTTCTTGTAGTTGCGGTGTTTGCCGATCGCCCACACAGCCATCTGGTAGAACCCGGCGGCGGCAAACAGGCCAGCTAGAAAACAAAAGTTTACTTTCAAGTTACGAACTACATTGAAAATACTTTACCGTCTCTAAAACTAAAGTGCCGACAAATCGTCAAAGAAACGAAGGTTTGTTTAGTATTCATAAATAATTATCATTCGTAACATAATAGGCATGTAAATGATATACGAAAACAAAGCAAAGTTCATGACGCGTTTAACATTCATTAGACTTTAAAATTTTCAATATAAAAAGAAATTATAAAACGTGGTATGTTGTAGGTACTTATTTGGTTTATTTCTTTGCAAATAAATAGCAATGTGAATGATTGAAGTTCTAAAATAGTGCAATTTGCCCTTTAATGTTTTGAGAAATCAATTAAATATTCATAAACAAATTGTTTTCTCACCTGGAGCGCATTTAGTCATGATTGTGAAGAACATCCAGGATCCGAACTCGTAAGTGTAGTTAGGACAAGAGACGAAGTTGAAGAGAAGAGAGAACGGGTTGCCATCGGGAACGGGGATGCGCCTCACTTTTGTACCGGGAGGGCGCAGGTTCTTCAACAACAAGTGGATGCTGAGGTTGCCGAGCTCACAGACCTGTAATATAAGTTAATAATAGCTTGAAACAGTCATTTACGCTTGTAGGAAGATGGCAATTATGTTGCTTTACGTCAATAAGTTACGCAATTATAAACAATGTGTGAGTTAAGACTCAAGTTATTACATAAGCGAAACTCTACTTAACCGCGTAGGTATAATAGGATATACCGTATTACCGTCTATTATAAATGTGTGATGATTAAATAATCCATCAATCTGCCTAGCCTTTTTCCAACTATGTTGGGGTTGACTTCTAGTCGTAACTGGATGCAGCTAAACAAGAGTATTTTACATGGAGTACGACTGCTTATCTGACCTCCACAACGCAGTTACGGGTAACACGATACCCCTTGGTAAGACTGGTTTTCAAACTTTCGGGTTTCTGACGACCCGTAACAATAGCCGGGACCAACCGACGTGCTTTTCGAGGCACGGAGGTATCTCGGTATGTTAAGATGGTCACCCATCCACGGACTGACCGCAGCAAGCGTAGCTTAACCTGATCGACTGACCTGTGCGGCTGTTATTTCTTAGCCACGAACCCCTCTAGTGATTAAAGAATATGGAGTAATAAATGTAAGGGCAGTAGCCGTGCGTATTTAGCTTTATATGTTATTTCTTAGACACGGTTCGGTTACGCGCGCTATTTATAGTTTAGGTACTGTTCAGTAGCACTTACAGGAAACGTAAAGTAACAAGTAACAGGTTGGATTCGTGCATTACTAATTACGTCAGTTGGTTAAAACAGGTTGTTTGGTAGTCAAGTCCAAAATTGTATTCTGGATTGTTACATTACATGTAAATTCTACCAGTTGGCATGCAGTTACATGTTTATTTTACTCGAAACATATACCTATTGAACAAGCACTACATAACATTCACTGTTCATAATTATACTTAAAGATTCTTATATTATTTCATTGAATTAAGCATATACCGTTTTACATCGTTGATGGAAATGGACTTTGCCACCTATACAAGGTCAGAGGTTGTTGTATTGACAATGAGTAAACAAAATGTATGCCACTCACTTTTGCCAGCGTCTTTTATTATGTGCGTTACAATACTTCCAATTTTGAGGAGAAATACTTATTAAGTTATTACCTTATCACTGATAGGCATTAATAATCCAATATATGATATTTAATTTATTTTTAATGTTATTAGAGATTAATAATCCTATTAGGTATTTGATGCAGTAAGCTTTTACACAAAGGAATGTCTTTTTAACATATTGAATTAATATTGATAGTAGGTACCAGCAATAAATATTTCTTTGCTAAGTTGCAAACTTTCCAGAATTGTTTACACGGATAATCAAACATACGGACAACAGAGATGATGCCTGGATAAAAAAAAAGAAATTATATTAAGTCTCTCAGTCAGATAATAAAAAAATATTAAACACGTATTTTTTTACTGTATCTTATTAATAAAAAATGACTTATATAAAACGCATTAAAGTTGGGGAGTGGGGGGTCGCTACGTCACAAGTAAGTATAAAATCTGCATACTTGTGACGTCATGGCACATTTTAACTCAATGTATCGCCGTAATCTTTAGATAAAGTAAAAAAAAAATAATATGTGTTCATTATTTTTTCATAATTTAAATGACAACAAAAAAAAATTTTTGCCCTTGTCCTGCTACTGGTTTATGTTTTTTTAAATCTGTAGATGTTTTTATTATTTACCTGCCAATTTATTTACAATTATGGTACTTATCAATTCTCAATAAGACAACTAGCGATGGGTCGTTGAAAGTTTTTCCGTTAACGAAACGTCAACGTTGATTTACATTCGTCAACAAGTTGATCAACTAGTTAAATTCGTCAACGAGTTAACGTGCACTAATGTCAACTTACAAAGTAAACCGTTAATTCATTCAACGCCGCGACGTTCAACGAGTTGAATTAGTCTCTGAGCTACATCTACTGATCTTATATAATGCTAATTATGAAACATTTCATTGTCAAACCAGTATGCACCGGTTTCTCTAAGGCTGCACCAGCGCCGCGCGCCAGTCCACCAATATCGTCATACTTTTTCAAAAATCCACTCTTTCATGCGTTACTTAGAGTTCAAATTCTATGACATGACCATCACTCGCAATGTATGTGACACCATTTTTTTCAACGGAAGGTTTTTTAATTTGCTCAGTTCGTTGCATTTGCGTTCTGGAATTTAGTTGAATAATAAACGAGTAAAATTCATAAACGTCGTTGACGAATTCAACGAGTTAAATTCATAAACGTCGTTGACAAATTCAACGAGTTAAATTCATAAACGTCGTTGACGAATTCAACTAGTTGATTCTTAAACAGTTAACGTTAATACGTTGACAGGAAATCAACGGTTGATTCAACTAGTTCGTTGATTCAACGCCCATCACTATAGACAACTAATACCTAACCTTGAAGGTTGTCCGTACAGATATTATTATAGTAACTGCTAAAAATAATTAATATACTTACAATAAATCCTCCAAGTCCCACATAGAAGCAGGTGTTGCAAGGAGCAGTATACAAGGGATGGTTGATATGGTATGCCACATACAGGGTGAACAGCCAGTAGTATGCACAGTTCCTAAACAAATTGCGCAGCGGCATGGTGCCATGAGAGAAACGGTGAACAAATAGGGTCTCTAGGAGCCGTTTACCATAGTGTACAGCCCAGCATGCAGTTGCAACACTGTAATAAAACATAAATAAATATTGCATTATTATTACAAATTTCTCAATAGCAGTCCGCAATAGGCTCGACCCCTATTACATCGGACTTAAACATAACTGGGGAAATGTTGGTTCACTATAGGTACCTCTGCCCAACCCTTCGGAGAAACCAAGCGTGCCAAGCCCTTAATAAAAAATATAGGTACATTCAAATTAAATTTGTGTGGTATGAGTATGTATTAAATTCTTTTCATGAAGACTGTCAGTCTCAAATAGTTACGTCTGAGTCTTGTATAAAAAGGGCGCAAGGGACATCTTTTATCAATATTCTGATGGGCGACATTAAATTAGAATTACTGATGGTCAGTGGGTCGTCTTAGGGGCGGATCTGATATTTGCTCGTGATTTTATAATTTATTTAATCTTACTCCAAGACATAAAAAAAAAAATTACCTTGCCACTGTTCCAGGGGATGTTTTCGAGACTCCATACAGGATCCATGGTCTTTGGTAAACCCATAAGTAAATAAATAATGGTCCAGCATATTCTGCTAAAAACACGTTTTTCCAAGATATTTGAGGGCCTAGGTCTTTAACATACAATTTTGCTCCATCTTGAATGTTCAGAGATTTAAGTGTTTCTTCATCTCTTAGGGTTTTTCCTTTGGCTTCTAACTTTACAGCTTGCCGGTCGGGGTGCAAGGATCGCTTGACGGTCTGGTAGATCTTCTCTTTCACATTTTTTATAGTAGAAGTTTCATTTACCGCTATCTTGCCTAAAGGTTTAGATCCAGAAGCGTTCAGGATCTCAATCTATAGGTGGAAATTTTAATGTGTAAAGCAAAATATTTAAAAAAACAGGTTGTTGAGTAGGAATTGATTTCTAATTTTCTCTTTACTTACCTCCATCTCGGCACTTGTGATTGCGCAGTAATATTTAAATCTGTTTATTTCTTAGTACCAGGAAAATTAGAGCTTTATCAATATCTTCCGATATGTTTTAAGAAAAACGAAAAGCAATCAAGTCACACAATTTCACTAAATGATGATAGGATACGATGGATTTGATAGGTTCTCATTTAGTGATGTACGATTCAATTACTTTACAGTATCGATTCAACACGATTTGATACTCCAATTTTTGGATCGATATAAACGAACGAATACGATACATACTCGGATTGATGCAAAACTACCGATATTGAAATAAATGGATCGTTCGTACCGCATTCTCTTAACCGCATCATCAGTCAATTTAAAATATCACAGTTGTTTAAATAAGTAAAAACTTATATAATATGTAGAATGTTTTTAATAAGGCAGCGGAGGGCGGTGCATCTTGACAAATGCGGTCTCTTAGAACTTATAGTTATTTAAACTTAGTAGTTATTATTATTAAGAGTATTCGCTTTCTTCATTATTTTATTGTAATTAGCTCCACAGGTGCCTTTTAAAATGTATTCCTACGGAGTTTTCAACAACAGATGCATGGAGTACAAAATAATTCCAGAGATTTTATCTAGACTCTTAGTACGATACGAAACTATAATTTTTTTGGTAAATCGGATCGAATCGATACAAATGCAAGTATCGTGCATCCCTATTTTCTTTTCATTTTACGACCGACCGAACACCACAGATTACTAAATACAAATCCAATCAACCAGTCCATGGAATTAGTATGTACCACGGATATATGCGCATAAGAGCGTGGGCACATTGGTCATGCAAAGAATGGATGCCTAGCCGTGGTTGCAGTCGGGCTGTGCTGTGGATGATGGTACTACATAGTACATAATCTGCAAGCAAGCAAAGAGATGATCCGGTCATCCGGTGAGCCGTGGCCCCAGTCGGTCTGTGTTGTGGCTGACTGGGCGTTTATACTGGCGAAACATTCACAACAAAACATGTTGAAATCTCTATTTTCTGTCAATGTTCAAATGTTTGACAGGAACTAGAGATTTCAACAATTTGTTGTGATGTAATGCCAGTGAAAACCTCAGAGTAATAACTAAAGGTGAAAACACACACAGTGATGAACTGATGATGATGAGTGCACATCACATTAATTACTTCCCTCCTCACACAAGTGCCACTTACATCGATCTTCAAACAGGAATTAATGATATTTGTCCCAAAATAAAGAATGTATATTATGAGATTGGTTGACACACACAGACCATTTTTTTTGTAAGTTGAATAAATACCACCAGAGAAGCATGCTCACTCTGAAATTTTTTTTCAACCCATTAGCGCTCAAAAATGGTGATTTCCAAAATTACGGATAACGTGAAGAGTTTGTTTTTTGAACGCAGTAGTTTGTCATGAGATGTTGGCAGTTGGCATATAATTCCTTGTTTGTGTAGGTGTAGTTACAGTACAGCTGAGCTATTGAATGTTGCATCAGTGTGAATAATAACTTTGACAGAGTGTGAGTTAATAGTTAAAATGGCGATTTGAGAATCATATTCTGGAGTGCAACATTATAATATTTCAAAAAATATCGATAGAGGATTTGATATAGTCGTTTTTATACAGTGTTAAATATTCAACTGAGTTTATCATGCGTTCAGTAGTAGAAATTGGGGCCAGCGTGCCTGCCTTCCTTGGAAAATTATGGAAACTGGTCAATGATACAGAGACGAACCATCTGATTTCTTGGAGCCCTGTGAGTGTTTATAATTTTATAAGTCTTAAAAACTCGTCTCATTTAGTTCACTAACATCATAAGTAGCTCCAATGCATATTAGTGCGACATTTCCCAATAGAAAGTCATTACGAAAACAACCTAAAAATGTTGCAAGTAGACAGACTGCGGCCTGTGAAACTTTATAAATAAATAAATAGTTTACAGGTCACGTTTACTACCATGCTCTCGGCCCCTGACGTGAATTAATTGGTGATACTTAGACTTTATTCCGAGGAAAGATTTTAGGCTGTTGATCTCAGTATTGTCATATTTTACGTTCAGATTGGAGTTGTTTTTGTTTATTTGTGTACCTACTTTGTATAAATATAAATAAATAGATGTAGATATGTAATTATTATGGCCTATTGGAATGAAAGGACCTACTGTTTAAGTCTATACTTTTGTTAATATAATGTTAGACAACACTAATTAACAAGAGTTTCAATGAATTTCTTACCAACAACAAACAAATACTTGGAAATTGAACCCCGGCGGGCCAGGTCATGGCATTATTAATGAAAGTTAGTGGATGGTATGTGGTAGACACTGTAAACAATCAATGTATTGTGTGTGTGATGTCTGTTCAGTCTGCAGTGTAGAAAATCAACCTTGTCATCAACCTATTATGTCTGTTATTAAATCAAGTACTTGTTTGCACATAGCACTGATTTGTAAGCTTCTTTCAGGGTGCTGTCTTTAAGATAACATGTGTCATGTGTTCATTTGCTTATTACAGGGTGGGAAAACGTTTGTCATAAAAAACCAGGCAGACTTTGCAAGGGAGCTTCTTCCTTTATACTACAAACACAACAATATGGCAAGCTTTATTCGCCAATTGAATATGTATGGATTTCATAAGATCACATCTGTAGAAAATGGTGGCTTGCGCTATGAGAAAGATGAAATAGAATTTTCTCACCCTTGTTTCATGAAAAGTCATGCATATCTATTAGAGCACATTAAAAGAAAGATTGCCAACCCAAAGTCAATAGTTACTAGCAATGAAAGTGGTGAGAAAGTTCTTCTGAAGCCAGAGCTCATGAACAAAGTACTAACAGATGTTAAACAAATGAAAGGCAAGCAGGAGACTCTCGATGCTAAGTTCAGTGCTATGAAACAGGAGAATGAAGCTTTATGGAGGGAAGTGGCCATTCTGAGACAGAAGCACATAAAACAACAGCAGATTGTAAACAATGTCAGTATATTTTACTTTAGTTGGTTTAGATTATTGTCATAGAGTTTAATGTGTGTATTACAGCATATTAATTTAAAAAAAAAAAAAACAATTCATATTGTATGTTTTTATAGCTCATTCAATTCCTGATGTCACTAGTACAGCCAACTAGGCCTCCAAATGCTAGTGGGAACAATGTTGGAGTGAAGAGACCATATCAGCTGATGATCAACAGTGCAGCTCACAACGCAGCAGACGGATCTTATCCTGGCAGGTTAAAGAATATGAAATTGGACAAAGATGCTTTACTGGATGAGTTAAGTGAGGATAATTTGGTAAGTTGTCATATTATTATGCTACTAAATTGATTAAACAATTTTGACAGTTATTCAATGGTAATTCTGTACTTGCACCTTTTAGGAGGATGGGCCTACTATACATGAACTGGCACACGATGATTTGATGCACAATGAGGGTAATCATGACTCCATGCCGGGATCTGACTTTGTTAATGTTGACATACCCAGCATGACCAATGCCAACACTGGCCACAGCCCAGGTGATACCACCACTTCAATGTATCATGTCACTATGGAAGATGGAGATGATCCTGAAGCAGGTACCTCTAATTAATTAATTATTTATGTCCCAATTGGTTTCATAAAAACCTTTATTTAATATAAAAAAAAATATTTCAGTTGGAAACAGATTAGGTTATCCAATAGCCCGCAACAATGGTATGCAGAGAACAAGTGACAACAATCCCATCGTCACATCAGCTTCCCCAACACCTGCAACTCCCACAACGGACCAGCCTGCCGTAGATCAAGTGGTGAACAGTGTGATGGGCTCACCTTCACCTGTTGTTGTTAAAATTGAGCAACTGCCATCCATCATCAAACAAAAAGGCCGTAATCATTCTGGTAATAGGAGCACAGTAACATCCACAGGCAAAGGTATTCATTCATCTGGAAACTACAACACATTAAACCCATCGGCAGATTTGAAGCTTCCAGCAGAAATATTTGCCAGTGATGATTCAGTGAGTGATGCTGGAGTTGCTGCTGCTGATGACTTGAGCATGCAAAATGCATTGCAAGATCTGGTTGATGAGACACTTCTAACAAAGGACAAACTGCTTGGTGGCATCAATATTAAAATAGAAAGACCAGAGTTGAAAGCTAGTAGAAAATCAAAGAAGGGCAACAAAAGTACTGAGAATACCTTGAATCTGGCCGATATCAAAACAGAACTACAAGATGATATTGATTGGAACAACATGACCCTAGCTACTGTAAACAACAACACTAATAGGTTCCAGACAAGGTAATAACACATACAACAACAACATAAACATAATTAGTTTGATATTATCAACTTGTCATTTTTTTTCTATTTTCATTACCTATGTAGGGACTTTCTATGTTTATAATCCTCATTAATCACAATATGTGAAGTCAAAAGAAGTTCTATTTAAAATGTTATTATATTATTGTTGGTAAAGTTAAGCTAGCCATTTTTCATGTGTATAATATGTATGTATTTCGAAATTCAGGAATAGGAGAGATAACCTCAGCAAAAATCGGGAGGAATATTCTTCCCTATTTGGAACAAATTCAAACAAGTATGTGAATATATAATAATTATTATTATTCTGAGTTACAGATGCAGATGAGGCCTTGTATACATATTTATTGAAAGTATCCTTTGAATTATGATATATTTTTCTTATATCTGTGTGTAAAACTTTGATAAGTATCTATATTAGACAATCAATTGCCAAGGTTAAGCTTCTATAATTGTCACTTATGCCTTGCTTATTTAAAAATAAGTGGATTTATTGGTAAAAGCAGCAAAAAATTGCTTTTATGTATTTGAGCTTTATAATACCGTCTATTTTGCCAATCAGCAATTGCTAATTATAAAATTTTCGGGAAAACAAATCTTAATTTAGCTACTTTTTATATTTTTGTAAAAGTTAATACATATGTTTAAAGTTGTACCATACACAAAATAAATTCATATGTAGGTATTATAAAACTTAATGTAAAAATGATGGCTGGATTTGTCTTTAAGCATTGTTGATAATTTTATTGAACTTTTTAAATGTTTCAGGAATGATATTGATGATCATTTGGATACGATGCAAACGGACCTTGAATCGTTAAGAGAACTGCTTCGGAGTGATAGCTACGCTTTTGACACAAACACGTTATTGGGCGTATGTACACTTTTGGTTTATATTACGTAGTAACAGTAGGTATTTAACAATACAGTTCCATAAAAAAATTGCAAAAATAGTAATTTTGCAATTGAATTGTAGTTTCCATAGTTAGCACTTTTCTGTATTTCAAGGGTAAATTTAATTTGGTTATAGATTGATATTCATCACCAAAACAATACATTACATTCAATATCACTTGCATTGATTTAATTGTCTGGTTTTATTTGAATAAATTCAAGTTGTGTATTTTTTTTTTTCCAAATGTTTATAAAATGAAAATCACATAAATAAATAAATTGTTCCAAACTATTATATTAAATTCATTCGCTGTTCACCTTTGAGGTACAGATTACATATTCTACCGTTTAAAACATTATGAAATTTCGTTAATATTGAATGCGCCCATTGGAATCGTACGCACACTTGCAATAGGTCCAATCTGTAGCACACTGTAAACATTGATATTTTAAGATCGTTAGGTTGGTAGTGCTGCGCAAGTCACGTTGCAGACAACGTGTTGGGTCCGCGTGTGGAGCCTTGTGCGGCATTCGCGTTCTCACGCACACAGACGCAGTCTGACTGTCTGCATGTTAGAGACCGGTTCACAAAACACATAGAAACGATTCAGAGTTTATATGATAATATTTTTATATTGCTAAGATTGTTTTGATTACACTTTGTAATGCCAATGTAGGTTTTCCTCTTTTAAGTAAGATTGAATTACGTGTAGGATCCATTGGGTAGGTATATAAGCTTCTTTTAGATATTAGACTTATAGAATTTTACGAGTACTTAATCTAGATTTTAACACAAATCAATTATAGAAAAATGCATAAAATGATTTTTGTATTGTCCATAGACTGCTGATGCAAGAATATTACCTTCGATGTCTCTCGCTATTCCTTCCTTGCAGCCTACATCAAATAATTATGTAATAGTTCTATTTAATCAGCAGGACTAATATAGATGCTAGATAATTATGATTTATGGATATTTCTTTTTGAATAATATTGACACTCCTTTTCATCACTTATCTCAGTATGAGTAACTTTGATGGTTTCTAACATTTTAGTAAAGAACTAACGCTTATCATGGTAGTTACACAGTGCATGGTGCCAAAATTATAGATGTATCCGTCATATTATCTTGTATTATCATTGTCAGTCTACATATTGATATTTTGTTTTTTTTTAGATAAAAAGGTATAATATTATTAATGGTTTTTCAGCTATTTGGGTCGGATGATCCATTCTACGGCCTGCCCTATAACTCGATGGAGGACAGGACGAAAACAGCTAATAGTGGTGAGTTAATATTTAAAATATAATTGTATGTTATTTTTCAAATAAACATACATACAATGTTCAATGGAAGCAGGGATACTGCGTCCAAATTTCCTATCATCGTTATATTTTACTTCCCACATGCTGTGGGAATCACGAAGGTTGCTATTTCACCCATAACGCATAATAATCATTTGCACTACAAAACACAATAAGGTAACTTATTTTGCTTATTCAACCACATACATACTAATAGAGCTTTTAGAAATTTAGTAATGACAGCAGAGTTAAAAAAAAAAAAAAACTTCTGTCCAAGGTGTATGCCAGTTTCATTCTATCATTATGTTTAAGATAAAGAGCATATACCAACCTACAACATCACTCAAATCAAAATGCACACGCACGACTTCCATCAACAAATCATTGCGATCTAAAAAGCCAGTACATATCTGCATGTGTTTTCAGAGTTATATTCACGTTTATGTTAATTGTAGATACAACCAAACAGTATCCGATGATTGATTTTGATTGGCTGATCGGTAACAGCGAGGCCTCCCCTGCAAAGTAGCCTGTCACTACTTCATCTTGCAAGACTTTTTCAACGCTGACCGCGTCTCGGCCACATGACGTGGCGGATACTTTTGGTAAAGGGTTATATAGACGCGGTGGTTCCGGTCAGCGCTACGGAAGATAGGTAGATTGTGTCGTGACAAAATTGACTCAAACGGACCTAGAACCCTTGGCTGATTAAATATTAACAGAAAACGCAATTGTGCAAAACTGAAATGGTGAATTTCATATCAATAATATAAAGATTTTTATAGTTAAATGTATTGTTTAAACGATTATGAACAGAACTGTTTGAAAATTAATGTTGTTATCTTTGAGAAAATGAATATCTATACTTCAAGTATTTTGTGGGTAATTAATTGGAAATTTAAGATTACACAATCCCACCAAGTGGTTTATTATTAAGAGATATCATTTTTGCCGCGACATTTTATAAAGACAGTTATTGCTGTGAAAATTTTGTATGTCTAACTAAAATATATCATGTTAAAATAAGGCACAATAGTTATAAAATAAATGTTAAATGTAAACTGTAATTATATTTTATTGTTAATTAAAGCAAAGAAGCAGAAAGGTGAGATTTCGAATGTAAGCAGTGACGACACTCGCGTCCAGCACCTGTTTACTGAGGATAATGGTAGTAATTCATTTCTTGCATACCTCACGCCAAAGTAGATTTTATACAAAATAGATTTTGCACGAATAGACTAGACATTGATTTACAATCAGAAATCTGTAAAGTTGGAACCGCTGATATTACACTCTACTCAGTGGCGTAACTACTAAGGTGTAAAGTGGTGCGGGGCACCAAGACCCGCGGTGTTTTGGGCCCCACTGTGTCCGGGCCGGGAGTCTGGCAAGTCAACACGGCATCGGTCAAAGCCCTCAGTCGGCGACAGGGTTTTAGAATAACATTTAAGCTAAGAAAAAAGTGAATCGTAATCCAAAAAGGCATGGGCCCCCCAATTTATACTATGAATGATCAGAAGAAAATCTAACGAATCCGAGGCAAAGGTGATAAAATTTTCATACTCGCTTCGCTCGCTCCTTCGGCCTAGGTTCTCTTAATTTTTTAAATCGTTTCCGCATATGTCGACAAATAACTCCTATTTATTTAGGTATGAATGGTCGAAAGAAAACGGGTAAAAATTAACGAGCTCGCTGCGCTCGCTTTAGCATCCAGTGTTTGCTTAATAAGATCATTGTCAAACGTGCAGTAGCACATGGCAACTAGCGATAGCGATCATAAAGGGGGGCCACATCCAAAAGTTTCATATACATAATAAATATTGTCCGAAGAAAATAACCTCTGATCAGGAAGTTACGCCACTGACCCACTGATAGATTTGAGTACATTTTAGTGCTTATTTTTTTCAGAGGCAATTATGTATTAATTCTCCATCATCGGTTCTGAAAGCTATGTTAGTATTATGTTTTTATGTCACCCGAAAAAGCGCATTGCATTATGTTTAATTCAATTATTTTTTAATGTTACGCGCTGGGCATTACACTATACCTGCATTTTTATAGCGTTTAACTTTTATGTTCCATTTTGTTTATAAAAATTGGGCGTGGGTTGTATGTTTAACGTACGTAGTGATTTATTTTAAGTTATGTTATAGGTATGATATTGCTCTCAAACATATACCTACTATCATTAAGGATTGACACCTATTATTATGTTTATGTACTAGGTACTTAGTTATTGATTGCTTTTTAAGTATTCGCATGGTTGACTATATGACATTAATGTTTTATTACATTTATACCGTTATTGTAATACACTATCGATAACGTAGATGTCCTCTAGTATTTTTAGGCTATCTTTACATTATATTGTTAGTATGTAGTAAACTGCAGTCGGTCTTGAAATTGATATTTAAAATATTAATAATATTTTTTTGGGCAACTTTCAGTTGAAGGGAATCAGCTAATGTCGTATACAGGGAATATTCCAGACTTTGAGGATATAAACATGCCAGATCTGGAGTGCGATAATTCTCAGGAGCTGTGCGTGTCGCCCAGTCCCAGCAGCTCGACGCTAAATACGCCGCAGATGCAGATGCGCTCTCCATCCTTTACATTGAAACCATGAGGAAAGCCTAAAAAACGGCATCACAAGAAGAAGCGTTCGTCTAAAAAGTGATATTTAAGTATTTCACTTTGATAATACTTCGTGTGGACTGACTTTGATAACTGATTAGTGTAGTCTATACATGTAACCGAGAAAAGAAAAAGAATATACAATTAGCTTTAGAGATTGCTAATACAAGATTTGTTTATCTGTTCATTGGTTTGCCTGTTTGCCACTTAAACTTTAAACAAACTAATTTACAGAATATATTTGTTCTATAATAACAAATACTTATTGAAGACAATGAAATGCGAATAAACGTAAGGCTATCTTTTTAAATACTGTTTTTCCATTTACAACGCATAAATGAATGATGGTATGATTTTCTGTTTTATTTGGATATTTATAATTTACAAAATTTTACCAAAAAGCTAGGTATAAGTTATTCATCTATATTTTCTGAACAGTAACAAAAAAAAAAAAAAAACCAGGTAAGGCTAATATTACTTATATTATGTAGTAGTTTGCTTAAGTTTCATGTCAATAATTATTATGAACAGTTTTGAAATTTTGTCACGAAAAATAACAGTCTGATAACTTAACAGTGTGTATTTTTGTTAAGATTTATAAATTATGAAACTAGTGATTACATAAATGTAAGCTCGCACATTGAACAATAAGTTGATCCAAACTGTTTCAAAATCCTAGACGAATATTTATTTATGAGTATTTTGTTTAGTAAGTAATAGGTTAATGATAACATATAAGTATGTTTATCGCGTGACTGAGGTTCTTTGCACTCAATTAATTAATAAGACAACTGAAGATCGATTTTTAAATAGTATATGGAAGTCACAAAAAAAGTTATATAGCACATGATTGTCGCTACAATTGCTTTGGTGCCTTATAAAAGACTAGTGCCCCTGCTTCGCACGGTTTTTACGACTTGACAAAACATCAAGAATTCATTATTATATTTAAATTAAATAAGAATGTAATATACATATAAAGCTTCCTGAATAAATTCTCTAAATTATAGTAAAAACAGCTTCAGAAACCATTGTGCAGTTTAGAACTAAGCGGGCACAAAGACAGACACGAAAAACTACTTTATTTTCTACTATTATACAATGTCGCCCATGGGCATGTCCCCGCCCGTATTTTTCTGAATATTCATGAAAAATTGTCGAAAATAAACTTTAAATATTAATAATAACATAAAAAATATTAAAGATAGCTAACGGGTCTATCTTTAATATTTTTCATGTTATTCTATTTTTATTTTTTTAGTTCTCGATTTGGATTCTGTTTATTATTTCTAATAGCATAAGAGTTCGTTATTTTATCGGATTAACTAAAAAAAATAGTAAAATTTGTCGACTATGAAAAAAAACGGAGGCGAAGAAATTAAAAAAAAAAAAGTATTTATTTAAAAAAACACAATTGTAAGTCCATAAAATCATAGTGGGACATTGAAAAAAAAAATATGAAAAGTGAAAAAAAAAAGTGACCTTTTTAAGTTTATTTTCGATAATTTGTCATGAATATTCAGAAAAATACGGGCGGGCACATGCCCATGGGCGACATTGTATACAGGGTGTTACTGGAAGTAAGGATCAAATTGAATAGGGGCGTGGGGAAGGTTATTTCCAAACTTTTTAACCCTGAGAATGTCGGTGCAATTTTTTATGATTCAAAAGTTATGACCAATTTTTTTATTTTTTTTTCAAATACTTCGCATAGAGCTGAAAGAAATCTACTACTATCAAGACATTATTTTTTTTGGCTTTTAAGAAGAGTGGGCCTTTCCTCTGGTAATATTTTTACGCAGCAAGAAAACATTGAGAATAATATTTACTGCAAAGGCTTCGTTCTGGCAAAAATTGTACTCAACTTTCGAGCAATTTGCATGGGAAAAAGTTACACTAGAGAAAGTTTACCATGTATTAGAAAAAGCCTTGCCCAAGGCATAGAGATTCTTTGGATTCTTTTTATAAGTTTAAAAGTTAATTTGTTTCAAATTTTAACTAACGGTTAAATTTCAGCCCCTAGGCATTGGTTGCCTATCTGAACACTACTGTGATGTGGTTTAGGTAAAAAAAAAAAAAAAAATCGGTAAACTACTTGCTATCTTATGAGTCATGTTATTTGCTCTAGCTAAGAATGTGCAGGGGGAGGGAAACAAAAGAACCAGTTGGAACCGGTCGTAAACAAAATGGTTAGATTAGCTGAAACAAATGAAAATTTACAATTTAGAAAATTGTAAAAATACGACCTTGTTAATAAAATTCTCTAATTGAGTAAAATGTTTGCCAGACCGAAGCCTTAGCAGGAAAAGTTTTTTCTTATGAACACTTGTTTTCTAGCTGCGTAAAAGTATTACCACAATATAGGCCCACTCTTTTCCAACATCTTGAAAAAAATATCTAGTGATTGATAGCCATGATAGTTAGTATTTATTTCTTTGAGCACTATGCGAAACGATTGAAAAAAAAAAAAAACAAAAAATTGGTCATAACTTTTGAACCGTAACAAATTGCACCGACATTCTCAGTGAAAAAGTTGGGAAATGACCTTGCCCACGCTTCTATTCGATTTGATTCATACTTCCAGGGACACCATGTCTATAGATGAATAGGTACAGTGATTTTGAATGCAAATAGCTCAGCGACGACGTTGCAATTGTTGTTTGTACAAAATTCACAAACTATAAATAATTTTTTTGGCTTATAATTTTTGAAAAACCAGTCAAGCCATTTCATAATTGTATTTTATATTTGTTTATTAATTGAATATTGTAACATTAACAATGAAGTTCCTATTAAAAAGTCCGTGAATGTCCGTCGTATATGGAACTCCAGAATATTTCCATCGATCGGTACCCAGCTTTGAATTTGCACAATAATATAAAACAAAATGTGCCGTTGACGAATTGCATTTTCGTCTACCTTTTTTGTGAACATGAGGCATGTAGCTGGTTAATCAAACCGGCCGGTGTAGTAACTAGGGTTTATTAATTTTGGTGCATTGAACCATTTTTTGTTTATTATCTCAATGTTTATTATGTACCTATTTAAATGCAGCAGTGGTACTGCTGTTGTAGAATTTTTTCACGGGGATATTTAATGAATATTTACAAAATTTTACTTTCTTAAAAGATTTTAATAAGGATTCGCTCATGTGTACTATAAAACGTTTTCGTCTTTGTTAACAGATTCTATACTTGCTCTATATAAGATCTAAGTATATAATCTTTTATAAATATAATATAACGTTATGTAATTGTGTCTTAATTTTAGAGTGTAAATTAGCCTAACATCCCATTTTGCGCTATCTAAAAAATGCATTACGAAATCACCTGCAAATTAGAAAGTATTATCGTGCATTTTCCGTAATTGCGCATAGGTACAATACAAATGAAAAAGTTTTGAAAAAAAAAATGGAAAAACAAGTTCGTAAAAATAAGTTTTATAAAATTGTCCAGTTTCCTATAAGTATGGTCGAAGTAAATCTCCTTACCTTAAAAACTGATAAAGATAATTAATGCTAAAACTTAGTTATATATTATTTTAGGTACTGCAGAACTACATATATTTACAAATTAATTATTATGTAACTGTTAACTCGTTTAAACATATACAACCACAATAGTTTTAGTTACAATTATTTTATATAGGTACTACATACAGCCATTGTATTAAATAACATTAAAATATGTTTATGAACAAAGTTTGGTAAGATTAAAGTAAATCAAGTATGTAAGAATACATTATCTATGTTATATTTATGTAAAAGTTATTTTTAAATTCAATGTAATAAAATATTGAAATTTATTATTTGTTTGTATTTACACACTTGGGGCATAACAGGGACGATGCTTTTAGCATAGGCGATTTTGCAATATCATCAATGCTACCGTTTTTGCTACTGTGTGCGTTCAGTCGCTATGTGCCTGGCGTATTTACGCTATGTCCAAGAGGGCCATAGCCCGGGCGGCAGAGAAGAACGGGCCACACCCGCAAAAAGATATTACTGATGACATTGAAGTAACTTCAATATCATCAGCAAGGGCGTGGCCAGCCAATGGCCCAGAGGGGGGGGCAAGTTGACATAGGGGGGATGGGAAAAGTATGATTTGTAGTTACAGTTAAGAGTCAAGAGCACATGAATCTTTACACTTGTAGTGCGAGTGTTACCTCTGGCGCACAATGGGGCCAAAATCGACGCTGGTGGACATTTGATTTTTGACAAATCAGTTTCAACTCTGTAGTCCCGAAACTGAGAAAAATTGTAATTTCCATTTTCAATGTATGGATGAAAACTGGCGTTTCGGGTCGTTTTTCCCAAAATTATTTAGAACTAGAGCTGAAACCTAATAGGTATTATGACTGGGCATACCACCAATATATAGATACGAATTACGTCCCCGGGCTCCGGATTAGATCCCGGTTAGGTCGTCCAAAATAAATAAATTTAGCTTTATAGATAATGTACTTTCTTTACATTAAAATGCCTTGTATTTGACAATTTTTTTTTGGATCTCTAGGGTCTCTAAATGCGCTGCCCCCTTGGCGACGCCCTTGTTCCTATTTCAATATGTCCCGGTACTTATTAGATTTGACAGACTAGTATAGACAATTTTCTCATGGGAATGTTGATTTGCTCAGTTATTTATATTTTTCAAAAACAATTGACGTGATTGTATGGAAAATACGAAAATTAAAGACAGTATAACTCAAACAACTTTCTGATGTTCATATTGATGAATGTAGTACCTACGAACCAGTACCTGTCTAGACTGGGAATTTATTTAATTACGAGTTAAGCCTCGTGCAGACTAGCGCGACACGACTTGAACTAATGGGGGGCAAGGGGGGGTGCAGCTGCCCCCCCCTGCCCCCCTTTGCGACACCCTTGATCATCTGTATGAATGGTAAAAAAATAAAAATAACTAAAGGCTTGTGCAGACCAGCGCGACTTGTCGCGCGACGCGACACCGGTTATTGTTATACTGTGAAGTTTTCTTAGAAATTGTATTGTTCGTGTCGCGTCGCGCGACAAATCGCGCTGGTCTGCACAAGCCTTTAATCTAAACAGAAAATCCGAGACGAACTTGCAAAAAAATTCGAGCTCACTTCGCTCGTTTTGCATAGGTACCTACTCAGTTCTCTAAATTCTGTAGCTTTATAAATAAGTCGACAAATTATGAATTCTATTATTTGTATGAATGATCAAAAGAAATTCTAACATATGCGAGGCGGGGTGCATACAATCATTTTCGAGCCGATTACAGCCAGACGAAAGATGGATGAACATGATTTATGCACCCAGACACAAGCTCGAAGATCACGACAGCGACTCTCGCATTCCCTTAATTATGAGGAAGATTTTTATAAAACAATGGTTATACGTAATTGCTTAGCACATTTTCAATCACAATCCGTGAGTTTTGAAGGATATTTCTTATCTATTGCTTCATAGGTTAAATAAATTCGTCTGTTCAACAACGTAAATAACGCAATGAACGTGACTGAACCGTCAAAATGAAAGAAAATTCAATCAATTGTAATTTTATGTGAGTTACGCTGCTGTCTTGTATGGCTCAGAATTTTGGGCCACAAAAGGGAAGAATGAAGTTGAGATGAGAATACTAAAAGGGATGTGTGGTAGTACGTAAAATTACAGGCCAATATCTGTTTTATTCATATTCGGCAAAGTATTAGAATTGGTGCTATATAAAAAATATATTTAATATACTGCAACGGTGGTTCGCGGAAGAGCAGCACGGATTCCTTCCAAATAACTCAACCACGTCTAATCTATTTAACATTACTACACTCTTAGCCATAAATGTTAACGACAAAAAGCAGATCGATGTAGCCTATTTCGATTTTCAGAAGGCCTTTGACCGGGTTGATAACGACATACTTCTATGTAAACTGGCATAGGCAGGTTTCTCTGTGACATCGCTTAAATTCTTCGCAAACTATCTGCCGGACCGGAAGCAATTTGTAACATACAAAAATGCCAATTCGGAGCGCTACTCGGTAACTTCTGGCATAGGGCAGGGCACTAACCTCGGGCCCCTTCTTTTCATAATAGTAGTTAACAATCTTCCCACATATGTAAAACACTCCACAGTCATAATGTACGCTGATGATGTCAAAGTTGCTCTTCCAACTTCCAATATCTAACTCTAGTGATACGACCACACTTCAACTCGACATCGACAACATTCACACTTGGAGTACTATACACAACCTCAACCTAAACATTAGTAAATGTGCGGTCATGACCTACTCAAAAACCACACACCCATACACAACATCTACAGTATGAACAATGAGCCCCTGAAATGCGTTTTAACCGTACGCGTTCTGGGTGCTCAGTGTGATCCACTTCTTACATTTAACTAGCACATAATACAGACCTGCAACAAGTACCGCAAAAACTTACGTTTTGTCCTGCGTTAGGCCAAAGTTTTTACTAATCGTCAAGCACTGGCCATGCTGTACAACTCCTTCATCCGCAGTTTGCTAGAGACTAAATGTACAATCTGGAGCCCCCATGAAAATGAAAAAGTGTATACTGGCATCGAAAAGGTTCAGAAATCTTTCGTCCACTACCTCTACTTAAAACTGTATGGATATTACCCGTACATGTACCCAACACCATTTGTGCTAGGTTTGGTGGGCTACCAAAGTTTAGAAGTAAGGAGAAATCTTAGTTTCGTCAAATATTTCGTCCGCCTAATTCGTGGTACCTATTTCAATTCCTTTTTACTACAGCACATCTCCTTTAACATCCCACTACCCATTAGACACACTTTTCGCCCTCACCAACGTCCTCTATTCTCAATACCTCAAACCACTACCGTAACCCTCAAGGCCAGTCCATTGTACCTAACCCTTACCCATATTAACAACATTTTGCTGTATGACGAATGCTCAGATGTCTTCGCGACTACTGAACTGAGATTCCTGAACACTACTACTCGATACCAGTACCCTAATTACGTAATACACGACCAATCAGAGTCTGAATCGTTTTGAAACAGATTGTTAATCCATTCCTTTTTAAGTTCGAAAAAAAAAACTGCTCAACAACGTAAATAACGCAATGAATATTGTTGAACTGTCAAAATGGATCAGATTAGTCGTAATCGTTTACGAAAATGTGTTGCGTAATTAGATAGCTGGAATCCATTGCCACTCCCAGTCCAATCTCCTTGGAGTGAATAAATTAATTGTTTCTTGTTATTAATAATTTTATTCCAATTTTAATCCCAATTAGGTATATCTAATTTTAAAAAAATACTATAGACAACGTATATTTAGTAACCTAATCCGCGTAACTGTTCTTTAAAGAGTCATAAAGAACCCTGTAAGAAATCGACACGTTTTTCACTTCTCAACGGGGCATCCTCAGGATGGCGATTGACTTGTTGCGAACCCGGACCCGACGTGTGGACACGTCAAGCGTCGAGAGCAGTGTCAGCCACTTCGTTTTTTTTATATAGGGCATCTCGCAGTTGACCTCTGAGGAGGTCATAGACTTTCCTGTGGCTGCCTTAGGGCCGAGTCACACCGGAATGGCAGCGACCGTAGGTTACTAAATATACGTCGTCTATTGTATTTTATAAAGGATTTCCGCAAAGTCACGCCTGAATCAATGAACTATATCTAATCTTAGCTAATTTTGTCTACTTTTATATAATTTTAATTTTATGATTGTATGTGTAATTAACTAATTACTAAATAAACTAACTATAACTACCTATAACTCATACGTGTGGTGCAAACTGTTAATAAAAGTTGTTTTTTTAATATATAAATAAATAAATAAGTACGCGAATGGAAATAATAAATAAGAATGAGTAGGTATATAAGAGGAAGTCTAAAAGTGGCACCGATGACTGAAAAGTTATGTGTGATGCGGAGGAATGAGGAAAATGTGAGGAAAGTTTTGAGCAGGTACTTACTTATTTATTTGTAATAGTATGTGACTATACTGTTGGTGTTGGTGGGCTGTACACTAACAGCACAGTCGCTTACAAATCAAAATAAAAAAATACTTAAGTACATAAAATTGGCATGAATGTGGATGGCTATAAGACTGCAGGAACACCATAGAAACGATGGATGGCCTGTGTGAAAGATGCTAGAAAGGGGGTGACGAACGAGATGACGACTTATAGAAAAAGTATGGAAGAAAAATATATTTTGCGCCGACCGCAAATAAATTAGGATAATGGCAGGAGAATGTTGATGACGAGGTACATTGATAATGACAGCCTCCTGAGACTAACTACCTAAGTCCTTCGACGATTAACGAGCAGGCTCGAGCGGCGCCTACGGAGCGCACTAAGCAAGTTCTATTTTTTTCTGAGGACATCAACAATTAATCGTAAAAAAAAGAAAACTCTAATAAAATCATCTCGGCATAAGTTTTTATCCAACATAACATTAATCACGAGTTCTTCCCATAGGGGGTAGGCAAAAACAACTACAGAACCCCATCTGCTACGATCTTTACAAACCTACTCCTTCCTTCAATAAGGTTTTATGAAGTCTGATGATAAGCTTGGCCAAGTGGCCTGTGCCCGGGCCCTCCCAATGGTATTATCAACAGAGCAGAGCTCCCAATATTTTATTGGGATATTTACTGTTTTGCACAGTCTTGACAAGTTAAGCATGAGTGACGTGGGAAATCGCCTACGGCCTCACGGCCCAATGGCCCTCGCGCCTTCAAAGTTTATGCAGCTTTTTTCAAGTCATGAAAAATATAGATAGGTAGGTAAGTACCTAAGCTATCCGAGGCAGGGTACCAGTTTGTAAGCTCGCTGCAAGAACGATGTCCGAGGTGCGTCTAATCTCCGTTCGCAATTTATTTGCCAAACATGTAAACAAACACGAGTTTCAGGAAAAACATATGTAATGTGTAGACATTACAGATGTTTTTCCTGAAACTCGTGTTTGTTTGTTGTGTTGTTTGTAACGCAAAAAGGAACCTTATGTGTAGTCATAAGGTTCCTTTTTGCGTTACAACTTCATATTTTTTCAACAGTACTAGTCGGTCTAAAATCAACTTTATGTACACTAGCATAAAGTTGATGTTTGTCTAAGTGGAAAATACGTGTTTTTTCGTCGTATTTTGTTAAATATTGTTTTTTAAAAATCTTTTGTACTTACTTTTAAAGGGTATGTGACAGGCTGGAACAAACATTGCAAAAAGGCGTATGAGGAGGCTAGGCTTCGATTTCATGAGTGGGTCGCCCAGGGCAAAAATACGTCCGATCAGACTTATGACCAAATGCGAATCTCACGAAGTCGGTTTAAACATCAGCTCAAGTGGTGTAGGGACAATAAAACTCAGATAAAGTTGGACATTCTTGCATCACAGCATGCCACAAAAAACTTTGGTAAGTTTTGGAAAGAGACCAGCAAATTGAATCCGAGGCCGAGTGTTCCAGTTAGTGTAGAGGGGGTTAGTGACGCCGACCAAATTTCAAACTTATTCAGGGAGCATTTCAGAGTACTTTCTCCACTTGAACCCGCGATGAACACTACAGAGGCGGGAGGTACTGGTGTGGCGAAACCGCTTCGAATCACTGCGAAACAAGTTGCCAGGGTTATTAATGACATGAAGCGAGGAAAATCCCCGGGTCATAACTCGCTCAGCATAGAACATTCACAGCATGCGGGTGTTCATCTTCCGAGGGTGCTCGCTATGTTGTTTACATTCTGTATGAGACATTCATACCTCCCTGAGAAAATGATGAGAACTATAGTTGTCCCCATAATTAAGAGCAAGACTGGAGACGCCTCTAAATTAAGTAACTACAGGCCTATATCACTCGCGACAGACATTGCTAAGGTATTGAACGGTGTTATTGATATTCAGTTAAGACAACACGTTCAGCTTCATGATGCACAGTTTGGCTTTCGCCCCGGTTTGTCAACAGAGATGGCTATACTGAATCTCAAGCATACCGTCCGCTACTACTCTGATAGAAGCACACCTGTCTATGCCTGCTTCTTGGATTTATCTAAAGCTTTTGATCTTGTGGCAGAAATTGTCGGATGATACGGATCTACCTACTGAGTACATAAGTCTCCTAAAGTACTGGTATGGCAACCAGAGTAATTTTGTGCGTTGGTCGGGGTCACTTTCGGTTCAGTACGGGTTGGATTGTGGTGTAAGGCAAGGCGGGCTAACCTCGCCGACTCTCTTCAACTTGTATATTGACCGCCTGGTCCGTGAACTCAGTAGCGCCGGTGTGGGCAGTTCGATCGATGGTGTTCTTGTCAACAACATCAGTTACGCGGACGATATGGTGCTGTTGAGTTCATCGATCAGTGCCCTTCGAAAGCTGATTTCGATCTGCGAGCGGTATGTGGGGGCCCACGGGCTCAGATATAACGTCATTAAAAGTGAGCTCATGGTGTTTAAGGCGGGATCGAAAACTTATGACACTGTCCCACAGGTCATGCTGAATGGCAGTGTCCTTAAAAGAGTCTCGCAGTTCAAGTATCTGGGCCACTGGGTCACCGAGACGCTTGTAGATGATATTGATATAGATAGGGAGCGCAGGGCTTTGTCTGTTAGAGCGAATATGCTGGCTCGTAGGTTCGCGCGCTGTACTACGGAAGTAAAAGCTACGTTGTTTAAGGCGTTTTGCCAAACCTTTTACACATGCAGCCTATGGGTCAAGCATACGAAAAAATCGTACGACAGTCTGCGTGTTCTGTATAATAATGCCTTCAGGGCGCTGATGAAGCTGCCTCGCTACTGTAGCGCGTCAGGTATGTTTGCGGGCGCGAATATAGATGGGTTTGCGGCGATTATTCGCAAGAGAGTTGTATCCCTGATGCGCCGTATACGAGGCAGTTCCAACAGCTACCTTCAGCTGTTCGCATGGAGGATGGATCTGGATCTGGATTGCCCAATAATGCGGTACTGGACCAGGCTGCATGTTGAGCATTCCGGATCCAAACCTAAATTTAGACTAAGATAAAACAATATAAGTAGTGTATTTTAATCTTTTTGTTATAAATTATAATGTATGTAATTGTAATTTCTAATGTTTTTATTGTTGGCTTTTGTTATATTTATCTCATTGTATTCTTTTAATTAATTCTTTAATGTATCTTAAATTTGTATTTCTCATGTATGCATATGGACTAGTTCTGAAATAAAATGAATTGAATTGAATTTATACAGAAACAGGAATTACTGCGTTGACTACAGAAAAGTTTGAAAATATAGGAGCGAGCGAAGCAAGCTCGAAAATTTGACACCCCGCCCCGGATAGGTAAATTTTGACCCGTGTGCGCTGCACACCCTGCACTATAGGTAAAGCCGCCTCTGTAACTCCGACTACTAAATCTAAGCTATCCAACGTTCCTAAAATTATCGAGCTCGTTATTTAAATCATCTATAGCTTCCATCGAACGATATAAATCTTTGGAAAGTCGGTGTCCGTGCCCTGTGCGCGTTGGTTCGTTTTTATTAAGAATTAAATCATAGGATTGCTCCTAGGATCAGAGTTGCGTCGGAGATCATTTTAAAAACAAACAAAGTGGTTATAGCTTTTATTGCAACGTATTTGACGAATTTGTACTTATTGCAAATATAAACATTCTTATTCTTTAAAAATATAATTATAGGAAGGTAGGTAGGTACCTTATAGTGTTATCACAGTTGCTAAAAACTCCTGTTTCAGGAACATGTAAGTAAGTTTAATTTAATTACGAAAAATAATTACATATTTTGATTTTAAATAATTTAACATAAACATTAGCCACATAATGCATAATAAATATTAGGTATCATTAAATTAGACCTAAATAAATTGTCAAGGTAAACATCACATCTTACACACAATTTCCTAGCGTTCTATAATTGGCCTAGAGACGCGTTTATGTACAATAAAATTAAGAAAATATTTTTGTCGCTGCTAGTTTCCAGCAAATACCTTGACCTTGAGACAGTCGATAGTAACAGCGATTCTATAGTTAATTACGTTGAAACTAGATGATGACGTAGTGGAGTGATCAGACTATTGTAAAAATCAAATCTACAACTCAACTGAATTGTCCTATGTAATGCGCGTTAGGTATAGTTGACCTCGTAATTGCTTTATCACCGTAAGGTTCCTCAAGTTGAATGTCACTTGCACGTCCTAAAAAGACAAGTTCTATTTGAGTAATTTAGGGAGAATTTCACCAATAAAACTGAGCGCGATCAGCACATCTAAACCGCGGATATGAGCTGTCAGTATTTCACAACGATAATGACACTGATAGCTCTTGAACGTTGTTTTCATTGATGAAAGTCATCCCAAAGTGGTAATTGTTGTCAATTACGATCGATGTCGAAAATACTTGATTACATATATATATGAATGGCAAGGAAGTGCATTACACCATTTGTAAACGTTCACACAAAACACTGCAAGCTTGATTATCAGAACCATTACAAATAAAAGTATTTGATGAAAATACAAAAAAATACATACAGACAAACTCCTCCTTTTTTGAAGTCGGATAAAAATGCAATCCAAACCAACTTACATACTGAGATAACTCTTGGATAATCATTTTCGTTGTATGCCTTTACTCTATAACCTACTCCAGATGACCTAGTTAGATAATTTCACATAAAGTTTTGGCCGAACTTGGGCGAATCCCACGCGGGATGCAGGACGAAAGTCGCTCGCACTGATGGTGTAAATTAACTTGTATGGAGGTGTTAAAACTGGCGAATAGTCGCGTGATTTCCTAATCATTAAAACGATGGACCCACGCAGTGTAGCATCCCGAGCGGAATTCGTTCGTGTTTCCACTGTAGTATTTTTCCTCTACAATAGATTACTATTACAAAGTATTTTAAATAAAATTTGCCTAATGTAAGCGTAGTTTTCTCATCAATGCCGGGAGAAAAGCTGGGGCAGGAGCTCTACTCTTTTTTCCATCATCTATGTAAGGTCCTGGCTTGGACATCAACACAGTATGCAGTGAGGGTAGAGATCCTATTGAACAAGCCAGTTCTGGAGACATGTTGCGACACCCTTGCACATCCAAGAACTGAAGTTTACTGCAGTGCATACATATTGCTTCCAAGGTTTTATCTGTTAGCTGATTGCACCCCTGAAAAAAGATTTAAAATAAATATATTGTAAGAACAGAGATGTTTATTAATTTTTGTAAGAAGAGTCTGGCTGATTTCACTTACTCTTAGTTCAAGTTGTTTTAATCTCTGCAAGTCTTTGACTATTTCTTTCACAGCATCATCTTTTAGATTGTAGCAGTCTGTCAGATTAAAATATTCAATGCTGGGACAACTTTTGACAAGATGTTCTATTCCTTTAAAGGTTATCTGTTGACATCTACTTAGGTTTAAATTAATCAGTTCCTTGAAATTAAAAGCATAGGTCAAGCTCACATCTGTTATTCTATTACATCCACTTATATCCAGCTCTTTAAGACCCCTCATGCGAGCTAAGGAGTAACCTGTGTATGAATCCATTGTTAGTTGTTCACACATAAGCAAGACATCTCTTTTTCGTCTAGCATCACGAACTATTTCTTCTTCCGCTCTGGACCCCAAGTGGATCTTAGGTGACATATGTGATTCATTAATACTTGACATTATTGGAACATCTTCCCCACCTTTTGTTTCAACTTTTCCCATACCAGTTAATCCAGCATCAGACACTTTATCACAATGGCTCAATTTTAAGGTTTGAAGTAACAATTGGTTCTTAAAAATTACTTGCACTGATGTGTCAGTTACAGCATTGAAACAGTAGCTCAAGTTTAATACACGTAAGTTAGGAAGTCTTTCAGAAAGCATAATAACTCCAGTTTGGTCTATATTCAATGAGTTGATATCAAGCTCTTCAAGTCTTTCATTTTCTCCAACACAAATACCTTTCTCAAGACCATCTTTTGTTAACAGTTCGCATTGTGATATATTTAAAGACTTCAATTTCTTCAACTTATTCAGTTCTGCTATTCCCGAGTCTGTGACAGCTCTACATCTTTGAATGTTGAGGTATTCCAAATTGACTAGATTTTTACATATATGTACAAGTGATTGGTCTGTCACTCGTGTGCACAAACCTATATCAAGCTCTCTTAGAGAAGTTTGATGGCTAGTAAGAGATAATATGCCAGTGTTAGTGAGTTGATCACAGGAATGTACTTGTAAGGAGTGTAGCTCTAAATCCTTTACTTCTGATAGGGACTTCAGTGCAGCTCCATCAATGAGAGTACGAGAAAAATGCAAACGTTTGATATTTCTAGCTCTACCAACAATCAACTGGAGTAAAAAATAAAACGTCAATACACTCTCTGATGGGTTTCGGAAAATATCAGTACTTGTAGGGTAGAACTTCTTGACTAAACCAAGATGGAACTGCAAGGAGCAAGCTGATAAGTTTAACTCCTCTAGGGCTGGGGCAGCAGATACGAATCTATTGAACAATGCATCTGTCAAGTACTGATTCCCTGAAAGACTTAAAGATTTTAAGTTTTCAAGATTGTCAGTTAGAAACCCGTCACTCTTCCCCTCCAGCAGGCGCCCTGACATGAAAAGTTCCTTGCAATTTTGTATGTTCAACGTTTCTAGATTTGTACATTTCTGTAGCATATAAACAAATACTTTTTCACAAATATCACAGCTACTTAAGGTCAAACATTGAATGTGTTCACCCATTCTATTCCAGAATACATTTTGTTTACTTGTTATTTCCACTTCATTAAATAAATAGTTGTAATATGTGATAGCTGATTCCTCAAATATGGTGAGTGGTGAGGATACTTCATCAGATAATACTGTTTTGTAAAATACAGCCACTTTGTTCTTCAAAAAGCATTGATCATTTGCAGCCAAGTACCATGAATGGCATGTCTCACTGGCAGCTTTCCTATCAGATTTTGGTAAGTACTTGAAAAGATAAACTAATACCTGAAAGTAGTGTAAGGATATAAATATTTTGATACAGATTTAATTAGGTACATATTGTTTAATTTAAAAATCAATGCAATTATCTACTGTAATTTTTGAGCGTACTATCGACAAGAGAATATTCGTTTACATGATCGATAATCACGTGAAAAAATGATATAAAGGACAAACAAAGAAAATCTTAATAAAGCATGCAAAAACGCGGAAGTATTGCTTATTCAATGAGAAAATTTACGTACCTCAAACGGAAGCTCCATTTGTTATATTTGAATAAACTGCAAATAATAATTTAATGTTTTATACAAGGATATTTTTTAATTTACCATTTGTTTGCGCGCTGTTATCAAAATTTTATCTCCGTATTTTTTTTTTTTGACTCTTTTGACATTGACAACAACAGCAACACAACAGCTGAGTGCATTTGACACTGACGGCAGTGTTGCCGCAACTGAGTTCCCAAAAGGTACATATCCAGCGCTCATTTTGGGTTCAAAAGGTATGTACATAAGCAATGCTTTTACTAAAATTAAAATCATTCACTACTGCATCTGCCTGCAACTGCCTGCTCGCCAGCAGTTCTATTTTTTGGATTCTAGGCGTGATAAAACTTATCTACCTATATTATATATTTTTTTAATCCCCGCAGTTTTATGATAGGTAGTCATTGAATTGTTTCTCGTGGTCAATGGTAATTCAAAATGTACCTATCAAAACTTATCCGCTTTGCAAACAAGCGCGCCCTTTGTTTTGGGTTGAAAATTGTCAAATAACTTCTCCCGCTCTGGGTGGAGCGGGAGGGCGTGTCAGACTTTTACTGACTAAAACCCACCCGTGTTCCTTCCATTGCCTGTGTGCCGGGGCCACGATATCCCTTTCGGACAAACTCGTAACCCTGGCAGGCATTGGCCCTAACGGCCCTGTCAGTTAGTGCTGACATCTCTTTGAGGCGCGCGTGGAACACAACGCGCTGTCGACCCGGGCCTGGTCCTTATCGGACGGCGAGCTACCCATCGCTCACCGTCCGCAAGCCCGCGCCTACGGTGGCCGGAACACGGCTTGCGACTTCCGAAGCCCGGGGCGTCTCCTGCGATGGCTAGGGGTGCGAGGGCGCGAATTTTGCCTCTCCCTTACGCGTTCTGTCTCCTCCTTCGCGAGCATTACTGCTTCGCAGAAGGAAGTGACGGCCTCCCATGCACTCTTGCTCCGAACCATGGTCTGAACCAGGGCCGGACGCGAGAGATCGCCGTCGCCGATCACCGATCGCCTCTGTGAGGACACGGCGGTGCTCCGCCCAAGCCAGGCAGACCTCCACCGTATGCTCCACCGTGTCCTCCGGGCGTTCCACACAGTGGTGACACCCGGGCGTTTCCTTCTGCCTTATGCGGAACAGGAACCTCCCGAAACCATCGTGTCTGGTGAGGACCTGCGTCAGGCGGAAGGTGAGAACGCCGTGGCGCTTCTCTAGCCACTCCTCAAAGAGGGGACTTATCGCCACAATTGTGGCGTGCCCAAACAAGCGCGCCCTGTGAGTAGAGTAGTGTTCTGTGTCTGTCTTAACTTGGTGAGCGCACCGAAAGAGGGCGCCGCTCGGGCCGGTCAGATACACGATACAATGTTCATAGCCTACACTCTCGGCGGAAGCGAGAGCAAGCTATTTCCCATTCCTACATTACGTAGGTCTGTGACTTCACTGGCCACCGGTACTTGGAACCGAAGATGCTATCTCGTTTTCTCGTTTTGGCGGCGTTTACAAAAAAGGTACGTAAAATAGTCTTTAAACCACGATTTTACACATGTTTTCGGATGTTAAGTTAAAAAGGTACGTAAAATAGACCCTATTACACATTACACATGGGAGACTTAAAAGGTACGTCAAATGTGTAAAATGTACGCTAACGGCAACACTGACTGACGGACCGACGGACGGGATTCAAAGAGAGTTTTCTTTTTTAAATTGGCTTAGAGTCTTTTAAGCTCTGAAGAGGGACTTGTGGCTAAGTAATGCTAATGACTGCCGCACTCGATCTTGTTGGTTAAGCGACGCTTGCCGAGGTTGGTCTGTCGATGAGTGACTTTACATTACATGACTTAGTACTTACAGTACTTGGTATATTACAATAGAGTAGCTATCTACATAAGTCACACTTTTATTTTTGTAAGAATTTCTTGAGTTGTTAGAAGAACACTTCTTTGACTCTTCCTATTAATTTCCCCTCCCTTTTAACATATCCGTCTCCAGAACTGCTTGTGGCACTGATGATTTTCATCCGTCACAATAATATAAAATTATGACCTGTTTCCCAAAAATATTCTGTCTGTGTGGATGTGGTGGTATTGTCTTGTTTTCCATAAAATTATTTGTACTATCATTGTTTTCCATAATCGTCCCCCCTCATAATATTTACTTGCACTATTATCATTTATACTATTAACGCTTGTCATAACAACTTATTAATCATAACTTTTATTTGCCTTAAAATAAGTTTCCACATGTGTTATAATCATTAGTTTCTATATGTAACACATTACATAATTGATACTTGACATAAGCAACATTTAATATAATTTAGAAACGTTTATTGCCTGTAATCAAATGATTTATTACAGCAAACAATCTTTAGATAATAAACAGTTTGTCAAATTCGATACGGTTAGGTTAGGTTAGGTTAGAACTGTGACCAAACAACGCGCGAAGGCGAGCGACGAGCGCAGCGAGCGTGCCGGGGCAGCGGCCGCCGAGTGCTAGATTTCCTCTTTTGCAAAGCAAGCATGCATGGTAGATTAGGTTTATTTTTAGGTTTCCTTGTTAATAAAAAAAATTGTATCATTTATTCATATATTAATCAACTGAACTAGCATTGTTGTGATAGTATGGGCAAATTAATATTATGGTGAATAAATGTAATGGAAAACGAAATTATTGAAAATGAAAAATATAGCAAATAAATTTATGGATTAAAATTATTATGACACTTATCGATTATGACCAATGAAATTAGTGAAAATGATTTTATGTAATTTCACGATTATGGCAACTGAAGCGTTATTTCTAATGAAATTATGGCAAATACAAGTATGGTATATAAAATTATTGCATTTTAAATTATGGCAAACATTATTAAACCGGATGTGGATGTTTATGTTCTAACAATAATTATAATATTTATGTAATTTTATTTTTTGTTTGTTTCAGTCAAGTATTATTATAGGTGAATGGCACACATTTTTTTCGATTTTTCTTGATCGCCCATATCGCTGTCACTGTGGCTTTACACAAGGATAACCTAAAGCATTTGAGGTAAAAGCCAAGTCATTTAGGTACCTATAAATAAAAGAGTGTATATAATAATATAATGTGTGTATAATATGAAATCAGAGGCCTAGGAAAACAGATTTCTAGAATTTTGTCGTTTAAAGTGCATGCCTGCGACTGTGACAACCGACCCCAACCCAGGGTATGTTGTAACAGTGATTTGGGACAGTTATGACACTTACCTTTAATAATTTATAACACTTAAAGTTACAGTTTCAGTTTCGATTTCAGTTTTATTACTAAAAATGTATGTATGATGGTATCTCAAGGAAACCACTAGATAAAAAGTTTATTTGGGTGCAAAACACTACCTAACCAATTTAACCAAAACAATTTAACACATTAAAACATTGGGGAAGAAAATCCTAAATACTAGGTTCGCGTAACAATGGCGGCACTAGGCAGGCACGTGGCGACGTCGACGTGCGCGGTACTATTTTATACGCGTCTGCGCAGTAAGCGTGTGGTCAGCATACTGGGCAACACTGGCGCTCGTCACCAGTCGCCTTCCTTAGGTCCTTCCGCAACGGCCAGGAGAAGGAAAAATATAGATAGATTATTCTATATATCGTGACGGCCCGCGACGGGGCGCTTATACTGGTCGAGATTGTGTCCGGTTTGCATTTGCTACATACTCCCCTGCTCATCCTGGAGATGGCCCTCGGTCTTGGAATGGTACACTAACAGCAGCATTAGCTGGACGTTCGCGATTTGGTTTTGGAATAACGGGTTTGGGTAAGAAGAAATTAAAGTGTTGGGCCTTAATATTGACCTAAACCTAAATCTCATAAAGCACACGTACGTAACAAAATTTCAAAAATTTCAAGGTTCCGTTATGCTTTATCGGACTTGAAAAGATCTACGGATTTCAAATCTGATAAAGCAGCCTAATACTCAAGAAGGATTGCACCACAACTTTGAAGCCACCTTTGAATTCTAGATTACCGAATCCATGCAGTTGAAAGATAAAACACAATACAATAACACAAGCGTAGGTATATACAGCGCCCGAAACGGGACGCAACTGATATTATAAAAATTAAATTGAACTCCATACTTAAAGCTACAACAAATTGGATGACAGAACGTAATCTTGATATAAATTTTACTAAAACCAAAATAATGACGTTTCACCCCCGCCAAAAAACACCAATAGGTATAAATTTTAGCTTCAAAGACTCCAAACTAGATTGTACTTAGTAAGTTCACTTTGTTAGGCCTGCACGTTAATTGGAAGTCGCACGGTATTCGTGTATAGTTGCATGGTATGCAACTAATGAAATGAAAATGCAATGATTAGTTGAAAAAATTTGTAGTTATTCAGTCTATTTAGGAACTTTAGGACAAAATATCTAAAGTTAATGCGGTGGCCATGTCGTATAAATGGTCCATAATTCCGCATTTTGCCTAGTTAGAAAGAAAAAAGAAATAGCGGCCAAGTGCGAGAAGGGGAACCAGACTAGTGACACAAACTAAGATATAGATGATACATTGAAACAAGACTTCCAAATGGAGCTGCCACCCAGTAACACCTCCAGGAAGTAATAACGCGGATAAAAAGATTCAAGGACGAGAAAGCACCCGGGTATGATCTTATTACAAAGAAAGTACAAAACGAGTAGCCAAGAGGGCTATTGATTTTCTAAAATTGCTTTTTAATACAATCCTTAGAGTGGGCTATTTCCCTTCGTATTGGAAAGTATCACAAATTAAAATGATATACATGGTAAGCATGGAAAACCAGAGAATGAGATCACTTCGTGCAGACCAATCAGCCTGTTACCCATCAACTCAAAATTTGGAAAAGCTAATCCTACACCGGCTTAAACCACTGCTAGTACAGAAAAACGTGATACTTGATCATCAGTGTCGGTTCCGTGACAGGCATTCTACAATAGAGCAGCTCCATCGAAAGTACAACAAAATACGACAATCACTTGAGCTAGGAGAATGTTGCGCGTCTGCATTCTTAGATGTGCAACAGGCATTTGACCGTGTTTGGCATAAGGGCCTACTCTTCAAAATTAAAACCAACTTATCTCACAGTTACTTCAGAATTCTCGCGTCCTACCTAACAGATCGCTTGTTCCAAGTAAGATAGAGGATAGCTACTATGAGCGTCCTGAAATAAGAACAGGAGTTCCACAAGGCTCTGTTCTGGGTCCCATTCTCTACACTGTCTTCACAGCAGATATATATACCACAAATTCCAAATTTGTAAGGTACGAAGACTCAGTCATCATAACCAGCAACAAAGATCCAAAAGAAGCCTCGAGAAAGCTGCAAGAGGTACTAGACTTAATAGATAGCTGGCTTGAGAAGTAGAGAATTACTGCAAGCGTATCAAAATCCACGCAAGTGACATTCACACTCAGGAAAGATGTCTGCCCTGCGGTTAAGCTCGGAAGCAATGACTTGCCACACAAAGACGTTGTGAAGTATCTGGGTACGCACTTGGACAGGCGACTAACTTGGAAAACCCACATCAAAGCCAAAAGAGACCAAGCTAATATGACTTGTAGGAATTTGTAAAGTTAGTGGTTTACAAAGCCGTGATAAAACCAATATGGACCTACGGAATATAGTTATGGTAGTGCCTTGGATACAAACATCTACAGTGCAACGATTACAGAACTCAATTCTGAAGTCAGTTTTCAATGCCCTAAAAAAATGAAAGTGAGAGTCGGGCACGCATACGAAGGTAAAATATTTTTAACATGGGGACCCCCTTTATTTATTATAAAGTTTATTTTATATGTTGTTATAGCCGCCATAGTAGCACACTCTGAGAAAATTTCAAGTTCTACCTATTACGGTTCAAAAGATAGAGCCCTGTGACGGACGGACGGACAGCGGGGCCTCAGTAATAGTGTCCCGCCCATTGGCACCCTTTGGGTATGGGACCCTAAAAAATATTAATTGAGACTCACACAGGAATATAAGACGACCCACTGACCAGATAGCTTGCTATGGTTAGCTGTACGCAACCATTTAAATGTTTTCTGAATGCCTTACTTAGCACAAGTTTTGATTATTATCTACTCAACGGGTACTTCACAGAGAAGTCTAACATGTGTCGAGATTTCGGCAGAGAAAACTCCAACATTGGTCGGGATAGCACATGTCTTGCGAGTTTGCGCGCAAGGTTACAATATTGTTATTGCCACTTGTTGGGCGCCAGTAAGCTCAGTACGCGGGAGGACCCGCGCGTGGCACGTGTCGCGCTCTCCCGACGCCGCGCACTTTTACTTTCCCGATAAACTTTACCGCTACTTCTTACAGAGCGTACGTTACTGTGTAAACCAAGTTCTTAGTGATTATAGAAGGTGAAATGAAGTGATAGTTGCGTTTTTACGCGCTGATACAGCGTGGGACCATGTCTCGAAGAAAACAAGCCAAACCGAGGGCGCTTAAACGTAAGTTTATGATAAGAAAATATGTTGCTTGTTATTATTTATTGGTTCTCATTTATCCTAATAATTGTTATCCTAATAATAGGTATGTTTTAAATAATTCAATTGCGTCTATTTTACTGTCGCGAAAATTGACTTAGTTAAATTTATTTTCACTCTAATTTTGTAAGGAGGTTCCGAGATACTGTTTGTATAAGATGAATTTAAAGTTCAAGCATTTAAGAATATACTTCAAAGAAAACTTCAAATATCAATAATTTTTGTAATGCTTCTAGGATAATCAGATTTTCCAATGTAGTTCGGTACCCAGTAAAAAGTTGGGTCTCAACACAAAAAGAAAATCAAGTTGTTATTTTATTGTCGCTTCTGGAAAACCTACAATACCTGTGTAGACACTTCCCGTGGGTCAATCAAGACATTATGTTAACAACTGGTAACAACATCGTCGTTAGCCCTTGTGGTACTGCAATCACCAATGAGGTCGTCAACCGTGGTGATCTATATGGCAATGCCATGACTTTGAATGTCCTTTTTGTGACCGATAAAGAGGTTTTCTATGTTCAGCAGTGGTATCTGAAAGTAATCGTAATCAAATTCCTGGAAATTAAGGGTTGATTTGATAAGTAAGACGCAAATAGTTCATATTTAAAATACCTATCTCTATGGCTTAGTACCCAGTTTGTAATCGCTTAAGTAGCCGTACCTGTATCTCCTTGTTGTATTACACAACTTATATACTGAAGTAGTTACCTGCGACTTCAGCTGCGTGTATTATGTCCTTTTCCAGGTCCTATCGAATCCCAGCTATCTGTCGAATTTCATAACGATCGGTTCAGTGGCGGCGTTATTTAGTTTTATTTTTGTAATTTGGTGTGTATAATCACTTTTACACGTCAATCATATTTTAAAAACTAGATGAGGTCGGCGTTTCCTATCCAACTACTCTGAGAAGAAACACCAAAACAAACTCAGATGTTACAGTCTCTTCTGAAGTTCAGATATAATCTTGGTCACATCATGTAGGTAAGGGCTGTAAGGCCCATGAACTAGATATTAGATAAGTTGTCTGGTTGTCTGAAATTGTATTTTGAGGAAAGAATCACACTTTCAGTGAACCTGTTCAGTCAGTGCACGCATTTGTCAGTAATCGTGTAGCTCAGCTCATCGTCAAAAGGTAACAGACAGATTCACAGTTATAATATTAGTATAGTATGGAATGTATACACATTGCTAGCCTATGTTGTGTCCAAAATTTGGAACTAAATTATTCACACACACCTCCATCTCTGAAAATTGATGCTAAAGCAATGACATATATAAGTTTCCTGAGGTTAACATAAAAACATTCCTCGACTGCCTCGGTTTCCATCTCCATAGACCATAATAGAACACCTTCTTACCATTTAGCAACAAGGAAAAAAAATGAATTTTAGCAATAAATTAAGCAACTAGGTTTTTTAAATTCACTACCCATCCTGCGTACCTTCGACTGTTCATCCTCGCTTCAGCTTCATCCAAATTACGTAGGTATGTAGTTTAAGCAAACAATGAATGGCTTGGCGTCAATGAGAGGGCGTCGGTCCGGGTGATGGACGGACCGCGGCGCGGTGCGGTCGCGGCGCCCTAATATCAACGTTTTATCAGTGACTGGTCGCGGTCGCCGCTCGGCAAACATCGCGCCGATGTATTCCCTGCATGCAGCCACACTGCGGGCTTAAAGGATGACCCGTCGTCATCACTGACGCATTCGTTTGGTGGCTACGTTAGAACAGTTTCATAGTTGCAAGTATGCTATGAAGTAAAATCTCTTGTCATTGTTTGGAAAGGTCTTTGTCACTTAACAAGCACTGACGCAATACGTTCTAACACGAGTGGTTGACGATTACGGTGCTCTGAATAAGCACATGATACATTGTATCCATCAGGGATGTAGATATGGTATGCAGACTACGCGGTGGAATGGGGTTTTTGATTCCTTTCATGGTAATGACCAAGCTTACTATGACTACTTATCTTTACAATAGAAGCTAGTAAACAAAAGATCTAAAAAATATACAAAAGGTTTTGTCAAAGATTAGCAGTAGAGGAGTTTAGCTTAGAGTTAGGAAGAGTTCAATGAAGTCGCCCAAACTTTTAGTTACATTTCCTGAAAGTTTCAAGCTGTTTGTAGTTGGTGGATTTTGAGTAGCTGTTACTAAAACATTTTTTTTTTTGTTATACTGTACTCTATTAGATCCCACAATAAAATAAAATAAATACTATTGGTTTAGTCAGTCTTCATTACATAAGAATAGAGTACATCAGAATTTCAAAATAGTACCTAGATCTATATAGTTTTACAGTTCAGTAAGTACTGAGAACAATGTTATTTGTTGCAGAACTAACAGCTATGTAATGTAGTAACTTTATGTATCGATCTAGTGGCGTCTGTACTTTCGTAATGCGTCCCGGGGGGAGCGCGAGGATGCTGCGACTCTCCGGCTGGCTCCAGGGATACCTAATGCAATACTAGCTCTTCAGTACGTTTGTGTATACGTATAACGCACTGTGTTATGGCTTCATTGTTGCTTTTTGCTTTTGTAGTGTTGTTTTACAATTACAAAGTATGATAGACAAAGTATCTAATAATTTGTTTGTGAGTTTGTGAATATTGTGAGTACAATTTAGTCTTCTTTTCATTATGATTAATTTGATCTGTATATACTGCGTCCGTTGCCAGGTTACCCGCTTCCCTCGCTGGGGTCCAATAACACGTCAATTTCAACGTCCCGTCCCTCATGCGGAGGAATTAAAATTTTACATCCAGTGAAAATGTTAATCCTTCCCTGTCCCAGGCATACAATAAAAACGAATTGCTGTATCTTGAATTGTTTACTCAACGTCGTTTTCTACCTGCTCGAGTTTTCAAGGACTATAATGTGTCTGCTTAGTAATGGATGATTAGGGAAAAGTACCTAGATTAAGTCTGATAAGGATGGAGCGGAAATTGATTTACATTTACTACTCTCACTTTTTGAATGTTTCAATATCAAGATTCGCTAAGTACATTTAAAAGGAGATTTGTAAATGCATGTGCCCAAAAACATCTTTATCATTTTCTTAGCGAAGAGATTGATTTTTAAGACAGACCAGGGAAAACCCACTTGTTCATGAGCCAAGTAACAAATACCTATCCCAAATGTTGTAAGTAACTTTCATACAAAATTCAAACGTCCAGATTGCTCAAATATTCAAGCGGGTCCATAGTATGCATAATTTGTAATTACGATATGTACGTAAAATAACGGATTGATCGGGGGTGGAAGGTGTAAAGATCACAATAAACCGTATGAATGTTTTATTCGAGGTAAAAGCTTCGGATGGACGTATTTGTAAGCCTTTTGAAGAGGGTTAAGTCAATTTGGCTTTGTACGTCAACTTTTTTACTGAGCTTATGTGCTCCAATGTTCAGACTACACTAATGCAGTTGGGATAACTTAATTTTGAAATTAAGTCCTGTTTTGTATCTTTATTTTCCCTTGTTTTGCTTATAATTAGGTATTGAAAATACCTTTATTCAAATGTGTAGCTGTAGATAGAAACAAACAAAAGCCGCTCGATTTTGGCTCAGTGTTATTAAAATTAATCAGTGCACAGTTCTTCGGCACTTATTACCTTGAGCACAATTATGTGCAACGATAAGAAGTTGATGGCCACACCAGGGCGTGGGGCTAGCGCGGGGTGCTCACAGGGCTGCCAGCAATGGCTGATTAAGAATCTGTTTCCAAAAAAATAATTGTAGCGTTTACAGCAAACGGAAGCAATCCAAAATGGCAATAGTAAACTTGACTTACAAAGATTTACTATCCGAAAAAATAAAGAATAAAAAAACGTCAGCTTGCGTCAGACCTACAAAGTATTCTTCTACAATCCAACCACCAATAAAAGTTGTTATTAGTCTAGAAACGTCAATCCAGCAGCTGTACCAGCCCTAGGTGTTGCGCGTCCATAAAACTTGTAGAGGCCCCGCAGAGAATCGCCGGGAAATTTCCCCTGGGTGGCGCGCACCTCCCCTGTGCCTCTGGGAAATACGCTAAAGCCATATCATAACAGTTTTATGTTGATGTTGACCTCTCATCTACTGTTGGCTGCCCGTGAGTTGCTTAATCGATGTAATTTGCTGTGCTGCTTGCTGCTTCGTGCGAACTCGAGACGCAGATGATGAATCTGGTTAGCCTTCGTTATGTTTCAGTACGCTATGCATTTGCATATCAAACTCCCATCTTTCTTCTGTACTTACTCTATGATTCTGTTTTAATCAATACGTAAGAATGTTTATTACTTCGGCATCAATTTAATCTATTACCCTTTATTCATAAACGTTGCTTAAAATGATTAGCGACTGTTTAACCATACATTTTTGACGTATATACGTCTCATAAGTTAACATTTGAAATTAATGCCAAGTGTCGATTATATGTAGAAAAGTTTGTATTTTAAGATTTGGTAGTAAGCAGTGACATTGTTGGCGTGTTTAATATCATATCCTTAACATAATTAAATTAGACATACCTATGTAATGTAGCCTCACTTCCATTCCTCACGGAATTTATTTGAAATGAAATGACACTGTAACATGTTTTATATATTAAAGTTCGCGCATTGGATAAGTAAAACAAAAAAAATGTAAAACATTAATGCAATCTGTTAACATGGCGAGGAATTCTCTTTTCAAATCCCAGTTGAATGTCATAAATCACTCACCTGTTTCGCGCAAAAAATCCATAAAAGGTAACAATAATAATGTGGGCTAGGTACTTACATTATGAATCACATTATGAAGGATTTTTTAAATATCATTGTGTGTATTTCACTCGATGTATGTGAAATATTTGTTATGTATGTCTCATGTTATATCACGTTTTTCATGATTCATGATGAAAAAATTCCGAACAACCATTGCTAAGTTACAGTCAATCAGACTGTAACTTAGCAATGGTTGTTCGGATTTTTTTTACTGAATTCTGGGTGCATTCAATAGTCACACAACTCAAAATAACCGTCGTTTCAGTAAAAACATATTCAGTTTAAACAACACGTTTCAGTAACAGGTATCCGTAACATTCAAACCGTTCATAATGTGCTGATAGAAACGGTAGCTCTATCTCATACTGAACCAGTTCACTAACCGTACCCCTCTACGGAACTAACATCGTAGCGCTTTCAGTCTGAACCAGTCTTTACGTAGCACTTACATAAAATCTTAGAAGGTTCCAGGGATTATTTACAGTACTCATGTGGTTTAACAATTTTCCGAGAGTCGCGCATAACAGTATCTGTTAAAAATATCACGGTGGCGTCGTTGTGAGCCGGCTGCCGGGACTAGGGGGTAGTGGGGGTAGTCCCAGAGGATGCCAAGTTCTCGCCCGCCGCCCACGCGGCGTCCCGGGAGGCCTGGCCCGGCAGCCGCGTGCCGCCTGCTCCCTCGGGACTTCGCCCCGCCACTCCGCCCCGCACCGCACCGCCCCGCGCGCCTCGCTCTCCAAGGAAAACACCAGCTGAGACGTTCGACTTTTAATTGATAGCTAACCCTTACCTATCTTCACGGGACTGAAATGTTAAAAGGTGAACTGAAGAATCAATTGAAACGAAAAGGCAATTTACATTCTTATTGTACGTTCAAATAAATAAGTTATGAGATTACAGTAAGTCGTAAATTTGTGGTTACATAGTTTAAACTTGAGTAGGTAACTGTAATGAAAAAAGACGTGCTTATGGGGAAGGCACTTTTATACTTAGGTACGCCTGAAAATCACTAATGGGTCACTGTACTCGTATGTCAAATTTTAAAGTAGGTATCCTTTGACGGGAACAATGAACTTCGATATTTCGATTACGGAATCAGACATGCATAATACATGGGTAATGTAGGTACATTGTACATGTTGAGTGTACATTAGTTAACGATGTAGCGGGCGCGGGCAGGCCAGGTCCTGCCGACTCCTGCCGACGACCGGCCACCTCGGGGAGCGCGGCTACTCAGCTATTCCCACTTGACATCATACCGACGCCTCCGACTCCGAACACATTAAAATTACAGTTTCCAAGGATATACAACTGAGCGAAACTACAATGACTTACGCCGAGATGGGATTGTTATTATTCCTTTGTGCTCCCTGAGTACTTAATCAAAATTATTAGGTACGTACCTACAACATTTAGTGCCGCCCGTTGAGTAGGTTAATGCCTCTTGTGGAACGTTTTACCAACACGGTGAAACATCAGGTTATCTGAGGCTTTATGTTCTGAAATGAGTGTAACCGACTATGTTATAAAAACTAACTGTATAGGACTTTTTGTGAGCCCTTCCTTGCTATGTTTTCTTTATTTGAACAAATCAGTAAATTATGGGTAAACATGAGATATTTTATTTTCGTGTCCTTCACCTTTGAAAAGTTCATGAAAATCAATTTTGAGAACGCCAAAAAATTGTCAAGAAATAATAAATAGTCACCAAGGTTAAAAAAATAGTCGCATTATGATTCCGAAGTTAAAGATATAAGTTGGTGAGGATTGTGGGGTGAACGTCTCCAAACAATACTCACCTTAGTGCAAGCAAACGGCTGGGAGTATCAACTTGGTTTCAATTCCAAAAAATTGTCAAGAAATAGTCGTAACGCTATACCAAATCTAGAAAATAGTCATTAAGGGATTCCAGAGATATAAAGATGTCTTTGTGAGGATTAAGTGGTGAGCCTTTCTCCTTTCTCACCACAATCTTCACCTGGTTACTGCGGAACGATTACGTTTTTTAATTTGACTTTGGGGTCAAAAAAAATTCAAGAAATAGACGTCTCCAACCTTGATAATTTCGACCTGGTTTAATATGTAGAAGTATGTTAAACTTTCATGTAAACTTTTACATACATTTTGTTGTGGTACAGTCGCGAACACTAAAATTGTAAATCTATTTTAATATTGTTGTATGTTAATTTAAGACGATACTAATATATTGTAGTTACTTACGTATTTATTTTTTCTGTCAAAGTTTAATAAATACCTACCTACCTGTACATAATATTCCCCCAATTTCAAATGTTTTTTGCTATTTCATTTCTAGACATTTCCTTCCGGTTGGCTTTATGAGTTGACTGATAAAATATTAAAGACTAAGTCTGTATTTCAGATAAATTTTATTGAGTATAAGTAATTAAGACTATCTACCTCTTTATATATTACTAAAATACCTACAGAGATTGATTATTAACCCCTTATAAGTTCTATTTTCTACTTTGTTTAAATAGGTAGGTATGTAATTTACTTTATAAAGGACATGTCCAGTTTCTACCCTCTGTTCGGGGTCTGAATCGATAAATGTTCATGATTTAAGGTTTTACAGTAAGATTTAAAAATTTAGATTTAAATTATTATGGACTTATAAATTCAGTATTACTTGCGTAACATATTCTCAATAAAACAATGCCCAATTATAGCTTCCGCCTCGCCATTTTTAACGGGAAGTAGGTACTAAAATGATTCTACGTTCCATTTTATCCCGTAATTACCTTTAAAGAGTGTGAATAATAACTATAACCCGCTTATTGTAGATCAAAGGAATATGTACCTAATTGTTGTAATGTAATTGTGTATAAAATACGACAATATAACTAACATATTTTTGTGAACACATCAAAACTGTGTTTATTTTGAATACTTACCCACTTCTTAAAATTAAGGTAAGTATTAATTTTTTTGACATGACATTGACATTGACAAATGTAGGTATTATTACCGACTTCATTTTTATTTTCTGCTTTGCAGTTCCAAGTTGATATATGCGTTCGATGCTTTCTATGCGATTATTTTGTGATAAGTATTGATATTTTCTTTTAACGACCTTCTACATGTACTGATTCACCTAGACACGATTACTATTGCTGTTCATATAGGATTTTGTTTTACTTTTCGATTTGGATATTATGATGAGTTGCATGAATTGTGGCATCGCTATGTAGCGGATTCGCAGACATATTGTATCAAGGCTGTCGTTACCCTTGCAAGTTTGACTAGCTCGATGGTTAGCAAATCAGGTACCTAATCAGGTAAAGGCAATATAATGTGCAGTTGTGTTATAATTTGAAAAATACAATGATATTTGATACGCTTGTCACGACTGATAATTAATTAAATACCGAAGTTGCTGACAATTAGAGATTGCTAGGTCATACAATGGTCTGCCGTGGACGTGGTATCTCAGTCGGGCTCAGAAATCCAAGAAGCCGACGTTTCTATACTGTTGCAGTGGACAGCCCTTTAGTACCCCTTATTTCCAATAATAATAATTATCAGATAAATTATTTATTACCCGACTACGTTATTATTATAAGTAGGGTCTTTGAAAGAAAATGGCAAAATGAATGTGACAGATCCCTCAAAACTGGAAAGACGAGTGATGAAACGACGATCACGAAAGATGGAAGGAGGATTTATAAACCTTGTTAATCGAATATAATATAATTATAATGAATCGATTATAATATAATAACAATCATTACTGAACATTAGTTTTAACTACCTAGGTAATCAAAACGTCCATTATCCACGTAGTCCATTGCCCCACCAGACATGTCCTTTATGAAAACAAGCGAGTGACTATAGTATTTACTCTTTAAGTGCCTACTAGCTAAGAAACTGTTGTGCCTGATACCGGATTTATTTAGCTTAAACGAGGCTCCGGCCACAGCATAATAAAATCATGTTTTTATTTATCTCTACTTTAATTGTCATCTGTTACAACTATAGATATAAGATTTATATTTCTATGGTTACAACCGAATAGTCTTGTAAGTAAAATTCAACATTTTATGTAGATACTTGCTAACAGAAATCATGATATTCTATAAATTCAAATAAATATAAATATATAATAGCAACCCACCCATAGTCTTAGCCGGCTAGCACAATTCTATACAATCTTCTTCAAGAATCACTTCGTCAATTGATAAAAATTGCATGAAAATCCGTTCGGTAGTTTTTGGGTTTATAGATAGATAGATAGATAAAACATTTATTCAGTGCATACAAAAGACACACAAAAGCACAATTAAAAGATAACAAATTACATGAGTATACATAAAAACATGATGCCAATATACAAACTGTTTTTACCCGTGAGAACCTGTAATTGGCTGTATGTTTCATATACAACTGTTATCCATTTATTATAGCTGTTGGTTCTCCTAACAATAAATAAATAAATAAATAAATAAATAAAAAAAAAATAAAAACATAAGTACTTAAAGAAATAGAGTGACATTATGATGTCACTCTATTTCTTTAAGTACTTATGTCTTTTTAAGACATAAGTACTCGTAAGTGTCACTCTATTTCTTTAAGTACTTATGTTTTTATTTTTTGTATATTGGCATCATGTTTTTATAAATAAATGTTAAAATATATGTTTTTATAAAGAAATAGAGTGACATTATGACATACTTTGTTTAAATAAAAAAAGGAAAAACAAGGTGCGGTGTGCGTCTCAAGGTTGCACCAAATGGGAGTCCAGCTCAGCATGTGTCAGGCAAATATACCTAACGCTGATATTCTGCTAGATCCCTGCAGTGACATACGGACGTCTAGCAGACGAGATAAATTGGTGTTGAGACAAAGTGTTATGCGCGTGAAAAAAGTAAGTATACTAGTGTAGTGTAGTTTATCGCGTTTAGATAGACGCGGTGGGGGGACGTTGATTATGTTATGATTATGACAGACATTATATAAGACATACTTAAAATACCTACCTAAAATAGCTACATAACTAACAATTATACCCTTTTTAATACAACTAAAAAATAAGGTGACTACAACTAAAAATACGCAAATTTTAATAATTTTGTGCTCGACTGTACTCAACTCGAAAATGTATGTAGAAGTTAACTTGAAAGTTTAACATACTCCTACACAGTAAACCAGGTCGAAATTATCATGGTTGGAGATGACTATTTCTTGACAATTTTTTGACATAAAATTCAAAAACGTAAACGTTCCGCAGCAATCAGGTGAGGATTATGGCGAGAAAAGCTCACCACTTAATCCTCACTAAGACATCTTTATATCTCTGGAATCCCTTAATGACTATTTTCGAGATTTGGTATAGCGTTACGACTATTTCTTGACTATTTTTTGGAATTGAAACCAAGTCGATACTCCCAGCCGTTTGCTTGCAATGAGGTGAGTATTGTGTGGAAACGTTCACCCCACAATCCTCACCAACTTATAGCTTTAACTTCGGAATCATAATGCGACTATTTTTTAACCTTGGTGACTATTTGTGACTATTTCTTGACAATTTTTTGGCGTTCTCAAAATAGATTTTCATGAAGTTTTCAAATGTGAGGATTGTGTGTTGAAGGACACGTATTGTCCAATCAGTGGTGCAATTTTTTTTTGTGATAAATTGATTTTCTTTTGAGTTAATTCGCTCATCTACTAACGCTAAAATTTAGATAAAGCTAGAAAATTATCAGAATTTCCCACTAACATGTTTTGTAAACATAATTTCAAAAAAAATCTAACAATATAATCAATAAGAAACAATTCAACCTGGGTCTAATAAATTTATTTTCTTTCTTTCTTTCTTTCAAATCAAAACTCTTCATCCCATATAATAATACGCAATACGGTTAGTGAGAAAATTGAATTGGCGCGAGTATCGGCGCGGGCGGCTCTTTGGTGCGGAATGGATCCCGCGCGGCACATTGCGCGCTCGAGTTATGATGGGCTATCGAGATGGTGCAAGATGGCTCCACGGACGTCATACATCGCTATTCTCTATGAAATTGGTGTGCGATATAGGTAAAATAGAGCATGTTTTGTGAATTTTGACGGTAGGTACATATTGACGATCGTTTTTAACTAATTTAATATGAACAGGTTCGATTCATCCTGTTTTCGAAGATATTAAATACAATTTTAAAATATTAACACCCCTTCTCTCCTACTTCTGTATGAATTTGGTTCAGTTAAATTCAGTAATATTGAGTAGTCCCATATATTAATGCATTTAAAAAAAACCCGGATTGATAGCCTGTTCAAAGGCTTAGAATTGGAAACACCGATTGCTTTAGGTATAGAGATCACAGACTTTTGGATACCTTCAAATTCGAATGAAAAGCTTGAAGGCCCTCGTAAAATTGAGAGATGAGACGATGACTGTACCTAAATGGGATCGACGACAACGCTGTGAGGACTCAACAATGACGCAACGGTCCCCTTTTGATTTAGGAAACTTTATTGAAATACTAGTTTTTGCCCGCGGCTTCGCTTGCGTGGACGTCGGAAATTATCCCACGGGAACGTACTACTGGGATAAAAAACATCTTAAGTCCTAACCCAGGTTATGGCCTACCCATGTGCCAAATTTAATCCACATCCGTTCAGCCGTTTTAACGTGAAAGCGTAACAAACAAACAAACTCACTTTCGCATTTATAATATTAGTTAGGCAGTACGGATCCTTTATGGTTTCGCTGGTTAGGTTAACTTATATGATAAGCAAAAAGAGACATTGAGTTTATTATATGTTTTTATCAATTCAGTCATCAACGTTCTCCCGTAGATACCATACAAGTACACTCTGGTGTACAGTAACAAAATAGGTCGGTAACGTCTGCAGTAAGTACGAACATTGCCTCAGGGACAGTGCGGGTTCCGTGGCATTGCTAGGATTTTGCCTCTGGCCTGCTTTTGATGAATCGATGGACATTCCCCCGGGCCACTAGGCTGGGCTGGGTCTCCAGGGACCTCGGTACTACGCTCCTCTAGCCTCAACTCATCTAAGTATGAACTACATACACGACTGATTTATTTATGTTTTGAGATGCAAATAGATTATTAACATTATTCATGGTTTCATATTGATGAGCTCGTGAAATTGTTTAACAATAAGTTCTAAAGCCGTTCCAGAAAATGTTTTGAACAGGTAGATCGAACGAGTCTGATTTAACACAACATTGTCAGGAAGTTACTCCGTGCTTAGCATAGTTTACAGTGGCCACAATCCGGGAGTGTCAATTTTTCCGTAATGTCCACAGCTTTGTGTTTAATTGTATAATTCGAAGTGTGTGCCCCGCGAGGGCGCGGCCGCCAACGAGGCGCAATCACGCCACCGTCCCGCGCCCTGCCACCGCCTGCCTGCTAATTATGTCACCAAACTAGTTCCTACTGTAGATTTGTATAACCTTATTAAAGTCCATGGACAAAACTTAATTGTATAAATTGGGCTGTGGGTGGAAACGGGGAAATGTTATTGAACTAGCTAGGTAGATAGGTAGGTCCAAGGAGCAATACGATTGCTAAGGGCGTAACAAGGTCAGCAGAACACCGTCTAGTTTTAGTCCGTAAGAGTCTGACAGACCCCTCAGCCCTCCCCAGGGCGGGGGACATCCATGAGGATTCCCACATGGAAAAAAAAACCGGGCAAGTGCGTGTCGGACCACGCACAATGAAGGGTTCTGTAGTCGGGATGAATTATTATTTATCCCAAGAACAAAGTAGTTTGAAGTTCAATTTTTTTTGAGGTTCCTTTGTATTCTCGTATTTCCCTCATTTATGTAGTACCTAATATTGTTATTTTTTAAGTTTTCTATTAGTAGGTACCTAAGTTATTACATAGGTACTGTTGCCCCACGAATGTTTTCAGGATAATTACCTAATATTTTGAACTTTATAGAATACCAAAGTCAAATAATTGATTACAATTAGGCACTTAAAATGCACTTTTGAACGTCCAAAATACAGACTACATAATCGAAGTAGTAAGTAGTTTAGAAGAACAACGTGTGAACAACAGACAAACACGAAAAGCGAATTTAATTTACAATATGTATAGATATTGAAGATATAGATATAGATGAAAGGTTCTCCGGATCAAGTCCAGGTAACATAGAGGCATCTTTCCATCTTACATTTACCTCGGTGCAAGATATCACAGATAAACTCAAACTCAAAGCATTTATTTCCATTAAACCATTTATAGGCACTTTTGAATTGTCACGAAGTCGATCAGTCAGGAATATGAAGCTAGTTGTATACCTTGTCTTTCCGCGTCCTCGTTATGGACGATTGAAAAAGACTTGAAAGAAGTCAAAATAAGGACAAGGAAGGCCTACCACAAGTAAATGGGACACACCGTCTAGGAGGAAGATACTCGTATATTATTTATTGTTTAGTGTATTTTGAACGTTTTAGATACAGCTCCCCAAAAACCCTTTCTCGCTTCTAAAACACAATTTTGACAAGAGCGGGAACGAATAACAACAATTGACGATTTACTTAGTTATTTTACGTCTAAATTCACAATAATATTTCGGTGGGTCTTGTTTTAACATTATCATTACTATCACTCGAGTCGTTTACTGAAATTGGAGATACACTATAAGATTACCATAATTGTAGATAGAGCAACGTATAAGAGGATTCACGTCCCGGTGACCGCTCTACGGCCCGCTCTTATTGTGAACTACCGTCACTTTACAAGAAAATCCCTCGAAATTGTCAAAACAACTATTGCGTTTTGAATTGGGCACTTTAACGAAATGTGCGCTACACAATTTTGATAGCTCCTATTACAGTAAAAGGCATTAGATATGCAAGCCGGTGTCGCAGTCAAAGATAAAAATTACCTCGTTAACTCAACTACGCTAACGATGCAAAGTAATCGATAAAACAGCGTGACAATTATTTTCTCTTGATCAGAAATAACTAGTTACAGAACTTATTTCTCTCGTTTCATTTATTGTTTTTTAATTTATACCATCTTTTCAGCGGAAGAGGAAGAGTGGAATGACGATACTGCTGCGGCCGAGAGAGGACGAAAACGGACATTTAGTGATCGGGAAGAAGACGATGAAGATAATGATGAAGGTGAACCTAACGATTTGCAGGATGAATCGGGATGCAACGAGGAAAACAAAGAGGATGAAAATGAAGAATGTAATGCTGATGAAACATTCGAAGGTAAGGATTTTGATGCAGGTAATCTCTATTATGAGGAATAACTCGATAGTAATGTCATTGTGTTTAGGAATTGGATTCTTTGTAAGTGTTTACTTGAGATCATGGTGACGAAAACAATACTTCTGCTATTTGATATTTTCAGTCATGAAAATTTCCTACCGAACCTCGATTCTTATTGTTTTCTTTACTACGAGCTACTTACACAACTATCTACTACTTATTAGAAAATACAGCTAACGATAGATGCAATGCGTTTAAGCGATTACACGACTATGTTCGCTGAAGCGGCAGGACATGGGGAGTGCGTGCAGTCTCGGCTGACACTGACGTAGAGGCGCCGATAACGGATGACGTACGAGCGGCGCATTGGGTGCACGACGTCCGTCTGCGAATGACACACGACACGACATTGTGAAGCTAACGTTCTGATTTACGAATTGTTAGGAAATAGGCTTGAATCGGAAATGGGGGAGTCGGTGTAAGAAGTATCAGAATCAGAATTAGAATCAGATCAGGTGTAAGAGTATGGCGGGAGTGGTCCTTTTAGTTGGTACTTTTTCCACCGATTACCATACATTGATCACCTACAAGTAATTCGAGAACAGTGATAGCCTAGTGGTGTGACCGTCGGACTGCCAGGTCTCGAGTTCGAACCCAAGGCTCAAACCTCTCAAACCTCTGACTTTTCGGATTCATGTACGTGTTGTATAAATTATCACTTGCTTCAAAAATTTGTGAAGAAAGATATTGTGAGGTAACCGGCATGCCTCAGAGATATTTCTCGGCACCAGTTAGTTACTAACAATACGAAAAACAAGTAATAATTTGGGATATGGTTTTTAGTCTTTTTGTCCGTATAAAGAGAGAGAGCGTCTAGAGTTCCGGACTCTACATTATAATCTAGGCAAGACGTTCTTCTTTCAATCAATACATACTGTAGTTTTGGGTCAGCTAGCGTGATTATAGAGAAAAGCCATCTAAGTATTTTTTTTTGTATCTTGTAGAGGAGAGAAGTTAAAACTATACTAAAACAAATATCTTTAATGAATAAACTCTCGTAGTTCGCTGTTCGTTATAGCGCCTCTGGAGATATAATTTATTATAATAAACACATATTCCCCAGTTATAAATGTTATAATACACTAATGAAATATCTCCATATAGAAGTAATGGCTGAGTGAAATGTATTTAATACGCAGTTGGCACACATGCGAATAATTTATAGTTGTGGTAGCGTCCGCACCCAGCACTTAGTCACATGTCAGATGCATTTGATGCGTCGCACTATTCACTGGTCGCGTTTATCGACTCGCATCCATCGTCAGATTAGCCAGCCGCTCGCCGCGCGCCGTACCCGCAGATCAGTTAAAGTTCTAAACAGACGACTCGAATACATTATGTTCTGATATTCAAAAGACCCATTTGTTTGAAGCTTCTTTACGCTCCAAGACATCCGTCCTCGAGTGAATTGTGGGGAACGAAGAAAAACTCTCGAGTTCGATGCATTTACATTATCGTCTTTACTTTTGGCTTGTCATATGCGGCCCCAGGTGACGGATCCGTCGCTCGTCGCTCGGCGCGAAGGGTTTTATGATTGTTGAGTACATGTATAATGAATGGTTTACTTTAGAATTTAGGAAGATCGATCGTTACCGCGATCTACTCACGCGTTTTTATGTCTTGTCTTTATTCTTTTTTCTTTGTGTGTTACTGGAAGTTATTAAACGGATATTATTTTAGTAACTTCATTCAAGGTGTTAGGGATTAGGGACCCAAGGTTCTTAGATTGTATAACATAAGTTTTAGTTGAAGAGTGACCTTGTCAAATATAAGCTAAGGGAATTAGAAGTTTGTCGACAAGTGTCTATGAATACACATGTAGGCCGCCCCCGCATCTGACACGCTACGTGAGCTTCTGTTGAACAATTGAGCCAAAAAACTTATCGCCTTTTTCCACAGTAAGCATAATGTTGATATTACTCAATGTAGTAGAACTTGAACTACCTTTAGGCAAACCGTAGAATGTTGGTCCTAGGTGTCCATAAGTACTGCACCGTGCAGTGGTTATGGCCACCGATGAACTTTCTTTGGTCAGGAACAACTTGCGGGCCGCGGGAAAGTACGAAATCACGGGAAAGTCCGAAAGGGTGGCGATACCATGGCCCCTGGCAACATACAGGCAATACTGAAGGAACACGGGTAGGTCTTAGTCAGCAAGAGTCTGACACGCCCTCCCGCTCCGACCAGAGCGGGAGAAGTTATTTGACAATGTACCTACCACCCAAAAAAAAAAAAATGGTCCCGGACAACAGATCCAGTGACTTAACAAATATTTGTTCAAATTATATCACAAATGATATACGTATGCCTGACTACTGCCTGAGGTTGATGCTCCAAAAAAAAAACTAATCAAATTAACTTCTTTTAATTTTATCATGTTTAGATATCGATACCCATCACATCTGCGGAGTTTCGCTAGTTAATTTCATTTGATCCCGGATAACGTATATGGTAAAACGTTTATGATACTTAACGTAAACTAGCTGAACCCCGCGGTTTCACCCGCGTAAGTCTCGATCCCGTGGGAATATCGGGATAAAAAGTATCTTATGTCCTAATCCAGGTCATGGTCTACCCATGAGCCAAATTTAATCCAAATCCGTTCAGCCATTTTACCATGAAAACGTAACAAACAAATAAACTCACTTTCGCATTTATAATATTAGTTTAGGATTGCACCAAAATTAAATTTTTATTGTTTTATTTGTTACAGACGGTGAAGATGCAGACCCTAATGAAACGAAAGAAGAACTCTACGAGAGGGAAGATGTGGCAGGTGAGAATTGTATAATACTGTCTGTCATTACTCCAGCCTTATTTATAGAGCACAAGATAGGTAAACGGTGAATAAATTATCTCAAACTTTTCAGAGTTAAGATAAGAGTACACTATTTAATATCGTAGAGACCTCTGAGCGAGGCTCATTATGTCTAAATCTCATTGAAATTCATAAGGAGGCTACTAAAATAACGAGCAACCCCAGGCATCGCCCACGCGGCCGATGCGTTTTTACTGCGGTTTAATGCTCTTTTTACAACTTCGTCAAAGGGTGTGCTGTGTTGCGGTGCGGCTGAGATGCCGCCATGCCGAGCGACTCCGGCGCGCTGGTTTACGACTGCGTCCTCGCTTATCTCGCGCCATTCGCGATAAATCTCCACCCGGCTCCTTGGACCTCAAATATTTACATGCTAATTCGTAGCCAATTCTGCACCAGAGATTATAAATAAATTGGCCACCGCGCCCCATCATCGACCACCGCTACCTTCACTTTATCTTTCATGACTTAAGAAGTTTTTAAAACAGTGGGCCATACCGCGGCGTTGACGTTTTAATTTTATGCCACCCAGATAATTTAGCTTTTATGTTACCTAGTCGTAACAAAATCTTTGTAAGAGTTACTAGAGTTATAAACTTTGTATTTCCCGCTCCTACTTATCATCGCGGAAAATATAAAATAAGCAGTCTTTTAAATTACTTTTTACAATGGGTGTTTAAAAAATGTTATTAGAAAATATGTAACCACCATTTATTTAGAGACAAACAAACAAAAGGATGTTTTCGTTTACGGAAACTATGACGTACCTACTATGCATATGTTTTGTTGTATGTAAGACATCAGGTAAAACAATCGAATAATAAGAAAGTTACATGTGACAAACAATAGGCACTTCCTCTAAGGCACCCTAAGAATAATAAATACTACTCATTGTTTAAATTTATTGCTAGTCCTTTATTGCATGTTGCGGAAGGACAAATGCGATGGCGCAGGAACAAACGGCTGTAGGACGCTTTGTTTCGCTACAAGTCTTGAACTATCTGCGGTAGTATCGGAAAATGAGTAATTTTTCCCAGTGAGTGGTTCCCGGTGTCGCAGTCGTTGTTAGGCCAACACTCGTGTTGCGCAAATGTATTCTCTGCGGGGGTGAGTGGTGGCGCGCGGGGTGCGGGGGGCGAGCGCGCGGGGGCGCCGCCGCTGAGCCCGAAGTTGGGCGCGCGGGCTCGCTCCCGTGGGACTCCGCCGCAGGGACCGCACTCCACTCCAACGTATTTCTGACTTTCCAATATTTACCCGGGAATTTAAAAACCTCTGTAATGACTGGAATGATGAGACTAAGAGCAAAATACACCTCTCATATCTTAACAGAATGATTCCAGTGATGCCCTTTCAACAGGTCAATTTCGGAGTATCCAACCGACAAAGATCGTATCGTCCAAATATGTCAATTAAATCCTAAACATTGTGAAGTTATTCTGTCAACTTAGACGGTCAACAATGCGCGCTATGCTTGTCGGGTGTACTACGGTGTCTCGACCGGCATGTGGCTAATTAAATGCCGATGTTCGACATCGGGGGTGCATTCGGAATTCCAGGCGGCGCCGAGGCGCGTGCCGGCGACACCGCGCCGCGTGCCACGCTGCCGTTGCGTCAACAATCCCGAATTGTTCACGAAGTTGGACCCGAATTCTAACCATATTGTCATTAACTTGTTATGTAACAATCCAATCGAGTTGAAACAAAAGCAAAGCTACTGCATATCACGCAATTATTATTTTCAAGTATTTGAAAAAACTGACAAAGTAATGTTGGAACACGCAATAAATACCACTTGAAGTAATTTTGAAATTCTTGGAAAAGCTTATAACAATAATAAAAAAAGGAAAACCGTTCATCAACAATCAACATTTTTTCATTAAACTGTAAAAAATATAAAAGTATATCTATGATTGGAGTGCGGCTCTGCATGATCCCAGGTGGCGCGGCCGCAGCGTTTGGAATTATCACATAGTGGAGGAGCGGGCGGGCGCGGGGGGTGCGGGAGGGGGCCCGATACATTCGTCACAGGCCCAGCAGCCATTAGGCATTTAGATATTATCAACAGCCACGAGGGGATGACCCGCGACCTGAGCCCGTTGTTTCAATGCTTAATTACTAAAAGTGTTTGTTGTTTACACAGGGGACAAGATTTTAATCCACATCGTGGATATCGTTTCGTCATCGCCAAGTTTGCTACTTTGTTCTGTTTTGCTGATACAAAGGCGTTCATCGTTTACGTCTGTTACTTGTCTGAGCTCCCCTCGCCCAGCGGGTCCCAGGTGACGTTCTCCGGCCACACTTCCTTCCGTCTCCTGGGAGTACTCCTCGACCCGGCCACGCACACACTCACGTTCTGCACTTGTATGAAACGTTACACAAGGTTGTAAATACTTATATATTTTTTTACTGGTTTTATCATCGTTATTTTAGCTACGACTAAACCTCCTTATTACTTTACCTACACAAGTGAAAATCCAAAACATCTCGATACGGGAACTTCGTACTTACTTCTTGCTTCGGAGAGTCATGAAAAGTGGAAACTTTGATAGTTATCATGGAGCTGTAATTAAACATCCATATGAAGTAACTATAACTAAGCAAAAGTTGAGTTCTCTTGTACGTTTCTAATTAGCAATTAAACACAGTTTAGTCTGTGGTGTATTGTGTAGTGTATTTTGCGTTGCGCGATGTAGTCGGTGGCGCGATGGCGGCTCGGATCGTGATTAATGCAGCCTCCCGGGGCAGACGAACTGATTGCCGTTCTACCTCCCCCGAGCACCACTACACATACCTATATTTCAGTTTAATTATAAAAATATTTTGAGAAATCTCCCCATTTATGAAACAGACTACATTAAGGGTTACGAGCATGGTTACCACACTTTGAGAGACTACAAGATATTTTATTTAGCAGGTTGAAACGATGTTGATGCCGCGTCTTAGCCGTAGTTTCTCTGTTTGTTTGTAGTTTCCAAATTAGAAACAAACAAAAAATATCGAACATGTAATTGGGAAAACGTATCAATGTCCAATGCCCGTGAAACTAAAAGTTTAAATGGTAATGCATTCTGCGGACAAACACCTGTTAGAAAAACTTTTAATGATATACTATCACGGCGAACAAAGTTGTTTTCGCATGTAAGTATCGCACGTGCCAACATTCCATCAATTTAAAAACCCAACTTTTATTACATTATACAACATTATTGTTTTATTGCCATCAACAACGTTTACAATTTACATAATAAACGATGAACCCGGGCCTCTCACTTACTCTGCTTTAACGTAACATTTCAGAAATTACGTAAACATAAGAACGTAAGAACCTAGCTTGAGCACTGTAGTGTGCGCTTTGTTATTTTTATTCAGTGCTACGTGAAAAAGTTTTCTCTTGAGAGGCATATCGGCATCAGTCCGCGGCGTTACCGGAATAACACCTTCAGTCTGAATGGCTACGCGAAAGGTAGGGTGTCTCTGGGGGGCCCTATGCTCAAGGCGGCAGAAAATTAACGTGCCCCCGTGGGAAATCTAGCGCCAGCCTTAGAGCCCGGCCGCCTGCCGCGCCCACTCCACCGGGATGTATTTAATATCTTGCGCTCACGGTGACGACTAACCACGGCCACAGACACCTGGCACTAACACTCTTACTACTAACTGCGACTGTTACTGGCATTTACATTTGTATGTTTTTTATTTTTTTTGTAAAAAAGCTAATCATGTACAATAGTGAAATAACCATAGATATTATTTATATTTCTATGGAAATAACAAATAAATCCTCCTTATTGTCCATAAATAAATGTTTTAGTATGATTCATGATGTAAACAATACGATTTGAATATGTCAAAGGTTAATTAGGTTACCGGGCACGTTGCTAGGAGGTTCCTATAACAATGAACCCGGTTATCCGGTAAGTAGGAGCCCTTTGAAGCCATTGAGTGGATAAGTTTGAGACGATTGCCGATGCGATCGGATTAAAATCCTCATGATTGATTTAACTTCTACTTTATATGAAAGAACATAGCATCAGGCCTGTATTCCCCCAAAGGTTAGGCAGAGATGTGACAAACACTCACTGGTTCATACATTTTCACATCATCATAGTAAGAATTCTTTAAATTAATATTATTCGTACCAAACATCGCGTTTCCTCAATAAGTAGTACTGTAAGCAGCACCATTAAAATCACTGGGATCGCAAACCCTTACCTCGGTTTACAAATCTTGTACCGTTCAATGACTTGGATGATATGGCTCCCCCTGCATACTATGCCGGCGGCATGGCCGCCGGCTTTTGCCGCGCGGCACACACCCCCGGCTTTTGCGCCTTCATTTTCTTTGCGAGCATTTGTGCGGCAGGGCCGGGCGCGCCGTGGCTTGCCCGGCGGCTGGGCCGGCGGCCATGCCGCCGGCATAGTGTACAGGAGCTATTATGCTGTAATGTGCATGTTTAATTAAAAACAAAAGTACTTTCCAATGTCTACATTAGTAAATAACTGCAAGTAAGCCCGTGGCTATGACTTCATGATGCCTCCAATACGCCGCTTAGGTACTGCCCGTAGTAAATGAATGTGTAAAACATTAATTAAACCATGCTCCAATCAACCTCAAGACACAATATACTCGTAATAAGCTAATCGATCAATTACTGGCAGCGTGGGGACACTTAGCGCAAGTTACACTCTCACGCAGATTAATTTAGCATCGGCAAGGAGACTGCGTCCCGCACGGCCTTACTAATTCAGAAGATCCAATCGCGGCGGTGAGCGGCGCCTCTGCACATTAATGTTGCAAGCACCCCCGTGCTCCTCTATTATCTACTTACTTAGCTGACGTACAACTGTTAGTCATTATACTTATACTTTCATTTCATTTAACTTATGAATCATGTTGTGTGTTAAACGTTATTTTAATTTTGATTGTGTTTGATTTGACCAAATCTAGTGTAGCGTAGCGACCTTCGTAGCAAATTGCTACGAGATAATTTCGTAGACTCCCAATAATAGTTTTATCGTAGCTGTTTAATTTCGATTTCATGTTTGTTAATATACACGAAATATTGCAGATACTTATGTTAATTAGGAGCTAGGCATTTGTTTGTATCTCATGACATGTTATGGAAGCGCTGACTTTGTCTACGTTCTACGAGCTTGCTACGCTTTTCGTAACCGTTTGAACAAATAGTGAATGATTTTTTTGCTGGAATGTAGAAGATTATGCGTTACTTTGCTTTTGGGTTACCTAATTGTAGTCATGTTTAATCCTTATATTATCAAAGCATATTTTTGTTTTCATTCAGTGGGTTCGAATTTACGCGTAGTTGGTCACGGGGGTTCACCTGTCTATACAAGATGTTATAATAACCAGTCTATTATTGTCCCACTGCAGGACAAATACCTCTTATATAGAGAAGGCACGAGCATTGATCACCACGCTTGCGACGATTTCAGACTTATATGAACAATAACTCCAGGTATCCTCACGATGTATTTCCTTCAGCGATGTTAGTAATCTCCAAGATAAACTCAGAAAGACATTTTTTTTTTTTTTTATCGTAAAAAATAAAAATATTGAAAGTTATTAAGCTCGTAGAGAGTGGCTGGCTAGGTTGATAATTACTTTTATGCGATACAAGAAACTTTCTGCATATTTCGAGTGAGTATTTTGTTCATCGGTCCTTGGCCTCTGGCCCCGTGAGAAGGCGGTCATCGTGTAAGCGGCTGCATATCTCGGCTGTAACGAAGTCCCCCGGGCCGACAGACCCCCGGGGATGACCGGACTGTCTTCCTTTATGTTACATACATCATTTGTACAGTACTGTGTGTGTTTGTTTGTGTAGTGTGGCTGGGAAAGGAAGTTTCCATATTGGACAGTGATAATTGAAATTTTAAGTAATTTTGTTAATTTAAGATTGATGTTTTTCTTCCTATTGCGGAGGATAAAATTGTATTTAAAACATCGTGAGAAATGTGCTATTAGTAAAAAGAACAATAGCAAATCAACCTAACGGGCTTAGACTAGAAAATTCTTATAAAACGTAACTTGATAATGTATAAGTCATTTAAATTTCATTTGCTCACTTATTTGTAACTTAGTACTTACGGCATTCAATACTTATATTTTTTAAAGTACGCACAATAAAGTTATTACGCAAAGTGTTTTTTGGGTTCATGTGGTATATTAATAGATAATCTGCGGTATTTAAAAAAAAATCACTTTAAATAATGTGGAGAACTGATAAAAACAAAATAGTGTAAAATAACACAAAACCGCACAGAGCCCACAGTCGACGCCAAAATTATAAAAGAAAAATGACAATCTTTTGTTTAATTTTAATTGTCGAAAACAGGGAGGCCATGTTATCGATAAATTTACGTCAGCCGATTTTTAAAAGTAAAATCATGTTTTAAATTAATAAATTGGCTTTATTAAAACTCTTTACTTATCAGCAACATCAAATTCTGCTAATGGCTTATATTTTAAATAAATACCATGAGTTTATACAGTTGATGTGTTGGAGGAGCTCGTGGCTAAGTAACAACAGCCGCAGTGGTCGATCCATCAGGTTAAGCTACGCTTGCCGGGGTTGGTCAGTGGATGGGTGACCATCTTTACATACCGAGAATCCTCCGTGCCTCGGAAAGCACGTTAAGCCGTTGGTCCCGGCTGTCATTCGTGGATCTTTGATAGTCGTTACGAGTCGTCAGAAGCCCGAAAGTCTGACACCAGTCTTACCATGGGGTATCGTATTACCCAGTTACTGGGTTGTGGAGGTCAGACAGGCAGTCGCTCCATGTAAAATACTGGTATTCAGTTGCATCCGGTTAGACTGGAAGCCGACCCCAACATAGTTGGGAAAAGGCTAGGCAGATTGATTGAGTTTATACAGTTGATATTGCCTGCGATTTCATTCCGATTTTGAACTAAAATCGACTAAGACTTTAGAAAGAGTATGGACATTTCTATGGACGTAAAAATTACGAATGCGTTGTGAAATAAGATAATTATATTATCCTGCATTCTGATGAGCAAAAGTTGGGTATTTGAAGAGAAGAGACGTATGAATAAATTAATGATATCCAATGATTACTTTAACAATGTACTTCATTTTGGTAATAGTCTCATCACGGTAACAAATTATTTTTTTTCCTAGTCCAAAATGACTAAATTATTCTTCAAGAAAGTGAAAAAGTGGATAAAGACGCAATATTTTATTAAAGAAAAACCCAGTGACTTATTAAGTACTTATATGCTGGAACTTGTAAGTTTCTCTAGATTTCGGTAAGTAAAAACGTATCGCAAAAGTACAGCAAACAATGTGCATGTACTGTAAACCAACACAAAATACTTACACATATCTACAGCAAAATATTCAAAAAGGACTCCCAAACTACAAAATTAGACTGAAAGTTTAAACTGGATCACCCAGCCGAATTTAAAACAGAGGTAAAGTGTCTCGGTTAGGGAACCGAGTCCGACTCGATACGGCGGCAAAGTGGATTAGAGCCTTCGACCGCGGCCCGTGGCCCGACCGCGCCTCCGGCACACACCAACTTCATGCGGTTATCGCTCCCTAACTGAAACCAAATCTTTTTTAAACTTTCATAACACCCACGGTTTACTTTTGAAAGTTTCTTTGGTGGTATGAAAGGTGTAAGGCACATTTATGATAGAAACAATATTTATTCATCTTACAAATGTTCAAGTTCTCGTTAAGATTGTTTTTTTCTCTTCTTTGCAATTCAAATCAATTCAATATTGTTTCAGATGTGGCGGATATTAAATCGGAGAGCATGGACAGTTTCGAGTCAGGTAAGTTTAAAGTGCTCAACATAATTTAACTCCGCTATAATGTAAAAGTACGCAAACTCATAATAAACGTGTCGTAAGAATAAAATTTAACTTACAAGACAACTACGGAATGGCGCTCCCATATTAATATTTGAATAGAGAAGTGTAAAAAAGTGTTGAAGTCGGAGGTGATAGGGCCGGCCGCGGCGTTAACGGAGCCCTGGAGGGCCTTTGCCGAAGTCCCCGCTTCGCAATACAGCCGAAAAGATAAAATGAACATAAAGTTGAGGAGCAGATACTCTCGCTCAGAGGAATCGTAGTTTCCCTCCTGGCGACACTAAACCGGCTACGGCTAGGAAGTACTCGCGACACGCAGTTTGCGGAAGCGGCGCCTTTATGTGCGCAGCCAGGCTTGGAATCTTTCTCATTTATATGTCGCGGTAAGTGTTTAGCGTTGAGCAACTTGTATAATTGTTTTATAGGAATCTAGATAAGGTGAGTAGGTACCCGTTTTTCAAGTAGTAAGGAATTAAAATATATTCTGTAAAACTGAAGTAGGTGAATATTTACATACCTACTCATAAATATAATTCCATTCGCGCCTGGCATTGCCATTTTATATTCTGAATTCAACAAAAATTACCAAACGAAATAATCATAAAAATGCGGCATGGAAAATGGCTTCAGCGACAAGAAAATCAAAACTCATGCAGTTATTCTGGCTATTTTAAAATAGGTCTAAAAGGGGAGTCGAACTAAGAGCAAATACAGTTCTAACGGAAAATGTGGAAGCTAAAATTGCATTGCGGACAGTGACCGTTCCGAACTTACAATTAAAACGGACGCCTGAAATTGTGTACACCGTTCGTCACTTAGTTCACGATGAATGGGGGACCACTCGCGACCGCGGCCACGTAGAACTCTTATCATAGATGACGATTTATTTTCATAAGCTGTTCGTTTTTTAAATGGTACGATTTTAAGTAGCAGCGAAAACCTATTATTTGAAAAACAAAATTGGTCACTATTTAAATGACATGATTGTGTCGTAACCATAATGTAGTTCGCGAGTTTGTGATTTTGGTAATTATTAGGCGTGCGCTGTTTTTGATAAAGTACTTACCTCTTTTTCGATAATATAAAATTCAAGTTTCAAGAGAGACAGAAATAATGAACCTTTTCATTATATGCCTGACTGTATTCTAAACTAGCGTTTCATAGAAATTATTAATACCTATCAATAAACCTAAACACCTCCATGTTTATATTAACAATATTAGCATGTTTTGCATTCTTGATACAGTTAGTATCATCAATAAATCACTAGGTAAACCTTAATCGCTTCAATTAACCAATCAAAGTCTGTTTGACGTTTCACAGGAGTTATAACTGGCCACTATAATAAAGCAATTTTCGGTTTAAATAAAGCGACAGCACGACTTTTAGCCATGGATAGTAACACGACTCTGCAATCAGGTGCAGTTTAAAATGTGCATTTGCGATGTGGAGTGGTGCAGCGGGCGCAGGGCGCGGACAGAAATGCATTTTCAATAATTGAGGGTCAGACGGGGAGGTGGGGGCGCATTAAAATGCTCACAGCTAAACTTTCCGATCGTCACTGAATCGCGACATCAGCCGCGCTGGATTTATCGGCTAATGGACCCACCAACAATGATAAAGTGGCAACGTGGCAACTAAATCATACTTACCCTAATATTCTGGTGTCTTCTTCATTATGTGTTGTCTTTGACAGTTTGTGAATAGGTTACAAAAGTTGGTAAGATTAACAATGCAGTGGGAATGCTAATTAAAGCAATTACACTTTAGCATAGCTAATCTTATTTGCCTTAAGTTTTTCCTTTCCTGAACTGGCGTAGCACGAGTTTCCACAACTTTTCTACGGACTTTTGCAGCTTCAGAATGTGTGACGTCAGACGTGACGGACACGAAACAGAAACCAGAAAATTTGTAATTAAGCGAACTGAGTCGCAATTTGTAGTTACGAATACGTACAGTGCCAGGGTTTTCATTGTGAGACATCTAATTAACAACCTCATTATGTTTAGGTGGGCCTGTGCCGGTTAGTGCCAGGCGATTTGAATCTGGATATGGCGACATTTAGTTTACATGTTCTATTGTAGAGAATGTTACGCTTAGTAGCCACAATAACACTACACTTTCTCCCCAGATCATCTATTTCACTTTACAAAAAATAAAGGAGACAAACAAAAAGAAGTTTCCCTCGGTTATTTTGTCGGGGAGAGCACGTAGGCGCGCACCTCATCTGCGGCGCTCCCGGTGCGGCGATAAAATTTAAAATTCAAGGCCGCGTTAACGAACCGGCCTCGCGAAGAAATAGATATTCAAATGTGAGAAGATCCCATATTAACATTTATGGCAAGTTTGCGGGGACGAGACAAAGGCGAGGCGAGTGGCGGCCCCCGCGGAACTCGCCTCGCGCCGCAGCCCTCCGACTGCTATGCATATCTCTACAATATGCAGTGACCGTTGTACCAGCCTGCCGACTTGGGATACCTTTTATCTCCAATTTCAGTAACAACTCTCTTAATAGTAATTCTTGCCTGAAGTTTGGGATATGGTTAAGAATTTTATATGATATTTACTTTTATTAAGTAGTACTAAAGTTGACGCTGTTCATGGAATATTATAATCTAACGTCAGACGAATATATGATGCACCGAGATCATGCCACCTGTAAACATAAGAATAAATAACATCAGCTTGCAGTTTTTCTGGACTATGGTCCTCAAAACTTTCTCGCACGAACTGGTCGTAGGCACCTTATTTCCCACAATTGTGCAATGAAGATCCAAATAATTAACCAATACCCTAATTGCGTAATACACGATCAATCAGAATCTGAATCGTTTTGAAACAGATTGCCAATCCATTGCTTCATAAGTTCGAAATCAAATCTGCTCAACAACGGTTAACGCAATGAATGTTGTTGAACTGTCAAAATTAAACAGATTAGTCGTAATCGCTTACGAAAATATTTCACGTAATTAGATTTGGGTGCATTCATAAAAGTGGCAATTAATAATTGTCTTCGGTCCAACGTTTTAACCTCTCCCTCTCCCGAAAGTCATTAAATTTTCCACCTCGTTAACAACAACAAGTCGAAGCTAAGTTCTTAAGATCGAAGAACAAGTGAAGGTGAACACTAAACCTTTGTGTTCCCTATTCGAGCTAAAGACAAATAAAAGTTAGGAAGAAAACAAATCAAAATCCCAATTTTGTTGGCTGCATTATTTATGTGATATTGCCTGGCACTGTCAACGTTCCCCTTTTCTTTGCTTTGAACTTGTGGTCGTTGTAATTCACACTTTCACAACTTTTGCTATCAATACAAAAATAACGCGAGGTGTTGTTTGGTTTATTCCAAAGGATCCAGTGTTTGGAATTGTGAGAAGGTTATAAAATATTAATATAATAGATTTACGAAGGCCGTGCTTCTCTAAGAAAATAAAATCGGAGCGGCATTTTCAGTCAGCGATGGCTGTTAGTCGGCTGCGGCACACACGTTTCTTATTAATATCAGGCGGTTGGAATGGCCGAAGACGTCCCCAGCGCCCGCTCTCTCCCAAATAAAATTGCCGCTATCTAAACAAAGAGCCCTAATTATTCGGCCGTGGCGGGCGGGGTCGCTCTCTTATGGGTGTTCTGGGGCCCATTTCGCTTCTCGTATAGGGCCCCGGGGAGCAGCGGGCGCCGCCTAGCCAATCGCCGGATGGAGGAGCGAGCGATCCGCAACCTTTTTATATGCGATATCGGCGTTGGCGCCGGACCCCCCGCCACCCCGCGCCCCGATCTCGGGGAATTAAAAGTTGGAAGGCTCACATCTGATAACCCAAACACACACATTACACCGGATCGCCAATCTCGATAAGCCCCCTCCACAATTTATTAGCGGCTCTGACGAGTTGTTTTCGACTCTTATCTCATTAACCGTATAAAACAGATGAAAACGGTATTGTGATATGGCAAATATACAGAAAACAAAATAATTGTCACATTCTTCTTGTGCACCCTTTGTGTTTACATTTCCCATTTCTTGTGAAAACGTACCACATCTGTTACTTCCTACTCTCTCTAAGCTCCCCCCCCAACTGCACCTCATGGCTGTTCATCATACGTGCATGCCTAAGTATTATCTAATATTTATACCGAAAACATAAAGGACGGTTATAAAAGCCTTGGCGATACCGGTCGTATGACTCAATATATATTTTAATTTGCACCCGATTTTATTTTGAGACAATAAATTGGATATAAAGGGTTTCCGAGCGGTTTCTACCTCCGGGATCATTGTCTTCACCCTACGCCTTTGCAGCGATTCTTTTGTGTAGGAATTATGAAATAAAAAGGCGATATCGTATGTCGGTGGTAAGAGGTGCGGCGGTGCCGTGCTGCGCGGTGCGGTGCGGTGCGGCGTGGGCGACGCGCGGCCGACATACGACACCTCGCGCGGCTGCTCGTCATTGTGCACCACCATTCACCCGCTGCCGACGGCGAGTATTCGATTGCAATGTTTTAAGCATTCGATTGCCCTCGCCATTAATAAAAGGTTCCCAAGAAGTACGTACAAAATAATTTTTTTTTCGCGTTTTATAGTCTTTCAAGCGGGCGCGGCGAAGGGTACGCTTATTGTTTCTATGGTGAATTGCGCGGATGAATGGGTCCCGGGCATTTGTGCGTTCGGTGCTTAGAGATCGGAGGAAGATAATATGGCGCAGGCGGGTTCGGGCGGACCAGGCACGTCTGAGGTGGCAATAACAAACCTCCTTCTGTACATTTAAATTAAGTATAATTAAATAGGTAACACGTTTACCTTTGAGCTCGATCACCTGAATTCTGTATTCGTTTTGTAATTGCACTATTAATAGTTTATGCTCAGTTGCTGATAAGATATTTGTTTATCCTAGCAGCAATAAGTCTAGGTATTTCAACCTATTTTAAGCTAAAACATAAATAAACAGAAGTCTATCAGCTTGTGTGATAGGTTATCAGTAATTCACCTAGAATTTATGCAGACATGGAGGAGACGTTATCTCTGAATCTTTGTTGCTTGTGGCGTCTCGCATGTCGATGACCACATTTACGGTCAGTGTATTTATGTATTAAAGGATAAAAAAAAACAAATATGTATCGTTCACAACCAATACTACAGAGGTCACCCCACGAATTTAATCTCATTGTTCAAACTGATCTTGTTTTTTTCCTTAGTTATGCGGGCCATAGACGTTCAAGTAATTTGATCAAACAGGGTGGTTCAAATTGTTTTACCAAATCGGCATGAATGTGTGTGGGAAAATTTGATAAAAAATTAGTTTTCAAATGAGTTGTCAAATGGCATGAAGAAATATGATTTTTCGTATTTCTATTTGATCAAACTGTTTGATCAAATTACTTGAACGGTTATGGCCCGTATAAGATCTCATAGGTACATAATGCGAGTCAGTTTTTTTGATTAGGTACTCAATAATGATATCCTGCGGCGCCCTGAAGATGACGGGTCCTACTGACGGCTCGATATACTAAGTATAAATGTGGAGATCCATGTCCAGCAGATGACGCTTCTCAAATAAGTTTTTATTCTGAATATTCAATACTTACTTAACTTAAAATGTATTCTACGTTAACTGAATGCGGGAACCGTGAAAAGGGTTCTGCCGGTCAGAAGCACGCATCAGTAGGCGTTTGCTCCGCTCAGGTGTCGCGGGTACTCGTGAGAAGGGTGTCATACAGGACATAAGTTTGACAAAAATAGAATCTGCCTCAGATATGATGGAAAGCTTTTTTTTGCGACTTCTGGGTTTTCTAGAACTCTAACCTCAGTTTGTCGAGACGATTCTTTTAATCCTTAAACTCATTCATCTATTGGCATCATAAATTAAACTGGAGAATATACGATTTTCTTGCTGACTGTATCATTTTCGCAAAATCTGTGAATGCAGTTAATAATTACTCAAAATTTTAAGGACAGTCTCCAAGAAAGTTTTCGTGTAACGACAACGGTTGCGGTACCTGCCCTTATTTCTCCGTCTCAGAAATACTCCAATCCATCTATGTATTACTTATATGATTTCGAATTCAAACGTGGTAACAACAACTGCAGAATCAAAGCTAATATGTTGTTGTAGACATATTATATTACTGGCCGCAGTGTGTACTGATTTCCACACTGATGATGTTTTAGAGGCATTAGGAACAGGGTGTAACGTTCACTCATCCTCTACTGAAAAGGGAGGATCCTCCGACCAGACGGGTGTCGTGTCTGGCGGGCAACTGCCCGACTATTTTTATTTTTTTTATGTAGGGCATCTCGTAGCTGACCACTGAGGTCATGACTACTTAACTGGTCAATCGTGTGGCTGCCTTAAACTTCTACACTTAAAGCCTCCAGCCAGGGGGCCCGACGATTGATATCGGTTAGTCTTATATATGTCGTTCGCGCGGTAAACTCTAATTGCGCGATACAGGATTTGTGTGACGTCAGGTCTTTGATGCGTGATGTAGATGCCGCCACAATGCTGCCACCCATTCTCTTGACGTAGATACCTTTTGTAGCTATGTATGGTACCCATCATTTATTTCTCGCAGAATAAGAATTAGGAATTAGGTATATTTCGTATCTCCTAATGAGATTCCGAATTAATCCTCTCGAACTAAAATCAAACTAACGAAGGCGCTACTTCTCTTTGCCTCGGTGTTTGCAGAGAATTTCAGAAGCCTAATTTCTGTTCGCAAAAAATGGGTTTTAGTGTCAAAGCAATTTACTTGAATTGCTCTAGAAAACAACAAACATCTTTACTAAATACTCAAAGCAATTAACATCTATTTAGCTTTAATTCAGTCCAAATCATAAAAAATATTGATCCATTAGACATGCACAGTGCAGAGATAGTATGAGATATCAAGATTTATTGTCAGATAACTTGAGGTCGGTCTCGTGAGTAGTGATGTGCCGGTCGAGTGCCGGCTGGGCCAGCGGCGTCTCGGTTCAATTAAACTTCACCATGCTGTTGTTCACAGCACCACACAAACGCCCGCACCACCGACACCGGTCACCGTGCCGACTGTGTGCTATTTATTAATGTATCTCAAATTATTGGAGGTAAATATATAAAGTTGCGATATTTCTTATAAACGGCTATGTGAGCTTTTATTCACTTCTCTATCTCATCAGTCATGTGGTCGACGATAGACCACGCTTGCCTGACAAGTGAATATTTTCATTAGTGTGTAGTTAATTGATTAGACCACCAGAATAACATATTTTTTTGGTACAAGATTTAGGTCTAGGTATAATATCCAGCAATGATCTAAAAATCAAGTGCCGACCTAGAATGTAAGAAAAGTTTTTGCTTATAATATTTTACAGATTAAAATTTCATAAGTAACAGCACCGCTTCACCTAAAACATGTCATGGTAGCGAAAGAAGTAATATCTCAAGACACGCGGCTGCCTCTAGGGAGGTGGTCCAGGCGAGACGCAACAGCCTCCTTATCTATGCATGAGCAGCTCTGCAGCGTGTGAACATCACTGGCTCATGATTGTTTGTCCACCGCGCGCCGCCCAGCCAAGAAGTTAAATCGACAGCCTTCGGCCTCGAGGGAAACTCCGATATTGCGTCGACACTTGACACAGATGCACTTAACTATGCATGGACAGAGATGCCGGACTCCCGAAGTCCCGAATACGAAACCTTGCCAAAGTTTCACACTCAATTTTAAAGTTTATAATAATGATTTATTAAACAGCATAGAGCATAATATCATATTGTATGGTTATTTGAATATGATATGATTAGAAGAAAAGCTTCTGGACAAGTCATCGATAAATTAATTATTTTTTACTTTTTTACCTATATCAATGAACTAGAAGTTTATCGGAATTAACAAAAACAGATTTTTCTTATAACTTATGGCACCAAAGGCATGAAATCGTAGCAGACATCGATTTTCACCTTGACCGATCATTCGTTTGCGTGGGGCGATATTATTTGATCAAGAGCGGAACACCACTGCCGCTGATAATTCTACGAAAATTTGCTTGAGTGATCACAGCAGTATAATACGTAAAGGCAATAACTGTTGAGTAGCTAGAGTGAGTGACAATGGCGGCACGGCGGGGACGCAACTCGCCGGGGAAAGCGGCGGCGGCGTGGGAATCGCGAGGTCATGTCCGTGTTAGTCACATTACTATGAACCGCCAATTAATTTAAAAGAACTAATCAAAATTAAATACTTGGATTTCTGCAGATGAAATTAAAGATGTGCGTAGTATTTTATCAGTTATTTGATGCAAGGCGCGTGGCGCGCGGCGGCGGCGACGTGTAGCAAAGCTCGGCGATGATATCTGCGGGCCCGTGGCTCCTTCATCTCGCCGCGGCCTACCGCCGCCGGCCGCCGCCGCACAACACTCGTGGATCTTGCCACTTCACTAACTGAATTTACTTGATGATAATCGCTTTATTTAAATCGTATTGCGTTATCTTTATTGTTACGTATAGCTACGTGGAATTACTAATCGCTATTTGCATATCTTTGTATTAGAATAAAAAGTTTATGGCCAGAAAGTTTTGTGAACACTTAATGCTAATAACATCATTCGCATTCAAAAGAATGTTATTTGTAGCGCGCTCTGTCGACGAGAGGGAGAGAAGTGAAAACTGAGGGGTGGTTCTGAACAGGGTGGAGCTCTCGGAAACTCCAACACTGAATACTGACATCTACCGGAAAAGTATGGAATCAACTTACTAACAACTGACTTTCCTAGTGTCGAGGAAAAGTTTTGGGATTCGAACTTTTCGCCACTGGCTGGCGTCGCTAGTTAGAATGACAATGTTGTTTTTTAGTCAGTAGCTAGAAGTTATTGCATGCGCCTGTAATTATTTTGTTTAGAGAACTGAGAGTTCAAATCTTCTTTTTCTCGTGTCTTATAGAGCGTGTTCATGAAGAATATAGTTGTTATAGTTTTTCCGATATTTTGGGAAGATTACTTAGTTCAACGATGCGGTTGAAAATAAGATTTGCCTATAGGCAGACTGGCGTTATCGTTTTATTTTTCTCGTTTCCGATTCCAATACTAACACGCCTCAATGGCCACTAGTGCCACTGCAGCCATTTTGCGTTAATGTAGATTATGGTTACGGTCGCGTGGATTACAATATTTTGGTTGTATTACGAAACAAGCACCGATTTATTTGGAGGTCTTATTTAATCATTCCATAAAACATAATGGATAAAAAATAAACCTTCACATCTTTAAACCCAAAATAGCATTGCTCCTAATCAAGGTTTTGACAGCGGCTATCATCGACAAAATACAGTGATTATTTTACAAGCACCTTTAAACAAATTTGTGTTTTCAGAAAAGTTTTCGATAAGGTATAAATAATTTGTCTTTCCTGCATCCAGAGATATTTTGGAGAACTGTATAGGTACTCATACCTTTTCGCTAATTCATATGTTCATTCACGGAAAAGATAAGGTGTCCCACAAGGATCTATTCTAGGACCAGTGCTCTACACGTTACGTTGGAAAATTCAATAGTGACAAAAGTATCAAAATTATTATTAAAAATAATTAAATGCTTTAAGAAATGTGTATGGTAAACGCTTATCAAATCTAGGCTCTACCACTGACACAGATTTTCATACTGTTTAATTACGTGAAAATTACCTCGTCTAAATTAACGAACTATTTATATGCCTACTTAGGTAAGTCTACTTATTTGTCTGCAATACAGTTTTAATACTAAACAACTAACTTTGCAGTTTGCGTGATGTAGGTTCAAACAAAGTAGACCGTATTACATTCGTCCTGCTGATTTTTCAGAAATACAATCAAAGACTGTCAATGTTGTTAAAAGAATAATTGTAGTTATTCAAGCATAATTATATACTCGTAGGTATCATTAGAATAATGTAAAGCAGGATTCAGTTGTAGGACAAGATTAAGTAGAAAGAGTGTCTTGGGTTAACAACAGTAACTCTTGGGGTTACATCCTGAAAGCTCTTCTGATTTATAGTAAGAAAGCAAAAACAAAGAACAAAAATACATACAAAATATATTGTAATGATAAAATCTCTATTTGTCCGCAAGTAGAACTAATCCGAAACCTAGAGCAGCATTCAGTTTTAATGATATTAACATAACTTCGAAACATCCACAAATCACTAAAGCATTTATTTAGCGCTAAACCAATTTAAAACATCGTTCTATTTCTGTCAATCGTTTTAAGATCAGAGACAGAATTATGTAATAAATACGTTGAGCGCTAAATGGATTTAGTGATTTATGGTGCATGCGGGCCTGAAAGCAAAGAACAAAAATGCAAACAAAACATATTGTAGTGATAATCACTCTATTTGTCTGCAAGTATAGAACTAAACCTATAGAGCAACTTCTTTTCCATTGTTGCACCATTTCAGGGCCAATTTCACCAATGAAGCGGAACGCGATCAGCACACCTAAACCGCGTTCAAGAGTTATCAACTTATCAGTGTCAATATTCCACAACAATGATGACACAGAAAGCTCCTGAACGCGGCCTAGATGTGCTGATCGCGCTCAGTTTCGTTGGGGAAATTCACTCTTAATGATATTAAAATAACTTATGAAACATTTAAACTTTGTGGTTGTAATAGTTGCAGTAGGGCGTGGCGTGTTGGGCGTCGCGATGGGCGGACCGCGCCCCGCCCCCTGCACCCACGCGAGCACCCACCCAGCACCCATGCGCCTAACAAGCGTGCATGCACCCACTTGTATTCAAGTTGATTATATAATCTACTACACTGGCTCATTACTACACTAAGCCACTCGTGCCGGGCCAGTTCACTTTTAACCTTTTCTCGGCATTTGTGGTGACTGACAGATGACATAAGTGACAGCTGCTACCCTACTACTTGTGTTATGACAGTTTACATATCTATTATTATAGATACACTACATCACTCATTGAACTATTTTCATTCTGGTGAGGTCTTGTATTTACCTCCATACCATACTTTTCATAGAGCTTTTCTCTTTTCAATTGATCAACAACGGATTATTCTTATTAGCCATAACCTCTGCCACCACTAGATAGTGAGACAGAATGGTTGCAGTTTTGTCAATGTCCACCACTTGAGACTATGGACTATGACTTATTATTAATTAGTCATAGCTACTTATTTGTATTTTTTTTTTTTTTTGGCAGAATTATCTGTCCATTCACTGCTGTCTGTTACTCATGTATCACGTACAGGTATCGTACTGTTTACTAATACTTATGTTTATTAAGGACTATAGTCCTGTATAAATCTTTGCTCGAAATAAGACAATTATCTTTATTTAATTTTCAATACATTGTACGTTTCAACGTGTCAAAAAAAAATTTTTTTTTTTTTTGAAGTTTCAAGAAGTACAGTCGTCGTGGTGTAAAAAAAAGTATGAACACTATAATGGCAAGTTTAAAAAAAAAATTACGTAACTAATCAAGATTCCAAAATGGTATAATACTCTAGGAAAAAATGCCTACATCATTTTGATTGACACCGCTTAAGATATTTTGAACTACCATTGGTAGTTCAAAATATCCTAAAGGGTGTCAATTTCCGAAGGATTTCAATCTATGTTTTGTAATTTCCAAAAATTCATTGTTTTTTTTTTCATTATTTTTTCTTGGGTAGTGATGACCAGGTCCACCGTCTAGTGCCAGCTTATCGTTGAATTTTGGGACACGTTAAGGGGTGTCAATTTCCGAAGGATTTCAATCTATGTTTTGTAATTTCCAAAAATTATTTGTTTTTTTTTTTCATTACATTTTCTTAGGTAGTGATGACCAAGTCCACCGTTTAGTGCCAGCTTATCGTTGAATTTTGGGACACGTTGTATATGCTAATAAAAAACATTTAAATCCTAACTAATATTTTAAATTCTAAAGTGAGTTTGTTTGTTTCATAAGCTTTGACGCTTTATCGGCGGAACGGATTTGAAATTTGGACACATAAGTAGACCATGACCTAGATTAGGACATAAGATCCTTTTTATCCCGATATTCCCACGGGATCGAGACTTATGCGGGTGAAACCGCGGGGTGCAGTTAGTAAATATATAATAAAAACTTGTAGCCCATCGGCATCGGCAACTTGGACCCTCCAAGCTGCCGGTAGTCAGGGCTCTAGAGAGAGAGGAACCTACTTACTATGAGTGTCGTGTCCAGTGTCCAGGAGTACGTAAGGCTTAACTCAAGCCCTTGACCCACTCGAGCAATGAGAGCCTCCTTAGGTGGTGGTCGAAACTCTCCGCTATTAGGCCATTAAACGTAGCGATTATCGGTACAATGATTGCAGAATCCACGTCCTTCATTTCGACAACCTCATGTGCTAAGTCAAGATACTTGTTTTTTTTCTTTCTTAGCATTCACGAGATTCTGGTCATGAGGGACAGCGATGTCAACAGTCATTGCACGGCGCTCTCGTTGATTTATTACCACAATATCATGCTTATTGGTTACAATAGTCCTGTTACTGATGATAGATCAAGAACTGGGTCGGGTACCTGTAAAATGGTACTTCGGAATCCATAAGGTTGTACTGCATGGCAAGTTGCTGGTGGATAATCCTGGCCTCTAGATTGTGTCTGTGCAAGAACTCGCCTTTAGCAAGACGAGAACAACCGGAATCAATATGTCGGATTGATTCATCGGGACGGTGGTATGCCCGACAAATGTCAACCGTGCCTTCCATGACAATGTATTTTCGATAAATTAATCATCATGATAGGTTCATCCATAATCGCACAGGCAAAACCTTCGGCTTCTCCGAAGATTTCCCACGGAGGGCCCGGAGAAAGCGTCCGTGAATCTCTTCGCCTTGCCATACTTCCCTGCGATCGTTAGTACCTATCAAGTACTGCAGGTTTGCACCAGTTCTCTTTCGCCAAGGAAAGCGGGGTGTGACTGGCACTGCGACGAAAGATTGTATTAATATTAAAATGTTTTTTGAAGTTAAAAAATTATAATTAGGTATAATATTACAATTTTAAGTAGGTATTTACACCGTTACATGTAGTATACTCGTACATATACCTATTATTAAGTTAGCAATCAACACTGCACAAAATGACTCAATAACATTTTAAGTGAAATACATATATTCAATTTCGAAGTAATTTACGACAGTGTTAGTAATCATTGATATTAACTATGTTTATTCGGTTATGGTCGAAGCTCGTAGGTCGCTCTATAATGATGTCTAAAATGCGTGAAATGAACGGACGCTGGGCGACCACCCAAAAGTAGGATGCTCATCCGCTGGTAGTGTGGGACTGAACCACGTGACTCACGTGGTGAGAATCAAGGGTCAGCAAAAAGCATCCTAGTTTTTAATACGTCACAATTTTTATAAACTAATATCTATTCTAGGAGACCTTTGCCCAGCAGTGGGACAATACAGGTTAGCAAAAAAAAAAAAAAAAAAAAAAATATCTATTCATTGTGAACAGTTTTCTCATGCACTATATCTCGCATCATCATCTACAATACATTGTAACAGCGAATCAATTTTCACGACCTAGGCCAAATATTTTTTGATATTCGGATAGCTTATGACCTAAAAAGTGCCATAAAGAATATGAATAAAAGGGTATTCTGGTTCTAGTTAGCTACATTATAGGTAAATACAAGTGCCTGCACATGGAGGTCTCAAAATCGATTGGTTCTGTTGACCTTTTTCGTTGAAGTTAAAAATAACATAAAATAACTATGTGTTCATTTTGCGTCGTGCTAATTATATACTGCCCCTTACCTTGTATTACATTGCCTTAATATGGGCAAGTAAGCACCTCATAATGTTGCGGTTTTAACGAGCAACGTACCTAAGGTGTTGCGACATACGATCATCAAGTAGCATGGAGGAATTCGGAAAAGATTTTATGGGAACAGATAATTACAGAGTTTCGTGGTGCTGTGGCTAGCGTCAAACGCATCAGTCACGTTTCCATCGGCCACCGGCACAAAATCGCATTCACACCTTTATTAGGTACTCATCAAGTATCCTCATTGTGGTCAAGATTACGTTTCTTTATAGAAGATCATCTTATATTAAGTTATTTACTTTCCTAGCAACTTGCTTGAACACCAAACAGAATTTAAACTGTAGTAAACGTTAATAATTCACGCTTGAAGCAGTTAGAGGCGAAATTCTCGGAATGAGAGACTGGTTTTTAAAATGATTATGTCTTTGATTACATGAGACCATAATGGGTGTGAGTCACAGTTTGTGAGAACCTTAGCTGCGACCATATTACGTGTCGGTACTGTACCGAGACTTAGAGTCGTGGCCTACGAAATCTTATCAGTAATCAAACTGTTTTCTTGTGCTGAGGCTATAATATTAATAACATCAGAACTATATAAAAATAAGTGTAATTTTCAAATAAATTTCTTGCTTCGGAAAATTGGTTTCATCTAGGTAAATGACTTTTCAATAGCTCTATTAGACGATGTCCAAAATAATATGTTATCAAGTAGAATTTGGCTCTGTAACCGCACAGCCAGGTGGATGCGGTGCCAACAATCACGGAGCAGGTGATCGACTTAACGGCGCAGACGTCTTCATCGACGCGTGCGCAACTAATCTCCTTTCACCCCCAACTTATCGCCACTGTGAAACAATTTAAATGTAATCAGTTATCGGCTAGCTACCTATTATGTACTCTGTGTGGCAATCAAAGCCACTTCCGCACTTTTTTCTTAGCTATCACGCCTCACAGTTAAATGGATGGTGTTAAATTGAGTATTTTGTATCGGTGGCTTTTTACAGCTGTAGGTAATACGAATTTATTGTTGAAGGTTCTAGTCATTAGAGTAGCTGTAATCGATTAATTTAGTTTCGGATAACTACAAACTGATCGGCAAACATAAACATGTAATTAACGCAGAAGATTTTCATGATGTTTATATAATAGAGTTAGCTCGTACGTAGAATGTTTGACGTTTCGAGTCCTTTGTTTGTTATGTTATGGCTATTGTGCGTGTTAGTTTGCGGAGCTCGCTTCATCTTCGGCTCTCCGGCATTTCCTGCCAACTTCCAGTGCGGTGCTCCGTCTATTGTTGTTATTGTTTAGGCGCATTCGCTCATTGCTTCAGCCGGTTTTGAGATAGTTTATAGTTCGACATTCTATACAACGCACATCCGATTATTTGCAAACAACGGTGTAGGTACCTAAATCTCGGTAAGTTGTTATTGAGCAAATATCAGGTAGGTATCTTAGAAAAAAAGTTTGATGAGGCGTAGACATGAGCGCATAATTTCACGATATAACCACGTATTTTTTTATGTTCTTTTATATAATTCAGGCACTTAGTATAATTACAGCTTTCATTTAACCAAGTTAAAACTGTTATGCTAAAACTGCAAGTTTCACCTCGTCATTTGTTAAATTATGCTGTTAAACAATGGTGTACAATATAATAAATCAAGGGTGATTTACTGTGTTCTTGCACACAGTTAATAAATGAATGAAACGGCCCCAAGTCTCGTAAGAACAGTTAAAAGGCGGAAGTCCATCTAGTCGCGATCTCGAGTGGCGCGGCGGCGGGTACGGACCGGACAGCCGGACCACGGCCGGACGCACGGACCACTGCCGGCCAGTTACGAGGGCGATGCTTCCTGTACAACTCGCATAGGGCGTAATTCAAGTCCCTTTTATGCAAATAACTTTGGTCTTAGAAATTTCTAAGTTATTTTCCTACTGTGGCAATGGCCTTTCTTGCGCAGTCGATGAATTATTTTATGACGTCACGTTTGTTTTATAACGTTGGACATTTCTTCTTCTTCCATTTCGCGAATGAAACCCTTAATTTTCTAGTCAGAAAACATGGTTCATACCACCTTGATTGTTTTGGAGAACGGTATCAATTCGCTGTGATAGGTGTGTTAGTAGCGATCGGTGCGCACGGAGCGTGCAGTGCAGGTGTCGTCGCGACCGCAGCATCACCGCCACCTGCGCTTGCACAGCTCCGGAACTACGTGCCGATTCGCCTGTCGCACGCCCCTGCTATAGTAGCCCCGTCATCTAATACACATAAATTACCTTAAAAGAAGTTATTCTTTTGGTAAATCTTTACCAGTTACCGTTATAAAATAAGTTAAACTTATACATATTAGGTGGCTGCTACGTTGAACTTTCTACTTATATTTTCTTTAAAAAATCATGTCATAAACTGCAGTAATCGTCAGTCGGAGCGTGGTAATACAGAGGGTCGTGCACTAACACGGCATAGCTCACCAAAGGTTGTAAAAAGTCTTGCGACTCGGCGCGCCCGTGACAATTGACGATCACGAGCGCACCACGCCCGGACAGACAACTGTATTTTGTCGCAGATTAGTTATTGTCACTGCTGTGACAGTGAAGTAGACAGACTTTTCACAGACGGTCTATACTTACTCCTATTACAATAAAGCTGATTATTTCAAAGAAACACCTTTTGTTGTACATAATAAAACGCCACAAATGTTTACTTAAAAGCGTTAAAGATTGATTTCCCATTTGACTATAATTTTGTTTGTTGTGAGCTGCCTGAAGAAAAACTTTAAAAAGTTTCAGTATTATGCTTATAGATAATGGTACAGGAAATACTGGAAATAAAGGAAAAAATGCTACCAAGCAATTTCAAAGGGTCAAAGTTAATCTATTTTTAGTGCTCATTTTGATCTGGAATGTAATTTTAAAGCAGATATATTTTCATCGAGCTAAGTTGGTCACAGTAGTTTAGGGCGGCGAGGTGACCTCAGCGTAGTAGGCGCAGACGCCGCGCGGAACTGTCACCAAGCCGCGCATGCGTCTCGGTTCGTTCCACCGCGCTCACGCTCATGCCGCCCGACTAAACGTCTTGTTGCACTATTACTGCGGAACAGTTTCCCACGGAACACTACCTTATTTGTACCCAACACAAAAACGTTGCGGTAAAAAAATGACAGTTCCAGTCAAATCACAAAAAGCGTGGCATTTGGCAACATAATGATTCAAGTTTCTAATATTGCTTAGACCACTTACAAAAGTAATAGAAGTACGAAGTAAAAGGGCAGTAACCCAAACCGGCACGTCATTGATTGCTACCGGAATTGGAAGTGATTTGGGGTTCACGCCCAGACATGCTCACTAAATGTCTTCGGTTCAATGGAGAAATTAATGGACAAGAAGCGATTAAGTAAAGCGTTTAACCACCCCAATAAAGTGGTGTAAATATCAGCGACGGTCATGCGCATGATAGTTCGTACGTAGATATCACGCTCACGAGAAGCAGATACGAGATCGTGGCAGAGGCAGTTTACGATGGTAAAGGCGTGAAACGTAGCACTGAGTGGTATCGGTACGGAGATCACGCGTTACGGTCACGTATGCGTCACTCCCACGTCTTAATTGACCCATTTCGTGTGAGATGTAGCGCTCACAGAAAGCCGCGTCAGGGATACCATCGCCGCAGGACGTGACTCCGCCTATCGACGTAGGTACACACTACTCAACTGTCATTTCTAGATCCTCATTGCTACGCATTTGACAGCATGCCTGTCTATTGTTGTTTGCTTGAGGTAATTTATCATGTTATTGTCCTCGCTATGACATATCCCAGCACTAATTACTCTTGTTTTCTTAAAGGCAAGAGTCAACCTTGTCACCTTAGCTATTCTTACAGTGTAAATATGGGTTGTGTTGTAGCAAATTGCAAACATTTCTTACATCTTAGCTCGGTAAATCGCTACATCTCTTCCGTAGATGCATTTTATAATTATTTATTAATATTTAAAGTAAAGAAAAATGTGTGAATCCATGCAAGTAAAATGTCATAAGCGATGGTGGAGGATCACGAGGGCAACTTGATGATATCAAGGTGGTCACATTTTGTGGCCGCCAGTGTTTATTACTCATATTACACGCTCGTGTCGGAATCTCGACACTTTAGTTTTAACTTGTAGATTTCGTCACCCACAGATACGGATGCGAGATATTTTCAAAATTGCACCAAATTCTGTTGTCAGTTGCTTATCTGTCTTGATAGGTTTAAGATTCTAGCATTACCTAACACCAATTGGACCCTGTTAAGCAGAAAAGATCCACGCATAGTGTAATCCACGCATAGTGTAACTGCTACACCATGGCGGTGAAAATTTATAATAAATTACCGGAAAAAATAAGGAAAAATAATAACTTAGAATTTAATAGAACTTTAAACAATTGGCTTTGTGACAGATGTTTTTATTCAATAGATGATTATTAAAATTTTAAACAGACATGATGTATACCTTACTAATATATTGACGAATACTTATTTAAACTATAATTATTGACATTATTTATAAATCTAACAATAAATTGATGAACTGTCGTAATATATAATCTAATAAACGAATTTAATATATTTTATAATGTTAATGTGCCTAATTAATGTTATTATAGACTGTTTTTATTTTGAATGATGTGTTTGACTAATGACCTCGTAATTTCATGATAATTATTAAAGCATGTACCTACTAGTAAATATTTGCACGGCTGATAAGTCGAATATAGTGAGACTACAATTATTTTACCATGTTATTATGTAAGTACCTATATTCTGGCAAATAAATAAATTTCATTTCATTTCATTTCAATGAAACGTTGGTTGGATCTTTTCTGCATAACAGGGTCCAATTTTCAGTTTGTACGTATGTTGAAGCAGAGACAAATCAATGAATTAGTTGTTAATTTCAATAAACGAAGGGTGATTTGATTCTGCAGCACAGTTATTGTATGAACCATGGTATAATAATATACTTCGCCAGGTATGGCATTCCGAAACCCAGTGGTCACGTGGGCAACACAAGTCTACGTCATCACATCTGTGTTACTAGAAGTTTGTAATAATAACTCCCCAACCACCTTTATTACCTGTGCGAATCCGATAAAACAATGAGGTTTTAATTAACAATTACGTTGGTTTATGTTTATATTGAATTGTTTCGTTTGATTAGACACACGAAACGACAATTTAAAAGCTTTGGTTTCTGAAAATCTTTCTTTAATCGTGTTTTGTTGCATTGGAGTGGCAACTGGATAGTGACGTTAGCATGTGTTAATCCCGGAATGCCAGACCTTGTTTTATTGTATAAACTATGAACCCTTCAAACAAACACCTGAGCAAATTATGAACCCGTCACTTAATATAAATGTGGTTAGACCTCTAAAATAACATTTTTGCGTGTAAACAAACTAACTCTAAGCTAAACAAAGAATAAAAAAATACTCTAGTGTTGGGTGAAGTGGCATATCATGGGCGGACCACCCTGCCGTTGCTATCGCTCCGCAATCTTACCAAAAAACGTCACCCCCATCGATTTGTTTGTCCTGTGTGGCCTTCATTTTACGCTCCTCGATGACTGTGACACGATCCGAATTATCTCTCAAATAAACCGTGACTACCCTTTGTATTAAAATTAAGGGTTCAAGAAAGGAGAAGGAGGCCATTTTTTGGAGCTTTCTTTTATTAGGTACTTGATTATGGTCCGAAAAACTTTCACAGTTTTTTCTCGGATGAGCAGAGCATCTTTAATGTATTCAAAACTACTTATATAATCTTCCTATATTAAAAAAAATGTGTTTACTCATGATCCAATAAAAAATAATTCCTTTGACAATCGATGTTACCAATTTAAATGCTCCAAGAAAATGTAAAACATGAATGAAATCATTCGATCATCATTACGAAAGCTTTAACAAACGCTACTATAGAATTAGGCTCATGATAGAGTTGTACGAAAGGCGTATGACGCAAAAAGTGACGCAAGGGGAGAATAGGGACGTGCCTAATCCATCGGAATGACGGCTGTCCCGTTGATTTATTAGGACGTGAACAGACGTATGTCCCACTTCGTCGGGTCCCGGGAGACGCAGGTACGGACAAAAAATATTTGGGTGTATGTCTATATGGGTGTTTGTTGACAACGCACCGTCATGCTCGGAAATAAATGTTTAAATAGAGATGTAAAAAAATATTTTTTCAAATGTTTTGAGCGGTTATCGTGATGTCTACACAAATTGCCGTTTGTGGTTTTTTCATCATTTTAACTTTATTTAAGATATAAAAGTATTTTTACAAGTTCTGTAGTTTCCTATTTAGGAATATCTACCTAATCTAAGAAGATACGAAATTTCAACAATTTTGTTGTCAGTTGTGTAAACAAAGCATGAAAGTTTAATGATGCGATAGCGGATAGATTTCACGAGTCGTAGCGTCCAAATACAAATCAAGGGTTGAACATTAGAGTAAGTTCGGAAGAAGCAGGGGGCTCAGTCAGTTCGCTATCAAATATTCAAGATGCTCGTGTTTGCCGCGTTCACTCCGTATCAGTTGGGAATTTGGTAAATAACAGCATTAGCGTTATTGTACCTTTACTCCATGTTTTTCCTGTGAAAGGGTTTTAAAAAGGAATTATTATAATAAACCTTTTTTATTTTGATATCGGTTCATTATTATGCACCTAAGCTACATTATTAAATAGTCGTATTTTGTTCTTATTGGATACCTTCTTCAAAACACATGGGTATCAATTTAATTGCAGCCCTCAGCCTAAATGTTTTACCTTTTAGCGGCGCTTTACTAATCGACGAAACCCAATGACCCATTAAAAGATTTCATTGAAGCATAGAGTTTATCTTCTACGACGTAAGTAGGAAAAATAATCATGAACCACCGAAGTATTACGTAAATACTAACAATAACGTAACGTACCCCAGAAAACGTAAAGAATGAGCAATAACAGCTGAAATTCAGACCCTCATCAAAGTGGACCGCGTTGGCAACGTCGCATTGTAGATAAGAAGCACTTTTTCATAATACTTTATTCAGGCTCGGAGATTTAGCTCAGTGACAGAGTAATCGGCCGCGTCAGGAGTGAGGTGGGCTCGCTTAAGTATTAATGTTTAACCCTTTTGCAGCGGGCGATGGCGCGACGGGCACCCGACAACTCGATGTCAATCCTGTCCCGCGAACGCCTCTTAAATATTTGATGTTCATTAATTTGTCAAGTTTCTGTTATTCACGTGGAATGTGTGACTTTATTGAATAGATGTGGAGTGTGTTTATAATATCATGTATGATACGGCAGGATTGTTACTAAAGTATTATAAATAATGTTATCCTTTTATTACCTACAAGGTTAATAATGAAGTTATGTCAGAGAGAAGATAGACTAAGGGCACGATGTCCGAATACCAAATAAATTCAAAAATGGAACAGAATTTGTTGGATATTATCTGCCAAGTAATTTAATGAGAACCTAATCGTAGCGTATTTCCAATCTATACAAGTCCAGAACGCAGCCATAGGAAACTGCTCGCGTATACATTGTAATGCTATTTTAAAATATGTGATTACAATGTATACACGAATTTTGCGTACTGCTCGTGTATAGTTTGTAACGTGGACACGCGCGTCCTGGTTCAAAACTATACTACATCACTTACGCTTGACATGAGTTTTAATAATAAAGAGTAAAAAAAAAAAATGATCTGGTTGAAATGGAACAGCTATCAGGTAACGGAATATGAAATGGGTTAGGTTAGGTTAGGTTAGAACTGTGACCAACCGCGCGCGAGCCGAGCGAACGTAGCGAGTGGTGCCGCGGCAGAGGCCGGCGAGCGCTACTTCCAAGTTGCTCCCAGCCAGGCAGGCTATTCAGCGCAAAGTGCATGACGTCGCAAACAACTTGAATACCAGTTCATAATTTGTCGCAATCTATACACGATTAGTCCGTATGCGTACTGGCACTGTATATTTTGGAATAAGGTAGTTAAATTAGGTCACTACAAAGTATACGCGAGTATTTGCGTACTACTCTTGTATAGATTGGAAGAACTTAGTAAAAAAGTGATTTCCAATCTATACGTGATTAGTTGCCCTTGCGTTCTGGCCTTGTATAGAATGGAAAGACGCCTAATCGTAGGTGGTGATACAGGCCCTGATATGGGAAGTAGAGGAGAAGTTTGAAATTAGTAGATATTCGATAGACGTGACCTGCATTAAAGTGTTAGTGACAACCGATCTAGACTCGGTCTCGCTTCGTGTAAAGGCGGGTTAAACCAAACGAACATAGTACCAGAACATTCTTTCCTTTGATATTGTTGAGATTTTAGTATCGATGGACCAACGAGAGAATGCTCTATCCCTGTCTACACAAAATTAATTTGGTAGAGTGGGGTCAGAATGTGCATTCACTCGATTGGTCTAAACCAACCTTAAAATACTGTTATTAGAAGCTAAATTGCTATGATGTGATGTCGAATATCAAAATTAAACGAAACGAAATGTGACGATAAGGGGTGATTGAATCAAACAAACAACTGTCTTCTATTAAAATATTGCATATCTTTCACATTTTATTTTGGATTGAAAGATTTGTAACTTTACTAGTTTGTGACTCTAATAAACCTGAATAGTTGTTATTAACCGATCGTGCAAAGAAACTTTTTATTCTATCTCCTAGAATTTGAAAAACTTCATGGACGGACCTACCCAACTGAACATATTCATCTGCTTTTCTTTGGAAGAAAACCAAAAAATATTTATGTATTTTCATTCTTTCAGCATTATTGTTCTATCCAGTCTTTAAAAATCTTCAGCAGCATTATTTCTCCGTGCTCATCAGTTTCGATTTTCCTTACCGAGTCTTTCCCTTGAATTTCGTGTAATAATAAATCTACTACTATTTCATTGAAGCTCTGAAAGCTGAAAAGCCGAGTGAAGAGCAGTCACAATCCAAATATTAGAAAATCATGCTCAAAAAGCTTGAAGTTATTTAGTTCGTTTTACTTTGTCCCAAAATAATTCCCACCGGCCGAAATCTGGTTTACGTACTTCCACGCGGATTTTCTCGAGTTTATCCGTTAAATTACAGCAGCTGCGGTGTAGGCGCGTACCTAATCCCTCTAATATATACACAACTAAAAGGCAACGCCGCGACCGTCGCCCGGCGATATCGCCCCCAGAGGAGCGATCCGCGGACGCTCGGTGACCATCAGACCATCACTAGCTCACGTTTTAAATCATACTTTAATCCACATTACAGTAACGTTATAGAAATTATCTCCTTTGAAACAATACTCTTTTTCTATTGCTACCACTTACAAAGCTAAAAGGTTTACAAAGAGGCCTCTCTTGACAAAGGCACGTCCACAAAAAAAGGAAAAATGTACATAGAGTAAAGTATTTGTCGGAGTGCATTGTGTTTAGTGATGTTTAGTGGAGCGGAGCGGAGTGGAGGGCGCGCGGGGCGCCGGCGCCCATTGGCCGCGCCCACACCGTGGGTGGAACGAGGAAAATCTAAAACCAGTTTTCCTTCGACGCTCTAGATTTGAAAAGCTTTTAACGTCATCTTCCTGTCATTCGACTCATTACTCGAGCCGAGCGCCGCCGTATTTGCGACTGTCACACTGATAACGATATGTCATGTGACGTCTGATTAGGTACGCTGGGGACTTCTTGAACTTGTACACGGAGATGTCTCTATATACTATACTTCAATATCTGTTCCTTTCGGCTAGGCCAGAATAAGAAAAGATTTGAGACTTTTTATGCTTTCCGCACTCATCAAGAGAAATTGCCTAAACTTAAGATATCGATGTTCAAGACTAAATTATGCATGTGTTCTAATCTAGTTAGGGTCGTAGGATGAACATTAACGTTATAGGGAAAGTATTAGAGTGTATTTTAATAACTGTAGAAACAAAAGCAGGCAATATTGCTTTGGAAATTGGAGGTATGAAGGCAGAAGATAGTTCAAATAACATTGGTATTTATGACCATAATGACCATTCTTCGAAGGCTAGAAAGAGGGAGTGGGTGCAAGTGGGGGGAGGTCGTGTGGGCGGGGCGGCCAGGCGGGGCGCAGGGTGCAGCACCTCGGAGCTGGCGCGACTCGCCCACCGGAGCGCGGCTCGAGGCAGTCGCGCACCACACGCCGCTCTCGGCGCGCGTTCCGTTGCATCACACTGCACTACGGCACGAGCTCGACGACCACCGGGACACTACTCCCTCATTATATCATTTCACCGATACGGACGACACTGGCTTCGAAACTCACAACCACCTGTAATCGGAAAATAAAGGTGCGTGCCAAGAATGATTGTCGCTAATTAAGCCGATCGGCAGCAGGCACCCAAATAATTGGCGTGGAGGAAGCGCACGAAGCGCAGCCCGCGACCCGCGCCCCTTCAATTAGTGGCACCTGTCCGACACGCGCCGCGCATTAATTCGCACTCGCATAAATGCACCCGCAAAAAAATACCAAAATAAACTGGAATCGATGCACCTGCGGCAATCAGCGGCCGACACGGACCAGCCCGAGTGCACGAGTTGGATGAACGAATACCTCCGAGCAGGATCGAGAGCCTCCAAGCTGCTGGAGATATGATCATGTTATTCAAAGGCAACAGCAGTCGGCTGGAGCACCTCATTGAGAAGATCCAGGCGAACAAAGAAAACCACGACGTCACATCAGAGGATATAAAAGGTCAGCACATATTTTTTAATGGGAAATAACTTTAATAATCAATTATTAGATCTTCTGGACTCTTTTGTGTTCAATATTGCTCACAATTCAAGCTCAAAATTCAATTTCTAACATCATGTTCATCGCCCTCATCGCATCAATTTAAACATGAATTTAAAATACCTACACAAACACTAAACTTTTTCATTTAATTGGTCGCACGATGTAGAGCTTTTTGGGACCCCATACTAAAAGATGAGAACATTTTATTTGTTTTGATTTGACTGAGCTTACAAAATCTAGATTGTATCGGATAAATACATTGCAAAACGTGAATATATCGTAAACATTATGTCAACGTCTGTTCTTTTTGTAATAACGGTCAGTCTGTTTGTGTACGTCGATTTTGATTCTAGTTAAACTGTTCCCTAAATCTACAATTTTATTTTTATGGTATTGTATTGTATGGTACCTATATTGGTATACCTAACTAGTTTCAAATTGGAGGATCCAGTGGTCAGGTTCTATCCAAACTAGCCATGGAAAGGTAGCAGCATTTTTTAACCATGAATCTCCGGATATACGGGTAATATTTTTCTCGTTTATGTATTATTGTTATTTACAATGACAAAGAGCTGAATTCAGAACTGCTTTGAACATAGGTAGGTACTGAATTGGGGTTCTACCGACTTTTATATTACTTAAAACTAACTTAAAGCCATTTGATTGGTTGAAATTAAGATAGTTAATTTACTCAGGTGTGACTTTGCGGAAATCCAGTATAAAATACAATAGACGACGTATATTTAGTAACCTAATCCACTTAACTGTTCTTAAAGAACCCTGTAAGAAATCGACACGTGTTTCACCTCTCAATGAGGCGATTTTTCAATTGGCTTGTTGCGAACCCAGACACGCCGTGTTACCACGTCAAGCACCGAACACAGTGTAGTTTTCAGTAAAGCTTCAGTCTTGAGTGAAGTTCTGTAATACGGGCCTAAATCAACCTCCTATAAACTCTATCGATCACTTGTATCAATAGGACGTATTAAAACTTTGCGGACGCGGCATGTGAATGAATTGTTTACAGAATCGCTTGCGGAAATTGAAGAATTATGTGTATGGTGAGGTGGAAACAAAGAATTGAGTTCTAATAGACTTGGGCTCGCCTCCTATTACATGGGTCTGAAACATAACTGGCGAAATGTGGGTGAACTATACGTGCAATCCTGCCCAACCCTTCGGTGAATACGGGCGTGATGTTATGTTCTTTGTATTATAGCTTTCCTGAGTCTTTACGTAAAAGTCCTAACAAGGTCCAATCTTCCCAAAGAAATTGGAAGATGAATGAATAGCAATACACATTGTTATAGTATTACTTATCCTACCCTGCCCTGACCTGGCGACTGGTATCTGAGTCCTCACTTCAACCCAGACACTTTAGATGCAAAGTAAGTGTGGAAGATTTTCAATTTACTTGTCCAGAAGAAAGAAGATCTCAATACCTGGGGGAACACAAAAAGAATTTGTCTCGGTTACCCTTCGCTAGGGGCAATTACCCATACCTATAAGTAATACCTTTCTGATTCCAGTATAAGGGTTTACCATAACCATACCATAATCAGTATATAATGTTCCCACTACTGGGATACAAGCCTCCTCTCGGTGAGAGAGAGTGGGCTGTAATTCACCAACCATCCAACGGGACCAGTGCGCATTGGTAGATGTCACATGTCTTCGATTTTTTTGTTCTAGGACATGCCTGTTTCCTCACGATGTTTTCCTTCACCGTTTTGAGAGCAGTGGTGTTATTAACACAAAGTAAAGCGCCTGCCTGGGTTCGAACCCATGACCTTCAACTCGTAAGACCCTTTACCAGTGGGCCACCACTGCTCTGTATAAAACCCATTTTTGTGTAATTCGTAATGATTGGTTTAAATCTAAAAAGCTATGATGAATGTTTACAGTCCCCTCTCTGTCTCTGTTTTGAAAATAAATAAATAGAAATTTATTGTTTAACTAGGACTATGCATTTGTACCAAAAAGGACAGTACTGTTGTTATGACGATCTTCATGAAAACTGAGGGCGAAAATTGTTGCTGGTAGATCAAAAGTTAAACGCTAAAAGCTTGACGATAGATTTAGATGTCCCATCTTCATAGATGGGACATCTAAATCTATCGTCATACATAGCAACACAAGGGACATATAGCAACTGAAGTCATCTTCAGTTGCTATATGGATATAATAAATCTGTTCCAATACAACTCCAAAAGTAAAGAACCTAACTGAATCTCTTCGTATCTAAGCTTGACATTGGTCATCAACAAGATGGAACCCGAAATAAAAAAATACGGTTACGAGTAATATTGTAATCAAGTCAAATATTAACTCCAAGAATATCTTGGCATTTGTCCAACGCGACGTCGCCTTTATATTTACTTGACTGTAAGAATTTTTTAAAGACCAATATTATATGATAAGGATGTCATGGATTTGTGCCCCCTTGATGGCAATAGGCTCGCCAACAGGCGTGATTATTGTGTACCTTGCTTATGTTCACCCATTATATGGGTTAGAACAGAAATACCCGGACATAAATGTAAAGAATTTCTGAAAAATCACTCAAAGTACTAAGGTACCCAACACACATCTATAAAACTTCTTAGTAAATGTTACGACCAACAAGCATGTTATTATTTCCTAGGCCATTATATTTCATACGAGCAGCCATAAAACATATGAAATCTATAATAATAAACTGTAAAGAGAAAAGGCATAATGCAGCTTTTCCTATTTTATTAATTACTAGCTTTTGCCTATGGTCCCGGTTGCATAGAAAACTAGTTTTTAATGGTTGAATTTTGTACAAATCTGAATGGATTTCCGAAAGCAAAAATATAAGTTACTGCCGATGAATGGTCTTTATCAGTAGGTACCTCCCATATAAATAAATATATAATATATTTATAAACTTATTGAGTTTTTTTTTGATAATCCTTTCATCATTAAACAAATAATTATTTGGAATCACATGTGAGGAGGTCTCTCACATTTGATTGATTTCATATATTTGTTTTTACCTCACTTCCCTCTCATAATCCCCATACAATGATCACTACCTACGTTCGACTGATGGAAATCGGAAGAGCTGATGAGGTGTTTCATATCCAAGCAGAATAAGACAAAAATAAATAATATTCAAAAGTAGATCTAAGATTTATACTTTTACAACATCATTTTTGTAGTTAAAAGATGATAATTATTGCTGTTTTGTGTTGCTTGAAATAATGAGGTCTTCCACTTACTTATTAAAATCCTATCCTAATAAAGTGATCACACTTGATGGGTAGTGTTCAATTATAATACATAATAATCGCAGCTTGCTTAGGGGCTAAAGCACCACCATTACTTTTGAAATACTACATAAATTAATAACCCATAGGCATACATACTGCTTGCCGCCATATATTTGAAATTAGTAAGTAAGTACGTGTTTATAATACCTACGTCTGGTTGCATCTTAAAGTGGTACTACAATTTATATTATTTTTAGTGTTCAAAACCTTCGCTTTACGGGAAACACATTTACAGCCCATAAAGCGAACAAAGGTTGATAATAGCTTGTTAAAACCGTTGCTTAACAATAAAATTGGTGTTCATCGATAACGGATAACTTGAAGTATAAGGAAATCAATATGTTTAAAGTTGTATTTAAATAATGAGGAGAAAGGAACAATAGTATAATGTCCCATTTGCACATAGTAGAGGAATGTGAAATTATAAAAAATAAAGCTAAAATTCTAAGTACCTTGGCATCTAAGATGGTTTTAATGGTGCTTAAAACAAAATCATTAGACATCGAATTATTCACTTGTATACATAGTTTTCTACCATAAATACTTCGATTCTTTTCTTATGTCTTTGAATGTAATCATCATCATTATTATCATTCAGCCAAAAGGCGTCTAATGCTGGAAATAATCCTCCCTAAACAGGGTCATAACGACTAGCTCGGCACTTCCTACGTCCAGATTCTACTCAATTACATACATAGCGGCTGTAGCCGCGTAGACGCAGCGTAGCAGCCGCGTCCGAGAAGCGTAGGCGCATCGTAGACGCATGATGCCTACACGCTCTGTTGATAAATGATTTTATTTCTGTATGTAAGTTTAACACAAACACTTTTACACTTCAAAAATGTGTTTAAAACTAGATGATTTTGATGTTTCCTGTCAGACTACTCTAAGAAAAAAGACGGAAACTATCTTAGAGGTCACAGTCGCCTTTAAACTAATCATACATTATGTTGGTCAGATAATAATTATGTGAGGACCATGTAGATAATAAGTGTCTGAAATGACCTTTTCAGGAAAGAATCACACAGATTTGAGTGGACCTGTTGCTACACTTCAACTTTTGGTGTGTCCTCATGCTGATTTAGCAAAAGTGACACGTCATGTTGGATTCTATAAATTTGTAACGAAGCCATAAGAACAAATAATAACTGTTTTTATATTTGTTATTCAGAAAGTTTAAATAATTGTTAATAAATGCACATACAAAGTTGAAAATAAAATTCCAACTGGCAAGGTGGCTGTCATACAAATAAAGTTATTGATTTATTTCATTGAAACAAACGGATACCAGAAGTAACTGTTCAGTTTTTTCATGCATTAATTTTGAAGGTCAATAAAACGCTTTTGCAATGCCTACGTAGAGTATTACAACTGAAAGTATATTTCGCCATTTTATTAGAGTTATTATCGGTTGGATCACAACTGAAAGTTTATTTTCATGAAAGCGTGCTGAAAAGTTTCATATCGACAAGTTTTGATAGTATAGTACTATAGAATATAACCCAAGCAATAAAAATACGTGTATTGCGTGTATTGCGTGTATTGTAAGTAAAAAACAAACGTAAACTAAAAAAAAACTCTGTGACTCGAACTTTGAACATTTGCAACATTGTAGGTATTGAAAAACGAAATAGTCACACATAATGAAGAATTTCTTAAGTTTTTACTTAATGACGAGAACGTTCATTAGTAGGTACACGAGAAATTATTTACCTAATGGCACTCTCAGAGAGAAACTTAGGTGCCTCCTTGCCGGATTCAGACCTGGCGGCGAAAGTCCTCGCGCACATTTGGGAGTGGCGCGAGGAGGCGAGACACCCCGGGCGTAACTCCGCTACTGCGAGAAATCACGGCACAGCGGACAGAACTCCGGCGGGATAGGTTTCGGGAGGTTCCTGTTTCGCATAATGCGGGAGGAAACGCCCGGGTGTCACCACTGTGTGTATCGCCCGGAAGACACGGTGGAGCATACGGCGGAGGTCTGCCCGGCTTGGGAGGAGCACCACCGGAGGCGATCAGTGGCAGTGATCTCTCGCGTCCGGCCCTGGTCAGGGCCATGGTACGGAGCGAGAGGGTCTGGGAAGCCGTCACTTCCTTCTGCGAAGCAGTAATGCTCGCGAGGGAGGAGACGGAGCGCGTGAGGGAGAGGCAAATGTCGCGCCCTCACCCCCCTAGCCACCGCAGGAGACGCCCTGGGCGTCGGGAATCGCAGGCCGATTCCCGGCCACCGTAGGCGCGGGCTTGCGGACGGCGAGCAATGGGTAGCTCGCCGTCCGATAAGGACCAGGCTCGGGTCGACGGCGCGTTGTGTTCCACGCGCGGCTCAAAGAGATGTCAGTACAACGGAAGGGGTCCGCTAGGACCGATGCCTGCCGGGGTCGCAAGAAAGTCCGAAAGGAATACCGTGGCCCCTGTCCAACGTACAGGCAACTGAAGGGACACGGGTGGGTTTTAGTCATTAAGAGTCTGACACGCCCTCCCGCTCCGCCCAGAGCGCGAGCAGTTAAGGCTTGTGCAGACCCGACACGAACAATACAATTTCTAAGAAAACTTCACAGTATAACAATAACCGGTGTCGCGTCGCGCGACAAGTCGCGCTGGTCTGCACAAGCCTTTATATGATAAAACCCACCCTCAAAAAAAAAAAAAGGCTGGAACAGGTACTTTGCTTATGATTTATTAAAAGAACAACTGATTTAAGTATACCAAGAGCTTTTTTCAGACGTTCATTCAGAATTTGGTTTTTTGTGTCTTAAGGTGCAGATAGACTTGAGCATTCACTTGTAATGAGCGCTCTAGCGCATGTTACATTACTGAAAAATAAACGGGAGCGTTTTAGCGAGCATTCTAGCGAGAGTACTAGCGAGCATTCTAGCGAAAGGACAGTATATTTGCTTCGAGCTTTTTGCCGAGGCGAGCCATTCTGTCATTATTCTGCCGCCGTCCCTAGTCGCTCCGAACGCTCTAGTCAATGCTCTAGGCATAGCCTAGAGTCGACAAATATAAAAACGGCGAATGCTCGATGTTCTGTTACAAGTGAATGCTCAAGTCTAAAGTCTATCATCACCTGAATTCTTAAAAATGTTAAGTCATTAGGAATTAATTATTGAGACCAAATTATAGTGGGTTGAGTAAGTAGAGTACCTACTTAATCGCTTGTTGATCATAACATGAACAAGAACTGCTACCGACCTGTTGTTTGTCACCGTTTATGTAATGTTTTAATGTATGATGGTGTCCAATTAAAAAAAATAAACCAAAATTACGATACAAACAAAGAAAATCATTCAAAATAAAAATCATTCTAAATTGCCGACTAAAATGTGTATCAAGTCATAACACTACCTTTTGGAACGGGCGATTGGAATCATTTTTTTTTTTTTTGTAAATTTTTACGTTCTTTAGTGCATTTATGTGTGCCTAATTGAAATAAATTATTTGACTTTGACTTTAACAAAATCAATATTATCACTAAAACAAGAATAAAACTGCACACGCAAATCTTTCAATATCTAGTTTGAAGTCGACCGGTTCTAGGACGCCGCATGATACAGGATCGTAAAAAAAACATTCGGCTATCTTAATGTAAATGAATGGTCGTCGTTCCGCTCTCCACTTATGAAGCCGCTGCAATTAAACTTTAATCAACTCGTTAATCTCCTATCCGTGTCGTCGCAAGTAATCAGGCTTAAAATTGCGTGCAAACAAATCTGAATCAATCACGGGGCCAGGTGTTATTAAGGCTTACATCACCGTCTTCTACAGCTTTTTAGAGGTACTTCTCTAGATAGTTAATTGCATTTACAAGGTCTGTCGGATTACTGTCTGTTCTGCATCCTTCAATTAAGAAATGCGTTGAGCATTTGTTGAAGTTTTGGAGCGTCAAGTTATATGTTCAATTGCATTATTGCCAATTTGTTTTGCGGATTTGGCAGCATATTCATTGTCTAGGCCTGATTGATGCTTGCAACTATTAGGAACCTACACAAAAGAAGACTTTTGGTGATAATGATTAAAAACTCAGACTCGTCGTGTATTTATAGAAAAGTAACTTCCTGATTAAGGTCACATATCCTGGCTACAGTGCGAGAGGAATAATATTATAAAAATATAAGCAGTAATCTCATTAGAACTTAACTTCGCATTAGCGAAATCAAGGTCTACGAGCATTATAAAGTGGTTTGTCGGTTTTCCATGTCGGCTAGCGATTGGCGTTGATTACCGAGGCGCCGGTCGAGGTGTCTCGTAGACGGCGCAATTAGGAAGTGTGCTTCCGCCGCCCACCGGTCGCCGGCGGCGGCGCCACCGTCACCCGCCGAGGAATTGCCTGCAATCGCTGCTAATTACGGCTATCCTCAGTGACCGGCCACATCCACCGCGCGCTGCTAAAATTGCACGAGTCCCGTTATTTGTTGCGCGCGCCAAGTGTTATTTGTTGCCCAGACCTGCCTTTTTATTGGCCTCGTTCCTCGACGTATCATTACTGTTTCTTCAGTTGTTTTCGGAATTATGATCATATACTTACTTAGGTACTACGTCCTATATCTATCCCTGAGAAGCTGATAGAGACTATCCAGGAACCCTTTGCAAACTTTTTTATTCCACAAACGCAGGATTTTAGTATTTGAATTATTCCGTATCAAATTCTATAATGTTGTAGGTATATTCCCAGCTATCATTATTTTGACCATTAGTGGAAGTCGTTACCGCGTCCGGGGCGTGGAGTGCGACAGATTGAAATAAATAGTTCCTCTTATTAAATGTACTCGGAAGGGAAATAAGTCGTAAAAGAAATGCTACATTGCGAAAAAAAAATATGAATAGCTTATTCCCATGATAAATTACGGTTATTATGCTAAGCACCTACTCGATGGATTTAAATGTGGGTATATTGCAAATTAATTATATTTCTGTCTATCTTCTCTGCGATGAATTAGTCTTATTGAGACTTGAGACTGGGTTTTTCTCAGGTGTCGATTTGAATATATTATTGTATTTTGTCTAGGTCGAATTTTACAATAAACACGGAACATATTATTATTGTATAAATTATTGTGAGCAAAAATAAAGAACCATGCAACTTGTAATAATTGGATATTTCATAGGAGCTTGGGAAAGCCCATCGAAATAAAAAAGCAAGGAGGCAAGATGGACCTCAAAATTTGCGAGTGTGAATATGCTGCAAAAATTACAATCTATTCCAATTAAATTGAAATATTTAGGTAGGTAAATGTACCTACATCAGCACTACTTCATTCTATTTTATCCAATTCGTGCAATCAACTCCACATAAAAAGTTACACAGTATGTATGTTTGTAGTCTATACCTAAAGTGCAACTAGAATCTTTTGGCAACAGAGTGGCATTGTTGGTAAACAATTGAGAAATTAACTCAAATTGTGTTGAAAAACCAAGAGCTGCGTTAGTTCCGATTTTGGCCACACACCAAAAGAACCTTGTAGCGTTGTATCCAGTAAAGTCTTCGTCAGGGCTGTACGCAGCTAGGCATAAGGCAGCCTTGCGCCTCGCTACCTCTCGACATTAGTCATCATTAGCGCCGACGCCGCTCGTCATCGCGGCCCATTCAATTTGTTTATATTTCACGCCACTCCGAGGCCCGAGGTGCCGCAGACATATTGCCTCTAGCCCTAACACCGAAATATGGACCCTTACCGATATTTATGGTAGCTTTATCCGAGATGTGACTGTCTCCCGTAATGTGCTTTACGCACCTTGGAAAATCTTCAAATTGATATTATTATTCTTTACAATTTGACAGGTAACGACTTTTAGCGTTTATTGGTAAATGAATTGTCATAAATTGTGTTTCAGAGACTTCTTTGGGATGTATCTAATATCGTTGGTTTTATGGGGAATAAAAGATTTGGACTGAATACTGCCGTAGGTAAGTACCTACTTTAGTTAGAATAGGTTAGTTTAGGTGGGGGAAAGAATCTTGACATACTTTGAGGTGAAAGTAGATTCGATAAAAAGTTTTCATTTGTTGTGTCCTTGTGGAACACAGGAACAAGACACAAAATTAAGAAAATTGCGAGTAATTTACGCAATTAGCTAAGATATCCGACCGATATTTATCACAGGACCAATACCTATGTAATATATATATAATATATATATAAAATATATATTTAGTGTTATTTTCTTGCAATAATCTTATTAATGTTTAACATTTTCTTCCTTAGCATTTCCCCTAACTTTCTGAATCGAGTTTTTATATAATAAAAATATCTTTAAAACTGATCATGAAAGTAGTCTTCAAGTTTACAAAATACAAAAATCTACCACTTTATTATTTATTTGAGACTTCCTTTTTTTCACAAATTAATATTGACCGGTATTCAAAAGTAATGAAGACAGAAAAGCCATTTTCTCAGAAGAAGAAAACATTAAGAAGAAAACTTAATGGCATCTCGTTTTTGTTTTGACCTCGTGAGGCCAGTTTTTATTGAATTATTAAAATACCAAAAAGGATTGGATGATTCTTTTAGAAGATTATGGCTGAAGAAGCCAGTAAAAAATAATGAAGTAAGTACTTAAACCTACCTATTGAAAAAAACGTTAGCGTTAATATAAATATCATTAGTTTTACTATAGGAATTAGTAATTACTTTTTAGTTTACCACTCCGCTCGACAAGATTTTGTAATATGACATATTTATAAATTTATAAAATATAAAATAAATTTATAAATTTTGAAAAGTAAGTACCACATCTATTATTACTTATATAGGTAGGTAGGTACAGGTACATCTACCCAACAGGTAGACTACTTAGATTCGCTGCAAATATGTATATAAACTACCTTCTCTCTTGCTGAAAATATGCAAATAGGGAAAATAAAGATATTATCATTCTATCTGCATTTATTATTATTCATACATAAAAAACACGATAAATTTTTGTAAAAAAAATACTACGGACTGTTCCCTATAACTTGTGTCTTGCCTTCATGTTGGCACCATTGCTTGTCAAGCTTAGTTTCAATACAAATAGAGTTCAAAATGGCGAATGGTGACAGTTGTAGTCACCCTAATTGATACTCGCAATTAAATAGAGCTTGGAAAAAAAAATTACACTCCTTTTTATGCAGTCGAGTAAAAAGAGTAGAACCTGAATAAAAACTCATTTTTTTTCGTTTTCATCTGTTACATGTGCAACTCTGCCAAAAAAGTATGAACCGAATGGTTGTTTTTAAGGTATTCCGTAGTCGTAGCTTATGTCCCAATATATTTTAAAGACAAAAAAGAGTTGGTTTGCAAATTAAAGATTGCAGATATTTGATAGTTTAATTTTTTATAGTGCTTTTTATGTTTTTTGGGGTGCTGGTAGATAGTCATTAATAATATATGTAAACACATAAATATAATAATAATAATTTATTTATCTATTTGGGGTAACATGGGGGCACGGGTCGATCCATCAGGTTAAGCTACGTTTCTCGGAGTTGGTCCGTCGATGGGTGACCATCTTTACATATACCGAGACTCCTCCGTGCCTCGGATAGCACGTTAAGCCGTTGGTCCCGGCCGTCATTCGTGGATCTTTGACAGTCGTTACAAGCCCGAAAGTCTTACCAAGGGGTATCGTATTACCCAGTAACTGGGTTGTGGAGGTCAGATGGGCAGTCGCTCTAGTAAAATACTGGTATTCAGCTGCGTTTGGTTAGACTGGAAGCCGACCCTAACATAGTTGGGAAAAGGCTAGGCAGATGGATTGGTTAACATTTGTGAGAGACCGGTGCCCGAAAAAGGCATAAAATACCTGGGTTAGGGGTCACCAGGCCATCAAATACTTGCAATACATAAGATTAATTAACACAAGTGATGAAGTTAACTTAATGTCTAGGCACAGTTAAAATATAAAGATAAAGTAAAATTAATCTAGGATGGACATACATAATGTGGTATAAGTGTGTGTGTGTCTGTGTGTGTGTGTGTGTGATAATGTACGTTTGTGAAGGAAATATAAATTTTAGCAGTATTATTTTAATCTTACTTCAGTGGAGGAAAGAGATGGAACTATACGTTCTGTAAAGCTTCATCTCTTTCCCACACTAAAGTAATAAAATAATACTGCTTTAGTGGTGGTGGTAGGCCTGGATGTTGCCTGGTAATCGAGAGTTTTAAGCCATTTACATGCATTTTATTTAAAAGCTGATCTAAGCATGGGGTATATTGGAAGTGTTCTATTGATTTTATTATACAGATATCCTCCAAGAAATCAATAAAACCTTTGCGAGAAAACGGCGCGGAAGAAATTAGTAGGACAGACATTACCTTTCCTTCACTTATCTTTGTTGAGATATTTATATTATATCATATTTTATTTCTGTATGTTTTTTGCGTAATATTGTAAATAATTATGAAGGTCAGCCTGACTGCTAGAGTATCCGAACTGTTGTATACCTGTATAAAATATACATGATAACACTATCTCATGCACGTCAGCAGTGAGGTCGCTGTCACTAATGTCAACTGTCAGTTCACCACGAATGGCGGGAAACGGTAGAAAGTGAAGCGTGCCTGTACAAGAGGCTTGGTGTGGTGATGAGCCAGTCTAGTCTGTAGCAACTTAATTAGGGAATCATCAGGAGTCTACACCAACGTTTATAGCTCAGCAGTTGGATAACGAAAAGTGAGCCCAGCTCCAACCTTCAGTACGGCTCTCTGTGCTCTTTCAACTTCCAGAAGATTGCACTTTTCTTGCTCCTGGCACTGGCACTACTGGCAGAGTGCTGAGTTAATTGTTTTAGTAGTCTAAATATTCGCCATATGTCTTATGCTCGATTTCACCTTCACTAAGTGACACTGTTGGATTTTCAACGCTAGGCTCGACGCTGAGAGTTGAAAATCTAACAGTGCACTTTTAATTAGGCATTCATTTAAGTGTCACTTAGTTGTCGGTGAAAACGGGCATTAGTGTCTTAAAAATTTACCTATATCACCTTACGAATCCTAGTGACGAGAATGCCAATGTCATTTTTATACATGTTAATATGAAAACACAGTGAAATATACACCGTCAAGTGAAAAGTTACTCAACGAACCCCAGTCTCCTACCCAATTTATAGAATTAATTTATCATCATTCCCAAACCAAAGGTTTGCTGAGCCTGCTGAGAACTTTCAGAAAGTACCAAATAAAAACTACACTAACAAATCCATTAAAATAAAATTGTGTTGAACAGCGAGCGCATTCGGAATTTAAATTTTGAATAAAGAAACTATTCGGTGCGAAATTCATTAATAAATGGCGTACCTATAGCCATAGGCCTGTCTGTTGACTCGGTTTTAGTATAATCGGCCTTCTACTACTGGACTACCAGACGTACTGCAGGGTAACATCCGCACTTGGTTGATATCTCAACCAGTCGTACTCGGCGCTTCTCCTCCGCATTTATTATGCGTATAGTCTGGCAGCGTCTGTGTTGTGTGTGCTCTCTGGCAGCGTCTGTGTTCCCTTCCACGTATAACCCGTCTACCCTTAAAACAAGAGTCATCAGGCATCTTCTGGGTATGCTCATTCCATCGTAGACCTCATCCATTGCTTTCCATCAGGCGAGATCGTCAAGAGTAGGCCCAATCAAAAATAAGACATCCGAAAACTATGAAAATTACATTAGCAAAGCATAAATACGTAAATTACTTATTTAAAAAAGAATGCTTTGTGTATTTATGGCCTAAAAAAAATTATGTCCATTTCTAAGTATCGATTTCAGATAGTCTTCTAAACGCAATTTAAAAAAAATGGTTTTCCATAATCGCACGTCATTACAATAAAAAAAAAAAACGATTAAGATCGGATTTTGAACACAATACACAAATTGAGTAGTGATCGTAAATTACGTTAAGATCTGGGCATTTTCTTGTTGTTCAAAATAATTTGAATAATATTTGTCATGTTTCTTATCGTGTCTACATGTGAGTAGTTTAGTAATTTCGACTTTGGATATCAAAAAACCTCATAAACACTACTAATTTAACTTGAACAATAGATGAATCCGTAAAAAAAAAATGATGTCCGGAATCCTAATTTGTAAGTTTTTTGCCTCGACCACCAGTGTCATCAAAATGGCTATTATCGCATTTACACTCTTGGATTTTATAAAGGTGAATTAATAAAATTGCCCGCTAAATATGAAAGATCAAATGGCATTGACTTAAGGGGGTCCAATGGGAGTAATGAGACCCACTTCCGAGCCGGCAGAGGTTCGTGTGTTCGGCTCCAATCGGGGGTGTTTCCAATAAGGGCTGACTTATTACTTAATATCATCTAAGTACCGGTCTTCAAAATCTTCTGCGGTCAATCTATTGAAGATTCGCGGAAAAACACTTATTGTAATGCTTACTAATAAAATAAAAAAATTTGCTAATAAGTTTAAAGTCATCCGTACAAATTGAGTCAGCTTTGATTCTTAAACTAGTAAGCTAACTGATGTTACATACATTATAACATCATGCTTGCCTCCCGTACACAAAGAAACTACAGCTAGCAGATATGATAATTTTATTTTGGTTGTTTTATATCAGAGGCACTGGGCAGCGTGGGCAGCACGGCGGGCAGCTCTTGGCCATCCTCGACGCCGGAGCCGTCACCGTCGCCGGCGTCCACGCCGACCTCGGCCGACGCCGCTGACGCCGAGGCCGAGCCGCCCTTCACGCTCGGCGCCACCGAGCACACCCCTTACCAGTGCCAGTTCTGCGATAAAGCCTTCCCCAGGCTATCTTATCTCAAGAAACATGAACAGGTATTTATGTTTACGATGTTACTTTTGCTCGTTACCTACTTGAACGACGGTTAACCAACGCATCCCATCCTACACTCGTAATCTTCATTAAACTCCGCAAGACATACTCAGAGAGATCTAGACCAACGCAAGTAACATTTGAAGTAGATAATATATATGTCCACCGGCCGTCTTCTCATTTCCATAAAGTAACGAAGCTAACAGCTTCGTAGACAATACGACTGCATGCTGCGGCAATCATATCTGTGAATCCACAGCCCAGTTTCGCCATGCAATGCCCTCGCTTCATTAGCAAGTAGATACCCAAAACAGCCCATTTACAGAGCCGGTGCGTAGATATGCATCGCTCTCGGCTTGCAGCGCTGGCGAGCTGAGGGCTGTGACGTGAGCGGCCATTATGCCGACCGTACATCTCGGCTCCTTTGTGTCGCGCCGATCTCGCCGCGTTACGATTACGACACACGCCGAGACAGATCTAGCTGAGATAGGACAAATAGAAACGTCACTTTGCATGCCGCCGCGAGCTGCTCGCCTACATACGGATATGGATCGGCACGTACACTTCAAGTGGCAAAACCGTCACCTCGTTCAAAATTAAAATTAGGGGAGGTCTCGCTCATATAAATTTGAGATAAGCGAGACGAATATCTAGAAAGGATTTCATTAGATTATCGGTATGCAATTGGCGTGTTGCGCTCGCGTCGATATCGATCAGCGCATCTCGGCGACCGTTGCTGGTGTCGGGTGTGCGCCGACAAATGTATCGCGCGATGATCGCGTCGCGGAGCCGCGACAGCAACGCGGTGACGGCCGGAAATAGGCTTGCGATAACAACTCCCTAGCCTAGCTCGCCACACCTTTATCATCGCGCCGCTGCTTGGGAAAGGCGATCATTATAAGAATAAATCAATTACAGAGTCCACGCATACTTGCCATTCGTCTTGTTCTCGTTGCGCCTCCGGAGAAATCGTAAAGCAGTAAAACGTCTCGTAGAAAATATTACTTTAATGCTGAAATACAATCGATAGCTTGGAACAGTTCTTGGCCGTCCAGCTTAATTAGCCCGTCGGTCGGATACGTATTGTGCTTGATAGAGGTAATCGAAATCGTAAAACTTTCGAAGTGCTGTGGACGCACTACATACACAGTGCTGTAAGATTGTACCACGAGATAGACTAGAGCGGGAGAATATAAAGAAAGTCGACCTCGGCATGGAGAAATAGCAGCTTGCCACAGGGCTTTACGATCGTCACAAAATAGGTGGCGTGTGTACGCTAGGATGTGATTTCCTAGATAGTCTCCTGTCTCATTAAATCTATCGGATTGGTAAATTCCAAATGCTCATTACGAGCATTCAAGTGCTCACACGAGCGTTAACTTGAAGAACATCTTTGTTCTTCAAGTTAAAACACTTTTTTGTTGACTCTTCGAGCCTCTAATATCACAAGACATGGACGATTTATAGACATCTCCCCTGTGACTCCTCATCAGATGCATATCTTAGGTACTTACCTACATCCTACAAGTTGCAATAATCGAAATTGGGAATTAAAACCGAGTAGATAATATTGGTATATGTGTAATTATTATTTAAGATATTCTTAAAAATGTGTTATAACAACAGTCATTTTATTTACTCGTAATGAATTTGACATACTAACTTGAGGTAGTTACGTAAATGGATGAAAAAAAAAATTGAGCGCGCAGAGATTCACATCTTAATAACAGTAGGTACGAGCACCAACGAAGTAGAGCTACTGTTTCGGAGAACTTGTGATTCACGAGAATATTAAGATTTTTTATCATAAAGCCTAACATTTTTCTGCATGCGCACCGCGGCGCGTAGTGAAGGGGTACATTAAGTTTATTCTAGTCATGTAGTACTTAAGATATTTTGTGTTTTGTAGAGGTGATTTATTTTGCAGTGAATACCGGTTCATATGCAAACAAAGTTATGTTAATAGCAACATTGAATGAGTATGAACATAACAAACAATATAAAACTGATGTTTGCGTGAGGTCTGGTCGGAGGTGTTATCGCCGCAGCGATGACGGCCAGCGGGCTCACTTGACCCCGGGCTCTACCGCACCTGACCATGTGAATCGACCATGTCGCGCTGTTATTCATCTGAGAAAGTCGCTCAGTAGCCGCCCGCTGCCCATTCCCAAGCTTTTATTGGCTATCACGTTCACCTCAAACTAGTTTAAAATGTTCTTGGTGCGCTTTACTCGGAAAGCTCACCACCATTAGGAGCGTAATGTCAGTCGCTCTCACGGTATTTGTTAGCAGTTTAAATAACGAGCCGTGATACATACCAGTCGCGTGTCTTTTTACCATAAGCGCTGTGTAGTGTCGTGGTGGGAGCAGCACGCGGCGGCCAGCAGGGCTCCGCGGTGCACCCAGGGGCCGAGCCCCCGCGGCGACCCCTGATCGTTTCGCTTATTGAATTCTCGCACGAAGTATCATGATGACAAGGGCCAATATTTTGTAAAAGCAACAAAACATTTATATGAACGTATCTTACCTGTTTGACAATCAATTGCAGCAGTGAACAGTAATATCGCAAACACAATAAAACAACGTCTTAAGAGAGCAGCTATCGATTAGTCGATTGTCAATCTCGCGAGCGTCTAATTGGCCTACGTTGAGGGTAGCTTCCTCTTAAGTGAGTGCGTGGGCATGGGCGCTGGCCGGAGCGGGGCGCGATTTATCGTGCACGGACGATCAAATTTATTAATTCTGTCAGGGGCCGATTGCTCCAATTAAGTGAGTGGAGTAAACATGCCGCTGCTATGTTTATGTGTACCCGTACCGGTGCCGAGGTAGTGCGCCGTGCGCGGGCGCTTCGCGGTAAAATTCGCACGTCACTCACCGCTAATCACAACATGTGATTTAAATATCACTTGCGAGTCGCGTCACTAGTTTATGTGAATGGAATTTAATTAGAAGTTGGTTCTTTTTGGTTTTTAATCAATACAATTAAGTGAATAATCTAGTTAAGTGCGATCTGCTACTGAACTGATAGATGCGTAATCTTACGATTTATATGACACTAGACAGTCTGCAATCTGCGTTTTGCATTAAAAAAATTGGTGGCTACTGTAATTTGTAATAAGTAATACCATAACAATGTTTGAGGATATTTGAATCTTCATTGACGTTCTGAAATATGTACAGATGAATAAGAAGAAAAAGCTTAATACCTATGTCCTAATCGTTTGAAAGAAACTTGCTCAGAATTTAAAAAAAAATATTTTGGCTCTACGAACTTATTTTGCAAACAAAAGGTGAACCTTCTAAAGTTTAAAGTAATGTTCTAAAACACATTTTCCGACAAAACAATTAGATACTAAAAGCAAAGGAAAGTTCTAGTTTTATAGTTGTCATAAAATAATAGTAAAACAGTACATCTGAGAAGAAAGCTCCGAGGCGGCGGAAGCGGGTCCACTTAGCCCAATTAGACCGACTCAGAGCTCATAATAATTGCTGCTGACTGTACCAGGATACGCGGCACTTATCAATCTGTGGATTACACTCATGATAGTCCAGTAGGTGCTCTGTCTATCCAGTAATAAAATAATCTTAGTGATAAGCATCGCGGATTAGTTAATTTCTTAGGAAATTGGACGCTTCAAAAAGAAAATACCTTGCATTATTACTTTTGACGTGAAAATGTTTAATCGCTAGCTACTCCTAGTGAAAAAACGTTTAATATTTCTGACCGTCAAAATCATGTGAAATTGCAATCGCTAATAACTACAAGACTTTTAATGCTAGAGTAATGTTTGAGCACGCAGAAGATAGGTCATATTTATAACAATTTTGAGGCAGGGTTTATATGCCTATGACGTAACATCGCAAAGGCAGGCTCATGCGCGCGATCCTCTATTTTTCACTATACTATGTCGAAATTTCAATTCGTATAGTGCAAAAACATGTTCAGCTAGAACGGTGATTCTAGTGTCGTTCTCGAGAGTTGACAAAGGACTACCAGGACTTCAAGAGATACAATAAAAATATTTTGTAAAAAAGGAGTAAAAATGCATATGAAGTTGACAATAGCAAAATAATTTCGTATATAGACTCATATCGGGCGTAAATCTGCTCAGAAATTTTAAAAATCCCAATAGAAGAAATGAAGAAATGTGATGGCCCAGTGGTTAAGGCCTCGCCTCTCATGCACGAGGTTATGGGTTCAAATCTGGGCAAGTACCAATGTGACTTTTTCAATTCATATGTACTTTCTGAGTTTATCTTGGACATTACTGACATCGGTGAAGGAAAACATCGTGAGGAAACCTGGACATATAGTTAATATATGTCTGAAATCACCAACCCGTCTTGAGCAAGCGTGGTGATCAATGCTCGTGCCTTCTCTATATGAGAAGAGGCCTTTGCCCTGCAGTGGGACAGTAACAGGCTGGTTTTTTTTTTTTTTTTTTTTTTTTTTTTTTTTTAATTGAAGAAAGGTTGCATGATAAGGAATGCAATGAGTTTAAAAAATCTAGAGCCGACCAAATAGAAAAGCAACGGCAGTATCAGACATCGTAAGAAAATCCAGATGTCGTCTCATATCGGCCATAAATCTGCTCAAAATTTAAAAATATCTCAAGCGACGAAAGTTTGAATCATTAGGAAAGTAATAAACCTGATTTTTTGTAATTCATTGTAGATAGATTTTTTTCATGTTTTCTTGAAACTGCGGCGCGGGGTCGATCTGTGCCTCGACAATTTTTTTTTTAAATATTAGGCCAGGCCCTAGCTTGGCAAACCCAAATAATATGTGAATTAATCATTAGAGAGGTCCTAAATTTAAACTTGTAGTAATTTAAAAACTAACAGACTTAAAATAATAATAATATGTATAAGAAAGGGGTGGGGGGGGGGGGGGGGGAACAATCATAGGGCATCAAAAAATTCGTCCGCATCTTTGTCAACAGGAAAAGTGCCCAAAAGGCTGGCAGCATTGCCACGTTGTATGGCAATGCTGATTCTCTGGCCGAAGAATAGGCCAGCCTTCTGGTCACATGAAGAGTCGACCAACCGCTTTGAGATGTCTTGAAAGACTAAGTGGGTGGGCACTCGGACCCCATGGCCCTAGTGTAAACTTGTAGTAAAATATTTACCTAATACTCGTACGTACTTTTATAAGTTATTCAATTATATGTATGAAGGTGTAAAGTTTTATGAGCTCTTTGTCAGATGTGCAGGTTTTCCTGCCGGGACACAGCTTGAAGCGATTAATTCATCGTAACCCACTTGCAACATGTCGATAAATTTATAATAGTGGATCGATAATTTATCACTTTTATCACAACAAAGTGCTCGCAACTTTGCATAAGTTAGCATAGCATGTAACATTATAATAACGCGTCGTAGACGGCAGCAAAGGAGTTCAATGGGTATAATATACGGACATTAGCATTAAAATGATAAATCCTGAGGGCCTAGACAAAGTGACATACACATCATATTTACATATCAGCGATAACGTTATAGCAGTGTGTAGCAGTGATAGCCTAGTGGTGTGACTGTCCGACTGCCAAGTCATAGGAGTTCGAACCCAGGGCATGCACCTCTGACTTTTCGGATTTATGTGCGTATTTTATAATTATCACTTGCTTCAAAAACGGTGAAGGAAAACATCGTGAGGAAACCGGCATGCCTGAGAGATATTTCTTGACGGCATGTGAAGCCAAGTCAGAGGCCCATGGGCGGCTTTAAAACTCTGACACCGTTAGTTACTAACCACACGAAAAGAAGAAGCGATAACGTTGTTGGAAAACTCAAAAAAGCAAAGTCCATCCTGATGAAAACAGTTCACGAACCAGACATATAACAGAAATACGAACCGCTTTGAAAGCGATTAACAGTCTTGTAACTTTTCGAAAACCAGAGTTATCGAAAAGTTTAGAAAAGCTTAAGTGAAATAAAGGACACCATCATGCATTACTGCATACAGCACGGATAAGTGCCGAGAAATTCCTACATAGGGCAGCGCATGATTGTTGTAACGATAAAATCACAAAGCTAATCACAAATGCAAGAACAATAATATCGTTATGAGAAGTGCTGAATTCCTTACTCAGATAATCAACAAATGGTACTTGTTTGTTACTTGGCTACCAGCCTCAAAGAGGTGTGTCAGTAACAACTAGCACAACAAATTGAGATGTGGTGCTCATAGCCTCACTGCCGCCCGTGGTAGTTGGGGACGCATGAACCCGCAAAATCCTCACATCTCAATCTCAAAAATCAAATCAAATCAGGGATCTTTGGATCCCTTGTATCTTATTTACGTAATCAAAATTCTAAAAACCTACACGTACATTTTGCTTCAAATTAAATGTTATTGTTATTTTTGTTTAGTGCCAAACGTGAAACGTGTTAACTGAAATGGAATAGAACTCAATCACTCGCAACATTTGTTTAACGTTGTTCTGAATGAATGTCGCGGAGGTGGTCAATTAGTAAAAGCGTGAACTGGCTGTCAGTTTGGGAGTCTATTGTGTGCTGGCCGGCTCCAGTTCACGGCGGTGCGAAGGCCGGTGACGTGGACGGCTGTCATTATCTCCCTGCCACATGCTATTCACAAGCGCCGCATAAGCATCCTCATTATGTCCTAACTCATGAATAATCTTTTGAGTGAGCCCAATAGTACTTGCTTTTTACAACTAAACGTATTTCGTCACGTAGATACAAGATATCTTTGGAGTTCTCAAATGGCAGCGTTACTGTTTTACCATAATGTGTTTTCTCATAATAAATCAATAAGCCTAAAATTTGCGGCATAAATATGAATCACGTGTGTTCGAATTAAATAAATAGCTTCGCTCACACAAGTGTGTCGAACGCCTCAGAATCAGAATCAGAATCAGAAATCATATAATTGCAAAGAATGTAAGTAACAAAACATAGTTTTGATTGTCTAAAAAGAAGAAAAACAAAAGATCCAGTACATTTTACCGTATGGCATGCAACATTAAGCACTATCATAATCATATTTATTGCAAATCTATTTTAATGAATAAGTGTCAGGTAATCAGTTTTTAATGTCATCTTCTTGAAAGTTAAATTCACCGGCAATATAATAGTCATCTTATTTTATAAAAAATATTATTGAGCAATGTCATAGGCTGTTGTCATTTAAAAACTAATTTTTCAACAATAAGTAATTAAATAATAAAATTAAACAATAATAATTTTTCAACAAATAGTTTCGTTAATTTATTTTTGAAAGAATGAGATGTATCATTTTTAATGTCATTAGGTATTTTATTGTAAATAACTGGTCCCATATGCATAATATTCTTTCGTAATAATGCTGTTTTGAAACTGCCTGTATGTAATAGACCTTTGTATTGGGAATTCAGTAATTCCGGTCTTGAAGAATGATATAACATTGTTTAAAAAAAAATCGGTTCGTTTGAACAAATAATGCTACCTCCAGAATATAAAGCGATGGATAGGTTAATAATTTTAGGAATTTAAACATAGGAATACAGCTGTCATGCCGGTCATTGATCTAATGCAATATTTTTGGGCTCTGAATACCCTTTCTCGTTCTCGTTCCCCCAAAATATTACTCCGTATCTTAAGATAGAGGCTCAATACTAGCTATATCGAAATCTTGATCCACGATTTACCATAGAGTTTCTTCTTTATTTCAAACTTTTGTAGCTAGAGTTGTAACTCGTCTGCCGAGCCATCAACGATATTTAAAATGTATGCTTTAATATTTATTTTGTCTTCGATTCCACATTCACATGATTTTACATCTGAAGGCAATAAGAAAATTATTACAATGCTAGGATCTAGGCATATTATACGTACGTAAAGAATCATCTTAAAGCTGTAGTTGCGACCACTTCCTTTTAAAATAAACTTGAAATGCCCTCGCATAATATTTAAGCAGGTTTCCTAATAGCCTAGTTTAGATAATATCCTTTGAATGCTGCAACGTAACTTGCCTACCCAAACTCGCGAAATGCACCGCGTAAACTAATACAAATACGTATTAAAACAAGTAGCACCTATGTGACGAGACTATTGTAGTGTGTATGGTGAAATGCACCGCGTAAACTAATACAAATACGTATTAAAACAAGTAGCACCTATGTGACGAGACTATTGTAGTGTGTATGGTGAAATGCACCGCGTAAACTAATACAAATACGTATTAAAACAAGTAGCACCTATGTGACGAGACTATTGTAGTGTGTATGGTGAAATGCACCGCGTAAACTAATACAAATACGTATTAAAACAAGTAGCACCTATGTGACGAGACTATTGTAGTGTGTATGGTGAAATCTGCGAACTGCCTACACGTCTTAACGGTTGCCATGTTTCATAACCTGTCGAGCCTGGGCATTACTTTTTGTTCCTATCTACCGTTACAAGAAGACGTAACTCAAAACGTGTTGTTCGCAGCAGAGGCGTTCCGGTGAACATTACCGATCAAATCCATCTCATTGTGATAAGCCCGCGCTGCTCCCGCGCTGGAATGTTATCGGTTACACGTATCGATTCGTTATACTGTAGCTTCGGATTCGTTGCGAAACTACCATTTCAGCAATAGGATTTGTTTGATTTTCTTTTACGGCAAAACCAATGTTACAAATTAGAATAAAAAAGAAGAAAATAATAATGTTGAGTTGGGATTAAAAAGAGCCCATCATTTAGTTGATCATTTCAATTTCAACGCTAGCTTCTAGCTTACTCGACCTCATCTCGTTGGATAGCTGTACTTATAAATACCTAGAAGATCAAAATAATCGATACGCAGATAATTAATTGAACAATTATCAGCCGTAATCGATCGCAGCGATGAAGCAGCGGTTCCCAATGGTTGATATCTTATTCGGACGTCACGACGAGCTTACTGGGTCCTTCGTGTTTTTTCTCTCTATTGACACAAAACGTCGGTAGATCGTAACTCCGTAAGCTGGCCAGCTCACGCAGGCGCAGCGGTAGTCAGCCTATTGTTCACAGATCGTTCTCACGATAGTTTTTATGATGAGCGCACCCGAAGTTATTTCGATTCGATATTGTGTGACGTAAATGTGTACACATTTTAATCGGTCCTCTTGTAATCGATTAAAATGTTATGAGATTTGATGGTACGCATGAGAGCAAGGAGAAAACTAAAGTCGAAACATTTGGGATTTGCCCCGTAACTTGATAGTATAACGACTTAAGTAAACCTAGGTTTATCACCATTACTTTTTTAGATCCTGTATACTGGGTGACAGGGACATGTTACCATGGATTCAATACTGATTCTGGACACCCATGCGTTTAAATTTTTGATCAGTTAATAAAAATAAAAATAATGGTTTTTCCATACATTTTGACCGCGTAGGTATTGCACTTTTGTGTTTGGAAATAGCAGATATTTTTAAAATACATAATCGGCGAAAATTTTATATGCCTGGGGTCGAGTATCATGTAAGTACTGACTCCATGGTAACAGGTTGTGCGTCGATGTGCCAGCTGTTATGTCTACTTATATTAAAGTTGCCTCTTTTGCAACAATGGTCATCAGAATGGCCGTTGATGGCAAGATCCTGGATTAAGAAGACCGGAAAACTTATTTAAGCTTTTATGAAAGCTCTACTTATGTTGCAATAGATCAATTGCCCGTTGGTTTATGGTCTCTTCTTTTTAGCGGATCGATAGCAAAAAGTCCTAACACTACTTATACGATAACTTCATATTTTAAGTAGGGCCTAACTCCTACAGTTGTAGGGGGTGTCTCATTCACATCGTACAAACATCTGCCTTAACTTACGAGGATACAAGACTTGACTTCTTGTATGTTATGTATTATGGCATTGTTTCAGACGCATTCGGATCAGATGCCGTTCAGGTGTGAGTTCTGCTCGCGCCTGTTCAAGCACAAGCGATCTCGCGACCGCCACGTCAAGCTGCACACCGGAGATCGCAAATACCGCTGCGCACATTGTGAATCTGCTTTCTCCAGGAGGTAAGAATTATATGACTATACATGATACCCTAAAATTATTTTAGTTATCAATACAAAACTTTTTTTGCCAATAAAACTCAGATGGAAAGTGGACACAACTCGAAAGTTCCATTTTGGATACGTACCTACATAGCTTAGTTTTATGATGCTTTTTTCTACCGCTTTATCCTATTACTCCACCAAATATACGTATGTGTACCACCACAAATGGTAGTGTATACAAAGAGAATGCTAATGCGTCTAATCCAAAGCCATTGAAGATTAATATATGGTTAAAAGAATGCTCAGGAGATGCGTGCTTGACAAAGGCCTCAGAGTAAGATTGATCACCATAAGTCACGGGCACCGCGCTCTCGGTCGCAAGGCGACGTGTCACCTTTTTCGTCACCTTACCGCGACCACGTGACTAATTCCATGCAATTTGTCGGCCCAACGAACCGCCGACGAGTGAAAAGAGATGATGCGCTGACAAATGACGTCGAGGGTCTCACAAAAATGAAATAATGGCCCGTACCTAAACGGGCACGGCGAGCGCGGCCATTAGCGGAGGTGTTTGGGCGAACGCCTCTATTCTGTAGTTTGCGTGAAAAGCCTCTTTGTTAGTTCTGTTTGGTCCGTGCTTTATGTGGGTACTTATGCCTCATATGACAAATTGACGTCTCAGCTTGGTCACAAAAAGACGATTTATCTCAATTTTAAAATCCTTATACGGATGCTTAGCTGTTATAGGCACATTACTTGGGTACATGTTAACTTTACACGGGCTTTAAGATAAAGTAAGGACTCCTCGAATAACCTTACGAACCTTCACAACACCGTAAAAAAGTATCTTTCATATAGATAGGTACTATAGATAGTGGAAAGTGGGTTTTATTGCGAGTGTTGCATCCTCGGACCAATGAAGCATGCCAAAACTACACCTCCGTTCTGTGCATACACGCTCACACGCACACATTTACAAGCATTTACAATCAAACTACACCTCACTAAGTGCACACATGTTTCTAAACCGGCCACACGTCACCGTTGACAGTGCTCTGTTTTGATTTTTTATTTGGTCTGAGGTTGCATCGCGGCGGTTATGAAGAATTTAATATAACTCTGTAACCCAAGACCGCATGCCATGCAGTTTTTTTGGAACTCGGCTGTATATCTTTTTACACCTTAATACTGAAGACTTGGTAAGCTCAAACCAACAGTTAAGGACGATAGATGTGTATTATGTCTTGTTTATGATAGAGTACTTGTGATTTCTGAAATCTTTATCGAATTAATCGAATTTTTATGATTGGTTTTTGTTATTTTTGGGAACTAATCACAACAGTAGACAAATAATAATTTGATGACTTGACATTCTAGCGACCACTTGAAGATCCACATGAAGACGCACGACAATCAGAAGCCTTTCCAGTGTACCGTGTGCAACCGAGGGTACAACACGGCAGCCGCTCTGACGTCACACATGCAGGGACATAAGAGAGACCGCGAGGGTCGCGAGCCCGACAGGCGCAGGGCACTGCGCTGTCTGCGATGTGGAGACGCCTTCCGACGACCAGACCTGTTGCAGGTATATTCAGAACTACCAAAACATTTATTAAGTATAAGAAATGAGTTCTTATCTAATATAACATTTAATATTTCGCAATTTTTCTACGAAAACCCATTTACCGCATATACAATGTTTCTATTTATTCAGGCCCATATGGTGAGCGCACACGGCGTCGACACAGCAGCTATGACTCCACCGCGACGCGTCGCTTCTCAGCCGCCGCCCACACTACTCGCCTGCATCTACTGCACTCGCGACACCTTCACCAGCATGGAACAGTTACAACTCCACGTGCGAGCAGCACACTCAGCGCTGCTAAACGGCGAAGGGCCAGTTCAAGTTGATCAACCTTTGCCCACTGATTTAAGCCGACGAGCACCTGACGAAGTACCCCCAGTCAAACGTCCTCGCTCCGGATCTGGCACGCCACAAACAACCTTATCACCGAGCACACTTCTTTGCAATCAATGTGATGCTGCGCTCCCAGATTTTGAAGCATTTCGGGCTCATTTGAAAGGGCATATTGAAGAAGGAGGGGAGCTACGATCAAGTCCCGCGCCCTGCGTTCACTGTGGAGCTACGTTTGCGGATGCTGCGGCATCTGAGCGTCACCTGACAGCACATTACTTGGCAGTGTCGTGCGAGTACACCTGCCACAGTTGCGCTCGAAGCTTCGCTGCTCCTGATGACTTGCAGAAACATCTTCTTGAACTGCACGCGCATCACTTGTATAGATGTGCTCTTTGTAAGGAGATTTTTGATTCAAAAGTTGCAATTCAGGTAAGGCCCTCATACAAAAATAGTCGCCGACTCTTGTAGACTTAAACTTAACACCTTGTTAATAATACTGTTTGTAATTTTTCAGGTTCACTTCGCGGTAGCACATAGTGGTGAAAACAAAGTGTGGGTGTGTCGTTCTTGCGGAGCGGGCGCGGGCGCTCTGCGCTCGGAGGCCGAGGGCGCCGCTCACGTGCGTTCTCGACACGCGGCCGCAGCCCCACGATGTGCTTGCGGAGCCCTACTAGGCAGTGGGGTTGCTGCGAGGACCCCTCGACCACATCGCGCGTATCGGTGTCCTGTGCCTGCCTGCAATGATGCATTTGCTGTGCAGTACTTGCTCGAAAGACACATGCAGGCTCATCATGCAATGCAACAGCAGGTAAACGACTATCGATTTATGGATTCTGTGATGTTTTCTCGTGCTTATATTTCAAAGCCTGATTATTAACAACAATATCTTTTGCCAGGTTCTAAACGGAGAATTACCAAGAACAAAACGAATGGACTCCACCAACGGGGGCGAGGGTGATGACGCCCGATCTCCATGTACCCCTGGCGCAGACAGTGCCGGCGTCACCACCGCCGTGGTAGCCGCCAGCGAGGAGCGGAGGCGGAAGAACGGTGCCGTCGCCTTGCAGTGTGCTTACTGCGGGGAGCGGACGCGGAGTAGGGCAGAACTAGAGGCTCACACGCGAGCTCATTCAGGGGCCGCGGCCGCGAGACACAAGTGTCTGATCTGTGATGAGGTGCTGCCGTCTGCTGCAGTGTTGGCTGAGCATAAGCTGACACATTGCAAGGTACTTGAATAAATGTTACCTTCTTGTTGATCAAATAGGCCACTTCATGAAACCTTGTTAAAAATTACGTTATTTACCAAATCAATAAAAAATACATTGCACTATTTAACTCAAGTTGTCGATTGGATTGGATTTGGCGGATTGTTTGATAACACAGAGATTGTTTTTTTTTTAATTATTCGGTTAGGTTTTTGCTTGCACTATTTTAAATATTATGTATTTAACTGCGCGTTACCAACCGCATATCGTTTATCGAGCCTGGTGATCTGCTGTACATGTACTCCTAGTGCAGAGACCAGTCTCTCACAAACTAATCTCAATTTCAACCTGTTGTCCAACAATATGATTTCATTATCGAAGAGTGCATAAATTATTTGAATTTGCATGTCGTCCCAGGTGGTGTCGGGCGACACGTGCTCGCGCTGCCGCGCGCGCCTGCTGTCGGAGGAGTCGTTCCTGGCGCACATGGCGCGCCACCAGCCCGCGCTGCCGGCGCCGTGCGTGGTGTGCCGCCAGACGCTGGCGTCGGAGGCCGAGGCGCGGCTGCACGCGCGCTTCCATCTGCGGCCCGGGGAGGACGAGCAGAGGTACGTCGTACGATTATGCAGAAAAAATTACGGGTGGCAAAATACTCTAATACTTGTTCTTCCCGTTATTATGATCATATGTTTATACTGGACCATACCTGGGAACTTTCTGGTCACGGCGACATTGAAGAGCAAAGTTTCTTTGAAACTTTTTTTAAAGTAAATTTTTTATAACCATCCCTGTACCGTTGCACGCACCCATAAGCACAATGTTTGGTGTGCGTTAAGGTACCATGTTCACGCGCTGTTTACTAGTTGGTAGCTCACCATCCACACGCCAACGGCTAGTTTTCAGCTTACGGACCGGTTTACAAACATACCGCTTGCATGCGTTCCTCGCCGGAGAGCGGGCTGCTCGCTTGAAGCTCCCGGTCAGCGCAACGTGTGACGTCCTGTTCACTATTCTTTAATGTCATCGTAAAATTTACTTTAATGCATTCGATTTAAAATCCTTACTTGATTGACAAGTTATTTGCTTTTTCGGAGCGCTGCTGTTATAATGAGTGATGACCTTTACTGTCACGGTGTCACCTTGACCTTCCCTGTACACTAATACTGTCTCGGGCGGGTCCAGCTCAGCTTTGGGTGTTTGATTTCTATTGTTGTTTTTTTGTGTTCGTAATTTTTATTATTTCTTCCTATTTTTTTAGATGCGCCATATGTCTCCGGGCGCTACCGGAGGGTGAAGCCGGCTCGGGCGCGCGCGCGTGCTCGGCGTGCTACGCGCGCCACGCCGCGCCGCGCGCGCCGCCGCCCGCGGACCACGACTGCCGCCTGTGCCGGCGCGCGCTCGGCTCGCCCACGCGCCTGCAGGCGCACCTCATCGAGCACACGTTCGCGGGCATCGGCGCCTTCACGTGCTACCTGTGCTCCGCGGTGTTCACGAGCGCCGCCGGCCTGCAGCGCCACCTGCCGGAGCACGCGGCCGCGCCGCGCCCCTACGACTGCGCGAGATGCGGACTCAAGTTCTTCTTCCGAGCTGAACTTGATAACCACGCCTTCGTGCATCTTGAAGAGGCAGAGATTGCGCAACGAGCTTTCTATGAGGCGTACGCTCGCGGTGCTGCGTCAGCGTGGGCCGCTTTGGCACCGCCGGAGCCTCGAACGACTCCACCGCAAGCCGAAGTCAAGCGTGAGCCGGAGATCAAAGAGGAGCGAGGAACTGACGAGTATATAGAAGTGTCGTCCCCTCCCCCAGTGCCCCCTCCGCCCGCTCCCCCCGCCCCGCCCTCGCCCGCTCCTGTCGTGAAACAAGAGCAGCCTGACGAGGAGTAACTGAAGCCTCCTGTCGCGCAGTATTGAATGTGTCGTCCCTGACGCGGGCACGTGTCCCGCTGCAATACTAGATTACGTCCGTACGAGCTATTTTTAAGTCGTTAGTTTCGTTAAAGGTTAGTCGTTAAAGTTTTGCGTTCAGAACGCTGTATTTCCTATAAGTAGTCCGTACCTATCGTTTATGTTGGCTAGGAGTATGTTTTATAATGTTTACATGGCTATTTGTATAAACTGTTAACTTAATATATTATGTTAAGCTTCAATAACAAAAGTGGTTTTTTTTTGTACTCGTCTTTCTTTGTATTTTTTCAACACAATGAAATCATCACAGACAGCTAGATGTGTATAATTGATTATATTTTTTTTACAAAAAAGTCGATGTTTAAGTTGTCATTAAAGACATGGCTTATAAACAACACATTCCTATCGTACGATAAGCTTGAAGCCTTCAAGCGGTGGCAACCTGCGTTTGTATCCAGGGCAGGAATCCGGCGATGTTGACATAGGCAGCGGGCACGTTAGCGTTGGCGCAGCCGAGACCCCACGCCACCAGCCCCACCACCACCCACTGACCGTTCACTTGGCACACCAGCCCTGAACCACCGTCACCCTGGAAGGAGAGAGAAAGTGTAATCAACGCAAGATACAACCAAATATAAGTATGAAGCATGATGTACGAAAATTACTTTTGATAAAATGATAAGCTAAATATTCTAAAAGGTCGTACATTAAGAAAATAAAATTCGTAAAATGTAGGCAATTATAAATAAGCAAAAACAAATGCCCAAAATCGTTTGCCAAGCAGAAACCAGCTAAAGATTCGAAACTAATGGCTGTAGTGGACAATAATAATATCAATGACCCCACTGCCGTATCTCTACGTTGATGTCGTGGTGGGGCTTGCGCGCTCCTGAACTCTAGGTGTGTTCCGCTAGAGTTTACTTTGCCGAAACGGGTCTAGGGTGAGCAGCCAGACCAAGAGACATACATAAACCCGCAGGGCAGCATGTGGCGACCTGTTGCGAGAGATAGGGACCGTAGTCGCTATGACCCGATAGGTCGCCACTGTTGTTCCTCACCTCTGCTGGCTTGCCTTTATTGACCGGTTGGAGTGAAAACTGAATTTTAACATTTTTAATACAAAATTAATCAATTTATCAAATGCTCAAAATGAGTCCCTTCCTGTTGAATACAAAGTCGCACTCTTTTGATTATTACGCTCCCTGTCGATTTTTTAAATTCATGGTCTTCCTTTTATTTGTGACACTATGCTATTTAGCAAAAAATAATCCTTATGATGAAGCCTTTCGATCGGTATGATAAAGCTACAGGTTGATTATTTTTCTCATGTAACGGGTTCGATTCCCGGTTCAACATGAATGCAGTTTAAATTGTTTTTTTAAATTCAAATAATGTCTTCTTTCAGTAAAATGTTCCATCTACAATATTCAAGGTACTTTCCCTCCATGTGGCATATACGTGGGACGCTCTGTATATTTAAACTATTCAGGCCGCCTGATGAGTAGCCCCGGACAAAAAAAAAACAAAATGGAAACGTCAGCGGCAAAATGTAACTGACTGAACACTACATTGGAAATGTCAAAATAGACTTCGAACCCAAGTCGGTCGGAGCAAAGACAGTCTCCACAGATGGGTTTTCATGAACGGCTCAAATCTCAAGTGCGTATGCGGCATCTCCCCACAGCCAATGGCTCCTTCCATTCTGCGCCGCATCCCTGTCACCTAGTCACGATCAAGAGAAGATCCTAGTAAGATCATCAAGTGCACAGGTGACAGAGGTCACCTGTGCACTTGATGATCTTATGACTAAGTCAGTGAACGGAGTTCACGCAGCTGAATTCTGGGCCCAACATGTTTAAACTTTATGCCATCGATACGATAAGAAGAAGAAACGCTACAGAAATTATGCGTAAAGTAGAAAATAATTCAGCAGTTGACTACTATAGCTTTAATTTACATACTAAATATAGACTTACTGTACACGAATCCTTATTGGCTTCTCCTCCAGCGCAGATAAACGACGTGGTATCCAGCACGAAGGTGGCTCCAAGCCGGGCTGTTTGCATCTGAGACTGACATGTCGCAGATGCCACTATAGGCACGTCCACTTTCTTCAGTATCTGCTGGTACTGACCTTGTAACCCGAACATGTCCTTACCCCAACCTGATACCCAGCATCTGAAAAAATAATCATCATAATCATTTCAGGCGAAAGACGTCCACTGCTGGACATTGGCCCCCCAAGGGCCGCCATTTCGACCGGCCGAAAGGTTCTGGAGTGGCGACTGCATACCTGAGGACGTAGCGTTGGAAGGCCCACAAGGAGCGCTCTCCGCTGGATGCGGGAAGCACAGAAAAAAGTTTGCAAGGCCAACTTTTTTTTACCATACACAACCGGAAATTATAACATTTTGACTGTCATTTTTGTATGGGTTGGCTTATAGGTTCCCATGGGGAAGATGAATATTAAGTACTAACAATTTTCAAGTTGTAAGTACTCATCAAAACTAAATACTTCATTTTGATATCGGACCTACACCAGAGATATAAATAAATCGTTCTAGTTTTCCTTTAAGTATAGCTACTCACCTTTGGCCTGAATAATTAGAGGTCGCTGCTGGTGGCAGACAAGCCCTATTAATTGTGACTGCTGCTCCTACACTCGGTGTAAATGGCACAGCCGCTGACAACCTCAGCACCATGATGTCAAACTGCAAGGTATTCGCGCTGTACGACGGATGGCTGAACACTTTGGTCACTGTGTACTCTTGGTATGGAACAGGCTCGTAAGTACCGGCTGCATCCCATTCGCCAAGACGAACTTTAACATTTGGAACCGTTCCTGAAACACTGTCATCGATATCAATTGAAGTCACTCCAGTTTATATATTACATGATTTTATTATAATAGCCACAAAATTACTGGACTCTAAGAAGCTTTTTCATTACTTACACGTATGGTAATAATCTGTGAGTAACAGTCAAAACATTTAGTGAGTTGATCAGAACACCTCCAGCAATGTAATCGTTCTGCTTCGTCAATATGAGCGCCTGTAATGGTCAAAAGAAATCATTTTAGTAATCTAAAAAATAAATAAAAAATTATCTCATAAATAGCTTTATCATGCACACACCTGCCAAGGAAATTCTCCGAAATTAGCTTGACCAGCGGCTGGAGTGACCGCTGTTGTAGGTACAGTTTGTAGTACACCACAAGCTATCGTCGTGGTGGTGGTAGTGGTGCCACAGCAATACTCTTGACCAGCTGCACATTGAGTTGCTACCTGGATAGGTTCAGTTATAACTTTTTATATTTCAGATGATCAGATATTAAAATATTAATGCTCACAGTTTTACTTCCACTTACCGGAGTGACGATCCTGATGTCTATCATACCAGCACCCGAAGTACTACTTCGGACACAAGTCCCAGTAGGTACACAGGCACAATTACTTTGTCTTTTCACAATTTTGTGTTTTCCATCTGTCCCTACACTATTTAAAAAATGTTTCATGCTGATAGCATATTTATGGTCCACGCTTCTACGTTGTCTTGGGAACTTCACAGCGGTGTCGTACGATGGTATTTGTGCACTATAGCCAGTAATAGGCGGCCTATTCAAAGCTGCCGAAGGAGCCGGAGTGGTGCCGAGCCGAGGATCAATCGGGAGCGGCCCTGCGATGGTTTCATCAGGATTAAATATACATACTACGTCAGGATCAATACAAATTATGAGAGATAAAATCATTCCACCTAAAGTCGGTGCTGCTGTTGGTGTGACGGTGGGAGCTGCCGTAGGTGCTGCGGTAGGAGCTGCTGTTGGTGCTGCAGTAGGAGCTACAGTAGGTGCCACGGTGGGAGCGACTGTGGGGGCGACCGTTGGGGCTGCGGTTGGAGGTAACGTTGGGGCCACAGTAGGAGCTGCCGTTGGAGCTACCGTAGGAGCAACCGTAGGGGCCACCGTAGGAGCAACCGTAGGAGCCACCGTTGGAGCCGCAGTTGGGGCTGCAGTTGGAGCTGCTGTGGGCACGATGATTGGTGCGGGCACTCCGGACACCACCACGATTGGCGTCGGGTTGGTAGGGAGCAACCCCAAACATGCTGTCAAAATCCACAGACACATTCCGAATAGAATAATATAGTGAGACAAATACTATGTAACCGAACGCCGTCCACCGCGACCGATCACTGTTTGATGTGATGTTGAAGGTGATGATGACCTAAACATTAAATACATCCTTAAAATTACGATTGATGGTATTTCCCTAACAATTGCAGCCTTCGTGCTGTAATGCGCATAATCATACAGCGACAAATTGTTGCAATCAACGAAATGTGGATTACTAATCTTTTGTTGGCAGGCCTACATGTACATGTCGTAATTTTTGTCATCAGTTGAAAGAGTAAATTATTGTAATCTCACCGCACTTTAACCATAATGGCTAGTATAGCGCTGCAACAATGGATTATAACAACACATTAATATATAATTTTACGTGCTGTTTGCTCTGGTGCTCCTCGCTCTTTTATTTTTAAATTGTCTTATAACAAAGTGACACGGAGGATAATGTTCAAAACTTGAAGACCAAAACTCAGCTAAATACACATACATAAACTCAGCTACATACACATACATAAACTCAGCTACATACACATACATAAACTCACGCCTTCTTAGCATGGGGGGAGGGAGAAACTACAGAACGCCACCTGCTACGATCCTTTTTTTTTTTGGTTGGAAATTATCAAATAACTTCTCCCGCTTTCGGCGGAGCGGGAGGGCGTGTCAGATTATCACTGACCGTTATAAACCCATCCGTTTTCCTTCAGTTGCCTGTACGTTGCCAGGGGCCACCGTATCCCTTTCGGACTTTCCCGCGACCCCGGCAGCCGTTAGTTATGCTGACATCTCTTTGAACACAACCTTAAATACTCCTTTTGCGTTGTTTACGTTCATAAATCTGGTCATACCGGTTGCGACACTCAGCTAATAACGACGAAATCTGTACTTTTTTTTTTTTTTGCGTTGAATGTGGTTTACTAATATATTAATAGGTGGTATAAGGAGCAGTTTGCGTTTTGACGCCATGCGAAAAGTTGAACAGAAAAAACCCGAAATACGATGGCTAGGTAGAGAAAATAAGATATTTTCTGCGAAAAAATTACACGAAACGGTGCATTTTGTTTCCGCACCACACCCTATAAGGTAGAGTAAAATGCGCGTTTTCTTTGAAAGAAAGAAAGAAAAAGTATTTTTTGAGACTCGCACAGGAAATCACAAAACTAAAAACACATTAAATAAAAAAAAATAAAAAACAAAAACAAAGTTACATTAAAATGAAGACACAGAAGGAAGTCCTGTACGAGGCCAAAAGGCTCCTATCTCAGCATAATGCCGCGACATTTAAAAATAAATAAAAATGTCGCAGCGCTGGTATTCTGATGGGGCTTGATAACGTACGCTATACATTGTGAATTTTGAAAGCATTTTCTTAATAATCGGTCGTTTTCTTCTTCGCCTTCCTGGTTCAAGTATTCTGTTCCTCATAAACTTTTTCATCATTTTTAAAACGGTTTTATTTCTAGAGTCTAATGCCATAGATAACCCTGTTCGAGGGTATATTTCGGTATCGTTTTTAGGGTTCCGTATGTCCGAATGAAAACACGGAATCCTTATAACATCACTCGTTTGTTTGTCTCTCTGTCTGTCACAGCCAATTTACTCCAAACCTAATGGATCGATTAAGTTGAAACACGGACGTGTCACGTTACTTTTGGGAGGGATAAGGAAATGAAAAAAAAAAAAAAAGTTTTGAAAAAGTTTTTAAATGTGAGTAATAAAATATTATTGGTATTTCGTCAATTAATCAACTATTATTAATTCTGTGCCTTGCAAACATGATATTTCAAACCTACAAAAGGACATTTTAAAACATTGGCCTCCTAGATACCGTTTTGTGAACAATGTTTATAAGAGTCGGTCGGCCGGACAGAATGTTAAGCCTCCCGCATCCCCCAATAGCGTTGAGATATATATGCCAATGGAAATATCTCTTCAAGGGGAATATTTATTGATATGACGACATCTCTCAATTGTTAGGCAGTGAGGAGCAACAGAGCTCAAAATGTGAGTAATTAAGCATTATTGAATTATTAGGTCATTAACTCCGAACTGCCTAATAATTGGCAAAAGTCGTGTTAGTAGCAAAGGTTCTCCTTAAAAAGCTCCTTTCATTGGTGTATATCTTTTGGCTATTGGACGCCAAGAATTCCTTAAGTTCGGTGCCCAAGTTGTTACCTATTTAGGTCATTAAATCTGACTAACAATTGCCACAGTCATGTTAGAAGCAAAGGTTCTCCATGAAAAGCTCTTTCCATTGCTGCATGTAGGTATGGCTATTGGGTCAAGAAAATTCCTTAACTTCAGTGCCCAAGTAGTTACACTTATTAAGGTCATTAACTCCGAACTGACAAGCAATTGGCTACTGTCATGTCAGTAGCAAAGGTTCTCCTTGAAAAGCCAAAGCCATTGATGTATATCTTATGGCTTTTAGGCCAAGAAAATTCCTTAACTTCGGTGCCCAAGAAGTCACACCTATTTAGGTTGGCAAAAGTCGAAACAGTTGGCAAAAGTCGTGTTAGTAAGAAAGGTTCCCCTTGGAAAGCTCTTATATCTTATTTCTTCTTATATCTTGGCTTCTATCGGCAGAAACCCATATGTAGGTGCCCATTCTCTTTTATATAAAACCAATGTTTCGAGATATTCGCAAAAAACTGACTTTCGGAACCTTCAACAGTGGATATAAATTTTTCGCAACATATCGTCTGGACTTTTAAATGGACTTTTCACAGAGTATTTCTAATGCCTGATAAAGATAATCCAGGTGATAAATCTTAATTGGGATTTATTTCACAGATTTGCCTTTAATGTAACTTATTTTCCTGATCAATAATACTTTTTTTTTCTTTTTTATGTTAGCCTACACTGTCCCACTGCTGAGCAAAGGCCTCCCCGAAATCCTTCTAGGCACGCTTTTCCAGAGCCACCTCCATCCAACCCTTGCAGTACGCATATAGGTCGTCTCGCCACCTCTTCTTAGGCCGGCCTGGGCAGCGCCGTCCGTCCTCAGGCACCCACCGTGCGGAGACTGTTGCCCAACGGTCACTGTGCATGCAACTGACATGACCCGCTCAATCCCATTTTAGTTACGTCTAAGATCCCCATTTTGGAGCGTAGCGTGGTGTTTCGTGTTCTGTCGGTTCGTTTTACGCCCAAAATGCTGCGCTCCATTGCTCTTTGGCAAACCCCAAGGTGGAACTTTTGCGCCTTTCCTTTATTCCTTTTCTTGCCTATTTTCGAAACAAACTAACTGGCCCAAGTAGATGTACTCATCGACATAATGTATTTCCTGCACGTCTACCTCGACCGTACGCTTAATGCTGCTGGTCATGATTTTTGTTTTAGACCGATTCATCGCAAGACCAGCCTTGATGTTTGCCGTGCTTAGGTCTTGAAGCAACTATGCTTCAAGACCTAAGCACGGCAAGCCTCAAGGCTCAGTCAAGACATAGTCCTTTTTGCCCCCACAGCTCAGGAACTACAGTAGTCTTTAGTTCCAGAGCTGTGGGGGCAAAAAGAACTATGTCTTGACTGAGCCTCTTGGCTTGCCTGAGATATTTAGAACACTAAATAAATAATGAAATATCTCCTCGAGAGTGCTTGTGAACAATTTTGGAGAGAGCGGGTCACCCTACTTAACACCCGCACTACCGTACCCGTCCCGTACTTTCGTATCCTAAACGAAGTCCTGTAGTACCTAGTCAGTTCGATGTCAAGCAAGACCGGGGTTAAGCGACAGTTGAACGCGGTACAGAGGGGCTTTGCGCAGAAGCTGTGCGGAGCGTACAGAACCGTCTCTTTGAACTCGGCGCTGGTGCTGGCTGGGATACTGCCTCTCGATATCCGGGTCCGGGAGGCAGCATCATTGTATGAGGCCAAGAGGAGAGTACCCCAGCCAGAACTAGCTGACAGATAGGTGGAGAGCAAATTGGCCTTCGCTGAAACCCAGCACTCGGCAAGACATATGCGCCTCGATGTCGTAAGTCTGGTGGACCAGGAACAGTTGAACTCGAATGTACACCAAGCAGTGTGCTTGGCCCTTTATTATTTTTATGCTATATAAATGACCTTCCGAAAACCATACCACATCCTATGACCCTATTTGCTGATGACTGTACTATAGTATTTTCTGGTAAAAATATTGACTCATATGAAAATGACATAAACAGTAGCTTAAGTCTAATAATTCAATGGCTAAATAATAACAACTTGCAGATTAATTTTAATAAAACTCAAATAATGACATTTAAACAAAGAACTAATCCTAAAATTCTTGAACGGACCAAATTTCTAGGTATTTGGCTAGACGAAAACATGACATGGAAAACACACATGGAGACTATGGTAAAAAAACATCATCAATTTTGCTATGCATTACACAATTTGAATAAGGTTGCAAATCGTAATACTGTCCTTACTGCATATCATGCATATGTCTCCACAACTCTTCGTTATGGCATAATATTTTAGGGCAACTCTACCAATAAAGAAATGGCATTTAAGGCCCAAAAACAATGTCTTCGAGCCATATGTTTGTTAAAAACCACCGAAAGTTGCAAACCACTTTTCGTTAGTTTAAAAATACTTACGCTTCCATCCCTCTATATTTATGAAATTTCAATATTTGTTAAGGAGAATCTGTCTAAATTTGAAAAACTTAATACTAGACGTCACCAAAGCACACTAAAATAAAAAAAACACAGTACTGCACTTTTCTCAAAGAGTTGTCTCGGCATGGGTCCAAAGATTTTCAATAAACTACCAAAAACTTTAAAAAGTATGAACAACATAAACCATTTTAAATCGCAACTTAAAAAAATCTTATTTGAAAAGGCTTACTACTCTATCAATGAGTTTTTAGATGATAGAAGCATAAAATAAAAAATGTCCGATCCACTTATTATTCTGTCTTGTTTACGACGTTACTTGTTTTGAATAGTTTTATTTAGTTTGTAGTTTTTTTTTTTTTTTTTTTACGCGTAATTTGTACGCCTTGCAAGGCAAAACTTAGTGATACAACGCAATTTTTTTTATACCATGTACCATATTACCTATGTTCAACAAATAAAATACTTTGACTTTGACTTTATTGAGGGCAAGGTCGGAGCAGCATTGTCTCTTTGGAGCAATGAAGCCGAGACCAAAACCCTCAAACTCAAGCTGCCATCGTACTGCACCGTCTACCAGGCTGAACTCCTGGCCATATGTCGCGCCACAAAACACATCTTGCGACGAGGTGAGGCCAGCTTCGCTATTCTGAGTGACTCACGCTCTGCATTAGAAACGGTCGTAAACTCATATTCCCTCCACCCTTTGGCAGTCGAAACCAGAACCAACATCCGGAACAGTAGACTCCAAAACAAGGAAATTTCCTTGTTCTGGATAAAAGCACATGCGGGACTGGAGGGAAATGAGCGCGCGGACCAGCTAGCAAAAGAGGCCGCACTGTACTCCAAGAAGAAACCGGACTACGACAGTTGCCCGATCTCATTCGTCAGCAGATACATACGTTTGCGGTCTCTTGACGAGTGGAACGCACGATACCAGGCGGAACAAACCGCGTCCATCACTAAGATGTTCTTCCCAGATGCAGTAGAGGCACACAAGACAGTAAGGAAAATTAAACCAGCAGGCTTGACGACTCAGGTGATGACGGGGCACGGTGGGTTCTCAGAATACTTGCATCGATTCAAGTTTAAGGGGGACCCATCGTGCATCTGCGAACCGGGGGTCGTCGAGTCTGTCCCGCACCTCCTGTTCAGCTGTCCAGTCTACTCGAAACTTAGGTTTGAAACAGAGCAAATATTGGACTGTAAAATTATACCCGAAAATGTATGTAGAATAATATCAGACAAAAAACTGAGGCAGAAATTCATCGAATATAGCTTGCAAATAGTTAAAAAAGTAGTGAACAGAAATAAATAAGAAAGTTATGTTTAATATATTTGATAATCTAAATAGTATAAACATAAAAGTAAGAAAACTAAAGCCTGATAAAATTGTTAAAACTAAAAGTTATATATAAATATTGTTAAATAAAATTATGTTAGATATATTGTTTAATATATACGACCACATAATACGTATTAAGTAGAAAATAAGAACTGTTTTAAAACTTGTCCAGGAAATTGATGTAATTAATGTAGAAAACTAGAAACATAAGATAATCGTAAGAATAATAGTAGTAAAAAAAAAAAAATATATATATATATATATATTGAGAGATTTGATATGGTTCTACCCGCAAATAGGAAAATGCGAGTATAAGTAATAGATATAAATAGCATAGATATATTGATGTAGTGTTTAATAGTATTATACGTATTTAAGTTTATTGGCTGTCTAGCAGAGAAATTCTCCGTGTGTTAGTTATTAAAAAAATATAATTAATGAAAAATTAACACCTTAAAAAAGCAGAACAAGGTCTCTGATTATGTCAGAGGACATTGAGCAAAGGCAGGAGGGGGTTTTAGCCGGTAAGAGTCCGGCACTGCCCAGACTGGCTCACCAGTGAGGCAGTCTGGGCGTCCATGAGGATTTCCCACTCCTGCACAAAAAAAAATATAAAAAAAAAGAGGTCTATAAGTTGCTGTTCCAGTTTTTGGTTTTCTAATGATTTGAATATTTCGGAGTGTTTGATGCTGTCGAAGGCTTTCGTATAATCTACCAAGGCTAAGTTTAGTGGTTTATTATATTCTGAATATTTTTCTAGTAACTGGTTCAAGGTCTGTAGGTGGTCGGTTGTTGAGAAGCTAGAGCGAAATCCGGCTTGTTCTGTTAGCTAATATTTATCCAGTTTCCCGTCTATGCTATTTTATATTGTACGAGTATGTTGATTGGACGGTAATTGCCGATGTTACTTTTGTCGCCTTTTTATATTACAATTTATCATAATGATTCCAGTTTTTCATTATTATATGTAATTGAACTGTATCTTATACGAGGGCGACACTGAAAGTTTTTAGAACTCGCCACTTGTAAACGATATAATAAAAAAATAAGTCCAAATTTTGAAAATGGACCTCTTTGCCATTAATATTGTGTAAGTATTATATTCATTTGTCATTTGTTTACGATTTGGCGGCAAATTGAAAATTGTCTGTGTCACGTCAGCGTGAATATAACGCATATAACGCGAGAAAATTTTCGTACAATGATTTTGTATGACTTTCGATGTCATTTATGCCCCATCTCGTGCCACTGTTGACTACTGGTTTAATGAGTTTAAACGTGGTCGCACTAATCTCACCGATGATCTGCGTGAGGGACGGCTTTCTACGGCGACGATTGAAGATAACATCAGTGTTGTGCGGCGTATGATAGAGACTGACAAAAGACGACAGTTGACGTGGACGAGACTTGAGCCGGCACGGTTGGCGCAGTGGCTGAGCGATCGACTGCTGCGCAACGTGTCGCGGGTTCAATCCCCGCACGGAACAAATATTTGTATGATCTGCAAGTAGTTGTTTCGGGTCTGGGTGTTAGTGTATGTGAGTTTCTATGTTTGTAAACGCACCCACAATACAAGAAGAAATTCTTAATGAGGGGCAATGTTTTAAATAAAAAAAAAAAAAAGATTGACTTATCAGCAGATTTGGACAAGCTCAGGCATCGGTATGAGTCAACTGCACAAAATCCTTCATGAACATTTAACGGTCAGGAAGCTTTGTGTCCGGTGGATACCTCATAATTTGACAGAGGCCCAAAAACTCCTTCGTGTTGATTGGTTTCGTGAAATATTTCAAAGATTTAACGGGGGTGACTCAAATGCTGTGTTCGACATCTCGTACTTACGGGTGACGAAAGCTGGATTTATTGTTATGATCCTGAAACTAAGAGACAGTCTGCTGTCTGTGTTTCCTTCCGAGGAGTTGTCAACTAAAGTGAAGAGAGGTCGAAGCTTGGGAAAAAATATGGTAGCCTCGTTTTTCGGAAGGACAGGTCATTACACAACAATTGTTTTAGAGGATCGAAAAACAGTTACTGCAGAGTGGTGCACTAACAATTGTTTGCCACTTGTCTTGGAAAAAGTTCGGGAGAAACGACCTCGCAGTAGGATCTTCCTTCACCACGACAACGCCTCGTCACAAACCGCCAAGCAAACAATCGACTACTTCGCAAAGTCAGACGTGGAATTACTGGGTCAAGCCCCGACCTCGCACCTTGCGATTTATGTTTATTTCTGAAAATAAAAGAAAAACTTTGAGGAAAACGTTTTATGGACGCCGAGGAAGCAGTGGCTGCGTTTCAAAATGCCGTCGAAGAGGACGACTAAGACTAAGACTAAGGACGAGTGGGCAAAGTGGTTTTCTCAGTGGTTCCATCGGCTGCAGCGATGTATTGATGTAAATGGACACTATTTTGAAAAGATATAATAAAACTAATAACTTGCTAGTTTGTTCAGTTTTTGGTTTTCTAAGAACTTTCAGTGTCACCCTCGTATAACCTGAGCATTTGGTTAATACCCTTTCGTTAACCGAATTAATATCTGATTGTAAGGAATTAAATAACCTTAATTCGAAAAATTCGCTAAACTGAATCTAAGATGAGAGGGAATCACACGTTAGGTAATATACGTTTATTTACTCTGTGTTCGGGGTTACATACATTTATTGTACATTTGTAAGTACCATAATAATTATACAGCCTTTACATGTCCTTGGCAGGTGGACAATGAAGTGTGATACAACAAAGCCATTGAGCATGCATAGTTATGAGACCGTGGCAACGGCGTGGTCAAAATAAATAGTCGGCCATCATTCAGACAATGTATCGGTGTGATGTGTCACACAATGTGTTTATGTGATTATATCTTTAAACAATTTGCAGATTTTTGGACTTTTAGCTGCCTAATGGCGGGATTTTACCTAATAATTTGTTTCTGAATTTAGTAGGTACCTTTTCTAAAATACTGTAGTACCTAATCTAATCCATCATAGCGATTACATTTTGCGGTCCAATCTCAACATGACGTATTTTCCTTATTTTCATTGCCACAATGAGCAAATTACGTTAGCTGCAATCGGAGGATTGAAAAAAAACCAAGAATGATTTAACTTAATTTATTTAAAATAAAAGAATTACATTAATTATGTCTTAAATTAGCCTAAGCGCCTATTCGAAGTATGAATATGGAATGGAATTTTACTGAGTTACAATATTTGGGTAAACTAGGTTCGTGCGTCACAAAGTGCTTGCTCAGCTCGCCGTTTCCGTCGTTCGATAAATTTGCAGCGTATGTTTCTCTATTATAAAATATTAAGTGCTGAGTTGGCGATTGCCCTTATGCAGCTGCGCGTAACATCTCCACCCGCAGATCAGCAACTATTTTAGAACATTGAGAGAAAATGTTGCTGGAACTTGGCCTCTGGGCGCGCGATTCTCCTCTTTCTTATCAGGTTCCTCGTAAGTATGTCCCTTGGTGTTGGGCGTTTCGGAGCGTTTGCAAAACCATTTGTTTCGATAGCCCAGTATGGCTATGAAAAGTGCGCCTGCACTTAATATTGTAATGTAAAACGGTATTGTCGTATGGTATATGACATCTGATTGCAGCTGGTTAAGTTGTATTGGCTGGTTCGTCATGACTTGGTTCTGTATGCTGTGTAGTCCTCCTAAATCGATTGAGCTAAGGTGAACTTGGGGTGATGCAGCATCCGGTGTTTCGACGTCATGGGGAATATTCATTAATTTTAAAGGCTGCCCTTGTATTACGTCGTTGTCGTTAATTATAGTTAGTTCGTTTGTACGAAGATAACAGTTGATAGGAATAGTGACGAGGTAGCTTCCTTGTAGCGAATTGAAGTCTTCTCTCCCACAGACTAATTGCACTCTGGTTGGATTCGGGAACGATAGGACGTAGTGCTGATCATCTAATTTTTCCATTGCTTCTTTCTCCAGGAATACTGTAATAAATTGGCAGGAACTCTTGAGGGCTTGGTTCATAATAAGTTCTTGTATGCAGTCAGTTTTTGTTCGTATTTGATGGGTTATTTCCTTTTCACAGAGATACCAGTTACTTAACTTCGAGCATTCTGCTTCTATGTACACGAAAGAGTCCTCATTAGTTGCTATAAAGGGATAGGTAGGGATAAGGGCTTGACGGTTTTTGTTGGGTACTATAGATAGCTTATATAAATCATAAACAATTTTGGAAATTATAGGAAATCTGAAAACTATAACTATCTGTTTTTCATTGAAATATGATCCAGGCTGGATAATATTGTAATATTCTCTGAGCTCTAAACTTAGTATCTCTTCTTTGCTGTATATTTTTCCTAACCTATTTACCATAGACCTAAGTGTATCTACATCTATCATAGAATGAACAGTGCTTGATGCATGTATAAACGCTAACATATTTTCTATTCTAACTAATTCTAATCTTAAGTCTTCTACATTTTCACTTATAATAGTCATGAGTTGACCAAACTTTGCATAGGTTATTAAACTACCTGTTGTATATGTGTTATTTAATAGTAACTCTAAGGTGCTATTGATTTTACTTTGATTTTCGACTAACTGTATTAGAACGCTATTATGCTTAGTCATCCATTCTTTGCTGAGACTGATGTGATTGTTTAATTCATTAACTAACTTATTGTTATTAATCTGTAGAACTTTGATAGCATTTTCGTATTTTAAGGCATCTGTGTAATCTAGATTTCCAGTTATACTCTTAATTACTGATCCAAGACTGTCTACTAGACCTCTCCTGACACGACCGGGCTCTAAAGATTTTAGCTGATTAGATACTTTGCCAATTTTGTTAGTAAGATAACTAATTTGGAATTCAAAAAGTGTATAAGTGTCATTACTAAGCCGACTTTTGTATTCTGATATCTGATATTGCAGTGTTGTAATTTGATTTTCAATGTCCCTTAGATTCACGTACTGAAGAAATGTATGATGATGAGTGGTCATTCTCGTCGATCCAAGTTTATACGGTAATAAGCCAGGTCCATTAGCCAGGCTTTCAAGTTTTATCTCTGACAACCGGGTCTCGCGAAGTACCAGCAATAGTAGAATCCTGCAACAAGTTAGGTTCCTTAGGGCCTCTTTTGAACCTATTTTTGGCTACGGGTCCACGTTTCTTGGATGTATAAACGTGTATGGGTAAATCGGCCAAAATGGTATCTTGGGTATACCGCGGTGCAGCTTTCTGTTGGCTTGCAGAAGGGTTCTTAATAAATACCTGTTGTTGAGGAACGTATTCTATTTCAGATTCGCGGGTCTTATTTCTATTTTCTATCAACGCAGTACGATTTGATAAAGAAGTTTCGTTACTAATATTATAAACTTCCTTCATTTGCGCCCTATGGTTGTGAACGTACTGTTGTAACAATTGTTGGGTAAAATCTATGTCTAAAATATCGCGTGGGTCAAAGTGTCCCGTTAGCAAATCGAAAGGTCTGCATCTGGTAAAGCTATGTATTGAAGAATTATAACCGATTATAGCATAAGGCATAAGGCTTACGATAGGCTCATCTTTGTGTTGTAACTTTAATATTCTTATATGCTCAAGGAGAGTTGAATGGAATCGTTCAATGTTACCGTTATCGTTAGGCGAATGCGGTAGAACTCTATGATGATTTATCTTGTGAAGGCGTGTGAATTCTAGGAACAGTTGATTAGTAAACTCCGTTCCGTTGTCAGTCACTAATGTTAAGGGAACTCCATGGTGGGTGCAATATTGTAATAATGATTGAAGAATACTGATGCCCGTGCCATCTCGAAGATGGTATGCTTGTCCATATTTGGTAAAAACATCTATGAATGTAACATACTTTTCATTGTGAACAGTGAATAAATCCATGTGAACTATTTCGAATGGTTTTGTTGCCGGGGGTACAATATTAAACTGGGGTCTAATAGGTCTCCGGTCATATTTAGCTTGCCCACAAATAATACATTCGTTAATGAATTTGGTTATTTGGTCTTTCATTTTGGGCCAGTAATACTTTCTTGAGAGAGCTAAATAGCATTCGGTAATTCCACGGTGATTAGTTTTGCCGTCATGGTAGTGTTGAATTATCTCTTGTTGACGTAGATAATCTTTAACGTTTTCTAATTCTATCTTAGCTAGTACTAAGTTCATAGATGAACTCTTAAACTTGTCTTGTATGACTGGTATGATGGAATACATGGCAAGAGGTGGATTTATTAGGATACCGGTTTTTACTTTCGGGTTCACATACTCTTTGAGGGCATTGACTACGTCTTGTTCTAATTTAGATGATGATATCTGGACTGTTATGCGCGTGTGTGTTTCGAATGGCTTGGTAACTACTGGTTTGCGTTTGACATCTTCTACTATCGTAAAGCATAATTGTCTATGGAATCTGTTAAGGGGTTCATCTGTGATTGGGACTTCTAATATAGGATGTTCGTGACTGGTGTGTATGGTTGCAGTGGATGAGTTCGCAGATGGCGGTTTTTCTGATGGGTTAGGAATTAAAGAACATAATTCGTCTATAAAGGTGTTAGTATCTTCATTGTGAATCTCCACCCGAGATAAAGCATCAGCGTTTGTGTTAGATTTACCTTTCTTATAGATAACGGTGAAATCGTATTCGCTAAGTTTCAACCTCCATCTAGTTAATCGCGAATTGGGTTCTTTGAGGTTCATCATCCACTGTAAAGGTTTATGATCTGTCAGTACTTTAAATTTACGACCAAACAAATATGGTCTAAAATATTTGGTGGCCCAAACGATGGCAAGAAGTTCTTTTTCTATGGTGCTGTAGTTAAGCTCGCTTTCATTCAGAGTTCGGGATGCAAAACACACAGGTTTATCGGAACCTATAGGTCCTTGAGATAGAATGGCACCAATAGCAACGTTAGAAGCATCTGTCGTCAGTATGAATTCCTTTTCAAAATCGGGATACTGTAGTATGGGGTCATTTGTTAAGAGATTCTTACACCTTTCAAAACTGCTTATATACTCGGAGTCTAATACAACTTTTCTACCTTTTTTTAAACATACAGTCAGAGGTTTTGTAATTTTCGCAAAGTCTGGGATAAATTTACGATAATAACCTACAAGACCTAAAAATTGCTTAATTTCTTTTGGAGTTTTGGGAATTGGGTATTTTTCTATTGCATGAATTTTATCCGGGTTAGGTTTTATTCCTTCACTACTTATAATGTGTCCGAGATAACCAGTTTCATGTTTTAGGAATTCGGATTTATCCATTTGAATCTTAAAGTTCGATTCCCGGAGTCTATTGAAAACTTTTTCCAGATTGATCATATGCTCTTGTAGTGACGTAGAGAAGACGATGATGTCATCAAGGTAGACCAGGCATATGTCATTCTGAAGACCTCTGAGGACATTGTCCATAACCCTTTGAAATGTGGATGGTGAATTTTTAAGTCCCATGGGCATTCGAAGAAACTCGAAATGTCCATGTTCGACATTAAAAGCTGTTTTCTGAATATCCTGTGGGTCCATCTCAACCTGGTAGAAGCCACTAGCCAGATCTAAAGTGGTGAAGTACTGGCACCTTCCTAGTTTGTCAAGAACATCGCTTATGTTCGGGATGGGGTATTTGTCATTGATAGTTTTTTCATTGAGTTTTCTAAAGTCAATTACTAAACGCCATTTTTGTTTGCCCGAAGCGTCCATTTTCTTGGGGACTACCCAAATGGGTGAGCTCCATGCTGAATCTGAAGGCTTTATTATTCCTTGATCAAGCATTTTTGAAATCTGATCCCTAACCTCCTGACGATGAACGAATGGGTATCTATAGCTTTTTGTGTAAACTGGGACCTCATCAGTAGTCTTAATGCGATGTTTTATTTGATTCGTAAAAGTTAACGCTTCGCCTTCGATGTAAAACACGTCAGCGTATTTCGAGCAAAGAGCTATAAGGTTGACTTCCTCCTCCTTATTTAAATGATCTGTTCGTAATCGCGTTATGACTTCTTGACCTCGCGTGGAACAATGTTCGGTACGCGTGCACTCGATATTAAATAAACTTGCGTGTACTGGGCGGTCAAGTGATATTATAATGTCATTCAGGCTCGTATTTTCTATCTCTAAGTAGCCACGATTATTGTCCACAATAGTAAGGCACTCCCGTACAATGCAATTGCATATGGTCTGTTCACTAATGCTGCACCGTTTGGAGCATCGATCGGAATTCTAAGTAATTTCGAAGATTGAGCAGGAATTATGTCTTCATACAAGTTTACATTACAGGAATTATACATACGGATAGGATTTGATGATGTGCGCGTTATTAACTTCTGATCTTTTAAGTCTATCTTGGACTCCCATTTAGTGAGCAAATCTAAACCAATTAAACCGTCGAAATATTCATGGAAACGATATACGAATAACTTGATAAACTCTGGATCGTTAAATTCCGCAAAGCAAGGTAAACTTATGGAATAATTATTTCTACTAACCGCGTGTACATTGGTAACTTCAAAGGGGTCGTAATTTAAAGGAAAATTTGGAAAATATTTCTCTACAGCTTCTGGACTTATAAAAGACTGATTCGCGCCGGTGTCAATTAATAATTTTAAAGGTGGTTCCGATATTAGTATGTACGGCAACTGACGCTGAGTTTGAAGATTTAATTCTATTTTTGCTTTTTTGATTTCTGTCTCTCCTGAAAATCCTGACTTGACTCTTGACTTGAACCCGCGCGAGGTTCGGTTGAACCTGTAATATTTTCTTGAACACTTACATCGTTTAAAGACGGATCATAGTTGCATTCTAATGTAGTGAACGGGCTGTAATCGTAGTAAATGTTATCGTAATTAAAATAGTCCGGCTCGTAATAATACTCCGTCGGGTAACATGAGTCGTCGTATGACGCGCACTCATTCATGTTCATTTCGCGACTTTTTAAATAATTTGTTGGTGGCGGATTACCAGAGTTCTGCCAATTATGGCCAGATAAAATGGGTCTAGGTGTAAAATGCTGTACACCGCTCATAGGTTTAGGACCTTGATTTTGATTTTGCTGCGGCGCGTATCTAGGTGGCAACCGGAACATGTTACTTTGGACATTATAAGTCTGAGGTGCTGCACGGAATATTTGCTGTGTACGAGTAGGCATGCGATATTGGGGCTGCTGATTAATAAAGTTAGGGTTGAACTTAAATGGTTGAGGCGGTGGTAGTTGGTTGGATCTACCTCCTATGGGATAAGGCCAATTAGGAATTGGTACTGCGAAATTATTACTACGTGGAGGAACTGGGTTAAAATTCTTTTGGTTAGTGGATTTTGAAGACTCACTACGTTCCTGTAAATACATAACATTAAGTTTTTCCTGTACATATTCGAGGGCTTTTTCAATAGTATCGGGACGCATGCATCTTATACGGGACCCTAATGGTTCTTTTAACCCTTTTACAAAAGCCTGCATAGTAACTTTTTTATACAGTGTACGTTTCGCTTCCACTGTAGTGGGAATTGGCTCGTGTAATGTTACATACGTCATTATCGTACTGAACAACGTTTGGCATTCCTCATAGAATTCCTGAGGTGTCTTATTTCCTTGCATAGCTAAAGAAAGGTCTCTATACAAGACTGTTTCATCCCGTTGATCTGAGAAGTTATTTATTAAGGCTGTCCTAATCCCTAGCCAACTATCGGGTATGCCGTTAGAATTGATGGTAGAAGCAGCAGAGCCTTGTATTTTATTTAAAATACCATTTAATAGGCATAAGTTATTTAACTCGCTACCTGGGGTATTACTAACATATTGACTTACTATTTGATCGCATATTCGAATAAACCTAGTTAAAATATTTGGATTTCCATCAAACTCCGGGACCATACGAAGGGTCTTGAAAATTGTATCCGGGTCGTGGGCCATATTTACGCTATCTATACTTCTGATTTCACTATCACTATTTAAATCTCTACAATTATCTATAGTACTCCAGCGAGCCGTACGAGATGCAGGCTCCCGGGAATTGGAATTTTTCGGGTGAAAAATCTTGGAAGTTGGGTTGTACTAGGACTAAAAGGAAGCAACACAAGAACAATTCAGGTGTACTCACAAATTTTTCATCTCTGGTTCTCTAGTGAATCGAAGTCTGGATTCTCCTTCCGGAACTGCAGCTGGACCGTAGATTCGGATATTCGGCGCCGGGGCTCGATAGCCACCCAGGCGATTCGCGTACGCAGATATCGATGTTAGAGATCCCTAAAGCTCGCGAACCGGCCCGCGAATATCCTACCGACTGCGCCAATTACGTTAGCTGCAATCGGAGGATTGAAAAAAAACCAAGAATGATTTAACTTAATTTATTTAAAATAAAAGAATTACATTAATTATGTCTTAAATTAGCCTAAGCGCCTATTCGAAGTATGAATATGGAATGGAATTTTACTGAGTTACAATATTTGGGTAAACTAGGTTCGTGCGTCACAAAGTGCTTGCTCAGCTCGCCGTTTCCGTCGTTCGATAAATTTGCAGCGTATGTTTCTCTATTATAAAATATTAAGTGCTGAGTTGGCGATTGCCCTTATGCAGCTGCGCGTAACAAGCACGTAACGCTTAACCTTGTTTGGAGATGATCCTAACTGCAGCATCAGGTCATCCCTTCCAATGTCTTGAATGGGTATACAAAGTTTTAACTTTCGGCCGAGAAGTTGATTTTTTGCTCGCAATAATCTAACGTAAAAAAAAAAAAAAAAGTTACAAAGACAAATAACAAGTGAAAACGAAATAAAACGCAAGAATGTTTTTTAATGAATCCTTTGTTTTTATAGTTATTAGATTAGCGTTTTTTTTTTGTGTCTCAAATGATTCGATATATATTTACCTAAGTCCATTTCCGTATCAAAAGTGTACCAAACGGAACCTTATTACTAACACCCGTATTCAAGAACGATACATACATAATAGTAGTCGTAGTCATAGTCTTAGTCGTCCTCTTCGACGGCATTTTGAAACGCAGCCACTGCTTCCTCGGCGTCCATAAAACGTTTTCCTCAAAGTTTTTCTTTTACTTTCAGAAATAAACAAAAATCGCAAGGTGCGAGGTCGGGGCTTGACCCAGTAATTCCACGTCTGACTTTGCCAAGTAGTCGATTGTTTGCTTGGCATACGTCTGTGCAACTTGGTCATGTCGGTGCTTATAGTCAGTCTGTGCAACTTGGTCATGTCGGTGCTTATAGTCAGTCTGTGCAACTTGGTCATGTCGGTGCTTATAGTCAGTCTGTGCAACTTGGTCATGTCGGTGCTTATAGTCAGTCTGTGCAACTTGGTCATGTCGGTGCTTATAGTCAGTCTGTGCAACTTGTTCATGTCGGTGCTTATAGTCAGTCTGTGCAACTTGGTCATGTCGGTGCTTATAGTCAGTCTGTGCAACTTGGTCATGTCGGTGCTTATAGTCAGTCTGTGCAACTTGGTCATGCCGGTGCTTATAGTCAGTCTGTGCAAGTTATTTGCAGGCTCCTGTAATATGTTGTATGGTCTCAGAGGCAGTGTTGCAATGTCTGCATAAGTCAGTCGGCTGACGAGGGTCTTTTATAATGTATTTTCTGTAGTTGCGAGTCGCTATTACTTGGTCCTGTATCGCCAGCATGAACCCTTCAGTCTCGGGAAACAGGTCACCTCGTTTGAGCCATTCGTTCGACTTAGCTTTGTCCACGTGTGGCTGACTCATGTAGGCTAGATGTCTTCCGTGAAGGGCTTTGGTAGACCATGCGGCAATTTTTTGTTGTGTGCTTATGAGATTTTCATTCATTTGAGTGTTTCTATTTTGTAAGTTGAGTGGAGTAAGTTTTTTATCTGCATCTGTTACATGTTTGTGTAGTGATGAATGTTCTGATTTGTTATGAAAGTACGCTCTGAGTGAAAGTATCGGTTTATTGTGTAAATTGTTTATGTCTATTAATCTTCTTCCTCCTTCATTGCGTGGCAATGTAAGTCGTTGTATGCATGCTTTTGGATGGTGTTTTCTGTTTGGTTAGGAGTATATTGACAGTGCGCTGTAGTCTTTTGATATCAGTATTTGCCCATCGTATAATTCCGAAAGAGTATGTGAGAATAGGTATTGCAAATGTGTTGATGGCTTTAATTGTGTTTCTAGAGTTAAGGTTGCTTTGTAAGACAAGGTTTAGGCGGTGTGAGATTCTTTTTCGAAGTCGGTTGTTTTTTTTTTTTAAGTTTTTTTTTTTAATTTTTTAGTTGTGGTACCTACCCCACACAAATTCAAATACCAATAACTGCTATGTAAATACCAGTGACAGGAAGTTATCATCATATCATCCACATATACTAAGTGGCAAAAGTACTATTATTGAAGCTTACTCAAAAACTATCCAAACAAAGTTAATAAAATTTATATGGGACCAACTTGAGAGCATACCCTTTACGAAACGATTGAAACGGTCGTAGTGAACAGACGTATCGAACAATATTAGTATAAACAAATAATTACTTGCGAAATCGTGACCTAGTTTTTATTAAATTTGCTGTTAATAAAGTGACTCATACATTAGATTTGATGTGTTTTCCTATAAAAATGATCAGTGATTAATACATAGGTAAATAATCTACTTTACGATGGAGGATAGTCCCTTCAGCCCTAGAAGTAGGTGTGCCCGTTCCCCGCCGCCCACACCTGGCGGTGTAACCGGCCCCGCTCGTCCCCCTCAAGCGCCGCAGCAAACGAATGAAGCTCTTGAAGCTATGACGACACCGGAAATTCAGAGCTGGATGACGACCATCGACCAGAACTTGCAGGAGGTGTGCACTATCGCAGCGGAAGGCAAGCTGAATATGGACCACAAAATGCGCATCAATGCCCTATGCCGGAAGATCGGCCATAGCACATCGCAAATGGCGGTACAGTACCAGTACATGAAAGCGAAAGGATTGGAATCCCACAATATTGCCAAAGCTCTTGAAACCCAACTCGACCTCTCACAGCAACTAAAGGAACTCAAGTTGAGTGTCGAAGAAAAAACGAAAACTGCCCTGGGCGCGTCATTTGCTGACATGGTCAAAAAAGGAGCCAACAATTACATCCAGCAGACAAACGTAAGTTCTGTGGCCATTTATCCAGTAGATAAATTAAAATCCAGCGACGAAACGAAATCCCTCGTCCAAAAAATCATTTGCCCCGGACAGATGAAGCTGCATGTAAGAGGCCTGCGCAAGACCAAAAACGGGGGTGTTATCATCAGCACTGAGACGAAAGACGACATCGAAAAGGTGAGACAATTGGAGCAGCTAAAAAAATCGGGTCTAACAGTCGACGAGCCTTACAAAAGGAAGCCTAGGGTTGTAGTAATAGGAGTTCCGACGTCCATGTCAGAAAACGAGGTTTTCACATGTTTGTACCACCAAAATCTCGCCGAGAAGCTTCAGGACTGCAGCCTTGAGACGTTTTTGACCTCAATCAAGTTAAGTCATAAGTCGGGTAAGAGAGACTCTGACTATTGCAACTATGTTGTAGAAGTATCGCCAGTCATACGAAAAGCCCTAATATCAAAAGAACGAGTGTTTATAAATTGGTCATCATGCCCTGTAAGAGATTTTACTTTGGTCACACGATGCTATAAGTGTCAGCAATATGGCCACGCTGCCAAATCATGTCGACAGACGTCCTACACCTGTGGTCACTGTGGTGAGCAAGGCCATTCAATCAAAGAATGTCCAAAGAGGTCAGATGAACCAAAATGCGCTACTTGCTTGCATTTCAAAAAGCCAGACAAACACATCACAGGTGCAGCTGACTGCCCGGCGAAAATGTTGGCCGAAAAAAGGTACATAAACTCAATAGATTATGAAGGTGCCTAAGAGCGCCGTCAATAAGTTATTTATTTTAGATCTTCTTAGTTTATATAGTAAAGTTTTATTTCTTTCTTTTTTTTTTTTGTTATTATGATAAACAATTTAATTAATGATTTAGATAATTTTTCTGTATCTGAGTCTAGACTTTGTGAAGTTGAAAGCTGCAAACAATATCTTTCCGGCTACAAAACACCATTAACCATACTAACACAAAACATTCGCAGTATTTTTAAGAATTTTGACAGCTTCAGCGTTTTTCAACAACGGCTAAACATTAACTGTGACATTATTGTTTTAACGGAATGCTGGCTTACCAAGAAATATAATATACCACTGATCACAGGGTATAAGATGTACAAAAGTGATAGGAATTACAATCAAAATGATGGGGTGATAGTTTATGTAAGAGATCACCTGAAAGTCTCTGTTGAGGAACCAAATATGCAAGACTGTAACAGTTTGGTAGTGAAAATTGGATCAGATTTTGCGATAGTAGCTTTATATCGGCCCCCCTCTTTCAAAAATACTAAAAATTTTACTGACACTCTGAATGATGTCTTGCAAAACCTATCACCTTTTAAAAACACGGTAGTAATTGGAGATATTAATATTAATATTCTTCCAGGAAGTACTGACGCATCTGCTCAGGACTACCTCAACTTATGCGCATATCATGGCTTGCTCCCGGCACATTGTTTTCCTACACATCATAGTGGCTCTTGCTTGGACCATATCATACTTAAAACCAATTTCCCTTCACTTGCACTTGTTATTAACTCTACAATAACAGATCATAATGCTGTCCTACTAACACTAAATTGTAATTTACCTAAACATAACACTCGTGTAGTTTCGAAATTGAATATAAATAAACTTGATGAAGATTTACGCGTCATCAACTTCGATCCAGTCTATAATTCTGCTGACCCACAGTATTGTATGATGTATGTTATAGAAAATGTACGTCATGCAATTCAGAAAAATACGGTCGTATCGCAGTTGAGCAACAAAAATTGCAACATAAAACCCTGGATCACACCAGGTCTTATTCGCTGTATGAAACACCGAGATAAACTGCACATGAAATGTAAATCTCATCCAGAGAATACAGTCCTACAACTGTCATACAAAAGATATCGTAATTTTTGTAATAGTCTTCTCAAAAAGGTTAAAATCAACTACGATAAAACTGCACTGGATAAGGCTGGAACAAATAGTAAAAAGATCTGGAAATATATTAAACATGTAACTTTTTCCTCAAAACAAAATGAGTCATCTTCAAGTTTATTACGAGCGCACTCGTCACAGCTGACGTCTGCTAACATAGCAAATAATTTCTTTGTTAATGTTGGTAAGTGTCTGGCGGAAAAAAATAACCGGGATCAATCTCCTTATTTAGTGAACTTTTCTACCACGGGTAACTCCACTCTATCATCTTTTGCCTTACTAGATACTGATGAGACAGAAGTAGAAAATATAATCATGTCATTGAGAGATGAATGCGCAGTTGGTTGGGATGAAATATCAAATAAAATTATTAAACATTTCAGAAATATTTTAGTACCTCCACTGACTTACATTTTTCGTATGTGTTTATCCTTGGGCATTTTCCCTGAGTGTCTCAAAAAAGCAGTTATCATCCCTGTTCATAAATCAGGCAGTAAAGAACAAGTAACAAATTATAGACCTATTTCTCTATTGCCTTGTATGTCCAAAATATTGGAAAAAATTATAAATAAAAGGTTGTTCAAATACCTAGAGGACAAATCAATTTTATCGGATCGACAGTTTGGTTTTAGACCTAAAATTTCAACTGCCGATGCCGTACATCATCTAACTGATTTTCTAGCACAAAAACTTGACAAGGGTAACCATACAGTAGGTATTTTCCTGGACCTTGCCAAAGCTTTTGACACAGTATGTATCCCTACTCTATTGCGCAAGCTTGAGACAGTAGGTATAAGAGGTATCCAGCTCAAACTTTTCAAAAGTTACCTAGAAGACCGTACTCAATGCGTTAAGATTGGCAATGTCCTCAGCGCAGACCAAAAAAACACGTCTTTTGGTGTTCCCCAAGGAAGTGTATTAGGACCCACTATGTTTTTGATATACATAAACGACCTTTGTAATCTTAAACTACAGCACGGTACAGTAATATCTTACGCTGATGACACTGCTCTTCTTTTTGCGGCTGAATCGGAACATGAAGTTCACAAGCTTGCGCAAAACGGCTTCAATATTGTAAATAAATGGCTTCAACATAACACATTAACCCTAAATACGGATAAAACAAACTATATAAAGTTTTCCATGCGCAAACCAACTTCCGATTACTCCTCGACGCTATATGCTCATTGTTGCACAGTCCCCGCAGAATGCCCGTTAAAGTGTCCTAATATTAATAAGACTAACCAAATAAAATACCTAGGTGTTATATTAGACGAGACCCTTACTTTCAAACAACATATAGAAGTCTTAAATAATAGAGTTCGTAAGCTCATATTTGTATTTAAGCAGCTGCGACATATTGCGGATCCAAAAATAATTAAGCAAGTTTACTTTGCTCTATGTCAGTCAATTTTGACATACTGCATTACCTCATGGGGTGGAGCAGGTAAAACTTTATTAATACAAGTCGAAAGAGCTCAAAGAGCGATTCTCAAGGTGTCTACGTGCCGCCCTTTCCTTTTTCCCACTAACCAGCTCTATAAAAATTGTGAAGTACTAACAGTCAGGCAGTTATTCATAATGAGCATTGTACTAAAACAACACGCAGCCCTCCGCTTCAGCACTGAACTTATTAAAAAGAGACGGAAAGATATAGTTTGTCCCACAAAAAGCACAAAACATGCTTTTACAGCCAAATTTTTTGTTTTTCTGGGACCACTACTCTATAACAGACTTAATGCAAAAGCAAAAATTTATTCCCAAAATTTTGTAAATTGCAAGAAAACTCTGAAGGAAACATTACAAAATTTGTCCTATGAAGATACAGAGAAGTTATTAGTTGTACTTAAATAAATATTAATTGCACTTTTTATTATGATTAGTTAGCTTAAATTAATATACTAAGATTTTAGCAGGTAAGATTTTTATACTGTTTACACCTCTTTTACATACCTATTAGTTGACTAATTTACCTTTTGTATATGATGTGATTACTGTGATTATTTAGATATAATGTTTTACCTTTTCTCGCCTGAAACACAGGATGTCCTAGTTCAGGCATGTAACACTTGTGAACTATTACATAGAATTACGAAAAAATGTTTTTACTGTACTACATTATTTTTTGAATAAACTTTATTATTATTATTATTATTATTTGATACAAAAAAAAGAATTTTCAAAATCGGTCCACAATTGACGAAGAAATTGCAGGACATAAATTTTTTTTTTTTTTTTAAACATGCGACGGACATATAACCTCCTTTTTGGAAGTCGGTTAAAAATGAAATTCCAAATCGCAAACATTAACATCTTCCTTTAGCTAAGACTCAACAACAGAAGGTGATAAGTTTAGAGATTTCGTAGTTGAAATGGGAATATCTGAAAAGAAATGTTCAAAGGCCGCTGCGACTTGTGAATCTGATTTTATGATGTTGTCATTAATAGACAGGCTGTAGTCAATATTTCGGTTACCAGACCAATATTCCAAGTCGTTTTAATTACATTACTACTGTTTTTAATCTTCAAACTCAAATAACGCGACTTGGCCATATCATGTACACACGGCTACACATCAAGCTATACATTTCCAGTATAAGCTGACCTCTCATTGTAAGGAAATCCTAAACAATGCGAGATCAGCATAAACTGGAAATGTATAGCTTGATGTGTAGCCGAGCGTACCTACCATAATACTGAATTTTATCAAAAAATATAAAAAACACCGATACACAAGGTATTTTTTTTAAATGCGGCGATTTTTTGCAACTTAAAAAAATTACTTGACTTAACATGAAATACAAAATCTTTGTGATTTAAAAAAAATAAGATGAATTAGGAGTTTAGTATTTTCATTTATCTAAACTAAGAAAAAAAATACGATATGGTACGGAACCCTTCGAGTAGCTTTTATTACGTATCTACTTTTGAAAAATAATGCCGGGGAAAGGAAAATGTTTATGTGCGTCATAAAATTTTAATAACGTAGATATCCTAACTAGTAATTTTTTCCCCGTATAGACACATTGTTTTATTTCCCTGTATGTTTGTCATAATATAATGACTGTAAGCTATGTGCAGGCAACAAAACATGACGAACTTGTGAGAGGGGATTGCTGTTGGGCCAAACCCGAAATAAAAGAAAGGCGGAAAAGTAAAAAAAAAACATACCTATGTCGGTAATAACAAAAACGTAGGCAAATACATAGATATTATTATGTATTTTAGTTATTTTTTTATTATTTTAAAGAACTGTTTTATTAGAACTGTCTTCAGTAGAATATAAGAAAATATAGACTGTGTTGAATTTTAATTTTCAGTTGGTACATCTTCTAATAAAAATCTGCCTAGCCTTTTCCCAACTATGTTGGGGTCGACTTCCAGTCTAACTGGGTTCAACTGAATACCAGTATTTTACATGGAGCGACTGCCTATCTGGCCTCCACAAACCAGTAACTGGATCATCGATACCCCTTGGTAAGACTGGTTGTTAGACTTTCGGGCTTTTGACGACCCGTAACGACTGCCCACGAATGGCAGCCGGGACCAAAGGCTTGGGTTAACGTGCTTTCCGAGGCACGGAGGTGTCTTGGTATGTAAAGATAGTCACCCATACACTGACCAACCTCGGCAAGCGTAGCTTAGCCTGATGGATCGACAAGTGCGGCTGTTATTACTTAGCTACGAGCTCCTCCATTTTCCTTCTTCTAATACTTGTATGAAAATGAGGGAAATCGGAAAAATTTGTTAGGTTTATCCTCTACTTTTAATAAATAGAACCTAATTGATTATGCCCATAAAGATATTAACTAACTACAAACAAAATACTGTTTATTATAGGGTATCACCCTAGTCCATCTGGGATGTAGGTATGACGTGCAGTGACTTCGATCAACAGTGACGAATAAATAATACCATTATCGCACAGTCCATCGGATCAGTTTACCTGCTGTGTTGTATGTAGACGTAGGAACACGGAAATCGAGACTGATTCAAAATAATAACGATAGCAGAGTTTATAAAACAAATATCATCAGAGTACTAGTGTAGTGAAGTTGTTGAATCTCATGGTCAGTAGCCACGGTTTGTATCACTGCCACCTTACGAAAATGTTCTGCAACGACTGATTCATTCCTACAAGAGTGCTTATCGTTGTTAGTGAGGCAGTCTGCTTTATCGCGCGAAGTGTACACTGGTACAGATGGCGCTGCTAAAGTTCGCCTGATATCCACAGCCACTGAGGGCGCCACCAGCCGCTCACTCTGCGCAGGCCGACCATACGTCAATACAAACAAGAGGTGTACTGTCGAGAACGTCACGTATATGTATAGCTTAGGATGATAGCGCCTGCGCCAGCCAGTAGTGCTCCGCTCAGTTTGCGTACACTGCTTGTGTAATTCGAGGCCGATTGTGAATGCAATCCATACTATAATTTTAATATTGCCGTGAGTTTTAATTATGACAGATTCGAGTGATGTCCCTATAAGAAATAAGTTCTGTTTTAGTTCAGTGAGTTAACGTTACGAGACGAATCAATTAATAGTGACTTTTAAATCTGCAGTAGATATAAAAAGGTCAAATTAGTGTATCACATTAACAATAAAAATGTGCGGATTGTTGCCTATGCTATGTTCTCAGTTTCATGAATTTCGGGATCAGAGACGCCTCAGTCTGATATTCAGATCATAAAACAAAAATAAGTATATTTTTTTTAGTATACCCACAGCGCCGATGCGCCATTTATAAAACTCCAAATGAATTTTATTAACTGTCGATTTTTCAAAATGCCTTCATACAATCAAGAAATTAACGTGGATCTGAATTCTAATGAAAATGGTGCCTTGAAGACTGATGTCAAAGATGGCAAAATCGATGAGAGTCGGTATATGTCAGCCGAACAAGTCCCAAATAATGCGCCGGTGGGGCTTAACGCTGATCAGAGGCTAGCTTTCGTTCTGAGGGATTTTTTGACTCCAACGAGCACAGCTCTCAGTGATGGGGAACCATCCCCCTCTGCCCTGTCGCAGACTCTGCCTTTCATAGATGAGCAAGTAGACGGAGAAGACGTTACGCACTCCGAAGAGGAGCAACCACCAAACCGTGATACGGAGGACGTGCTGAACAACGCCGCGTGCCGCCTCAGGCGCTGGCGAGCTGCGTCTAGGAAGCTGCGCCGGCCGCGGATTATAAACAATCTGTGCTCCAAGGACGATAAAGATGGCAATGTGAGCAAAGTGTGTAACGCTGGGCACACGGACCTGGCGGACCGGCTGCGCAGCTTGGCGGCGACCGGTGGCATGTCGGCGTCGGCGGGCGAGCTGCTGTCGCTGGCGCCTCCGCCCCCGGCCGCCACTGCGCCGCCGTCTCCCGGCTGTCTGCTCTCACCTTCGCTGGCAGACCAAAGCTCCGCGGACTATTTCGTAAGTCTTAAAATTTCCTTATCATGTCACATTTACTGACGGCTGAAAAAAATACTACTTACCTGTATACGTTCTTATCAAAAGTCATACATGTACGACGCGGAGGCTGATTATTTACATAACACCTAAGTACGTACACAAGCAAGTATTTGCGTACCGAAGACGCACGCACCTCGTCGAAAACAAAGCATTTTTCTACATACATCAAAATTTTACGTTCGTACCATGAATAGTTAAGTAGTCGTTTACATTAAGTTAATTATGATGCAGCAAGTTTTTAAATAGGGCGATAAATAATGACATGTTTAGTAAAAATCCTCGAAGTTAAAACCTTCTAGGATCAAGATACAATCGTAATCGTAACACGGTTCCGTTTTCGCGGTTTTTCTAAACCACAGCGCAGAGCCTGGTTGTAATGTAACACATTACACAGATACCTATTAATGGACTTATTATTTACTAACACCTAGGTATGGTTCATATTTTGTGGGCTTGTCTTATTACGAAATCTGACGTAGGTAAACATTTGAATGAGTAAACGTTGATACCTAAGGAATTACTCGCAAGCGAGTAAGGACTTTAATATTCTTTGTAAAGAGTTCTAATTTGACCCATTTACCATGAAAACCTATTCTGCACGCATTCGCCTGAACGCTGACATTTTTAAAAGTGCATAGTCCTGTACCTTATACTCGTACATATACACTCGCAGACAAAGAATACCGGTCAGTATGAAAAACTTAAATTACTCTTTTAAAATAAAAGAGGTAGCGGCATGGATGATACTGCATTGTAGATAATCTACGAGATAATAAAAAACACTATTAAAAACATATAAAAACAATTCCAAGCTGCCATGATAGTAGGTACTTACTAATTCCATGTTGCCATGATAGTAGGTACTTACTAATTCCATGCTGCCATGATAGTAGGTACTTACTAGTTCCATGCTGCCACGATAGTAGATACTTACTAATTGTAATAAATGTTGGAAAAATTATTAGTTTATTTATCAAAATTACATTAAAAAAACTAAATATCAATAACTTTTACGTTGAAAAAATAATGGTTGCCAACTCACAATACAATACAACAAAAAAACGAACATTAAAACAAAATTAATACTTTGTATTGCCTCCATGGGCTCTTCTCAAAGCTGCCAGGCGATTGGGCATGCTGTTTATCAAGTTTCGCGATGTTGCGGAATATTGGTCCATTCTTCCACTAACGCATGTTTCAGGTCTCGAAGTGTAGCTGGGACAGAGTTTCAGCCGCGCCTCCCAAGCTCGACTTAGGCGTGTTCAATTGGATTCAGGTCCGGGCTTCTCGCGGGCTAGTCCATGCGATTGATGCCAACGTCCTGAAAATACTCATTTATAATTTGAGCTGTATGTGGCCTGGCATGGTTATGCAAGAATATTGAATTTTCACTCATATTAATTAAAAGTGGGCCGACATGCTCATTAAGAATTTCCTCCACATATCTTGCACTAGTTAGCGTTCCATTTTCTATCAGCAGTAACTCTGTGCGACTCTTTGAAGAGATTCCAGCCCAAACCATAACAGATCCACCGCCGAACGGCACGTTTTCCTCAAAACAAGCTGGAATAAAAAGTTCCCCTGGGCGTCGGTAGACACTTCGCCACCCATCATGTACAAACAGCATAAATCTGTATTCGTCACAAATCATTACTTTTGCCAATTCTCCGTCTCCATAATGTGCGTGTTCGCGTGCGTAACGTATCTTCATATCTTGCTACCCGATGTTCCCTTTCAAGTTTTGGACCATTTGCATCTGGGGTCAAATTAGCTTCAAGGAGCCGCCGCCTTACAGTCCATTCGCTGACGTTGTCTCTACGGGTCTCCCGAAGTTGATTTGTTACTTCAACTGCCGTGAGGTGACGATTTCGGAGCATGGTCGTAACAATAAATCGATCCTCTCGAGCCGTAGTATCTCGATCTGCCGGTGCCTATGTTCTGCCCAGTTTCTCGGAAACATTGGACTACTCGCTGCACTGTAGAAAGTGACACGCCTATTGTTCTTGCTGTACTTCGCATACTTCTGCCTTCTTCTAACATAGTGACGATACGTGTACATTCTTCTGGTGTTTTCGACATGATAGTAATTCAATAATGATGGTGAAAGACGACAATGACCGCCTTTTATCATTTTGATTTGAGAGATTGAAAACAAAATTTAGAAAACAAGCAAAAGTAAAACAACCGCGAATTGAATTTATTTCCAAATTCGATGTTTTTAAAATTTTAACCATTTTAAATTATGTTGTCGATCATTTAAGGTTTTATTTCATACACATTAAAATTCTCTGTAATACAAAGTTAGTTTCATGCATGTACCATTATGAGTTTGCAGGTTACAGGGATTTTTGTCATCGACCCGTATTATTTGACCGCGAGTGTATATACTCGTATATACTTAATCTTTTTTATCGTGTTAGTGTTTATGGCGCTGATAGCCAAAATACAGGCTTTCGCCTAGTTCGGCTACAGATGTCTAATATAATTTCCAACTAGAAAATATAGCCTTTAAACATAATATGGTGTATATATATACTTAATCTTTTTTATCGTGTTAGTGTTTATGGCGCTGATAGCCGAAATACAGGCTTTTGCCTAGTTCGGCTACAGATGTCTAATATAATTTCCAACTAGAAAATATAGCCTTTAAACATATGGTGTATATATATACTTAATCTTTTTTATCGTGTTAGTGTTTATGGCGCTGATAGCCGAAATACAGGCTTTCGCCTAGTTCGGCTATAGATGTCTAATATAATTTCCAACTAGAAAATATACGTAAGCCTATAAACATAATGGGTATTTTTTTATTTTTTTTGTGGTCCTAAGATTTCTACTACTTACTCTGTTTATACCCGTGAGAACCTGTAATTGGCTCTATGTTTCAAAGCTGTTGGTTCTCCTGTCAATAAATAAATAAATAAGTAAATTAAATGTTTAGGTATAATCAGCTCCATAATTCTGTTCGCAAGTAGGTTTTACACATTCCTAAGAAGATTTCCAATTTACCACCCAGAAACATATTGGAACAACTAGTGAATATAGGTAAAAAAAACTACGACTTGTTTATCAGCTTCTTTTGAGAGCGAACTAGTTTTAAGTTGTACGACCTTCAGAAATGTTAGCCTAGAAATTGTTAGATAATGAAAAAGGTATCTTGAAGTTTGGTAAAATGTTTTGAGTTACCTCACATCAACTTTATATACCTACACCAAGTAATAAATAAACTTCAACTTTGTACTACAGTGTCTCAAACTAAATATCACAGCTCGGGTAACAATATTAAAAGAAAACAAAAGACGCTTTAGTTCGTTAAACAGCAATAAAAATATATCTTGAGTATTCTTGAGCACATCCTACAGCCTTTCTCCCATAAATGAACGTCATTAAAAGTCGGAACATTATTGTATAAATCAAGTGAGTGACGTCATCGGTACTTCGTCGGTTATTTCTTTATTTATGTATCAACAACACTGGTCGCACAGCTGTTCCGATATCCCGAACTTACGGCACTTGTGTTACTGTACCAAACCAACAACGCGGACAAGCTATTTTGGCAGACACGCAAAGAAAATAAAAAGGCCGAGATAATGTCACGTTAGCCAAATAAACACTGATGATCCATCACACTGATATTCAGGAAAGTTGACTAATTAGTGGCAATTTGAATGGTTCTTTGGATCTGCCAAATATCTTATCAGCAACAACAAATGACACAGGTACCTCTTGCTATCTTAAGGTGATAAATGCGATTTGTTGTTATTATGTACTTAATTTCCTTCTCGAATTCACAGTATTTGAATGCACGTGGTGACGGATTGTCATTAATATCGTATTAATTAAAAACAATATTCATAAGTGCAGTGTTGTTAACTGGTAAATCGTAATTATAACAAACTAACTTCCCCCAGCGGCATCGCCCGCGTGCTATCTTTACAAATTATAGCCAATGTTACTCAGTGATAATAGCATTCTACTAGTGAAAGCCTTTTTTAAATCGCTTCAGTGGTTTTTAAGTGTATTCATTACAAAGAAAAATACAATTCTTTTCTCTTTACTTATATTATTAGTGTAGAAGAGGAACACCAAACAGCGGAGTGAAAGCAACTAGCGAGTTGCATCATGCAGGTAGAACGAAAAGTAAATTTCATTACCTACAACGCTTCGTCTACTTTTCAGTGGAAATCTTCCACATATTTGATTTTAACGTTGAAAATCATCAAACGACAATTTTCTACTTTCATCAACCCTGACTAGTCAAGCTTGGGGCGAATTCATGTAGGTATTTTTAGTAGGTTTTCTTGTATTGTGTATGTAAATATTTTATACAGGTAACTGTTCCACAAAGTCTTATATTTATTGTGAATTACATTATCAAATGAGCAAACAAAATAAAAGCGATGCTCAAAGTACGAGTATTAAGTATTTTCAAAATATTTCGACTCGACTACGGCATATTATCTCTGCCCGCAACAAAAGCCTGAAAATACATGCGATTGAACGTGTTCAGCTGAAGATAACATTATGTGTATGTAGTGATAGCTGTAACGAACCTTACTATGTACGAAGGTAAATTTAGAAAAGCAATATTATAAAAGGAGTGACATTTTACTTGAAAACATTTGTCGTAACAGGCGCATGAAGCGTGTTTTTTTATATGACAAGTGTTCTGTTTAATTATGGTATAGTCTCCTTCACCCCTGGCTCAGTGGGACAACAGTTGGTACTAACAGATGTATAATGTATGTGCTACAGGCTGGTTGGAGCACGCGGTCACATCATGACCCGCACGCGGCGCCGACCACTAGCGTGCCATATCGATTGGTTCGACCAAACGATTCACTTTAATCTTGACCAGTCACTTTACGTCACCAAATCTGTACAACAAAAGACTCATCTCAACTTTTTTTTATCTTCATTCAGTAATTTTGTTTCTTATTCAAATGTGGGTATGAAAATATGTGGTGTACTCAAAACATTTCGATACTGACACTTTACTTAAAGCGTTCCGTAGAAATATTTAATTTAAGGAACGAGTATAACAATACTGGCACAAAAAGAGACCCAATAAACTAGACCTTCATGTTCATAGATCCATTGTTTAAAATGCAAAGTAAATGAAAAATAAAAAAAATTACTACTAGCTTCTGTCCGCGACTTCGTTCGCGTGGAACTCGTGACACACCACAATATACTATAATAACAGCCAAATTTTTATAAAACCCCTGTATTGTACGTAGTTTTGATCACAGCAGCCGAAATATAAAGAGAATCAGGACTGGTGGCGCGGGAGCAAGTGAGTGAGATTGTGAGAAGTAGCACGTTCTGAGGTCGAGACCCGCAACCTTTAGTAGCAATTTCCCACTTACGAAGTTTTTCGTTGTCAGTGAATTATGAATCAACACTGATACATGTATTCTTACAGATTATTCCTGACGACCGGCTATCACTAAAATAATGTAACAGTTGATTGTAAACATACGGGATTCCTCATTAAAAGCCACCTAACAATACATATTTCTTGTTATTATAACCATAATGAAATGAAATGAAATGAAATGAAATGAAATGAAATGAAATTGTTTATTCTGTAAATAGGATATCGGAATCACTTTTACACGTCATATAAAAAAATATTAAAAATAAGCTTGGTGAGGTCGGTGTTTCCTATCTGACTACTCTGAGAAGAAAGGCCGAAACAAACTCAGAGGTCACAGTCTCTTTTAAAGTCCAGACATAATCTTGGTCAAGTCATGTGAGGACCATGTAGATTAGTGTCTGAAATGGTCTTTTGAGGAAAGAACCACACAGATTTGAGTGGACCTGTCCAGTCAGTGCAAGCATTTGTCAGTAATCGTGGAGCTCAACTCAGAACTTAAGGAGCTCAACTCGACGAACAATACCAAGGAAAGGATATTTGGGTAGGCCGCATCAACTACTCAAACTGCCAGACCATCATTAAAACTGAGAAAGAAACAAAGAAATGAAAAGGGAAAATAAAAATATCCACATAGTCAAGTAGATGACAGAAGAGGCCTGAACTTAATGTTTTTCTGTGTACGTTCTTCACGTTGAAATATAGAACAAAATGTTAAAAACCGAACTGCTAAGCCATTTGCTTAGTTGAAAGAATACTAAAAAAGCCTTCTTATATATTTCATGTTTAAGAGCGTTTATTCTGAAGGTGGGCAACGTCGCAAATTCATGTCAAATATTTCACCGTTTCGATTAATTTAGCAATATTACTGTGTGGAAATAAAAAATGTGGCTAACTATTGATTATGAAATGCAATCATTAATATCGTAACACCGAATGTTTAGTTTAAGATGTAAAAAAACTATTTGGAAACTTTCCAAATGCTTTTTTTACACCTAAAATGAGTACAACATCAAAATCAATGATAAAATTGCAATTCATTATTAATATTCTAGTTCGCTAGTTAGCCACATTTCTTATTTCTATTCAGAAATATTGCTTTATGAATCAAAACAGGTACATATTTGACAGTTATTTGCGCCGTTGCCAACTTTTAGGATAACGAACCTACTAACAAAATCTATCCGGTAGTATTTGTTTGTGATGCGGGACATAGGTACATTCAGAGAAATATACAAAAATTCTCAAACTTTTTGTTTTAGATTTGATTAAATGTATCATACATTTAATCAAATCTAAAACAAAAAGTTTTACGAAATTTGACGAAAACGCCCTTTTAAACGTAAGACTAGAAATCATAAACGCGGAAAGAGAAACTGATTTACCTATACTTAGTTAATTTTAGCAATATAACCAAAAATACTTAGGTACCACAAGAAGTGGTTACAAAAATACCTCATTTATTTACAAGGTTACTCGTTCATATTGATTTTTAAAAGCCATTGTTTCACCGACGTACGATACTATTATTTAAAGTAGGTAACTATTCCGTTCCTCTCGCAACCGGAAAATGGGTGGTATTTTAAAACCTTTGCGCCTGCACACAAATAATAGATTAGGAGGGTATTCCATGTAATCAAGACATGAGCTTGGATGCTTCCTAGTAAATCAATGATCACTTAACCATATAGCGATGACAAATACATCAGTTCATTAGAAACCCCATTTTGACTATTCACTGTAGGTACTTAAGATGATTCATTTTGTGTACATGCTCCGATTTTCCTGCCTTGCCTCAACTTCCTAAAGACGTCATGGAGGCGTGGATGCAATCAAAACACAATGATTTCAGTTCTAACGAGTAACGGTAACCATACCGGTATTAAATGAGTTCATGGACGTTCAAATACTGTTGTGCTTCTTTTGGTGTCGTAACATATGACTAAGGGCGCTGACCAGTATGCATATTATGTAATAACATCAACATGCGATGACAAACCTGCTTCCGGTTAAACAGTGAAAGCCATTTGCGGGAAACTAGTAAGGCCTTTTGAAACGTAACGTAACTCTACAATACATGAATAAGACTTATTGAAGACGTTTATGATAGAAATTGAAACCATGTTAAAGCGATGGAGCCATGAAACGAATGAATATCGGAAATAAAAAGCTATCACTAAGTGTCGTCTACTTTTATTTACGACCAAAACGATGTTCAGTTCATTTCAGTGCCACCGCCAGAATCGGTTTTAAATAAGATTACACGAAACCTCGAATTTTATTAACCTCACACTTTCAACCTTCATGTGGAAGGTGACTGAATATATTTGAAGTTTTAAGGACTCTACTACTGAAAAACATCAAAGTTACATGTTAGGTAGTATGTTTACATTGTCGAGCTCGCCTCCAAGTCAAGTCAAACAAACATCCAATGGATTAGATCCATCGAAATATTCTTATCTACAGAGTCAAATAAAATTAGCTAGCAAACTCCGCAAAAGTGACGGGTATCGATACATAAACATAGCAAAGCCAAACGAAAAAAAAAAAAAAATTGTTTATCAACTGCAGTGTAGTTGAAATATCTGTTAGTTTTTTTTGTGTAATATTCACATACGTGTTGGGATATCTAAACACGATAAAAAAAAACAGATTGCTCTTGCCACGCCGTGTTCGGTTTCGCGACAAGTCAATCGTCATCCTGAGGATGCCTCGTTGAGAGGTGAAACACATGGCGATTTCTTACAGGGTTTATTATGACTCTTTAGGAATGGTTAAGCGGAATAAATTACTAAATATATCTATGTCTATTGTATTTTAGATTTCTCAACTCATACTTCAAGTAACTAGTAACACCAGCGGTCGTTGACCCCAACTTTTTTTATTTTGTTTATATATCTATACCCATCACGTCTGCGGAGTTTCGCTAGCTAATTTATTTTGACAATGTGTATTTGACCACGTTTACAGTACCTATTAGTATTAATTACGACCGTACCTACATGAGGTACTTGGATGTAATTGGCATGAGGTGATGGGGTATAAGTAGTAGTAGAGCGAAGGTTAAATTAGTTTAAGGTCGCCATAATATTAATATCTCGTATGAGACTCGTGCGCTACTCTACTAAGAACGTTATAGAACTAAAGTATTCGTTGTTAGTACATCTTCAAAATTTTGTAGCTTACATTATCATTAAAATTTATTCTTGGGTTTGGAAAATCATGATATTTGTATAAGATATTTGTTCTTTGTGTACCTATATGATGTGACAGCGCAATGTGATGTACGCGTTGGAGTGGCGATGCTCAGTGTTCTCTATTCGGGTCGATCTCCTCAAACTGAGGAGCGCGGTGGCGCTGTCTCGGTATCCGCGCCCTCATGACCCCAATTTTCGCAATGACGTCACCGAACACCGACCACGATGTGGGTCGTGTCATGCGCCAGCACCAACCTACTCTGCACTCTGATATTGCACCAGATAAGATAGCTATAATCAAAGATATGATTTTAGGATATGTTACCTTCTTCAGTACGACATTCATAAAGTTTGACTTATGGCTCAACGTCTAATAAACTGAATTGATTATAACAAACATATTGACGTAGCGCCAGCGGCCTTGCTACGAGTTGCTACGTTAAAAATATATTATAAAAAAACTTCGACTATAAAAAATAAACAAGAAAAGTTCAATTAAAAATGCTAATTGACAATTGTTATTCCTAAGTAAGACGGCTTGAAGATCGTCTCCCTTGATGTTGTAGATCCTTCGTATATTTTCTTTTAATATTTTGCATATTTAAGACTTTTCTGAATTTCAGTTTTATAGTTACCTACGTAACTATGTTAGTGTACTACATAGAAGTCGGTTCTTTACAATTCTTAACCACTTAATGGCTAGTAAATGCCTTAGTCGAAGATTCTACGTTGCAATATGGAGACCACCCACATCGCACTTATTTTCTCGTCTGTATAGCTTATAGCTTTTACTCGTAGCGAAATGTGCTTTAAGTGCTTGGAAAAGCATGGCCAGTGCGCTTTGAAACGTGACCGTTTTATCGTCTTCATATTTTTACTGTATTTTTTACCTGTTTTTATGAACCCACGTGTTTAATGACCACTAATTTGCAGCCGTTATTAATATGAGATTAAAGTAGGTGCTATAAAATTTAATCGGATTAGCAGAGCTTATACACAAAAACTGTTGTTTTGGGCTATACGCTCCGAATAGTAGGCTAAAACCGTAGCGTAAACATCTGCATCAACAGATACAGATTTATGGCATTATAGATTAATGGGTTTGCATGGAATTACGAGCTTTGAGAAACTCGTGAGTCGTGTCTGAGTTGCAACCGCGCCGTCATTTGATCCTTGCCCCCGCCAGCTTTTGGAAAGCGTGGCCATTTCTTTTGGGGCACAGCACAGAGTGGTCCGGAACACGCAATACAACATGTGAGGGTGTTGTTAGGTATCGTACTGAGAGTTTATTAATGAGGCAATTTCTAGAAAAATAAACACAAAACTACCACAATCTTTTTCAATATAAAAAAGTAGTACCGGGTTAGTAGGTACACACGGCTACACATCAAGCTATACATTTCCAGTTTATGCTGATCTCGCATTTTATAGGATTTCCGTGCAATGCGAGGTCAGCTTATACTGGAAATGTATAGCTTGATGTGTAGCCGTGTGTACCAACAAAGAAGTTCATATCTAACCAGTTTCAAAACAAAATCCCGTGAACACGATCACCACATCTGTTACCGGCCCGGTTCTATAGTCGCCGAGCGCTGCAAGCAATAATAGTCCTTACGGTGATTACATAATTATGAACTTCTTCGATGGTACATGGGGCGCGGGCGGCCGTCGTTTAGCGGGTGTTTACAAGTCATAACTTATGACCCCTGTTGAAAATTTGCAATTTGTTTATGGATGTGGTTTAATTTTGGTACTATAACTAATAAAAAATCTTATTATAATTGAAAAAATAAAAACAAATCTATTTAAAATTCAAATTTTAATTGTAAATAGAAATACATTTGATATTTTCAATTATAATAATAAGATATTTTATTACTTATTGGTAATGTTTTTGCAGTACCTATGTGCCCCTTTCGGATCGGGTATTTTTTACATATTGTATAGGAATAGTCGCTTATCTATGGTCTGGAGTCTGGACTATGGACCATCATGCTCTCCGGGGCACAGAGAGGTCCAGAATTCTCTGTGCCTCTGACAGCATTATCTACCACTTGAGTAGGTATTGAATATTCAAAGGTTCCGGTTCTCTTATTTGAATAACTATGCCGACTATATGCTTTAACCTCAAAGTCTACCAAACCATCTAAACTTTGAATGTCGATAATTTTCAGTACGAGGTTGGTTAGAGGAGGGAGGTCATAGGTCTCGAGTTCGAACCCAAGGCACGCACCTCTGACTTTTCGGATTTATGTGCGTATTGTATAATTATCACTTGCTTCAAAAACGGTGAAGGAAAACGTCGTGAGGAAACCGGCATGCCTGAGAGATATTTCTTGACGGCATGTGAAGCCAAGTCAGAGGCCCATGGGCGGCTTTAAAACTCTGACACCAGGTTAGTTACTAACCACACGAAAAGAAGAGTATGAGGTTGCTGACTTCAAGCACTCGCAGTCATGTGTAATCCATACAAAAATGTTTAGTTATTCAACATTTTTATTTTAATTAAATCAAAGCTCTAACCGCAGACCGATATGTTTAAAAACAATCTGTATCATAGCAGAGCATTGTTATAAAAATACGTACGGTTAACAAGGTAAATTAATTACCTACGTCAATGCGTATATAATAATTGTTTGTTCGACACCTGAGTGCTCTGACACGTACATATACCTACATATCGTTATTATTTTACCTTTATACAAACATTTGTGGTCACGGAGTATAAAGTAGAATAGGTACCCACTTCATTGTTTTGTACTTATTTGAAGGTATTCCTTGTAATTTTTATCCTCGATTCCCGTTAATTCCAAAATTAAATGAATCTCGACCATGTGTTCAAATTATGCTGTGGAGTATCCTCAAAGATTTTGCCTTAACTAAACCATGATGTAAATTAAAATTCCATTGAGATGTTGAATTGAAACAGATAAACTTATATCAAAATCAAAAGTCATTTATTCGAACTAGGCTGAGAATCTGCACTTTTCGAACGTCAAAATTACATAGGACAATCCCCAAAAACGACCGCTCTTCTCCACTTCCTAGTGCTTTAGCTGGGAAGAAGAAGTGGCGCAACCATAGATATTATATTTCTATGGGCGCAACAAACTCTCCAGCAGCACAGCTGTCTGTTCAGTTAGAAAAACTTGATTCTATACAATACTATGCAAAATAATTTACATTGCGCAACACAAAACATTTAATTAAACAATTTAACAAGTAATATCAGCTAGCACACGCCAATATATCAACAATAAACATCAAAATCTATAGCAGAGATAAAAAATAAAAACGTAAACAGAACTACCCAAATAAAAGCCTCCAGGCATAAAGGCGTCCCCGCTTACATAATATAGGTGTAATTTGTAATTAAAATGGTGTTTTATAAATAAGTCACAAACGATAAACTACGACTATTGAAGGAAGATAAATAAACAGTTAATAACAATAACAAAACCATGGTCAGCAAGACGACCAGTCACAACAAGCAGCACCCGTTCACGAGCATACCACAAAGCCCTCCTCACCATATCTGAGGGAAAGAGGCAACCCGACCCCCGACGCTACCACATAAGAAGTGACATACAATCAAGGTGGTTTAACAATATCCAATTTTAGACCAGATTGATTTCGACTGCATGAACGCTGTTGTTATATACAGCCAGCATTTTTATAAAATGCAGATAGATACCCGCTAACGCATCGGTTGTAGACGTTGTAGTAATAATCAAAATATAAATAAAGTTAAAATAAAAACTGTAATCCCGGACACCTGAATCGAGCCATCCTGTATATTTTTGTTAAAAGGTCTCCATCTTTTTAAATAAAGGTAGTAAAAAATACGTGGCTTTCAGCCAGTCAGGCAGTCTTTGAAGCCAGTCACTCATTTCCGCTTTGAAATTGGAATACTAAAAAAAACACAGTTCAAGTAATTGTAATACGTTGTCTTTTCGCGTTTCTCAGGGGCAAATTTGCTTGGAATTTTTTAAGAAAATAATTGTTTACTAATACTAATAATTGTAAAAATTGTTTAGGTATAAACGTTTACTTAGTAACTTGTGTTACCTCTAAGAGCATTTAAGACGGCCGTCATGCGATTCGGCATGGAATGAATGAATGATGACGTGCGTAGAATGTTCTCACATGCTTCCAAGATGGCAGTTTACAGCTTCTGCAAAGTTTCTGGAGTTGGTGGGTTAGTTCGAACACAACGCTTCAGCTGATCCCATAAATGCTCTATTGGATTAATATCAGGGTTTCTTGCTGGCCATTCCATTACTGCTATACTAACGTCATGCAAGTATTCTCGAACAATTCTTGTAGTGAGCACCTTCACATTATCATGCGTTAACATGAAAGCCTGGTGGAGCCTCTAGCTAGGCAATGAAGAATGTATCGGTCGCTATTTAGTGAGGTAACCATGGTCCCGTCATAACCTCAAGGCCAGTTTTTTCTGTGGAGGACATTCCGCCCCAAACTGCTCGGAACCCATCGCCATAACTCACCTTCTCTTCAATGCAACATTTCTGAAAACGTTACCCCTGCCTTCGGTAGACTTTCCTACGTTGCCATACAGCATATCGGTATGGTTTCATCCGTAAAAAGAACCTGGCGCCATTGGCGTTGAGTCCAATGCAAATGTCCCCGTGCAAACTATAGGCGCGCCATTATGTGAGCTCGTGTCTATTTGGGACCATTAGCTGACTTATGAGGTTCCAGGCCTCGTTCTTCAAACCTCCGTTTAACAGTTCGAGCGCAAATAGTCAGTCCATGAAAGTCTCGAAGCGGTTCTTGAACCTGTCTGAGGTCAGGTGACGATTACGCTGGCTGGTGGTAAAGATAAACTGATCTAGTCGTGCTGCAGTGACTCGATTCCGTCTTCCTGGACAGTCTCCAGGTATCGATGGGAAATTCTTTGAACAGCAGAACGACTTGCATGAAGTTGTGCACTTACGTTTCGCTGACTAAGCCCAGACTAAAGAAGTGCCAAATCTTACGCGGCTACTTCAGGTGCAATATTCATAATTTGACCCTCAGAATGGATGAATAAATAAGGAAAAACCATTTCGATACTCTTTTTATGCAAAACAAAACAAATAACGAAATAACTCGATTAGACTAGATTTTCTTCTCTATTTAAAATTCGTGAATTAGCTTCAAAACTGCATAAAAACTTTTTCTCTGACATCATTATTTTAATATTTTAAGCCTTTAAACATAAAGGGGTTTATTTATAAACGTTGCTTAAAGTTAAGTTATGATTAGCGACTGTTTAACAATACATTTTTGACGTTTGAACGTGACTTATCTTTAAGCACCGGTTTTAAATAAACCCCAAAAAGACTCGATTTAGGAATCCGGGAGTGTATTTTCAAACAAACATAAGTAGAACTCTGTTATGTCAATCTGCCTAGCCTTTTCCCAACTATGTTGGGGTCGGCTTCCAGTCTAACCGGATGCAGCTGAATACCAGTATTTTACATGGAGCGACTGCCTATCTGACCTCCACAACCCAGTAACTGGGTAATACGATACCCCCCTTGGTAAGACTGGTGTCAGACTTTCGGGCTTCTGACGACTCGTAACGACTGTCAAAGATCCACGAATGACAGCCGGGACCAACGGCTTAACGTGCTTTCCGAGGCACGGAGGATTCTCGGTATGTAAAGATGGTCACCCATCCACTGACCAACCCCGGCAAGCGTAGCTTAACCTGATGGATCGACCAGTGCGGCTGTTGTTACTTAGCCACGAGCTCCTCTCTGGTCTCTCTCCTCTCCTCTCTAAGTAGAACTCTGTTATGTAAATATCATTAATAAATATATATGTATTTAAATTATAGAACAAGGTCAGATCTGACGTCATTGTTGTCATATTAATAAATAAATATAATATGACTATGAATAATTAACATTATAAATTTACTAGGTGCGGCAATCAGAAACTTTTCATCGGTTAAAGAGTGCGTACATATTATTTAATTATAAATAGCGCGAAGCGTACTTGTTTGGTAAAATATGAGCACTGAAGTTAGAAACTAAACTTTGAAACTTATTACTTGAATAGACTTTTGTTTCTGTTTGCTAATAATACTGCCGGAAAACCATGGATTAAGTCTTAACAAAGTCTGTATCGGTACTAAAACCGTATTGAACTGAAAATTATTATTTTCACTCAAAAAACAAACACATATAAACCAACATGGACACTTATGAAACGTCAGAAGCTCGGTGCACGGTTCCAATAGGGATGATGACTACATTTTTTTTTAGTCCGTCATGGATATAATTAAAAAATATTGGACACATATTTTTGATTTTTTACGTAAACTAAAGATTACGGCGATACACTGAGTTAAAATGTGCCATGACGTCACGGTATGTAGATTTTATACTTCTTGTGACGTAGCGACCTCCACTCCCCAACTTAAAATGCGTTTTATTTAAGTATTTTTTTATTAATATGATAAAGCAAAAAATACGTGTCTAATATTTTCTTTATTATCTGACTGACGGACTAATTACAGTTCTTTTTTGTTTTACCCAGGCATCATCCCTATTGGTCGTTTCCTATGGAGAAGAGTAGGCAAGAAACTCCACGGTTACTCTTTAAAAAATAATTGACTTGAGTTTGGCGAGTCTTTTGGAAATATTGTTTGGTATAATTATTATTGATACCTACTACGTACCTACAATAAAGTATTCCAATATAATATTTCTGAAGAAATTAATCAACTTCGTGTTCTTGGCCATCTCGAAACAACATCGTTAAAAATTTAAACATAACGTCAAAATTGTATTATTATGTTGTACTCGTATTATAACAACAGTTTAAGAGCAATCTTAATAGCAATGTTTCTGGTATTCTTGATTCATACAAGAGTCTAAAAAGCTTTATTATCTAAACAGCTTCGAATAGATAATATTTTAACTTTTACTAAGAGCGTTTATTCGGAAAGTGGGCAACGTCGTAAATAGATGTCAAATATTTCGCTGTTTTGATTAATTTGGATATATGGAAATAAGAAATGTGTCTAACTAGCGAACTAGAATATTGATTATGAAATGCAATAATTAATATCGTAACACCAAATAGGTATTTACTTTTAGATGTAAGAAAAGTATTTGGAAACTTTCCAAATGCCTTTTTTACACCTAAAACGGGTACAAAATCAAATGCAATGTTTTTATTGCAATTCATTATTAATATTCTAGTTCGCTAGTTAGCCACATTTCTTATTTCAATATATTGCCAAATTAATCAAAACAGGTAAATTTTTGACAGCTAAATTTGCGACATTGCCAACTTTTAGGATAAACGCTCTTAAATTTAGTATAGCGTAGCGTCAAAATGTATGATTGTAAAAGTTTTTTATTATTTACGTATTCTTGATAATGCAAGTCTACCTTTTGACACCAAACTTAAAATAATTATGGTAATGATCGTCCCTTTCGTTTTTTATTTTGCTATGTATTCAGAATATTTGGCATTATTTTCTACTTAAAAATGTTTGTCTTTTTATGAACCACCGTTTTTTTCTGATTTTCTGAGTTTTTGAAACAGTTTGGAAAATTCTTGAGAAGTAGGAAAAAATAAACCGAAATTTTCCAACATTTCATAAGAGAAAATCGTAAGCCTTTAACTAGCTACTTTACTAACGATAAAAAATTTGTTCTGCAGGGTTCAAGTCCAGAGTGTTGTGCTGACAACGCAGGGATGGACTCCGCCAATAATGCTGGGTCCCCGGCGCCACCCCCAGGGCCCCGGTACAAACTGGCCTCAGAGGGATCCCTCAGAGTGTGCTGCTTTCAGCACACTAGAACTGTAGTAGACAAGATACTCGCAGCGAAGTTCCTGAGGCGGTGGGAAACCCATGTGCTATGCCTAGATGAACAACACATTATTTCTAAAACGGTAAGTTTCAGTTTTCTGTTTACAAACACCCAAAATTTCTATGGAAAGACCGCTTGCGCACCACTCGAAATTTGGGAAACGAATTCAAAATAATGGTTTCGTAACAACTACGAGTACGTCATTCTGATGTCAAACAATGTCCCTGAAATAATATGTTCTGTGTATATTTTGATATTTTATATTATTTTTAACATATTGTGCTGCCAGATTTCTGACCGATCATTTTTCAAGATGGTTCGAAAAGCTATATTTTCCGAAGTTCCTCGTTCATAAAATATTCGCATTAAAATTAATTTTACCGTCTCATATTTCAATCTTCATAAGTTGTCTCCATAAAAGTTTAACTCTTTATACTATAGAGAAACAGTTATTGCAACAAGGTTAGCTGTGGACTCTATATGATATCGTGACGAGGTTTAATGACCAAGTGTGTCTCAAATATTTACCTAATTGAGTACAATTTTTTATGAGCGTATCGCTTGACCATTACGTCTAATTGCTTTGACGTAAGGCTATTGCTGATATTTGTACTGTCAACAGTTTTTGGCTTTTGTAGGTAGAGGCGTCATTTAGATATGCATAGTTTAAAACAATCGAATACTCGCATCATGTTTAAATAGCTTGTAATCTTCTTAACATCTGTTTAAACATATAATATACGTCAACGATTACTCATCAGACGTACTTAAGCGTAATAATTAAGAAATTTTAATCGTATCATATTTGTATCAAGTGTCTGTGACATCAGAACGGTATATAAATATTTTCGTAGCAAATGTCAATTTTGTATCTTTTTATTTACAGAACTTGTAGAAAATTCAGTTTAAATTAAAATTTGGGAACAATAGAAAGACAAAATACCTACTAATGTTCATTTCCGCGTCTGACAAATAAACAGTTTGAAATTGAAACACGGTTCGTGATTTCGTGTTTTGATTGCTCACTAGCTTCTGAAATATCAAAACATGTTGCTGCTAAGTATTGTTGTTGGGTATATGGCCACACATCATCTTGTTATTGTAGTACTGTATCAAGAATTTCTAATCTCAAACAGTCAAACAACAATTTCGTCTTCACGGAAATTTCATAGTGCAAAACCTGAACGAAACAAAATTGATTATTTTCCTTACGAGTGTTTTTATACGTTTAATAACAACGCTGACTGAATTGCTTTCAAAATAAGATGTGAGTATTCGTGACTTATTGTTATTTTTACTGGAATCGCTAGTTTTCCTTGCGAAATATTTTCGTTCCTATTACTTAGGTACCTAAAGCGTTATATTGTTAAGTACGTAAATGTCGAAAATGGATGAAATACGTACATACTTATTTCAGACATACTACCTACCTAATAGGTATAAAACATTTCCCTATTCCTGGTTTTGCCCTGATTCCAACGGAAAATCCCTGCTAATTATGGATTTTGCTCACAATATCCTTTTAAAGAATATAAAATGGCTAATGGGTAAATTTTTGGTAAGTAGTACCTATTAGCTATTAATACAATTTATAATTATACTTCACCGCTATTTGGTTGCCTAGTGCCTACTTTAAGTTCTAGTACCATTAGTATGTATCATTTCAGAACATTTGTACGTTCGTTTCACCTCAAAACATAAGTAGGTACAGCATACAGTTCGTTACTCACTCACAATATTACCTAAAAATGTATATCTCCTCTTTCATTACCCACCTACCTCTACTTCTATAAATGTATATCGTGATAAAAGTTTCATATCTATCAGATGATCCGCTGTATAAACTAAAAACACAAATAAAACAGTTTTTCCTTTAAACATGCGACAAGCTGTTTTGATGTTGTGATGATAAGAATTCTTCAATCAACAAATTTACGAGTAGGTAATTGATTAGTCACTTCACTTCTAATGACGTCACTCCGTAAGTAATTAACATTAGAACTACGAAGAGTCATTGACAATAATTAAAATGAACAAGTTTGTAGTACCTAAAACTTTCTTTGCAGTGTTGGTTTCTTTTAACAATACGTAAATAGATAATTAATCATTTTCCTTAATGGCGACTAAAAATGAACACACCTTTCTTATCTTTGTTTGATAGCCATCAGTGTTATCAGATAACTATCGAATATATCGCGACTCATCCACTTAGGCCTATATCTATGTATAACACGTATTTACACTAGGTACCGGCCGTAAGTGTTCATTGTTCTCTATAATAACGTATATATTGCCACATCTGATAACATTGTTTGCAATCTATATTAGAGTGCTATTTACAAATACGTTTCGCTAAGTAAACATTTAACTCAGCAGAATCTTAAACAACAACAAACTCCTGATGTTTCAAGTCAAATCACTGAATCAGTAATTGTTATTTTTAACAGATTTCTTAAAAAAGGAGGAATTTCTCAATTGGTCTGGAAAGAAAGATAAAGTTTAGTATTTAATTTATTGAGACTCGCACAGGACATCACAAATTAAACTTAAACACACTCATAAAAACATTAAAAAAAACAAACTTAAATTAAAATAAAAGCAGAAAGTCCTGTTTTGTATGCATGTTCATCGATATCGTCGTCAACTGTGGCCCGATTTTGAAAATATGTTTTCCATTTGATAGAGAAAACTTGCGCGGTGGTCCCATAAAATTTTTGTTAACTTTGCTCGGGTAGTTTTTGAGTTAGCTTCAATAATACGTATTTTTTCCTCTTAGTGGAAAACAACGTGTTCCTTTTTATATGTCCCATAACTCTAATTGACTATTGGTAACGCTGTATGAAAAAATAATACAAAAAGTACTAGAACAAGTTCTCCCAAAATGCATAGTTTCGAAGATAACATAATACTCGATGTGTGTATCTCAGTTTCATTGTGTATTTTTATGCAAACCAATCATTCATATTTAAAGTTAAGAAAATGCGACGTCGTCATATTTTTTTTATGGACCAAAATAGTTTGAATTAAATGTACGAGTATTTCTCTTTTATGTTTCGCGTAATGGTGTTTTACATAAATAATCGTGACTGTCGTTTTTTTTTTTTTTTAAATGAAAACGAAAACCAAAATTTTGTCACTGTTATTTACATAGCAAATAGTGGCATACGATCTTGTAGGGTACAGGTGTACCCTACAAGATCGTCGACTCTTAAGAGATCGCGACCGAGATCGAGATCGAGACTTTTAAGCTGTGGTAGGTACCACAGCTTAAAAGTGAAAAAAAAAACTACAAACACAAAAATTTAATTTCGCAAGTCGGTAAAAAACGAAAATACAAAGCCAGACACGATCACCAGACGAAACACGATTGGTTTTGAATTTTTATTTTTTGTACAATAAAATTATAGTTATTTTTCATTTAGTGTTTTTTTTTGGAAGCTTTTTTATTTTTGTTAAAAAAGTTTTTATTTAATGGATGATAAATAAAATCCCAAATAAAGCAAATCGATATAAAGCAAAATATTCGGATTTCATTTGAATATATTGATTTTCAGGAAAAAATAATTATATTCCTTTATCCCTAAATCACGCTCTCGTTTAAAATTAATTGTTATGACGTGCCGCGATAAAGTATTAACAAATACCCCATACCGCGTTATAAGCACTAATAAAAATAATCACTATTATGACGTTTACTGTTTAAATTAGATTGCAGCTTCGGGCCGAACCTTTCAACGAGGTCAATCGAAGATAAGAGAGCGTTCGTGCGTCACCACTTTTATATTAAACGTCCGGCTACCGATATGTGATTGTTCACAGCATTATGTAATGCGCAGTGCTGCACTAGCGCATTCTACAGCTCCACGGATGCCTCGCACTACATACTCACCTCTCAAATAATGTAATAGAATAGCCAAACTTGCCTGAGAGAAAGAAAACATAAATGTTTACATTTACCTACATAAACGGCTTTTGGTGTTCAAAACAGTTCACGTTTGACGTCATGTGTACGCAGAATACATTTGCGTTTCGTATCCAAATTCGATGTTAATCGTTAGCCTTTTGGGTAACCACGAGTTGTTATATGCTCCATAAATGTAGCGGCGCCGACACGTGTGCATCTGCACTTTGTACAACGGCTCTGGAAAAAGAAAAGAAAAGAAAGGAAGAAAAATTGTTTATTCTGCAGAAACAAAACGCACATACCTATAAAGAAAAAAATACACACATACAAAAGTAGCCAAAGGCCTCGTGTTCAACCAATTAAAAAAAATTAAAAAATCTCTAGTTCAAAGATTCAATATATATATATTACTTACTAGCTTTCGCAAGCGGCTTCGCCCGCGTCAGATCTTTATAAATAATTATAACCTACTAGCTACGCCCCGCAGTTTCATCTGCGTAAAAGTCTCGATCCCGTGGGAATATCGGGATAAAAAGTATCCTGAGTCCTAAATCAGGTCATGATCTACCCAGGCGCAAAATTTCATCCAAATCCGTTCAGCCGTTTTAGCGTGAAATTAGTAACGTAAAAGTAATAAACAAATAAATTCAAAGTCATTTATTCAAACTAGGCTGAGAATCAGCACTTTTCGAACTTCAAAATTACATAAAACAGTCCCCCACAGTTTTAGCTGGGAAGAAGTGGCGCAACAAACTCCCCAGCCAGTCAATAAAAACTCATTTTCGCATTTATAATATTAGTTAGGATTTTACTCAGTGATAAGTGATAACTTATAATAAAGCAATATACTGGTGAAAGAACTTTTAAAATCGGTCCAGTAGTTTTTGAGTTTCATTCATTACAAACAAAATTATAAATGTTTTCTATTTATAACATTACTAAGGTCCGTATTACAGAACGTTCCTCAAGTCCAGTTTAATTTTCAATTAGTTGATCACTGTTTAAGTATAGAATCAGTACTTGAGCATCGGTCTTATTCCAGAACGGTAATCAATCTATACTCAGCTGAATCGAGATTCAAATCGAGCCTCAAACAGAGATGTGCATCAGCCTGTTTTCGTTTACGAATTATTTTATTTACCAACTTGGTTCTGATTAAAGTATACCATATAAGCCCAATTATTTAAGGAAATCAGCGTTATTATGTCGGTCCCGAATAGTACAATCCCGCATTTATTGAAGTAAAGCTCTTTGAAGTAAAGTTTTGTAATTTTGTAAGCAAAATTGTCAAACTAAAAAGACTTGTATCTTGTATCTATGGCCATAAATAGGTATTTTATTTAAAATGTCAGTATGTCAAATATGTGAAGAAAACATCAGTTTGTTGAAGCCGTTGCATAGACACACACTAAACTACTAACTAGTTGATTTTTTTGTGTAAACACACAAAAAATGCAATTCTGGGGCTATGGGATGCCCACGGTTGTGTGATTGTCTTAAATCGTGGTGTATCATAGGTAGAATTTAATATTACACCACATCTTGTGACCATCTACCTCTTTTTAAAGTTTATATGGGTCCTCTTAAAAATCTGAGAGGAACGCTAAAGTTCAGCCTTCCGTTTGAATTATCGTTGAATAAATTATTATAATGATCTACCTCTTCAATTATATCCATTTTGATAATAATAATTTAAAACACAACAATGTAAAAACTCGACAACGCATGAACAGAACAAAAATTGACAATTTGTCATGAAAATCTATGCTCAATCGAGGTCTCGACCACACTTGGGTGATTGTGATTATAGATCAAATCACTGCTTGGGTTCGATTCGCGAACTGAGTAACGATCTAAAATAAAGCCAAACTGAGTTGAACTATGATCAATGAATCTTTGCTTGAGGAACATTCTAAAATTAAAACTAGACTTGAAACTAGTTTTAAACAGTGATCAATACTTGAGTTTCCTTCTGTAATACGGACCTTAGTGTAGATTTACAAAGGAGTCTCAAACTACATATATTGTTCCTTGTATAAGGAGATTGGATGTAATCTATTCAGACTATAAAGAAATGTCGTCGTTGAGCCAAGTGACGTAAACGACATGGATCGAAGCAGATAACAAAACAGCGTTGCATTCATTTAAATATAGTTAACTACTCTATGCGTTGTTTGTATGTGATGCGCTCGTGTCATATTCCTACATATCCGCATACAAACTTCATAGCATGAAAAAATGCAAACTTCCGGTGTCCCGTGAAAGCGCCCGCGCAACTAAAGTGTGGGAGGCCACAAGGCTTGTCTGTATGCTGCTTTGATTACCTTCAAGAGAAATCACTTTGCCAAATTATAAAATATGTCGGCTACTGTTTTCTATTATTTGTGATATTCGAAGATATTGGCATGTTTTGGGATCCGGGATAAATTCTTTATAGTGTTTTTCCTCAAAATTAATTCACATGGACCATAATTATATAATTTGAACGTTTTTAAAATGGTCCATGGTTATGGTCCATGTGAATTAATTTTGATGAAAATTGTTACAGAAAACAGTAATTTTTCAGAATAATTGCAAGCAATAGACAAACATCTGCATTCGCCATTTGTATGCAGTGAAGGCGGAACTGTCAGACGCGTGAGTTCTACGCTAATGTCAGGGGTCGGCCGCAGTTAGTCTAAACATTTTCCTACAACGTCTCTGTTCCAGGCCCCTATTCCATTAGGAAAATTGATAGTCAATAACTATGTTAAACTTCATAAAGTGCATCAGTTAGTCTAAACATTTTGCTACATCGTCACTGTACCAGAGCTCTATTCCATTTAGAAAATTGATAGTCAATAATTATGTTAAACTTCATAAAGTGCATTAAGAAATTATGAACGGCTTTGACGTCGCAATACTTCGTAGTTGATTCGATTATAGCCGCTCAAGAAACAATAGGCAATAACAGTTTTCTGACGTACACTGTTAAATCAAAACTATGCTACTTACGTCCTTGCAGATACTATAACAATCATAACACTGAAAATTTTCACAAGAAATACAGCCACGACCTTTTAGAAAATCTGTGACCCAAAAAATACCACTGTTACCATGTTCCATTATTTTATTTTTTGCACGCTCCGTTTTCCCCTAGCATTGTCTATTTCAGACAGAATAGGTTTAAAAATAGAAGGTTCTCCGTAAAAATAGACGCCCCGATTACAATAATCCTATCGATGAAACGGTCGTCATTCCAAGTTACCTAAAAGCGTAAACAATGTTTACCTCACATTATAAACTGCAAAGTACCTACCACTGGTAAATACGTAGGTAGTTCTTTAACAATGTAAGGTCAATAGGGAACGTTGGCAACCGTTATTGGAAACATGGGAATTCCATATGTGAAAAATTTTATAATAATTGTATCACTACGCAGCACGCATATGCCTACGTGTGCAACTGATCGTACTCGTATGGCCGATGAAATGAACTTCAGTCTGTCGTGGTCGTATTGTCGTATTATTTGTATTTCGTATCATATAGGAGCGAAAGGCTTCACGTGACCATTTCTTATTATCACTAATACACAAGGCATAGAAAAACGTGGCAGCAGTTTAGGCACGTCATCCAGCTATCACAATGATTTATATATCAGTAAGACACCCGACTGTGCCCGACGGATAACGTACGTTTCGTAATTGTGACACGACATGACAAGACAAATTCTTCGTCTTTAAAAATATGTCTCCGAAGTATCGAAATTGCTTACGACGACATGGTCATTTGTCTTATTTTTATTTTTAATCGTTAGTAATATAAGTCAAATAAAAATATCTCTACGAATTTTACGGCATTATCAATCTAGGTACCTATAACATTTACTTTGATAAATAAGCAAAACAATAAATACAACCGTTGCAATAAAAATAACCTTTTCCTAAGTGGTCAAGCGAGATATTTTCCGGCTTAGAATAAGGCATCCTGTCTCATGAAGAAATTCTTTCTCAGAAGCGTTATTTTCTGCGTTTATCCCTGTACAATTATCACGCACACTTTCTGATCCGCCTGCGTCTTTCGTTGTCATAGGGGAAACCCCACGGTCAGTTGTAAAGTGGGCGTTTTCAGCCTCATATTTCCTAAATACGTCGTGTTTATCTAATCCATTTTATAAATATTAATTTCCATAGCGTCGTAACACGTGATGTTCCGTAGTATATTTTTCATTTCGAGATAATGACATTTATAATAATATTAGTGGAGTAGTACCATCTAGAATCTAGACATTAAAATACATCATAACATACAAATAACAATGTTTTTGGCACGTTTATCATTCAGCGTAGTCTCTCTGCGTGTACTATTTAAACAAAGGTACCTACATTGCGGCATTAAAATGTATAAGTTTTTTTTTCACAAGAAGTGTTCACGAATTTGTGATACCTACATTCTCTCACCGACGTTCCTGGGCAGCAAATACTCAGAATGACATAGCTGCAATCACTGGCGTCTGGCGGTCAGTGATGTGCAGTACGGGCTACGAATGTTGAGGTCACGCTGAAAGAAAATTCGGAAAAACTTGCAACGTAACAATTTTTTTCCGGATCTGGAACCTGTGTTTCAGCAATTATGTTATAGGGTGGAATTATCAGATAATTGAATGGACATGAGAATAATGTTGCCACCCAAGGTACCTATTAGTGAAAAGGTCCACGTGTAGGTGCCACGAGTCCTAAATATTCGGGGATCACACTCGTGACTGATAATTTTACACTCGTACGTTCTGCTATTGCTATCGTAAAGTAACTCCACAAATGTCATTAATATGCTCTGACGTCAATCTGTAAAACAGAATACCTACTTTTTTGTAGCCAGTTCTCTATCACACGAGCTAATTTGTTTCACACTTAACAGCGAAAAATTCATTTAAAAAATATTTTTTCATAGCTTATTAATTATATTAACGAAATAAATAAATAACTCTGACGTCAAACCGTGGTCGTTTACATCATTATATTTAATTGGTAATTTTATTATATTACCTTTTTCATTATTATTATCGTCGCAACTCTACTACTAAAAACTAACTTACTCTAACTTAGAACCACATTAACTAAAAATAGTTAATGTGGTTCTAAACAATGAAAGGTTATTTGTAGTTTTCCCTGTCACACTTAGTAAAACATTGTATTACCTTCGTAATATTATTGTTGAGTACACTTATTGAAAAGCATTGTTATTCGAATCAGGTGGGCTCACATCATTACTTAAATTAGATTTGTATGGGATCATTACGTTAGCCGCAACTCGGTACGTGGTGATCGGTAGGCCTCTCATAGTGTCACTACTGGTCATTGTATCATTATATTTATATTGTAAAGGGTGGCAAAAACATGCACGAGAGATTTTTGTAGAAAATTATACCTAACAACGAATGAATGTTTGGATTTGTGCCCGGTTGATAGCAATAGGCTCGCCCTATTACATGTATATGAAACTTAAAAATAATTGGCGCAATTTGGTTTTACAAAAGGTAGTTATTAACTCATCTGCATTGGAGATTTATTATTATTATTATATCTCGCCTCGATCAGGGACTCGAATAGTTGTCGATCCTATTTGAGTCCCTTGTAGATGGAGATATATTAAGTTTGTTGATAAATAGCAATAACAATTTCCAAGAAACCAGTCGAGCTGAAACAGCTGAAACCCCATTAGGTGCGAAAAATTCTCTGACCTTGACTGACTAACAAGTTCTACAAAAAAAACTATTCAAGGTTATTAATATTAAATAAAAATCAGGTTAACACTAACCTACGTCGAAGTTTACACCCAGTAAAAAACATTTTTCGGGCGATAAACCCAAGTCGATTACGAGGTGACGTGAAACCAGCTGAGGACACAATGTCGCGTGTATGGCAAGGATGGACCGCGAGTACTCGTGACGTCAGAGCGGGCCCGTGCGGCTCGCGCAGGGGCATTGCTCCGAGACGTCATACATCGCCGTACACTGCTCCGCACTCCCGAGCATTCTCCACACAAAGCGACGCGACGGCTGCGCCCTTCTCTATAACTATCTTTCTCTATGTGACCTAATTCCCTCATCGAATCTACGCGAGACACGAAAATAGGCTAGCTATTTACGTAGTAAAACGTCTATCGAACTATAATGTTGAATATTTATGAACGCACAACAGGTGCATTGTATACATGCAGTCATGATAACATGCAGATTCATTTTTGAAAAATAATCAGAATATATTTGGTATATTGCACTTGTGACCGACCGCAATGCTTAGATAAATGTAGGTTTGTTTGACAACATGGAAAAATGAAACTGTGAAATAGGGAGGAAGTTTAAAATATTGTTCGATTTGCGTCATTGTGGTGGCAGATTGTGGTAGATGGTTACCACAATCTGCCACCACGCAAGTGTTACTAACAAGTTAATGTTTTGTGTATCGGTAAAGTACCTAAGTAGCAACTAAATATCAGCAACCAGAGGCAGAACAACCCCAATCCGGCTGGTCCCCGTGGAGTTGTCAGACCATCACCCCCTAGAAATACGTCCTTAAGGCATAAAAGAAAGAATAAAATATACCTTGCAACGTCAAACGTCAAAACGCTAATGACAGATACTAGAATAGAAGAATTGGAAGAAGCCATAAGATTTATAAAATGAATAGGAGAAGATATACGAGAATATAACTAATATTTTTTTTACTGCTATGGTGAAAAGCAAGGTATATACGGAATGGGTTTATAATTTAAAAAAATACTGAAAGACAAAATAACCAGTTTCCAAGGAATATCAGATGGAATTGCAGTCCTCAATTTAGATACAATTGCCTGAATTTAAACAACCATCGTGGATTATCCAAGTCCATGCACCCATAGAACAAGATACGAAGATAGCGAATGATATTTTTTTTTTTAAAAGATCTGACAATATAAACGCAAAAGACGAATAAAAACATAACCCTGATGGGAGACCTTAATGCCAAGGTAGTTATCAAATCAAATATGTAATGTTGAATTTGTAATAGTGGGTTACAGTAGTGGAAAAAGAAATGACAACGGACAGCGGCTTATAGAATTTAAAAATAATAATGAATAGCGTCTTCAATAAAAGAAAGACAAGAAAGTAGACATCTCCAAACGGCAGAGATAGTAACGAAATCGATTTTATTCTGACAAGACAAAACATGATATTTAGTGATGTCGCGGTCGATGTAGTGAATAAGCTTCATAGGATGGTAAGATAATAATAATAAATAATAATAATAAAGTTTATTATTCAAAAAGTAACAATACAATGTGACATATTCGGTGAGCCACAAACTAAGCGTCGCTTGTATCTTGTGGCTCTGGAGTGCGAATTTTTCAAAGTTATAAAAGTTACATTACAATTATAGAATTAAGAGGAGTTATACAATGTGAAAATAATAAATCAAGAAAACTATTATCTCGTCAACTAAAAATATGATAATAACGTCGCCTACGCCACAAAATATCCTAAATTAACTAGGAAATGCATTAGAAGAAATCGAAATACACAAAACAGAGACAAGTCAAAGTAAAAGAAAAAAGTTAAAGTTAAAAGTCAGAGAAAAGACAAAGTCAGGCAAGGTTATCCACTTTCCCCAAACTTTTCACGGCAGTGCTAGAAAATATAGACTGGGAAGAGTTTGGAATAAACATAAATGGAACCAACCTAAATCACCTAAAATTGGCTGACGATATTGTGATATTCACAGAGAGACCAGACATACTACAAACCATGTAACAGCAATTAGATAATGAAAGCAGGAAAGTAGGTTTATCAATGAATCCAGCGAAGACTAAAGTTATGACAAATGCAATAAAGGAAAACTTAGAAATAGAGATAGAAATAGGATAGTATGTTATCGAATATGTTGATGAATATATGCATTTGGGACAGCTAATATCAATAAAAGACCAATATTCAAAAGAAATTGATAGAAGAATAACACTTGGAAACATTATAGGTCACTAAAAAAAATAGTTAAAAATGAAACAATACCAATGTCGATGAAAAGCAAACTGTATCACGTGCATCCTCTCATGTCTCACATAAGGGTGTCAAACTTGGCCTGTTACGAGCACAACAAAAACTTACAGTTTGCCAACGTAATATGGAGCAAAGATGGTAAACATAAGGCTACGTGACAGGTTTACCATCTTTGCTCCATATTACGTTGGCGTTACGTTGTCGTTGAATATATATAAATATTTCTCGAACACGATATTTCCCCGTAGGTATAGACTCCGTGTGAACAATTTAATACATTTTCTACTGTCACTGCTCTATTCGATAAAATCTCGTGTACGGTATACGGGAAAAAATCACCGTCTGAACGTAGCATAAGCGATGTTCTAATAAAAAATAAAATAATCAAATGGAACTGGATTGGTCACATTATGAGAACGAAAGGAAAATGGACGAGACGTAATGCAAAAGTCTTCAACCGGCGGCCATTCGCGGCGTCCTTGGCGGCCCGGCAATAGTTTGGCTAAATAACATTTATGCATTATGCACATATATATTCATGTCTAAAAATCAAAACACAAATCACCAGCAATAATCCATCAGAATAGTTCCCCATTGCAGATTTTTTCCTAAAATCATAAATGATATACTGAAAATTACTTCACTTTTTTTCGGACACGGGTGGGTTTTAGTCAGTAAGAGTCTGACACGCCCTCCGAGTTATTTGATAATTTCCCACCCTCAAAAAAAAAAGAAAAAGGGCAAGGACCAGAATCACCGATATTCACCTTGAAAACAGTTTTGAGAATTGCAACAACCACTATTGGGGCAGTTAATGAGTAATTTGAATGTCAATGTCAAGGTTGCCTGGAAGAGATCGCAGTAAGCGATAAGGCCGCCTATTGTATATTTTGTAGTGTATTACTTTTTCTTTATGTAATGTATAATCTAGTGTACAATAAAGTATATATAAATAAATAAATAAATGTCAAACATCTCATTGATTGAATTTTATTAGTATAATTTGCTATTTCTAGCCTTGTTAAATTTTATAATAAATAACTGCAAGGTACCTACTTGCCTATAAGTGTACGAGTATAATGGAATATAATCAATTTCCCTTGTGTTGCGGCCCGCCGAACTAAAATCAAAGTGTTCTCGGCCCTTGACTTCAAAAAGGTTGAAGTGACGTCATAATGGAATGGTATCTTAAAAATGGAAAGAGACAAAAGGGACCTCAAATCAAGAGGTGGGAAGATGACTTACCAAAAGTATGAGAAGATTAGCTCGTGTGAGATGAGTGGAAAAAACTAGGGAATGGCTATGTCTAAGGACAACTTCACCAACAAACTGGTTGCTGAAGAGTGTATATTTACCTAATCAAATTAAGTTATTTTTATTAAACTAGATTTAAAAACTAAAGTTAAGCTGTATCGTATTTGGTCAGCGAATGAAGGCTTTTTTATTTTACAGTTGTGTAAAGTGTTATAAAATACGTTCGATAAAATTAAGGGTATGATTTCGAACCTACTCTTTTATTATAAGTTTAAATAAACATACACGATTCTTATATTATACCTGATAAAGAATAATTATCTTGGCTATAGTTGTTTAAGCCCGAGTAATATATCTACATAACGAGTATTGCCTGTTTCTCAAAGATACCTGTTTGCCAAAAATTTGTATTATTTATTCGGTATTTTAATTCAACTTTGCAAAACAAATCATCTAGACTCTAGACTTCGACAAACTTTATGGCGGCTCTGAAGTGCGCTACTCGCTGCGCAATATCCCATCCCTACCTTGCTGACACATGAATTTGTTACTGCGCAGCGACTCGCCTCATGTTCCGAGCCGCCATACAGTTTGAATCGGGCTGTAGCTATCTATCGTTATAGTATCGTGTTCTTCGGTAGGCACTCTCATTTCCATCCCATAAGTACGTATTTTTCAAGATACCGGCTTGTGCCTAAAGTATGCTCACATGGCGCAGTTAGATTTTATATGACTGCAAATCCCCATAAGTTATCCGAGACAATAGGTACTTGTTATTTTTCCTTGATATTTTGTGCTGAGACCTATTAAATAAAAAGTAAGGCCGCGACACTCGGTAATTCTCGGTAGTACCTACTCGTACTTTATCAAACAAAACTTGACTCGTGAAACGCGTTCTTATGTTTAATTTTACTATGACCACACTATGACCCTATAGGCGCGTGAGTACTTACTTAGATTTACCGAAACACGGTAAAAATTCCCGAAACTCTTTCTCCACGACTACTCATGTGATGAACTGTCATAACATATATTTAAATAAACATCAATAGACCTAAAGTGAATCGCAATATTGCTGGAATGTTCATGAATCAGCTGAATGTAGGCACGGGTACAGAGACCATTAATGTACTATTGTACATACTTTAATTAGGTCATAATTATAACCAAGCTTTATTTATTGACTGTCATCACACTCGTGTGTAGTGTGTCGTGATGGCCCAGTGGTTAAGGCCTCGCCTCTCATGCACGAGGTTGTGGGTTCAAATCCGGGCAAGTACCAATGTGACTTTTTCAATTCATATGTACTTTCTGAGTTTATCTTGGACATTACTGACATCGGTGAAGGAAAACACCGTGAGGAAACCTGGACATTATAGTTAATATATGTCTGAAATCACCAACCCGTCTTGAGCAAGCGTGGTGATCAATGCTCGTGCCTTCTCTATATGAGAAGAGGCCTTTGCCCTGCAGTGGGACAGTAACAGGCTGGTATTATTATTTATCACACTCATCACACATCCTGGTTTTATGAGGATAACTTTGTGAAGGATTTTTTATGGGAGCTAGGCTAGGCAATTAAATAATAATAAATATTGACAACGAGAAGCAGACTAAGTGCAAACTTGGGGTGCAATAAGATTATAGACCAAAAATATAAATAAGTAGTAAACCCATATTTCGCCAGTTATGTTTAAGTTCCATGTTCCATAGGGGAGCCTATCACCATGTAATTAAACACAGTGTTGTATTATTTTAGCTAAAATATTACTACAGTAATAAAACATCTAAGTATACATAACACACACGGTTTATGACTATACAACATTAATTTAACTTTAGTTATATTAAAGAAATGTTTTGTCAAGTTGTAAAAAATGCGCGAAGCAGGGTCGCTAGTGATCAATTACAAAAAATTGCTAAACAAAAGTATTTAAATCCTTTAAAAAATAAACGCATCAACGTAAACTTTGCCTGAGAAATTCCTGTGCAAGTATGAGTATAGGTACTCTCCTCTTTGACAACATTGAAATAAGTCTTATTACAATGAGATTTAGGGATGATTTCTCTAAATTGAACTAAGCAATAAACTCGTCATTAAAAATTAAAATTACTGTTACTCGTAGTTCCTCGTAGATGAAAATACAATAATTTTTATATATATTTTTATAATGCCAACTAGAGTAGACCAAGTTACTTTCCACTATTCAAATCCAAAAAGTCATTTATTCAAACTAGGCTGAGAATCAGTACTTTTCGAACGCCAAAATTACATAAGACAGTCCCCCAAAACGCCCACCCTTCACCACTTCCTAATATTTAAGCTAGGAAGATGAAGTGGCGCAACAAACTCCCCAGCAGCACAGCTGTCTGTTCAGTTAGAAAACAAACTTGATTCTATACAATAGTATGCAAAATAATTTACATTACAGCACAAACCAGTAAATAAAATTATTTGCCATAATGACAGCTAGCACGTATTAATTAGCATTCGTAGAATGAGACTTTCCAAACCTTACTTATTATTATTTACTACTCTCATCTGATGGCTCTTTATGAAAACGTAAAGCTAGATAGCGATTTAACCCTTCTCTGAAACCACATTTCCGGTTTCAGGGAAGAGACACGTTATTTAATGTTCTATATTACCGATGAATGTAGGTAATTCAAATTTCCCCAATTGCAGTTTAGCAATACCTCAAATTGCTTAGCATGGTCGTCCGTTATATCGATATTACTGCAGCATTAACTTTGTAATATATATAATATGGTAAAGTTGAAGACTATGTTCGACAAAAACACGATTCCTTAATTTTCTCTACAGAAAAAAATTACAAAGTTACCTCCAAACCAAACAATAAACCACTAGTATAAAAAAAAATCTGATTAGATCATGAAACTTTCATAATAACTGAACTAAATATAAAGCAGATACTAGCTTTGTTATTTTTTTAAATTCCTTTATTGTCACTGTAAAAAGATATTATCTAAACTATCGGCGCCTTGGAGCCTTCCTCCCTGCCGCCCAGCACCCCACTCAGTCCGCGAGCAGTAGTGTGCGAGTGAGATAAATTGTGAATTTAAGCAGAGGTACTAAGGATTAAAATTATATTATAATTTTAAATTATTATTTAATTTAGCGAGGCACTTCTGAAAATAATATTGATAAATTAGTACTATTAGGTACTTACTTAATAAATATTTGTAAAAAGGAATGGTTTGATAATTGATTTGATTATGATTGTTTCAGCCTTCAGGCTTGCTTGAGAACCCGCTGTCGTACAGTTGTATGCAGGAGGTGTACTGCATCTCACGTTGGGATCCTGCCAGAAAGTACTGCCTCAGAATAGTCATGCCTCACGGATCTCTGCTCTTGCAGGTTTGTTATTCTTAGTAACTTGTAGGTACCTACTGGATCATTCCTGTTACCTACATAGGAATAATACATGTTCGCGCTTGTCTAGTTTATTTACCTCTCTAGATAATGCTAGCTAAACAATAACTAACAATGACGTTCTATGTTCTAGGCAAACGATGCTTATACACGGGACCAATGGTATCATTCCATTATATGGAGGGTGAGTAGACAATTAATTATTTCCTTCCTGTTGTGGTTAATTCGAATTGTTTATATAGTATACATATTCTAACAAGTGCGTTTATTTTTCAGAGGAATATGATAAGGTACAGGAATTTTCTTACAAAGACTGTGAGAAGAGAAGTCGTTTTAAAAGAGTTGAAGGTAAATATGTTTTTTTTTTAATTTATTTATAGATAGTTTATTTATCTATACATATAAAATGCTTTGTCCTGAATGACTGACTGACGGATCAACGCACAGCCTAAACCGCTGATCGTAGAGACTTGAAACTTGGAGGGTGTGTTCTTTGTATGACGTAGGCATCCATAGGATAAGAAAGGATTTTCCGAAATTCTACCCCTAAGGGGGTGAAAAAGGGGGGGCAAAGTTTGTATGGGACAACGTGATTCTTTAGACCAATCTACTTCAAATTCTGCATAATTTTTTTTAACAGAATTAATGGAAAACCTATTTCGTATTTTATTGAAATTCATCCCCTAACGGGGTTAAATAGGGGTAGAAAGTTATTTTGGGAGTGATTTGCTTCGAAGTTGATATCAATACTCCTTAGTGCTTTTGATTTAAATTACATTTTATTTTGACACATGTTTGAAAAGTCAATCCGATTTTATTCAAAAAAGGTTGAACTCACATAAAAGTTTGGTGCTTGCAATGCAAATACTCTTTAAAATTGGAATGTCTCGAAAGTCACCGTACTAAACATATTAGTACTGCATTTGAAGGTTTCCAAGCTTTACAGAGCTCTGTATTTATTCCTAGGATTCCCCTAACACCATCAAATTACCCCTTCGAATTCAAGAGAGAGCAGTTTCCCATCAAAGTATGCTTCGCAATGACTATAAACAAAGCTCAAAGTCAAACTCTTAAGGTAGCGGGAGTAGACCTAAGGGCAAGCTGCTTCTCCCACGACCAGTTGTATGTGGCATGCTCCAGAGTAAGCGCACAGAGTAGCCTGGTGATTCTAGCACCCGAAAGAAAAACAAAAAATATTGTTTACAAAGAAATACTGCGGTAGGTGTAGCTTGTAGAGCTTCGTGTTCATAAAATAAATCATTCTTTTTTTTTCAAGTTTATTTAACCTTTATATCCCTACACTATAATAAAGATTGTTATATTTTATAATTATTCAAACATTTTAACATAATAATTTATATGCTAAAACAAAATTAATAACGTAAAAAACCAATAAAAAATCCTATTAGAACCATTTTCGACTTCTACGCGGACGAAGTCGCGGGCATAAGCTAGTATTATTATATAAATACAATCTATACTAATTATATATGTTACTTTGAGTTGATTGAATTTGGGACAAGTTATAAAGAGAAAATATTTGTATTTTTTATTGTAATGAATAAACTCAAAAACCACGGGACAGATTAAAAAAAAAAAACACCAGTAGAATGCGACTTATCACTGCGTAACATAGACTATAATTTATAAAGATATCACGCGGGCGAAGCCGCTGGCGGAAGGAAGTGTAATATATTTATTAATGTTGTTTATTTTATTACAGAATATGGTAGATTTCGTCATGACCACGCCTTTACAAGACGAGAGTGTGACGCGTGCGCCTATGCAGATCCTCACAGATTTACTCTCCGAGGTAAAGTTATAATCCAATACACAAATATTTTAGTAGCTAAGCAAAAAGGACGTGAATAAACTTTAATCTTATGAACATCGTGCGAAATAAGTAACACACCTATGAAAATCTTCCATTTTAATGTAAACACAGCTACGTATAATTGTGTGAATCCACTACATGAAATGTGATTCGTGATCTCCTCATGTAATCGATTGACGTAGGTACTCGGTATCTAACACCAGATACTTACACCCACGTGTGCTATTCAATCGTAGCCGCCATAACTGTGTTATTTCCACAAATATTTAATATAATCTTAGTAAAGCTAAAGAATGAACAATTTCACCATTCATGACGGAAGCTAATTGTTTCTCGAATTCTCGCTTCTTATCACAAATCATGCAGAGCTCACATGGTCAAATATTGACGTTAGCATTACTTGTACATTTGATACGCTTAGGAGATGCATAAATAACATTTGCTCAAAACATTCTTTGTATTTTTATTAACAAATAGTTACTAATGACGGATTCTGGAACCAGTGATACCCCATTAGTAGCAGGGATTCAAAAATAACAATAACAGCTTCATTTAATCTGAAAGTACAGTTAAATGTGTAGCTGGAACAAGAAATTAGTTGGACATTTTAAAGGTGAGCAAAAAAAAACTGGAGCACGATTTATCTCGGAATGTAATCCATAAAGCGATTAGCCAGAATAAATCATAAAACTTAAAACTATGTCAGCGTACAAACACTGAAATATAAAACTAGGTAACATTAATTTTAAATTTTCATTTACCCGTCTATTAAATTCATTATATGGTGTTCGTACGTCATAGCTCTAACTAACCCATTAAATTTTCAGCATGTATGTAATAAGTAGGTAGTACCTACCTACCTACTTGTAGACAATTTGGCAAGGTTATGAGTTAACGTCACTGCGGCGCTTATTTTCTGCAGTTCTAAACAATTTATATTACAGAACGAAGCAATACATCACTTTCAAAAAAGTTTTACTTCTGGTTGACTCATCAGTCTTTCAGTAGGTGTCTGTCTGCCAAGTGTTGATGGTTTGTGACTTTACCTCAGACCTATTCTTTGTTTATTGGGGCATATGCCTCTAAAGCTTACTAACTCAAAATAAAAGAACTAAGTACTTGAAACATATTATTACCCTAAGCCGGTATGAGTGGACGTCAGTCAGGAGGTTGGACAAGGCAATCTGGAGAATGTAACGCGTTGGAATCCCGATGTTTTCCTTGTAGGTTTCTCACAACAGCTATTGCACAGTACAATACGTAGTAATCATTTTGGGGTCAGTCTGGATCCGCTTTCTTCATGACGCACGCTGTAACGCAACACTCGGTACACAAAAAAGCGAAATCAGAAACTGACTCATGAGTGATATATGTGATAACCGTTACAATTGACACTTTTTTCAGAATAAGGAAAGTGACGACTGGGAGGAGTGGGCAGAGAATGTCACGAGTGCTGCAGCGCCGTTGTTGGCGGAGCGGTGTGCGGCGGGCGACCTGTGTGCGCTGCTGGCGCGGCTGTGTCGGCGGCGCCCGCGCGCTGCGCCCCTGCCTGCGCTTGCACCACCCGTACGCCGGGTGCTCACACGCAACGTCGACTTCGCTAGAGCCCCAAATGCAAGGCGGCTTGTTAGAGATTATATCAGGTAAAGTCACTTTCTTTTTCGGTTTTCAGGGTGCGTTTTGCATGTTGCAGTTTAACTGAGATCAGTTGAAATTCAACAAAAAAGGACTTTTCAGGAATAGGTTCTATTAACCTGCGAACTGCCTACCTACTCATCAAAACTGGAATAACCGTAGACAGAAAAGCACTATTTTTGACAATAGCTCTTTTGATACAGTGTAAATTACGTCATTATTAACCTCTGTATGATCTGATGAAAAGTGATTGCCATAGTAAGAATAAGGAACTATTAGTCTCCCACCGTATCGCTTTTGTGCAATGTCCTCGAAGTCCCCTATAGACTTAGCAAAAAGTTCAATACTCAATATATTTATTGCTTCCACATGTGAACTTAGGTGGTAGGTTTAACAAAATAATGTGATAATTGTGGACCGTGTCGGGCACAGCAAAAGTAGGAGAGAGGAAGAGGGCTTTTCATTTTGTTTACTTAGTTAGTACCTATTTATTGTAATTATTTTATAAAACTTGTAAATTAAAATTTGTCATTTAAATAATCATTGATATCATAATAACATTTAGATAATAGGAATAGTTTTAATTTGTTTTAGTTATTTAGGGAAAAGAATACATTTTATTCCAGTCATGTTAGTGACTGCATAACATTGTACCAGCACTGTATAACCTCATTTGGTTACAATACAAATTATTAATTGCTTTCAGCAAAGCCAATCAATTCGAGTACTTAAGTGACGTCAATCGATTTTACGATAATGTTTAGCTATAGATAGCCCTCGAGCACACGGGGTATAAGATCAAATGAAACTGATGGATTGTTGGTTAAAAATACGGCCAATAACGAAGCGTAATATCTAGACTAACGTAATATATCTGTTAGTAAAATGGATCAGTTTTGTAGCGCTACGATACCACTGGTTAGCAAAACAATTCGTTATTGATTTAAATATAGAAACTGGGCATAAGTTATTCATAATCGAGACGTATAAATAGCGCAGCAGCCGACTAGACGTTTGAACACTCTATTTTAGATTAGCTTAATTAATCGATTTGAATCTAGCGTATTTAGGCAAGCGTGACCATCTAACAATGTCATCTCATGGTTACGGATATGAAGTATGATTGGTACTATTTTGGTCAACTGATCAAAACAGCTATTGGAAAAACAAAATATTTACTAAACAAATTGATTACGCTTTCAGAAACTGGCCACCAGCCAGTTCCGTCACTCGGTAAATTACTGAACTGACAGACACCTGAAGTGAAGCCGTTAGGTACAGCAATAGTCACAGGTGGCACACTTTGTACGGCCTTGCGAATTCTCGTTACACATTGTAGATACATGAAACAGCTGTTTTATTTGGATCTTTCTTTTGGCTGCAGTGCTTTGAGCGCGCACAACTCGGGCAGTGCCCTGGTCCGTCGATTCGTGGAGGTGACCCACGGGAGCCGCGCGACGTGCCCGTACCCTCGGGCAGCCCCCAATCTGGCCGCAGTCGCGCTGGCCGCTTTAGATGACTACTTCCGCGACTCCGCCACACCTCACGTCTGCGATGATAATGAGGATGAAGTTCTGTGTTTTGCAGACATCTTGGAGCACATGTAAGTTTGACTAATCGCATTGTGTCTGTTCCATTCATGCATTCTGTATAATTCATTCTGCGTAAACCTAGACTTATAAGTCTGAAATCGCCAACCCGTCTTGAGCAAGCGTGGTGACCAATGCACGTGCCTTCTCTGTATGAGAAGAGGACCTTGTTCCTGAAGTGGAATAATAATAAGCAGGATGGCAGGGACACATGTACATGATTCTGAACCCCACTGCATATTTTTTTTTTTTTTTTTTTACTATAAAATAATAGTCAAACACTACAAAATATACAATGGGCGGCCTGCATGCATTGCATTGTATTATTGTATCTGTTCTTTGCCACTTTCATAATTATGCTTGGGTAGTTACTACGTTATTTTGAACAGAATCGTATGTATCTACATACAAAAAACTTACGCTACAGCTAAGCCGATATTTGATCAGGAAAGTTCTAGAAATGGCGAAATTAACTAGAGTTAACTTTTCCTTTCATTTTTAGGTGCGAATATGAGGACTGGCTCGTCGTAGTAGGCGCAGTCCTGCAGCCAGTTCCGTTATGTGCGGGTGCCATGAGCTGCCCGCGCGTGGCCGAGCGGCTGGGCAAGCTGCTGAACGCGCTGGCGCACGACCCGCGCTGCGCGGCGCACGCGTGCGCGGGCCCCGCGCGGGCCGCGCGCCTGTGCCCGCCCTCGTGGCTGAGGGCAGCAGCACCTTCCGACCCACTGCTGGCTCTGCCAAATGAAGAGTTGTGCCAGATTTGGGGAGATATGGTAAATTGGTTTCTTTTTAATCAGTCCTTCTATTGTTTCTTTCATTTAGGTAGGTACTATAATAGAACTGATAATAATGTCAATTTTTATTTTCAGCTTGGAAGTCTACTTAATTGCTGCTGTAAACGGAAAAGTTTTCTGCAGAGTATGAGCAAGCAAATCCCCGATTTTGTTCTAGTCGCTTTAACTGCTCACGTGAGTGCAGACCCTTTTTACTATCAATAACATGACCTATATCCATGAGTTCACAAACCTAATATTTTATTTTTATTCTTACAGCCTGCTGCGATAGAGGCTCTATGTTTATTTTTGGAATGGGAAGTCACGACTGGAGAGCAAACTCAGTTGGAGATCATTGCTGCACTGCAAGGCACCGAACTTGGTCAAAAATTTTACAAGGATTTGTGCGAACGACAACAAAACCTTCTACGACTGGTGAGTTGTAAACATAACTGCTAGACAATGGACTAGTCTTTGTTTTGCTAGGATGTTAGTATGAGTAGTAACTGTCAGGCAATGCAATTTTGTGCACACCTTATACTCCATAGGTTTAGGTAGTTAAATAAAAGTAAACAAATCGTAAAAAGGGTTTTTATAGTTTCCTCTTTTATTTATGTATGTTAAACTTTATCATTTATTCATAAACTACTCTTCGTAGATGTAACTGCTTGAGCACGACTTTTTTGTAAGATTTATAATAATTTTATAATATTTTGTAATCTTTAAGTAAAGAACTCAAACTCTAAAATTCAACGAATTATAACGTTGCTAAATTGAAGAGTACAACTGTGACGTAGCATGACAACGCATGACAACTGAAGTGACAGCTACGAGTATTACGTTTAGTCGGTTACTGGACAGCTGTCTCGTCACGTGTTTTTTTTTGTTTACCTTTATTTAACTACCTAAACCTCCATATATACTTAAATAATATACCTATATTATTCTAATTAAATAATTGCTCTTTAAAGGGTTTCTGTTTAAAGAGTGCCAACTATGCATAGTATCGAACAGTCATAACGTCGCAAGAATATCTCGTAAAACACACATTCTACCATCGGCATTATTATATTCCAGCAATCAGAAGGCGGCCCCCGTCGCCTGGCCCTGCCCGTGCGTGCGACCGACGCCGACGTGGCCGAGCTACTGGACGCCGGCGCTCTCGGCAACCTCGAGTGCCTGTCCCTCGCTTTCACCAGCGTCACCAGCGCCTGTGCACATCATCTCATTAAGGTATGCCATTAATACTGTGACGCACGAACAACACCTGTTTACTTAGCAAAATATGTTTACATACAATACGCATGATCGTTACATTCAGAAAACTTATTTTGAATTTAAATTAAGCAAAGTCCTTGACACCTAAATGACTTACCCCTTTTTTAACTTTGACATAATCTTGCTTAAATAAAACAATAAATAAAGATAAGATATTTTTAGATAAGAATTACAACCGGTTTAAAATGTATTTAAATTCATATAAAACGTTATTGCTACAGCTGCCATCTCTTCGCTACCTGAACCTATGGGCTACAAAGTTTGGCGACAGCGGTGTGCAACTGATTGCTGAGCATCTTCCGAAGCTTCAAGTCCTTAACCTCTGCGAGACGCCCGTCTCCGACAAAGGAATAGAGGCATTATCAGGTAATCATCATTTTTGCCTATATGAGTGTTACCTTCTTTTGAACTCTAAATGAGCATTAATATATCTGCCACGGGTGGCGATATGTACTTGTATGTACTCTCTGGCGTCCCCGGGACATTCAGCCTCGCTACCATTACTGACTGGTAACCAACGAAATGACCTGTTATCATATACTTAAGTCGTTTGTGTTGTTACGATAGAGGAAAATGAGAAGAGGCCAATTATAACCTGGAATTTCGACCCAAAATTTTATTTGGCTCTCCTTTCAGGTCTCTCAAACTTGCGGCGTCTTAACCTGAACAGCACCAAGTTGTCGGCCGAGGCCTTCGCAGTGCTGCGCCAGCGCCTGCCGCAGCTGCAGGAGTACGACATCCGGTACACGGAGGCCTGGTGACAGCGGGCTGCCGCTCGGACTCCATCCACTTCCACCATTTAGATTCACATACGATCTCAAAGCGCTTTATTCCAGTATTACAATGTTCCAAGGATACCAAAAATATCTAACTTCTGAATATTGTTAAGTTCCATTATTTCCTTTATAAACTTGACAGTTTATTACTTTTTATCAATGTTTACATGCTAAGTTATTCAATAAGATTTAAAACACAAAGGTAGTGTCATGGAATCCTGATATTGATGTTATCGTACTGTGTTATCCATTATATTGCATTATAAATCCAGGACCACGTTGCCACATAGACCTAATTTTGTACAGAAACAACATTGTTCATTGCCGACTACTCCGTTCTTTAATTAGCTTCTATTATAGGTAATCTATTCGAATTAAACTTGAATGTGAGTTAAGTATTTAACATTAATTAGTCTTAGTGCGTACTCGTACAGAAGAAGTCGCGGTCCAATTTTGATTTTCCTTCTCATATTTGGGCTACAAAATTACAAATGAGCTTTTGTTTTAATTAATTAAATTAGACTTAATTTAAGAACCGAATGTTATAAATATAAACAAACATTTAGGTCTGCCATGTAAACGCTTTAGGGTTACGACAGTCACTATGTGTTATTTAAGAGTATTTATTTATTATAAACACCAGCATTTTAGGTAATAAGTATAGTTATTTAATGCTAGTTATATAATGCTTTAAACTTTAGTATCGTAGGATTTGTAAGGAGTCTTTGGGCTGTGAGAAAAAGAACCAACCGGTAAATGCGTAACTGTCGCGAGTTTAAATGTTCTATTTACTGTTTTTTTTTTACTTACATTATCTGTTTCTAGCATAGTCCCTCTAAACTAAATCAATATTTCAAATTAATAGTCGACTATTTATTCGTAAAATACTTAATAAAAATACTTAATCATAATTGATTGCACTAACTATAATAATGTTACAGGATGGCAAATATTGAATACCTACTTATTTATTTGGTTATTTAAAACTAACACTGAACTATCCGTTAGTATGGTAGATATAATATTAGAGGTATCATGATTTCCGGCCTAACCTATCTAAAAAAAACTAATTCAGTACTTACTTAAATAAAAATAAAATACTGTTTTAGCTATAAATCTACACATTTTACTGACAATGATCCATGTACACTATATCGTTCCAGTATTTTTTAAATTTGATCTTTTAGACTTATAAAAATAAAACTAAAATTGACGTCATTAGAAAATAAGTAAATGTTACTCAATTCTATCATAATAGATGTATTGGCAGTGTCGTATCACCGGAACTTGTAGGCCGGAAACTGTTCGTTAGATAACACAAAATTATCCTATAAAACACCATTTATGTTGACATACTAGATACAACCCATATTGCTAGATATAAAATTGAATTGCGCTAATTCACAATAATTGTAATTTGGCTCTGACAATATCCCAACCAATTCGCAAGATCTTGCACACAAGTATAATATAGTTAAACGAGAGTGAACTGAATTACTGTAATTGAAATTATGTCATATAAAGAGATACAAGACTTATCCACCGTGCGAAGGCAGAAGTGTGAGTTTTTAATAAAATATTAAAATATTTTTATGCCTTATTACTTTTTAACCCCTTACTTATTGATTGTTAGACAGGACAGTAGATCTTCGGAAAGATGGTAACATGTCGTGGTTCGGTCCCGAGGCAGAAAACGCTTTTGTCCGTGCGTACTACTGGACATTTCGAAGCCATCCAACATTAGTTTATGTCGCACTTTCATACTCAGAATTCCGACATAAAAAACCCTTCGTCATTAGACTGTAGACATGGGAATATCCTTGACGATTCAAGATACTCGAAAACAAAGAAAATCAACAAACTGCATAACAAAGTATCTTCCTCTGTAATGCAATTTTGCGGGTAGTTCGTCGACCTACGCGCTACGCCGAGCGATGAACGAGGCAACAACTCCCGAGCATGCACGTGGAAACGTGAAACACGTGACAAGTTTCGGTTTGGATGGAGTAGTCATACTATTCTTCTGTAAGTGTTATGCAAAGGCACTACGCCTTTGAAAGTGGTGTGTTTTCGGGGCATTGTCGCAGCGTGATGCCATTATTGGCCATCGTTTGCGATCAAAACTTTGCGAATCTTCTTTTATGCGTGTGTGCTTACCTCCTATACGATGAGGTGCAAAGGTGGCAGACAAAGCATTGCCTGTAGGGCAGCAGTGGGTGTAGTTCTCCTACCGGTAGTGATTGCAACACAAGCAAACAGCTGCAGTTTTACTTCTAATAAATAGAGCTTAAAGGCGGCCAGGGCCGCCTCCTCCTGCAGGATGAGGTGCAGAGGTGGCAGACCAAGCAATGCCTGTAGGCCAGCAGTGGTTTTTAGTTCTCTTCACTAAGAAAAACTGCAGCGGTTTGCTTGTGTTGCAATCACTATTGCAACACAAGCAAACCGCTGCAGTTTTTCGAGATCTCTTTGGGCTTGATCTAAGTTAATGGGCTAATCCCCTAGTTCCTGCCAAATAGTCGCTTGCACTGCCACAGGGATATGCTAGCTTTTGTAATGATGTAGTTGGTGTGTTTTGCCCAGTCCAGCCGTTTATCAAAAAATATGCCCAGGTATTTGGTTCCAGTTGATAGGCTTAGGGTTGATCCAAAGAATCGTCGTAGTAGTAGTGTCGTCAATTTTCTCTTTTCTTTTAATAGAATCAGTTCAGTTTTTGCTAAGAGTTGGTGCTTGTTGCACCATTCCTCTACTATTTTCAGGGCTTGTCGCTTAAGGTTGCAAAGAGTGTTTTCGTGGACCTGTTTATTATTATGGTTATGTCATCGGCGTAGCCTACGGTGAAGTAACCTTTGTCGTGGAGTGTTTTGATGAGGCTGTCTACTACCAGGTTCCATAGATTATTTTATTATTACCTTATACAACCTGATCAAGGGCGTATCCAGGGGGTCACAGGTCCCAACGGTTTAAGAAAAATAAAATCGAATCGCCTGAACGAAGCGGCCTGAATCCATATCTATCAAGAAATTGCTTCAATAATGAACGCTGAAGAAGTAGACTACTTTATCTTCATTAAAAAAGAATGAATCCCAAAAAACAGCATAGTGCAATACAAGATATGGGAGACACTTCTTATATGTCTGCCCCATGCGCCCCTCCCAGAAATAAATCCTGGATCCGCCCTTGAAGTAGAGTAGATATAGGTTTTAGGGTAGAACTATTTTCCACCAAGACGGTGTTTGAATTTTTTCGTTTCTTGATGGTATTTTTAAGACATACTAAAAGTAAAAAAAAAACTGGGTGTGCAAAATGCGTATTTATGACCGCCATCATGAAAATTTTTAAAAAACATGTATGGTATCAAATTAAAGGAATTTTCATGCTGAAAAGAAATATAATATCGGTTAGCTTGGCAGAAGAAAAGTGTGTAATTGTTGTTGTTGATGACACCGATATTCTTGTACTTTTAATTTACTATTATAGACGAAATATTTGTTCAAGTCAAGCATGTTCAGTGATAAAAAACGTGATATTAAATCGGTGCAACATGTGCTTGGCGAAAATGGAAGCAATATTATCCTCTTTGCACATGCTTTAACTGACTGCGACACCACAAGCTTCTTATTTGGTAAAAATAAACCGGCAGCATAACGGAATTTTCGGAATTCACGGAAATCGGCGCCAAAGCATTGGTAATACCTATCATTGTACGGTGGAAATCCTAAGGTACGAGACTGAACCTACTGCGATATAACATCTAGGTACCTACTTGAAAAAAAATACAACTGCCAAAAGTGAATTTTATATTGTAAGATTTCCACCTACAAAAGATGCTGCTGTTCATCATCTTCTCCGCGTACATTTTCAATGTCTGCTGGAAAACTATGTAGGTACACCAGTATTGCCAATTCCGGAGAGTGGGGTTGGAAAAAAATAGGAAACTAACTGTAGTTGGTCTCCTATTTTTAAAGGTCGTGCAGACTAGCGCGATTCGACTCCAACAATACAATTTCTAAGAAAAATTCACGGTATAACAATGACTGGTTTCGCGTCGCGCTAGTCTGCACTAGGCTTTACCCATCACGTGTAAAATGAGCCCTGCACCAGAGTTATTACTTAAAATTATACCTACGAAGCAGCTGCAAAACAGATCCAAATGAGCAGTGTGGTAGAGGTAGATAGATGTAGGCACATGTAAGTAGGTATACGTGTCGACGTTATGGTGTGGAAATTTTGGAATGTACTAACATAAGTTGTAGCTTGTTGGTAACTATTCCGGTATTCATTGTACAAATAGTGCTCGTGGCTAAATAATAACAGCCGCATGGGTCGATCCATCAGGTTAAGCTATGCTTGCCGGGGTTGGTCCGTGGATGGGTGACCATCTTTACATACCGAGACTCCTACGTGCCTCGGAAAGCACTTTAAGCCGTTGGTACCAGCTGTCATTCGTGGCTCTTTAACAGTCGTTATGGGTCGTCAGAAGCCCGAAACTGACAACCAGTCTTACCAAGGGGTATTGTGTTACCCAGTAATGGGTTGTGGAGGTCAGATAGGCAGCCGCTCCATGTAAAATACTGGTACTCGGCTGCATCCGGTTAAACTGGAAGCCGACCCCAACATAGTTGGGAAAAGGCTAGGCAGATTGATTTGATTGTACAAATAGTGCACTGGAAGAAATTGATTTATAAGAAACTGAAGAAGACTATTAGAGTAAGCTAGAGCTTACTCTAATAGTCTTCTTCAGTTTCTTATAAATCAATTTCTACTCTATATTCTTATTTAGTCATACTATCAATAGTATGACTAAATAAGAATATAGAGTAGAATAAGCCGACTTTAAATGAGAATTCCGTAGGTAAGAGTCTTTGATGAACAAACTCATAAAATCAGTTCAGTTTATTTATTTATTTTATTATTTATGTACACAGTAAAATTGATACAAATACGACATAAACATAATTATGAGTACAAAGATACTGCTTATTTCTTAAAAGAAATTTCTTCCAGCAGAACTGTTTAAATAATATTAAAGGCCCTTTTCAGCATGAAATTTCGTGTAACGTTTTTTAATTTTTTTCGACATGGCGGCAATAAAAACGCATTTGGCACTTTTCAATTTTTCTAGTTTTTTTGTTAATAAAAGTTATTCCTCCCGTTAAGCTCCCGGATTGGTCCCATATAAATTGTATTTTTCCCGCTTAGTATATGTGGATGATATGATGATAACTTCCTGTGACTGTTATTTACATAGCAGGTACTGGTATTCGAATTTGTGTGGGGTAGGTGACAACTAAAAAGTGAAAAATAAAAACTTTTTACAAAAAAAAACAACCGACTTCCGAAAAAAAACACTACAAAGTGTAAAATTACTTTAATTTCGGAAGTCGGTGGCAAAAACCGAAAATTTTAAACCAAAGACACCGACTTCCGAAATTAAAGTAATTTTACACTTTGTAGTGTTTTTTTTCGGAAGTCGGTTGTTTTTTTTTGTAAAAAGTTTTTTTCATCTATTTTCGGTATGGTACACGCAAAGCCTTTGAAATAGAGGCTTTTAGGATAGGCACTGAGGTTGTAACGGAACCTCACCTCCGCCTCCGCAAGTGCGTAACTTCCGCAAGAAATCGTGCATCTACATCCGCAAGTTTTTAACGGAGGTCTAATATAGAAAATTGGCTCTAACTAAGCGAAGACCCTTTAATGTGATGGAGATACCTATAACTCGAATTTTCTAGTTTTTGCTCTATGTCACCGCCGCTGCCAGGTTCGGTACAAAGTGATCAACATGTTTAGCGGGGCCGGTTTTTTTTATTGTTGTCAAAGGTAGTTCTAACCAATCAGCCAACAACTATAATAAATTGCATGCGGATCAGGCAACACAAACCGAAAGCACTCACAATGAAACTGAGAATGGTCTTTTTCGTTTATAATTATAATCATGTATTTATCTTAAATCAAAATATTAACGGATTGATAGGAAAGTCAGACTTATTATGTATACACCTAAACGAACTCTTGCGTAAAGGGAAAATAGTAGATGTGGTGTGTATTACGGAACACAACATGATAGATAATGATGATTTACAATTGTATATACCGAACTATAAACTTTCAACATACTCATCAAGAAGCACCAGGAAAGGTGGTACGTGTATACTTATTAAACATGGACACGAGTTTAGGGTTATAGATATTAAAGATTATTGCGTTCCTGGAATTATGGAGTGTTGTGCCATTGAATTGGTAACTCACAAATTGATTATCATTTGCATTTATAGACCCCCAAAATCTAATAGAGGTGCTATATCGATTTTCTTCGAAAAACTTGAACATATATTAAACCGTTGTGGACGTAACTTAGGAAGAAAAGTATTGCTGTGTGGTGATTTCAACATCGATATCTTGAAAAATACCAGAGTATCTATTGTTTTTCTACATCTGCTACTAAATTACAATCTGAAACCAAGTATAAAAAAACCTACACGTATATCGACTGGAACATGTATTGACAACATTATCCATAATGTCAAGGGTGGTATTGGTGAAGTTTTAGAATTGGCCTTATCTGATCACACAGCTCAACTCTTTAAGTGCCCTGTACAAAGGTCCTGTTCGATTGATCACTGGTACGTACTAAGTCGAGATTATAGCTCTGAGAACAGGTCTAAGTTTATTGAAGCCATTAGTAGTCTTGATTTTGTTGAAGTATACAATAGTACCGACCCAGAACTAGCTTTTGCTTCATTTCATGACTTATTTAAACTATTCTACGATTTGTGTTTCCCGACTGTGAGAAAAAAAATCTCTACGCGTAAATCCCCGAGATGGATTTCTAAAGGTATCAGAAGATGTAGTAAACGAAAAAGAGAAATGTTATGGCAATATAGGCGATCGTGTAATATTGAAAATAAACAGTTACTTAAGCAATATTCAAAACGATTAAAAAAAGTGATCCACTTGACACAAATATCTCAAAACAATCATATAATTAATAGTGCTGAGAATAAAACTAAAGCAACGTGGAAAATAATTAATAGATGTCAATCAAATTTCCCCTCTGAATCTGTAAAAAACATACTCAATGGTGATAAACTAATAAGTGACCCTAAACAAATAGCTACGACATTCAATGATTACTTTATAGACTTAATTCATCCTGAAAATAATTATAATACTAGTAATGCTATATCTTGCGTAAATTATTATCCCAAATCTCTATTTATGACACCGACAGATTCGTTGGAAATATTTAATATTATCAATGCATTAAAGAATACAAATAGCGTGGGTTATGATGGAATAACTACTAAGATTTTAAAATCTGTGTCGCATATCATTGCGCCAGTTTTGAGTCATATTATTAATCTGTGCATAGAACATGGCCACTTTCCAAATTTGTTAAAAATGACTATAATTAAACCACTGCATAAGAAAGGTGATAAATCTGCTATTTCAAATTACCGTCCAATAGCTCTGATACCGGTAATGTCCAAAATTATTGAAAAAATTATTTATAAATCTATAAACTCATTCTTTGAAGTAAACAATATACTGGCTAAAGAACAATATGGTTTTCGGAAAAACAGAAACATTAATAAAGCTGTCTATGAATTATTTACAGAAATAATTAGTAATGTTGACAAAAAAATCCAATTACAGCTGTATTTATGGACATGTCGAAAGCATTCGATCATGTAAATCACGAAATATTACTGGGTAAGTTAGAACGATACGGCGTCAGGGGAAACATATTAAATCTAGTCAAAACATATCTCACTGGACGTACACAAGCCACTGTTTTAAATAGAATATGTTCTAAATCCAAAACAGAAGTTACTCATATGTCACCAATTAGAGATACAACATGTGGTGTACCCCAAGGAACTGTCCTTGGGCCCTTGTTGTTTCTCATATATATTAACGATTTGCCAAAATGCACTGAGCACCAAACTGTGTTGTTTGCCGATGACAGTACACTTATTGTTCCATGTAATAATATAGAAACTTATGAAGATGACATAAACAACTCCATCCTTTGCATCATTAATTGGTTACTTATAAATAAACTAAAAATAAACATAGATAAGACAAAGCTTATGACATTTTACCAAAGAACAAGAAAACTTAACTTAAACATAGCTTTTGCAGATCAAATAATAGCTGAAACAAGCAGTGCTAGATTTCTGGGACTTCACTTGGATACTCATTTAGACTGGAAATGTCATGTTGAAACAGTTTGTAAAAAGCTTAACCAGTATTCATATGCGCTCTACAATCTAGCAAAAATAGTAAATGAGTCCGTTGTTCTAATTTCTTACAAAGCCTATGTATCATCTACATTAAGTTTTGGAATAATATATTGGGGAAATTCCACCGACAAAGAAATTGCGTTTAGGGCTCAAAAAAAATGTGTGCGTGCTGTATTTAAACGGAAACCAACTGAAAGCTGTATTCCATATTTCAAAAAATTTAAACTCTTAACATTGCCCTGTATGTACATTTTTGAGACAGCAGTATTTGTCAAATCCAACTTCCATCTGTTCGAAACATTGAGATCTAAACGACGCAATAGAGAGATATGCGCTAAGCCACATAGCACTGCTCTTTATACAAAAAGTTTTTTGGGAATGGCACCTAGGATCTATAATAAGATCCCTGGACGAATTAAAGAAATAAACAACATAAACGATTTTAAAAAGGCTTTACTGAAAATATTATATGAGAAAACATATTATACGGTGAACGAATACCTAACTGACACATTATAATTACTTTGTTTTATTATTTTATTATTATGATTTATTATTTACTGATTTGACAATTTTTACTAGAATCTATTATTATTATATTTTATTGGAATGTTTTTATTGTATTGAAAATTTGAATTAGAATTGTTTGATAATTTATTATAATCAGCATGTTTGTGCCAGTATAATATTTGTACGCCGATGACGGCTAGACATAGCGTTCTTAAATAATAACAACATCTGTACCTAACCTACCTATGTTCAACAAATAAAAATTATTATTATTATTTTGGGGAGTGTTTTTTTTTCTCAGCTGTTAGGCTGGTTTTAGCTACATTTACGGGCCAAAGCCAAGTAAATGCAGCGTGTGGTGTGTATTTAAGATGAGGGTGTGTTTTCTTCCTCCAACTGCATGAATTTCCTAACTATTCTGCAGGTGTTTAGGATGGCAGCTTTCTGTAGGTTGATATAAACGGATTCTTCTAAATCTATTAATTTCAGGCTACGGAGAAGGTGGTTCGGGATAACGCCCGTCGTTGAGAGAACTATAGGGATAACGTATACTTTTTCTTGTCTCCAGATTCTTGAGACTTCTTCTTTAAGGTCAGCATATTTACTAATTTTTTCAGTTATCGTTTTTTGTAGGTTATGGGTATTCGGAACTGCAATATCTATAAGGTAAGTGATTTTTCTTATTTTATCCTGTAGGGTTATGTCTGGTCTATTGTAGTGGATAGTTCTATCTGTAAGTATGGCGCGATCGTAGTATATTTTGTGTGTTTCATTTTCTAGTATAGTTTGTGGTGTGTATTTGTAGTAAGGAGTGTTAGAGTTTTGTATGAGACTGTGTTTGAGTGCTAGTTTTTGATGAATAATGTTTGCAACCTGGTTGTGTCTGTGAGTGTAGTCTGTCTGTGTGAGGGTTGTGCATGCTCCAGTTATGTGTTGTATGGTTTCTGATTGAATGTGGCATCTACGGCATTTATCATTTGTTGTGGTAGGGTCTTTAATGATAAATTTCCTATAGTTTTTGGTGTTGATTATTTGATCTTGTATGGCTATCATGAACCCTTCTGTTTCAGGGAAGAGGTTTCCTATTTTAAGCCACTTATTAGACGCCACTATGTTAATATGGGATTGTTCTAAATCATGAGGGTGTCTACCGTGCAGGACTTTCTTCTTCCAGTTTTCAATTTTTTGTTTCTGTGGGTCAGAGTTATTTGTGTCTTGAATATTTTGTTCATTTAAGTTAAGTGGGGTGTAGTTAAGATCATTTAGAGAAATAGCTTTGTGTATGTCACTAGTGCGAGATTTTGAATAGAAGAATGTTTTTAGCCTAGTGATTTGTTTTTGCCAGAGGTGATGGATGTCGATTAGGCCTCTCCCTCCATTCTGTCTTTTGATGGTGAGTCGTTCGATCGCAGATTTAGGGTGCAGATTGTGGTGTTTTGAGAGTATTGTGCGCGTGGTTCTCTCTAACTGTTCGATGTCAGTTTTTGACCACTTTATTACTCCGAATGAGTAGGTCAATATTGGTATGGCAAAAGTATTCAAGGCTTTAATAAGATGCTTTCCTGATAATTGTGTTTTGCAAACTGCGTTAGTTCTCCTTCGATATTCTGTATTTAGTGTCTGCTTAATTGCTGTGTGATCGAGTCCCTTAAGTTGTTTGTATCCTAAATATTTGTATAAATCTGTTGGTTCCATTGCTGCAATTGTGTCGGTGTCGTTAATTGTATAGCTGCCAGGTTTGATTTTACCTCTTATGATATGTAATGTCTTGCACTTATCCAACCCAAATTTCATGTTTATATCTTGGCTAAATTCTGTTGTGACTTCTATAAGTTTTTTCATTTCTTTTTCGGTTTTTGCATATAACTTAATGTCATCCATATAGATGAGGTGTGAGATAACTGTGTCTTCAGTATTATGTTTAAAGTTGTACCCGGCCTGACAGTGGCGCAACAAGTGAGACAAGGGGTTAAGGGCGAGGCAAAACCACAAAGGGCTCAGGGAATCTCCCTGATAGATACCCTTCCTAATAGATATCTGGCGTGTTATAAGAGAAGTGTGGCGATTATTAAGCTGTAGTGTTGTTTTCCAATGTGGCATTATGATACGCAAAAAATCTATTATTTTTGAATTAATTTTGTAAATCTCTAAAATTTTTATGAGCCAGGAGTGTGGTATACTATCAAACGCTTTTTGGTAATCTATATAGGTACAATGAAGGTTTCTATTTTTTGTGGTGGCATGTTTATGAATGGTGGAATCTATAATTAACTGTTCTTTACATCCCATGTGGCCCCGTCTGCAACCCTTCTGTTCCTCAGCTATAATATTGTGATGTTCGATGTGTGAGTTGATTTTTGTTGTGATTGCTGATGTTAATATTTTGTAAATAGTAGGGAGGCATGTGATTGGTCTATATTGGGAAGGTTGTGTTGTGTATGTAGTTTTAGGTAGCATGTATGTTATTCCCGTTGCAATGAATTCGGGTATGTTCTGTTGTCCTAATATAATAGCTGTAAAGTTTTTTGCTATAGACTTGTGTAGTGTCGTTAGTTTTTTGTACCAAAAATTTTGTATTTTATCTATACCCGGTGACTTCCAGTTATGTAATTTAGCTGTTATATTTGTAATATCAGGCTCTGTTATCTCTTTAAATTCCATTTCATCTATTAATCTCCATTTTGTTTCTTCTTCTGTAATCCAGGTTGCTTTATCATTGTGTTGCACTTGTTCTTCCCATATGCTAGACCAGAATGTTTCTAGGTGTTCTTTTGATGGTGTGTCTGTGTTGTTTTCTATTGTTGTGTCGTTGTGTGTTTTCTGTATGTTTCTGTAAAATACTTTTTCATTCATTGCAAATGTTGCATTATCATTTTTGCGCTGTTGTGCCTTCATATATCTCCTAAGCCTATGAACTTTAAGAGCTAGTTTCTGTTTTAATGTATCCAGAAACTCCTCTGGTTTTCTATTATTACTTTCGTGTCTAGTGTGATTTGAATAATTTTTAAATATTGTTTCAACTCGCTTAACTACTTTATTTGATCTAATGCCGTTGATATAATGTGTGAGCCTACCACAGTCCGCTCTTAATTTTTCAATATCTTTTTCTAATCTCTGTTGCCAAGCTGGTTTAACAATACGACTAGTTTTTGTGGTTCCTGTGTGGTTAGTGATTTTATAGTTGAGTTCTTCAGATATTACTACAGCTGTGCAATATACAAGTAAATTTATGTCTATAAGTTGTGTGTCATCAGATATAAATTGTATGAGTATATTTTCATTAAATAAATTAACTAAACGAAATAGGTTAGGGGTGTATTTAAGTTTAGGTAGTTTTGGTCGGACTGCTGGATCCAGCCCAGAGTAATGTGTAATTGTTGATCTAAATTTGTTATGTATTTCTTGGATATAAGTATCTGTTGTTTGGTTTTGATCTGCGACAACTAAGGTCTCAATATCATTTTCAAGCGTTAGGGTTAAGGATTCGGTTTGTGTGGATGTGTGTGCTGTTTGTGTGTAACCTTGTGATTGGTTATATGTTAGAGGCTGACTATTAGGATGTAATTGAGTGAGCGATTGTGGTTGTTCTTGCAAAATATTTTCGTTTGTGTTTTGTGTTAGTGTGATAGTGTTAGTGTCTGCATAGTTTTCTGATTCTTGTCGCAATTGTGTGTGTACTTCTTCTTTTAACTGATCTAATTCAACTTGTGATAAGAGTTTATTCCTAACTATAGTTCTTCGTTGATCTGAAATTCGTTGTTCTGAAACGGAAATCTCAGGATATTGACTTGAAAATCGTTCATGCAGTTGTTGTCTGTACGTGGTCATGTCGGTCTCTAATTTAGTGATGTGTAGATAAGTTCGCATGATGAATAGGTTAACTTCTTTGCTCCATTTCATGCGAACTCTTGCTTTTCCAGCCTTGGTGGACGCGGGTAAGAAGGTAGATACCTCCCGCGCAACACTCAAGGTCGGAGTAGGTGAAACTGTATTAAAACTAGTTATGGGAGGTGACGATGGTATGGGTGAAGATGGTATTGATGGTGATGATGTTCTTGAAGGTGCGTACGATACTGTACTTGGACTATAAGGCTCTACAGGGGTGTCTGTCCTGTTTGTCAGTCTATCACCATCGTCGGCTTCGGCTGTAGCATCTTTGTCGGTGGGAGCCCGCCTGTTCAACTCCTCACCGCTGACGGTTCGCATGCTGAGACACCCAGCGTCAGCTCCAGGTGCGCCCCGGCGATCGCCCCCGGGCAGCGGTCCTATACGTTTTCTTTTTGAACGAGTCTCCATTTTGAGTGGGTTTCCAGAGCCACGTTAGCCACGCCAGTAATTTCTCATTCGTGTGTCCGCCCCCCACGTGATTAGATGGTCAATCAGGACGTGTGGTTGTTTAGGGGGCTTATTATTATTATTATTATTATTATTATTATTTAATTTATGAACCACCAAGAAATCATCTAGATGCCTTCTAGATGATTTCTTGGTGGTTCATAACAAAGCCGCAAAACTGTTTTTCGTAAAATATATTTTGCACCCCTAAATTACCTATGATTACCATTGTCGATTTTTTTCTTTAATAACACAAGCATAAAATTATCGCCTTGTTTGGGTTGGGCACCTATAGTATCTACCCCCATATTTCGCCAGTTATATTTAAGTCGTTCTCAAAATGAATGTAAATTATTGTGTGTTATCGTGACACAAAAGTAACACAGACGAAGAGTAAGGGCAGAGTCACAACGAAGTCGACGAATCATAACCGTCCCTTTTTGTTCCGTCCATTTTTGTGGATGAGGCTCTCGGTAACGTCTTTGCCGTTCAGCGGGCGTTCCTAAAGGCTTGTGCAGACCAGTGCGACTTGTCGCGCGACGCGACACGAACAATACAATTTCTAAGAAAACTTCACAGTATAACAATAACCGGTGTTGCGTCGCGCGACAAGTCGCGCTGGTCTGCACAAGCCTTAAAACGGAAATGAAATTGCTATTTACATTTAAGTGAATATACTGTGACAAGCCCTAAGTGCAACGTGACACAAAAATTAAAAACAATAATCATACAAATGAACGTGTCCCTTACCTACAAAAATAATATTATTGTAATTTCACCCTCGAGTTACTCGTGAAACATGCATTTGACTATAATCTACTATCACTGACATGCTGCACTGTAAATTATAAAAAAGACGTCGAAAGTATTAAAAAAAATTCTATGGTGCCGATTCTCTTGTCACAAATGCCTCTAAACTAGACTAAAAATCACTAAAATTAAGTTTAATCCTGTCAAACGACGATTTCCCATTCTGAAATAGACTAAAGTGACACAATTAAACTATATTTTAGTTTGACAGCACTAAGATAGTACTGAGTTTTTAGTTTAGTGAAAATGGTAATTTTGCTATTCTGACTATGACATTTTTCACCTAAAATATTGATTGTAAAATACCAAACCAGACTAATTCTGACAATTATTAATCGCGATTAAAAAGGAGTAGGGTAAAATAAGTTGTCATGAACTAAAATTCACACCAACACCTCGACTTCACGTGCAAAAACAGTACTGTATTTATTTTTCTTTTCCTTATATCTCGAAAATGGTGCGTCCTATCGTAAAAATAATGAATATTTCGACCCCCTTTATGAAACCCTTAAACGGGTCGAGGTCACGGGTGAGGGCAAACCACGGGTACCACGTGGTTTCGCGATTGTCAAATTCTATTTTAGTTGTGTCAAAATTATTTTTTAGTTTAGAGAATTTATTTACAGAATAGCTCTAAGATTCTCATAGCCCAAAGGAAGGAATTTTTGTGATAGTTTAGTTAGTTTAGTTCGTTGTACAAGAGAATCGGCACCATTGTCCTTTTTACGACGCGCACGAATTGAAACCATAAATTACAAAACAAGATGGTTCGGCCGAAAGAAACTAGTGCCCTCTCATTGTAACTATTTTGACGCTTAGCGGTGCCATACTAAAGGAATTTACTTCTATCATTATGAAATATCAAAGTAACAAGAAAGAATAACACATAGGAATGCATTATGAGACACGTGTTTGTTGTGGGCAGATAAATAAATGATTTATTATAATAACATTGTTATAAAGTAGGTATATTCCATATAACTTACCCGTTCACCTGACATAACATTGTTGAATCAGTATATTATTGCGTGCATTATTTATTATTTGCTGCATTTTTTTAATACGCGCGACTATGGACATTGCACGTTTGTACTTAGGGGAAACAAATTACGACATGAATTCAATTTAGTTTTTGAAAGCAATAGAACCAATATCGATATAAATAAATTCTGTTTGCTATTTTATTACTAATTTGATTAGTCTGAATGTTGATTTATAATAGTATGTTTACCTGTATTTTATTTTATTTTACCAATAAGTTTCATGGACACATAATTACAACAAAATTTACATTTTGAAAACGACCCTAATCCGTGTCTGGTACAATTCCAGACTCCGGGCTGCTGTTGCTGTTTTCTTTATTGAATTAATCTTTCTTTTTTCCACCTCCACCTCCGCCTCAAGCTCTGCACCTCCACCCCCGTCAGATGACCTACGTTACATCCCTAGTAGGTACCGGTATGACTGGGTTTTTAAGACCAAATTTGATTTTACTAATGATCAGCTATCTTACGAAAGCAATTAAAATTTGTCTGGGTCATGTTGTCGGATTCGGTGAAGAGGCCCATACTATACTATACTTTTGTTCCTGTCATATTAAAATCTTTTTAATTGAAAACTCCTTGGTTTTAAAAATCGAATACCATTTATTTATTTTAAAAAAGATTCTCGGTCTTGTCACAAGGTTTTGTCAAACTTGTTTAGTCGTTGAGAAAATGGAATTGACTCGAGAAAATTCATGAGCGATGATTTATTATGACTTTCGAAGTGGTTTAACACAAAAACAGTGTGTTGACCGGATGATTTCTGCATTTGGTGATGAAGCCCCATCCAAAACCACAATTTATCGCTGGTTTGCTGAATTTCAACGTGGACGTGTCAAGCTCAGTGATGATCCCCGTCAAGGTCGTCCAAAAACTGCAGTCACCCAAGAAAACGTTGATGCTGTGCGTAAGCTGATTGAGGAAAATCGACATGTCCCATACCGCGAAATTCAGGCAACTAAACATTGGCATGAGTCAAATACAAATAATCTTGCATGAACAATTAGGTGTAAAAAAGTTGTTTTCCCGATGGATACCGCATTCGCTCTGTGAAGAGCAAAAAGCGACTCGCGTTACTGGGTGCGTCAGAACTCTCGAAAGATTCCACGCAGGATCCTCAAATGCTGTATACAACATCGTATCAGGTGACAAATCCTGGATATACGCGTACGAACCCGAAACAAAAAACCAGTCTTGAGTTTGGGTGTTCGAAAATGAGTTAAATGCCAACAAAAATTGTTCGTTCACGGAGTGTTGCAAAAAAAATGGTGGCCACGTTTGTCTCCAAAACCGGCCATGTTACGACTATTCCTCTTGAGGGACAAAGAACGGTTAATGCAGAATGGTATGCTAGCATTTGTTTGCCACAGGTCGTTTCTGAACTCCGTAAAGAGAACTGCAACCGCCGCATCATCCTCCATCACGACAATGCGAGTTCTCACACCGCGCACAGAACAAAAGAGTTTTTAGAGCAAGAAAACATAGAATTATTAGACCATCCGCCGTACAGCCCCGACCTAAGCCCTAATGATTTCTATACTTTCCCTAAAATAAAGAATAAATTGCGTGGACAGAGATTTTCATCACCTGAAGAAGCTGTGGACGCCTACAAAACGGCCATTTTGGAGACCACAACTTCCGAATGGAATGGTTGCTTCAATGATTGGTTCCATCGTATGGAAAAATGTGTCAAATTTCGCGGAGAATACTTCGAAAAGCAATAAATACATTTTTAAATAGTAATGTTGTGTCACTTCCTTGATTCCCGAAATTTTCAGTGCCGCCCTCGTACCTATGTCATGCTCGTACATACGAGGGGTATTCAATAAATAGTGAGAATGAGTAAGACGCAATTATCTTTTATTATATGTTATTTTATTTTTCGACGTAGTCACCTTTCAGGTTTATACACTTTGTATATCTTTTCTCTAATCCTAAAATTCCCTTTCTAAAAAAATCTTCTTCCTGATCCCTTAAAAAATCATTTACGGCGGCGACTACTCCGTCATCATCTTCGAATTTCTGGCCCCTGAGATGTTCCTATAAGCGCGGAAATAGGAAGAAATCACTAGGAGCAAGGTCAGGTGAATATGGAGGATGTTCCATCAATTCGAAGCCAGCTTCTTGAATGGCAGCCATCGCAACTCTGGACTTGTGCGCAGGGGCGTTATCTTGGTGAAACAAAACAACTTTAGCGAGTTTGCCACGCCGTTTCTTGCGTATTTCCTCACGCAACTTTGTTACTTGTCCTGCGTACATAGTCCCCGTAATAGTGGCTCCATGATTAAGATATTCGATCATTACCACGCCTTGGCTGTCCCAGAAAAGAGAGCCCATGATCTTTCCGGCGGATGGAATCGCCTTAAATTTCTTTGGAGTTGGAGATGACGGTCGCTTCCAAGTCATGGACTGTTGTTTCGTTTCCGGGTCATAATGGTGAAGCCATGTTTCGTCCATAGTTATGAATCGAGCCAAAAATCGGTCAGGATCTTGTTGTAACAAATCCAAACAGCTTTGTGAAATTCTCAGTCGAGTTTGTTTCTGCGCGTCAGAAAGCATTCTGGGCACCCAGCGCGCTGACACTTTTTTCATACCCAAATGGTCGTTTATAATATTATGGACACTTCCTATCGAAATCTTTACTTCTTCAGCTATAAAACGAACACTAACACGACGATCCGCCAAGACAATATTTTCAACTTTTTTAATCATTTGTTCAGTCACTGCCGATATGGGACGTCCCGTTCGTGGGTCGTCGTTAGTGGAAGTTCTTCCTCGCTTGAACTCAGCACACCAACGCCAAACCGTAGAATATGGAGGAGCATGAACCCCTAATGCTGCTGTCAAGTCTTGACTTACCTGCTCCGTAGTAAAAATTTTCAAGCAGAGATATTTTATTACCGCGCGAACTTAAATTTTATCCATTTTTAAGAACACGTTCCGAAACGACGGAAACAATAGACTTTTAAAAAACAAAAGAGAATTAATTGCTTTTTTTATTATCATTTTAACTAATGTCTGGGCTATGCCTGCCAGTATTTTTTTTTTTTTCTAATGTCTGGGCTATGCCTGCCAGTATATTTTTTTTTCTTCCCAAGGAGAATGTATCGCATTCTCACTATTTATTGAACACCCCTCGTACATAAAACAAAGTGGATGTATTTTTTGCCTGCTGGAGTCGGGATTACCACATGTATTTTCCCTTTGTTCTGCTATTTTGTTAAACCGCCTTCCTTCCTCCAAATCGCAGAGCATAGTGCTTAAGCTCGCACAAGATTTTTATTAACTTGATTCGTTCTGTTTCCAGTGTCAAATTAGTAAACCATTTTTCAAGCCCTTCCTGGCATCCGATTAAGCTGAAAACTTAGCATACTTATTTTGTTAAACTCTTGGTAAGTACATAGATACGTACTTACCAAGAGTTTAACAAGCAATAGTAAGCTGTAGATATACTTTATACAGTCTCGGTTGGCCCAGTGAAGGCCGTATGGTATAGGTCGAGGGTTCGATTCCCACATTATTTTATGCGTTTGGCATTTAAGATTTGAGTGTGTGTCTTAATCTCAAATTGCAGTAATGAGTTCGAGAATCAGACAGATTTTTAAGCTTTATCGTATTAATAATATATAGGTCATGGTAATTGTTCGTATGTTACGTAATTTTATAGTTTATTGTTACCAATAATTTTAATAGCAGTTAAAAAAAGGATGACTGAATAGGTGGCATCCTTTTCAGAAAATCTCAAGTAAAAAACGTAATAATATTTACTAAGGAATATATTTGAGTAATTTTCTAAATACTATAATATGTGTATGATACATAGTTATTTACCTTAATTTTATACATGTCTCCATCACTTTTGAATTTATTATCAACTTTTTATAGTTGCGGCTTTATGGTAATATACAAACCAAAATAATACCGTATTTATATACAAACCCAAATCTAACAGTAACTTAAGCACTAAAGTTGATTATAAGGATCTTTATGTAAACCATTTATGCATTAGAAATTAAACATAAGCACTATGGAGTGATCAGTAATTTATTTCTAGGTACTTATAAATCACATTTCAAATGACAACACATTATAATATTTTATAGATTTTGTTAATTTTTTTTAATAAAAAAGTGCCATTGTGTTTTCACAAAAATGGAAATAAATACAAGCAATTTTGTTATTTTACTAACGCTTATCACAAATGAGTGTTGTAAATAACCGGTGTTTTTTTCTTTTATGGCAAGCTAATTTAAAACAATATTCACTTGTATATTTATTAATTTATAACTAAACTTGAATTAAATTATTAAAATAATAATAAAACAAACCTTAAAAGAAACTGGGATATAAATCTCATGCGCTATTTAAAATTACATAAATTCTATGCGCCATAGTTAATGTTACTTAGTATTTACCCAGTTGTATTTTTTTCGTATATTGAAACTCAAAACGTAATTGTTTTACAAGCGATGTTATAAGTGAATCGATTTCGTACAAACATACAATATTACTCTCAATATATAAAAGTTACCCATCAAAATAGCTTTTAACCAAAAAGTGTCGGTAAAACTTACACTCTTGTCTCTCATGCTAAAAGTAAAAGGCATTCGCATTCATACTGTGAACATAGCGCAGTTCAACTATGCAGGGTAGCGATTTAGTCACCTGCCTAAATCAAGGGGGTGATTCTACCCGTCTTACTAAACAACTTTCGCGTTGAATGATATCCGATTCGTGAATAATTAATACACATTCATAAACATATAAAAGTAGAGAGACTATTTCGATACATGTATGAAAAGTTTTTTTTTATGCATCGGATATGAGCTTCATAGCGAAAGTTGTTTAGTATGACTGGTAGAATCACCCTCTTGACAGATGCTGGTGACTAAATCGCCACCCTGTATAAATAGCTCACACACAATTTGAATAATTAAACGTCTATAACAAAGCACTAAAAACAATCATAATAATATAACACCAATTAAGGATATAATAATTCAGGACCTACAATAATTTACATACATAATAAACGGTAATCCAAATACTACTGAAAAGCAGATCAACATACAAAAACGTACTTTAAAAAATTTCAACAAACGTCTCATCACAGTACATCAGGGTTGATAAAAATCATGACTTTTATAAAAAAATCAAAATAATCAGATTAATTTGATTTAAATCGGATTAATTTGATTTAAATCGGATTTTTTTGATTATTCCTGTCACACATGTCTCTAAATGTTTTTTTCATTCTCGGTACTAAGCCCATTAATTCCTTCTTACAACGTTTACACACCGCTTTGTTAAACTTGCCGCAAGTGGACTTTTTTTCATCCATATAAACCCAAACAGCATCTTTTTTCATTAATCAATCACGAATGACCGCGCCAAAGACTAGACGGACGGATTCAGTCACGAGTTAAAACGGAGAATCTCCGAACGGTGTAGTTAAACAGCATTGGACACGTGTGTGCGCGCCGTAGTTTATGTCGGGGGAATGTCCCTTGACACATTTTGGCTGATTTGGTCGAAGTAAAACAATTTAGATTTAAATCATTGATTTTTATAAAAAAATCACTTGATTTTAATCGCGATTTAAATCACTGATTTTAATCAAGTGATTTAAATCATATCAACCCTGCAGTACATCATTACAAAATAATACGTAAGAATGTGTAAACTAGCACAGTTGGTGTCAACAACCAGTAAATACATCATAACATAATATAATTGCCTTACACAGTGTCACAGACAAATATGCACAAACATGTAAGTAATAAGTATTTAAAAATGAAAACAGTTATTATATTTTATTGCAGCTGTATATCACAATGAGTGGGACACTCTCCAGTTGCTCTCCATTGTGAAAATGCAGTTAACAAACTCTTCTACCCTCCCCAGCAACTCCCCTTCTGTCGTAAATGAAATTCTAGCTCCCGCGATGGATGGTTTTGTACCAGTACGATGACAGGCAAAAATAACCTTTATGTACTTCGATCAATAATGCACTAGATACACTATCCCATACAAAAGTTCTCTTAAAACTGTCGCCAATTGTGTTTACGTACTTCTAGTTTAAATAAATATACATTAATGTAAATTCAACCTTAAATGCAATGCTTAAAGTTGTATTCACAAAGCTATGTACAAAAAACAAAAAAGTCAAACATACATCAAAACAAATTCAACCTTACACGCTTGTTTTAAAGTTCGAATTACAAAGTGCTAAAAAAAGCAATAAAAATTTATGACAGAGGCTCGCTCCTTGGACAAGGAATGAGTGGAGTCGAAATGTGTTTATATTTCTTTCTATGAACTACAGAAAAAAAAAAAAAAACTAACGATTATTCAGTTTATAGCTCATAGCTCAAACATAAACTATAAGGCATACAATGGCAAAATTAAATATTTCTGTCGTCGGAGATACAAATATTTAATTACAATGGCAAAATTAAATCTTTCTGTCGTCGGAGAAACAAATAATTATAATGTCATGTCGCTTGAAAATAAAAAGTCAATTTTATATAAGTTCAAAAATACTTATTGTTACTGTTATACTGTTTTTAGTAATCTACGCCTTTGCGTGTTTCCAGTTATGTCCAATCTACTCGTATTAAAATGAATCGAACAAATTGTCGAATTTTTATAAGGCTTATATATTTCTTTTCCTCTTTCTTTCGCGACAGTAGATACCCATTCTACACAGCGAATGGGTCGCTAAGAAATCTACAAACATAAATAAAATATAAAATAAAAATACTACACCATGCATTCCCTGTTCCAGAACAGTCGATGTTTGTTACAATAGTTGGTAGTTGTCACAAACATTGGGCAAACAATCATAATATTTGCTAATTGATTTATATTTACTATTTAATTCTGTTTTTATTTTATGAAAAACACTTATACGATAATAAAAAAACTACGATAATAAACTTACCGAAAAAAAAAATCCTTCCAAAATCTTGGTGAACTTACGGTGGTTATTTACAAATTTTTTGAACGCGTACTGCGGCATTTTGACGTCTTAACGTTGGCTATGATTGGACCATACTAATTTGAAATAAGACCACAACCGAATCTGTGCTCTTATTTTTCGGTCCGTTTTTGAAGCGCTTACCGGGAATCTAGTGCATTATTGATCGAAGTTTATGTATTTCTATTTAGTAGTTAGACGGCAATGTCAAATGTTCTTTTATCGACCAGCTGTACAAGCTTAAACACAAAAAGTATTATACACCAAATAAGTTAAGGCAAATTTTTGTGCTATGATAAAAAATAAAATAAATTTAGAAACTACACTAATAAGAAAGTAAAACCATAATTATATGACAATGTTTTATATGACTATGAATGTTATGTAGAAGCATTTATTTGATATTCTTAAAAAAATACAATACTCCCCAGTTAAATGTCCAAATGAGTTAATTTAATACTGGTTAAATAAAATGATATAGTAAACAACAATGTGTAATGAATTTTTTGTACAAGTTCATAATTATCTGTAACATACGCGATACACCTTCAAACCATTATTATAAAATTTATATTGCCGTGTCATTAATTTATTTCTATGTTTGATATAATTTAAAGGTGATCATGTTTATTTATATTTGTTTTAGATTTTACAAAATGGGCTAAAAAGTATTATTTTAATCCAACATAAATTTACCATTTTCTAGTTGCCAACAGTGATGACGACACGCGTTACCGCTATTTAGTGAACGCAGCAAACACCGCCCACATAATTTCGCAGGCATCTGGTCGCATGGCTTCAGCCTCGAAATCTAGATCTAAAAGCGCGCGCACGCGTCTCGTTGCTAACTCATAATCTTCGTCGGAGAGGGGCGCAAACGCGTTTTCTAGTACATCAGCCGAATGGGCAAGCATCAAGAGCGCCAGAGATCGCTTGTCGGCGTGAGCGACATCGGTGATCGAACGCCTCAGAGCCGCTTCTTGAACCTGCAATCATAATGTTAATATCAATTATCGAAACACATTAAACCACCTCTATTTTCGGGTTCACTAATGTTCTACCAAAACACTATTGACAATTTTTTACTTTACAACCTACGCTGTATATTTCACAAACAACTTATTCCGCAAATGTTTCATTTTATAAACACTCGCTTTACAAACATTTATTTAGCAAATGATTCTCTTTAAAAATGTTTCGCATGATATTTAATCATTTATAAATTTTTCATTTTATATTTAGATTCTTTTGGAAAAATCACGTTTACTAAATATCATTTTATAATAATTTTTCTAAACAATTCACAAAGTGATCATTGTTGCAATTTCCATTTGGGTCATTGAATAATTTAAAAGCAAGTACTGACTGAAGTTCTCTAAGCCTACTAAAGTGTTTTTTTATATATATTCTAGTCGTCCCCTAGTTCTTCTAACCTAACCTTTTTCGCGAGTTTAAATAATTAACCTAATCTTACTTGTTCGGTTCTGGGTAGCGGTAGCGGGTTTTTAGTTCTGTTAGCACAAGTCGTGAACTGGCATATATTTTATTAAAAAATATTTTTTGTTTATTTGGAAATTAATATTACCTTAATGCCTATTTAATTAGTTAAATTTTTAGGAACTTGCGTAATGCAATATGTCAAACGTTTTTTTTCCAAACTTTCTTTATGAGATAACGCGAATAAAAAATTAATTGTTTGTCAAATAATACGTTAATAAAAAAAAGTTTATTGGATAATTATTTTCTTAGGTGAATTATTTGGCAAACTTGTATAATGATGAAATAACAAATCATGTTTTTGCCAATTGTTACTTGTCAAGTGAAAATTTGTAAATTTTTGGTGTAATGACAGGGCACCCTATTTTCTTCAATAATATGATACCTATGTTTTCTGTTTTTCTTTAAGCATTGCAATAATGTTTGTAACACATGTTTTGGATACTTTTAATTCCAACACGTTGCTTTCATATTGAAATACAAACTGTTAGGAAAGAATCACCTGTTTATGTTTTATGAAACTAATAGTACAAATACTATTAAATGGGTATGTTTTGTAAAGGAACAATGTAATTGTATTGCTTAACAATATATACCTATGTAATATGAAATTATTTAGTTCAGTACTTGTTTCTTAGTATCAACATTTATTTATCTTATATCTACATTCAAAATCAATTATTTTAAAAGGATTGTTTATCATTCTGTTACAACCATTTTGTAGGAAGGACATAAATATTATCTTAAAGCGATAAGTTTTCAATTGGACTGTGCAGAATGTGTGTTTATACTTTACCTTTTTGACCAAGCGACATTTTACAACATTGTCAGTCAGTGGATGAGTAGTCATATCAAACAGCAAGAAGTTCTGCTTCTCTGTTGTCAAAACTCCTTTTTCTACAAGATTTTTTGCCAGCCTTTCACGGACATTTTTCAATTGATATTTTAGTTTCATCGGATTCCATGTTTCACCTGAAATTATTTGATCACAATCATGTTATTTGATCCAATTATTACAAAATAGAAGTCTGAAATACCTAGTAAAGAACAGGAAAACTTTCCATAATTGCCACAAGCCGTAACTTGTGAAATAAATTTGATAAAACATATATTTTACTTTAATAAAAACTACTGCTACTGCTACATAAACTACTGCTAGCTGAACCAGAAGCCGGAAGCCGACCCCAACATAGTTTGGCAAAGTACTGATAACACCAACAACACCAATATGTCTTCTGATGATCATGACAACATTAAAGATAATAGACCATATGAAATATTTAGGTCGAAACTATGCCATCCTTGGATAGCAGGTTGACCAGGCCTGGTGACGGGGACCATCACAGGACACTGCTTGCTAAACAAACACTTTCACACAATAGGCATAACGGACAGTCCTCTGTGCAGGGCGTGCATGGAGGCTGAGGAAACCGTTGCGCACATGCTCTTTGAATGCACGGGCGTCACTCAAGTTAGAAAAGAGACCCTCGGGTCACCCAGATCCAACACAGATGTTCTGAACAGACCAGGAGACTTAATTATCTTCTGGAGGGATATGGGCTGGTAGGAATAACCACCAAACGGCCACTATGGCCCATGCACAATGGTCCACTTGACGGACTGAGTGCGGAAACCAAACCCCCTAACATAGAACATAGACATTTAGGTCATCATTTACTATATTGCGCTATTGATACAGACCACTTAGGTATTCTATCCAGCTTTGCACTGTCTCTGGTGGTTCAGTTTCTTTCATGTGTTTCAAGGCCTCATCCAGCAAAACATCACCAGTTGGTGTATCTGAAATCAAGTTTACATTTATACAAGTATATCTGAAATCAAGTTTACATTATTTTATACAAATAATTGAAAAATCATACAGGTTGCAGGTATCATTGATTTTACCAACCTAATCAACTTGCCTGTGTTAAAGATAATAAACTTTTAAAAATAATTATTAATGTGACACAAAATATATTGTTATTATATTTGTTATTTAAATAATCAAATTTAATTTTTACACTATAGAAATACTTACCTCAAAAATTTACAATAATGCTTTAAGCAGTAACAGGTAGACCCATATCATTTGAATTAACACACACAACTCATATGCAATTATGGCACATTTTAGCATTACTAATTGAGAGGGCATTAATAGGTGGAATCAGTAGGCATTCATGTTAGCAACTTTCTTTGCCTTTTCAACTACTATTGTCTAGCAAATAGCAGTCATTGACCTTTTCAAATTGTATGGTATTTATGACCCATAGTTGAAATGAAATGACTTAAAATAAGCACTAAAAGCATATAATACGTAATTTATGAGCGTTAAAAAGATTAATTAAACCATTCTCTTACCTGATTTAACTATTACTTTTCTAGATAACAATCCCTTTCTACGCATACCAGCTCTTTCTAATTCTACGCGGCCTCTCAAACCAAGTTCAATTAAAATACATCCTCTCAAGCCGCTGGATATGCAATCATTCCAAAATGATGTGTAACCCTGAAATAATCAGCAATATATGAGATGGAATGATCACGACATCCTCATTATAATGACTGTTTACTACCGAATAGAGCGTTCTCTTACCTCTTTGTCCTTTAGTCCTAAAAGTAATACTTCTTCCATTAGCGTCAATCGTGTTTCCTTTGAATCCCCGTCATCATAACTTTTATCATTTTTCTTATCATCGACGTCGTGGTTTTCCTTTAGATCTGCACTGTCCTTAATTACGTTTACGTTTCTTCGTTGCACCAACCCTTCAGCTCGATTCATTTTAACATTTAATTAAATTGCGAAATAAAAACAAATTGATTTATTTTAGGCAAATATTTGGATAGTTTTCTGAAATTCGTAAACGAATAGTTGACGTTTGCTATGCGACGTGATGTTGTTGTGCAAAACATGGCCGACAAAGAAGACATCGTTCGTTCAGAAATTGTCGACATTTATAGAAAACAAGTTTGTAGTGCTAGTTTCTCTGATAGGAATATTTTTTGGAGGCTGTAGTTATTTATTTTTAACAATTTTAAATTCTTATATGAATTCTAAGAAAATATCTGCGCACAGTGTTTTTAGGTTCTGTGCTGTCAATGCTTGCGCCACTTTAATTACACCTCAGCTCAGCAGTTATGCATAACGTCAATCTCCAATTTATACAATGTTGTATTAGAAAAATAGAAAGGATAATTTTAATTGACCTCCAGTATAAATAAATTATCATAAAGCTTTCTACGTTTGTCTGTAACCATTAGGTCAGTGTGAAATATTGTATGGTCAGCCACAGAAATAGATTTTTACATACAATCGAACTAGTCATAGGTATATAGTCCCGAAATTCTTCAATACACTAGGTACTTTTCAGCATTTCATTTATGTAATGTGATTCAGACAATAATGTATTGTCTGAATTTAATATTTGTTCCATTATTTTCGTGTCTGACCATACCTATGAAATATATTTCGCTTTAAGTAGTTGTTCGCTTTTATTTTGCAGGTAAAATCCTATAAACTCTGTAATTGTTCTTGAATTACCTACCAGTAAGTGGAAAATCTAAGCAGGTAGCTGCAAGGGGTTCCCTCAACATGGCAGAATCTTGATGCCCCGAAATTTATATGGTTTAACATACTTGGCATAATCTATCTATATATCTATCTATACATTTATAATGCATTGGCCTGAATGACTGACTGACTGACTGACGGATCAACGCACAGCCTAAACCGCTGATTGTAGAGACCTGAAACTTGGGGGGTGTGTTCTTTGTATGACGTAGGCATTCGATAAGAAAGGATTTTCCGAAATTCTACCCCTAAGGGGGTGAAAAAGAGGGCCAATGTTTGTATGGGACAACGGGATTCCTTGGTCCAATCTACGTACTTCAAATTTTGCATAAACATTCTTTAACAGAATTGATGAAAGACGTGTTTCGTATTTTATTGAAATTTATCCGCTACGGGGTAAATAGGTGTAGAAAGTTATTTTGGGAGTGATTTGTTTCGAAGTTGATATCAATACGATACTATTTAGTGTTTTTGATTTAAATTACATATGTTTGAAAACTCAATCCGATTTTAATAAAAAAAGGTTGAACTCGCTTAGGCTTGGTGCAATGCAAATACTCTTTAAAATTGGAATGTCTCGAAAGTCACCGTGCTTTAGTACCGCATTTGAAGATTTCTAAACTTTACAGAGGTCTGTATTTATTCCTAGGATTCCTCTAACACCATCAAGCTACCCCCTCGAATTCAAGAGAGTGCAGTTTCCCATCAAAGTTTGCTTCGCAATGACCTTATACAAAGCTCAAGGTCAAACTCTTAAGAGCGTTTATTCTGAAGGCGGGCAACGTCGCAAATATTTCACTGTTTTGATTAATTTTGCAATAGTACTGTGTGAAAAAAAAATGTGGCTAACTAGCGAACTAGAATATTGATTATGAAATGCAATAATTAATATCGTAACACCGAATGTTTAGTTTTAGATGTAAAAAAAATATTTGGAAACTTTCCAAATGCTTTTTTTACACCTAAAATTCATTATTAATATTCTAGTTCGCTAGTTAGCCACATTTCTTAATTCTATTCAGTAATATTGCTAGAATCAAAACAGGTCAATATTTAACAGTTATTTGCGACGCGGACGTTGCCAACTTTTAAGATAAACCCTCTTAATACGTAAATAATATTTAGGTACTTATCGTAAATAGGAAAAAATCGGTTCGCTTCCGCTTATTCGCAGAGAGAAAGAGAGAAAAAGGGAAAGAGAGAGAGAGAAAAGGGAAAGAGAGAGACAAAGAGAGAGAACGAGAGGGACAGAAAGAGAGAGGAAGAGAGACAGCGAGATAGAGAAAGAGATACAGAGAGAGAGAGAGAAAGAGAGAGAGAGAAAGAGAGAGAGAGAAAGACAGAGATAGAGAAAGAGAGAGAGAGAAAGAGAGACGGGGAGAGAAAGAGAGAGAGAGATTTTTTGCTATGGGTGTCGTTATTAAGCCCGCGGACGAAGTGGCGGGTGGAAGCTGGTCATCTTTATCATAATTTCGTCCACTGCTGAACATAGGCCTCCCCCAAGCACCGCCACTTCGAGTCCTGTGCTTCCCGCATCCGGCGGATTACTGAAGCTATTATAATAATGCAAAAAAAGTTACTTATCCGAACTGTGTCAGACCGTGGTTCTTTTGAAAAAAAAAAAAAAAAAACTTTATTTCAGACCTAAGCAGTCCATACGTAGTTAGTGGTTAGTAACAAACTGTGCTTACATGCTATGTTATTGTTGTTAGTACTTAATTCTATTTAACATAAACCTATACCTAATTCTACCCAGTGCCTTTGGATGGGGCAGTCCACTCTGCTAACAATCATTTTCAGGATGCCGTTCCGAGTGCTACGCAAACGTTGCAGTAGGGAAGCCGCTTTCTTACGCATGATGGCGTAAAAGCCATCCGTACGTGCTTCAGCAAACATTCCCGACGCACTGCAACGTCGCGGCAACCGCAACAGCATCCTGAAGGCATTGTTGTATTGCACGCGCAGGACGTTGTAGGCTCGGCTCGTATATGACACCCATAGGCCGCTCGTGTAGAAGGACTGACAGAACGCTTTAAATAAACTGACTTTGACGTCTGCCGTGCAGCGAGCAAACCTACGGGCGAGCATATTGCTCCTCACCGCCAACGCCCTGCGCTCGCGTTCTATGTCCCCATCATCACGTAGGTCACTGGTGACAACATGACCCAAGTATTTAAATTGAGTTACCACATTCAGTTCAACACCGTTGAGATATACTGGAGGTACACGACAAAACCCGAGACCTAAACATTTGGAGATTTGTACTCACTTATCGATACTCGATTTAGCTGACATGTCTAGTTTTTGAGTACCTAATATTTTTTTGAAAATCGACCTATTTTCATCTCGATATTTAGAAAAAAAAATATTACACTTAAACTAAGCATGATATGAATTAATGATGTTAGCTACATAGATGGCGTCTCTTATGTTGAGTATTTTAGAGCACAAATGAACCTCGTAACTTAGTTAGATCCAGATATATACGAGGTTCTTGGTTTTTAGTTTTTCTTTTTTTTCTCGAAAATTCCGCCAAATTTATTTATACTGAAATAATTTTGTTTACCTACTTCCCCACACCACATAAATTTAACATCCCATGGAATTTTGAAACCACAAAGTTTTTAAGTTTTATCCGGATTTTGCATCGTCAGGGCTGTCACGATCTCAAATGATTAATAATAGGAGGCGTCAGCTACTCAGCCTGCGACCACTTAGGCGGGAAAACCTAGAGTGCGCATGAAATGGACTAAAGATATCATCATGCGCGTATGTGCGTACCAGATTACAAAACTAGAAGAGGACAGAACAATGTACTGCACACAATTATTTGAACATTTTAAATCACAATATCCAGACCATTATACCATGATCCAGACATTAATGTAACAGAACAGAGAATAGCAGACCAAAGACGTGTTATTATTAGAAACAAATTCTTAACAGACGACACTTTAAATAGAATTAAAGTTGAAATAGCAGAACAGCTCAAAAATAATAAGAAGAAAATTGTATTCTTACACATCAAATAAACATCCCACAGATGTCACAATTATTCACACACTATAATCCCTCCTTACAAAACGACACGAGTCCAGTGACTGAGTATTTTGATACTGAAATAACCGTAAACACACCACACAGCATTCAATCAACTACAGATGATTCCGCATCCCTACAAACACAAACTGTATTTGACCCTTCTTTAGTAGAGACATTAAATAACGAATTAGAAACAAATATATTAAAATACAACGGAATTGATCCCACGTGTAGACCATTACTGCCGAAAATAAGACCAACTAGTAAATTATCGGATATAATTAGCATATTTAACCAAAAAATTATCCCGCTTAAACTTTCAGCTCTAGAAAACTTATCCGACACACATTCATTAATTTATTGCATAGCTCTTACAGTTGCTAAACAGTTTAAATTAAAAATTAATATAGATGGGTCTAGCTACAAAACCAAAGTACCGAACGAACCACCATGGCAAAAAAGATTAGAAACGGACATAGACCTACTAAGAAAAGACATAAATAGATTAACACAATATAAAAGCGGTAACGGTAATCATCCAAAAGACCAAAAAACACTGCTCGCATGAAATTTTTTATAAGAGAATTGAAGATCACCTAGATACATTAAAACAAAAACTTTTAGTTACGAGTTATAGACTAGCAAGATACAAAAAAGCCAAAGAAAGAAAGGACAACAATAGATTATTTACAACAAATGAGAAACAATTTTATAGAAAACTTAAAGGTAACGATACCACAATCCTAAACCCTCCATCTATAGATGCCTTAAAATAATTCTGGCAAGGGATTTGGTCAGACAGCACTGAACATAATAAAGAAGCTGAATGGATACAAGAAGAAATAGTTAGATTAGAAACAATAGAAAAAATGCCGTTTGAAGATACAGATGCTCTTGAAATAAATACAATTATAAATAAAACGCACAACTGGAAAGCAGCAGGAATAGACGGTTTACATAATTATTGGATAAAAGATTACATGCACTACATGTAATGTTATCTGAATAAATAAATGATATTTTAAAAGGGAACCAAAATCTTCCAGAATTTCTGACTAAAGGAATCACATACATGATCCCAAAATCGAGCAGAACCCAGGATCCCTCATAATATAGACCAATTACTTGCCTCCCAACCATGTACAAAATCATCACATCATGTATTTTACACATCATTAATTTAATCTATATCTATACATAGTATAAAACAAAGTCGCTTCGCGCTGTCTGTCCCTATGTATGCTTAGATCTTCAAAACTACGCAACGGATATTGATGCGGTTTTTTTTAATAGATAGAGTGATTCATGCGGAAGGTTTTTGTGTATACATTAAGGATTTGTGTAAATTGGCTGAAATATGACGATTATTGTCGAAGATGTCGGAAAAAATCATGCCAACTGGGAGTTTTACTGGCGTGCGCCGCGTAAGCCCTAAGAGATACATCAAATTTATGTTTTACATAATTATATATCTTAAAAAGTTCAAAAATGATGACCTACAGTAACCATTTCTATCTTTCAGAATTTGATAAAAATTTAATTGTTATTCCCGAAGCTATTTTGACCGGTATTTTATTTATCCATAGCCAATCAAATATGTTATTTAAATTGGGCATTTAATTAAAAATTAAAATATGCCTTGACATCATATCATTAAAATTAATACTTTAAAAGATATCACAGATTCAAAATTACGCGTGACAAAATAATTATGGTTGCCGACAACGCGGGCGCAGCGGTAGGAATCAATGACTTTTCCTCGGATATTAGGTATCTAACTTAGCCCGGTAGTACGCACCCGTGGGATATTTTCCGCCATCCACGCGGGCGAAGCCGCGGGCAAAAGCTAGTAAAATTATAAAACACACCGAACAGTATAACATCCTAACTGAAGAACAGAAAGGCTGCAGACGAGGACATATGGGTTGCAAGCAACAATTGATTATTGATTCCACTCTTTTAAAACACGTTCAGAAAGCAAGAAAAAACTTATACATAACATACATAGACTATAAAAAAGCATTTGACAGCGTGCCACACTCATGGCTGGTTCAAATACTCGGTATATATAAAATTAATCCATTACTAATAAATTTTCTTAAGAATACCATGGGATCCTGGAAAACTACACTTAAACTACAAACGAAAACCAAAAACTTATCCATAGATGAAGTAGCAATTAAAAAGGGTATATTTAAAGGGGACTCACTAAACCCTCTTTGGTTTTGCCTAGCCCTAAATCCACTCTCTCGCGCATTAACTGAATCTAGGCTAGGCTTTGACATCAAGAATAATAGATCGTTATTACAACAAATAACTCACTTACTTTTGGATGATTTAAAATTATATGCCAATAAAAATACAGATTTACAAAGTCAATAGAAGCAATGAAAAATGAAGAACTGTATAAATACTTGGGATACAATCAAGTACGACTTTTAGAACACAAAGCTATCAAAGATAAACTCAAACAAGAATATTATAGAAGAATGCATTCATTATGTAAAATGTATCTAGTCAGTAAAAATTTATTCAAATTCATAAATACTTACGCTATTTTTATACTAACTTATTCTTTCGGCGTGGTAAAATGGTCCAACACAGAATTACATGCACTCGAAACTAAAGCTAGGACAATTCTTACACAACATAGATATCACCACCCTAAATCAGCAAAAAAAAAGGATAATTATTTCCAGAAAAGAAGGAGGCAGATGGTTAATTGAAATATCACACCTACATAAAAGACAAGTAGTAAACCTAAAACAATTTTTCAATAGAAAAAAGAATACCAGCCAATTGCACAAAACAATAGTAGAGATAGAAAAAAATATACACCACTGAACCTTAGCGAAGATAATATTGAAACAATAGATAAAGCGAAACATCTAGAGGAGATACATAAAAAATGGAGGCAGAAAGAACTACACGGAAGACATCCTAATGATTTATACCAAACACACATTGATAAAGAAGCTTCCAAAAAATGGCTGGAATTAAGTAGATTATTTCCAGAAACAGAAGGATTTATGCTGGCCATTCAACACCAAAACATAAACACCAAAAATTATAGAAAATATAAAATTAAAGATAACACAGTAAGAAGTGATTTATGCAGAAAATGCCACTGCAAACCCGAAACTATACAACACATCACAGGAGCTTGTAGCACACTCACCCAAAACGATAACACTCATAGACACAATCAACTTGTTAATATTATACACCAAAAACTCGCAACAAAACACAATTTTTAGGATCCATACACTACAAATACTCACCTAGGGCTGTATTAGAAAACCAAGCTTACAAATTATATAATGACCGCACTATAATTAGTTAATTACAGATCATACAATATATAACAACAGACCCGATATAACACTTGTTGATAGACAAAACAAACACACATACATAATAGATAGAGCAGTCCCAAACACCAATAATATACAGAAAACTATCACCGAAAAAATCTGAAAATACACAGAACTACAAGAAGAAATTACCAGGGTCTGGAAAATGAACAGAGTAACCATAGTCCTAATAGTGGTATTAACAACTGGTATTATCCCGAAACAACTATTTATCAGTTTAAATACAATCAATCTCTCCAAATATACAATATCTTACACTACAGAAAGCAGCTATATTAAACACGTGTCGCATAGTACGGAAATTCCTACAATTAGATTTGGACAATATACGTAATTTCAATGCAGTACAAAACCCTAATCTATCTACTCAAACTTAAAATCTCACCTTGGTTTACACCCGTGAGATTTTAATAAAATACCAGGTTCTTGGAACCTGAGAAAACAAATTTAAAAAACAAAATAATAATAATGGAGCCCTGACCGGGCGTAGTTTGGACTCTGTTCCCGATACCGATGGGCTACTATTTTATATATTTTTAAATGTTTTTATATTATTTTATTCTAATATTTAAAAATATAATTTATATGTACGAGTATATATACGTAGTTAAATAAAGGAAATAATAATAGAATAATTTATTGGTAAAACAAGTATTGGTATCAACAAAATTATTTGATTGGATCCTTATTTTAGGCAGATTAGGTATTATGAGAGTCCGCTCTTCCATAGCAAGACATAAAAAGCAAAACGTATAATGTTTATGCTAAAATTACATAAATTAACATTAAATTAAATGTTATCAAATGTGTGTGAGTAAACGTGAGTGAAAGTGTAGCCTGTAAGTGTGACTGAGAGTACATCAGTGTGAGGGTGTGTATGTGTCAAGGTTTCAAAAGTGTTTGTAGGTAAGCGTTTGTATCCATTCTATTTATTTTTTCCTGTCATAGTAGTTTTTGGGACAAATGTAGATGTATTTATTGATTTTATTATATATCGCAGCAGATCGTTTACTAAATTGCATGCTGGCAAGCAAAGTCCTTGTCTTAGGGATATTTAATATCATTTATTTCCTTCTTTTTTTCAGTATGCCAGTATCATAGGAAAGAGACTTATGTTTTTTAAATATAATTTGTGTAATGAAATAGTTCCTACACACTATGCGGGCGGCATTGCCGCCGGCCTTTGCCGCGCGGCACGTACCACTGGCTTTTTCGCCTTCATTTCTTTTGTGCGGCTTTATGCGGCAGGGTCGGGCGCGCCGCGGTTGCCCGGCGGCATAGTGTGTAGGAGCTATAAAGTTTCCTGACCGAGAGCAAGTTGGTAAGTCGAAATAGGTCTTCAGTAGGATATCTCTTATTTTTAAAATGCATGCACTTGATAAGAGCCCTTTCCACTGCTAAAAAGTCTGTAAGCCGTTTTTATTAGTTCTGGTCATATCGAAATTAAGAAACAAGTTGAATATATTTTTAAAACGTTTAAAATATGACACAGAACGATAAAAACGGTCTTAAAATTTTTAGAGTCTAGTCTTGTCTTAGCCCTCGGGGAGTCGTATTTTTTACTTGAGACAGTCGCTGTTTTTCTGCCCTTAAGTCTGATTTGTCGAACTGTTAGCTACTCGAATATTAGTCTCATGTAACTAGCATAACTAGCGTGCGCGGGTGTTCTAATCATACTGTGTAACTTGCACTATCGACCCTGAGTGTATTATAACAATAAACATCCTAATACTGTGTAATACCTGTGTTTAATTCGCTCGGCCATCCTGCCTAGCCCTGTAGGAGGTGCTCACTTCTAACGAACTCTTAACCACGCGGCGTCAAACGCCGCGAGCACACGCACACGAAGGCCTCCGACGCTAGACGACGTTACTCTCCGAGAGAGACCTCCGCCGTCACCTGTGACGCTAGCGCGGTCCTCCCGCTAGGTGAGGCGCCTCAAAGCGCCTCCGAGATCTACAAACTCTCACAACCTCCTCTCTATTCCACAGGCTGGAGTGTATCTCAAGGGTGGATAATCCTCAGCCCAGCCTCCTCCACGCTGCCTGCGGCCTGCCTGCCTGCCTACCTATCTACCTGCCCACCTGTTCCACTGCCTGCCTGCTCCTGCCTAACCCGAGCCTGTCCTGTGTCCTAAACTTACCTTTACTTTTACTAATTTTAACTTTTAATTTTAATACCTTTTTTATTATAATTTAATTTGTGACCTACGTTTCCCTCCACGGAGGAAAGCGTTACGTTACACACCCCAGACAGGTATACAATAGAAAAGTACTGACTGGACTAGCGCAACATAAATGATCTTAAGAAAATCTTTTTGATGGCCTGAATGATTAGCGGCAGTCTTGGGAACGACGACGTATCTAAGAGTCCTGAATATCCAGCTTAATTTCCTGACTCTATTGGCAACCTGCTCAATGTGTGAGTACCATGATAGTCTCTGGTCCATGATAACACCTAGGTACTTAATATGACGTACTTTGTTGATAAGCCACAACTATTGCGATTTTTGTTATTGTAAGTATGAATTTGAACACAAAAATCTTCCTCTGGTTGTCCACGTTGGCAGACACTAAAGCAAATGTTTTTGTAATGTTCAATTAGCAAATTAATTGTTAACCACTTGGCGATTTTAGCCAAGCCTGTCTCAGTAATAAGTTGAACATTCTGCCATGTATCACCAGTGAAGACTACAGCAGTATCATCCACGTAAGAGAATATTTGTGCGTATGCAACATTTATGTTACAAAGTTCATTGACGTAAATAAGGAACAATGTAGGTCATAATACGCTTCCTTGAGGGACGCCGTATGAGGTGTTTGCGTCCTCACTAGTGTACTGACCCACTCTAACCCCCTGCTTCCTATTTTTGAGATAATCCTTGAAAAGACTAAGAGGCACTCCGCGAACCCCGATACATTCCAGCTTTCTTACCAGAATTGGGACAGAAACGGTGTCAACGGCTTTTTTTAGATCTAAGAATGCAGTTATACATTTTTTACCTTTGTCAAGCTGATCGGTTATATAAGTACTTAGTGCAGTAACTGCATCTTCAGTGGAAATCCCTCGACGAAAGCCAAATTGTGACTCAGATAGTATGTTGAAATCTTTTAAGTATGTCAAAAGTCTTATATTGATAAGTTTTTCTATTATTTTTTATATAGAGGGTAATACAGATATGGGACTGAAGTTGGAGATATCCTTTCTGTCCCACCCTTGGATACTGGCGTAATAATAGCCAGCTTTAAGGAAGTCGGGAAGATGCCTCCACCAAAGCAAAGATTAGCAAGATGTGTAATTATGCGAACAACCACCTTTCTTATATATTTTATAAATGCAGTAGAAACATTATCCCAACCAGATGCACTGTCAGATTTGAGACTCATTAGGATATGATTCACTTCATCATCGTCAGTGTCTAACATTACGAAGGAGTTGGGTTGAGTTCGTTGTAAACAAAGGTCATTTTGATCATAGTTTAAAGTTGGCTGGATTTTTTGAGCAAGGCTCTATCAATGTTCGAGAAATATTCGTTAATACAATGTCGCCCATGGGCATGTGACCGCCCGTATTTTTTTGAATATTCATGAAAAATTATCGAAAATTAACTTTAAAAGGGGGGGTCTATCTTTAATATTTTTCATGTTATTCAATTTTTTATGTTTTTAGTACCCTTTGCCATATCTTCTATGTTATTGGCTCGATTTGGATTCTGTTTATTATTTCTAATAGCTTATGAGTTATTTCATCGAATTAACTAAAAAACAATCGTAAAATTTGTCGACTATGAAAAAAAACGGAGGTGAAGATTTTTTTTTTCCAAAAAGAACAGTATTTCTTTTTAAAAACACAAATGTAAATCCATAAAATCATAGCGGGATACTGAAAAATAATAAAAATAAAAATAAGAAAAACTGAAAAAATAATTAAAGATAGACCCCCCCCTTTTTAAGTTTATTTTCGATAATTTGTCATGAATATTCAGAAAAATACGGGCGGTCACATGCCCATGGGCGACATTGTATAGTTAACTGATTCTAGAGGAGTCGATTTCATATAAAGTAAGTCTGCATTGCAATTGTTAGGTTTATTTGTGAAAGTTATAGTTTTAATGTTCTTCCACAAAGTAGTTTATTGTTTGCAACTGTTTTAGTAATTAATTCTCTTCCATATTTTCGTTTTAATTTTTTGATAAGATTATTACAATGATTTCTATATCTGATATGTTATTTTTAATATGTCGTTGTATGGATCTTTTTTATTACGATTTTTAATACAACGTAAAATTCCTGGGGTCCATGGTTTTATAATGCGCTTACTGTTAGGGATAAGAATAGTATTTTTATTGATAGAATCCGTTAGTTTGGTTACTAGTAGGTTAGTTAGAGTTTCACGATGATTTTGTTTGGTATATTGGCGTGTGCTAGCTTATATATGGCTAATAATTTAAATTATGTTTTGGGTTGCTTAATGTAAATTATTTTGAATACTATTATATAGAAACTTTTTTTTTTGTTCTTCTAACTGAACAGACAGCTGTGCAGCTGGGGAGTTTGTTGCGCCACTTCTTCTTCCCAGCTAACGCACTAGGAAGTGGTGAAGGGTGGGCGTTTTTGGGGGACTGTCTTATGTAATTTTGACGTTCGAAAAGTGCTGATTCTCAGCCTAGTTTGAATAAATGACTTTTGATTTTGATTTTGATTTCAGGATCATTACAAAAAAGTAAGTCGGCTAGATTACTTTCTTGTACTTAAGTGTTTGCTCAAAATCCACAGTGGATCTAGTTTTGTGAGCTAATGGGGTATTTTTTAATTTTGATAGGGATAGAAGTGTAGTATAGTGATCTGTAATACTAGTGTGTAAGATAGCGATGGATGCTCACATTTTTTGTACTCGTAAAATGGTCTAAACATTTTTCATTCCTGGTAGAGTATGCCCAGGTAAAATTCCGTACAGGGATAACGTGTCAAGGTAAGTAGTTCTGTTTCTGTGTTCATAAGAAGATTCTTAGAAGATCTTTAGGTCTAATATTTATATGAATATCTCCCGCTGTAATAATATTTTTCTGAGTTTGTAAAGTATCTAGATGGGAACTTAAGGAATTGATAAAAGCCTCAGTGTTCGTGTTTGAAGGGGATCTGATAAATGCATAATACAATATTATTCAGTATGTCCAGCTGCAAACAAGACGCCTGAGATAATTTTATTTCCTTAACTTTAGATTTTAGATTATTTTTTATATAGACAACTACCCCCATCGTTTTGCTTCAGCTGGTGGGACGTAATACAGGACGAGTAATGATTGAGATGAGGGATATTTTTTCCAGGAGTTAGTCGACATTCAGTTAGTATAATAACATCGGTTTCGAACTTAAATTTCGTCATTTCATAAGTATGAAATCGTCCAAGTTACAAGAAATACTCCTTATATTTTGAGCAACAACAGTAAAGTCATTTAACTTACTCCGAACAGTCACATCCAATGATGCGCGCAATTTCAATTTAAGGGTTTGCAATGAGTCACCCATTAAATACATATACCTATTGATAGAAAGGACGTGCCATCAAGTTGTGTTATTATATTGTTAATATAAAAGTATTACGGTTTTTCTCAGTTTTATACAGAATTTGAAACCGTTTTTTTGTAGTGTATTTAAGTGTGGAATGAATGTTGCTGGTACGTTTTTGTGTAGACGATAAGGATGTGTGTTGTGCGTGCAAATAAATAATTATCGTAATTAATATATACGCAGAGTAAAGAAAGAAAGAAAGAAAGAAAAATATTTTATTTGGGACACGCACAGGAAATACAAACAGTAAATAATAATAAAAAAATTAAAATACAAACATAGTAACGACCTGTGCGAGGCCAAAAAGGCCACTATCTCAGCATAATGCGGCGATATTTAAAAATAAATACCGCAGCGCTGGTATTCTGATAGGTAAAAACGTTACGTTACGTAAAACGTTACGTAAAACGGAAGTACGTATAAAGTAGCGAAATAACAAGCTGAGTATGTATATAAGTAATATGTTTGTGAGTGGTTATTGTTATTATGCTAAAAAGAAAAACAGTATACACAAAAAAAGAGAAAAGTTCGAGAAATAATTACATGGTAACAAAACAGAGATGATCTTAGCAAATTATTTAAAGTAGGCAAATACATAAAAAAACAGAAAGATAACATGATGTCTTCCCGTAGCAACCGACTAGGACTTATAAGGAAATCGGTATACCCTAGTCACTTACTGATTTTCAGCTGATGAATCTGTTGCTCATTTCTAACAGTTATGGTCGGCGAATTTTCGTCTTTCTTTAATAAAACTTTCCCATAAGCGGTACAGCAAAATTTAAATTCACCAGATTTGGTTGAGTCCCGCGCAAGGAAATGCAGGCGGGAACACTTTGAAGTAAGATGCTCAGAGAGGAAGATAGGTGTATCATCCTGCGATTTAAGCCCTAGATGCTTACAGCATAACTTGGATTTAAACTTAATAACAAATGCCTTACCCAGTTTCATAATTTCTGACTTAATTAGGGTCGAGCTGGTTTCAATTATTGGCGTGTTAATTATCTCACTGTTCTTCGCACGTGTTCTATATTATGTCTTTTATATCGTGTTTTGAGAAAGTGCAATCTAGGTTTTTAGCGAGAGACATAGTCATTTCAATCAGGTCTTCTTTAGTTTCGTTTGCTCTTTTAAGTACATTCTTTATTACAAAATTGGTATTTTGATTGCTAATTTGCATCATTTCAAGTTTATCCTCTAGAATTTTTATGTTATTTTTGTCCTGTTTAGCCTGGCACTCTAGTTGCTCAATTTTCTTTCTAAAATCTTAATTTTGGGCAATAAAATAAACAATTGAGCTCTCTATTTTGTTATTTGATTTCTGGATTTCGTTTAGAGTAGTAGTAATGCGCTGAGTCTCTTGTTCATGTTTTTCGGAGAAGAGGCCCAGCATCTTCTTTATTTCTTCCTTGAACTCCCCTAACTGCCTGTCAAGGGAGTCTTCCATGTCATCTCAGCTTCTCTTCATCCGCTGGTACACATAGTTTAGGGGTGTGTTCAGCTCCGACTGGTTAACGTCCGTTTCCGATACCGACTTGTTCATTGTTCACTTCGTAAGTATTAGGACACCAGGAATATAAAGGTGTAATTAGCGCTGCTTAATGAGTGGGCGGGACAGGCGAGGCGGTACGTCGTCCAGTGTGGCTAGTGCCCAAGATAGCGAACGTGCGTCAGCGCACGGGTGCGGGATCAGCTACGGTGAAACCAGGTACCAGGCGCACATGTACAACGTTGTCGTACGTAGCGTTTGAGAACGTACTACCTATACCTCCACAATGTCCTGCACTCCTATTTTTTTAAACTGAATTTAAATAGAAAACTTTTTAAATAATATATAGCACTGAGAACACGTTAGCACCTTACGGCGGTCCGGGGGAATAGGGATTTATATCCGGATATGATTTGACTTTGCCAATAAATATATCTGCCTGGTAGCATTCTTGTTGGTAAAATCAGTGGTATGAATTATCTGATGTACGATGCTAGGAAACCAGCTTGGTATCTAAAAAAAACTTATTCAGCGATGTACATTTAATGGCAAAGTCTGGCATTTTGTGTTATTTAAGTATATTTGTTGTACGTACTACATGACACGTATGCAATTGCAATAACATACACAGGGAGTACCTCCACGCGGTGAAGGTGGTGGCAGTGTCTACTGGCTAAAACTCCCATAAATATATATAACTTGACCTGCGTATTTCCTTACGCCTACAGGGGTATTGTCTTGTTTTCCATAAAATTATTTGTACTATTATTGTTTTCCATAATCGTCCCCCCTCATAATATTTACTTGCACTATTATCATTTATGCTAATAACGCTTGCCATATCAACTTATTAATCATAACTTTTATTTGCCATAAAATAAGTTTCCATAATAACATGTGTTATAATTATTAGTTTCTATAAATAACATATTACATAATTGATACTTGAAATAAGCAACATTTAATATAATTTAGAAACGTTTATTGTCTGTAATCAAATGACTTATTACAGCAAACAATTTTTAGATAATAAACAGTTTGTCAAATTCGAAACGGTTAGGTTAGGTTAGGTTAGAACTGTGACCAAACAACGCGCGAAGGCGAGCGAGCGTAGCGAGCATGCCGCGGCAGCGGCCGCCGAGTGCTAGATTTCCTCTTTTGCAAAGCAAGCATGCATGGTAGATTAGGTTTATTTTTAGGTTTCCTTGTTAATAAAAAATTCTGTATTGTATAGTCATATATTAATTAACTGAACTAGCATTGTTGTGCTAGTATGGGCACATTAAATATTAAGGTGAATAAATGTAATGGAAAACGAAATTATTGAAAATGAAAAATATAGCAAATAAATTTATGGATTAAAATTATTATGAAACTTGATCGATTATGACCAATGAAATGAGTGAAAATGATTTTATGTAATTTCACGATTATGGCAACTGAAGCGTTATTTGTAATGAAATTATGGCAAATACAAGTATAGTATTTAAAATTATTGCATTTTAAATTATGGCAAACATTAGTAAACCTCCTACAGGCTTATGTTGTTTTCGTTATCTATTGCGTACGTCTGTTTCATCTGTTTGGTGGCACGGTAGCCTACCCGGTAACGCAGGGGAGCAGCCACCTAACATTTAACTCTAAAGTAAGCAGAATTTGTTTGTCTTCATGGAGCCGGACACGACCCATGAGAGTTCTTTACCTCAGCAGAACCTGACCCGCTCTGCTAGAGGATGTCCTTCTGAGCCCCGACCAGAGGATTCTTTAATGCGACTGCCAACGCGCATGCTGGTCAGCAAGTGGCCACTTTCATAAGCGAAGCTATAGATAGCACCGAAGCCGGTGCTCTTCAGTCTCCAGAAGTAGCAGCAAGTGGCCACTTTCATAAGCGAAGCTATAGATAGCACCGAAGCCGGTGCTCTTCAGTCTCCAGAAGTAGCAGCAAGTGGCCACTTTCATAAGCGAAGCTATAGATAGCACCGAAGCCGGTGCTCTTCAGTCTCCAGAAGTAGCAGCAAGTGGCCACTTTCATAAGCGAAGCTATAGATAGCACCGAAGCCGGTGCTCTTCAGTCTCCAGAAGTAGCAGCAAGTACACACAACATTGAAAATCAGCCCACACAAAAAATATTAAATAAATAAAAAAAAATAAAAAATATATACTTGATATTTTTGAAAGGCCTCGGTAGGCTGCGAGTAAAATGGTGTAAGTTCTTTTTGTCATTGTGACTACGGAACCCTAAAATATAGAATGAGCGTTAAATTTTAAATATAAATGATGTTGCAATAATCAATATCGAATAAAAATTTGATCAATAAAATCCGGAATAAAATGTGACAACCCTAACAAAAATAGTTAAATTGGAACAACTTCTAAGTTCCATGGATTTGGGCGGTCATAATTATGGAGTGTGTTGGGGAAGTAAACAAAAAGAAGAAAATATTTTGGTATAAATATTTTCTTCCCAATTTGGCGGAATTGTCGAGAAAAAAAAACCAATAATCTTGCATACAGGGCGTCCGTCCCACGGATATGCCACATGGAGGGAAAGTACCTTGAATATTGTAGATGGAACATTTTACTGAAAGAAGACATTATTTGAATTTAAAAAACAATTTAAACTGCATTCATAGATATTTAATTAATTACATGGTTGAACCGGGAATCGAACCCGTTACATGAGAAAAATAATCACCTGTAGCTTTATCATACCGACCGAAAGGCTTCATCATAAGGATTATTTTTTGCTAAATAACATAGTGTCACAAATAAAAGGAAGACCATGAATTTTAACATTTGATGTAAAAAATGTTCAGAAAAATTATCAAAAGAGTGCGTCTATGTATTCAACAGGAAGTGACTCATTTTGAGCATTTGATATTTTGATTAATTTTGTATTAAAAATGTTAAAATTCATGGTCTTCCTTTTATATTTGACACTATGTTATTTAGCAAAAAATGATTGATGATTATTTTTCTCGTGTAACGGGTTCGATCGCCGGTTCAACCATATAATTATTTAAATATATATGAATGCAGTTTAAATTGTTTTCTTAAATTCAAATAATGTCTTCTTTCAGTAAAATGTTCCATCTACAATATTCAAGGTACTTTCCCTCCATGTGGCATACCTATCCGTGGGACGCCCTGTATATCTGGATCTAACAAAGTTACGAGGTTCATTTGTGCTCTAAAATACTCAGCATAAGAAACGCCATCTACCTAACAAAATGTTTCGTATCATGCTTTGTTTAAGCATAAGTACGGAGTGCCGCGACCCGTTTATAAAACATTTCGTGATATTTTCGGTACCGAACAAAATAGTGAACGGGCCGACGATAAGCAAAGTTTAAAGCTTTCCTACCGTATGATGCGCCGGAAGTGATGATGCTAGATATGGTTTACGGATTGTTAGGTCGTAGGATAAGAAAACGAGTGTCTCGCGACGCGGTGTACGAGCTGGAACAGCTGATAGCGAAGGCCAGGTTAGTCGAGGAGTCGTTGGCGGAGGTAAGTGCTTCTAATGTAAACATTAACCCTTCCGTCGCCGCGCAGGAACGTTCGAACACAAACGTTAACCCTTCGAATGCCGTAAGTGCGTAAGTCGAGTACTAATCAGTTTTGTTAGGCCGTCTAACTCGCACGCGCTAAACGTATAAAAATAATAGCAGTAGTGATGGGCAAAAGCGCGTTAGACCGAAGTGTACTTATTGCAACTTCAACTGACCCTTCTAAAAAGTCGAGCAAAAGTACCGAGTTACGTTGTTACGGATGTGGTCAGCTAGGAGTGGTGCGTTCAAAATGCAGTAACTGCAAAGGCACCTCGACTTCAAGCAAGTCGGATTTTTGTAGCTTTCAAGTAGCCAATAGTGATGATCCGCGGCCGCTGGTGGAAATAATCCCGGTCGTGAATTGCAAGCTATCTTAGACACAGGGGCCATACATCCCATTGCGGGCCCCATGCTATACAACTTACTTTTTGGAGCCGGCGTCGGGGCGGGCTACCAACGGAATACGCCACGCACCGGTTGAAGATCAGCCCGCATCAAGAACCCTTCGCCTCACCGCCTTACCGGATGTCTCCTAGTAAGAGAGCTATGCTGGAACAAGAGTTGCAGAAGTTACTGGACACTGACGAGATCGACGAATGCGAAACACCTTGGTCCTTATGACGAAGATGAATGGAGGGGTTCGGCTATATGTAGACTATAGGAAGCTGAATGCTGTAACTGAGCCTGATTGCTACCCACTTCCGCGCGTTGATGACGCTCACCACGCAGCTAAGAACACCAGTTTTATGACGACCTGTGACCTCCGATCAGGGTACTTCCAAATTGCTGTAGAACCGGCTGACCGCGAAAAGACTACGTTCGTGAGCCCACTCGGCTGTTTTAGGTTTAAAAGGATGCCAATGGGTTTGAGGAATTCAAAAGCGACTTCCCAGCGGCTTATGGATCGATTCAGGTCCGGTAAGGAACTGACCGATGTTTACATGGTAACGTACTCAGATGACGTCATCGTCCTATTGGGGTCGTTCCCCAAGCTCCTGGAAGACTTGAGCGCTGTTTTCGACCGGCTTGAGATGTACAACCTGTGAATGAACCCGAAAAGAGTCACTTTGCTCACGAGTCAGTCAAGTTTTTGGGCCACGTGATCGTACCAGGTGCGGTGAAGGCAGACCCCCGATAAGACAGTGGCTATCGCAAATATGTCCGGTCCTGAGAACGCGAAACACGTGAAGACCTTTTTGCAAACGTCGAGTTGGTTCCGGCGCTTCATTCCCAATTACGCCGACGTTGCCAAACCTCTGACGGATCTTCTCAAAAAGGACAGTAAACAGACCTTGACTGCATTAAGGAAAAGTTAAACACTGCTCCGATACTGCGCCAAGCTGATGAATCGATGCCGTTTACATTGAGGACCGACAGCAGCGGTTATTGTCTCGGAGCAGTACGGATGCAGGGGGAGGAGCAACCACCAACCTCTGCGATGCGGCTGATGACTGTGAAGTCACCAAGTGGCCGCTTAGCGAGGTGGGCCCTTACTACACCTGCCAGGTGTATATTCTATACGGAGGTTGTACTCCTGGAGAGGAGTAAAACCTCCGTATAGAATATACACCTGGCAGGTCGAACGTCATCGCTAATACTCTTTCACGACCACCTTGCGCAGAAGAAATGGATTGTGATATCCGCTACGCCCAGGTCGATTTCTCGTCAAGAAGTCCTAAGGATGTTCGTGAGAACCAATTGAAAGACCCTGACGTGAGAAAGATCGTTGAGAACCTCGAGTCAACCGACGACCCGTTTAGGGGGAGGAGTTGGTCCGACCGTGGCTTCCTTATGTCGGACGGTATTTTGCACAGATATGGACCTGACGAGTGTGAGGGAGAGACAGGATGTCTCGTTGTACTGGAGCACGAACGTGATAAAGTCATGGCAAATTATCACGAAGCACCGACGGTTGGACATTTCGGAGTAGAGCGCACACTGGATCGAGTGAAGTCGAAGTATTACTGGCCTGGTATGCGGCAATAAATCGTTGGATACCTGAAGAAATGTGTAGGATGTCAGTACAAAGCCGATAACAGGAAACCGGCCGCACTGCTGCAGACTCCCGCAACTAATCGCCGCTTTGAAGTCGTCGCCGTGGACCTTTTCGGCCCATTGCCGGAGACCGCCGATAAGAACAAGTCGATCCTTATCATAGAAGACACGTGCTCTCGATGGGTAGAGTTATTTGCTCTTCAAGATGCTACTAGCTTAAACTGTTCCAAGATCATGATAACAGAGGTTTTCTTAAGATATGGAGTACCTAGACGGATCTTGAGTGATAATGGTGTACAGTTCATAAGCGAAATAATGCAGCAGGCTTGCCATTCGTTTGGCATTACTCAATCGCTGTCGCCTGTATACCATCCACAAGCGAACCCGGTGGAAAGGAAGAACCGCGATCTAAAGCACAACTCGCTATTCTAGCAGTGAAGGATCACAACACCTGGGACGCTCACTTACCCGCGATACGTTTCGCGATGAACTCTGTAGTGACAAGCGGCACCGGATTTTCACCGGTTTACCTGACGTTTGGACGAGAGTTGCGTGCGCCGGCCGACATCATCGCCGATATGCGCACCATTGCACACAACGTCGTGACGAGCCTTACCACTTACCTTCAGAGAATGTCAACCGTGCTATTAGGGAAGTGCATGAAAAAGTTCAAACGAATCAGAAACGTTATGCCGATGAGGGTCGCAGCCTTGCACCTAATTACTCAATCGGTAATCTGGTCCTTTTGAAGACCCAAGGGAGTACGACACGACCCACGGAAAAACGCCGAAGTTCATACCGCGACGGTACGGACCTTGCCGTATTAAAGAACCGCGAGCTCCACTACTTATGTTTTGGAGAAGGTATAAGTAGCGAAGAACCGTTACCATGGTAGGGAGGTACCAAGTTTCCCAGTTGACCCCATTCGTAGGCGACGTACCGCCAGTCCTGGTCAACGAAAAGCGTAGGCGCGGTAGACCTAAGCGTTATCTTGTCTGACTCAGACGCCTGGGCGCATGTCTGGGTCAGAGGGGAAGGATGTATCAGAGCCTTAACGTTTGTGTACGGACTCGCCCTTAAGAGCGGCAACGGGAAACGACACCTCCGCCAGCGCCCTTGCGCCCCCGCCAACCAACAGCGGACGAATGAACGCGAGAGCGCACGTCACGCTCGCGAAACGCTCGTAATAATTTTACCCAAATTGATTGTTTTACCTGTTTATGCCCTGTATATTGTGTTTCTGTACTTTATTTATATACCATTTCACTGTTGACTTGCGTTCATATGTCTAAGTAGTCTGTGCTTGCGTTAGTACACACTGCTTTAATTATTACTCTGAAGGTACACACCTCACACTGACAAGAACTTTCCTACACAAATGTCAATAATGACATGGCAGCATAGAATTAGTAAGTACCCTACTATCATGGCAGCATGGAATTAGTAAGTACCTACTATCATGGCAGCATGGAATTAGTAAGTACCTACTATCATGGCAGCATGGAATTAGTATGTAATACTTATACGATTAAATAAGCATTCTCTATTTTCATCCGAGCAGACCTCGGTCGACCCGGTACTATATAGACCGCATGAATTTTTATACCGTCTCGAAAAATATAGGGTATATTAGGTGAACGGAGTAGAAGCATATGGCACAGAAATTTTAATTTTTTAATTTTTTCAATAGCTTGGAATGAAATTGATCAATCGATAAATACCAAGCATTCGAAGTGAACTTTTACTTTTACATACCAGAACATTAAAAACGGAAATACAAATAAATTTTAAAAAAACGATGTTCTATGTTATGGGGTTTGGTTTCCGCACTTAGTCCTTCAGTGGACCATTGTGCGTGGGCCATAGCGGCTGTTAGTGATTATTCCAACCAGCCCACCTCCCTCCAGAAGTTGATGAAATCTCCTGGTCTGTTCCGAACATTTGTGTAAGATCTGGGTGTCCCGAGGGTCTCCGTTCGAATCTGGGTGACGCCTGTGCATTCAAAAAGCACGTGCGCGACGGTTTCCTCAGCCTCCATGCACGCCCTGCACAGAGGACTGTCCGTTATGCCCATTGTGTGGAAGTGTCTGTTCAGCGAGCAGTGGCCCGTGATGGTCCCCGTCACCAAGCGCAGGCCATTCCTATCCAAGCATAGTAAACGCCGGGTTAGCCCGGTATCCAAGGATGGCATGGCTTCCTTGGACTACCTGCAGCCCGGTGTCAAGGTCCACCAGTGCTCCGCTTGAGTGTGGGTGAACTCCTGTAGCCACCTTCGTATCTGGGTGAAGGGGATGGGTACGATAGGCTCGGGTCCACAGACTGCCGTGCTGGATCCTCGTCTAGCAAGTTCGTCAGCTGCGTCGTTACCTAGTGATCCGCTGTGTCCTTTTATACATTGCAGTGTCACCGTGTTGCGGCTACTCATAGATACCGTTATTTGTTCTAGTGCATTATGACATTATAGTGTTCGCTTTGTGGTAATGTTTTTTCCGTAAGGATTGAAGAACTGAGGCGCTGTCAGAGAGTATGCATATGTGTATGTCCGTAACTCTCCAGGCTTTTAGGGCGTGGACCGCTTGTATGATGCCCACACACTCCGCCTGGTTGACGGTGTTGTACTTTTGTGATAATATAGTTGGTGTGTTTTGGCCAGTTCAGCTGTTTGTCCAAAAAGATGCCCAGGTACCTATTTAGTTTCAGTTGATAGGCTTAGGGTTGATCCAAAGAATCGTGGTAGCTGTAGTGTTGTCAGTTTTCTATTTGTTGTGAGAGAAAACTGACAACACTACAACACTTAGAGAATCAGTTCAGTTTTTGTAGGGTTCACTGAGAGTTGGTGCCTGTTGCATCATTCCTCTACTATTTTTAGGGCTTGACGCATGAGGTTGCATAGAGTGTTTTCGTAGGTGCCGTTTATTATTATGGTTATGTCATCGGCGTAGCCTACAGTGAAGTAACCTTTGTCATTGAGTGTTTTGATGAGGTTGTCTACTACAAGGTTCCATAGGAGCGGCGAGAGGACTTCTCCTTGCGAGCAGCCCTTCGCAACGATGGCCCTCGTAGTGTAATTTACTGTGACTTGTACAGCTCTCAGTTTGAGTTTGTTGGTGATCAAGCCACTGAAATGAAATGAAATGAAACCTTACAGTCAAGTATAAGAATACTAAACTGTAATTCAAGCAAAAATAATCGAAACAATACTTGAATAAGCAAGAGCTTATTCAAGTATTGTTTCGAATATTTTAAAAAGATCAAATTGAATTGAGAAAAGTTCGTTCGTGCTTTTGTTACTGTTTTCGTTTTAATTTTAAGGATAGGTTTTCCTAATATGTTATCTTATTAGTAGGTAAATTGGTTGGGTTTTTATTTGTAAGTGCTTGTTGTGTTTTATTATGTAAAATAAAATGAAAAAAAAATATATATTTAGGGTACCTCCCCTACACATAAAGTGGGGACTTTTTTTTTTCTTCATGTACCCCATGTTGTGGGATATCGTTAGAAAGGTCGTTCAAAAATATTGTGTTTGTCAAAACCATTTTTGGATTCAGGGATCCGTTTGTGAAATATTAAGCTTTTAACTGAAATGTTTTGTTAGAGTCAAGTGTAGGAGTAGTATTTTTTTTACTATCATAGTAGTTTTTGGGATAAATGGAGAAGTATTTAATGATTTTATTATACGTAGGTATAGCGCAGCAGATCGTTTACTAAATGCTAAATTGCATACTGGCAAGCAAAGTCCTTGTCCTAGGGATATTTAATATCATATATATTTCCTTCTTTTTGTCAGTATGCCAGTATCATAGGAAACCGACTTGTATTTTTAATATAATTTGTGTAATAAAAAATTTCCTGACTGGTAGCAAGTTAGTGATTCGAAATAGGTATTCAGTAGGATATCTCTTTTTTTTTATACATGCACATAGAGCGCGCTGTGCCCTTTCCACTGCTACAAATTTTGTTTTGGCTGCACCACCCCAGACAGGTATATAATAGGAAAGTACTGACTGGACTAGCGCAACATAAATCATCTTAAGGAAATCTTTTTGATGGCCTGAATGATTAGAGGCAGTCTTGGGAACGACGTATTTAAGAGTCCTGAACATCCAGCTTAATTTTCTGACTCTATTGGCTACCTGCTCAATGTGTGGGTACCATGATTGTGTCTGGTTCATGATAACTCGGTCAACGATTTGAGTCTCGCTTGTGCTGCGTTCCGATGCGGACGCGTTTGCATATTCTTTATTTCGGTTAGCGCGGCGCAAGCTGTCGCTAGTAATGTACCTACCCGCCATGAGTAATGAACTAGTGGCGAATGAGCTGCTGGCGTTCCTGCAGCAGAAGCTGGATGTGATGGACGAAGTTTCCGCTGTCCAGATCTGTGCAACGAACTTCAGCGAGGATGACATAGCTGTTGCCAAGCTGTTGTTGTACAGTGTGCTGAACAAGCGCGACCAGATGGTGTCCCGCTGGCGTGACGAGACTAAGAGGAGCCTAAAGGATATAATCACTCTGTTCAAGGAGACCGACCCTGATGACGTGCCGACGTTTGTGGCGAAGGAGTTACACAAGCTTCCTCCCGTCACCTTCGACCACGTCGATGTAACGAGCCTTCTAAAGGACATTGTCTTTCTGAAGGCCCGCCTCGCGGATGTGCTAACGAAATTAGATGCATCCCAAAACACCGTCGCTGATTAAGTTAGTAGCGATTTGCGCAACAGTGTGGCGGTAATTAGGTCACCTGTCGATGCGTCAAACGTCAACACGATATATCGTCGTATCTGCAGCCCTGGCGAAATCCCTACAAAGGAATTTCACTAGCGTCACCGCGAGTGCCCCTGGCGCTCTAGCAGCGCCTATTAAGCCCATGCCAGAAAACGTTCAGGGGCAAAATGTCCAATTCTCAAAATGTCCAACGGTGTCAAAATGTCCAAATCCCAAAATGTCCAATTGTCAAAATGTCCAATTGTCAAAATGCCTAATGGTCAAAATGTCCAATTCTCAAAATGTCCAATTCCTAAAATGTCTTACTCTCAAAATGTCCAATCTTTGAGAATGTAGCAAATTTGTTCAATAACTCATCAAAACGCTTTTTTAATACTTATGACAAACAATAAATATAAAATAATGGCAGAATCAAAATATGTTACATTTACAAGTAACAAATTAAGACCAGAGAAGACCACAACATACCCGAAATCACTATTTTTGTCATAATGTAATACTTATAAAAAAATACAATAATCAACATCATAATGATCAACATCATACGTACGGCATAAAAAAAAACATTAAAGCAACTTACACTTTTATCTCAGGATGCGTTCAGTTTATGCATATTATTGTTATTTTTTGTTTTGGTTCTTATATAACTAATAAAACTTGGCAACAAAATAGCTCGATAGATGGCGTTATTAGCGTTAGATCCCGATGTGTTTTTTACGCGACTACGGCGAAGCAAAAAGGAGGGTTATGATTTTGACCGGTATGTATGTATGTATGTTTATCTGTTCCCTCATAACTTCTAAACTGCTTATCATGTTTTAACAAGTGAGGTATCATTGGAAGCGTCTTGATCGTCCACTGGTTATAGACTATGTCAAGCATTACATTGAATATGACGCCCTCTGGAGGACATAAAGTGATGAACTAAATTACAAAAGAAGAAGAAGGGAGAAGTATTAAAAAAGCGCTTTGATGAGTTTGAACAAAGGTCAATTAGTATGGGAAAAAAACCCACGGCGGACAGAAATGAAATTGTGAAGATATATAGATAACTAGTTTATCATGGTAAGGGTCGCTTTCTTGTGGGTTGTGGGAATTTTGAAAAAAAAAATCTTTTTTACATTTCACATTATTTATTCGGCATGATCAATATCCACTGTAATTTCATCTAAAAATACGGCAGGGGCTTCGATTTGTTGTTGGTGCCTAGCCCAGGATAAAAAATAAACTATACTGGCAATATGCGCGCAGCTCCCGACGGTACGGCGGCCGTGTATACACGAGCAGTAGTAATCTTCAACACTTTGTCTTCCTTGTCTCGCTGGATTTATCAAAATATATGTGTAGTATTGTCGCGCTCTGGCATGTCGCGACTGAATTCGTCCTCTTTTCAATATTTTATTGTTTATTAAGCCTTGGTGACGATAGAGCTCTATCAAGTAGACACCATTTGGTTTCATGTGTTCATGGCAGTACGACCTGGCCAGTCTTAAATGATAGCTGCCCAATGTGAATAATATAAGTTCTTCATAGGTTAGGTGTGGGAAATCTCTAAAATCTGGATTGTTTCCATCTAATGGCATGAATGCAACTCTGTCTATTTATGTTGTTTTCAATTACGTATTGCGCCAGTTCGTTCTCTCTATTCATGTTGTCATTTATAATGTTAATAAACTGCTCGACGTATACACTATCTTCATACGGACGCCTGGTAGCGTTGATAACTGCTGCCGTGATTTTGAAGTCCGCCATCATATTTCGCATAGCTACATTGAAATACGAGTCTGAAATAGTCGAAATATTTTATAATCTTTTTTAAAACGGCCATTTATGGCCTCGATTACCCATCGACACATTGTAATCAATCGTGACTTATTGGCATCTACCGTCGTCAATTGTTCTCCTCTTCCTGCGGATGGTGGCATATGCGGAACATAACCACATTCTACAATTAAAGGAATTGAATCTCGAAATCCACGATCTAATATAAAAATGTCATTAGGTCTTAAAAACCAAAGCCAAGGGGATTCTTCACTTTGTAACAGATGACGCAGGATTGAGGCATCTGACGTTGTCGCTGGGTATGGCCCCACTACGTCTATTATATAGCCATCGGTGCAAACGACCAGAAAAGGCTTCACTAAGTTTCTGAATATGTGAAGACTATAAGTTTTTCTTTGAAATAAAAAATTCGCACTTTTTTGGACACACAAGTACGTTCCGTCCATCACAAAAATTCCATTTTCATTTTGGTTACCACCAAAAATATGGCTCGGGATCGAAAGGTTTCTGGCTACTGTATCTTCTCGAGTTAAATGATCCAAGCCCAAATACCGCGGCACAAAATCTTCAGTTAAGCATTGTCTAGCTATTTGTAGCTTTCTCTCAAATGTTCTTCTAGACATATTGAATTTTGATGCTAAGCGCTCATCCGAATCGCCGGTTCTTATTTTTACCAAATAAACCCCTAAAACGGTGGCAGGATATTCAGATCTGACACGAAGAGATGGAGTTTGTTGTAAAATGGTGTTAAATTGAATTTTAGTTAAAGACGTCCAAAAATGCAGCTCGTCATCATCAAATTCTTCAATATGTTCAAAGTCCATTTGGTTTCGACGCTCATATCCCCATTTGTACAGACTTATTAAGTCTAGCACGTGTGCACTATTAAAGTTTTCATGGGTTATCTGACCATTCGCAAGCATGTCCCAATCATTTGCCATTATATGGGGCTGGCAAGCTCGTGCTAGATCGGGTACATATAAATTGTGATAATGTAATAGATAAAATCTGGCATATAATGGCACACCTCGTGTAACAATGTTCCTGCAGTTTTGAAATATGCAGGGTCGTGCAGTATTTGATGCTCGTAAATATCCAGGAATAGTAAGTAAACCTTGACCCTCGACTGCTATTCCTTGATCAACTTGATTATGTGGCTGCCCTTGTGTATGCTGATTGTGCACAGCGCGATCAAATCTTTGCCAGCAAGGATGACATATTGATCTAGTACCATCAAAAGGAATCTGAAATAAGTTAAAATATAACAGTTAATGTTTGTCAATTACGAGACATTGATTTTTGCAATATGGCTATCCGCTGACTAACGATTGGGACAGACAAAACTGATAAAGCATGCTAATACAAAACTTACCTCGTGTGGTATTATTTCTTGTAACAATAACACTGCGTGATTCCGATATCTTTCTAAAAACAGTTCTGTTAGTATGTGTTTTCTGCGACGTAACACGGATCGGTTACACACTACACAATTATTACTTCTATCCATATCAAATAAATTCCAAACAAACAGCAAAAAATCAGGTCCAGTAAACGTACGGAGGTAGTCGATAAAAACAATAGATAACAAGTAAGCGCACAGATCACAACGAAAGACAACGAAGGACTGCGATGATACGGTCGAAACAATGCGCCAGCGCAACGAGCGAGACGTGACCTAATGTGTGAGAGAGAGGGAGCGAACGTATACCTGCCGATTTGATCACGCGGGACGCACATGCACTCGCCAAAACTCTTAGTAGCTATTGAATAGAACGACAACTTATATTACTTAAATAAAGTATTAGATTTTTTTCATAAATATATTTTTGGTTCAAACTTTGTTCTCCCATGGATTCCAAATAAAGTAACCTTATACAATGTTAATTGAATTTATACTCTTTCATTTTATACCATTTTCATTCATGTCCGCGACCGGGTCGGATTCCGCCCAATGACCTTTGCTACATTCTCAAAGATTGGACATTTTGGGAGTTGGAAATTTTGAGAATTGGACATTTTGAGAATTGGACATTTTGAGAATTGGACATTTTGACCATTGGACATTTTGACAATTGGACATTTTGACAATTGGACATTATGACCATTGGACATTTTGACACCGTTGGACATTTTGAGAATTGGCCATTTTGCCCCTGAACGCCAGTAAAGGCGCCGAACAGGGCAGATAATGAGGACGGTTTCGTAACGGTGCAAAGGAAGAAGCGCCGATCGCGAACAAACAAGAACCGCTGCGGCAAAGCTCCTACGGACCCCGAAGTGAGCTTGCGTGCCGCAAAGCCGAACACAACGGTGTACATCTCCCGCCTGCATTACACCACTAAGGCGGAGGACATCGTGGAGTACGTGCGCCAAAAGACGAGGTACACGCCGAGGGTGCAGATACTAGAGTCGCACCGGAACGTCAACTTCAAGGCGTTCATCGTGCATGTACCGAACTGTTATCTGCCCCTCGTCGTGGAAGAGGACTTTTGGGCGCAGGACGTGGTGTTCCGTCGCTTCCGCGGACAAGTTCCACACGACAGCGCAAATTCAACCAACCTAACATAGTCTCAGCCTTATTTATTAACACAAGTTTTTTACTTATATTAAAATACTCGTATGAATGTTTAGGTTAAGGTATTTTTCTATGGGCCTGTGTCGCCTGAAATAAATGGTATTATTATAACACCAAGGTACTCAATATGACGTATTTTGTTGATTGTTGAGCAGCCACAACTTATTACGATTTTTGTTATTGCAAGTATGAATTTTAACATTAAAATCTTCCTCTGGTTGTGTACGTTGGCAGACACTAAAGCAAATTTAACTTGTTTTTGTAATGTTCAATGTAAGCAAATTAATTGTTAACCACTTGGCGATTTTAGCCAAGCCTGTCTCAGTACTAAGTTGAACATTCTGCCATGTATCACCATTGAAGACTACAGCAGTATCATCCGCGTAAGAGAAGACTTGTGCGTTTGCAACATTTATGTTACAAAGTTCATTGACGTGATTAAGGAACAATGTAGGTCCCAATACGCTTCCTTGAACGGCGCCGTATGAAGTGTTTGCGTCCTCACTAGTATACTGACCCACTCTAACCCTCTGCTTCCTGTTTTCGAGATAATCCTTGAAAAGGCTAAGAGGCACTCCACGAACCCCGATACATTCCAGCTTTCTTACCAGGATTGGGACAGAGACAGTGTCAAAGGCTTTTTTTAGATCTAAGAATGCAGTTATACATTTTTTACCTTTGTCAAGCCGTTCGGTTATATGAGTTCTTAGTGCAGTAACTGCATCTTCAGTGGAAATCCCTCGATGAAAGCCAAATTGTGACTCAGATAGTATGTTAAAATCTTTTAAGTATGTCAAAAGCCTTATATAGATACGTTTTCTATTATTTTTTATATAGAGCGTAATACAGATATGGGCCTCACGTTGGAGAGATCGTATCTGTCCCAACAGTAATCAGTTCTAATATGAAGGACACGTAAACATAAATTATAATTACGTATTACACAATTACGAAATGGAAGCAAAACAAAACAAAATCGATAAAATTACGAAAATGTTCGTTCGAATTTCAAAAATGCAGATCCGCACCGCAAACAAGGTTAAATGTTCTATTTTAAAACTTTTCGTCAGAACGCCTCGAGGGAATGTATAGAATTATTATTACCAATTAAACGAAGTCTTCAACAAGATACGACACAGCTTAGATGTAGCATAAATTTGAAAATTTACATACATTTATTTCAATTTTGCCAATGTATTTGGATAAATGACTAAACAAGTTATTGTGTTTGCGTAAAGATCATTTTCACCTAAAGCAGTAATAAATATTGGTGACTTTGAAGGCGCACTCAGTTCAGACGGTGATTGCTTTTACGAATTTTGCCGATGCTATGTGTCCTTCACCACACGAATCCATCACGAACACGAACACATCCTCCACCATTCTGCCTCATTTAAAAAAAAGTAATAAGGTTCTTACCGAGCAGGTATAGTAGAAGAAGTAGTAGAGCCACATAAGTGCTCTCATCAATATCACAAAGATAGAACCCAAAACCTTGACCTTAAAATGAAAAAATAACAGAATTAAGAGATGTGGCTTTTCTTAGACATATTATTATTTCCTTTATATCATTTATATACATATAATTTACATTTTTAAATATTTTTATAAAAACAAAAGGGAATACAAAAACATTTAAAAATATAAAAAATAGTAGCCCACCGGTATCGGGAACAGGGTCCAAGCTACCGGTGGTCAGGGCTCCTGAGAGAGGAATCTCCTAACGATACGCGCCGTGTCTAGAAGTACCGCTTTCTGGATCAAGCCCTTGATCCAGCTGCCTAACGAGAGCCTCCTTAGGTGTTGGTCGAGGCTCTTGGCTATTATGCCATTGGCCGTCACGACTATCGGCACAATGACTGCTGTATCAACTTCCCACATGTCGACAACCTCGCGAGCCAGGTCGAGATACTTCATTATTATTAACGTTTCAATTTAAACTAACAACTTATAATATCTTTGTATTCTTATTGTTTATTAATCTCACAATATTTTGGTCTCTAACTCTCAATCACATTTCAGTCAGACTTAACTTTACTTTTAGAATCGTCTAGCTCCTTGATAATGTAGTTCCCCCTTTTGATTAAATCTGGCATCTCTTTTTTTTTTTACTACATATTCCCAGCTATATATCTGTTCATCTATTATAGCTGGCCATCTCCATAATTTTAGTCCCTGCTTCATACACCGCACCAAAGAACAGAAAAAACAGTAGAAGTCGCAAGTAGGCGGGGCGCGCGTACCCCGAGCTTTGCGGAGATCCGCAATGTCTGCTTCCGCGCCTACACCACGCAAATCAGTCTCGTTACAACCGTCTCGGTGAAAAGAACTTGAAAAAAATATACAATAATGCCCTATTGTGCTGTTTTAGAATGTAAACACGATAACAGAACCAAAAATATATCAAATAGTGATATGTCATACCATCAGTAAGTCTTAATTGATTTTATTTCGATTAAAAATTGAAAAATAATATTTTATTAAACAAGACAAGTAAAACTGGACTTTATCTTGTTAATTTTAAGGTCTACTTTCTTTTAAACTCAAACATATTCTTCGCGAAGATTCCAACTACGCACATGTCACAGTCAGCTACTCAATTAGAGATTACCGTTATCGATAATGAGCTATCGATATTTTAAAGGGGACGTGCTAAGATAGCCCGCGAAATTCAAATTTCCTTACGTTTTTTGCAATTTGTAAGTCAGTGTCGGGTTGTATGTTGATTAAAATATGATTCGAGACCGTAACAAATATGGCTTCAGAGAATTATAATCATTAGAATCAGCAACAAACAGAATAACAATTCTTATGCTAGAATAATCCTAGTGTCATGATTTCATGAAATAGTCATTCAATAATTATAGGATTTTATGAACGTAGAGGGAATTCTTTTGTATTGGTGATTTTTTTATTATAATTCTATAAATTAATATTTGATACGGCCGCGAATCACATTTATATCAACATCATATTGAGATCGGCTGGCGTAAAAAAGTGATTTTGCCAAAAGTGACACATAAAAGGTCTTTAAAGTCTTAACGACGACATGAATCCTTTTCAACCCGCTTTCAAAATCTACAATATACTTATACAATAATCATTTTTCAGTTAGTCGAAACTTAAGTTAGTAATAACCTAAGTTTCGACAAAGTGAAAAATAAATAGCTACAGTACAACTATTTTCTAAATGTTCCTCGGCAAACTTCATGTTTCGTCAGTCGTTGGATTTCTATCAGTTGCCTTTGCACTTGGTGCAGACCAGACACTCTCAATCGACGATAGTAGTAATTTTCAAATTCAGATCAGTAGTTTAACATAACAATTCTTAATTATACTTTCTGTAAATCGTATGTATTAGAATAAAATATTAACACTTGATTTCGAACATAATAATATTTATCGACTCTAGCTGTTGACTGTATTTTGTTTGAAAATAAAACGAAATGTCGATAAATAAGTCAACGACAGTGGTACATCCCTAGAGGAGGACGAATAGTAATGACCTCGTTACGCAAATATGAATCTTATCTGTAACGAAATACAGATTTTAATTGAATGTATTTAATATAGTGACATCTAGCGGCGGGTAGCGTAACTTGCTCATTAAACTATTTCAGTGTGCGCTTTAAACGGAAAAAGTATTAAATACGTACAAAGAGTGGACAATAAACAACTCTATTGTCTATAAATTATGGTTTATTTTCAAATAAGCGACGACTGACATTATTTCCTACTTTCATTCAATGTTAAACTACCAATCACACCAAAGATTTCTTAGTGTTACGAAATACAATTAACTTGTATTTGTGTGAGTTGGGGTACGCTGGTTCCGATACTAATGAAGCGCTATACTACTTCTACTGTTTTTTCTGTTCTGTGCACCGCACCATTACACCCTCATCAAAAACAGAAGTAACTTGTCCTGGATACCTTTTGTTTTACATCTAAGTTGTGTCGTACTGTACTAAAATATAGATAAATTAGCAAACTTGTACTTCATACAATGTCTTTGGATGTTATACTTAGTTACCTACTTATAAGAAAATTATAACGAGTCTTTTACTTGTTGAAAGTGAACAGTTCTAGTCTAGGTAATGTTGATTGAAGCCCTTGTGTACAAAATATTAGATTTCATGGATATCCCAGACCTAACGTTTCTTGATGAAATGTTATCCTTAACATTGACTAGTGAAATAAAATTGCGAATGTTTTTTAGATTCGGTTGAGGTCTGTCGAGAAATTATTGAATACTGTTTTGTTTCTTTCAAAAAAATAAAGGAATGTTTCCTAATCTATCAGGATTTAAAGTGATTTCCCGTCAGGGCCCATTGACTTTTTCCAGTCTGTATAATATTCATGTGTATAGAAAATATATAAATAATATGGTATATTTGATGATTTTACATAATAATTAAAATGTCAAGTTTTATGGTTTTATCACAAGGCTTAGCAGAGCGAGCGATCTTTATTCCAAGCTTTTTTATCTTCTAAATAATCTGAAATTGTTTAGTACCCTTTTTTACAAACTCTGGTTTTAATACAGCTTTTAAATCGTTCAATGGATAAGTTTCTAATGCCAATGGGAAGGTTGTTGTAAAAACGTATGTTATTGACCCATGAACGAGTTGCCTTCTCCGTGGAGACGAGTGTACGTTGAGTGTATGGTGACGTTGTGTTTATTCCTGGTTTTTAAACTATGAATATCGTCTGATATTCATAGTTTATGTATATACCAACTCAAACTCAAAGCATTTATTTCAAATAAACCAATTACAGGCACTTTTGAATTGTCAAGGGGTCGGTCAGACAGAAATATGAAGCTACTTGCCCATTCCAACGCGTAGTAGGTTCCTATGGAGAAGAACGGGCAAGAAACTCCACGGACACTCTTCCAACCAATATTCATACCAATTTTCTTAAAATTACAATACAATGTTGCCGATTCTCTTGTCACAAATGCCTCTAAACTAGACAAAAAATCACTAAAATTAAGTTTAATCCTGTCAAACGACGATTTCCCATTCTGAAATAGACTAAAGTGACACAACTTAACTATATTTTAGTTTGACAACACTAAGATAGTACTGAGTTTATAGTTTAGTGAAAATGGCAGTTTTGCTATTCTGAATTTGATATTTTTCACCTAAAATTTTGATTGTAAAATACCAAACCAGACTAATTCTGTCAATTTTTTATCGCGATTAAAAAGGTGTGAGCTAAAATAAGTTGTCATGAACTAAAATTCACACCAACATCTCGACTTCACGTGCAAAAACAGTACTGTATTTATTTTTTCTTTTATCTCGAAAATGGTGCGTCCTGTCGCAAAAATAATGTAAATTTCGACCCCCTTTATGGAACCCATAAACCCGTAAACCTGAACATGTAGGTAATATTTTTTCATGTTTTCCATACAAAAAGTTAAAAATTCCATATAAAACACGTCGAGGCGGCACCCCCTGCGCGCCTCCGGCTCTAAAAATTGCAGAATAGCTCTAAGATTCTCATAGCCGTAAGGAAGGAATTTTAGTGATAGTTTAGTTAGTTTAGTTCGGTGTACAAAAGAATGCCGATTCTTTTGGTGCCGACCAATAATAGGTTTTTAAATATATATAAGGTCCCATTAAAATAGGTGGACAAAATTTTACAAATTATTCAGACCACCAAAATAAGGACAATGATAAAAAATATATAAGAAAAACGCATTAGATACTTACAAGAAAAATAAATCTGCTAACGAAAATACACTAAAAATGTTGGTTACCCAATGGCATTTATTATTTTACGTCAAAATAAAATCACTTTAATCAGTGATTTTTTTGCTTGGATATCTTTGGTTAGACGTACTGAACGCTGTGTTAAAATTTGTCCATCTATTTTAATGGGACCTTGTATTGTGAGGCTAAAGTCAGAATATATCCAATATAAACAAAACAGCTGCTCCATACATTTTGACCGCGTAGGTATTGCATTTTTCTATGAAACAGCTGTTTTTTTTTTTACCGACGAAAAATTTCAACGCAGTGGGGTTCAGAATCATGAACTGAATCCATGGTAGCTTCGCGTCGATGTCCGTGCCACCCTGTATTGAATTTTTCGTGATGGAAATCTCTTAGACCTTTTTTTTTTTTTTTTTTTTTTTTTTTTGGGTGAAACCCACCCGTGTTCCTTCCGTTGCCTGTGTGCCGGGGCCGCGATAAAATCTAAATCTAAATCTCTTAGACCTAAGGTGTAAATGGCTCGAACAGCCCTTTTCTGTAGAATTCTGGACCCCCAGTCCAGAATCATGTAGGTACTGAATCTATGATAACAATTTGCGCGGCGATGTCCCCCCTACCGCCCGGTATAACTGACCATTCTACATTTTAGTAAAAAAATATAAATTTTCTCGACAGGTGATGTTAAGTAAAGCAAAAAATTTAATTATGAAAGAAAACTTGAAAATTATCGAATTGTGGGATCGGACAAGCGTGTCATAATATGTGGCAGACGACAACTTCGACGTCAGCGTTTTGTGAGAAGTCAGAAACTTCTGAATATAGGGGAACTTCTAGATAGGAATTGGTTGGTATGTCAACTGTTCTAACTATAGAACCCTAGAGAGAGTAGCCAATCACGCTATAAAATTGCGAGCCGTACCACAAGGCTGGGACGTCCGGTGCAATAAGTACTTAAAACAAGGAGGGACGCATGCCTAAAAGGGGGGCTGTCAATTCGATATCCGAGTTCTGCTGTGATCACGTTTTGGATGGATGAAACGCTTTTTATCTTAGAGATCTCGATAAAGTTAAAAAGCGTGCTTCTCTGCGGGGTAATTGCATTACACACTTTCAACTGCGACATCATTCATCGCATCATTAACGTTGTCGAGCAAACGAATATTAATCACATGAAACAATGGATTAGGAACGGTTGTTTCCGTTTTGACAGATTTTCGTTTAGTCAGATTTTTGTTTCACCTTCAAAATCCTTCGGATTGTGAAAGTGTGTTAGGGTGCTGTTTATCATAACAAACGTTGCAGGCATTCAGATTCGGATCAAGCTCAACTTCACTATCACACCTCTTCGTCCTATGTTTTCATTCTGTATGAATCATGTTAGTTGCCATTTCCAATTGCCATATCCTTAAACTGCTGCCTGTAGTTGCTGCTGAACCACCGCTACAGGTTGAAAGTGGGTGGCTTTGAAGTTCATTGTGCTGTTGTGATGCTGAATAAAGTCAATAAATCGGTTTTAGGATATAACCCGGTGAGTGACCGGATACTAACTTTGAGAATCAACACAAAACCATGCCGCGTCAATGTAGTAGTAGTACGAGTATATGCCCCAATGTCTACCTCAACAGAATCTGATGCTGAGGTATTCTACAGCCGACGATACTCTAAAAAGTCTGGCGAAAAGAGATATCACAGTTCTGTTGGGAGACCTTAATGACAAGGTAGGGGACACCACGAGAGATGGCCACCTTTAGGTGGCCATCCTTTAGGATTTAGTCGGCAAATATGGACTTGGCACCAGAAATGACAGGAGCGAGAAATGGCTCCAATTCTACGCGGAAAACTCGCTAACGATTATGAACACCTGCTTTAAAAACCACCCGAGAAGACTGTATACGTGGATAATGCCAGATGACCGAGCACGTAAACAAAGAGACTACATCGCTGTTGACAAGAGATGGAAAATGGTGCATAAGGTCCACTAACACGTATCCTAGAGCGGATGGCGGGAGCGACCACAAACTCTTAATGGCAGAGATGTGTCTCAAACTAAAAAGAGAGCCACAGCAAGGCAGTTGATGCTCCGAGAAAGATATGAATAACGGAAGAAACAAGGAAGGCCATCAAAGAACGAAAGGAGTACCTTTCGTTTTCTGATGGCATTCTATGTTTCTTCTTGAGTCAACATTGCCTTTGAGCAGTAGCTGAAAGGCAATGTTGACTCTGCGCTTGCGGACAACCGGGAAATACCGGCAAAGATTCAACGTCTGTGCCACAGGGACTATAATGACTAGCTAAATTCAGTTTGTCAGGACATAGAAAACCATGCGCAAAAATTCCAGACCAGGGATCTCTTTCAGAAAATTAAGAGTATCACTCGAGAATTCAAGCCGAGAACATGGGCCATAGAAAATGAGGAGGGAAGATTTTTGACCGACATAGATCAAGTTACAGAAAGATGGAAATCATACTGAGAAAGCCTATATACCGACTCTGAAGCTAGAGCTCCAAGTGCCTCGATTGTAGACAAGCAATTCATGGAATCCCACATCCTCGAATCTGAAATCCGAGGTGCACTGGACAACTAAAACTTTACGTAATCAACGGACGACTGCAACTGTACCTTCAGTGGCAGATACCCAGTGGACAGGCGGGTTTCGTGAAAGGCCGAGGCACAAAGGAACAGATTGTGAATGTGGGGCAAATAATTAAGAAAAGCCGAGGGTCCATTACCTGAGATATGCGGACGACACTACACTCTTTATATCTTCAGAAAAGGAGCTAGCTGGTCTGTTTCGCAGAGTAAAATACGAGAGTGAACTAGTTGGACTAACTATCAACAAGTCGAAGACAAAAGTCATGCTCATCGACAGAACCGGTCAACTCTCCAGAACGGGAGAACTCGGATCTATAATTTCTCAACGAGTTTATATACCTCGGATCGCTACTTACTTACCAGGGAGGAAGCGAAACAGAGATCAAGAGAAGGACTCAAATGGCCAAAGCTGCGATGAATAAGCTGACACGTATTTGGATTTGGCAGGACAGAAAGGTATCCAATGTCACCAAGATGAGACTGGTCCGGACTCTGGTTTTCTCGATATTCCTTTACGGCTCAGTTGTGATGCGATTCGGGTAATAGAACGGAAAAAGATAGAAGTTTTTGATATGTGTGTTGGCGAAGAATGCTCCGCGTACCACAAACCGCCAAGAGAACGGACAAATCTATTCTCGAACAACTACGCATAAAATATAGACTATCCACGATCTGTTACCAATGGATTCTCGGTTACTTTGGTCACAATGCCCGTTGGGAACCGGATAACTTTGAAAAGCTGGTGGTGATGGGCAAGGTAGATGGAAAGCAACCTCGCGGCCGGTCTCCTGACCACTGGTCAAACCAAGTAACCGCCTTCACTGGATTCTCTGTTGCGACCGCCCTGAGAGAAGCGGAAAACCGAACGAAGTAGAAAAACATCATCCACAAAACCAAGAAGGCATTTCAGGGACTCGTATCCCTGAAATGCCTTCTTGGCTTTCCTTTGCCTTCAGTAATTAAGTACGCGACCAAAAAGAGGCAAAGTTGATAGGTACACCAGTTATGTGTAAATTGCTACCGGAATTTCAAATAAGAAAAACCCCGAATCGAACTCAGTCTTGCAAGACCAACCAATGACCAAGGACCAACGAGGCGGTGGTGTAGGAAATATCTTTAATTTTATCTTTCACTGGATTTTTCTTCAAGAATATTTATAAGAGATTTTATGCAGAATTTTCTCTATGACCTGATATAAAACCACCAAAGAGGAATACGTACAGGAATACGTCAGAAAAACAAATGGTCACTTGAAGTAATAGTGTTCTGTGATCATGACTGACCTCTTCTTGAGTATTAATGTTCTGTGATGACTGATCATGACAATTTGATGGCATCTATGATAACCCTAACTGCGTGTAAAAATAACGTTAGTAGAAAATATCGTTTAACCGATCCATTGAGCAATCCTGTGCACTTGTATTGTCCAACGTGAGGGGGTCTTTACATAATATCCATATATCCAATAATTACCAAGCAGGTAATCCAATAATTATTTATCTCAAGATAGGTAGTGCAAATTCATATATCCACACTATCCACGTTAAGTCTGATCGCATAATGACCTTCATTTGAACTTGGTGAGTAGTTTATAGCTATATGTAGGTACCTAAGTATTATTATGTATTGTGACAATATTTGTTTACCTATCTAATAGCTAAATTCCTAATAGCTAGGAGGAGACTACAGGTACCTCGGTACTTAGCCAAACCAATTCTTGCAAATAAAAAAAAAAAGAATTTCTACTTGTAAGGTGAATTACCATAATTAGGTGCAAGGCAGCGACCCTAGTAGACTTATAGTTTTATGTATTTCTTTACTCATTATGTAGGACCTTCATATTTAGAAAGTAGGTACAGTCAGCATCAAAAGTTGTTGACCCCATTTAGATTTTCAAAATCGCTTTATAGTGAAGTGCTAATAGTGGATACGGTGTACAGCGATTTTGAAAATCTAAATTTGGTCATCAACTTTTCCATTAACTGACTGATGACAAAATGACTGTACCATTAATTTCTACACTGTCCAAGCACAAAAAAATCCAAAATGTTTATTAATTAAGTAAAATAATTATTTGCACTAATTCCATAAAACTGCTGAACAGGATATGATAGAGCGGAAATAGCCGTTCACGAAGAAAATTTCGCCGTATCATTTTATTAAAAAAAAAAAGATTAGATAGAGTTTTACTTTTAATAGGAATAGGTACATTACTAATAATGTGGCAATCACCTCTGATTAGCCAAAGCTAGTGTTGTTTATCAGAGCCGGTTGAGAAAGAGAAATACAATCGCGTGTAAACGACGCGCACTCAGTCATCTGCGCGGACGCCGTCGAGCACGTGCGCCGTGATACTATAAAAGTGTGACCAGTGTGAGCGAACATCGCGCCATGGACGTGGACCTACTAAACCATGATGGAGCCGTACGTATTTTATTTTAATGTTCGCACAATATTCTCTCTCTCCGTGATCGAATCAACCAAAATTAGCAAAAATACTTCTCTCATTATGTTTGAATGTAAGCGCGCGAAAACCGAAGGTGTTGTACTTGTTTGTATCATGTCTTCGCGAACAGTGAAGTGAACTTTATACTCGAGCTGTACGTGGTCGCGCGGTCGGTAGGGCAAGTCGCCAGTTGGCTGCGGCACTCGCGTCACCTCGGTCGCCACAATCCATGTATTTTCCGTCTACACGACGACCTACACAGGGTCAGCTGTCGATCGCGGTTATCTCTATATTTTTCCAGAGTTACAAGTAAATTTTGTCAAAATTTTTCATATTGAGAACGTACCATGGCATTTTAGTGTAGTAGAGCTATTTATAAAGTGCAGTGAAGGATTATTCAAATATTCTGATTTGATTTTATGATTCAGTCTTTGTTTAGGTAAGCTCTTAGTACACTATTTTTAAATTATGCTACTGTATAACACGCACGCACTTCCTAATTATGATAAACAGATAAAGAAAACTATTCAGTGATCAACAGCTGTTGATAGGCTATAATTCTCAAAGTCATTACTTTAGAATAAACTCCTGCCGTTTGCTCCGTATATTCTCAATGTAACTTTATATACGTCAAGAAACATGATAATACACGATATTTTCTGACATAAGACGTCCGAAGTTGATACACTCTCTCACACTCTAAACTCCCGCGCCGAACAAATAACCCGTTACACCGTTACTCGGTCGTCTGCCCAAATTTACATAGCCATGAGATGTTTTACATTTCTGATTTATCATACTACAAACGAAGAAGTCACTTCCAATCATTATCTTGCTGAACTTACTAGTTATTGTTAGTTTTCTACATGTTTCCTGAAATTCTTTCAAACTAATAAAATGCATTGAAATCGAATAAAAGTCGTCTACGTAATTATTTAGTTACAACAGTAGTTAGGTACCTACGTAATATCAAATCATAAGGTTATTTTCCTCGTTCTGTCTAAATAATGTGTTGCTTGATACATTTAGGTGTGCCTAATCATATCGCGTTGTGTGAAATTTGAGTCAGCACAGAGCACACGTAACAAGTCAAACCGGAACTTAGTGGTACAACGCCGTATAATGACATTATGTCAAATTAAGACTTCAGTTTTTTATTAATACTGTATCACGTAGGTAATTTCGCGCACATAGTTCACAGTACGATTACTTTACATTTCACATGTACGCACGCAGCCAAGCCTATATCACGCCATTCGCTGATAAGTGATAACCGCTCTCATTATCAACCTGTTATCAATTCAACATATCACCGAAGGGGTTATATTTATAAAAGTGGATTAACCGACATGTCTTAACTTTGCAAACCATGCTCAGCTAAAAGACATGCCAAAATATAATATTACCATCACACCAACGTATAAAAGAGGAAGTCAAAAATTCTAGCTAAAAATACATATTGTAATTTACCATTTATAAGTAGGTAAAGGACATAATGTATAAAACAATTCAAGGAGACGAGACGGTAGATATTTATCTTGCCTAACTTCACATAGGTACTACCTAATTTACGTATTATGACTTACATGAATGGTTATCTCTACAATAAATCTTACAATTTTAAGATTTTTATAAACCTTTATTTTTCTTTCGATATTGCATGCATTACAAATACTTAAATATTGAGAAAAAGTTGTATAATACGTACAGTAACAAAAATGGCTTGATTCCGCAGCATTAGATTTGATACCAACTGTGATACTTATTTCTTATGTAATTTGTTTAGTGATACCTACTGATAAATAACGTAAGATAGCGGTGACCCCGCGTTCACGTCCGCCAATTATTTACTCAATATAAACTTTCTTTGCAATAAATAACACGCATTTACTTCATTTACGTATACGTAATTTATTGCGTTTTACAATCATAAAATATTGTACTTAAACAGGAGAAAATGTTTCGTGACAAACTTATGTACTTAGTAGAATGGTCTTACATAATTACGTAGTTATAGATACCTTGCAGTGGTACTTACCTAGCAGTGGTGGCCCAGTGGTAACGGGCCCGACTTACGAGTTGTAGGTCGTGGGTTCGATCCCAGGCAGGCGCTTTACTTTGTGTTAATAATTTCATCACCACTGCTCTCAAAAAGGTGAAGGAAAACATCGTGATTAAACCGGCATGCCCTAGAACCTAAAATTCGATGACATGTGACATCTACCAACCCGCATTGGACCCGCGTGGTAGATTACAGCGCACTCCCTCTCGAAGAGAGGAGACCCGACCTGAACATTATAGGTAGGCTGATTATGTAAGATACCTTGCTTAATCAAATCTATTTTAAATAATATGTCTAGTCAGTAAATACTTACCTACTTATATTACTCGTAAATTCCCTAGTGATTAGATAATGAGTTTTTTAGAAACACGTTTTATTTTGCAGTTGCAGAACTTCCCTTTTAGGTACCTACATGTTCAACGACGGGCATCCTACTGTCATATACAGAAAAGAAAACTCATGGTCTAGGCTGTTTATAATTAGATAGATAGGTACAAAAACAGAATTGTATTGCTTTTAAATTCCGTGTCGATGTTTTAAACAACCTCATACCTATTGTCACTTGCATAACGCATGGCGATGTATTCTTAAAACCCTGGACACGTGTCAGTTAGCTATTATTTGTAATCAACGGAAACGAAATGATGAGCAGAATGACATGGGCGCAACAAAATCATTTCCGCTTTCAAATAGGCACTAGTGGTAGCTGGGAATGACGATATTGATATAAAAATGTAAAACGAATGTTCAATTGTGTTGTGTATACTCGTAATTTAATTTAAAAAATCTAATCTTCATTACGAATAAATTAAGTAGGTATGTTGTAAAGGACATGTCTGATGCCTTTTTCGACATAGACATCACTTTTTACCTAAAATTCTGATAGAAAAACGAATACTAGCTATTAAGTATAGGTACCTACATAAGTACCTGTTTGCAACATACATAAATACCTACTTAATGAAGTAACAAAGTGTGTTGTCACTTTAAAAATTACAAATTTAATTAAATTACCTACTTTATAAACTTTTCTTGTGTGAGCTGCACCCTACTTGCGTAACACACGATCAATCATAATCTAAATCATTTTGAAGAATATTGCTAATCCATTGCCTCTTTTTTTTTATTGTCTGCTCAACAACGTAAATAACGCAATGAATATTGTTGCACTGTTCAAAATGAAACAGTTTGTGATTGACAGTGTGTTACGCTATAGGGTGCTAGACCCACTTGTGGCAAGTGCTATCTGAAATGGTGTATCTTCTCATCTCATTGCGCTTTTTAAGAACTTGTATGATTCGGGGCATGGTGGCGTCAAGATGGTCGCAACGAGGTCATCGGGGTTTAAGAGCGTTTATTCTGAAAGTGGGCAACGTCGCAAATAGATGTCAAATATTTCGCTGTTTTGATTAATTTGGCAATACTTATTACTATATGGAAATAAGAAATGTGGCTAACTCGCGAAATATATATATATATTATATTATTATAAGAATGAAAAATATATTATTATGTGGATATTGATTATGAAATTGAGTTTTAACAAGTGTAGTCGCCTTTTCGAAGAGAAATTGTTTGAACGATTTATTCGTGTGTCATCGTGTATTGTAATATCTGCGAATACCGCAAACATGGTGGGACATCTGAAGCAGGCGATTATTCTGAGAATTGTAAATATTATTCTTGTACTCTGTCTGCTAGTTAGTTTGCGGAAAACTTGTAAACAACTGCCCTGAAAAGTCTAAACCTCTACATTCCACGACATCATCGATTTTGCATTATTTTCTACCTTGACAAGATTGTAGCTATTTTAGGTATCTATAAGCTGTTTTCATTTTTTTTCTTATCTCTATTTACTAGATCCAGATGTTTCCTGTCTCATATTGTACATACATTTTACCTAACATTAGGTATATAGGTAGGCAAGTAGAAGTAAACACTTCAGCGCGAACCGGTATAAAAATAATCTACGAAAATTAAATACATTCTTTATTACCTATTGACAAAGTGAAAATGAATTTGTAATGCTTTTTGATAAAAAAAAATAACATAAGTGGGGAAATGTGGGTGTACGCACGCACGGCTACTTATCAAGCTATAAATGTCCAGTATAAGCTGACCTCTCATTGTATGGCAATCCTATCCAATGCGAGATTAACTTATACTGGAAATGTACAGCTTAAATATGTAGCCGTGTGTACTATATCTATAGGAACACCACTATCTAACCCTTCTTTTTTTTATCGTGCCTCATACAATAGGTACTTTCTTCTTTGAACAAAAGATAGCACTGTCAATGCAGATGCAGTGATAGCCTAGTGGTATGACCGTCGGACTGCCAAGTCATACGTCTCGAGTTCGAACCCAAGGCACGCACCTCTGACATTTCGGATTCATGTGCGTATTGTATAATTATCACTTGCTTCAAAACCGGTGAAGGAAAACATCGTGAGGAAACCGGCATGCCTGAGAGATATTACTCGACGGCATGTGAAGCCAAGTCAGAGGCCTATGGGCGGCTTTAAAACTCTGACACCAGGTTAGGCACTAATCACACGAAAAGAAGAAGCACTGTCAATGTGTCTTCCACAAATAAAAACCACAATCATCTCTGGCCACGAGTTTTCACGACAGTTTCAGACAAAGGTGGCAAGAGTTACTTTTGGCACCTGTTTTAAATTGCCGTTTAAATTCGTTGTTGTTTGTAATCGATTTTTGTAAATAGGTAGATAGAGAGCGCTTAGCGTAAACAGTTCGGTAATTTAAATGAAACTAAGCCTTTTCAATAATGTCTCATTAGATTAATTGATTCGTGATAAATGTGTCATTATTCGGTGTCGTCAGAGTGTGGCTGGCGGGGTCAGTGTGCTAGGTGAAGTGTGAAATGTACCTATAATGTATGGGTTTCGGAGTTTTCACCCACAGTGCCGCCATTTCTTCACACAGACGTGGAGGCGCTAATGATTCACTAATCACTCGTGTTCGTTGCTTCATGCCGATCATTGCACGCCTGTGATTCACCTGCTACTGATTTGATTTGATAAAACCATTTTTTAATTAGTTCACGATTTATAAATAGAATCTGATAAACTATTCATGTCTGCTTAGTGTAAATTCAACCATATTTGTAAAAATTTAAAAAATGTCGCACTGTATTTTAAAACTTACGTACGAAAAGTTTACTTAAAAATATTTTTTTAACTTAAATGAAATGGCGGATTTAGGTAACGATTTAGAGAAAAATAATATTTAATAAAAAATAAATAATATTTCTTAGTGCAGAATACATCGCATTGTGCGCTTGTAGGTACAACAACGGTACAATTAATTACGATCGTAATACTTATTTCTGATTCATTCTTAATTTGCACATGATACCTTTTTCTTTTAAATACTACTTACTTCCTATTAAAATGCACCTCGTGTAATAAAAAGACAACCTACAAACATATATTGCTTTCGGGAGAATCTATAGAATAACAAAGAAATAATAATTGTTTAATATGGTAGCTACCATAGATCAATGACACTTCGAATAGCTATAGTAACTACGGATGACCTTCGCATTGAATTTGTATCAAAATTTATAATCAACGAGGCAGCATTGTTGTAGTGGGATTAGTTTTTAGACGTTAGTAGGATGTTCCCAGTTATACAACGCAGAAGCAGTGGGGCATCCGCGTAGACGCAGCGTAGCAGCGGTTTTGATACAGCGTAGCAACCGCGTTGACGTAGAGTAGCCGCAGCAACCGCGGCCATCCAACGTAGCAACCGAGTAGGGGCAGCATAGCGATTGTAGTCACGTAGATGCACCGTTGTAGCGGATTACTGACGGGGCGTAGCAAACGCGTAGAAGCCGCGTAGCTATAGCAGCCGCACTGATACGGCATAGCAACCGCGTAGCAGCTGTAGCCACGTTGGCGCAGCGTAATCACATCGTAGACGCGTAGATATCTACACGCTTTGTTGCTAAAAATAAACTTATTGAGGGCTGATTTTTCCAACGTCAGATATCTTTTATCCGGGAAATAAAATTGACGTCTGTAAGACGATTGTTGAAAAAAAAACGGTCTTAAGAACAACCTGGGATATAGATACCTGACGTTGGAAAATCAGCCATAAGAAAACAAAAAGTTATGATACTTATTTAAAATAATTTAATGTGTGCTGTTTCAAGCTTAAAAATATTGAATAAATTGGCATTTCTGCAATTATTAATCCGGTTTACATGATCGAATCCAATGAATGTTTGAACTAGCTCTACAACGTTGCGCGAGAATCGTCATTCTAAGAATTTGAATACAAATTATTATTAAGTACTCAATAAAAACACACTTTGTTCCGACATTCCACTTTCGGAATTTATGTATTTAACTTCCAAGACTATGAAAACAACAGTGACTTGGTGGAATATTGAGAAAAAATGAATAAAACAATGCGAATATTTATATTTAGCATTTTTAAGGTATTATCGGTGGTTACCTTTTTATCTAACTTCAGGATTAGTTTTACATCATCCTTCATAATAAAAACATATCTGCATATTATTATTTATTATGTAAAACCACTAACTATTCATATCACTGTGCAGCCAGGTGAGCCGAGTACGAATGATACCTAAAGGTAATAAATAAATCTTTCTCGATTAAATGGTTATGTTTTTTGTGATTATTAAGCGCCTGAGGTGTTTGATTATTTATCGTACGGATATTTATTAATTGCTATTTATTGCACGGGCTAATCCAGGTACCAATAAAACCACATAAAAAGATTATGAAGGAATTTAATAAAGAGTAAAATATACACCGTACCTCATAACACTTGTCCATTTAAAATAAAACAGTCAAAAAGAAAGTGTATTTAAAGACTTTATAAACTTCCGATTTCTACAAAATTACAACAACTTTCCTTCAAATTAGATCATGGTCGTTTATTAAATATATTTTGACGTGAGTTTAAACTAACTGCACTAAGTGTTTAGATACAGGGCCCAAATAACATTGCCAAATAACCAATAATTACTTTAATTTAATCAAGCTTCAAATACTTCTAAATCTCGTCTTACATATACATATTTAAGGAAACTTGCCATATCTTGATTTAATTCGTGCTAGTTAATGCTAAGTCATGAAATTGTTAGTAGCTACCTACCTAAGTTCTAAATTAATAACAACTTGCATAACTAAATTAAAATTATTCTAAAATTCGAACCGGTCACCTTTAAAGTTTTTGGCTTTTTGATATATACCTACCTGTGTTTAGTGTTATTAACTTCATAGCCGTCAAATTCGGTATTGCTAGGTTGTTTAATTTTGTGGTATAACATTATTAAGTTTGACTTTTATTAAACCTGACAAACGCACACACACACACAGGTAAACATAAGTTGGCTGCCAACAAATACCAATAGTGACGCTGATCGCCTGATCAACACTCAAAGAAGTTTTCGGATTTAGTTATTTACTTTTTGTTCAAGTTTTTTTATTTGGTCCTCTAGTCTAATCTCGGTATCTACATCTATTTTGTTAATAGTTGCATTTAAGAAACTAAAATAATAGTGGTTATGATTGGAAATTATTAATGAAAGTAATAACAGGCAGCGATTAATGCCAGTTTCCACGGTTATTGCGTTCGTCTGGACTCTGGACTCGCTAAATGAATATAATTTAGTTTACATACACCTTGAATAGTGCATTCCACGACCCTATAATTACACTCACCTTGTAGTCGTATAACTATACGCGTGTCTACGTAATTTATCTGGTAATAGTGTAATAAACCGATCAGATACTTACTACTTACTATACCTACGCATTCCAGACTGTTTTCTTAAGACTTAAATATATTTTTTAATTACGCGTGTCTGAAAAATAATGGCATTTCCGATAATGTGCTGAAAATTAAAAAGAAAGAAGTACATAGGTAATAAAAAAACTGTATTTAATAAAGGCTCGGTATTTGGGTTAACAAACTTGGGGCAGACATATTAACCAAAGTGTAATGAACCCTGCACTCAGCCGCCCCCTGTCGTGATTTAGCACTCCATATCCTTACGTTGACCTCCCGATTTATTAGAGCTATCGTGATCAGGGAGTTCATTCCCACAAGTTCTACTATATGACAGGTACTATGATTGATAAAGGTAACCCTAAAATTAGCCCTGAAACTAATTACTTCTTATATCACGCATGAATATAAGTATGTAGTGTTAAGGTAGGTATATTTTGTGTGTCTGTTTGGTAAAAATCTCCTTATTCATTCAGAACTAAAGAACCTACTTTGGAAAGTCTCGTCTCTTCTTTTCTTTTAATGGGTCACATTGAAATAATTAAAATTTATACGGTTACCAATAACATAAGTTCGAAAAATATTTTACCGAATTTCATTTCACCTAAAACTTTTCAACTATTTTGTTTCGTTTGTTTTTACTTCATCGAAGTCACATCTGCCACTGTATCAGTTAACGTATTTATCAATTAGATTTTTTTCGTTACTCCGACGTTTCATTTGGTCGAAAAACTTTTACCGAAGTTACACTTAGCCGAAATAACATTTTTTCGAAGTATAATGTTTCTGAACATTTATAATACCACGAGGTATGGATGGGTGAAGGAAGGATGTTTGCTTCAAGCATGCAGCATGCAAGCGCACAGCATGCAAGCAGGCATCCAGCATGCAAGCCAGCATGCAGCGTGCAAACAAGCATGCAACATGCACGCAGGTGTGCAACATGTAGCAAGCATTGTTTCTGTCACGGCTCCGGCGCTGCGGGGTTTGGGCGGCCCCACGCGAGCTTATCGTTGCAGATGGTTTTAACGCTCATCACCGCAGCTTCGGCTTGCTGCCGGCCAGCCTAAACCGCGGCGGCGGGCCTTCAAACCACCTGCTCCTCAGCTCGCGGGCCGCCCCATCCCGCCGCGCCTAAGCGGGCTTAAATTACACTCTAGGGGTAGGGCATACAAGACTACGTGGAGTCGGTTTTGCAGCGATTCGTTTCTGTCACTAAGTTTTGTAGCACAAAATATTGACTTTTTATGACCCTATTTTAATTTAATACCTATTGAAAAATATTGTTTCGGTGTGGTGAAAATATGGTAAATAAATCATTCGGCAAATGAAAAAAGTTCAAAAGAGGCTTCGGCCAATAGCAAAAAGTTATTTTGTAAATCGGCGAAATATAGTTCGGTAAAATAATACCTATGATACTTCGATGATCTAAAAATATGTCAAATAATACCCTATAGCAAAAAAGACGTCGGTAAAATGAAATTCGTACAAAAACATTTCGGAAATAGTGATCGGTTCCCAATTTATACCTATCTCTTTCTGTTACTGTATATAATTTATTTCGTTGTCGTGTGGTGAGTGATTAACATGTTTGGCAAATAAGTTGCGCACGCAGATTACCTATTACAGATGAGACGACAATACTTCGTTGTTTGTGTTGTATACCTTATCAAGTGGCATTAAGTACCATTGCACAATAAGATCTCATGACGTATGCAACAAATTGTAGATACACACTGTAATCTTACTATACGTACGTTACGTATATTGTTACTGTAATCCGGAAAATTGTTAACAGACGAGGAAAATGTACCGAATGAAGGTTGAAACATAAACTACCATGATTAGTCTACCGACCAGAACTCGATGCCTACTATTTATTTTATAATCTAAATTACTACCTTACTAATACGGTTACAGATAAAACCAAACTAGTTTTTGTAGGTCACGGAATACACTAAACTCAGTGTAGGTGTATATTTTTGACTGTTTTTCTACGCACTGTTTTGATGCCTCTGCTACCTCTCTGTTTTATTTAGTAGGACTAATATATGTTCCTATTTTCAGAATAACACGACAGTCATCGTGGAGAACGGCGAAGAAATTGTAAAAGTTAGTAAAATGCAAGTGCCCAATGGAATTAGTCCAGCGAAACATTTGAACGGTAAGTCATAGATTTGTTCATGCTATTTATTTTCACCATAGTTTCACTTTCATCAAGTATTTATTTATTTTTATTTAATTAACAAGTAACAATGGATTCAATATGTTAGTAACGATATTTCTTAACAACTATGTTAATAAACTTAACCTAATACTGCCATACACTCGTAGTTATGAGAATCCCCGCTAAAAGTTCAACACCGATGTGGAAAGCTTGCAGCAGCGATTCACACACAAACAGTCCAGTCTGCTCGCGATACACTGCAGTATAATGTTGTTAATTATGACTATTATTTGTGAAGTTAATGTTTGGACGCTTATTAAACCAATTTTCTTATAATTATATATCATTTAATTGTGAGTTGATAAACCTCCAGGGTCCAGAAAACCTTTACTCAAACTCCCGAAACCACCGAAAATCTGTTTCCGCAAGTTATTTCTTAAAATTGTAATACCTATGTTTTTTGTTCAAACAATTATTGTACAGTAATAGTCTGAAGTATGAATTTAATGATTTAAAATATCGCACAATTTATACTTTGGAGTGTTATAAAATGTTATAATAATATGTGATGACCCCCAGTAGTCGTGTCAGTAACACTTTAATATACTTATATGAATCGGTGGGGGACTAGATCCCTCCAATACCTAGTAGCTCTACACATGTAGGCGACTCTCCATTCTCCGTGGGAATAAAATATTAATAAAAAGGATTTGTTTACTTCTACAAATTTGACGCTATAACTTCGTGTTTGAGCATCAATTTTTCTTTCCATTCTTGCATAAGTAGGTAACTAAGCTGTTTTTTTTATGTAGGTACCAATTGACGTCATTCTGAAGATAAATTAGCTCGGATTTCATAACATATTTTGTCGCAATTTATAAAACATAGCAACAATTGTTATGCCGAAGACAAGGTAAACTTTAAACTACGATGCTTACGTCGTCACCAGAAATAAACAAGAAATACTAGATTTTTTAATGATGATTTTATACAGATGCAAACGATAACAATGGTGCGATCGCAACAATTACCTTTCAATGAACGGTTTCGCAACAAGTTTAATGTATGTTTGATAACGTTTGCCATTGTATGACAAAGTTACTTACGGCCGTATACTAGCGGTTAACATAACTAATAACATGAACTGTTATTGGGCACGTGTTCACCGAATACCTACTTGTTCTGTGATTGATGTTTACATAATATTGTGATGACCAAATTTCAGGGCCGGACCAGGTCGTACCTTCAGAAAGTTTCACTCATTCAGTACCCGGGGGTCATGTAAAGTTACACGTGCAGGCCCGAGGGCTTGCCGCGGAGCCCCCCATCTCAGTGCCCGGCCTTCTCACGCGGACGGTAGCAAGGTACCCCGACGCCACAGCGCTAGCAACAAAAAAAGAAGATGGTAGATGGCACAAAATCACTTACAAGTAAGTTTACAGATTATCTGCATGTCGTCCTCTTCATAAGCCCACTGAGATACCAAAAACTTTTTTGAAATCGTTGATTAATTTTCTGCCATGTACAAAATCGGCTGTCAAATAAGCCGATAATACCTTGATAAGAAAATCGTATAATAAAGATGCTTATTAATATTTATATAGGCACGTAATAAATATATCACTTAGCCGATTTAAATTGTCGACAACAGCAAATTTTATTAAAGAAGTAACCAAGCGTTTTTTATATTTTCTCACGTGCGCTAAAGTGAAGGCAATAGACAAGGTGCATCCCAAAATGGACACATTTTCTTTGAGTTGATGACAACATACTGATGTCCAATTGGCATAGTTACTACTTATTTAGTATATATCTTAGATTAGAGAGATACTTATCGATAAAAAAAATATCAACGTCATTAGAATTTATGACCTTATCATTGATTGGAAACTTGAAATTTCCCTTAGGTACTCTTCTTTATGATAGAGTCAACATTCTAAAACTCCACATTTCTTTACGTACCCTACTTTCGTGTATTTTTCAGACAATACCAGGAGCGCGTGCGCACAGTGGCGAGAGCTTTCATAAAGCTGGGCCTGGAGCGATACCACTCCGTCTGCATCCTTGGCTTCAACTCAGAACAATGGTTCGTTGCCGACCTAGCAGCTATACACGCCGGGTTAGTACAATTCTTTTACTATTTAGTGGTAAATTTAGTGGGAATTCCTAATTATCTATTTGTCTCAATCAACAAATATTTTTGCATACTAATAATTGTAGTTTCGTGAAGAAAAATTAAATACTAAACTTAAAAACATCTGCCTCGCCTGAATTCAAAGTTTTAAACAATAGCTGATTATTTCGTTCCCATAAAAAATGTTGGCTACTAAAGTGATACAATCTTTTCTGTTTTTGCCAAAATATATTTCTGACAATGCTTAAAAATCATCTAAAAACGATGTGATGACGTTTTTCTGTAACATGACTTGAGTAGTTGCCTGTTTAATTAACTAAATAAAAATAGCTCTTATATGATGCTGGCATCTTACAGTTTTCTTACATAGGTAGTTTAATTAACAAATGCACCTATTGTTTCACAAGTGTTTTACATTTCGAATGCATATGTTCGAACCTATGTACAAGGTACACAAACGTACTGGGTCAAAAGATTACTACAGTGCCATGCATAAATCAGCTATAGCATTTTTATAACTTTTACAACAAACTTAAGATAAGAATTCACTATGGCAGTTTATTTATTTATTACTTTATAATGTTATATAACCTATTATTTATCACTGAAGGCCAAATTCGTCATAGTCTCGGTCTTAAAATGATAATATATTATTAGAGATACGAAATAAACATTAAAATTATTCATTTTATGCTTCGTTGAAGGATCAACTTGCTAAAGAAAAATATATACCTAACCTATGCACATTTTTTTATTTTGTATTACCCAAAACCAAAAATTCGACTCGACCATTTATTGACAGCCCATATTATTATAACAACTTTGAACGAGAAATGTTTGTTATTCCGAGCTCTGTATGCTCGGAGATGCCTCCACCACATGACGAGTTGATGACAAATGGAATGCGAAAATTCTACAACTTTCAAATGTAATTCCCCAGTGGTTACGCGGCGGGTATCTACACTACAAACTCGGCGGATGCCTGCTACCACTGCCTGCTCTCATCTCGCGCCAACATCTGCGCCGTGCAAGACAAGAAGCAGCTGGATAAGATCCTGTCAGTCAGGCACAAGCTACCGCACCTAAAGGCACTCATACAGTGGGAAGGCAACGTCGACACCTCGGTGCCCGGCGTCTATAGTGTAAGTAGTGCTCATATGAAACAACTAACAACCCGTTATACCTTCATTGCTTGATAAAGCAGGGCTCTTATTCTCACGTAACTAGGGTTTATTTTGCTATTTAGTTACACATGTCGTATTTCTCCATATTAATTTGGACCAAACATCTTTGTTTTCAGTGGGACCAGGTTATGGAAATGGGAGCCAAGGAACCCAGTACGCAGCTCGACAGTATCCTTAAGACAATTGCTGTCAACGAATGCTGCACCTTAGTGTACACCGTAAGTTCTTATTTTTTACTTTGCTTTCATTATTACCAGCTGATGTATCGATCAGCACCAGGTCACCTTACTTTCAGTAAGCAGAATGTAGGTATTAAGCAGATGATTTCAACGGTTCAATAATATAGTAAAACCCCGGTTTCTCCATGTTATGTCATCATTAGGTACATTACCCTCAAAGGCCTGTGGTTTAAAATCACAAACATGGTTATGGCTCTTATTTGATCATAACTGAAGGAAACTGAATCGTAGAGAAATTACCTAATCATAGTTTTATCCCCACAAGTGGCCTATGTCGAACTCATTTCATTTATATGTGTTGGATTTTTGCTAATGATTCCTATTTCTCCTAAAGTCAGGGACGGTGGGTCCCCCGAAAGCTGTGATGTTGTCCCACGACAACCTGACGTGGGACGCCTTCTCCATCGGTGAGCGAGTGGCGGACCTGCAGCCGACACACGACCGCATCATCTCCTTCCTGCCACTCAGTCACGTTGCTGCACAGGTATGATAGAAAGTAGAAAAGAAATAGGCCCTCAAATGGTCACTTGTGAACGTAAACCCTAGTCGTTAAGCCTGTTGTACACGGTGGGATTTAATTTCCCGTGGCATACCATAAGCTGGCTATCCTCTTGCTAGCTAATCGCCTTTCCGTCATAAAATTACTTAATAGCTGTGACTATCCCCCATATGATGCACTGGATGTTACAGTCCTTTTAGTCAGCTATTTCGCAGGGTCTAGGGTCAAATCTATTTTATTTTATGACGGAGTGCTCTTGCCTCGATGGGACTGTACTAGGTACAGTTACATCGGCATATGTATTATAATATCTCGCTTGGCGAGGGGTAACTTCAAAACATTTTATGGTTGCATATCAATCATGCTAGTTCCATGCAAGCAAATTTGTACTGTGATAACCTTTAAGTCGACCTTATTGATCGTTAAAGGTTATCGAAGTAAAAATTAATTTACATAATGTAGTACAAATTACGTACCTACCTACTCCAGTGCAGCAATCTATTTATTGACCTACCATAAAATATTTGATAAACATGGTTTCAACTAGTGATTTGGGGACAAAATGCATCAGGGTTATTCAGATCTCAGTTAATCGTTACTTACGCCAAATGACATAGATCAATATTGAAACAGATTTCGCGAAATAGCTGACTTTGTTCTCGAGTTAATTGGCGAATCATTCGAGTTTATAATCAAGATGTACTTATTTCTTTTCCTTGTCAGGTGGTAGACATCTACACAACTCTATCAAATGCGATTCCTGTGTTCTTCGCACAACCGGACGCGCTCAAAGGCAGTCTAGTGGAGACGCTCAAGGAAGTCCGACCTACGAGGTAACGTGCACCGAATATTTAACGTGTTCTCACAGTTTTTCGAAGAACTGAAACGTGTTTAAAAAGACGCTTAACGAAGCCGAGAGGCACGTGTTGTTCCTATCATTGTGATCATTTTTTGCACAAATCCATGCGTAAACCGGTAACCTTGCTGGTTACGGAGACATTGAAGGTCAAAGTTAGAACTTTGGCCTTCTTTTCTTTATTTTGCGAAATCAAGTTTTAAATGTTATAAATTAACTAAATTAACATTGCGCGCTGCCGTAAACAGCAACTTTACACACAAATAATAAAAGTTGTTTCCCAGCAATAATTTCTGCTCAATGTTACTTAGTTTGATGTACAGAATGCGTAGACAACGGCTAGGTATGTGATGTGTCTTTTTACACCCTGTATAAAACCTATGTTCTGTCGGCTTTCAGTCTCATTTGATGCAGCTGAATATATATTTTACATGGAGCGACAGACTATCTAACCTCCACAACCCAGTTACTGGGTAATACGATACCCCTTGTTAAGACTGGTTGTCAGACTTTCGGCGACTACTGACGACCCGTAACGACTGTCAAAGACCCACGAATGACAGTCGGAGCTAACGGCTTAACATGCTTTCCGAGGTACGGAGGGGTCTCGGTATGTAAAGGTCACCCATCCACGGACCTACTGAGGCAAGCGTAGCTTAACTCGATCGACCCGTGCAACTGTTATTAGTTAGCCTCGAGCCCCTTTCACACACTGTAGGTAGCTACAAATCACAAACTTTATAAATATGACGGCATCGAGAGAAAAAGTTGGGGTCTTTCTAAAGGCCGATGTTTCATGTGAACGTCCGGGTACTGTAGGTATCTACAGAGGCATTACTTATGTGAAATGATTAGGTTAATTGATTCAGGAGGAGCTCGTGGCTAAGTAATAACAGCGGCACGGTTCGATCCATCAGGTTAAGCTACGCTTGCCTGGATTGGTCTGTGGATGGGTGACCATCTTTACATACCGAGACTCCTCCGTGCTTCGGAAAGCACGTTAAGCCGTTGGTCCCTGCTGTTATTCTTGGATCTTTGACAGACAGTCGTTACAGGTCGTCAGAAGCTCGAAAGTCTGACAACCAGTCTTACCAAGGGGTATCGTATTACCCTGTTACTGGGTTGTGGAGGTCAGATAGGCAGTCGCTCCATGTAAAATACGGTATTCAGCTGCATCCGGTTAGACTGGAAGCCGACCCCAACATAGTTGGGAAAAGGCTAGGCAGATTGATTAGGTTAATTGATTGGCTATCTGTTTCTGTTAATCCTACGTTTCTGCTGTGACACACCTGCAACTAGGTAGTTATGTAACTATGTGTAAAACATCTGATTCACGCACGATGTAATTAGTGTAACCTAGGTCATCGTTATCTGATCATGATCTGATATCATTATCAAATGTGCGTTATGAGTAGATCTGTAATGTATAGCGTACGTTTTCCTTAATAGATTATAAAATCCTTAAAAAATTATGAAAATTGATAAATCACAGCTAAGTCCGAGACAAATATCCATGCATTATAGAGGCATGAGGAACAGGGTGTAAAGTTCACTCATCCTCTATAGAAAATGGAGGATCCTCCTACTAGACGGGTGTCGTGTCTGATGGGCAACTGCCCGACGATTAATGTCGGGAAGTTATATATACAGGGTGTCAGGGATATCGACGCGAAGCCGGTTACCATGGATTCAGTACATGATTCTGAAATTTTTCGTCGGTTGTTTTTTTTTAAAACAGCTGCTCCATACATTTTGCCCGCGTAGGTATTGCACTTTTCTATGAAACAGCAGATATTGTTTTTTAATAACCGACGAAAAATTTCAACGCACGGGGGTTCAGAATCATGTACTGAATCCATGGTAGCCGGCTTCGCGTCGATGTCCCTGCCACCCTGTAGGTATATGTTTATCGCGCGGTAAACCATGTTTGCGCGATCCAGGATTTTGTGTGACGTCAGGTCTTTGATGAGTTGTTCGCATGTCGCGATGTAGATGCCGCCAAAGCATCTACCTGATTAGGGTTATAGATTTCTTTCTTTAAGTCTGCAATCAAAACGGTTTCCAACCATCATCCCTTATAATTTTCAGTGTTTTATGTAGATTTACGAAATCTAAGCATTTATCTTATTCCCGTACTTACATACATAGTTAACATAGTCATGTTTCTAAGCCTCATCATCATCCACACCCACTGCTAATCATAGGCCTCCCTTTTCTTGTGCTCAGCCTACTAAATATTTGTTCCAACAGGTTCTTGGGCGTCCCTCGTGTATGGGAGAAGATGTATGAGAAGATCATGGCGGTGGGCGCGTCCAGCGGCTACGTTAAGAAACAGATCGCTATGTGTGCGAAGGATAAAGGTCTTAAGTACCATCTTGCAAGGATCAACGGGTAAGACAACCATACGTACATATGGTCATAGCTTATACCTATTATAGAAGTGACTTCAAAAACCTAACACCTATGCCTGGAATGCTGGATTGCAACAGTACGTACATTGGCATTGTGGAGGGGTGTGCGAACAACTTGTTGATGAGATGTTGCATACTTCGTAAACGCAGGCTAAACTGTCTTTGCACACAAAAAAATCGCTACAAACAGCCTAGATGTTTCTATAGCATTTTTACTTTAAGTATAGAATTTGTCCTCAAGACTTCAGATTAACAATACTGACCTTCGAATTGACTTCCGGACATAGCGTAAGAGGTGACTCGGCGACTTTCAGTTAACTAGGTGTAATCACCTTTACTGATAACAATAAGTATTACCTACCGATTAGGTAGGTATATTATGCCATGTTTTACGAGTGGGTAATGAGGAAAACTACATGAAACAGGTATCCGGACGTAACCTTTGGACTGTGGAAACGTTTAGGTAAACGTTTTGACTAAAATGGTATGAATAAAAATGGGTGTGAAGAATACAGATCTTTGGTAATTTTGGTATCCAGGGTGACAAGAGACGTCACTTAAAAATTAGATGCTGGGCTTAATAGCCATATTAATACCAATGTTTTTCAATCAGTTCGCTATCGAGCAGCATGTACAGTCTGCCAATAGACTTCACCATTCCTGAATTGATCAAGTTTTGGTATGTAAGGTCAATGAACCCCGTAGCGTTTGGAGCATGCATCCCAATGTATTTAGCACCTAATTACTAGAATGAAATAAGCTTGAGTATTTTATTTTATTAGCATGTGTACGCATTAAATTTTTTCTTATAACTAGTTGTTTGTAAGTAATTTTTTTTTTTTCTATAAGTAGGTATGATCATTTCGCAGATGGTTTTGTCATAAAAGTCCGTCCATAAACAAAATTAGTTAACAGTACTACTTACCCTATAAACGTGCGATTTCAGAAGAAAAAAAAAATACACTCCGTCACGTTTATTGCCCGTGGTTCGACCGAGTAGTTCTACTAGTAGGACCAAACTAATTTTTTTTTCGGTGGTTCTATCAATCGGACCATGGGCAAAACAAGTTCTATCAATAGTACTAAGGGCAACTTTGTTTACCAGTGGTTCTATTAAAACTTAAGTGATTATTTAAGCTCTTTGCATGTAAACTTTATTCAGGAAAATCTTAACTTTGTGAGAAAATGTGTACTGCATATTCATTTCATTTAATTAAAGAACACAATAAGTCACTTTAGTTCAATCATTGTTTACCAACAGACCGACCGTGAATAACACTCTTATTACCTACGTAGGTAATGCACTTGGCATTGTTTGCGAACAAAACAAAGTACTTCAATCAATGATAAACATATGGTTCGTATTACACCTACCTAACCTACCTACTTATTAACGTAAATATAGCCCTGAATACAATACACGCAAAAAGTTAATTCACTTACATATTAATTTTCTGCAGCAAAGGTGACTCGAGTTCCTAAGTCGCAATTATCATTGGTACCTAAGAAGTACTTCGTAACAATACCTACGAGCTCCACGCGAGCGCATAGCTAGTAGTACCAGAACTTATTTACAGCAATATATTTCACCCTCCTCACGTGTTTTTTGCATTTTGTTCTATAATTCCCATCCATAGTAACATGATCAGAAGAAAAAAGCGTTTGACTTAGTTTGTTAATTTCGACGTATTTTTGACATGCACTTCATACACAGAGGCACCCAAGGCCCATTTACACGTAACAATTTAGTTGCACGCTAGATGCAATAGGTAGAAGCATTATTAAGGTTTCACCATTGCGTCAGAACACTGTTTAGATGCTACAACTTTTATGATTGCTTCGACTTATTGCGTTCACATGCAGTTACGTTACTTCGTGTAAATCAGCCATTTTGGAATTAAACCTATCTCAATTTTTTTCAAATCTGCAGGATTGACGGCTCATCGTTTGGCTACAAGTGTGCGAAGTCGTTGGTGTTCGACAAGGTGCACGGTTCACTGGGACTGGACCACTGCAAAACTTTCGTGACGTCAGCGGCGCCACTGTCTCCTGACGTCAAGAAGTTCTTCTTATCCCTCGACATGCCCATCGTTGACGCGTTCGGCATGAGCGAAGCTTCCGGAGCTCACACGCTCAGCATATACCCCAAGTGAGTAGTAACAATAACGAAGGAAGGAACCATGTAATGCTTAGTTCATCGTACTACTTAAACATGGAACTGTGAGGAATGCGATCCCATCTATACGAATAATAAAGCTGAAGAGTTTGTTTGTTTGTTTGAACGCACTAACCTCTGGAACTAACAGTCGGATAAAAAAAACTTTTTGCTTTTTATAGCCTTGAGGAAGGCTATTTAACATCACGCTAGGACCTTTATGATCCGAGCAAAAAGAAAAAAGGTCAGGTCAAGAAATTTCACGAGGACGAAGTCGCGGGCAGAACGTATATAAAAAGTAGACCTAGACTACTAAAGGATATAAAAAGACCCTGAACGATGCTGAGTCACAGATGTGCTTTCCGTCATCACTAGATTTCGGCTTGGTGGTGTGTCTTTTGGTACACCGTATTGTTTTGCATTACGTACCGCGCTAAAAGTGTTTTTGCTTGTCACCTTTAAGTCATTGTTTAGTGCCAATTTAACAAGTGTTTATGAAAGATTAAAAACAGAGAGCCTAATATGAGCAGGAAAAAAATACTTTCGTCATTGCGATGATTAATTATGTGATTGATTCCAAATAAATTTTATCAAGTATTTTCATGTCTTTCGGTATCTTATGATAACCATCATAGAGGCCTGAACAAATTATTTTTGTTATAACGATGAATAACTGTAACTGTGCCATACATCAAATATTTTCGCCAAACAAATGAGTCATGAAACACGCCAAACAATATAATCATTTCAGTTAATCATAAAGATTAACCAAAATTATTAAACGATTTCCCGAACCAAATGCACAAATAATATAATAACTTCCGAATTAGGTAGGTAAACGCACGCATTCTTCCAATGGAGGTACACAGAAACTATAGAACGCTCCTGCTACGATAATATTATGTCTCCTATAATATCCCAATTTATATTTAAATAAATTAAAAGCACAAAAAAGATGACATTTCTCCTTTCCCATCCACAGATTTTCTTTGGACTCAGCCGGTGCACTCCTTGATGGCACGGAAACTACGTTCGGAGGTTCAACCAGTCCCAACGGGCCAGGAGAGATTATGATGCGCGGGCGCCACGTGTTCATGGGCTATCTCAACGATGACGCTAAGTCAAAGGAAGCTATTGACGACGAGGGCTGGTTACACTCGGGAGACATCGGCAGAGTCGATAGCAACGGCCTACTGTATATTACTGGAAGAATAAAGGTACTGTTTATCGACCCCCTCGTTATGGAACAGGTTTTAAATTAAGCATTTATTGAGGGTATAATATAATTTTATAGGAAAACCTTTTGTTCAATACCTACTGAATTGATTTTATCCTCCTAAACAATTGAAAAGCGCTTATTCATGAAGGCGGCAATAGGGTAAATTACAATACTATTATTATCCTCTGTATGTACTTAATTTTAAATTATATCACCGTTCATTGCTCTACCTACTATTGTTTGAGTGCGTTCAGCTCAAGTATCGCAATCACTACTTCTAAGTACCTCGCCGCGTCTGTCTGTCTGAACGCGATAAACTCAAAAACTACCTAACGGGTTTTCATACAGTTTTCACCAATAGACGGAGTGATTCATGAGATAGGTTTAGATGTATAATTCATTAAATTCAAATCAAGATTAAGGTTTTGTGTAATTTGCCTGAAATATGACGATGATTGTTGAAGATGTCGGAAAATATCAAGCCGACTGGGAGCTTTACTGGCGTGCGCGTTACGGTAGTAGATACGTCTCCGTGGCATAATTTCTGACCTCCATGCGGGGCGAAGCCGCGGGCAAAAGCTAGTACTCAATATATTGATTTTATTCCACAATGATCGTAAGATCACGTGTGACATGGGCCATGGACATGGGTGTGTGTGACATGATCATTGTGGACCCTGTCAGGCACAGTAAAGTAGGACGGAGGAAGAGGGCTTTAATTTGTCAAATTAGTAGTTATCTTGCGAGTTCGTTTCTGTTACCTCCTCCTGGGATACGGTCTGACTGCCCTCATAGCTCATAGAGGTCTGCAGCTTAACACTCAATTGGTTTACGCACATTTCTAGCTGCACACATTTTTTTTTAAAGTCTTGTAACTTTCAATTTTTTTAATAATTGTTTTATTTCTCAGGAGCTAATAATCACTGCGGGCGGTGAGAACGTGGCTCCGGTGTTGATCGAGCAGGCGGTGCAGGCAGAGTTACTGCACATCGGCTATGCTGTGCTCATCGGCGACCGACGCAAGTTCCTCGCTGTACTTCTTACACTTAAGGTGATTAAATTATAACACTATTCCATAATAGAGAGCAACTTGGTTGCTCTTCTACGAAAGCAAGGATATTAGGTATTGCCATAAACCCTCAATTTACTAAGACGCCGTTGGTTTTAATAATCATATAGAACGAATACAGACTAAAACGACTGTGCCTGGGACCAACAGACCTAAATTCTACCTGTTTTTTAGAATACCCTCGGCTTGGGGTTTGGGTTTTGTTTCATATTACTCCGATCGAATATATTCGCCTTATACATTTTTGCCACAGTAGGTATCGAAGACAAATTTTCCCATTGTGTTTCAGGCTAAAGTGAACTCTGAGACTAGTGAAGCGCTCGACGATCTGGACAACGAGACAAGGAAATGGGTGGCCAGCCTCGGAAGCTCAGCTACCAAGATCAGTGAAATTGTCAGCACCAAGGATCCTGCAGTAAGTCTGACAACTGGTTAATTCAGTTCCATAAGAGATCTTTTAGGAAAACCTCCGTATCTAAACAGAATCAGTTTCAAATAAATGAGTGTTTATTTTCAGGTCCACAAAGCTATTGAAGCAGGTATAACCCGCGCCAACAAACAAGCAATTTCCAACGCGCAGAAAATCCAGAAATTCGCGATCCTTCCTGCAGACTTCTCAGTGCATTCTGGAGAATTAGGTACGCATTTTCGTTATCTAAAACCTATAACACAGCCAGTAATATATCACATGTGTAACAGCTAGAACCAAAAGCCTTCTGTGGCGTCTTTGCTGAAACCAACCCAGACCAAAGTTAGCAAGCAAAATAAGACCCACTCACAAGCACCAGTTGTGCTGGAACAACCTTCGGCTACTGTTGGTTTTTCATAATTTTATTTGCTTACAGGACCAACGTTGAAAATCAAGAGGAACGTAGTCTACGAAAAGTACAAAGACATCATAGAAGACTTTTATAAGGAGTAAAACATAAGCTTAGTGTTTAGGGCGAGGGACAACGTAATAATTATTGTTAACTTAATTTGTTATTGCTCAACTAGGGGCTAGTGCATCGGAATCAATGTGATTGATAGTACTTTACGCAAAGGTGTAAATAGGTTATATTTTTGTTACAAAAAATATATTTATAAAATATAACGGTGGTTTTAATAAAACACAAAATATATAATTAAGTTTTATTTTATTCCTAAATTAAGTACATATATTTCAATAAAATTGGAATGGACAATAAATGTGTAAAGGAAATAACAAGTTAACAAGAACGATTAAATACAAATAATTCAGGTAAATATTCTGTAATACTTTGAAACGATAAAGTTACATTATAATACTAACAATAAATTTTCTTAAATTCAATACATTAAAATCTATAATAATTGTCGATTTGATAACATTTTCCTATATTTCTTTCTTAAGAAATTGACAAAAGCCTTTTGTTTGGACAGTTAAGTACACAGGACCATAAAATATTTCGGAATGCATCACAGAATGTTTAGATTCATTTTATCTAATTGTTTTGATATGTGTCCTATAAATAAATAATTTGAATCACAATTTACGAGTATTTCTTGTACGGAATACAAGATAGTACAGGTTACTAAATAGTAATAATTACGTACAAAAACATCTATTTGCAAGCTGTTTTGTTTGAGATTAAAGCGAGCTGCGAGTAGTTAGCATTACAGCACATTAGCAGTGCGATGCAACGAAACAAGACGCGTATTATGGACAACAATCTAATATGAAACTTATTTTGTCAGACATAAGTTTTAAGGTTGTACGAACTGAGACGTTTAAGCACGAAGTTTATTTCGCAGTGCGAAAACTACATACGTTTTGTGACGTCGCATCGAGATGACAATGTTACCCTTAGCTAAAAAAACTTCTGCTCACTCAATAAAGGAAACACACCGTAACGTTAAGTACAAGTTCATTATCATAGAAATATTGTCACAATTACATTATAGTCATGATTTTTACCGTAATGGAATGCTAACAAAAGTAAAACCTTTTGACCGCATTATAAATTTCAATGGGACGGGACTAGCAATACAGAAACATCAATGAACGAAAAAAAAAAAACTGTATTTTATTTTTCCGAATGACATACATAAAGGCTCAGCGTATGCTGAGACGCAGGTGACGCAGGTCCACGCAGCGCAGAGCAGAGCAGTTTTTGAAATGCATGAACTTACTGAGAGCTGCGTATGCTGCGGCGTAGGCACGTGGGACGCAGACATGTCTGGTCTGCTCTGCGTCTCGTTGTAGAGCCGGCACAGATTTCTGAACAGTGAAGATTTCTTCGCAGAAATCTTCACTGTTCAGTCTTCACTTGTTTTTATGCTGAGACGCAGGTAACGCAGCACAGCCGTCTATTGTTTGTACTAGCTAAGATGCGAATGTGTCTGTGTAGCTGCGTCGCAGCATACGCTCGCGGCCTATGTCTGCCTCGCCTGCCTCGCCTGCCCTACCCTGCAAACTCTGTACTGTGCTGTGCTGCGTCACCTGCGTCTCAGCATACGCTTCACCTCACTCTGGTGTATGAAAATTGGTAGGTGATGACCACGGTCAGAAGGTTTCGAATAAAGAAACGTGATTAATTATTAAACTAATACATTAATAGATGACTCCATTTAATTTTTTTTTTATCTAATAAAATCGTTACTTTTAAAACTTTGTTTATCTGATAAACAAAGTTTTAAAGGTAACGATTTTATTAGATAAAAAAAAAATTGATGATAAACTTTATCATCAATATTTTTTATATTCTTAAAAGAATACTAGTCACAAAGATGAATTTTAGCACGTCAAGAGTAAAACTTAATAAATATATCGCTGTAAAATATAACACTAGCACTACTATTAATCTTATCGTTGGGGTTGCGGGTTTGTCTGAGAGGGATATCGCGGCCCCAGCACATAGGCAACGGAAGGAACACGGGTGGGTTTTAGTCAGTAAAAGTCTGACACTCCCTCTCGCTCTGCCCAGAGCGGGAGGAGTCATTTGATGATTTCCCACCCAAAAAAAAAAAAAAAAAAAAAAAAAAAAAAAAAAAAAAAAAAAAAAAAAAAAAAAAAGGGAGAGATGCAGACGGTTTGTTCTAGAGATAACTAGGTTTTTAGTTTTGTTATATTCAATAAATTTTTATTTCAATAACACTTAAAAACAAAATACTCGCTGCACGCGATATAAAAAGTGAGAGCGAGATAGCGCATATAGCTCTCCTTTCCACGTATTGGCTCCGTGTCTAGACAAAAATCGACAGTAATTTCAAATCAAGTCTTTCTATCATTTGTTTTTATAATTTTTTAAGATGCTCTTCAGCACCGTGGTGTCTACCCGAGTATAATAGTAGCGTTTACTTATAAAATAAAATAGCTATAGGGTTAAATCTCTCCCTACCGAAGTCTGGATGAATACAGGTTTTTAATGAGCAATACCTTGGGCACAAAAAAAAACAAATATGCGCAGAAGTTCAACCCCATAAAGACCGGTAATATCACACACGTCAGAGGCGCTGGGAGAAAAATGCAGCTTGATTGCTGTATCAATAATGCAGCCCATCAATATACACTAGCAAATTAACAACGCTTTGTAATGCTTCAAGACAACGCTACGAGGTTATTTTGGCGGCCAAAATCGGAAGTGACTTCGCCATCTTGTTTTGTCAATACAATTGCACGAATGTTTACCAACAGCGCCCTTCTGTCAACGTCACTCAGGCGCCAAAAGATCCTTGTAGCACTATTCTATATGAAAGTTACTTACCGCCACTTTCGGGATGACTTCTGCGCTTCCTCATATTGCGTGTGTAGTCTAAGGCTGGCTAGGAGGCGCGCTGTTCGGGAGCGGCGGCGGCGCGTCAGCGAGCGGCAGTGGCTTGGCCACACCGATACGTACTACACCGCGAGGTGCGCCTTTTAGAGCTGCTACTGCTTGTTCTAGGCTCGCGTCTTCCAGATTCTAGAAAGAAAGGAAAATTGTTTATTCTGCACAAATAAGACGCACACTGACGAGGAATGAGGAATGAAAAAGAAAATTTCGCGCGGAAAGTTTTGAGTATGAATGTGGATGGCTATAAGAGTGGGGGAAGACCGAAGAAACTATGGATAAACTGTGTGAAAGATGATATGGATAGAAAGGGGGTGACTACTGTGATGACTACTAATAGAGAAGTATGGAACAAAAAGGCTGGAATTGAATAAGAAATTGAATAAGGGCAGGAGAATGATCATGAAATAAGACGCACATTATAATTAACATAAAATACACACAGAAAAAGCCCATTCAATCTGCCTAGCCTTTTCCCAACTATGTTGGGGTCGGCTTCCAGTCTAACCGGATGCAGCTGAATACCAGTATTTTACATGGAGCGACTGTCTATCTGACCTCCACAACCCAGTAACTGGGTAATACGATACCCCATGGTAAGACTGGTGTCAGACTTTCGGGCTTCTGACGACTCGTAACGACTGTCAAAGATCCACGAATGACAGCCGGGACCAACGGCTTAACGTGCTTTCCGAGGCACGGAGGATTCTCGGTATGTAAAGATCACCCATCCACTGACCAATCCCGGCAAGCGTAGCTTAACCTGATGGATCGACCAGTGCGGCTGTTGTTACTTAGCCACGAGCTCCTCTATGCAGAGGTTACAGAGAGATTACAGAAAAAGCCCATTATGAATACGAAATGCAACAGGATTTTGTTACCAGAGCTTTAATTTTAACCGATAGCGAAGTGCTCTCATTTCTGCGAGTAGCTCAAAACTCCTGACTATGTCAAAGTTCCCTAAGCGCTGGAATTTAATAACTACAAGCTTTTGCCCCCGGCTTCGGCCACGTGGAGGTCGGAAATTATTTTCGGATATCACACGGGAACGTACTACCCGGAATGTCCTAAACGAGGACATGGTATATCTGTCTGCCAAATTTAATCCAAATCAGTTCAGCCGTTAATGTATGAAAAGTTAACAGACAGACAGAGTTACTTTAGCATTTATAATATTAGTATGGATTATTCCACGGTACATGTAATTACAGAATTTTCTTATGGAACTTAGTTCAGTAAATAGTAGTAGTTTTTCACTAACCTGATCATTGACAAACAGCAGTCGGTCGCCGGGTATGAGGCGGCCATCTTGCTGCGCCACGCCGCCCGGCACCAGCGAGCGGATCACCACCAGCGTGTGCGATGGACGCAGCGGGTCCTGGTAGTCCAGGATCGAGAAGCCGAGACCTCGCTCGCCTTTTACTAATTCTGTAGTATACAAATCAAACGTTTATTGTGTTGAATAACTAGGCATGTCAGACCACTAGTTTTTCCGATTTTTCTCTATGGAGTCGAGACGTGGATAATCCGAGCAAGAGAAAGGCAAAGATCGAATGCGTCTAGCATTCCAAATGTGGTGCTGGAGGCGGATGCTCCGAGTTCCATGGACAGCCAAACGCACAAATGTGTCTGTCCTTTCCCAACTCGTTATCAAGACCCGATTGTCTAGTTTGCCTATAGCGTATTTTGACTTATTTCGGCCACACAATGCGAATGGGAGATAGCAGCCTTGAAAAGCTAGTCATTGTTGTTCCGAAAGAGAGCACGAGACCGGTCGCCAACACGATGGTCCGACCAAGTACAGTCACGAGCACCAATATGTATACACTTAGCAACTTTAAAAAGTGATTTTCTCCTACTGTGGTGATTGTAATTTTATGTTGTTATGAACATAGTATTTTGGAACCCACACTAATATGAAATAGGTCTTATCTCAAAGTTGCAGTCGTTATTCCATGCGAAAATCGCTTTTGAATTTTGCTAAGTGGATACATATTGGTGCTCGTGACTGTACAAGAAGCTACGTCTTGAAGCAAATTTTTGCAGGTGTTGATAGCAACTTTGGACCGGAGTCGATGGAGTCAGATTGTCCGCTTAAAGGGGTTCAGTGACCACGATCCTCAGTAATGAAGGATCGATTGAAGAAGAAGAGAACTAGGCATGTTTTTGATGAAACTCGGTCTTTCGCTCTTTACACGGTTTGCACACTGTTGTTTACATACCGAGAATAGATCAAAAGTATATCTAAAAGCAACGCGTTTTTTGGCGGTATCATGATGTGCAAAGGGAACCAAAAGAAGCGAACTGTAACAACAGACTAGCAATCATAACTCTGGAGATCCAAAGCGGTACTACCGCCGCCATTCTGTTTTTCAATACATTTTCACAAATGTTTTCCAACAACGCCCCCTGTTAATGTAATTCAAGCTCCAACAAACCCTTGTAACACTGTAGACTTTATTTAAGATTCATACAACTTACCAATAATCTGTGGTTCAGACGACCACATAGCGAGGCCTGTTAGCGGCTCTAGACTGCGCGAACGTACTTTGCCGCCCGCAGATAGAGACCCGCCCTCCTCTGCGCCTGCGCCGGCCAGGCTTCCATCTGACTTCGCCTGCGACACGTTTGTATGTAAATTAAGTTATCATCACAAGAAAAAAATTGTGGTTAAAGATGCAATTCACAAGCGTGCCTCATTAGACTCTTATGGCATTGTTTTAAGGTGTAAATTTGAATGATTTCCACGCCTTCGTGAAATGCAAATCGGTGCAAAGTATATCGGATGTGGAAATTGTATTTTGCCATGTCGGCAGGAGCTATTAGGAAATGGGAAATATTTAATTGACCCTCTTAAAACTTATTGCACTTCTAATGATGTGCGGTTTCTTAAATTAATGAACCTATAAAAACTTTCTGGCCTTTTCTCACAGTTGCTTGCAGTAACTAAGCTAATTTACCCCGACCAAACGGGTTAGCTTAGAACTGTGACCAATCACGACAATACAAGTTGGTCGCAGGGCTAATTTGTAATTTCATTTATCAAATAACCTTTATTTTGACACCAAAATAAAGGTTATAAGATGTTGACAAAAAAAAGGTGCATTCATTATACTCGTATTAGAGTGTTCATTAATAATTTTAGGAAAGCAAAATGGGAATTATTTGAGGTTCGATTAAATACATCACTTCGGAAATTATCATGCCGTGTTGGATAAGCCGATCTGCAAAGTTGGTAGCAGAGCTCACTGTCGTGTACGTTGGACGGGCATTTGTATTGACATTCGTAAAGGCTCTATGTAGACAAATGGTGTGAAAGGAATATGATTGAAACGTGACAAATTTGTACGCATCATTAACTAAAGAATTCACTGAATAAATCATTATGTACATACATAACTTTGAAGCTTAAAATTTATCAGGACATTAATCACGTTTTTCGCATGGTATCTTTCATTCAATGTCAATGTACTCGTTTTGCGAATTTAATTATCATCAAACAGGTGATTTTCCACAATTGATCATGATTAGATATTTTTTACTTTACGTAATTATTATTAAATATTATTATATAACTTAAAAGAATTTAGTCATTCACATTGATGAATGATATTTTGTTATTATAATCGTAGCTCAGCCGTATCAAAGCCGTGTAGGCTTAACTTCGTAGATCGATCGGCCCGGAAGCTCGCAACTGCCTTGGTTTAGATTTGATATCGATTCCGACAAGTTTTTTGATTCCCCAGCTAATTAAAGACCCTGTATTGAAATTTTCGCACAATGTTCCATTATAACTGTTACTAGCGGCGCGCTGGCATCACACGGACGCTATTTACTGCTGTGGCAACCTGTCAAAACATCGAGATTTGTGTGCTATAGCTAACTTAAATAAAAACGTATTATATACATAAACCCGTCAAGTGTCTTTGCTAGTCGTCAATATGTTACACAATCCACCCTCATCTTTATTAAACTGAACTGTAAATCTCCACTAATATTATAAAGAGAAAAGATTTGTATTTTTGTTTGTAATGAATAAACTCGGAAACTACACGACCGATAAAAAAAAACACCAGTTGAATGCTTTATTATCCCTGAATAACATTGGCTATAATTTATAAAGATATAACGCGGGAGTAGCCGCTGGCGGAAGCTAGTTAATTACATATCCCGTACGATTGTAAAAAAAACTAAAAAAAATGTGTGCTGGGAAACATAGTAGAAGTGAAACTTCAACGGACAAGTGGAAAAACGAATCGCAACGGACAAGTTGCAAAACGAATCGCAACAAAATTTTTACTTGAAGTTTTACGGGCAGATTGTTAATGTACTTGTCCAATTTGAAAACCTGCCCGTAAAACCGTATATATACGGTACACCCACATAGCCATACACTCACACGCACGCACCCTTACGAGCACATACTCACACATGTGCACACCCTCATACGCAGAGAGCTGCTAAATAAAAGTTTTATTTTTTTCTTTAAACCCTCTGTTTACTTATTAGACTCCTTGTTAAATTACGACTTAGGGGAAGAGTGAGGCAGCATCGACACAGTATTACTGTAACTTACTGGGGCTGCCTCAATTTATGAATGACACAATGTTTAGGTTGAACTAATTATTTTAGTATTTTGAACTTCGATCAATAATGCACTAGATTCCCGGTAAGCGCTTCAAAAACGGAACGAAAAATAAGAGCACAGATTCGGTTGTGGTCTTATTTCAAATTAGTATGGTCCAATCATAGCCAACGTTAAGACGTCAAAATGCCGCAGTACGCGTTCAAAAAATTTGTAGATAACCACCGTAACACCATGATTTTGGAAGGAATATATTATTTTTCGGTAAGTTTATTATCAGTAATGTTTTTCATAAAATAAAAACAGAATTAAATAATAATACCAGCCTGTTACTGTCCCAGTGCAGGGCAAAGGCCTCTTCTCATACAGAGAAGGCACGAGCATTGATCACCACGCTTGCTCAAGACGGGTTGGCGATTTCAGACTTATATTAACTATAAGTCCAGGTTTCCTCACGGTGTTTTCTTTCACCGATGTCAGTAATGTTCAAGATAAACTCAGAAAAGTACATATGAATTGAAAAAATCACATTGGTACTTGCCCGGATTTGAACCCACAACCTCGTGCATGAGAGGCGAGGCCTTAACCACTGGACACGGCAAGTCAGAATTAAATAGTAAATATAAATCAATTAGCAATTATTATGATTGTTTGACCAATGTTTGTGACAACTACCAACTATTGTAACAAACATCGACTGTTCTGGAACAGGGAATGCATCAATCAAAAATCCGTTCCGTTTCGTAGTTTAGAAGAACAACGCAGTCACACGATTTTTTGCATTGAAGGCACCTACTTTCTATTTATAGAGGATAGATTTTTTATTTGATTTTTTATTTATTTATTATTTTTATTTTAATGTAGCTACTAAGAGCTACTAAGACACAGATATTAGGTATTTATTTATTTTAGTTTCTCTTTCACAACACACCACACACACTGATCTAAGTCACAACATTTAATTGATTTTGTGAGCTTTTTACTACTTACCTTTAATTTATTCTATTAATTTAATTTATTACAACGGACACACACTACCCTGTCTTTATTATTCTAGCGTATGGCACTCGTGGGTTGCAGCTGAAAATCAGCGTTAGGTGGTACACTTTGTGTTGCCATCTGACATTTATGCTGAGCTGAGGCCCTATTGGCAGTGGGCACGCCACAATTGCGGCGGTAAGGCCCCTCTTTGAGGAGTGGCTAGAGAGGCGCCACGGCGTCCTCACCTTCCGCCTGACGCAGGTCCTCACCGGACACGGTTGTTTCGGGAGGTTCCTGTTCAGGATAAAGCGGGAGGAAACGCCCGGGTGTTACCATTGTGTGGATCGCCCGGAGGACACGGTGGAGCATACGGTGGAGGTCTGCCCGGCTTGGGCGGGGCACCGCCGTGTCCTCACGGAGGCGATCGGCAGCGGCGATCTCTCGCGTCCGGCCCTGGTTCAGGCCATGGTCCGGAGCGAGAGTGCATGGGAAGCCGTCACTTCCTTCTGCGAAGCAGTAATGCTCGCGAAGGAGGAGGCGGAGCGCGCGAGGGAAATGCAAGATGCGCGCCCTCGCGCCCCTAGTCGCCGCAGGAGACGCCCCGGGCGTCGGGAGTCGCGAGCCGACTTCCGGCCACCGTAGGCGCGGGCTTGCGGACGGTGGGCAATGGGTAGCTCGCCGTCCGATTAGGACCAGGCCCGGGTCGACGGCGCGTTGTGTTCCACGCGCGCCTCAAAGAGATGTCAGCACCAACTGACGGGGTCCGTAAGGGCCAATGCCTGCCAGGATTGCGAGTTGGTCCGAAAGGGATATCGCGGCCCCGGCACACAGGCAACGGAAGGAACACGGGTGGGTTTTAGTCAGTAAAAGTCTGACACTCCCTCTCGCTCCGCCCAGAGCGGGAGGAGTCATTTGATGATTTCCCACCCAAAAAAAAAAAAAAAAAAAAAAAAAAAAAGAAGGCCCTATTGGCATTATAATCATTGTTTTTTGAATTTTTTTTTAGTTATAAGGTGTATTTTTCTGGTGTTTGCCAATAAACGCATTTTTCTTTCTTTCTTTCAATCAATATATCATTTATTCTCTCTTCACAATAAGTGGTCTTAAAAATAGTGCAAACTTAATACTGTAAAACTTTTCCCACCTTTGTGAGAGACTGGTGCCTGAGGTAGGTTTTAGAAATAAAATCTGAGTTATATGTCACCAGGACCCTCACTTCGGTAAGATATTTGTAGAAATGACCAGGAGATAATAATATCAGATAAAACGAAAAAGTACAAAGAACAAAGACATCTACTAAATTAAAAATAGTACAATGATCAGAGATAAACAGAAATATCCAAGTGTATTGATTAAAATGATATGTGTGCGTATGAGGTGTATGCATGACTGTGCGAATTGAGGATGATTGTTAGTGAGGGAGTAGATGTGTGATTGGCGAGTGTTCAGTTTAGTGTGACTGTGTTGCGAGATATGGGTGGGTAACAGCTATGAAGGGAAGTTAGGGCTTTGACCTTATTTGGGTACTATCAATAAGTTTTCGGTTTTTTGGTAATCAAGCGATTTGAGATATTTTTTTAAGGCTTTATTGCAACTAGATTTTGTTTTAGGATATATATTAAGTGATTTATTTATTTTGTTGTATAGGTGTTGTCCGAGAAAGCAGAAGAATTTGTGGGAAAGAGATGAATGCAATCGATAGGAAGCACATATTCTATCTCTGCGGCGACTACCAACGGGTAGGTTTGGGTCATACGGTAGCTGGGAGTGTTTTTTAAGAACCGTGCGCAATATGAAAGTTTGTCTTACCGTCAGAACATCCCACTTTTTATAAAGCTCTACTGTTGGGAAATCGTAGGGTAGGCCGGCACTAACCTTAAGAATAGCACGCTGCTCTCGTTCTAGTACCAATAGGTGGGTTTTTGCTGCACCACCCCAAGATGTGATGCAGTATTCAATTTGCGAGTGGCATAAAGCATAGTAAACCATAAGGATAGTCTTACGGTCAGCCACGTGCTTGAGATTTTTAAATATGTATATTAGTTTTCTAAGTCTAGTCACTAGGAGATCTATATGTATTTTAAATGTCAAATGTTGATCAATGTTTATACCAAGATATTTGATACTGTCAGCTCTTTCGAGGGAAGGGCATTGACAATCTGAGGCTGACTTGGCAGAACCACATGTATGTGCTGTAATGTTGAAATAGGGCGGTGGCAAGAGATTACTTCTGTGTGCAAATGCTATGTACTTAGTTTTAGAAACATTAAGCGTCAAGACGTTATTCTGGAGCCAATTACAAACAATGTTTAAACCCGATTGTGCAGCGTTAAAGGCCTCATCCCAACTATCACCAGTGAAAAATAAGGCGGTGTCATCAGCAAAAGAAATAATTTTACCGTTATGTAGAGAGAATTGGCAGAGGTTATTGATGTACACAAGAAAGATAGGGGGGGCTATTATGCTTCCCTGAGGAACACCATAATCAATAGGTAGCGTGTCACTCAGACTATTATTTACTTTAACCCGTTGTATTCTGCCAGTAAGGTAGTCCTCCAACAATTTAAACGGAATTCCTCTTACGCCGAGATGATTTAGTTTGCTTAAGAGATGCGGAACAGACACTGTATCAAATGCCTTCGCAAGGTCAAGGAACACTGTAATGCACTTTCTACCTTCATCGAGATTAGTAACAGTAGAGTGTAGCAGTTCGTTGACTGCATCATCAGTACTTCTATCGGCTCGAAAACCGAATTGTGCGGGAGATAGCAGTTGGTTAGTCTCGAGAAAATTTGTGGTTATCAAGCGTTCCAAGACCTTGGTAAGCGCTGGTAAAATGGAAATGGGGCGGTAATTATTTACACAGTCTTTTTTCCCGGCTTTATATATCGGTTTGATAAGTGCTGTTTTAAATGACTTGGGAAAGATCCCCGATGAGATAGCTAGGTTACATATATGTGTAACAAGAGGCGTGAGGAGATTTGCGTATCTCTTAATCATTTTACTGCTTATCAGATCAGCTCCTACCGCACAATTTTCTTTTAAATTATTAATTAGAAGGTGAATCTCGTCCTCGTCGGTTGGCAGAAATATGAGCGAATTTGAAGTGTTGGATGCGGTACAGTCGTGATCACGACCAGAAGCAATTGTATTTCGGGAAATCTTTTCAGCAAGATTAGCACCAACATTTGCAAAGAAGCTATTAATGCGATTAATGTCCCCATTAGGATCGACCGAAGATAGAAGAGATGATGAGTAGTCTGGTCTCATGTTCGAGCCACTAATACTCTTAATAACTTTCCATAGCTGTTTTTTATTGCCCTTGGCATTTTCGATCTCCTGTTTTTCGTACGTTCGTTTTGCTTTTTTTAATATACTGTTGCAGAAGTTTCTGTAGCGTCTGTAAATAATTTTAATATTATCATTCTCAGGGTTACGCTTAGACTTTTTATATAGATTATCCCGATTTCTAATACAACGAATTAGACCTTTAGTAATCCATGGTTTAGAGATCAACTGCCTTTTGGTTGTTTTAATTGTAGAAGTGTTGTGTTTAATGGCTGCTGATAATTGCGATACTAGTAGATCGGTAGCTACATTTACATCCTGACATTCTATAACAGGTTGAAAATTAGTGTTTTGCATCATGGTATCAAGTTGAACAAAGTCACCGGAACCCGAAATTTTATTCAAGTATTTTAAGCGCGATTTTGGTTTACAGCTAACAGCAAAACTCTCGTGGTCAGTGATAGACGTTTCAAAGACGAAACACGTTACGTCCATTTTATTACATTTCAGCATCATATGGTCAAGGGATGTGCGTCCATGTGTAGGCAACGTGTGACCCGGTAGCATACCATGGCTGGCTAACATGTTAAGATAGTCAAAAGCCCGTTTATCAGGACTGTTCGGAACAATATTAATATTGATATCACCACAGAAGATAATGTTTTTAAACGATTTGAGTTCAGTAAGAAGTGCATCGATTGATTCAATAAATGCTGTAGTGTTTGTTTGACTGGGTGGGCGATATATTCCTATGATGCAGGTTTCTGGACCTAGTTTTAATAAAAGACAATTGGCGTCAGCAATATTAGGTTCTTCACAAGTTACATGAAGGTTTTTATTATAGTATATGACAACTCCTTCATTTTGGGTATTGTTCGTGGAGGTCGAAGAGTAGTTATAGTTGTCGAGAGCGGGAATACATTTTGCAGAAGAAAGCCAGCATTCAGATAACACCAGAATGTCCCAGGGTATCTTAGAACGTTGCAGAAGGGTGGCGAAGTTTGACATGTTACAGGTTATGCTACGAATGTTCTGAGACAGGATATTAATAGTACGATTGGTGATACGAATATGATTTATTCCTTTGTCTATGTCACAGGCGATAGTTTTAGCTACTTTTATGGAATCCAGATCCAGGCTTATGGTTTCAAAATCTTGCATTAGGCGTCGATAGTTGGTTTAATGCTAACGCAGCCACGTTTAGTACGTGACCTATGAAACTGGATTTTAATAGAGACAAAACCTAAATCTGGAGGGACTGTAGCCAACATCTCTGATGTTTGACATACCGCCAGGAACAGACAACGCAATTGAGAACCCATTTCAAGGGATATTTCTCGCATAAGAAACGAATGTAGTGGTTTTGTGTAATGGATGTTGTGTGTTATAGTTGTTACTTGGGTTACTCTGCACGTTGAACAAACTTTTTCTAAAATAACATAAAATATAAAATAAAAATGGGCAAAAACTAGTAAAAATAAAAATTGTAAACAAATGCATGCTAAGAAAATGTAAACATAAAAACAACAACGTGCAACTAAATGTAGTCACATCGTAAACTTAATTAGTTCAGATTCTTCTTCAATACGAGTTGGGGTCGATCCCTCTTCTTTTTAATATAGATCTTTCCATATGAAGTCCAAGCTGCTACGAGCTTTTTAGCTTTTACGTTTTCACGAGCTAGGTAGAAAAGTTGTTTAGTTTTACCAGTTAAATAGTCCGATATGTATATCTGACGCGGTTCTCCGTGTAGTTTAATATGCTCCGTGTTTAACTGAGGTTCCTTACTTTCCCGTCTAGATTTATTAAAGGACTTGAGTTTAGCAATCAGTGATTCTTTCCTAAGTATTGAAGAGAAGTCCACAATAACAGCTTCTGGTTTGGAACGGAATATGTCCTTTATCTCGGATTGCTGGATGGGAGTCTCTGGATCCAATGTTAAGACAATTTGTTTTAAGTTTTGTATCTTCCTTAGATTCTTGCTCAAATTTAGGCAAGTTTCGTATTTCTATTGCTGACGAGCGAGCACTTTTTTCCACGTAGTCTAACCTTTTTTCTAAAGATGCTACTTTCTTCTTATATTCGGCATTTTCCTGTTCCAGATAGTTAATTTTTAAAAGTAGTTCCTCATGCTTTCCTGTTAAAGCCTCTACCGATTGCTTGATATCCTGGTTTTGGGTTATCATACTAGCGAGAGAGTTGTTTAGTAATTCAAACTTGCTTTCCTGTTGAGATAAGATTTGTGACAACATATTTTTTATTTCGGAAGGTTGTTCGTTTACCTCATCAAAAGTGCGCTTCTGGCGTTTAGTAATGTTAAAATAATTATCAACTGAGTCGGTGACGTGCGAAATGTTTAGCGCCGAATCCGAGTTGTAGTGAATTGTATCGTTTGGCGTGTTTAGTTGGGGCATAGGGCGCGGTGGAGAGCGTTGTACTGACATTTTAGCTCCTGGGCGCTTTCCTGACCAGATGCGCGCGCGAGCGTACCGTCGTGATCGTAATTTGCGTAGGCGCTCAGAAGGCGCAGCTTCGGGGGCTCAGCAGTGATCTCTATATCTTCAAACAATAAGATAAGCTTTACGTACCTGCAAGTACCAGGCAATCACGAAGAAGGCAAGTCAAAATATGTTTGGTGGTGGCGGGGCTCAACTGACGCTGGTCGTGATCGACCGATTGGTAGAATACTGCTTTCCGTCCAGAATAACTAGACCTCCGTGTGTCTTTTCCTTGTGTATATGTCTGTCGCACACAGGGCTTTACAATTAGTTGCGCACACGGAAAGGATAGAGTAAACTATGTTCTTTAATGAGTTTACGCGCGTAGGCGGGGTCAACAAATGATAGTAAGTAGGCGGGACTCACGCACACGCCGAGTTGTTGACGCGTATGAGGACTACGCTGGAGTCTTCGTATTCTTGTAGATATAAGGACTACGCTGGAGTCTTCGTATTCTTGTAGATATATGCACTCCTGGTATTTAGCACTTTATTTTTGCTGATTTTATTAAATATTAATAATAAAATGAAATATGGTCACTTAAAAGACGTCTGAACTGCTCAGAGATCCGAAGGGAAGGGGGGAAATGCATGGTGTAGTATTGTTATTTTATATTTTATTTCTGTTTGTAAATTTCCTAGCGACCCATTTCGCTGTGTAGAATGGGTATCTACTGTCGCGAAAGAAAGAGGAATAGAAATATATAAGCCTTATAAAAATTCGACAATTTGTTCGATTAATTTTAATAGATTGGACATAACTGGAAACACGCAAAGGCGTTGATTACAAAAAACAGTACAACAGTAACAATAAATATTTTTGAACTTATATAAAAATGACTTTTAATTTTCATGCGACATGACATTATATTTGTTTCTCCGACGACAGAAAGATTTAATTTTGCCATTGTAATTAAACTTTATGTTTGAGTGTCAAGGCTTATAATAAACTGAATTTGTTAGTATAAATTATTTCTTTCTGTATAATTAATACGTTGAAAGGTGGAACATGTGTCGCTTTTTTACAAGGGTTCTTTATGACTCTTTAAGAACAGTTACGCGGATTAGGTTACTAAATATACGTCATCTATTTTATTTTAGGTATAGTAATCTCTGATGTATAGAACAAACTCGCTTTTCGTGTCGGTCTATGTGACAGCTTAGGATTAGATCTTCTAAACTTTACAATGGTGATGATGCAGTTGCATCATTGTTTTTACACGGATTAGAATACTAAATATACGTCATCTATTGTATTTTATAATGCATTTCCGGAAAGTCACACCTGAGTCAATTGACTATTACAATACCTTGACGAGCGTGGCAGCAGGCGGCGCGAGGTCTATGGGCGGCGCGGGGCGCGGGCGCGCGCACACCATGCACACCTCGCTCGACAGCTCCTTCAGGATCGACACCACCTCCAGGTGGTTCATGCCCAGGAGACGGTGACCGTTCACCTCTATGGAAGACAAAGTACTGCTTCAGTTTTTGGATAGTTAAGTAGTATACAACTTGAACTAAGGTCTAGGCTCAATTTTTGACTTCTATTTAATGGCTTGTCTAATAATTATGAACATTTAATTTTATTTACTTTTTACACTTCAACTCTTCGCCTTTCCAGGACGACACAAGTTTACATGGAGCTAAACGATGCACATTTGGTCTAGCATTTAAGTTGCACTAGACTAGACCCACATCTGTTATGTCTTGGTGACTAGCGGCTATACTTGACAAATAGCTGTTCTTTGATTGCACTCCTGCACATCACTAAGACCCTTAGCACGTATTTTACGTCCAGCTTTCTAGAATGATTCCAAGCTGGTCACAATAATTTTCCAGGGTGTGTTGTTACCTAGCAGTTCATCTCCAGGTCGGTGCACGCCCGCGCGGCCCACGGGCCCCTCGGGCAGCACAGAGCGCACGTAGTGGTGAGGGCGCACTTCCCTGCCGCCCTCCACGTCGACGGTGCCTTCCAGTGAGATGCCCAGGCCTCCACCGCCGCGGACTACCACGCCTACTACGATCTCTACTTCGTCGCCTGTCGAGAGAAACAGATGACGTCAGATATACTACCACGGAACACGGAGAGCACGCGAAGCAAGTGAGAGACAGCATAATTATAGTATGCTGTCTCTCACTTGCTTCCCTTCAAAAGTTTTGAAGCAGCTTAGGAGCTGTATGTTTTTTTTTGTCCCATCAGATAGCGAGAAAATTTGGGATTATTTAGAGAGACGAGGCGGATGATTCAATTATTTCCAACTTCCAAATAAAAAGTACTTATAAAAACGTTTGCGGTCGGGTGACCCCCGTTAGGAACGAAGTTTTTTCTCACGCACGATTTAAAACAAAAAAAAAAATGTTCGTAGCCGTCATCTTAGATTTACATTTTAGCCTCACTAATGACTTGAGCAACCTCGAAAACTATGAAAACGATAACCATCTTGAAAAATTTGAAAACTTTCTCAGTCGCCATCTTGGATTTTCATTGTGACCAAATTCACACTTTCTCTCTTTCTATCGAATTACGAAAAGACAGTCGCAAGTATGAACGCTTTTTTGCGTGACTATTTCTGCCAGTATTTTCCTGCCGCAAGCCGCGTTAAAAACTTAGTTCCAAAAAATAAAAAAATAAGTTAGGCCCTAAAGCGAGTTAACATACATTAAAAAGTAATATATTAAGGTACATAAATAATATTGGACATCAGAGAAGGAAAACATTGTAAGGAAACCGACGCTTTAAAGATAATATAAGTCTGAAATCGTCAACCCGCCTTGAGCAAGCGTGGTAATCATTGCTTGTGCCTTCTCTGTGTGAGAAGAGGATTTGCCCTACAGTGGGACAATAATAGGCTGGTATTATTATTAACTGATCTGTTAAATAACAAAAGTGTTTGTTCACCGAGTATAGCCTGCCATTTCCTCTTGATGGCGTCCTTCTGTTCGTTGGAGCGCGGCATCTCGAAGGCCGGCTGCGCGCGCGTCACGACGGGCGCGGGGGGAGGGGAGGCGCTCACTACCTCCTCTACAGGGGCTTCCACTGTTATGCTGTAGGAACAAATACACATACTTAAAGATAGAGGCAAACTAGGCAAACTTTTAACACTTACTACTAACAAGCTGTGCGCCCCATAGCCCCGAAGGAAATCTCAAAAATCGTTCCTCAGTGCTCACTTACGTTAAAAGGAGGATCATATGCAAAATTTCTTGCTATGTTCCATGTTATAGGTTTTGGTTTCCGCAATACCCGTTTTCATGGACAACCAAGTGACACCCTATATAAAAGTGAACTATTAGATTTTCTACACTCAGCGCTGAGCCTAACGTTGAAAATGCAACAGTGCACTTTTATTTATGAATCTCATTTAAGTATCACTTAGTGTTGGTGAAAACGGGTATTAGTACATCGGATACAGTGGACCATTATGCGTGCTTTAATTAAATCTGCTAGTCTGTTCAGAACATCTGTGAAAGATCTGGGTGACCCGAGTGTTTCTGTTCTAATCTGTGATGCCTGTGCATTCAAAGAGCATATGCACGACGGTTTCCTCAGCCTCCATGCACGCCCTGCACAGAGGAGTATCCGTTATGCCTATTGTGTGGAAGTGCTTGTTTAGCGAGCAGTGTCCCGTGATGGTCCCCGTCACCAGGCGCAGACGGTTCCTGTCCAGGCGTATTAAACGCCTGGTTAGTCTGCTATCCAAGGATATCTTCCTTGCAGGCATAGCTTCCTTGGACTGCCTGCAACCCGGTATCGAGGTCCACCATTTCCCCGCTTGTGTGTGGGTGAACTCCTGAAGCCACCTGCGTATTTGGTTGAAGGAATGGAAATGGCATGGAAATTTCATGCTTCTAGACCCTGACCCAGCAGTTTAGGCTGAGCGTTGTCGGTCAATGAATTTAAGATTTATAAGTATTGGTTAATTAATCAAAACAGCGAAATATTTGACAGCTATTAGCGATTTTGCCAACATACAGAATGCACTCTCTTAAAGTTCGGATCACGTTGAATACTCACGAGTTGTGCAGCTGCGCCATGGGTATGTCGTGGTCGGGCTCGGCGAGCGCGTCGGGCCGGTGCATGTGCAGGAAGGGGTTGTGTGGCGGCGCGGCCGTGGCGCACGACTCGCCCGCCGCGATGGCCTGCTGCAGCTGCTCGAACTTCGGCCCGCGGAGGTATCTGGTAAAAAAAAAACAAATGAATGATGGAAACGAATAAGTTCTTTAAAATTGTGAGAACAGAGCGCAGTATGCACACTATCTTCCAAATAGTGGCCAGGACTTAGATAGGGCACTCCAAAGGTTGCGATCCGATAAGCGTTAATCGACCTTCTTTCATTCACTGGAACAATGAAGACTTAATTTCCTTAAAAGTGAGTCCAATAACTGTTTTATCCGGATAACTGTTAAATCTTACGATACCACGTGTACCTGTTCAATTTACGTTGGAAGGTCTCGCGCCTCATGTTGCCCATTTTCGTAAAATTTCATACTGACTATATTCGGTTGTTTTATCCGAAACACGAGATTTTCAACTACAATAATATTTACCTCTCCAACTCAAGTGTAACAATGTTCCCGCTCTGCTTGAGCGCGTCCACGGCTCGTTGGTTGGACTTGCCAGCGAGCGACACGCCGTCGACGGCGACGATGCGGTCGTTGACGCGCACCTTGCCGCTCACCGCCGCCGCACTGCCCGGCGTTACCGATTTCACAAATATACCGGATAGCTCCTCCTTTTCACATACGTAGCCTGTATAAAAGAAACAATATGGATTTATACATATTATAAATAGCTGCTGCCCGCAGCTTCGCCCGCGTTGTAATAATTATTTTTCTCCTGTCAAAATCGGTCCAGCCGTTTCGGAGATTAGCCGGAACAAACAGACAGACAGAGAGACAAAAATTCAAAAAAGAATTGTTAAAGTACCATACATACTTTCATATTAGCATTTAGTAAAAGTTGTTATTTTGACATTACAAACAGACACTTCAATTTTATTTACTTGAATAGATGGAGGTCGAGGAGATTAAAGAGGTTTTTCGTGTGTCTGTGTGACCGCGTTTTTCTTCTAAACTACGCAACGGATTTTGATACGGTTTTCACTGGCATTTAGAGAATTTATTCCGGAAGGTCTATAATGCATTCATATTAAACTTAAATATTATAAAGAAGTGTCGATGTTTAGATAAGTCGTAAAAGCCGTGCGAAGGAGGTGCTGATCGATAGTACCTAATCATTTCAGTATGAGTGTGCGCATGTTGAGCCCTTTTGAAAGGAAGGGAAACCGAAAAAGCCAAGCTTTATTAGACATAAGATATCATAAGTTGATCTTATTTTGGAGAGATTAAAATACCTACTACTTTAGAAAAGTAAGAGTACATAATGGATATACAAATAATGAAAAGCAAGGTTATAATTTGATCGTTGAGTATTCAGATTGTAAATTATAAATTATCGATGAATTACCTGCAATGGTGATTCCTAGACCGTTTTCGTCCTTCTTGAGCTGCACTGTGAATCTATCCACCTCAGGTGACTCTGCATCTGTTAATTAGTTATAAATATTCAAATAAAATTACTAAGTTCACTTTTAATTTTGTATGGCTATTTCTTTATCAATCAATCTGCCTAGACTTTTCCCAACTATGTTGGGGTCGGCTTCCAGTCTAACCGGATACTGAATACCAGTATTTTACATGGAGCGACTGCCTATCTGGCCTCCACAACCCAGTAACTAGGTAATACGATACCCCTTGGTAAGACTAGTTGTCAGACTTTCGGGCTTCTGACGACCCGTAACTAACGACTGTCAAAGATCAATGGATGACAGCCAAGACCAACGGCTTAACGTGCTTCCGAGGCACGGAGGAGTCTCGGCATGTAAAGATGGTCAACCATCCACGGACCAACCCCGGCAAGTGTAGCTTAACCTGTTGGATCGACCCGTGCGGTTGTTACTACTTAGCCACGAGCTCCTCAGGGCTATTTCTCAATGCCACTTATAAATTATTATTATCAATATCTATAAAAATCAATGCCACTTTTCGTTGTAATTTTATAACTCAAGAACGGCTGGGCTGATTTAGCTGATCTTGGTTTTGAAATGTTTGTTGTAGTCCAGGGAAGGTTTAAACGGTAGGTAGGGTAGGTATGGTAGGTAGGGTAGGTAGGGTTTAGTGCTACCCGTGCGAAGTCGGGCTGGGTAAAGCTAGTTATTATTATATTTAAAAGTTACCTGTGTCCGGTGGTGGTGTGATAGATCGGTCGAATACAAATCTGGAAGCGTTGGAGTTGTGAGGCACAGGTGTGGGCTGCGTGTGGAACACTTGTTCGAAGCCTGCGTCTAATAGGTAGCGGTCCAGAGCCTCCGGATCCGACAGGAGTCTACGAATACAAAATATTTGCTCGATTTCTGGTGTATCATCTACTAATATAATAAAACGGTCCCACGCAGTATATGAATCCTGTACCCTATGAATTCTGTAGCCAGTGTTTAATCTTCTCGCCGCATCTGAACCTTGACCCATCGCGACCAATCGCGTCCGATCATTGACGTCAAAAGAGTGTGCGAATAAATGGGACCAAAATTGAACCGGTACCTGTATGCTGTTTCACATATTATTATTTATAGTGTATCCTACAATCTATCATCTGTAACTGTTTGTTACTTATCCCTCACTTGTCCCTAAAGGTTCACTAGAAAAACCAGCGTCAGACAACATCTGTTGGGCATGCTGAAATGGGCGTTTATGGCGCAGTCTCGAGGCACACACCGTTGTTGTCAAAACTTTTTAAGGTTCCGTACCTCAAAAGGAAAAAACGGAACCCTTATAAGATCACTCGTGTCTGGCTGGGTGTCGCATCTCTCTCGCCCGGGAATATGTACGAGTCATGTATCGTACATGGCACGCGCGCATTGCATACATCAGCACTTTTCCGTCACCTTGCACAAATTATAGTGTAACGCGACAGTACACGATAATTTGTGCAAGGTGACGGAAAAGTGCTGATGTATGCAATGCGCGCGTGCCATGTACGATACATGACTCGTACAGTATGTCCGTCTGACACAGCCAATTCGCTCCGAATCTAATGAACCGATTAAGTTGAAATTTGGTACACATATGTATTTCTGTGACCCAAACACGGACGTGTAACGTAAATAAATTAATTTTGTAAAAGGGGTTCACTTTTGGGGGGTAAATAAAAAACGCAAAAAAGGTTTTTGTTTTTTTTTTTGTTTCCATGTGACATATCAAATAAAAGGGCTTATTGCGAGGATCCCAAATATTGTTATATTTTTCGTAATTTTAAAATGAATACTTTAAACGATATTTAAGAATATTGATGAAAATTTACTATTCCCCTTATCTCCGAAACTACCGAACCTAACATTTTGAAAAAAAAATACTGAGAATGGTTCTTTACTCATAGATTACAGGAAAACCTATAAGAAGTCTACGGTCTTAAAATAACATGGTATATCTCTCAATATTGTGCGTACAAAGTTACATTAATTGCAGTTGGAATGTATGGGATAACATGTTTGTCAACTACCATGTTAAGTTTATTCTTGGGATAAATTCATCCCAACTACGGAACCCTTCATAGTGCGTAGTCCGACATGCACTTGGCAGGTTTTTCATTTGTTATTTTTTCTTTTTATCAACATCTTGAGAATCATCCACTTCCTCAGGCATCTGGGTTCACATTACATACCTGGCGGGCACAAGCGGCGCGGGATGCGCGGGATGCGCGTGGTGCGCGGCGGGCGCGGCGGGGTCGGCGGCGCGCGCCACCACGAGGCGCACGCGCGAGCCCGACGCGCGCAGCACGCCCGCCACCTGCTCCGAGCCCATCTCCATCAGGTGCGCCTGCGAGGGGACTCAGCTACTTAAGGCGGAAGCGTCAAGGTAGCCCGCGAAATTCAAATTTTGTTACGTTTTTTACAATTTGCAGGTCAGTATATGTTGTAAGTGGATTTAAATATGATTCGCGGCCGTATCAAATGTATATTTATAGAATTGTAATCATAAAAATTATCAATACAACTCTCTAAGTTCATATAATTCCATTGAATGACTATTTCACGAAATCATGAAATGACATTTGACGATTGTGCTTACTTATGGAGTTGTATTCCTGATTGTAATGATTATATTTATCTAAAGCCATGTTTGTTACGGTCGCAAATCATATTTTAATTAACATACAACCTGACACTGACCTGCAAATTGCAAAAAACTTTAGAAAATTTGAATTTCGCGGGCTAGCTTAGCGCATCCCGCTTAATAAAAATCTTAAATTCATTCATTCATTTACTGATGTACAACGCATAGCCTAACCCGCAGGGTCTAGAAGCATTCAATTTTAAAGCAATCATTAGGTTCAATAGGGGATGAAGTACGGAAGTTCGTCATTTGTGCCGATGAGAATCCCATCAGGCACATGGCTTGTACTGAAATAAACTACCAACGCCGCGCTCAATAAGTTGAGATCACACCAAAATATAAAAAAAACGTGTGCGGTCGGGGGACCCCCGTCAGGAACGAAGAACGAAAACAAAAACAAAATGTTTGCAGCCGCCATCTTGGATTTACATTTTAACCTCAGCACCTTCGAAATCTATGAAAATGATACCCATGATGTTTTTTTTTAATTTTCGCAGCCGCGATCCTGGATTTACATTTTAATGTCACTATCGGCTTTAGCACCCTCGAAAACTATGAAAACGACGAAATATTTGAAAATTATTGCAGCCGCCATCTTGGTTTTTCATTTTGACCAAATTCACACTTTCTCTTTCTCTCTCGCAGTGTACTCGGGCCGTTGTGTTCAATTTTATCCCACGACACTGTAATCACTTTACTCTTTTCTTTTTTTTCTGCCGGCGTTCTCTATCTCTCTCTCTCTCTCTCTCTCTCTCTCTCTCTCTCTCTCTCTCTCTCACTCTTTCTTTCTCTTTGAATTAGAAGAAGACAGTCGCAAGTATTAACACTTTTTAGCGTGATGATTTCTGAAAGTTTACAAGCTGCCCAATTCCAAAAAGTACGTAGCCATTTATTTTGACACCAGAAAAATAGTATGATGGAGCCAGTCTATTGCATAAAAACCCCCTTAAGGTGATCCATCTCAAAAATTACAAATGCTTTTATCTACATAAGCCGAAATACTAAGTAGCAGGTGCCCACTTACATCTCCAATTTGCAAAATATGATCTCCAGACTTCAAACGACCGTCTCTGTCAGCGACACCCCCTGCCAGAATTGTCTTAACGATAACGCCACTTGTTCTTGCGCCGATTATACCTAAAAGTTCACACAGCTCAAGTTAATTCAATTTTATTGCTTATTTCCGCTTCCGCTTTTGTTCATTGTTGTATTGAAAGACCTTGACGGCGCATGGCAATGCAATGCGTTTTATGAAGGTTTCTGAAGATCGCCAATAGGGAAATTTTTAAAAAGCAAATTAAACTGTAGCCTTAGGATTTGACATAAAGTAGGTTATTCAGTTTAAGGAAAAAAAAACACTCAAAATAACCATAATCAAAAGAGATTTACCAAATCCTAGTCCTGTGCCATCATTTACCAAATTGATGATTTCAACTTGCGCCCAGTCACTGCCAACTATACTGTGGGACAAAGACCCAAGGGTTTCATCAGCCCTTGACAAGTCTAGTAAGCCACGATTCTGCAAAAACAGAAATTACCCATTAATAGGAATTAAAGTATGATTATTAAAGTACCATTCCGTACACGACCGCAGGAGGCAACGGCAGGCGACGTGTCGCCCCGACACGACTGGTTTCTATGAATTTCTATGAAATACCTTCCGTTCAGTTACAGTTGCTGCCTGCAGTCGGGTACGGAATGGTACCTTAATCAGTCATTCTTTTATGTATAGCCATACTTTGTTTTTTTTTATAGAATCAGATAGGTACAGTTAATCCAAAGTTTATTCTTGGATTAAATAGCTTCAACTACATTGGACATACCTGTTTTGGGGACATATTAGAGTCCACAGATCCACTGTCAAGCCCCAGTATGCGCTCATTGTCAGAGCCGGAGCCAAACTCCAGGCTATGTGGTGGTGACACCTGGGGCACACGCTGCTCTTCTTCCCCCTCATTACTCCCATACAAGTTTCTTGCTTGAAGGGCAAGGTCTCCTAAAATAAAAATAAAATATTATGCTACAAGAAACGAATGTTTTAGGAGCATTACTTGAAAAAATAAAAAACTATTTTGCTATCTAAGTAAGATAACAAGGTGAACTCATAACATAGGGACTCAAATCTTATCTCAAAAACTCAAATCACGGTCACATTCTAATTTCTAAACAGTTATATGTAATGTGAGAGGATGGCCAATTTTTGTTTGGTGTGCCTGTTGCACACCAAACAAAAATTCTCTGTGTCTGTGTGAATATAACTAAATATATATTTTAAAGTGTTACCTGCTGGGGTGATGTCAAAGTCCCCAGGAATGATAGAGGGATGATGTGCAACCTGAGTTGTAAGCATTCCCACTGAATCATGCAGTGTTGCTATACTTTTAAGTATAGGGCTCTCCAGCAAATTGATCAGCATATTCAAGTCATCATTAGTTGCTGCCTGTATAGTTATTTAAAAGTTAACATTGTATCATAAACTAGCTTCCGCCAACAACTTCACCCATGTGATATCTTAATAAATTATTGCCTATGTTACTCAGTGATACTATAGCATTCTACTGGTGAAAAGATTTTTAAAATCGGTCTATTCGTTTTTGCGTTTAATAATTACAAAAAAAAATACAAATATTTTCTCTTTATAATATTAGTGTAGATAAAAATAAAATCAATTTAAGAGCCGGCGGTTGGTGGGTCTTAGTGCTGGGGGTTCACTCCCTGTCCCTGACAATGAATACATACCTACCTATCTATTGATATCTTTTCGTGACTATTTACCTTAGAGTATATATCACTGGAGAAGCCATAAGCGCAATATTCCGAACAAAAAAGTCTGTCACTTTTTGCGGGGGACGGGGTAGCTACTGTCAAAAATAACAATAGCTGCTCGCGCGGATAGAGAAGTCCGTACCATATTTTTTTATTTTATCGATATCGATATTCATTCGGAATTTTGCTTGAACCCAGAAATAAAACAGCTGTTGCATAAAATAGTTACATTTTAATAAGAAGAGAAAATAACTTCAATTAAATAAAAGTAACTAAATTTGTAATAAGTAAGTAATCTCAATAAAAAATTAGATCAAGTTCAATTTTTTTATTTTTTTATATACAAACACTTCAATGGACATAAACAAATTATAAAACATTGAATAATAAAAAATAATAATCAAAAAGTTAAGTAATTTTTACTAGGAAATTATCGACATGTCAATTTTGGTTTCAAACATGACCTCAACACTACGGTAGTCTCGTTAACATTTTTACTAGAGGACATAATCGCATGTCAAGTGCGTGTAAGTTTTGCTGATTTGACGTATATTTTCGTAATGCAAAAGAAAAGTATTTTGATCTTTACGAACATAAAAACGAGATGTAGCGAGACTCGGTGACGTCACAGAAGCAACGTGAGGAAAATACTCGATTCATGCTACTTTTTATATTGAATCATGGTTGAATCGAATGAAAAATCGAATTGTATTATGAGGTTAGGATTTAAAATTTCAATAAAAACATGACTAAATCTTAGAAAAAACAATCTGCTTATGGAAATTTATTCAGTTCTTTAGGTAAATTTGACGTATTTGAACGCTTTTTACACCATTTAACAGTACAAATAGGCATTTTCACGGAGCTCCGCGCGCCTTTAAAACGATTCACGAAGTGCGTTAGAATCGATTTGAAAGTAGTTTTTATGAACGTACTAGAACATTTGTTCTTGTACTTTTACAGAGGGGAAGTGTTCGTAAGGCTTCTCCAGTGTTATATACTCTAAGCTATTTACAGCTATGGACATAGTTGTTACAGTAAAGTTATTCCACTATTCAAATCCGGGGACAGCAAAGACACTAATAATTATAGACCCGTATCTATTTTGCCGGTTTTCAGCAAGGTGTTTGAAAAAGTAATGTTAAATCAAATGCTCCACCATTTTAATCGTAATAATATCCTACACGATCAACAGTATGGTTTCACCAAAAGACGTTGCACAACCGACGCCGGTGTCACCTTATTAAAACACATCTTTAACGCATGGGAAGAGACACAAGATGCAATAGGCATCTTCTGCGACCTATCCAAGGCATTTGATTGCGTGAATCACGAAACACTGCTCTTGAAACTTGAGCATTACGGACTGGGTAAACTTGCGCTTAGCTTAGTAAAATCATATTTGAATGATAGACTGCAGCAACTTCAAATAAACGGTGTAAATTCATTGGGTTTAAAAGTCAAAATGTGTGTACCACAGGGCTCGATTTTGGGTCCATTCCTATTTTTAGTATATATAAATGATTTACCTCATTTACTGAAAAACCGACCACAAATGGTCACAGACATGCACAAGTAAATAACGCTATGCTTAAGGTCTATAATTGGTTTACTGTAAATAATTTGGTATTAAAACTAAATGCATAAGATTCGCGTTACCAAATGTTAGAAGTTGTGAATGTCATGTTGTACTGAATAGGGAGACACTAGAATTCGTCGAAAAACGGTTTTCTTGAGGATCACGCTTGACTCAAAACTACAGTGGGGTCCTCACTTAACATCACTTGCAGCGCGGCTAAGTTCTGCTTCAGCCGCTTACGCTGTTTGGAAAATCCGAGAACTAACAGACGTGGATACCGCGAGACTGGTCTATTTTAGTTACTTTCATAGCATCATGTCTTACGGTATTTTGCTGTGGGGACGGGCTGCAGATATCGAGTCTATTTTTATTCTGCAGAAAAGAGCCATCAGAGCAATATATGGCCTCCGCAGACGCGATTCTCTAAGGGAACTGTTTAAGAAAATTAACATCAAGATGGTGCCTTGTCAGTATATATATGAAAACATTATGTATGTTCGAAAAAATCTACATCTTTTTAGTAAGATAAGTGACAGGCATAATTTTAACACTAGAAATAGGAACAAATTAGATCAACCACGTTTCATATTGTCTAAAGTGAACACTTCTTTTATGGGGTACTGTGTAAAATGTTATAATAAAATAGGTACCACTCAATATTCTTCAACTGAATGAGAAGAAATTTAAAACATGCATTAAACGCACACTATGTAGACAAGTATATTATAAGTTGGATGATTATATCGTAGATAAAAATGCTTGGCTCAATGCTGGTCCTGCTCCACAGCTACTTGGGCTCACTAGTTAAAAATTGTTTGGAAGACTTGCTTCCCCTTTTTATTTTTTCTGACATTATAAACTAATTGTTTATTTAAACAAGTTTTAAGTGTTGAATAGTCCAATGGATAATGATTTTCTTTCCTTTTGGTAGTAACATTCTATTTATTAATCTCTCAAATACACTGCAAACTAGTTTTGTATAATTTAGAAGCATTTTTTAAATTTCTGTTAATGTGAGTACCATGGAGCTGTTTTTTATGTTATTAAGATGTATGTTGACTTGAAAGAGCATGGCAGTTGAGAGTATGTCATGCTCACTTAAATGTATCGCTGATGGTGGCGAGTGTGTTGGATCATTTGGTTCCATACAAAATGGTTGAGCTGTATGGTGCTCATCCACGCGTCATGTTCGTGAACGGGCGCCGTCAGTTGTCACTGGTCATCTCTTATCTGCCAGGGCTTATTTTTAATCTTATATTTTGAATTGCTTTGATATTTTTTGTACATTGTTCTCACATATAGAAGCAACAAGAATAATGTACCCAGGAGTTTGTAATTTTCTATATTTAAAAGAGTGGCTTTGTAGTTTCTTGCCCGTTCTTCTCCATAAAGATCTACGTTTTGGAATGGGCAACTAGCTTCAACTTTCTGACTAACTGACCGACTATTTGACAATTCAAGTATCTGTAAATGGTTTAATTGAAATAAATGCTTTGAGTTTGAGTTTGAGTTGAGATTGTGTTAGTGGACTTACCATTTATTAGAGAAGTTTACGTTGGTTTTTTTTATTTTTATTGTCAAATGAGAAAGGTCAGTCACACCAACTTCATTTTTGTACTGGTCTATATTAAAAATATGCTTAAACTATTGTGGTTTCGAAGAACACTCCTGTGTCAACGGAATAGGACTGGACAAGGGCGACCTTTAGGTTTGATATCCAAATGTTGTTCAAATGTATCTCTGTTATTTTTAATAAACCGAACACTATATGCCATGTTAGTACAAAAAACTCCTTGCGTACAAACAGTAATTTATTTCACGCACCAATACCTCATTAGCATTACACACAATGCAGTTCAAGACGTTACATTGATGATTAGACAACTTGCACCTGATCAAAGAAACAACTCTCACAAGCAAGGACTTAACATTAATTGTTATCCATGATACCCTTGGACACAAATTGCAACCATAGTTCAACATATTGTAAATAAGCTATAGAACATTAAATCCAACAAAACTATGCTTCGTTATCGTAAACTTATAATTCTGCAGGTGTTGTTAAGCGTTGAAATGTAATTGTTGAACATCTCACCTTTAACTTGGGATCATCACTTTGATCTACAGCTGCTTTTACACTTTCCAATTGTTGCAAAGCATTTGATATATTAACTCCGAGGTGCATTCTGGAAATATAAAGGTAATTGTAGTTCAAATCACCTGATTATGAAGACCACTGCGATGACTTTTATAAACTTACTTTGCAATTTGTTGTTGATACAATATTCACAACTAAACGTAAGTTTGATGATGCCTATCACAGCTGAAATGAAAGTTTATACGACATGGATTGATACATATAAACAAAGAGGAGTTTTTAGCTACTGTAGCTTTACAGTCTCAATAATATTTAAAAAAATACTCGGCCACCTTAGCTAAAATAAAAAAGTATAAACACTTCACTCACTCACTCAAGACAAGAGCACAGAAAATATCAAGAGACCACAGAATACATCAACACAAAGCCACAGTGTACTAAACCAACCTACCACTTTTCCATGTAATAAGTCAATGCTTTTCAGTATGTTAAGAAGTACTCTGTGCTGGCCGCAAGGAAATAATTACATTACTGCTTTAGTTATTACTCTGAGGTGAGAATAAATGGCATCCTTGTTTAATACTCTATATTTTTGTGCAACTTTGAGCATGAGTTTTATTTTATTATCTGTAGAAATTTGGACAAAACGGATGTCAGTCGTGGCAGGTCAAAAACCAATGACTAATAAATTTTGTGTTTTTGATAGTTACTATACTGGCAACTCTACACTTGTAGAGTCATTGAAATACCTATGTGCGGCCGGGTCGCCATTTTATCCTCTCGCTGTTTGGTACCAAAGTTGAGTACATCAACTGTCAAATGCTCTTGAGCTGTGGTTAAAATTTGTGAATTTTTGAGTAATTTGCGTTGGAATTGTGCAGATATTGTACCGTGACATTATGAAAACATTCTCACAATCTTTTATCGATGTTATTTTATAGAAATATCGTTATCGCTCAGTAAAATGTAGGTATACACGTTTTTCTTGTAGGTATGCCAAGTCCATACGATTTATTAGTCATTGTCAAAAACAGACCTCTTGACAGTTATGGTCCATTTGACAAGGGTCAAAAACAGACCTCTTGACAGCCGCTCAATGTTTAAAACAAAGAGCTGGTATCAAAACTGGTACAAGGATCTATTGGCGATTGGCCAAAATAGGAACCAATGCCACCTCTTGTTTTTAAGGTTCTGTAGTCAAACAAGGAACCCTTAGTTTCACCAAGTCCGTCTGTCGGTCCGTCTGTGGTTTAAGTCAGAGGCTCTTGGCACTAAAAAGCTGCAATTTGGTACATAAGTACAGTACATAAGATGATCATACCTCCAAAATTTTGATATACGAGTACGTATGTATAAGAAGTCACTTTTTATAATAATTTAAATTACTTATTTAATCTGTTAACATTACTGTTTTATTTTGTATCAAATTTTCTCAAAAGGGCGCCGTTTTAAGCTTCGTGCAGACTAGCGCGACGTGACAGCGCGATGCGACATCGGTTATTATTGTACCGTGAAGTTTTCTTAGAAATTGTATTGTTCGAGTCGCGCCGCGCCATCGTGTCGCGCATGTCTGCATGAGCCTTTAGTCTTTCGCCTAATGACAGCTTCGTGGAGCTTCGTGGAGCAATCGGCAGTTGTGAGCCAATGGTGCCGATTCTCTTGACACCGAACTAAACTATCACTAAAATTCCTTACTTTTGGCTATGACAATCTTAGGGCTATTCTGCAAAAAAAAATCTCTAAATTAAAAAATAATTTTGACACAACTAAAATCTAATTTGACAATCGCGAATCCACGTGGTACCCGTTGCGTGGTTTGCCCTAACCCGTGATTTTTTTGGGAGCGGGATGCACGCAGTGGGTGCAGCCTCGACGTGTTTTATATGGAATTTTTCACTTTTTGTATGGAAAATATGAAAAAAGTTTACCTACAAGTTGAGTTTCAGGGGTTTATTGGGTCTTATAAAGGTGGTCGAAATTTTCCTTATTTATGCGATAGGATGCACTATTTTCGAGTTAGAGGCAAAAGAAAAAATAAACACAGTACTGTTTAAACATGTGAAGTGATGTTGGTGTGAATTTTAGTTCATGACAACTTATTTTATCTCACACCTTTTTCCAGCGCTTTATAGAGTACCTGCCTTATTTATCGTGCGGCCAACCAATATTTTTTAACGCGGCGACACCGAAGATTTTTTTATTTTACATTGTGCGTTACTGTAAATTTTATTTTGACCCATTTTTATAATTTATTTTGTGTTCTCAACCTTGATGTCAACATGACTTTGACGTCACACAAAAGTTTTGCCAAATTTAGTCCTTGAAATGTCTAACCCGTGACCAGTCGCCATGTTGAGTGCCGAGTTTTGTGGTAGATGTGCTGTCAAACCGTATTATTCTTAGTGTCAAGCGGTTGCTCACCCTCTCTCTCTTTTCTTATGCAACTCTTGATTAGTTAAAAGAAGCAAAATGCTTTATGACATGTGTGTGTCGTTATGATAGATATTTGTATAACTATTCTACCTATAGCTATTAGAATATGCCATCTCCCTATAAAGCTTTTCCTACCTCAATGTTGTGAGCCCTGCTGCGGGTAGTGAGTGCCATCAGTGAGCAAATGGCAGTTTTTTATCCCCCAATTTGTTATTTTTTGAGCTGACAACACTGCAGTTTGTTTGTCATCCTTGACAGCTGTCATCTGTCTGCTCCATTGGGAAAGAAAATACACCTCAGAGGCTCAGAGTAATATAGTTATTACTCTGAGGTGTATTTATAGTCATCTCATCTGTCTCAGAGTAATAGTCATCTGTCTTCGTCAGTGGTGCCAACCTTGAGGGAAACTTCTTCCCCCTAAATTTATGGGGAAGAAGTTTTAAAAGGGGGATTTTCAGGGACATAAATTTTTTGGTGATATTGTTAGGGGTGTCAAACAAAACCTGCAATTCGAACAACAGTAACAATAGAATGACATCTTAAAAAAATCTCCGTACGCGGGCTGTGCGTGGAATGAAACCAACTGCGTGCCACCTTCATTTCTCTTACTAGTATAAAGTTATCTGTGCCTTCATTTCTCATTAATTCCGTTCCATTTGCACGTTTGCTCAATCCACAGTGTTGCCGTTAGCGTACATTTTACACATTTGACGACTTTACACCTTTTAAGCCTCCCATGTGTAATGTGTAATGGGGTCTAATTTACGTACCTTTTCAACTTATCATCCAAAATCATGTGTAAAATCGTGGTTTAGGACTATAGACTATTTACGTACCTTTTTTGAAACTGCCGCCAAAACGTGAAAACGAGATAGCATCTTCGGTTCCAAGTACCGGTGGCCAGTGAAGTCACAGACCTACGTAATGTAGGAATGGGAAATAGCTTTCTCTCGCTTCCGCCGAGAGTGTAGGCTATGAACATTGTATCGTGTATCCGACCGGCCCGAGCGGCGCGCTCTTTCGATGCGCTCACCAAGTTAACACAGACACAGAACACTACTCTACTCACAGGGCGTGCTTGTTTGGGCTCGCCACAATTGTGCCGATAAGTCCCCTCTTTGAGGAGTGGCTAGAGAGGCACCACGGCGTCCTCACCTTCCGCCTGACGCAGGTCCTCACCGGACACGGTTGTTTCGGGAGGTTCCTGTTCCGCATAAGGCGGAAGGAAACGCCCGAAGGACACGGTGGAGTTCTGCCCGGCTTGGGCCGAGCACCGCCGTGTCCTCACAGAGGCGACCGGCGGCGGCGATCTCTCGCATCCGGCCCTGGTTCAGACCATGGTTCGGAGCGAGAGTGCATGGGGGGCCGTCACTTCCTTCTGCGAAGCATTAATGCGGCACGCGTGAGGGAGAGGCAAAATTCGCGCCCTCGCACCCTTAGCCATCGCAGGAGACGCCCGGGCTTCGGGAGTCGCAAGCCGACTTCCGGCCACCGTAGGCGCGGGCTTGCGGACGGTGAGCGATGGGTAGCTCGCCGTCCGATAAGGACCAGGCTCGGGTCAACAGCACGTTGTGTTCCACGCGCGCCTCAAAGAGATGTCAGCACCAACTGACGGGGCCGTTAGAGCCAATGCCTGCCAGGGTTGCGAATTTGTCCCAAAGGGATATCATGGCCCCGGCACACAGGCAACGGAAGGAACACGGGTGGGTTTTAGTCGCTCTGGGCGGAGCGGGAGGGCGTGTCAGACTTACACGCCCTCCCGCTCCGCCCAGAGCGGGAGAAGTTATTTGACAATGTCCCATCCAAAAAAAAGAAAAAAAAAGGGCTCCCTTGGCTGCAAAGCGCAAGAAACAATTTAATGAGTACCTATCATAAAACTGCGGGGATTTAAAAAATAGATAAGTTTTATCACGCCTAGAATCCAAAAAATTTAACTGCTGGCGAGCAGGCAATCAGTCTCTCCCTGTCTCGATCTCAAATTCATTGCGAGAGAGTGAGAGATGCAATAGTGAATGATTTTAGTAAAAGCATTGCTTATGTACCTTTTGAACCCAAAATGTACCTTATTAGCGCTGGATATGTACCTTTTGGGAACTCAGTTGCGGCAACACTGTCAATCCATCGCTCCGAGACCGGTCGTGCGTGACGTCTTTTTTTTTCGACCTGTTTTTGATGTGAAACATCTATAGCCGCACGTAAAACCGATTTCTGGCGTGGCGACGCATGCCGTGGCGACGCGTCGCCACGCTATATGATGGTATATATATAGTCTATATGCAGTAGTGTGTACGGTGTGGCGACGCGTCGCCATGCGCAATCGACTGTGCGATTAGTTAATTATTATCGTTATTAACGATTATATATATATATTATATTAATTATTATTAACGATTTTTTTTATGACATACTTAGTTCCTATCACAATATGTTCTTTTCTGCATATTACTTTTACAAAATAATGTCGATGTTTCACATCTGCCAGGCGTCCCGTGACGGCTCACATTTTTTTTTAAGGCATTTTTTTTTAAGACATTATCAAATAACTTCTCCCGCTCTGGGCGGAGCGAAAGGGCGTGTCAAACTCTTACTGACTAAAACCCACCCGTGTTCATTCAGTGTTGCCTGTACGTTGCCCGGGGCCACGGTATCCCTTTCGGACTTTCCCGCGACCCCGGCAGGCATCGGTCCTGGCACATCCCTTCAGTTGTGCTGACATCTCCTTGAGGCGCGCGTGGAACACAACGCGCCGTCGGCGTCTACCAGGGCAGGGGCGTGAGGACGTGAAATTTGCCTCTCCCTCACGCGTTCCGCCTTCTCCTTCGCGAGCATTACAGCTTCGCAGAAGGAGGTGACGGCTTCCCACTCCCTCTCGCTCCGTAACGTCTGACGTTTAAGTTTTCGTTTGTTAATGTGGAGGTCTCTTGAATTTCTTTTTGTATTGTTACTTCTTAGACTAACATGTAATATTGTATAGATATCAATCTACCAAACCTTTTATTTAAAAAAATATACAAACAATATTTTTATGCGTTTTATTGTAAAAGTTACAAACAACTTGGGCTGTTGCGCACTACATCAAAGCATGGTATAATAAAACAAGGTATGGCATTCCGGGAGCGACACATGCCTACGTCACTATTCAGTTGCCACTTTATTGCAACAGAACTCGAATTTAAGAAAGATTTTCAATCACCATTCTGTTAAAAAATATATACAAAGCATTGAAATTGTCGTTTCGTTTGTCTTATCAAACGAAACAAACATATACCAACGTAATTTTTAATTAAAACCTCTTTATTGTATCAGATTCGCATAAGTAATAGAGGAGGTTGGGGAGTTATTATTACACACTACTGGTAACACAGAAACGGGCTGTCTAATTGACATTCTGACATTTTGTCATGTATCGCTATTCTTGTCGAACCCGTATGTTGGTCTCGCTCAGTCCCATTGTACACAGTGATTCTCAAACATTTTTTTGTGGACGTCTAACAAGTTGGTTTGAAATTTTTTTTTCTTTGACCACAATATCAAAATGGTTAAAATATTTTTTGTTTTTTGATTTTGAATAAAACTTCGTAAGTAGACGAGTTTAACAATGTGTTTGAGTATTATTTTAGTAATCCCTAGAATCCACTTATTATTAAGAATGAATATACACTTATATTATGAATGCTGAAGTAAATTTATCTAATTTGTATTTTTTTTTGTCTAGGGAAACCTACAACGCGCGGGTAGAGCTACAGGCAAAAGCTAGAAGTAATTTAATAATTATGTCAATGTTTTATAAAATTTCCCCAGACTAAAAAGTTTGAGAACCATGGATAGCGGTGATGACGTAGTCTTGTGTCTCCCACGTGACCTTTGTGTTTCGGAGTGCCATACCTTGTTTTATTATACCATGCATCAAAGATTCTTTTTTTCTAGTATCTACCTATACTTAGGGTTTTTTAGGGGGATTTAAAAAAAATCTTGTGGGCTGTTGTGGGAAATTTTTTTTAGGAGTTGGCAACACTGGTCTTAGTTTTTTTTGTTTGTAACGAACATAAAACAATCGAACGGCGAAAGAAGAATATTATTGCCAATTTGCTCTCAAAACATTACTGATTGATTACTAGAATCTGGGAAATCACCAAGATTAAAATGTCGGGATCAAATGATGTTATTGATTTGACCAATTCTTTTACATTAGCAGATCATTGTGGTTTATCGAATATAGTCATTGACTTGTTGGATGATTCTCTCTGTAGTAAGTGGTGCCTCTCATTTTATTTTTTTATTTCTAAACAGACGGACCTCATTTGAACTGCACGCGCAGTAGGCAGTTTCGATGCAGTGACATCCACCAATCAATCCGCATTGGACCCGCATGTTAAGGCCTGTTCCTTCTCACAGAAAGGAGCCCTATGTACCAGCCGTGGGATCGTTTTATGCTGATTACGCTATGCATATGCTATGTTGTTCAAATGCTGTCTGTCTGTAATACACTTAGATGTTCCCCTATTTACAAATTATATAGTTGTAACAAACTGAAATACCTATGATAAATTTAATGGAAACAGAAATGTATTTTTTTTTATTTTATTATTCAGACATTAATAATTATTGACATGTGTTTAGGTACCCACCTATTAATTATTATGGTGAATGTTGTTTTTGAAATTAATGTCTTCACAATTATATTTTGTGTTTATTTCTGCAGTTGAAATGGAATGCCTAAATGATTCAGTGCCCCGTTCCAGGGCAGCTTCTATGAAAAATGTGAAACCCACATTGAGACCAACGGCTGCTGATATTGCTAAGAAAAAAATAAAAAAACAGAAATCATCTGGTCTTAGGGTACTAAGAAAACAATCCGAAACCGTTTCAGTTTCTGGTAGAAAGGTATTTTTTTTTCATACATACATTCTTACTTCTTGTATCAATCAAAAGAGAACTAGCAATGTTGGTACTAATTGCAAATTATCAGTATTCAGCGTTAATCTTACTCCTTGCATATTTGAGAACATCAGGCAACACAGTTTAATTTGTAATGACTTTTCTGTATGCTGCAATGATTAAATAGTTATGCCTCAACTATTTAAGCTTACTGTACAAGTGTGCAACATACCACTAGTGTTTTAGTTTTGTCTATACACACTAATTACCTATGAGTGGGTAATTAGTCATTACGACTGGAATTAGTAATTATGCCGGCTGTCGCTGAAAACCAGCACTGGAGCTCTTGTCTCGCATAGGGTCGCGGCATTACTGAGCGATTGCCGTTTTGCGTGGATGTGACACATATTTTCCCCCAAATTGTTTATTTTCGTGTTTTGTTCTTACCTTGCGTCATGTGTACCGCAAATAAACGTATTTTCTTTCTTTCTTATGTTGCACATTTGTACTGTAAGTAGTGGGTGGAGAATTAGGAACTAGAGTGAGGTGCGTCTTCGTGGATGGTACTATCTGTAGTTGGTTTTGTCAAGAACACCATGCCATAATTACAATATTCTGAATTTAAGTTGTTTTATGATTCTTTCCCCTCACTTTTTATATAATTGTACATATTTTAAGACTGTTAGCTTTTAAATTATCTAAATATTATTTTGGAAATAATAATTAACTAGTTCCTCATTATGTTTCAGAGTGATGCAACATCTACTATTTCTGAGAGTAAAAACAGGTTTGGTGGATGTCCCATATGTTGGGATGAATTAGGTAAAAATCCTTTGGCATCTACTAAATGTGGACATGTATACTGCATTAAATGTATACAGGAATATCTAAAAGTTGAGAAGAAATGTCCTACTTGTAGGCAGAGTTTAAAAGGATCTACTCCATATCATCCTCTTTATTTAAGTAGAGAATAAGGTAAATGTGTGATATAGAATAACTGGTAGAACCATTACACATTCCATTCCATAATTGTTTATCAACAAGAATCAGAAACTTGGTTAAATTTTTTTTTGCAATTCCTTTAAAATGGATTTAGTTAACAATTTTTTTTATTTAAATGTGTTTATTAAAACTATTTTAATATAGAGCAGGAACATTGAGAAGCTAATGTTAAATTGTAAAAAGACATAAATAAACAAGACTTTCTGCCCCAAATTCAGAGCTATATCATAATGAACCATAAACTTTTGCATTGAATACCTACCTCACTGTTTTTTGTTATAATAAAAATTGGTGTGACATTTCAATCAAAAACAAATTGCAACCTTTTGAAATTGACAATTTTGGGAATTAGTTAATTCTGGAATTTTTAAATTGATATTCTAGTAACTCAATTTATGTTGCAGATGAAATTTTTCAAAAATGAAGTTTCTAAATACAGTGGTAGCCCGCGAAATACAAAATTTCTTAAGTTTTTCCAATTTGCAGGTCAGTGTCAGGTTATAAGAACTTTTCCTTATGAGATTTGTGCTAATGGAACAAATCTAACTTAGAGAGATGTATTAATGATTCGAATGATTATAATTCTGTAAATTCATATTTTTCTGATGGTATCATGATGAAACCATCTGACATTGACCTGCAAATTGCTAAAAACGTAAGAAAACTTGAATTTCGCGGGCTACCACTGCGGATTCATAGTACTGACTTGATGGCAGTACCGCCATTGAATATTGAGTTTTAAAATTAATTGTATTAAATTTCATGCATGTAATTTTATGGTTACCATCTATTTTAAATATTATTTATTCATGTATGTTGATGTAATAATGAATGTGTGTGTACTGTAATGAATGATAACAAGTTTCTGGTAGGTATTAACTTCTTGACAATTTATTTTATTTATGAAGCTCATGTCTAGACTTTATTTTCCAAATAGGCACGCGCGCACTTATTTAATCCTACTTTGTTGTAAATATCTTTTTATTCCAGGAGACTACGTTTTAGAAGTTAAATGGTTAGCAAATATGTATCCCTTAATTAAATATTTTATTTTAATTATATTTATGCCGTGTGATTGGTAATTGGGTGCATTCCTTGAAATGGATGATACTAGAGCTCATTTGCAATATTGACACACTGAGTTCTTGTGGACCTAATAGTTATCGAACTTTTTAAGTTTTTTGGAAATTTTGCACCTCTCGACCATGAACTGCTAATAGTGAGACATCAAAGTATATTTAATTTTAATAGTCGGCAAAAAAAATATAAAGAACTTTACGACGCTTAATTTCTATACTAGTTAGTTAGGGTACTGTTACTTGATAAATTGTTTGAAACTTTTGTTTGTTCATGAGCTATCAGAAAAGTATCAGTTTAAATTCCAAAGCGGAATAGATTTCTCGCAGAGAACTCCAAAACAACCCAGTCTGGACCCTAACTTATCGGGGTCAGAAATGTTGCAAATTAGCTCTAGTATCAGCATCCGCCATTACAAGGAATGCACACGATTACCAATCACCTGTATGGGAATTGATTAACTGATAGTCCCGTCTGGCACAATATGAGTTAAATTGTTCAGTTTTCTTTCATGTGATTACTATTAATGGTCTGTTTCACAATGTCCATATAAAAAACATATGATAAATAATAATATGTGTTAAATTATCTGCCAGACAAGTTAATTAGATCTTATCAGGAATGGTGAAACAGCCATATTACTTTTTTTTAATTAATTTATTAAATAAAGACTGACTTTTGCAAACTAGGTTTTTTATTATTTTATGTTACATAAGTCTTAAAACACATGTTTTATCAATGTTTAGCCGTAAAGAACTAAAGACATTTCAGCTTATATGCCTATACTTAAAGTAATTAGGTGCAAACCTTACAGACTTCGTATCTTTGTAATTTTAGAAAACATTAATATTTAGGAACAGGTGGCTATGTTAAATTATTATGTGTTAAGATTTAAGCTTGCTATACTCTGGCTTCATCATTTAAAAAAGACCAAGGCATGCGATTCTTAACACCTAATGATAGGTAATCATCCTTAGATGATGAAACAAGACTTTAGCTGATATGAAAATATGTATAGATTAAATTACAGTTATACTTTTACATAACGGACATTCGGCAAAAATGTATCGGGTTTGGTCCAAATGCCCAGTTCAATGTTCAGTTACATAGGTCACGTTAGTGGTGGACATTTGGACCACTTTTTCCCAGTGTCCTTTTTGACGAACTTAGCAGAATGTCATAAAACAGTAGGTATTCTCTTAAATTTAACTATGCTTAAATTAAAGATTCCAAGTGGTGACAGTCATATTTATTATAGACTGCATTAACTATTCCATAGGTATGTATAGTCAACAAGAGAATGGTATGTAGACATAATATTTATACCTGCACTAAGAATAGATAAAAACTTGCCTATTGAGCACAAGCACAGTATCTGTTATTTACATATACTTAATAATAATCTTAAATTCATTAATTCATTGACAGACAAAGCACAGCCTAAACCGCTGGGTCTAGAAGCATGTTTTGCAAATGACTTCCTTATGGCCTTTATCGAAGATGAAAATACGGGATTTTTGAAAAGTTTGTACCGATGATGGGAAGACCCCAAGACCAGAAATACTTAATGGTTCTTTGATGAAATGAATGAAATCATTAGCTTTAACGATCCATTACGTAATGGGGCATTAATGTTTGTCTTTGTGCACCTGGGTGTAATAGCTGCTACACACTATGCCGGCGGCACTGCCGCCGCCGCCGGGCATAGCCGCGGCGCGCCCGGCCATGCCGCACAAAAGGAAGGCGAAAAAGCCGGGGGTACGTGCCGCGCGGCAAAAACCGGCGGACATGCCGCCGGCATAGTGTGTTTAGGAGGTATAAGTCAGTTAATAAAACAAACTTAACTGGTCAAAATATCAATATATACTATGGAAAATCATTTCAGTCCATCGCTCCTGGGCGGCTCTACTAAACCTGAGAACTTGCCACCAGCTACTCATACAGTAATAACATCACAGGGCAGGTGATTTCTATTTTATTACTATCGCGATGGATGGAACCAGCCTTTAATCGAAAAGTGACTTCTCAGTCCCGTGAGGTAAACTAAAGATCAATAGGTACAGATTTTTTTCCTAACGACCTCTTATTCAATCTTATTCGAGTTGTTTTTCAATAAGAATGCCATACCATGAACTCGAAAATGTTTCGCCAAATCTTCTGGACCTTCGAAGTCTTCCCGACATATTTTACATTGATTTTTACGAAGTGGCTCATTAGAAATAATATCATTACTTTGGTATTTAATGAGAGCATTTTCATTGTAACACTGCTTTTCTTTAATATATTCTTCAATATCAGTTACATTATGTTCCAACAACAAATGTTTTGAAAATGAGGGTTTGACAACAAAGCTCTGTCCACACTCCATACATTGATATGCCATGCAAGGATCCCTATGCGATATCATATGTCTTTCTAATAATATTTTTTGTTCATAGTTATCACCGCACATCTTGCAAATGTATGTACTGTCGGCAACTTTAGTTTTACTCGCTTGTTTAGAAAGCGGAACTCTATCAACGTCAATAGAGACTGTTGATGGTTTATTTTGTTGGCGTCTTCTACTTCTTCTAGATATTTTCTTATCAATCGTTCTTTTGGTGCCTGAAGTCTTGTGTTCAGATAAGTACTTCTTTACATCAATTCTAGTAAGGACTATTTTAGCATCCATACACTTATAAGTTTTGTGCAGTTCAGCATAATGTTTTTTGATTTCATTCCAGTCTTGTGATATGTTTGTTTTACAAAGGTGACACGTAATATGGGTGTTGTTTTGCGTTCTATCAGGCATAACGTCCAATTCCGTAGAACACCCAAAAGTCGAAGAACATTTATATGGACATTCGTTAGGCAGATTATGAATATCGGTGTATTGACATCTATATATAAAACTTCTGCGACATTGGTCACATCTTTTCACAACGCGATATACTCTTTTCGGCTTACTTGTATCTTTTGAATACATATCGTTTTCAGATAGTATACTAATCAGTAAATTTTCTATTGTTTTATTTGTGTTGTGCTTTGCTAGGAAATGACCAAGTAGAACAGATATATCCTTGAAAACGGAACCGCAGGGCCAACATGGAAAAACGCAAGTGATCTTATGACTTTTTAAGTGCCACTCCATGCGACTTTGCAATACAAATTTTCCTGGACACATTTCACATTTATAAAAAACGAGTGGCTTGGTTTCTGTTCTATGACTCTTCAAATGGTCTTGCATACTTACTGTGTTGAAGCAAGCAACGACGCAGTATGGACATTTATAAACTTTTTTCATATGAAACTCTTTCATGTGCTCTTTATAATCATTGGGATGGAAAAGGCGACAATCGGGCGCGGCACATCTTAATCTGGCTGTTGCTCTCATCATCTTAAATCCTTCACAATCGTGGTTGTATGGATAATGCACATTTTTGTTGGCAAGGTGAAAACCACATTCAGGGCAATAATAAGGTGGACATTTCAAATGTAAACGCAAATGTGCTTTGAATGCACATACACTTGGCAGTGCAAATAAACATATGGGACACGAATATATAATTTCGTTTGAAAACTGCATATAATGACTGGCTCTATCTTTGTAAGGGGCCCCCGAGCAAGTTAAATTTTCTTTACATTCGAAACAATTTACTGCGGTATAGGTAATGTTTTGTTGTGCTGTTGGAATTTCAGTTGCTGTTGGAATTTCAGTTGCTATCGATACAGGAGATGTTATAAAATTGTTGTTTGGTGGGCTTAAAGGTTTAATTTTGTAGTTACTTAGCGGTAACGGTTCTAATTTTAAGTCTGTAACATTGATTGTAGCTGTTTTGAAACCATGAGATCTTATATGAAAAAGTAAATTACATCTGTTGAAAAAAGTTCTCGATTGATTACAATTCCGGCACATGTAGCTAATGTTTACAGACTTGCGATTAATGTGATCATTAAAACTGGACTCAAAGATGAACCTGTAAAAGAAAGAAAAAACACGTAAATCGAATGGCGACTTAAACGACTAGCTGTTACCCATCTAGAACATCTGGAAAAATCGTGTTATAAAACCAAAGGCCGATTGATCAGAGCACTAGTTTTCCAGATTTTCCTCTATGGAGTTGAGAGGCGGACAATACGAGCTAGAGAATGACAGAGGATAGATTCGAAATATGGTGCTGGAGCCTGATGCTCCGATTTCCATGGACAGCCAAACGTACAAATGTGTCTGTCCTTTCCCAACTTGATATCAAGAACAGCTATCTAATTACGTAACATATTTTCGTAAACGATTACGACTAATCTGTTTCATTTTGTGTTATTTACGTTGTTGAGCGGCCAAATTTTTCGAACATAAGAAGCAATGGATTAGCAATCTGTTTCAAAACGATTTAGATTTTGATTGATAGAGTATTACGCAATTAGGGTACAGATTGTGTACAGTTTGCTTACAGCGTATTTTGACTTATTTCAGCCACAATGCGAAGGAGAGCGATAGCAACCTTAAAAAGCTGGTCATTGTTGGCAATACCGAAGGAAAGAGAGCACGATGCCGGCCGCCAACACGATGGTCCGACCAAATAAAAGAAACTACGTCGTCAAGCAAATTTCAGCAGGTGGTGATAACAACTTTGGACCTGAGTCGATGGAAGCAGATTTTCCGCATAAAGGGGTCCAGTGACCACGATCCTCAGTAATGATGGACCGATTGAAGAAGAGAGAGCTATTATCCGCTACTTCGTCTGCGTGTGTTTTGAATTTCACAATAAAAAAAAAGACGTTTGGCACTTGGAGACTGCCGCGGTAAAGCTATTGCATAGCATTTTTTATCAACTTATGCAATTTAAGTCACAGTGATGCGCGCGCATCTTAAAATTTCACTCTATGGGGGTGTTAGGTTATTTTCGTTACGGAATTTCTGGATTCGGTCTCCACGCTCAAGGCCCGCGATAGAAGCTATGATAATAGCTTAAAAAATGAATATCGAAGATGAAAAGTAGCCGTGCTTCTCCAGGTCCCAGGCTACAAATCTGTCAAAGATAACGATCGGTCTATTGGTTGAAGAATGGACAGGTAAAATAGACGCAGAGTTACTTTTGCATTTATATTATTAGTAGGCCTGGATAGGCGCTTAGTAGCAAGTCACCAGATTCTCAACTCACCAGATTCTCAACTAACCAGATTCGCAACTCATCAGATAATGTACTATCGAACAAAGAAATTATATAACTTTCAAATTAATATAATAGCCTGGGGAAGTTACGCCGAATTTTAGGCTAACTTTGCATTAGCGATTTTTTTCATTTAACGTGTAGGGTATGGACAAGGGAGTATGTTAAACTGTATACCGCGAAAAGTTTACACCCGCGTGTACGTTTTTTTTTTAAGAAAACAACTAACTTTAATTTTACGTGGTAGGTAAAAATATTAACAGACATGTTTGTATGGAGTGTTTGTCGAAGAGATTAGGTATCACAAGTAGGTAAAAAAAATACATTTTCATCCACAGATATTAACGTAAAAATAAAATTAAGTTTTTTTTTTTTTGTACTTCAAGTAAAAATATTAACAGCAGTTTTTTTGCATTAAATTACTTAATTAAATATTTTAATACGCTATTTAACAAAATTAAACATATTGTACTAGCGCAAGATATTAATAAAAGTTTTTTTGCAATAACGGTTCAGGCAAAAATGTAACAGAGTTAAATTTGGTCTAACTTTTATTTATAGGCTCTATCTGCTGTTAATATTTTTGCTTGAAGTACAATTAAATAAAATCGTAATTTTATTTTTATTTAAATTTCCGTGGAGGTAAATGTTAAATTCTGAAATAATATATTAATTGTTTACATAATATAACCAAAATTTTCCTGTAAACTATTTTGCCTCAATTTTCATTCACAAAAATGCTTTTTTGTTTTTTTTACCTTGATGCGGTGCTGGAAAAGGTTATTTTTTTAAATATTATTTGAAGAGCTAAGTTCAAAAACACGATTCAGGAAAAAAATCGCTGTTACGATTTAGTGCAGGGTTCAAACCTAATTTCCCCGGTCTATACGACTATTTTACTGATAGACAACCTAATTACATAAATTTGAACAATCCATTCAAATGCACAAGAGGTCGGATTACATTACTGATAGACAACCTCATTTCATAAACATGTTTATTTTCTTCCTGTAGATTTATTAAGAAGTATTGTGACACTGACGTATTATATTTTCTAAAAGTTTAGTTTGCGAGTGGTTTGCGATCTTTGCTTAAATAGTTATCGATATTTGCGATTCAAAATTAACATGGCTGAGATCGGTGTAAAATTTATAAAGAGTCAAAGAGGTAACATGGTTTTATTGTATGAGGGCTATAAGTATAATTTCAATGTAAAAAACAAATCGGGAACCACTAATTGGAGATGTTGCAATCAAAAAGAATGCAATACCTCAATTACCTTGAACGCTAATAATACCATTATAAGAGAAGGAAGACATTTGTGTAATGCAGTATGTGTCAATTTAAATACTGTGCCAAAAATATTCGAAGAACATTTTTATAACAATGTGACTAATAATGAAATGGCTGTGCATGAGATTCCTCCGTTTCTTTCTAAGAAGGATACTTTATATAGGGCACGAGCAAAATATTTGAAAGTAGGTCGTGGTGTGATATCTAATACTAAGGATGTAAAATTACCGGAGCACATTGTTAAGGATTTCTTTTTATTTGACGACGGCGATGAAAATAAAATAATTATTTTTGGTACTCAATTGGCAAAACAAAAGTTGAAAACTGTTACTACATGCTACGGGGATGGCACTTTCCGAGCGGCACCTAAGCCGTTCTATCAAATTTGTACAGTACATGCGGACTTATCACACAATGAAAATGCTGTTGGTTTTGTGCCTCTAGTTTACGCATTTCTTCATGAAAATGCTGTTGGTTTTGTGCCTCTAGTTTACGCATTTCTTCCTGACAAATGCCAAAATACATACTATCGTTTTTTTCGGGTACTAAAGGAACAATTTGGCATGAACATAAAAACATACAAATGTGATTATGAAATTGCAGCGATGCAAGTGGTGAAAGAGGTGTTTTCTGATGCATTAGTAAAGGGATGCTATTATCATTTTCAGAATGCCAATTGGAGAATGAGCAAAAGAATTGGTTTGAGCGATACTCGCGAAGGTAAAATAATTACGCATCTTTGCACTTTATTACCTTTACTACCACCAATAATAATTCCTGAAGCATATTTAGGCATTTGTGAAATAGCACCACAAACTGAATCTTTTATGAAATTCAAGAACTATTTTGATATTCAATGGATCATAAAAGTAACCAGTGAAGTTTTTAGTTGTTATGGAGAAAAGAATAGGACCACTAACGCCATCGAAGGGTGGCATAGACGCTTAAACACAAAAATAACAACTAAACCATCATTGTTTAAATGTATATTAATTTTAAAATTTTAAAAATTTATTTATTAATTTTTTAATTAAAAAAACCGCTTTGGATTTTAAGGAAAACCAAAGAAGTATTAAATTATTACAAAAAGATGAAAGAATTAAGAACATTATTTTGGATTGCTTAAATAGTAAAATTAGTGTAAGTGATTGTATGACGCATATAGCTACTTTGAGTTACCATACCTTCTGAATCATTATTATTATAGTTATAAAGTCCGAGACCCTTCATGTTGGTGGTCGAACTAAAGGTATCCAATTGACGTCGCGAATATAATAGAATGTCCGTATTATTTTGGTTTTGTTTCGTTTTTGTGAATAAAGTATTCTTTTATTTCTGGCAGCTCTGCTTCTGGCATTTTGTGGCAGAAGAATTCAGTGTAGTAACTTATTTCACCTGGGTTAAAAATAACTTAGTGCATTAATCCAGGTTTACTTTTAGTATAGGTACTTAATGCACCTAGGTGAATAATATTTACGAAAAGTATTGTTAATGCACCTAGGTGAAAGAAGTAAACTACATATATTAAAAATTCCGTATTATTCCGGTTTTGTTTCGGATTACCTACTTATTTTTTATTTTTTTGGTCAATAAAGTACCTATTCTGTTATTTTATGTAATTTTGTGTTTCATTGTACATTTGGTGAGTTGCGAATCTGGTGAGTTGAGAATCTGGTGAGTTGAGAATCTGGTGACTTGCTACTAAGCGTGGATAGGTGGATGTGGTCAGTAACAAAACTCTAATAACCCTATAACTTTTACATGTTATGTACAGTCAAGTCTCAATCTCAAGTCATAAGTTTTGGCTGTGACTGTACAGATAAAGTAATATAAAAATAAAAAAAGGTATTTAAAAAAACCAAAAAACCCGACTGCAAAAACACGTAACTGAAAAGAGAATAAAAACAAGCTCAGACGGAGCTATAATATTTACCCTTCAAGCCCCAGTGAGGCCAATGTTTCGGTCGGCACGGGTACGTTAACAGTACCGAGAGCGGATTTATACTTTGTTTTTGCTTTTTTTTGTGTAGTTTTTGGTGACGTACTAGAAATATACAGGGTGGCAGGGAAATCGACGCGGAAACTGATACCATGGGGGTTGCGGGTTTGAGGGTTGAGAAATTTCTGAATTTTCGGATTTCGAAAAATTTCAATGCAGGGTTGCATTGAAAATTATCGTCGGTTATTTTTTTTTTAATCTTCTGTTTCATAGCAATACCAACGAAGTCAAAATTTATGGAACAGCAGATTTTTTTAAATAATAAAATATAAGTCTTGATCACAGATAATATCTGTGGTCTTGATATAATATAATTATATTATTGCTACGTCTGTGATGGACTTACTACCTATAGAATTTTGGTATTGCAGGCGGGACAAATCAATAACAATATATAAATAATAATATATGGTGTAACTTTTGTTTACTTTTGCTACTTACCAAAATTATATATTATAATGCTTGTTTTTATTCTCTTTTCTAGTTTTTTTTTAGTTAATCACCACATGGTATTTGGATGCAGATGTGAAGATGATGTAAAAGTAAGTTGCAATAGCCAAATCACATAGTATAATAAATTAACAGTATTATGTCTCGGCAGTGACCTTAAAATTATTACCTACGGCCGCTCGGTAAATGAATGTACTGCGTCTGTGCGTAACTGCCGCAAACTCGATACAGTTGCGTACTGAGACTTTGAAGGCCGCCCGCCGTTACGACCGTTTTCTATGAAGATATAATACTGTTACTAATTTATACTGTGGCCAAACGGCGTTGACGGGCCAACGAGGTCATGAGGTCGATTTCACCCATTGACATGAAATCACCCCTAATCCTAGCACAAGGTTTTGCTTTGTTCGAGGAACCGCAGGGCGCAGTTAGTACTTTATGAATGAAAGATTGAAAATAAAATAGGTAATACCGAAGTATTATACTGTCCTGCTAAGCTGAAAGGCGCTATTCAATCGGATAAAGTTTTGAGAAAATTGACTTTTTGTAAAATGTAATATTACAAATGCAAACAGTATAAATAAATGGAAACTGGATATAAAAAAACTTCTTAGAGGTTTTTTTATGTTTTAAGTTAGATAGCACTATTTGACTTATACCATTTGCGAAATTGTTATAGCAATTGAATGGTATAAAATAAAACTAAAAGGCCGTATCTCAGAGATAGCGCCTTTCGACTTAGCGGGGCAGTATAATAAACAACTGTAAAAACACTTAAAACAACAACAACACCACAACAAAAATGTTATTTGTAAACATAAATGAATGAATGTTAATGAGGTGAGCATTGGATTTCTCATGATCCAGAGACTATCCAACCCTTGGATATTCTCCATTGTCAATAAACAATAAGTATCAATATGAACCAGTGTTCTCATAGGAAATCCAATAATGTGAACACTAGGTTGAGGTTGAGGTTTTCTAAAAGCATATAATTTTTTATAAATTGCCCATTCATATTTTGATGCGTCACGCACGCGGGTAAAGATGCTGATGATGATCTCTACACAAATATCAGACCGTATTGCACAGCCGTCACCCAGATTAGAACAGAGACCCTCGGGACACCCAGATCTTACACAGATGTTCTGAACAGACCAGGAGATTTTATCAACATCTGGAGGGAAGTGGGCTGGTTGGAATAACCACCAACGGCCACTATGGCCCACGCACAATGGTCCACTGAAGGACTAAGTGCGGAAACCAAACCCCATAACATAACATCCATATCGCTATTGGTCCATAGTCTAGTTTTTCCCAGTCTCCTTTACACATTGCCTTGAAAATTACTTTTAAGATGTCATTCTGACTTTGGGGATTTTTTTTCTCCTAAGACTGCAGTCTGCTATTAAAGAACAGATTATGTGGTGGTAACATTAGCTAGTTAGCATGGATGCTTACATTTACCAATACAAGTATGATAATAATCTTCGAAAAGAATCCTAAAACTAAAAATGGAAAGTAATGTTTGTTAAGTGTTATATCAAATAACTTACTTGTCCCCACAACCTGTACATGCATAAAGTTTATGACCATTCACTGGTACAGGTATCACATAGTTAGGGAAACTCTTATTAAACAGGAGATTTTTAATGCTGAGTTTATCATTTAAATTCTCCATGGTTATATTTATCTGAAACAATGATAAAATAATCACAATTAATTAAATTGGAAAAAAATATGCTTTTTTGATGTTATTGGTTAATCAGATGAGGTAGCAATTATTTTCTATAAATAAATTATGTTGCTGTTTATACCAGACAATTACTTCAAAAATTTGAAGATGTTGGTTCTACTTTTTATGTCATGTAAAATCAGGCTGTTAACTTTTACTTGAGCATTCTGCCTACCCCTCTAAATCAATCATGGTACTGTGCTGTTATAGTTAGATAGTTATACATGTGGGTACCTTTTTATTTTTCATAGAAAAGTACAAGACCTGTACCTCATTACCTAGGATATAACAATTTTAAGCATGAACAGCACAATCAAGCAATCAAAAATATTTAGCATGTCTTTGGGTTACTGGGAAATAGCTTTCTACATCACTGTGAAACTAAAATAAGATAATGTCAGGTCAGGTCAGACATACCCAGGTAGGTAGGCATAGACCTCCTGAGCACAACATGGCAATACTTCCTGTGTGTTAGTAATAAATTGACCATTGTTTTGGATAATGCGGCTCATGTACTACATAGTAGTAAAGGCACAGAACGTCAAAATGATTACGCTATCATGAGAAATAACTGAAAACTTACCTTTATTCCTAGATTCTTGTTTCGAATAATACGAAAGACATCCTAGAATTACATAGGAACTTGACAGAAAGAAACATGAAACGCCCTCTGTCGAGCACAAACCCATGAAAGTATCGCCAGTATTGAAAAAGTTTTTGTGTTGCTAGTGCATTGAAAATATTCGTATACGGCCACGGCCTAGAATCTACAGAAAGAAGCTTTGATACTTTCTTTCCTTTCATCTATTACATTAGTATTCATTTTTATTTTACAAAAAATTAGAACACTAGATCCCAAGGCAAACAATGATTTTAATTTTAAAGTTTTTTTCAAGATATCGGCTTTGTGCAAAGTAAAAATTATTGCGAAGTGTTTAAAAAAGATAAGGGTATTTAAAAAAATCAGTATTTAAAAATTGAGTGAAAACGTAAATTGTTATAGAAAATTAACAGATTCTTGTGTTTTTCTGTAAAAATGTAAGATTTATGTACATATACAATTAAGTTCGCTGGAGGTTATCTACATTTTTGCTTTTTCTCATCAATAATGTAACAAGTAGTAAGTAACAATTTTATTCTATATATGTCTGTGACCACGTAGTACTGCGACCGTAATGGAACAGTGTTGCTATTTTCTCATTCCAGATTATTCCATCAGATAATAAAACACGATAATATTGCATTGGGAACGGACGCTTCACAATAAAACACACACTGTAAATACTAGACTAGCACAAGCTAGCACAGGATCCCAGGATCCCGTTGTGCGTGCTCATGCGCTGCACGATTAATTGGTGAGGAGTTAATGATGATTCCAATTTCAAAGTTACACTTAACTACCTACTTAAAAATAACATTAGAGTTTCACGAATTTGAAACTCTAATGTTATTTATGAAGTACATACGAGTACGAGTACGAGAGGGTGAAAATCGTGAAATACCTACCGTGAGGCAAGGAGCAACTTTACCACGAATGGGTAATTTTATGCACTAACAATACCGACACACAAAGATTCCTTTCCGACGGGCTATTGGCTATCTTTTTCATTGCCAGTGACTATCAGGCTTCAGTTGTACACCGAACTTTGATGACAACTGAGAATTTCGGGCCCACAACCCGCTTTTGGGCCAGAATACTTTTTGTACCATATTGTGTGTTGCCCAAAAGAAATACCTAACATGGGTGATAGACGGTACGAGCAAGTACCTACGCATACTTATGGCTCGGTGACCTTTTTCGCCCGTGTGTTAAGTTCGTTAGCGATCCAACAGGTTTGAAATTTTGCTCGTAGGCTGCCTTGGTTCATAGTTTCGTACGTCTGTCATCGCCGCGAGTCGCGAGCCGCCATTTCGTTTCAACATTTGTGTAATGTTTGTTTAGTTTGGTTCTGAAAATTCGACATCATCGCGATACAGTGTGAGCAAGCTTCACGCGTGTCACCGATGGCGAGCCGAGTAAGGTTCGCGAACTTAAAAATTGCGTACTTGATAGACGCACGAGTAAGTACCCGTACATAAGGCTCGACGACCTTACTCGCCCGTGTGTCATACTCTTAGAGTAAATGCTCTAAGGTCATACTAAGTACGCGTACATTAAAACTGCTGAGTAAGTTTGTCGGCGATCCAACAGGTTTGAAATTTTGCTCGTAGCCCGCCTTGGTTCGTAGTTTCGTACGTCTGTCATCGCTGCGAGTCGCGAGCCGCCATTTTGTTTCGACATTTGTGTAATGTTTGCATAATGTGCGTTTGCACTGCCGAAACATTCACAACAAAACATGTTGGGATCTCTATTTTCTGTCAATGTTCCATTCAATTTTTGACAGGACCTAGAGATTTCAACATATTTGTAATTAGTTTGGTATGCACAGAAAATTCGACAACATCGCGATAAAGTATGAGCAAGCTTCACGTGTGTCACCAACGCGTTTTTAAGTTCGCAGGTCTATCACCCACTATAAGGCATTTTGAAGTTCAGAGGAGATGGGTCGTGCGAGGCACTCTTTTTACAAAGTGTGCTAGCACACTGCTACCACGAATCAGTAGTCATGCAGTACGTGCTGTGAGTGTGTCAGTGAGTCGGCCTCGAGCACAGAACATTATACTCGAGTGACTCGCCGCGTGAGTTGCGAGTGTGGTGTGTAGTGACGACAGACAACGCGACACGGCACACATTACACATACCCCGTAGAGTAGGTGGCTGATCGGTTAAGCGCGTCACACAGCTCGGGCTCGCACGAGTAATGATGAGGGAAAGAGCAATGACAATGGTTACATGACGTCGTCAACCAAAAACAAAAGATGGCAATTAAACTTAGACCTTAATTCCTTTTGCATAAAATCGTAAATAGGGCCTCGTTTCGTTCAAAACTCCCAAAGTACAAATGTTCTGTGTAGCTAATCTGTAACCTGTGATGTGTGCTATCCATAGTTATAACTGTGTGTTTGCACTGGCGAAACATTTACAACAAAACAATTTTCTGTCAATTTTCCATACAATATTTGACAGGAACTAGAGATTTCAACATGTTTTGTTGTTTGTTGTTTTGAAGTTAGTGCTATCACATCAAAAAAAAAATGAGTGAGCGACTTTTCATCCAAGTGAGTAGCTACAACCACAGATTACTGGTTACTATCTGTGCTACAACTGTGCTAGCACATGTGCTGACTTACTTATGGTTGGCATAAGGTTTAGGCTGCGTTTCCACCAGAGATGAGCGAGGATGCGTAGCGAGGGATGTGTGTGAAACTAACCAATACCAATGCTAGCTTAGCTCAAGCTATGACAGTAAAGCGATGTTATTGGTTAGTTTCACACACATCCCTCGCTACGCATCCTCGCTCATCTCCGGTGGAAACGCAGCCTAAAGGTTACCTAATTTAGCCTACCAATCTGCGCGGGTGCGGATTAGGGTTGCCAGATACAGGCGGGCGAATCGACACTTTTAATTATTATTTTTTCTCGAGGCGATTCGCACGAAGTTTATTTATTTGTAGGCGAATAGGTTTCTGAAGTTTTCGATTCGCCTATTTTTAAATAAATTCACTTCATGCGAATAATCGCAAAAAAAAAAAATCGATTCGCCCGTTCCGGACGAATCGCCAATAGGCACCTCGGTTTTACGGCCTACTGCTCGATTCGCCCACTAATAAATTATCAACGTGCGAATCATCTCAAGAAAAAATCGAATAAACATTAAAAAATAATCTCCCTGACGTACTAAACTCATATTTTTTGTTCTTAACTATGTACGGAATAGAAAAGTCCTTTTCATTTAAAAAATCTATGACATTGTAATACACTTTACTAACAAATAAAAAAATCTCAGCTTATCAGACTACTTACTTTTTAACTTAAATATTTTTGTCACTGAATTTTGCAATTTCTACGGATCGCGGCGTGCCTACTTGGCAGCCGTGCTGTGCGGCTGCGGACACTGCGGACAGTAGTCTAATTACTGGACACGGGACAAGACGAAAAAATTCCGGGACATTCCCGGGACCCGGCTATCTGGCAAGCCTAGTGCGGAAACCGGCATCGGCACGGGGGGGAAGGAATACAGTTAGAGAACTTCCTAGCACCTAGCTACCTACACTTCTACTTCCTGGCAATACAGTTAGAGAACTTCCTAGCACCTAGTTACGTACACTTCTGCTTCCTGAATTTTCTGACTTGAATATTTTCTTTCAAAGAAGCGTGAACACTGTGACGGTAACTGATAGAGATTAAAGGCAAGAGACGTGCTTTGTCGAGCCCAAAAATTTGGGTGAGGGTATTTTTTAATAGACTTCAAAAAAGGAGGATGTTTTGTTTGTCTGTATGTATTTTCTTTTTTACCTTTATCTTGTGCTCGATAGATTAATTACGGTTCATCTAATATTAGTAGCGTAAATTTTGAGGAAGTAGGTAGGTATGCGTTTTGATGCAACAGTAACAGCACTGATAAATACAGATGGTGCACTCCGCATTGTAGGTATGAACCTACAAGTACGCGGCGCGGCGGGCCGCGAGCTCGACTTGTTGGGCCAGTTCAGTGAGTGTAACATAGGTAGTCAGAAGATACATTTATTGAACTTATACAGCTGTGATGGCCAAATTGAATTCAATGAAATAAAATTTGTTTAATTAAACGGACAAGTGGGTTTTCACAAAAAAAAAGATGAAAAGTTATAAAAATGTAATCAAAATAATTAATAGGTAGGTATAAAATCTTTGGTTTTACTATTGCTGTATAGCAATGGATTATGTAGTTATGGCATTTTTGTATTTATTTTAGTTAGTAGCTTTTCCTTATTAGCTCATTAAACCTTATTATACTTAAATTTAAGTATCTAATTAAGTATGTTTTTAGTTAATTAAAGTATAAAAAATTACAAACGTTTCAAAGACGCTGTAACAAAATTAAAAATAATAATAAAAAGTATAGATCAGTTTTCAATCAATAGCATCAAACATAGGTAAAACTACTAGGCTACTTCAAAAAATTATAAGATTTAAGAATGGTGTTAAAATCAATGTCATGTTTATGTCCTTGGTGAAAAAAATGCAGAATATTCTTTTCATATGTATCACGTTTCAAGTAATGAACTACTTCAGATCGTGGAACAAAGTCTTTTCCATCTACATGTTTGTTATAAAATTTTACATTTGCCAACATGTCTTCATCCTCAGGCATCAAGACCAAATAACTTCCAACAGCTTCAGCAGCATCAATATATTTTTCCAGGTGATAATATGCAACTTGTATATGATTAAGCACATCTGCAATGAACTCCACTCCAGAATCATATTTAAGAAATTTAAGTTTATCTTGGCATTGTTGTCGGCAATGCAATAGGGATGCTATGTTGTTTGACATAGTTATCACAAATTCTGAGGACCACTCCTGTCCAGGCAACCGTTCACATTCTACACGACAGTTGTTTTCTGATGCAAAATAGTCTTTTATAACTTCTTCCATGCTTGTTACTGTTTCTGCCCAATTATTTTGTTTGTATGATTTTTTACCTAAATTATACATAACCACATAGTCATCACTTTCCATATCAACTATTTCATTTGGGTCTATTTCTGGTTGCACAATGTAATATTGCATGTTGGCTTTCATTATCTCATGATCCGGATTGGCGACCAAGTAAGTGTAGGCAGATGAAGCAGCTTTGTGAAACATATGCTGGTTAAAATAACACATATGCAGATACTCATATGGTTTCTTAGCCTGCATGTCATGTAGCAGAGAATCTTCAAGACTTCTGTTGAGGTTCACATTGAGGAATTCTTTATCTTGACATTTATTAAGACAATGTCTTTTATTAAAGTACTTTTCATATATTTTAAGGTCGTCGATGTCTTCTTTGATTTGAGATTCGTAAATTTGCCTGTTACATTTTATTCTACAATTAATTAAAATGGATTTGTGAAGTTTATAAAGATGCAATGCTGCTTCAAACTTTTCAATGCACAATGTCCATCTCTCCTCTGAGTAAGCGACTACTCCTTTACGGAAAGTTTTTTCTAGTGAAACCGGTGTGAGGCAGTCATTAAATTTAATTTCACATAAAGAAATGATTAAAATCACAAAATAAATCTTCGATACCATTTTGCTTGTTTTGACAAAGATTTAAATGGTATATTTTGATTAACTAAATTAAACCCACTGAATTTAAAATTAATAGGTTTCAATACAAATACTTTACAACAATAATTTTTCTTTTGTCTAAATTGTCGAAAATAATCTGGTCAAACTTTATGACTATGAACTTTAGTGAACTTTGACATCATTCAAGATAATATTAGATTTTAATCTATCAAACTTTTAATAGTTTTCTCCCTAGTTGTAATTGTAATTTACGTAACTGGAGTATGAGCATTTTAAGCCGGCGGGAGAGTAAACCGTGTGCCGAAAACCGAAAACGAAATCCGGTGGGACTCTATCGGGATGGGATTCCAATCCGTTTTAGCAATGGAAGTTTACTTGTTGATATAAGATGATAGATATTACCTGTACCAATATATAAATTAATTATTTGCTCGATGAGAAGAAACTCAGTTTAAAAGGTGTGATAGACGCACGAGCAAGTACCGTAAAATGCCCTAACTTTGCACGAATTTCGAAGATTTTTATAATTATTTTCACGTGAGTAGGATATTCATATAGGTAAGACTTGTAAAGAGAAAATAGAAATCAGAACTTTGTGTGTCTACCAAAACACCTCATTATAGCCTAAATAAGCTTTGCAAAAGCCAGGCAAAGTTAGTGGCATTTCCTCTACTTTGCCTAGGCAACAATGTCGCAGTTAAATTAAATATTTCCAAATAAACAGATTTCGTACCCTAGTATCGGTTACGTATTCACACCATATTATAAGTTCTGTGATTCATACTCAACCATGTCATAAAGTCTGAAATTGTTTTTTCTTTTTTTGGAAGGTAGGCAAACTAAGGCAGGCTTTTTGAGTTTTATGGGGAATCTTTCAGGGTTGTCACCATAGGAAATAAAACAACTTGCGATACAGGATTTCACTATTTTGGTTTCAAACGATGATTTTCTTGATTTTACTAACTTAAAGTAGCTTTACGTGTGTAAAACATAGTTAAAAAGACAGAGGACAATTTTTCTTTCAATAAGGTCCGTAAAACCCGTGAAAATAGCTTATTACTCGCACAATGAAATTTTGAAGTGCAGCCAAAAAGTCACCGTTTCATTTGAACAATTCTGACAGATTCTGAGGTTCACTGATATTTCCAACTTTCTAGCCATAACCAAAAGTAAGTGTTGCCACGCGTAAATAATCGAACCATTGAATCCTCTAGCTAGAATAGTATAAATAATGAAAAATCTTAGAGTAAATAACATTGGAGAAGCCATACGCACAGTATTCCGAACAAAACAGTCTGTCACTTTTAGCGGGGGACGCGGTAGCGGAAAGAGAAGTCCGTACCATAAATTTGTATTTTATCGATATCGATATTCATTCGGAATTTTGCTTAAATTTTGCTTGAATTCATGAAATAAAACAGATCGCCATCCAGATGCCTCGTTGAGAGGTGAAACACGTGTCGATTTCTTACAGGGTTCTTTATGACTCTATAAGAACAGCTACGCGGATTAGGTTACTAAATATACGTCGTCTATTGTAATTTGTAATGGATTTCCGCAAAGTCACGATTCAAATAGCCTGAAGGCCTAGACAAAGTAACATTCGATTAGCGATAACGCCAGAAGAAAAGTCAAAAATGTATGAGGTTGACATAATGCTATCGAAATGTCACGTGATCATAGGTCAACGAATAGAAATTAGCTACACAATATTGTCATCATTATTCGATTCCATGAAACGAATCGACAGCGTCGAACGATAACTCCGTTGAAATTCGTAGCCAAGTGACCATAGATATAAGAAAGAAGGAGATATGCCCTGTAGTTGAAAATGTATCGAAACCCAATGTCTTCTATCTATCCCTACTCTCTAGCCTGCGATCACACATGCGATCAGTAAACCCAATAAATACGAGGCCCCGCTCACACTTGCAATTTACAAATCAGAACGTACTACATAATCAATTATAAACCTTATCCCATCAAACACAGCGTGCATTTACCATGCACCGTACAACTCACCCACACGAAAACATCGTTCGCTATCGTTGTGCTGTGCAAAAGCCATTTATTTTACATATACGCTAGTGATTGACTAAATCGGAAACTTATCGATTCTCCCATTTATTATTGTATTAAAATTTTTGGAAGTTGCTGAAAAAATTATAAATAAAAAACGATATACATATAATAAGATGATATAAATAAACAATGAGTAAGTAAAAAAAAGAAATATTAAGTAAACCAAAAAAATAACAACATTATGAGAAAATCTAAATGAGTATAAAACAAGATTTCACATCGGTCTTCCAATCAGGCTATAACTGTTGACAAATTGAAGAATAAACTTTAATAGTAATATAAATTCATACGACAATCGACATTATTGTCGATAGCCTACGTTAGTGGATCTGCACAACCACATCACTAATCCGTCACAAGACGCTGCGGCCGTACTAACGATGCAACCGCTTAAAGTAAATATCGTTTTGTAATTTTTACATTGCTTGTCCAGTTACTTAGCGACATACTTTGGTAGTGGTAAAGAAGCAATGTATTTACTACAATAAAAGTACAGTCGCTGTGATATATGAAAACAAAAATAACGTAGTAAAGGCAAGAAATATTTTACGATTTGTTGTTTTTCATGATTTTCAACACAAATATAGCAAAATACTTGTGCTGATTTATGAAAAGTGGTTCTACGATTTATAAAGTTTATAGTTTAGCTTCGATTTTTACAAGAAACCACTGAACAACACGGTACCTATTCTTAAATGTTATCACGATCGCGCTCGAAAGCGCACTAGTTAGCGGAGACGGCCATTTGCCTGAGGCATGAGCATTGTGATCAAGACGCGCGGACACAGACACGCCCCCATACCACTTCTCCTGTTATTTATATTTCTATGCAAGTGACACTTTTTGACAAGCGTTATCGCTAGTTTTCGATTCGTATGATGAAAACATTAGCGAACGTCAAAACCCTGTGGAAAACGAAACAAAATGGTGACTTTTGGAATTTACTCGGGGGTATGGTAATTTTATGAGTAAAATTTATACTAAAGAAATTCTATTAAATCCACACATGGTAGAAGTGAAACCTACAAAAATTTTGGCTATAAGATAATCAGACGAATGTAAAATTTCGGGAAGAGGATAATTATTGTAGGTTTTAGTAATGATCATAGTGATACAAAGTTTGATAATTATTTTATGGTTTTGGTCGTAGGCTTTCATACTATCGGAGTTCAATTGACAACAAGAATTGACAGCGACAGCGCGGTATTTGACGTTTGCTGACGAAAGACCAGAGACAAAATGTAATTTTTATCGAACAAACCAATGGATGAGACGATAGCGAAACGTAGTGTACTTTGTCTGCCAATCGAACTTCGTTATCGTTGAAGCGATAGCGATTGTCGAAATATAATCGCTCCGAAGCGAACGCCAGCTAGGTAGGCCTAATTAGAGCATTTTACGGCACGCGTACATATGGCTCGACGTCCTTTCTCGAACGTGTGTCATGCTAAGTACGCGTACTTTAAGGTGAATCCGCAGTTCTAGCCCGCGACAGGTTTGAAATTTTGAAATGTCGTAACCCGCCTTGGCTCGTACGGCTGTCATCGCCGCAAGTCGCGAGCCGCCATTTTGTTTCGACATTTGTGTAATGTTTGTTTAGTTTATTCGTTTAGTTCAGAAAATTCGTAACAGTTCATGCGAATAAGTCCGGAAATCACTCGGAATAACAGACTAGAATAACAGAATTTATTAAAGGTTTCCGAAATAATCTTGTATTTGGCAAATTAGAAGCGATGTTTATATAGACAAAAAAATAAGTTTCATGCTTACAATAATCAATTGGAAATTACGCACGAAAAAACGCATTTCATTTCATAATCCTAAATAACACAAAGCTGTGGGGGGCAGTGCAGGCAGCTCATTCCTCAACACTCACGGCGTCCCACCGCTCATTCGTCAACGGTCGATTATTACTCGTTAACTTGTAAAGCCTACTTAGCTGTGAAAGTTTTCCTTTTAATTTCGTTATGTATACTAGGTAGTTACTGCCGTGATTTTTTTCACATATTCAAAACCAACCATTTAGCTGGCAGGGACACACACTAGACTCAAACAAAAATTACCACTTTAAAGCTTAATATTTCGCAAACGGATCCGTGAATCCAAAGATGGTTTTAACAAACTCACAATATTTTGGAACGACCTTTCTAACGATACCCCAAACCAAGGGACAGATGAGAAAAAAAAAAACCCACTTACGGGTAGGCGAGGTACAGTCGCCGTCAGATATATTGTAGCAGACAAGGTGACCAAATACTTCTGAACAATTAAAATGTGAATAAGTTCCATACCCTACAAGTTACAATTAATATCTGAACATTCATTACCTACTTCATTAATATCTGAGCAGATGCTTGTCAGTACTTTATATCCAGACAATTAACCAAAAATATCTAAACACTTACAACGTCAAGTGTATCAACGCAGACGAACACTGAGCTTACCTTAATCGTTACTGCATGGTATAAAGGACGAACCAGAAACAAACGCTAACATCTGTGGTATTAAATACGATGAAAAGGGAATAAAAATTGTATAGAAAATCATTTGTGTAGGATACAACTGTTATGTGTCAAACTATTGAAAGAAAATAGATCTTGATTTTGTAATGAAAAAAAAAAATAATGTAAAAAAAATTTTTACAACATAGATAAAATATTTGTATTACCAACTTCCAAAAGGATATCAATTCGTATGTTTATGTATTTTTTTATTTTTTTTTGTGTATTTTCGGGCATATCTCCGTCTTAAAGAGACAGATTTGCAAAATTATTTTTTGTTTGAAAGGGTATACTTCCGAGGTGGTCCCATTGTCATCAGGTCAAGATCTGATGATGGGAGCCTGAAGATATCGAGGTACTCTTCAAATATTATAGGCACACCAATAGCAATTTGGTTATTTTTGATACCTAGTAACTCGTGCTATTACTCTCGGAAAGCAATTTATGCTCGTCACAATGCATACGGAGAAGTGGAGCTGATGGTGAAGTACCAGGAGAAGTCCTCAACGATTATCCCTACATCGGGAAAAGCAATATTTTGTGAAAGGTGATGAGCAGTACCAGGCTAACACATAGGTACCTGGGTACCTATGTGTTAGCCTGTTACGCCGTCCCTACCTCAGTGCGTAGGTGCGTAGCATCTATCTATTCTATACAGTCTAAGCTACGGATTTTGACGCGGTTTTCACCATTATTTAGATAATTTATTCCAGAAGGTTTATGTGTATAGTACCACAATACGCGTTCTCTCTTTAAAGGCTAGCTTTGACACATTTGAAAAAAAACCGCCGCCCCGCTGAGGGATGATGACCCCTTTTCAGGTTTAGGGTCACAGAGTTAAGAGTAAACATACACTTGTAGTTCTGACTGATTTGAGGGTCTAATAAGGAATTAGAAGAAATGAGGTAAAATGGGTAAACCCACCTACTTGATTTACTTAAGTACTTAATTTATGTTCGATACTTAATTTATTAAGTTCGAGTAACTATCCTTTTTTGGTTAATAACATTTTCTTGTGCCACTGGCCACTGTCTGCGCTCTTTGTTGACAGTTGACATCAAAAATATTTTATCCTATCTACACGTACCTAATGAAAAAACTTATTTAATTGGAAATAATCATTTTATAACACAACACCAAAGCCATTCTACATAAATAGCAAGATCAACTTATGACGTAAATGAATTGGGTTGAGAAATATTTGGCGTTATGACTTATAATAATTCTGTTCTTGTTGGAAATTGGTCCGAGGAGAGACTTAAAAATGAGGTAACCCTAAAGTTACCTAAAAGGCAAAACGTCTAAGCTAACAGTACCTTTCTGGTGTAATAAGTCTGAGGTCCTTATGGTCAATCGTTGAGAGAGCTGGTAGATATCTTGCACTTTCAGTGGCGGCGCTAGACCAAACTTAGACTTCGGAGACATTTTTTTCATTTCCCAGTCGAAAGAAAAACGTTATATCAAAAATGTGCTGAATTATACACTAATTATTTGAATATACCTACTTATTAGTTTGATCACTAATCAAATGATGATACATATACTTACAAACATAAATTAAAATAGAGCAAATTTTTGGCTTTAATAAGCCTCACTGAATTTTTTAAAGATTATGTCATAGTTAATAGCAGCCGCTAATTCTAATGCAGAAAGTAGAATGCAAGAGCGAGCGAAGTGTTCGCGAAACTTTTTGCATGCTACGTTTATATTTTGTACGTATAGTGGGGCCTGCAACTACAAATTGCCACTTTATTACTGAAAATATTTTGGCTTTGTTTGGGATTTGATTAAAAAGTACTTCTCTAGATTTGGACCCCCCAGGACGGGGGCCGGGGGAAATTTTTAAAACTTTTTTGCGAGACCCACTCAGGCGCGACGCCTCTGGCGGTCGTCGACGTCGCTGGCCCCTAGTGCCGCCACTGTTGCACTGGGTATGCAACTCATTCCTATCTCCTGCTTTGTGAAGGTGGCGGAATTCATCTGGTTACACATAGGAACAGTATAATTATGAAGTAAATGTTTGTTGCAGTATGAGTTCAAATTATTTTTAAGGAAACGTGAAAGACGAGAACTGTTACTTCAGAAATCTAGAACTTTATTCAGCAATTTACTGAGAGAGGTAAGGTATGCTTGTGATGTTAAGTTGCCTCACCTTCCAGTTATAATTTGTGTGGAATAAATTGTATTCCAATCTAATCTACAAACAAACTGATCATGATGAATAAAACGAATTTGGATACAATTTCGAATGTATATTTATTGTGCTGAATTAGCACTTCGGTAACTAATTAACCTGAAACATTGAAATGTGTTTTCAAAGGCGGTTAGGGTGGATATAGTGTTCCGAAATCGTCGTTGGCCATGGAGGTCGATCTCGCGCATCACGCGTTCACGATAATACGGATGTATAGAGTAGCACTGACTGTCTGGTTTGAAATAGGTACAATATCTAATGATTTTCGTGTCGTGGGCTGTTGGTAGGTACGCGTAACCGACCTCAAGCCAAATATTATTGCAAAACACATTTAAAATAACCAATTCAATTTTATGAAGTTTGATTTAATTCCAGAGACCGCTGAAGTTAAGTGGAACTTACGTTCTATATGGATTTAATGTACAATTAGTTGCATCTGATATGCCAGGTAGATATTTTACCCATACTATTTATTAAGATTTTATTGCCCCTCTTCTGTTCACATTCTGTAATTTAATTTGGAAAAGAAACGCCTAAGCTGATATTGTTTCGTTGCTAGCTAAACCGCAGATGCCTGGTAGCAAGCAGAAGTACGGCCTGGCTATGTCAATTCTTGTGCGGGAGCGGCAGGTGGACTATATGCAGAACATATGTGACGGCTGTCTTATGACACTGTCGCCCATCCTCACGCCTTGCTGCCGGAATACATTCCTTATCGTCAGGTTTGTCTGACAAACTTCTTTTTGCTTTTACGTCGTTACTTTATTAGACACTAAAGAATCAAGCGCTACGGCAACAGTCTTGTGTTTTAGCTGTAGCAGTCATCTTTGTGATTGAATTAATTTAGAGCAGTGCACTGCTTAATTACCCACTGGAAGTGGGTCAGAATGAAAGTATTATATTAACTCCAGAGCACACAGTTGCACTTACTTATTTTCTCATAGAGGGAGATAAAAAGTAGTGTCCACCTCGGGAGCAACACAATTTTAAGCTCGAGTGACGTACTTTGAATCCTTCGCTGCACTCAGCATTTTACTTTAGAATCCTTCGCTCCGCTCTGGATTCTAAGAAACACTCTCCTCTTTAAAATAATTGTTTGCTCCCCAGGCAAACAATCTACTATTTTTACCCGACTGCGGCGAAGCTAAAAAGGAGTCCGAACATGGACTGCAATAAGTTATTTCAAAACCAACTCGTCAAAACTCATGCTTAGATCACATATTCCTTAAATCAAGATATCAAACTGTTATAGGTTTAGTTTGTGATATTGATATCACCGACCATCGTATGGTAATGATGGGGTACAACATGCCTACCGGTTCAAAATATCAACAACGCAGTTTAAATAAAATCAATTTCCCTGCTCTGATAGAGGAACTTAAAGAAGCAGACTGGTCTGGAGTGATGTCCGAAATAGACGTAAACAACGCAACCAATGAATTCCACAACATTTTAACTAGTGCAGTACAAAAACACTCGGTAGAAAAGACATTTAGCCGCTCTTAATACATCAGAAAACCCTGGATTACTCCCGGACTTATTAGATGTATGAACAACAGAGACAAACTTCATCGTGAATCAAATAAACACCCTAATGACCAAACAAAAAAACTAATTTACAATCGTTACAGGAACTTCTTTACAAATATTGTACACAGGCTTAAACGTGAACACGACAACAAAAAATTTGAAGATAACAAAAACAATATTAAAGGTTTATGGAAAGCCATCAGACATATCAGTGAACAGACGAACAATAGAAGTAACCCTAATGAACTGGTTAAAAGCGAATCATCGGCACAAACTTCAATAAACAACTGCAATGACACCTTCTTCTCTGTTGGTAAAAACCTAGCCAGTAAAATTCTCGCAGACCGTAATGAAACCCAGGAATCACTTATTAACAAACTACAGCTAGGGGAACCTCTAAACACAAATTTCTTTATGTAACCTACTGATGTTTTTGAGACAGACAAAATAATCACAAATCAGAGAAACGACAGTGCCCCAGGCCCGGATAACTTTACACCAACTCTTATAAAAGAAATGAAATCCGATATCATAATTCCATTAACCCACATTATAAACCTTAGCTTAGGCTCAGGCACATTTCCTAACATATGGAAAGAAGCACAGGTCACTCCAGTTTGTAAGAGCGGTTCAAAACAAAACCCAAATAATTACAGACCCATTTCACTGTTAGCAATATTCACCAAAATTCTCGAAAAAATTGTAAACAAGTGACTCACTTTATACCTAGATTCCAAAAATGTATTATTCAACAAGCAGTTTGGCTTCAGACAGGGAAAATCCACAAAAGATGCAGTAAGTCTTTTAGCCAACCTTGTAACGTCTTATTTAGATGAAAATTAAAAATGCATAGGAATATTCCTAGACCTTGCAAAAGCTTTCGACACTGTTGCCATTCCCATACTCCTAAAAAAGCTCGAGTCAATTGGTATTAGAGGACTACCACTTAAATTGTTTAAAGGTACCTTACTAACAGAAAGCAATGTGTGAAAATTGGGGATACCACCAGTTGTCAAAGCAGTGTCGAATTTGGGAGTGCCTCAAGGTAGTGTCCTGGGCCCGACACTATTTATCATCTATATTATTGATATTCATAACGCCATTACCCAAAATGCAGAAGTCATCTGCTATGCAGATGACACGGCTATTATTTTTCACAGTAAATCTTGGGAAACAGTCCGCGAAGAAGCCCAAAATGGTTTAACTAGTATAAAAAAATGGCTCGATCATAACCTTCTGTCACTAAATATCAAAAAAACGAACTACATCTGTTTCCATAAAACACTTTCTTCAGCACCAAAACTCACTTTACATCTTAAAATCTACCCTTCAACTTGCAGCACAGTCCCTTGCACCTGTGCGGAAATTAAAAAGGTCGAATCTCTAAAATACTTAGGCGTTCTGCTAGATCAACATCTTTCTTTCAGACCCCACATAGACTTAGTAGCAAAGCGAATCAGAAAACTGATTCACGTAATGAAACTGTTACGTAACTCGGCCAACAAAAAGATCTTGCATTTGGTGTATGTGGCACTAAGTGAGTCAGTTCGCTGCTACTGCATTACAGTATGGGGTGGGGTTGGTATTACCTCAATGATACAATTGGAAAGAGCCCAAAGATCAGTGCTAAAAGTTATGTATATAAAACATTTTCGTTATCCTACAGGTCAACTGTATAAAGAAGCATCAGTGCGTAATGTCCGACAGTTATACGTCCTTAAAATAGTACTAAAACAACACAAAATAACAATCTAATCCACAGAATATTACCATCTACTCAAACACCGAATCTTCAAATGTCCACTTACTGTAGTAAAAACTAAGGTTTTGCACAACGTATGCAAGAATGTATGCTCAGTTTCCTTTATAATAAAATTGCAAAAATCAGTGACATCAGAAATTGTAGGACCAACCAAGTAAAAAAATGTATTAAACAATGGCTTTTAGCTCAATCCTACTAAGAATCAGAAGCCTTCGTTCGAGTATTGTCATAACATATTTACCACAAACACTCTCTTACCCTCAATCACAACTTCACTCCCACACTACCTCCTAAACCCCTACATACTCGTATATATACTTCTACATAATCATTCTCTCGCACGCACCCTTGCTAAAGTCAAAGTATAAATACTTACATTTGCCTGTTATCTACACTCACTTTATAAACATAGTTGTTTTACGATTTTGTTTTATTTTTAACGTGTTTTCTTTTATTTTTAAAGATTTTGTTTTTACATTAAATTTTTAAAAGAATATGTAATAAATACAATACGGTTTCGACCCTGAAATTTTAAATTGGTAAATACTCTCAAGGACTCCATGAGACAGGCTCGACCTATTATGGAGTCCATAAGTTAAAATATTAAAATTATGTTTCCTTTATGACAATAATATTAGGAATAGTTTATATATACTTTTAAGGAAATGTAAAGATTCTTTATTTGGTCAATAAACGATTTTATTATTATTATTATTTATTTATAGCTTGGTGCAAACGAGGGGAAGGAAACAGAACAGTAGATACCTACTTTTTTGTATTCAATAGAAAGTGCTGGTGCTACATAGATATAAGAAAGAAGGAGATATGCCCGGTAGTTGAAAATGTTTCGAAGCTCTATGTCTCCATTTTATCCCTACCTACCTAGCCTACAACTACACATGCAGATCAGTAAACCCAATAAATACGAGGTCGCGCTCACACTTGCTATTTACAAATCAGAACGTACTACACAATCAATTATAAACCTTATCCCATCAAACACAGCGTGTATTTACCATGAACCGTACAACTCACTCACACGAAAACATCGATCGCTATCGTTGTGCTGTGCAAAAGCCATTTATTTTACTTATACTACTACGACTAAATCGGAAAGTTATCGATTCTCCCATTTATTATTGTATTAAAAATTTTGGAAGTTCCTGAAAAAATTATAAATAAAAAACGATATACATGTATTATGATGATGTAAATAAAAAATACGTAGCTAAAAAAAAATATATTAAGCAAATTAATAAAAAAAAATCAAAATTCAAATTAGTATAAAACAAGATTTCACATCGGTCTTCTAACCAGGCTATAACTGTTGACAAATTGAAGAATAAACTATAATAGTAATACAAATTCATACGACAATCGACATTGTTGTCGATAGCCTACGTTAGTGGAGCTGCACAACCACATCACTAACTCGTCGCAAGTTACAGCAGCCGTACTACGCGATGCCACCGCTTAAAGAACGAATCGTTTTGTGATTTTTACATTGTTTTTCCAGTTACTTAGCGAGACTACTACTACTACTTTGGTAAAGAAGCAATGTATTTACTACAATAATAGTACAGTCACTATGATAGGTATATGAAAACAAAAATATCGTAGTAAAGGCAAGAAATATTTTACGATTTGTTGCTTTCATGATTTTCAACACAAATATAGTAAAATACTTGTGCTGATTTATGAAAAGTGGTTCTATGATTTATGAAGTATCTAGTTTGGCTTCGATTTTTACAAGAAACCACTGAACAACACGGTATTCTTAAATGTTATCACGATCGCGTTCGAAAGAGCACTAGTTAGCGGAGACGGCCATTTGCCTGAGCCATGAGCATCGTGATCATGACGCGCGGATATAGACACGCCCATGCCACTTCTCCTGTTATTTATATTTCTATGGTTGGCTACATATGAGCGTGTGTGTTTCATCATGATAATATGAATATGAGCACTTTATTTACGTAGTACTTATTCGGTTTGCTTGCAGCGCTCGGGATGAAAGCATTTCTGGAAAGAAATTGAAATATGGTGACGAATTTCTACTAAAAGCTGAGAATTATGAAGATCCCAAGGTGAATACATGTAAATTGATTTGCAAAAGAGTAGCTGTGGTATTTTTAAGGGCCTGTACTACCTAAAATTGCTTAGCAAGAGCCTCCATCACATCGAAAAAAAAAAAAAAAAAACCAACCGACTTGCAAAAAAAGCGAAAAATAACTTGATTTCGGAAGACGGTAGCAAAAAACGAAAATTCAAAGCCAAAGGCTTCCGAAGAAAAGTTATTTTTCATTTTGTAGTGTAGTTTTTTTGGCAGTCTGTCTTCGATCAACAATGCACTTCTTGATCGAAGCAGTCTGTGGTTCTTTTTTTTTTTTGTAAAAAAGTTTTTATTACTGTTTAAATAACAGTGACAGGAAGTTTAACATCATTCTTAAAGAATGCGGAAAAAATAGGTATTGTTGAAGCTAACTTTTGTATGGCCGAATAAACTTTTTTTTTTAAATCATCCGAATTGATAACCTCCTCCTTTTTTAGAAGTCGGTTAAAATACTGCAACATTAATTTTGAAATAATTATATGTTAAAGTTGAGGATTAATGTTTGACGAACACGATTCCATAAAATTTTCTCGATAGAAAAAAAAAAACAAAGTTACCTTCAAACCGAACAATAAACCGCTGGTATTCAAAAAATATTGTATTAGATCATGAAACTTTGCATAATCACTGAATTAACTATAAAGCAGATACTAAGTTTTTTCTATTTTTTTATTACCGTTATTTTCGCCGTAAAAAGCAATTACCTAAACTATTGGCGTCTTGGAACCGCGAGCTCCCCACTCAGTCTCGCTCTCACTCAGTCCGTGAGCCAGGCGCGGAACCAGCCTTCAAAAAAGGCTGTGGCACGGTTGTGGTCAGTAGATGCACCCAGCGAATAGTCTCTCTTTTTCCAATACAGAGATAAGAAACAGATATTATGTTGCCAAAAATGTGACATAACGTGTCAGCAGCCTATCGACCATAAGGCTGCCTGTCCATTGAAGCGGAGCGAGGCAGTGGAGAGGAGAATGGCAGCGGAGTGGAGCGGAGTTGCGGACTGTGCGGAGCGAGGTAGCGGAGCGGTGTTTTGGACTGTGCGGAGCTAGACCGAGTTCCCGCTCCACTTCCCCTCTCCGCTTCTCCGCTCCGTTTCCCCGCTCCGCTTCCCGGTTTTGTATGAATTTTTAAACTAGTTCGCAAATCCCTGTCCACTGAAGCGGAGCGGAGGTTTTATGCAATTCCATTGGTTAATATTGGCACACCGCTACTCCGCTCCTCTCCTCTCCGCTCCAGTGGCCAGGCAGCCTTAGACCGTGAAAGTATGACGTCACAAGTCTTTTAGGGTGGTGGGCATGCCCATCGTGCTCACAACAGTGGATCCGCGCTTGCCGTGAGCAGTATGGTGCGAGCGAGTAAAAAGTGAATTTGAGCTGAGGTAGTATGGGTTCTTAAGTATGTTTTGGTTTTATGTCTGACAATACAGTCGGTATTATAGGAACAGGGCATAAGTGAGAATGTTCGGGTCTTGCATGAAAATTTAGTATAACGTATTTATGACATATTATTTTGTGTCCTTCACCCCACAATCCTCACTTTTGAAAAGTTCATGAAAATCAATTTTGAAAACGCCAAAAAATAGTCAAGAAATAGTCATAAATAGTCACCAAGGTTAAAAAAATAGTCGCATTATGGTTCCGAAGATACAGCTATAAGTTGGTGAGGATTGTGGGGTGAACGTCTCCACACAATCCTCACCTCAGTGCAAGCAAACGGCTGGGAGTACCGACTTGGTTTCAACAGCGTTGTTGGCGTTGACAGTTGCTGTCATCGAAGCTAGTTCGGCTCTTCAATATTAATTATATAAAATTATTAAAACATAGTTATCCGGTCTTATAATAGAAGTTATCGATCAGATGTGTCTCAATTAAGGTCTACAAGTGTTATCAGTGCCAAAGAAGCTGAGTGTAAACAATAACATCTTAAATAAGTACATCAGCAACTGACAGTAAAACAAAAATCTACCCAGTGAAACTGTAAACATAGCTCCAATTCAGAAACACGCAGTGAGTACATAGTGTTTTGCTTACAAGCAGTGCAATAATTACACAAAACTATTTGAAATAGTGCAAAAAACATTCTAACCGAACATAATCACCTACCCTACTTCTCAAAAACATTTAAAATTTACCGTTACTGTCAATCAGCTGACTTGAGGAAGTAAAGACCTTTTTGAGATACAATACTACAAGTCCCCGGGGCTCGTAAAGATCGAGCCCGGACTGACGATTTAAGTGGCGCATGTTCGATCCTCACCGAACGAGAGGAGACTTTTTGTATTAATTTCAACATGAACAATATGGAGCAAGTGAATAATATCACCACAAGAAAACAGCAACCAATTATTAAAAGTAAATCACGATCAATGGAGTCTCTTGAACGCAGCTTAATTGACACAAGTCTAATGTCTTGTGATGAAATACTAGGCAGAAGCTTAGATCTATCCTCAAATATTTGTTCCACATACATGTTGGAACTAAAGGCAGAAATAAAGGAATTAAAATCTCAACTAGAAAGTACACAAAATGAAATGGAAACATTGTTCTTGAAAACTTAGACTTAAAAAAACAAGTATTGAATATGAATCAGGAGCTCAGCGTACTTAAACAATTGTGTAGAAGCCCGTTGACTGCCTTCAATCATAACATGTCATCAAGTTCTAAAAGGAGTGCGCGACGTCGGCTGAGAAACAGCTTCTGTGCTTCTCCTCTGAAACTTAACGACGTTACAAACGCCGAAGAAGGAAAATCTGTAACCACCATGCCAGAAACTGAATCCATAACTGAGCAATCCTCTACAAGCGCAACATCTGTAAGAAATTCTGAACCTGAATCGGCTACGTTACAGAGAACATCTTTTATCGGACATAAAAAGTGTGCAGATTACCCAGAATCAACTAAAACACAGGAAAACAACATCAAATCTAGAAAGTACAACGTGCTAATTCTTGCTGATGAACAGGAAAGCGATATAGGTAGTTTGCTACGGCGTGACTTAGGAGCGGACTATGAGGTACTGTCTATAATAAAACCGAAGGCACCCACGGATGAAATAGTTAACTCATGTATTTCTTTATGTAAAAATTTTGACGAAAGGGACTTTGTAATAATATTGACAGGCACAAACGATGACAATCCGTTTACTATGCAATCCTTTTTACATTATAATTTATATAAAATCTCGCATACAAATGTACTAGTTGGAAATGTACACAACGCAAGATACATCAACACGTCAAAAATTAATTCTATTCTTAATCTTATATGCGATAACTTGAAGCATGTAGAATTCATTGACAGTGGACATAAACAAAATACAATAATCAAGTCACGACTATTTTTAAGAGAAATTTTACGAATTCAGTATCGAACCAACTATACGAAATACTGTACACATATAGAAATACAACATAGTGCGCAAAAGCATAATTTCTTGGAAGACTGAAAAGTGTAACCTTAGTAGTAGTATTAAAAATATCCCACAAAAAGGCACTATACAATATTACTTCAAATCAGTTCCTAAATCAATGCCAAATTTAATTTCAGAACTTTCATGTACTCAAACTTGTGCCCATGCAACACGGCAAGCTGATGATATTTTTCGTGTGTAATAAAATGGAGGACTCTAGTTTACATACATAAAGCTAGTAGTAGTAGCTGTAATCGGAATGAAATAATCTCACCTAGATTACAAAATATAAACATATTTCACCAAAATTTGTGTGGTATTAGTAATAAGAAGAATGAATTGGATGTTTATATACAATCTCTTGAAATTAGGGTAGACTACAAATGCATTAGTGAACATTTTTTGAACGACAAGTCCGTACTTTCCTTTTCTTTAGACAACTACAACCTGATTTCATACAACACCAGAAGTAAAAAAACTAGAGGTGGTAGTTTGATTCTGGGACATGTGGATAGAAAAGTAGAGAATATAGATGTCATTAATAAACTTTATAAGATGGACAGCTTTGAAATATGTTGTATTAAAGATATCGATACTGGTCTATACATATGTTGTGTTTATCGTAGTCCTTATGACAAGAATCTTGAACTATTCATGACACGCATGGAAAAATTGCTGGAACATTTATTTAATAGGAAATGTATTATTTGCGGAGACTTTAATATAGATTTGCTTTTGGATAGTAAAAAACGAACTGAATTTGTCAGCTTATTAACATGTTACAATTTTAGGCATCTTATTAATACTGCAACTTTTATTCGAAATGACTCATATTCGTGCATCGACAATATCCTAACAAATCAGACTGAATATTATGTAAAGGAATCCGAGGTAGACCATAATGGTCTGGCTGATGGACATGGAGGTCTTTTAGGGAAATTTTGGTTGGAAACTCTGACAAACAAGGCAAGTAACAACAAACAGCATATCGTTATAAATAAGAGAATTTTCAGTTCTAATAACGATACATATTTTAAGCAGGGAATTTTGAGACATAACTGGGGTAATATGGGAATTAATACATTTATAAAGAAGTTCTCTGAGGTTTTTAAAAATAGTTACAAAAAAAAGAAACGTAAAATTAATCTTATAAAGAGTACTAAACTAAAATGGGCACCAAAGGTGTGAAAATCTCTAGTAAAATGAAACGGATTTTATGCGCTGGTAATGGTAATAATCTTGAAACTAGTGTTTTAAATTACAAAAATAAATACATTAGAATTTATAGAAGGATTATCACGAAAGCTAAAAAAATAACTGTTAGGGAAAAAATAAATAATTCAACAAACTCTAGCAAAGAAATCTGGCAAATTGTTAACAATTGCACAAACAGATCAAAAGTTATGCATTCGGAACATCTACTACTTAAAATTGACGGCAAACTAGTTGATGATCCCGAAGAAGTAGCTAACACACTAGTAAAACTTTTTGACAACAGATGTCTTACCAGTAGAAATGAAAATGAGGAAGCGACTTTAATACTTCAGCAGAGTACAAAACGGGTCGAAAACGAACTTTGTTTTACTCTTACCACTCCAGATGAAATTTTTAATATTGTCAGGAAGATGAATAATAAACGTTCTTCTGGATATGATGAAATTCCTATATCTGTTATTAAAGATAATATAAACATACTTGCAGAACCGCTTTCTTACTTCTTTAATAAGTGTATTAATGAAGGAATATTTCCAGAACAGCTAAAAATAGCTAAGATCATACCTATTCACAAAAAAGGCACAAAGACTGATCCTAAAAATTACAGGCCAATCTCCTTGCTACCAACGCTTTCAAAGATATTCGAAAACATTATCAAATCTCGGCTTATACTTCATATTAACTTAAACAAAGTCTTACATAGAAGACAATTCGGATATCAAAAAAATGTTGGCACAGGAGTCGCTATATATTCCCTTGTTAATGATGTAATCAATAGCATAAATAATAAATTGAGAGTAGCTGGTGTATTTTTAGATTTGAGTTCAGCATTGTGTCAAATGCTTGATCACAATTTACTTGTAGCTAAACTAAATCATTACGGAGTGAGAGGCAAATCCTCCCAACTTTTCTTATCCTACCTAGAAAACAGAAAAATGTTTGTAGAAATCAGTGATATTCAAGATGGGCATAGACAAAGTTATAAATCACCTCTTTTTAATATTTATGCTGGTGTTCCGCAAAGATCGATACTAGGGCCCATATTGTTCATTTTGTTTACCAATGACTTAATAAATTATATAAATAAGATTCTACCAGACATACAACTTGTTGTTTTTGCGGATGACACAAATGCCATTATTGGGGCAAATGACACAAAAGAACTTACGGAAAAGGTTAATACAGCTATAAGTTATCTATATTCATGGTTTACTGTGAATAAGTTGAAAATTAATAGTACAAAGACCAAGATAATGTTGTTCAAAACAACTGCTCGTAATAAAGAATCTATGGAAATCATACTAAATGAGGACAAAATTGAACTCGTGAGAGAAGCAAAATTCTTGGGAGTACACATAGACGACTCATTAAATTGGAAAAAGGAGCTATCCGCCATTGATGGATCTATATCATCTGCGTGTTATGCGTTAAGAACCCTTCGCGACGAAATTGACATTAAACATTTAAAAATCGTATACTACGCACTTATTGAGTCAAAATTAAGATATAGCATACAATTTTGGGGGAACAGCTATAATTATAACTGCCAAAGAGCTTTTGTCCTTCAGAAAAGAGCTATACGTACCATTGTCCGTATTTCACAAAGAGAAAGTTGTCGTTCTCATTTCTTAGATTTAAACATCCTTACAGTACCCAGTCTCTATGTTCTAGTCCTTCTGACTAATCTTAAAAAGTACATACATGAATATGAGACGGATGAGGAAAGGCTGGTTAGAGAGAGCACACGTAGGAAGGAATTGAGAAATAAGATAAGTCCTCACTTCAACATTGTGAAGCGTAGGTATATCAAGCGGTGCAATTTTTCAATAAGTTACCTTTGCAATTAAAAAGCTTGATTTATACATCTGCATTTAAAACAAAGCTTCAAGCATTCCTACTAGATAAATGTCTCTACTCCGTTGACGAAATGTAATAATATTATGACCATGCGTTTCTTCCTGTCAGCTTAAATATGTATGTTACAGAGCAGACAGAAGTTATTGTTTTATGTATGTTAAGGACATTATTTTGAAATGACATATGTATTATTAATCCTATTCATTATTTAAGTTGACATTGAACTATTTAATTTGACTTTTTTTTTTGATTTTCTGTTCCTTATCTTATATTGTTAATGAGTTGACATGGATTTTTATTTTTTATTTTTTAATGTAGGTAATTTTTATTAAGTATGATGTTAATTTTGATGATGATGTGATTTTTGTTATTAATTTTTAAATGTGTTTCTTGTACTATGAATGTTATTTTTATTTTTGTTATTAATGTGTTTACTTACTTGTTTTTTTTTTATCATATAGAAAATTTCAAACACAATGTAAATTGTTTGTGAATAAATAAATTGAATTGAATTCCAAAAAATAGTCAATAAATAGTCATAACGCTATGCCAAATCTCGAAAATAGTCATTAAGGGATTCCAGAGATATAAAGGGGTCTTGGTGAGGATTACGTGGAGAGCCTTTCTCGCCACAATCCTTACCTGATTACCGCGGAACGCCTAGGTTTTTGAATTTGGTGTAAAAAAATAGTAAATAAATAGTCGTCTCGAACCATGATAATTTCGACTTGGTTTACTATGTAGAAGTATGTTAAACTTCCACGTCAACTTCTACATACATTTTGTTTTGGTACAGTCAACATACCCACCATACTACCCACCAACCTACCTACCAACCTATCCACCAACCAACCTACATACCAACCTACCTACCCACCTATCCATCAACCTACCCACCAAGCTACCCACCAACCTACCCATCAACCTACCTTCCAATTAAGCTACCACCAACACGCCCACCCACAAACCCACCAACCAACCCACCAGCCTACCCACCAACCTACCCACCAACCTACCCAGCAACCTACCCACCAAGCTACTCACCAACCAACCTACCCACCAACCTACCCACCAACCTACCCACCAACCTACCCACCAACCAAGGTACTACCAACCCACCCACCAACCTACCCACCAACCAAGGTACTACCAACCCACCCACCAACCTACCCACCAACCAAGGTACTACCAACCCACCCACCAACCAAAGTTTAATAAGTTACACTTACGTATAATATTTTTTCTGTCAAAGTTTAATAAATACCTACCAAGCTGTACATAATATATAAGTAGATAGACAGTCTTAATTACTCATACTACAATCAAATTTATCTGAAATAAAGACATTTATTTGGTCTAATAAAGTCAACCGGAAAAATTGGAGGAATATTATGTACAGCTAGGTAGGTATTTATTAAACTTTGACAGAAAAAATATTATACGTAAGTGTAACTACAATATTTTATTACTGTTTTAAATTAACACAACACTACACACAACAACACAACACTATTAAAATAGATTTACAATTTTACTGTTCGCGACTGTACCAAAACAAAATGTATGTAGAAGTTGACGTGGAAGTTTAACATACTTCTACATAGTAAACCAAGTCGAAATTATCATGGTTCGAGACGACTATTTATTGACTATTTTTTGACACCAAATTCAAATTCAAAAACCTAGGCGTTCCGCGGTAATCAGGTGAGGATTGTTGCGAGAAAGGCTCTCCACGTAATCCTCACCAAGACCCCTTTATATCTCTGGAATCCCTTAATGACTATTTTCGAGATTTGGCATAGCGTTATGACTATGATTGACTATTTTTTGGAATTGAAACCAAGTCGGTACTCCCAGCCGTTTGCTTGCACTGAGGTGAGGATTGTGTGGAGACGTTCACCCCACAATCCTCACCAACTTATAGCTGTATCTTCGGAACCATAATGCGACTATTTTTTTAACCTCGGTGACTATTTATGACTATTTCTTGACTATTTTTTGGCGTTTTCAAAATTGATTTTCATGAACTTTTCAAAAGTGAGGATTGTGGGGTGAAGGACACATTATTTTGTGGTATAGTAGGTACTCGTATTGATGAGTGTTATTAGGTATTCAATTAATATTTTTTTTAATCACACACTACTTTAGATTTAATGATTGGCATTGTGTGTTTCCTAATTATTATTATGCTCGCTTTAAATTCTATAATATATATTTTTTTTGCCAATTTTAATTAGCCTTTTTGATTTTTATTTGATTTTTTGTAATAAAATTTACTTTCAATGTTTGCATGCATCATAATTGGTAGATTGTACAGGGATCTCAAAATTTTATTTTCTAATAACCTTTATTTATGCAGCCCCGGATCTAGTTTTTTTTTGAGGCGGGGCAAAAACTACTGTTTGCCGCCCCCGCCAATCTTTTATGTGCTAAGCTAACTCGCGAAATTCAAATTGTCTTGAAATGAAAATTTTGACAGCAACAATTTTATCGATCGATAATGCGCCAATCCAACAGGGGCGCCAAAACTTGTATACAAATAAAGAAATAGAAAGATTATAATTATGTGCCTCGCGTCTCATTTATTGCAAAGTTGCGGTGCTGGGTGGTGCACTTGTCTACTAGTTCTACTACGCTAAACATTTTCGCTCTTTGAAGTTGGCGCTCGGGGCACGAGTCCCGGTTTTCCCACCCCTAGATCCGGGGCTGTATTTATGTACTTATTTTCTAAGCAAAGAAATGATTATGATTATGATTAACATAGAAAATGATGTTGCTGACTGGCTGTGATGGTTACACAATTACACCATGTAACATGTAACTACATACTTAACTGCGCCCGTAATGAGTATTTTGTTCTCATTAACTGCTTTAAAGATTTAACTAAGTACGTAGTTCAGAGGGGCAATTCCCGTAATGTTTAAGAACGTTAGCATTCGCATCTCATTCGCAATCTGTCAAAAATACAATCAATTTACCAACATTTTTGACAAGTTTGACAGATTGTGACTAGAATGTGAACGTTTTTTAAGTACGAGAATTGGCCTTCTGATAGGTACCTATATCGAGAAAAAGAACTTACAAGACGTCACAACCTGATATTTTGTACGTATAGATAGACTATTTATTTGCGCTATTTTGTAGAAGGTCGGCTGTCTAAGATTCCAAGCGTTGCTGAACCTTTTTTTTTTTTTTTTTGTGGGAGATTCAAATGACTCCTCCCGCTCTGGGCGGAGCGAGAGGGAGTGTCAGACTTTTACTGACTAAAACCCACCCGTGTTCCTTCCGTTGCCTGTGTGCCGGGCCCGCGATATCCCTTTCAGACAAACCCGCAACCCCAGCAGGCATTGGTCCTTAAGCGTTGCTGAACCTGGAATATCGACTCGTGCGGCTGTTATTACTAAGTACCCCCTACAGTTATTGAGTTAGTTATTGATAATGCTATCAGTACATGATAATAATGGTTCTGAACGTACAGGCAGCGTCTCTCTACGTCCGCTACACCCCGGCTGGTGCGCCAGAGCCCGCAGACCGCATGCCTTTGCGACTGAGTTCTGTCAAAGACTCCAACTGTCGATTCACAACTATGCCTCTGTTGCCGTGCGACAGACTTGAGGGATTGGGCAGTGCTGTAAAGGTAAGTAAAACATACTTCTTGTTTTTTCTTAAAAAAATTGAGCTCACGCCAGAAATTTCCCATAGCTTCGGTTTCGGACCTTTAATATAATTAAAAAACCGGCCAAGTGCGTGTCGGGACACGCACAGAGAAGGGTTCCGTAGTTGGGATAAATATATCGCAAGAACAAACTTTACTTTGTAGTTGAAAGACATGTTCTCCCATGCGGAATGTATAGGAACATGTTTTTGCAATCGCAAATGTAAGTTGGTCGATTATTACTCGTTATCTTGTAAAGCTTACTTATGCATACCATAGGAAGCTCAAGTTTTCCTTTTAATTTCGTTATTACTACTGCCGCGAATTTTTTTAGCTGGCAGGAGGGGCGGGGGGGACACTTGACTACAAAAAATTGCACTTTAAAGTTTAATATTTCGCAAACGGATCCTGGAATCCAAAAATGGCTTTACAAACTCACAATATTTTTGAACGACCTTTCCAACGACACCTCACACTATGGGATAGATGAGAAATAAGAAAAACATCCCCACTTTACGTGTAGGGGAGGTACCCTAAAAAATATATTTTTCATGATTTTACTTTACCAATTTATCGGCGTGATTAATGCAAATTAACCCATGCAAAATTACAGCTTTCAAGTACAAAGAGTCTCTGAGTTAAGCCGCGGACAGACTGACGGACATTGCGAAACTATAAGAGTTCCTTATTTACTACGGAACCCTAAAAAGTGGTCCTACAATAAGTGAATTTCAACTGTAATTTTCCAATATTATTTTATTGAGCGTGTTTCCAAATTATTTCCAGACTGGTGCCCGGTTAATCATTAAAAACCTTGTCGCAGACAAAAGTTTACGCGTTATGAATCAAAACTGGATGCAGACATTTTTTGGGCCTGTGAGTAATCATTTATTTATATATTTATTTATTTATTTAATCATTTATGGACACACATATAAACAGATAAGAAGAAAGGAACAGAAATATACGTTCAAAGGCAATGCTTATTTCTAAAGAATTCTCTTCCCGCATTCCTGCGACAGGAAAGTATATTAAATAGGTATATTCATTTTCTTCATGGAAATTATTTATTTATTTATTTATTAAAACTTCATGCACAAGTAAAAAAATACTGTACAAAGGCGGACTTAATGCCTGAGGCAATATATATTTTTTTTAAATTTAATTATCATATTATTCGGAAAATAAGTCGTTGTGTATCCCGGTACACACATGGTCTCGTCTCGTGTCTCGTTGAGCCCATATGGCACCGCAAACGCATTATTTTTGGGCCGAAAACGAACTTCGACCTGATAATGATGATGATACCTATACTACACTAAACCTTAATTGAATTATTTGCTCGATGGCGAGATTAAATCAGTTCATTGGTCTCAACTTTCGCAGGAGTGTGGAGTGACTTGTGGCAACTACATAGACACTCACGGAAGATTTACAGCTGAGAATATTTTCACTCTGGTTAGCGACGTCGAGACTAAGTCCAAGGATTGACATCCATTATGGACTGTGATGGATTAATATATTTTTTTTAATGTAATTTATGTGTTTGATATTAAGCAGTTTTTATTTGTTTAACTTGTATTTTTTGTTAATTATCATTATCATTACAGACGTCCACTGCTGGACATAGGCCTGCCCCAAGCACCGCCACTTCGACTGGTTCTGTGCTTCCCGTATCCTGCGGCTTTCAAAAGGTCATCGGTCCACCTTGTGGGAGGCCTTCCAATGCTATATTTTACGGTACGCGGTCGCCACTGCAGAACTTTTCAGCCCCATCAGTCATTTGTTCTGGGAGCAATGTGCCCTGCCCATTGCTACTTAACTTTGGCAATTTTTCGGGCTATTATATATTTTTCGGCTATATATTTTTCGGTTACCTTGGTATCCTGCGGATCTCTTCATTGCTGTTTCGAATACGTAGGGAAATTCCAAGCATAGCCCTTTGAATTGCCCTTTGGGTGACTTTTAGCCTTCTAATAGGGCCCATTGTGAGCGACCACATTTCAGTGCCATAGGTCACCTCTAGCAACACGCAATGGTCAAAGACTTTCGCCTTGAGACACTGCGGTATGTGGGACGAGAAGATATTGCGTAGCTTCCCGAACGCTGCCCGGCCGAGTCGGATTCGACGATTGACCTCTTCCTCGAAGTCGGACCTACCTAATTGGACAGTTTGTCCTAAGTAAACATACCCGTCCACAAATTCTATTTTAGCGTCTCCGATCTTCATGAGAGTGGGTGTTACATGGGCATTTGACATGACCTTTGTCTTGTCCATGTTCATTTTAAGACGGACCCAGTCACTCTTTCGGAAGCTCTACTGAGGTCATCGAGCATTGTATTGAGGTCATCCATAGTCTCAGCCATGACAACTATGTCGTCGGCAAACCGAAGCTTAGTGATGTACTCGCCATTAATTGATGCCTAGCCCTTTCCAGTCCAGCGGTGAACAGTTTCGGAGAGATAACGTCTCCTTGTCTCACACCTCGCTGCAGAAGGATAGGTTTCAAGGTCAGGTCCTGGAGTCGGACTGACATAGTGGCGTTTTAGTAAAGACACTTCGGCACATTGATGTACCTACTGATAGTTGATCTGGCACCGTTGAAGAGACTGCAGTACAGCCTATGTCTCGATCGAATCAAAGGCAACAACCATAGTCAACAAACGCTAAGCAGAGAGGCAGGTTATACTCTTCGGTCTTCTGTATAACCTGCTGCAGCGTATGTATGTGGTCTACGGTGCTAAAGCCTTTACTGAATCTGGCTTGTTCGGGAGGCTGGAAGTCGTCGAAACTGCGCGCGAGACGGTTCGTGATGACTCTTGAAAACAGCTTGTAGACATGCTCAGAGTGAGATGGGTCTATAATTCTTAATGACAGCATTGTCGCCCTTCTTAAAAAAAGTATCACCACACGTCTGTTCCATTCCTGTGGCATATGCCCTGGAGTATGACGGACTCAAACAGCTTTTCGGGTTTACCGCCGGTCTTTAAGGCCGTAATTCCGTCATCATCCGGTGCCTTACTGTTTTTGAGCTGTTTCAGAGTCATCCTAATCTCGTACAAGCTGACGTCTGGGATGTCTTCAGTGTAGTGTTGGGTCAATCTAGCTCTTGGGTCATTTGCCAGATTTGTAACGGGGTTACTTGTTGACGTGTATAACTGTCCATAAAACCTCTAGATCTCTCTCAACAGCTCAGGTTTGGCGGATACGATCCTCCCATCATCGGTCTTCTGTTTCGCAAGCTGGCTCTACCCAATAGACAGATCTCTTGCAAAGACCTTGGACCTTGGAAATGCACTAAAGCGGCGAAGGTCGGTTTTCAAGGACTTAGAGATCCGTCTATTGAGCTGCCGGTACTTGAGCACATCGACTGAAAGTCTGAAGGATCATTTCGCGCCTCTTCTCCATGAGCTGTATAGTAGGATCAGAGAGCCTCTCGTTTCCATTTGTACGACGTAGACTTCATCAGAGATCTTTCCAGCTTGATATTTAAGTTCAATGTGCCTCTTACCTTGCTTTGATCACTTCCAGTTTACACCGCGTTGTTCACAGAGACATAATTTAATACTTGCGTCTCCGTAAAATAATGAAGTCAATCTCATTTTTTGTTGCACCATCAGGGTTCTGCCAGGTCCACTTTCTGTACTCATGTTTACTGAAGAAGAAGTTCATCATAAAGAGGCTTTCCTTATCCTTACAACTGGCCAGTAGGTGACCCCGTTGGTATCGATGTCCAGCTTCAAATTACCCCACTCGCAGCTCATCATCGTTTCGTTTGCCCAGTTTCGTGTTGAAGTCCCGCATGACAACGGTGAGGTACGTTTTAGAGCCATGCATGGCTCTGGAAATATCCTCATAGATGGTCTCCACCTCATCGTTGGGGCGTGACGAGGTCGGGGCGTAAACCTGTATGACCTTCAGCGAATATCTTGCGGATATTCTGAGTATAAGGTACGCCACCCTGATCTTCACACTTTCGCCACGTTGCTCACAAGGGACTTAAGAACGATAAACCCCACACTATCTTGGGACTACTGCTCGCCCTCTCGGAAATAGAGCAAGTTTCCGGATTTCAGGATTATCAAGTCCTTCCCCTCTCTTCAAACTTCAGTTAACCCTACTATACCCCATCGTAACCTGCTCAATTCTTCCTCGAGTTAGATGATCTTCTCGTCGGTCCGGAGTGGACGCGTGTTCTATGTTGCCAGGTGCAGTTTTCGATGATTGTTGTAGCCGGATCTGTTCTGGGATTCTTCGCATCCCTTGCCTCACCGTGGCCTTGACCGCTACCGTAGCCTAGGATAGATGGGCCGCTGGGCACTAGGGGCCATTTATTATTGTTGCTTGTCATTTTTGGGGGGGTATGCCATAATCGCCACGCTTGGCAGGCGGGTTGGCGATCGCAGTATGGTGTTAAAAATGCATAGAGAACGCTACTGCCCATTCTCTAGTAGGCGACACTCATGGGAAGAAAAAGGATAGTGCTATTCTTTAAGTCCGGCACCATCCGGTACTGTAAATTATACTTATTAGAATTTATATTTTCAATTTTATAATTATTTTTTTATGTTATTTGTTTTTACGATAAAATAGCTCCTACACACTATGCCAGTGGCATGGCCGCACAAATTATCGCAAAGGAAATGAAGGCGCAAAAGTCGGGGGTACGTGCCGCGCGGCGAAAGCCAGCGACCATGCCGCCGGCATAGTGTGTAGGAGCCTTTAAGGTGTTGTTATGTGATTGTTATTTGAGGTAGACAAATAATACATAATGAGAATAAAGTTATCCCACTTTATTCTCATTATGTATTTTTTGTTGATTACAACTAACGTATTATATTGTTTATTTATTGTACTATAGCTTGAAAATAAAATATGAATTTGTAAATACATTTTTCGTTTGCCTGAGATGTATTCTAGCGCTGTGCGTGAGTTTATTCCTAAACAAGGTCAGGTAATTCGTATCCTATCATCTGTTGAAACGCCACCTGGTGTAAGATTTCAAAAAACAATTTTTTTTTTATAAGTGGCGTCCGCCACATACGGCAGTTATAACGTAAATTTGCTTATAAAGACTATGTCGACAGAGGCGACAAATTTCGACTAATTAACGACAAAATATGGGACAAAAACAGATCTTCGCTAGGTGCCTTAGTTTTTGAGATATAAATGTGGCCCTGCTGGGGAGACTCTCTCCAGATCGGCCACCTATAAACCCTTATCTCTTTTGAACCAGTGACCGACAAATTCTGATATTTGGCGACAAATTTCGACTAATTAGCGACAATATTTTTGTGTAATCAAATTTAAATCCCTGATGGTGGCCCTGCCAGAGTCAATGACACGTAACCCATTATTATTTTTATTTCAGATCGTTCATGTGCTTAATACATTAATATTAAACTTACATAACATAGATAAAGAAATCTCGATGTTTTGTCAGGTCGTAGAAACCCTGCCCTAAGCAGGGGCGAGTCGCCAGTAGTTTTATAATACGATAATAGGGCTGCTTCTATAGGCGAGCTGTGAAACATAATGCAAAAATAAAACCGGCCAAGTCCGAGTAGGACAGGCAAAATGTAGGCACCCTGAAGGATGTAGACCCTTTTCAGGTTTAGGGTAAATATACACTTGTAGTTCTGATTGCTGGTCTAATAAGGATTTCATAAAAATGAGGTAAAATGGGTAAACTAAGTAACTATCCTTTTTGGTAAATAACATTTTCCTATGCCACAGTCTGCGCTCTTTGTTGACAGTCGACGTGCAGCTGACTAGTATATAGTTATCTGTGACGTGCAGTCGACATTCAAATGATTAGAAAGTACATGTATAAATAAATCATTTTAAAACACCACAACAAAGCTATGTTCTAAGCAACAAAACAACAACATACGACGGAAATAAATTGGTTTTACAAATATTTGGCGTTATGACTTATAATAATTCTGTTCTTATTGGAAATTGGTCCGAAGAGAGACTTAAAAATGAGGTAACCTTTATTAAAGTGAACATATTTTGTGACAGTCTAAGGTAACAAACAATAGGCACATAAGTAACTGTTGTAATGAGTCTGATGTCCCTATGGTACATCAGACTATCATCCCTATGGTACTTGTACAATAGTTGAGAGCGCTTATAGAACTGTGAGAAAGGTATCTATTTTTCTCTATAAATTCCTTTGTGTAACAAGATTAAACCTGAAAATCCTCTTGACCACCACCATTTGACCGCCTTCACAAAGCATTAGTCAGGAACGTCGCATCATCTAGGAGTGAGTTGCACAGATACCTGTCTCACAGTTTAATTTTGAAGTAAATGTTTGTTGCAGTATGAATTCAAATTATTTTTAAGGAAACGTGAAAGACGAGAACTGTTACTTCAGAAATCTAGAACTTTATTCAGCAATTTACTGAGAGAGGTAAGTTATGCTTGTGATGTTAAGTTGCCTCACCTTCCAGTTATAATTTGTGTGGAATAAATTGTATTCCAATCTAATCTACAAACAAACTGATCATGATGAATAAAACTAATTTGGATACAATTTGGAATGTATATTTATTGTGCTAAATTAGCACTTCGGTAACTAATTAACCTGAAACATTGAAATGTGATTTCAAAGGTGGTTAGGGTGGATATAGTGTTCCGAAATCGTCGTTGGTCATAGAGGTCAATCTCACGCATCACGCGTTCACGATAATATGGATGTATAGAGCAGGGATGTTGCGGATGCAGATTTTTTCACATCCGCGGATGCGGATGCGGATGCGGATACGGATATTTGAAGGCTCACATCCGCGGATGCGGATGCGGATGTTAAGATATTTTATAAGTTTTTTTTAAAAGGTTGGTGAAAAAAAAAAAAATGGTATTTAAAAAAAAATTTACATATATTATTTAGTAAGTGAACTTAAAAATTGGAGCATTTTATTTGATAAAAAGTAATATTGCCGCCTTTTCGGGGTCAAGTCTGTTACGCAGAGGTTCATAAATTAAACCCGCGCTGAACAATTGTTCGCTAGGAACACTGGCTGGTGGTGTGTGCCAACGCGCTGGGACGATAGTGCGTCCCGCTCGGCTCAACCCCGAGAGTTGAAAATCCATTGCGCGATAAAATCCCGCCGCGACATTTTTACTTCCGTGCGAACGTGGGCTAATGGTCACAAGCGCTACTGTTGAACGTGAGGACCTGGGTGCAATTCCCAGGTCGGGCAAAGTGTTTTAGGGTGTTACAATCAGGAATTTTTCAGTAACATCCCGGAATCTAGATTTGTACCCGGTTGATGGCAATAGGCTCGCCCTATTACATGGGACTTAAACATAACTGGCGAAATGTGGGTGCACTATAGGTACAGCTCTGCCTAACCCTTCAGGGAATAGAGGCGTGATGTTGTTATGTACACAGCTGCAGTGCACAACTGTGTACACAGACACAATAACTCGACATTTGAAACATTTATAGTATAAATATTTCAGTTTTCGAGTGTTATTCTTATAAACTTTATACATTAGTTATCACTAATTACGCGACAACAAATGATACACAATAACAAACACGGCGGATCTTGTCATCAGATGAAATCTTCGCTCCTATTGGTCAATGAGAAGTGCGCATTGGCCAATAGGAGCGAAGATTTCGTTCGCATACGGCACGCGCCAGACCCGGCCCCGCCATTATCTTTCTTGTCGCAACCTGTGCTACATCCGCATCCGCATAAACATCCGCATTAATTATTGCGAATGCGGATGCGGATGCGGATGCGGATGTCTAAATCGATGCGGAAGTTCCGCGGTTGCGGATGCGGATGCGGATGTCCGCAACATCCCTGGTATAGAGTAGCACTGACTGTCTGGGTGGAAATAGGTACAATATCTAATGATTTTCGTGGGCTGTTGGTAGGTACGCGTAACCGACCTCAAGCCAAATATTATTGCAAAACACATTTAAAATAACCAATTCAATTTTATGAAGTTTGATTTAATTCCAGAGACCGCTGAAGTTAAGTGGAACTTACGTTCTATATGGATTTAATGTACAATTAGTTGCATCTGATATGCCAGGTAGATATTTTACCCATACTATTTATTAAGATTTAATTGCCCCTCTTCTGTTCACATTCTGTAATTTAATTTGGAAAAGAAACGCCTAAGCTGATATTGTTTCGTTGCTAGCTAAACCGCAGATGCCTGGTAGCAAGCAGAAGTACGGCCTGGCTATGTCAATTCTTGTGCGGGAGCGGCAGGTGGACTATATGCAGAACATATGTGACGGCTGTCTTATGACACTGTCGCCCATCCTCACGCCTTGCTGCCGGAATACATTCCTTGTCGTTAGGTTTATCTGACATTTTTTTTTTACTTATCTACCTTACGCCTGGTGTTGAATTTCCACATATATGGGTTTAAAGAACTTTATTTCTCATAAGAACTTAATATTAGTAGTTCACTTATAATAAATAAGCGAAATAAATGTGATTCTTTTTTTTTTTTACTCGCAGTGTTTAACATTAGTTAGTTACCTCTTGGGTGTCTTTTATTATTATTTTGTTCACATTTTTGTCAAGTTTTCTAAAAGTTTTGTAGGTTTTTACAACCTAGTCTTCACAACTGTTTTAAGTGTGACACAAAATGTATTTTTGTAGAATACATGTTTTATAGCTTGGTGCAAACGTGGGGTAACAGAACAATAGGTACTCAAATCTTTTTGTATTCAATAGAAAGTGTTGGCTACATCTGAGCGTATCTGTTTCATCATGATAATATGAGCACTTTATTTACGTAATACTTATTCGGTTTGCTTGCAGCGCTAGCGATGAACGCATTTCTGGAAAGAAATTGAAATATGGTGACGAATTTCTACTAAAGGCTGAGAATTATGAAGATCCCAAGGTGAATGTAATTTAAATTGATTTGCTAAAGCGAGTGAGTTTTGGTTTTATGTCTGACTATACAGGGTATAAGTGAGAATACTCGGGGCATGAAAACTTAGTAACTTAGCAAGTAAATTATGCTTTACATAGGCAATGATGTTGCTCACTGGCTGTGTCGGGTAATGATTAAACTAAGTACGTAGTTCAGATAGGTATACATAGTTATATCGCAGTAGGTAGATATCTGGACTGCGCTTGATTTCAAGTCACTGAAAGAGTCTTTATAACAAAAATAATTTTGGATTGGAGAAAAGTATTTACAAGACGTCACAACTTATTAGTTTGTACCTTTAGTAAAGACCATTTATTGGCTATTTTGTAGTATAGGCCGTCTGTCTAAGATTCCCGAGGTTGGCTGGTCAACGTTTTTAACAGCATTTACATCTGTTTCTTCGCTTGGTCGAGGCGGAAGCCTCAGTTGAGCCACTAAGCTTGGAAGCGACCGATTTTTTTTACTTTTAGGAATTGTAAAGTGACAGTTCATCGTTTATCAGCCTAGCCTTTTCCAAACTATGTTGGGGTCGGCTTCCTGTCTAACTGGAGGCAGCTGAATACCAGTATTTTACATTGAGCGACTACCTATCTGACCTTCACAACCCAGTTACTGCGTAACACGATACCTCTTGGTAAGACTAATACTGGTTGTCGGACTGTCGGACTTCTGGTTCCCCGTAACGACTGTCAAAGATCTACGAATTAGGTTCAGCCAGGACCAACGGCTTAACATGTTCAGTACCGGGAGCCTTCCTGGAGGGTTCACTCAAGTCGCATATGGGATGCCGGGAGCCCTCGCGGAGGGCTTATTTGTAATGTAGGTTTTTCTTCGGCATTATAAACAGTGAAAATACAATTAGTTGTATATTTTAACAACATTTCAAACCTAATGCCGGTGACACTCCTCGAGGGTTAACTTTAGCACAAACGTAATTCCGGTGACCCTCGTGGAATCAACTTGCAATATGTATGGCGGCATGGCCTGTAAGTTCTATGAAAAATGGGTAGAGTCGAAACTGTTAACGTGCTTTCCGAGGCATGGAGGGGTCTCGGTAAGGGTAATAGATGGTCACCTATCCTTGGACCGACCTCGGCAAGCGTTGCTGAACCTGGAAGATCAATCCGTACGGCTGTTATTACTCAGCCTTGAGCCCCTAAAGTAACAGTTATCAGTAGATAATAGTAATGATTTTGAATCGACAGGAGAAGTCCCTCTACGTCCGCTACACCCCGGCTGGTGCGCCAGAGCCCGCAGACCGCATGCCTTTGCGACTGAGTTCTGTCAAAGACACCAACTGTCGATTCACAACTATGCCATTGTTGCCGTGCGACAGACTTGAGGGATTGGGCTGCCCTGTAAAGGTACAGCTTTTAGTTAGGAACCGTTTAATAGAAATAGAAAATTGTTTATTTTCCGGTTAATACAGTAAGCAGGCGGTTAAACACAGAATTACCTACCTCCAGCTAGGTTACAAAGTATTACTTGCCAGTGGGCCCCAAACTATGCGGTTGATAAATTGGGCTCCGAATGGGATTTCCAGAGTAGAGTCTAGCCTAGAGAGGTGTTTTCCGGTGCGGTGTGGCGGTATAGTGGTATAGTACGTTTAAAGGGATTTTGTTGACTTATTGAGTGGCCGAATAACTGTTCAGTTTGGAGGATAGGTATGTTTTGTTATTACGTGAAGCGTGGAGTGAGTATAATGTCCTCATGAAATAGCGTGTGACGTACTATACTCCGTGTCTTAAAATGGGCCATGGGAATAATTTGCTATCAGCTTTACGGGCAGCATTATCCTTCTTTCTGCTTATTCACTCTGGGATCAAATGTCAGAAGAATGTACCTACTTTGAACCAATTTTGTTTACATTCATTCTATGCAAATATACTCGTACCTAATTCTATTTTATTCTCTTCTCTCTATCAATTTTGCCAAAAGTGATTCTGGTAGTTACTTATATGTTTGTGGTAAGTATACATCGGACCGGTATAATATGAGGTTTATGGTACTATGTATAATATGAAACGTATCATAACTTGAAAGATTGAAAGATGAGAAATGTAATAGTTTTGAGATGTTGTGCCTTGAGAGCAGTGGTGGGCCAGTGGTATCGGCCGCGAATTACGAGTTGTAGGTCGTAAGTTCGAACCCAGACAGGTGCTTTACTTTGTGTAAATTATTTCATCACCACTGCATCTGCACTGCTGCAGGAACATTAATAAGCTGAATATGTATGTACGTATGTGTCTTGATTAAGCAATGTACAGATAGTGGTCTAGAGCCAAAATGAAGGATGGATTACGATGAGTTTATGAGTATCAATTCAACAACTCATTTTTAAATATTTTTATTCATGTTTCTTTTCCGCAAATTAAAGGAAAGTAAGTTTTCTTCAAAATTGACCATTCATCTATTTCCCATATGTTTGGTTTTGGCCCTGTAACACAACAACAACAACTTATCCTGAAATAAGTGAATTTTAACTGTAGTTTCATATACTATTTTATTGAGCGTGTTTCCAAACTATTTTCAGACTGGTGCCAGGCTAATCATAAAAAACCTTGTCGCAGACAAGAGTTTAAGCGTCATGAATCAAAACTGGATGCAGTCATTTTTTGGGCCTGTGAGTAAACACTTTATTGAAATCTTAATTTTTTTTAAAGAAACATTTTAAACTTTATTCGTAAAATAAGTCGTGTAACCCCGTAGGTGTGTGGTGGTGACCTAGTGGGTTACACGACGACTGTAATCCTGTAGGGTACGAATGTAACCTACTAGGGTACGACTGTAATCCACTAGGGTACGACTGTAACCTACTAGGGTACGACTGTAATCCACTAGGGTACGACTGTAACCTACTAGGGTACGAAAAGAAAAGAAAGAAAGAAAGAAAGAAAATACATTTATTTAGCACAGACTAAGAGGCACACAACACAACATAATTATTTTACTACAAATAAAAACCTAATTAAAAAAGAAAGAAAACAAATAAAAAGTGTAAAAGTGCGTTCTAACATATTAGCAGGAAAGTGTGCCTCGCGGCTGCGCCAAACACGCGGCACGACTGTAATCCACTAGGGTACGACTGTAACCTACTAGGGTACGACTTTAATCCACTAGGGTACGACTGTAACCTACTAGGGTACGACTGTAATCCACTAGGGTACGACTGTAACCTACTAGGGTACGACTGTAATCCACTAGGGTACGACTGTAACCTACTAGGGTACGACTGTAATCCACTAGGGTACGACTGTAACCTACTAGGGTACGACTGTAATCCACTAGGGTACGACTGTAACCTACTAGGGTACGACTGTAATCCACTAGGGTACGACTGTAACCTACTAGGGTACGACTGTAATCCACTAGGGTACGACTGTAACCCAAGGAAAAAATAGTTCAAGAGCATTTCTCGTATCTGGCTTACTTACTGGACGCATAACCTATCTGCTAATACAACGTTACAAATATTTATATATTTATTTTAAAAGAGAAGCACTTGTGAACTTTACAAAACCGTCTAAGAACTATGTAGGTAAAACTCCTAGCACATACCTACATCCTATGCAGGTTATGCCTACAATAGTCCATCTCTTATAGCCCTATGGTGTCATGCAAGGTGCCACAGATTCAGAAGCATAATAGGCAGCAGCAAACATTTTTTCAGCACCTATATGGCACTTGCGACGATCACCACTGTGGTTACCGAAGTAATTTTTTAGTTATCTTTCATTGAAGCACTCATCAGGAATCTATTTTAATTAAGCAGAAGGAGTACTTGTTGATAATTGTAATGATGATAGCTACGAGTATACTTTCCAATCCACTAGGCAGCGTGGTTGATTACAGCCCACTCCCTCTCACTGAGAGGAGGCCTGTCACCCAGCATTAGGTACATTATAGGTACATTATGATTATGCTATAGGTAATATCCAATACTTACCCGAATCTAATGATTCGATTAAGTATTCGAGATTGTAATCAGGTGATTTGTTTCTACTTACGCAGGAGTGTGGAATGACTTGCAGTGACCACATAGACATTCACGGAAGGTATACAGCCGAGAATATTTTCACTCTTGTTAGCGACGTCGAGACTAAGTCCAGAGATTGACTGGCAATATGGACTGTGGCGTGGTGACTAAATAAAAAAAATAAAAAAATATTGTTTATGTTTTTATATCTAAAACAGGTACGTTTTGGTTCGTGAAACATGCAAGTTTTATCTTCGAATAATTGTTCTTATTTGATGTTCTAGCCTAAGTAAGTATGTTTCCATATTTTCAATATTGTCACACCAAAATAAAATAATATTATGAATTTCTGTTACCTTTTGTTTGTGTGAGATGTAGGAGGTACCTACTCACCTATTCTTGTTTTGTGCGTGAGTTCTTTCCAGAATAAGAAAAAACAAATTCGCACGGTGAACCATCAACAAATTATGTAATTAAAAAATAATTGAATTGCCTGCTTTGTTTTGTTTAGGACGTTCGAAACAGGGCGTTGTTCTTCCAAAGAGAGTCCAGAGTTTAAAAGATTTTCGGTTCGAGTCGGATCGGCAATGTAAAGCATAACGCAGGTACACGGTCAATCTGGATCGCCGTCATTGATTTTGTATTACAAATCGCGATCGAATCTATTACGATCCGATCTAACAATCCGTTCTGAACACTGGAATCAATAGGATGAATTGTATTAGTGGATTGCATCATAGATGCTTACATACAGAACATAACACATATTGTAGGTATCTAACAAATGATTGTGTGCCGGTATTAATTAATTTCGCCATTATTAGTGTAAATCTATTCACTAATTAGATCTGGGGTGCGATAGTTTCACTGGTATTAGGTACATTGAACAATATACCTATAACTTGGTAAATAATTTGCTACAAATTCATAGCATTTATAGGTACCTACTTATAATAAGTGTTTGGTATGAATATTTCTGCACATAACGTTTATTATGTACAAAAGTAGGTATAGAAAGAAAATAAAATAATTTAGATTTTGCATAAAATCTACTACATAAGTTTGTTTCCAGCCGTGAAAGTTGGATAGTATTATCAAAATGTAGCAGCGATAGGTACCGCTAAAAACCGGAAAACGGGTTGCCTATCTTCCGGTTTTCAATCTTCAGTCAATTTCTTTTTTCCCAACGTCCATTTTATTTTTCATTTATATTTTCTACGCAGCGGTTCAATTCCGTTCCTCGTAAAAAGTTACGAAGCAATATCATTTGTGTTAAGGTTACAATTGCACCTAAATACGGCAATATTGGGTAGAATAATAACAGTACATAATTATAATAAATTAACAGGCTGTTAGTGCCATAACGCTCCGGTTCTGCGCGTTGTTGACATTCTCCCCTTTGAGTCCCAAATTCTTACGGCAGCCTTGGCTTTTGGTAAGGGCAACTGTTGTTAGTTGCTAGTGTTCTGACTACGGATCGTTAGTGGTATGTATTTATCATTGTGGGTTAAAAAAGTGATCAAGTATCACGTTATAGAGCTATTAAGTATCTAATGGACTTTACAACTATTATACCTACTGAGTAAAGAACGTCGACGAACATTCAACAAAGCGTTATCAATTTTAATTGTGTTGCAAGGATTTTGTCATTTTTCCAGATTCAGAATTTATTGTGAAATTATTCGTTAAAGCGTGAAAAGGTAACAGACAGACAGAGTTACTTCCGCATTTATAATAATAATAATGAAGTATTTAGTTATGATATTTATTTATTTATTCTTAGGAAAGCTTACAGTTTAATATCTATTTAGTATGTACAATAGCGCTTACGATTGCCATTTATAGGCTTCCATAAATTAAAAATATGTACCTAAAATAAAGAAAAGAAACATACAAAAATAAAAATTAAAAACAAAATCTTCTTAAATATAACGTAACAAATTCTTCTTAAACAAGACAAAACAAAATAAAATAAATTCTTCTTTTTAACAAAACATAAAAACATTTTGAAATTATGAATCATAATAATTAGGTAGTATCTTATAATCGTATCGTCTTTATTTATTGTACTAAAAACAGTAAAAAAAAAAAAACATGTTTGCATTTGTTACATGATATTTAATTATGAATACTGCTACTAATTGAGGTCTATCAAAGTATTCTTTATTTAAAGTACGCCTTATTGTACTAGGGCTGGTTCTAAATAGATTAACATCTAAGTGAGAGGGCAGAATATTAAAGCTTGCTGTGCTACGTAAGAAGAAGGCATTCCGTCGGTAGTTTGTTGACGTGAAAGAAGTGGTCGCTGCCTGAATGAAGCCTACTCAACTCAAACTCAAACTCAAAGCATTTATTTCAAATAAACCAATTACAGGCACTTTTGAATTGTCAAGGGGTCGGTCAGTCAGAAATATGAAGCTAGTTGCCCATTCCAACGCGTAGTAGGTTCCTATGGAGAAGAACGGGCAAGAAACTCCACGGACACTCTTTTAAATCAGAATATTGTTACAAAATATTGGTTACATCATTCATGTTGTAATTATACATGTGAGAACAATGTAGAGAGACGTGCACGTTAAAAGCGTCCGTAATAAAGAAAAAAAACAAAAAATTAAAATAAATTCAAAATAAGCCTTGGCAGCTAAGAGATGACCAGTCCCCACTGACGGCGCCCGTTCACGAACATGACGCATGTATCAGCACCATTTAGCTCAACCATTTTGAAGGGAACTTTATGATCCAACACACACGCCACCACCAGCGAGACATTTGAGTGAGCATGACATACTCTCAGCCGCAAGGGCACATTTAGGTCAATGAAAGACGTACCCAGTAAATGGTAGCTTTAAAGTAGGTACATAGTGCTCACACATGTGCTATGCAATTATATAATACTATGAAATTGAATTTATACAATCTAAAGATAGTCCTACAATATTCAGCAGCTCCAACAATATTTTTGAATGCCAATCAATTAGTTTATGCGCCTTGTGGAGCTGGACCAGCGTTGAGCCAAGCATTTTTGTCAACGATGTAATCCCCCAACTTATAATATGCTTGGCAGCATAGTGTGCGTTTTATACAAGATTTAAAATTCCTTTCATTCAATTGGAGTATGTGGGGAGGTATTTTATTGTAACATTTTAAACAGTACCCCATTAAGGTTGACTCTACTTTAGCCAGTCTGAAACCCGGTTGAACTAATTGGTCCCTATTTCTAGTGCTATAATTGTGTCTATCACCTCTTTTACTGAAAAGACTTCGATTTTTCCTAACGTACATGATGTTTTCATAGATATATTGACAAGGTACCGTCATGATGTTAATATCTTTAAACAGTTCCCCTAGAGAATCGCGTCTGCGGAGACCATATATTGCTCTGATGGCTCTTTTCTGCAGAATAAAAATAGACTCGATATCTGCAGCCCGTCCCCATAGTAGAATACCGTAAGACATGATACTATGAAAGTAACTGAAATAGACTAGCCTCGCGGTATCTACGTCAGTAAATTGACGGATTTTTCTCACAGCATATGCTGCTGAACTACGTGATGGGTTTGGAGAGAAGTTGGGAACAATCGATGGAACTATTGGCAATATTTACCAGAAAAGTAATATCGTTAGCAAGGCGTCTGTTTTCCAGTGGTAGAAATATACATATATTACTATAGTTTTCCGTATTATATAGTCGCATACCTTTTTAGAAAATGTTGTGGCATATTAGTAGAAATCCGTCAACTGCTGCATGATGAAACCTTCTTCATTCCTTTTTTTCTATGTCATCATCATCATTGCTGGACTTAGAGTATATATCACTGGAGAAGCCTTATGCACAATATTCCGAACAAAACTGTCTGTCAATTTTTGCGGGGGACGCGGTAGCGGAAAGAGAAGTCCGTACCATTAATTTTTATTTTATCGATATTCATTCGGAATTTTGCTTGAATCCATTAAATAAAACAGCTGTTGCATAAAATAGTTACATTTTAATAAGAAGATAAAATAACTTCAATTAAATAAAAGTAACTAAATTTGTAATAAGTAAGTAATCTCAATAAAAAATTAGGTCAAGTTCAATTTATTTTTATTTTTTATATACAACCACTTCAATGGACATAAACAAATTATAAAACATTGAACAATAAAAACAAATAAACAAAAATAATTAATAAGTAATTTTTACTAGGAAATTATCGACATGTAAATTTTGGTTTCAAACATGACCTCAACACTACGGTAGTCTCGTTAACATTTTTACCAGAGGACATAATCGCATGTCAAGTGCGTGTAAGTTTTGCTGATTTGACGTATATTTTCGTAATGCAAAAGAAAAGTATTTTGATCATTACGAACATAAAAACGAGATGTAGCGAGACTCGGTGACGTCACAGTAGCAACGTGACGAAAATACTCGATTCATGCTACGTTTTATATTGAATCATGGTTGAATCGAATGAAAAATCGAATTGTATTATGAGGTTAGGATTTTAAATTTCAATAACAACATGACTAAATCTTAGAAAAAAAAAATTGCATGTGGAAAGTTATTCAGTTCTTTATGTAAATTTTACGTATTTGAACGCTTTTTACACTATTTAACAGCACAAATAGGCATTTTCACGGAGCTCCGCGCGCCTTTAAAATGATTTACGAAGTGCGTTAGAATCGATTTGAAAGTAGTTTTTATGAACGTACTAGAACATTTGTTCTTGTACTTTTACAGAGGGGAAGTGTTCGTAAGAGCGGGGGCACACGATGCGTTGCGGCGGCGGTGCGGCGCCGGAGCGGTGCGCGGTGTCGCTGCGTCGTCTTACATAGAAATATCTGTGGCATGTCACACGATGCGCTCCGGCGCCGCACCGGACTTGCAACCACCAAGACGAGGCGGGGAGGGCTGAATGCGTTGCGACGTCGGAGCGGCACCTCTCAGTTGTTTTGCGTCACAAGGACGGACACACGCTCGCTCGTTTCGATTTTTTTTCTAAGTATTTTTGTTTATTGTGATTGAGGTTTTAAAAAATGAGTGCCAACCTAGATGTTATTGATATAGACTACCTAATTACATTAGTCCAAGAACGGGAAAACCTTTGGGATAAGTCCAATGAAGACTTTAAAAATAAAACAATGAAAATAAAAGCATGGGAGCAAATTGCCAAAATTTTATTTCCAGACTATGATAATTTTGCTCCTGATATAAAGAACCAGATAGGTAAGTAATTATTTAATGTTTTTATGATGATCAAATCTTCTGTAACTGCCATTGTAGAGACCCTCTGTTGCTCATAAAATAGCTTGCAAATTCATCTCTAATGACATTTGCTGCTGTCATCTCTTCATCTTGAGGTTGTAATGAGTGAAATTCATCATCAGTTATTGCCAATTTATCCTTTTGCCGAAAACCATCCCGATCTGCGACAAAATTGTGTAGGACACAACATGCCTTCACAATGTCAGTAGCAAAATTATAGGACACGTCTATCGGTCTGTGAAAAATGCGCCATTTATTCGCCATAATCCCAAAAGCGCATTCGACATATCTTCTGGCTCTGCTGAGACGATAATTGTAAATCTTTTGTTTAACATTGAGATTGTTACCTCCATATGGACGCATAATGTGGTTGCTCAATCCAAAAGCTTCGTCACCCACAAATACATACAGGGTTCGTCTATTGGAACCACACAGTGGCTGGGGATCAGGCAATGGTAGGTCATTGTTAATGAGTTTCTCATATAGTTTTGAATTTTGAAAAACAGTTGAATCGCATTCTTTACCGTATGCGCCAATGTCAATAAAAATAAATTTGTAGTTTGAGTCCACAACAGCTAAAAGGACTATAGAGAAAAAGGCTTTGTAATTAAAAAAAAGCGAGCCACTATTAGCAGGATTACGCATGCGAATATGCTTCCCATCGAGGGCACCGATGCAGTGAGGAAAATTCGCTCTTAAATCGAAACTAGATGCAATATTTTTGAGTCTTTCTGTTGTTAGTTCGGGAATGTTGTCTTGAAGAAGATTTTTCCATATAGCACAACAAACTCTCCTAATCATATATCTAATCGTAGATTTTCCCCGTTTGAATTTGTACTCCAAATCTTGTAGTGAATTTCCACTTCCTAGATACCTGTAACAAAAACGTTTATTTAAATAATAAAATCTCATGTAATCTTAATGTTAATATTTTATTTTTAGGTAATGATATAGTGAAGAAATGGAGAAGTGTCAAAGATAACTTCTATAAATATTTAAAAAAGTTAAAAGAAGCTTCTAAATCTGGCTCAGCCGAAAAAAAACGGAAAAAATATCATTTTTACAATCAACTTTTATTTTTAACAAAAGTGGCACAAAATGAGACAGACAGTAGCTTAGACGTAGCTGGAGAAACCAACACCGATTCTACAAGTGATATTGCACCGGAGTCTTCACGTTATGTTCCTATCACCCGCAAAAGAACAATGCAAGCTGATGATTTCGAAAAGGAAGCATTAAAAGCCCTTAAGGAGCCCGAAGATCGCCACTTGTAATTTTTTAAGGGTATTTTGCCATCAATTCAAGATTTCACAGACCTTCAAACTCTCACCTTCCAAAGCAAGGTGTTACAAATTATCACTGAAATGCGGTATGGCTCAATGTCCCAACAATCATCATCACACGGGTATCATACAAGAAGTTACAGAAGTACATACACTCCAACAGACTTGAGCTCAGATTATAATTTATTGACATCTCCAGGTGAAACATCTCAAGACAGCGTAGAGTACGATTTTGCAAATTTGTAATTAAGATTTATCAAGATTACTATTAAGAAGATTAATAAGATTGATTATGATTATTAACATTTCCTTTTTTGATCGTTTTGAAAATTAAAAAGTATTATTATTAAAAAAAAAAAAAAAACATTACTTACCTCAAAGTGATGCCCAGCATTTCTATTGGCTCCACTGGATTCCTCATGTTAGTGTACTGTTTCCGTATATGTGGTTCTAAAGATTTCAATAAACATTCGAAACTTAACACACTCATTCGAAAGAAATTGTAAAACTTATTTTCGTCTAACAGCAACTCTTTATATTCTTGGAGAAAAAACTGTCCATCATTGTTCCTTAGTGCAATAAAAGGACAGATCCAGTATCGTCGTACGCTTCTACGTCGATTTCGGCGGTGGCGTAATAGTAGGGCCAACAATAGACGTCTTTTACGATCCATTTTCATTAACAGACTGTCCAACGGTGCTACGGCGCCGCTGCGACATAACAACGTTACGGCGCCGCACCGCTCGTGTGCCCACTGACACGGTGAAATCTTTGCGGTGCGGCGCCGCACCGCTCGTGTGCCCACTGACACGGTGAAATCTTTGCGGTGCGGCGCCGCACCGCTCGTGTGCCCACTGACACGGTGAAATCTTTGCGGTGCGGCGCCGCACCGCTCGTGTGCCCACTGACACGGTGAAATCTTTGCGGTGCGGCGCCGCACCGCTCGTGTGCCCACTGACACGGTGAAATCTTTGCGGTGCGGCGCCGCACCGCCCGTGTGCCCACTGACACGGTGAAATCTTAGCGGTGCGGCGCCGCACCGCTCGTGACCCACTGACACGGTGAAATCTTTGCGGTGCGGCGCCGCACCGCTCGTGTGCCCACTGACACGGTGAAATCTTTGCGGTGCGGCGCCGCACCGCTCGTGTGCCCACTGACACGGTGAAATCTTTGCGGTGCGGCGCCGCACCGCTCGTGACCCACTGACACGGTGAAATCTTTGCGGTGCGGCGCCGCACCGCTCGTGTGCCCACTGACACGGTGAAATCTTTGCGGTGCGGCGCCGCACCGCTTGTGTGCCCACTGACACGGTGAAATCTTTGCGGTGCGGCGCCGCACCGCTCGTGTGCCCACTGACACGGTGAAATCTTTGCGGTGCGGCGCCGCACCGCTCGTGTGCCCACTGACACGGTGAAATCTTTGCGGTGCGGCGCCGCAACGCATCGTGTGCCCCCGCTAAGGCTTCTCCAGTGTTATATACTCTAAGTTGCTGGAGTCCGCACCAACATTAAAATCCGATAGACGCGGCGCTAGTGTCTATGGCATTGCATCAAATTTCTTTTTTTTTTTATAGTTTCACAATTTTCCGCCGGACTTCAGTGGTGGCGCGGACCTCCCCCAAGCACCTATGTGAAATTATTTATTTTCTCTGTATAATCTACAGTAATCTGTGGTATTATCTATGAATTTTGAATTAACGTTCGGCGTTTGCCGCAAGTTTGACATTGTTTTTTGCTGTGGTTTTGCTGTTTTACGCTACTTTTAATAAAACATCTATGGTTCTACTCGTGTGTTGAATTAATTACTCAATTTACCAAAAATGCACGCGATTAAGGAAGAAGCTGATAAAGGTATTGTGTATTGCAACAGAGTTCGTCTCGGGAATTGGTATGAAGCCACTACATTGGAGGAGGTGAATTTGCACTTACATACCTAACCTCAACACATAACAGCTTATTTTTACGTTATAAAATAGTAACGAAGAATTTTTGTCTGTTTGTCTGGATGTATGTTCCGGATTGGCGCAAAAACGGCTGAACTGATTTGGATGCAATTTGGTACACAGATATAACCTGGATTAACACATAGGGTGCTTTTAGTCCCGGTTGTTCGTTCCCGTGGGATATGTTCCGACATCCACGCGGGTGAAGCCGCGGGCTAAAGCTAGTCTATTTTATTTTTATGTAGGTCTTCTTCATACTAACTTATTCTTATTAAAATGCAGTATAAGCTCAACGTATTCCTCGAACAAATGAAGAAAGGTGATCTGATGCTGGCGCGGTTCCGCAAGATGACCGAGAATCTAAACACACCGACGATTCTCACCCAGTCATCGGGTTCCATCGCCTTTGGCTCCAAAATATCTTTATACGCGCCACATGTACCATGTAAACAATATTTATTAATAATAAGTTATTAATATACCTAATTAGTTATCGTAAAAGCATATAAAAAGAACAGGGCCTAACTCTCAAATCTCATAAAGCCTCGTGCAGACTTGCGCGACGCCGCAGCGCGACGCGACTCTAAGAAAACTTCACGTTAGAACAATTACGGGTGTCGCGTCGCGCCGTCGCTTCGCGCCAGACTGCACGAGGCTTTATGAGATTTGAGAGTTAGGCCCCGTTCCCACTATGTTGTGACAACAGATTATCGTGTTGTTTAAAGCGTCGTGGCTTGTGTATTTAAATTGAGGTGTTCACATATAGGACGACACGATTAACGTTAATCTCTTTTAATTTTTAATCGTCACGGCGGAGTTGGAATGCACCCGTTCACCTAGTTATGCATTTAAACTATAGTCACTATATCATATTTTTAATTGATTCCCGTTATAGCCACCGATCCGCCCGTTGAAGGCAAGAAGGGCATCCTCTTGGGCGGCCGTATCTCGTCAGACGATATCCCGTATTCTCAAGACCTAGAAGATGGCTGTTCTATCGTGGGAGTCCCGTACTCGGAACCGGCACATAGAAACGCATTCATAATCGCCAGCGCTGACTACTGCGATCGCACTGGCGAACTATTAAAATATAATCAAGAATTTCTTCTAAAGCTCGCATCGTCTGTTGGCAAACAGGTTGTGTTTTAAGTGTATGGCAAAATATTTATCTTGACCAAACAAAATCAGATGAATTAATGACGAACCCATTCTACCCAATCAAAATCAGCTTATCCAATAATACAGAGGACATAGGATAACAAAACACAAGGAAAACAAAATTGCTAGGATCCCGAAAAATTTAATCTTGAAAAGAGAATCATACATTTTGTAAGGGACGAAAATTCCATTCATGTCAATAAGCTCTGTCCCTTCTTATGTAACTGATACGCAGGTTTTTGTGAAAGGTGCGTTGTGTTTCAGCCCTTATACATAAGGTATGATCCGGATCCTGTCCCAGGGTTGTGCGGCGCGTTCTCACTATACCTGAGCAAGCACTTTGTGTCCAATACCCGGTGGAGAGTGCTGCCCGTGCAGAGCCCCAATATCACGAGGTTTGAACAGGAAGGGACATTCCTTAATGTAAGGCCTAACTATAACGTTTTTAAAATAACAAATCATAACACTTTTGTAGAGTCAATAAATTATAATTTCCATTGAAATTAAATAGGTATGCGATCCTCGGGAGTCGGAATTCCATTAACGTAACTTCTTTATTTCCAGGTCAACCAAGATGTTATTATAAATCATTGTGCTACAAATCTTAATTTAGGCATTAAATTGGGTTGTTGGGCTATGGGCTTCAATGGAAAAGTTAGTATGAAAGTTCAAAAGGTTTGTGTTTGACATGAAAAGACTTATTCAAAAATAATTTTATGATTTTAATGACAGGTTTGCGCCCCCTTGCTGAGGACATGCCTTGACGTTTATGGACGGGAGTTGCCGAATAATATTTGGCAGATCCACACACCGATACCTACTCAAAACTAAACTACATATGTTTGATTTTTCAATTGATTTTGATTTTTGTCATATTGTTTATTTAATATAAAACAAATAAATTGTTGCTTTGTACTTGTATCATGGTATTTTACTGGTTTCCTTATTGCTTGCTCGCAATACAGTTGTATAGGCCTCCCTGTGATAAGCCGTGGCGTCGCCTCTGCGTTCGTTATTGTCTCGTTTATTATACAGCTCGCCATCTGAAGTCTTCGAACTTATTGCGTCTACCTTCCAGAGCATGAATAAGTCATACCCTTCGTTATAAGAATTGCTCTAAAACACCACCATCATGAATATCGTTCGGAACAGATTTTCAAGCAAATCAGGAAGATTCAGGATTATAATTCTTCGTTTTATTATGTTTACTTGGCCATGTTATTTAAAATCTCTGAATAATTTGAAGTTTATAGTTGTTCGGCCATGTTTCTGTGACTACAATGAGTTTTCAAAGTGCACTCTTCTAATAATGAGCGTATTTCATTTAATTGAATTGCCAGCTCAATTGATTTGCGGGACATGTAGAAGTTTTGATAAAAAAGAACTTCACCCATTGAGCTTTCGCCGTATTCGTTTTCATTATCTAGTCTCTGGTTGCGAGCTTTTTCCATTTGAGAATTGAGTTTGTTATTGATCCCAAATCTTTACTTTACCGAAAATGTTTTTTCAGCATCTTTTTATTGTGGAACATTCTTCTTCCATCTGCTTAAATGATGAATTTGTACGTTGTAAATGCGTCTGCATTTGAGTGTCGAATAAGTAAATATGAATGTACCTACCGTTCTGTGCAAATAGTATTAATTACGATTCTTAAGAAAATCAGTTTGCCATTCTCACTCCTCATATTTTTTGTAAGGATAAACACGTATTATACAAAAATTGGAAGAGTATCTATAAAATAGGCTTATCGGAGAGCTTCGAGCGATATTTTTGTACATTATCCCATCCACATGTCATTTGAATAAGTTACGAGTAGGTTTAGCCCGTCTTATTTATTTTGAAGTAGTGTTGTATCCTAAACATTTTCACTAGGATTTATTAAATTGTTCGGGTCTAATAGTAAGCTCTTGGGTTGGCCCAGTCTCATATTATAAATTTCAACATTGCTTACGTTGTTTTCTACTAATCTTCGAAAACATTTTGTTTTCTCTCATACTAAATTAAACTTCACAAGTGCAATAGGGTTCTGTATGCGGTGAAGGTGTCATGCACAAGTTCATTTAGTTTATTTTGACGTGTTATGAAAATTTAATTAGTCTACCTCGACCCCGCTGATGTAAGTTTACGCATGTGGAATTCGTAATGAACAAAATGAAATAATACACGACATGTAACGCTATACTTGAACGTAGGTTTTTAATACCTAATAGAATTGCACCTACTTGAAATCTTACTAGCCACAAAGTTTCCTCGTTGCAGATACGTATCTAGCACTGTGAAAAGGCAAAGGGGGAACTAATCTCCTTTAAGAGCGGCGCTGCGTCGTACGAGCTCCGTCCGGACAGGTCAGTCAGGTGGGTTGCGAGGATGCGAGGCACGTAGCTACCTACCCCGCGCGGCTGTTGCGTCGTTTGCTAGTACACATGCCCTTTGTGACGCGCCGCGCTCTCGGGTGCCCCCTCGGGACCTACAATCGAGTCGTTTGAGTGGCCTGCCTCCAATTTCGTATCAGTGATAATGGTATTAGTTCGCCACGGAGTGAGAGGCTATCGGAGACGATGTTTTTGTCAACTTGATATCTTTCGAAAACACGCACGTTTTTATTAATAGGGTTTTCGGCGTGTTGTTGTCTAGAGGTGAACTAGATTCATAATTTTAAGTGTTTGTCACGTACGCGGTATAATATTCACCCATTTTATTAATTGTAGAAGTCTTGTTAAGAACGTTGCAGAAGAAGCTGTAGCTTTGAGGTAGTCTCTAGATGTAGGTACATTAGACATAACTATGAACGAAATACGCCCGAATTTTATCAAAGATTATTTCATTTGTATCGCAACAGCAGCGGTATCAGGCCCTCGAGTATATTTACCGCTGGAAGTTATCTACCCTCCAACTGAATTATGGTTCACTACAATAACCAACCCCAAATGTAGCTGACTTTTCACTTTGTTTAGGTACTGGGCGCTTTGTCTTATTTTATCGTGCGTTTTGTACACAATATTACAGCCTTTTAAAAGGGCGATCTTTTATTTTTATGAATTGTAACACCGTACCTACGAGTATGTTTTTATATTTAACAGGTTTTTATAATGTGCGTAGATAAAAATATTAACAGTAAAACTGTTCCACATTATTCAAATAATCATTAGATAAAAAGTCATTTAAATATTAAATAGTATCTTAAATCTCTTTGATAAGGTACGAGTAGTTTCCTTAGAAAAACAAACAAGTTTATGAACTTGTAACAGGTAAACAAGCAAGATCCGAACTTTAACTGAAACACTCGCTGTGGTTACACAAGCGTCTTTCCTCACTATCTTCAGGTATCAGTATTGTGCAAGAATGAACGCTTACGAAAGATAAAATATCGTCAATATTCACCTCCGCGGTAGTCTACTTATCTCCGCTCACTGTTCAGGCATTTTCAGCGAAATGACGTTCATTACCACCCACAATAGACTCGATAACAATTCTAAAAACTCGTCACAGAGAACAAAGGTTTATCATTGCGACAGAGCACTTCAAGCTCGGATCGGCAGTCAGCTTCAGGCGGATTACCTACGTATTCCAAATTCTAAGTACCTCGCGAGCTTTTATTAAATATAGGCAGTAGGCATAAGAAGGCGCGTGTGGAGGATTTATGACGGAATAATAAAACTTTTGTCGTTAGTTTTCGGGGTCATGTGAGAGTGAGACGAGACTTTGGTAATTGTATAAATTAAAAATCTAGACTGCTGATTGTCAGTCAAGGTACGAGTAGATTCAATTTGCATATTTCAACTTAACGATGCGAATTCCCTGCTGAACGAACCCTCTGAAAAAGTAATGTAAAAACTAAGACTAACTAAGATTCTAGCCATTTTTACCACTGTAAAAATGGCTAGAAACCTTCAGTGGAAGGTTTTAGACAGTATATTTGCAACTTGGATGTGGTTATCTTAGAATGGCTGATGGAATCTCAAAGAGTTCTGATAGCGTCTCGCTTCGAGTACAGACTCGTTAGCCAATCGCTGCAATTTTTCGTCTTTAATAGTCTGTCGAAGCGGTTCGAATTCTGAAGGATTTTATCTAATAAGATTTAGATAGAGATTATATATATATATATCTATTGATATGAAGAAAAACTTCTCAGACCTCTTATTGTTTTAGGTGCCAAAGTCGACTCATTCGACGATAATTTTTCCTAACTAAACTTACAAGTTTGTGACATATACTTATAGAGACAACTAATAGCACATTCAATTTAAGTTTTAAAAGCGGTGGCCAAAATTTAACCGAACGCCGAACTTTCGTTCGAAAATAAGCTGAGTTACTGTTCTCCATAACTTCAGTGTTTGATATAACATTCGTCAGTTAACTAAATATAAAATAATTGTTTCAGCAGAAAACTGCAAAGTTTTTGTTAGGAATCGTTGGTTGTTACAGTTGTTCGTCGTTGGTAACCTTTCCCACGTGAATAATTCATAACATCCAGTTTCACAATAACATTTGTTTATAGTGTGGGCTCGCTGGGAAAGTATATTTTTAATCGACACGTGTCGAAGTTGAATGTTATTTAACTATAGATCGACGAATAATGTTTCTGTTTTTTGTTACTTGGTAAACAAAACAAGTATGATTTGAGAACAATAGAATTAAAAAATTATTCCGATTTGAAAACAGACAGAAACCATTTTGTTTGCAAAATAAAATTATAAACAAGCAGGTCTACGAATTAAGTCTTAATTATCCTTACAGTGGCAGTACCTAAGCAAAATAATTTCATACTAATGCTACCTTAATTTAAGAAGAAACGGAAGAACGCGACGAAACGTTAAACTGGATGTTAAGTAGACACTCCTACCTAAAAAAGAAGGAGCATTAAAAACACAAAATTAATTTATCTCCAAGCAAAGAGATATTTTAACTTTTTCTTTTATCAACAGAAATTTGAGCACACCCCTCGAATGAGAATTTACGAAAAAGCTTCGGAATAAAATTTTAAATTACTGTATAAAGGCGATCATAATTTGCATGCAGGTGATCATCTTCACAATAATTTCAGCCATCATTAAAACTTATGAGGCGGAAGGATCTAGCCACGTGGCACAAGGAGGCTCGAGCTTTTACAGTTAATTATTTGACGAGAAAGTTACATTATCCATCTTTTGATGGAGAATAATTCTCAAAGACAAAGAGAATAATAGAGTAGCGATATTCAACACGATTAAAGAGATTCAGGGAAAGTATTCACTGTGCAGTGTTTTTAATTATTGAATGTTTTGTTTATAAAATCCTCCATCAAAGAACCAACTTTGTAAATCAACATCACTTTGATTTTTAAGAACCCATTTTCCTGCTATAACTAAGATAAATGTATTCTTATTTTCTTCCCTGAAAAACGTCACAGGTAATCTCGTTGGTCTCATCATGGGCGTGTTCACTCCACTCGGCAATATTTTTAGATGTTAATAAAAGCAGGGCATTACTCAGACAAGTAATTTTTGCTCTCAACGAAAGCTTAAATGCGGCACAATATTCTTGTAGGTACTAACGCATTCTAAGTGAAATCGCGTCTTCAGAACTGAACCTGAAAAATGTTGCTATTAGAATACCATACACAACAACAGCTTTAAATAAAATGTAAATTGCGCTCTTAGCAAATGTTATTCATAGAACAAGGGAAACTTCATTTATATTCAGTAGAATTACTGTGGAGCGTTACGCAAAACAAAGTGAGCCGGAGTGAAATTAGACAAGTCTGTGAACATTACCGTGTGTAGGTACCTACACGGGATACACGAGCATGAGGAATGCCTTTCAACGCCACTATCAAGCTTCACAAAGTTGGCGGTAGCGCTAACATAATTCTGCTACACGCTACACACCGACAGTTTAAGCGCTATTTGCGATCAAAAGGGCTTTAAACATAAAGCTGATTACTTTTCAATCGTTACATCTCGCATATCGATTTTCATCACAATTCTGAACACGTTATAGAGGAAATTATTTCCACTGCGTAGTCGGAATACTCTATTTGTTTACACGTAGTATCTGTTGGTATATTACCGGCATCTACCATTCAAACGATCTCATCCAATATTAATTTGGCGAAATTGTGAAGTGTAGCTGAAGCGTCGACATTACAGCGCTAGGATTGAGCAAGATTGCCGACAGTTTTTCCGATCATTATTTCCCCTGAGTGCTGGCATAAACAGCGGGCGATTCTTTTGTAATATTGAATGCATGGGTTTTGTCTTAGTCTCTTATTTGCGTATATACAGCGACCTTTATTAAAACGAAATTGATGGGAACTATGTCTATAGAGTCCAATGTTTTTAGTTTTTAAAATTGATAGTTCGCAATTAGTTTATTTTCGGGAATGTTATTCAATGGTATGGCTCAGTTTCAAAATATTTGCATTAGGCTCTCTATGCGGGAAGAGAGCAGAGCCTCTGGCAAACAGCGGCCTGCTACAATCTTACGTGGTAGGGCTGTATCGTGCATACTTGAATAGTTCTGATCTCCTTAATTACTAGGTATACGAGTATAATTATATTTAGTACTTCCATGAAATATCATGGAAGTACTAAATATAATTATACTCGTGAGTAGAGTTAAAATAAAAAAATTACCAAGGAAAAGTATGGTATAATTATTTATGTTCCTACCTATGATATGGGCGTTACTTTAGTGTGTGGATATTTGTTGGTAACCTCTGCTGTCTTAAATTTGTTGGTTTTATTTCCTTGGCACTAGGTGAAGCTGTAGGTGTCAGCCCTACTTCTACTGCAAATATCGAACGTCTTGTCGGATGTTATTAGCTGTGTGCGTAGCTCAAAACATTGCCTCCAAGTTTACCAATATCAACGATATTATTCGTTTCCGCGCCTTTTATGCAAATTGACTTTGAACTCGTGGGTACAAGTCAGGTCTTCATTATAAACAAGTAAACTTTTCAGACAGGTACATAATTATATTTGCGAACATTTTCTTACATGTTATAAAATGCCATCGCAATATTAATTCTAAGCATTTTGTGGTCACTTTTACAACTTTTCTATTGTTTATCTAGACTTCTCGGGGCCAATTAAGTGTGACACACCATTCTCCTAGAAAACCTTATTTACTTGGCCTTCGGCTCTTGAATATACAAATAAGTGTCAAAGAAAATCTGGGACGTGCCTACTAAGTAAGAAAAACAGATGAAAATACTTTAGTTGAGGTAAACTGTAATAAATATTTTCCACTCGACAAACAAGCTCGGGGGTACGCTACATTAAATAATATCGACATATCCAAGCCAATTTCGTACTTTCCGCTAAGCTTATTTCAGACTTCCTCACGCAAACATTCCCCCATGCGAAAATAGATTCGATTTGCATTTTAGGGTTATAAGACGAGCAATAACACATTTCCAATTTTTGGATATTACCATACGTTATTTAGCAAATGGGTTTTGATGGCCTAATAGAATATTGTTGTTGAATGTTATACTCGTATTCACCTCTTGAATTCAGCACATTGCTTTATTGCTCTAATTTTTCATTAGATACGTTTCGTTCGCCATGTTCATAAATGTAAAGCTAAAGGGGTACCTTAAATGCAAATCGTATATATCCGTTTTACAACACAGCTTAACTTTCATGGAACATGGAGTAACAGCTGTAAAATTCGGAAAATTTAAATTGTGTACACGACCGTTTCGATCGATTGAATTTAAACAAATACGTGACGTCATTGCAACGATTTACGGCACGTTCGGGTGACGAGCGCGGCGTGATGAATGTCAGCCAGCAGCCAGGCTCCCTATACGTGTGTGACACTCGTAAATTATACATGTTGCTGCCAAACATTGCCGATACGTGTATATACAGAACAAAGGAAGGGGGTTAGTAATTTATTGTAGGCTTCGAAAAGGAATTGTATGAAACCTCGGCTGGCTGTCAGCCGCTTTTTGACGCCTATTTGTTTATGTGAATGCTGTGCGGCTCCATGTTGGGACACCGCTGATTTACTGATCACGAAGATCACTTTCTTTGATTAGGTTGGTGACTTAAGTTGAAAATACTTTAGTAAAGTTTAATTATGAGTTATAATTTTTGACCTTTACGAAATCGATTAGCTCTCTATTATTAAGATAAGAAAAGCTTTGCAATATATTTAACAACCTGCAAATAGACTAAATTACACCGTGCTGCATCTATCTATACCTACTTCTGTACGTACCTGTTCACTAAAATGCTGTGCAGAGGATCACTTCATTGCTCCATCTCCTCCCCACTCAGTGGGGAGTTGTGTAAAAAATAATTAATAAGATCGCTGGCTGAGGGGAAATAAATGAAAAAAGTGCGCCTAAATCGTATAAAGGAACGCCAGTCTCAGCTTACAAACATCCTCAGGCATCGGTTAACATGGAAAATTACAATGATTAAATTAACCGTGTGTTTATTTACTTGGACTTGGTCACGTTGGACGCAGATATAAAACTCTTTATTTTAGTATTACATGCAATGGGGTAATTTTGATGGAGCTCTGCCCTACGCTTAGCGGCCATATATCATAATGGTTTTGTAATGTAGCATCATGCGCGTTATGTAATAAAACCGAAGGCTCGCCGCGGGTGGCTTCGTAATATTGTTATAATAAGTAGCGGTTTGTTTTGCGGACATGCTTCAAATTTATCATCTTCTTTCACCCAAAAAATGCAATTTATTTAGAAGACCTTCTATTTCAGGGTGCTACGAGTACTTACAGAAGGTAACTTAATAAATCTTTTGAAAGTTTTCAGAATTGTTGATATGGAAAATATCAAAAAAACAAAACATCTATTTTATGAAATATAATTTTACTGTTTTTCTTTTCATGTTGTAAGGTGGTTTTTAATTTCATTTTGGCCGAAGTGAAAACATGACTGATGTTATCAATTAAAACAGCTTGTATAATAGGCAATTATGTTTGGTAAGCGTGATTAAAAAAATGTTTTAATGGTTGTTCCTCGGGGAGGGGGAAGTGAAGCTAATATTTGGTTTCCCGTAATATATGAGTATTACTGTGATAGTTTGCCACATTACGGTGGTGGCAGCAGTTAAATTAATCAAGCAGCTTTGCTAAATGCCGCCATTTTGGAGACACTATTGTAAATTAACTTTCATGTGAATTATGAGTATGTGCGTGTTTCGTTTGTCATTGTAGTTCTATTTTAGTTTGATTGTCGACGTTCTGTGGTTTTATTCCAACTGATGAATCATTGCACTGGAAAACTAAAAATATCAATGATATCAATAGGTACAGTACGACACAACTGAGATGTAGCATAAATTTGAAAATTTGCATTCATTCATTTCAATTTTGTATTTGGATAAATGACTTTACAAGTTGACTATTGCGCAGTAGTAATAAATCATGGTGATTTTGAAGGCGCACTCAGTTCGGATGGTGATCGGTTTTACGAATTTTGCTGATGCTGCATCTAAGTTGTGTCGTATTGTACACATCAACTCGAAAGTTATTCATCAATACACCGTGATTGTTTGAACTTTATACCCAAACGTTAAATCCAAAATATATAATTGTTACTAGAAAATCCGAATAGGTACATAAGAACAACTAAAAACAAATATAAAAACTCTAATTACTAGTTTAAAAAAGAGAAGATTTTCCGAGAAAGTTCCCAAGCAAACAATTCCTACAGTGTATTAATTAAATGCTAATAATAGAACATCGCTCTACAAACAAGTACTTCGTAAACCCGAAATGCTTTTTATAGTCGTCTAAGTTGGGTATGATAGTTGGGATAATGATAGTTGGGATAATGGGTCGTTGTGGTGCTCACACGAGTTGGTAATGTGTAGGCGCGAGTACGACTGACTTGCTTTGTTTCCAGCGTGTCGTGTTTTGCTAAGTATAAACTACTTCGTTCTATTTTGTCGTACCATGATTTTATTCTGTTTCACACCTTTCTTCCTAATTAAGTTACTGTTGAAGCTTGTGATTGGCGATTTTTTACTAACTTCCTTCCACGAATGAAATAAAATACTAATAGAGCTAGTGATACAAGGAATATTTAAACTAATTTATTAGTAGTTATCACTTTCCTGATCAATAGTACCAAAGACATTTATTAAACAGATAAAGTATTCTACAAGAAACGTACGAATATCGTGTAAGTACTTAATTAGGTAAGTTTAACGAAGAATCCTGCAAATGATTTCCGTAACAAGCCAATAAATATGTATATTGAATTCCTAAGCCCCCACATCTGGCTTTTCAGGGTTCAAGCTTAACGACCCTTATTAATCTCCGTTTAATATATGCAAATACAGTCGGCACCAGAAGTAGATTAGCAATCACGGTTCTTATCGGAATAATTGTTACATTTTTACTTAACTAATTAAAAAAAACGACAGAGAAGTTATTGTAGATTGTGTTTGATGTAGGTAGGTTTAAATGAATTATATTTAATTTAAATGTAACTTTTGACCGATGTTACCAGTTTTTCAATATTTGCGCTTATTACTAAGTAAAAAAGCTTACAATAGAGGAGCTCGTGGCAAAGTAATAACAGCCGCACGAGTCGATCCATCAGGTTAAGCTACGCTTGCCGGGGTTGGTCCGTGGATGGGTGACCATCTATTACATACCGAGACTCCTCCGTGCCTCGGAAAGCACGTTAAGCCGTTGGTCCCGGCTGTCTTTCGTGGATCTTTGACAGTCGTTACGGGTCGTCAGAAGCCCGAAAGTCTGAGAACCAGTCTTCCAGTCAGGGGTATTGAGTTACCCAGTAACTGTGTTGTGGAGGTCAGATAGGCAGTCGCTCCATGTAAAATACTGGTACTTAGCTGCATTCGGTTAGACTGGAAGCCGACCCCAACATAGTTGGGAAAATGCTAGGCAGATTGATTGCAGACTAAGTAAAATAGCTTATTTCTCTGATTCATGGTTTTATACATGTGGTGTTTACCTTTATGTAACTGTTACACTGTTTTTTAACTTTAAAACATGTAATATGTGTAATCAATTGTTGCTGACAATAATAAAATAAAATTAAATACACTTAAACCTTCATTAAATTAAAGGATAAGTACAGTTTACTTAAATACAATAAAAACTTTTCAACTTGAAAGAACTAGCAAAATAAAGTACTAGGTAAACAGTCAGTTTATTAAAGTCATTTCCGAAAATAACAATATTCATGGCCGTCATATATTTGCTAACTTATCGCTCCTGAAGGTTTTATAGGTCTCCACTTTGTGATAAAGTATTCGAATTGCCACGAAAACTCGACACGTCCATTTGAATGAAAGCTACGGTACGTGGCCTGAATGAGCCACAGGCGAAAGGGGAGTTGACTGATTTGAAGAAACTTTCGCAATATGTCTGCGGTAGCAATACACCTCATTATAGCTTTTTAAGAATCTTTAATTTTCAGTATACAGGATGGTTCAAATAGTGACGCAAAAAAAAATAGAATACAAAATGAAAACAATTTTTTTTTCTAAAACCTGACGGAATATAGGCTTGCACAATATCAATATATCTCTAAATCTATATATAATATTATATCAATCAAGTTAACTTGACTTTGTATTACTCGAACGTAAATTCCTCCTTTTCAATAAAAAATTTTGTATATTGAATAATAATATCACTTTCAAATTTTTATTTTAAGGAATATTCTTTCATGTTTGAAAGAATATTCTATCAAATGAAAATTTAAAAAAAATAATGTTAAAAAGCCGTGTAAAAATAAAAAAGAATAATTTTTAAATCAGTTCCCATACAATTTTCGACCTCGAAAAATATCAAGAATCGCGGAACATACGACATGGGGTATTTTCTGATCTTTTTATTTTATTACGGCACTATTTGGATCTGTATACTGAAAATTAAAGATTCATCAATAACAAACTTAGATTTTTATCGATAATTCATAACTTTCACAGCCTACACTGATTCCTTCAATGAAGCATCAATAATCTCGAGATGCACGGCACGGTATCACTGTCGCTACGTGTTGTACACCCCACGTGTACTGACTCGTTCATATTATGAGGCTAACGTGCGAGACGTTGAAACGAAGGCGGGCAGACAGCACCGTCAATTTTAAACTCCATAGGTGCTCGTATTTCCTTTGAGACTGTTTCACGCCACACTATCCCTTTGAATTATTCATATTGTCGGTAAATATCTATGAAATCGAACATGGTATTTGAAAACGATAGATGCACGAGCACACATTAAACACATTACATTTCGCAATGTTGTGCAACGGTGTTCCTCTGACGTTTGAATGGACACAGTCGCACTCAATTTCATTAAGTGAGCAGCACGCCTCCAAGCTGACAAGGATCTTAATGATAATTGTAAAACTCACAACAATACTACAAACAAAGGGTGAGTGCGGGAAGAATGGGCACCATGAACAACCAGTTGACTGAGGGAAACCATCAATCTTAAGGAGGGACGACACAGGGGTCCACTCCGAAAACTCTTTCTACAAAAGTTTTGTAACAACCGCGTGATAAATAGCCCGAACGGTTCAAGGTGGGCGTGAGTAACTTTTATTGCGGGCTAATGAGTAAATAGTAACAGAACCTAAATATTGGGTAGTTTAGACGTGTTCCCTAAAGTTTAATGACTTTGGTTTAATTTATGTAGGTGTACCTTTAGTTTATTTATTTAATTACACCTCATAAAAGCCTGCTCTCGACCAACTGCGGGATTCCGCTTAGTTAAAGAGACATAGGCAAAATTCGTTTACTTATTATTAAGTACCAGACTAGCATTTTTATCCACATTTGATCATCAGCTTGCATCAGGTTTACAGCGCTTGCCCTAGACGTGTGCTGTGCAAAGAGACGTTATTTCCGACACCGTACTTATCTTTTGAAAGTTTTTAAAACATGGCTGTGATTAATTTGACGATTTCTCTTGAGTCAAGATTCAATGTGGTTCCACTTAGTTTTCCTACGTAACGCTCGACAGGAAATGAATTTCAGACGTAGGTGAACTTTATCGTTTCCAAATAAATTTCATATTTTTATTTGAAACGAATACTTACCTACTGATTAATATTTAGTTAAAAAGGAATGAAAATGTCGTCACTCAATTTCGGCTACCACGGGAGCGTACCTTGTAATCCTGTTTATTATTCAATAGATCGGCTAAAGTACATTTATGGCGAAATTGAGAGTAGTTACAAAGGATTATTATTCGAGGCTAGCCGTTAATAAATTCAACAGTTTAATTTCCTTTGCGGTTGATTGGGTGCCGCAGGGGTTCGAGCTTAGTGCACAATGTTCAAGAAAACTGTATCTCCATGCTACACTTTGCTTTGACAACCATTCCTGCCTTGTTTTACTACTTGGGTGACTGAATACCAGCTTGGTTAACGGGAATCATTTGTTATTGAGGCACTGGGAAAATTATTCACATGTAGAGTAGTAGATTCAATTTACCAACTTATATTTATTTTGTAGATGAATTTCTTATAATCAAAAGAAAATGATTCTTGTTTTTCTACGATCCCTTGAATAATGAAACGGCAATTTCGTTTTTTTACAAAGTGACATAGTATTCACTGCTACAGTATGGGCGTCATCTATCCACATTACCATTTTAAAGCTATTTTCTTCTGCTTTTCAATAGCTTTCCTTCCTTCTGCTGGGTTACTTGGTGGATTCTCATTGTGTTTTTAAATTACTATTAATTATTGCGTATTGAAGAAAGCCTATGCCATTTTTGTACGTGAAAAACGAACCTATTCAAGAATTTCGGGTCTAACTTTGGAACGTACCTTATGTTGTAAATAAGAAAGTAGGGGAATTTATTGCTGACAATGAAAGGAAATCGATCCTCAAGGGGCATGAGTGTGTGGCCCCAAATCGAAAACCTTCAGTCACATGCTGCAAAGTCAGAGGGTTTGTGCGAATTGACAGCTGTGTAGGTTTTAGGACGCGATTCGTTTTATCACCAAGGTCGGGAATTCAATTTCCAGGTATGTGTGCCCAGGTAGGTACTAAATTAGAATAGAAGTTTATAAACGAAGTTTCCATAATTCAATGTTTTCAACGATAGCTACCGATATAAGTAAAATTTCGCGTATATATAGGTAGACACGGCGCCATGCAAGTCTGCATGCCACATGTAGAATCCACATAACGACAAGGAACATGTAACAATTATTAGTATAATAAGTAGTTAGCGTCGCATCTGCCTCCAGCGGTTTCGGAGCCGACAATCAGCGCGGAGCAACTCCAGCGCCGAGTTAGCGCCGCGTCGTCTGCCAAGCGTTTGTCTAAGCTTAGGTAATTTCTGCGTCAACCGCGCGACGAGAAATGGCGTCCTGGATGACGCTCCGTGACGCTATGTGCAGACTGCAGACGTATCAAAGGACTAAAGTGAATATATAATCCGATTAAATACTACCTCTTATTACAGGCATGAAGTTCCTAAGTTTGCTTCCGAATGTGGCTGTGTAAAATACGAATGCATGTAGGTAGTTTTTTGATTTGCATATTAGTTCTGAATATAACTTATATTGTACAATGACGACTCAGTAGGTATTAGATTAGTTCTAAAATGTTACGGTATATTATGGAAAAGTTTCGAAACTAGAATTTGTAAATAGGAGTCTTCGCTAAAACCATTTAAGCATTAATTCCTATAAATTGTTGCTACGATAGTCCTACCGTCTATCTCGAAAACAGTTTTGTGTCTGCGATTCTAGTAATAACTGTGTAACATTAATATCTACAGAGAAGTAATAATCAAACAATTTTAAACTCAAATGATCTAGATTCGGGACAGTATTGTAAATTGCGATACAAGATCCGAGTTTAAATTGCTTCGCTTTATAATTGGAAAACTAAGTAACCATTTCGACTTGGAATTTTGTTTTGTATTTCTCGGAGCAGGATTACATACGGATAACCTCGAAAAGATTTTTTATAAATCTGTTAATTGTTTGGCTTCAGGCAATGAGCACATTTTCCGCGATTGTGGTACTTTTAGATTTCCTACGACAGGCTTTATAGGTTGCAATAATAACATTGTTAAGTGGCGCTGTGTCAGGCCGTGGATTTGGCCGGCACATCCGAACACCCGTAATTAGCGAGTGCGCTAATGGTCGCAACCCGTCAGCTTTTACAATGCCTCCCGCTGCAAAAGTTCAGCATGAAAATCCGCGCAGGTTTGCACAGATGCAGGGTGAAACACATCGTAAATAGTCAGCACTGTCGGTTTTGTTGGCGAGTTAAAATGTGGATATTGTCGATGTTAACGGAAATTTGTTTATGGATGCTGAGCGCGGCTTAGTGGCGCGTTTCGGTGGAAAATAACAGAACTAGAAATAATGAAATGTTTCTGATTTCGAACAGAAAACATTTGTTGTATATTTTTTGGATAGTATATACAACGCACACCTACCTACAACATAATATTTTCGGTAATTGTTTTTATATAAATAATCTCCAGAACATTCGCTATCTAAAACAATTTCAAAGCGTTTGTACTTACAAAGAAGCCTGCGGGGGACTTATCTAAGATGAGAACAAGTCTGAAAATTTATCAAATAAATATCTAAGCTCGGGAACATAAATAAGATATGTGGTGAGATTAGAATTATGAAGGGAGCGAGATCAAAGCGTAAGTAAAGCGAGCTAGAATTATGAAGGGAGCGAGATCAAAGCGTAAGTAAAGCGAGCTAGAATTCCAACGCCGACAGTCTTGGATAATCCTTTACTCGATATGGGTGTGTAGCTTTCATATCTTATACAATGGACAAATGCAAATAGAAAAAAAGAAAGAAAGAAAGAAAAAGTATTTATTGAGACTCGCACAGGAAATCACAAAACTAAAAACACATACATAAATAAAAAACAATCAAAAACAAAGTTACATTAAAATGATGACACAGAAGGAAGTCCTGTACGAGGCCAAAAGGCTCCTATCTCAGCATAATGCCGCGGCAAATATAGTTAACAAAGTCGTTTCACAATGAATGTAGCGTCCATGTTGTGTTGCATCTCCCAATCGGGCGACGGGCGCCTGCAGGTGCGGCGGCCGTTGGGGGCGTCCATTGTACCGGGATTTATTAGGGCTCACAACTATTACCATGTAGCAAACAGATCGGGCGACCATGTCCTATTTGCAACCTTGTATTCATGGCTTTAATATGAAATTGTATTAGTAAACTTCGTCGGTATACGTTTGCTGTAAACATTGGGCTCGGAGTACAGCGAAACTCAATTAGGTTATGGACAGCTCTATGTGTATTCTGGGGTTTATGAGTAAATCTCTGCGGAAATGTTCGAAGTGCTTGGAAATATGGCGGGTTGTCATGACGTCATAGTCGTATTTCGGAGAGTACTGTGTGTCACGTAGAGCACACGTGTGTCAGTATGTAGATACTTTATGGCGCGTGCCACGGAACACAATTTGCGTGATGCAGCGACGGTACGGCGGGACAGTGCTCGCGTCCCGTGAGCGCTTACTCTAATCAACGCATTTCATAAAACAATGTTTTCATCTGACAGTAAGTATCAGAACTAAAAGATAGTAAATTATAATCTAACTAGCTTTTGCCCGCGACTTCGTCCACGTAGAAGTCGAAAATGGTTCTAATAGGATTTTTATTGGTTTTTTACGTTATTAATTTTGTTATAACGTATAAATTATTATGTTAAAATGTTTGGATAATTATAAAATATAACAATCTTTATAATAGTGTAGCGTAGTGTACTTGAAAAAAAAAAAAAAGATATATTTTATGAACACGAAGCTCGGCTTTGATCTAGCGAAAGTTACACGGGTGTATTATCTTTTTACAACGAAATCGAAATACTACACCTACCGCAGTATTTCTTTGTTAACAATATATTTTGTTTTTCTTTCGGGTGCTAGAATCACCAGGCTACTCTGTGCGCTTACTCTGGAGCATGCCACATACAACTGGCCGTGGGCGAAGCAGCTTTCCCTTAAGTCTACGCTCGCTACCTTAAGAGTTTGACCTTGAGCTTTGGTTATAGTCATTGCGAAGCATACTTTGATGGGAAACTGCACTCTCTTGAATTCGAAGGGGTAATTTGATAGTGTTAGGGGAATCCTAGGAGTAAATACTAGGAGTAAATACAATTCTGTAAAGCTTAGAAACCTTCAAATGCGGTACCTATTAATATGTATAGTACGGTGACTTTCGAGACATTCCAATTTTTTAAGAGTATTAGCTTTACCCGCCCCGACTTCGCACGGGTAGCTTTAAACCCTACCTACCCTCCCTACCTACCCTACCTACCTACCCTATCTACCCTACCTACCCTACCTACCTACCCTATCTACCCTACCTACCTACCCTATCTACCCTACCTACCCTACCTACCTACCCTATCTACCCTACCTACCCTATCTACCCTACCTACCCTACTTACCCGACCTACTATACCTACCCTATCTACCTACCTACACTACCTACCCTACCTACCCTACCCTAATTTTCTCACCTTCCCTGGACTATGACAAACATTTCTAAACCAAAATCAGCTAAATCGGCCCAGCCGTTCTTGAGTTATAAAATTACAACAAATAGTGGCATTGATTTTTATAGATATAGATTTGCATTGCAAGCACCAAGCCTTTATGTGAGTTCAACCTTATTTGAATAAAATCGGATTGACTTTTCAAACATGTGTCAAAATAAAATGTAATTTAAATCAAAAGCACTAAGGAGTATTGATATCAACTTCGAAGCAAATCACTCCCAAAATAACTTTCTACCCCTATTTAACCCCGTTAAGGAATGAATTTCAATAAAATACGAAACAGGTCTTCCATTAATTCTGTTAAAGAATGTTTATGCAAAATTTGAAGTAGATTGGACCAAGGAATCACGTTGTCCCATACAAACTTTGCCCACCTTTTTCACCCCCTTAGGGGTAGAATTTCGAAAAAATCCTTTCTTATCGGATGCCTACGTCATACAAAGAACACACCCTCCAAGTTTCAGGTCTCTACGATCAGCGGTTAAGGCTGTGCGTTGATCCGTCAGTCAGTCATTCAGGACAAAGTATTTTATATATATAGATTAATATTAAATTTCATAAAATGAAAAGCAGACAAAAATAGGGGTTGGACCTAAAATGTTTGCACTTCGTAGCACTTAGTAACACTTCGTAGCACTTCTTAGCACTTCGTAGGACTTTGTAGCACTTCGTAGCACTCACGTAGCACTCTCGATGAACTAAGTGTTAATGTTATCATTGTCAAAAGTTCATATTTCATGGTATGGAAATAGTTAGGTAATGTATGTCATTTATCTAGCAAATATTCAACAGCAATAAACAACCATAACCAGTTTCATTGCTACGACGCAAAATATCCACAACACCAATAACACGTAACACTATGTGAAACGCTTGGACCAGCAACTCGTAAATAACATGAAACCTCTTATAGGCAGGCGGTCACCGCAGACGGCTTTCAAATAACTTTCAATAAACGACGCGTTGTTAGACTCAGTCCGCTGCTAACTGCGACCTCGCTGCCCTCATATTATTGAATTTTCTTAGCTTTAGCTCGGATTTTCCAATAAGTGAAGTGCTTTGTTGCTTGAAAACAGGTTTTACCCATACTTGTGTACGATGCTGTACTTGTATGCACGTTAATTAAACTTCACAAGGAACTCATTAGAAAACCTCGAACATTTTATAATTACTTTCTTATTAAGAATTATTGTTCGCTAACAAATATACGTATGCAAAGTAAGTAGGTAGGTAACAATTTAAATCCTATTGAATACATAATAAACAAACACCTGTAACAGCGTCGATAAACAAAATAACCTTTCATGTGTCTTGACATCTCGCAAAACAATTCATGAATTTGGAAACAGATAAGGCAATCCTTTGTGCCCAAACGAAGGGCTTATAAATTGTCAGGGGGCGGCGGAAACAAACGGCAATGCCTCAAACACCGATTGTCACCTGATCCTCCCGCACGCACACAGCCACACCCACACCTCGACGGTACCACACAGAAGTTCAGGCTGTACTTCCGGCTACCAGTAATTATTTACTAAGAGGAAACGTCTTACACAAGTACGGGCAACTAAATAGCTACCTGTTTTAGCTACGCTGAAACATTTATGAGTACATAATATTGAAATATCAATTAAAGCTTTTAAGCTTACACTAAATTATTCAGTCAGATGAAACGTGATACATCGTTTCGCGAGAACTTCTTGACTTGAATGTTAACAGGCACTGTTATTACGTAATTTCCAGATAAATATTATTGATACACACACCGAAGCAGAAACAGCTTTTACAATAAAATACTGAGAAGTTTTGTTTATTTAATTGCCTTTTACATTGGAGACAAAATTAAGAAACGTATTTTTTTTTGTGGATAAAATAATAATTTGAAACTCATCTTTTGATATCTAAATAAATGTCTCTTCACTACAATTAGTTGTTAGGAAAATAATTAACTGAATGTTTGCGCTTCTCTTGGCACCCGTGATCTCGTACACTTACAGGCTACAGACTACACAGGTCGCCGTCTGCCGACACCTGACGACTTACAAACTTTATTGCGTGCCGTCTTCATTAACTTCAGTTTCTTTGAAGTTTGCATACTGCGCTTTAACTACACACTTTGTCTGGCTCCTGCTGTAATTCTATTTTATTTAAATAACTTCTATTCCACGTCTGTGCGCGTCTTATAAAGTAATTATAAATCTAGTTTACCCGCAAATAACTTTACTGTAAGTTGAATTTGAGTGGGTCGCATTAGGCAAAAGACGGGCGACGTGATCAGAATTTTAAAGCTCCTAGGTATTTATTCTGCTGCCGAAAAATAAATTGAAATGACGTCATTGAATACCTCCAGTGACTGGCTCTGTCTGTATTAATGTACTTTAACAGAAAATGAAACGAAATACGTGTCTTACTTACCTATGAACTCGTAGGTTCGTATAGAGCTGTTAGAGAACCTAAAGTGGTCTCTGACGGCCCAGGGGAAATCATCCGAAAAATCTCTATGATTCCCGAATTCAAGTGCGATTCATAACTAAACACTGGACCAGTGCGAGTGTTATCGAAACTGTTATACGGCTCATTACGGCAGTCTAGACACTAGCTAAGCACATTCTCATATCTGCGACACCATGTTAGTATAAAGCACCTAATTTCGTTTTAAAATGCGCTGTGTGAAAAAAATGCGCTGTTGTTGCTAACGATATTTTTGTAGTATTGATTTATTTAAGCCTCCATTAACTTTGCAAGACCATTCTGGCGTCTTATCCTACGCATAAACCTATTCTCTGATCCGCTTACCGAGTACCCGCGTCACGAGCTTAGCTAATGGACTAAAGTATACTTGTGAACATTATTATACATACCAATAAATACGTATACTTCATTGTTTACTTTATTGTTGATAGATAAAATTCATCTGTAAACACAAAATACCGATGTGAGATGGATTTCAGACATTAAAGGGAACCTGTGTACTGTACAATAGATAGGTGATGTACTCGGGTATCTATTGTTTCCGATTTCAATAGCTGGAACGTGATTTATGGTAATCGGATGGCGATTGATTGTACATTGTTTAATGTACCTAGATGGCGTCCGAATTGGTGATAAAGTCATTATTAAAAATTTCACGCCACGCTACCTCCATATTGACAAAGCTGATTCAGTTCACAATCATTCCCTGTGAGTAATGTTCACTCGATAAAAGTGATGTACGGCACTGATACGAACAATTTTAATTAAGGTAAAATTTCAGTTTCGTGTCCGTGACGCGCCCGCCATGAAACTTGTTGAAATATGCATCAAAGGAAGCTGGCAAATTGAACGCATCACGAACAGGCGTGATTGCCGATGGACCGCGAGTACACACACGTTATATTATAGCACAAGCGACAGCACTAACCAATCAATCAATCAGCCGATCACTAAAATAGGAAGCAAAAACTGTAGTACTTCAGAGACTGAAGTAATAAAAGTGTTGTTCGTGGGTACATTTTATGAAAGCATTTATTTATATAGCGTACGTAACGCTCGTGGGGTACAAAAAGGTTACCAAAAGGTTGTGTTTAACGCTCACGTTATCATAATAACGATACAACAAGTACGGCACGGTACGGTTTTCGATCGGAGTCGGAGATGGCGTGCATCCGGTTCCGGGAGTGAAGCGACTATTTCTGCGCCACGATACAGAACGCCAAACGACCTCCCCTCATTTCATACTTTACCATCTCATTATTTTTACACTGAAAGATAATATTGAGTGACATGTACTTTACATGATTATTATTGTATTTTTTCTCGCTGGTTTTACTTTTGCATTTAAAATATTGTGTTAGATACTGCGTCCAAGAATGCTATGAAGTCTGCCTAGAGCAGTGTTTAATTAATTAAATATAAAATCTTATTCAGCGGCTAAACAGCCGCTGAAAAATGAATATTAAGTTCCTTTGTGAATAATATAATGTAACGTTATTTAATTAAATAATATTAAATTATATTATTCACAAAGGAAATTAAAATTACAATTCATTTTAAATCAAGAAATATAAAGACTAAACAATTATGGAAAATGAAATAAACCGTCACAAACAATAGAAGTTTCCCAGGTGCGACCTAATTTAATATACACGAGCGAATAATAATATACAAATATTTCAAAACTTCCACACTTAGGAGTATTACAAATATGTTTTGAAAGGAAGTTTTCGTAACAAAGTTATTATTACAATCACTGGCAATGTGTGGGGTGTTCCCAGACGCGACACATACGCAACATCGCTCGAGGGTTCATTCCTGTTATAATAACAACGAAATTGAGTTCAATTATTATCAGATTAAGAACGAAACGACAAAGGCTTTGTACCTCTAGATCTATTATTGTGTACAGACTCCCTATTATCCGTATTTTCGCATTACAAAGTTTATTATTCCGTCGGTACCCGGCAATAGGGTGCGCTATTAAAAGATTTTCAAAGGAGAGAAGCTCTTTGTCCCCGACGGCAGATAGAATGCCCATAGTTTAGTAATAGGCGATTGTTATCTAGTCTAGTACATAGGTCATTTTTCTTAACAAGCTCTAAATGAAATGCGAGATCACGCTCCGCTCGTCCAGTCGCGATTCATCGGCAGGATATCGACGCTATTCTAGCAAATAGGCCGGAATGAGCACATCGAGCACGCATTCTCGTTTGTGAGCGCCTGCCTGGCGGCGAACTTCTCTCTATTACGTATTTCCCAAATAGGATAGCTCCGGTTATGATTGTGCCGACTATCGGCGGGATTTAGGAAAACTTGGTTCACTACTCTACTAGAACATCTAACAATATCAAATTTTATTTAAATCCAAAAGGATACGAAAAGAAAATTGGCCGTCCGTAGTACACCAGCTGTAAGCTTATAGTTTCCCACTCAATTTTATATCCAAATTTCAACTCCAGGCCCGACTCGCTGATATGAACGTCACGTTCTCCGCTTATAAGCTAAGAATTTTGCAATTCAAACAAGTTTCATGAAGCTAACTTTATAAGTTACCTACCCAAGTTTTAATTAGACTTTATTTATCAGCTAACGGGAAACAAATTTTAAACTTTCTTTGGTAAACAAAGAAACCTTAGACAGGTTGTTGTGTGCATGTGGGTACAATGCTACTTGTACATAGTGGAGTGCAAGTTTAAAAGCGGCGAGTGTATAAATTGAAGAGTGTCGGCAGATAGACATCGTTCCCGACTTGACACAAAGATGTGGGTTTAGGGCGATCTGTTAGAGGCTCGTAGAGATAGTGCGCCGAATTGAATGCTGCCCGTTTGCAGGCTTATCCCAGTGTAACAGATACTTTGTTATTTTTTATTTGCGTTCTTTAGGCACTTGCTCGGTGATAACACAATTTTCCTTAATACAACCTCCAACATAATCCATAATGCAGAACTTTATATATTATACTACTTTCCTTTTTTGCTAACGTAAGCAATTGTGGAATGGAAACGTCCAATGGGAATTATTACTCGGGTAGGTAAGCTCATTCGAGTTATCTGATATATTAACTCTCACACAAACAGGTATAATAAAGTTATGTCATAAGACGGTTGCGTCGCCATATTTTTATGGTGTCATTTAGCAGCATCCAATAGGCATAAAATAGATATCTGCGCGTCAGCTTTACAACACTATTTTACGTTCATCAATTATCGGCATTTCAGCGCCGATCCAACTGACAATGAGAACAAAAGAAGAATGTTTTATTTAATTTTGTCTTCGAAAGGAACGTTGTCTTTGATAGAGTAAACGCTGGATATAGTTCATCATTACGTAGAGGACTACGGAGCGTAGCACGGTGAAATAACAACGTGCGCCTCTGTGGAACAGAACACCGGCCGATGGCACTCTCGTAGCCCGTAGCACTCGCAAAAACGCAAGGTAATGCGAGAATTTCCTCCAAGTATTCCCTGCTTTTGTATTTCTAGCAAGGATTACACATGTTGAGGACACCGTTGTAGGTACTTATAATAGTTTTGTTGTCAATTGAGAATTCTCGTAGCAAGTTGCTACGAATTTCGTAGCAGTGTAATTACTTTGTAATATGTTCGAATCATTACGAATAATAAAGGTCGGGTTTAATTTGGCCGATTCATATTTCTGTTTATATCCCGAAAACAGATCTAATTAAAAAGATTTTCGTCTTGTACACAAACGATTTTGGAACAATAACATAAAAATTAATGAAGGTTCTCTACGTGACCGGGACTTGGTATGTTCTGGTTATTGGACGGCCATCCCAACAAAATGACAATATAAAGTCATGAGCAGGCTATATCAAGACTGCTGAGTAATACTCGTCATATAATAAGAAAGGGTCTTACATAAAATGAATTTACTATGATATCAAGTGTGAAGGTGGGTCATAAATTCTTATGAAAAGCCGCGTCTATTTAGAAAGTAGACGGGTCTAGCTTTATTACTCGGCTTGTAACAGCTTAAACTGCTTTTAGCGAGCTCAGTACATGGTCGTGGAGTCTCGGGGGAGATGTGAAGGCTGTGCGGCGGGACTGGCAGGTCTGCTGCTTATTTGTACAACAAACCGACAATGCCGCCGAGATCAAAGGTACAGGAATTAATTTGCGAACGCTATCTCTCGCCCCTCGCCATGCGAGTCCCCAGACCATGATAAACCCTAAAAAAATATTATCCTTTTTCGTATTCCTTTTCTCGTAGCTTTGGTGTTCCGGTGTTCGCCGGTGGAAGGATTAACGAATATTTCGCAGAGTGTGGCACGACTGACTGGAACGTCGGTATCACAAAGATTTATCTTTTATCTAAAACTCAAATTCTAAAAAATAATTGGTTCTAAAAAAATCCAAACTTGATTTTCAAAATGAAGTTGGGTAATCGATTTTGATACTTAGTTACCAGCATAAAAAAAATACTAGCTATAGCCGTTGCTTCACCTTTGTTAATCAATTTATTTTGAACTAGGTGCGCCCCGCGTTTTCACCCGCATAAGTCTCGATCCGGTAAGAATATCGGGATAAAAAGTATTCTATGTCCCAATCTAAGTCATGGTCTACCCATGTGCCAAATTTCATCTGAATCCGTTCAGCCGTTTTAGCGTGAAAGCATAACAAACAAAAAAACTCACGCATTTCGCATTTATAATATTAGTTAGGATTCTGATTGTCCGAAACAGTAACCAAACAAACAAAAATATCAACTGATATTTACATTTGCCAAGTGACCGGATTTCATAAATAAATAATATACATTCAGTGCATTTTGATGGTAGGTAAACACAGCCAGAATACCGTGCATGCCTATTTTAATTAAACGTTAAAAGTTATACAAACAAATGTTTAAATAAAAACGATGGCAAATGCATTGGACCTAATTTATTATGTTCATCAATACGGGCCCACACAGGCGTAGGTACAGCATGTATTAACAAGATGCATTTCATTACGTAAGTCAATATCAACATGTTTACCACTCCGCATCTAAATACCTATTTGAAGTGAACTAGAGTCTGTTTTCATGCATGTTGATACACAGGCCATTGAGCATATAAAATATAAGTATGTGTATTTTCTTTAAGAATAAAGTTTTGTATTAAAATTGCTACGTCTTTTGTATATTTGGCATGAAATCAACTGATCTTCATATTCTTATATAAAAAGATCTTATAATTTTACTATTATAAGAAGTAATTTACTAAACTGTATTATTCGTTATGTAACTAAATGTTTAGAGCATTGCTCACTAGATTCAAAATACTCATTACATCGATAGATTACTGAACTGTCCGTAATTAACGTGAAATACGCTACGCTGGATAATAACGTCAAAATAGATACCCGTTATCAATTTTAGTAGCGAAGGGGTGCTCCAATTAAGGCGGATATTGTTTCTGATAAATGATATTTAAAAGTATATTTTTGACCCTGTAGTTGACAAAAAAACAAAAGCGTACTAAAAGTTTTTATAGATATTATATTTGTTTCTGTAAAACTTCACAAACGATAAAAGAAGTTGAATTTTATTACCTAAACTAAAAAGGTCGTATATTTTTTGAAGCTCTGAGTATAAAGCTACGTAAAGTTAGCAGTGTGTTTAAGGGCGATCCCTTGATTACTAATCTAGTGGAGTAGATAAATAAGATAGGTAACAAATTACCTCTTACTTGGTCGGAGAAAGGAGCTAGTTAGTTTAAGATGGTTTGCACACTACACTGATTAACTGGGAAATTAGATTTAAGATAAATAGATCTTGTGGAAATGTAAGAAAACGACATGTTTATTGTGGTTGATGTTATTTACAACATGTAATGTGGCGGCAAAAAATACTTGATTTTATTTGTCAGTCAGGTTTGATTTTATACGAAATAATAGTCAGTGGTAGAATGCGCATACTATCAAAGGTTGAATAGGTGATATCACAAGAAAAGTGAACCAAATTCTCAAGAATTTTAAAAGTGTTCATTCAACTTTTCACATTTTTATAAAATGCCCTCAGTATTCACTCTAATCTTGACTTAAACGTGTGTGCACATCCTAAGCTGCTGAGGTGGAGCAGAACGTCGCTCGATGGAGGCAATATGTTAAGGTAATGGACCGGCCCTCGGAGTGCACTTGATTAAGTCGATCCGTGATAGCGACGCGATGAGCCTATCAACTAGCCACTCAGCCGGACTACTAACAAAAGTAACTATGTGCCCCGATCCAGCACTACCTATCAGATATTAATTGGACATTTACATAATTATACGATCTTCAGCATGGCAGAATAGGACGATATCGATGGGAATTAATTAAGATTCAAAACTGGAGATCAGGACTAATTAAGAGTTGTTCAGTTATATAATCCATTGAAGTTTGTTAAGTAATAAAATCTTGTTATGAGAGGTTATTACTGCTCTAATTAAGCATAAAAACAAGAAACAAGTAGCCTACTAAGTATTACAAAAAAGGTAAAGCACGTACAATCTAACTAATTCATTCAACAGATAATAAACTTTTAAAGCGTTGAAACAAACCTTGTTAGTTCAGTTCCGACAGCATTGATCAGGATAAAATATTTTTTTTAAAGGATGTCTATTTTCGAATAAACGTCCAGCCTTGATAGAGTTTTTAATGAAAAATGGCGTCTTCCACTAGATCCCTTGGGTTAATCTGCGTAAATAGCCGACCATCCCGTTAAATAGCGGAGGCACATCGCGTGATGGCGCCGAGTGTTCTTCATTAAGTCGATATCCGGGGACCACTCCGCCGCGAAATGTGCTTTGGCTCACGTTTATTTTCAGTGTTTTTACTACTATCCCACTTTAATTTATAATAATTATTGTTATAGCATTGTTATCTTTGCCTGTATTCTGATAGAACTAAATTTTTCGCATTCCATAGAATGGCACTAAGTAATTGCAGTATGTTTGTATTGCATGCGTTACAAATCCCCAGGTTTGCAGGGCACGGCGATTGTAAATACGAATTAGGCCAGTTAGGGGACAGCTTCGCCAAGAGATGTGGCCGATAGGGGCCGGTCGAGATCCCTCGTGCTCAATACGATTGATTTAGCTTTATTGCTGGTAATAAATTTACCCCTCACTAGCTATTTTATTATTTTACTTAGTCAGATATATTTAGTGGAAACATGAAAGCTACTTCATTTTTATTAGGTTTCTTTGAACTCGTCTGTGATTAAATTTTCTTCGTACTTTTCTTCGTTCTTCGTAGCGTATTATACTCGGCTGGAGTAAAGTATTTGTAGTAAACTTTGATGGCAGACTCTGTTGTCTGGGGTTATACTGTCCTCGGCGACATTGTTGCATGAAGCGACTTTACGATATTCTGCTGCGCAGGCGGCAAAATGTTCCTTTAGTACCGATATCATTCCGTAAAAGTAAATAACGTTTCAGCTCACCCAATAATACGTCGGAGCAGTTTAATGAGTCAGTGTGAAAGATTTACCTGTTCCAGTGCATTGTAATGGTTGAAACGTTTAACATTCTTCTGGCCATGTGCCAGCTGCCTATTATAATAGCTATTATTTCGTACTAGCTTCCGAGAGTAATGAATGTAAATTGTATTTATAGGGAGTAACCGTCTGCGGGCGTCTGTGAAGTTGTAGCAGAACAAAGGGCGTCGAAGACGGCGAGTAAACAAGTTGCAATAAGTTTCACGGCGAGCCTGACATTTACTCACTCCCTACCTTGCTACAGCTCGCCGCCTCTCTAAATGCCATTATTGCAGTCTACTCCAACTGTTGAACACAAGACTTTATTCCTTCACTGCTTAAATATACTTTGTGAAGAAGAAGTCACTTCGTTGTCTTCTTTAGAAAGCACTCTGTCTTAAGCTCTGTTCATAATGCTCTATTCAAAAATATGATATTGATAGTCTCGTATACGATAGCTATAAACTTTGATACCGTACCTACCTATAATATTTTACTGTTTAAAATAATAATTTGCTCATGATACCTTAATAAGTTATTTAACATTCCACCTTATTTTCACTTTGATTTAAATGGTGTCTATAACACAAACGAAATCGCTTTAAGCGTGCAAACCTTTTTAGTATTCCACGATTCAGCACTTTATTTACTTCAACATTGACTGTACTCCACATGGACTGGACCTTTTGTGTTTGATACAAATAAAGCAGTAAACATTTAAGGTACGTGACGGAAAATTCCATAGGTGTAAGAGCCGGGGGCGTGCGGGGCGGGGGCGGCAAGTCGTCGCGCGGAGATAAGGCCGGCCGGCGGAGGCTACAATTCAATTTTCCGGTGGAGCCGCGGCCGCCGCGAAAGGGTTCTCACTCTCGTTACGCTACGATAAGGAGCTGCACCCATTGATTGTACCACACCTTTACTTTATCCTGGAACTGTAGTTTGACGAATGTTGGTTTGTAGGCACCTATTCGACGCTGTTCGGGCTACATACACATCTCATTCATAGACTTATTCTGAGAGAGTGTTAACTTTATTCAGTTTTAAAACTTAGTGCGGATTTCACCAATGAAATGAGCTGAGCTGAGAGCTGTCAGTGTATAATATTCCATTACAATTTTGACACTGACAGCACTTGAACGCGTTTTAGAAATGCTGATCGCGTTCAGTTTCATTGGTCAAATCAGCCCTTAAAAATTTTACGGTATTACGAGTATTACACCAACAAAAAAACAAAATTCAACAATTTTGTTTTCACGATGATGGAGGAAAAAGTTAGTCTATTGTTACGTTTACGTTCAGTAAGGTTACCCGAAGGCAATAACGTTAACTTACCTAATCATTAAAATTTAATGAAAGCAGACATAAAGGCCATGTAAACACAGCTCTTAGTAAACACATACTTTTGCTTACAAGATTATGTAGATATTCGGAATTGTTTTGCTCAGCAACCTGCGAAATGCGATTAAGGTAAAACCGTCGGAATCAGTACGAAAACAAAATCTCTTTAATTCTACAATAGTGTAATGTGGTGTTCTTAATCCGCGGAACGGCTCTAATACAGACGATTTAGCTAGACCACAATATGGTTTTGCCTGCCTTATCGGGCATACCGTGCAGGATTGCAAATGCATGCGGCTCACTCACCCTTCAAATATGATTGTTTATGGTACAGTTTATTTATCCTGATATGACTGTCTTTACAAGTTGTGATTTAACAATAGATACAAATATTATAAGAGGTTATTCAGTGCTTTAGATTCGTAGCAAATAAACATTAAAAAAAACGGCCAAGTGCGTGTCGGACCACGCACAATGAAGGCTTTCTTAGTTGGAATACATTATCCCAAGAACGAACTTAACATTTGTGTTAAAAAACATGTTCTCCCATACATCGATATACGTCACGGACAATTCTCCAACTGCAAAGGAAAGTTTGTAATATTTTTTTTATGTGATAAAAGAAAAAAAATACGATTTTCGGACTTTTCCTTTTTTTTACTGCGTACTTCTTGCCAAATTTCATGATTCTAGGTCAACGGGAAATCCCCTATAGGTTTTGATTTTTTCCGAGTATCAAAATTTTTCGCATAAATAGCCGTATTTTTTAATTGCGTTGACGCATAAGCTTGATTTTTTTTGAACTCAAAGAAACCGTAACCTACTACCTACCGTGCGTATTTGATATTGATTTTTACTTGATACCTCCACGCGTTCCTGAGAAAAGGTTACTTGGCAGACTGATAGACAGACAGACGAACGGACGGACAACGAAGGGATCCTATAAGGTTCCGGTTTTTCCTTTTGAGGTACCTACGGAACCCTAAAAACAAAAAAAGTGCTACTTCTTTTCTTGTTTTTAATAACTACAGAAATTAATTAAAATTATTAATTAGTAGATCCTTTTTGTTTCTATTCCTAAACGTGATTAAACTGGAAGGCTAGTAAAATTAAAACATTTTACGATGTTATTATTAGACCTTACATGCACTGCCAATTTTGTACATATGTCCCTGTGATCTGCTATTGGCATATTGGTTTAACTTTTACAACTAACATCGAAAATTAAATCAAAGTTGTGTTCAGTAAAATGAAACAATGCTAGCTGCGAACAATGTTGTACAGTCGCTTCAATTTCCAATTTCGTGTTTTATTAACGAAGGCCTTATGTAATTCGAAGCCTTTTCTCCCCATTTTGTGCGTTTATAAGGATTGCTGGATAATTTGAAAATGTTATACATTTTAATTGGGCTGAGACGAAATAAGGCAAACAAGTCGATCTAGTCTAGACATGAAGACGAGAGGGCGCGGCACCCGGGTTCTCTTATATTTTATTAATATTGTCTCCTTATAGGTAAATTGGTATGACATCTTGGAAGCCACGAGTTACTTACACACTTTTTTACGATTATTATGACTATAAAATTATTTTAATTTCACTAAAAAAATATCTTTCTAATGGCAATTATTCTGTTCAAACTGTCGATGAGACCGGCGGGAAATCAGTGAGGTCCATTTTGCAACCACTGTTGACTTTCTCTAATTGAAATCAAACTGCAATGGACTAATGAATTGAAACTGAATTTAATTTACATCCCTGTGAGTGTGTACTTTACCTATGTAATTAAACGTATTTTGTTCGTATTACACACTTCCTAACAGATAATTACATTGTTTTCGACGTTGTGATAAACATCGTCGTTGTTAGCGGCCGGTTCATAAGTTCTTTATTATCACTTTTATGGGTCTATCTGAGCGCAAATTGCCGATAACTACTAAAGTTAATAGATATTGTAACATTACATTAATATACGATATCATCACCGTCACACTGGGGCTATAAATTCGAGCTACTATCAGACAAATTGACCAACTTTGAATTTAAACTCTCTCGCAAAAACTTTATTCGGCTATTTAAGTAATATTAGGTATGTTTAAAGAAGTAAAAACGGCTATTCGAGATGAAAAATATGAATTAAGATAAATTGCAACAGAAATTTTATATTTTATGAATCATATAAATTTAAGTGAGGATAGGTATTTTATATTATACCTGCATAAAATTTACACATAAAATATCAAATAGGTACTTTATGAAATACCACCCAAGAATTTGATGCGCTTTTATCCTTTTCGGAGGTATTAAACTTCCACGCGATATAAAAGGTACAAACCAACCGCAGCTGCACAGTTCGGAGATTTGCGTTTATATCGCAGAGCTTTATTTAATAATCTGACTCAAGCTGCACGTTCCACGTTATATCGAGACAAGTATAATATGTGATAGACACTTATGAATGAAGTTAGAGGTAGGTATTCACTTCAGATTATGTAAATGTTCACATCAGTAGATATTGGTAATCGTCTTGTTAACGTCCACTGCCGACAATGTGCTTATCATTGATCGGTTCTTCGTTAATAGAGGAGAAATAATGCTGGTGTACCATCTTTTTGCACCAACACGTTTCTATTAATTTGCTGTGAATTACTCAGCTGAATCAATGAATAACTACGTTGATACACATTGAACGCATACAACCCGATCAACGTGACGTTAATGTCCCTTTTTTAGGATTCCGTATTCAACAAGGAACCGTTATATTTTCGCCATGTCCGTCCGTCTATTCGCGGTTTGTAAGTACTAAAAAGCATGAACGGCACTGGAGCAAATGGTATGTACCTGAGGTATTCCACATACGGCACCTATTGATATTTTTCGCAGGTGAAATTAGTGGAATAATTTGTTATTTAAAATTTTATTCCACAAATGGCACCTACGGATCAGTACGTACTAGTGTTGGGACGTTTTTAGGGTTCCGAGGTAAACAAGGAACCCTTATAGTTTCGCCATGTCCGTCTGTCTGTCCGCGGCTTAGCTCAGAGATGGTTAGTACTAGAAAGCTGTCATTTGGCATGGGTATACATATTAATCACGCCGTCAAAGTGGTAAAGAAAAATAATGACAAAAAATATGATATTTTTTTAGGGTAACTCCCGTACCTACATGTAAAGTGTGGATGTTTTTTTTCTCTCGTCTATCCCATGGTGTGGGGTATCGTTGGAAAGGTCTATCAAAAACAGTTTGTGAAAACCATTTTTGGATTTAGGGATCCGTTTGCGAAATATTAAGCTTTAAAGCTCTAGTTTCTGTTAGATTTAAGTGTCGTCCCCCCCCTGCCAGTTAAAGGTTGGTTTTGGATACGTGAAAAAATTCACAGCAGTAGTATACAATAACGAAGTTATAAGGGAACCTATCACAGCTAAGTAGGCTCTACAAGTTAACGAGTAATAAATCGACGAACTCACATTTGCAGTTGCAAAAACAGGTTTTTCAACTACATATTAAGTTTGTTCTTGGGATACATTCATCTCAACTACGGAACCCTTCATTGTACGTGGTTCGACACGCACTTGGCCGGTTTTTCATTAATGAGTTTAAATACTATTAAGGACCCATTACTTTTCCTGTACAAAAATTGTTATGAAATTTCTAGAGATTTCTAAAATATGTTGAGAAAAATCGGAATTTCATTTTCATCAAGCGAATTATTTTATAATTAAATATTTGAGAAATGTTTGGTCAGAATACCGGAGAGTTATTTATTATTTTCAACATGTGGCGTTGCTAGTGAGTGTATTATGTTTTATATTGCAGACGTGGATTTATCGTAGCTGTGTGCTATGTAAAGTGAAAGCGGGTATGGCCACAATGCGCGGGGTGTACGGCTGTAGTGGGCACGGGCTCGGGGCCACAAAATATATAGCTGCAGAAGGTCGGCTCTAAACAGCGCGCATACAAAGACTCGGGTCTACGTACAACTATTGTAAGCACACTCGTGACTAACATTCGTTTGAGATCGCCATACGCACGCTTCAACACATGTGTGCGGCTTTGTTTTAGCTTATTGTATAGAGTCTTACTTCTGAACTCATCCACTTTTGGGCGGCGTGCACGGCAGCCGGAGACGGGGCAATTACCACAATTTGCAATTAATTACAGCGCGGCAGTGACCGCCACCGGTCCTCGTCGCTCGCCTACCATGTTTATCCCTTCACCGTACCTACATAACAGCTAAATGTTATTAAATTCTATGAAGTATTGCTCTTTGTCAGCGTCAAAATCATAAAGGTCACGTTTTTCTACATGTAGCGCAAAGTTTGTCAGCTTTAGTCTTCAACTTGTTAGTATTGCGTTATGCACACTACTATGCTCAACTACATAATAACAACGTCGTTATTCTACATAACATAACAAGCAAACTGCTGGCTGTTAATTTGTAAGCTACTGTGTACTTACTCGATGAAGATGCTTGGCAACTTGGCATAATATTATGTAGCTTAGTTTGCGTTTTGTACAACAAACAGAAATTTCTTTTTAAATTACCCCTAATTTGGCCTAAAAGATTATTTTGTAATCCCGACAACCCTAGGCTCCTGAAATTCGTATTCTATTCAAAAACTTTCCTATCGTTAGGTAAATCTGGAGTTGTTTTTCGTAACAAGAAAGCCTTATGTTACTTAGTTACCTTCGTACAGTCTGAAAACAATATTTACGTGACCTTTATTTCATCTGGCAGTACGCCTAGGTTTATACGAGTCGATCTTGTTACTGCGGCTCAATCTCGACGTGTTTGCTTTAGGCTGAGACTCGTCGGATTCCGCGAATGTGCTATCGCAAATATCTCATAATATATTATTCCCATTTCAATAAGTCAACCTTGTCTTAATGTAGCCTTTATAATTAAATATCCGAGCTTTTGAAACGTATTACCTACACGTATATTTTGAAGTCTGAAAGACTGTTGACAGCACCTGAAACAATGTTGCTCAGGAATTATTGCTACGTTTAAACCCAATTAAGATGTGCAAGTGAACGTTTATAAAGGCTTTGATCGTATCTCTAGGTTTAAACGGACGGAGTGACGAATGGAATGGTGCTCAGTTACATTGTAAGTTGTCTGTCGCTACGTAACACGTCGATTTAATAGATGGCGGCTCACAGCAAATAGTCCTCGAGTTGGTGACACCAGAACAACTCGCGGCAATGTATCTAGTGTCTCCGAAAGCAGTTAACGTGACTCGCCAAGTTATTCGACCGGGAAAGTCATTAGCAATTCAAATACCTAACCACCGCATGGCTACCCCGGCAGAGGAGGGGATCCTCTTTCACATGACCGCTTTTGTAAATTATTTATTAGTGTTTGGCCAGTTCCAAAAACCGCTTTGTTTCATGGACTAATACGAACTTCGTAAATGGAAATAACTCTCTTAATATTTGGCTCAGTTCCGCAGTATACCGTTGTTCTATTTACGAGAGTTTATATTACAGAACTGCGTTTGCCTGGCGTTTGCCGGTTTGTTGGGGAGTTCTAGTTTAAATAAAGGAACCGATCTTTAACAAATGCATGTTGTGCTCCTTTGTGTCGGATATTATGTTGTTCTTAAGAGCGTTTATTCTGAAAGTGGGCAACGTCGCAAATAGATGTCAAATATTTCGCTGTTTTGATTAATTTGGCAATATTACTGTATGGAAATAAGAAATGTGGCTAATTAGCGAACTAGAATATTGATTATGAAATGCAATAATTATTATCGTAACACCGAATATTTAGTTTTAGATGTAAAGAAAAGTATTTGGAAACTTTCCAAATGCCTTATTTATACCAAAAACAGGTACAACATAAAATTTAATGTTATGATTGCAATTAATTATTAATATTCTAGTTCGCTAGTTAGCCACATTCCTTATTTCCATATTCAAAATTAAAAATTCAAAAGTCATTTATTCAAACTAGGCTGAGAATCAGCACTTTTCGAACGTCAAAATTACATAAGACAATCCCCCAAAACGCCCACCCTTCACCACTTCCTAGTGCATTAGCTGGGAAGAAGAAGTGGCGCAACAACTCCCCAGCAGCACAGCTGTCTGTTCAGTTAGAAGAACAAAAAAAAAAGATTCTATATAATAGCATTCAAAATAATTTACATTACGCAACACAAAACATAATTCAAATTATTAGCCATATGTTAGCTAGCACACGCCAATATACCAAACAAAATCATCGAGAACTCAACCAATCAATCATCGATACTCAGGCCGAAATAAAAAAACTAAACGTAAACAGAATTTAATATCTAAATAAAAAAGCCTCCAGGCATAAAGGGCGTGCCCGCTTACATATAGTTGTATATAGTAATATTGCCAAATTAATCAAAACAGGTAAGTTTTTGACAGCCTTTTGCGACGTTACCAACTTTTAGGATAAACACTCTTAATTTGAGTAGCACAAAAGTAGTTTTGTAGATTCTTGGCCTATTGAGTCAAAGGGACTTTTATGCACTTTCATTAAACCCCTCAATTTTAAATTATATTAAATTAATTTAGCTGTTTACCATTTAATCAGCCTGACCTGCAAAATACCATATGCTTTATAATATATATATAAAGTTGATGTTGCAACCACTCCAACTAATCTTATTTCTCTTCCATAGCCAACAACACTCGTTATCGGTCTTAATAATCTTAATCAAAGACTGCTTATTATAATATAAATTACGTTACCTACATACAAAATATATAGTATTCCGTTTGCAAGAGAATATGCTAATTTAAATTTGCTAATTACAACACTTCCATTTCTTAGGGTCCGGGTGGTTAATGCAAATCTCCGGAGTTCCAGTTAAAAAGCTTTTTAAGTATGTTACTAAGGCAAGTGGAGGTTCCGGGTTTTACTTTAATTTAGATTCATTTGTATATATTGTAACTTGTAACTGCTTTATCAGTTTTGAATTTCTTTGGGTATGTAGAAGTTCACGTCTTTTGTCAATTTACATGGTAGAATTTCGAAATCCTTGATGCAACTGAATAGCGTAAAATCTCTAAAATTTTAGAATTTTCCGTATCACACATATATATGTCTTAATCTGTTCCTCAAACATCGCGAGTCACTCGTCTCCCAGTCATATTACAGCTTTGTTTAAAAGAACGATAAGAATTCCAATCATAATGCTGGAGGTTCCTCGAGACAAATTGCAGACGACTTTGTTACACACGTACCGCGTGCCGAGTCACACCGGGGTGCTAAACTTAGATAGAGTGTGGCAGCGACCTTAGGATTTACGAAATCACTTCCTTAGTAATCTTTGCATAAAAAGTACCTTTATTTACTTGTGATACTAGCTAACGATTGTTTATTTTGAGTAAGGTCTCTATTTACGTTTGCTGGTAAACCAATGTCGTGTAGTACCTGTAACTGAAATGTCAGCTGTTGTAAAATCTTACCCAATTTTAGGACTCACTGACTTCATGTTGATTATGCGGAATCGAAGTCGAACCTTCGATATTTACCTAATGGTACACCCTAATAACAGAACCGAGTTAATAAACAGAAAGGAAAAGTTTCAATATCTTTGAGAGCGCATAATATCGTAACGTTCGAAGTTCTCCGCCAATTTTTTACCAGAAAGAAAAGGTATGTATGAGACTAAACAACAGCAATACCGAGAGGACCTATACCTATACCAATACCTTTAGATTTTTTTTTAATATTTGCGGAATTCGAAACTTAAGACTTTTTATACTTACTGTTCTACTGTTGACTGTCAATGAAATTTTATGATCCCTCTCTAACGCACGGGAGACGTAGCGTAGATGTGCAAGCACCTAACAGTTAACTTCAGCATGTTTTCATTTCGAAGCATAGGAGTAATTCCACCTGTTATGAAACTTATGTTTTCTGTTGACGTAGAAATTCTACTCTAAATGAAATTCTATATACATTTGATACTATTACAGAAATACATACTTCAAGTTGAGGTTGTTTATTACTGTAATTTACAACCTCTTAAAAACTTTACTCCGAATTTTGGAGAGGAACCTTCATTATAAGTTTTAAAGATATCGCTGCGTGCTTTTCCCTAAGGAAACAAATCAATTTAATGTATCCGTCGACGTTAACGGTACCGTCGTAACATAATGTATCGGATTACAATGGAATTTGATCACGGCGATGGTAACTACAGGTTTGATAACACTTTTGGGAACTATTCACACAACGTGAACGTTGAGCAGAATATATTAGCTAGTTATCAAGGCAGACGGATGTCTATCCGTCACAACATGATTAATTTACCTGAGAATCTAATCCAATCCCAGCCTTAAACTAGACGCACGGAGCAAGGCTATGAATTAATTGTTATCACATATACACTCATGTGTAGGTATTCTACTCAAGATTCCCACATACATACCTTAGCAGTGAATATTTAGATTCGCTGTGATATTAATTTGTATCAATTAAGTTAAATAGCAAATAGAAAGCCGTGTCTCTATTGAAGCGAGGGTGCTCGCTGACGATATAATTGGAGATCCGTATAAAGGCATTAATAACAAAACAGATAACTATTAGAGGCGGGGGTTCCGGACCCCTGCCACTCGTTATGTTGGAAACAAGGAAATTGTAATAAAGTTACAGGATACGCCCGTTGCCCGGTAATATTGTTAAGGAAAATCGTTACAGGTTGTGATTGAGACCCGTGGCGGAGCGTGTGACAAGTCGGCCATGTCACAAACCAATCTGATTATGTTGCTCCTACAAATAGTTGTTGTTAGGGATAGCCAATAACATTTTATAGTTATACAATAACTATAAAATGTTATTCGCTGTCCCTGTCCCGGTCAGTGCTACGGCCTGAACAGAAAGGCACATATAAAATTAAAGACGTGGAGCTAATTAATGCGGCTCATTCCGTAAACGTCTATTGGCTGAAATTAGGGTTTCTAATAGATTAATGCGTAGAACAAACGTTATCTGTAATCACCGCGTTTAACTACACACATCTAAAGTGTCTAGGGATCAAGTACATTTTTAACTATAATAAAATATCCAATTAATATTTACCAAATCTAGTCTTCCAGACTGGCTTCTTACTTTAATTCCTATGTTTAAGTTAACAACTTATCCCTATATTTTGTAAAAATTAAGGAAAATTGCAATTTTTTTAAATTAACCCAAGTTAATGTCGTCAAATAAATGGCAAAAAAAATGTTTTTTTCAATTTTGCTTGTAAATATTTAAAAAATACTGTGTTTCCACCATTGGATACGAATCACAAAATCACAGCGATTTGGCATTAAAATCAGTTTATCAAAATCACTTTGAGGAATAGCCGCCCATGTTCTTTCTAACAAGTCAAAAAGTTGTTGTGGGGTATGCACGGCATCCATACTCGGCAGAGCTCTTCTTTGGAGCATATCCCATGCATGCTCAATTGGGTTGAGGTCTGGCGATTGAGCAGGCCACGGCAGAACGTTTACGCGAGCATCGGCAAGATTGCGAGGTACGACTCTAGCCGTGTGTGGACGTGCATTGTCATGCATTAGTCGAAACGAATCACCCAACCGGCTTCGCAAAGGGTTGATCACGTCTGAAACAATCCTCTCCGCATAAATCAATCAATGCTCAGATTCGAGATCGGTTCTTCCACCGATCCAAATACCAGCCCAAACCATTATTGTTCCCCCTCTATATGAATAAACTTCCTGACAAAATTTCAAACATTCTTGACGTCCAGAGGTCCTCCAAACTCGAGTACGTCTTGTATCCGGCCTCATACCGAAAGGAGATTCATCGGAAAACCAAACACAACGCCAGTCTTCTTTCTCCCAATTTCTGTGTTCGCGAGCCCATTGTAAACGGGCCCTACGATTGCAGGGTGCTATAGGTGGAACTCTCGGCGGGCTACGGGAACGCAGACCCACTTCACGTAAACAATTTCGGATGGTTTGGTCGCCAATCAGCAAGCTTGAAGAGCTGTGGAGCCTCGTAGCATCATGGCAACATCATGGCGGTCATGGTACGATTCCGTCGAGCAGTATTTTGGATGTACTGGTCTTGCCTGTGAGTGGTGATCCGACATCGTCGTCCATGTCGCTCGGCCACGCTGCCCGTGATACGATAGCGTGTCCAGAGGCGGCTCATGACGCTCTGTGTAGTGCCAAGAGCGACAGCCACAGTGCGTTGCCTGGAACCAGCTTGCAACATTCCGAAGGCTCTCATCATCTCTTCTCGTGTCAAATAATGTCGTCGCTCCATATCGATGCAATTTTTTTCATTTCCGATGCAGAAATTGTAATGGTTTTGTAAAAACGCTATTACACACTTTTATAGGAATCCTGATTGACAGTTGATTTTCAATTTTTAATCAAACTTTTAAGGAAATTCTATATTTAAATAGTGAAATTCACTAAAAATAATCAATAACGATCCGAAAAAGTTAAAATAATAATCTTCAATTGCGGCGATAGTCTAAAACGTACTTGATCCCTAGACACTTTTGATGTGTGTAACATAGTTGTTGAAGAGCAGGAGAACGATTCGGCATTTCTTGTTTGTTTCTTCGAATATACTCGTAATATAATATCATTTTTTGCACTTACTTCTTGAATTATTGTCATGTTAAAGGTTTTATAGCAATCCATAGACGGTTATTATTTTGTTGAGCGTTTATAACTGCGTAGTTGGCACGAACAAAGGACAAGGTATTGTTTGTCGCAGAGCCCAGTCGGACTCTCGGGACTTTTATTTTTTGGACATGTAATATCAAATATGGGAATTCTTTTTTCACACATTTTTGTAGTGTCGACACTTTTTTGTGCCCAGTGTCTGATGTATGAGTTACGGATTAGTTAGCGTGCTTTTTTATGTATAGTTTTTGAATATTTGATCATAACTGTTACTGCACAACCGAGTCAAAACGCGCTACAGGGTTCAATTACAATCTACTTTCATAACTGTATTTGTAAGGACTATGAATATTTTTCTAAGGTTACGAAGTGTATTTCTTTTTCTGTAATCAAACCAAGGAAACTAGTTAAAAAAAATTACAAAAATGTCTTTTTCAAAACAACTATCTTAAATATACTGTACTTATTTATTAGAACCGCTTCAGTAAACAGTACCATAAGTAAGTACCTACGAGTACTTCAGTTAAGAACGAATACACCGCTACCTATCTACTACGACAAAACGAACAACATTAATTCAAGAGTAATCCTCAACCGTTCGTATTGCAGTTACAGGGCGACTAGTTTCGCGTTACGTTGCGTGTACGTTGCCACAAAGCTAAATCAAACGTCATTGCCACTGAAGCCCTTAATCACCCAACAAGCCTTTGATAAACCGAGCTTGTTGCTGTAGTGAACGCGTAAAGGACTCCACTATAGGAATGTATTAATATTATTCAATTAAATGGGAAATTTCTACGAAATATATTTAGAACCTTACCCTGTGTACTTGATTCGTTGGTACTAAGAATCATATATGATAGGCAGATACCGAGTGACTTGAATAGAAACGATATTTTGAAGTTATTTATGTAAGAGTTGTGGAACTGTAGACTTTTTTTTTTTTTTTTGGGTTTGAAATCATCGAATGACTCCTCCCGCTCTGGGCGGAGCGTGAGGGAGTGTCAGACTTTTACTGACTAAAACCCACCCGTGTTCCTTCCATTGCCTGTGTGCTGGGGCCGCGATATCCCTTTCAGACAAACCCGCAACCCCAGCAGGCACTGGTCCTTCCGGTCCCCGTCAGTTGGTGCTGAGATCCCTTTGAGGCGCGCGTGGAACACAACGCGCCGTCGACCCGGACCTGGTCCTTATCGGACGGCGAGTTGCCCATCGCTCACCGTCCGCAGGCCCGCGCCTACGGTGGCCGGAAGTCAGCTCGTGACTCCCGACGCCCGGGGCGTCTCCTGCGGCGACTAGGGGCGCGAGGGCGTGCAGCTTGAATCTCCCCCGCGCGCTCCGCCTCCTCCTTCGCGAGCATTACTGCTTCGCAGAAGGAGGTGACGGCCTCCCATGCACTCTCGCTCCGGAGCATGGCCTGAACCAGGGCTGGACGCGAGAGATCGCCGCCGCCGATCGCCTCCGTGAGGACACGGTGGTGCTCCGCCCAAGCCGGGCAGACCTCCACCGTATGCTCCACCGTGTCCTCCGGGCGATCCACACAATGGTGACACCCGGGCGTTTCCTCCCGCTTGACCCTGAACAGGAACCTCCCGAAAGAACCGTGTCCGGTGAGGACCAGCGTCAGGCGGAAGGTGAGGACGCCGTGGCGCCTCTCTAGCCACTCCTCAAAGAGGGGCCTTATCGCCGCAATTGTGGCGTGCCCAGCGCTGGGTTGCGACAATCGCACTCTCCATGCCGCCATGAGATCCCGCCGGAGCTCTGTCCTCTGTGCCGTGATTTCTCGCGGCAGCGGAGTTACACCCCGGCGTTTCGCCTCCTCGCGCAACTCCCACATGTGCGCGAGGACTTTTGCCTCCAGATCCCATGGTGGTAGTCTGGCAAGGAGGCTCGCCGCCTCACGGGAGACCGTGCGGTATCCTCAGACCAGCCTAATGGCCATGACCCTTTGGGACACGTTCTGTCGCTGGGCTGGTCGCAGCTTTAATGAACGCGCCCACACCGGTGCCCCGTAAAGGGCTATGGACCGCACGATCCCCGCGTAGAGCCTCCGGCAGGAGGCGTTTGGACCCCCTAGATTGGGCAGAAGCCGCTTCAAAGCAGCCCCAGCCCTCAGCAGTTTGGGAGCCAAACGTCCAAAGTGCTCCACGAAGTTCCACCGGCTGTCGAGGACGAGTTCCGACGAGACGAGACGTAGATATTATTTCGTAGCAGTGTGCTACGGGAATGCTACGAACCTCTTTTGTTGTAGCAGCTTGACTAGCACGAGAAGTTAAGCAGCTGAGACACACTTTATGATTTCTTAGAACTTTCAGATCTTACTTTAAGATAACTGAACGAAGCTTGAATCAATTTTATATCATTGTATTTTTAATTATTCTAGTAAATAAACAACATAAACAAAAACATATTTATGAGTAAACTTTATATCAAACGAATTCACTCAAAGGGCCCGCTGTTCAATGTTTAATTTGTTTTATTTACTTAGGTAACGAGTAATCGAGATTAATTGTTATAGAGTAAATAAACTGAAATGTGTAATGGTCGTTACGTGGCTTTAGAAAAATACAATTTTACATTCAACTTCGGCTCGCAGCTCCACAAGAATTTAATTAACTCAACGGTGCGACCAGTTTCAACGTTTGTGAAAAGAAAATATTAATTGAATTTAATTTTAGCGACGATCGGCCGATTGAATGATAAGAAATTCGTTTAGCAGAATTCGACGTTCGTTATTATACAAATAAACGAGAATGTATCACGGTATAGACTTGTTAAATTCAAATGAAGACATAAAACTCTAAGTACAGCTCTAAGTATGAATATATGTTGCTCATTTAATTGTTCAAAAGCAGTTAAGTTTCGTAGATGCTCATAAATGTACACATAACGACTGTTTCGAAGTTGATCCTCGATTATAAAGTTTCAATTGTGTAGCTTATTTGCGTGTAGTACTCGACATAATTTGCTGGCGTCGTTTAGCAGCCTCTGATGTCGACGATTGGAACAAGAGCTGTTCTGACTGCCAACTTTGTCTTCATCTACTTTCATAAGTAGGTACCTACAGGCCTATTATGTTATATTAACAAACTGTGGTGACAGGTTGTCTCTCACTTCTCTTATTTTAGAACTACCAGTGTGCAGTGGTTTTTCAACCTGCGGCGTAAAAAAATCTTATGTTTGGTGTATTTTCTCAGTCATAAGTTTTCAGTGCTGTCGGTATGTGAACTTTTGAATGTACAAAATCAAGTAAAAAATGTAGGAACAGAATGCGTGATTCGGTTTTATTGAACTAGACAGAGAAATTGTATATTGCGTTAAATGTACAAAGGTTCCCGTTGGCATCACATGAACTTTATAGGATTGCACCCATAGGTAGCACCAACATTGTATTCTGTTTATTTTAATTCCGTAAATTATTTAGTCAGCCAAACCTACATGAAGTTAAAAGGGATTAATTTATTGTTAAATTAATTTTGACGGTGAAATATATTTTCTTAGGGGAAGCAGAGCGTGCGCTAATTGGATTAAAATTTTAGCACTTCTTGCGGCTCGCGTTATTGATTTTTGATGAACTTCTTCGCAAATAAACTCAACGAGAATACTCAGGCTATGTCAAGATAATATTCAAAGATCTAACTGAAAACATGAACATTTATACCTACAATAAATTACACGATATTTTGTCTGCAATTCACTAGAAATAAATTCAATTAAATAATTATACAAAAGATATTTTTATTCGGGTAAATACAAGGCACATAAACTCTATACATACGCCTAAATACAACGAATAAAAAGAAACATAAAATAGGATACAGTCCGCGGAAAATTTCATCCTGAATTTATACAAATAAAAAAAATCGTAGTTATTCCACCGGCAGGAACCGTTGTTAAAACGTAAAGTAACATACGTAACGTTTGTCACGAAGTCAACGGCTACAAAGTTGAGGACTACGTTACGTTTCATTGGACATTTTCAATGGCTATTGTTAGCAGCCGTGATTGGACAAGTTCGTTCGCCATGTTTGACCGCAGTTTGTATGTTTCACGGATTATTGCTTGTCACTGACTGTACTAAAGCAACAATGTAACTTTTGAGTGTGTTTACTTGTTATATTTCTACTTCTTGTGACACAAAACAGCCGACCTTCACTTTAAAAATCTCACCGCCGTCAATAGTGTCAATTCCTTGCATCAGGGGTGCAATTCCCATAATTTTAAAAAACGCATTTAATCTCATTCGCAATCTGTCAAAAATACAATCAATTTACCAACATTTTTGACAAGTTTGATAGATTGCGACTTGAATGTGAAAAGTTTTTTAAGTACCTACGTGAATTGACCTTCTGTTGGAAAGACAGGTAACTTCTAGGTCACTCACCTAACTTTATACGGTGAGACTTTACAGAATAGACCGGCAGGCAACTTCCGCCGCTTCAGATATGGGTATCGTAACTTATGACAAGGGGGGTTGAAGCATCCGTCCGTGTGTTACGTGTAATGGGTTAGTAGACCAAGTAGATACTATAATACTGCTACTATGTTAAACAACGTTCTACAAGAAATTTAATTGGCATTGTCGTACTAGGTACGTAAATTCCTTGATAGAAATAGACTGCCCCTTCAAACAGTGTACTGTGGTGATAGTGATAGAAGATACCATTTCCTATGATCGTTAGTAGCTACTTAATAGACAAACATTGGGGAGACTATGAATGGATCACCGTTTAATGAAATCCATACCTATTGTAAATCAACCAGTACCTTGATTACGTAATACAAGATCAATCAGAATCTGAATCGTTTTGAATCAGAAAGCTAAACCAGAGCTTCACAAGTTGGAAAAAAAAATCTGCTCAACAACGTACATGACGCAATTAATGTTGTTGAACTGTCAAAATGAAACTGATTAGTCGTAATTGTTTACGAAAATGTGTTGCGTAATTATATAGATAGCAGATGTAGTAATAGTACGTATATATTGTGTAGGTACTTAGATTTGTACAAAAAACTAAATCATGTTAGAAATATACAAACGAGCAGCACAACAAAAATCACAACCAAACAGAAGACATCAGTATGTTTCATTAAAATATATGAAACCAATATTTCGCTTACCAATAAATAAAATGTTAGTAGTAATTTCGTTCATCAGTGCAGCTGCCGTGAAAGCCACGTATAGCAATAATGTCCGGATGTGAGGATTGCTACAAAGCATTCGTAGGTACCGGGTCAGCGAGCATTCTGAATCGCACCAACTTCTATTGTCTGCTACAAATTAATTGATATTGCCGTTATCATCCACAACTGAATTCAATCACAGCTTGGCAGTTAAATCCCTTTCTTCTTGATTTGGCTCTTCATTGTCCCATCCACATTACAATTGATTGCAATGAAACAATAAATTAACTTACAAAGTCGACAAAATACCTGAAAAGTATTTTCAGAAAGAAGTATCACAATGTTAGAAAACATTCTGCGATACCCGAGCACTATTACAAAGTCGTAAATGCCACAACAAGAACGTGCCTGAAATATGGAAGTCGTCGTAACAGTTTATTGTCACATGAACGTTCTCCCAGATTGTATTATACTGACAAATCAAGTTGTCAGAACGTATACAATGTAGGGCCGGTGTTGGGAGCTGTTGGGAGGAATGCTCTCGTATCCGCCGTCTGCTCTATTTGCACACGTTTTGAATGTCATTGTCACGGTGCTAATTGCCGGCGACTGCACGAGCTCGCGGCCTCGCCCATACCTCTCGCATCTACATACATTTACAATACCTCTCTATTTTCCCCTGAATATGCAATTTCGGCTTTTCATGCTACACCACCAGCTGTCCTCATTAAAACTTTAATGAGGTATAAGGTAATATTTATTCGTATCTCGGCGAGATTATTGCAGTAATATTACAACCCTGCCGAGGAGGTGCCCCGCAGGCGAGGGGATACGAGTATGATATTTTAAAGTCTGTTTATTTCGTTTATGAGGAGCGAAAATGATCGTGAAAAGCGAAGGCCGCACGCAGTCGGTTCGGGGAGAGGGCGCCCTCTTCGCCGCCGCAGCTTCGAATTAATTTTTCCAGGCAGTTGAGTTCGAATGCGCTTCCGGCTTGAGTTGCCTCAACTCGAAAGCAAACTTTTCGTGTTTACATTACTTTAAATTCTTTTACCTCTTAGCTTTGCTTGCAATACTTTACATAGTATCATTCGTAGTATATTTATTTCATGTTCCACGGGGAAACTTCCTCGTTTTACGGCAGAATAAAATACTGTAAAGGCAAGTGTTTTTCTTTCGTTCTTAAAAAGTCTTTAATATTCAAGGTTTTACGCCAACGCAGACTCACTGACGTCTGCTAGAGCAATAATACATTTTAAGGCAATGTATAGAGTGCCGCTAGCGGCACTTTATACGACTTCCATATTTTATATACTGCCTTATAGTAGTTATTGTCACTTGTTATTTTGTTTGATTGTTGAGGTAAGTTCGCTGTAAAACACCACATTCCCAAAACATTACATTCTCTTGTGCTTAAACGGTTGGCGTCGTGTGGTCACAGTTCTAACCTAACCTAACCTTTCTTCCAGCCATTTTCATTTGCTACTTTTTCGTAAATTCAGTTATTGAATATATTGGATATAATTATCTAAAACAAATACAATCAATCAATACAAAGGGCAGCGAACTCAGTGCCAATGACAATGCAATGCTTACGGCGCTTTAGCCGGACCGAGGCAGCGCCACTAATATGCCGCAAATAGCGGAACTTTATCCGATAGGGAAAGAATGCTGCTAGTGGCTCTCTATACACTTCCAAATTTTAATGTATCTACGTGACAAATCTAACAAATTACCGTTAAGTTTCAGAAATTCTTACTTAAATAAATTGCGAGAATGTTTAGCATACTTAGAGTTACTAAATCACATTACTCTTGTGTCTGACAACTTAAATTCACTGAGCATTTTTAAATAACTACGTTTCATGCAGTTTTATACAAAAAAGTAACAAATTAATCGTTTAAGTTCGACGCACCAATCGAAATACGTGCAGAGTAAATTTCATTCACGTTTCGATATTGCCTGACTATATTGCCTTCAGCAGAGGAAACGCCATTGCAAATATGATTTAGCGACGAGCTGTATCAAAGGCTAATTGTTCAATGTTACAATGTGTCGCGATTTAAACCATATGAATACTTATAGTCTGTACATAAACTATTATAAACGAGATTTAATTAGTTTCAATATTGCGTGTATTGACATAGTACCTACCTATTACTAATCCTTTCATGGTGGATATAATGAAAGCTGTGGGTATACCTACCGCTTTATGTAATAACTCGCTGCGCCCCACGGTTTCACCCGCATAAGTCTCGACTCCGTAGGAATATCGGGATAAAAAATATGCTATGTCCTAACCTAGGTCATGGGCTACCCAAATGCCAAATTGCATCCAAATCCGTGCTGCCGTTTTAGCATGAAAGCGTAACAAACAAACAAACTCACTTTCGCATTTATAGTATTAGTTAGGATAGTTAGGATTTTAACTGTATTTTAACAGTGATTCCTTCTAGTAGTACCTTTTTAATATCTTGCGTTCTCGTTAATAGAGTCATTTTGCCTATGTTCAATTAAATATTTACTGTTCTATAGGGAAGTACTAAAGCCATAACATGCAGTTCCATATTTCGGCTTGTATCGGAGTAATCCTCGCCGGAGAACCGTCGATAAATCCATCAACGCTATTAAGTACATACCTTAAAAGCCTCTAGGCATTATGAGCTCGACAAAAGGAATATTCAACTGAATATTAACTCGCATAAATACGGTTGTGAAAAGTGCAGGTTGTAGTAATAACTACCCATATGTGTTGCTTTTCGTAGTTATAAAACAAATTTCTGTGTGAGAGGTTACTTCGAAATCCTGGCTAGAATGCTTTGAATGCGACTGGTGAACCCTCGCTCTGAACTTAATATATGGCGACAAGCACTCAGCGTGATTAGAGACTACTATTACGTATTTATGTAAGCACATTATACGAAAACCATCACATCTCTATTTTCACCGTGATCTGGAATTGGAAGAAAAACTTGGAAACTCTTGGTTTTGTATTTTCTTTAGGAATAAGTCTACAGCGGAGCTAGAAAGCTACCATTGTGTTTCTAAAAAGCCAGCCATGCTCTTATAGATTTTTATATACTTTATTACACCAGATTATACGTTACATAAAGAAAAAGTAATACACTACAAAATATACAATGGGCGGCCTTATCGTTTACTGCGATCTCTTCCAGGCAACCTTGGAATGGACAGTGATTTTCTGGACATAAAATGGGGCTATCTTTGGTGCAAATAAAAGGTATATAAGTACAATATACTATAATAGATACACAGATAAATGCAATATAAAAGATACATAGATACATACATACTAACTATCTATGCAACGAAAATAAATGACGAATATTATTACAGCTAACGATAAGAACAATATCATAACGACAAGTAATGTTCTTTCACGAGTCTTTATTGGAACTGGTAATGCATTCCACAAACGAGCAGCCTGGACAGTAAAGGATTTGTCAAGGAAAGTTGTGGTCATATTTGCGTAAACCGTATACAAACCTTATACAAACATTTTGAAGCCGCTCAAGTTTAACGAGTTGGTCTTCACTAAGGTCAAGATAGCTATCTTACCACCATGATGGTGCTAGCTAGCACCAGCATACTCAAGGATGGGTAGATGATGAGATTGTGCAAGCGCAATCTTGGTGGCAGTTGGTAGAAAATTACGTCTTTTCAAAGATGCTGCGGAAACAAACAGCTTGGGGCTAATTTCCTGTAATTATATGTTAAAATTACATTACAATGATTATTTATTTTTGAAAATTGACGATGCCATTAACACGTCATCAGGATTTAAAATGTTGCCTACTGTTTCAATTTAACTACCGTTACGTTCTCTATAAAGATTTTTATCTATTTATTCAGCTCCATACATATTCATTATTTTTATAAAAAATGAACATTCAAACAATAAAAAATAATATTATGGTTTTTGTTTTAAATGTAGATGAGATTTTTATTTAACTGTAGATTGAATCCTGAATTTGATCTTTTGTGGTAATAATATGAATCCATTGTATTGTCAACGACACGATCCACGATAAAGCTATTAATGAAGACGTCTTCGACTCACTTACGCCACATTATCCACAAGCAGACACTTTGTATGAATAAGGTAACTTTATCTGGTCGCCCTCTGATTTTCCGTCTTCCAATTAACTAGTAATCATACACGCCCCGGGAACCCTTTCATTACTGGTAATGAGTTTTCACCCTTCGCCGAATAGTGGACATCGGAGCTTTGATAGACTGCGCCACCTTGTTTTGTCTTTTGCTTTCATGCAGGCAAATTGGGCCCGAGTGACGCGTGCGCTCAATTAGCCGGATTTTAGATGCGGGGATCGCAGTCAATGTGTTGGACGATATTTAATTTTACTTGTCGACGGAACAGAAGCGACGTTGATAAAAGTTGGCGTAGTTTTGTTTTTGTGCTACGGGGCGCTGGAAAATAAAAAGGGCGACTTTTCACTGTAAAAGTGTTACGTTTTTGAATTTGAGTCCTGTGGATTGTTTGGATACGGTGTTGGCTAGGTTGAGTAAACAATGGCCAATTATGAAACTTTCAAATACGTAACGGTTTACAAATATTCTACTTAACTACGTCAGCATACAAAACATCGCATGGAAATTAAAAAAGTAGCCGAATGACTCCAATATGTGCATCTAAATCGGCGCCCAATTAAAAGTTTTAAAATGAGAATGTCATTTATCTTTTTATACTGCCTTGACACAAAATACATTCACACACATAGTATTTCCGTTAACGTTACAAAAATATGCAGGTTATTGTTTATCGACTGGCTGACATATATTTTTATTTCCAAAATACTTCTCGGCTAGCGGTACCAAGTCATCCTCATTAGTGTTAATGGCGGTCGGACGCAGCCGATATCTGAGACAGAACGGCTTAATTAATGCCAGAGCCAGACTCTTTGTCAGATAATCGATAAATCATTTGTGATGCTGTATGGTGCTCATTAATAATAAGTAGATTAATAAACGGCCTTTATGACGTCACTTTATAGGTTGATTGTAACAAAGGAACTATTTAGTAATCGTTATGAGGTTGCCTGAACAAGAAAACACACCAATTGATATAGATCGTTTAATGTGAACAATCGAAACGATTTTGAAAAAATACATACAAACTGTTATAATCGGTTACAAAAATTGTGGGAGTAGCATTACAGTCGCAATCATATCAGTCTTGACATTACACAATTTGACCGACTCATCGCATCGCTTGGGAATATAATTTACAAAGTTACATATTGACTGCAGTTGCCGAATGAGTGTAGAATTAGCTGCAGATAACTACGACGTCATACCAAAATCAGAGCATATCGATGCCTAAATTGCAATTTATTTACATCTTAATAGTCTAAAGTTATTTACAATTAACGGAGCTCTGCCTGCATGACGAAGTGCGTGGCAGTTGCACTTACAGGAAAGGCTTTTCAGCGAAACATACGAAACAACTATTACGTTATTAGAGTTTGGTTTTGTTTCATTGGATGAATCTTTTTATGGAGCATTTATGCTATGAGTTCCAGGGTCCTTCGAACCCTTCCCCCACATACCCCGTACGCGCCCTGAAGTGGCACCCGATAGCTGTCGCGTAATGTCTGTTCTACATGCGACATTTTGCAAAAAGGGAAAGTTTCCTGATCTGGGTGGAAAATGTTTTAATGTCACGTGAAACTATTCTATAAAATTCACGTTTCAAAACTATGCTTTACCTCTGACGATAAAATAGGTAATAAAGCAATACCTAAGCAGTCAGTTTGAAGTCAATATCGAAGTGGTTATTACAGTTTGGAGCATGAATTTATGTTTGTTGTTTGATGTTCTGGTATTAATAGACAGATACTTTACCAACTAGAGCTAAATTACTTTGAATTAATTAACACTAAGCTACATAACAACTGTACAAGATTTTGTGTAGGTACGTAGATTTACTAACATTAATGAGAATGGTAAAATACTTTAATTAATACCCGTCGTAAATGATTGAATTAATAAATATCCAATATATTAATTTGAAATGTTGGTAATTTATAAGATTGGATTTCAAAAATGTTTTTTTGTTGACTTGAGGTAATAGAGAAAGTTATAAAAACATACATTGTAAGTATACATATTTCAAAGTAGGTCTCTATATGAAATGGTAAACTTTCATAAATTGTTTACTTACACACAGAAAAATAACTTTTCGTAACTGATTTTTCTTCACAAAATCTTTGGCACGAGATTATTTTGTTATTTAAATGTATGTTTCTTTTACATTGAAATATTATGAAGACACAAACTTTTGAAAGCTTTATTTACAAAAATATATTTACATTAAAATAAAATATGAAATAAAATAACTGAAAACAACAATAAATCCGTACTTCCTACTGAATACAGCTTTTATCTTTTATACTAACTGTCTACGCAATTCATATATCAGAAAAATATTTCACAAAAAATGAGATTATTTGAATATACTCGTACAGTACGAATCTTTGAGGCCAAAATATTGGTTAACTTATAACATTAATATAAAAAGTTTTATAAAAATACTGTAGAATTATAGCCTAAGTCATGGGTTTTTCAAAAACCTTATTATAATATACTATTTAACATCAACATAACTTAGTCAAATAATAAATCAATATTACTGTGAGTATTTATCAAACATAATAAGATGAAGATGAATAAAGCCGTTTAACAATTAAACTATAATATATGTAACGATTTAGAGTTTAGAGTTCAGTGCTCATCTCGGTGGCTCCAGCGGGCTTGTTGCCGTTGCCAGATGTGGTACAAGCACCGCCCGCGAGACCAGATGTTGCTTCATTTGGCGTACTCAGTTGCTCTGCAGCCTGGGTTCATATACAATCGATTTTTAACTTTTTTTACAAACTAATATTAACACTTGATTGAATCATACAACTTTATTAATAAATGTAATGATTATTTTTGGGTTTCGTATCAACAAATAACCTGTACGTATATTCAGTTACCATAAAAACGGTTATCAAAATTTTAATCACAACAAGGTGCAACACAAAAGTAACACAAATTAAAAACATAATTGGTTGGAATAAACACAAAACATTAGCAGTTAGATATGTGTTAGTTAAGGGTTAGTCTACTTAACACTAGCACACCACTATCCATCACCAGCATGCAAAGACAAAACAAAACAATGAACAAACCAAGGGGTGCGTGCAGCTACTCATTCCGCTAGTGTTGCGACACAAACATGGTGGATCATCGGTGCGTGCCTTACTTACTGCGTGCTTTCTATGAGAGGCTTAAGGATAATGTCGAGGGTGTTGTCGTGGCGGTGGTGCGCGAGGCGCGCGTGCGTGCGCGCGATGTTCGCGTTGTAGTCGCGCGACTCGCGCGTCGGGCGCGCGTACCGCCGCGCCAGCGACCCGCTCGAGCCCACCATAATGTTGTTGTTGCTAGCATGTCTCTGCATCCCAATAATCATACACGCTAGACAAACTACCTGTGCACACCCTATAGCTTTATACATGGATTAAACAGTGGATATATAATATATGCGTACTTATAAAAGACTTTCGTCAAGTTCCCGAATGATAGGCGCGTACAAAGTGCTAAAGTAGTGCCATTTGATCATCATTAAAATACTAAGCACAAAAGTTTCTGATTGGCCATAAATGACGAACAATAGCACTCTGTAAAATTATAAGCCCCTTAAGCAAGTAGAAGTCTTGAGAATATCTTTGAAATATAAGAAAATATATAAGTAGAACTACATATTTTCAAAGTTCGTCAGTGAAATTAGGCTAACCTACGCATGTCTCTTCTATGCTACGCTTATGTTGAATACTTGGTACTAAAGGTATATATTTATTCGTAATAAGATGTAGGTGTAACTTTGTACATAAAAATATTCTCGAATTACAGCAGCCTGTACACTGTTAGCTTTTTCAGCGACCCAGAAACAGGAGCTGCGGATTATTCCGACGGCCCTTGTGAGCTTATTTAACTCCGGTTATATTTTTTACTTGTAGCAGTCTTATTTATTTATTTTTTGTGACGAACAGGCGGACGGAAAATAAAATCTGTGCATATTCATAAATAAAACCCGGTTGCAAATGCATCATACCATCATAGGTAGTTAGGTATTATGTCGTATAAAATTTGAGGTTACTTTTTTATTTCTAAGGACTCGTAACAAGGGCCATCGGTGAGCGGAAGATATGTTAGAAAGCCAAGCGCCCACTCACGAAGAGAGAAAAGCCGTCAGCGGGGTGAGGGTAGCGCGGCGCGGGGTCGCGAGGGCGGCGCGCGGTGGCGGAGTCGCTGGCCACCGACAGCAGCGAGCGCTGCGAACCCGACGCGCGCCCCGGGGCCGCCGGCGGCCGCCGCGTGAGCGCGCCCCCGCCACCCGCGCCCGCGCCGCGCGCCCCCGGCACCTCGCCCGCCGCCCACTGCCTACTCACAGGCGCCGTCCGCGACGAGCCCCCGGCGCCGCACTTGGCACTGTCGCTGGACCTGCACCCGACAGATTGCCTTACATCAGATTCCACTCGCCTGCTGCCGATAAAGTAATAAAGGGTCACTGGTGACTTTATTTCTGGTGTCTCTACTGTTCCACATCTTCGACCACCTCCAACCGCTGATGATTCCACCCTGATCTTATGGCGAAAGTTTGAGACAAATTGCTGCTGCATGACAGCTGTTGATTGATTTTCCAGTAACACCAGCAAATTAGCAAATATATGCATTCATTAACGCTGCGCCAGATGCTCTCCGTCTCCAAGATAATAAGTGAACACAATGTGAAACCAATCTACTAATAGACAACGGTCTCATCGCTTATGTTGGTCACAGAGACCACTAAACTATCAACCCAGCATCCTGCGACTTCCGTTTTAAGGGGTAAAAAATAAAGACTACAAGGGTACTTCCATATTGCTCTGCAATTATAATGAAAATAAAAGCTCACACTCTCACAGGAGTCGCAATATAATCACCTCTCCGAAGAGTACGCGTAGTCCTGGTCGGCGCCGAGTCCCGAGTCCGTGTGCTCGTGCGAGACGCGCGCGCTCCCGATCAGCTCGCCACTCGAACTGTTACTGTTGCTGTTGGTGACAGGACTGTAGGGGTTGTTATTGTTTGAAACCGGCGTCACGTTGCCTTTGTACCCGTTATTTGTCAAGAAATCGTCGCCCGTCCGCCCGACCGGCTCATCGTAGCTCGGATAAACACGTCTGCAAAAACCCATAACGTAAATCATCGATATTTGGGCAATAAATCAAAGTTTATGGGTTGCGGCGCGTACCTTCCATGTTTCTCGTGACCGGTCCGGTGCGTGCTGAGTGTGCTAGAACTAGATCGAAGCGATCCTTGGTTGTGAGTATCGTGGGTACTCTTGCCGTGAGATGAGGCACTTTTATCTCGTCTTGCTAATGATCCATGTTCAGCTCTACAAGAAATCAATCATGGTAAATTTATTTATTTGGTTCACCAACAATTGTATACACTGGTATAAGCAAATGTAACAGAAGCAACAAATCGGAATAAAGTGTAATCAATCACATAAAAGTAAAGTCTGCATGCACACAAAACGTTGTTATAAATTACAAAAAATAAAATGAAATAAAATACTGTATTATAAAGTTGCACTGAATAGAACTTAATAAATCAATAAAATTAAAACAGACAAATTATGAACAAAATAAGCCAAAGTAGACAAAACTAGGTAAGACAAAAAAAAAAGAAAGTTGTAAGTAGCCTAAATTCACCCGCGCAGTGATATAACGCAGGGCTAAGAAACTCAATGTTCGGGGAGATACTTATAAAAGCTGGATTTCAATTTGCCTAAATAAATTAAAGACACAAAATATTTTTATCGTATTAAAGTTATTCTTACTGTCTATGCTTCGAAGAGGTTCGTAGCTTAGTCTGCCGCGCATGGCTGGTCTGAACAACGGTGTACGGTATTTCCTTCAGCTGCTCCTCTGTCATACCAGTAGTATCCACTAATGAGAACTCCAGGTGCTGCTTTAACTCACTTGGCAACCATTTCTTGTCATTTGGGGATCCCGACCGAGACCTAAACATGATAGAAGATATGAGAATAATTCCTGCTGAAGAATGATAAGGTACCTAATTAAGAAAATAATAAGTTATTATTATACCGATGTTTCCGGTGCCTTCGGTGTCTGTGAGATGATCGATGTGTCCCAGTCTCCGGTTCCATTTGTGAACGGCGAACATTCGCTACCTACAAAACAATGTGGTTTTACATCATTCACGCTAATTACTCATAATTGTATGTTGTATTTAGAACTCTTACTTGAACTCCGCTTCCAACTGTGGTTTGTCGTAATACTTCCTTCCACTGTGACTCGGAATCAACCAGTTCATATTCTCTGTAAATTTAATGTTACGGTTAACATCTAATTTTACATTACTTGTGGGATATTTTTTATTGTTTTTGTTTTATTTTTAATAGTGACTTAAGCTTACTACTTGGTCTCATTGTATTGGTATTTTATTAATGTACTAGTTTTTGCCCGCGGCTTCGCCCGCACTGATATTGATGATATCCAAACGTTCTAACCAAACGTAAAAAAAAAAAAAACGAAAACGCCACGTATAAACGTTTTTTTCCTTTTACCTGAATTAAAAGTAGGTACCCTGTGTTAACACTTTCGACTACATCTACTCTTCATAATACTCATACACAATGTCGCAATACATATTGGAAATGAACCCTCCGGGAGGGTCACCGGCATTCGCTAAAGTTAACCATCGCGGACGGTCAACGGTGTTATAAAACACTGTTAAGACGAAGTAAAATAGCGTTTTCAGGGGGTGTTGTCGCTATACGTAGTTTCCAACCTATTTTTTTTTGTGAATATGTGATTATGTAACAATGAACGAAATTTTTGTTAAATATTGAAATGCTTGGATTTTAAAACCAAAATACTCATAAAACGGTTTATAATGCTGAATTCGTTAAGAAAAACCGACATTTATAATGAACCTTCCGCGAGGGTTCCCGGCATCCCATATGCGACTAGGTGACCCCTCCAGGAGGGCTCCCGACACTGAACGTGTTAATCCAGATTATAAACTATCTGTGTGACAAGTTTCATCCAAATCCGTTCAGCCGGTTTTGCGCCAATCCGGAACATACATCCAGACAAACGGACAAAAATTCTAAAAACTATATTTTCGGCATCAGACTCGTGCCCACACCTCGTAGCAATTTTTTTTTTTTATAATTAGTTTACAGTTTTGACTTTGTTACTTTTTTATTATACGACGAGTATGTACTCGTATAATAGATCAATAGTGTCATCGTATCCGTCCTCAACATAAAGGTTCATTTTCATTGGTCGATAGAGTTCGTTTGCAGGGACTGTTTCATTAGTTAATGAGCCCGCATGTGGGGTGCTGGAGATCTCTGCAAAGCATGCCATAGGGCCTGTATTCGGGGAACCGTTTTATAAGTTAATAGAAAAAGACTGTGGTATACGGAGAACCTGCACCACACGTTTGGCAGTTGCTTTGAAGGCTCATTTCCATTGGGTTTCCGTTCGCCTTTTACCGACCGATGAATTTTCTTGGTCGCTACGCCCGCTACGGGGATTCCCCGGCGATGGTGTACCGACCGCGTTATCGACATATAATATAATAAACATTTATTTCAACACACACATTTTAAAAACAACTAATTTACATCGAAATAAAACGAACAAAACAAAACAACCCACACAAAATAAAAGGAATTATTTTTCGTTAGCCCATAAATAATTGATCTCATTGTTATGTTAACCTAGTCTGTAGTGTAAATAATTATTCCTTTGCAAATTATAAACTGTAAATTAATGTTTATCAGTGCTATATAATATTACTCTTAAATAATTTGTGACAACATGGACTGTAATACTGTCTGAAATAAGAGATTTATGTATTTATTTAGGGTCCTACACAAACCTTCCCACTTGACCGGCGACGGGCCCTTCGTAGACTGTCATTAATTTTATGCCGTTACGTCATTTTATTTGGATACTGTCATCGGGTGAAGGATCATGTGGAAGTTCTTTAAAATATCGTAAAGTATTACGAACTTGGTATCTGGTTGTGAGTCATCCCTCTCCGAGCCGGATTCATGCTTGTGTCGGGACCGATGCCGACGATGACGCCGACCCGACCGTCCCGAGCCCCGGGACAGTTCACTCTCCGCATCAGACTGCTGTTTTCGTGAGCGATGCTTATGTCTACATTACACAAAAACATCTTTAAATAGCATATTTTTTCTTTAAACCTCAATAATTATTTCCTATTCCTTCTAATCTCGAAAAGTCTCTTTTTCGTAGCATGTATCAAAAAACTTTAGACAGCGAACACTGACGTAAAAAAATGGACACTGAAAAAGTTTCCGCGTGATAATAATGGATTTTGAATTTTAGTTGGAAAGTTAAAGAAGGCCACCATTATTCACCGCGTAAGAACTTTTGAAGCGGTAACAAAATCGTAAGAAAGCAACGACTCCTACGTGCTTCGTGGAAAGCTACTGTGTGGAGCAAACATTGGTCCAATAAACCTATAATTTAAGTGAAGATAGCTGCTGTGTTCGAAATGGTACATAAGGGAGTATGAGGCTATAGTATTTGCATCATAAACAGATGAGCATCACAGTCATATCTCGCGGAACTTACTTGCGAGTGGAACGTGAGTCATTAGAGCTTTGGGAGTCAACTGATGCGGAGCGATGCCGTGGTGCCGGCGGTGGCCTGGTGGCCGTCGGCGACGCTGAGTACAGGCCTCGCCGTATTGGCGCTGACCTAGTCGACCGCGGTGAACCACCTACCGTGGGGACTTCGCAACCCATCACTTCGCCACTGATTCTAAGCCTAAACATTGACATACAATTATAGAAAATTCGTCTCTCGTAAAAAGTTAAATTTTTCTAGGAAAAGGTCGCCAAAATCTTTTTTCGTAGAGCACTGTTGTGGACACATCTATAATTAATTTAGTGAAGTTAGCTAATAAACTTACGAGTTTGGTCGATGTACTGAGGTAGGTTGTTTGATTTCTGGGGGACAGTCTTTTATTCTCAAGTCTTCTAGTTGCGGCACTGAAACAACATTTTCGTTAAATCCTCAAATAATAATATCAAGACATATTATCTGATGACCTCAAAACATTCTAATAATAATTAGAAGGAATATAAATGGTGGGTTAAAGAAACCTTTCGTAAAGACAGCGTGTCGTGTAAATCAATATTGTGAAAGTAGATTTGAGTTTGTCAGAAGAATTATCATATCTTTACCGTCATTTAGCGATGCGTGCGAAGCGTGTGGCGGTCGCGCGATGCGTCGGGATGGCGTCCGAGTGAACGCGGGTGGAGGCCGGGGTCTTGATCCTCTACCACTGGACAAACATAATAAATAACACTTTAAAGGCTAAAGCAGATTGAACGGCCCACACAACGCATTGCAAACATCCTCCTTCATCACATTCGTACATTGTATAAGAAATAACGCACACTAAAGGCCGCAAAGAACTTAAACGTAAACGTATTTTCTTTTTTAACTTTTTTGTATGAAAATGGCTTTTTGGCTTTAGAGCGCAGGAAAATAAGTTAAGTCAAGGATCACTTGATTATTCATTGTGCCATTCTGAATGGCACGATGAACAACAGATGATGATGGCACTATGAATAACAGGATGAACTTGAATGTCCCATTCACGTTCGATCATCATGTGCCTAGTCTTAGTCAAACTATTTGTTGTCGGTTTAAGTCCAACCAGATGCCAGGAATACCAGTATTTTCGAAGTAGCGACCAAAATTATCCGTTCAATATTCTAAAACCAATGTGCCCCAATTCTGAATGCTCTCCCACACCCGATATCTCATCACAATGTTTAGTACCTAAACCATTATTACTCTTTGTCAAAATCTTCATATAATCAACTTATATTTTTCTTGCCTCATCACTGCTAGTTTTTGTTATTAACTGACCTTGTCCTCAACCTGGTTCCTAACGCGAAGATATCAGCTGAGGCAGGTGATGTCTGCTGCATCCTGAAGAAAGTGTGGTGGTCGGTGCAGCATCGCCACAAGTGACGACAAGCTGACCTCGTCGGGGACTCGAATCCGTAGGTTGACGTGTCATTCTACATCAGAAATAAAGTGTTTTAGTAAATAATATAGAGGAAGCCAGGAATAAATTCAGTTTGCAATTTTTGTAACGAAGGCTTACAGAATAAAGTTTTAAACGTCTCTATCTACTGGATTACTATAATTGTCATATTTTCTTCAAAATATGTGCCTAATTTTAATTTCAAAATATTCTTAGGAGCAGCAGATTTTGACAATTTCAGTAAAGGAAGGTCAAATTTAGTATTTTTATAACGTTAAATAGGCAATATTTTCTTTCTGGCCGTACCCTTGTTCAAGATAAGCCAGATTATGTCTAGATTTTGTTTAACAAGCAGCAGTAAACTCCAAGGCTTATCACCTTCTTTCATGTTCAAGATTTCTTTTACGATTCTGTGAATCACGAAGTGCTCTATCTCGAAGGCTATGAAAAGAATGTTCTTAGAATACGTTATATCCAGCGAAATTGAATGTTTAAGTATTGATCGTGTAATACCTTTAACTAACCGTTCAAGCGAGGGTAATATAAACATCTGCAAACTTCGAGGGAGCTAGCTTTTATTATGAAACTTGTTTCATTTTGGCTGATTTTAGGAATCGTCACGATGTAAGCACTGTAGAGTTTCATGCCGGTTATTATTAGCGTGTGTACCCGGCTAAGTCTGAGAAAAGGGTATGTACAGCTGAGTACCTACTTATATTGTTACAGCCTTATAAGGAGTTACATTAGGTATGTCCGCATAAGCTCGCAATGCGTGGGCATTACTGAGAAGAGCTTATAAACAAGTCAAATCTTAATAATTGCGCTTCTTCTTCTTACAGCGACCCAGATGTTCGAAGTTTTGTGGGTAAAGCACATTACAGCAATAGATATATTTACGGGCTATTATGTTCACCAGTTATTTGTACATATGTATAGTTTTATTTGACACTTGTTCACACCACAATATCGAGATCCCAGCTAATCCATTGACAATATAATAAACAATTGGTTCTTCTAACGGCTTTTGACTAGTGCCTTATGTTTAGAGAAATCCTTACTACACACTTACACAGCATAAGTTCTTACGAACTTAGTAAAAGAAAACTCGGCGTTGGCCAGCTCGGCGGTATATCAGCGGCATGCGGCAGGCTGAGCGCCCGCGCCGTGTTATCGCCGCGCCCACAGCGCTGTAAATACTGCGCTCAGTTCTACGCGACTTATCTGTAATTGCCTGCCTACGAATGTCTTTCAAGGAAGCGACGCAAGGTGGACTCTATCTTGCACCACTATTCAAAGTGCGCGCTTTATCACTCTCCGCGATCCGAAACGAGAAATGGGTCAAGTGGAGCACCCGATTTTAATGTTTACTTATTCGTCTAACTCAAATTCTTTGTATTATTTGTTAACGGGAATTCTTACATTTTTATCCGCTACACGGAGCATGAAGTAGCGTCCCTTGTAATAAAGTTTGGAGACGCGCGGCCAATAATAGTTCGCAACTGTATGTTTTCCGCGTAACAGTAAAAGACCGCTCGGCGCCAGCCCGAGGAAATACTCGACACTGTCTTCACCCTGTCATACAAAGAGGAACATTTTGTTAACTTTTATTAAAACAGTCCTGTTGATCTTCTATTGAGATATGTCTATAAAATATAAATATTTACCAAAACAGGATGCAGATCAACACCGTACATGTCGAGCCATTTCACTTTATCTAAGTAGCTCAATTCAGCTTGTGCCGGCGAAATTCCCCTGTGAAGGAGGGCTGTTATTAATATTTCTTTAAAAGAAAAGAGAGTTAAAAGTCAATTAAACTGTTATCCTTAATTAATAGGAGGCATTAAGGACAAAAGGCCACAAAAGGCTAAGCAACAATGAATAATCCGCGCGGCGCGGGTGGCGTGGCGAGCCGCTGTCGCCGCCCTAAGCCACGGCTCACTTGGTGTTAAGTAGGTAGGTACACATAATTTGCATGTAATTGCGGCTTTGTGACGTGCCAGCGGCCGCAGACTGCATCTTTGCGCAGTTAAAAATTCATTCAATTAGGCGAGAGAGGCGACGAAGTTTAATTTCCGGGCGGGCGGCGACACTTTCGGCGTGAAACTGCGCCTCTGAAATCTTAATTTTTAGCAACTTGCCGTCGTCTTGGTTAATTAAGACAATAGTACGTATAACAGGAAGGATTCGACTTCCTCGCGTTGGGCGCATAAGTTCTTAATTAATATGATGTCTATTCTAGGAGTTGATGGAAATATAAATGGCTCTACGTAGACATCCATATTTTAAAGGATATGAGTTAAAATTAGATTACGAAGTCTTGAGTTTTAAACATAATCATTTTTAAGTGATTGATAATAAATAGTGTTTAATAGTGTAATAAGATTGGTACTAATTAATGAACAGTGCTGGTACGTACGTGAGTGTGCGATGTATTTCAGCGGCGCGCGCCTCCAGCTCCGGCGTCTGGTGCGCCAGCAAGCGGAACTCAGACACGTAGCCGAGCCCGTGTCGCCTCGGGTCGTAGTCACCCAGCTCCGCTGCACAAACCCAACCAATAACTACTATGCACACAATGTACATTACACAGATAACTTTATTACAAGGCCTACGGCAACAAACACAGCTATAAAGTGCACAAAATAACGTACGACAAACATTGTCACGGTGAACTCATTTAGCTGACAGGATACTTCAAACAGTAGGTGGAAATAAACCGAGAGAGCGCCGCTATTCCATTTTTGGAACAAACATCTCGTTTAGACGCGTGCAGTTGACCAAAAATATCTCGAACAAATTCTCTATGCGCGTTGTATCGCTATTATGATAGTCTCTCGCTCTTTTACAATCGCAATTAACTCTGTAAAGGCGGGGTTTGTGTCCTAACCAAATATACGACGCAAGGTAAACACAATAAATGTATCTCCACGCGTTGATTACAAAATTGAGGTTAGCTTGCGGATAACGTCGCGTTGGGGAGGAAATATAGGTACCTATACCATTGTGATTACCCTCACTGAAGGATATTTAAACTTTCTTTTCCGGAGAGGATCGAGACAATATTTCCAAGAGTACATAAAAGAAAATAGTTGTCCATTCCACGTAGTTTACTAGACACGTTATGCAGGGTGAGAAAGAAATATCCACATACGGAGCGGGCTTAGAAAAACTATGACTAGTGAACGAGGCTGACAGTCATTTCCCGTCGTATATCTTTTTTTTGTCCTCGGAAATCGCAACATCTGGTACGCTAGCAGAGTACACACATAGATGTTCGGACCTTCCATACATTACGTTCACGCTTGTCTGATGAATACACCGTTGTCATTACTAATAAATTTCACACGCTTAGAAATGTTTGATGTACGTTGGTTTTTATCATGCCGTGTACTACCTATTGGAGAAAAAGAAACTGATGACTTATGAAAATTAAACGTAGATATTCTGTACGCATGTTACGGTCTATAATGAATAAATAAGCGTTGAGAGTGTTTTCTTCATGTAGGTAGTACTATTTTTAATTATACCTACATATCTACTGAAATATATATCAAGGGCCAAGCACCACAACCACCTGTGAATAAATAATATTGTGCTGACGTTTCGCCAACCGAGAAGATGAATGTGGCAGCATCTCCCCAATTAAAGGGCCACACCCTGTACCTAATTGTGAACGTCTCCCGTCGGCCTTCAGTCAAGATGCTGATTACAACTCGACGACTGTTTATTATGAAAGCTTTTGTAAAATATGATCTAGTGAAATATCTAATGGTTTCCTATTAGCCTGAATTTCAGACATTACGTAGAAGCTTCCATCTGTTGAAAGACAGCGCTCTTTTTCTTTTTATTTAAGTACATATTTATGCTTGTCGTTTAATTTCCGAGCAAGTAGCTAGGGGCGGCCATAAATCTGATTATTTTTAAACTCACTCGCTTCGGTTTATTTTATGGATGCTTTGAAAAGTCATGATACAAAGAGCATTACATAAATATCTCTTTTAAAATTAGTCTGTAAAAGATGTGTTTGCTTTGTGATCTATTAGTCTATTATAGATATTAGTAGAACATTATTAGACGGTAATATTTCTTTCTAAAATAAGCGATATTTATGAAATGGGTTTTCATAAAGCATTTGTATGCCACGAGGCATATTCCCCGATGTGAATGACTGAGTTATTACAACAAACATTCGCGTATATTCACCACCTGTACGTCACGTTTTGTTATTTGGACAAGTTCAAAGAATCTTATTGGCTATGGTTTCCATCAGATACCCGATCGGTATAAGTCAGAGTGGGAATCTGTTTTATGTTAGTAAGTGTGAGTGATGCGTAAGAGACCATCTATCATTTGGCAGAGAGGCGAGCCGCCCACACGTCGTGCACGATAAATGAATGATACTCGCAAAACTTGCCGCAGCCGCGTTTAGACACGCTAGTAAACGAACTATTGTACTGGCCAATTTAGATGAGCTTTAGAGAATTACAAAGTCGTTAAGTTTCAAGACATAATGACATTGAGAAAAGGCGCTGCTATAAAGTTTTTTGAAAACTTTTTATGTTCTCACGCAGTCATGTAATTAAAACATAGAACAAAACAGATGTTTGCCATTTCACAAAATTAAGCTAGCAATCACTAATTGTACATTTTTACTGGGTACACATGTGCTGAATAACACTTAAAAAGTCTGAAAAAAAACAATCGGGTGGGAAAGTTGAAAATGGATAAAAATAAGCTGAGCTTGAATTTGACTACATAGTCTATTGCATGATTTCTACTAATCAAGAATTAAATGAAGTTGGAGTATTAGTGCTACGTAACTTCACTTGAGTAGAGCAACATGCCACAGCTTCTAGAGCCTGAAAATAATTTACAGTACACACTGAGCGTACGTTCTGGAATAATTATTCAGCATTATAATCTCGGAGTGTTGTACTGTGGTTACATCTCAGTAGAGGCGCGGGCGCCAGAACGATTGTCCATCCACTTGATTAATGTAAACGCGTTACACAAGTCCGTTAACTTGTTGCGAGGGACAGATTGTTTCGCTCCATTCGTCTCTCCCAAACCACACTAGAGGAGAGAGGAGACGAGACTAGACAGGAGAGGAGAGGAGACTAGACAATATAAGAATACAATGTTGCTTGATTAATAGCATTTCAGTCTTGTAACCCAAATGTTTTTGAACATTAGTATCTCTCTTTCGTGGAAAGAAAATTTAGTTACAGAGAAGTGACTTACATTTTTTTTTGTCACAGATTTTCTTAGTTTAGCTTTCTTTAATCGAAAATATTATTTTATCAAACAATCATAAAAGTTGATTAAACATGGAAGATTTACACCCAATCACTAAACTGAAAGTTTTTGTTTTGCGTACTGACTTTCAGTCCTCAGCTCAACGTGCGAAATATTTTAATCATGTTTAGTGCTGTAATAGACTTTCTGCGTTAACATCTGAACAAATATGACGTGAATTTGATGTCACGTGCACCGTACTGTTTATAAAAATACTCCACAACGTTGCCGCGATGACGGAGGCTCTTATTGCGAATAATAATATGAAATTATTTGAAGAACGCTTTGAGAGCTCGTAACAATACTTTATTATTTCTTATGTATGAAGAAACAAGTATATTATATAAAAGGGATGATTTTACGTGCAATTTATTACGAGGCATATAATAGGCATACCTTTAACATAACGATGGTAATGGGAGTGGATCATTTGGGTGTAAAGGGGCGGAAAAACGCAAATATTTTACATTCTTATTTCATAAATACATGAACGAGCGTTTAGAACGCTGCATTAAAAAAAAATGGTATGACAGGTAAGCAATTATTATGATGTAACATTTCGTTTATTATCAGAAAGACTTATGTTTGTAGTGTACCTTTGTTCATTGTAACAAAGCTTTGAACAAAGGCCTCACTGAAGTTGATAATAATTAAGAAATCATATTTGAATTTTTTGCAGTAGTCTTCAGGGGCCATTGAAAATAATTACCAGTACAAAATGACACAACGGTCGATTATAAAGTTTGGTAACACGCAAAAATGTTGTTCCAGCGGTTGAGAACGGTTATAACGCCGGTATGTGTCCCCTGAGGTCGCGCGAGGGTCGCTGATGCTGGCAGATTAGATGCAAACGATGCTGCGCCGCTGATGGCTCATTTACCTCTTGAATAACGCATCGATATTAGACCTTCGCCGCCCCTACTTACGGCGCTAGATTGTCCTACCAACATAAATGGTACTTTGATGGTTCTTTTTTGATTGATGTAAGGGTTATACGTCCTCCTAAGTAGTATAAAGAAAACGCGTATAATATCAGTGCTCAAAATATAAATAATTTCTCGGTACGCATACAGCTTATGACTTACTATTTTCCTAATTAAAATCGTTCATAAGTATTTTAGTAAAACAATTCGTCGGTGTGGAATCTTCCACTTTGAAGTTCCTCAATACAAAATATTTATATAAACGTCGGTATTTTAACGTATATTAACACATCTCATGTTTTAATAAAATATTATTCAAGAATAACGAGATCATAAGAAAATTGCAATAAAATTAATTACGTTACAAAGTCAATTATAAATATTGAAGCGAATATCAAACTGGGAGAGTAATTAATTACGCGAATCTTCAAAGGTAAGGAGACGAGATGTAATTATCTCCAAATGTTTATAAAAATGAATTTGATTGCGTAAATTAGGCCATAATAAGTTGTCTGTACACCTGCCGATTTTTTGAAGTACCTACCTAGTTCTACTTAAGCTTCTGTATTATACGAATCGCTTTTATGGAGTTGCATAGATTTTTACGTTAAAACTTGTCGCATAAAACATTCTACATAATCCGTATAGTTATCGGGTGGATTCGGGCGGGTGCAGTCTATTAGTCTGAGCCTGAAGTAGCGGAGCGGAATGCTCGATTAATTTTACTGCGTTTGCGGTAAGATAGCTTCTCGTCCCGCCGCTGCAGAATCTCAGAAGAATGGCACTAGCTATTACTGGAAGGGGAATTTAGTCCGACTCAATAGCATTTCGTATATACCGCTGAGGCAATGGAGCGAAATACAAAGAAGATAGATTCAACAAACTCCTTGGAATTAGTTACCATTTCTGGAAGTTATCTTTTGTCGCTAAACACAGTGAAGTGTCTTTTGCGTCATCAGTTCTCATTACGAATTCAGTGAGGTCAACTAACGAACCAGTGCAAAAATTACTTTTAGGCCCGGTGACCACGATTCGCTCAAAATCATTGTGGATTCTAGACCATGCGCTGCAGTTTCCATTTTTAAGTAAATAAGTACGGATGGAATATTGATGAAATCGTAGCTTAAGGGGCCGTGTACGAAATCGACTGATTTTGAACATTTTTTTTCATTGGTTGTGAGAAAGAGAAAAATAATTTAAACAAAACTATTTGTGATTTGAAAAGTCGAGTTCTATGTTTTGCATGCGGCTGAATGGGATTTTTCAAATAAATTAAGTATTCATGGAAAATCACTAAAATTCGCAACAAGTTTTCCGAAAAATGACGCGAGACTGACTTTTGATCATTTTGTAACAAGAAACTTTTGATTTTGAAAATTTAAAAATATCATCAACATCATTATATATATTATTATGTGGCTGAACCACTTTTTTCAACTTCCATGCAAAGTATAGCAGAAGAATAATGTTGAAATAACCTTTTTTTTTAAACCCAGTCAGTTATGTATCCGATTATTAAACAAACCATATCAAGAAATTTAAAAATCAGATAGTCAGTACATCTCCAGCTATAAAATCAACCTCAAGCTTCCTTGAGATAAAATCTATTTTTTATTTTATGATTATACAATATCTTCATTAAGTAAATCAAAGGCAAAATATACAATAATATAATTTCAAGAGCGCAAAAGTGTTGCAACTATTAAAAGGTGGACTGACACGAATGGTTTTGCACCACGAAAACTGTACTTTTACTCAGCAGACTTATTACTTAATCTTGCAATTATTTCAAGCTTTCTCACATTTAGATAAGTAATTGACAAAAGAGGGCTTTTTTCGTGCACGGAGCCTTAACATCATAACTTAAAAGTTAGATGTTCATTGTGCTCTGCTATCATGGCATGACTCATGAGAGATAATATTCACGTTTATACCTGTCTGTCTGGGAAGCTATACTTATTGTTCGATCTGAACCACGAAACTGACTTCTCAGTGTGGAAAATTGAAAACTTAACACGAAGTTACGCGTACTTACGCGATGTCGCGGGCACGCCTTGTTTGTTGTGTGTTTTGTACGGAAAACACTCGGGATTTTGAGTGTAATCATTCCTATTTTTCTGTTTCGTTGATATTTTTGTAGGCGTCCTTTTAGTAGGATATATTTTTTATTGCGCTATACATTTCGATTCATTCGCGGCAGTTTGTATGTAAGTGTTCATGCGTACAGTCGGCTATCATGTGCCCCTCTGGCGATGAGTCAACGTCCCCACATGATCGCACACGTTATTATTCCCTTGCGTGTAACTAAACAATTTTTTTGAACGGCGAATACTACTTAAATTATATGTGGTAAGGTACCTACTTATTAAATGTTTTAGAAACTTTTTGTGCCCTGTCTTGGGTAATCTGCTGCTGACTATCATTCTTTGATATTATTATTGGAGTCTTTCTGCAAGTGTCAACTTACAACAAAATTATAGGTAATAAATGAAAGCATGATACTACCGAAGTAAATTCAAGCCTGTGCCTATTTCACAAAATCATATTTCTCAAAGTCAACCGCAAATAAAAGAGTCGTTTTCCTGGAATCTCGGTTCGCAATCAAGTTAATATAAAATAAGTGTGTTATTGCATGAAATAGTAAACGTGTGTGACGTGGGTAAGCATAGCGTGGCGACCGCAAGTGGTCAATACATTTATTATATGTACCCGCAATAAATGTGGGTACTATAAATATATCTATGTACCTACTATACATAACTGGCCATAAATGTGGCTGGCACATGGACCTATGAACGTTTCTCAGGAGAATTATTGCTGTAGTCAAGTAACCACGCTTGGGGAACGGTCTGGTGCTGACATGGTGATAGCGAATAATTTGGTAGTTTTACATCACTTTGTCGCACAAGTGACTCTTTTTTTTCCAAAACCCATCGGTAGGTAGATAGATGATATACTACTTTCAGCCAGGATTTGTTATTTCATTTGTTGAATTGATCCATATTCGAATGACCAAACATTAATCCACATGTCAAATATTATTCGCATGCAACTTTAACTAATAATTTGATTTTGCACTTACAAAACGCATGTAACTGGAAAGGTACTAAAAGAATATCGGATTACAACGCAATCAACCGCAAGGTTCAACATGATCATTATGACTGTTTCATAAAATCGCCATTTAAACTGAAATTGAGCCGAGTTTCGCAAATGGTTTCATCTGTAGTCGATAATAATATGACCGGGGATACAGATACAATCGGATGCCGGTCACAATGGAAATTGTGATTACTACAGGATTTGGTCACGAAAGTATTGATGAGAACTGTACCAGTCATATGGAAAAGCAAAGTAATCTACCATCTACGTTGTTTTGGGAACATATTTTGTTAACGCATATAATATTGGTTTTGCTCAGAGCAAAAGCAATGCTATAAATGCAGGCTATGAATGCTGTGATTAGGTACACTACACTGAACGATTACGGGCTAATTTAACTGAAAGGTGTAGTAGACCTTAGGAAAACCCTAGCTTGTTGTGTGACGTCAGCAAAACGTCAGTCGCTACTATAGCTAAGCTAGCAAATCCTAGGCTAGTTACACAATAAGCCTGGCGGGTTAGTGGCCCCGCAGCCACTTTGTAACCGGAGCACGGGTCGCACTTGCGGATTTTACCGACACTACTCGTACCACACCGAGAAACTCTAATTTGTCGCCGATGTTTACACAAATATTCTCCCTAAGTGCCATCGAATTAAGTCCATGCCGCATTTCGTTATTGGTCTCAGCCTGAGTTTGGAGTCGTTTTCTTTAATGACTTGTTTATTTGCTACCCACAGTAGTTTGAATGGATTTCACGGTGAGTTTTAAGTTAAGTTTATTTAGAATCCGTGGATAATATTTATTTTATTCGTTTCTGACGTGGTTTTTATGGACTATGAATTGTGTTTTTTCTGGCTTAATAAACCTATTTGAAACAGGAATACCTACTAATTTAAGTAAACTATTTTCATAATAAGTTTTTCACAGTACCTACTATTAATAATACAGGGAGGTAGGTGTTTGTCAGTAGAGCTCACGAGAAACCCTTACTACTTGTGTATTCCGACACCCAAGGGAAATAGTAACAAATATTAATGTTAGACCAGTTACAGTGGTTTAAACACATTATTCAAATTTATTACACATCCGCACGTAGCTCTTCATAACCATATGTAGAAGACACAATATTCGACTTTTAATTAAATAATCTAAACTTGCATAATGTCTTAAGTGTAATAACATACGAGTATAAGATAAGGATAAGTGATAAACTGTGACTCACATTGCAGCACATATGCGGCGAGCTCGGCCGCGAGGTCGAAGTTGACGGGCAGGCGCCCGCGCAGCACGTCTTGCTTCAGTTGCAAGAACAACTGGTACCTGATACAAGCAAAAACATATTAGCTTACGCTGAATATCTGCAAGGATGATATATTGCAATAAAAAATATTTTAAACAATTAAATTAGCGTAGGTACACCACGCTCATTCACAAACGATTGACATTGAAACAAACTTAACCTTCCAACACCCTAATTGAATTTTCCTGAAACATAAAATCTCTATTCACCCATTTCATTTTTCCTTAACTGGGAGAATCTCGTCAAACGCGTTGCGAAAAGATTGCCCTTAAAGGGAAATTAAATATTAAAAGACCATCAAGGCAAAGGTTTTCAAAGAATTTACGAGTATTAAACTGCGGCCATTACCTAAAGGAAGACGTTTCTTTTTCCCCGAGTTGTACGTACTCGTACTACGTCGGTACCTACTGGTGCAGACGCGGATCGCGCCGCGCCGCCCGGGTGCACCGTCAACACCGTAATAACGAAATTTTAATAAAACATCCCCTACCCGCCCAACATTCACAACGAAAAATAAAGAATAAAATGGAAATTCTTCAAAATTCCACTTAACTGACTACAATTGTAGCCTTTGTTGAAAAGTTTAAAGGAAATACGAGTAGACGAAAGTTTCTCCGCGGTTTTCAAAAGATATTTTAGGCAGGAATGAAATTGAAGCTCTATAGAAAAAAATTAGCGAACTCTTGTTTCAGTGAATAGTAAATATTACACCGAGGGGCCTATTTTTATAAAAAGGTGTCCAATTAAAATTGTCCATGAAATGAAATTCCTGTTTCTGTTTCACTATTGACAGTGGAGCGCAGTACGGAGCGCCACTGCACGCCTGGCCCCATTCATTTCATCAGTGCGACGGCGACGTCAGTTTACGATCTCACCGCGTTTATTGCGAGAGCACTACACCTTCTTTTGTATCCTTACTAGACTCTACTCTCTTTTATGATTATGAAATTTTAATAGTTTGAAGTAAAAAAGAATAGCATTAAGTAATTTGCTTCCAAGCGCACATACATGGACACCGTATAGATTAAGGCTATTGTGTTTCAACAGTAATGTGTTCAGTTATGTCACTCTCACCAACAATAGAGCTCCTACTTGTAAAGTACATAACCGAGTCATGTTGTTATTATTACGGTTAATGTCATTATTTAGTTGCGTCCCATAAATGGCACAAATGTACTTACTGCCTCCATAAAAGTCTGACTACTGTCCTTGCAACGTTACACTAATTATGTCCCTCTATCTCTCAGCCTTATCTTGTTATATGTGAGAATAATGGGCACTCGGAGCTCTTCTTAATAATGTACAAACTTTTTATATGAGGGTCATAGTTTAACATGAGACAACACACTGTTAAACATAGCTATAGATTGAAGCACAAAGTAACATGGATAACATAATGTTATTTATAAAGCTCTGTAAAGCATTTGTCTATAAATAGATTCGTGTCGTCATTTACGTCTTGTGCTTCATTGAATATTAAAAAGTATATATCTGTGTCATTTTATAGCTTGTGTGTCGGTGACAGAAATGTGGCGGTGTGCCGCCTTGTCGCGGTGGAGAACAGAAGAATCGCTGACACGACCCACGCCACGTTAAGAACACAGATGTGTTTTATTATCACTTCCTATTTCATCCCTCTTCCTCCTGAATTAATGTGCTATAATATGAATGATGTTGTGAAAGCGTTACTTACATTAGTGCGTACGTGTCGGGACACGTGCGAGTTACACACACCACACTCAACACTTTGATGGAAAACCACATTAATAAATATCGCTCTGTATAATTTGTTAATGTTCAAACATTAATTTGATTTTCGGATGCAGTTAGTGGTTTTGCTGGAACTCATTATAATAACAGATTTTGTTTGTAAAGCCGACATATATAAAGCTGTTTATGAGTATGACAGTTCGCCTGATTTGGATGCAGGTCAACAGTATACATAAATGTTCTTATTAAAACTCGAACATACGAGTTTCACAAACAGCGGAAGACAAGATAATAAAATCCACGTTATTGACGAAGTATTAACAAGCTTTATTAACTTTTAAATGAGGTAGCATTCGAGTTGTAATGATGTAGGTACATATTATTATATTTGCCAGTAAAGAACATGTTATATTTATATTATATCGAGACACTGTCAGTATTATTGAACAGCTCATTTATTAGTTAGCTCGTAAAAAAGAGCCTTCAATAGGTACAGTCAGCATCAAAAGTTGATGACCACATTTAGATTTTCAAAATCGCTGTACACCGTATTCACTATTAGCACTTCACTATACAGCGATTTTGAAAATCTAAATGTGGTCAACAACTTTTGATGCTGACTGTGCCTACAGGAAACGTCTTTCGTAACTATATTAGGTAGATCTATATTTGTGAACAGTGATATTTGTTTACGTACTTACTTTTTTCTAATAAACCTACACGTATGTTTTAATTGTAATTAAAATGTTTTTTTTTAACCAAAACTCATCAATGCCCTTTACGTTAACGTTACCTACATATTGACTAACAAAGACCTGACTGCGATTGATTGCGCTAAAGCCAACAATGTTTGAACGCAGCACAGCTGTACAACAATAGATGACGCATACATTCCGTACTTACCGGGTAATCTCTTCCAGGAGCTTGCATGGGTCTGCCGCGTAGAATTTCACTCCAAAGTAGAAAGTGTGGGGGTCGGAGCCCCGAAGTTGACGACGCAGCCGTTTCCCCGCGTCCAGCCAATGCTGCACAAAAAAACGACGTATAATATAAATATGAACGATTCATAAAAGTATTGGATTTCTTCAATGACCAGCCAGGGAAAGAAATATAGATACGGAATGTATTAATTTCTTATCTTTCGGGCAAAACGTAAATCGATTGAAGGAAATGATTTACTATATTGATATTAATTTTGATAGTCTTTAATATATGTAATTAGTGTTAGATTAAAAAATGTCGGCAATATCTTAATTATGTGTTTGACCATTTCTGAATAAAAAATAATTTCTTTTTTATGAGTAATAAAACTCATTTGAACCAGAAGAAAAGTCCTTCAAAGCATTTTCTCTAAAGAAACAGGTACAATTTTCAAAGTTTCAACATGCCAAGATGACTTAAATAAAGTACTGAAGACATAGAAATCTCATAACCGCATAGTGCGTTTGACTGTCAGTGAAATCGTTTGAAGCAGCAAGTAGTAAATATTATACAAACGTATCGTACCTACGTCTATACATACATAAATACATAACGTTAAACCAGAGCAACTAAAACTAATTACTTTCCGAATCATTAATTGAAATAGAAGCTGTTTATTTGAAACATGCTTTTAAAACGATGAATAAATAATTTGCGATAATATGAATGTGTCAAATTGTACAATTTTGATAACATTTGAATTAATTTCTGCTTTCATCTATTTGTATATACTGCGAAAGTTGGATTCACAAATAACTTCATTTTTAAGCCTTATCCTCCGTGTTTTTAAAAACTGTTATTCATTCTTACAAATATTTTTATCGCTTCAAAGTCCTTCTTCACATTTCAAATCCGGCCGCAGACAAGTAAAAAGATCTCGCAGATGGGATATAATCCCCTAATCCAATTCTACAACGTCATCTTTACAAAATGGCTCTACTTACTTTGAAGAACTGAAAGTTTTAAAAATACCTGTCTTTGTTTGTTGTCGTTTTTATTTTGCTTTAAAGATAATGTGATCTAGTTCAGACTGTCGTAATTTTGTAAAATACTTTTTTTCTTTCTTCAGAAAACGTTATTTAAGCTGATTTTTCTCCCAAATATAGGTACCTATATGGAAACTACGAACAATACTTACCATGTCTCAATCAAGAAGCTATAGTTTTTATGGCTTTCTACACTAATATTATAAAAATAAAAGTTTTGTAATGAATAAACTCAAAAACTACATAGCAGACCGATTTAAAAAATTCTTTCACCAGTAGATTTCTGTATTATCACTGAGTAAGATAGACTATAATTTATAAAGATATCACGTGGGCGAAGCCGCTGGCGGAACCTAGTGTATTATAAAGGTAATAGTTTTTTTTTTTGTGAATACATTATGACTGGATATTGATGAATTTTACTCACCGTTTGGCTATCTTGGTCGACGTAGCGAAGTCCGAAATAAGCTGTTTCCAGGAGATCTAAATGACGGAAAACCACGTCCAATAATGCTTGACCAGTATTATTATCCTGAAACAAATGAACTTTATTAATTTTCTGAAACTGAGCATTGTTTGCTTAACAGAGGATATGAAAGGGATGAGTGAGCTCGGCAAAATTTGCGAATCATTGAAATCGAGATAGATAATCGGTAGCTCATGCATAGCTAAACTTAGTCACTGAAGTTTTAGGAATTATCTAAACTACAGGATGTAATATCCCCTATATTCCAACCTGTAGTTTAGATAATTCATCAATTTAGATCATACATCGACGCATTTAATAACCGACCAAAAATGTCTACGTTGTACGGTGGTCTACAATTATTTGCTGAATTCATCGTAACGATTTGCGCTTCGATGTCCTCAAAGCACCTTTTTTAAGATTGGTAAATGATATTGTAATAGTATCCTCAAAAACAAAGCACTGACCGCTTCGGAACTAAATCTATTACAAAATCGTTTGAGCTCGATTACTACAAACCGCAAAGCGCAGGGTAACGTTAACCACAACGACAAAACTAACTCCTCTCCTTGTGTACTGTTTAGTCGAAGTTGCCTACTAACTGAGCTACTGAAAGTTTTGAATAAAAAGAACATTCATAATATTTTTGATGTCAAAGAACCGAAATAAGTTGTCGATATGAATCCTATGAAATATGACCACTTATTTATTCATTCACAAACATAAGTTTTTTTAGTAGAAGTAAATTCGTGTCAGATTTTAAATCAAGCTTTCCCATAAATGGCTACCGGGCAAAATAAATCACAGTCGCGTCGCTAATTTCAATATTATTTTGTATTTGGGGTACCTTAATCATCATTAACCTGTCTGGGTATCTGAGTACCAGCACAGTGCTAATCTAATTAGTTTAGAAACATTTGTTTAAGGTCAAGTCTATGTTTCCATGTGGAAGAACCATTTGAATTTGGCATAAGGGCGTAGTTACCTGAATTTATCTTCCAGCCTTATTTAATTTGGCGAAAATAAGCTCTCATTATTCGTTTATCGACAGAGGAATGCCTTCTTAGAAATTCTTGTCTGCTTGCAATTTAATTTTGCTTAGCTTTGCCTGAATCTTATGGGGTACTTTGTTTTTATGTGAGGCTTAGATCAGTTTTAAAACACAATCTAGAAATGAGATGAGAATTTTGTTCGTCAATTTATTAGTCAGTCCAATTTTAAACATAAACAATTAGATCGTAATAATTGTTCTAAAAATAGAAGATTTGCAATGTAAATGAACCAATCGATGCTGCGGAAACGCATGGCTTCTGAGAAGAAACTAGATACAGATCGGGACCGGTAATATAAAGCAGTACTGTTAGAAATCAAATGCTATCGCGAGCAATAATGCAGTCGGGCTATCTCTGATTAGCATTTCTTGATGCTCAGGTTTCCACAATTAGGCTAATGCGCACGCGATGGGTCTGGACCAGTAACACCAGTAGTCGGCACGGTAACATAATGAGCGGGTTGGAGAGCAACAAGCGCACTGCGCAGCTCTCACACGCATCTCACAGACCTTGCGTGTGCACTTGTGACGTCGTAACTACACCCCAAGGTGCTAGTTTACATTTTTCCGAAACAACTCAAAAGGGTGTTTTGTTTTATTGGTGTGTGAGAAAATAAATATCTATGGTTTTATTTTATTATCAGTATGATGAATGTGTTCAGATTGTGTATCGGTCGAAAATAACAAACAATGATACAATTTTATATCGAATAACTGACCTCAGTTATCTAATTTGTTTATCTATGTGATGTTACCAACGTACAAATTAAATAAATAAGTACTATCCTTTGTTCTAACAAACCAGCTGACAAACATTTGATTTTATTTATTTACTATTTAGTATTTACCTAAATAGATAGTGCATACATCCAACAAAGCAGATTTGAATTGTGATTGTTCAGTGGTCCATTTATGATAGTTTAATTTCGTTGAATTAATAATTGGCCCGTGCACAGAATTAATTAGTTTGTATTCAATCGTTTAGCAAAATGTGATAAACTAACAAAAGAGCTTAAATCAGACAAGAGTGGTCAAACACAAACATTGTATGATTTCCATAATTCAGAGCAAATAAACTACAAAGACTGCAAAAAACCCACCTACCATCAAATAATGAGTGAAAATTAAACTGGCAAAATAAGTCGCAATTAAGAGAGCTACGTGCGTTTGAAACAACATATCACTATATGCGGCTATAGGTTCCTCCGCCGGCTTGTGGGAAAATTGCGAAACAGTTCGTTGGGCTGAATAATAAATGATTTAATAACAGAGCGCGTTTGCTCCCAGCGTACGTGAAGCTCAAAAAATAACAAACGATTTGAAAATCTGGCAGCACGGTGTAGATGTAGCGGCGACGAGCACGCGATCCGCCGCGGGCCCGCCACCGAGCCTCGTCACTGTGTTGTGTCATCGTGTATCCATGGCCTACCGCCATATACATCAATTTATAAATAAATAAATAAATTTACTTTTCATCTCGTTTTACTACACAGTACCTGGTCAATCGAGCTGCTCGGGTGAAAATAAAGAAAACGAATTGTCCCAGATATGAGAGCTAGCTAGATCGATTTTTCGCCCCCGTAAACCCCTATAGTCGTTTTCAAGAACGTGATAATATTGCTCATTTAATAGTATGGGATAGAGAAACTATTTCTGTTTTATACTCGAGTTCAAAAAACAGTTTCAGTTATTAGATTTCCATTGCCACTGATGGCCTTGAAAGTATATTCCGCTTTGATACATCAGGTCGGAAATTAGCGAAATTTTAATAGGGTTATGCTAATATTTATCCTCAAATAAAAGAAAGTTGTTTCTCTCCATCATGTTTGTCCAGATTAATTAGTATTCACGACAGCTTCCAATAAAACGGTGATTTATATGTTTCTATAAAAACATGTAAAAATACTTTCTGCTTAGCGATGCAAACCTCTCTGCGAGAGAAATTGGTTATTAACATTGAACATGCTATGATATGCGAATCGAATTTATTCCTAACCGTCGCGCGTTCAAAGTTGAAAGCACAGCCAGCAAAATACGTTAATCAACACGACAGCCACGAATGGACAGGTAATTGCTTGCTCCATTGTGCCGGCGGATTGTCTAAGGACAGGCAATGAAGACGTCATCAATAAAGCAGAACTAGGAACGAGGTGCATCAGCGCAGTAGACCATGAAATGCCGTCGAGTCAATTTGCCGGCGCGACAATACACGTCGAAGCCCGCACCACTTGCCGCCGACACTAGGCCCGCTTCATAAATTGCTGTGCAATTCCTTGTCTTCCCTTTTACTATCTGAGCCAAATAAAACGGCGCGCCCGCGTCGCTCGACACTCAATTGTCTTGACAAAAGAAAAGCTTGTTGCTTTTAACAATTCAACACTCAATATTCTTTTACGTTACGTATTCAAAGTTAGCTGTTGTGTAATCGCTTTTAATCATGTGATTCTTCTTGTTCTACTTTAAAACTAAAAACTTTACTTTATTTAGTACCTACACAGTTTTTTTAAAGATATTCTATAGACATCTAACCAATACATGTGTATGGAATTGCGGTATTTTTCAGGTTTCCACAGTCTTGCGATGAGATCATCCCGTCGAGTCTTCTACCTGTAATTTTCTATAATAAGCTTAATTATGAGTCTAAACAATTACAGGCTACGGACAGACTCGGACGATTCGACATTTTTCAAACTTTATAACATCAGTCTATTAAATTCTCTACGATTGGTCAGTTCACAATCTCTGGAATGGTTGAATTTATGAGATCAATACAATTTAGTTGAATGAAATCTCATTGGTGACAGAAATCCAATTCTCAGCCATTGCGGCCATAAATCTGAATATTATGTTCATCTCTGGCAAGGAAAAGTCCTCGCTAGATCCGTTAAAGACAAATGTTCCTTTGTAGATAGGGAAAACTTACGAAGGGACGGTGATTTATCTAAAATATCCATACAATTTAGCGAGGAACGTCGAACTCGTGTCGGTTCCACTTTACCCAAATTGGATGATTTTAGCCCAATATATCTTGGGAATTTGTTTGACGAACAAGTTTCCATACAGACCGAACAAAAGCATTTCTGGCATAAATTCCTCGGTTGTTTACGGTTACGATGGAGACTTATATGAGTATTATCTCAGAATGAGAGGCTTTAGTGACTGCCACGATCTTATGTGCTTCCAAGTTTAAGAATTGCTTTTCAAGTTAACCATTGAAGGAGAGAGATATGTGATTAGATGAAAATGGTTATTGACGTAGATTGAGACTGATTCGTACAGTAATAGTGGTGAAGGTAAGCATTAGGGACACGTTGATAGGGCCCGCGCCCGAGGTAGGCGCGGTCCGCTCGTCGCTCGCGAGCCACTCTCACATTCACCACGCGGCGACAATGCGAGTCAAATAGAATTTAATATTCATAGAGCCGACGTACGATTCAGTGAATTCATCGCCCGCACCTTGGACCCGAGCTTCGCATATAAAAGACCTTCCTTGAGCCCCTGGGTGTACTTCAAATAATTCGTCTCGGAATAGCTGCATTTCACGAGTGCGGGAGAAGTGGAGAAAAATCCATGCGTTGTTTCATGTACAACGGAAAATTGAAAAATACTATCGGCGTCCGCCGTTCGCGTTTATGGTTGGGTTTATAAAAACTCCCTCATCGACATCCGCTATAAGATTCGTATTATCACCATCACTATTGAATCGAAACAAAAACTGTGTGGTTACCAACCACAATGATAATGGGGCGGATAAAAAGAACGAGGTTTCTTCCTGTGTATATTAATGTGGTGTATATAATTCACTGCAGTAAATTGTGTTGTAAGTACCTGTATTTCGTGCAGCAGTTCCCGTTCGTCGAGCAGCACCACGCGACAGGCCAGCGTGCGCGGCGCGGGGCACAAGCAGTCCATCATCCCGCCGCCGCAGCCGCCGCACCCGGCTGCCCAGGCGCTACGCGACTTCTGCAACAAATGACGTCACTTAAGAAACATACACGAAGCATTACACTAGTGGGTGTTGATAATATAACAGTAAACAAACCTTACAATGTCACGTAGGTACGTAAGACATAATTAATCTGAAACAAGTCTGACACTGATTTCTATTTGAACGCGTGATGAACAAATCGCTAGAACAAAAACAAATTGGTAAGTTGAAGTGGCACAATCCTTTTGATACGGGTGACATTTAACACATTGATTGATAATTCCTAAAATGTCAATAGGGTCATTAAAACCTTTGAAATGATTACCCAATCCACACACGTAATTTGTTACATTATACAGCCATTGTATTTGGTTATGGTCTCTAACGATATTCAGGTAGACCGTAAATTGGAATACAAGAGGTAGAGTAACCTCGGTATTCTATCCACAAAGCCAGAAGTTGTTTGAAGTCAATTAAGGAGTTATTTGCAGTCAGACTCAATAGTAAAATCACCAAAGGGTTGGTCGAAACCAAATATATCCTCGTTAAAAGTTAGTCTGGTGTGGGGAGAGAACGCGCACCCGCTTCTGTTTTAACAATTTTATTTTAATTAGTAGCAGCGCCCTCCCTAATAAGCGGATTTGATTCGGATGGATTTTTTACGTACCCAAAAAGTAAATTCAGTTTTCGGTTATTCACTGTATATAAGAGGAATTTACCTATGTTCATTAGCTGCGAACTGTGAGGGAGCAAACTTGAAAGTTTCGACAGCTCTGCCGACTGCCAGTATTACTGTATGGCAACTTTATTACAATCGCATAATCTAGCACCAGTGTGTTACTTCAAAGTTTAATTCGAATGTAGAATAATGTGTAATCGTACAAATATATATTGCAGTAATATTCTGTTCACAAAAAAACAAATATGCATAACACAATTGACTTAACAAAACTGTTTCCACACAAATAAACAAGAGGTTATAATTTCTGCTACCACTTGTGTTAAATAAAATTCAGTTTGCTGTAGGATAAATTCTCGGTTCCCACGTTGCGCTCTTTCCAAGTCGGTCAAGTGCGCTTGGACCCGCTCGATGGCTTTTCATTTTCATTGTTTTTCAATGTCGTAGTAGGTTTCCCGGGACCATCGTAAATTAAGTGTCCCATCCTCTTTGTGGCAGTGATTGTAGACAAATCATTTATATTATATAGGCCAATGAGTGCGAGCTTTTATTAACATTCTTGTGTTGTAATATTAATGTTGTTAATGGGTTGATTACAGTTTTAATAAGTGTCTAAATACTTCTTGATATTAAATTACGAATTGAATTAAGATTATTTGTATCGGCACCTACATTTGTAACGGCAGCCAACTTGTCTTATCTGTCTTTAATAAATTTAATCAATCCTTTGGTAAAATTGTATAACATTTTCGTACATTTTCATTTTAATCAATAAAGTTATTTCAATGCACTCAAGATAATACGACACAATAAAAGAAAACATAGTGATTTATATTGCAAAAGTAAATTCACTCTAACGCCTGAAAGTTACGAAGAAACTTGTAACAACTAGACGGAAGAGGGACCAAGAATTGTGGAAACAAACAACAGACACGGCAATACGAGCCATTAATCCGAACGATCCCGACAGAGATTAGTGCTCCCGCTATTGACCCCACACCCCGCGCCTTGTCCCCACACGTAGAAAACATTTTCCCGCCATTGTCTGACTGAGCAGGAAGTAAAAAGAGGAGTCGCGATTGACATCGTGGCTGCGCGCGGCGACCCGGCGGCACCCGGCGGCACCCAGCGTGCAGTGTGCACCCCGCTCTGCCGCGGTTGCACTCGATATTTGCGATTTTTCTTTGTTTTCTTGGGAAGATACACACGAGATAGACCGATAGCATCTGCGACGAACACTAGATATCTAAATAACATGAGTCTCCGGCAATATTCTCGCGCGCCGTGGTAATGTCGCTTCACAATAATCACGTTCTCACGTATAATATTTCCCATGTGCATCGAGGTAACGATATTTAACAGTTCTCAACAAAAAATGTTCGAGTATTATTTTTCTAGTATTTGCAGTAGAGTACGAAGTCTGTTTAGAAATATGCCTTGTTGTTACGCATAACAAGCGATTTATAAGAAACAGAATTTATAAGGCAGAGACAAAGGATTTATGAGACAAAGGAAGAGAGAATTTATTTATTCTAAGAAATTCCTCCCAGCGTTATGTTTTAAATTTTTAGAACGATTTTATTTCTGTAATTCCTGTGATTACCGAAATAAATATAATCTAAAGAACTTCAAAGGGCACATTTTTTATAAGTATCATGTAGCTTTTCATTCTACGGAGAGGACAAACGACAGGCGAGGCAATTATGAAGTCGTTAGTAGCGCTGTGGGATTATGTAATGCTAGTATTTAAATCCTTTTGAGCTGTAAAAGAAGTCTGTTATCGTATACAAGGGGTCGAGTATGTGCTTAACAGCTTAACTAGATGCAATTAATCCCTGATTTTCAGTAAACGATAAATGTGAGATACGATATAGTGAGTGTATAGTTTGAAATAAAGTTGGTATCAAAATGTTTCTTAGTTATTGGTGATATAAACAGAGTGTGCGAGCGGACGGCGTCGCATGCCGACACGCACTCGCCGCACGCATACTGATGGCGACGCGTGAGGCTTGTGACGCCTGCTGCCCGCCGACACCATCTAAACTGCTTTATAATAGTAAATACTGCTTATCAATTCCATACTTGAAAAGTTTGTCGAGAAGGGCCTCTAATGTGTACGCACAAGTCGATCTAATTGCTTTGTACACTTTAAAAGGGGGACAAAGACGGTTAAGCAGAGCACGCCTTTTAGTTTTTTTAGTAGGTAAGCTTTGCCCGGGCAAAGCTTACCATCTGGGCTTCCAATAAATTTTCCATAAATACTGTATTTGGAAATACAGGAATTAGCATTATCCTGGTTGAAATCATGAGTTGTCTTGTGTGTAAACTTAGGGGTTCGTCAATGTAGTGAGCTGAGACCAAATCTTTTTCTAGTACGAATTTATGAACTACTTCAAAGAATGGTTTCGTCGATGACATTCCATTATTTTCCGGCCGCAAATGAATGTTTTTAGTGAGGAAGCTCCTGTGACTGCTAACTGTTTAAACGTGTAGGTAAACAGTTTATTTAGGAGTCTCTAAAACGAACGCTACAAGAAGACGTAAGAAAGAACTTTCAAGAATTAAACTACATAAATAACTTTTAGATAAACGTGTTTTTTTATTTTGAACTGTTTTATATAGAAAAAAAAATCCACGTTTGTCAATCACTGTTGTTGGGGAAAACTCATTATTTTCATTTCAATCGTTTAAAAAATGTATTACGTGTAACTTACTTTAATTGTTACTTTTGGCAACTGTTTAACATAATCAAATCCTACACTTAGTTTTTTTTAAATTTATATCTACAGTACTTGGGCGATCGAGCTTTGCTAGGGTGAAAATTAAAAAAAAAAACGAATTTTCCCAGATTTTTCGCCTCCGTAAGCCCGTATATTGCAACTTTCATCGAAATCGTCAGAGCCGTTTTCGAGAACATTATTACAAATATATATAATTATGTATTTATACAAATATTGCTCATTTAATAGAATAGGATAATACAGGTTGTATTCTCAGGTTGTAGTCTAAAACAAAAGTGACATTGAATGAACCACAGACAAATAGATATGTAAAATGATCGAAATAGGACGTTATCGGTACACTCGTATCAATAAGTAGTAAACAGGCACCAACTCGTATGTAGTAGTTCGTTTGACTAACGGAACGTGAATATTTCGTCCGGATTCACTGCATGAATGAGTGGCTTTGTACCAACTGCTACTAAATGACGCCGAAACTACCTACGTTTTATGAATTTCAATGGAATGCGTGTAGAGTACCTAGGTATTGAATGAGGACCTTTCAAAATACATTGCTGTTCATCGATAAGGTTTAATTTGATTTAAATGGTAAGTATTATGGCTAGTTGTTTTTCAATGCAATACTGAATTCATTCCACTTTTTTGTTCATATTTGTTTTATATTAGGACATATTACCTTGTACCGAACGCATTGAAAGGTAGACAAAGGTGGAAAACAAATTACTTCTAAGTACGTCATATTTACCCCGAATTACGATATTCAGTGAGCTCATACTCCTATTAAGTCAAATGACCTAGCTCGAATTTTATTCGGCAATAACTCACACGCATTATTCGCGAATAACATGTACTTATCGTACGCGGCTGATCGTGGAGCGTAAGGGAATAAATTGATCAGAGGCCGTATCTCGGCGGACGGACGTCGTAAACTTTGCACAACACCGGCCGCACTTTTCGCGCTTCGATACGATAAACCCACAGCGCACGCAGAATTACACCGATAAAGTAAGAAATCGGGAATTTTCTTCATGGCGCTTTATGTAAGTACGGTATATATGCTCTTCCCATTCAGGTAGATTACGGAAGTAATTATTATCATAGATCTTGTTCGTGCTGCTTTTTTACATTGTCCAGAATGTGGTTGGCGGTTATAACTACAAAAGCCGCTTATACACCCACTCAGTATTATTCAATAGTCAGTTCTGAATATAAAATGTAATGCATTAAGCACTATATCCTTGAAATAAACTTAACAGATGACTTGGATCCGAGTAGTTAGCTGGAAACAAGCCAAAAACAGGGTCGCGAAGAGCGCATAAGTAGGAACTTACACATATAAACCTAGGACATGTGTAAATACACTTTGCTTGTGTAAAGCTATCCAATAAAATGTTAATAACATTCTTGCAATACGAAATAATCATGTAGAGCTCCAAACTGTCGGATTGCCGCTTAAAGTTACTCGAGCCTGACTCATAGTACCTTCCAAGTATACTCCCAGCCTCTTCAACGAAAGGTTTTTTCTTTCTCTCGAAAATTAGTAGGTACATTTATTATTATGAGTAATTTCTGGAGTTTCAAATTAAGGCAGGTAGCCCGCGGCAGCGCGCGGCCTCTCGGCAACAATCAGTGAGCGGCGGCGGCGGCGGCGGCGCTCGGTAACGCATCCCATACGAAGGCTCACCTCGGTTTGCCTGCTCCGCCCACAGTTTAACATTTTTCAACTCGCCTGGGAATTAATACTAGTTCGTTGCATTGTTTATTATAGAGCACTCTAATTATACTGTCATTATTATTTTCGACTTAGCCGAAGCGCGATGTTGTGGTTTTATTTTGTCCGCCAGTGATTACCTACTATGAAAGGGTCAACGTCTTTAAATTGTTTAGTACAAAATTATTTGGTAACTTCTATTCTAACACAGCTCGTCAATACCAAAACTAATAAAGCTAGCATGTGAGTGAAACGCTGTTATTGTTAGTGAAGCAGTTTGGAAAAGCTCCCAACTATATTCAATTTTGTTTGAAATATTGGACGGGCTATATTTTTTTAAAGCATGTATAGGTTTTTGATAAAGCAGCAGTTTGAAATATTGTTTCATTTGTTAGTTTTGCGATTGAATTAAATATTCTTAGGTATCGTGTTCTCTACAATTTATGATTTTCCATAGGTAGGTAAATACAATTTAAATAACCGGCTATAACGTAGCAGACAAATGATTCCATTCAAACCTCTGACAATAAAAAACAGAAAAACTGCATTGAAAACAAAACATTTGGCCTATTTACGTTATTTTTCGCGTGTGACGTCGACCGAGTACATTAGCATCAAACACATAAAATTCGCACGCCCATAACTGTGCGGCTCAATCCGCACGCTTGGAAACCGTATGAACGAGGAAATTGTGAGTTCGTTATTTTTTGTGACGTCATAATAGAAGCGTTAATTAAAAAGCTCCAGTTATCACATAAGGATTCTTAAAGCATTGCGCTCGCTGCCCCGAGTAGAGCGCTGACTTCGCAATTTTAATAAATAAAACATCTTTGAAGATGTTTTTTATTTTCTTTAAATGTGATATGGGCCAGCTCTTAGCAGTTTCGACTCCACCCACTTTTCATAGAACTCATACGCCATGCCGCCATACATATTGGAAGTGAACCCTCCGGGAAGGTTACCGGTTACCGGCATTACGTTTGTGCTAAAGTTAACCATCGCGGACAATAGACGGCCTTGTTATAAAACACTGTAAAACTAAGTAAAATTGTGGTTTTCAGGGGGGCTTGTGGTATACGTAGTTTCCAACTTTTTTTTTATTTTGTGAATATTTGTAATCGGGAACAAAAAAGAAAAAAAAAATGCTTTGATTTTAAAACCAACGCCTATACGAGTACTAATAAATCTTGTTAAAACATACATCAGATTTTATTTTCACGGTTTATAATGCTGTATTCGCTAAGAAAAACCTATATACCTATATTTAAAATGAGCCCTCCGCGATTGCTCTTGGCATCCCATATGCGACTAGGTGAACCCTCCAGGAGAGCTCGCGGCACTGAACGTGTTAACCTCGATGTCGCCTGATGGAAAGAATGGATGGGGTTTAAGATGGAACGAGCGTGCCCAGAAGATGCCTGATCACTCTGGCTTTGAAGGCTAACGGGTTATACCTGGATGGGAACACAGAGAACAGAGAGTCCCACACTGTTGCCACCATCACGACCACAGAACAGATAAAAGATCACGACCACGCATCTTACAACTTTATTTATTTTAACTTTGTAAATGTTTATATTTGGACCAACGAGTAGGTGTATGCTGGTATTACTGGTGGATGTGAAGTATTAAATTAAATGTAGGTTACGGTGTTTCCTGCAAATTGATAAAATCATAACTTAAGTATATACTTTCTCCCACAGCGGCCACATACCGTTACTTTTTCCAACTGCACCGGTAAATATTTATAAAATCACATTTAACTCTGCTTTAGCGTCTTGAAGCAGCTTTTGGCTGCAGAAAGAATCATAAATATATGGGAGATGACACCACTAAGTAGAACATAAACGGCCTTCGTGGGCTCACCTGCCGCATAATGTTACGTCACGTATCTCCTCATCACTTCTTTCTAACTTTATCGTGCTATAAACATTTAAGGTTCTCCGTGAGCTTGTTAAAGCTGTTCCTTATTGACGGAAATGTGTAAATGTGTGTAAATGTTTACACCCACGGACATTTATTTGAACGTCCTTGCATTAAGATAGGTACTTTTAATCTATATTAAGGCAATCGAAATTATAATTTAGTGAAAGATTAATAATGGTCCGCGACCCCAGGGTCCCGAGATATGTCAAAGACTATCATGAATATTATAAATATAATAATAATAAGTTTATTTCAATAATTGTTTACAACGATACATACGAGTATGTCGTATAGGCTACATTTTCTTGTGAGAAATGAATTAGACATCTGTAGCCGAACTAGGCGAAAGCCTGTTCGGCTATCAGCGCCAAACCCCTCAAATAATCAACACTTAAAAATAGCCATCAAGTGGAGATGTCAACATTTTGTAGAATTAAATTGATAAAGAAATTGTGATAATAATAACATAATAATTCGATACAATTAAATAATATAATCATTAAAAGCAATATGTTCAGATTTTGGCAAAAAAATAATTATAAGATAAAATTTGAGAGAATAAGATTAACTGCAATTTTGCAAATCTATTGTCTGGTATACCTTGATTAAGACTTGAGGCTGCTTGCTGTTTGCTACTAAAGTTGGAACTCATAACACACATAGGCGGTACATAAGAAGGAAGTTGAAACATGCTCGCGATTAACATACTCAGTGCGTTTCGACGTTGCGCGGCGCTTCTCCACCTTGTATGAGTGAGCAACTAACGAAGAACCCCTCTAAAACTTTGTTTTACGTTCGCACCGCACTCGCTTTGTGAATTAAAAGCGGTGCTCCTTTCGCACTAAAACGCCCCTTAATGAAACGCGATCGTCGCAAATTCGTCTAAATTTCCGCAACAATGAGTACGCCAGGCGTCGTTTCGCAGACTGCGCGTTACTCATCCGCCCGCATAACGAGAGGTTAAATTAAATAACAACGAAACTTTGAGAATTTCCGGAGTCGAGTGCTGTAACGATGGAGCTATATTATTAGTTCGATTCCTATTGGAAGTTCCTGACCGCAAACATCTCCTGACGGGTCCACAGTTCCACTGTACGAACCAACTTACCTACCTACTGCGCACCAGTTTGTTAAACATTAAAACTACTAAGCACTTGTGAACTTTGGCGCGGACTTAACATTTAATTCTGGTTTTTATTTGTGTCAATGAACTGCATTTACCCGAGAAAAGAGCCAAGTGTGATTGAAACTTCCGCAGTCACTGTCCCATATCTTGTACCTTATCAGTATCTACAATTTTCTTCTACATGGCTGCTAACCGGAAAGAATATCTTAATTCAACGTGTGTTTGTTTGCTTTGTCAACTTTTTTATGTATCGAAAAACTACTACTCTCACTTTTATAAGTTTTTATTTGATGCTCAACGGGATGATTTTGCCTCCCCTAACCCAACAACAAAACCCAACTTTTTCACTTTACGTTTGTTTCGACCCCGAGATGTTGTTGTCGTACCAACATAAGTATTCCGATTTACCAGTTTTAATACCAAACTTAAAGTTTCTCCCTTTTTTTATAAACAGGGTACGTTTATGGGCGAGAGGTTCTCCCCGTAAAATATGAACTGCAGTTCAATATACTGAAAATTCTATACAATGAAGAACATAAACCCAGCTTATCAATACAAAAATTGCGTTAATTCTGCCGCCGCTATTGGAACGGGGACGCTTTGACAGACACTATTCAATCTGGTAATCGGAAATGGGCATTGTTGCAACAAAGGTCCCATTGTCCTCCGGCAGAATCGTCCTCCCGCGCCCGCGCTGCCGCCATCATCGCCATGGCCGTGCCGCTCGCCGCATGCCCGCGAATATTCGTGCCGTGCCCAATAATACAGCACCGCGCATACAGATTCCGACATGTCCGTCACAATAAATAGAACCTATTCGACCCTGCTACACGCGAACTGTGTAGGAAATTGAGTTACAAATGAAAGAACAATAATAGACTATATGTCCAGTTATTAAGTTATCAGTATACGCCCAAAACACATAAGCTGTTAAAAATATAGAATCGGCCATTACAGATCCTTAAAATAAATCATCCTATTCATATTTGATTAAATGGATTTCAAAGCCGTCTTTGAGATGTTATGATTTTTTGCGTCGATCGAAGGCTAACCTTATGAAAATCCTTACTAATATTGTAACGACCGACGACTTTATAAGTGGAATGATTTTTTTTACTTCCGTGCTTTGTATATCTTGTCCCAAGTGCTTGTAAATTGCAAAATATTAACTGGGTAGGAATGATCTTTATAAAATATTGACCATCCTTGATCCACAACTATATCTTGAAGAGTACCTACCTCTATATATGTTGGATGGACAGTATAGTTTGATGCATGTTGAGTTAAAATAAGTCTATGTTATTACATTTGAACAAACAAATATGTACTATTTTCCTTTCTGGGTACGTGCGCGTGAAAAGTTTATAGAGGCATGGAGAAGAGGGTGTAAAGTTAACTCATCCTCCATAGAAAAGGGAAGATCCTCCGACCAGACAGGTGTTGTGTCTGATCTGGCACCTGCCTGACGATTAATATCGGGAAGTTATATATATGCTGATCGCGCAGTAAACCCTGCTTGTGCGATGCAGGATTTCGCGAGACGTCAGTGTGATGCTTCGTTCGCCTGTGGCGATATAGATACCGCCACAAGTTCATAGTTTTCCAGAACAAAGTTGTCGAGGTATGTGCTAGTTCAGATAACCTAACCCAACTCTGTAAACAAATTTTAACCAAATCCGTTTTTCCATAGGCCGCTGTGACTGGGGACTGAAATTAATTATTTCATCACATCATTCAAATAAGGATGCTATATTTCTTCGGTATAGTCTTTACGATAACAGCTCATGCCGTTTTGAAATGATTGGCCAGTCAGCTATGCTGGTGGCGTGTCTGACTGCCCTCACTGTTAGCTGTAGGTATACCTACCTACTCAATACTTGTCTTCATGCTACTTCAATCATATCAGTTCCACGGCTGATATTACTAAGTGCTCCCTAAGATCTTATAGTGCTCCCTAAAACCAAGAAATAAACAAGCGTGAAAACACTCGACTATAAAGGATTTCTCTGTTGCTACACCTTCCTAGCTTCCATTCTAAGATATTTTTCTTGGAAAATAATATTATGATGCCGGGGATCGTAAATCAAAATACATTTTGCATACCGATAAATAAGTATTATGAAATATCAGGTTTGTAAAGGAGTCATTTTTACGTTAATTGTCCTGACTCGAATTACGTTGCGGGATAAACACGCGTACCAAGAACAATTTGTAGGTAGGGAGGGACTCTCGAAATATCTTAACAACCCGAGGACAAAAGAATAGTCAAGGGGTCGATTTTCGATGGTTTTGAAGTGGGTGGTCCGTTGAGTGGACCGCGATTTACAAATCTGCCGAGGACAAGAACCCTCTTGACCCTCTCGTGAGGTGCCCGAATTGCTCCCGAATCTACTACAGACTTTCTATAATTTATACGAGCAAATTATTAAATATTGAGATAGCTACTCATTATGTTTTATCGCTGTACATATAATTATTATGTATGCAAATTCAGATTTTAATGTTTATCTGCTAATGACAGTGTTATTAAGTCGTCAATCTATTTTAATAGTTGTTAAGTAATAATTGAAAGAGGATGTCGTTAAATTTTAGTTCTAATAATGTTTATTAACTCAACAATATTTCAAATAAGAGACTAGCTGGTTTAGTTACTCGCACAGATTAGAAAAACGGTTTGAACACAAAGACATGATTCCAAGCGAAAGCTATAAATGAGATCGACCTCGTTATCACTGACAGGCCAAGATAGAAAGAAAGATGGCAGTCTCCCTGGAGACCGCCTTCACCCGAAGATACCAATATGTTACATGTAGGGACACAGATGTATCAATACTTGCGCCCAATAGTAACTTTACTAGATTAGGGCGTCTTACCAGAAACTGTCAGACAAAAATATAAAATAGGCAAGCTTAATATTTATTATCACATCTTCCAACTTTAAATGTACCAACGAGAGCACCAAGCACCGCGGAAATAGGACGAAACAACTCCAGAAGTGGTGTCATCTCTGGCTTGTAATTTAAAAACTTTGTCGTAATAGGCTTCAAAAGTACATGAGACTACTGTATAATCAGTTCCGCTACGAAACAAAATGAGATTATTGCCAAGGTGAGGTAAGTGCGGCCAGCGATGGATGCACGGCGCCGACGACCGCAGCCACGGCGGCGGCCATTCAACTCAACCGTGGCCTCGCGCTCTGCCGGCCTTCATGGAAAACACTGCCGCTGGACTATTGTCCAACACCACCCGAACCAACCATAACATAATTCACCCAAGGAATGGATGTACTGACCTCAATGCTATGCCCGTTAAATTCGATAATTAACTCAAAACGAAAGAGAATGGTCACGCATCATAAAGTAATTAACCAAATGAAATTCGAAGACTCAGGTTGTCGTGTTACCATTCATACAAGCCGTAACTATTTGCGTTGATATACCACCTGCATAGCTTTTATATACTTACTTGAATAAATAAACATCGACCAAAGTTGATAAAAAAATATGCTTACCTACTTACAAGTAACTAAGTCCAAAGTTGTCCAGTAGACGGTTCAAGCTGAACAGTAACATACGGTATTGGTGAACATCGTAAGTTAAAAAGCAAGATAATTTTTGCACTTAAATCGTACTTGACGACATGACTGACGGAGCCGGTATTTCTCCGAACACTTCACGACACTTTTATAATAATAAAGTTCACATTTTACAATGTTATAACATAAACTAGTCTTAAACTTATCAGTTAATGAAGTTTACACCAAACTGGGGTCACAAATGTTATGTACAAAAGAGATGATATCGCGAGCGCAAGTTGGTGGTAGTGTGTGACAGCGTGCCACCTGCCTCTGTTAGCGAACACGAATCTACTGCCGCCGGCCGCTGCCTGCCGGTCCCGCGTTCACAACTCCAGCTCACCATGACACTACCGGTTTACACTTACACACTATCATCTTCATTGAACTTTATACATTGCTTCTTATAGTAAAACTCCACAAATAATAACAGAAATCCAGCGAGCAATGTATAACACATACCGAAAATGTCGATCCCGGATTTGTTCGTAGCTTGAGCTTTGCGTGGGAGGAAAAAGCTCGCTCGGATCCGGATCGCTTCCTACGTTGTCGAGGATAAAAGCAACGCCCTCTGTGACAGCAACAGCGAACGACGGCGCCTTCACCAGCGCCATCTACTGGATATACATAATGTTATTAAGTTAGTGTGACTGCACGTTGTTGTTTGAAGTGGTCGAACCCGTAAACCAACTACGAAGCAAAATCAGTCTGCAACAAGTAGCCATTATTTTGTAAAGATGGCACTGTTGGAGATTATGTGGAATAGAAGATAAGTTTAATTAAATTGTGTAGCTTTATTAATTATGCTGAAATATTTTACATTTTTGTAGCGTTGAAATGTAGAAAAAAACTTGCTACGAACGGGCTACGAAAGGTTTTCACTTCAAATAACGTCACTTGACGGAGCAATACAGATTTGCAGATTTATTTTTACTTATATAACCAAAAGTTTTAGGTAAAAAACGAAACAAAAAAAATGTAAGTGTATGTAGAATAAAAAAACTATAATTACAATGACCTAATTTCAAAAAAATGAATATTTTGAAGCAAACACAAACGTTTATTTCTACAAATAAAAGTAAAATAGGTAGGTACCTACTACTGCAAAAATGTACATTTATGCAATAATATTATACGTAATAGGGGTTTAAATATGAAATTGCCGTTATAACGAACTTGCCACTTTGGATTAAAATTAAACCTGCATGGTGTGAGATTCCAAAGTGAAACTTTTTTCCCAAGTTAACTATAACCAACAACGGGTTGGCTAACTCTTGGTCAAACGCCCGCAACAATGCTCTTCCCAGGATGCAATACAAAGCCTTCATACAATTGGTTGAGTCCACGTCCTCAGAGTTAAAAAACCCAGTTATACTACTGCAAAGGCATAAATGACCTTCCCATGAGATGGCAGAAATGTATAGACAATGAGGGTAAATACTTTGATGAAATAAATATATATTACCTTAGAAAAAAAATTGTTTAAATTTTTCAGTACAAAAAGGCAATTTCATACTTAAACCCAGTTACACTCCTATTATTTACATAGATCTAGTACAGAAAACGTGAATACCGATTCCTATTACCTACTCATTAAAATAAGAATAAAGTTTATAAATAATAACTGGCTGATATTGTAAGAAAAAAAATAGGAAAGCCATTTAAAAAAGAAAACAAAGAACTTTTTTTTTAAATTGTTATACCAATAGCAAATGGCGTTTATTTTTCTTTCCGGCCTGCATAGGTACCTACTTTGGTTTTTCAAACAAAATATAAATATATGTTCTAAGAAACCAACATAACGTAAATTATGTTTTCCTTGCTTTTGGAACACTTTAAACTTCACCAATCATTAGTATACCTACTTTATTTTATAAGATAAGTTACCAACTCAGAGCTGTACTTAATTTTCACTTTTTTTTTTCTACCTAGTAAATCACAATTATTACTTGTGACATCATCGCCAAACAGATTTTGAAAAAGATCGTTAGGGTGTCAAAAAACTTGACCATGTGCGAATTAGCGCTCCGATGACGCAACGCACGAACACTTTTAAATTGTTTAGTCTATTTGTTTGTTTATTATTTATTGCGCTGTTGGTTTGTCGTGTGTGAGGGTTAAAAAAATAAGTATTAAAGTTAGCTAAGTATTTAGGTGACCAGATCAGGATTTATTTTGAAGAAATAAGTAGTGCCACCAACTTATTTACAAAACTATAGATAAAACCTCTTTTATTATAAAACTTGTCACTGCAATTTTACAGCAGCTGGCGGATTTACATAGAATAAAAAGTAATAGAAATAAAAGAAGAACCGATTTATTTTTAACTGAATGCATTATTTTAATAGTTTTATGTCCGTATAATTAATTTGCATACTACTATTTCGTACTATAATTCATTTGTATTCCCAATGTGTTGCTGAAGATCAAAATATTCTTGAAAAATCATTACATTTATTTAGGTGAATTTATAATTAATTTATTATTTGAGGGCCTTGGTTACAAGTGTATCCTTATAAAATATTGCACCGTCAAAACAATGACAACACAAATTCTAAAAAAACCATACGAAGGAGTTCTAAAAAGTCGAACGTGAAAAATATCATGCGTACAATGCCAGCCATCAAGGTCCCTTTGCATAAATTAAAAAAATAAAAGCAAATAATAACAAGCGCACATCTTGAACCACAGCATTCGTTACCTCAGACCACAACAGCCAGTCATGCTCAATGGTCTCATATCATTTATGTAAACGAATGAGTCATTTCAACGATTCGATCATTTAATATTCTATCAACGGTGAACACTTCTGACTCACTCAGGTTGTTATTAGCGAACGTGACAGTATTCTAAGGGCCTATGTATTTTCTAAACCTAAGCTGAGCCATACTTTGTCGCCTATCCCTCCAGAACATGATTGTAGTCACTTGCATAGAATGCTGGAAATCCAATTAACTAGTTTAATTTTCCTGTAGATCACCTGTTTCTATTTAGAATTGAAATACGAGTAAGTACATAATTTTTGGGACTAAAGATATATAATAGTTTATCTAATGATCTACATCTATAACACATAACCAGAAACTTTACTTAAAAGTCTTCCCCTGTAGCCCATAGAGCTGGTTAAAACCGTGCTCGCTCGTACCGGGGTTCGCAGCGGTTTACTAAGGTAACATAAACGTTTCCCCCGATGCGCATTTCGTTCACACTTCACTGTGTAACATTTACGCGATAGCTGCAGGGTTAAATTATTTGCTTCTTGACTCCCCCAAAGGGCAACGTTAACGGGAGTGCTACAAGCACTACAGTGTGCAGTTACCCTTAAACCCTGTTACACTTTAATAATCATGCTCAACTTTGAAGAAAGATAGCATTTTACTTCCAGCCTGCCTTGCCTGCCTTTTTGCCTGCCTTTCCCTGTTTTTCAGAGCTGTGTTTTGAATTAAAGGAAGTCTTGAATTACAAATACATAAACAATTTGATGATGTAGTATCTTTCAGTTTTCTACACTTAATAAAAATGACTTTGTCTGCGTAGTATTAGGTCTTCAATAATTGAGTTCTATATACTTTTTCATGTTTTTAAATCTATTTGCAAGAAAATGAAAGCAATCCTGAAAATTGTTGTTCTACAACTGCATGACGTCTGTTCATGCATCTGGTCATCTAGTATGTAGTTGTCATGTTTGATTATAATGATCGACGTAACATCGAAAGGATTGCTTTACTTGTAGTAAGGAAAAAATATGATCTCCTAGGCGTAAATGATGTAATAATGGCGTATGTTGTGTTGTTGTTGTTATTGTGTAAGGATATCGCATGGCCACTATCGTATATTTACAATAGTTTCAGGAATTAACGAGTCAATTCTTAAGAGCGTATATTCTGAAAGTGGGCAACGTCGCAAATAGATGTCAAATATTTACCTGTTTTGATTAATTTGGCAATATTACTGTATGGAAATAAGAAATGTGGCTAACTAGCGAACTAGAATAATTATAACACTGAATTTGATGTTGTAACCGTTTAACATGTAAAAAAGGCATTTGGAATGTTTCCAAATATATTTTTACATCTAAAACTGAATATTCGGTGTTACGATATTAATTATTGCATTTTAATCATTTCATAATCCATATTTTAGTTATCTAAAAGGTAAATATTTGACAGCAATTAGCGACGTTGCGAAATTTTAGGATAAGCGTAACAATAATAAAGTGCATTGACTCCGGTATGTCAATTTTATAATACATACGCATAGAATTATGTAATTATAATAAATAACCATTTAATAAAAACAATAGTCGATACACGATTTCCTACTTTCGACGTAGAAACGTATCTTAATGTGGTGATATCTTAAACATATCCTGTTCATGTCGCAACGAAACGTTTTGCGTAACGTTTAACAACGAAACGTTTTGCGTAACGTTTAACAACGAAACGTTTTGCGTAACGTTTAACAACGAAACGTTTTGCGTAACGTTTAACAACATGCAACACGAGGGCGAAAGTATGTATGAGAACAATGAATAGGCCATATCCTTTATGGTCCAGAAACTGCGTCCGGCCTAGATGTGCGTGGTCGTGGTACTTGGTCCACGCCGTAGTGAAAGTCCGCCATTGTTGTGGTGACATACGTATTATACTCGTACCTTGTAAGTGCAATACGATGTAATTGCCGCGTTTCAATCTTAAGCGACTGTTAAAGTGCTATGTTTTGCTTGGGGGTTTGGCCGTGAGCTGTATAACCAACGTCCAACTTAAGATCGAATCCATAAACGTATCTAACTAAATTTTAAATGACGTGAACTCGACAGAAAGTCTTTCTTATAAGTTGTTTCAGTATTCAGGGGTATTCTGCTATCATAAAAGCGAAAATTTAGATTATTTCCTGTGGCACACCGGAATGGCTAAACGGGTTTATTTATGCATATACCTGAAATCGTATTTACACCCACATGTTTATTCATCACGGCAAAGCGAAATAAATCATTTTGACTATGTGTATTAATCTGTGTCAAATGTCTTATTCAAAATAAGATATACATAAGTATACCTCTTTGTAGTTTCATACGATATTATATACGTATATATATAGCAAATCATTACCAAGGTTATTTAACAAGCGGCCAAATACACGTATGGCCAGTAATGGTACATGTTTGGCACTTAGCGTCCCCACGACACCTTGGTATAAGACGTGACGAACAAGTGAGGTTCTATCGATTGTCCTTACCATGATGCTAGAATACATGTAGCGTTTAATGTGTGGGCTTCCCCAACTTATTATGACTATTCTACCTTACAAAAATATTACTTTTGTACCTCTGTTACCACATTTTGTTTATCCCCCGATGTACGTGTCTCTAATTTTTAGCCCAATATTACTTAGGATTTTATTTTTTATTAAACATTTTCACCTTTCACGATTCGTGTGTCAAGTACTTAATTTGCACATTTATCGATAAGCAGCATTTCAACAAGTAACGGTAGTATTACAATTGTCGGCGGGTGATAGCGGGCTCGTTCGAGTGGAACAGCAGTCGGTTCCCATGATGAAACCGTATACGGTTGTCGAGACGCGACTTGTTCTTCACATGAGAACTTAAGAGGTGCATATTAAAATTTTGTTGACGAGTTATGAAAAATACGCGAAAAATCATTTTTGACACGCGCTCCCGCTCCGCCCAGAGCTGGAGAAGTTGTTTGATGATTTCCCACACAAAAAAAAAGAAAAAAGAGAGGGTTCCGTAGTAAACAAGGAACCCTTATAGTTTCGCCATGTCCGTCTGTCTGTCCGCGGCTTAGCTCAGAGACGATTAGTACTAGAAAGCTGTAATTTGGCATGGGTATACATATTAATCACGCCGATAAAGTGGTAATATAAAATCAAGAAAAATATATTTTTTAGGATACCTCCCCTACACGTAAAGTGGAGATGTTTTTATTTTTTCTCGTTTATCCGATGCTGAAAGGTCGTTTAAAAATATTGTAAGTTTGCTAAAACCATTTTTGGATTCAGGGATCCGTTTGCGAAATATTAAGCTTTTAACTGCAAATTTTTATTAGAGTCAAGTGTACCCCCCTGCCAGCTAAATGGTTGTACTTGGATTTCTGAAAAAAATCACAACAGTAGTATGTATAACGAAATTAAAAGGACAACTATCACAGCTAAGTAGGCTGTACAAGTTAACGAGTCAACAAACAACCAACAACCAACCAACCAACCAACAAAACCAACAATCGATCGATCGACCAACTTAAATTTGAAGTTTGAAAAACATGTTCTCCCATACTACATTCCGTATTTTGAATTTTAAATTTGAATTCTGTTTTTTTTTTTAATTTGGAATCCTTCATTGTGCGTGGTCCGACACCCACTTGGCCGGTTTTTTACATAGGTAGAAAAGCTCCGCTTTTTTAATTCTAAGACTTAAAGGCGCCCTTCGTATTTGGCTTTTTTCCGGCGTTTCGTAGAACGTATGCGCTACGTCTACGCAGCCTCTACGCACCTATACGCCGCCTCTACGTCGCTTTTAAAAACCTTGGGCAGTTTTGTCTATTGGTAGGGAACCCAGAGGGCTTTTGAGAAAGCATATGCAGGGCGAAAAGTTGATAGCTGAGTAGGTGCTTCATGATGAGAGAAGACCGAAAATATCTTTGAAAAGTTTCAGATAGGAGCCCCGTGGTCAGGAGTCCACTTTCAGATTTTGTAAATGGACCAAAAATAACGTGATCAGACCCTATGATTTTCGTATGATCGTGTGCGGTCTGACGCATAATGACTTAAATACTCAAATCTGATGATTAAATTGTGGGCTTTCCGTAAATCTGACGACTTTGAAAACTCAGATTTGGACAATTTTTAAAAGGATATTCAGGGCGAATAAAAGTTATTCTATGCAACAGTGTGATTTTTTTTTCAAAATTAATGATTTTCATTAGAGAAATTGATGTTTCAGAAATGTAATGATGCAGTTAAAAAGTTAGCAATGGAAGCTACTCGATTTGTAGATTTAGAGATAAATGCAAAATTATAACCACTTTTGGGTACTTTCCTAAATCAATGTTTCGTTATATTTGCCAAAAGGCTCCATCAACCGGTCAGATATTTATGTCGCAGTAAGATGGTTGAAGGGGAACCGATCACTTTTACGATTTTTTTTGTTCGAATTTCATTTTACCGAAAACTATTGACCGACGTCTTTTTTGCTATATGCATTATTTGACATATTTTTAAATCATCGAAGTATCATGTGTCTGTCATAGATATTATTTTACCGAATATTTTTAAAATTACTTTTTGCTATTGGCCGAAGCCTCTTTTGAAAATTTTTCATTTACCTAATGATTTATTTGCCATATTTTCAACACAACGAAACAACATTTTACGGAATATTATTGGTCACAAATACTCGTATATAGCTGGTTACTTGGGTTCCCTATCCATTTGCATAAAATTTTTAGACATAATATAACATGGCATACTTTTGTTTCTCCTAATTATATTTACGCATAACATTGTTTTCGCATTATAGCTTACGCATAATTTTTTTTAGCATAATTTCTCTAATCATAATAATGTTTAAGCATAACATTCTAAAGCATAAATTTGTTTACGTATTTTTAAACATATTTTTTTAAGCATAAAAAATACGCATAATAATTAACTTCTAAAATGTAACCATGCATGCAGCAAGCATGCAGCATGCAAACAAGCATACACCATGCATGCAGCAGGCATGCAGCATGCAAGCAAGCATGCAGCAGGCATGGTGTCTGTCACGGCTCCGGAGCTGCAGGGCTCCGGCGATCCCACGCGAGCTGCTCGTCGCTGATGTGTTTAACGCTCACTACCGCAGCTTCGGCTTGTTGGCCTCGCCCCTCCGCGCCTACGCGATTTTAAATAATACTCTAGGGGTAGGGCAGACAAGACTACGCGGAGTCGGTTTTGCAGCGATTCGTTTCTGTCACAAACTTTTCTAGCAATTTAATTTTTAATCAATAATATTATTTAATTGTTACAGAAACCTTAATACTATTATGCTAATAGTCATTAGGGCTAACATTATGCGAATTAAAATTATGCCAAAAGAAATTAGTCTTAAACATAATTATGCCAACATAAACTGTATGCCAACATAAACTGTATGCCAAAAAAAAATATGGCAAAGAATTATTATGGCAAAACAAATTATGCCAAAACAGTTATGCCAAAGTATATTAGGAAAAAGAACATTATGCGAAAAAAAGGGATCCCGGTTACTTGGTAGCATTTTCAATATTAAATTAAAATAGTGTGAGAGCTGAGGGGCAGGAGCAGCTTCGGCTTGCTGGCCGGCGGCGGGCCTTCAAACCATCTGCGACGATAAGCTCGCGTGGGACTGCCCAAACCCCGCAGCGCCGGAGCCGTGACAGAAACAATGCTTGCTGCATGTTGTATGCCTGCGTGCATGTTGCATGCTTCCTTGCATGCTGGATGCCTGCTTGTATGCTGCATGCCTGCTTGCATGCTGTATGCCTGCTTAGATGCTACATGCTTGAAGCAAGCATCCTTCCTTCATCCATCCATAACTCGTGGTATAATAAATGTTCGGAAACATAATACTTCTAACAAATGTTATTTCGGCTAAGTGTAACTTCGGTAAAAAGTTTTTCGACCAAATGAAACATCTGAGTAACGAAAAAAATCGAATTGATTAATAGGTCAACTGATACAGTGGCAGACGTGACTTCGATGAAGTAAAAAAAAACGAAACGATAATAGTTGAAAAGTTTTAGGTGAAATGAAATTCGGTCTAATATTTTTCGTACTTATGATAGGTAACCTGGATCCCTGACCACGGGGATCGTATCTGAAACTTTTCAAATATTTTCGGTGTTCTCTCATCACGCCGCACCTACCCAGCTATCAACTTTTCGTCCTGCATATGCTTGCTCAAAAACCCTCTGGGCTCGCCTACCATATTTTTGTCAAAACACTGTTTTGTTGAAGAGATCGTTAAGGCTTGTGCAGACCAGCGCGACTTGTCGCGCGACGCGACACCGGTTATTGTTATACTGTGAAGTTTTCTTAGAAATTGTATTGTTCGTGTCGCGTCGCGCGACAAGTCGCGCTGGTCTGCACAAGCCTTTATGTTGCGGTGCATGGCGCATTGTCATTGTTTACGTAAGGCGAGACTTTAGATAGTCTTGACTAGGTTTGCGCACGTACCCTAATGTCTAAGCAAGACAAACGGCCAGTGCGAAGCTACTCTTAGTGCAACACGGCTTTGTGGCTATGTTTAGTTCTTCCTCAAACAGATAAGATTGTTAGTGACCCAATTTTGTTAATAATAAGATACATCTCTTTTGGTCTTCAAAAGATATTTGTTATAGATATTTAAATGAGCTAAACGTGTTTGTGTTTCCATCTAAAATCATTTATATGTTATAAATTGTGATATTAATTAATTTAATTTCGTGCTGTTAAGAACCAGCCAGATGAGTTTCGTTTAATTTTATCAGGTTGTCATTTCCCGTGGCCACAATATCCACCAATGTACAAAAAACTAACATAATGTGTTTATTATTCTATTAAATAGCTCATCAGACTGCCAAACTTTATAAGACGAATGACCTCCCAGGGTCACTTGCTGTCGCAGGTTCACAATGAAAGATTGGTATTTTACAAGCAGTACAGGTTGTACAGGTGACAGTAAATTTTTCAGACTGACCCGTTGGTCAGTCTGAAAAACTCTTTTGTCTTTACTGTCACCTTGATTTTTCCAATGTGGAGAGTACTGTTGCATATTTTGACATATTAAATTAATTACTTATTACTTTTCCACAAATACTTACTATGTGTAACAATTGCCAGCAAAATCCGTTGAATGTCTGCGTGTAACTACCGGAATATGTACCGTTTGTTTTAATAATTTTCTACATGTTTCCCACGGAAGTGCAGAATTCTCAGTAAATGAGTTGTTGGCTTCTTCACACGAATCATTCAGCGTATCGTTAAGCCATCCAGCGGTAATGGAAAACTCTAGTTTACAGCTAGCAGCACAAAGCGATGTCATTTTAATCGATGCGACCTACTAAATACTTAGTACTCGCGGCACTTAGCTGCGCAAAATGTATTATAAAGTCAACACGAGCGTCCTTTTTGCACTTGAGAAGCTTTTGACATATCAATCTTAGATTTAGCTTCTTGATATTTTAAATGGCAAAAACAATATCTAATTATAGTAAGACGTTTAAATTTAACGTTTAACAGCCAAGGCGACCCGGATCAAAGAGCAATGATATCATCCAGATCTAGTGTAGTGATTACATAGCTCACTTGTGGCCGTGGGACTCCTTCTTTCCCGCGCATAAATCGTTCTGATATTTCACATTGTTTCTGCAAAACTTCGAGTAATTAGCGTTATTTTTTATGTTCGCATTAATTAGGCTTGCCGAATATGCATTGTATCCGGTGATATAATAAATGGTTATCGCTATATTTAATTTACATTACAACTATTCACAACCGACACTTTTCATTACAAAATCGATTTCGTCGACATAGAGGGGGTAGTAAGCAAAATTGCCTATCTTCAATTTGATTTTTCTGGAAGTTGATAAGACTTAGGTATAAAATAAAATAATACGAGTAACTACATGATATTTTAAAACTTTTTGTGTAACAGAAACACAAACTATTAAAATTTTCTCGATAAAAAGACATCACGAAGTTACTTCTAATTTTCCCGTATTTTCGATTTGTACGTAATATGGTAATGATTAATTGGATAAAAATTTGATGATTATTTGTATTAATAAAAGGCGAAAATAATTGTGTATGCTTTTTTTTTTATTCCTTTTAGTTTTGGTTTTATTACGACTACAAGCTTTTAGCACTTACGACGTTCTTAGTTCGTGGAAGAAGTCATCTTCCGTCGCACGTTGCGGGAACTTTAAGCATATTTTTGTTTCACAAATCAGTCGGCGTCGCTCTGTTGAGACGAGAGGACTGCGCTCACATTTTTGGCCGCACTGTGATATAATTTATTTGCGTAAATAATATTTTCGTAATTTATCACATTCTAGAAAAGAAACTGTGAAATAGAAAACATGGAAAAAACACTAAAACCACTTCCAAAACGATTATTAAAAGCTTTAAGAATTGATATACTAAATAAATACCGAGGCTAAATAAAAATATAAAATTCAATGTTGATATTTGAAAACTCAAGATGACATACATTTTATTTGACAGATTTCTGACTGTTAAAGTACAACTAGCGCCATTGTCCTGTATTTTGGTCAATTTTCTTGCGGAAAAAATTTACAACATAGCCAACTAGGCAATTCCACGTTTATTTGAAAGCTTGCGCTGGAAATTTTAAATCTTATTGCGATTGACTCAAGATCGAAATTCGTTTACCCCACTTTTATTGACAAACGTCTTATAAGGTAACGCTTAGACGAACCATTTCGAGCGACTTTTGACCATCCCCTAAATCAGGTTGAAACCCGAAAAGCATGGTTATTGGTATATTATTATATCCTTTACGGGAGCAGGGTCCAAGCAACCGGCAGTCAGGGCTCGTGTCGTATTATCTATGCTCCTGAGAGAGGAACCTCCTAACGATACGTGTCGTGTCCAGAAGCACTTGAAGCCCTTTCTGGATCAAGCCCTTGATCTAACAGCCTAACGAGAGCCTCCTCAGGTGTTGGTCGAGGCTCTTAGCAATTATGCCATTGGTCGTCACGACTATCGGATTATTTTTCAAAAACACAAACAAAAAAGTCGGGTTTTTGTTTTTTTTATTTACTTTTTTTGTTCACAAAGGTTTTCGGTGGGGATTGTTTCTACTCGCGCTTCGCGCAGGAAAGATTTTCGTGACACATGCTATGTGTCTTTGCACAGTACAGTGCTCTTATTACTCTGAGACAGTGCTAAATCCACTATACCAATATTATTTTTTACTTGGGTAACACTGTTGCTAAGTGACTTTGCATTATATTTTTTTACTTGGGTATCACAGTTTTCCACGAAGACGTCGTGAGGTACAAATTGTACAAGATCCTAAATAAAATTTGGTTACATTTGAATTTGAACCTTGTCACGTCACCATAGAGTTTCTAGTTCCAAAACTTGCATTCGATCTAAGATTCTGAATTCAAGCTTAGCGTATAGTATATGCAAAATAAACAGATGTTTTTAGTTTTTACCTATTGAAGAATTGCGTTGAAAATAAAGGTAATGAATGATCATATTTCGTTTAAATATTGTAATTGAAAAACCATTTTGACGAATAGGGTTGCTGATCACTGCGGTCCAACAAATATTCTAACTTTATTGATGTGTTAATTGTTCAATCATGTTCGGTCAAAAATCAGGCTTGTTTTCCTCAAAGTAAAAAAGGGAAGGTAAGTGATACGATTAGTTAAATAGTATTTGCTTCCATATCGTCAAAAAAGCAAGTTTATTGAGTTTATTTTCATCTTGACTGATAATGTAGTATGTAGTATAATACTTTGATGATGATCCGCTCGCATTTCCATTCGCATTTTTTCTAATCAATGCCTATAACTTACTAATAAACATAGGATAAATACTCGTATAAGATAACAATTATGTTCAGAGGCAAATAAAATAGTAGCCCACCAGCATCGGTAACAGATTCACGGACATACAATAATGTAATATAAATGGAATAATATACCTACTTGTATACGACGATCATACTTAGGTAAATTATATAGAGCCGTTTCATCTGATTATTTTGCGTATACTTACTACAGCAAATTCAAATTCGAATTCTATACCTAGCTAGATAAACGCCGGGTGAAAAGTTTCTGCCGGCGGGAATGGACTGTGTTTTGTTTTCGTCGTGTTTGATGAGAGGGGTAGGTAGGGGTTGCGCGGGTGAAATTTAATTTTTTGCTGGCTTTATGCGCCCTCTTAAACCTAGCTACTCAACAATCCTTTGTTTTGCACAGCGAGTTATCTATAATTTTGTTATCGGGTGTTACTTGCAGCTAGTGCCCTTTCCTTTGTTTCCTTTCCTTATTAGAGAACTCAAGTCAGTCATTATGAAATGTTTTTGTCAGGTAGATATGATTTGATCACTGTAAGAATGGCCTTTTATTATCTAACATTCTTCTTGTTAAGAAAATCAAATGAAAAGTTAGTGAAAGTAGTGCCAATGTTGAAATTCGTATGGTAATTTTACTCTTTCTCAAAAACCCGTAGGCTGTGTCGAAGTGATTGATTAACGTAACATGTCAAAACATCATATGACAAATAGTTATCGATGCCATCATCCGATTCGTTTGGTTTGTTCATTATTCTATTATGAATTCGTTGTTTGTTTGCTAGATTACATAGACTGCTAAGATAGATGTATTGTCCTGTCGAAAACCTTGATCAGTACAAAGTTCAAGTGACACAAATAGCATTATTGGACAATGTGTCTAACCTTCGAGCGCCGCTCCTAGTCTGGACCGCACATTGTGCACTTATTAGGTACCTACGTACCAAAGTATTAACACTAGAAACATTTGTCGTGACGATGAACTACTATTATTTAAATATGTATTTTATTATTTCAAGAATATTTTGTTATAGCTAGTCTATAGCGTTCTATGGGAGTGGTACCTACGTAGAGAAATTCCGAGAAATTCTTGAACTGAGCGGTGTTTGTTGATGTATCTTTCGTTGTTCAACAGAACTTACAACAGGAATGACGAGTGTGGGTGTCTGTCTGTGAGTATCAAAGAACGACCACCGAGCTTTTCCTGTCCGGTAGGTACAAATAAACTTATAAATCAATGCGGAAAGTATCTTTTGAAGTTTCTTGACATTTTTAGTTAGGCGTGCGACTGTTAAGAGGGTTTAAAGAATACAAAATAAAAGTTGCTTGTCGTGTTTATTAAATGAAAAGCGAATTAAATTAAAACTAAGGTAGATATCAGAATCAGAAACTATTAAACAGTATGAAATAGAGGCAGAACGATGTTGAAACAAAATCATAACCGAAGTAGACCTACAATCGAACAGTGTTTTCATGTTCAACACAATTGGAACAATAAAGGATAGTTATTCGCTTAATCAAACAGGTATAACACGTTCAATCCAATAATAATAAGCTTAGCAATGTTAATGTGGCGAACCAACTAATTGTCTATGGTTCCCACTGTAAGAGATGAGCTGACAACACTGGTTTGTCTAGGGGATAGTCGATGGTATATAAAAACCACCAGAGGATTTGGAATCTGATTATAAATAATATTGGCTCAATAATATTACGAGACTGTGTTACGTGTGATTAACAAGTTTATTAATCTGTGTTCGTATGTACATGTAATCTCCCGCTGTCGCTTGGATACTGTGAGTGTGGTACAAATACACGTCTATTACAACTGGATCGAGTTTCATTAACGGGCGCTTTATCGCGCCTAAATTAACATATGAATGTTTGAAGTTTAGAACGCGTTATATGCTCCCCGCCTGTAATCGTGATTACGACCGAACGGCTTCCGTGCAACGCACCCGTCCGGAACAATAACACGACCGGCAAGTTTGAATTAAAACAAAGCTGATTACTCACACATGCGACGTAGAAAATTATTTATCAGCCGGTGTACTGTGTGTTTCTGCCACAACTTCAAGTTCAGTAGATAAGTCTTGAAAATATCCTTATCAATTCGCTACTTGTACTCGTATCTTTTTTTTTACCATGCGTTTGTGTAGAGTTCAATTGCTATCGGTAGCTAATATTATCACACAGGTATCAGAAAGTTTACCGAATAATGTTTTATATTTTAATATAAACAGAAATTCATCGGCGCCATTTAGACGCCTTCAGTCAATGTTCAATGTGTTTAGAAGGGTCTAAACAAAATAAACCACCCGCCCACACCTACAGGCGGGCTTGAAACCACAACACCATACAGTGTTTTCCTATCTGTCGATCTCACATGTGGGTCTACGATACATACATGATCGATTTCTGTAAACTTTCCGTAATGGGCTTAGGGATCGATAATTGTCAAATTTCATTGGATGTGGATTGAAAATTGGCTTTTGTGTTCAACTTCAATCCTTAAGAAGTAATGTATCGGACGTGTTGCTTGGCATAACAGGACCTTTTGTGTATATAAAGTTGTATGTTTGTGTTATGTATGGAACATGCTATATTTCAGAGGTAACATGGCTAGCAAACGTTAACGACACGCATTCTGGCAGTCGTGCGCGTGCCCCCTCCGCCAGCCGCGGCGCGCACGCAGGATACACGCGCCACCGCGACCGCTACGTTCCCCAGTCAACACACGCTCGTTAAGCCCCTTACCTTTATGGACTTGACAAATACCTTATAAAGGTCATTCAGGTCAAGGAGGCCTGCTAAATATTAAACGCTGTTAATTTTATGTTAAGCATTCAATAAATATTTATGCGTAGAGCTAAAGTTGTAACGACGAGTAATTGAAACGGTTTAAATGATTTGAGTTAATTTCTTTTTGAAAATTGAAAACGGATGAACGATTACTTGTTACTTGATTAGAATTTAATGTGTTCACATTCTTTCTAAGTAAAATAAACATGACCACATCGATGATAAGGTAGGTAAAAAATAACTCAAACATAGTGTGTGTACTATTTGATAATGAAGACCTGTCCCATTCTTCGAAACGCGCTATTGTTTGCACTTAGGTAAAATAATAAGTTAGCCTTGCGGGCGCCGTTGTGAGGTGCGAGACGGAGTGCCGTGTGGGGTGTGGGCTTTCCTCCTACGAACTTATTACAGACCTCGTCCTTATCTTTCACTCATCAATAATTAAAACGAATTATTCAAATAAATGTACTTTGCAGTTTCCAGAGCCAATGACGGGATTTCTTTGCTAGAAATTACTATTACCTAAATTGCGATGCAGTTCGTGCAATCAATTTAATAGACTGAAGTAAAATGTTTCAGAATTGGAGTTAAAATACACGGTCAGGATTTGCTTTAATACCTAATAAATTCCTAAGAAAACATGCATTTAATCGGCTTAATTCCAAATAAGGTAATAACAAAAACAATTGAACGTAACAAAAAAAGCAAATGCAGATTACACGGAATAGGAAGAATTTAAAGCCGATATTTGTTAGCGGCTGTTTAAAATCATTCATTCCTCACGCTTCAATGGTTTCTATGGGATGGGAATGGGACCCCGGGGAGACGGTGCGTACTGTGCAGGTATAACCATCGCTACGCAATAAAAGGTTTTTTGTCATCAACTTGTCTTGACGCTCAAGTGCCACTTGCCAAATATGTTGACTGCACATGTTTTTATTTAAAATTTAAAGCCGTTACGCAAGAGTTCTATGGATTTTTTTTCCTGTATGGTGGTATTCATTCACCGATATCGCATGTTATCAATATAGGTGTGTTGTCGTCAAGATATTATTGTGAATGTAGAACACGATGTCAGATTCGTGTTTACTAATTGCAACGTTAATAACTTGATTGGCAATCTAGATTACAACTATTCCGTGGTTTTAAATAAATAAATATTCATCAGAAAACGCCTGCCATTTGTACTAAAATGAAGTGTAAAAGTATTGTTTTTTATTTTAAACGACGCCGCCGTTAACGAGAAACGCTATCGTAGTATAGTCAGCTCCCCCATCAAATACACCTTTGTCGACATTCTCTCTTTGTCTCTCATGGGATCCGTCGTATTTCCTTCTTCTTCACAACTGAACCCCATTTATGGGTGTACAGACAGCATAAACAATTTCTCGAGCGGCGCGCGTAAATTTGAGGTTATGTTAGTATTAATTCGACATTCGCTATAGACGAACGTGCGACAGTGCAGCGCGCGTACCGGCTTGTGATCGTGTGCATTTTCGTTACGTCACGATCGATATCTTGGTACAATCGAGTGCATTATTGCAGTGTCTGTGCAGACAGTGTATGTAAATTAATTTTCCAGTTTAGTAACCGCCATGGTATCGTTTTCAAAATTAACGTACCCACCGGACGTACACAATTTGGATAAATTCAGCTATACTTTTTAAGGTAAGTGTTATTTTTATTTGTTTGTTTCAAATAGTTTGTTGTTTAACTTGTGTTTACATATGTAATTGATAAAGTTTATTACTTCATTCAATTTCTTAAAATCCAAATTGAAACTGTGTTTCCGAGTTACCAATACAGCAATTTGATTTGTGGGTCATGTGGTATTTTATACTATAAATGTTTTCAATTATAACAGAAACCGTTGTTTTTAGTGTTTGATATATTTTAATTTAATCTTCTTTTGACTCAATTTTTTTAAAGTTTTTGTGGATGTCTGTACTAGGTACCTAGGTACCTACGTACTATTATTCAAGTAACATTATATCTAATGAAAACTACTATAATAGAACGTATTTTATGTATTTTCAATCAAATGTGAACAAATTCAGTTTCTTTGTTATTTCTAATTCAATATTGAATATGTTCAGTCACCTGGAAAAAGATAAATAAATGCTTGAAAAATATTTGCACAAAAAATAACGTATCGTTCGTTGCTTTTCTACGCTCCCTCATAGTTTGAACCCTCGCCCGCCACACTCCAGCAGTAAAAAATCGTATACAGCTTTCAAAGCCCTTATTGCGAGGAAATAAGATTTATTCTCTCTTGATTAGATGGTAATGTTAATTGTGCACCGTCAGCGCCGTGCATTCATCCCGCACCCTCTTTCATTACCTATACCGTATGCATGTTGCGGTTCTTATTGTGACTTGCATCAATCCATTAGAGCGATTAATCTCTAGGAGGTATTTAGATGATATTGTTGTGCAAATGATATAGAAGATTAAAGCCGTTAGTTTGGCAGCCTGCATTATACAACAGTTGGGGTCTATTGAGGATCATTATAGGTCACATGATCACTCCTGACCGTGTCTAATCAAGTTTGAACCATTTTAGTGATTAGATATTCTTTGAAATGAAAAAGGTATCTTCAAAACATACGTTTTTATTCAATAATGTTGAATGAACGACGATCTAAAAGAATCCAAAGACGAAATATGTAGTTGCAGAATAATCGAATACAAATAATACAATACTTACCTAGTATTGAAAACCGTTACAACGATTAGCCAACACGGATGTATTTCAAAATTTATTTAAAAATTAAAACGTTGCATCTTTATAACGGCCGTTTTTGAATCTGCATCACCTTAAATGGAAACCGGCATTATTATCGTGGAAACAAACAAGATTCACCAATTATAGCCAGCGAGTGTGGGCTAAAGGATTAGTAACAAATTTAAAAGCTGGCTACTTAATATATTGCTCTTTTAAGTCTTCAATTCAATGAAATCCACAGATTCTCTTCTGTACAGAGCATCGTATAGCAAAATCTGAACATAACGTGGGTGCAAAATCGGTATCAAGACAACAACGAAAAAGAAAGTGTGTCTCTTAACTAACGTCAATTGAAATCGATTGATATGCAGCTGAAACTCTACCAATTTGTTTTTATTATTTTTAGATATCAAGAAGATCATTTTGATAGCTACAAAATTACTTAGCATCAGACAACAGAGATCTTTTTGCATTAATTGGAATCCAAGCAATCAAATCATTGGATCGTTACTTCCATATTTCGAAAGTCCTTGATCTATACCGATCGCCGAGAGTGCAGTGTGCAACATTTGACGGGCTTTATTATTCTGATATGAATTTTAACGTTTCTAACCTTTCGAAGCATCTGTAGTCACGCGCATCTGTAAGTACTTGTAGGTACTTGTTATGAGACGTTCATTCAATAAACTAGTGATCAGTCCCTAACCGCAATAGCATCATAACTATTATTGTTTATGTCAGCTTTATTTACACAATGACTAAATAAGTCGGTTCCTCTGTGGTAATTGTTTGTTAAAATTATTTTTATTAAACAAACAATAAGTTGTAACTGCTTTTTGTAGGCTGATCCCAAACGGCTATGGCCAGTTCCGGCACAAAATAACCTTCAGTAAGGACTCTGTGCTCCTACGCATACAATTACGTGGTCCAGGAAAATGTAAACATAGTATCTAACTAGGCAGTTTCGTACAAAACATGCTGGGATCAATAGGTACCTACGTAATAAGGTTAAACACAAATATATACGTCATTTTTCATTCATCGAAAAACAATATATAAAAATTCAGAAAAGAAAACCTTCTTATTTATATTGGTCTTGTGTTTAAGAATCCGAGAATAATTTTTCATCATTTTTAACATTCGTAGTAATCCATTCGTTCCATAAAGTTTGTTGAATCACATCGAATTTTCCTATTACAATGCCATTAAAACCCGAATGAAAGAAAAATATCAGTGAAGTCAAAATTATAAACACTGGCCAAAATTGAAACGAGAGTTCCACCGATTAAATCAAGTATCGGCAATCCCCAAGGTTGCTAACTATTAAACATAGGTGAAAACACACACACACAAAATACACTACATGAAAAACGGCAATATTATTATTGTGTTCTCCTGTTTTCTAAGAAACAAAATACTATAAACATACTTTACGAAAACAAAATCAATATGTCCACGTAATATCCTGGAGGTACCTACTTACCCTTTACTACTAAGATATAAAAGTGCCTAATAAGCTTTTTTTTTTTTTTTTAAATACTGATATCCAGTGCTGTCGTTATCATGAAGTTTCAGGAGTTATTTATTTATATCTAGCTTATATATCACGTGTCTGATTGTAAGTTTATCGAAATTGCAACCAGAAATATTTATTACTAGAATTTCATGAACTGAGTCTTAGATAACTAATCCATTAATTTCTTGAGCATTATTAACGAACAAGCCGTAGGCCCGATGATACTTCCCATCGGTAAAAACTACGAATTTCCATACAAACTTTAATCTCCTATTTATTCCTTCAAATCAAATCAAATTAAAAATATTAATTTGCTAGAAAATGGTTCAATAGATATTACAGTCATTTTAGTTTCAGCATATCCTGCCATGATATGGCTTGCAAATACATTTTCATGTCAATTAAAATTATTACAATTACAGTCATTATGATTATTATTATTATATGATTATTACAAATTTACATCAGGTATAGGTTCCTTAAAGGGGTGAAAAGTGTATTTTCCTCTACAAGGGTTTAAAAAAAATACTTATGCTCACTTTTGTTAAATAAGGTGTGGCTTAAATCTTGGCAAAATTAAATGCTTCTAGAGCCAGCGGTTTACGCTGTGCGTTGTGTCAGTGATTGAATTTAAGATTTTTATTAAATAGATTGCGTTTTCCCTATAACTAAAACTCATACGAGATGATTGGACAAGTGTATATAAGATGGTAATGTACCTACAGTATGGTAGGTAGGTACAGTCCAGTATGATAAACACATCGCCGTATATTCCGGGTCTCCCACGCCGATAATCTAGACAATGACGTCTTTGATTAACGAAGCTACATGTAAGTAGGGCTCTCATGGACCAATTACAGCTTGAAGAGATAACAATTGTAGATATGGAAATAGTAATTATATCTTCATTAAGACTTTACTGGCAACTCGTGACGAAAGAACGTTATCTAGGTACACTTGTTCATACAGTTTGTTAAATATACAACGCCTAATGAATAAGTACATGACATTCTATACGTCTATGTTAATGAATAATAAAATCCATTTGGAGATTAAAAATAGGTACTACCTTCATAGATTGTTTGTGGGAATATCATGTAGCGAATGGTAACTATACACCATGACATCTTCTACTCATGTTACTCTGTCATTTTTTAAAGAGTCGTCAAAGAAATGTCTAGACAACGAAAATCTTATTAAAAGTTATCTCAAATGAACATTGCTCGTCACAGCGTAACACAATTGATTAATTTTAATAAGAAAAAAAATCCACTAGCTTTCTAAAAAAAAATAAACTTACGACAATCTTATCAAGGTTTAGTTCTGGTTACCTATTAACTTAAAACAATTCGTGTTTCCATTTGAAAAAATCCGCGATAAGACACATTTAATATAAAAATCTACAGTTTACAAACTCGAAATCAGGCGGCAACAAATAATGTTCTCATAAAAATATCTTTCTGACTTAAAACAGCAGTGTTTCAAAACATAACACATACGAGTTCACCTGTTTATATAAATTTACTTTTACTGCGCTTTTACTCTTGCGAAACCCTGTACGATGTCCTACATACGACATCGTTACTGGCGGCGAAAATTGCGGCCGTCAGTCATCCATCAATTGAAACTTGAAACGAACTGACATACTATATGAGCACAGCACAGTACCTACGTATTTATAAAAACAGTTTCACATGTCCAATAAAAACATATTGATGTTTGCTTTTCCAGTCATGTTTATCTGGAGAAGCGGAAAGTGTATGTATGCTGGAAAATAGAAATCAAAGTTAATTTTACATAACAAAGTAAACTTTTGGTTTTAGGAAAACTATGGTATTTCAGGAAAATCCTGCAGACATCGCATAAATGTTATTATTTCGTGTGTATATTATTAAAGAACCAATACATTAAAAAAATTGTAAATTCTATGACTAAACACCTGATTCAAATTTTATTATAATAAAACGAATCATGGCCCATACCATGGTTAGTATTCGGCTCTCCATTTTAGATTTAGCTTATTTGTTATTTTAATGACGCGGTTTCCATTCAATGAGTGTGTCATATTAGGAAGTTCATACATTTCAGCTCATGTCCATTGTCATGTAGAATACTGTGAATACATTAAATATGTGACAAACACACAAAAAAGATAGAAAGGCACACTTTTTCACTTACATTTTTTTTCTTTTCTATGAATGAAGAAAATTACTTATTTAGGACATGCCCTACACATAGTACACATACCTTCTTGTGTAAGTATAATTGAGTAAACTGATACAGAAGGCTTATTGTCGTTTATATATTTTTCATTTGATACCTAATCAATCACCTTGGAAGTCAAAGAGTCATTGACCACACAAATTTAAAACATTATTTTTTCTAAGTAAAATTGTTGGAATAACTTCAAAGTATTAGGTATTGCATTAACGCATACTAACTTGATGTCATCAGTCAAAAGGATTTTTTGAATAATTTCACACGCTCTTTTATTTAATTTTTCTTTCTACTTTGCACTCCACAAATGACTTCAGAATAGATATAAAGTATACAAATCTTTATGAATACTTCGCATACGGCATACCTATTCCACAAACAATGAATATTCACGATATTATAATTAGAACCGGTTACGGTAAGTGTTTAATTTGTGTACATTTGTTCCGATTCTATTGTGCGGAACATGATTTGAAGTCTTACTTGTACAACAATGTAATCAGAGCAACCGATTTCTCTTGAGAAAAAAATATAATAGTAAATAATGATGAACATCATAATAGAAAGAGCGAGAAGCAATTTCCCAGATTCATTCGATGAGCTGAGATGTAGAGCGCGGGTAGATTCTTAATTCCCTTGCAAACAATGTTACTGCGAACAACAGATCCACCGTATTGCACTACCGTAGCCGGCCTACTTGTTCATACAAATTACAAATAACGCTATAAACTGCTTGAAAAGGCTATTCTTTTGAAACATCGCAGTGATCACTAGCGTCGCGTCGTTTTGTCTTATTGTTTTTCTGTTAGTTGCGTTTATGACATCATTTTCATACCTACGTTTATTTTGAGAGGTTATCTCGTTAATTTTGTGGTAAACCATATATTTCCAGTAAAAATAATATTTTCTAATACCCATTTATGAGGAAAATACTGAGTATTATAATTTAACATTTCTAGTTTTTACCAAACATATGGTAGAAAAACGTGTAAGAACGTAGAGGGTTTTATACCTATTGTATCGGTAAAGAGTGCAAAATTAAAGCAAATCGCATCAACAACTTTAATTTTTTTGTCTAAGTCTGAATCGAAATAATCGAAAGTTTTTAGCACTATAAGTAGGCACTAACTATTATTAGTTAACTATCTCTTTGGACGCAGGCAATATCCTAACTAACATTATAAATGCGTAAGTAAGTTTGTTTGTTTGTTAGGGTGTCACGCTAAAACGGTTGAACGGATTCGAATGAAATTTGGCACGTTGGTAGACCATAACCTGGAAAAGGACATAGGATACTTTTTATCCCGATATTCTTACGGAATCGAGACCTATGCGGGTGAAGCCGCGGGGCGCAGCTACTTATTACATAAAGGGGTAGGTATATCCATAGCTTTCATTATATCCACCATGAAATGATTAGTAATAGGTACCATGTCAATACACCTACAAGCAATAATGAAACGAATTAAATCTCGTTTATAATTGTTCATGTATGTATTCATATGGTTTAAAACACTTTTTTCATCCTGGTCCGCAGAAGAAGTCGCGTGCAACACCTAGTAATTTATAAAATTATCGTTGATTCACACCTTTTAAGTATGGGTTTGATAAGTATTATTATTACAACATGGTTCTTCATACGATGAACTGATTATATGAAAGGGGCGACGCTGATGTAGGTAACGAACAAAACGCGGGTCACATTCCTTAGGGCCTATTGTGCCACTATCGCTCTCGTAGTTACGCATAAATCTTAGTTTGGTTAATAAGTGTGGGCGCAACCACCAAACAGTTACGTTATATTAGCCATAAATTCCAACAACAATATTGTACGGCCGAGTGAGCTGTCTCTGCCAATAAGTTGATAATCTAGGTCTAGAACAAATTACAGAACTATAACTCATAATAAAAGTATAACTATATCAGGTTTGCGTTATGTTCTTAACCTTCCTGGTCAACCGCGATACTAATCTATTACATTTTAAATAACAATAGCATAACGAGAATATGATAACCACAATTTTCAGGCATTCTGGGCAAATAAAAAATATTGAATGTAAATGATTTTGAACCTGTAGTTTCATCGCAATCTTAACTTTTTAATTGATTAGCGAGCTGTCTAGCTTGAAGCGATCTCCTGATAACGGATAGAGACTGTCATTTTGCCGGTTCACACATAGCATTGAGGCGGTCGAGAACACTTAAACTCCCGTGGAATGAACAACTAATGGATTCAGGCTTTAATGGCGGTCCACTTGAGAGTTCAAAGAAGGGCCGCAAGGGAACAATTGAGGCGCCCCGTCCCCGGTCTCACCCATCTGCTGATGCTACGAATTCTGCTTTTGATTTTGTCACGTACTCATTTGGGAACAAGGGCTCATTTTGATTATGTGTTTTTATTCCAGAAGCTGAATGGTTTTAAAGTTGCAATGTTTGTTGGCAATGTGTTATAAAGTTGCATGGAATTACTATCCAAAGTGGATATAGATACTAGATACAAATTCTAACTCCCTTGTGCCAAGGATTGTGCTGATGCTAAACAATCGTATTTTATTAAAATACGAGTACTACTATTGTACTCGTATTATAGTAAAGGATGACTACATTAACCACGTTGTTTGCTGTTTTGCAACCTATTTGTTGTTACTATTAGAAGGTGACTAAGTTCTGTTTGTGTAATATGTTTAGAACGATTATAACTCCGTGTAAAAAATTACATCACGCCGTCAACTAATAGCGCACAAACAATACAGGAAAGCTTAGATTTAATAGATCTATTGTCGTCGAACGAGACCGTGGCTGGTTTTATAATAAAAAGTATCCCAAACACCTCGTTACAAAAGCGTGGGAGTAACCTGTTACGATTTCAAAGCGATTCCATTGATGTCTCTTTAACCATGTCAGACATATTGAGGCGCCATCGCCAGTGCCATTATTATCGCTTCAAACAAGCTGATTAACAAGAATATTTTTTATTAATAAGGGGAAATATAAATGCTGCCGCTTCCGTAACTGGCAATGACAGTAGAGCGAGTCACCGGAAGATCAGTGACCAGCGACACGGCGCAAGCGCTGCCAAATTCGGCTCACAACGGTACTGCGCCGGCAAAATTAACGCCAATTTCCTCCACTGTACCTAACTAGACAAACTAGTCGGCTGAATGTTTTTGTTTTGTACAACAAAACTGTACTTTACTGTACTGTACGAGTACAACGCTTTTAGTTCAGTATTGATAGTCACCATTTTTTTTTTTTTTTTTGGGTGGGAAATCATCAAATGACTCCTCCCGCTCTGGGCGGAGCGAGAGGGAGTGTCAGACCTTTACTGACTAAAACCCACCCGTGTTCCTTCCGTTGCCTGTGTGCCGGGGCCGCGATATCCCTTTCGGACCAGTATTGATAGTCACCATCAAAGTAGGTACCATTACTAGCAAATTATGTCCGGATCTGTTTGTACACAGATTCGTGTGACACATACAACAAGTTGTATTTAAAACGAATTAGCCTTGTATTACGGAGAACATAATGAATCATTATCTTAATTAAATAAATATTTAAGTACGTCAGTCTCGAATTTGAGATAAGCGCAGTTTAATTAATTCATTATTACTGTAAAGAGCTTGTATTAGTCATTGAAATATAATACAATAATATGTTTTGTATTGTAATTCGAGATATCTTAAACTCATGAATGGAACAACAGTTACGTACGCCATTGTTCATTTGATATTCTGAATTAGACTCCATTTCAAAGAGCTGGTCAAACTCAATATAAATACCGTCCCCTTGTTTTTTGTCCGACCGCAGAGCCCTTTATCGGTCGTAAACTTCTCCCTTGGGAGCAGCATCCCGGAATTTAATTACTTACGGTGTCTACAAGTCTACACATCCCCTGAGATTAATATTATCGTGCTCTCCACAAACGTTCCCTTAAGTATCATATAAGTATAATATAAGGATATATATATATATAAATATCCTTATATTATTATGTACTTTAACTTGATAGTAACTTAGCTCTACCACAGTGTAATAAAGTAACAGTACTATGTCTCTGCAGTGAACTTGAAATAATTACCTACGGCCGCTTGGTAGATAAACCTTCCGCGTCCGTGCGTAACTGCCGCGCATTCGATACCTACAACAGTAGGTATCGAGTGCATACTGATATACACTGAGACTTCAAAGCGCGTCATTTCCGCCGTTTCCTATGAAGACATAATACTGTTACTTGTTTATACTGTGTCTCTACCATTCTTGTTTAGTGCTCAGACTGAGGATAAAATGGGTTTCTAAAATTTGCACGTTTCCTCTAAAGTAAATATTCCTGTTACATGACTGTGGGACAATATTGGCCTAGTTGAGCTTGCATGTTCAGAAATAGAGACCTGTCTGTAAGGGTTTATTGACATTGTTATACTAGAGGAACTCCGTGTTCTGATATATCGACAAGGAATTCCTTTACTACGTTCCTTCAATACCAGAGTCGGTGTAACAAGAACAGTCGGTACACTAACTATTTTACTGCACAGTGCACACTCTGGACACAAATCATAACTAGTCGTTTTACAACGTAGCGCACGCAAGCTCTGTTCAGCCAGGCATCAAATAAGCGGTTATAAATTATAATTACCTCATGGCCATAAAAAATAAAACGATAGAAGGCATAAAGTGCATCAAGTGCGCCTCAACTGTTTAGTATGAGTGGTGGGTGAGTCTGGCGGAGCGGATATCCGCAAGAGGTACCGCTCCGCAGCTCCTACTTAAGTCAGACGAAACGTTGTTTGGGTTTGATTCTAATTACAATAACATCTGTCTAAGATAGTAAACGACTTAATGTGAGTCTATAATTAAGATATAGAAGGTACCTATGAGTATTGCGTGTATTATTAGAACTAAAACTTAATAAGCAGTTCACGTGTTTCACACGCCAATCCTATAAGACAAAAACATGCTTGATCATCAATTGTGTAAATTGTTCAACGCCTAGATGAATGTACGAAATATATTATTGTAGAGGAGAGAAAATCGTGACATGGCCCTTGGTTTCGGCGCAGCCTAGTCGCGGTTAACGCATATTTTACTAACTATGTAGGTCACGACTAGACATAATTGTTGAAGTTATGCGACAGGGCTCCGGTGACCGGACGTCGTTGTTTGCCGACCTAAACCCACGCCGTGTGGGAGGCCCCGTGGTCAATGTGTATGCCTCTATAATCCTCAAACGCTACCAGTTTTAAAACACATTTAAAGTTTTAATTCATACGGGCACATGCCTGTTAAGCTGAAATCCCTCTTAAGATGTATGTAGGCATAGAGTCACATCTAATTATATCAAGCTTCTAATAAGCACAAGTGGTTACTTACTATATTTAGCTCTGCGTGATGGCTCAAGTTTATTAAGTCCAACTACAGTAATCACGACTATGAGTACCCATCAACCTACTTTGTCCACGACTCCGCAATGGAATCTTATTGGGCTTCGCCTTGTACAATTTGTCCTAATAAAATACTTTACACTTACCGTTTAGTAATGAAACTTTAATGAGCATTGAGAAAGGAAATCGATGGAAATTAACCAAACAATTTATAGTCCGTAGAGTTCACACCATTTTAAATTCAAAACATTAAAATACCATTTAACGTAAATGAAAAGATGTAGCTGAAAAGCAAAAAAAAATTGTTTAAACCTATTTTAAAGTATGTATGTATACTCGTATATCTATTGTTGCAGATTTATTAAACAATTTCCTGCATCGTTTTTTCAGGGGTTAGATGACAATGGGCGCCCCTGCGTGGGGTTCCCGCGGTGGCGGCGGCGACCGTCCCCGGCTGCTGCGCATGACGCCGCTGCGCCACAGCTTCGCTGCGCCCGCGTCGCCGCCCGCGCCGCCCCCGCGCGCACACGACTACGCCTCCGACGCCGACACCAACAAGAAAGGTAACTTCCTTATGTGTCATAACACCATATATGTCGTTACTGTCATTTACATAAGCCATTCGCTCGGTTTATTTAGAACATTAACTGGACGATGTTAGATTTGACTTCCAACTACTTACATCCTCAAGAATAGAGCTTGTGTATTCTATATTACTTTTATGAATAGCGAAGGTGTCCAAAAAAGTCTGTTACACACAGTGCTCACACAGAATAAACACTATTCAATCCACATTTATCAGTTAAAAGAAGTTTCTAACGAATGTACTATTGACTTTTCAGAAGAAGGATGGAACGCTAACTTGTCACAAAGATGGCGAAAACTTCGTCGCCGGTGTTCACGATTACGGCCTGGCTCTGGGACCCGAGAGCCTAGTCCAGTGCGGTGCTCACCTTCTCCACCAAGGCCGCCACCGCATTGCTCACCTGCACCGCCTTCCAAGTTATCATTCCGACATCGTGGGAAAGTTTACACTACAGCTTCACTTCGTGTTACAAGTGGTGCTCCTGATTTGCTTCGTGCTTTAGGAAAGCTTGGCGGTGGACTTAGGCGGCGAGCACTATCCGCACACGACGTCCTGGCACCACCACCACAACAGCCATCCACTTTCTACGTTCCTAGTCCTACAGCGACACGGCATCCACCGTCACCGTCACCACCACGCCAGTCGGCGCAGTCAGTACGCAGGCGATGTAGTTCACCAAACGTTTACAGAGCAGCTAAGGAAGCTGCAGCACAAAGAGATCGCACACCTCTCATAAGTCAAGAAGACGAAACTCGAGATGTGGTTGACTATACTTATGTGCCAGAAAGAAGGAAGAATAGTTCCGAGGGTAGAAGTCGTCGACCCTACAGTGAAAATGTGGAATTAGATGTCCCGTACAGAAATGGATACAATCGGCTTCCGTGTGAAGCTTCCCAGAGGTTATGGGAAGAGCCCTATAGATTACCACGGGTACAATCACGGCAGGAGCCGATGCACCAGCTGAGGAATGGTGTGGCTGAGTTACGTGTGAGTGCAACTCCCAGATCTGCGCGGCCTCCTCCCGCGCCGCCTGCGTCTACACAGACGGGAAAGCGACCGCCAGCTCCTGAACCTCGAGATACACACACTTTTGAGGTATGAACTACATTATAGATGACATTAATTATCGTGAACCAAATTCTTAATATCCTTGTAATTTGTAAGTGTCATGTTGTCAAGGTGGCCTTTAATAATATTGCAGGTGCGGTTTACAAAGTCAGCCGGCGGGAAAGGTCTCGGGTTCAGCATCGTGGGTGGGCGGGACTCGCCGCGCGGAGACATGGGCATTTTTGTCAAAACCATTTTCAATAATGGCCAGGCAGCTGAATCTGCTCTCAGAGAAGGTACGTTTTATATTTACAACTATATTAATATTTACTTGACACAGATTTCAACGCTTGCTATTGTTTACCATTGGTTATCAGACGCATCATGACCCTATTTGTGATTTATGGGCCGTCGATTGCAATCAATCAATTTAATGTAAAACAAAAAGGTGCGTTAGCCTGAGTTACGTTGATGGTTTGTTTCTGACTATGTTTTTAAGAATAAGCTTCTAAAGATAGAATCGTTACTTAAATGTTACGTTCATTAATAAACTCATCAAGTTCCCACTTAAAAACAAAAATTGGTTCGTCAAAACAAGTCGTGACCTTTTTTATATGCCAACCATCCATCATTATTATATTTCATAGAAAGGTGCAGAAAATTCCTCGGCGACTGTTGCACGACAGCTGCATGTTATATTACCTAACTGTTACTTACACCTGCTGTGTGTACGCATAAAATATCAATTTAAGGTTATGTTCAGTTGAGCAAACAGCCCTGCTAATTAGCACTGGCACGTGGCAATTAGATCGCCCTTGTAGAATGCGAAGGTACTACCTTCAAATAAAAAAAAACACAAATTACGATGCAAGTGTTAAACGTTCGATTTCCTAGTTATTATGAGCATTCTAAGAGGCTGTAAGTTTTCACATTTAATAGGCTATATTTCCAAATAATTCGACATATATACTACTCGTCTATAAATATAGAGCATGTATAGTCCATTGGTGACGATGTAGTCCAATGTGAAAATGTGCAATTTTTATGAATTCTAGTTGGAAAATTGGAATCTATAAATAAAGTATGTGTTGGAAACTTAGGTACTAGCTAAAACAGTCATTCACATTAAGTACAATTTTAATACTCATGTCGTAAAGAAAGAGGACAAACGTGTTTTTAATGTGTCTCGAGTGTTCATTTACACTTAAAAACATCAAAAACACGTTTTTCTTCAAACAGAAAATACAGATAACATGTTTATTTTATTTCCTGTTTTTTTAAAGGATATTTGGCTTTCTAAAGCATCCTTTCATCTTTTCGTTTAAATAATAGCACTCAAATAGGTTGAGCTGAGATCTAGGATAGGGCCATGGAAAGTCATCTGTCTATCCACAATTTTTAAACCATGTTTTCACAAAATCAAAATCATTTATTTACTGGAAGGTTTTTCAAAACTAAAGTCTTTAGTAAGACAGTAAACGAAGAATTTAGTAGTACATACAATGCCACCCATGGGCAGTATCGAAAATTAACTTTAAAAGGGGGGTCTGTCTTTAATATTTTTCATGTTATTCAATTTTAATTTATTAAGTAGCGTTTGTGACCATGCTTTACATTTTTTGCCATATCTCCGATGTTATTGGCTCGATTTGGATTCTGTTTATCATTTCTAAAAGCTTAAGGGGCCGGCGAACATAGCTCGCAACTGCAAATCGAGATGTTTTCAAAATTCGTTTGGAATATTGCTATCTCTGTTTGACAAGGCGAGGTCAGACACGCGTGTGTGGGTGAGCGGATAGATACTGGTCGACTACGCACACATTGACAATATTATTTCTTGACGCGATAGCACTACTAGCTATCGAAAATTTATGATAAATTGGATATGTTCCGTATTACCAAAAATGATGAATTAAAACTAAATGTTTTTCCTTTTTTCTTTTCGATAATTTGTAACTTGATAATATAAGCTATGCTGCTGCGGAAACAATATTACAAATATTGTTGTTTATAATACAGAAAAAACAATATGAAAGCGTGTAATTTACGCTGTAAAAATGTATGAAATTCAATTCGCTTTAATTTCATTTCAGGTAAGTTTTTTGGAAAAAAAAGACGTACAAGACTAGATAAATACTGTTTCAATCCGAATATCAACATAATATGGTGGAAATATGCTCAAATTGCAAATGATTTTCGTATTACGTTTGTATGGACAATTCATCCGTCGCCGCATTCTTAACTCATAAGCTTTTAGAAATAATAAACAGAATCTATTTTAAACAGGGTTAATTTTCAATAACGTGGCGGCACATGCCCATGGCCGGCATTGTGTATGAATATCTCGAGTAATTTTGGTTAAAACAAAAACGGACTAAATGCAATTCGTCATGTAACCCCATAATTTTCCATACTTTGTAAACGCTATTAAAAATAATTGACCGAATATGAATGAATACGGTTTAATACTGATGATTGTCTGGCATAAATATCTTGATTCATCATTTATGGAGTCCGCGCTCAGATAAGGACTCTGGAATTGGGGTAATGGCTTAGACATAATTAAAGCGTTTTCTGCACATAAAAAAGGTGTAGGAATGGCCATTATCATCCTTATCAGGAAAGGTATTGCAGACTGTGATTTATTAAGTAACGGATGTATTTCTTAAGATCAAACTGTTGCTTCTGTATGGTGACTCTTTGGGACTTTAGCACTAACTTCGGACTATCTAAAACATGCAGTTTGAAAGTACTTATTTATTTATTAATTTGCGTTGGTTTAGTGATCACAAGCACTACGGCTGAGCATGAGGTCTTATGTTCGATTATCAGGTTAGGCAAAGTGTTATTGGATTTTTCCACCTGGAATTTCTCAGTAGCAGCCCGGTGTCTGGATTTGTGCCCGGTTGATGGCAATAGGCTTGCCCTGTATTAATGGGACTTTAACATAACTGGCGAACATGAGTGTGCTATTAATAGGTTATTTTGGCCTTTTTTCAATAGTAGGTTTTTAATTTTGACTGTGTTTAATCTCCAGGTGACGAGATCCTGTCAGTAAACGGTCGCTGCACGGCTGGTCTGACCCACGGGGAGGCGATCCGTCTGTTCAAGGACGTGCGCGCCGGGCCCGTGCTGTTGAGGGTGACGCGCCGCCCGCCGCGCTGACTGCGCTGCGCCTGCTGCGACCTCGTGCATGACCAGCAGGCGCTTGCTTACACACCTGACATCTACTCCACCATGTAGCTGCGACCACTAATCATATGGTGGTTGACCGTATGAATTGTATAAAGGAATGCATAACGTATTCTGAAGGTCTCCTCTATTAGTAGTTACCTACTTGGTACACGGTGTTTAAAGGCGTTGGCAAATCTGCTTCACCGTGTAGCTACTACCACTAATCGTGTAGAGGTTGGACTGTTTGTAAGGAGTTGTTAATGCTCCGAAGGTCTCTTCTCTTTGTGGCTACTTGGTACACGCAGATAACAATAGGGTTTGGTAAACATCTTTAAGAACACTGAACACCTATAGGAAGACGGAATGATGTAATGTGTCTCGTAAAGTGTAAAGGGCGGTAATACACTAACAATTGCCATTTTGTATCTAAAGGCGCTGCTAAGGGCAAAAATCTACTCCACCATATAGCTGCCACCACTAATCGTATGGTGGTTTGTCCGCAAGGATTGTATTAAGGAATGTATATCGTGTCCAGAATATCTCTTCTATTCGGTGCTACCTACTTGGTACACGATGAGTGTAATTGGGATTGGTGAGGACCGTTTTATACGAACAATTGCCAGCTCGGGTTTAATGACTTCGCCAAATCTACTCCACCATGTATCTGCTACCACTAATTGTGTGGAGCCTTGACTGTAATGTTGTAAGGAGATTTAAATGTAATACGTGCTCTCTTTCCACTATTAGTAGCTAGACGATGAACATACCTACTAGACTTCGGTTAAGGACCACTTACAATAATGCCAGCTCGTATTTAAAGGCACTGCCAAGGGTACTCATCTAGTAGTAGGGTAGTTCACCATGAAGCTGTTAATGGTAAGGAAGTCTGTAAGAATAGTAGGGGAACATGGGGCTCAATGGATCATTATTTTTTCTAAACCTGTTTTGTGTTAAATTTCTGCTTTATTGACCGAGGTTGTTAATCCAATATATAAAAGCATGTCTAATCTTTAACATAATTTGTTCAAATACCTCTTTTACAGTTTGGTTTACTTTATAAGATTGTTTTTTTTCATACAGCGTATTGATCCATTGTGACCCATGAATGGGTCACATTGAATCAGGGTTTGAGTTACAGTGGATCGAATGGGGTACTATGAATCATAAGCGTTTATAAATCAATAACATTTATTTATTATTACTTATATTAATTAAAATCTATTTTTTTTACAAATAAAATATAATTATCAGTCATTGCTTTAATCAGTCTTAGTTGCAAAATCACAATATACTTGATGAGATTAATAGTACAGAAAATTATAAGAGAAAACAAAATCGGCAGCTTCTACTACTTTACAAAATAAAATACGCCTTCTTGAACATGAGTAAAACTCCTAATAAATTTTGAGTAACAACATAAACAATAGAGCAAATGAAAATAACAAAAAATGCACTTACTTCTTGCAAAAACTAAAAAGGAAAAAGTAATGTTATAAAATCAAACTGTCTTGAGCTATCAATGTTTTGAGGGGTTTGACGCAGAATGTGCACTTCGCAAAATGTGCACTTCGCATAATGTGCACTCCGCAAAATGTGCAAATCTCAAAATGAGTGTGAATTTTATCACACTCATTTTGTCAAAATAAAAACCGTTTGCTTACAATTTTTTTTAAATTATTTTGCACGATTTTTATTTTAACCCCTTGTGATAAAATTCACACTCATTTTGAGAAGTGCACATTTTGCGGAGTGCACATTATGCGAAGTGCACATTTTGCGTCAAGTGCACATTTTGCGAAGTGCACCGTTTTGAGCATAGTAAATGAGGTATTTATTAAAAACTTAACGTAAATCAATATTTGAAAAATCAACATCGAAATAATATAAACCTTGAGCTCTGTTCGTGCTTCCTGTAAATCCCGGTCTAGGTCCACTATCATGTTTAAAGCGTTGCGCATTTGTTCTTCTGTATGAAGACCAATCTGTGTCTTCCTTTGTCTATCACGTGGCATGTTTACCTGTAAACAAGTAGGTATACTTTGAAACTTGAAACTTTTTGGGGAACAGTGGATCACGATCCAACGAACCCCATTACCACATGATTCACTGTAACCCATTTACTAATAACAGAAATAATATTTTTAACAAATAAAAAATCGTTTATATCACACAATATATTACAGTTTTATACAATTAGACACGCATACTGAAGGAAAATATGCAAAGACTTTAAAATATCTAAATATCTTTGAACTAAAGTAATTTCAAACATTACGTAAATTATTTTTTCGTACTTACCTACTGACCTATGCGCTGTCGCGCGTCCTCCCGTTGTGATGCAGTGACGGCGACTAGTCGGGTGGCGCGGGGTAGGGGATAGCGTTAGCGAAGCCAACGCGTGTATGTGTGAGTACAATAGGTACAGAGTTTTAACAAATGATTCACTGTTCCCCGTGATCCACTGATGCACATGTTCCCCTAAGCATTTGCAGATGATTTACGTGTTACAAAGTTCTTCTCTTTACGTAGCCACCTTTTACAGTCATGATGCATCAGTCATGTTGAAGAATCATGATGAATAGTGTATGGTTCATTTTAAAATTAACCGCGCATTTGACAAGAACCACATGCATCTAATATTGTATGTATTCATGTAACCAGGTGAGTAACAAAGGAGACGCCAGAAATAACTTACCGTGAGTACCGTGGTAGACGATTTCCTTGCTGTAGGCAGCACCTCTCTCATTACGCATTACGTGGTTCGGACGGGGTATCAATTAGGTATATACCTACTTTCTCCTTTAGTAAAACGAGAGCTCAGAATTTTAAAACGATGGTCGATCAGACATGACTTTAGGGCGTATCTCTCGGCAGAAACAATTGAAAATCAGACAAGTAAGCGAATTTACGGAGCACGTAGAAAGAAAAAATATTGCCACATTCCAAAAGAGAGCATATGCCACGAAATTCAGTAGAAGACGGCACATCTATGAATCACGGACTTATAAATAACCAATCTAAGTAACAATATGAAAGTAAAAAATAAACTGCCTTCATAAACCAATCTGCCAAAACTGATGAGTAGAGTTGAAATAAAACTTCTCGATTTTCCGATTAAGCCTGCCGTGGCATATCTTCACTAATATAATATAGTTTTCATACAAGCTAACTAAAGGGTATGTATAATAAAAGTGAATGGAAAGATAAATAAAATATGTGATTCGAATTGATATTGCTTAGACAAAAGTCATAAAATGTATTTTGTAAAATATTTTTGGAGTGTATATTGAAAATGTGTATTTTGGCAACTTGTATTTAACGTTATGTCCAAACAAGTATTTTTATACATTAATAAACTTAGTATTACATTAATAAACTTTATCAAAAAGTATTGTGACATTGCATTTATGAATTACTGAAAATGTAAATCCGAATATAATTAGAATACCCTGCTAATATTTTTTTTTTTTAATGATAATAAAGTAGGTAACTCTGTGAATGGCTTTGTCGAACAATTTATATGCAATTGGTGTAACCGGTCAAATATTTGGTATTAATTTGCATATAGATTTGTAAGTATGTAGATTAAGACTAACCAAACGAAGGCAAACGAAAAGTATTAGATACACACAGTTTGATACAATTTGATAAAAATTGTCTGTGATATTGATATTCAAAGCTGAGTGCAACATGTAGTGTTTTGTAATTATCGTAATTATAAGGCAACTAACTTATTTTTATATCCTAAAACGTATTTAACATCTACTTAGTATTGTAAAGTATAGTACATGAAGTAATAATACATTTATTTTTTTACGTAAAATATTTTATAAGTATAGAAATAGGTCTACGTCGTGGATTTTATTCGAATTAATATTATTGCATGAATGCAGGTGTATTTTGAGAGCTTGCAATACCGCGATTTTAAAACAGAAACCATTATTATGTCTTTGAAGAGCATTTGATGCATTAACGCACAAATATACGTCCTTAACTCTCGTGTTATATTCCTGTTCTTTGTTTGTTTGCTTAGTCTTACCTTCCTCTTTAATAACTATTTCCAGTGCAGTAATATTTAACTATACCTAAAGTAAATATTGACATAAATCACTTTTAGTTCATCTGTATATCCACGGTGTATCTATCTTAATTAATCTATATGTACTCTTCAATATCAATACATAGTATACAACAGAGTCGCTTTTCGTGTCTGTCTGTGTGACATCGTTCTTCTTCTTAACTACGCAGCTGATTTTGATGCGGTTTTCAAACGTATTTCTACATTTATATTACATTATTAAACTTTATCAAAAAGTATTGTTGCATTGCATTTATGAATTACTGAAATTAATGTAAATCCGAGTATAACTAGAATTCCATTCAAAACATTTTTTTGTTTAGATTATGAGAAAGTAGGTAACTCTGTGAATGGTTTTGTTGATCAATTTATATGCAATTGGTGTAACCGGTCAAATATTTGGTATTATTTTCACACCATCATTTAGAGAATTTATTCCAGAAAGTTTATGTGTATAAAACATTAATATTTAGATATAGCACAGACATCTCGTGTTGCCATGTCGCCACATCAGTACATTGCACCCGTGCAAAGCAGGGGCTTGTTGGCTAGTTGACTATAAAGTATGATATTAAAATTATGTGATCTATACAACTAAGAATACAACAAGGAAAGTAAAATTAAAATAATTATAAAAACAAAAATTTACAACTATAGTCCGATAGCTATTTTTTACAAGACTGTAACATATTGTATGACAACATTTAAATACGTGTATAATATTAATGTATCTATTAAAAATATAATTGTGTATATTTCATTAAATAATTATTGTAGCTTTACATTAAGATAAGCATATTCGACCAATGAACAAGAAAACATAACACTGATAGATATGGTGGTTAACTGAGTATTTTTGCATTTTAATATAGCATTTTATTGTAGATACCTACGCAACAATATAAATATTTAAAAAGGATACATTGTTTTATTTTTATTAGCTACTTAATGGATGGCTACGGCGTAGACCCCCGTAGACCTTTCGTAGACCCTCGTAGATCGAATACCTGCTTTAAAAAAATATATGGATCGGCAATATTTGAGGCGTCGTAACATTCATTCTGAAACCCTTTACCTTCTAAAGTGGATCAAGCCTGTCTTGAAAACATATTGAAATCACTTGAGACTGTAATAGTGGCGTTTCAAATACATGAATGTAGTAAGTACCTACGCTTTTCTTAGAAATAAAATTGAACTAGCTTCTGCCTGCGGCTTCATCCGCGTCTAATTTCGGCCCCCGATCCACCACGTCGCATCGCATCGCCCGCCCGAGCTATTACTTCGTTTTCGTTTAGCGTTCTTTCTGACCTTTTTATTTTTACTCGGCTCCTAAGGGACGTAGCGTGATGTTAAATAGCCTATAACCTTCCTAAAGAATTGGGCTATCATATGTTTGTAAAAGATTTTTTCTCATCGGACAGATAGTTCCAGTGATTAGTGCGTTCAAACTAACAAACTCTTCAGCTTTGTTATATTATAAGGAAATGAAATGAAATGAAATTATTTATTCTGTAAATAGGTTATAGGAATCACTTATACACGTCATATTTAAAAAAAAATATTGCTGGTTGAATTCGGCGTGGGTTGCAGGGAATTTGTAAAAATCTAGCACCTACGGCTCCTATGTACTCTGTTACTCGTTTTTTATATTGTAACGTGTTTTTGTGAACTGAATAAAGGTTTTTTACTTTTACTTAACTTTGTATGATCTTCAGCTTTGATGTTTGATTAAATATTTACCTTCATGACGATCAACATGAAGATTCGTGTCATACATTTTTACAACCACCGCAATGTCCACAGCTGAACATTAGTAACCTACCAACTGCTGCACTGATCGATCATGACGAATATTTCTATAGTTATTCACACAGGTTATTCATCATGCTTGAGGGCTATTATCACAGTTTGTTTGTTTTAAAAAGACTAGAGGTCGCTATATGTCTTCCTCTATAGCTCTATATGTACTTTCTACCCCGCTGTTGACGATATTCGATTCGTTCAAGATTGGGTTAGTAGATGTCGCCTATTTTTGGATCTGTTATCCTGTTGTTCGGCCGTGGACGTTTCAAGAAGTTCCCTCTTAATAATGAAAAGAAACGCGGTCGATTTTTAACGCACATTATCTTAATAAAAGACCAGATTCCAATAAAAACATTTTACAAAAAAAAAACAACCGACTTCCGAAAAAAAACACTACTAAGTGAAAAATAACTTTAATTTCGGAAGTCGGTGGCAAAAATGAAAATTTTAAACCAAAGATACCGACTTCCGAAATTAAAGTTATTTTTCACTTAGTAGTGTTTTTTTTCGGAAGACGGTTGTTTTTTTTTTTGTAAAAAGTTTTTATAGTTGTGGTACCTGCTATGTAAATAACAGTCACATGAAGTTATCATCATATCATCTACCTCAAAAACTATCCCAGCAATGTTAATAAAATTTATATGGGACCAATCCGGGAGCATACCCTTTCAAACAAAAATAGTTATTTATGCTATAAGTGCGGAAGGTAGGTGATTTCCGATTAGTGGCATTTTATTCACGAGCCAGCGTAGCTGATTGATTACGATGCATTGTGCGAGGAAATTAAAAAAAAAACGAGCGAGCCTTACGGTAGTCGCATATGATGTACACATCATAGGCGACTACCTACCATCTACATATTACGACGTATAAATGATTAAAACAACATTCATGACTTCGACATCAACATCGACATCGACATCGACATCAACATCGACATCGACATCGACATCGACTTCGACTTCGACTTCGACTTCGACTTCGACTTCGACTTCAACTTCGACTTCGACTTCGAAACTTTTGTCAAATAATAAAAACTCTTTGCAACGGGCTAACGACGGCCACAAAAATAAAAACAAACAGAAAAGTAAAAAGCACTAGTGAAAAAAAGTTACACTTTCCGCACTAATTTACTGCTTGGAAAGGGCTCTTTTCGAGCAAATGCATTGTAAAAGAATTTTCAAAATCGGTCCACAATTAACGGAGAAATCAACGGACATACATAAAAAAATAAAAAAACATACAAACGCGTCGAACATATAACCTCCTACTTTTTGGAAGTCGGTTAAAAAGTGAGAACTCTTAAAAAGCGATGAAAATAATATTATTTCAACAAAGTAAATTTTTATATATTAAAATGTTTTTATTCAAATATGAAGAAACAATAAAATAATAAAGGCAAAAATTAAAAAAAAACTCTACGTAATAAGTATCTTCGTGGAACGAGCTCAACTAATGAATAGCAAGTGAATTTAATCAAAAATGTAATATGACGGTGCTGAAACTAAATTATTTTGTAGAAAGCAGCAGGGTCCTATTACACAAATATTCTACTTACGTAGGTACATCTTAAATTGTTGCCGAATGCATCGTCGTCGGTCCAAATAAAGAGAATTCATTTGCATCGTAGACAGAGATATGAGGACGACTTTCCGTAAAAGCGTGAATTCGTTGAACGAAGAGTATAAATAATAGGTAGATAAGTACCTACATGCATTCACGCTTCAGAATGAAGCGCTCGGTAGGTACTAGCAAACCTCATTACCTCTTGAATGTCGTCAACGCCATGACATTAATCGCCTGTGAACGCGAACGACGTGATTACACGACGAAATTTATTTCGGCTTAATTAACAATTGCAACCGTGCATATAGAGGGTGCCAATGGTAGAACTAGTTATGCTCGTGACTCGGGCCCTGTTTTACAGTTAATGGGTAGAGGATAATGAAGAAGGAATATACGAGTATATAGGTAGGTATGATAAACATTTGGTGTCACTTACAATGACGCAGCTGCGATGTTGTGATACATAGGTGACCGAACTCTGCATCGAGAGTTCTTGTCTCGGATATTGTGCACTCTCGAGTACAGTCAGTCCTTTGACATTTTAGTCTGGGCTTAAAAGTCGTTTTGCCTATGAAACACTTTCAAGTGCTCCTGATTTGGAGAACTTTTTACAAAGTGCGATAACCAAAAGTACTTATTTTCCACTGAATGCAGGTTTTAAAAAGAAAACAGCAATATTTATTACGGTGATTATATAATATAATATAGTAACATAAAAGATTAATAGTAACTAAGATAACATAATTATATCACCTAATAAGTAAATAAAGAATATTGTGTATATTCATCAAAGGGTATATAATCAGATGTTAATGACGAGAATAGTTACGTGTCAAATCCGCTCGTAAGTCATAATACCTATTGCACCTTTTGCCACCTCTTTGAGTTGTAGGATTCGTATTCTAGAACGATGCTCACGCAACAATCTCGATTCAGAAATCTCAGATTTTCTGCTCATGTCTAGTAAAATCTATTTTAATTTCTTCAATCGAGATTCATGTTTGATCACTTTCCTTAAATACAGTCATTCTAAGATTCACATAAAAAACTGTTTTTCTGAATGTTATAATTAATTAGTAAGTACAAAAAAAAAAAAAACTATTTGTATCTAGATAATTAAATGACATGCTGGCTCTTATGTTTACAAATACAAAAGAGGCTTTTAAATACAGACGTTTTTAGGTACATCATTGAACTCTATTGCAAGTAGATACAATTAATTAGAGGTCACAGAGATACGTCAATTTAAATAAGTTAGGTACATCAAATTTAATAAAATTACTATCATATTTTTTCAGTTTGTCTCAACATTAATGCAAAATTTTAAAACTTATTTAAAATTAGTAAACGATGAGCTAATACAAGCGGCGACGGACTTAACATAAACCGCTAAGTAAAACAGTTATTAATAAATAACAAAATATGTACAAGTCCTTAACTAAATAGTTCGATGCATTACAACTAAGCAATGGTATGATAGGTACCGCTATTGGCAATAAGTATCATGGCAAGTAAAGGTTTGCATAAGAATACGTTAAACAATCAGCTTACAAAAGTATTTATGAGCTTGAACTTTTTGTTTAGGGCAATTGCTTGAGTAAAATTAAAAGTTTACATTATTACATTTAGAAATACATTTCTGATTATGATTAGACACCATATAATGAAGCAAAATACTTGATACTAGGCGTACATTCCACATTATCTACTCTTATGTTACCATCTGTAGGGGTTACTGCATGTGAAAAGAATAGATCTCCATCGAAAATGCACGCATCCTTATTATAACTCGTATGTTTACGTACTTACTCTGAAAGCTCAGCTTTATAAACGACGCTTCACAAGCTTAGATTATAATTACTATGTCAATTATGTACATCACCGTGTGCGCATAATGATTCATGAAACTAAAAATGGCACTAATGACATCAATTTTGATCTTCGTTTTTTTCGCATGTACTTTAAGTACAATGCCTAAAATTCAATGTTGTCTTCAACATTTCAACAGTCCAGACTAGTTAATTAAACCGAATTAATAAATAAACGATTTTAACAAAAATGAGACACAGTCTTAATCAATCTATCTTTACGAGAATTCGTTACAGACAGATAACATAAATTACCTATTTACAATCTTAAAGAAACAGTGACTAATGAATGAGGCAAATTGTAAATAAAAGAAGAAGGAATAACCAGTCCCGAAACCGTACACTTTCATCGCACTTTCCTAAATTGAATGGTGTCAGTTAGCACCGTTTTACTCTCTCTTTTAGACGCAAACTCGCAGATAAATGAATCTGTAAAGCGAATGCTACCCGGGCTTTGAGACACGTCACCAATCTCAATTATTCAAGGAGATCTTTATAACCAATTTGGTATCACTGTTGTAGGCGTAGGCTGTACTGTATTCAAACTTATTTTATAATATTTGTATTCAAATATCCATATTGCCTTTAGGGTTCCTAAGTACAAGGGTAACCGGGCCAGCAGGCAAAGCCTTGAGAGCCGCCCAGGCTTGTGTGCGTGTGAATCCTTCCATCGACTGCCCGCCAGCTGATAGAAGTTCAGCACCGACTAGAACGCGACCGCTTTGTGCTGCTGCTCCTCCTGCAATTAAATTTCAAAACTTAAGAACTCACTTTAAGTACTCATTTCAATAATTCGATCAGGTTTTCTTCAGCATATACGTAGCTTAACTAAGCCAGAACACAAGCTCACCTGCGAAAAGTTTCTTAATAGTGAGCGGACGATCGCCTCGCGGCGAGTCGCGGCCGCCGTCCAAGCCGAAGCCGAGCCCGGCTCCACCACCAGCCTTCTCCAGCAGCACCGACACAACAGCACCAGTAGCTTTACTCTCGTCTCCCAAATCTTTATCATCCACCTCATTTCGAACCCTCGACTCCGCTGTAGAACATAATGATAAGTCAGTATATTATGTTTTTATAAAACACAAGTGTAAACATAGTGTAATGTCGTATGGCATTTTGTTGTGGGGAAATGCAGCCGACTTTCAGGCTATATTTGTGCTGCAGAAACGTGCCATTCGAGCAATTTATAACCTAAGTTGTAGGCATTCACTGAGGGATAAATTTAAGGAAATAAACATAATGACAGTCGCGTCTCAATATGTTTATGAGAACCTGATTTATGTGAAAAAGAATATTAATCTATATTCTAAACACAGCGACATTCATAGCTTAAATACTAGAAACAAAGATTTATTTATTGTGCCGAGGACTAGGCTCCAAAAAATTAGTAATTCTTTTAAGTGCCAAAGTATACGTTTTTACAACAAACTCCCAAGCCATGTCAAAGAACTGAGCCTCAATAAATTTAAATCATTTATTAAACAGAAACTATGTCAAAAAGGTTTCTATAAAGTTAAAGATTACATAGACGACAAAAAGGCTTGGGACTAATTAAGCTACTCCAATGTACCCCAAGGAACAAACAATTATTTTAGACTATTTTAGACTACACGATACTATATGAGCATATAATTGTTGGATTATTTTATTTGACTGTAAGTCAATTCATTTTAATTTTGTTTTCATTTATTGTTGACATAATCTACTCTTTAAAATGTTTTTATTTTATGAGTTGTATTGCAATTTGTGGTGATGTAAATTATTTTAGCTTAATAATATGCACTATTATATAGAATCAAGTTTTTTCAACTGAACAGACAGCTGTGCTGCTGGGGAGTTTGTTGCGCCATTTCTTCTTCCCAGCTTATGCACTAGGAAGTGGTGAAGGGTGGGCGTTTTTGGGGGACTGTCTTATGTAATTTTGACGTTCGAAAAGTGCTGATTTCTCAGCCTAGTTTGAATAAATGACTTTTGAATTTGAATTTGAATTTCAAGCCAAATTACAAGTCAGATAATTTTTAAGCTCGTTACAAACCTTTGTCAGAGCCGCATCCTACACCGTTTGCATTTTGTCGATTTTCGATCTCTATTTCGATTATAACTTCTGAACGTTGCTCCTGAAAAACCAAATTAGTTTCATGTTTATTAAATAAATATTTTGTTGAGCATTATAAGATTCCATTTTCTGCCCTTAATAGACACAAAAAAAGGAGACGGAAAACGGTGAGCCCAAAGGTAATAATTTGAGATATATAAAAAAAAAAAAGTCATATTTTTTAACTTAGAATTTCAAAAATCAGCTCAATTCTCAATCTAAAAGCGGAGAAAGATAGTTTTCGTGAGATTATTGATTAATTGAGTAATCGATTACACAATTACAATAAGAAAACCTTCGCACTAGGTAGCACTAGGTAATTAACTCAAAGTAATTAAATGCACTATACATACTTGTATAAAATATAGTGAATTTAATTACAGTCATATTAATAAATAAAATATCAACTAATTACTGAAAAACCAATGTACTGATCTTCGATTTCTTATCGATAAAAATCAGTCTTACATTTGTAGTCCATATCACTGGCATAATTGAGCATGCACTGGCATGAGCTGACTGTAATTGTCACTAGACTGTTTCCGACTGCTCTTGCTTGCTCATTGTTTGTGTTTTCCGAGGCGTTTTGAGTGCTTTGCCGATTATTTTTCATTTTCAACGACCACAGCTTTGTTTTTTTCGGATTCTGACCCTGCCTACCTTTTGCGAACCTTGTTTTCACACTGGACACCGAAGATCGCTTACACGTTTCACTTGGAATTATTATTTTGGATTTTACCGCCGACTTGTGGATTGGATACTGTTGCAACTATGGATGGCTGTGTGAATTGAGGGATAGCAACTAGTCACTGCAATACACTACCAGACGATGAAACAACTCTGTCAGTGATCCGACAATGGGTTGCACCTCTGTCTGTTCACATACCTATGTCTTGCAAGTCATTGACGTTCATTCATATGACTTTCAAACATTCTCCACAAAAAATAATAAAGATTGTTGTGCGCTTCAGGAATCAGTTGTTAGTTAAAGATTGTAACACCTTAGTTTTACTAAACCTCTAATAATTAGTTTTAGTTCTTAGTTTTACTCAGCTCTCAGATTGTCAAAACTTATAGAATTTTCAGCGAGGTACTGATAAGTTTGAATATATTATAATACATTTTCATCTCGTTACATTCAGGCCCAAGATTGTATGTAATCGTTTCCGTCTCCTTAAAAAGTTTTTTTTTTAAAAGAACCTTTGTTGGCAGGCTTTGTAAAAAAAATATTGTTTTTTTTTTATGTTAACTTGACTACTAAATAAGTAAAGATTGACTGGCTTATAAAAACCGAAGGAATATGCACGTATACCACCATGCTATACACTAAGTTGAATGCAGAATATAACAATATATTAAAACGGTGCTTACCTTAAGAATAGTGACAGATTGTGCATGTGTTAACCCTGCCATAGCGCAGCCGTTTATACTTCTGACTTTGGCTCCCCTCTTCAGTCCTGCTTTGGCCGCCACACTATCTGCTAAAACTCTATGAACCTGAAATATAAATCATCACAATACTAAGTAAACCTAGGTATAAAATATTCTCATCCTCATAATGTCCACGAAGCAAACAAAATGGTTAAACAATCGCGGTGCATCATAATTATGTGATCATGGGACAGGTAAAGGGTAAAAATTATGGAAGTATGTATATTAGTATTCCCTTAATAGTTGGTGAATTAATTGTTGATGTTTTGGTTATGAGTCAAAAGCTTTAGATTAGATTCATCTCATAAAATTTAGTCTAACTTTAAGTTACAAGAAACAAACTTAAGGAACTGTTTTGGTAAATCAATCAATGAATAAAATATACGCACCGTAACCTCTTTCGCTTCACAGTCGGTCCCTCCGGCCAAAATAACTCCTACGCCTGTACCAGCTCCACGTCTCAGTCGAATGGTTTGAGTCGGTACTTTAACTTCCTCTGCAGAACTAATATCAGTTTTATCGCTCGTTGTGTCGATTTCGATTTTGCTAACTTCTAATGATTTTTCTTTTGTTTTCACGTTGTTGCATTTTCCATCAATGCTATCAACAGCTTTGTGTTGTTCGATTATTTCAGGTTTGCTAGACTTCTCTTGTTTGATGGACAGGCCACTGTCAGGTTTTTTTACAACAAACTCATGTTTATCTGTCAGACTTGGTGTTTTGTTATTGTTATAGTTATCAAGCCCGGCTTTTTTTATTTCCTTTATTATCTTTTCAGATATAACTTTCGGGCCATCTTCAACTTTAGGGCTTTCTAAATTAATATCACTTTGTTTATTTTTATTAGCTGAACTAGAGTTTCGTTTCAGTCGTGTATTTTTAAAATCATTCTTCCTCTGCCAGACGTTAGCGTCGCTGTCACTATCAGAGTCAGTTTCGGCAATAACTTTGTTGCGTCGTCTGTTTTCGCCTTTATTCGACATAACACTCACTGATGGCGTGAGCGTAGAAAGGCGCTCAGACGTTTTGTGTACTGGACTCGGGGACCTGTCGCAAGACTCGTGCGAGAACTTAGCTTCCACAACAGGTGATTTAAGTTTGGCATCTCTGCCACTCCTGCATTTCGCTGATGCCAAAATGTTTCGTCTGTTGATCGTATCGATATTATACGATTTCGAAACTTTTCTCTTATCGGAGTCAGCGACAGAGCTTTCAAGTGAACTGCAACTCGCTTGCGATCCAGACGTAGCTGCCGAACCTGCCGATGAACTGAGTGACACGTTAGTATCTGAAGACACGGAGCGACACACATTACGCTTCATGTAATCTTCTGAGTTCTTTTCCGTTGCGTTTGCTTTATTCGATAACTCAGTCTTAAATATTGAATAAGTTGCATAGTGTGATACTCGTGGGGATAGACGTGAGCTGTCAGATTCTATATTTTCTATATTATGCATTGGAGAAGAAGCTGAAGACCGGTAACTAGACTGCGTGGAACTCATTGCAGAATCATTATCGCTGTCTACTACATCGGTAGCAGTGCATATTTTTATATCCACGTTCTTATAGTCTCGGATGTAATTTAATATATTGTCTTTGTGGTCTCTTCTCGATGAATTTATATGATCTGATGATAAATTCTTGCTTGTTGTTAATGTCGCTGTGGGCACTCGGCCTGTTAACCCATTTGTATCCATGGTAGACCTAAGAGACTTGGTTGTTTTATAAGATGTTTTGTTCATTGGGTCTAATCTCTCATTGTAATTAGGTTCTGGAGTAGATTCTTTAGAAAGATTTGAAGGCGTGTACACCTGTAGCGATTTACGTTTGAAAGCTGGAGAATATTTTGGTAGATTATTGGGCAGTAGGTCGGCTTTCCATTTTGTTTCATTTAACTTGACAGGTTTTGAATTATTTGGTTTGTTAATTTTCGTATTTGCATTACTTTGATTGTTTTTCAAAAGGAATGATTTAGAAAGCGCATCTTGAACTTTAATTTCGGGAAGATCCACAATTGGAGTTTGTACTTCAGGAATAACTAAACATCTTAATTTGGACATTGATTTTTTCCTTTGTTCGATTAAATAGTCTAAATTCGATTTGTGTTTCGATATATTTTTATTGCCGTTGTCATCACTAACACTGCGCACATGATACACCGTCTTAGCAAATGAAGGGTCTGTACTCGAAGATAACGTTGTAGTACTTCCATAAAATAAGGGTTTGGCCTCTGCATATAGGGACGTGTTCTTTGCTGATACGTATGTCGAAGCAGTTGAAGCACGTTCCACACCTCCCAAAACTTCCGGTCTCTCTGTGTGCCTCTTGTATGAACGAGGTAGTTCATCAAGATTGTCTTGAGATTTCGTCAAACGTCTATCCAGGGAAGATACGTCGGTATAGCTGCTTGCATATGGGACCGTACTTTTTCTTACAGTTGAAGGGTTTCTAGCTGGCAATGTGCCACATTTATCCAAGCGATCTGAAGATGTCGCCCGATCATTTGAAAACATGGCAATTTTGTCTTTAACACTAGCCTCACTGCGGGCATCTTGTGTCCTGGATGTATAAGAGAAGCGAGGCCGCGCGCCGGGCCAGCCGGCTGGCATGCGCAGGGGGAGGCGGGACGTTGGCTCCGGGGTCTTCTCCACAGCCTCGCAAGGAGTTTCTACTCCATCTGGAGGTTGTCGTGGGCATGATGGTAGAGGTGTCTCGTCATTAGACAAACTCTTGTCTTCAGCGTCGCTTTTGTTGACACGATCTGAAAAATTAAGGATAATCATATCACATACCTATTTATGAATAACAAATCGTACCGACAAAAATACATACAGCTCTAAAATTACTTAAATCAGGTAAACCGTTTTAAATAACAGAGCTCCCTGTAGCCACTTCGTGTTCCCTACGCCATTATCAGCACGCAAACTCGTCTGAACGGTGTCTATAAGAACAGCTGATCCGATCGTGTTAAGATAACACCAACCTTTTGAAATAAACTAAAGCCGATACACGTTTTTAAAACATTTGTAATTAATATATTCGCTAACGACATCGGTATGCGCGTGCAACACTTAAAGGAAATATACCTAAGTGTGTAGTCAGCATCTTATACATAAGTGAATAAACTAAATATTTGTATCCAGGTCAACTCTCGCCGTTGGTGTTATCGTAAATACCTTAACTTATAGCAACCGCATGCTTATAACACTAAAATTTTAATGCATTTATTTGATTTCACAAGCAAGGGAAATATTTCAAGTGATGTGATAAACTGTCAGCTATCGTTGTAGGAGTTACTCAAATAAGTTAGCACTATGAATCACTGGCAGTGTCCTATTACAGTTGACCAACACTGTATTAGCCAAGATGATGCGTCACAGTCCGTACTCCATCACAAGTGATACTCAGCCACTGATACTTGTGGTAATATGCAAATAGTTTCAAGATATGGCAGAAACAAAGAAAATGTATTAATTGTACTGATTTGTATTCCCTCTTACAGACTTAACTGTGCATTGAATATGCACGACGCCATTGTCAAATCGCAATAAGGTGTTTACAGTAAAAGTACCTTCTTTCTCCTCTTCGATTCGGTGTAAACAACGAGAATGTCTGATTTTAACAACGCTATACGTTGTTGAGTCTAACACTATCACCTTTTGAGTATACATCGCATTAAGGCTAGCAACTTGATACTGATCCTAATTCGCGCATTTATTTTTAGAACATTCTTGAATTTGTCTAGTAGATCACCATGACATTTATATGAATTTAATTAATTCTTAATATTGAGACAGATAATATTCAAAATGGGTTAACTTAAAGAAATATTCGATACAACTGACGCTTTTCACCTCGATGTTCGTAGTAAAATTAATGTACACATATTTTGCAGACACTGCACGCTTCCACATATTTACACAACTGTTACTGAAATTCAGTCTTAGAATGGACAGCCTCAAGGGTACCTACTAAGAATATTAATAATTACATATCGTCACTAAATTGGAACAAAGGCATTTGAATTCATTTATTCAGTTGCGGAAACTTTTGAATTACGTCGATGTTCACGACTGAAAACAAAACGTAGGTACAGACATGAAATATTGCTAAAATAATCTTTGTGTAAAAATTGTGCTCATGAAGTGTTTAAAACGTATAATGTTAAATCAGTATGTGTACTTATAAGTATGAATATATATTTCCTACCTACATAGTTTTAATATTATACAGAACAGCCTTTTTTCTGCAATATTTTTCAGTTTGTTCAGTTGGTTACGACTTACGATGTCTTTTTGTACGGATATATTTAAAAACACACATTCCAACCATACCATCTTATCAACATTATTATCAAGAAACACATAATTGCTAGGTATATCGGTACCAACATAGTACCTACTCATTCATAACGATTAAATTATTATGAATTTAACTATTTTTCAGTATTATCGTTTTATACATAATTTTTCAAATTCTAACAGCTGTAAGTTCCTGTGAAATTTTCTTAAATGTAGGAAATAAGTGCAACAGACCTTCTTGAAGGAATTTATGTAGTTTATAGGGTAGTCAGAGAAAAAGCTCTCGAGTTGTGTTTTTGTTCATTTGGTTTTTTGTTCATATCTTCTACCATAAGCAGAACAAATAAAAAACACCGGCAACAAGGAAAACAAAAAAAAAATACTATAATGAATGCATCCATCTCCTGCAGATAAAACATGAGCTTTTGGTTTCTGAATTATGCTATGATTGATTTATTACCATTATTTACTTCTCTAACCAAGAAATCATAAAACTTCACAATTGATTTCAATAATCTTTCTCTTTAATATTGTCTCAGACGATCCTTCAAGACTAGCTAAAAAAAAATATTACAGAGAAATTATTTTAACTTTCTTAAGTAGGTATATAAAGTCCAGTTCATACACATATACCTGAACTATTTGTAATATGATTGAACCAGAAAACATTGCCAAAGATTAAAACACGTTGTCGAATATAAAGGATATTTATGTGTCCTAGGAAGCGGCCTGAAGAAGGTGACCTCTAGGTCAACTCTACATACATATGTGTATACATAAGCTGCGGCTTAGCTCGACGCGCCAGATACAAAACATAACCTGATGCAGAAGTGAAGACGTGAAGTGAAGACAATTTATAAATGCTTTAATCAATGAATGTTAAGTCCGTTAAGTCTTGATATACAAGAAGTTTTATGAACAAATAAATCCTTCATACAAACCATGAAGCGACACCGATCGCCTCGGCAGTTTCCTCGTGTCCAACATTGTGAAAAAAACAAAATATCACTTCCAAGGTGATCGTCATTTGAACCAATTCATAACACTACACTTTCATTCGTCAAACCAGTTTTTGAATCCTGTTCGTACTGAAAACTTACTTTCATTGTGCACTTCGGAAAATTAATCAGAAAAAAAATCTTCAAAACTTCAGATACCGTAAACCCCTATCCACTTATTTGGCAACGCAATAATGTTACGGATCTCAAAAGTCCGAAGAAAGAGGATCGAGTTAAGAATGCGGAACGTGTCCATTAACGACCGAAATAACAGTTATTTTACATAGGGCGGTGCGTGCAGTGGCGTGCGCCCACGGCGGTGTGCGAGCGCGAGCGGCGAGCGCGGAGCCGCCGCGACATGGCGCGATGCACTGACTCGCGGTGGACTTGCAGAAATTTGCAGCGTCGCCGCCCTTGACGGGGGCGTTGCTCCGAGCCAGGGACGGACACCGAGCTGCGCACGCGACGCTCCCCCGCGGCCCACCGCACACCCGTCACCCGACAGGCCCGGCACACGGGCCCATCACCACCGACCAAAACTACCATTTATTATCAGCCACCCCGACCTGACTAACACTATGACCTAAAGACACGCGATTATTAACACGATCTTATCCCACAACGTTGGCTTACTGAAACCTCAGGAACTCACTGAAGGAACGCTAATTCTAGTGTTCTAACTTTGATCTCGATAAGCAATAAGCATCGATCGGTATCGTGTGCTATTTTTAGCCAGTAGGCGCTGGAGGGCGGCGACCGTGAGCTCTCGCGCAGAGCAGACGGCGCCCGCGCACCACAGATGTCAGGGTCGCGGCGCCCCATCTCTAACTTGATCTTTTATTTCCGTCCACATGTAAGTATTTCTAATATCGCTCCTAGCTCTAATTTATTTTCCAATTTATATAAATGTGTAGCCCTTTTAATGTTAAACTGGTCCATAATAGCCGCTTTCTTTTGCTTTCTTTTTCATATTTGCGGTGAAAGAACGAGTGCCATCGTGGAATGCGCCTTGTAGGTATATAGGAGTGACGTCGCCGTGGCCACGGGAGGCTGGAATGCTGCCTGTGCCCTCCGCCGCCGCCGCCCCTCGCAATCCGGACGCGGCCTTTAAACCGCTCCGACGTGTTTGCAGAGTTGTTTGCACATTTTTTTACATTCCCGTCCTTTTATTAAGCCCTCCTGTAATACCTACCTCAATATAGGAATAGATATCTGTAGAGTCGTTGCTGAAGTTGGGATTTTTTATATCTTTCATTTATAAATATTTTATAAGAAATTCTTTCAGTATGCCAATTTTAACTTTAGAGAGGTACCGGAGCTTTATGTAAGAACTTTGCGGTAGGTATAAGGAACGATGACACAACGAACTTCTTCACCGAATGCGGTGTTATTGTGCAGCTAATTTACAGGGAACTGGGTTTCGTGTTCTTTGAATATAATCGACGAACCCAACAGCGAAACTATGAAATGGATAAGTGAAAGAAAGTGCAATCGATTTCACTTTCAAAACTAAATTAACTTTCTCTAGTGACATGTCTTACGTAATCTGAACAAAACAAGTCAGTAATAACCGCAACATTTATATCTGTAAAGGTCGTCAGGCATTTATTAACTGGACTTATCAAAGTTAGATTTATGTGTCGCGCTAAACAGTCCTTCTAGCGACAATGGATCGTCACCTAACGTTTTCATGGAACATAATAACATATCCATGTAATAAATAATGTTAATTAAGTAATTAATATCTGAGCTGCAGTCGTTTTTACAATGAAGAATAAGCTAAAACAAGTTTTCTGCACGTAGATGAAACTTAAAAGCTGCCGATTAAGGTACCATAGTTTTTGCGCCGAAACTTTCTTACTCTTAGTGAATGGCCAGCGACTACATTCAGACATCGCTGAGAACGTACCTATAGCACAATTTATAAAATACTTTTATGTCGGTATGTGGCTGGCTACCTTTCGGTATAGCAAGTCAAACACGCCAAAGCATGCCCTGGGACCCGTCAAATATACACCGGGTTAGTGTATATTTGACGGCATGCTCTGGGAGCATGCTGCTGCTGTTTTGTAAATACAGACCTTATGCCCCTCACATATAGACTCAAATCAGTTTGATTTTAAATGATTTTTTGTTTGCTCTTCAGAGGAAATGCCGAGACTTCCAATTTAAATGGCAACCGGATAAATTAATGCCCCACAAAATATTCGACGAATTACTGTAACGTTGATTTTTTCCCATCCCCAGAATGTATTTGGTAAGACATAGTTTAAAGTCCTACAAAATGCGGATCCCTTCCCCTATCCTGGTAATAAAGGAGATGAAATCTGACCACAAATTGACAATCATAAAATGATGTTGGTGAGACGATATGCAAAGCGGTGGCTAAACAATGAAAGCCGACGGGCAGGTCGTGGTCGTCACTTAATGATCGTGCGCGGGATTCCAGCCCACCTTACTTTCCTCGCGGGAATTTATTTGAAAGTACTTTTATGTAGTGTTCAGGCTCGAAAAAATACAATTGTTCTTTGCTCCATCGAAAGTCGTGGTCATGCAGTTAAAATGTTTTCGAACATATTTTATGTAGAGGAATGTGTTTCAAAGTTGTGCGCACGCAACCGACACCTAAGGCGTACAGATGACAGGTATTCATAGCTAAGCCAATAATTATATCATGTAATCAATATTAAATGTATTGCAAAATCATGATTTTCACGCCTGTAAGAAGCTAAACTAGCGTAATTAAAGTTCGTATTTTACAAGTGTAAACGCTAAGTCAGTGACGGTGAAGTCGTGAGGTTCGATTCCTAGGTCAAGCAATCTACAGTCGGCTTCTTATTTAGCAATTTTCAGTTGATTCATATAAATGACGCACACGCCCCTTTGTTTTCCCAATACATGAATGATTTTTTTTATCATAATTCGTAGGTGCGCCGAAGTGTGTTTTAAGGCGAAGTCAACGGAACAAACGTGATATTAAGAACAATAGCTATCTATTTGATTTATGACTCAAACCTTTCTTCTATTATAATAGTTTTGTGTTGTATGGCAGAATTTAAGCAAAGCAATATCTTCATTGTGAAATGATGAACTCTGATATTCAAATAACTCGATCATGGTTGACCTTTCAAAAAAATATTTTTGCACATGTTTCCTCCTAAAGTTTATGTAATATCGTGAAGAAGAATGCAAAAACTGGTATCGCATAACTGGAACACTTGAAAGGTTTGACTTTGTTGATATTCTATCTTGTGCGCGCCAACAATGCAGTCCAAGCTTTGCACCGAAACTGCATTACGCCATGTGCTGCGCCGGAGCAGGTGCGGCAGCAGCCGCGCCTGCGCAAGGTGCACTTTCACGCCCCGGACAAGGATTCTGATATAACTATACTGAATACTTTGATATTTTTTTAACCACTAAGGATGCGATAAATAACAAGTTTCTCTATGGGTTCAACAACAATAGTCTGAAAAATTAACATAGATACATTTTTAACTATTATATTTTTCTAATAACGTATAATAGAACGGGTTTCAGCATTGCCGTGGGTTTCAAAATGATAATATGTGACCATGTTAACCTTTACAATATCTCTAAATATAATAATTAACAGTAATTGTAAGCTGTTTACAATAAAGTAATTCAATTCAACGAAAAAGTCCATTAGTATATAAAAAAATTACGAAACTTACAACATATTTACTGTTACCACGACGATCAATCAATAACTTGGGAGGATTGCATGTCTACAAACAAGTTCGTTGAAATCACTTCAATTACAATTTCATTACTTATTATTTTCCGATTAATTGAGCAGCAACTCTGCGCACGGGCAGCCTCCATCAAGCCGCGACTATTTGATATGCGCCCGAAAGGCTCAAGCTAACGCGTGCTGCATTTACTTCTTTATCACACAACTCTATCGGAATTCCTATTGCTAGTTTATTCTTGTAATATGTTTGCTGTCGATTAATCTTATTATGTAACACGGATTCTGAGAAATAAACGGTAGCTATTCAGGTCATTACTTTTCATGATTAAGAATCATAACTTGCATTTCTCATTTATGTCATAGACGAGAATAAGTACTATTATAATAACATAACATCACGCCTTGTTTCCCCGAAGGGCTAGGCAGAGGTGTCCCTACCCAAAGTAGTTCAGTAGTTCACCCACTATGTATGGTATACCTAAGTATATTAATTTAAGTGAATAGGCAACTGTTATTTTTCTTAAGAATTTGGGTTAGTGGTGTAAACGGCACTCGTGTAGAAGATGCTGTAAAGTAAATGCTTTACTACTTATCTTTGTCCGGTTTCCTTTATAAGAAATTGCAATAAATCAAGAAAGTTTAATGGAAAACCTGAATAAGATCTGCCTCAGTTCACACTATTTTCATTTATGTTCAAGATGAAGAGGCATACAACACTATGACCAGTAACATCATAACACCATTGGCATTTATTAAAGCAACAGAATGCAGTGAAACTGAACGTGACTTTTGTGACCCACTGGTCGAATAGTTGCATAAGTTGTGAGAGGTTGCTGATAGCCCATCACCTAATTGACTCACACGAGTCTTGCAACAACAGACTGCTTTCGGTGTTTGGGTCATGCATCAGGATTTAGTCACTGACCAGCATAAGTGGATACCAACCTAAAGGCAGAATAATCGCCCAACTTGAGAAACAGAATACCCCACGCTTGTGTAAGGTTCACCATCGTGCATCAACGTGGAATGACTAGTCCTGCCTGCCCTATAGTCGTAGGTTTAGGGTGTTTTATTTTATGAGACTCGTGGAGCTTTATAGGAAGCGAAGTTTTGCGTTAAACTTGACAGGTAAGTTAAAATACAAAATGACTCACCTTCCCAAAAACTTCTTTCAAACGATGATTTTCGCTCTTTCTTTTTGATGACTTCAACTGGTTTTCTGCAATAAAAAATAACATAGTGAGCATAGAAACTAGAATACGAATGCAACAATTATGTCGAGACGCTCTACCGCGGATTACATGATAAATTGTAGTATTTCTCATAAAATATTAGATGATAGTGATAGTCAATCGCATTAAAATCAGGGTAAGTTACAGTCACGCTACGAAAAGTAGCCGGTATGCGTACAATAATGAATAATAAAATGTTTTGCAACGAAATACGTGCGACTGCACAGTTTATTTACAAAGTGGGCAAGTAATCGAATGAACGTCGGTTGTGCACGCTTTGAGCCCACTGCCTACACAGCGGGTAGTGATTTATCGCGATTCAGTGTAAGTGACCAATTTCAGTAATAGTAACAATTAGCGGCGGCGGGTGGCGCCCGCTCCCGCCTCCTGCCCGACACACCGCCCCGCCATTACAGCCGCTCAACCGCTCAACCGACACTGTTTGAAACCATTTATTACTGGATAGTGGATACTTTGCAGTTTACACCATATTTACTAGATAATTTAAATTTTCCAGCAATAACATTACAACGACATAATAACAATGGAATATCTAAATACCACAGTTAATGAAAGCTGAAAATCGTCGTGAGCTATGTAGCTTTGGAGCTTTTTAGAAATAAAGGTTTATTTAAATAGTTTTTATAAGACATCCTTCGCTCTTTTTTTTATTAGAGATCAAAAAAGACACCAGAACAATATAACTATAAGGTTCTGCTGCTTCATTAAGAAAGTACAATTGGTGGCTTGTAAATGGTTTGCAGAATGTGCTATATTTACAAAATACCGGATGCAGTATGACTATCGTGGATTCATTAAAAGGCAATACCTAACTCACTATACATGCAGCAATATTTTTCTCAAAGAATACTGAAACTAGATCGCTATAGTTTGATGCTACGAGATCCTACGTTGCAAAACATATATTATATGCCATAAATAACGTTCGTAGCCTAAATCAATTTTAATTATTCCGAACTAAATCAATTTCAATCAAATGTAATCATATAATTAGCAGCTCAGAATATTTCAACATTATTGGAATTCATATGACAACGAATGGCATCGAAAACAGGTCATCGGCTGCCTTTATCGAAATGTCAGGGTCCGCGGCGGCGACGAATGGAACAGAATGCCAACAGATTGGCGAAGTTGAATCATGAAGGCGACCGATATCATAGGACAGGAATTTCTTCAATGAAAATACATTTTAAATAATTACAAGCCATTCAGAATTCTTAAATGTTTATTGTCACGTGAAGGCTTCGCAGTGCATAATACCTATACATTTTCCACTTAGGTAAGTTATTTATGACTATAAATACACGAGGTCATTTTTAATAAATATTCATTATATTCCAGCGGTCGCATAGAAGTCAAAATAAATAAAATTTACTGAATTTTGAAGAAAATCTTTATCCAATACATAACCTACCTCGCTCCGTATGCCTCCATGGGCATTCAAAGTTCTTTTTACGATCAAACGATAACCTACACAGGAGAAATACAGAGCGATCGCGAAAGGCAAAATGGAATCAAGCCTAACCTAACGTAGGCTAGGCGAACCACGTCGTGACTCCCCCCGCGCTCACCCCTCGCCTCAGTCGCTCTGCGAGGCGGCGCAAGCGCAACTGGCGTTCTCGTTCACCGGAAAGCCTTCACGATATTATTCAGTTACAAACATTGAACTACTTGATCACCTAAACCTTCTTTAGTTAAACCGGTATCAGTTAATACCAACTTTTATCATATTATGCTCTCATATGTTCAGCTTATATGGCTTTAAGTGTAAAGGTCATGTCAGGAATGCATCTACGACGGCATTGACTTTTTCAAGATCAAATTAATTGCTTTTAATTGATTTGTACCGATTTTAAATGGTTCCACAAAACTGTATGAATATTTATTGCGGTTGTTATCTAAATCCTAGAATGGTTTTAGATTAATCTTGGCAGCACACAAATTGGTATGATCAATTAGGCATAACGAATTCTAAAATTAGAACCTACATTAGGTACGCTCAAACTACTTTGTTACAAGTAGATAGATAGCGAGCCAGAAATTTTACTTTGAGACTGACTGACATTAGTTTGTAATGTATCATTCGCGACGAGCTTGGTTACAATACGGTGATACACAAGACGCGACGAACGCTCGGTTCGAGCACCATGAAATTTCCGTTTCTCATATTTCCATTTTAAAGGAATTCCCGAAACAGCCAAAAATCGAGTGGAGGACCCGGTGCTCGCATCGAGCGGCTCGGGTCGCTGCTCTGACTACTGTAACGCGTTACAAAAACTCGATACATAACAAATAAATATTACAAGTCAGGTCAGTATTACACCTTTAGGGAGTGCTCCAATTTGAGCTTTTTGTAAAATAATATTTCTTAGGGTCATGTCATCAAGCGGGAGGAAACGCCCGGGTGTCACCACTGTGTGGATCGCCCGGAGGACACGGTGGAGCATACGGTGGAGGTCTACCCGGCTTGGTCGGAGCACCGCCGTGTCCTCACGGAACCGATCGACGGCGGCGATCTCTCGCGTCCGGCCCTGGTTCAGGCCATGGTTCGGAGCGAGAGTATTGGGGAGGCCGTCACTTCCTTCTGCTAAGCAGTAATGCTCGCAAAGGAGGAGGCGGAACGCGTGAGGAATAGGCTAGATTCGCGCCCTCGCGCCCCTAATCACCGCAGAAGACGCCCCGGGCGTCGGGAGTCGCTAGCCGATTTCCGGCCACCGTAGGCGCGGGTTTGCGGATGGTGAGCGATAGGTAGCTCGCCGTCCGATAAGGACCAGGCCTCAAAGAGATATCAGCACCAACTGACGGGGTCCGTTAGGGCCAATGCCTGCCAGGGTTGCGAGTTTGTCCGAAAGGGATATCGTGGCCCCGGCACACAGGCAACGGAAGGAACACAGTTGGGTTTTAATCAGTAACAGTCTGAAACGCCCTCCCACTCCGCCCAGAGCGGGAGAAGTTATTTGTTAATTTAATACCCAAAAAAAAAAGGGTCATGTCGTCGCGTACCTATTTTCAAAGATCTTGTAGAAAATTCAGAAATGAATAAGAAACTACCACCTACTTCCTAATAGGTACTTTCTTATTCGTTTCGAAATTTCTTTGATATACTAGAAACCAACATGTTATGTCGATCGATATGTCGGTATGTTCCAAGAGTTCTGAGTTTCTGCGATCATCATAATCTGCCTAGTTTTTTCCCTATGTTGGGGTCGGCTTCCAGTCTAACCGGATGCAGCTGAATACCAGTTTATGGAGTGACTGCCTATCCAACCTCCACAACCCAGTTATAGTAATACGATACCCCTTGATAAGACTGGTTGTTAGACTTTCGGGCTTCTGACTATCTGCAACGACTGTCAGAGATCTACAAATGACAGCCGGCACCAACGGTTTGACGTGCTTTCCAAGGCACAGAGGGGCCTCGATATGTAATGGATGGTCACCCATCCACGTGCCGTCCTCAGCAAGCTTAAGTTAACACTTTCGACTCCACCCACTTTTCATAGAACTCATACGCCATGCCACCATACTAATTGGAAGTGAACCCTCAGGGAGGGTTACCGGCATTACGTTTGCGCTCAATTTATCCATCGCAGACGCTCAACGGTATTGTTTTCAAGAGGTCTTGTCGCTGTAGGTATGTAGTTTCCAACCATTTTTTTTTTTGCGAATATTTGTACCGTGAACAAAAAGTTAAAAATAAATAAAAATGTTTGGATTTTAAAACCAACGCTAATTGTTAAAATATACATCAGATTTTGTTTACACGGTTTATAATGCTGTGTTCGCAAAGAAGAACCTACATTTAAAATGAGCCCTCCGCGAGGGCTCCCGGTATCCCACATGCGATTAGGTGAACCCTCCAGGAGGGCTCCCTTCACTGAATGTGTTAATTAACCTTCGATTGATTGTTAATTAACTGTGCGGCTGTAATAATTTAGCCACGAGCCCCTCAAAGATCAAACAACAAAAATCTATGTTACTTATAGGTATTTTAAACGTGCTTTTAGTACCGATTTTTTTTTAAAGTTTGTCAATCATTTATCACTCGTCTATTTATTTAGAAGGTTAAGTTGCGTTCACAATTCTGAATTACAACTTAGAACGACTAGCTGCCTTAGCTATGTTTGTAAACTATCATAATGAATATCAATTCTCGACGGTAAACACCAGTAGTCTACGAAATTCCTGAACAACTAAAAGCCGGTAAACTGGTATTCCTGAACGACTTAAGCCTCTACTCATTCAATACTAAAACAAACAACCACTTCACAACGAATTGTAGAACTCTATGTTTGTTTAACATTTTTATGTTTAATACGTGAGTAATGTTTTTACGTTCACTTATGATAAGTGAATAGGTAGGTAGTCAAACTTGTCCAAATGCTTGTTAAAACAATTACATTGCATAAAACTGTTAAAAAAATATCGCAGTTTATATGAAAGGTTTCGAGATCAGCCGACGACGTGGACGGCGGTGTCGATGGTTCGGGTACCGTTAGCAGGCGCCCGAGCTACACTTCACAGAATCACTGCATCAGCCTCCACTTCATTATCCGCAGATACATTACTAAGGGTTACTGTAGCTGTATTTGATGGATCAGCCACGTTGAAATAAAGTCACCTACATCCTGAGCCTGTTTTGAAGCCAATATTTGCAATGAAAAGATTGATGAAGCTTCGTTATCTAACAGTCCTACCAGCCTCTAAACTGGTTATGCTGCGGTGAACAACCCGTAATACGCAAATACAATAAAATCTAAGTGTTGTATTGAGTGACATTATCACAAAAAAACGTTTATTGATCTCGAAATTCGGAGCCCACCTGAATGTTATTTTGGTTTGACGAATTCAATCCCACCAAAATAAGAAGAAATGCGTGTTAAATCTCAAGGACGCATCGCGTTTTATTTATAATGGCATCCGTATCTATTCGTAAATTTGCATGTAATGCTACCGCAAAAAACTTATCTCAAAAAGGCTTGGTATTTTACTAACACTATTTTTAAACAGCATTACAAGTTTATAATCAACTATTAATAGTAGTATTCATTTTAACTCTGACAGGCGTTCTGAAAAATCTGATCTATTTACCTATTTACTAATATTGGCATAATTCAAGGTACAGGTACAGGTTCCTTATACATTGCAAAAATGCATCATTACATAACCAACCTTGCGTTTTCTTGGATTTTCTATCAAACAGGATGCTAAATTAATTTTAAAAAATATTCAAATCTTCAAATAAACGATAATTCACGTTCTATTTGTATTTACGAGGCGCTGAAGGCACAAGTACAAGACAAAAGTTTGACTTGGATGGGGAAATTCTAAAAGGTTCGGTACTTCGCCCTCCTTTGTCTCCAAACACTTAGCAACTGTTAGCTGAAGATACAATTGTTTGTACATGTAAATGACTAAATAGCCCCCTTATAAACGGGGCAGCGAACAAGTCGATAAATGGAAAGTGGGAGAAGCGTGCGAACAGGGTCGAACGTGCTATTGTCACCGCAACGTCACTTTGCGATATTTCCTCTCATGAACATAGTATACATACAGTGGCACACACATTATAGGTGAGTGTATATGAACAAGATCAAGGCGCCTCGTTCACCGCTTCCGCCTCTCCAGTTTGGAATTCCATACATTCGCCGCGTCGATACGGGTTAAATTAAATGACAAAGTTAGAATGCGGCGTCGTGCGCTAGGCCAAGTTATTGCAAATATTTCATTTATTAAAACCTACTTTGTAGAAAATAAGTTTTCTCTAATAAAATTATTTGATTTATTACAGCTTCATATATTGTTTAATGTGTTGAGACGCTTGAGATTGATGTCAGGCATCAAAACACTAGTTGATAACTAATGACTTGCGGTTCTTTAAAGACAGCTTAATAAAATTCAGATTTATTACCTTTATACAAATTACCAATCATGTTTTCTGTTTTGTAAAGTTTGATTACATTACAGTGTAACGGGTTACAGTTTTGAGACACAATTGTAAAAGCGCAGCGATCAGCAAACCTACTTTAGGTTTAGGTAAAGCTTTACAATTAAGATGTTGACACATGATTAGAGTTTGTGAATATTAACAACCAGATCCAGACCAATAAAATAATCAGACGGTTTATCATACTCAACAGAGAGATATCCATAATTTGCAAATCATACTTAGCATTGTCTTAACGTCCTCTTACGTGGGCGTAAAAATGCAAAGCGGACAAAAACTGAGTGTCGATAGCATCAGCGTGATCGATGCCTATGATTACCATCACACATGAGAGAAAGTATGGACAGATACAAACATAAATTTAATAACAGTATTAGATGTATTGGATTGCAGAGACGGCGTCTGAGAGTTGCAGGGCCAATCAGTGCGGCGGCGACGGAGACGTGGTACCGTTAGCGCGCCGGGCGCATGGTACCCACATCAGACCATTCAGCCTACTTAATAACAGATAATGGACCAGTCATGTGAGATAATGTTCCAATGACAAGATTTATAAATCCAACCGAACACGAAGCGATACGAGCAAAAAGAAAATCGTGTAAGTAGAACGTATTTTGCGTTACGCTAAATCTCAATGAGCACTAACTGCGCTATTTGGAATTCAATGACAACAAAACCTAGTTGACGACGGCGACCAACATTTGCGACCAATAAGTGTTACACGTACAGACGCTTACAGAATACGATTGTAAAACTGAGAAGATGGTCCGTTAGAGAGTACATGACTGAATGACCTCGAACGTCGTCTCGTCGCGAGCCTAGCCGCGGTGACTTGCACATCGATGTAAAACAAAGTTGCTCTAATAATAGATTATATGCAGTGACCACGCCCAGTCGCATTCTGGGACAAGTCAATATTGTGTACCTACTGCGATCATTTACATTACACCTATCCATTATGAAGAGCGGTCGAAAGCTCTGTAAGTTCTTATTATTATGGTATTCGTTATTGAGCATGTTTTCTCTTTCAAACTAGTATGTGGGTCATATCGTGATCGTTATTGCTTTGATTATCTATAAAAGAACATTGCCTTCACAAATATGTAGGACTGAGACCAATTCTGTCAGAGATGTTTATTGCTTAATAGTTTAAAATTCGGTTCCAATAATTTATTGACATTCATAAAAGCTTACTAAATCACATTCACTTCAATGCGGATGTATTTTATTAGCGAAATCTTTATCGAATTCACACAGTACGATCGAGGGAATAATGAATGAATGAGTGTGATGACACATAATGAACTTGCACATATACCTACAGGAAAACCAATTAAAATTTCTCCTTTCTCGTGCAGCGTCTTTCTGTTGGTTATCTATTTACGACATCTTACATCTTACATGGTTTGAAATTATTCTCTAATTATATGTACTGTGAAATGTTCATTTGTTTTTTATTATTCGTCGCTAAGGCCAACTGCAAGTCTTGCAATTTATTTAAAAACTTTTAAACTACTTCTATTAAAAATTACAGTCTTTTACTTACTAACATTAAGAAAGTAAGTACCTGTACAGTTCTAAAAACTATTTTTGTACTTACAAGTATTAAACCTATAAATATCATACCTATTCAAGTTAGTTTAAATATACAGGGTGTTTGGAAGCTGGGTGCAGAGCTTCAAGGTGTAGTGAGAGTTGACACCATTTTTAGCATTTTGAGCCATACATGTCTTAGACGAAATAGGCTTTTATTTTTAAATAATCCAATTCAATTTATGACAGTTAATTGCCAACAGTGCCTCAGTTAAAGTTGGTATGTTATTCTTTTTTCATTTTTGTGGTTTTACTGATGTGTACCTAATCTAATAAACCAAGTTTCGAACATCTGTGTTATTGAAAAAACTTTTAAAATTTGAAAATCCTAGAAGACACGGTTTCCTTTTTTAAACTAAAAGTAAAAAAACGACTTCATCTAAGACATGTATGGCTCAAAATGCTCTTAATAATGTCAACTACCAACCACCCTTTTAAGGTTTTGCACTCAGCTTCCAAACACCCTGTATATTTAAACTAACTTGAATATGTATTTTATTTAATTTAATGAAAAGGAGAAAGTACCATAATTAGAAACGTTTTATTATTCATTACGAATAATTAGACATAAGCTACAAATATCTAGATACCTACAATTCATTAGTTTTCAGAACTTTAGGATGTACTTTAACAACAGTTATTTGTACTAAGTTCCAATAACTATAAACTAGTAAAGTTCAGTTGTTATGAAGTAAGTTTGAGGGAGAAGTTACATCGTACGTAGCGTTTGTATATACCGGGTAACATGGAGCTGGCACGTCTGCACGGCGCAGGGCAGGCGGCAGGCGCAATGCGGTAATTATTGCAGCCGTATTCCAACCAACCATCTTTAGTTTAGCAATTAAGCAATCCATCAAAGAAGACGTTGACTTGACCTAGCTTTCAAAGAAAATACCGGATGAAAATCTTATCTTTGTTCGAAACCGGAACATAGAGCACAGATCGCCACTCAATAACGGATTGATTGCTCGCTCACAAAAATAATAAGCAATTTGCACAAGTTAATGAGCCTTACATATCGTTAGGGCATTCGCGAAAGCAATCAGCCCCGATTTGCATTTATTCTTTTAAATTTAGCCGCGACCCCAATTTGAGACCATAAGCCCAACCTGACCCATATAACTTGACCGACATTTTAAGGGAGTAAAATCCGAAAAATTCGAACGTTAATTTTGTAATGTCATGTTATTCGTACAGCAGAGTAATTCATTTTTCTTTTGCTGGACAAAGTTAAAAGTTAAATTACTTATAGCTAAGGAAAATAACGTTAATTTGGAAAACCGACAGCCAAATTCAGCTCTTAACGAGTAAATAGGGATCTGTATATCTCATGTATGAACTCAATTTTAAGGGCCACTTTAAAATCTCATCCATTTCTGCCTATCCTTCGTCCGTTGGTACAGCCTAGGATGCTGCCTATCCGGTGATAGATAAAATCGTGAATAATGCATACAAATAGGGTGAGGTAGCACAACCAATCAAATTCTATGAATATGTAGAGTGGCCGTTTATGGTATTTGAATTTATTTAGCGCTAGGCCGCTTCAGAGACCTACGGACGTAAGTGTTTACTGGCTAGTTCCGCATAGAAAGCGTGAAGGTACTATAATATGTTTGCTATCCAAGTATCCACTATTGAACACTTTTATGGCTTGAGTAACAAAATGCTATTAAAATCCGTCGAGAGGTTTTTGGGTCGCGCTTGTAGTAGACGCATAGAGAAACGAGACGAAAGAATATGATCGATGGTTTAAATTCACGTCAGCGTTCACGTGTTGACTAATTAACATAAAAATGTTAATGCTTTCTTTGCTGTATTAATACGTAGGTACCATTGAACTTAAGTAGGTGCATACTGAAGAAAAATATGTTTACGAACAGAAGATACAACATACTCACTAAATAACTTACTTTTTATTAATAATACGAGTACCAATACACAATTTAATTAGTACGAGGTACTTAAACTACTACTGTGTCGTGATGGCCCAGTGGTTAAGGCCTCGCCTCTCATTCATGAGGTTGTGGGTTCAAATCCGGGCAGGTACCAATGTGACTTTTTCAATTCATATGTACTTTCTGAGTTTATCTTGGACATTACTGACATCGGTAAAGGAAAACATCGTGTGGACACCTGGACTTATAGTTATAATATAAGTCTGAAATCACCAACCCGTCTTGAGCAAGCGTGGTGATCAATGCTCGTGCCTTCTCTGTATGAGAAGAGGCCTTTGCCCTGCAGTGGGACAGTTACAGGCTGGTATTATTACTTAAACTACGTACTTAATAAAAAATCAAGTACTTATTCTTACGGTTTATTTATGGCCCTATAAATTACTAATCCTAACAGTGCGTGGGAGGGCAACCGAATCTTTCTCATTCAAATTATAATAATAGGACGCCAATAACCATATCAATAATTAGCGTGGCCCGGAAATGGCTTCGATTTAAATAAATTTGCGGTTCTTTGTTAAAAATGTTAAGGATACGAAAACGAGCATGACTTATCCTGCGTGACATCAGGTGATATACAGGTATCATATATTTTATGATGTCACATCTTAAGTCTGCACATAGGAAACGACCGTCACATTACAGTAAATGACATGAGTCATTACCATCAAGACTTTATTCATGTTTACGCTTGGACATTATTCTCGAAGAAAAAACGTAAATAATACTCTGGTACAAACTGACGAACCCAAGTCCACTTATAACTATGACTTCATTGATGATCAATATGTTAGAATCATCAGAAAACAAAGGACTCTTTGTACTCACGTTTTGCGAAACGCACTTCATCCTTGTTTACTTTGGAGAGCCTCTTGACAATAGATTACCTAATCTACATGTAGTTGAGAGTTTACACACACATCTAGATATAATAAGAATGTTGCACACTGCATTCGTTGCACAAAACACTTCAAAATGTAGACTCGAAACGTGAAATTCCAGTTAGAGATTATGCAATGTTAACTCACACGTATATTAAAACGCCGAATACACTTTAGATGTCTGTTTAAATGTTTCCTTTTACCTTTAACCTTTACCTTATACCTTTCTGAACATCAAAGATATCAGAAGAACTCGCATTTCGTGTTACCTTTGTTTTAAATTGTAAAACACTTTGTATAGAAACCTCGCGTATAACATAATAAAGGTTTTTTTGAGTAACAAAATTTATAGCCTTCTGATTTGTTACAGTCAGCAATATTCATGCAATAGTATCACATATCCGAATCACGTTCTTATACTGTTTATTCGAATTGGATTTCATAACAAGCTAGAAGCAAAATATGTAATGATTAACTGCTATTAAAGTAGAAATCCGATTCAATCGCGATATAAGATAGGTAGAGTAATAAATAAAACAAGATAAATATTCTGTGAATGTCCACTACGGTTTTTTGACCTCTTAGCACTGCAACGACAGAGGATCCATTTCCCTTATCTCTATTCTTGGCATGTAGATTTCCGATCGGTCTTTGTTTTTATTACAGCACAATCTATATGAGCATGTTAAAGCTCTTGCGTTAACACAAACCCTTGACCACCTTTAACGACACTTTCAGAAAAATGGAAGAACTTTCTACGAAAAATTATTACATACCAAAATACACCACCGAACGATAGATTTATATCACACATAAATCTTCTTTGTTTGTAATTTATCACTGAATTGATTTTAAACATTAATTTATTTTGACTGGTATACAAACCGAACTGTCTCTTTAATTCGTAGTGCGTGACAGTTCTGCTAATGAGCCTCGTTAGCGATACAGCAATAGAGCTAGATATCTCAAGATTAATCAAACGTAGATTCAAACTGCGTATGTTGCTCTAGCTAGAGTACTACTCTATAATAATATATACACGAGGTAAAGTCCTGCCCCAAGAGTCTCTCTACATGACATATACGTCTGTCGTCGACAAGGCTCTTAAAGGCTTAACAATCCGTATCAATACTTGTATGTTTTTGTGATGTTTGTGATGTTAAGAGATAATTCTCAGATGTATCAGATGAGTGGTCAAACAATGATAGAGATCTACTTTCTATTTCATGTTTGGAAGCCATGACGCTTGGATTAATATTCTTCAACGATACGTCTTTCAGTTATACATCACGCAAAATTGAATTTGAAATATTTCACTTATCTTAAGCTTATCGTTAGCTGTAATAATATTCGTCATTTATTTTCGTTGCTTATATAGTTAGTATGTATGTATCCATGTATCTATTATATAGCATTTATCTGTGTATCTATTATAGTATATTGTACTTATATACCATTTATTTGCACCTAAGACAACCCCATTTTATGTCCAGAAAATCACTGTCCATTCCAAGGTTGCCTGGAAGAGATCGCAGTAAGCGATAAGGCCACCCATTGTATATTTTGTAGTGTATTACTTTTTCTTTATGTAATGTATAATCTGGTGTACAATAAAGTATATATAAATAAATAAGCACTTTGTTTATAAAATTTACATTATTCTAAGTGTGTGATGTGATTACGCGTCAATTACAATTTGAGTACCTTTTGACGAGTACGGTCTAACATTCCGTGTGTGAATAAAAACAGAAAAAATGAAAATTACGTAGATACCACACAGACAATACTGCAACTTGAAGTAATAATTTCACGTTAATGTGAGCTTTGTAAACGAGGTGCGGAATCTAAGTGAAACTGCAACGTACTTTACATAGCAGTTTCAGCTGCTGTTTCAAACCTAAATCGAATTTGAATTTGTATGCGACATCAGGACTTGAACACCACAATAAAGCATTGTTACATTAACTCTTTGCTATAATATAATTCAAATATATATGTTACAAATGTAATTATAGAAAACATATACAGGTAACACATAATTGAAATTCGTGTAACTATTTACTGTTGACATTAATATGAAAAATTCAATTACTCTTTCAACCATCCTTAATTTTAATAATGTTAATGATTTTAGTATTTTATTTAGGCATAGGTACCTACTGAAGTTTAGAGTAACCGTTATCAAGTAAGTTTCTTAGCACAGGCTAGTCTCTAGGTCAAAACTCTCCCAAAATGGTCTAAGTAAACTTATTTAACGATTAAACTGCAAAAATTCTGTAAACATCAAGAATTTTGCGAATAACTGTATACATTTTGTGTACACATAGTCTTAATTGAAAAGTGTACTTAGATATACATAGATTTATGTACATAAGTACTCAAACATTGTTAAAAGTGGGTCACAAATATTTGACAGAGCTCTTCATTTCGCTAATTTTACCGTTGACTCTGCTCTCGTATAGGCAGTTGAAGCCTACGCTGAAGCGATCATTTCGACGCAAATCGTTGCGACGTCTAGTGGCCCAGGGTTGATGCAAGCAGGATATGATGTGTCGTGTAATATCGGCGTGGCTGTGTCGGGCTGTGACTAGCTCGGTGCACTTGGAGCGCGGTGAGGGCGAGGGCGCAGCTGGTCGGTGGCGCCCCCTACCACCCTGCTATTGTTACCCGCTAGTTTGCATGAAAATAGAGAAAACTCTCCATGTGTGTCGCCGTTCCGAATAAAATATTCTTTTCTTTGTCTATAGCCGTTGTTCCTGTGCAACTAGTAAAAGTATTGTGTGCTGAGAAAACAATGAACTTAGGTATTTTATCATTTAGCGGAATCTTTATGAAACAATTTCGCTGGTTACGTAAAAAAAGTTCACAGGATTTGTAGTCTTTCTTAAATTATACATTAAGTGGATAATGTCTTCCTGTTTCAACTCTCTTGCTTTCTTTACATTACGTTAAAGTTAATGATGTTATTTAGGATATGTTTTCAAATACGATTAAACCAAGTATGTGTACACCACTAATAAATAAAAGCTAATTGACCGCTATCACGGTTTATGAAAGTTAATTAGTTCAACAATAAAATTGATATTCAGAATTCCATGAAAAATGGACAGTAATTAAAGTATATGTGAATCGCACATGCACATAGAGTTAACCGACCGGAATACATTAGAAGGAATCTAGTACGCGTTTATCTATCTATGTAGTTACTTACTGACATGAATCATTGTGTGCAAGCCAGTTTTCAGATATTCAGAGCACAAATGCGGTTCAACTAGGTACCTGTTAATTGTTACCTAATGGTAATATGGAGAACCCACGTGCATGGCAATGAAATAGACAAAGCATTAAATTAGTTGTGAGCGTCAGTATTATCCGAATAATGTCAATAACAGGCAGCTAAACAGACTTGGACTAATTTATGACACGAGTGCGTACAAGATGTCGTGAGGTGTGTTCAAATGGATAACGCAAAACAAAGTAGGACTAAATACTGATCGATCTGTACAGTGTAAGATGAATACAAATTAGAATAATCCTATCCATGCTTTTGATTATAATATCTCCAAAGCCTCCGAGCAATCATGACCGGCCGTCACAGCGCACAGCTGTGCCCGAGCGCGCCAGCCCGCCTGCTCGCCTGCCCGCCCGCCGCCCATCACAAGAAACTAGAGAAAACATAAAACTCGCTTCTGTTGGAAAACGTTAGCTTCATTACTAACCATTTGCTCGGCTCACTTGTAAATGGATATTTTCAATTGCAACCAGTGATTACTTCCCCTTAGGTGAAAATTTACTTTCTTTCATTGATGACCGAGTTTCTGTGGAAAGAGTTTTCCCTGGTCATGCGAAGTTCGTTGTACTTGTGTTCGCACGTGCATGAGACTAAATGATTTTAATTAATGCAAAACAACCGTATTGTTATGTTTAAACATGTTTTTTTTATTATTTGCGACTTGGAAGTTTAGTTTTTTATACCTAGCTATTATCACTTTAAATACCGTTATGTGCAGGTGTTACAATAGTAACTTCAGTATTTATGGCCGAAACTTTCCACGAGAAAATAAAGGCTTAAAGAATAAAAGAGGAGTGGAAGACATTAAAATAAAATGGATATGTAAGCTCTAATTCGCATTTTATATGTTCCACACTAAAACTTATACACGTTGAGTGTATTTTACGAGATAGACCATCAACTGTCGACGACGAATAGCCAGGTTTACGTCCAAATGGCTCGTATTTATTTTAACAAGCAAGCGGAGCCGGTGACAGATACGCGGAACAAATCTTTTGATGGTGCATTTGTCGCGCCGCGAAAGGTTATTGTTCACCGACAATGACATTTGCGGTACTTCATTTCTTCTAAGCATATCTTAGATCTAATCCAGCGCGTATTATTGAATAGTTTCACATTATCTACGCAAATTAAACGTGCAACCTGCGCTTTGTATATTTTAATATTCATAAATGGTTACTTAATCAAAATTTTCACCTTGATCTTATTGTTGCAAAAGCTAATTCTTCAAAACGACCTGACTGTATTTCTACACTGTTCATTTAATTAAAAAACATGTATATTCATACCCGTAATTGAAAAATTAAGTTTTTCCTGTTGTTCGCATGAATGTTCGCGTGTCAAACTATGATTTGTTATGAAAATAACGCTTAACGCTTAATTTGACCTACACTATTGAGTCGTGAAATCTTTAAAAAATGTACGAGTTTAAAATAATTTTGGTCATTTTCACACTATTGTGTGGGATAATAACAACTCAGAGGAAATTCGTAAAAGGTATGTACAACTGAAAATCTTGACTTCTAATTATATGACTCTCATACCATAGTTTCTCCATATGTTCACCTAATCTTTCTAACTTAAAAGTTTATGTAAGTACGTCGTGATTTTTTATGATGAGATATGTAGAAAACCTAGATGAACAAAATTACAAATGACAAATCTTAACAAATGTACTTACACATTATCAGTGACGTCTGTCGATTCATCCAGTTCGCCAATAGTGTCGAGGGATGCTCCGGAGCCATCTTCTCGCGTCTCGGTGGGTGGTGGCGGTGGCGCGGACGTCGGCCGCGTCAACGGTGTCTCGCCACTGCTCTCCTTAAACTGATGCTTGGGCACGAAATCTATCAAGCGCGGTAAAGCCTCAGGCATTGGAGCTTCCTCCACTTTCTCAACAGTTTTGTTATTCATTTCAGCTTCTGAGCGCTGCAACCATGTTTCTATGCAGTTCTTCTTAGTTGGAGTCAGTAAAGAGTCTGGGACTGGCGGTGGTGGAACTTCTGGCACGGGAATCGGTCTCGTCTTCTTTTCACTAACAGAACGCTCGATTTTCGTATTTCGCGGCATCGGCTTAGGTTTTTCGGCAACATTTTCTGATTTATTATCAACTTTTTTTGTTAGAGATTGCTGATTCACTTCAACGTTATTCGTTACATTTGAAACTATCGTGTTGTTATTGTTTTTGTCGTTATGTAGTAGTTTTTGCGTTGTGTTTTCCTGACTGTTAAAACCGTTTGAAATGAAGTTTTTCTCTGTCAATTTTGACTCAGTATTAATTTCCAATCGTTTTTCTAAAAACCTTTTACTAGTCATGTCTTTTAAAATATTTGTGTCGATGTTTTCAATACAATTCAGAACTTTCTGTATATCGATAGTTTTAGGTTGCATAGTTGGAGTAGACGGAATGCTGTTCTCTACAGAGCTTGTCATGGATCCCAATCTATCTACAACTGTGGAAATTGAACTGCTTGTGTCATCAGACTCAGCGTCAGCTAGTACAAGGCAACGTTCCCATTCCGATGACAGTAGGTCTATGTACACTTCAGCTTCTGGCGGCATCGCTTTTCCGTCTGATAAACGTCGCACTAGACGTCTAACTTCTTCTGGAGACCCTTTTTTCAAGTAAGCAATACCGCCTTCTTTACTTTGTCGAAGAATGTGACTGTCAAATGAAGACTTTCTTGATAATTTCGTAATTGTAGAAATGCCGTTATGTTTCCCATTCATTTGACACTCGGACTGGCTCTCGTTATTAGAAAAGTTTTGCTCACCAACTGTTTGTAGAGTCTGTTTGTCTTTAAAAGAGTTTTTCTTTCCTAGTTTTCTAGGTGGCACGGGCGGTGGTAATGTCGTAGGTCGCACTATTTCAGAAGAATGTTTTGAGTTTATAAGAGACTCTATCACGTCCATGCCGTTACGCTCTGTTTTGCTGTCTTGTTCAAAGTGTCGCACAAGCAAAGTTAATGTTTCATCTGAGTCTTTCAGCCGCCGCACACAGTCTATTCTAGTTAAATTTGATACCGATTCACCGTCTATTGCTAATATTTCATCTCCAGGTATGAGTTTTCCCCAAGGGGCACTAGCATTAGCTGCAGGACTGTCCTCTGCACATGATTGCACGAGGAGTCTCCGTACGTTTTCAGCGGCGGCAGATCCACCTTCGAATTTGAGTCCCAGACCGAGACGCTCCCCGCGTGGTCTGCGCACGATGACCTCCGCAGCGCCGGCTGCTGCACCCACCGTCAGCACGGTGACGAAAGAAGGATCTCGAGCGGAAAGTCGGCCCTCGCCAACCGGGACGATGGTGACGAAGTCCTCCGCAGCCGCGTCCGTCGCCATTCCGCGAGAAACGCGCCCGCGCCGTTTCAGTCACCACTTTCGGATTCGAACCTGCAGACAAAAAATATTAATGAGCTTACGTAATAAAAATGCAATAGTTAATGTTTGGAGTTGCGCGCGCGACGAACGGCACGCAAGAACTGCGCGCAGCCTCTCTCTTTCACCGTTGCGCTGCACTTGAACGCTCTGAGATGAGCCAAGATCGGAAATGTCGATCTCCGTTATGGCTATTGATACAAACCACTCGACCAAATATGGAATAATGTACCAAAATAAAAGTTAAACTCCTCAATCACAAATTGAATGTTTGAATCATCCATTATCGACAAATCATCACGTTCATCTCGTCATTAATAAGTATAGCCACCGTTTACCAAACAAATTCCTTCACACCGTAGCAGGTATCTACGATGATGTTGATCATTCTCGCTAGATAACTACGCACACCTACTTCCTACTCACGATCGTCCGAAACTTTCGTTGATCGATATGAAAGTATAACGAGCGTGTTCGTGGCGAGGGAACGTGTTGACCACAAACAGTCGCATCATTGGAATGGGCGAGATGTGGGTTAGTAGCACCAGAGGCAGTGCAGGCGTCGTCGGCGGCATTCGCGGAGAGCCGACACATTAGCATATCGCCCGGGGCTGCGGCTGCGAAGGCCCGTTACTCCCGGGTCCCGTTCCGAAGGGCCACTCTTTCTCACGGCTCTCGACAATTTTCGTACCAAATTGCTGTCTGGTTCCCAACCGGCCACGCAATGTTTACTACAGTCGGTTTGGTCCTTACCGGTTTAACTTCATACGGATTTAGATAGCGTGATAAGCTGATGTTTATTTAACTCGTTTAGTTCAACATACTATAATTTATATGTTATGTACGAATGTAGGAACTGTACCTATTCGTAAATAGGAGATTAGGTAAACCATGAATGTAACAATAATGTTCACTTTATTCGACGTCATCAGGAAAAATAACGAAAACGAAACTGAGTAATGTAAAGTGGTCTAACTAACAAATTCCTAGTAAACAATAACACGCTGTACTTATTACGAATTAAAGTAGTGGGTGGCGATAATAGCGAGGGAATTTACTGGTTGAATATTTCCGTTTTACATGAAATAGTTATTAAATTCTTCATTCCTAGGTATCTATCAACATTTTGCAACCTAAAAGGTAGTGAACGAAGGAACCGGTTTTTAATTGATAAAATCTGATAAAAACATAAAATCGTCAGTCGGTGGAGCCTAGCGCGTGACCTTGGCTAACGAGAGTCCAGGAGAATGGGAGCAAACACAAACACATCGGCAGAATCAACTTCGTTTCACTTTGTTACCGCGTAAACAAAGAAAGGTTGCTGCATCGTATGTGGTATTGTTTAGCGATATCTCATAATTGAATCTTTACACCGTAACCTACAATACAAAAGAAGATTTTATTTAGACATGTTCGACGACCAGTTATAAAAAATAATACACCTACGTATGGAAAGTAGGCAAATCTTGTTTAATAGTTTTACGAGTCGAGTTTGGAGAACGTATCCAAAAAACCGTTAGTCAGTCATGAACTTGGGATATTATAACACATGCCTAATCCATTCATAATGCAGTAGTAATGGTGTTACCCATGAATATTCATTGTGTTCACGACTCGCCGGTAATCTGGCGTAAGCGTGTAGTTTTAGACGGAATTTGGAAGATCGCTAATTATACAGCTTATGAACAAGTGGGTGAAACGTTACGTTCTGCCATTGTTTCATCGTTTGTATGCATGCTAATGTCGATAAATGTACAACCCTGTAAGACGTTAGCCAAGAGTACACATTTATTTTTACTTCATTGAACTTTAGTATTTATGTTGAATGGTCATGCGTTTATTGCTCCACGAAGCGAACAGAACTAAATTCACTGGTAGTGCAACAACAAGAAGTGGGTCGTCAGTAAGTACTCGGCTACACGCCTACTAGCAACAAAGAACTCGTATCCCTAAGTTAACTTTTATTTTTTCTGACAAAGTTTATTCGGTTTATAGATAAGATCTATATGTATGTATCTATGTATTAGTATGTATTAATTTTCAAGTTATCTATTCCTTATGTTGCACCTGCCATGTTTTGTCTGCATCACCCTAAGGTTGACTGGTAGAAAATGCCTCAGGCATTAAGTCCGCCTTTGTACAGTAATTTTTTACTTGTGCATGAAGTTTTAATAAATAAATAATAATAAATAAACTTTTAAAACTCTATCTCAAATCAATGTGCAATAGTTTTCACCAACACCGTCCGTTCCTAATGTCTTCTCTCTTTAAGTTAGGTTTAATGTTCAGAGCAATTTTCAGTCTTTATTTCCTTTTAGTTTCTTTGATACCTGCGTGATTTCAAAGTTGGTAGACACAAAATCCATATTTCTCCAGATCTTGAAAATGATTAATCGCCGTGGCCGTTTAAGTAATTTTACAAACTGAGAACAAAGGATCTAAAAACAATTACCATCTCCACCTTACCAAAAGTACATACAATAGGACACCCACGGCAACTCAAACACAATAACCGACAGAAAAATTTACATAGAATCAACAATATCACTAACGAACGGCGAGATCCGGCAGGTTGAACAACACTGATCTACTGATCTGCTAGACATAGTACAGTAAGGCTGGCAGGAGTGACAGGTTAGCGATAACAGCCCGTAAACAGACTGCAAGGCAGCACAGGAACCCCAGCCAACTCGTCAGTGACAGTGACACAGTACAAACAAATACGGCAGTCACTGCACCCATGCGATTTGCAGGTAAATGTACCACTTATCAGTTATCAGACGCGCAAACATTGCTATCACTTTGCATAGTTGTGCTGTTATCACACAATCAAGCCAGCAGAATCTAATTAACTGTAGAGGCCGCAGACAAACCATGACGTAAGCATCACTTTTTATACATTGGACACACTCATAACTCTCGATCGATGGATACAATAGTCAGCCTATAACCACTAGTGTTAAATTTATAATAACCGAATTGTATGAGCTACATAATTCACAAACATCCTTAAATTTTGCGCATACAACTTATGTAACAAACGCCATCCCCACCTCTTCCTGTTGTTTCGTTTCGTAAATGATATTTGAGTCACCATCAGGGCTTCGAATTCTTGTCATGAAGTCTTCTTCATTTCCTTATGTCAGTTAGAAGCAGTTACTCATTCTTTTTTTATTCCATATTGCATTGATATATCTACATGTAGAAGGGATTGTTTACATCATGTAATTTCTCTTATCCGATCGATACAATCAGCTATCGGCCGGTAACTACTAACCTGTTCTGTTGTGACGAGTGTGCACTCCTTTAAACTAAATTGCTTACCTTTAAAAACCACATTACTCAATCGTTCCACTTAAGGATGCCATCGCCTCCTTTTATTGCATAAAATTGCACCAAGAACCTCATTAGGATTTGCAATCCTTATCAGAATATGAAACGACCGACCTCTTTAGACTAATGCACCGAACCTACATCTGCGTTTATGTTAGTTGCACGTAGGAATAATAAATGATCGCTAGTAGATAACTATTTATTCTAATCCGCATTCATAATCAAAGTTATAGGTGCAGTTGTTGTGTATGTCGCAACAACTTTCAAAAACAACTACGTCTTAGCCGTGATCGATTAGTGCGCAACACGGTTAGCCATGCATATTAAGACATGAAAAATAAAAGGAAAAGTGTAACGCAACGCAATATTCGTGGTCGTAGCGCCCGGCGACGGCCAATCGCACCAACTCATCTAATTAGAGGATCCCCGGGTTGTGCAAGCGCAGTGTGGTGGCATGCAATACCAACGTACACGATACCGACACAATGCTAGCCTTATTTATTACTCCGCTCCGTGTTAAGTACGTTGCAACGCCATACATTCTGCTTATTTAAATGTAAGTAGAAGATTCTTACGTGATACGTGACTAGAAAACAAATCACTGGGGATTTCTCAAAACAAATCCTTGATACCGTTATGGGAGCAAAAGGATTGTTTTGAAAGCTTATGTATGTATCAATTATAAACTGTCTCTAAAGGAAGATTCCTGTTGAGCCATTTCCAAAGTTAGTATGTTGGTTCATCAATAAACTAGCAGGCTGCTGCGCAACCTTCCTACATAATTATTACCTACTGAAAGCCTAATTAATGTGAACAGCAAGGACAGTATCCATAACTTTCGTAACCGAACTTTACGAAAACATTAGTAGCGTCCACACATTGTACACAGCTTCTTAGTGCATAAACTAGACAGTTCCAGAGGTCACATTGACATCGGCACGCGTAAAATCACACAGAAACACGAAATATCAATGATTATAGACACACGTCACGTAGCTCCAAAACGTAGTCAAGTTCATTGTATTTAACTACTAATTAATATGCCATTTTTTTTAACCAATCATCGTATTCAAATATAATGGGTTAAAAATTACCCACTCATAAACGATCAATATTCCGTTAGCGGAGTTACGCACCTACATCATTAGGAAGATTACTTTTACCTATATTCATGTATATTCTCCTCTCGTGTGTGTCAGGTATCTTTTACCTATATTCATGTATATTCTCATCTCGTGTGTGTCAGGTATCTTTTACCTATATTCATGTATATTCTCCTCTCGTGTGTGTCAGGTATCTTTTACCTATATTCATGTATATTCTCCTCTCGTGTGTGTCAGGTATCTTTTTTATAATAATATGACCGGAACTTGATGAATAAGAAGTGATAATGACTAGCATGATGTGTGATATCACGTACTGAGCAGTGTGAACAGTTAGTAGGTAAGAGTTTCCCAGCTCAAAGTATTTTCTTTACAAGCAAGCTACTTAGTAGCTTATGGTTAGATGTTTGCCTATTGACTTGTTGGGATTGATGCTACGATAGAATATAGGTGCTACGCTTTTCAAAACGTAGGTAACGATCGACATAACAATATTATGTATTTTCCCTTCCAAGTAACTCTCAAAAGCCTTTATTGTCAATTTCCAATATCCGTTATTATGTAAAACAACGTTTTCTAAACAATTTTGCAATAAATATATTGGTTTCTGAACCTATGACTCCATCGGCACGCGACATTTACATAGCCAGCGGCGCGGCAAGCGGCGCGTCATAACAGTCAACAACTAGCGAATAACATAGAACAGTATGGAGGCCTACAACAGACTATCACGCAGCGCCCTCCTTCGCTTATCTCGCACGAAATTGAAATAAGATTGATAAAATCTCCGCTTATAAAGAAGAAGCGGGCCGCAAAAGGCGAGTGGTTTGGACATTATCTAGATATGTGTCGCCAAAAACAGCGGCCAGACAGGCGTAACAAACGAGCACCGCGGATCACGAACTGTGATAGCCGAAATGAAATTCAAAAACATGCATTCCACGAGCAGGCTTCAGCAAAAATAATAATTTATTTTAACTTAACCGCTTCTTTGGAAAAACATTTCAGCGAAGAATCAACCGATTCCAGCGATACCGCAAATAATAAATTGAAATCCCGGTCTGTCGTATTGTAATTAACATTCATCGAATAAAGCATATAATTAATAGGTAGGTACATCATTATCAGCACATTAATGTGTGTATTAAGAGTAAATACATAATAAAAATACTATTTATTATAGTAAATAAATCCTCTCTGCAGAAATGCCACAGCGAGCGTGCAAATGTCCAACAACTAAAAAGGTGAACGTTCCGTTTTGGTTGAGCACAAAACAAGAAACCCAATAAGTTGCTCTCCCGCTGAGCAATATCGCCCACCAGATTAAGTAGTAATTTTGTTATTAACAGCGATTTAACCGTGGTTGATGCAAAATTTTAGAAGTCTTGTACGATAACACAACGCACGTATATAAAATTACTTGGAAAATATTTTGAGGGACCGTCAAGACTCCACAAATTCAATTAAACTGTAGCTGTAAATAATGAAGGCCGTCAGATTCAATATCAAATTAAGTATGTTCGTGATAAATGGGAGGATAATGTCCGTTTCATCATGTAATTTTAACCTCGTTCATCTTTGAAATTAGTATTTGGCTAAATTTGAAATTAGTGGGATATATCCAGTCTAAAATTAGTATGTACGTACTTAAATTTAAAGCGAATATTATGCAATATGTAGTATTCATATTTACATTTCTTTGTTATAATATCTTTAATTTATTACTTTTACTAGAAGAATTTATCTGCATTTTTGTTTCAAACTTCATCAATTCCATTCCAGTTTAAAACAATAGTGATAATAAAAGACTTCAAACAAAATGGTTTTATTGACTTTCGACATGTATTTACACTTTTTAAACAGACATCAACATCGAATGCTATAACTTTTTCTGATAAAATATAGAAAATTAATGCAAAGCAGCATAATATATTAAATTTTAGGAAATCGTAGGCGTTGTCACCGGCGAGCATGACATCAGACATTAGCGGTGTCGCAGCCGCCATCATGGACCAGCGGCTAGAGGTGAACATCCTATGAGCGTCCGAGCACAACCGATGGACCAATCAGCTCGCACACCCAAATAATATCGAAAAGCCTGTTCGATTTCGACATAAGGATTATTATAACCGTTTATAACTACTTGCAACTATCTAGTCTCAGACACAAACACCGCTAATCGATATGAATGAATCTGTTAAATCGATACGTTTTTTTATACGCTACATTAAATGTGTCTCGTTTTTTATAGCCGACTATTCCGACGTTTTTTAATACGTTAGTGTTAATATGTGTAATTATTTATAACTTCCCCTGTAGATAAGTAAAGTATTGGACTATGTCTACGTACCTATGTAATATAATATTATTTAAGTATGCATAACTACATTTTCTACATAGTAATTATTCAAGAATAACTTAAATGTAAGCTGTACTGAATGTTGTATTTCTGTGAAATCGCGGAAATATGCAATTCGTGCGCGAGCCAAACTTTACAAAACGTTTATATCATTTATGCCCCTGCCTCTTCAATTCTGATATTTTCAATTTATTTAAAGTGGATATCTGTACCCCAGTTGTAAACAATAGTAACGTAACTCCTATGATAGTAATAATATATCTTTCTATCAGCTCATATAAGATGGTAAATTGGTATATAAGCTTATAAAGCATGAAATTCTTTGAGTTACCTACATACAGAATAACGATAACCAATGTCATATGACAGTATTCCATAATAGTGTATTAAAGTGTTACTCGCTTCAATCAATCTGCCTAGCCTTTTCCCAACTATGTTGGGGTCGGCTTCCAGTCTAACCAGATGCAGCTGAATACCAGTATTTTACATGGAGCGACTGCCTATCTGACCTCCACAACCCAGTAACTGGGTAATACGATACCCCTTGGTAAGACTGGTGTCAGACTTTCGGGCTTCTGACGACTCGTAACGACTGTCAAAGATCTACGAATGACAGCCGGGACCAACGGCTTAACGTGCTTTCCGAGGCACGGAGGATTCTCGGTATGTAAAGATGGTCACCCATCCACTGACCAACCCCGGCAAGCGTAGCTTAACCTGATGGATCGACCAGTGCGGCTGTTGTTATTTAGCCACGAGCTCCTCAAAAGTAAAAAAAAAAAGTAAAGTAAAGTGTTACTCGCTTGATGTTGTCTATCTCTGAGGTACAGATATCAATAGCTGATAACATCGTACAGTAAAGTATCAAGAGAAAGCCCCTTCCGGAGCTGATCAAACGAGTATTATCACACTTTACGCTAAAGTTCAGTAACCACCGGCTACAGTTAGCTAGTCTCAGCATCACTGTCGAGCCAACCTACTCACTTGATGTTATCTTAGTTAATTTAATTAACTTTACACTTTGATTATTTTAAAATAACTACTTACCAATTCTTTTTCTGTTTTCTGATATATTTTTGTACTAACCAGTAGTAATACGAATTTAACTTAGGTATATACTTACTTAACCATATGAATAATAACATAATATTACTAATATTGTTTCAAAATCGAAAAATGCTACAAACATTCTGTATTAATTAATGTTTGAATAAATACATGAGTGTTAATAAATATCAAAACCGAGAGCTTTTCCCAGCTGATCTCTTTCTAATTCTAAAGTTTAAGTTGTGTCAAGTTACTGCAGTTAACTTAATAACAAAACAAGTTGGTTTACCAACAAAAGATTTGAAGTTATTTTTATTCATGTAAAAATAAATAAGTCGTTTTGCAGCAATTTATTTATCCAGCTAATTAAAATAATAACTATGCATACCCACGATGACGAGTAAGAATATAAATAAAATGCCGATTCCGCTATTAAAACGTAAAAATCGCATTAAAGAATTAAGGAATTGATAACTTAAGCTTAAATAAATGCCGGATCATTAGGGCGGGCGGGAAAATAGAACAAGGATTGCGGCGGGCGGCGCACGCGGTGTGTGCGGGGTGGCGCGAGGGTGCGGGGCGCGGGGAAGTGGGGGCGCCGAGCCGGGACGCGGGAGCGCGCGAGCCGCCCTCCCTAATCTCATTACCGCGCACACGGCCGCTCCGCTGACCTTAGCCCGCTACCCGACATGGGAAACCGCATAGTAAGTGTGCTCCGAACACCATTGTTTATACTACCCACGTCAATACATGCAACACAAGCCCAAGGACTCCCCCATGAACAAACTAAATCTATTAAATAATACTCACCCTAACAAATTTTCCTCCAATAGGCACCAATTTATTCAATAAATTTTCAGACACTTAATTCAGCAAAGAAACATTCACTGTATTGAAACGTCCCACGGCACATAACAACGTTCAAAACATCGTAACTTCTGTTGTGCGTGGGTAGTTGTGTTGTGTGTTGGTTCGCGATATTCGGTATAAAATCCTTCGGATTGCGGAGATGCGGGGTCGGTGGAGCGCACACGGGCGCAGCGCGAGCGAGCGTCGCGACGTTGGCGGCGCAGAGCGGCATGTGCGCGCGCGCACAGGCGGGGCCGACCGGTCGCAACCGGGCCGCGCTCTCACCACGCCGCGGCCGCCCTGCCACAATGTTCGCTATAATCGCACTTGACACCGTGCCGCGTTCGATCTACAAGAAAGTTTCACATTTCTATGTCACAATGCGAGGAAAGTCGCAGGAAGATCAGTCCTACGCTCTTCTCCTAATCAAATCTGTCCCTTCGTGTTCATGGTTACGCGGTATCACCTCGACTGGAAAAGACATCGTCGAAGCCGACTTAACACGGTTCTAATTGAATTAGGTAATTCTACGACATGCAGATATCGTGTGTAACAGTAGGTATACTGAATAGGCTTCACTTTTTGACATAATGGGTGGGTCAATCTTACACAACAGACGTAGCAAAAAACTTTTTCTTTGATCAACATCACTCAGTTAGACTTTGACGAACTGAAAGACAGTGAAAGTAATTGCCAATTCTCTCTGCGAGATAACACGACAGATAAGTTTGCAGCCACTTTTCCTTCTTGTCATGCAGACAATCAACCGCTAATTCAATTATTCGGCGCTCTAAGTGCTAATTCCCGTGATGAAACAAAAACTATAATTTATCTCTGAATGGTCTGCACATCAAAGTAAACGAAAACAATATGATGATTCCGTCAATTGTAGATAGATATGTACTAGTGATACCTTCGCAATCAAAAATTTCTGAAGTTTAGCCGCCGACTTAGCAGTTGATGGAACCAGTATCACTGTGACGAGGCATTTCTTACAATAATTTTTTGATGGTAAATATTAACTATAATTATTCTTATATTCACCATTATCTTTGTTAGGAAGTTCAATAAAGCATTTCCTTAGAACCGTTTGCTGTCTTACCAAATTAAGAATTATACCAATCAGGAGCTTATAAACGAAACTAGGCACGAACCGCCTGTCCTCTGACCTAAAAAGGTTTTACCCATCATCGTCAGAAATCGTCACCTCTCGGAGAAAACGTTGTCACTCGCACCGAGCTTGAGTTAAAATCCTTATCAGGCCCTTACGGTTAACCAACAACCTTAACAATTAAGTACAACCAACTTTAACATAAGTTAACTATTTAATATTTTACTGAATATTTCACTATAATTGGAAGAAAACATTCCTAACCTCGGAAAGCGTTAAATATTTTGCTATTAAATAAAAAATTCCTCTTCTCTGTCTGAGTTTATATATTATTGTTTCTTACCAGGTACTTAAGTTCGTAACAAACTAAATTAAACAGTTTCTCAGTTTTCACAAAATTGTAATTAATTCTTAATTAAACACAAAGTTGTCTCATCTTTAGCAAGAAGTTTATTGTTTAAATAACCCTAAAAGCTTCCGACCGTCGAAAAAGGCACGCGCCCTGTTGAACAGTGCCATCATCCTGATGACTATTGATTTGTAAGCAGAAAAATGTTATCATCCTATCAAAATGTTTCATGTCGTTTCTCTATGATTTTTACTGCGTGGTAAATATGTAAATAAATAAATAAATGTTTGATAATTGCCTATTCTGGAAAATTAAGTAAATATTATTATTTATTTATAGTAACTATTGGACGATACAACAATTCATTAAAATACAAATAGCTGATTATAGTTTAAATCCTAAATGGCGCATTAGTCCCCGTTTTAAAATATCGATATCAATTTTAATTCATAAGTAATCATTTCGACGAGTCTACTCCAGGCAGAAAATGAAAGGTTCTTATTGGAAAAAAAAAATATTTTTCCAGAAAAAACCTTTCATATTCTATTTACAAAGGATTCTAAATAGGGTCATCAGACTTCCTTCCTTACATCACTGGCTAACGCCGACATGAAATGACAGATGCCGACAGAATTAAATTAATAGGAAGAACTTGTCCTAAATCCAAGTGACTTATTTTCTTTTCCCTAAATGAGTGGCTTTTATGCACATAGATTCCCAGACTATAGTTAACTAATCAGAGTTCAATGTTTATAATCTTAACCGTTAGATACAGCAAATTTCATCTTGCTGCCTAACGGCTGTGCTAAATTATTGCGGCTGTCTAACATATAATCGCACATACGAGTAGGTACATCCACCGGAGTGTTAATTACCTAAACACTGTAGGCAAAATATTAATGATATGTATAACTGTAGATATAGCCAATATTATGGTGGCCCGGCCAATTACGTGCGTCGAAATTTAGATACCCACCTTTAAAAGATTTAATTAAAAAACCAGTCAAGCGTGAACCAAACTTACGTGTTAAATGATCCGTATAATAATTTCACAGCTTTGGATGCTCGGTTTTATCCTAAAAGTTAGGAAATTCAGATCAAATAGTTTCAGATGTTGCTAGGAGAATTATGTGAAACAGATGAAAACCAGAGTAATTTACATTTCAAAATCGTGCGCGTGGTTTTTATTACAACAATTCATTTTAATTAGAGTAGGTACTGACTATTTGTTGTGTTGATTATTTGATACGCGTGTCTTTGATCTACAGAGGAATGAGAAAACGCATTTAAACTCATATTTTGTGTATGGCTACATTTTAAAGATTCAATATGTGTGTCAACACATTGCTATTAGTAATCCAATAAGATCGTAATGCAATGAGTGCTTGTGAATTGTTTTATACTGCTGTTATACTCAACCTTCAACTCAAAAGTTTCATCATGGGGAATATTCCGCAGTCGTTAAACAACACTCCTATCTGAGGAACAAACACGGCGACGGCATTTTTCTCATTTGAGGTTAATGAAAATCGCGCCGACATCTTCCATAGCAGGCGTGAGACGCTCACCCAATTACACCCGGTAAGGCTCACACCGGCGTACTCTCTACACGTGTGAGCTGGTACCTACGTACTTTGAGAACCACTAACTTAATTGTAATGAACATACCTGACTATGTTCTTAATTGAACTTTATCCGCAGTTCGCCTTTCTGAATCTTATAATTCTACGAAATTAGACGAAATTCTTTTGCACTTACCGATATTAGTTCAACTTTAAATTGAATGCAGAAAAAACTGCAACTTTTAGGGCACTGACTACATTTTAAATACTACGACCCACAAATTTAAAAAATGTAGTATGTGTTTTATCTTCGTTCACCGAAGTTGTAAAAGTCAAACGAGGAAAGCTGGTTTCCTTGCACGTAGCGACAGGCCAGCAATCATCATTACTTGCGACCCCATAACTAACATATTATCGGTGTACATGGCTCATAAGGTACCCAACAAGACGTGTAGTTAAACATACCTCATATTTGTTCCGCTTTGTCTGCTTACCCCTTTAGAGAAAAATCAATAAGTAAGTCACATACTCATACATACATAGACATACATACAGCTACAAATCATAGCTACGTCTGTTTTCCCGTCACATAATGGCAGGCTCTCAAAATGAAAGACTTCTTGTGCTATAAAACCATATGTCACCGTCAGACATAACATTCCACAATTTGTCACGAGTTTCATATCCGGAACTCAGCGCTCCGAAGGCAAACATCCCAGTCACTTACCATCGCTTCGATAAATCTGTTCTTAAGATATTCTCTTGGCACGTTTAAAATCTTATATTGTAGGAAACATGTAAAGACAATCTTTCAAAATATTACGTTCGTGATAGTTCTACGTGGTTCCGCGTAAAAGTGCACCGTGCACTTACAAAACTGTCGGTCGACCTAAAGACGTAGAAATGTCACGTAATAAATGTCTGCGGTAACACCCCTTCCTCCATGTGTGGCTGTTTCTATTCGCTGTATATTACATTTGCGAGACTCCTAACATAGCGCATAGCTGGAAACGGCCATAGTTTTGATATTAGAAACTGCCACCAGCTACTTTCAGATCACGTCCAGCACAAGCTTATAAGTCGATATTTAAAGGTACCTTACTACATTTTACCACTTTTATTGTTTTTCTTTGAAAATGACGTTTCTGGCTCCGAGTTGCCAGAGAAAATTGGTATTCTTTTTCTGTTTGTTTACTGGCGATCAATGATACAATTTGTTCCGGACAATATTTATCGGCGTTCGGGGGTTGGCAGGCCGTGGTCATTAATAAGTAATCAGTGCGACCAACCCGTCGCCCTCGCTCGCCCAATACAAACACATAAATATAATTTGGTACATTTCATAGTCCGTGCAATATTAACGACACCCTTTCCGCAGCCATAAATCAAATGAAGCAATCATGAAAATGAAATACAATTTTTCATCGACATGTTTCACAACATGAAAGTATTTCCACGAACCACCGCTGTGTTTATTTTACAATCGTTCTTTACATCGCATTAAATATTAATTAAAGTGAACGCTTCGTTTACATTTGTACATTTATAATAACTGCAATTGGCTCTCTGTAAATAAATAAGATAAACTCACGTTGTAAAAAAATACCTACCCTATCAAAATACCTACCCTATCAAATTATTCCATGGATTGACTTTACTGTTTATTGATTCGATGTAGGCAGGCACTAATCAATTTCGAACTTTTAAAAGCTTTTATTTTTAATGATACCTACCGAATTCCTCAGTTTCCCTTTCAAAGTCACATTGTCTGACTTCAAAAGTTGTAATGTCAACGACTCTACTTAGGTACATAAATATATAAAGAGATGCAGGTATAATATCATAATACATAATTATGTGACATATTATGTTGGTATGTACAATAGCAGAAATAAAGGTAAGTTGACTGTATTCTGCTCCAAAATTAAAGTATCGGCAATTATTTAGTCATCTTAGTGTCACTGACAGTGTCTTTCAAAACTTAATTTCGCTAGTCTATAAAAAATATTACCGTTTAACATGGTCGGTTTCGCTATGAAGTAATCTGCGGGAATGCACTAATGGCCGGTTGCAGGCCGAACGCGGCGTGTAATGTGCAATTTGCAAGCAGTCATCGAGCGGTCACGCGACGCCGCCACGCCGCGCCGTGCCGCCGCGCCGCAACGCAACACCACCACGCCACACCAACGCTACACAAATTTAAGTTACGAAACAAATAAAACAACGATAGCAATTTTATATCGACTTAAAAAAAACAGTAAACTTAGATAGTTTTCAAATACACTGTAACCAGTTTTTATGAGTAACGGTAGCTATTAGCCACATAAATAGATACTTACGTTTCGATCAATATTTTAGCATCGAACGCGGTTTCGTTCCGGATAAATGGCACGTGGAAATTACAAATTACTTGTCAGAATAAGAAGGAAAAATTGCAAGAAATAAGTGACCTTATAAACTTTCAGACACTGATAAATTAATACTTATGTACCTATTCTGAAATTAACAAAAAGACCCAATTCTAGTTAGAAACACGGTAAACGTATGAGTGGTTTAGATCATAGACGCATGGGAATACTAAATAATAGTTGTGTCTTCTCTAGAAGTAGCACACTAATATTCATATGTACTCACTGGAATTTAAACGACTTTCTGTAAGGAGCTATTCATTTCAGCTAAAACGACAATTTTCAGGAAAATCGAGAGAAAAATCCAAAAACAGCAATCAATTAATGAGCTTTTCATTATATCACAGGGCTTAGAACCCATACAAGAATACCGCAAATAAAAGGGCTAGTTAGTGCCACCTGATTTGCAGTTTGTGTCACTAGAAATAGTTACGACATCAACACATTCGACACAACCTATCAGTCACAAGAATAATTAGCACCTTGAGGCTTGAAAGGCATAGTTATGTCACCCACCAAGCCATACTAAAGGTTCCTTACCCATAGCCATAGGCTGGTAATCTTAATAATCTACAAGCTTGAGATAGTGCTGTAATGACCATTCAAAAAGCATCACCTTTGATTTATGCAGGTCGCACTCGCGAGGGCTTTTCTTAAGACTCTATTAATCTTTCTTGATACTATAATGACAATTTCGAGAAGAGAGATGCGGGAGCTTTTTTTGCAGGAATTAATTTCATAACATCAAACATGCATGTAAAGGCCCAAAACTGATTCGTACAATCTAAATGAAAACATGTATTTACATTGTACAATAAGTATAGGCACCGTACAGAATTGAAGCTTTTGTAAGCTTTTAAAGTATCGAAGTCAGTATTCTGATGTTGGCACAAAGCTCACATGTGGAAGCCTATGTGGGTGGCGATGAGTGCCTAATGCAGGCGAACCTCCAGCGCCATACACTTGCGTCGTGCACTCGTCACTTTTAACCTTTACTTTTGACGTTTCATTCAGGGAGTCAGGTATATATGACGTTCATTATTTCGCCTAGTTTCTAGCAAATGAACTGCTTTTGTTCTTACTGCGCCATTCAACCGTACGTACCTACTCCTTGGTCGCTTTCTCCGAGTTTCGCAAACTTCCTAGTTCTCAACACATTTGCCATTTACAAAACATATCCAACGCCTAATAAAGACTTGGTACTGGCTCGTGAACTCCAACTATAGCATTGTTCCCGTCCTTACTTTGTTGTTGATAATTAATTGTCTGCACTACGGTACTAATTATCTCAAGGTACTAATTAATCCAAGGAGTGAATTAATGAGCCAGTCGATTATTTTATCTTGTTTGGAAAGTTATAATCATTGACGTTTACGTAATTTAAGAACCTTCGTTCACAATGTTTTCAGAATAAGAGTTTGAGTGAACAAGTGAAGCGTGTGTAATATGAGTTTTTGAATATCTGCAAAGTGTTAAGTATCGCTGAGCGGTGAGCGGTGAGCGGTGAGCGCAGCCGCGTAGGAGCGTAAAGTGGTTGCGGTAATGAGCAAACACCCTTCATTATCAGGTTGTGCGACATTACGCGCAGGCATGCTCGCAGTCGCGCTCTCGCCGACACGCGAGCCTCATTGCGTTATATATCTACTTACTACATACTTTATCACAAACATTCATGTACTATGCACATATACTTAATTTTCCAGTCACTGGGAAACACACATCGAAAGTTCGAGAACTAATAAGTTTTTATTATAATATAAATTTTGTTGACCTGGTTATTTCGATATCTGCAACTGTGATTATTTTTTGTTAAACCTTTTTCTTTCCTATACATCTATCAGACTCACTTCTTCTCCAGCTACTTATTTATAAGGTCGTTACTATAATAACTGTGACTCAAGATATCAGTGCCGAGATTCTCAGGCGATGACAGAATTAGCGAGCAAAAGCCCCGAAAGTCACCCTATAAACCCTATATACATTTTAATAAACAATCACCTCACGCCAGTGAAAATTATATTACGGCTTTGCAAACTGAAATAATAAAATGGGGTTTAATGGTTATCAAGATTACCTTTTCAACATTACTTTATTCGACCCCGTGAAAAAAAAGTGTGTCAGCTAATATTTTTAAATTAATGTTCGAATTGGAAGTGCCATAGTCACGGGATGAATTCAGCATGGTAAGGGGAACGTGTGGGTTGCGCGGGGGTGCTGGGAGGCTGGAGCAGGGAAGAGAGCGGCCTCATTGATCGCACCCGGCCCGCGCCCGAGCCGCGCCGCATCCCCGCACTGTCGCCGACTCACACAACACTCGCCTCATACATCACTCATATTCGGGAAATCATGCAAAGACAATGACCGAACATAGACATACATACAGCAAGTACTAGATTCGTATCCCCTTCGAACAAAGCTTAATAAGGTAAATAAGTTAAGCCTTTGTTTCCACTACGCTCGAGTCTCAGGTGCATATACAAGGTCCATAAATTTATTTACCCACAATTACGAAAAATACTTCGAACAAAACATAGTAGGTATTATATATATAAACATTAGGTATGCACGTATTTCTAGTACTCCTATAACTTTGAATATAAAGAAGAGATGGAAAAAGTATTTGTAATCATGTACAAAAACATGATTAGAAAAAAAAAAGGCTAGTTCGTTTAGTTTGGCTAGTTTGGATAGCCAAATTATTGTGAGGGGTAATAAGCATCAATGAGGGGTGTGTGATGTAGCGGTGCGGTGGAGCGGCTGTGCGGCGCGCGGTGTGCGTGGTGTGCGTGGTGCGCGTGGTGGCGCGGAGCGAGGACCTCGTGCAAGCCGCGCGACAAGGTCGGCAGCGCGCAGCGGCGCGGCGGCGGCTGGCGGTGAATGGGCGGCGGCGCGCGGCTGCGCGGCCGGCGCTCCGTCAGTCCGCACACCGGCGGCTCCGCTGCCCCACGGTCGGCCGCACTCCGCTGAACAACAATGCTCAAAAACACGCCGTGACTGAACACACACATCCCCTCGGCGCAGCAGGCGATGTTTGAAGATCGGCCGGCACGCGTAGCCGTCGGCGAGCTGTCGTGAACAAGTTGCATACATATGAAAACCATAAAAAGATTTAATTTTAAGCCGATCGTGTTCGATAGATCCTAATAGAGAAGCGGGAGTGCGGCGTTTGGGAGGCGGGGGTCGGGTCGCGCGCTCGGGGAGAGATGGCGCGGCGCGGGGCGGCGGCGGCGACGGCGCGCGGCGCGGCGGCGTCGCAGCGCTGACATGGGCGGGCGGGCGCGCCGCTCGCTGTTGGCGGCGCCCGCGGGCCTGCTGCTGCTGCTGTGCCTGCTCTGGCCGAGGGGTAAGCTACCAGCCACCACTACACCCTCACCGTGACGATCCATTTCGCTAAACCTTCCGTTGGCCTCACAACGGACGTTTCTGTCATAAATCTTGCCAAATTAAGTTTACAACAACACAATAAAATTACAAAACATGTGCCATCCACATCATTACCAAATGAAGTAAGTGTAGTAAATATTTTAGATATTCGAGTTTTATTCATCTTTACCGTGAGAATAAAGCAATTGGAAGGAAAATGGCAGCCATGTCTGTATTAAATGTTATAAAATCTAAATCTTTTAACAGAGCACATGGCAAGATTCATAATAATAAATAAACATTTAGTACACATAAATGTTCACTTCTCATGTGTTCTGAAAGATAAGTCATCTCTTTTTAATTCAAGTGACAACATTGTCTTCTAAAGCAAAGAGATGAGATTTGATCGCTAGCTCTTGAATAATCTCAAGAGTATCAAGTGTAAGATAAAAAGCTCTCTTCGAACACTACTGTTCAAATTGTTTGATATTTTTTTATTGAATATTATTTTTATCCTCTGACAATACAAGAGGTACCTAGCCTACCAACAAAATAAGATAATAAGGTTTCTTAGATAATTAATCATTTATATTTTACCATTAGAATATAAAACTACATGTGTAGTGCATTTCTAGATTCTCCAGAACATAATAGATACAATTCCAACGCGTAACTGTGCTGAAAAATCATCAGAAATCGAGCATCCAATATCCTGCGTAATGTACAATTACTTGATAATAGGCTAAAATAACGTTCAGAGATATTATCATAGCTGTAGTACTTAGAACAAATAACAGGCATTACACGTGGAACAAAAAATGTTATCGAGAGAAATTGCCCAGTAAAATGGCAATACTTACAACTACTTACGAATCTGAGCTTTGCACAAAGCACTTTGCTCTGTGGCCACCAAACAATACGAAATGGCAGCATCGATAATGTTCTCAAAAGATGAGGCAAACTAATAAATTGCAAGTAATACTTTTCATGACACAATTTTTAATCTATAATGTCCCTTTACCTGGCCCCGATACATAGATAATGGACAATTTACAAATGGATACCTCCATAGTTCACTTAAAATAATTAAACAAACAGTAGAGGCATCTTTTAAGGATATTAGCGTAGTTCATTTCATAAATTGCTGCAGTTTTATTGGTGATTAATATTATGATGAAATACATTGTGAGGGTTTCATTTATTGATTTTAGTACCTACGTGCATTCAACCGAAACGACCCTTGAGAGGAAATCAGTAATAAAATTCAATTTCATCTTAATTGTTTATTTCAAGTTTCTATTGAAATTATCACTTTATTCAATTTTACATGTTTGCTTAATATGCGGAAGGTACTCCTCTGTAGACACTACGGGCTGTTTAGATATACAATTTCAACATAAACCATTGGCCCTGTAAATTATTATGATGTAATCACTTAGGTACTAGACATTTTAATAAAATTGAGATCATACACGAATAATAATTATCTGTTTTGTAATAATAATAGTAGTAATCACAGCAATCACATAATACGTTAACAAAAATCTCCCATAGACAATAATAAATTTGAGTGTTCTATTCTTATCTCTACGCACTATCAGAATAATCTCAAAAGTATTAAATTAAAAAATCGACGAACTTACACAGTCACTTAGCAAAATTATATTTTTGGTGCGTGATTGACATATGCCATATCCTATGGGAATTGTTATTTATTGAAAGCTTTTCCTTTTAATTGTAGTAATAGTATCAATGTTTTTTGTTTATTTTGCTACCTTGAAATTGTGTGAATATTGGAAGTTTTAACAAACTACATTGTTTATAAATATTTGGGTTATTCCTTGCAGTGGCTACATGGTCATAAAAAAACTCATTTTAATTCAATCCAAGCAAATCCCGTGCATTCTCGTAAAACAGACGTAATACAACATGTAAATGAGTGGGCGGTATGCCACATAAATCTTCCTTGCTTTTCTGTATTTCTCTTCACGTGGATCCGCCAGAAGGAACTCGGACTTTCGGTAGTTTGAGAGAACTTCAATGCATTTAGGGATTGTTGTCCTCGGAATATTAAGAATAACATATAAGATGAGCTGCTAAAATGATCAGTTGTTCAGTAATAAATAAATAAATCTTTTGAATCAGAGAAAGTTCATTTGTTAGTTTACATAAAATGAGTAAACAATAGGTAGCCTAAAGAAAAAACACGGATCCTTTCCATTTAGATAAAATATTTAAACTCGAATAAACCTAGGATTGTAAAAAACTATAATCATTTGACTATGAATCATCTTCAAAATTCGGCTTTTCCCTTATTCTCAAATCACTGAGCAAAAAACCCCCTGTAATGTGGAATCACGGTCGATCCTTTAACTACGTGAGGGTTTTCAATCGTACATACGTGAGGGACTGAAACATGCCGAGGGCCTTTTTAAATCTTAAGATTGCACCATTTACATAAGTACTGCTGCGGATAGATTTCGATAGATGTAGGTATTACTATTACAAATGTTTATACTTGGATCCGAATAAAGATAAATTTTATCATTTTCTTTTTTTTCTTTTCGAATTCAGCCTCTTGCGTATTGTTAGTACAGGAGTGTAATGCGTGGGTGTTCTGTTCGCGCAGGGGCACGCTGCGGGTTGCACGAGAAGCGGCTACTGCACCACCTACTGGACCACTACAACGTGCTCGAGAGGCCTGTCGTCAACGAGAGCGACCCGCTGCAGCTCTCCTTCGGCCTCACGCTCATGCAGATCATTGACGTGGTCAGCACCCACCTTTATACACAAACGAACTACTACATATTTCCAGTAAACAAGATTGATAGTGTTCTCATGATTATCCAAATGTACCGTTCAATAAATAAACTACCACGATACGAGCCGCTTCGAAAACGATTATGCCAACTAACCAATCAAGTCTTCTAAATATGTCCTCACATTTTAAGTGCACACCAACACCAACTGCATTTGTGTGCGTCAACACTCAAACATTATTAATAGTTTTTGTCTAAACGACGTCCTGAAACCAGTTCGAATACACGTTTTTCTATAATCCTTGTTGACCGAGTCTCACAGTATAATAATGATTAATTTGTGTTCAAACTATGAAGAAACGAGACTGAGTAGTAATAATAAAATACAAATTAATGTTCGCAGGACGAGAAGAACCAGCTTTTAATAACAAACATCTGGCTAAAACTAGTGAGTATGAGTTTTTATATGTTTATGCGTGTAAAGAAACAAGAAAGTAATTAATTGTTTTTGCATAGCAATGAGATCTAATAATTGTGTTACTGTATATGCATTACATATCTGTTTATTACGTAAATGTACGGTTCTTATATTTGTTAATTCAGGAGTGGAATGACATGAACTTGAGGTGGAACACTTCGGATTTCGGCGGGGTCAAAGATTTACGAGTACCACCACATAGACTATGGAAACCAGATGTCCTTATGTACAACAGGTACGTATACACCACACATAGGTATATGTAGACACAATCGCCCACACTAATGAACCTTCCAAGAAACACTAGAACCAAAGGCGAACGCGAAATTAAGAGCAATATCAATCAAGAACAATTCAGTCCGAAAATGGACTGTTGTGTTGCATAACTTTGAACGCTTGAACCGAAACATAGTAACAATCTGACTGAATATATCCAGTGCAGCCAACTCTATCACAATTAGGTATATATGCACCTATATTGACTTTTTCTAAACTGACTCTTTTGGTACATAAACAGCGTGTAAAAAAAACCCTGTGTGTTGTTATGAATCGTACTGACAGTCTATTTATGTGATAATTATCAGGAAAAAGTATTTTTTTTGTTAATGAAATTGGGGCTTTTGGTACCAAAAAGTGAATTTTAAATAGCATATACTTATCTTCCACCATCAGCATCCGTTTCCTTGCTTTCAAACAAGCGTGCTAAGAATTCATTAATTTCGCGTAAGAATGAAACTCAAGTAATTGTTGCCGATATAACCCAAAATATCTATTTGAGATTGGAAAGCACCAAAAAATTTAATTATTTCCAGCCACTGATGGAAAATAAAGATTTATAAATATTATGCTTATAACTCAATAGTTTTTTAAGGAAAGATTAATATGTTTTTTTATCGTTTTCAATCATTAAAATGTAAAGGTACTGTCAATTAAATTGCATATCCATCAAAGTTGAATCGAAAGTGCTAATCATTTTCCGTGATAATTGCTGTTTTAGTCATTTATACCAATGACCCGGTTCTATGGCTAAGTGAAACGATTGGCTTGTTGTATTTTATCCACATACGAGTATATATGTAAGTATGTGAGCACCATGTATCTATCATATAATAAATTTATCTGTCATTGCTTCATTTTTCATTATTTTTACCTTTCATAGTATAGTAATCTTATTCTAGATGCATCGTCTTCACATACAATTAATGTATACAAAATATTATAAAACATTTAAAAATAGTTAGGCTGCCTGTCCACTGGAACGGAGAGGAGGTTTTATGCAATTCCATTGGTTAATATTGGCACACCGCTACTCCGCTCCTCTCCTCTCCGCTCCAGTGGACAGGCAGCCTAACGGTGGAGTTTCTTGCCCATTCTTCTCCATACGAAAACTACCTTTTGAAAGGGGCGAATAGACTCAATTCCATTTTTTGTAAAATTGAAGTTCAAAAGTGCCTTATAAGTGCCTAATAGAAATAAATTGTTTGACTTTATAAAACAAAATACATAATAAGGTAAACAAATTCTTTGGTTTTTATAAGTCACTACAAATTTTAGTTTACAAATAAATGGACTAAGGTCCATCAGGCTATTAGCCTCCCACATAGTCCGCCGCAACGAGCCGTCATGGGCAGGCATGGTCATAATAGGGACCACGCTTCTCTGGCAAATTAATGGCCGAAGTTTGACGTTATTATTACATAGATGCCCCTTCTTTTGTTATAAACTATTAACCTAAATTTACTTGCAACCTAAGCTTACAGAAAAAAACTACTATTACTATTTATTAACTTACAGAAAAAAAAACCAGTAAAGACTCTCTCTACTCTATAGAATCGTAGCATCGAGACTCATTTCATTAGATTTATAAATAAAGCTTTACACAACTCGTATTTTGCCTCTATCTCTGTCGTGATACTACAGACTTTTGAAGACCTAAAGTGCTGTCGTCGACTTAAGCCTCAGACGTAATTTTAGACTTGAACTTATACACTTTGTAGACAGCGCTTTCCGAAACTTGTGAAACATCGGCAATTGTTTTCTGTTTCTCCTCTCATTTTGTAAGTTCTCACAATGGATCGCTACTTACGAAACGTTAATGCTTTACTGGTTCTTGAAGTTTGAAATTATTTAGGGATAGGCTTTTTGCCTACAAAACACTAAGTGCTACGATTCGATTGTTATTTAGTTTTTGTTGATTTAGCGTTTCTTAGATGGATCGTAGAACGCCGCGTGCTACGAACGCTACTATCGTAGAACGCCACGTTCGATACGCACTACGCATGCACAATATGCTACGCGCTACGGATGCTACGCACCACGAATGCTACAACCGTAGTACACTACGCGCTACGAACGTTTCGATCATAGAACGCCGCGCGCTACGAAACGTCCTACCAAGCAAAACGTTATTTTTTTACATTTTCCATACACATGCATTGTCAAAATGTGTTTCTTTTATTTGTGCAGCGCGGACGAAGGGTTCGACAGCACATATCCGACGAACGTAGTGGTGCGCAACAACGGCTCATGCCTGTACGTACCGCCTGGCATCTTCAAGAGCACCTGCAAGATCGACATCACCTGGTTTCCCTTCGACGACCAACGTTGCGAGATGAAGTTTGGCAGCTGGACTTATGATGGTTATCAGGTCTGCAATTTTAAAACTACTTTCATTTATATTTATGTTTTCTGAATACCTTTTCAGTTTCATTTACGTTCTTCTCCTTACAGTTGGATCTACAACTACAAGATGAAGGAGGTGGAGATATAAGCAGTTTTGTCACGAATGGCGAATGGGAGCTAATAGGTTATACATTTTATATTTTTGCATTCACACTATCTAATCTCTTCCAGCTATCTTATCTACGCCTATCTTTACGACTCTAACATAATGGAATCAGACCTGTAATCCGACTTCAACAGATTGGTCATTAACTCTAAAACGGAGGTTAATAACATTGAAATGTATTCGATAGCTTTATTTTAGCAACTTTACAAGTAAACACTTGTGTTAAGTTGTTCATATTTATTCTATAGTTTTTTCATCTACGCGAACCTTCCGTGTTTCTTTATTGAATTGAGGTCAAATATTTTACTTTTCCTGTCGTTTAGGAGTCCCCGGAAAGCGCAATGAGATCTACTACAACTGCTGTCCGGAGCCGTATATCGACATCACGTTCGCGGTGGTGATCCGGCGCAAAACGCTCTACTATTTTTTCAACCTGATTGTGCCCTGCGTGCTCATCGCCTCCATGGCGCTGTTGGGGTTCACCTTGCCTCCAGACTCCGGAGAGAAGTTGTCTTTAGGTAAACACTTTAAATAGACATGCCTATGTTTTTACGAGGGTTTTTTTCGTCATTATCGTCAGTCTAGTGCTAGTGGACTGATGATATTGATGATGCTCTGCTCTGATTACACACTACTAAAATCGAACCTCATGCAAGTTATTTTTTACCCGTACGCAAAACATGAAACCTGGCTGACTATATCTTAAAAACTTTACCAAAACCCAAATAAGACAGTTGGCCACTGGGCAGCGTCCTTATTCTGGCCCTAAAACTATTTTCCCGACGTATGTATGGAGCGGACTCTTTTTTTCTTGTGTAGCTGTTATCTGGTATATGTATATGTAAATAGACCTGTGGTGAAATTCTCGTACATAAAAAACGTTCACATTCTAGTCGCAATCTGTCAAACTTGTCAAAAATTGGTAAATTGATTGTATTTGTGACAGATTGCGAATGAGATGCGAATGCGATATGTTCTTAAAAATTACGGGAATTGCCCCTTTGATCAAACGTTACATTGTATTGTAATACGCAGGTGTAACGATATTACTGTCGTTGACGGTGTTCCTCAACATGGTGGCGGAGACGATGCCAGCGACGTCGGACGCCGTGCCGCTGCTCGGCACCTACTTCAACTGCATCATGTTCATGGTGGCTTCCTCCGTCGTCTCCACCATACTAATTCTTAACTACCACCATAGGCACGCAGACACACACGAAATGAGTGATTGGGTTAGTATTTTTTGGTGGTGTTACATCGATAGCTAATACAAAAAATAATAAGCAGATATGTAACGTGGTGTATTGTCCAGATTCGTTGCGTGTTCCTGTACTGGCTGCCGTGGGTGCTGCGCATGTCGCGGCCGGGCTCGGCGACCACGCCACCGCCCGCGCGCGTGCCGCCGCCGCCCGACCTGGAGCTGCGCGAGCGCTCCTCTAAGTCGCTCCTCGCCAACGTGCTCGACATCGACGATGACTTCCGACACCCGCAAGCACAGCAGCCGCAATGCTGCCGATACTACAGGTCCCTCGACGATCTACACGAACACTACTCGCCGTAAATAGCACGGTTACGATAATTCACCCCAGCCTCGAACGTTCCGCAGTACCCGACCCTAACAGCTAAATCACGAGTATTCAAACATTCAACATCAACATACTCTTTCACGGGCCATCACATAGTTTCACTTTCGATTGTACTTCTACTTCTGGGTCTGGTCTTTAACATCTAATCGGCATAACTCCTGTAGTGCCCTCCGTTCCTCGGCTCCACCTGTAGAGTAGGGTGCAGATGTAGCTGCTATCTACAGAGCGTACTCGTTACAGGTCGGGTGAGGAGAACGGCGCGGGCCTGGCTGCACACAGTTGCTTCGGTGTCGACTACGAGCTCTCCCTCATACTGAAGGAGATCCGAGTCATCACAGATCAGGTAAAATAAACATACAGTAGTATATTCCATTGAATAGTTGATTGGTATACATTGCAGGTAGTTTAACATGATGAATATACTTTCCAGATGCGCAAGGACGACGAGGACGCGGACGTGTCGCGCGACTGGAAGTTCGCCGCCATGGTCGTGGACAGACTGTGCCTTATTATCTTTACCCTGTTCACAATCATCGCCACGCTAGCCGTGCTGCTGTCCGCGCCGCACATCATGGTGTCGTAGCGACCCGCCCGCTTGCGGATACGCATGCGAAAAGTTCTGTGATACCGCGAATATTTGTTAAGTTGTGATGAGCGAAGTGGCGCGGACGTTGACGCCGCGGCGCCGGAGTTGCCGCCGCCTGCCTCGCCGCCCGCGCCCCCCTGTAGATATAAGTTACCGCTGAACTGCCAACCCTGTACGTTACAAAAAACTGCCCATCCGACTAACGTCTTCTAATCCCTCGAGAACTTCAGCGATTGTGTACCTTTTCTTCCAAGAATACAATGATAAACGGTCGTCACGCTCAGTGGAATTAATTCCGTACTCTATACCCGATCGTTCCCATATTAGCGTATGGCATGAGTTTCAATGAGCGGTTCCGTACCAGACGTTCCGTCCCAGGAACGGTCGCCCACAGCGATACAGTGGCAGTACGTGCTACACAGGCACAGCCGCCACGCGCCGCGGTGCGCACTCACGCGCAGTCACCGCAGCATGTGGCCACCCACTAGACAAGACTGCGGCAGAAAATATTTGCACAAAAACGTCTTCCTTCTTACCGTTGAACGACCTGATTCGCATTTAAAAATTAAACTTTGTTAGAACTTCTTCGATTCTTGAAATCTATTGTACAGTTTAGAGTTTGGGCGGTGAAACAATGGCCCTTTGTTTCCTTCTTGTTCGATTCCATGAATCGTGGTTATAATCCCTAGTTTTATTTTCGGATATATTTGTGTCAGTAGCTAGTATAGAACTTTACAAACAATGTTGATTCAATTGGTACAGGTTGTGATATGCCTCGTTGTGAACGGGTCGATATTGTTATAAATGGTAATGAAATACCCATGGCTATAGCTTAATAAATCGTTCGTTAAAAGTTATAGTTAAACAAATATTATTTTAATAAAGTCATATCTGGGTCTTTCGGAACGACTTTTACAAATAATAATTAAATTACATATTAATATCACGTTTGTACTTCTTTCCATACAGTTACAGTAATTCGAATGCTGAAAATAATATTAGCTTATAAAATTTTCTTCTTCGAAAATTAATTCAAAAGATATGACCATCGTTTCAGACATGTACATGTAATATATAACTCATTTTATAAGATATACAACATTTTATAAGTACAAGAAGTTGTAACATGAACCGGTTTTTCGTTACATAGAGGGTTTAACACAAAGGTGCCTATTTATTGACAGATGCGCCGCACGATCAGTTGACAAGTACAGGTACACTATATCTGACATCTGACAAGTCCTGCCGCTCGTCTGCCACACTCCGAAACACTTCAACATGTTCAGTTTACTGCTCCGTCATGATCGATTGTTACGTTTGTTGTTCTTACTCATCGACGTTCATTTATTTCGGAAACATTGTAAACCTCTCAAAAGGAAAACGTAGTGTAAACAGCGAGAATGTGCGGGTACACCCGACAAGCGAATGTACCCTCGCAAAGCTCCTGTAATGTTTTCCTTTTCCGAGGTAGTGCTGTTAGTAATCTTAGACGGTCCGATGGAAGTTGCGGACCGGATGTGATTATAAGTCAATGTTTTTGGTCATCCATTTATTTACTGTTATATCTTCTTACCATTCGCTAGAGGTTGTGTGACGACCTGGACGGTGGAGGCCGCAGACCCGCACACGCGGGCATCATCTTTGTATTGGATGGAACTCTGTGCGGCATCCTTCCGTCGGCAATGGGACAGCCCGTTGTCCCCAAGATTTGTTCAATTGTTAGGGTTAACTCTGAATTGCACTTTGTTTATTAAATATAAACGAATGAAACAAACCCTTGTTTTATTTATTTAAGTATCTTTTATTTAAAGTTTACCATAGCTTTAAAGCTCTCACGCCCAATAATTTACTAATACTGAAAAACACAAATTGTGCATTCGTCCCAACCTATAAGAACAGAGTAAAGCTATAAGCTATCATCAATAAGCTCATGCACATCAATTATCCTAGTCATTATTTTTTGTCTAAGTTACAATATTCCTGAGCCATAATCTCAATTTGGACTCGAATCTCCCAAGTAGGTGTTTCCTCGGATCGAATTCCCGTGATTTATGTAAATCATCCCTGACCTACATAATATTCCCGCGGAGGCGTTTGGAACGGAACGGAGTCACGGAGCAATCGATGATATCCCACGGGATAACTGCACATGCGCACATCACTAGCTAATTTCCACAAAAGCCACGGACACCATACCGACACACGTAAAATAGACCTTTCTTGAAACGTATGAAATATTGACCGTAGATGGGTTAGTATGAGAATTGGGAAAATACTATTGATTTTCAAAATAGACACTATAGTAAATATGAAAACAAGTCAGTAAAGTTTCCAACATTTTCACGACTAAACTACAGAACCAATTATGATGACATACAGCAGCGAGAACTTGGCACATGATACATTAAAATTTTGGAATTTTCCTAAAATTATCTTTATGAAAATTTATCCATGAATAAGAATCCAAAACCGTGAAAATTACTATAAAGGAAATAAACAAATAACTCAGTTTTCATTACCACGTTAAGTACACTTACTTCAAAATTCAGCTAATGGAATACGAGTAATATGCAGCATGCATTAGTGCATAGGGCGGTTTGGGCGGGCGGACGCTACGGGAGGACTCGGGAAGACGGCGGGGTGTGGCGCAGCGCGGCGGGTTGCGCCCGGCCGCGACCGCACGGCAGTACGCGCCGACATGTCGGGCGGGTCGCGCGCCTGTCTGCTCGTCGCCGCGATCCTCACACTCCTCTACTCAGGTACTACACACATCATAAACAAATCTTTAACAAACAAACCCTATACTACGCAATAATCCACAAAAAACTACTGTTACATTCATTAATTTTTATTTTGTATCATCATCTGTCTCAAGAAGGCGCTACCGGCTAGCTATGTAAATAGAAGTGCATATAAACAAAATATGTATTACATACATACACGTTATATACTAATATTTCAGGACACAAAATGTGTATAAGACGCAGCTGATTTGATGAGTCTTATTCAATCAAGTTTATTTAATTTTAACACATCTTTTGGTTATTTTCATTTAATTAACGTGTTTTATTTAATTATGAAACATTAAAACAGTTCGTACTAAAATCATCGCTTTATCTTCGAGACGTGTGTTTCTAAACAACATTATCTCCGGTTGGCTCTTTATTGATCTGTCGTCGCAGCATCATCTCCGCTATGGATGCTAACGTACACGTTACTAAACTAACTTACGGGAAAACCATTATAAAGGAAAAATCAACTCAACTTTCAAAATTCGACGCCCATATTCGTTGAGTAAATTGAAAGTCGTAATATAACAGATCAGCAGAATCCCTGCAACATATCATAGCCATTTATTTTATAGCAAGCTTATAAAATCTCGATTCATTTTTAATCCTGAAAAAATAACAATACTTTTCAGTGAACTGTATTGGACACGCTTATTTGCATCTGAGGTGAGGCACAGATAAGTGTGTACATTAGTAAATTAACGTTTGTCCGTAAAGAATAAAGGCTAGTAATTGTCGCCCATGCTATTATTCCGTGGGAGTCGAATTACAGACAAAATATGATGCTAGGTTATTGCTTATTGACTTGTCATAGAGACATTTTGTTGATTGGCCTAAAGTAAACTTGTAGCCGCGTCAAAAAACACCACGTAAATAATATGCGTTTACCAGTAACTGTAGGAAATTAATCAACACTCCCTTTTTGACATTCATGTATTCAAATTTAATGTAATGATGTTGATGTATTCGAATGCAAAATTAAGTTCAGGAAGTAAGTAATACCTATCGGAAGTAACAGATTGCTGATCCCTTTACTTACATCTGTTCCAGGATGGTGTTCCGAAGACGAGGAGCGGTTGGTCCGCGACCTGTTCCGTGGTTACAACAAACTCATCCGCCCAGTACAAAACATGACACAGAAAGTGGACGTGCGGTTCGGACTTGCTTTCGTGCAGCTTATTAACGTTGTATGTACCTACTCGAGTTTATATCAAATTGTAATAAACTTAGATTAAGTCCAGCCTCTCACTGCAGGGTATCTAATTAAGGTCTCAGAGAAGGATCAAGCATTGGTCACTGCGTTTCTTGAACGCTGGGTTGACGATTTCAGACCCAAATTAATATTTAACGCTAATTATAACTACACATAAAGGCTTGTACAGACTGGCGCTAATTGTCGCCGACACCGGTAATTTGTTCTACCGTGAAGTTTTCTTAGAAAAATTGCCGCGTCGCGCCTGTTTGCAAAAAAAAGTTAGTGATCTATTTCCTACAAGAAAATAATACAAAAATAACATGTAAAAATACCTCTTGCAGAACGAAAAGAATCAAATCATGAAATCTAACGTGTGGCTCCGATTAGTATGGATGGACTATCAGCTGATGTGGGACGAGGCTGATTATGGCGGCATAGGCGTGTTACGCCTGCCGCCCGACAAGGTCTGGAAACCTGACATCGTACTTTTCAATAAGTTAGTATCTTTCCTTAGGCACTTATGTTTTTTTTTGTTTAATTTTGGATGCTAATGTGTCTACTGTTGTTTCAGTGCTGACGGTAACTATGAGGTGCGATACAAATCGAACGTCTTGATTTATCCCAACGGAGAAGTGCTGTGGGTACCTCCAGCTATTTACCAGGTAACTATTCATTCATTGAATGACTATGAATGAACTCATCATCATCTTCGATGTAGCTATTAGTTGCACATAATATATCAGGCTTATTTTTGATTGACAGAGTTATCTTATATTCTTATCGTTAATCTTTTGTTTTGTTTTTCAGAGCTCGTGTACGATTGATGTAACATATTTCCCGTTCGATCAACAAACGTGCATCATGAAATTCGGATCGTGGACCTTCAATGGAGACCAAGTGTCCCTCGCCTTATACAACAATAAAAACTTTGTTGATCTGTCAGATTACTGGAAGTCGGGAACATGGGACATCATTGAAGTACCAGCATACCTGAATATTTATGAAGGGAACCATCCTACTGAAACTGACATTACATTCTACATAATAATTAGGAGAAAGACCTTGTTCTATACAGTCAACTTGATCCTGCCAACAGTATTGATTTCATTCCTTTGTGTATTGGTATTCTATTTGCCTGCCGAAGCTGGTGAGAAGGTGAGACAAAATTACCTTACCTACCTATTTTCTTTTTTTTTTATTAATCTGCGTTCAAAAGTAGGTACCTACTGTTTAATTTAAAAATAACGGTGTTATTTCTCGTAGGTAACATTGGGTATCAGCATTTTGCTGTCACTGGTTGTGTTTCTGCTACTGGTGTCAAAGATTCTACCACCGACCTCCCTCGTGTTGCCGCTCATCGCTAAATACCTGCTCTTCACATTCATCATGAACACCGTCAGTATTCTAGTCACGGTTATCATCATCAACTGGAATTTCAGAGGTCCAAGAACACACAGGTATGGTAATCTCTTCTCCTCTTAGCGTGTCCATGGCAATCTAAATAATGCACGGTACATACTCGTAAGGATAAATTCGATTAAAATGACATTCCTAAATTGCACTTCTTGTTCAACAGAATGCCTCTCTGGATCCGAAGTGTCTTCCTTCACTACCTGCCTACAGGCCTGCTCATGCGTCGTCCGCGCAAGACGAGGCTACGGTGGATGATGGAAATGCCCGGCATGGGCGCCCCACCTCATGCAGCCGCCCCGCACGACCTGCCTAAACACATCAGGTACGTTTGCTCACATAGCACTCACTACTCGCTCTCCAAAGTATGTCTTACGAAGATACAGAGAATTTACTAACTGTGCTAAAGTGAAAAATTTCACCTACGTTAAGTATAAGTATATCAAATTTAGAAACTAAGAGTTAAGCTCTTCAACATGTAATTAGTGATCTATTGTCAACCTGTTGTTTATTTATTTTATAAGTTTATTTTAGCTCCTCTCGCCTGAAACACAGGATTACCTAGTTCAGGCACGTAGTAAGTCTTAGGAATATAATTTACATTTAAGCAAAACTGTACTAATTTTTATGCCTTGTAATTATTTTGGAATAAATATTATTATTATTATTTTTACGTCTCTTGACATTTCTCGGGACCCTGGGGTCCCGGACCTTTTTAAGGCGTACGAGGGGCCAAAGCCAACTCGCAGAGGCCCGTTAGACGTTTTTAATGATATGAGGCACGAACCGACGATTATCCCTGTGTATACTATACAAGTATACCCAAGGACAACCCCCGGTTGGTGTAGGACTATTACAGGATATGGAAACAAAGATATTGGACTATGGGTTTGGGTGGCTTAAGTTGACAGGTGACCTGGAACTATGGAAGGACTATGGCCCCTGCCTGATCAATGTTTTATATGTACACGGATAAAATGGCAGGGGGTGACTTGCACACTCAATAATGGGCCCCCGAAAACTGTCGCTAGCACGTAGTGACGTAGCGACAAGGGGGCAACATGTCCTGAGGTGCTTGAGAAGTGGAGAGGTATTCCACGGCTTTCAGAACAATCCCAAAGCCCGGAAGATGGTCAAGATCCCTACGAGCACTTACTGGAATACTTCCTTCCTCCGAGCACGTTTGCTCTTGCGAATCTCCACTCAAGCCGGCCAATTAAGGCAAGAATGAGGTGGGAGCTCTGTTCCTCGTCAGTGTTTACTCCAGCCGGCCAATAAAGGCAAGCCAGAGATGAGAAACAAGATTTCTCCCGAGACATAGGGTCCGTGGGGTCGCTACTGCCCAACAGCTCGCCACATGCTGCCCTGCGGGTTTCTGTATCTCTCTTGGTCTGGATCCTCATCCTAGACCTGTTCCGGCAAAGTAAACTATACCGGCACAGACCCAGAGTTCGGAGCGCGCAAGCCCCACCACGACGTCAACGTAGAGATACGGCGGTGAGGTTATTATTATTATTATTACTAGATGCTAGTGAACCTCTCTAACTTGTGAACCTTGGGAATATACTAACGTCTTAGTGCGATTGGTTTAAAACAAAGCAAAATGGAGGCGATGGAGATGTCGGACCTGCACCATCCGAACTGCAAGATCAACCGAGCGGCCGGCGGCGGTGAGGTCGGGGCCCTGGGAGGACTCGGCGCGCTCGGCGGCCTGGGCCTCGGAGGGGAACGGAGGGAGTCGGAGAGCTCCGACTCGCTACTGCTGTCGCCAGAAGCAGCGAAGGCCACAGAAGCAGTAGAGTTCATCGCAGAACATTTACGTAACGAAGATCTTTATATTCAGGTGAGTACATCACCTATCAATAGGTGCCTATAAGTACTTCAAGAAATGTTCTACGCTATTGGCTATGTATGAGGATGTGTCAAAGAAGTTTGACAGTTTGAAGTTTGTTTGAAGTTTTACTTTTTACCTCAGAGTAATACACTCGGAGCTTTTTTACTTACTGACGACTTGACTTATGGTTCCGTACCAGCAATATAAAAAAATATAAAAACATCTTATAACGATATGGTTACAAGGTCCCTAAGAGCTCCTGCAGACATACCTACAACTGTAAGTTGGCCAACAATAGTAACTTACTAAGATACAGATGCAGATTTAGTTGGACAAGATGTGCGGGCTAGCATATGTCACTATACCTATTAGTACACTCTGCGATCGTCCAACATATAATTGTCGAACTTATAATCATCGAGTCGTCCAACTTATAATTGTAAATTTGCGGTCGCCCTAAGAGTAGGTACGAAACCTACCTACGTAAAACTTGCTCACACTTTGATAATCAAACTAAGCGACCCCTTGGGGTATCCTAGCCCAATATTATATGTTAGCTACAGTAAATTGGTGCTGAACATTGTACCTCGAACCCTTCAAATTATTTTACAGGATAGCACTACTATAGAATTACGTAACACATTTTCGTATACGATCACGACTAATCTATTTCATTTTGACAGTTCAACAACATTTAATTGCGTTATTGACGTTGTAGAGCAGATTTTTTTTCGAACTTATGAAGCAATGGATTGGCAATCTGTTTCAAAACGATTAAAATTCTGATTAATCTTGTATTACGCATTTGGGTACTGTTGTAATTTATTTTTAAACCGAATTGTTTCCGACCTTAGTTTTACTATAGATAGATGGTGAAGGTTTTCCCAGAATTAATCAGCAATATCATTTGATTTTACAGACACGTGAAGATTGGAAGTACGTAGCAATGGTGATCGACAGGCTGCAGCTGTACATATTCTTCATCGTGACAACAGCAGGCACGGTCGGCATCCTGATGGACGCGCCACACATCTTCGAGTACGTCGACCAGGACCGCATCATAGAAATATATCGAGGAAAATAAATGAACTTAGTAATAAGAACAGAATTGCTTCAAGACGGCTTCCATAATACTCATTAGTTACCTATTTGTATTTCTTTTAATTAAGGTCATGTTTTATAATAAATGTTGCTCATAGGTAGACCGATAAAGCACATTTTACATGATAGATTATAGTAAAAGTTGACTTATCGTATAGGTGTCTGTCGCGGAATAGACGTATGTGTTGCGGCAAACATACCGATAATAATTTATAAATAAATGATCTGGCTTAGTCTGTAAGTAATATTATTAAAATATATAAAATGGCTGTGTTCGAGGTTTATAAAAGCACAATAGATAATGGTTTGTATTTTGTAATTGTCCTAAGATATAATGGTAGGTACCTTTGGTAATGTAGATACTAGGTTTGTAATTATTTATTTATGTTCTCATCAGACTCGGCTTTGAAAGTATCTAAATACTTGCTAATTTGTTGAACTTATAAACCTATAATTATGTGAATCTCGTAATAAACCCCAAATACATTTTCGATGCCCCAAGTGTATTGTTACTTTTTTACTTCACTAATATTTGCGATTTTTAAGATTACTGTAGTTTATATGGGTATTGATAAAACTGGGTCAGTAAGAATAAAATAAACGATCGATATATAAATAGTGTAATTTTATTTTTCCACCACAAAATGCTTAACAAAATGTTTTATAACATAATCAATATTTCCATGTAGGTAGTACTTAATTCTAACATCAGTTAAGACTATTTTACTAATTTCATGTCAATAAAATCAAATCAAGCTTTCTATAAAAATAGCGATGTATCAGCGACAAACACTACAACAACGCCAGAAAACAAAAACGACAGTACCTACTTAACGTAAATGTTGAACAAGACTAAATCAAATTTTGGTAGGATAAACTAAGAGCTTTTTAATTTTGCTTGATATAAACTTATGTAACTATTATACATACTAATCTTAAAGTACATTTTTTTGCTTTTTTAGTTTTTAATCTCCCAATTGAACAGGGGAGTTGAGAATATTTACAAATAGTATCTAAGGAGAAATAAAATAGAAATTAAAAAAATATATTAAAAGACTAATCGTCGCCGTCGTCATAGTTAGGTGAAGTAGGAGAGTATGTTGGTGAAGTTGGAGAATATGTGGTGGGTCCTGCCGACGACGGGGAGTATGCGGGTGATGACGGAGAATAGTTGGGCGAGGTCGGGGTGTAGGTCGGAGACGTCGGCGAATACTTTGTCGAAGATGGAGAATATCCCGGTGAGGAAGGAGAATAATTTGGAGAAGATGGCGAATAATTTGGTGAAGATGGCGAGTAACGAGTGCTTCCCGGGTGTTGTGGGGACGAGGGAGAGTATGCTGGGCTCGTCGGCGAGTACTGCGGACTCGTTGGAGAGTATTGTGGACTCGTCGGTGAATAAGTAGGGCTCCTGCCTGCTACAGACGGCGATGTAGGAGAATAGTTAGGAGATGGAGAATATTTGGGCGAGGATGGTGAGTAACTGGGAGAAGTCGGTGAGTACGCCGGTGATGTCGGCGAATATGAGGGGCTTGTTGGAGAATAAGCGGGCGACGTCGGCGTATAGTTCGGCGACGACGGCGAGTAACTCGGAGAAGCAGGACTATAGACAGGACTAGTCGGAGAGTAGCTCGGTGAAGACGGCGAATACCCGGGTGACGTTGGTGAATAAGCTGGGCTTGTCGGCGAGTACGACGGACTCGTCGGGGAATAAGAGGGACTCGTTGGCGAGTAACTAGGTGACGTCGGCGAATAGCTCGGTGATGTTGGTGAATACGCTGGACTTGTCGGAGAATAACTCGGTGAAGTAGGAGAGTAGCTTGGTGACGTAGGTGAATAAGAGGGCGATGTGGGAGAATAGCCAGGCGATGTAGGAGAGTAACTCGGTGACGTTGGCGAATATATAGGTGAGGTCGGTGAATAGTTTGGTGAAGTCGGTGAATACGACGGGCTGGTGGGAGAGTAGTGTGGTGAGGTCGGCGTGAGGCTGGGGGAGGCGGGGGCGTACACCGGGCTGGTGGGCGAGTAGGACGGCGACGCGCCGGCCGGGGACGTGTAGGGGGACAGCGGCGGGCCCGGCGAGCCCGGCGAGCCCGGCTGCGGGGACCACGCGCTGTACGCCGGGGACAGGCCCGACGCGTCCGACGCTCCCGACGGCGAGAACGATGGACCACCCGGCGTCATGCTGCTGCCCACTGTAACAAAATATTACATAGTGTAACAATATTATTTGAATTGAAATTATAAAAACTCACTAATTTCACAAGCTTCTTGTTGTTAAATGTTTATATTAAAGTTACAAAGAATATTCAGTTACTATACTGGTATTCGGTTTTTATTTTATATCCGGTCGAACACAGAGTTCTTAAAAACAGAAGTAATTTATTTAATCATGCCACTTTTATTAATGCTGAACATACATTGCTAGTTTGAGAAAGCGTAATTTTTCGCTTTCGTATCTAAAAGATCAATGGAAATTAACATACGTAAATAATTTTTCAAATTAAATTCAAATTAAAACGCTTTTATTATTCGTAATTTCGTCATACCACTCACAATTCTTAAAAAAAGTTCTATTGCAAATGAAACAACAAAAGATATATTAATTTGTTTACATCCACGTAATGAAGCATGTTGAACAAAAAACATAACACTATCAAGCTTTAACGCGGTTGCCGAAGCGGGTAATGGGTCAGCGGGTTAATCAGAGGGCTTTTTATTATAAGCGGTGTGCGCGCCAATTTTCGAATGTGCCTTAATCAGCCAGAATAGTTTGGCCGAATATTCGGTATTCAACCTGAGGCCGAATATTTTATCCATTGCAACACTAATTTACATACATACTTGTTTTCTTAGTTTGTTATTTTTGTATTATTTCTTAGGGTTTAACCCACTAATTTCAAAAACTTCTTTAAATTGTTAATATTTTTTTTTTTTTTTTTTTTGAGTATTATTCGTTAGGCTTTACAAAAACCTTGATTAAAGTTAAGAGACATTTAAACGTCAAATAAGTATGGTTAAGAATGCACGCTGCATTCTAAAAGTTGGCAGCATCGCAAATAGCTGTCAAATATTTACCTGTTTTTTATTAATTTGTTAATTTTACTGTATGAAAATATGTAAAATCACTCTATAGTGAACTAAAATATTAATGCACTATATTATTATTAATTAACGAATTGCAATTATAACACTGTCTTTGATGTTGTTACATCAAATACAGTGTTATAATTGCAATTCGTTATTAATATATACCATTTTAGATAGTTAATTGATTCAGGCGTGACTTTGCGGAAATCCATTATAAAATACAATAGACGACGTATATTTAGTAACCTAAATAGTAGTTAGTTAGTTAGTAGTATTAGTAGTAGTAGTTAGGTTAAGCGGATTAGGTTACTAAATATACGTCGTCTATTGTATTTTACCATTTTAGATGTAAAAAGAGCATTTAGAGAGTTCCAAATACTTTTTTACATCTAAAACTAAATATTCAGTGTTACGATGTCAAAAGCATTTCATAATCAATATTTTATTTCACTATAGAGCAATATTTTATATTTCTATACAGTAATATTGCCAAATTAATCATAACAGCTATTTGCGACGTTGCCCACTTTCAGAATGCACTTAAGGAAACGTTAATCATTACTTAACTTTAACCCTTTAATGCAAACCCTAACTTTTTTTATTATTCTGCAACAATTATAAACAAACAATATTTTCAATAAACAAGGAATAACAATAAGAGGGTTGGATTCTCTTATTGCTATTCCTTCTTTATTGAAAATACGTCTGATTTTATTGAAGTTGAACTGTGCAATAACTTAAATTAGATCAGTAATGTAAAAAAAAAAGCATGAATAATAAATTTCAAAGTAGTCAGGTCTTACCTTGGCCTGGAGACCATGCACTGCTGCCGTATCCGGGTGTGTTCTGTGTGGACCACGGCGTCATCAGCGGCGTCATGGACGGAGTGCCGACGCCGAAGTACATGCCGCCGCCGACTCCTACGCCGAGACCACCCATTTCCATACCCAGCTTACATTTCTCAGCGTCAAGTAGTAAGTCGAAACAGCCTAGTAAACAATTAAATTATTCGTCAGGAAAGATTATAACAAGGTGTCAGTATGATCCGAGTGTAAGTATTTATTTTGTTGTCATTTGTGGAAGAAAAATATTTTTGTACAATTAAGGTTATAAGTGTAAATCTTACCAGTTCCCATTCGCGGCAATTGACCCATGATAATATTCTCAGACACGCCTCTCATAGGGTCCACTTCAGCGTGACTGGCGGCGTCCAGCAACACGTCCACTGTTTCTTCGAACGAGCATCTCATAAGTGCACCAGTGTCTTGCCTGTTGATACCGTGACGAGTGATGGCCATGAGATGACCCTTAGCAGTCATTACGTCACAAAGCAAGGCAAGGTGACGGTAGTTCACGTATAGACCGTAGAACTGCAACACGGCGTTCATTTCTTTCTCTACTGACTTACGCACAGCCTCAATACCCAGTACTTGGAATATCTCGCAAATGTCGTTACTGAATGTCCTTATGGGGTCTACATCTCTCTCAGAAAGTACTTTCATCAATGAAGTACCATCAGTTTCCAACAACCATTCAGCAATAGCCTTGAATTCTCCCTGTTCAGTGATTATAATACGTTTCTTAGCTTCAGTCTGTGGTAAATGCATGTACACCTTTGCTATAGCCTCTATGCCTTGTAGAGTCATGTCTGACAGCATGTTAGCTTCAATACATCTCAAGAACATGTCGTCTTCCATTTTGTCAACCGTTTCTTCGTCATTATCTTGGAATTTACTTTCTTCATTGTTCATAATCCTAATACGTAGCACAAGCTTTTCGGCGTTGTCATCGTTGAAGATACAATTCAAATCGTCTCCGAATCCAGCGTTTATCTTTTCAGCAATCTGTTCCATGGTTAGTTTCTTATCTGTCATCCTCTTGCGATCTAATTCAATACGGAGCAACCACGGAGATATCTTTGTCGGGTCGAAATCAGGCATCTCATAGTAAACATTGACGAATTCTTGATCTTCAGCAATAACTGTGTTTTGTGGGTCAGGGTCGTAATAAATCGCAGTGTTCGCGGTCACCTTGCGCAATGTTGTGTGTTCCAGTCTGCAGAGTACATTCTTAGCCTTTTCTGCATCTCTGGCCGCGCCGCCAGTCAAAAACACTGTTAGAGATGGAGCTTTAGGTTTCTTAGAAATATTGATGATTTCCTTAAGACGCGGCACTCCGAGAGTTACGTTTTTGGACGACACACCAGCAAAATGGAAAGTGTTCAGTGTCATCTGAGTGGCGGGCTCGCCGAGAGACTGCGCGGCCAGGGCGCCCACCATCTCGCCAGGGTTCACCTGCGCTTGCTGGAAACGGGTTTCGATTTCTCCAATCAACCACTCAAAAGCTACTAATGAAAGTCTGTATTCCTCAGACACAAACTTTGTGCATAAAGTCGAACGCACCAAACATTGGAAGAGTAGAGTAGCGTTTTCATTAGCCTGCTTCGACAGGCGGTCCTCACCCGCTACAATAATGCATTTTTTTAATAGTTCTTTGACACCCGATATTACTTTGATGGGACTGAGATCTGTCGGCCCTCTTTTATTGATATGGAAAGTCTTCTGTGCATTCCAAATCATCCTCTTGAAATTGCAAGGCAGTACAACTTTAGATTCACCACTTGGGAAAATTTGACGCAACACGTCTCTGTCTTTGTTGAGTTGTTCCCATTCGCTCTCAAGATCGCTAATAACATATCCAGATTCTGTCAACTCCTTGATAATGTCTTCACTAAAGATCCTTTTCAAATATCTTTCATTTGAAGGGTCAAATTTGAATTTCTTTTCAAATGCCTTGTTCGACAGTTTGACTGTTGGTAAATTCTGGAACTCAACAGTTTCTCCAGCCAGACCATCTTCACCATATCTCAACTGAATGAGTTGCCCGACTGAATTACGAACGGTACCGTCATAGTGAACCATTACAGACTCCATAGCCTTTATAAGACGACGTTGGATGTATCCAGTCTCAGCAGTCTTTACGGCAGTATCAATAAGACCCTCACGACCTCCCATAGCATGGAAATAAAACTCAGATGGGGTCAGACCGGCAAGATATGAATTTTCTACGAAACCTCTCGACTCGGGACCGTAATCGTCTTTGATGAAATGCGGCAATGTTCTTTTACGAAATCCGAATGGAATACGTTTACCTTCAACGTTCTGTTGACCTACACAAGCAATAACCTGAGAAATGTTAATATTGGAACCTTTGGAACCAGCAACCACCATAGCCTTTAAGTTATTGTACTCAGTCAGAGATTTCTTAGCTGATCCACCAGTTTTGTCACGAGCGTCGTTCAGAATACGGTTCACTTGATTTTCGAATGTCTGTCTGAGGGTGTTACCAGGAGTAGGCTCCAACTCCATGTTGTGAGCTTTTTGAATAACTTCTATGACATCCTCTTTGGCTTTCACGATGGCACGCTGAATTTCTTGGTAGGTTTGAGGATCAGCAATAGTATCGCCGATACCGATAGAGTGACCTTCCAGCAGCAACCAGTTGTTGATCACAGTCTGAATGTTACCGTAGAAGCGACCGGCAGTTTCGTGACCTAACTCTAACATGCAAATATGTAGCAAGGAACCTGCTGAAGCACCAAGTGACTTTTTACACAGGATACCCATGAGCAGTTCACCGTGTTCCACAACTACTTTCGTATCTCCGGGAGAGATCCACTTGTAAGGACCATCGTCTTCTTCATCAGGATGTGTGGAATGAGTTCTAATCATATTTACGGGACCAGGAATAATAAGAGTAAATATTTGTTTGCCAGTCCATAGTGGTTGGGGTTTCAAAATGCAAGGCTGTGGGATTTTACCATCCCATGTAGGCAAAAACATGAGTAGATTCATTACTTGTTCTTTCGTAAGGAATACGTCACGCTTTGTCATTTTCCTTACAGCTGTCAGTGTATCCTGCACAATACCCATGACGGGCTTGTTTGCTTGGGGAGTGATAATTTGTCGTGGTGTTATGTGAATATTCTCCACCTCGGCTCTCGTTTCCATTGACTGTGGTACATGTAAGTTCATTTCGTCGCCGTCGAAATCAGCGTTATAGGGAGATGTGCAACTTAAATTCATACGGAATGTTGACCATGGAAGTACTTTTACCCTGTGCCCCATCATACTCATCTTGTGAAGTGTAGGTTGTCGGTTGAAAATGACGAGATCGTCGTCCCTCAGGTGACGCTCTACTTTGTATCCATGTTGTAAATGCAAATCTGATGGTTTTGGGTGAAACCTTAAATCTATTCTTTCTCCATTGTCGCGAACAATATACTTGGCGCCGGGATATTGAGCATTACCCCTGCGGACAAGCTCCTGCATTCTGTCAATATTGAATGGAGTTACGAGCTCAGGGAATGTCAAGTTTTGTGCAATAGATCTGGGAACTCCTACTTGGTCAATACGCAAGTTAGGATCGGGTGTGATGACAGTACGCGCAGAGAAATCGACTCGCTTTCCCATGAGATTTCCTCTAATTCTTCCCTCCTTTCCTTTTAATCGAGCTTTGATAGCTTTGAGTGGCTTTCCTGATTTCTGCATGGCTCTGAAATAGAAAATTAACACATAATGTTTGTGGTTAACATTAAGATATTATCTTGAGTATTGTACATGTAATATCATGACAAGTTTTTTTTTTCCCCCCATTACAATAAGACTATAGCTGCAATAATGCTGATGATAACAAAAGATACTTACTTTGGCATGCCAGGCATGTCATTATCTACAAATGTGGCTACATGAAACTGTAGTAGTCTAATATTTTCGGCGAGCACATGCGCCGCTGCACCAGACTGTTCATTTCTCATCAGTTCATTGTTTGATTTGATGATGTCAGCAAGTTTGTGTGTCAAGTCATCCTGATTCTTGGCTGAGCCAAACATCACTACAGCAGGTCTCACGGACAATGGCGGTACCGGCAGTACCGTCACTATCATCCAGTCAGGTCTCGCAAATTTTGGGTCCATACCCAGTATAAAGGATTCTTCATCTACAAGGAAAATAAATATTTCAATAAAAATCATTGTGTCAATGTATGTGTATGTCAATTATATTTACAGTCAAAACCGTTTATAACGACTTCGAAAGGAGCGTCGGGTTACGGTTGTTATAGCCGATATTCGTTATAACCAAATACAATTTTTAAGTAAACAAAAATGCTGGGACTTATAACCAAATACTATTTTTAAGTAAACAAAAATGCTGGGACGTCAACATTTCATCGTTATAACCAGTACGGCGTGTTAAGCGAAGTCGTTATAAACGGTTTTGACTGTATGTGAATATGAATTCCGAGTGGTAAGTAAAAGATCAGATTTGTGAATGTCATCAAACAAGAGTATCTCAAACAGATATCATGTAAAACCATTGTCAAAGAGTTGCATTACATGTAACTTTTAGGCAATGCTGGGGTGTTTGCTACGCCATTTCTTCTACCCAGCTAAAGCACTAGGAAGTGGTGAAGGGAGGATGTTTTGGAGGCCTGTCTTACGTAATTTTGTCATTCAAGATTCTCAGCCTGATTTAAAACAATTAATTTTGATTTTAAAAGTATGTAGGTAAATGTGATTAAAATCAAATATGTTTATTTGAGCACACAGCTTTTAAAGGCAGTTCGCACACAAAGAAGAATGTTTTTTATAATTCATGAGTATTTGTTTGTGCAAAGATAACTGAATAAAAGTTATTATTAATATGATCAGGAATTATCAGTTGATAATACTTGATAATTTCTGATCATTTTACACAGGTAAAAACTTGTATTATTATCAGAAGAGAACATTCTTAACAATGTTTTCAAAATATATTAAATGTTTACATATGACATTTGCAAATTAGTGTTCATACAAAAATTTGGCAACGTCGCAAATACATAGCTGTTAAATATTTACCTGTTTCGATTAATTTGGCAATATTAGCCATATTTCTTATTTCCATACAGTAATATTGCCAAATTAATCAAAACAGTGAAATATCTGACAGCTATTTGCAACATTGCCCACTTTCTGTATAAACACTCTTAATCAATTTGAATCAATCATGAAATACTAAGAACTGAGAAAGGTATAGGAATAACCATATCTACTTTCTAATTTATACCTGTGATATGTTTAAGTATTTCCCACACCCTCTCTGCTGTGATAATGATTTTCTTTTCCTGTGTATCTTCATTGGCATGTTTCCACTCAGCTGTCAGATCAAGACCTTGTCTTCTAATAGAGGGCTGGTAATGACCACAACCACCATGCCCTGAGCCTCTTTTGCCTTCTTCACCTTCCTTTCCTATATCCATATCCTCTCCACCCTCACAAATGTTCTTGCCTTTACACAAGTCATACACATATGTCAGTCTCTTACGAGGTTGTCCTTTTGATTTCATCACAACTTCCTTTATCTTTGGGTTAGTCTAAAACACAAGTGATTGACAATAAGCCTCAACTATAATGTGAATATCATGAAAATAAAATACTATAGAAACAACAAAACTTACTGGGCTGACAAGTAGCTTTGAACAATAAAAACAGACACATCTTAGTATCTTTATTGTTTTTGTTATAAAACCAATGTGAAAAACTGGTTTTGCCAAATCAATGTGTCCAAAATGTCCAGGACACTCAGTCATATTTCCAGCACAAGTTTGACATCTGGAACTTCTGTCGATCACCCCTTGTCGTGGATCCATAAGTCCGCCGAGCTTGGGTCTGCCACCCTCCATTGTTTCGGGGAACCGAATCCCCCCTTCGGTGACTGACATACGTCGCTAAAAGTTTTGTTTATCATTATTTTGTTGTATATTTCTTTAAAAACAAGTAATTTTTTATAAAACCTGTCTTAGGATTGATCCTAAAGCTTCATAAAATACCTATAGAAGCTTTATAAGTACAAAACAACAACAATCTATCAACAGCCTTAAATCAATCCTTTAGGAACATGTGGACATTCACTCGGCCTTGCACTAGGCTATCCCTGGTCATACAAGTTGCAACACCCTTGATGCTACATAACATAATAGCAATTGTTTACAAGAAACCCATTAATTGATCTATTACATGGCATAAGTTTAGTTTTTGGTTTTCTAGATCTTGATTATCGGCTCCATGAAATTATGAGGTGCAGATTGTGGAGTCTCAGTTATAACTTATTTTGTTGTGCAACAATCACTGCAAATTTGTCATGGATTGTTAGGTCAAAACAATTGTTCTGTACCTATATCCAAGCCCATCGTAACCAGATAAGAATAAATGCATAAGCAAGCAGACATTACAAGCAGACATTTGGAAGTTCAGAATAAGGAAACTTATGGCAAATATTTTGCCAAGCACAACCACAAAGTGCGTGCCACTTTATCAACTGACATGAATCACGTTCTTACGCACTCCAAATCACGGAATTTATGTAATATTTCAAACACCACCTTATTAAGAGTTTGAAAACATTACTTACGATTTCATCTGGAGATAATATACCAAATTGTACTCTTTTTACTTGGCGCACAGGCGCCTTCGAATCATTCGTGGTAGCCATTTTGTTGGCTACTACTGCTTCTAGAGGTGCGCATTTCGAAAACACTATTTTATACCTCGAACCTAGGATTTCCCATCATTGTTGTCTATGACTTACTCAGGACTGCTAGAGACGCAACATGTTTTATCGATATTTTTCATAATCCTTACGTGTGTAGGCGATTTTATAGTAGGAACCACAGACTAGTTAGCTTTTAGGAACGAAGGGATATTTGTTTTATTACAAAATATTTTTTTTAGACGTAGATAAAAACATATTACACAGTTTTATGAGAAAAAAACAGAAAAGATGCTTTGGATGAAATCCTTTCTAGCCATGGAATAAGTTTAAACATACTTTATAGTAAGTACATACAACTTACAAGCACCGATAGTCAGATATATTCAGAAAAAGAAAAAAAAATGTTAATAAAAAATAATCGTAATAGTAAGCGGAGCGGGGCACGAGATATATGTGCCTTGAACCGTTTTATAGTAAAAATTACCTGCGCTTACTTTACTCTAGTCTATCATGACGCTTTTGCTGCCTGCGCTGGCGGCAGCCAGCTGAATGTGAAACCAACCTCAAGCCGCGTCCCCAATAGGGCTGCACGGCTCCGTGAGACCAAGCCGCGTAGCTCTAGTTAAAGTTACATGCTCTGTGGCTCTAGTGAGGACGCGGCTTTTTACACATTCGGGTTTGTGATAATAAAAATAAACTTTTTTTTATTTTACACTTTTTAGTTATTTATTTCTCGTTCCATTTTAACATACAATTTGTACATATTTTGTTTGTATTGTATATATTTTTTCAAACCCTTCATTTTGATACCCCACTACTTAGATAGTTTATTAGTTTTATTTTTTGAAAATAAATTAATCAATTATGATCAAATATCTGTTAGTTGATGAAGCATCATGATCCAAACCGCTCTCGCAAGAGAAAATCCCTCAACAAAAGCTTCGCAGAAAAAAAGGAAAGGTTCCACAAGCCTCTGTGGTATTAATAAAACGTCTATTGGTAATGAAAAATAAACTTTATTTGAAACATCTAATGTTGATTTCTATTTACAATTTGAAAGACAACTCCCTAGATTTATTTATGCTCCTTGGTTTTATCATTGAATTACTTGATACAATGAAATTGATATTAACTTAGCGAACGTGGTGGCCAGCGACGACGTCCGCTACATTAACTTCGAGTAAATTAACTTAAATTTAGATAGGAGTACTCGTACATACTAATCAAAGAATAGGTACTACTCTAAACTCTCTGAAAGGTACTAATGAAAAGGGTCCAAGTTGTCCCAGTGGCGGGACAAAGTGGAATGTTTGAAATTTAACTGACTTACTTTCTGGGGCCGAGAATGTTCCGGGACGGCAAAACGAAATTTGTTGAAAATTGCCCAAGATTTGTAGAAAATTTTAAGAACTAAGAAAATGTAGGATGTAAGTGCAAGCGAAGCGAGCTCTGGAAAAGGTTAGGTTTTCGTTTAACCATTCATACAGAAATAGGAGATACTTTTTTTACCCCGTCCCGGATAGATACGGTTTTCTTTTGACTATTCATATGTACATAAATACGAGTTAGGTACTTGTCCACCTACATACCTACATAGATAGTCTGAGAAAAAGAGATTATACGATGCAAGAGCAAGCGAAGCGAGCTCGAAAATTTTAGAACCCTACGTTAACATTTAGCCCCTTAAGCTAAATATATACGTAGGGTTCTAAAAATTTCAACTCTCAACTATAAACCGCCTCTAGCCCCGCGTGGTCGCGTCGACAGAGGGCGCTTTCTGGTTTTCCGAAAAAAAGTGACATAATATGCACGCGAACGATCGCGTATTCGCGCAACCATCGCAGCTCGAGTCGTATTATCACAGATGAATACAGATGGCACCTCAGAGCAATTTATTACTCTGAGGATGGCACACTCCGCAGTTTAGGTATGAAGTTACAAGTACGCGTCGGAGTCGGGCCCGTCTTCCTGGGCCATTCAACATTCATTCAGGAACATTCACAACAAAACATGTTGGAATCTCTATTTTCTGTCAATGTTCCATAAAATTTTTACAGGAACTAGAGATTTCAACATGTTTTGTTGTGATGTTTCGCCAGTGCAAACGTGCAAAGTCAAACGCACAGTAACGTAGTCAGAAGATCTAAGAGTCACGCGATAGAGAGGCAACTTCTAGGTGAAAATAACTGTAGGTGATTAGCGCTGTGCGACCTGAATTACATATTATGTCGTAGAAAGAGTCGCATTACATTTAAATGATTTTGCAGTGTCCCATCTGTATTAATCTGAGGTATTATCGAAAATTTTAGTACATTAAAACTCGCGCGGGTTCACGACGCAGGTTTCCGCTGCGGGCCTGGGGTCCCCGGAAATTACACTGGCTTATAAACTCGTTCAATTTTCCCAACATAGGCTGGCACTGCCTATGACAGCCAGGAGTTTTAATCTGCGCCCAATGGACTCAAACATTACTGGCAAAATTCATGTTACCTCGGCCTACTCCTGCGAGGAGTACTGGCTTGGCTTGGGTTGGTGGTTTGCGGAAATTATGCAGTTTCGCTTTAGTATTAAAAAAAAAAAACAACTAAGTTTATTATTACTATTTTTATTGCAAAGTCATGTTAATAAATATACTTTGGCAGAACAAAAAGATTCTAGCTTTCACAAATATTATACAAATGTGTCGACATACAGTACCTATTTATTTAAGACATAAATCTTGAAGATCGTGATATTATTATACTTTACTGCTTGAGGCGCTAGTGGTATGGAATTCAAGAAAATCTTTGAGTAATGTAGTTCGTCTTTTTTCTGCAATATCCATTTGGTTTTCTAAGTCTCCTCTATCAGTCGTTTCTGCCCTCTCTACCTTCCATGATAAGTTTTCGATTTCAGCTTCTAATTGCGCCTGAAATTATAGTAGTAACATTAAAATAGAAGGTAGTTTAATTTACAAAATCTTGTTCATGAACTTTCTTTATAAAGTATATTACATTATGTTTATACTAACTTGCTGATACTCAAATAGCTCTTTTCGAGGGCCATTATCCATGTAGTAAGCAAAGGGATATGTATACTGCAAAGTGTATCGACACCTCTTCAATAGCTTAGCTGAATCCCAAAGATATTGCCAATCTATCCAAGTGCCTTCACCAGCCATAACCTAAAAAATAAATAAAACTTACACTTTCTTAGTATAAAATCAAGTCTATTTCTTAGTCGTCTGTGTGGGTTGGTTAGTTGTTCTACACTACACTATGGATTTTGATGGCTTTCATTTGGAAAATTTATTCTGGAAGGAATTGTATAATAAAATAACATTTAACTGAGATATAGCACTGAAATCTCGATGTTTTGATATTTCGCCGCATTAGTAGATAGCACCTGTGCGAAGCAAGGCCGGGTTACTAGTACTTGTATAACATATTTTAAACTGCCACTACCGGCACATTACCTAAAATATAAATAGTACAGGTCCTAATGAGCCCAAATGGAACCCTAATCTACTAAAAAATTCATCATTTTATGTTGAATCTGCTAAGTTTCAATATACATGATATGATCAGTAACTGATATTGGGCTGTTATTAAGATTAACATCAACAAAATGGAAGATCTCACTGTATCAAGTAATTTTTAAAAATAACATTAATTATCTTTTGTTTAACTTTCTCTTCTTGGAGCATCATATCGTACCTTTTGATTAATTCGCCTTTTCAAGCTAGCTAAAGTTTGTTCTTCCAATTTAAGAGATCGAGCATGATTTTCCCATCTTTCATAGTAATGTAAATACTTTTTTAAAGCTTCCCTTGCCTGAAAAAAGAAAAAAATGAAATTAGTGTATTGTGCAGCACCCAAAATAATAAAGAATAAAGTAAAATTGTATAATAATTACATGAGTGCTTACTTGAGCATGTTGGCTATCAGAGGTCAAATTGGGATCCTCTTTATAGCGACTACATTCATAATATTCGGAGCCATGCGATTTCCAGTCTCCCAGGCAAACCCAACAAAAGTCATGTCTACATGCACCACACTGCATATGGTTGCAGCCTCCATTTTTCTCTATGCAGATCTGGCACTTAGGGCAGTCCTGTAACCATAAATAACAGTTCACATTAATTATTTTATTAAAATCTTTACCAAAAATCTTCAATAGAAGATATTGTTGAACCAAATTTTTCTCCCCAGTCTATCATTACAGTGTGACACAAAAAAAAAACATATAAAGCTGTTCATTGCATTCTTTACTACACCTTCACTTTATCATAACAATATAAATATACATTATTATTATCGTGATGAAGATAAATAAATACTGTATGACAAACATAACTTTTCCTTTACCTTGGTATGGGCACTAATGTAGTTGGCAGTTTCAGAATCATCAGCGCATTTTGTGAGCCAGCGGCGAATAGTGGGGCAGTCCGTTGGTGCATGGTGTGGAGCTCCACATGAAAAGCATGTCAAAAGCTCACACCCCTGGCATTCCACGCGACGGGCGCCTTCTCGAACCCATGCCCGAAATATCCACTAAAATAATAATAATTTCCTAAATAAATTAATACAGAAACAAAAACCGGCCAAGTGCGTGTCGGACCACGAACAATGAAGGGTTCCGTAGTTGGGATGAATTTATCCCAAGAACAAACTTAACATTGTAGTTTGAAAAACAGGATCTCCCATACATTCTGTATGGGACAAAATGTTTTTCAAACTGCAAATTTAAGTTGGTAGATTATTACTCGTTAACCTGTAAGCCTACTTAGCTGTGACAAATGAAAAATTCACAGCAGTATTATATAACTTAGAAATTAAAAGGAAAACTATTTTTCTTTTAATTTCGTTATAATAAACAGGGTGGCAGGGACATCGACGCGAAGCCGGCTACCATGGATTCAGTACATGATTCTGAACCCCACTGTGTTGAAATTTTTCGTCGGTTATTAAAAAAAAAACAGCTGCTCCATACATTTTGACCGCGTAGGTATTGCACTTTTCTATGAAACAGCTGTTTTTTTTTTAATAACCGACGAAATATTTCAACGCAGTGCCGCAGTGTGCCGTGCAGTGCAGTAGCCGGCTTCGCGTCGATGTCCCTGCCACCCTGTATACTACTGCTGTGATTTTTTTCACAAATCCAAGTACAACCATTTAGCTGGCAGGGGGGGGGGGACACTTGACTCTAACAAAAATTTGCAATTTAAAGCTTAATATATCGCAAACGGATCCCTGAATTGAAAAACGATATTCACACACCCACAATAGTTTTGAACAACCTTTCCAACCACACTCCACACTATGGGATAGACGAGAAAAAAAAACATATCCACTTTACATGTAGGGGACCTAAATAAAAAACATTTTTCCTGATTTAATTTTATCACTTTTTTGGCGTGATTAATATGTATACCCATGCCAAATTACAGGTTAGCACTCTAGTACTAACCGTCTCTGAGAAAAACCGCGGACAGACAGACAGACGGACATGGCGAAACTATTAGGGTTCCTTGTTTATTACAGAACCCTAAAAACGATTGAAGCACAAAACCTATTGAAGAATTTTCCATTTCAAGCGCTTGTAACAGGAATTTCCTAACCTGACAGTTGGGACCTGGGCAGAATCTAAGCTCTGGGTGTGATTTCACATGATCCTTGAACATAAACTGCTGGTATCTTTCCCGCAGCATAGGCTTGGTCACATGTGAAAGCACAAAGTCTTCAGGGGCTCTCAGTTCACAGTCTTGTGCCATACATAGAATGGTGTTTGATACTCCTGAAACATAATAAATAATTTGGAGTTTTCATCCATTTTGTCATTATCAAAACAATGAAGATCATGTAAGTGTTCAATTAGCTGCCAAATACACTATTTTGTGACAGCATAACATAGCAAACATGGGTCAAGTGACTCACAACAACAACTATGATTAAAAATCCTTAAATCTACAAAGATAATGATTACATAATACAAAAACATAACCCTTCCTTGGCAGTCGGGTAAAAATAACTAACTGAGATCAACATCAAATGCCCTGATTTTTTGCAAACTATGACCATCTTTATGTTACTCTGATTCCTAACCAGGGCAATCCTTTTTGTCTGCTGATTCAGACTCTCAAGGAAAAAAAAAATAATTATGTATGTTCTATAGCTTGTAGCAACAACTAATTTATGAATGGGCATTCATTTTCATTCAGTGACAAAGCCACCTATGACAAAAGAGCTGATAGATAAATTAATAGAATCTAGAATTTATGTCCAAATAGAAATAGTATAATAGAATTAATGGTGTTCAAGTTGCAGAGAAAAGGTAGGTTGCTTTTAGTCACAAACATGTAACATCTAAGCAAGGCTTTGTATTGTCATCTTATATGTGATGCTGTTTCATGAGTCCTCCAATACAGCATACCGAACTGACAGACTACCATGCACTGTTATTTGACATGTTCTATGAACCAGAATTTTATTGATATTATTCGATATATTTACCTTGCATAATTTGTACTTCGAAATGCATCGCCCAGCAGTCATTGCAGAAGTAATGTCCACAAGCAAGTGCACTGTATTTGTGTATAGGTGGAGTGTTGGCACACACCGCACAGCTGGACCTACTGGAGCCCCCCTGCGTCACTGGCGCGCGCGACTTCACGCGACTGTATACCAACACCTCATTTGCATTCTCCTTATACTTATTTATAATCTCTTGAGCATTCCATTCATAAGCATGGAGTGTTACCTACAAACACATCAATTTATTACACTGATAGCCCTGCTATCAACATTCACAATCACCAATAAAGAAGACAAACCTTGGCCAGTGAAGGCGTTATCTGAAGGCTATTGCTGAGCAATTCTATCGATTCATTCAACAACTTCTCTACTTCTTCCACCTTTAGGCAGGTATATAAAAAATATTCAGGGTCCGATTTAGTTCGATCCACAGCTTCCATGTCACAGTCATCCTGCTCTCCATAGTAATCATAGTCGTCTCCATCGTTGTCAGAATATTCCATATCAGATTCCGCAGACATTTTGTTGGTTGTTGTATGGTTGCTGGATTTCAAGATGAAACGAGGATGACGGAAAACACTGCAAAATTGATTTCAATTTCAAAAACGTCCCAAAAATTTTACACATAATAAATATCGTGGAAGATTATTCCCGTACTTGTTTAGTTAAAAATCAAGGGATTCTTTACGGTAATAACAACAACAACTTAAATTAAGAACTTTTTACAGCACCGTTTCGTTCCCTTGTCTTTTTTTTTCTTTTCTTTCTGTTCTCCACCACAGAGTACTTTATTTTTATCATACAGAAATTCTCCAACACAGGCTCTGTGGGAGATTAAAATAGAGTGCAAGAAAGTTCTATGAAAATCTATCGATATAATTTTTTGTATTTAGGTGATTTATTACAGGGTAAAGCTTCGTGCAGACTAACGTAACGCGACATCGCCACGCGACGTCGGTTATTGATATACTCTTATTTATTTTTTTCTTAGAAATTATATTGTTCGAGTCGCGTCGCGCTAGTATGCATGAGGCTTAACTGTGAGACTTGAGACACCTCACGACTCCATACAACGTACGTAATGCCGGTTCACACACTTGCCAAACTCTACCTACAAGCACCTTACTGTCGATCTGCTGCACGCCGCCGCCGATCCGATCAAGTGAATTGTAGCGATGTTTTTGTGTACAAATCGAATGATAAATAATATTGATTGTGTAAGTTGGTTAAAAATAACACTTTTACACACATTCCATTTACATCACGTACATACATTATCTGATTTATTTCATCAGGTCGGCCAAAGGAAGCTTGTGGCAAGCGCTTGCATTGCATGATAGCAATGCATCCATACTATCGTGCGGTTGTAGTTTGTGGGAAGTGTAGCGTGAACTTTATAATCCTTGAAACAATTCATTCGTAATTTTTTTAATAATTATTATTTTAGTAGACTTTGAGAATCAAAAATGTGGGTCGTTCTCTATCTCCATAAATACAATGACACTTGTCATGTCATTCACCAAAGGTCACCTTGGTGAAGTTCAAGATTTTAAATTCGGTGATTTTATTAATTTTTTTCGGTACGTAGATATGAATTTTCCTACCGGTAAAAAACATTGTTTAATAAGTGCAGTGATAAGATATGAATAGTGATAAAATTTATGTGTTGTATTATGTAATATCAGTATTTATGGCATTATTATTATTTGTAGGTGTTGGGATAAATTAAAAGTTTAAACGATGGATTCAACTCAAAGGTTTATTGGGCGCGGTTCCCACAAGGGGAAGGGACTGGCAGTGTTCACCAGTGGTGGTGACTCCCAGGGTATGAATGCCGCCGTGCGCTCAGTGGTGCGAATGGGTATTTATCTGGGCTGCAAGGTATACTTCATCCGTGAAGGATATCAAGGCATGGTCGACGGAGGTGATAATATTGAAGAGGCAAACTGGTCTTCTGTCAGTTCGATCATTCATAAAGGTGGCACTATTATTGGATCAGCTCGTTGCATGGAGTTCATGTAGGTTTTATTTATTTACTATTTATTATGTATAGATAAAAAACACTTACAAATAAACAATAGTTCCGTATGTCATTATGGAAAACAAATGTTATGATAAACAGTCACATTCAACAAAGTTTCATTCATCAATTTTCAAATATTGTATCTTAATTTTTATTTGTTAGTTTTAAACAATCTTTCATTGTTTTATACAGAAAGCGAGAAGGTCGCCTTAAAGCTGCCTACAACTTGGTAAATCGTGGTATCACCAATTTAGTAGTTATTGGTGGAGACGGTTCTCTTACTGGTGCCAATTTATTCCGTGAAGAATGGTCAAGCTTACTTGATGAATTGCTTGCAAACAACAGAATTACTAAAGACCAGAGAGAAAAATATAAGTACCTCCACATTGCTGGCATGGTAACTATTAATTTTAATTATTTTACTCTCAAGTTCCTAAATAGTGACTAAGGCCCATATTACAGAACCTCACTCAAAACTCAAGCATTACTTAAAACTCGTATAAAGCCTTTTGATTGGTTGAAACTAGTTTTAAGTAATGCTTGAGTTTTGAGTGAGTTTCTGTAATACGGGCCGGGCCACCTTAGCGTCTGTAATGTAATTATAATGTATTAATTTATGAAATATTCTATTTTACTTTACTCGATAATTGCATCAACAACTCATATTTTGCAAGTAGGGTTATTAATTTATCCACACATATCTTTCATGTTAAATACCAAAACAATCTTAGTATGCTTCTTTTGTAGGTGGGCTCCATTGACAATGACTTCTGTGGTACAGACATGACTATAGGCACAGACTCTGCCTTGCACCGCATCATTGAAGCTATTGATGCTATTGTGAGCACAGCATACTCCCATCAAAGAACATTTATTATGGAGGTCATGGGCAGGCACTGCGGGTAAGATGTTCTTCTGATTCTTCCATGTGTTACAACTGTTTTTTATTGTGCCATGTAACAAATAAACTTTCTATATTTACGTATCATTGGATCACAGGTACATGCTTATTGTCTCTACAGTTATACCAGTTATAATGGATGTGTGCCAATTCAGTATCACTTTATGATTCTTTATTCATTTAGATACCTTGCTGTGGTCACTTCTTTGGCATCTGAAGCGGATTTTGTGTTTATCCCTGAAGCTCCACCAGCTACTGACTGGAGAGATAAACTTTGTGATAAATTAGAACAGGCAAGCTCTGGCTCCTTCTTTGTGTTCTTTCCGCACATCAAATTAGAAAGTCCTCGACAACATTACATTAACTTTTTCCTATAATTCAAATATCCCTTTAGCTTTCTTGCAGTTTACACGACACTCTGTTGCGACGCTACTTATAGTTTTATTTGCGAAGACCCAGCACCTATCAATTGGGAACAAAAAATGTGTGCAAAAATAACTGAGGCAAGACTTAATTTTTATTTTCAATGGGAGCAGGAACACTTGAAGTTTATGGTTTTATCATTCATCAATATGAATTGGCAGATCCATTGGCAAGATAATGATTTTGAAATTCAAAATGTTTTTCATTATATCCATCATTTATTGAGTATAACTTGGGAGCATTTGCATGAACCATTCCGGGCACTGGTTGTTGCAGTTATCTGGCATTAGTGGCCGCTCTGGCGAGCGAGGCAGATCAAGTATTCATTCCTGAGGACCCTGTTCCCAATAATTGGATTGAAAAGCTTTGCAAAAGATTGGCTCAGGTATGCAGGCTTACTTGAGAGGCAGTGTATATTGATAACACACAATGCTCATAATAAGCTTTTTTAAATTATTTTTTTGCGAAATTGTTAAATGATGACATTCAATTTATTAGATGAAAATATTCTAAGAAGTGTCTCCGCGTCGTTCCTGTAAAGCTGAGAAATTGTGATGTAACAATGTTCACAATAGTGAATGTACAAGATCACCCAGAGGTCAAATTAATTTAACTGAAACTCATGTATTATGTTTCAGCAAATTAGATTTAGCAAATTAATGAGGTATATAGAGGTACCTAATATTATATTATCTAAACAAAAAACAATGGGTTATTTTCATTTAATTCATTGGAACAGTAAATAGGTATGAGTATTTATGTAGAATAATATTCTCCAAGCTTTAATTTTACTTCTAATCTTACAATGAATTTAAATTGACTAATAGAGGTTGATTTCAGCCATTTGCGCGCACTGGCTGAAAAGTAATTTATTTCAATTAACTTTTATAATGGAAATGCTTCGGTTATGCGTTATTTATTTGTATTATCAGCTTATAAATTCTTTGATATATGGCACACTTAGAATCCCCTCACACTATACTATACAGAGTTCATATTCACGTTCATAATATTCCTATGTACTAATCATACTCGTAGTAATCATGCTTACCTTTTTCTAATTGCTCTACTTTAATGCGTGTTCGTTCGTACATAGTATATGTATATTTTTGTAGATATTATTCGAACTATTTCTAATAGTTTTTTTCATGACGTAGGAAAGGAAATCAGGCCAGCGTCTGAACATTATCATAGTAGCGGAAGGTGCTATTGATCGCGAAGGTAAGCCCATCACTGCCGAGCAGGTGAAGAATGTGGTGGTCGAGAACCTGCAGCAGGACACACGTATCACCGTGCTGGGTCACGTGCAGCGAGGAGGATCGCCGTCGGCGTTCGACAGGATCCTGGTGAGCACTTGCAATGACTTGGTGCCTCATATGACTCTTAAGACTTAAGTGGTTAAAAAAAAAATGGAGACGAATTAATCCGCGACTTTAAAAAGTTTCTTACCAAAAAATAACACTGATCATTTATACTTATTGTATTAGTAGCTCTAGCACAGTTCATCCATTCAGCCTTGTACTTGATACAATAATGTGAGGACATATATGCAAGGCTTCTATTACTTAAATGGCACTGTTATGTAGGGTTGTCGTATGGGTGCGGAGGCAGTTATGGCTCTGATGGAAGCTACTCCCGACACGGAGGCGTGTGTGGTGACGCTGGACGGCAACCAAGCCGTGCGTCTGCCTCTCATGGAGTGCGTGAGACGTACTAAGGCCGTTGCTCAGGTAATCAATTCTAATAATTCCTACTCAAATTTTGGTGAATTTATTTGGCGTTCATTTGTTTTGGCTGTGAGACTGACGTTTACAAGAACATGTGATGGCCAGAATAGTGTCCTTCTAGGCGTTGCGGTGTATGGAATGATATGGGATAAATAAAGATCTGTTTACACATGTCACTCACCTATATGACGCCGCGTAAATGTATCATGCTACGTAAACGTAGTCAAGGTTAGGTGAAATAAAAAATAAAATGAAAACGATTTTGGCATTCAGTCAAACTGTTAATTGAAATATTTTTGGCTATGGCATCTAGTCAACTTGATAATTATTTAAACATTTTAGGCTATGGCCGACAAAAACTGGGAACTGGCCGTGCAACTACGCGGGCGTAGCTTTGCACGCAACTTGGAAACCTACAAGATGTTGACCCGTTTGAAGCCGCCCAAGGAGGCTTTTGATGCATCTGGCAAGCCTGCTGTAAGTATAAACCTTCGTAATATTACTATCAGATAAGCTTATTACAGTTCACCATAGGTAGGCTCAGGATATTCCTGGATAGGGGGTAAAAAATCCCCAATGTCCTGTTCCAAAATTATCATCTCCGATGAGGTGTAGACAGACGTGTAAAAAAAAAGCACTAAAGCACTTATGCTTCAATGTCAAGCAATGGCAATGGCAAGCGCCTGATCTTTTCCGAATAATTTGATTCCAGATCTTACTACGGAATCAAATTATTCGGAAAAGATCAGGCGCTTTGACAATAGCTTGCAGAATTATTTTATATTTATTTTTATTTATATATACTTTATTGTACACCACAAAAACACAAAATAATTATAATCAAACACTACAAAATATACAATGGGCGGCCTTATCGCTTTCCGCGATCTCTTCCAGGCAACCTTAATTAGCAAGCTATGAAGTGTGGGAGTAGGCCGGCCAAGACTGTCAAAGACCAATACCCTAATTGCGTAAAAAAAAAAGGTAAAATATTTCAAAGAGAGTATCTTTGAAATATTTCACCTTTTTTTTGTATAATTAACTACAGCTACGTATAATAATTAGACCATTGGTAAAAGGTATGTTAAAATGAAACACGAATTGGCCACGAGCCACTTTTGATAACCTAAGTACGATACCACTGCGTTACTCATTTGAAATGAGTACCCTAATTGCGTAATACACGATCAATCAGAATCTGAATCGTTTTGAAACAGATTGCTAATCCATTGCTTCATAAGTTAGAAAAAAAATCTGCTCAACAACGTAAGTAACGCAATTAATGTTGTTGAACTATCAGAATGAAACAGATTAGCAGTAATCGTTTACGAAAATGTGTTGCGTAATTAGATAGTTGAAGGCCGGATGAGCACACCCATAGATATAAGTTTATATTTCTATGAGCACACCGCTTCGAGGTGAAACCGCGAATCAGTAAAGGTAGCATACTGGATGCGGAAGGCGGAAAACCCGGTGTTGTGTGCAACTAAGGAGAGGCCTATATCCAGGAGTGAACTGCGATAGGCTGAGTTGATACCCATGATTGCTCGTAAATGGCTTTTTGAAACAAACATTTGCTGACAGATTGTTAAACGAATGATCCAGTAATTTGACTGGAAGCTCATAGTTCAGCCTGGCTGGCTGAAAGTAGTCTACATAAGTTTGACAATCTGTCAACCTATTGTTGTCTTAATTGGACTTTCATAATCCGAAGGTAAAGTTCAAAACACACACAAAATGAATGCGTGTCGGGCGCGGGTCGGGACGGGAGTATGGCGAGATTTTATATATTGTAATTCCTTGTAAGTATTAGATGGATGTCAGCACACGAAAAGTGTGCACGGCTCCCGCTCCCGACCCGCGCCCGACACGCACGCTTTGTGTGAAAAAAATGGAACAAAATATTTTTTGTTTTGATTTTCTTTATAATCTGTAGGAAGGTTTAACCTTGGCAGTGATGCACGTAGGTGCGCCCGCGTGCGGTATGAACGCGGCCGTGCGCTCGTTCGTACGTAACTGTATCTACCGCGGAGACACCGTGCTCGGCATTCACGACGGCATGGAGGGCTTCATCAGCGGGAATATCGTTAATATGGAATGGTTAGTGTGTTATTGGATGTTTATGGTACCTATGCGCTAGCAGAAGTGCAGTATCAAAGGTTAAAAAGAAAGGATAATTGCAAGTAATTGCAACGAATCTTCGAAAGCATAGACATCTAAACTTTATCGAAATATGAGTATGAATAGACGCTTAATGCATTAATTTGGAACCCATTTTGTCTGAGCCGTGAGGGGTACTCCATCGATCAAACAAAACAGATAAATTTCATGCTAATTACCGTTCATTACAGTAGGTACCTAAAGATAAAGTTGAAATCAAAATAACTCTTCTAAAATGAAAATACTGTGGCTATGGATGAACTAGAAGCTACCGAATACGTCTGGAATATTGTGTAATTTATTTATGTGAATAAGGTACAAAAAGTTTTTATAGATCTCTTATTCTGCCTTTAATTTTTGCGTGCAGATATACTTAATAATTATTTTAAGAATCTATCGTAATTATATCGTTGTCTAGGTCTGATGTAACCGGATGGGTGGGGCAAGGAGGAGCCTTCCTGGGCACTAAGCGTACTCTCCCCGGCGACAAGAAAGCAGAAATAGCGGCTCGCATCAAGCAGTTCAACATTCAAGGCCTGCTCATTATTGGTGGATTCGAGGTATTGTGTTTTATGACGCAACAAGCCACGAGCGCGCATCATGTGACCTTTATGAACATGAGCAAATGATTTAAGTTACAAAGAAGTTCAATGATTGACGCGCTTTCGTGAAATTCAACAACTTACTATACCCACACTCAGTGCTGCCAGCCAACAGTTTGGTAGCAAACTAAAAAATAGTAAATCAACCATTAAAAAAACAGTAGAAAACAGTAAATAGTAATTTCACAAGAGAATTCTACCAAATGAATTCTCTATTGTGGTAGGTACACAAAACATAATTAAATACTAAACTTACTGCAGAGGTGGACTTAACAATCAATATTATTCTTGAAATTCATAATGGAAACTGTGAATTATCACAGTTATATTAATAAGAAAAGAAAACATTGACAATTATTGCGAATGTGATGATGGCTTAGTTCGAAATGTAATGAAATAAAAAAACTCGATACAGTGTAACGTTGTTATTGTTGATTATATAATCGAAAGTAGAACTGCTGGAATGCTGGATAGTTGCCTTTCCCACCACTATTCATCTGAGCAGCAGTTGTATATAACTTGCCGCTCAGCTAGTGCACTCCACATCCCGTCTTCAGATGTTGGATCCATAGATTAAGGGCTGGCTAACACCAACTGGCGTCGGCCACCCTTTAACCCCTGGGAATTTCACCAATGAAACTGAACGCAATCAACACATCTTAACCGCGTTCAGGAGCTGTCAGCGTCAATATTATGCAACAATTGTGACACTTGTCAGTGTCCGCCTGAACGCGGATTTGGGTGCTAAGTGTTGATCGCGTTTAGTTTAATTTGAGACATTCGCCCTGAATGTAAAAAGGGCGTCAGTCTACCAGTCCGTATTATTTGCATCAATATCAAAACTTTTAATAATTTCCTTAGGCTTACCAAGCCGGCCTGGAGATCTACGAGGGTCGCGCACAGTTCCCGGAATTCTGCATCCCGTTGGTGGTGATTCCGTCCACCATCAGTAACAATGTGCCCGGTACCGACTTCTCGCTCGGATCTGATACCGCGCTCAATGAGATCACTGAGATCTGCGACCGTATCCGACAGTCTGCTCAGGTACGTTGATACATTATTATAGGTGCATGGTAAGTTGTTGAAATATTTTAGCCTTCTGTACCACAAATCACTAAATATGTTTAGTGCTAAACATATTTATATCATCATACTTTGCATGTGTGTTTATAATGCCTTGTTTTTTGCAATGTGCGTTTAGTTTGTGCAGAATATCTTTTTTCCTTCTATCATTCTCTCTGTCATCTTCAAACGATTGACAAAAACCGTACGATTATCAAAATAAGTTTAGCATTAATGCTAAACGTAGGTATTTAGTGATTTGTGACGGAAGCGGTCCTTAGAGTATGTTAGGCTTTGCAGCCTATTCATAAGAATCTGTATAACCTGAGCTGTAACCGGGTGCATGATATAATTACATATACTCTTGTGGCGTCTATTGTAATGTTCGAAAAATACTGATGATAATGTATAAAATGTATTTTAAATGTAAGTTAGTACCAACTTACATTTGAAATAAATACAAGTATAAATCTTTTTTCTTTGTCTTGTGTTCTCTCAGGGAACTAAACGGCGTGTGTTCGTTATTGAGACCATGGGAGGCTACTGCGGATACTTATCTACTTTGGCAGGTAAATATATATGACGTTCTGTCACATAAAAGTCATTCATCATTTTCCTGCCCTTGTTCCATGTTACTTGGGGTCGGCGCAACACGTTTTCTTTTTCTATTCTCCCCTGTCAACTGTCACGCTATCATTCACTTCCTTCTCTTTCATATCATTCCTCACACAATTCATCCATTTTTTCTTAGGCCTTCCTCTCCCGCTCCATCCATCAACATTTATTCATCACTCTTTTAGTCACATGCGTTTCCTCTCTCCTCATCACATGCCCATACCAGGCCAAACGATTTCCTTTCAACTTTTCTGTCACTGGCGCAACTTTTAAACTTCCCCTTATATACTGATTTCTTACTTTATCCAGTTTCGTCACTCCACACATCCATCTCAACATTCTCATCTCCGCTACATGCAATCTTTTTTCATCCGTCTTCTTCACGGCCCAACATTCCGATCCATACAGTACGACAGGCCTTATCACGGACTTATAGATTTTCCCCTTTAACTTGAGGGTCATCCGTGAGTCACAAGTTGTTTCTGTGACCTGTCGCCATTTTATCCATCCTGAGTTGATCCGGCGTGTTACGTCTCGGTCTATTCCGCCATCCCCTTGGACAAGCGACCCGAGGTACCGAAAGTCGGAGCAGATCGGTAAGGGCGTTCCGGCGAGAGATATGGACACAGGACTGGAAGAACCGCCAAAATCGCAAAACAAGTATTCTGTTTTGGTCCGACTTAGTGTAAGACCAACGGTCTCCAGTCTTTCCCACCACACCTCCAATCTGCTCTGGACCTCTAAGCCACTCTCGGCAATCAGCACAATGTCATCGGCAAACAGCATACACCAGGGAGCCTCTTCCTGGATATCCGACGTAAGAGCGTCCATTATCACCAAGAAGAAGTAAGGGCTGAGTGCCGACCCTTGATGCAAGCCGACAGCCACATTGAAGCTGCCAGTAGTGCCCAGTGTAGACCGGACTTGGGTACTGCATCGACTGTACATCGCTCGAATCAACTGCACATACTTCCCTGGCACACATTTCTCTTTAAGAGTCCACCACAAAACTTCACGAAGCACTCGGTCATATGCCTTTTCGAGGTCAACAAAAACCATGTGCAAGTTTTTATGCGCACCTCTGTATTTCTCGCACAGCTGGCGGATTGCGAAGATGGCATCCGTTGCACCCCGACCAGGCATAAAACCGAATTGGTTTTGCGATTTTCACTCTCTTCTCTCAATCGCCTTTCAATAACTTTCTCCCAAGCCTTCATACATAAAAGTATGTATCATTAAAGAATCGAAGTAAAAATAATCATATGTGCAGCAAAACAAAAACCCCACCCAGTTCGTTATAGTTCTTATCAAAATGTCTTTATTTCACCAGGATTGGCCGGCGGCGCCGACGCAGCTTATATCTACGAAGAGAAGTTCTCTATCAAGGACTTACAGCAAGACGTATACCACATGGCATCCAAGATGACGGGCGGCATCCAGCGCGGTCTCATCCTCCGTAACGAGAAGGCCAATGATAACTATAACACCGACTTCATCTACCGCTTGTACTCTGAAGAGGGAAAGGGACTGTTCACTGCTAGGATGAATGTGCTTGGTATGCATTTTAATGTGTTTTTTTCAGTGATTTGATAATATAAGACAACTGGTAGGAAGGCGGATCCCTCGCCAACTTACCATCACAGGTCTCGCGATCTACTTATCATTTTATCCGTACCCGAAATATTTGCGAATGGCGTCACATTCGAATATACATATACCTTACCTGTATAAGTAACTCTAAAAAACTTTTTACAAAAAGAAGTCTGTTAAAAAAACAACCGACTTCCGAAAAAAAACACTACAAAGTGAAAAATAACTCATTTCGGAAGTCGGAGTCTTTTGTTTTGAATTTTCGATTTTTGCCCCGGCTTTCGAAATTAGTTATTTTTCACTTTGTAGTGTTTTTTTTCGGGAGCCTTTTTTTTTTTTGTAAAAAGTTTTTATTTTTCACTTTTTAGTTGTGGTCAAAAACTATCCACGCAAAGTTAATAAAATTTTTATGGGACCAATCCGGGAGCATACCCTTTCATACAAAAAAATAATGTTCAAAATTGGTCTACAATTGACGGAGAAATCGGCGGACAAACATAAAAAAATACATACGCGGCGAACATATAACCGAGGAGGTTATATGTTCGACGCGTATGTATTTTTTAACCCTTTTATCTTTTTGAAAGTCGGTTAAAAATAGGAACCAAAGAAGAAATAAAGTAGGTGAGTATTAATGGTGTGGTTGCGGAAAAATGATCTTTCTGACTAATTAAGGCGCAGACCCCTTTTAGTTGCAAAAGGCGACCTTTAGTAGAACAAAAAAAAAAACAACCGACTTCAAAAAAACACTACAAAGTGAAAAATTACTTTAATTTCGAAAGTTGGTGTCTTTGGTTTTAAATTTACGTTTTTTGCCACCAACTTCCGAAATTAAAGTTATTTTTCACTTTTTAGTTGTGGTACCTCCCCACACAAATTTGAATACCACTACCTGCTATTTAACAGTACAGGAAGTTATCATCATATCATCCACATATACTAGGTGGAAAAATAAGTATTATTGAAGCTTACTCAAAAACTATCCAAGCAAACTTAATAAAATTTATATGGGACCAACTTGGGAGCATACCCTTACATACAAAAAAATAATATTCAAAATCGGTCTACAATTGACGGAGAAATCGGCGGACATAGGTACATAAAAAAAAACACATACTTATGCGACGAACATATAGCCTCCTCCTTTTTGGAAGTCGGTTAATAAAGTGACTAAGCTCGTTCAGTCCACAAATTTCTTATAAGTCGCAGCTCTCTTATTCTTACGGGAAGAGCTGTAAATAAAAACCCAGAAGTAATACATTTCATTATTCAGACACCCAGACACGGGACTAGGACGCAAGTACTGCCTTTTAACCGTGCTTTGAAATAATGTTGTTTATTTTAGGTATTAATGTATTGATTATTATCGATCAATTGTCAAATGTATGCACTAACACTAGTGTTTAAGTTGTTTATGTAAGTACATAAAATAAACAATATTATTTCAAAGCACGGTTAGGCAGCACTTGCGACTTCACCAGACTAACAGATTGGATTGGATTTTTTGGGAAATAAATGATTATTATTATTATCTGACAGGTCACATGCAACAAGGCGGTTCTCCCACCCCGTTCGACCGCAACATGGGCACCAAGATGGCCGCCAAGTGCCTGCACTGGCTGGTGGAGACCATTCAGAAGGGGCCCGCCAACTTGCCCGACTCTGCTTGTCTGCTCGGCATCGTCAAGAGACAGTACAAGTTCTCGCCTCTTGAAGACTTGAAAGCGCACCAGACTAACTTTGCGTAAGTAAAATTAAGAAACGATACGTTTTCTACCTCCTTCTGCAACATTGCCAGACCTACGGATTTGTCCGTAGATCTGCGGTTTTTTCTAGAGCTAAACTACGGATTTCTACGGTCATTTCAACGTCAATATACGGATTTAAAAAAAATCGGATCTGGCAACCCTCCCTCTGGTATCGAAAAAAAAAAAAATATATATATACATATATAAAAAAAAATATATATTATATTTTTTTTTTTTTTTTTTTAATTTTTTTAAATTACCAAACTGTCAGAAGCCTGTAAGACAGTTTGGTAATTTTTAGGTAGCCTGTGAAGACATGATGATGATGATGATGATGTCATAATTAGGTTGCAGACTGCAAGGATCTCGAACTCTTCGAACGTCCCATAAAGATACGCGCCATCTTGTTGTAATTGTAATTGTTACTCGATTCACAAACTTCCAATTAAATAAATGAACAAACAAAATAATTATTAGCATAACTTCACAAGGTGGACAGCAGTGAACGTCTTTTGGCGGGACTATGATGGCGATAACATCAAATGGGACTATAATTTTAACTTCATTGTTTTAGTCAGAGAATACCGAAGCAGCAATGGTGGATGAAGCTTCGTCCATTGCTCCGTATCCTGGCCAAGCACGAGTCGACTTACGAGGAAGAAGGCATGTACATGACCGTGGAACAAGGAGAAATTGATTCTGAAAACGTTATATAAAACACTTATGTAGCATGCGTCTATCAAAAGTGGATAATAATTTGAGAGTTAAATCTACTATCCATCGACCGTTGTTTGAGGGGGAGTGCTTTATCCACTTAGAGTCCGCGCCACCACATAAGTCCGATAGACGCGGCGCGAGTATCTATGACATTGCATCAAATTGTATTAAAAAAAAAGTAGTTCCACAATTTTCCGCCGGACTGCAGTCGGAACTGTGGCGTGGACTCTAGACCCTCCATTTGGTCTGTGCTTTTGGATATAATCAAACTTATAGTTTATTTAATTTTTTTATCAAATGTTACAGAGGTGCATCACTTCATATAATTTTGATAGATGATGTTATTATTATTGTAATCTCTAGTAGTCAAATGTTTTATTTAGCGAATGGCACAGAATTTACGCTCGAAATTAATTTTAAATTATAATTATAGTTGATTTCAAAAAAAGTATTAGGAACGATTATAGACTTTATGTAAAAGACGAAATCTTTAATAGTCTGCCATTTTAGTTTGTAGGGTAACAATAATTTATAATTTTCATGACACTCATTTGATTTATTCTAACATATAGGATTACTGTGTTAACTGTGGCTTATTTCCACCGTCGTTATGTGATTCACTGCTTTATGTATCAGTTACCACAGGCCAATGTAGATATAGATCAGAAAACTATATGCTATCACAAATATAACTAATAATCTTTTTTTAAACATAAAAGTACAGCGTACAATATAACACTGAGTGGCTGTGGACTGACTGTTAATTTTGTGCAAATACCTAATGGTATTCATTTATTTTATTAGGATCACTTTTATAATTTATTTCGAGGAGATGTAAATGAGATTTTATTTTAAGAATATTTCTTCAGAAAATTTTATATTTCATTTTGCTTGGCAATCAAGAATTCTTTATCTGAGATTAGGTTTTAAGAATATATTAGAAAATAAGGGAAATTTGGTAGACAATGTTCAACAATATTTCATGAGAAAACATATAGTCCGTTTAATCAAATAAATCAAAATAAATTATGTAATAAGAATGTATGAGGATATTGTTGAATACATAATTTTAAAATTTATTGTTTTAAATACTTTTCGACGTCCCACTAAAAACAGTCCCACAAAAACAAATATGACCGAATATGATCCATTTCGTCACAAACCTACAAAAATCTGATCGAAATGGTTTTGTTGCTGCCTACTTGGTGCTTTGCCAAATTGTTAAATGTCTTCTCTATTTACATCTTTTGAGTAACAAGGTGTAAATAGAGAAGAAGACATTTATTGTAATCTATGGACAAGACTACGTGAACGCGAACCCAGGCAACCAGGTTTCTTGCCGGACTACCGCCATGGGATCTGGAGGCAAAAGACCTCGCGCCACTCCCAGATGTGCGCGAGGCGAAACGCCGGGGCGTAACTCCGCTGCCGCAAGAAATCACGGCACAGCGGACACGGTTGTTTCGGGAGGTTCCTATTCCGCATAAGGCGGGAGGAAACGCCCGGGTGTCACCACTGTGTGGATCGCCCGGAGGAGCATCCGGACCTGGTTCAGGCCATGGTTCGGAGCGAGAGTACATGGGAGGCCGCAATGGTCGCGAAGGAGGAGGCGGAACGCGTGAGGGAGAGGCAAGATTTGCGTCCTCGCGCCCCTAGTCGCCGCAGGAGACGCCCCGGGCGTCGGGACTCGCACGCCGACTTCCGGCAACCGTAGGCGCGGGCTTGCGGACGATGAGCGATGGGTAGCTCGCCGTCCGATTAGGACCAGGCCCGGGTCGACGGCGCGTTGTGTTCTACGCGCGCCTCAAAGAGATGTCAGCACCAACTGACGGGGTCCGTTAGGGCCAATGCCTGCCAAGGTTGCGAGTTTGTCCGAAAGGGATATCGCGGCCCCGGCACACAGGCAACGGAAGGAACACGGGTGGGTTTTAGTCAGTAAAAGTCCGACACGCCAGCTCCGCCCAATGCGGGAGAAGATATTTGATAATTTGGCACACAAAAAAAAAAATGCTACCTGGTTTTTATATGTACATGGACTCGCTGACAAGCAGCACCAGATTTATGCCTAGGCACACAAGGCATTGGCCTAGAGGTCCAGCTAACCTAGGGGCCCCACCCACCCAGCTACCCCGACCAGATAGCTTGACTATAGTGGTATACTTAGCATAGACTGCATTATTTCTGATGTTTAAATACAGTAGTTAATTTAAGTCAGTTCATAGTAGTTTTTTTTTTTTCTTGTCTAAATAGTACATTATATTTACTCAATTTCCAAAACGGCTCGGAATGGGGCCTCAAAAGTCGAAATGCCTGATTTAGTTCAGTACGCTGAAGATAAACAAGCAGTTCAAGTAATTATGGTTACTTAAACGGCAAGTTTATTAATTTGTATTAATTCTATTTTGAAGTAAGCCTTATGTATTGTGCGAATTCACATGCTCCCAAGACACCCGTCACTAAGGATATCGAGAATCTAAGGGCAAAAAATTTAAGAACACTATGCTAATAGTTTAGTTTATGGTTGACATTTTCCGGTTCAAGCTATTACGTTCTGTGATACTAATACAGAAAAACTCTAAAAAAGTTGGTTATTGTCACTAATTAAAATATTATTATAAAATTAAAGTATATTTTTAGTTATTTTATATAATATTTAACTTAAAATAAAAATAAAAATGTTGATGGAGCAGTCATTGATACCTCCAAGTGCCAACACAACAACTGTCGTATTTCCGTAATCAACAAACGACGTTGACGTTTCACCGCGTAGCAAGTGAAAGTGTCACGTCGATTGGATTCCTGTCAGAAATATTATTATTCTGGTTAATTCACTCCGCCTGCCTAGAGGTACGATATTTTTTAATGTTTTCTATTACTAATCAATCATAATATCAATTTTTAATTTATGAATGACATGCTACATTCAAATTTGTTTTAACAAATAGTACATTTTCAGAAAGGTTATCGCCGGGAAAAATGGGTGTTAAGCCTGCAATTGGAAGAAAATCTAACAAAAACCCACCTATTTTTAGTCATGAATTTGTGATCCAGAATCATGCGGACATTGTTTCGTGTGTGGTGATGGTGTTTTTGGTCGGGCTGATGGTACAGGTGAGTGACAACTCTGCCACGTAAGCTAGGTACCTCCGTAAATATGTTTTCCATAGAATAGTATTCGTGTAACTCTAATTTTGAAACAGCTGTTGTATTAATCTTGCAGTCGACGACTCCCATAGCGAGTTTATTCATCAGCCTACACCACAATGTCAGTGGTGTTGAGCCCACCAGAGAAGCGCCGAAAGGAGAACCGTTCTTCTACGAAGCAGGATGGAAAGACGGCTGTGCAGTATTCTTTTATTCGTTGGTGTGCATTGTAATGCATGCCATCCTTCAGGAGTATTTCTTGGATGTAAGTATGACATAGTTCAAACATATGTTTAAGTCAGCAAACATTTTAAAAATCTGCTACTGTGACTTTCTAGACTTAAAATGGTTTAGTTTTAACTGTGATTTTCTTTTGTAGAAAATATCAAAGAAGTTTCATCTGTCCAAATCAAGACTGAGTGCCCTGAATGAGTCTGGTCAGCTGGTTGTGTTCCACCTCGTGACTCTTGTGTGGGGTGGGGATGCCATCATCCGTGAAGGATTTGTCTTCAATATTTCACAATTGTGGGATGGTAAATATTTTTTATTAAATACTACTGAATAATTTAGTTTTACACTTAGGTATTATAGTTATTGCTTATGAAACAATGTCATGTTATAGATAATTTTAATAATAGCTTCATTAATTGGAGTAGTTGTGAAAATAATGAGAATATAGAATATTAAATACCTCAGCTAGTTTTGTTATTCAAATTCACATTTATAGTAAAGAAAATTTGTATAAACTTTACTATAAAATAATTTTGAATAATAACCATTGGAATTTTATCCAGCAATATTAATTATCAGATGTTTTCTCTTATGACATGAATATTTATGTAATATGTTATCAATTACAGTAATGAACTACCTCATTATTTCAATGGATCTGTATACACAGCTACATATCAAGCTATACATTTCCAGTTTAAGCTGATTAATCTCACATTCTATAGGATTTCCGTACAAAGACAGGTCCGCTTATACTGAAAATGTATAGCTTGGTATGTAGCCGTGTGTACCTTTCTTATTATCATTGCAGTTTTATATTATTTTATGAATTATTAATAAATTAAATTATAAATGAAAATAAAATCAGAAAGTTGCTTTCTCAGGAATATGTATTATACCTGTTTCATCCTCTATAACAAAGTGTTATTCAAAAAGTCATTCTTAATACAATAATCTTCTTTATTTATTATGCAATTGTCAAGATAAAATATTAATTTTGGTGGTAATCAAATTAATTAATAATTAATTAATCAAATCAAGTCCGAACATTTGGGTAAAAAAGTTGACACTAGTTATTGTTTATTTAGCATACTTAGAGCCAAACTTTCTCCAACTCGGCAGATTCAGCATCAAAGTATTTAGGGCATGTATTCTATTTTGATCTCTTTACGCAGGCTACCCGAATCATCCCATGAGTTTCCTGCTCAAGCTCTGGTGGATCGTGCAAGCAGCTTACTGGATCCACACCGTCCCTGAGTTGTACTTCCAACGCATCAAGAAAGAAGAATGGTTAGCCCGTATCAGACACGCCTCCGCTGCATTTGCTTTTGTTGCACTGGCGTATGGCTTCAAGTAAGTGTATTTTATACATTATATTTTTATAGATATTAAGTTTATAGGTATAAATTGAATAAGCACAAGTAAGTAAATATGGCCAAAACAAGGCCCCCTATAGAGTTATTATACATTTTTTTATGGTTAAAAAAAAAAAAAACATATCTCACTTTATGTATTATTATCAACATCTTGTTTTATTGATACCAAAATTATGGATAAATCCAATCACTTTTATAACTGAAATTATCTTTGTTTAACAAAGTAATCCTACTTATCTGGTAGATTGATCTTATTCTTTTTCAGTTTATAAAACCATTCATAATCGGAATCAATTTTTATTATGTAACATAATCAAATGCTACTGGTCATACTGTGTGTGGCTTTTTTATTTTTGTCAGCAATTAATGGTCATGACTTTTATTATGACTTTATGGCTTAGATAAGCAGTTGTATTAATTATACCTAACACCAAGTGAATGTTTTGTATAACATAATTCTATAATTCAGCTGCATGTTTTTTTAAACATTACTCTGGGATATCTGAAGGTACCTGAGGTAGAGACAGAACTGTACTGACATTTTCTTTCATCGTGAGTATTATGAAGTCAGCCATAGGTAGGCTGCACCAAAATGGCAATTATTAAAAGCAGACTTGCTATATTCTTCCTTGAGGTAGAAGAATAATTCAACCTAACTTATCCACTTGACATCGACGTAGCTTGTCGTTAAGTCCCACTTTCGTCAGGTATTGTAATATGGAACACATTGTGATAAAAGTGTTTCTATTTTATCAGGTTCCAACGTGTGGGTGTGTCTTTGGTCGTGTTGCACTCTCTGGCCGAGTTCGTGGCTCACAGCTACCGACTGAACACCATCCTCAGGGGAGAACGTGAAGACTGGTTAGACAAATGTAAGAACAAAAATATATAATACTATACTTTCTATTTATCTATAATTGTTTGTAATAATATTCTATATTAATATTATAAATGCGGAAGTAACTCTGTCTGTTATCTTTTCACGCCTTAACGGCTGAACCGATTTAGATGAAATTTGGCAAACTGATCGACCTGGATTAGGATAACATTCTGATTTATACTTGGCAGCTTGTTTTTTTTAACATGTATTCAGTGATAATGATTTTAAGCGTAAATTGTTTCATTTACCATGTGTGACAAACAAATAGATTATTGTTGTGCATACAAGATTATTCTACTTTGCATGCTGAAATCAGTAAGCAAAATATGAGGAAATATTTATACTTATACAAACTTTTGTACTATATTTTATGCAAAATAACGATATTCTAATCTACTATCAACTAACTATTTTCAGTCGCCTTTCACTACTATTTGCGAGAATTCACACAGTAGCAAAATATTGTAATTATGATATTTGCTCCTATCCTAACGTGTACTTTGTTGCAGTCTTGAGCCTGATCAATGGCTCCGTGTTCGTGGCAGTTCGTCTGTGCTCGCTGGTGCTCGGCGTGCTCACCTTCTACTTCGGTCTGGCGGGCGCTGCTCAGCTGGTGATCCGCGTCGCTGCCTTGTCTTTGCTCGTCTCGTTCCAGGTAAGATACACTTGTCTCTGGCTTATATTAGCCTCACCCTGTCGCTAAACACCTCGATCCTGTGTTTGTCTAAGTACCGTTCAAATCCTAATTTGCGGATGACGTCACGACTGACAGTCTGTTGTCTAATTTACTTGGTCGGCACAAATTTTATTCGCATGTGATATAAGTCATAAGATTTTACATGATGTTTTATTTATTGCTGACCTTGATGAATTATGTGTGTTTTACATTTATTGAAGCTGTTTAACTTGCCATGTATAATTTTGACGTAGGTATCAGCAATTTACTGGTTGTTATTCTGGGAAGTAGTTACAATACAATAGTGTGATTTATTGTCAGTGTTTATGATGTGTAGGTACATAATTCTTGTTTTTTTTTATAGGTTTACCTGATGTTCAACTTTATCTCTGAAGCCATCAAGCAGAGGCAGGAGATCCGTCAACAGGCGCTAGCCAAGCCCAAGAAAGAGAAAAAAGAAAAGCCTAAGAAGGAGAAAGGTAAATAAACATCTCTTGCCGTTGCCGACATATTTCTGCTAGAGTTGTGTTATTTTCAGAACAATGTTAATATTACGTTGTTGTTTTTCCGAACAGTAAAGAAAGCCCCGGTTGAAGAGTCGGACCTGCCCGAGGTGGACCAGAACACGAACAAGACGCTGCGACAGCGACAGAGCGCCGTCAAAGCGAAGTGAACTGCGCTCACTCATACAATACTTTGACATTTACTGTAATGTTAGGTTGTCGTCATCCCGTTGTAACTGAGTCTTTCCACTACTACACTTTAGTTACATTCTCTTCCCCTTTAGGTATCAATGTTCTAGCACAAAACCGTACTTTTGTATTGTGAGATTCGTAACGGACTCTGATACATGTAATCGATGTCGATGTTAATTGATGTTAATTAAATAAGTATCAAGCACGTACGTGACAAGACTTACTTTATCGTATTTAATAATATTGTATTTTCTTTTTACGAAACATTAATTTAGACTGTGGAACATATTATCGTCATTAAAAGTATAGTGGATACAGGGTTGTAAAAATATCTCCTAAAGTGTAAAAATATCTCCTAAAGTGTAAAAAAATGAAGTCTAGGTTAAACTGTTGTTTATATGAATATATTGATAAGAATATTGAAGTACTGTGTGTTCATACACATTAAATGATGAAAATTCCATTTTTTTTTGCATTTCAATATTTAAAGAAATTATTTTTTGTTGTAATATGATTCCAATACGAGTTTATATTTTAAATTATATTTTTATATTTAACTATAATTAACAGTTTCTATATTTTTAACGAGATGGATGTTTTTCAGTTGCTGTAAGATTGTAATCAGGTGCTGTTCAGTTAATATTATTCTTTCTACATATTCATTACATTTGGTATGAACGTTTTACCTCGTTTGCGTTACACTTTGAGATTGAATCCGTGATTATTGTTATACTTTAATGTGAAGTTAAGAAATAATGAAATTATTCTTCCTAATGTGAAATTGTGCTCATAAATTATTATATAATTTTCATGAGGATTGTCAATTTTAAAAGCTTGATGTTATTTTTATTTCAAATAAATTTTTGTAAGAAATCATGTTAAATCTTTGATTTTGGTATCTTTACACATGATCAAACGAAAAACTCACATATTTTTAGGCCTCTAATTATAAGGCCTGCGGAAACGGTCAGACGAAACAAAAAAAAACTTAAAACCTCTATGAACAAGAAGTGAAAGGTGTCCTTCTCCACACAATCCTTTTTTTTTTTTTTTTTTTTTCGGAAATCGTCAAATGACTCCTCCCGCTCTGGGCAGAGCGAGAGGGAGTGTCAGACTTTTACTGACTAAAACCCACCCGTGTTCCTTCCGTTGCCTATGTGCTGGGGCCGCGATATGAGGATTTTCCACACAATCCTCACCTTTGAAAACTTCATGAAAATAAATTTTGAGAACGCAAAAATATAGTCAAGAAATAGTCATAAATTTAAAAAAAAAGTCGTGTTATGATTCCGAAGAAGAAAAAAATAGTAGCCGAATCTCGAAAATAGTCATTAAGAGATTCCAGAGATATAAAGGTCTTGGTCTTGATGAGCATTACGTGGTGAACCTTTCTCGCCACAATCCTCACCTGATTACCGCGGAATGCTTACGTTTTTTAATAAAAAAATATAGTGTCAAAAAAGAGGATGTGTGGAGACGTTCACCCCACTATCCTCACTAACTTATAGCTATAACTTCGGAATCGTAATGCGATTCTTTTTTTAACCTTGGTGACTATTTCTGACTAAGTGTTTTATGGCGTTCCCAAAAGTAATTTTCATGAAATTTTCAAAGGTGAGGAATGTGTGGTGTAGGACACAGTGGAAGCCGTAAACATCCACTCCACCTTGTGGTGAAACTTTTTAAGTTCATTCATACAATAGCCGTGCGTTGCAAGTCAATTTTGTTTGTGTTTATTATCTTTCTCCGAATGAGTTAGAACTGCTGTACCGCCAGTGACGGATACATATTTACGGCAAGGGGAGGGCACGCCAAAAAAGAATATTTAAAAAAACAAATAGATAAAATAATAAAATAAATAAAATGTTTATTTCAATAACTTATAATACGTTTACATTAGGTCTTTAGGGGAATTTCCATTTAAGTAAGAAATATACTTGTGTTAGGAAGTTCCGCTCTTCCACTAGTTACAACTTACAGTATAAGCCATTGAACAGACATTCCATTTCAGTAGGTATTAAGAAAAGAGTGATATAAAACAAAAATATAAAGAAAAACAAAAACAAAGTAATCATATTTATAGACGCGCGGAGGTGTGTATGAGTGCGTGCGCGGGTTTGTGTTTGTGTGCGTGTGTGTTTGCGAGTGAGTGTGGGTGTATGTGTGTTTAACAATAGTATATAGTTTATAATGTATGTTAATACTTAATGAAAGTGAGGGAGAAGTAGTCTCAGAACTTATTCAACCGGAACTGTTAGTGTCTATAAGCTTATCGTTTGGACCATATTCTCAATCTCATCGTAAGTTTTGGACTTTAGTCATTTAGTCAGAGCATTTTTGCAGTCTCGACATGAAAGTAAGTAAATATTTAATTCCCTGTTTATCAAGTTATATAAGTGAGTGGATTGCCTAGCGTATTGTCGTATTGTCATTGTATAGATGACCTACATGATTATAACACAGTATATAACGCCCATAGCTCAAGATGTCTTTTAGCGCCCCCCCTTGAAATTTTTCTGTATCCGCTACTGCTGTACCTACCCTACCCATTCATACGTTAAGTCCCTGCCATCTAGACAACTAGACGGCCCGAAATACGCGTACGGCGCGCGGCGTACCGACGCGTGTCGTCGGTCAAATTCTAAGAGCCAATGTCAAGCAACGGGTATATTAATATTACACAGGTGTGTCGATAGCACCTCGACCGCGTACCGTACGCGCGTATTTCGCGCCATATTGATAAGGTCTGAAAAGTACGTTTCCACCGTATAGTAGTGGTATCTCTTGTAGGTAATTATTCTTAAAAGTCTCGCTTGTCTTCGTTGGAATAATAGAGCTTCGAGCTCTTACCTGAATTGTTCTAATATCGACTAGAATTTCTATTATGGTGTTCCAACTAGATTACCTTCTCGAAAGTCGCGGTTTGTTTTGTACACTAACCGATCTCGAAGACTCCAAGCGCTTTATACTTGGCTTAACTCAAATACAATACTTATATTGCATCATTAGGCCATCCATGGTTCCGGGAAATACCTAAATGGGTTTTAATTATTATGACAAACGGTAAAATAAATAGCTAAACTAAATTAACAATTTGGTTGTGAATAAACAGCTCAATAAATAATTGCAATAAAATGTAACAGGTACTTAACTTATGGATTTTCCCTTGTCGACACATACCTACACTGTTTTGTACCGTCTTTAGTAATAGATCTGTAATAGATTATCTAATATAATTATCTATTATGGCACCCAACGTTATTTCAGTAAATAGGTACGGTCAGCATCAGTAGGTAGGAATCTGGTAGGTACATACATTTACTTCGTTAGTAACTAGTAGGTAATGTGTCACTTTCTGGTTATTTTTTATACAAGTGATTTGGAAGACAGAAGTGCCAAAATGAAAATTCCAGAATTTGAATTAATCACTGTACGAGTAATTCCTGTATTATCTAGTTAAGATGATTCAGGAATTACAGTGATTGATATTATTGAAGCCGAAACCGAAACTGTTCTTGCCGTTATCATAAGATGAGTCTAGTGCGATGCGCGTTCGGAAACCGTCGCGCACCACTCTTCGCTACGAATTATTAATTCACGCTTAACGTGGCATATAGCCGTCGACGTCGTGGGTTCCGAAAAACTCATAGTCAACGAGCTCCTGGCGTTCCTGCAACATCAACTGGACGTCATGGACGAAGTCAGCCTCATGCAGATCTGCACCTCGAGCTACATGTTTCGGGTGTTTAAGGAGACTGACTCTGACGACGTGCCGTCCTTTGTGGCAAAGGAGCTGTGGAAGCTGTCCCCCGTTACTTATGACCACGTCGACGTCACCAGGTTGCTGAAGGATATTGTTACTCTGTAGGCTAGCCTGGCCGAGATGAAGTTCAAGCTAGATGCGTCTCAAAACACCATCAGTGAGTTACTTGCCGACATGGTTGACTTACGCAATACTGTAGCGGTATGTAGGTCACCTGAGTTCGCATCAAAGGTGAACTCTCGTCGTGGTGCAAACAACGCGTCGCTGTCCAGTTTCGCGTCAGCGAAATTGGATTAGTCACCGGCCGCTGTCTCTGCAAGCGATGCATTTCCGCGCCCCGCCGATCCCCCCCTACCACAGTAGAGGTGACATCACAAGTTAGCACGTCAACACGTCGCCGTGCTTACTCAGCAGCGGCTGCACAACCTCCCATACAAAAGGAGCAGCAACAGAAGAAACTTTTTGCTAAAAGTGCAAAATTAACCGAGGGGGCATCTAAGAGCCGCAATGTACCGGCTCCCGGTATCTTGTCCCCAGCCCCTACGAAACGGCAGCCAGACAAGGCAGGCTACGTGAATGTGGAATCCGAGCGAAGGAAGCCCACTTGCCGTAATCGATGTGGTAGGTACTGCTTTGGCGGGATCAAGTATGTTGCTGCATCCTGCTACACCGTCGACGCAGCTGTACGTATCCCGTCTGCATCACCCCACGATTACTGAAGACATCAGAACCAAGACTAAGTGGACCTTGAGACTAGAGAAGTTGGAGTCACGCCATAACATAAACTTTAAGTCGTTTGTGGTGCGGGTTCCACCTCAGTACCTAGAAACCTTCATGAAAGAAGAGTTTTGGCTGAAAGGTGTGGCGTACCGACAATTTCGTGGAAGGTTACGCGACACCACGCAGCGCAACACGACGCCGACACAGTCATCACTTCGTGCACAATTATTATTTGTTGTTATTATAATAAAAATATATGTATGTTTAGGTTTATGGGCCTGCGTCGCCTGAATTAAATGGATTATCATAATTTTATGGTCTTTGCTCGGAGACCCCAGGAGAAAGATCCGAGACCCCAGGGTCCCGAGAAATGCTCGGGACCCTGGGGTCTCGGATCTTTGGAAGGCGTACGAGGGGCCGAAGCCAGTTCGCAGAGGCCCGTTAGGCGTTTTAATGAAATGAGGCACCAACCGACGATTATCCCTGTGCAAGTGCACCCAAGGACAATCTCCGATTGGTGTAGGACTATTGCAGGATATGGAAACAAAGATATTGGACTATGGGTTTGGGTGGCTTAAGTTGACTGGTGACCTGGGACTATGGAAGGACTATGGCCCCTGCTTGATCAATGTTTTATATGTATACGGAAAAAATGGCAGGGGGTGACTTGCACACTCAATAATGGGCCCCCGAAAACTGTCGCTAGCACATAGTGACGTAGCGACAAGGGGGCAACATGTCCTGAGATCCTTAAGGAGTGGAGAGGTATTCCACGGCTTTCAGAACAATCCCAGAAACCGAAAGATGGTCAAGATCCCTATGAGCACTTACTGGAATACTTCCTTCCTCCGAGCACGTTTGCTCTTGCGAATCTCCACTCAAGCCGGCCAATCAAGGCAAGAATGAGGTGGAAGCTCTATTCCTCGTCAGTGTTCACTCCAGTCGTCCAATAAAGGCAAGCCAGCAGAGATAAGGAACAAGATTTCTCCCGGGAGATAGGGTCCGTCGATACTGGCCCCTCATCCTAGACCTGTTCCAGCAAAGTAAACTCTACCGGCACAGACCCTGAGTTTGGAGCGCTCAAGCCCCCCCACGACTTCAACGTAGAGATACGGCGGTGGGGATTATTATTATTATAACTTATACCTGTAGTTATAACAGAAATATTGTAAGTAGATAAAAATAACATTCTTTGGGACTTTTTCCCTTTCTGTGATGCTGACTGTACTAGAACTAATTGTTTCCTAACATGTTAACAATAGGTAAGTTTAATGACGCAGTACCTAGGTACCTTCCGAATAAGATGTTTATTTTATCACTTGGGTACTTATTTCGTCAACACCATAAACATTATTTTATTATTATTATTGAGGTACCTACCTAGATACAATTTGTGATCGACATGGAAATGTCATGTTTAAAAAAAAACACGTGATGGAAATGTGAAGGTATGTATGCGAAAGCTAAACCAACTTTATATGGTATGTGAAACCTTAAAATCAGAAATTTTACGTAAGTATACCTACTTCCACTGCACAATGCATTTAGTGCACACATGTCTCCGGATATAATGCATAGAATGCACAAAAACAAAATTCACAATCATGCATTCTAGCACCAATCACCATCCATTAACCACGCTTGACCACAGTGATCGCTATATTATATTGGTTAAATGAATAGAATGTACTTCGTAAAAAAAAAAATGCATTGACACTGACCGACAACGCACTGCCTAAACCGCTGGTTAGCATAAAATTTTGCATAAGAGTTCCTTATAATATACCGAAAAGCGCCTCCATTTCCTTTGCGATCCTTTGTGCGGCAAGAGCGGGTGCGCCGCGGTATGCCCAGCGGCAAGGCCGGCCGGGCAATAGGAGCCATAAGGGGATTAAATAGAGGATGAAAGTTTGTGTAGAAGTCTGTAATTTTTTTGCGCCATGGCTAGATAACAAGCCAACGTCATCGCTATCTTTAGAGGCCTTACCACACACTGGCGATTTGGGAGCGAGGCGATTGTTCAACGCGCTCGCTGCGTGTACGTCGCGAGCACGCCACGTGACGCGGAGAACACGTCGCGTAGCGTAGTCGCGGTAAGCTCGCTTCGCACCCGCGGTGAGCACGTTCATAGATCGCCTCGCTAGAAACACGCTGGCAAATCGTCGTGTGATAACGCCCTAAGGTTCATGTTCCCCACATGTTCTACCTGATATACCCCTCAAAGACAAAAGACTTGTGGTCTCATTTCAAAAGTTCATTCAAATAGGTAATAAGTAGGTAAGTTGGTTAATAATTTAGTAGTAGGTAACCTACGTAGCAAAAACTACTCAAGAAACGTAAGTGTAGTGCTTCATTCCAAATAGAAAAACGCAATTTAGACATTGATGATCGAAAGTTTGTTGGAGCGCAGGTACCTACCTACCTACCTGTAAATTGTAGAGATAGTCTGTTCTCTGCATTTGATTGAATTTAGTTACCTATTCAGTCGGTAGTTATCCACTTTCAGGCTTTGATAAAAAGTCAAGACTAAAATAAGAAGGAGATTTAAAATGACGTTTGGTTCACTCAAAAAAAGCTCGGTAAAGCGTCGATTGCGTCAAGCCACAACAAACAGTTAGATCCAGTTCATTAAAATTGATCTAGCTCCAGATTGATAAAAAATACAAGCTTATTCTAGGAAAACCAAATATTTTAAAAAGCTTTGTAATTTTTTCCGGCCTTAGGTACATACAGATTTTATTTTTGTATCTTAAAATGGTGGAGGACTAACTCTAGCGCTTTAGCAACAACAAAAAAAAGGGAGAAGCTGTCACTGGGATCCGTATATCTACATTAATTTGAACTTATGAGCTGACGTATTTGGGGAGTCTTGCTGCTCTGATTGAAAGCCTCATCTCGTCAGAAAGTTGTCATGTTTATCTTCCCACGCTACTTGAATTAGTCTTTTATTGATCTAATTAACTTCCTGACATACATAGGTAAGCAGGTATACCTACACATTGAATAACCGGGGAGCCATATCTTTTTCTATAATTTTATGCAAAATATCTGGGTTACACGGTTTAAATTTTAGATGGGTGTGAACAAAATAAGGACTTACATTACACCGGCTTGAGAACACACTTGAGTGTTCCGTTCATATCAAGAATACGGAACAATCTAGTCACTTAAAATCTCTGGAAATAATAATTACATACTTAATTATAACATTTATTTTATGGGTTTAAGGCACTAAACATGTATGTTACTAGGGTATGTATGTCATGTTGCTAGGGTACCCTAAAACAAATTGGGTAATTACTTTCATTTCGGAACTCTGCAGGTTTTTATCAAAGCAAATTGGCATTTTTTGGTATCCATTCAATTTGATGATACGTTTTTGCCGGCGACGACCGTTATTGCGGCCCGTGCATCTAGATGCGCGTGAGTTTCCGTCGAGACGCTGCCAATGTCGCGATATATAAGGCTTATAAAGTGTGTGAGCGAGTGCGGAGAAGCCAGTTGTTGTTCGACATCTGTGGAGTCTACACGTTGAAAATGTATAAAATTACTCTGTTCATCTTGGCGGCAGTGTTTGCCGTAGCCCTCGCAGGTTAGTGCCCCCCGGTTCTTACCGCCACAGCGTCCGAGCTAACTCGTAATTTACATTTCTAAGTGTCATTTTATGTAATTTCCGATTGGATTCAGACAAAGATCAGTGATCTTGCATGTAATTGGGTTTATTTTGTTGATTCACTTTTTGGTTTGATGAATCAGGAGGGTCAATCATCCCTGGGATGATTACTTCAAAAGTTAAATGTTTTTGAATTAGAGCTGGAATTGGGTCTAATGGCCTGGGATCTAGCGGTTACCTACTTGTTAAACTTAACCAAGAAACTTGTCTCGAACCTTTTAATATTGATATCGTAAGAGTTGGTTTTCTATCTCGTACTTCTATCTTAAACCTATAATTAGTAAGTCGTAATCGATATCTGGTAATGCAGGAACTCTAAACCAGCACAGTCACCAGTAAGCTCATGTGTTTCAAATCGTAGCTTTGTTGTTAATTAAACTGTATAACATAGAAAGCTTTAGTTTACGTTCTTAAGTGCCCAACGAGCTCTTCGTCTATGCTTTTTTCTTTCCTGTGTTTGTACATAATATAAATATTTTAGATTGTATATTGTATTTAAATAAATCATAGCGTTCTCAAGCAGGAATAGGATTGTTTTGAATTTCCAAAGCTCATACATACATTGTTAAAAGCTTTCTAGAGCTGAAATATTACCTATTCTCACTGGTTTTCACTGTTATTTTGTATGGTTCATACAATATGATATCATTGAAACACTCATACATCTTACGTATAGTAGCTTATTTTATAACAGTTAGAAGTCAAAGCATTTGTAGCTGCATAGCTTCTATCACAAGCTCTTTGTAGCTGCATAGCTTCTATCAAAAGCTCTTTGCCAGAGTTCTAGTATTCGTAACATTATAGATATAAACCATGAAACTCAGTAGGTTTCTTCGTGTTATAAGAACATCATATTTTTTGTAATTTTTACGTTTACGATGATGTATGGTTGAATCCTGTTGGTCACGATTTGCTGAGGTCATAGATAAAAAGCAAACGCCTCGTGCGTTTAACTACAGCGATTAGCGATGATCTCAGTTTATAATGATGAATAGCTTCCTGATTCATTGATACCTGCTTACATTCTTCCTTTAATTGTTACTTTAGGGTCAAGGTTTTCTAGTCTGGCCTGAATTTTAGAAATGCCTAAAACGTCTTTTTTGTGGCGGGTCACTACTTCATTTTATAGGAAGGGAGGAGTCATTTGATATGATACTCTTCCGATCTTTAACTGAGGCTAGGAAAAGCTTTTCCCGGATATCATTATTTTTGTACCTTTAAAATTCTTATATGTATATTTACAACTAGAGACCGAACCTGATCCATCAAAGTTGAGTTATACCTCTGAGTTGAGAAACCTACTTGGCTACTTCATATGTATAAAGGACTCACTAGTATGAGCACGAATGACATATATGTGCATTGTGCACATTCCAGAAGGACAGTACTATGTTCCCCGCGCCTACTACACTATAGACGCGGAGGGTCACGAGTCCGCGCGGGTGCCGCTGCGCCGCCTGCGCCGCTCCCTGCAGCCCTACCCCTACGGGTACGACCGCGGCGGCAGCGACGCCAATGCCAACGCCAACGCCAACGCTGAAGCACGTAAGTTATTTTCATTATAAACCTACTAATATTATCAACGCGAAAGTGTGTTTGTTGTTTTTTCGCTCTTTCAGGCACGAATCGATGTGATTTTTTGCATAAAGATACGTAAGTAGTTTAGCGGTCGGATAGTTACACAAGTAGCTCTTTATCCCGAACGACACCAAAGCCGCCGATAAAAACTATGTCAGTTATAAAATAAAAAGATCTACTGGCGTAGCGATCATGCCGCGTCCGTCTCGCATAATGAAAGTCAGCATATTGTGGGCGTATAATTGGACAATCGCGATTTTTTGATTACCCACTCACCTTATCTTTCGTTACTGATCGATTCGTTTCGTATAAAAAACTTCTTTGTTTCATAAAACTGTAAAAAAAAACAGAGGTTAATGTTGGAGCATTTAGGCGTACCTATTAGGCATGCATAATCTTTGCTCCTATTGTGCTACACTGCGACTGATATTAAGTGCAGTACATAAACACGTGTAACTGAATATAACGGTCTCGGCCTAACTAAGCGGCTCCCTAATGTGTTATGTCTTTACATGTAAGTACAGTAATGTGCATCTTTAACTCTTCACTAGAAGCCGCAATACGTTAACGGCACTGAAAGCCACGCGCAATAGTACCTAAAGCTCTAACAGCCGTGCGCATAATTTATGAAAAGAAAAGCTGAGACACTCGCGTTTGCATAATTGTCACAGCAATTTGAAAATTTTATCTAGACTTTAAACAGCTATAGTTAAAATATAATATGTATCGGCCCTGGAAAAATGCTTTGTTTTGTATTGCCCCAGAGGCCTCTGAAAATGTTTCTTTTTTGTACTAAAACCCTATGAAAATTAAAAAAAAATAAACGAAAAGGGCAAACTACAAAAAAAGTCTAAAAAAGGGTAAGGGCTAACAACCTAAATGCAAATTTTTTTCTAAGGTTTTGGGACAAAAATAACATTATCAACCGTTGCAACTGCAAGTCGCCATACCTAAAAGTTATATTTAACATGAAAAAGATATACTCGTATATTTAGGTATTTAAATAATTATGAAGAAACCGGATATGCGGTTTACCACAAAAAATAGTGAGTCACCCTAACAACTTTTCCTAGCTGGAAAAATATTAGAATGATGTGATGATGCAGAAAAATAAAGGTACCTACATAAGTTCCACACATCCGAGCAGGTATGAACTTAACCTCTTCAGAATCAGAGATATTTGTCAAAAGAAGTAAGTATTTACATAGCTTTTCAGAACCAGAGAGAGCTTCGTAAATCCATTAGGTTATTTACAAAAAGAAATAGCATATTGAAATAGCAATTGACAATCAACTTGACAAAGGTGTAAAATATACTCCCACATAGAGCCAAATAAAATAAAAAACAGTTACGTCGATAGATGTTCAGTCTTCAGAGTAACACTATGCATCAAGGCTCTGTGTAGTCACACGAATAATTAGCAATATAGTTTTTGATGGATGTGACAATTGGTAGTTTATGGTACTTAGAATGATTCTTTACTGATGTTAGGCGCTGTTCCGTCTTTACGTCATTCGTGATTAATTACGCGCTTGTTATTGAACAAGTGAACATTATTAAGAAAAGTTATAGGTACCTACCTAATAATTTACTTGAAGTGAAGGTTTTTCACGAACAAATGCTTTTAATGCCAAGGTTGCAATCATTTAGAGAAATATCTTCCTATTATATTGCAGTCTCAGTAAAAATAAGCGTATCCAAAATAAAGTTTTATTTCAAATTTGATCTTAAGTATCAATTCATTCGGGTCCTTGAATTTTGCATAGAATTTATTTCTTGGTCACGAATTTCTAAAGATTTGTTATTTAATATTTAATATAATCATGCGTAATCATTGTAAGCGTATCCTTTGTGTTAAAATCTAAATGTTTAATTCTCTTATGAAAATTAATGTTAAACTTTATTTTTTATATGAGAATTTTATAAATTTTCCGTGCACGTATGTATAGAATGCAAACAAACAAAATGCAATTCATAGCAGTTGTACCTATAATTTTGAATACAAAATTCTATAATAGCCTCTAACTAACTGAATCGAATGGCCGACGTGGGTCAATCGCAAGTTCAAGCCGGTCAAGCCTATTGTTGTGCACTAACTGCATTTTCCGACTTGGTATGCACAACCACAGTACATGGTGTAGATACGCGGTACATACGAGTATAATTGTTGTCGAATGTAGAACGGGGACGTGTCGAGTAAGCTTAAAAGTGTTGCGGCTGCGATGCCGTCCGTTCATCTAACGGTCTCGAAATTCTCCAGGCGACGACGCGACGGTCAAGCGGTCTATACGAACAAAAAGTGATCGATAAACGTCACTCTCGGGCCTCGGGGGCCGAAGAATAAGTAGAGTAGTTACCGTTCGGTCATGTTCTTTGCGGCCCACATAATTTTATTTGATTGATAGTAGGTCAGTTTATTAACAGGTTTATGCTTGTGCTCCTTTCTATGACCGCTGTTCTTGTGGCTCACGCGTAGTATACTCCAATTTGAGATAGAATTGGATTTGTTATTTTAAAGTTACGAATTTCGTCTCTAACGTTGAGAACGTTTGAAAGACGAAATTATATTATGGATATATTATGGATAGACTGGTAGCCTGCGAGCTTCTCGTGTTATCGGTGGTCGGAAACCTAATACCGTTATTTGGAGCGTTGTCAAAGCTAGCTTAGGTTAGGTACCTAGCTTCGACTACGCTAAAAAAAAACAAACTAGTCGTAACACCCATAGTGGAGTCCGAACGCCCCATAAACGTTATCATGAGTCGATCACGCGGTTACCGCTTTTATTACATAGGCTGACCCAACTGATTCAACTGCTGAACTTAGATATACTACTATACTATACTAATCACTAGTTGTTAAATTTTACTTGTATAATTAATAAAACATTTTTCATTTTAATTTTTTTTTCATTTTCCATACTAGCAACTAAATATACGATGTACGATCCTAAGATAATGTTGGCACAATCACCAGTTTCTATCATTTTGGTGATCGTGAGCTATATCTGCGTGGTATACCTATGTCGCAAGAAAGAGTGAAGACATCATGCATTTTGCGATAGGTCAAATAGATAGGATAGGTTTTCAGGTAGTAATCATGGGCGTACCCAGTGGGGGCAGGGGAGGGCAGCTGCTCCCCCCCTGAATTTTGTATGCCTAAGTATTTACTGTTTTCGATAAAAGTTATGTTAGTCACATTAAACGTATTTTGCAATTACAATAGACGAGTATTATGCATTAATTTTAGACAAAACCGCGCTGCTCGGCCGTTATAAATTTTATCAGCAATGCCTTATTTTACGGCTACAATTGAATAATCGTTCAGTACACTCAGACGTTCAGTACACTCAGACGTTCAGTACACTCAGACGTTCAGTACACTCAGACGTTCAGTACACTCAGACGTTCAGTACACTCAGACGTTCAGTACACTCAGACGCGTAAAAACATGGCTGGGATCAACAATGCTCAAAGACAGGTTAAATGGGCGTTGCTCTGTCAGTTTTTGGTAAGTTTTATGTTGTATCTTGATCAAAATATAAATGATTCTCGATCATAACAAATATGTTACAGAATTGTAATCATTAGAATCATTGATACATCTCTTATAAGTTAGATTTGTTCCATTGAATAACTTTTTCATGAAACCATGACATTTCAGAACAAGTCTAACTTAGAGAAATGTATGAATGATTTTAAAGATTATAATTCTGTAAATACATATTTGTTATGGTGGCGAATCAAATTTTAATCAAGATACTATCTGACACTGACTTGCAAATTGCAAAAAACGTAAGAATTTCGCGTGCTACCTTTGCGGTCTGTTTTGCCCCCCCCCCCCCTGGACAAAAAGCTGGGTATGCCCATGTAGTTAATGGAAAAACAGAGGTACAGCTCATTCACACGGGACCCGTCATTGAAGATTCGTCAAAAAAAAAACGATACGTCATGACAGATGCACGCTCACATTGCATACGGAAACATGTCTTTTCGCGATTCGTCAAAATATCCGAATAGATGTACACACTTGATTCGTGATTCAGAGTTCAGTCTTGTACGAGCGCTTTAGCGGATCTGTCACAAAAAATCACGATTCATGTTTTTTGACGAACGTGATTTTTAATTAAAAGATGATACGTGATTTAAGACTTGTCCGTCATTTCAAAACAACAACAGAACAGGGGCATTTAAAAAGCATTGCCGCTATTTAAAGAAAAAACGATTCCTCAAAAAACACGAAGCGTCCTCGTGTGGACGAGCCCGTAGGGTATTATTTTCAAAGCACTCTCTCTAACAGGAGCGCCTGATAAAGTTATAGGCTGGTTTGCCAGTTCTTGCAGGAGTCCGTTGAATTAAAGAAAGGACTTTTTAACTATAATCTTAATCCTATTTGGGCTCAAGAACTTTTTGATTATAATCTTAATCCTATTTGGGCTCAAGGACTTTTTGATTATAATCTTAATTATATTGTTTTCGAACATCTAATGTTCTTTGATACAGACTTCTAATGTTTAATGACCTTTGTTTTCAGGCGGTGGTGGTTCAGCGACCGCGAACGCGAACGCACGCGCGTCCTCCGGCGGTTGGGGTGGTGGCGGTTGGGGTGGTGGCGGCCGCGGTGGTGGCAACGGAGGCGGCAACGGAGGCGGTAACGGTGGCTGGGGACTCCCCGCCGCCGGATACGGCGCTTCCAACCCTGCGCTAAAGTAATAATGATTAAGTGTTGATCTGGTTAGAACGTAGATGATAATAATTGAAAAGACTAAGATAAATACGCCAGTCAGAAAGGTTGATAGTCTCAAACTCAAAATCAAAGCATTTATTTCAAATAAACCAATTACAGTTACTTTTGAATTGTCAAGAGGTCGGTCAGTCATAAATATGAAGCTAGTTGCCCATTCCATTGCGTAGTAGGTTTCTATGGAGAAGAACGGGCAAGAAACTCCACGGACACTGTTTTAAATCGGAATATTTTTACAAAATAATGATTACCGGACGTCTGTGCCAGACGTATACTTAAGTCTGGAGTGTTTTTAAATGTACGCCTAATAATGAAATACCCTTGCGATTGACCTCGTTGTGGCCTTCACTTTTCTAAGAAGACTTACGGATATTGGCTACATTTGACACTTATTTTGGCCAAGCCAGATTTACAAAAGATGTCAAGTCGATTCACACGGTCATTCAGTCTTTATTTTTGTAGATCAAATTAAGTTCACAATCATGAATGAGTTCCCATGCAAATTACAGTGACATATGAAAACGAATTCATTCAACTTTAACTTCGTAAAACCTTAACGACACATTCATGACCACAATTAATTTTATGTCATACTCTTTAATGATTTCATCTGAAATAACCAGCAACTAACTTGTATAATTTTGTGTGTTCCTAGGCACTAGTTCGGCGGCAGTGAATAACTAGACTAACTTCATGGTGTCGGCCCATCTATCCTGAACGCGTATTTTCCACCAGTTGCACGCCCGCTCGCTCTGCGCACGCGTACCGCTGTGCAACTGCCGGAAGATTATTTCCTATTTATTGTAATTAATTATTAATACATTAGCCTAATAAATGTTTTAATCAATGCCATTTGATTCATATGTTAATACCACTTACTTCAACCTGAGACAACTGATTTGGTAAAAACATTTTCATTTCGTAACTGAAAGGTTTACTATTTAATAATATGGCACAAGTTTCTACAAAGATGCTATACGCGCCGGTAGAATAACATTAGTAACCAATTTCAATATTTGCTTTAATCAAACACCTATGTTGTAGTTGTTTGCACAGTTGCATTCAAAAGACATCAACGCGTTTAATTTATCTGCACCTTTGTGACCCGCAAAGAGACTACATATTTTAATGGTTCCCCTACCTGAATTTATTATTGGAAATGTTTATTATTTAAAGGAACAGTTATTGCTAAGAGTTAAAGTAAATTTTATAAATATTTAGAACGGCCCAAGTAGCATTTTGTTCTCTTTAATAGTACACATTTATTTCACTTATGCCCGGTTTCTTGAGTCACTTTTAACGATGGTTTATCTATTCGTTAGCGCTATTGGTTCGATAACTCGTGAAAGTGCGTTTCCGAACACCGCAATGTAAGATAAACTCCGTTTAAACTTAGGTTAACTTAACTGACCAATGTGAGTCGTTTATCGGTTCCATAACTATAATTTGAAGTTTCATTTCATCAAACAACACTACATCAACTTTTAGGTTATACTCGTACTATCGTATATTATTGAATTAAATTGCCAGTGAAAGCTAAATATATTATAAAAAAATATTAAAAAGAGAATACAATGACTGTTAGTACATATAATGAATACGAGCAGTTCATCAGAGTCTGATGCGGAAGTACTGGAGTTTATTTTTAATATATCAGTAAAATTTAATATGAGACATCGCTTTGTTAAGAACACTGTGATACACTTATGTGATATTATCAGCCCTGCTCTAACTCCCATTACGCATCGTAAATGGTTCCCTATCCATTTGCATAAAAATTTTAGACATAATATAACATGGCATACTTTTGTTTATCCTAATTATATTTACGCATAACATTGTTTTCGCATAATAGCTTACGCATAATTTTTTTTAGCATAATTTCTCTAATCATAATAATGTTTAAGCATAACATTCTAAAGCATAAATTTGTTTACGCATAATGATATTTATTATATTTTTTTGGGTCTCCCTTGTTTCATCGAAAAGAAATTGCCAAATTATCACATCCCAAACAATTTTCCGCATAATTTAATTTGCCAAATTATTACTTAGCAAAAAATGTCTTCCCAAATAAGTGTAACGCAAACCTAATGTTTTGCAAGTGAACGTTTAAACAATAACTTGTTTACCAACCAGTACTTTAATCAATTTTTATTTAGTCAAATATTTCAGTTGGAATAACTCATTTTAAGCAAAATAAAGACGTTTTAATACAAGGGTGTTTTTCCACTTGGGAAAAATTCTAAACAGGTAATAATAATATTATTTTTTTTTTTTTTTTTTTTGTTAGCATTTTTTAAATTAATTAAGTAATCTCGTCTAACTAGTTCAGTTTAGGGTAGCCTGTTTTTTTTCCATATTTTTTTTCTATAAATCTAGTCGTTTCTGGCACTCGCCGGCCGCTGCCGCGGCACCGCTCGCTACGCTCGCTCGGCTCGTGCGTAGGAGGTCACAGTTTTAATCTAACCTAACCTAACCACTTTTTTTCAATAATTAACCTACTCTAACTAGTTCCATAACTAACTGACCAAACGTTTATTGTCTAAAGATTGTTTTCTGTTATAAATCATTTGATTAAAGACCAAATGGCTAAATGACATTATCCTTGATAATATTCTGCCAAGTAAAAATTTGACCAAATGTAAATGTGCGTACTGAAATCATTCAAAACATTGCATTGGTATAAAAAAAAGTTGCTAAAATTTGTTTGGGTAGTGAAATTTGGGCAATTTTTTTTCGGTAAAACGGCAGGATCCCTGTATAAAAATACGCATAATAATTAACTTCTAAAATGTAACCATGCATGCAGCAAGCATGCAGCATGCAAACATGTAAACAAGCATACAACATGCAAGCAAGCATGCAGCAGGCATGGTTTCTGTCACGGCTCCGGCGCTGCGGGTCTCCGGCGATCCCACGCGAGCCGCCTCGCCCCTCCGCGTCTACGCGATTTTAAATAACACTCTAAGGGTAGGGCAGACAAGAATACGTGGAGTCGGTTTTGCAGCGAATCGTTTCTGCCACAAACTTTTAGGAATTTAATTTTTAATCATTAATATTATTTAATTGTTACAGAAACCTTAATAATGCTCATAGTCATTAGGGCTAGTAAAATTATGCCAAAACAAATTAGTCTTAAAGATAATTATGCCAACATAAACTGTATGCCAAAAAAAAATATGGCAAAGAATTATTATGCCAAAACAGTTATGCCAAAGTATATTAGGAAAAAGAACATTATGCGAAAAAAAGGGATCCCTTCAGAAACGCATTGACAGTTAACCGACGTTTATCTTAAGCTTAACTTTAATGAATCAATAGCTCTCAGAAACCGGGCATTAGAGATTTAAGTATTACAATAGGTCACACATGGTTCATTGGCTGTATCAAAGTGAATAAATCCAGTTATACCTGTATAGGACATGTATAGGAGTGTAAAATTGGTCTATTAGGTAACTATTGTTGTTATAATAGGATAACATTACTCTTCTAGTCAGCTTTCGAACAAGAGCATTTTAAGAGGGTAAATAGACAGCATTGGCTATTTAAAGGTCTACATGTACGGTGTTATATTGTTGGCATTTTAACACAACACATGTGAACATTAATGCAGCCTAAAACTGTTGTTCCCTTTTGGGGAGCGTTATTCAGCTTGTTGCTGTAAGCGGTATTAATGGTACACATGTGAACCTTTCTAGAGCTCACGACATTATAATCATATAATGGTATACATGTGACACTTCAAAGAGTTCACAACATTAATTTGGAGCTACAATGGCTCACTGTAGCTGGAGAAAATGTCCACCATTTTGTTCACCAATATTTCAAAATTAATTATGATTTTATGACATACTACGGATTTTTTGTGATTAATTTTGGGGTAACTGTTCAAATACAAAGCTATATACTGATTTTGAAGCCATAAAACACAAATGTGAAAAATTGCTTTGTTCGACTCTGTTTGTTTAGAAAGATTTTGTGATAAAAAGGCATTATTCCTGAGGTGCGTGAAAAGTTTAACTCTATATATATATATACTTTACAATAAATTTAAATTACCCACAATAGAATATAATAAACACAAGTAACAGTAATAATAAAAAAATAATTAACAAATCACTCGCACGACACGACATAAAAATAAATGTTTATTACAAAATGTGGTACTCTAGTGATAATTTGGAGATAAAGCGGTCTACTAGCAGTTTTTTAGGTACACTTGTGATTTTTAATTACTACAGAGGTGGTATAATTGTTCACTCGTTACTACTTATAGCTCTCTTGTATGTATGAAGAACTACAAGGAATCTTATATAGTGCCGTTGATCACTTTTAAGACCTGCCTTAAACTGCCATTAAAGGGCTACTATTCTGCTACTGTGTACCTTTTGTGAACTTAAGGCTGAATAATTTGTGCTCAAACCGGTGGTATAAAGGCTGTATATCATACTATAAAGCTCTTATATAGCTTACTTAGACACCTAAAAGAATAAATGTGTACCATTTGTCAACCGCTATAGAACTCCCAATGCTACTTGCAGTATTAAATTGATAATATATTTGAAAAATACTTAAATTTATGCCCTCATTATGTTATTAATTGAAGCTCGTGGCTAAGTAACAACAGCCACACGGGTCGATCCATCAGGTTAAGCTACGTTTGCCGGGGTTGGTCCGACGACGAACGACAGCCGGGACCAATTTCTTAGCGTATCTTCCGAGGCACGAAGGGGTCTCGGTATGTAATAGATTGTCACCTATCTACGGGCCGACCTCGGCAAGCTTTGCTTAACCTTAAAGATCGACTCGCCCAACTTTTATTATTTAGCTCCGAGCTCTGATGCCTAGTCTGTTGACCATCATAGTTATATCATATTTACTTATTTCCACAGTTCTGGAATGACTCGTCGTCAGTTCGGGCCGGTGTCCGGGCGCTCGGTGACTGCCAGCACTTCTGTGGGTGTGGATGACTCCGGAACTGGATACTACGACCAATCCGCTAATGTTCAGTAATGACCATAGCTTTCCTCTAGCTCAATAACTGCATAAACTATAGGCATCATAGATTTATAAGTACCTTCAGTTCCTGGAAGCTGGATCAAGTCTTCACTCAGCAACTCTCAAGTTACGGTTTGATTACTGATCAAATGAAGTTTAGGCTTTTGAACCCCTGTTGGTCAGTGTGCACCGATGTACAGCATGTATGCTCATTTTCGCGGACACTAAACAACACCTGAATGAATGCCTAAATAAAAGCGCACTGTTGGATTTTCAACTTTAGGCGCTAAGTCGATAGCGTTGGAACTCCAACAGCACGATTTCATTTTGGTGTCGCCTAGTGTTAGTGAAAACAGGCATTAGACGTGTGCTAGAACTTAGGTAACAGCCTTCTGTCTAGATTCCTAGACTGTTACCTACTACTTACTACGTGATAGAATTTGAAGAGGCATGTTCTGTTTTAGAGTCCTCGATACAAAGTTACGAGAAATGAGTGTTAAATGCCGTGCTGTATATAACTTATAGCTTATGCAGTTGTTGCCGATATCCAAATGTATAATGAAATAGCAATACAAACAATACAATATTAGAATGTTAAATTCGGACATTTATTTAATGTATTTTATTAAGATATACATACTACCTGCATTAATTTACGGGAATATAATTATATATTTTTTATATGTGCAATAAATAGGAATAACTAGGAGAAAACGATTCAGGATGGTAAAAATAAAAAATAAAACTTTGAACTTAATTTATTTATTTTATTGCCTTTACAAACATTTAATTTTATGGTGTCATTTTACTAAGAGAGCGTATAAATTCTATAAATTACATTATTTGATTATCAAACCCGTAGTAGATGTATTAAATAATATCGTGTGTTTAAGTTCCTTCTAATGTTAACGAAAATAAATCTCAGTACCACCTTGATGTATGATTGTGAAAAGGACTGCAATAAAATAGCCAGTCGTAAAGGGCAGGCTGCAGAGACAGATGCAGCACATAATTTATGCAGTACAACCTCCGTGTGAACCAAAGCAGGTGCTGTGCTCGTACGCTGTAGACCAGACCTAAGGTTCATTTCCTGTTTATGATGTGGATTAGTACAGTACGTGGTGACAAGATATAATTGTTTGAGACTGTCTCTTAAAAACTGAACTGAACCGATATGGCGTAAATTTTCCTAACTTACAATATTTGGCAAGCACAAGCTGTTCTTCACACGTCGTAGACAATGTCAATATTTGCCAAAAGAACACAGAAGTTAAAAAACAAAAAAGTGCAATAACTTAACAACTTACTTAATTTTACGGTCAGTCACTTGCTAAAATGACGTAGTTGACTTATTTGTGGGGCAGTTCCAACCTGTACTGAGGTCTGTTGTATGTGTATCCTTGGTCCTGAGTGGGCTCAGGTGCGGGTACTGGCACCGGGGCTGGCGCTGGCACGGGGGACGGGAACGGTGCGGGCTGCACTGGAGGCACGAAAGGAGGAGTCACTATCACTGCGTCGTCAGTAATGCCGACGTCCCGACCCGACGGGACAAATCGCTGACCGAACTGTTGAGGGAACTGCTGAGGAAACTGCTGACCAAATTGCTGGGGACCCTGCTGAGGCACCTGCTGGTAAAACTGCTGTTGACCCGGATAATACTGTGGCTGGAAGTTCCCAGGAGCTCCGTACTGCGGAGACACATCGTACTGATTGGGCACTCCGTATTGCGTAGGCAATTCCATACGACCAAACATGGATCCCAGGAACGGGAACTTGTTAGTCAATGCTGCCCATAGTCCAGTCCCGCCAACTTGGTTGCTGCCCTGGTTGCCCCAGAAGAGTCTTTGCGACGGCTCCTGGATGAAGTTCGGGACCTGGTTGACACCCGCTGAATATGGGTCGTTTGGGCCGGAGTAGTATGGTGCTTCTCTTTGCGGGTAGTATGCTACACTACTCCCTATAAACAGAAAACACACTGTTAGATTTCTAACAAATAAAATAATATTATCGATTGTTAATTAATTTCACTGCACGTACCGACTAAAAAGCACATTACAAAACCGATGTACGCATACATTTTCGAACGAGTTGCTGAACTCCAACTGTGTCCTATTGTTGCTCGTCTTTCCATTTATACCTCCTCTATTTGCTCCTAAAAGAGGACCTTGAAGAAAAATTCTCGTAACCCAGTATTGAAAGTGTGAGGTAATGGCGGCTCACCCAGCGGTGGACGTGGCGTGGACAATAGGTGGGACATCTAGGTGACTCGTGCGCCGCCGCCCGCCGGCCGCACGTACAGGTTGTATCTAAATCATTCCACATGTGTCCACGAAAAACAACAATGGACATTTCACAATATGTAAATGAACTTTACTTAAACTTTTATCAAATGCTGCAACTTACGCATTCTTTTAAGCACAGAAAGAAAAACGATTCGAATTAATATGCGCTACAGTGTTATCCAATCCCAACTCTCAACCCGACATTTCTACAGGATCCATCTGGAAGGTTCTCTCAATTTACGCCTGCTTAGGTAAATTACACGTAATGCTTTCTTAAGCCACTTAACCATAGTTAAGTTCAGTAACACGTTACAAAGTTAAATATGCAGGCTTCTTTATAATTATGCTCTCTTCTTGGATAATGTATTATTCTTATATTTTTTCTGAAAGCTCGATTCAATCTCTGATCAGTAAATCTGCTGTCAAGTCTAATGTTTGCTTGGTACACACATGATACTGCTACAACACAACCAACTGATCATATTTTTTCACACTAGAACTGACAACAGATTAACTGTTCAGGTTTTCAGTAAGTAGTGGCAAGAAATTCATTTAAAACTCTTGAGCGAACAAAAATAATATTGAAAAGATTATCCAAAATTAACACACACTGTATACGATAAAGATTCGTGAAAAATGCATTGAGTCGCGTGTGCGTGTGTTTACTCAACATAATCGGCATTATTCATAAGATAACAAGGTAGGTGTTTGTCTTCGCTTGTCATGGTATTGTCGCCCGCAGAAGCGTTTTGCGAAACGTTGCTCAACACCTCACCCGAAGAAACAGACTTCATACGGAATAGATAAGGATGTTTGCACGGTCGCACCTCACGATTGTCCACGCTCGTGATGACTTATTCATAGTTTCCGGTGTTTTGTTGGCTAAACATACTCCAATTATTGTAATTGTCACTACTTCGTAGCAAGGACCTACGCTCGTCTTAAAAGTTCCCATTAGATGGCAAGCTGTTTGCTCTCAGTCAGCGCCTGCCGTAAATGATTACTTAAGATTATCCACTTCATACGATTGTAGCTACGAGTACCTACTCTATCGCTAACGCTATGATTTACACATCTATCTAAATAGTGCCTGATCTACTTAGATAAAAAAATAACGTTAAAATGAAAAAAACATGCGTACCTAATCTGAAAGCGTTTTCTATTTACTGTGCAGCTTTTAATTCTTGCACAAATGTTTTTCCCCACATTATGACAGCTTCATAAATATTTTTCTGTTATAATAATATACATATTTGATTCATTCATCTTTATTAATCTTATCTTAGAATCTGCCCAGCTTAAAGTTCAAGCTTTGTGCAGGGAAAGCGGAGCGGTCAACTGTTGACCCGCGTCGAGTTTCGCGACACGGCGCGCCCGGCGACCGCGTCGTGTGCGGTCAGTGGTCATGTTATTGTTGACAAAGATTAAGCTACTGGCTATTACGATGACTTCTTTTGTAATATTTAATATTAAAAGCAAAAACTAATATTTATCTACATGTTAGCTGTTTCACCATATTATTTCTGTAGTTCAAACTTTAATGAGATGTCATTTTATTTCATTCAATGCTCTTTCATCCGACCTATCGTCATTCTACAGCTTATTTGGCTTCTGATTTATTTCTCCACCGTGTTTTCGACATCTTTTATTTGGTTGATCTGTTGCTACCTATACATTTATTAGGTTATACATCATAAAAGGTACAAACCTCTAAAACAGAGTAGAAACCCAATATCTTATTCAATTTGACTCCAGGAAAAAGGAGAAAGTGCATTTTACATTTTACGGGAGGAATTTCACTTTCCAGTTTTGGGTTAATACTCCGGTTCGTCTTACCTACTTACTTATCTTTTTCTGTAAGAATATAAATGGAATACATAAACTAGTTTATAATAATCGTGACGGCATTATACGAGGCATGCTTGAGAAATAAGTTACGAGTAGCGTTGAATAAGGAAGTCCAATCCAACTAGGTTTAGAGCCCTCTGGAGATAGACCCCTCAGGTAAACTGAGTTCCGGTTGTCGGTATTTAACGAAAACAGAAATAAACTAAAAAGATGCTGATAGGAAAATTCATCATGCTCTTGGTTTGGTTTAGGTTTTGTGGGTCGTATAAGGCTCTTTGACATACACGTTTTTCTTGCCGTGAAAAACTACGGTTAATTCGCCGTGTGTAGGCATGGTCGTCAGTGTTGTATGGAACCTTGTTGACAAACACGTTTTTTCTACGTTGCGGTCTATTCACCGTATGGAGGCACGGTCGTCAGTGTTGTATAGATCACTATGGAAGCTTGTTGATAGACAAGTTTTTCTCGGCGCGGTGTCATACGTCTTACCGTAAAGAAACCGTGCCATGTACAAAGGGCTTTAGAGTGGCTGTTTTAAAACTAATTATTAGAGATGGGCCGAATGTGGTTTGAACCGAATCCGAACTTCGGCCGAACATTCGGTTAAAATGAAAAGTTCGGCCGAACTTCGGTTAAATTTCAAGTGCTTTCTCGAGAGCGACACGTCGTGACTTGTTTACGCATTTACTTCAATATTATTGCTAGATGTACCCCGCCCCTTCCTCGTGGCCCGTAGCCGGCCGGTCATTAGCAAATAAGTCATCGGCGTGTCACGCCGCAAAGATTTTCAAAACTAATAAGAAAAATTGTAATTTAATTTATGGTTTACATTTACAATCTTCATAACTAAAATAAATGACAATGACTGAGTAAAAGACATAATTTTATTTTACATTAATGCTAATTCTAATTCTATTGAATTTCAGTCAAAATAGTGCAAGTACGTATTATTTTTCTTGTGCCGAATGTTCGGCATCTGAACCGAATTTCGGCCGAATGCCGAAGTTCGGTTCAAGCTGCCGAATTTCGGTTGAACCGAATGTGAACCGAATTTCGGCCCATCCCTACTAATTATACATTGTAAGTATGTAGGTTTGTAGGTTGAAAAACTTAAGGTTGGTCTGATTTTAATAATAATTATTATTCTGAATCACGGCTACCTAATGTCAATAATGGTAATACTTGTCGTTTTTTGTGGCAGGCACTACGCAAGTTAATAATTGTCTGATGTTATCTGCATTGCTTGTTTTGAGATACAAACGTAAGCTGTAGCTGTATCCTGCTGGGGTTGCGTTGATTTCTCGCGGCAGCGGAGTTACACCCCGGCGTTTCGCCTCCTCGCGCAACTCCCACATGTGCGCATGTGCTGCTGGGGTTGCGGGTTTGTCCGAAAGGGATATCGCGGCCCCGGCACACAGGCAACGGAAGGAACACGGGTGGGTTTTAGTCAGTAAAAGTCTGACACTCCCTCTCGCTCCGCCCAGAGCGGGAGGAGTCATTTGATGATATCACACCCAAAAAAAAAAAAAAAAAAGCTGTTGCTGTATGGTGTAGGGTTTAGGTACATGCTTCCTCTGCCGAATAAACGTCTTTAATTGAGCCTGATAGTTAATTACTTTGTTATGGTATCTAAACTGTGACATAATAACAAATTTGTTAGGGTTATCAGACTTGCGAATTAAGATAGAGCTTCACTTAATTTTTAGTTGACTGCGGACAGCGGTGGCGTTTATAAGAAACTGTAAGTATCTTCTATTTCCATTCTAAGCTACATATAGTTCTGAAATAGATACTGTAAATTCTTATAACTGGTAGAGGAAAGGAAGGTAAGTCGGGCGGAAGGTTTACCCTACAACATTTTGAAAGGAATAATGCCATCTCTGAATGAGTTGTGTGATGAGAAAGCTCTTCATGTCCCCTTTCTTGGTCAGCGTATTCAACGCCGCTGTCCACGTTACACTGTTTTAGCAAGGAAAGTTTGTTTTTCCATATTCTGACGTAAAATTGACGGTTTCAATTGACCTACAGTTTGCATTGGCTTAAGATAATAATTATGTTCTGGGATTCGCTGTATGCAAAGTGATTTATGATTGAACTAATACAAAAATATGTGGACGATAACGATACGTACTTACGTTCTTACTAACCAGAAATTAAGAGTTAATGTGGTATGTGCCAAAAGGCAAAACGGACCCAGCCAAAACGGTCCGTAGAAATATTGAGAGATTTAAAAAGAAAAAGAAAATGGTTCATTAGGTGCCATCAGTGGACCAAAAACATATAAGAATAATGGTAAAACAGAATTAAAAAACCAGCTTTTCGCTTATGGATACCTTTCTGCACGCGCTGGCTGTATAGAAGATGACGGAGGCAGTGTTTCTCTGTCGAAAAAAAATGTGTTTTTTTTTTTTTAATGGATTCTTTTAGAGTCCGTTTGCCTTCCTGTGTGGTCCGTTGTGCCTCACTTTTGAAGGTAAAACGGACCAGTTTGAGCTTTTAGAATGAATCTATGAATATATTTTAGTCTAAGTAATAAGTAGCGTCGAGTAAATGTTGTTGATTAGTTTAACTCTCGAAAATGTTAGTAAAACGAATAGTTTTTTTCTTCTACGTTAATTCTTACTTAACACCCTCAGCGTTCCTTATGGGTGCACTAGTCGACGGCTCGAACTCGTTGGTGGGCGTGACTAATATGCATGCTAATTAGTTTAATAATTTATTTATTTATTTAGTATTTATATATCTAGTTTTTATTTATTTATTTAGTGAAATAGACGATGATATATAACGAAAACGGGCGAGTAAAATTTCATGAACAGACCTTTGGGCGTTTATTTATATTTATATATACTTTATTGTACACCAGAAAATACATAGTAAATAATAAATTTAACACTACAAAACATACAATGGGCGGCCTTATCGCTTTCTGCGATCTCTTCCAGGCAACCTTGGAATGGACAGTGATTGCGTGGACATAAAAATAGGGTAGACATTGGTGCAAAATAAAAAATTATATAGATACAATATATTATAATAGAAACATAGATATATATATATATATGCTATATAATAGATACATAATAAATATATAAGAATATTTATATAAACAACGAAAATAAATGACGACTACAGATTATTACAGCTACAAGAACAAGATCACAACAACAAGCAATGTTCTTTCACGAGTCTCTTAAATACTGGTAACGATTGCGCGCGTTTTATTTGAACTGGCAATGCATTCCACAAACGAGCGGCCTGGACGGAAAAGGATTTGTCGAAGAAAGTTGTGGAATGCATTGGCATTTTAAGCTTCAGGTTATCTGATGACCTTAAACATTTCGAATGGGGGTCGCAAAGATACTGGAAACGTTTCTTAAGATAGAGAGGGGCGGAAGGGGAGAATAGCACGTTATACAAGAGGGAAAGAATATGAGCATTCCGGCGAATGCGAATTGGTAACCACTTGGGCTTCACACGAAATTCGGAAACATGGTCATATTTACGTAAACCGAATATAAACCGTATACAAACATTTTAAAGCCGCTCAAGTTTATCGAGTTGGTCTTGAGTAAGGTCAAGATAGCTGGCATCAGCATAATCAAGGATGGGTAGAAGAAGTGATTGTGCAAGCGCAATCTTGGTGGCAGTCGGTAGAAAATAGATATTATGAAAAAACTACTGGATGTATTTACACAAAATAAAATTATTTTAACTTTTGAATAAATTTAATATTCGTGTACGGTTTCTATTTTGCCGTTTTTTTTACTACATAAGTTATTTATTTACGCTAAAAAACTAGTTAAAATTAGTGTTGAAATATGGAAGTTTCGACGCTCATACCTTCCAAACAATTTTTTTTTTCCAATTCTGCTTCCATACAGGGCTAGATAATGGGCTAGACAAATAGATATAATTTTTAGTTATTCAGAACGTACACCGTCAAACAGACGAGTAATCACTATAATACGTTTGTATGGAAGAATGACCGACTAGCGTACACCTAAGTGGACAGTCTTAGTTTTTTTGAAAAATGTGTGATATGCCAAGGCTTTTAATTCTGCATAATCGAATGTATAGCGAATGTGTCCCTAAAAGGTACACAGCGCTTTTACCAAGCAGAAAGATGTACATATATACGTACTTTTGGATATACAATGTTCCAGACACTGTGTGTCAACAAGATACACATGGCGCTGAAGATGTTAAGGGATCCGTTCTGCCTTCCCTTCCTTCCCCTACAATATTTATAAGAAAGTATTTAAGTCGTGCAAACGAGAATAATTCGTATTTATAAATAGTATGTACCTACCTACTGAGTAATATAAAAACAGTATTTAATAAAATAGCGCCAAGTTATTCCTATGGCCAACTTGGGATAAATAACAATTAAGCAGTTGATATGTAAGTAGTGGGGATTCCCCGGTTTTCGAACGCGGGTACAAGGGTGGGGTATCAACGCCGATTAAATCTAAAAAAACTAAATTTTTAAGGTCGGTAATTTTTTTTGTAAAAGTGTTTTTTATTTTTCGCTTTTAAGTTAACATTTATTGTTTTCCTCAAGTAAGGAGTTTCCGCAACAGCCTTCCGTCTCCATCGTCAGACCCTCAATAACAGTCATACCCAGCTAGGTCTATAGTTCTCAAAATAAATAAGCCTAAACACGATATAGCTGCTGCAAATTGCTGAGGAGCTCTCCCGAATGTCTTCCGTCTCCATTATCAGATCAAGTCCAAGTCTTTATTATGTGGTTGTGTCATCAGAACTACATATGTGTGCGATATTACAACAGAATCGGTTCACAGTTCAAAATTCAGTAGGTGAAAAATCAATCAACCCCAATTTTTTTTCCCCATCGGGGTGGATTTTAGTTTTCAGTTTTACATGGAACCAACTTTGAGCTGGACACCAATAAAAAAAGAATCGTTGAAATCGGACTACTCAGTAAAATCTATGGTAACACATAAAAAACTTTAATATATACGCGTCGACTTGAGAACCTCCTCATTTTTTACATCGGTTAATTAATACATTGCACAGTACCCGCCACAAACTGATGTAAAATCATTTTGACTTCTATCCGTATTCAAGTCCCATCTTATACCTTTTTTTTAATATTTGATAATATCCTTTAGGTGCTCGTCCATATGAATCGAAATATTGACCAACACCATTCTCATCAATATGTATTGCTACCCAATGGGATCCTTGCTTATCATCGGTATCCAAATTGCTTATCATATACGTTGATACCTGAGTATGTACTGGTAACCTGTTTGCAGCATATACATTACTTTCTGGAATTGGAAGAATTTGTTTTAAATGTTTCCGTATTTCTGTTGTATTCATGTTATGTCATGTCATTGGTATGACTCAATTACAGTACCAATCTATCCAGTAGATCATGTAGGAATGTTGTTATGATTAAGCATGGTTAAACAACATTAAAAATTATTAAGCTAAAGATGGTGTCTTATCATTTAAAAGCACATTAAACAACATTAAAAACAATTTTACTAAAGATGGTTTATTTAAAAGCACTCATTACATGGTATAAATAAACCCCTGGAATCGCTAAAACCATACAGTTGATTCGGCGGACGACGACAGTTTGGATTAATTAAAGTGTAACAGTCAAATAATTGTAATTCTCAACATACAGCAATACAATGACGGTGAACGAATTCATTCAACCTCGTTGGTTATAATACGAGTACTTACAAACATTATTTCTATCCACTCTCCCCTCGCGATGAAGAAGACAGTAGAGAAATGGTGATTAAAACGAATAGTTATACAAAGAAAAGGAAGTCAGTGAGCAATTTAGAAGAATTTTCAAAGTTCAACCGATAAACAAAAAGAAAACAGCACTATCATCAACAGTGGTTCGAGCTGTAGCCGAAGGAGTATCTAATATAATAAATAACCAATACAGATGACGGGGACCAGTCAACGCACCTAATCAAAGTCGAAGTTTAAGACATGAAAAAAATTGGCGACAATTACAATAACGGAGCATTGGAAACATGCTAACATAAGGATTAAGTACTATGTTAAAGAAAACGACGGCAAATTTTTCGACAACAGAAACTAAGTAATATATAGCATTACGAAAGAAATTGCCGAGAGCAATAACGTGAAAAAGTTATTTTTTTAATAATTACAAATAGAGTAACAATTCACCTAATTGGTAGCTTAATGGCTAACTATTGTGTCTATTGGTAACATAATGATCGAATTAGTGATCTTAATAAAACATTTCTGTTAAGTCTAGGTAATCATTATAATTTGTAATTAGTGGGACTATTGTGTGTGTAATTAGTTTAATATAGGACCTGTATAGTGCAACCTTTTCAATACCATAAATACCAAATGTAAATATTGCTGAGGCATCAGTTGGTCTACCAATGCACTGCTGTTACATACTAAGCTGTCGATTTTTTCTTAGCTTAAAAATGGAAAATGCTAGTGAAGTTTGTGTCAGTGCTTTCTTTTTCACCTCATCGCCCCATGAGAGTCAAACTTCTAAACGATGACATGGATCAAGAATTGTTTGAAGTTTGCGAAGAAATTGAAAAGGAAAATGCTAGTGAAGTTTGTGTCAGTGCTTTCTTTTTCACCTCCTCGCCCGGTGAGAGAGTGGAACTATTAAACGATGACATGGATCAAGAATTTTTATTTGTTTCATCTTATGATGATAGTTATACAATCAATGTGCAATATTTGAATCTAAGTTGATGTAAGTATAAGAAGTATAAAACCTAACAAGAAATATTATTTTTCTAATGTTTTTTTAAGATTTATTTAATAACTTCCATGTTTTTTTAACAGTCAATCGCAACAAGTTAGACGAGGTATAAATCGAAGTATCAATGACAAACATATAATTGCCAAGAAAAAAAGATTGGATGAAGGAGCATCTACATCATCATCTGGAATCAACAATAAAGTGGAATGTGACACATGTTACGTATTTATAAATAAAAGGTATTTTACAAATCACATAAATAGCAATTCTCAGAAAAACTATGTTTTAAAATCATATAATTCATTAACAAATGTTACAGTTGTTGAATCCGCTTTTGGCAACAGAAAATTAACGTATAGAATTAAAAGTAAAATAATTCAAACGGAAGAATTAAATTTTGAAACACCGGAATTGTTTTTAAGTATATTAAAAGCTGATATTTTATTAATGATAAACGAATGTATTCATCAACATATAATTTTTTTAAGTAAACTTCGTTTTGCATGCTGATTTTGTACAGCAAACTAAATATATTAAAAATACATTTGATTTTCAAACGTCTAATTACATAATTGGGTAATGCCAAGGTCACCCACTGGCTATACATCACAGTCATCCGACCAATTATCACATACGGCTCACTGGTCTGGTGGCCCAGGACGGACCTGAGCACAGCCCAAAAGAATCTCGAAAAACTGCAGCGGTTTGCTTGTGTTGCAATCACTGGCAGTATGAGAACTACACCCACTGCCGCCCTACAGGCAATGCTTGGACTGCCTCCTCTGCACCTCATCGTGCGGGAGGAGGCGGCCCTAGCCGCCTTTAGGCTCCATGTATCCGGTACACTAAGCAAAGACTCTAGAGTTAAGCACACACACATAAAGGAAGATGCGATCAAACGACGACCAATGATGGCATCACCCTGTGATAAATCCCCGAAAACATACCACTTTCATAGGCACTACAACATAATACTTACAGAAGAACAGTGTGACTACTCAGGCTCGAAAGAGATGAGAGTATACACCGACGGATCGAAGACCGACTCCGGGACTGGAGTTGGAGTCTTCTCACACGACTTCAACATAAAGATATCCAGCCCGCTGGGAATGTTCAACACCGTCTATCAGGCGGAGTGTGTGGGCATCATACGAGCGGTCCACGCCCTAAAAGCCAGGAGAGTTACGGACACACACATACGCATACTCTCCGACAGCGCCTCAGTGCTTCAATCCTTACAGAAAACACATATTACCTCAAAGCTGACACTAGAATGTCACAATGCACTCGAACAAATAACGGTATTTAGCCGCAACACGGTGACGCTGCAATGGATAAAAGGACACAGCGGTTCGCTAGGTAACGACGCTGCTGACGGACTTGCTAGACGAGGATCCAGCACGGCGGTCTGTGGACCCGAGCCTATCGTACCCATCCCCTTCAACCAGATACGCAGATGGCTGCAGGATTTCACCCATACTCAAGCGGAGCACTGGTGGTCCTCGACACCGGGCTGCAGGCAATCCAAGGAAGCCATGCCATCCTTGGATACCGGGCTAACCCGGCGTTTACTACGCCTGGATAGGAATGGCCTGCGCCTGGTGGCGGGGACCATCACGGGCCACAGCTCGCTAAACAAACACTTTCACACAATAGGCATAACGGACAGTCCTCTGTGCAGGGCGTGCATGGAGGCTGAGGAAACCGTCACGCACGTGCTTTTTGAATGCACAGGCGTCACCCAGATTAGAACACAGACCCTCGGGACACCCAGATCTTTCACAGATGTTCTGAACAGACCAGGAGATTTAATTAACTTCTGGAGGGAGGTGGGCTGGTTGGAATAACCACCAACGGCCGCTATGGCCCACGCACAATGGTCCACTGAAGGACTAAGTGCGGAAACCAAACCCCATAACATAGAACATAGATAATTGTGTAATGACTTAAATATTTTTAGTCATCTTTAATTGATACTATAGTCAGTAATATTTACAAAATTGAGAAAAAAGATAGCGGTTGGAGTCTTAAAGAAATAAAATACATAGATATGAATGTTAATCAATTCAACCCCCTACGCAGCAGCTCATATATCGACCTTCCTCATGATATAAAAACATAAAAAGCAGTAATCAATGTTAAAAATACGGATAATTTATGTTTTAAATGGGCGTTACTATCTGGATCCTTTATATCCTGTAAATCGCAGTGTTGATCGGGTAACATCTTACGTGTCCGCAACGGGTTATGTTATCATAGTTCGTGGCTGGAATATGTTTATTATAGTATACTGTCGATAGTTTTTCCTCGTTAGACATTAACATCTGTTTCGTGATGTTAACAACATTTTCATGATCTTGAACGGTAAATATGGTGCATGGAAATTGAAACTCAACAATTCCAACGGACCATTCACACTCGGTTCAGCCATAATTGCAGTAAATGGATGAAATGAAAGTAATTGATTTAGTGTAAAAATATTATATTGTTAAGGAATTTAAAAAAAACAGGGATAAAAAAGAGACAACCATACAAAATAGTCGGTTACTTACTATTACTTAATATTTACAAATTATGTCAAGTATATTTTAATTTAAGAATCTTACATTATCTATACAAAACAAATAAATACAATCAGTTCAAATATCCAAAACAATATTAAATAAAAACTAGCATACGACAGTAAAATAAATTGTTTGGTAGACCAAAGAAGTAATTACAGGATTATTGCACACTTATAGCTAAAACCTATAACTAGTCATCGTAAAATAAAATGACCCCAAGCTAATGTATCAATATTGTTGTCCATAATACATCGTTTGGTATAATGACAAATAAGTTTTATTGATTTTTTGGGTAAAATTTGTGTGTACAACAATACTAGGCATTTTTATTAATGATGTAATGAAAAAAATGGTGATAATTATCCATATTCACTTTATTGGTGACACTTCTGTTAACACCTTTTGCTTTAGCTATAAATTTGTCTTCGACTTCAAAAGCTTACATGTTTGATCGTAACCCTACAAATTCCTTTAATATATTACCATTATTGTCATCTTTAAAAAAAACTAACTATTTAAAATTAATATTTGGGTAACTGAAAATATTATTTACTGGATATTCCGATGTATCAAAATAGTGAAGTTATATCCGCATAAAAATTGTCTGTAAAAATTTGGTATATTAAACTATCAGTATAATATAATATAATATATTTATTCAGACAACCATTGATCCATTTACAATATGATATATACATTTACATTTATATTGTTAATATGAACTTATAAACTATGTTAGTACCTAATAACTAAGGGAGATTTAGTCCTCTGGGTCAAACAAATCAAACTATCAGTATACAATAACTACTTTTTATACCATATAGTTGTAATGTTGTACATAAGTTCTAGACATATTTAAAATCCTAAATAAATCAGTTTATGATAGATTAATCTTGTTTTTCGTAATTGAATCGCGACTAAATGTTCTCAAAATATTGAATAAACTATGGAATTCTGGTTTTGCTATCAAATCCTGAGCACCTAAAACTTTGCTATGGTTATGCTATGGTTGGTGGTGTTTGTTATGGTTTGCTATGGTTATTGTGAGTAGAAGTACATAGTAGTTTTACATTTACTCTTTTCTCAATATTTTCCATTATCTTACCGAGGACAGAATTGTTAATTAAATTATAAAAATCTTTTTCGGAGTCTGATGTAGCTAACGTTTTCAAATTAGAATTAAAGTCTATGTACTTACTATTTTAACCAAGAACTCTGTTTAAATTTTAATGTTCTATGAACTTTAATCAATTTCATCCCCATTTCAATACATTATTAAATTGGGAACTAATTCAGTTTCTTTAGTATTGCCTACACAGATATTTTCAGAATTTAAAGGAAAGTTTGAATGCAAATTATGAAGTTCATCTGGATACTCCAAATCAACTTCCAATACATGTATCCGACACATTCAAATTAGTATTAGACTTTACCCGTTCGAAACTACCAACAGGAAGGGATTGGGACATAGCCCAACCATATAAATTATTTGCATCAAAATATGTGAGAAATGAATTGGGTTTTTCATTGTCATAATCCACCATGAATTTATTATTGGCCGTAGCATAAAATTGCTACACTGAAATACACCCCCTCACTCACATGCCCACATATATCAGCCCTAAAAAAAGCAATTTTGTCATAGTCCGTTAATCATTCTAATTCCATTAGCGTACATTTCAACATTGCAGCTCAACTTAAACCTGTTGCTGTTCTGTTATAGTAAGGGCAGGATCTAAACCATTTTTTAATACACAAAGCTTTCTAAAGTTTTCAAATACATCAATCAAAAGTAAAACGTCAGTTTTTAAATACAATATCTGTCGGTATTTGAATAAGGTATGTCGAATTGTCAATTTAACTCGTATGTCGCGACTGACTTACATTTTGACCAATATTACTACAGATTATTAATACAAATCATGCTCAAAGTTGCACAAAAGTGTAGAGAATTAAACAAGGATGCCATACAATCGCTTATCCATCCTCTGAAAGGCGCCAACTGCGGTTGGCTTAATCGGACATACTACGACAGTTAAAATATTGCATTAATTAGTAAGTATTTGGAGTTAATTTCAATCAGTCATGAAATAATTAAAAAAAACAACCGACTTCCAAATTACTTTAATTTTGGCAGGCGATGTCATTGGTTTTGAATTTTCGTTTTTTGCCACCGACTTCCGAAATTAAAGTTCTTTTTCACTTAGTAGTGTATTTTTTGGAAGTCGGTTGTTTTTTTATAATCGCGTAACGTACAAACAAAAAATAAAACATGCAGTCGAATTGAGAACCTCCTCCTTTTTTAAGTCGGCTAAAAATGCTGCCGCACCTCTCAAAAGGCACTCAAAATTTTATTTTGCGCTGAAAATTGTTTTTCGCGTTTGGCTTTATGGCGCCCCTTGCCATCTGGCGCCTATAGCGACCGCTCAACTCGCTCGCTCTACCCTAGGGCCGGCGCTGAGTATTGGATGAGCTTTTACGGCAACTTATCTTACCAATCGAATGAGAGATTGTGGATGTTTTTTTAGCAAGGGAATGGTTGTGTTTTAATATGGATTGTGTAGCTGGTTGGGAGGGTCCGTCAACATTAATTTGAGTAGTAGTTGGTAGTTGTTTGTGGTCCTTTTTGTATGATTTAAGTGAGTTCATGACATCCTCTTTTTTTTAAACACGGAGGTAAGCTCAGCAATAATGGTGTTGTTGAACGGACCTTTTGAAAGAATACGAAAGATGTCTCTAATGTCCGACGGCAGAATAGGAAAATGTCCTATTCTTCCCACAATTTTTTGTCAATTCAGCTGGTTTTTTGGGAATATTGCGTACTTCTAGGCTACCAGAACGAGCATTTTTTTTCCAGTGTGTCAACCTTTGTTTTTAACTGATTGATATAGTCGTGGTTTTCTTTACGTTATATTTCTAATAGTAGTTTGTCTTTCATTTCATCCATTCCATCCATTGCGTCCTGTAATTCTTGTTAGCCATCATCAGTCCATTTACGTTTGTATCGGCATGTCACATTTATGAGAGTTTCGTCTATTTCCGACAAATTAGGTGCCGAACTAGCTGGTCCCGGGCGGTGGTGTTCTACTGAGTGGCGTCACGATTTGAATGAATAAATATTCGCCGAAGATGTTTTAAAAACTTGCGAAAAGTTTTGCAGCTACTCGGGTTCGAACGTCCGCCGTTTTGCGCCGGAGTGTATGGCAAAAACTACAGAGCCATAGCTCACTTAACATCTTTGACGAAATACTTGAACTTATTGTGCCATGTAGTTAAAGCTTTGCTTTGTTGAGGGTGTCTTGATTTTTTTAACACACTGGTACCTGCACTTATTGTAAGAAGGTATCAAAATTTATTTCACTTTAGTTTTGTAGAATTTTTTGTTTGTTGCTCATTTTAACGATTGTTTCGGTTAAAATCTCTAGCACAACGCGATTGGTAACACTTTTCTGCTTATGTTTGAGTACAGTTAACTTGGATTACACATTTTTTACCTTTGAATACTATATTTTATGCGTAGCGTCAGTGAAACGCGACTATCTCTTATGGCGGGCGCGGGGAGAGCGGACTAAAAAAGGAATTATTATTTTTTTTTTGAAATTTCTGAAATTTTAATGTATTATTTGATGTTGCCAAACCAATGCTTCTTAGAATCCCCACCGTTTAGAAATTCTGTACAAATGTGAGCGCAATCATACTGTTGATGGTTAACTCTTTCCTGTGATAGAAAATATAGTAAACTCAAAGTAAAATCACATAAATAAACCGTACCTATGCTGTTGTCTTGAAATTTGTGAACTAGCTAATCGTGATAAGTTTTTTATGTAGCAATAATGATGGTCAGTGTCATTTGATGTATATAATAAGTTGAGATGACTAGACGTACGACATTTTCTTCAAAGGACCTACAATGAAATAACACTTTTTATCTATATTGTACTCTAACCTAAAAACATTTATATTAATACTTATTATTTAATTTCTCTACTTTAGCTATATCTATAATTTTAACTGGAAAAGAAATACCAGTGAATACCGACAGGGCTCTTAGACTAGTTTAAAACTCGAGATTAAAACTGATTAAGGTAAGTTCATTTAATTGAACAAAAGAAAAAGAAAAAAAAAATCGCTGTAATGAGATATCAAAATTTGTATCTGTTAGCATTATGGATAAATCAATAATATCGTTAACGTTATCTCCCAATTTGTGCTTGCAACTAGGATTTCAACCAAGTACAAATTTGGTTGAAAGAAATCTTGAAAAGTACCCTGCTAATTTGCACTTGGGGTAGCTATCACAATTATTTGTAACTGTGATATAATCGAACCCCAGATTGTTGGTGATGTTATAACTCCTTTGTTGAGAACGATTCTCAATCTTCAGTTGTAGCACCAGTAAATAATTGGTTGCATTTACTCTTTAGACAACTCGATGTTTATTTAAATCAAATCTTGTGTTTCCACCGAACAAGACACACATAGAGACTCTTTTAAACTATGCTCCTGCAGCTAAACAATCTCATCTAAGTTGTGGTTTCTCGTATGAAGATACAGCTGGGAAAATGAATACCACAGATGAAAAAAAATGGGTTCATTAAAAGACAAGAACTTGCAATTGAAAGCAAAGAAATAGAATTTACTGGACATGTTCATGGTGATTTATTTAATCAAGATACATTTTTGATTAACGGTGTTGAAATGAGTGTAAAGTTGGTTCGCTCGAGAGATAATTTTAATTTAATGGTTTCATCAACTGATTCAACATTTAAAGTATGCATCACCGATGCTACTCATATTGTTCGCGGGACACGAATGAATCCTACAGTATTACTTACATACCTATCAAAAACTTTTAGCTTCAACGACAGCTAAATATCCTATTATTCGAGCCGAACTCAAAGTTTTGACAATACCATCTGGTATTCAAATACTCTTGATAATATTTTTCTGGGTCAAGAACCTTAAATATGTATAGTTGGGTTTGTAAGTAAGTAATAATGCATTTAATGGTAGCCTTGTTAAAAATCCATACAATTTGAAAATTATGGTATCAATACATGTACTTACAAACATTGATGCTCAAGAAATACCTTCAAAATCTTTACAGCCATATTTTAATACAAACAGTTTTACATCAGCCTATCATACCCTATTTTCAGGAACTGGTAGGTATAGATTTTCTTAATGAAGGTAATGCAATCTCTCGTGAGCAATATGCTGAAGGCAACTGTTTGTTAGCGTTTGATTTAACTCCTGATTTATCATCGGCTCATTGGAACCTTCTAAAACATGGAAGTGTAAGATTAAAAGTTCGTATCGAGTCATCACTTACACAAACTGTTAACTGTATTGTTTATGCAGATTTTTGATAATATTATTGAAATAGATAAAAACAAAAAAGATACTGTTGACTATAGTAGTTAGACTACGCGAAAGTGTATCTAGAGAAAATTGTATCAACAAAATGTTTTAAAATAAATATAATGTAAAAAAAAAAAAAAACATTTACCCTCTGATTTACCTTGTGTACACTCGTATTAATATGTTATGAAAATTGTGAAATAAATAAATAAATAAAAAACATAGGTACTTTACATCATTAATTTTATTATCATATTTATCATACACATAATAATTACACATTTTTCGTTAAACCCATAGACGTATGGTTAAACCAATAGTTGAGTCGTTAGGAAAAGATAGTTAGGAGTACTTACAATGCATTAAGTTACCAATAGACAGACACAATAGTTATCCATTAAGCTACCAATTAGGTGAATTGTTACTCTATTTGTCATTATTCAAAAATACTTTTTCACGTTATCACTCTCAGCAATTTCTTTCGCAATGCTATATAAATAATGGCGTTGTCGAAAATGTTGCTGTTGTTTTCTTTGACATAGCACTTAATCCTTATATTGGCATGTTTCCAATGCTCCGTTACCTATTGGAATTTTTGCTTGTCTATTCATATCGTAAACTTCGACTTTGATTAGGTGCCCGTCATATGTATTGGTTGTTATATAAGACGCTCCACTGGCTACAGCTCGAGCCACTGTTCATGATAGTATTTATTTATTTATTTATACTTTATTTCAAACTAGGTTGTCCATAGAATGTTAGTAATACACAACGTGTTACAATGTGTTAGTATGTTAGTATACGTGTGATAGTGTTTTTTTCTTTTTGTTTTTCGGTTGCACTTCGAAAAATTCTTCTAAATTGCTCACTGAAGACTTCCTTTTTCTGTGTAAGATTTGAAATGCCGAGTAAAAATATCGAATGATTAAAAAATATTAAAAATGTCGATAGTTATTTTAAGTAAGTTCAAAATGTCAACATTTAATCATAACAAATTTAAATGCCAGAAACGACTTGTGAAAAAAAGGTTATTTATGTAAAGGTTTTTATTACGTTTTAAGCTTAGGTATAAGTTAGGTATTAGTTATTTATGCTATAAGTGCGGAAGGTAGGTGATCATCTTACGCACGTGTATCATACAACGTTTTACTAAGCATTGTGAGAGAAAAAATTATAATCGAGTGAGCCTTACGATGATGTGTAACATTTAACATAGTGACGACGTATTAAATGATAAAAACAACATTCATGACTTTGACTTTCGACTTCGACTTCGACTTGCATTTGGACTTGGTCTTGGTCTTGGACTTGGACTTGTACTTGGACTTGGACTTGGACTTGGACTTTGAATTTGAATTTGACTTTGATTCCGCCATTGCCATCGCCATCGTCATTGCCATCGTCATCGATATCGTCATCGCCATCGCCATCGCCTTAGCCATCGTCATCGATATCGTCATCGCCATCGCCATCGCCTTAGCCATCGTCATCGTTATCATCATCATCTGATTTGTAAAACTTTTCTCAAATAATAAATACTCTTTGCAACGGACTGACGACGGCCACAAAAATTAAAAAAAAACAGAAAAGTAAAAAGCACTAGTGAAAAAAAGTGACACTTTCCGCACTAATTTACTGCTTGGAAAAGGCTCTTTTCGAGCAAATGCATTATAAAACAATTTTCGTTGCGAGTACTGTACAATGTATTTATTACATAGATTTTATGGATGTACAATGTTTAATTTTGTAAAATTATTTACAAGGGATACTGGATATAATAATATTTTATTAAATGAAATGTTTCATACATATTTTAGGAAATAACACTGAATTGTAATAAAAATAACGAATAAAGAAGTATGTAGTTTTATTGTGGATAACTCATAAACCATTAGCCCTCATTAGCAAACCATTGTAAAGATGAGATATTAATTAGTACTTAATGAGTTTGCAGACGGTGACGTGACAATCATGTTAATGAGGGTACCTCATTATCGGATGATAACTTTTAATATTTTTTTTATTGTCCAAGCCCGCCCTAGTACCCGCGGTCGAGAGCCGGGGAATCCCCACTTTTTACGAGTATGAAGGTACTTACAGTATAGTTATCTTACTAAGACGTACCTACCAATAGACACATTGTTGTGGGAAATAGTACCGCCTGGGTAAGCTGCCAACATACACTATTTACTATTTACTTTTTATTTTTTACTACTTATTTAATTTTTAATATATAATGCACTCTTATCGCGTTCTACCATTTTGAATAACAATTTTGCTGCATAAATTTTTATTTTTTATTTCAATGTTTTCATTTTGTTCTATTGATAATTTTGATTGTAATTCTTGATATATTTTATTTTAATTACGATTATGATTTTGTTTTTAACTTAATGTTTTGTTCATTGTTTCAATTAAATTTTTCTATCCGTATAAAATCTTTTTAAAACGTGTATTTATAAGCTATTTTTTATGTAAGTGCTGTGTACGCCTGTAAGTGACTAATTCACCATAAATCAATGCTTATGTTATTTTCTATTATGTTAATGTTCTAGTGAATAGGTCGTTGGTGTACCTATCAAATAAATAAATAAATAAATACACTTTAAAACAAAGAAAATGCAAGTCTACTTTGTGATTTTTTTAAACCTTCGGCCATCCCACTGAACCCCAACTGAACTGGCCTCCCAGAACTCGCCAATCGGGTTTTACACGAACCACGAAACCACGAATCACAATTCACAATATGAACAATGACAGTAATTCTTACTAAGGCTTTCTTTAAAAAATAGCTAATAGGTACTTAGTTAGATAATATATAACCTAATATTTTGTCCATAGTGGCATCCTCACAAAGTTACAACAAAATTATGAACAAAAAAACTAGCGGTCATCGTACGGTGACACAAGGTGACTGGCTGAGATGATGAGCCTGCTTTTTTTTACCTAAATACTTCACCATATAGCACTGTATGACGTGGCTAACAGCAAAAAAAGTCGTTAGTTATTCCATACGTGAGTGTTTATTTAAATGTTAAGGAATTGCCATGCAACGCAATGGAGCATCCATAATTTATTTCGTAATAGTGAGAGCATTCATCTACTAGGTACCTATCTCATCCCTAAGGAGATCAAACGATCGGAGTACACAAATATTCTTGCTCAGGAATTAGTACCTAGCACTGCAGCAGCATCAACAAATATACGCTGATGAAAGCTCACGAACATTATGTATTTGTTATCCATAAAATAAACCTTCAAAATCATTTGATTAGTCGGTATCTTCTTGGTAGCTACTTCATAGGTCCATGGCTAACGTAATAGGTAGGTAAGTACTTATTACCAATTATATTATGTTTTATCGTCTGAAAGGCGAAAATTTGGTTAATAAGAGGCTTCCCACCATAAAATCCTAACCAGCAACCAAGGGCTAATCCAAGGGGGGGGGGCACAGGGCCCCAAACAGTTTAAATAAAATCAAATCGAATCGTCTGAATGGACTGAATCTGAATCAATCAAGAAATTGCTTCAATGATGAACGCTGGAGATGTAGGCTATCTTCGTTGAAAACGAATTAATCCTAAAAACAGAGTGCAATTAGGATATGGGAGACACTTCTTATCTGTCTGGCCCATGCGCCCCTCCCAGAAATAAATCCTGGATCCGCCCGCCCGCCAGCAACTGCAGGTGACAGGTATAAGTACAACATGTTTATAAAAAAAAAACAACTGCTACGTCATTTTAGTTAACATAGCAGTATGTAGGTACCTACCTATAATAGAAAAACGTTAACATTTTGTTCATCAATACCTACCTACATATTACTAACTAGCTTCTGCCCGCATTTCGTTCGCGTAGAAGTCGTAAGACACCACAAAATACTAAAATAAAAGCCACATTTTTATAAAAACTTCCCTGTACGTTACGTTTGTAGTTTTGCTCTCAGCAGCCAAAATATAATGAGTGTCGGGACTGGTGACCGGGAGTCCGGGAGCAAGCGACGTACCGTTGTCCGTGTGAGAAGAAGCTTGTCGATCGACGCCCGCAGCCCTAAGTAGCAATTCCATTGCTTGCGAAGTTATTCGTTTTTAGTGAATTAATGAACGCCTGCGTTCTTGCATAATATACTACCTAATGGAACAACACCGATACACTGATTATTGCATTCTTACAGATTATTCCTGACGAACAGCTATCAGTAGATTGTAAACACACGGAATTCCTCATTAACAATCCCCTAACCATAGATATTGATTAATTTTATTATAACCATAGATAACAGAAGAGGTTAAGTAATTAAGTTTACTTGTACTTAACCTCTTCTGCTACTTAGTTTGTACTTAAACTTAATGTTTTTCTGTGTACGTTCTACGAACTATCACGTAATAGTATATCAAAATGTACAGTTTGATATATGTACTAATAAGTGATATGTTTTTTACAAAAACGAAGCACAAAATATAGGGATCAACTGTTGGGAATCAAAGTTAAGTTTGCAAAAGTTTTCGAACCGCTAAGCTATTTCCTTTGTAGAAAGTTGAACAAAATCTATCGGGTAGTATTTCCGTGATACTGGAACATACATTCAGACAAACGATACATTTTTTTATAATTATATTTTCGGCATTAGAATCGTTCCCAGACCTCGTAGCAATTACTTTTCAAAAATATTAAATGTACAGTTTTGTTTTCGCTACGCTTTTATTAGATGTATAGAAATTGTCGTGTAAATAACTTATTCAGTTTATAATTATGTAAATAAGCAATAAAATTCATACATAAATGCTAATAGAAACATGATTTTAATAATTTACAGCAAGAAAAGTAGCAGGTCCGCATTTTTTAGACTTGGCTGGCATCGCAAGTGTATTTAATAAAAAGTGTAAAAAATGGAGTAAAAAATTTTCAAGTAATGAATGCGTAATGTTTACTTACTGATACATATACTCGTAGTAGGTACCTTTTACGGATGTAATGTTGTATGACAGGATACGGCCCTGACCAACCTTAGTCGATATCGAGTGGGTGTGGAGCGACGAACTATATGAACTCAACGTTGAAGTGAAGGTATTCGCTTAAATCGGTTTACTCTTGGAATGTTGCAGGTGGCCTATCGGCTCTAGTGTATAGTCCCTTTGATATAAACTATAAATTAACATAGACTTTTATCAGTAGGTGCATATCAACCTCGTTTCCGACAATTCACTTTTTGATGACGACGTGCTGAAATACCGCTGTGAGTCACACACATCTAATAGCTACATTAAAACATTACTAGTTACTTTTCGAAGCCGGATATTTTGATCACGTTTTGTGGAACTCCGTTCTGCTGACGTAGCACTTACTTACTTATGATGATCAATAATAAAGTTACAAGAATTGATCCATGGGATTTACGAGACGTTGCGGCTGTTTATACGTAGTTTCGAAGAAATACAAACCATTCAATTATATTGCACGATTACCATTAATTTAATAACGTCATCAAAACAAACTTGGATTTATATTGGTGAATGGAATTTTAATTAAGTAGCTAGAATACCACATTCATTAGGTGGATACCTACCTACTGTAGAGTTGATTCCCAAAAATGTTGTTATTTTATCTTGTACATTATGGCTAAAAAGTGTGCCCGATGAGATTCCCATATAAAATAACGAATTTCCATAGAAACGAAGTTTTGAAAATTCATTTAGTTAAAGGGGTTAAATGTGGGTATTTAACTCCGTTAGGTGATGAATTTTCAAAACTCCGTGTTTACTGCTCACCTTCGCTATGAAAGGAACTCGTATGCATAATTTTATGCTTCAAGAGCCAGCTGTTTAGGCTATCCGATGTGTCAGTGAATGAATTTAAGATTTTTATTAAGGAGACAAACCACACCTGATGGAATTTCCCGTCATCGTAAATGACGATTAAAGATTTGTGTTAAATAGATTTGCCTTATAATTTTATTTTCGTTTATCCTTTACCTACCTGTTTCTTAGTCTAGCGCAAAGTTCACACTTACTAAATAACTTTACCGCTGCTCTCGACACCGACTCTATCATAATATCGTAGAATCAAATACCATACCGGTCAAATACCGGTATGTGCTTATAGGCTTTAAAAACTGTATTTTACGACCATTGAAAGTCATTCGAGCTTGGTAAAAATGTGTGAGAAGGAAATTTTACAAAGCCATATAAATAATAATTATGGTATTGTACTTACCTATGACGATTTTAAGAGGTTGGCAGACCATAATGCAGCCAGTAGGTAGCTACTGACCTAAATCCCATAAATCCATTTACATAATGACATAGATGAATATGGTATATGAGGCCTCGTTGGTGTAGTGGTCGCAAGTGCTACTGGGCGTTAGGCTCTGCCATGAGTTCGATTCCCAATTGCAAATGGTTAATGGGTTTTTGTATGAGGAATTTCTCAGTAGCAGTCCGGAGTCTGAATTTGTGCCCGGTTGATAGCTTGATGGCAATACACTCGCCCCCTATTAGATGGGATTTTAAACATATCTGGCGAAATGTGGGTGAACTATAGATAGGTACGCCTCTGCCCAACCTTGCCGGGATTACAGGCGTCATGATAAATATGTATGGTATTTATTGTAGGTTTTTTAGCAAAAGTAGGTACGCCTGTTGTAGGTACAGGTTTTGCTTTTAATTACGCTTGAGATGACCATGACCATAACACGTGTTTGAAAAGGTAAATTAACCGTTTAGAGTAATTTGCCAATTTTACAAGAACCAGATTTCTAGACGAACCATGAAATAAAAATTAGTTCCGCGGTTTAGAGCGGGACAAAATCTAACACTATTTAGCACAATCAGCAACTTGTACTGACGGAGCTATGAAATCTACTCGGACGGGGGTCAGAGTCTACCATAGATATCCGGTCTACACACTGACCGTGGTCAGGGGCAGGGCTGTTCTACACCGCCCCTACATTAATTTGAGCCTATTGTGTATACGAGGCGTATTAGTAGCAAGACCCAACGGGGGTATTCAAGCATTTAATATGCGTTTGATTAGGACCTAGTACGGACTGTCTACTCCTACATTAGCGATGGTCGTTCAAGCAGGCGAAGTCTTGAGTGGTGACCGCGAGCCGGCAGCAAATGTAACAAAGGATCCACCTCGCTCAGCTACCCAAATGGACAAACGACCTGAAAAATGTTTGCGGATGCAAAGTCACCTTTACAGGGCGGAGGGAGGATCGGAGTTGTGTTACGACTGATTTATACCAGAGCTTGAGGTGTTTTAATTTTGTATGTCCTTGAACATCTTAGCCTGATTAAGACACCGTTATTTCGTTTATTAAAATGATGTTAGACCTACAAGAAGTATGTGTTGGAATTGTTTATGCTGATCAGGGTCAGCACGTCACGCATGTCGCTCACGTTAGTAGGTGTGTTCTCAGTACAGACAAGAGTAAGTAAATAAGTAGTTGCAAAAAATAACGCATTTTGTATATTAAAATGTATATAAGTAGGTACTTCTTAAGGCCATATCAACTTACGTTATGGTCAATTATATGTATATAAATAAAAATTAAATGCTGTTCGTTGGTAAGCGTAGGTATCACTTCCGAACGGCTGGACCTATTTGGCAATGTTCGTAATACTTAGTCCGAATTAAGTAATTATGGAAAGAAAAATTGGAAAATCCCGGAAAATTTTCAAATTCGGAAAGACCTGGACGTCCTTTTTTTCAATGGGATTTTGTATGACCTATTGAAATTTGGACGGGACAACGTCTGTCGGGTCTAAATATTAAGCACTAGTGCTTAATATTTATTTGGAAATATACCTAATTTGGTGGTTTCTTATGTAAGAGTCTGTCACCAAAAGTAAATGCCAAGTTAAGAATTTTAATTTCTGCCTCTTACATTTTTTTTCAAGTTGTAGACAAAACGTAGGTAAGTTAGGTACCTACAGTATAGTACAGCCACGAGCATTATAGCTAACAGTTACGCGAAATGCAAAAGTGTTTCAACCTATCTCATAATTATAAAGAAAAGTGCAACTTTGAGAAAAGACCTGTTTCCAAATCGTATTATACTATGTTCGTAACACCATAACATAATATATCAATACGTTTGAATCTTGAGTAAGTATGTAGTATTTATGCTAGTGACTGTTCATCAATGCGGACGGTGTGGTAGGAGTTTAAGGTACTTTATTTTATTGGTAAAGAAAAAGAGCCATAAGCTAGAACTCAAGAAAAGGAAGTTAAAACTATAAATGATTTCAGTCACAAAGAAATCATATTATGTTCTTGTACGTAAGATATTATATTAGGTAAGAATAGAAAATTGTATGTTACTACCTAGACCTATACCTAACTTACTCGTTTAGTATGACTCGTTATCTATATGTACCTAGGTTTATGTAACTTTACCGCGTAGGTATTCATAGACAATATGTATATCTGCTGATTGTGAGGTAACCGTTAATTATGTCTTAAGGCTTGTGCAGACCAGCGCGACTTGTCGCGCGACGCGACACGAACAATACAATTTCTAAGAAAACTTCACAGTATAACAATAACCGGTGTCGCGTCGCGCGACAAGTCGCGCTGGTCTGCACAAGTCTTAACGGTATTAGTAGTAAGAAATTTAATAATACAAGGGTAATTTTCTATATTATAAGTAGGTACCTAAGTAATGGTAATTATGCCTACATTACTAGAGTACTTAAGTAAATAGAATGTAAGTAATAATAGGTACCATCGCGGACACTCAAGCGCCAGTTATCGCGGGTACCTACATCTAAACATAGCAAGTGCCTAATAAATTCGCCTAATGACATTCCTAATTAATTCTTAACCATTGAATGAATTCCAATCAGAATGGCGACAAAGCTTATTAGGTAGGTATGTAGGTATCCGTACCTACCTACTCACATCATAGTTGAAATGACAGGGATTATAGTTATGAATAACAAGTAGATTATATTCTCTATCTCTTAGAATGAATAGAAACTTATATTATCATGTCATTGGTAGGTACCACGATATTAAACTTATGAGATATCTACAAATGTGTAACTGAATTGATGCACATTATGAAAGTAGTTTGTTCAGAATCGTTTACTGAATCGAATTCTGTATTTTTTTTAATATGTAGGTAATTTTTTAACCCATAAATAATTTAAACTACGTGAATTACAGTCACACTTCCACTGTACAGTAAAAAAAAACAAAATGGACGAAGTTGCTAGTGTGCGACTTTGTGCGTGCGTAGATTTGTACTCGTAATGTAACCACAATTAGTTTCTTCTACAATCAGTATAACTAATTTAATTAATAAATAATTTTTTATAAATAATTTTAAACAATCTGTATCTGTGTATGTTTATGATTATAACATAATATTCTAATCGGAGTGTTTGGTGTTGGCGTTAATTCCGGGACATGTTGTATACTTACGTAACTTTTAGAATACGTTATGTAACTTTTAAATATCACTGTAATAAACTTAACGTAGGTGCTATAATATTCCGTAGAGTAATATCCTAGTAAATTACACGATTAGTAAGACATACCTTGACCTTCATATGAATAAGACTGACAACGAGGGGCTGATGGCAGATGCACCTACGTCGAACGTTTATGAATAATTTATTTACACAGCATCCGTGAACTAGTCGTGAACAATGGATAAGAGAAGTGGATGATTATATCAGCAAACATATGACACGGATCGAGTGATTTACGATTAGAACAAGATGAGTCCACCGTTTACCTCTTTAGAAGGCTACACGTACATAATTATTGCAATCATTGTTATTCTCTCGTGATAAAGTACGTAATGATAGGATATAAAATAATTTAACATTTATCGTATTAATATCAATGTATTATTTGTTTTTACTTACAGCTAATATGTACCTATAACTCGTTCCAATGTACCTCGATCTTTAGGTATGTGTGTGTGACTGAGTAGTTAAATGATGCTACCACCATTTAACTACTCAGTCACACACACACACACCTACCACTCACGTACCTACGTACTTAGGTATAATATTTTAAGAACTAGATGTGGTCAGGGTCGGCGTACAGTATATTTTGGTGTCGATATCATCCTCATGGTCCTGCCAGCCGTCTAGGTACTGACTAAAACCAAACGGTGGCACCCTCACCGTATTTTGATGGGATATCCTTGATCTTGAATACTTGGTGGTCAGCTGCATCCGGTTAGACTAGAAGCCGACCCCAACATACTTAAGAAAAAGCTAGGCAGATGATAAAGATGATCTCCTGGATCTTCTGTGCATGTAAGCATTTCGTACGTCACAGGGCCGCAGGGGACACAAATTCGTTACTCCTAATAATTCTCAGTAAGTATTAAACCAGCACGCGAACACTACAGGCTGTCACGGTCTGGGTGCCGTTGCCAAGTCCTATCTCAATAAGTAGGTATACATATACTCATAGGCAAACAATTTAAAAAGTAATCTTTAAGAGTAGTACCTACTACTCGCAAAAAGTAGGTGGTATACCTCGTTAGCGATTCACGTAGCGTGTTAAATGTTAAGGTGGTCATATATTCTTATAAAAAATAACTAAACATTGTCGTAGTCTTTGTAAGATTTTCGTGGGAACAAACACAGAATGACGTAATTGTTTCCAAACATTGGATTGATTAGATCTTCAATACAGTTTGTTATTTAATTGAAATATAAATAACAAAAGGAAAAAAACCGGGCAAGTGCGTGTCGGAACACGCTCAATGAAGAGTTCCGTAGTTGGGATGAATTTATTCCAAGAAAAAACTTAACATTGTAGTTGAAAAACATGTTCTCCAATACGGAATGCATGGGAGAACATGTTTTGCAACTGCAAATGTAAATTGGTCGAAAGCCTACTTAGCTGTGATAGTTTTCCTTTTAACTTCATTATTTAAACTACTGCCGTGAATTTTTTTACATAACCAAGAAGTTTTTGGTACACACACATACACTTGATTCTAACAAAAATTTGTAAACGTATCCCTGAATCGAAAAATGGTTGTCACACACGTACGATATATTTTTGAATGACCTTTCCAACGATACCTCACAATGGGATAGACAAGAAAAATAAAACATATCCACGTTACGGGCAGGGGAGGCCCCCTAAAAAAAATTATGTTATATTTTATTTTACCACTTTATCGGCGTGATTAATATGTACCTATAGTATACCCATGCCAAATTACAGCTTTCTAGTACTAATAGTCTCTGAGCTAAGCCCCGGACAGACAGACGGCCATGGCGCAACTATAAGGGTCTTATTGACTACGGAACCCTAAAAACTGAATGTGATTTGCCTTTTGTATGTTAAAAAAAATGGGGAGTGGCTGAACACGATGCTTTTGTGTTATTTATGCATATTTAAAATTATCTGCTACATCTTCATTACATAAAAATTAATTTTCATTTAGATGATTCAATAACTAATAAGGAAATAAATTATTCTTGTTTTTTAGACTAAACCATTTGATTGCAGTTTGGTGTGTGCAACATACTTAAACTTCCTAGTTCCTGTCGTTGATCGAATTAATGTGACCTGACCCACTGGTTATATCACAATTAAGCTTCGTGCAGACTGGCGCGACGCGACTCTAACAAAACTTTAAGGCTTGTGCAGACCAGCGCGACTTGTCGCGCGACGCGACACCGGTTATTGTATTCTTCTTAGAAATTGTATTGTTCGTGTCGCGTAGCGCGACAAGTCGCGCTGGTCTGCACAAGCCTTTATGGTATAAAATGACCGGCGTCGCGTCGCGCCAGTCTGCACGGGGATTTATTCGATCATAAAAATGTTTTTTTTTTTCCGATATAATAATGTTACTTGCAAGAATGTTTTATAGTAGCTTAGCTATAATTAACAGTTAAACCACTGCCGGCAATAGCTAAATATACGAAAAATCAATCGTGTAAGTAAGTTTTTACAAAAGTACTGTAAGCATTGTTTGAAGATAGTAATTTGGTTCAAGTAGGATTGAAGTTTTTTTTTTATTCGTTCGATATAAATATTAGGTACTTACTTACATTTAGGTAAGGAGGTACTGGGTTATTAAAACAATTTTACATGGTTTATCGTGTGTGTGTGTGTGTGTGTGTGTGTGTGTATGTAGGTACTTACCTAATGTGAATGTGTTATATTTATGTTATTATGTTTAGTCATCTTGACATTAAAAGATTTCATTTCATTTTAATATTTTTATTTGCTTTTAACATACTAATGGTTTTTCACTCAGCATGCGGGTTTTATTCCTGCATGCTGGGTTCACTATTTGTAATGTGTTTAGTTACATATGTAGATACTATCGAAGAATTTCATATCTAAGCAGTTTGAAAACAAAATCCCATGAACACGATAACCACATCCGTTACCAGCCCGGTTCTATAGCGGCCGAGTGCTGCAAGCAAGAATAGTCCTTACGGTGGTTAGTTATGAACTTCTTTGATGGTACTTCATTACATTTGCGTTGTAAGTCATCGTAACCCAAGGACTGAAGAAACCTCGAATGGTGCTATAAATTAATGTGAATCCTTTATTCTTTCATTTTAACGAATGTCCGTTAATTTTATCACATTGTTATCACAATATCTATCGACTATCATAGATACTTAAAAGGTAAAAGTTACATTAAATAAGTCTTCGTTTTCATAACAATACTACGTTTTTAATACAATTCGGCATTTTATCGTTTTCCGTAACCTGAAACAAATGAATGAAAATGTAAGAAAATAATATGGTGTGCATGGGCGTACCTAGCTTTTGGCCCAGGGGAGGGTGGGGGGGGTGTACATAGTTTGATATTGCTGCTGTGTTCGCATATTTTAACCGACTTCAAAAAAGGAGGAGTTTCTATGTTCGTTTGTATGTTTTTTTTTAAATAAGTGATATCGATATTTTCGTCAATATTGTGGACCGATTGTGAATTATTAATGAATAATAAATAATTATTATTATTGAAAGGCCGAACAGCGTGATTTTTTCTAAAATCAATACATAATGTACCTACTGTATACTTACTGTTGATTGATACTGTAATTGTTAAGTAAGTCTTAATGTGACTGTAACATAACTTTTATCGACAACAGTACTTAGGCATACAAAATCGAGGGTGTGGCCGCTTGCCCCCCCCCCCTTCCCCTAAGTACGCCCATGATGGTGTGACATCCCGAGTCGAAACGTGGCAAAAGATTACCTACTCTTATTAGGTAAGTCTATTTTCTTTTTAATTATTTACTATAGGTATTATCTACACATACTCGTATAATAAGTTATGTAGGTAGTGTAGGTACCTATACGAATTTAAAGTAGATAGATACCTAGTTGAAGGTATTTTCCAAGTAATCTAATATTAAGACAAGAGTCATGATGTAAATATAATGTAAAGTATTTGTTAGTAAATCCTTTCCTTAGCAAGAATAGGTAAGTACCTACTGTTGCAATTGAAAAGATTTATTTACCTACACATAACCACTAGATCACAGTTGGTAAAACTTATTATAGAAAGATAAAAGATTAAAAAGTCTTACCTCCTTTTGAGTAGGCTCCGGCAGAAGCGTGTGCGTTTGCTGAGCTGCTGGCATAGCTGCCTCCGACTCCAAACGCATTGGCGCCTGAGAGACTCTTCGCTGTAGCGCCCGACGTGCTTCCAGCTCCGTTTAGCCCGTCTGAGAACACAAGCTTCGGAAAGCCGTGTTCACCACTAACTTGTAAGGTGGAACCGCCACCACCGGACCCGCTACATCCACCAGCACAAGGACTGCCACCTTTAATATTTCCTGCATGATTGTAATTTGCTCCATGCTGATTATATCCATGTGCACCACCAGATGCGCCGGCCGCGGCTCCAGCATATGCCGTTGCACCCGCAGTACTGCCGGCTTGAGCACCTGTGGTTCCATGGGCTACTGCAGGTCCTGTTGGGCCACCATTAGCACCGGGAAACGTACCATGTTGCGAATGAATGTTAGCATCGTGAGAACCATGTGCACCGCCTGTTTGTGGCCCATGAGCTCGTGCTCCATTGGAAGGTAAAACTCCAATTTTGCCATCATCATAGGGCACGAGGAGACCAGGTGGTCCTCCAAAGCCACCAGTATATGCAACCGCATTAGCTTCAGCGGCCGCTGCTGCGGTAGCGTGAGCTCCGTTCGATGCACCATTTTGTGAGTGTGGAGCAGAGCCGTGTGGCGCTTGAGGATTACAATTCCCAGAAGTGCAAGCGGCTGGTGTAGAAACTCCTGGCTTATTATTAGGTGTGGGGCTTACAGCTGGAACAGTGTATTCATTAGGCTTTAGCAAACCGGTAGCCCCTCCAAAACCACCGGTATAGATTGGCTTTTCGTTGGAAGGATTGTTCCCGGCACTAGGTTTAGTGATACCGTACGATCCAGCATTAGCTCCAGATATCGCATCAGCACTAGCTGTAGATGAACCAACACAGTTTGGCGTTTTACAACTTGTTGGAGCACTGCCAGTAGAAGGTGTAACATAAGTATTTTCGTTAGGTTTAAATGTTCCAGAAGGTCCACCGAATCCGCCCGTATATTGTGGATGAGTCGGAGCCACGGGGTTTACATCTGTATTAGGCTTGGTAACTCCAAATGATCCGGGTTGCAGATTGACGCCAGCTGATGGCACGCTTGTGGGGTAATTGGCACAGTTTCCTGTTTTACAACCAGGCGAGTTATGTTCGTTAGGGTTGAAGGTACCAGAAGGTCCACCAAAGCCGCCCGTATGTTGTGGATGAGTCGGACCCGCGGGGTTTACATCTGTATTGGGCTTGGTAACACCATATGATCCGGGTTGCGCATTGGCACCAGCAGATGGCCTGCTTGTGGGGTAATTGGCACAGTTTCCTGTTTTACATCCAGGTGTGTTATGTTCGTTAGGGTTGTAGGTACCAGAAGGTCCACCAAAGCCGTCCGTATATTGTGGATGAGTCGGACCCGCGGGGTTTACTTCTGTATTGGGCTTGGTAACACCATATGATCCGGGTTGCGCATTGGCACCAGCAGATGGCCCGCTTGTGGGGTAATTGGCACAGTTTCCTGTTTTACATCCAGGTGTGTTTTGTTCGTTAGGGTTGTAGGTACCAGAAGGTCCACCAAAGCCGCCCGTATATTGTGGATGAGTCGGACCCGCGGGGTTTACGTCTGTATTGGGCTTGGTAACACCATATGATCCGGGTTGCGCATTAGCACCAGCTGTTGGCCCGCTTGTGGGGTAATTGGCGCAGTTTCCTGTTTTACATCCAGGTGAGTTATGTTCGTTAAGGTTGAAGGTACTAGAAGGTCCACCAAACCCACCCGTATATTGTGGTCGATGAGGACTTTCGGGGTTTACATCTGTGTTAGGCTTGGTAACAAAATATGATCCGGGTTGCGCATTGGCACCAGCCGATGGCAAACTTGAAGGGTAAATGGCACAGTTTCCTGTTTTACAACCAGGTGAGTAACTGCCTGGGGTTGATGGTGACTGTGTATGGGCAAAGCTCGGTGTTGATGCGGGACCGGTGATTTCATTAGGTCTATGAACTCCAGAAGGTCTATCATAACCACTTGGATAAGCAGGCAACGTTACGCTTGAGATATGGGGGCCTGAACTAGGTTTGGTGACACCAAATGATTCGGCTTGTGCATTAGCTGTAGCTGTACTACCCAAAGAAGGATAGCAGTTTGGTGTTTTGCAGCCTCCAGGATGACCACTAGATTCAGGGGAGTTGTATGTTCCTAAGGGGGTATAGCCAGGGCTACTAGGTCCAGTTGAGTGAATATCATGTTTATCAGGATTGGAAACTCCTCCTGGTCCACCAAAACCACCAGTATACGTAGGCTGTTTATCATTAGGAGAGCTTATGCCATTGTTAGGTTTCGTAGTTCCGTAATATCCAGACGGCGCTGACGCCCCAGACGTAGCACCCGCAGTAGGTGAGTACCCACCGCAATTTCCTCCTGCTTGACAACCCGGCGTGCCAATGTTACCAACTGGTGATTGTGTATTGTATGATGGACTTCCGGGATGTGCATAGGTTGGTTTATTCGTAACTGTTGCATGAACATCAAATTCATTTGGTTTAAGCATCCCAGTGGGTCCTCCGAAGCCACCTGTATACAATGGCAATTTTTCACTAGGGATGTCACCACCAGGTCGGTGATTGTATGTACCCGTCGGCACAGGTACGCCTGTAGGTTCAGAAGCAGAAGGATATCCAGAACAACCAGGCGAATTACAACCTGTTGAAGCAGTTCCCAATGGTTTTCCATTTTGTGGTGTGCTTGCGTGACCGTAGCTTGGATTAGCAATTGGTGAATGAACATCATATTCATTGGGATTTAATATTCCAGCGGGCCCGCCAAAACCTCCTGTATACGGTGGAAGTTTGTCATTTGGCAGTTTGTTGTTCAGATCATTCGGTTTGGCATGCTCAATGTGTCCAGGCGCTACGTTTGATCCAGCTGGCGCTACGTTTGATCCAGTAGGTACGTGAGATGGTGAGGTTCCAAAATTAACGTTACCCGGTCTTACAGTAAGCGAAGGTCCACCCGTAACCGTATTTGCTGGTGTACCAAAATTAACGCTACCCGGGCTTGCGGTAAAAGAGGGACCGCCCGTTACTTGATTAGCTGGTATTCCAAAACAGCTTGAACCTGCGCAATTTGTAGAACTTGGATAATCAAAAGACGTTTGTCCCTTTGTTACGGAGTTGTCTGTAGGGGAATTTAGCCCTTTTGGTTGGTTTTCGCATTTGACGCCATCACACGAAGGCTTCGGTTCACCTTTATCGTATTCTCCATGAATAGGTACGTTGTAACTTGAGGGTGAACTTTCATGCCCAGGCTCATGTGGTCCGGCGTTACAGTTTCCGGAGTTGCATTTTGAACCTAATTTTGGGGTTTCCAAATGTGCAGAAGGTTTCTGGTAATGGGAAGTTATTCCTGTGTCCGAGCCAGATGATTGTTGATTATTCGAAGCACTGGATCCCTGATAAGTATTTCCTGAATCATGACCATAGTAACCGGGTCTTGAGCTTAAAGGCCCTGAAGGACCACATTTTCCATGAGAACAATCAGAACCAGCGCCATTATACGCTGATGATGTTTTGTCAATACCCGAAGATTGATGATTGGCATTGTGAGCAGAGTCCGATGATTCAGTAACAGCACGAATATCATTAGAACCATAGTCTGCTGGAGATGCGCCATTTTCTAAAGCAGATGTACACTGACCCGATGTGCACTTGTTGGAATCAGAATCAATTGACGGAGTTCCAGTGTGGAGATTTGGTTTGCACTGTCCAGATGTGCATTTTTCAGAATTACCATCACAGCTTAATCCTTGACATCCGGCTCCTGCTGCAGCTGCAGCATTAGCAGAATTATATCCTTGAGCAGAAGAGCCATGAGGCGCTGGTATTACATTAGCTCCAGCAGTCTGACAGTTTCCAGATGAGCACCCTCCATGGCCTGGTGGTCCACCGTTTAGTCCAAAACCACCGGCTCCGGAGCCGCTATAGCTAAATGCGTTAGAGCTAGAACTCGAACTAGCACTCGAAGAAGCTGAACTGGATGAAGAAGATTTGGAAAAACTTCCTGAATAGCCAACTCCTAGTGGCACAGCAACTGGTATGCTACCAAAGGCCCCTGCGGAGGCACTAGATTCCGCTGGAATAAATACAAAAGAAACCGTTTAAAAATCCATAGCAAATAATAAGGGATTACTTACTTAACATAATCCTAAACGATCGTTCCACATAATATATCACTTCAAAAGTTATAGGTAGATACCTAAATAAATACTACAATGGTACCTACACTCAAAACCACACATCTCCCAGTACACTTATGAGTGGGTGGAGTTCTGCTACTAATTTTAAATTACACAGTTTATGAAATGTTCGCCATTGCCCACCACTCATATCCACTCCACACTCTCATAAAAATATTCTTTGGTAAACACCATATTCAAGCTACATTGGTTCGGTCAATATCAAAAGTATGAGAGCTTTATACAAGGAAATAATGTTTTATGAATAAAAACTTGCCCATTTGTAATTTTTTGGTAACACATCAAGGTTTTCAATCACCAATTTACAATATTGATTATGATGGCCAGAAACAAAAGTAAGGATCCATACATACCGCGCTCCTAACAAATAACTTATATTGAATCTTCATAATCAACAGTTTACGGTAGGTAAAGGTAAATTGGACAAAATCATTGTATCACTTCATTGCTATGATAGTTTGCTTAGCTTAAGCCATTGTAAGATCTTTAAACATTATGGAATGCAAATAAAGATAAGAATATAATATTATAGAATGCCAAATAAATTGAATTAACATGACGATGGAACAATATTTGAAATACCTTAGTTAATTAGTAACAATTATCTAATTAATTATTAATCTATGGTAATTCAACCATAATGGTTTTTACACTGTTATTATTATTTACCTACGTCTAGTAAACACCAAATAAATAAATGAACACCTACCTCTTGCGGATGCTCCACCCTTGACACCATATCCCCCGTATCCATGCGGGGTAGCGAGTACTAAGCTCGCTGATATCAACATGACGGCACAGGGGAGCTCCATCATTGTGAAGCTTCTCACTCACAATGTTTTTGTTCTGCAGCCGCTTGCTTTTATAAAGCGAAACACAAATAGACGCTAGTGTATTATAGCAAAAAACCTGTTGGTGTTACCGCGAATCGGAGGCTGTATTAGCGTAGGCAGTGAGTATTGTTTCCCGTGTTCTTAAAGCGCTGTACAGCGCATTGTAGTGTGATGTGGTTTCATAGCATTCTTAACAAGTTAGCTATCTAACAATAAGTATTACTCACTCAATCATATGTCATCCGAAAACGAAACAGCCGGGAAAACACGCTGACATAACCATAATGTGTATGTTCTCCGGCTTGGTATTTTTATTGTTATATGCAGCAGTAGGTATGTCTGCGATGAGATGTGAGCGAGATACTAATTGGTAAACAAATAGCATTTGTTGTGTGAGTAATAAGTGAGCTTCTGTCACTGGTCGCCTATCTATGTTCGAAATATGTAGATTCTGACCAGTTTAAGTTCAAATACCTCATCTATTTATGTAAACTGTTTGCATATATATTTTATATTCCCAAAAACAAGTTGGTAAAAGCTGTAACATTCTAAAACTACTGATGTGAGGTTGACTGTAACGAGTACGAGTCTACAACTAGCTGTACTTTTCTGGAAAATGAATATACCTAAGCTGCTTTTGTACTAGGTAAGGTACTTCCAAGTAATGGGAGCTACGTATGTTCTACTATAGACTTGTGAATCGTAGCAATATTTGCATAGGGTTATACTTGCTTACCTTTCCATACCTGCATAATATTACCTAGTTAAGTTTTATGGAGTTGCATACTTGATAGGCAAGTACCTACTACAATTTCTATTCATGAATGACGACGATGCGGTCCCCATAGCGGTGCCCATTCGAGCTACGAGCGGCAAGTACCTGTGACCGCAGTTAGTTCTATCAAAGCTCTTGTAGAGGCTGCTGACCTCTACCTGGGATTATTGAAATGCTGACAGCAAGTTGTTTGTATAGGTCTATATTTAGCGATCGTGTGTTGCCAAAGCTTCTTTAGTTATTTCGTTTTCTAAAGAAGCTCTACAATATGCTACAGATAATGATGTAGCTGATAATGATGTAAAGCAATAAAGATATTGAGTATAGCTGATAGTATTCGAAACACTATGACGTGTAACATTCGTTTGGACTTGACAACGGAACCCCTTAGGCCGCGCGCATTATGGATGCGTTTTCGTACTAATTTCACTCGTGCGTACACGTACGACCATGGTCGTACGAATTGAGTGCGCACACTGGATACGTTTTTTTCCGTCAAATAGGTAGTGTTCCGGTGGGTGTCCCGTCATTTCACCAAAAATTTATTTACAAATTTTCATTTGACAAGTAACGATTGGCAAAAACATGATTTGTTATTTCATCATTATATAACAACAAGTTTGCCAAATAATTCACTTAAAAAATAATTATGATTTATTTATTCGTACGAGCATGGTCGTACGTGTACGCACGAGTTAAATTCGTACGAAAACGCATCCAAATTGCGCGCGGCCTAAGAGTTGCAGATGTTTCATATAGGCGGCATTCGCACATTCCGTCTGCAAATTTTGTTTCATGAAAAAAGTTCAACATACTCTGATTCTCTTCCAGAATCCATGTCATATGAGGTTAGTGGTTGAGCCTAAGTGGAGAAAAAAGAGGCTGATTTATCTGTTGATAGAGTATAGAGTATCTAAAGTGTATTCACCAGGACCTATACATAAATTATGTAAATGACGTAAGCGAGGGCTGACAAGCGGCGGTGAAGGTAGCGAGTCGCGTCGCTTGTCGTGTGACCGCAAGCGTGCATCCCGCACACATCCGGGTGACGCGTCGCATGGATGGTCTCACCACAAATTCTCCAATATATTGTACCAATCATACATATATACAGAGTAAGTCGTGCACTCGACATTGACTTACACGGAATATAAAAATACCAATCACGTAATGGACTGTCCTCTTATGGCTTAATTTATTTATTTATCCCTAAGATGTAATGGAAATATGATACGTTACTAATGTAGTTATGTGATCACTTGTAGAAATATCAGTATGTGACAACAACGTACCAGCCTAATGTACGATCCAAGGTAACCAGAGGTCAAGGTTTATAATAGCTTACCTTGTATTGTAGACGATACAGCATTATTTATGGAACGATTTAACTTGGCAACATTTTAAAAGGTTTATTCATACCACATCTCATGTAAAATTATAAATATTTTCCTGTTCGATCCTAATTTCGAAGAACCGCACTAAAAGGTCATTACAACAACGAATAGTTCTCAATGCTATTAGAAAGAACTCCATGATGTTGATTCCGTGTCCGCCACGTATGACATCACAATTCCATTCCAATACGTAATGTTAAGTAGGCTCACATTTCAGTACTGCTTTTGTTGTTTATGAATAAGAACATTCCAATGAGGCTTCATAACATCATTTTTAACATCTACATAATTATGTATAATCGATTTATTGTGATTTGCATAATTCCCATAATTTCTTTCGATAAGTATGATTAAATATTTTGCCTAAATAATTAAATACTTAGTAGCTAATATATCGCAATATTTTAATTTGGTGATATTACTTTGGTCCATATTAAATTATTTGAGTGTACTCGGACATAGGCATCATCGTTCATTATCATCGGATTTTTATAATCCTCAAAAAGACATGGCCATCGCAAGCAGATAAGAGATTAATTTAGCATTTTATTTTATAATTTGCCTGTGTTATGACCAAACATAAATTATTACATCGATTTTTTTCCCTGAACTACAGCGGACTGTATCAAATAATGCACGGAAACTTATTTAAGAAACTTATAGAGTAAGAATTTATATCTACGGCTTGATGCAAATAAAATATCAAACAAAGAAAATAATTTATGTATTCGTAAAATACACTTAACATGTGAAATATTATTTCACAGAATTAACTTATATCTAAGACAAGTAACCGCACGATGCATTTAGCTTTACTGATAAGACATAAAACTATATACAGCGATTATTTAAAATGTGTAGTCAGTTTCAACAAGATGATAAAATCTAAGTGCTTTAGTGTGGCTGATCCTTTTGGCTAGTCGCTGTTGCAAGGGTCCACGTTAAATGAACTCGTCGGGTTCGCGTGGGGCGTCCAAGTCGCGGTAGTGTATCACCGGACGGAATTCGGCGCCGCCGCCCCTTTAACAATCAACCACATTTTACTGCGTTAAGAGGAAAATCACCCAGCACACAATAAAGAATTGCACTCTCAAACACTCATATTTTTTTCTAATTAAAACCACACTGCATGAATTACTAAAATTTTATTTAAAATCTCAGCTTCCCGGGAGGTTAATAATAAGGAGTTTTACATGTAAAGGAATTAGAATAAAAAGATGGTATGTTAGAATTTTGGACAGTTTATTTGAAAATCGTACAATAAAATACTATGGTAGAAGACAATATTGCAAACATAACGAGTTAACCCTTTTGAAGAATATTGTTAACATGATGATAATATAATTTTATGATTTTTATGTCGGTAAATTAATTAAAATGGCAAACAAACGTTCAATATTAAAATATGTAGAATATTTTAATATTGAACGTTTGTTTTGTATTTACAAAGGACATTGGGCAAAAATGTATTGGGCTTGGTTCAAATGTCCACCTCTAACGAGACCTGTCACTGAATTGAATAGTTTATTAAATAATATTTTTTATTTAGCCATAACTTTTGACAGTTATTTTTTTATGGCTGTCTTAATAATAATTACTTTTTATTTAGTAGAATATTACGGTACATAGCTCTCGTTAGTAGTGGACAAAATTGGACTCATCCTACTTCTACCCAGTGTCTTGTTAACGAGTTTACAATTTAAAAATTTGGAATTGCATGCAATACCTACTTAGAACATAATTATTTTCACGATTCTCGGATAAAGTAAAATACCATATTTTGCAAAATTGCTTATACTTGTTATTTGTGACCAGAAAATTTGTTGGGTTGCAAAATAAAAAGGTAGACAAAAAAAAAATACAAAATATTATCTATGTTGATAGAGAGACTTTTAATTTGAATACATCACATGTATGATCAATTTATCTATATACATAGTATAAACAAAGTCGATTTTCGGATCTGTCTGTGTGACTTCTTTTAAACTACACAATGGATTTTGATGCGGTTTTCACCGTCATTTCGATAATTTATTCCGGAAGGTTTATATGTACTTATAATACATTAATATTTAACTTGGATATAGTACAAAATCTCGATGTTTAGAAATGTCGCCACATCAGTACATTGCACCCGTGCCAAGCATGGGCAGGTCGCTAGTCAACTAATAAAATGAAACGGAATGCTTATTTTAACAATAAAAAACTTTGAACATGATATATTTTGTCATTAACACACACATGTTTAGAATATGTCACCACTGTCCGGGAAGTCAAGATCGTTGTACGCAATAATAGGCCGGGACCGGTCCACATTTTCCCTGGAAATTATTTCTCATAACTTATGAAAATGTTCATCTCAAATTGTCAGATACTATTTTAAAGGATGCACAACAATGAGTAGTAATGATATGAAAACCCAGATCAAATCATAGCCAAATTAATAATGAAGCAATAAATATAATGTACGTACAACATTATAAATCAAAATGTTAAGGTCATGCAAAAAATATGAATGAGTTAGATAAATATTGATCTAGATACTAAATATTAAATTATGTTTTTATTAGTTTTATACTCTTAGATCTCTTAGTAGTCGCAGTTAGTAGTTTTTTTATATAGTCAAGGAGGTTATATACGCTAATCAATTATTTCCGAAGTCGTAAAATATACCGGTTTTTGTTTGGATTCGGGCAAAATAGGTAAAAATGCATAATTTTGCTTGTAAACCCAACTACACACAACCTTTAAGGTGCTAACAGAGTCCTTAAAGACATATATAGACAGCGTGATCACCGTTTCGAATGTATAAATTGCCTCGCTGTGAATAACACAATAAACGTTTTTATGTCTGCGTAGTTCATGCAAGGATGGTGTGAAAAGCATGCCATATAATAATCAGTATTGATAGTGTAACTGAAGGAGATATATATTTTCTAGCTATGACCGCGCACGGCTCCACTAGCCTCTTTTTTGTTTTTTTCGATACGGTCCCTTTTTAGCAAACACTGCCTCTTTGTCAAATCCCATCAAAATCTGCTACGTGATTATGTCACAGAAACGTAAAGAACAGACAAAGGATGTTCTTTTCCCGCGAACTTTTGAATAGTAAAGGAAACTTAAAAAGTAAAAGAAATTGTCGATGTATCTAGAGGACAGAAAAGGACATTTGTATTGCTTAATCGTGTCTACCATGATCCCATACATAACCTATTATCATTCAATGTTGCGATTCGTTACACTGCATCTATGCAGCATGAATTTAAATCTACATTTTTTTTACTTTTTAACGACCGGCGTACCTAGGACTTCAGAAAACTACGGGTACTCTTTTCATTCTCAGTTTGTATCTTATTGACATTGGTTTTTTGTTTAGAGACATATAAGATATTATTTATTAAAATCTCTCCTCATAAAAATAAGAAAACAAAGTCTGTATACAGATAAGTGCCTCTCGATATCATCAACGACAAATTATTTATATTTCTTTATTTTTATTTAAATATTTAATATCTGGATGTTCCAATAAAAAATATAAATATTGGTAACTAAAGTATAATAGGCTGTGATAAATCGTGCTCAGAACGGAGAAATTAATAAGCAGCACCCTAATTACGTAACACACGATCAATCCTAATCTGAATAATTTTTTGAAGGATATTGCTAATCCATTGCTTCATATGTTCGAAACATTTGTCTGCTCAACAAAGTAAATAACGCAATGAATGTTGTTGAACTGTCAAAATGAAACAGATTGTGATTGATCGTGTGCAATTAGGATGCAGGATGCAGTAATGATTAATGCTAAGGTAACATTTCGTTTCATGAACTCAAGTTAAGGGGGATGCGCTGGTAACCCGCAAAGTTGTTATCTTACTTTATTTTTTTTGCAATTTGTAGCTCAGTATCAGGTTGTATGGTAGTAATAAAAAGTAATACGCGCCCGCTAAAAAAATATTTATTTACAGAATATGCTGTCGGACATCACTTGTCCTGAGACAATTTGTTTCGTTTGTGCGGGTTTTTTCTATGAAAGTAACATTTAAACATCGTTTTTGGCATTTATAAAGCTTTATTTATAAAAGTTGCATTTTTCATGGCTATATCCATTGTGCTAAATTTTAAACCCTTTCTGAAAAATTGTCTGGTTTTTTAATATAATCATTAAAACCATATTCTCTAAGTTAGAATTGGCCTCAAAAATTGTGATTATATGAAATAATCATTTAATCGCGCAACTTGAGGTTAAAAAAATGTATTAATGATTTAAATGCCGATACTTCGGTAAATATATATTTGTTACAGGCACGACATTATTACGTCAACTCCGGAGGGCACACATATTTCATTAAATCTAAATCAAGTTTGACCGATTTAACTCGAAATAATTTTCGTTGTTTTTTTACTTTGGAATTTTAATGATGGAACCATTTTAACCAAAAAAAAAAGTGGAAAATTTTTTGGGTTTTTGGAACACTCTTCTATGACGAAAGTTGCATTTCGCGGGCTGCCCTGGCACTATCGCTTTATAATATTCAAGGGGTATTGGTAATTCCTATTGATTGGTGAATTGCAGTAAAGTGGAATATATGAATACAAATAGCACAAAACAGTAAGATAATAATAAATATTATTGGCTATATTTTGTGTTTTGTTTGCATGCAATTCATGTTTATTTTTAAGCAAATTAATTTGTTATTAGCTTATTCATAGTTTTTTAATAAGTTCACGAAATGGAATGTAGTTGTAATAGGGCTTTAGCGAACATCTGATTGTCCAAAAAAAAAATACTTTCTCGTAAATTGACTTTCGATGGCGTCACTTTATTGAGTTGGTACCGTAGTTACCGACTATCTAATTTGTGAAACTAACTCAGAAGTGCTTGTTAAAGCCCTATGAATAATGTGGTGACGCACAAGCTAGTATGTATGCAGTGTAGTTACCTGGGTCTCGAGAAGCGCGGATGTCTCGGTACGTATGCGGCGGGTGGGGCCCACGCGCCCCATCCCCAGCCGCGTGCGCCCCCGGGGCCTGCGCCCGGCCCCCCTGGGCCCCCCGGTCCGCCACCGTACCTGCTGAGGGTGAGAATATCTAATACAGCCAAACTGTATTTTTTTTATTGCCAACACCCTACCATTGTTAGCACTCTTTTCCTGACCAACAAGGTGACTTGTTATTCTATCATCTATGCTCGGATAAACGGAGCTAGTATTCAGTTATAGCCTAACCACGTTGAACCAGTGTAAAGTTGGCAATGCTGTTGCCAAACATTTGCTTGTAATGGGTATAAAGGCTAATATTCTTGGGTTAAAACCTATGATCACCTGTGGCTTATTAGATAAGAACTGTCGTAGTAGATTCCACTGAATGTAAACGAAAGATTGGTGAGCAGTTAGAGTGTGGAATTGAAGAAGAATCTAGAATCCTATCAAAATTCCGGTCGCCTGTATCTTTCGAACGACAACGTTACAGCTGACAAATTAAAAAGTGCCCCAGACGTCAAAATAGCGGACGAAAACTTATTTAAAATTTGATTTTTGACTACTATTCAAAATATACATGAATTAATACATATTTTAAAATCGGTGGATAAATGGAAAAGTTGCGCTTTTGAAAATTATTCATAACAATTTTTTCTACTGTGGCTTAATTTTTTTCTAGGTTTTGAAAAATGAAATAAAGAAATCAGACAAATATTCTATTCTGTGGCTCGGCTCACAAAAGCATGGAGGAATAAAATAGTAATAATATGGTGTAGTACTGACGGTGCGGGCGGCGGCGCGTGCGCCGGCGTGGCCTGCGCGCGGCCGGCCGGCTCGCTCTGCTGCGGCCGCCGCACGTCGCGCACGTACGCGTTGAAGTACGACACCTCGCGACGCACCTCGTCCACCTTATGGGAAAACAATCAAGTGTTCTTTATCTACTTAAAAAAATCATAAATTCATTCATTCACTGACAGACAACGCACAGCCTAAACCGCTGGGTCTAGGAGCATGAAATTTTGCACAAGACTTTCTTATAAGAGGTGGAGACGACAATAGATTAAATGTAAGGAAAGTGGATTTTGAAAATTCGCCCTCTTTAGGTTTAACCCCTAAAGGATGCATGTTGTGACAAAGGACACACGGCCGTAAAAAGAACTGATTGTTATAAACAAAGAAGTCGGTAAAAAGACCTCTAGGTAAGTCTAATACGTTGGTTTGCTGACTAATAAACAATTTTTACCTTTTACCACAGTATAAATAAGTAACAGTACTATATCTCAGTGTATATTAGTACGCAACAGTATCGAGAGTGCAGCAGTTACGCACGGACGCGGAAGGTTTATCTACCGAGCGGCCGACGGACGCGGAAGGTTTATCTACCGAGCGGCCGTAGGTAATTATTTCAAGGTCACTGCCGAGATATAATACTGTTACTTTATTATACTCTGCTTTTACTATTGAATTTAAAAACCTACCATACCCTTCATTTTGTCAAATTATTTATAATAAATGGAAACATAAATGTATGGAGCAGCTGGTTTTTTTCTCGATTTCAGTTTGTCTCATAGCAATATTTGAATGATGCCCCCTTAGCGCTAACGCAGCTTGGGGAGGGCCGCGCCGCAAGGCAGCATATAGCAAAAAATCCTCTTTCATCTCTTTCGTAAAGTGTAATGTAATATGAACCGCACACTACACAGGCGGGCCGCACTTTTTTATGAAAATTGCAATGAGGCTGTAATGTGCGCTTGGCTTTAAGAAGTTTTCGTTATTTAAATTACACCTTGTAGATAGTAATCTTTGCCTCTTTTCCGACACTATAGTTTCCGATTTTTATAAAACAATTTATTACCTTTTCACCATGCTTGTTGAATATGTGTTTTCTGATGAAGTCGGGACCTTTGAACTTCTTACCGCTGAGAGGACACAACCATTTGTCTTTCGCCAGCTCTTGTGTATTGGCCAAAATAAACTTTTCAACTTCGGCGTCCGTATCCTGGGAGAACAAAATGTTGAGTATTACGTAATATTGATTTCTTTCTTATCATGCGCAATGTGAAGTAAAACTCTGTACCTTTATTCCAAGTTTGTGTAACTCTTCGTCAGAAAGTGGTTTCACGTCTTGTAAGAAGGCAGACATTTTGCGTTCAAATGTTTTGACGTAGTCCTGTATTTCTTGCTGGGTTGGCTGCAACGAAACAAATAAAATTTATGATCTACTCAACTTCTTGACAAAAATATGTATAGTTTGTAAGATTCTTACCTTGTTGGCAGGAGACCCAGACCTCGCATGCATGATGCCACAGCGGTTGGGCATTTCATCTTCGTAAGGATACTCGCAATGGTTGTAATAATCCACTGAGTGAACAATACGCAGGTACAGTACGAGACGGTCCAACACTATCGTAAGCTCTGGGTCCGGTTGCTCACTAACCACAGATTCTGTGGACGCTTCTAGACCTAGTAACTCATCCTCTTCAGTTGATGCTTCTTCTATTAAATGCTCCGTTATCTTATGGAGCACCGGGTTCTTTGAATTCAAACTGAAGCTCTGTAGAAAATTATAAGTAAAATGTAACATAACCAACCAGCATCTAAATATTGTTATAAAAGTGGTGAAGTGAGATTATACCTCAGTCCGGTTTGCCTGATCACCGTCTTTTTCTTTTTCCTCAGAGCTGTCGTGCCACAGTTTCGTGCGCGTATCTAGTAGATGTGCGAGTCGGGCGGCTAACCGAGCGTCAGCACGTAATACCGGCCGATCTAGAGTGATGCCCGAAACTGGACGAATGCGACGTTGGAGGTCACGATTCACTATAGCACCCAATTCACACTCGCGTAGCTAAAAAAGAAACAGGTAAAATAAGCTAAACTCTCATATATAGTAGACCATAATATTAATTATACTAGCTTCTGCCCGAGACTTCGCGTCCGCGTGAAATTTCTTGGTCCCCCGACCCACGCGGCGCAACGCATCGCCCGATTACTTCGTTCTCGCCTAGCGATCTTTCTGTTTTTTTTATTTTTGCTCGGCTCCTCGTTCGTAGCGTGATGTTAAATAGCCTTAAACCTTCCTCGAGATTGGGCTATCAAATACAAAAAGATTTTTCAAATCAGACTGGTAGTCCCAGAGATTAGCGCCTTCAAACAAACAAATTCTTCAGCTTAATAATAATAATATATAAACCTGAAGCTGCTAATAGGTTATGTACCATGATTTTACATTAAAAGCTGGTAAAAAAAAAACCGCACACAATACACTATGGGCCCGTTGGCACGGCGATGATCAGTACGATCTTTTACTGTATAATTTTGGGATCAAATGCTAGATTCATACTGCGTTTTGTTAACCATATGAATAGTGGGATGTTGACGTGTGGTTCCAACTTTTAACAAGGACAGCGCCATGTGAACGACCGCTATAGCCGCAGTATGAACAAATGAGGTCAAAGCACACACCATATGTAAAAGAAAGTTACTTACCCTTATATTATTAAGGTTCCAACAGATATCTTTGATGTTGACGTCGCGTCGGAAAGTGACCCATCCACGACGGAACCAGCGGCGCTCCGGCAGCGGGTCCGCCAGAGCTACGCGTAGGAAGCCGCCGTAGCGTTTGCACATCTAGAAACCAGTACACTTCATTACATATCAGATAAAATCTTCCATCACTATGTTCTATGTTATGGGGATGGTTTCCGCACTTAGCCCTTCAGGTGGACCATTGTGCGTGGGCCATGACGGCCGTCGGTAGTTATTCCATCACTATTCTATTTCATTTCATAAGCACAACTTTAGAAAAGTGATGTTACTGATACAAGTTTAGTGAGTTTGATATCCCCGCGTTTACAAAACAAAACATTGATTCTACAAGTACTGTTATTTATTTATTTATATATACTTTATTGTACACCAGATTATACATTACATAAAGAAAAAGTCATACACTACAAAATATACAATGGGCGGCCTTATCGCTTACTGCCATATCTTCCAGGCAACCTAGTTCTATACAAAACTTGTCAAAAAGTTCATTCAAAAACAAAATATGTCTGAAACAATGTCAATACCAGTACGATACATGTTTTATACTTTGACAAGTCTTGTTGATGACAAGTATCACAAATTCACAACTTACGTGTTGCGATACTTGTTGAAAACAAGTATCACAACACATAAACCCTGGAAAGAAACTCAATAAGATGTAACTTCTCAGTCTCTAATAAGCTTAATTTCAAAATCTGAAATTGGTGTTACTTTATAGTCAAGTGTCTAGTGTTTATTGTCTAATACTCACAGCTTCAACTTCAGCTTTGGTGATGGTAGGTGCTAAATTCCTTAAAAATATGGAAGTAGTTTTGTGTAACGCGCGGGATTCTTTCTTCTCGATAACGACGTCACTGACTGATTCGGCTTTCTCATCTCCACTGTTTTCCTTTTCCTTGTTATTTTCAGTGTTGTTCTCAACAAGTTTCTCCACACTTGGAGACTTTGACTTGGACTTTTCCTTAAGTTTAGGGGACTTCTCGGGAGTTTTAGACTTGGACTTTGATTTCCGGCGGCTGGTAACTTCACCTTCGTCTTCTGAACTGGATGACGAAGAACTTGACGATGACGAACTGGACGATGATCCTGGCGGTGCTGTTAATGTAAAAGAGTACTGTCTTTATTAACTTGGCTCTATTCGTTATTCTGTATGATAAATCGCAAGCAATACGTGAGACTTATAAATAAAACTGTTGTTAAATAAAAGGATCATGGCATAGAATCAAGCTATGTGCAGATATTTTATCTGTAGGACAACAAGGTAACAACTTTCTCTGCAGTGGACATCACAGAAACCAAAAATAATGCATGACTCGGCAGAGTGGAATAGGCAATGTTTAGTGCAGACTAGAGATGCCGCGAATTGTTGCTATAGCGAATAGTCGAATACCGATTAATCGGCATTTCCTATGGCGAATAGTCGAATACTCGCCATTATTACTCGACATAAAAAAAGGAATATAGAAAAAAGTTTATTTATTCTCAAATCCTAATAACATAGTTTATTTATTTTCTGTAGCAGGTTTGATTTATGAACAAAAGCGCAACCGACTTGATCCCAATCGTGCTTTTTCTGCACCAGAAATATAAAATGATTAATTAAAAAATCTAACTAATTAACTTCAACATGACTGACTTTTTATACTCGTATTAATGATAATAATACAAATCGTGTTTTATTTTTAAAGATTAATAAAAGTTTCATTATTTTTAAGTCTATAGTTTTACTGTTCATTAAATGTTTATTTTTATTAAGACAACTATTCGCCGAATGTCGAATAATAGACCCTATTATTCGATAATCGAAGAATAACAAAAAAAAATCGAGTAATGCCGAATACCGAATAATAGCGAGTATTCGCGGCATCTCTAGTGCAGACATCTAGGCACAAATTATCACACCACCTATTTACAAAAATGACAATGTATCATTAATACAAGTGAAACTCACGGGGTTCCTTCTCCTTTTCTTTTGTCTCTTCTTTAGTTTCTGGCTCACTTCCTGTTGAGTTGAAGCGAGAGAACAATTTGGCCTGCTCCTGAAGATGACGCAAATGGGGATCAATCTCCATAGTAAGGGGCGCCGTCGGTTTCGGAGACTCTGGCTTTTTGTTCTCCTCTTTCTGTTTATCAGAAAATTTTATAATTATTCATTACCATATATATGTTTGTTTATATTTGCTCGTCCTTTACTGTTTGGCTGCCTAAATAATTGGAGAAATATGTTCATGTATGAATTAGGGGGTTGTACTCTCGCTTGTGCACCTATAACATTAAATTTTACAAAAACTCGCATTTTAAACAAACCTTTTCATTTTCTTCTTTCTCTTCCTTCACTTTTACGTCATCAACGTCTATAACAACTGCCTTGGCAGCGTCAATTTTATCTGGAAAGACCATTCAAAAAAGGAATTTGCAGAAGACGGTCATATAAGTATAATGACAAAAAATACGAAGTTAATTAAAGGAGTTTTGAAGTACCTGCATTGTCATTTGAGTTAGTAACTTCCTGTGGTGGGGGTTCGTCAAGCTCTTTTAAATCTTCTTCATTGCCACCCTCGAGTTTAATTACCACAGTATCCAGAAGCCTGATCAACTTCTCAGACTTGTCTACATCAACAGATACCTTGTCCAGTTCCCCTTTCTCCAATAACTCGAGGAACACGTTGAGTCGATTCTGCAATATTTTCGATTTCACAATACAATTATTGGAAAATATTTAAAAAATTCTAATAGTAATCAGTAAAAAGTGTTTTTCTTTACCTTCAAAGCACCTAGCTGCTCCTCTTTGCGTTTTACGGATTCTTCAGGGTGGTATTTGATCTTGAACCTAAGAAACGAAATATTTACATGAGTTTGTGTTTTATTTAAAGTCAACAAGTCCATAAAACACTAAAGAAACAAAGTGAATAGACCCGATTTTTATACAAAAAAGAATTAAAACCCAGTTTACAGCAAATAATAAATCTACGACATTTTTTATGTGGTAGGTAGTTTAGTTCTGTAAACTAAACAATTAGATATGTGAAAACATACCAAATATAACAAAAATAGATTTAAACAAAATCCAAAACATGTTTTAGCTCTAACACATACTTAATTAATAAGTTTAGATGCATACAATACAAATAGAAGATTGCATTTAAAAATTCAATCCTCCAGTTAACTACATACGAAATAAAAGACCTTTTGTGACAAATCCAGAATGGTTGAACTTCATGACACAGAAAACTAAAATTTCTTAGTATATATTTAAAAAATCTCATAATCTCACCTGTACCACACATGTGGAATATATTACCCTACCCCTAACAGAAACGAAACCTGTAGCATTGCGCGCTACGGGTCAACGCGAAATAAACTAGCTACACACAGCATTTAATCATTTGCAAAAGTTTGATTAAATTTTTCTTAATGATGTCCAGCAATCCACGCGAATACACTGTAGACTGTAGGAAAAAAGGTAACTGTTAACATTTGCATAGCATCTTTGAAAAATTCTAAGCATAACTAGATCTTACAGTATTCTCTAAATCTATTGATAAGTTTTGACTATGACAATTTTATTATTTGTATGCTTAGAATTTCTCGATAACCAGCAAATTATACAAAGAGCAAGTTATTGATTCTTTAAGTTGTACATGGTAGTGGCAATTCCCCATTTTAATTTATTCATGCAAAACAAAATTTTGGTTTCCCCATAATTTTTGAAGATTTTAGGTTGCATCTAGATTAGTATAATACAAAGTTCCATTATACATACCATTCTTCATCTTTATGAGCAACGAAAAACTCATTAAGTTGTTGCCTCCTAAACTCGAGCTTGTATTCATTGTACTTCTGAATGGCATCATCTACAGAGATGGAGTCATCTTGGGCTGCAAGGAATGCCTTGAACGACATCATAGTAGGGGGGCCATCTGTTGCTCCCAATGGTAACACCGTGTCCCTGCAAATTCAGTGGTTATAAAATAAGAATAATGAAAATTACATTTTGTAATCTACATAATATGCTAAAAAGAATCTTATCTGACCTTGCAGGCACTGGTGCCATAGGCTGTCCATAGCCTTGATGTGCAGGATGTGGGCCGAAATGATCATGGGCCCAGCCATACCCATAGGAGTCATGCGGCATCCCCCCATATCTTCTCTCATCTATAGGCCATTCAGGTCTTATGCGCTTGCTGGGTGGACCTTCCCCTCTGACTGGAGAGTATCCTCGGCTGGCACTGGCTCCACCGCGGTAGTCCCTGTAGTCAGGACCAGAACGACCTCCACGAGATCTGCCAGTCAAAGAGTATATATATTTTATAAATTAGTTAATAAGTTATGTTCAATAACTTCTGACTTGATCTTTTAATATTCATTAAATCTGGCAAAATTATTCCTCGGTTTAGAAATCATTTACAAAATTAAACTCTAACTCAAGGCACTTATTCAAATTAAACCATTTACAGGCACTTTTGTATTGTCAAAGGGGCAGTTAGAAAGATGAAGCTAGTTGTAGTTAATAATCTCTCTAGTATCTACAAAGGATGATATGAATCTTTTTAATGTTTTGGTCACAAATAGATCACAAGCGAAATTGATTCAGGGTTTTATAACTAAAAGATAACCATGACAGGCTGGACACAATTTCGCTGGTCATCTGTAGGTGACTGCGCCAGTCAAAAGAAGGATCTGGAAATAAAGTAGGTACCTTTTTCACAATTGATGGAACTATTTGTGATGAGTAAAGTTACTTCTACAAAAAATGAGGCCATCAAAAAAATTTTTACTACATTGAACATTTGATATGAGGTACAACTTTTTATTCTGTGCTATCATACAATATTTAACATTATATAATGGGAATCAACTCCTGGCTGGTAAATGCTGCGTAAAAAGAATGTTTAGATGACCTATCTCAATATAATAATACCTTATAATAACAGCTACGGAACGTTTTGTAGGTTTAACTCGGGTAGGAAGTTTTGGAATTTCAAAGGATTGAGGTTGGGATCTGAAAGGAATTCATAATACTTAGATTGTTGGTAACCAAACACAGGTCTCATGATCAGATCACACTAGAACAACATTAATTACCTCTCTGACCAGTCTTCGCGTCCACGACTCCTTTCCTCGCGTCGGTCACTACTACGGTAACTGCTGCCTTCGGCGGTTCCTCGTTCGCCCCGGAATTTATCGCGTCTTTTACGATCATACTCGTCGTCACTATCAGCCATTTTTAATAAGGATACTGACCTTTTTTGTAACAAATTAAGACTAGTTAATATATTTTTGAGATTTCGGACTAACTCTGAACTAAAAAAAGAAAGCGAAAGAAACTAAAATCATAGACTAGTTAGACAGATTGTAGACAGCTCGTCAGGTATTCATAGACTATACGCAATGAATAGAGATGTGATGTGACCAAAAACAATTCTCGGGAAAACCAAGCTCGGGACCAAGTGAATGTCGGGATATTAGTCTATGGTCTAGGTCGGCAATGAGACGAAATAGTCGATTATGCGAAAGCTTTGTTCGTTCAAATTTCAGTCATATGCAGCCTGTTTTGGTGGGTACGGTGGCGGACAGTTGTAATAAACAGCCGACCGCAGGTTGGTGATAACACGTTGACCTTGTGCTGGCCTATTTAGCTTAGAACAAAGTTACAATAAAAAAGAGGCCCCCCCATACTAGTTGGTTTTGTTATCATTAACGTCCGACTGTACTTTACTTACTTACTTTATTATGGAGCTATTCAAACACACGTGGTAGGTATACATAACATCTGCCCGTCACCGCTACCGCCTCTGTCTGTCTGAAATAACCATAGACATATAAAATATATGCTAATGCTATAGTCTCAATGGAATTAACGCGTTGGTAAATGAAAAGTAGGCTGTGGTAGCGTTATGTTTAGCGTAGCGCAATGCCACATTCAATGAACGTATCGATTGTCCCCATCCCTGCACAGCTATTCAGCCCCGCGTGATTCGAAATCGATTTATGGTAGAGAATGTGTGAGTGGTAAATAAATTATTATTATAAAACTATAAAATGTCATTATCTCGTAGCTTGTATGCAGTGCACCGATAGCACATGTGACATACATTTTTATAGCACATGGTGTAATTTAATTTACGACAACAGCTCGATCATAGTCATAGTGATTTATTAATTAACAATAATTTGTATCTCAATTTACACAAAAATGTTGAGCGAAGTCAGACAGCGCGGCGTGAGTCGATTATGTCGGTATTTTCCTGATCTGGATTAAAAGACTTAAAGCTAAACCAATATAAACAGATTTTCGAAAAAAAAAAAAAGAAAATCTATGATGGATCACTGACGTTCAATTTCGCGCGGTAAGTGATGACAAGTTACAAATAGCTACAATATTTTGTTGAGTACAAGCGTGGTAATAATTGCTCGTGTTCGTACCTTCTAGTTCTCTATAAGAGAAGAGGCCATTGCCCTGCAGTATGACAATAATAAGCTGGTAATAATATAGTAAATATTTACTGTTTTTATACGGTACGTAAGTTCAATATTTCTTACCGGCAAAAACGTAGAAGATTTCAATCGGTAATAACTACAAGACTTTTAATGCTAAAGTAATGGTTGAGCACGCAAAAGATAGTTAATTAATCCTATGACGTCACATCGCGAAGGCAGGCGTATACGCGCGACCTTCTATTTTTTACCTGTCGAAATTCCAAATCGTTGCCTATATAGATGTATTCAGTTACAATGGTAATTCTAGTGTCGTTCCCAAGAGGTGACAAAGGACTACCAGGACCTCAAGAGATAGATACAACAAAAATATTTCGTGAAATAGGGGTAAAAATGCAGAAGTTGACAATAGCAAAATAATTTTATGCTCCTATGGTTGTCATGCTACGCGTGCGAAATTAAGTTCCAATTCCGAAGAAACCTTGCACCTTATGGAATGCAATGAGCCTAAAAAATCATGTTCCGAGCAAATACTACAATAGCAACGGCAGTATCAGAAACCGCCTGCCGGGGTTGCGGGTTTGTCCGAAAGGGATATCGCGGCCCCGGCACACAGGCAACGGAAGGAACACGGGTGGGTTTTATTAAGTAAAAGTCTGACACACCCTCCCGCTCCGCCCAGAGTGGGAGAAGTTATTTGATAATTTCCCAGCCTCAAAAAAAATAAAGTATCTGAAACCGTAAAAAATCATCAGATGAAAGCTTGCATCACTAGGAATGCAATAAACATTTTTTTTTGTAATTCATTGTAAATATTAATTAAATAATTTATTACACCACACGTTTTCAAAAAACTCTACGGCACGGGCCCGAACTGCGACTGACTCACTTTTTTTTAAGTCTCACCTGTAAGAATAATACGATCTTACATAATGTCACGAATTAAGTGATGGCAAGTGCAAGGGCACGGGATTATTACCAACAAACAGTATCGGAAAAGTACCTACCTAAGTACCTAACATGCTTTTTAGCCGACTTAAAAAAAGGAGGAAGTATTCAGTTCGTTGGAATCTTTCGTTTTTATGCATGTTCACCGATTACTCGAAGACGGCTGGACCGATTTAGAAAAATCTTTTTTTTTGTTTGAAAGGGTATCCTTCTTAGCTGGTCCCATATAAATTTTATAATTTTTCTTGGGTAAGCTTCAATAACACCTACGTATTTTTCCTATTTAGTCTATGTGGATGATGTTAAAGTAACTTCCTGTCACTATAATTTAAATAGCAGGTTTTTGTTTGGGCAATTTGTGTGGGGTACCTAGGTACTACAACTAAAAAGTGAAAATAAAAACTTTTTGCAAAAAAGAACAACCAACTTCCAAAAAACACTACAAAGTGAAAAATTACTTTAACCAGATGACCCGGTGAACTTCCAACCACGTGAAACAAAATTAGAAAAAATAGATTTTTTTGGCTGTTTTTTTTGTGTTTTTTCTAATTTTCTTTTTTCCTAAACCATGCCAGTATTGAGAAACAAAACAAATAAATATATATTCAAATTGGTCGAGCCATTTTCGAGTTTTTGAGAGACAAAAACGATCCATCCAGGAACGAACGAACCATCGACGCGGGAAATATTATAACGCAAAAGTGTATGCGAGTATGACCGCGAAAAATTGTACAATAACAGTCGTGAATTGGTAACACACGGTAACATTTGTGAATTAAGGTAACACACGTGAAGTTTGTAAAGCCTAGAGTTCATGTGAGAGAAATTCCTAATTATTCTGTAATGACTGTTATTTTGACAATTCGAAAACATACTCGTTGTCAAATTGTGAAAATATTGAGTTATGGTAAGGTATTAATTATATTTTATATAACAAACAATTTTTAAGACTTATTAAAACGCAATATTTTTCATTAGGAAGTCTTTATTTTTGAATTATCATAAAATTATATGAAACTACAAAATAAATCTTACTTAGTTTGAAAATGAATTAATCATATTCATACATGAATTTCGAGTTTGATATAAAGAAGCAAATCACTAAGTTTCTATAGTATACACTCAGCTTAACAACAGATCACGAATATTACGTCACACAATAGTAACACACGGTATCATCCGTGAATAAAAAATACTATGGACATAGCCAAAAAAAATGTATTGATGTGAGTGTTGAAGTTAAAAAGCACCGTACATAATCAAATAGTCTAGCAACACGTACTTTTTAAAATAATATAGTAAACTTGCGCTCTTACCTTAATTATCAGCTCTTAAAAGTACGAAAATCTCTCGAGACAAATTTTCCGACCAACTTGATGTTCACTTATAGTGATAAACAAATGGCGCTTTTTTTCCGGCGGTTGGCCTACCTGTAGTATGGTGTTGCTATGCCATGTGCTTTCTGAGCCACAGGGGTATCACACCACCCACTTCCAAACTCCGGGCTGTTACTGAGAAATCCTAATAGAAAAACCCAATAACACAGCCCGACCCTGGGAATCGAACCCAGGACCTCCCAGCTCAGATCTCAGGCACAGCAGTCGAGCTTGCGAACACGAGATCAAAGGGTCAGCCCTATCTACCATATCTACTACTATACTTAGGTACCTATTTAGTTCCTACATTACCTACCACCTACTACGTAAGTATTCAAAGTTCTTTCGGTGCAAGGCAACTGGCAGTAAGTTATTATTTTAACAAGCGGGACTTGGAATAAAATTGGAGTATGTTGTTGTGCAAAAGCATAAAATCTTTATAATCTATGACATTGATTATTTAATCTATGGTTTAAAAAAAATATGATTATGGTCTGTGGACTGAATAAAGATGTCTTCGATGAATCTGAAAAAGAAAGGTGTGTTTTTCTAAATCTCCAAATATCCTTAATATCGAGAACCTGACACAAGAAATACTCAGTGAGTAGAAATTATTAAACATGGCGACCGACAGAGAAATTCATATTGAGGCGATCCGAAAGGAGAGAAAAATCACCAGAAGCTTGTTCACGAAGAACGCCAACGTGCTCGAGAAACTTCTCGACGAACTCCATTCAGGAGATGAAGCACGTACAATTACGATTACAGGTCAGTACTTAAAAGTATTAGAACTACAAAACCAACTCACAGAGTTAGACAGAGAAGTCAGAAAATTGATGAGTTGCGACGATGACGAGGTCTTGTTAGAAAATGAGATGGAAAGTGCTATGGAGTACAAATCCAGATGGATCATGTTAGACGTCAAATACAAAAGTAGATGTCAACACTTAAATTGCGATAATTCCATTGATATGAAACGAGAAAAACGCAATTTCAAACTTCCTACACTACAATTCACAACCTTTAGAGGCGATTTAAAAGGCTGGCTACCGTTCTGGGGTCAATTCCAGAAAATTGATAATGACCCACAGATTGACACCAATGATAAATATCAATACTTACTGCAAGCGATGGCGGATGGTTCAGAACCTAAGGCCCTAGTAGAAAGCTTCACACCGACATCATATCATGAGTGCTTAAGCCAATTAAAGTCTAGATATGCCCGAGAAGAACTTCTGATACAAGTGTATGTTCGAGAACTTTTGGGACTCATCAACAAGGTTGAGAGTTACAACCTAACGACATTGTTCGATAAAATAAGTGCAATGCTGCGAGCACTAGAAACCCTGGGAGTCACAAAAGATAAATTTGCAGCATTTTTACTTCCCATGGTCGAGTCTGCATTACCGCAGGAATTATTAAAAGTATGGGAAAGAAACAAGAAAGAAAACGAAGATATCAGTACAGAACTAAATAGCTTGTTAACATTTATGAGAAAAGAAGTTGAAAGTGAACAAAGGATATTATTAGCCAAGAAAACACTAGAAAATAACACAAAATTGAACACTACACCAGAACCAACAGCTAGTTGCTTATTAACAAACACAGATCGAACCATTACCAAGAAAAACTTAATATGTGTTTGGTGTGAAAAGGATTCACATAACAACCTGGAATGTTATAAAATGCAAAAAATGACCATAGAAGACAGAAGAGCCCATCTGAAACAAAAGAATGCCTGCGCTATTTGTTTGAAGAAAGGACATCACCCAAAAACTTGCAAGGCACCTGTTAAATGCTTGTTATGTGGTCAGCGTCATTCTGTAGTTTTATGCACAGGTCAGAAGCAGAAAATTAATGATAATGCTCCAAAATCCAACCTCTCTGCTACCCACACTGAAGCTATCAACAGTACTACATCAGCAACAGCGAGCAATGGAATTTCTAGCACCACTATGTCTGCTGGTACTAAGAAGAATGCAGAAACAACATTACTACAAACAATATCTGTTTTCCTTTGCAATGGTGAGAAACAGGTGATGGTTCGTGCTATGTTCGACAATGGTGCACAACGGTCATACATCCAAGAGGATGTCGCACAGAAACTCAACATTCCGACTGTGGGTAACGAAACTTTATCTCATACTCTATTTGGTGGTGTAGAAATAACTTCTAAAAAGTACAAAGTTTATGATTTGAATGTAACAAGCTTAGATAAAATGTTTTCTTTTCAACTGACTGCTCTAGGACAGACATGCATTTGTCAAAATATTCCCAAATATACTAACAATGATATATCACACTTACTTACCAAACACAACATCACCCTTTCAGACAAAAGCACACACTCAGATGATATTTGCTTACTTATAGGGGCTGACTTTTCTGGTTTGGTACTTACAGGTGATATGGTGAAGCTACATGATTCACTGGTTGCAATAAAAACTAAGCTTGGATGGACTCTTCAAGGAAGAATTACAAACTCCCCAAGCACGACTGTGCAAGCAGGTCATGTAGCAATGTTTTGTTCTGCAGATGTGTCTAATTTTTGGTCTCTTGAAACTTTAGGTATTTGTGACCCGATTGAGACCAAGACGAAACAACAGCAGGAAGAAGAGGTGTTGGCGAATTTTGAAGATAATGTGACAGTCAATGACGAGGGCCGGTATGAAGTTCTTCTCCCCTGGAAGGTAGGTCACGACGAATTATTAAATAGCCACGATGTTGCTTCACGACGATTGCAGTCTGTAACAAAGAGAATGATGGCGAATAATATGTATGAGGATTATAACCAAGTTTTCAATGAATGGCGTGACAAGGGGATTATCAAGATTGTACCGGACCCAGAGAAAGACATTGAATCTTCTCATTACTTACCACACCGACCTGTTGTGAAGGAGAAAAGTCTAACTACAAGAATTCGACCCGTGTTCGATGCTTCGGCCAAAGATAGACATGGTAAGTCTTTGAATTTATGCCTGGACAAAGGAATCAACATGTTAGACAAAATTCCAAAATTATTGAATGGATTTCGAAAGAGGGCGATAGGCGTCACTGCTGATATATCTAAAGCATTTTTACAAACATCAGTGTCACCGAGAGACAGAGATATGCTGAGATTTCTATGGTGGGATGATAAAGGTAACATGATAACTTATCATCACTGCAGAGTGGTTTTTGGTTTGACCTGCAGCCCATTTCTACTTTCCGCTTCCATCCAGCATCATTTACATCAGGTGAGTGGAGAATTGAGAGGTACGGCAGAGATTTTAGCTGACTCATTTTATGTTGATAACTGTCAAACTAGTTTGGACACTAAAGAAGCAGTCAAAAAGTTCGAGACAGAAGCTAAAGAAATAATGAGCCAAGCCAAGTTTGACCTCACACAATGGACAATAGCTCCCCAACTAGATCAGAAGAGTGATGCTGTGATATCCATACTGGGTCTTGAATGGCATACTAAAGAAGATCAACTGAGTTGCAACATACAAGACTTCCCACCACCTTGTGAACTAGGTAAGATTACAAAAAGAAATCTCTTATCATTAACTCAAAGGATTTATGATCCTATCGGTTTTACATCAGGAGTGACTTTAGTACCCCGATTAATCCTGCAAGAAACATGGCGCCTCAAATTAAGCTGGGATGAAGAAATACCAGGTGACCTGAAAAATAAACTTATACATTGGTATGAATCCTTACATCATTTAAAACACTGTAGGATACCAAGACGACTTACAGCAACTCCATTTGATGAAAGTACATTACAACTTCATCTGTTCTGTGACGCTAGTCAGGATGGATTTGCAGCGTGTTTATGTTTACGATCTGAAAATAAAGGTATAGTTTCAGTACGAATGATATCAGCAAAATCACGAGTAGCACCCCCTGAAAAGCTAACCATCCCTCGTCTAGAATTACTAGCAGCTCTAATAGGATCTAGATTATTATCAGAAGCACGAAAAGACCTTGAGCTGCAATGTGAAGAACGATGCTGGACTGATTCAGGTGTTGCTTTGTGCTGGATTAAAAAAGAGCTACCTTGGAATACCTACGTGGGAAACCGCGTCAAGGAAATTAGACAAAATACGAACATTGATAACTGGTATCACATTCCAGGAGCATCGAATTGGGCTGATCTACCATCTCGAGGCTGCGACGCGGCCCAACTGTTGTCTTCTCGTTGGTTAGAGGGACCGTCATGGTTGTACTCTGCACCTAGTGAGTGGCCGAAATCACCCCTAGCTTTGGATGAGTTAGAGGCCAGTCGTGAGCTTAAGAAGACTGCAGTTTGTAATACAAACACAGTCGAAAATGAAGGTATGACAAGTCAGCTCACTTATTTTTCTAAATATAACAAAATTATTCGGATGGTTACTTGGATGCTGAGATTCACCAATAATGCACGTCATAAAATTAAGATAAGAGGCGAACTAAGCTGTGAAGAATATGAAGAGAGTGAAAAGAGAATAATGAGAATTATACAGGCAGAAAATAGAGATTTCATAGAGAAGAAAATCCGAGGACTCATACATTTTTATGATAATGATGGCCTGTTAAAAATCAAAACAAAACTTTTACTCTCTGACTTTCCAGAGACAATCAAATTTCCAGTATTGCTCCCGGGCAACAACATAATTGTAAGAAGATTGGTGGAGCAAAGACACAGGGAGCTCAAGCATGCAGGTGCCAACCAACTGACAGCAGACATAAGATCCAGATTTTGGATCATTGGGATAAGACGGCTTGCAAAATCTATTATAGCTTCATGTGTAGTATGTACCAGATTTAGATCTAAATCAGTACAAGCACCTACTGCCCCGCTGCCAAGTGAGAGAATTCGGTGCACTGCCCCATTCCAAGTAAGTGGCGTCGACCTGGCTGGTCCCCTGTTCCTACGCAATGGAGAAAAATGTTGGGTGGTACTATACACATGTGCAGTATATCGCTGTGTCCATTTAGAGTTAACAAAATCGCTGTCAACAGAAGCTTTTATGCTTACCCTAAGAAGGTTCATCTCTAGAAGAGGTAGGATTAAACAGTTAATTAGCGATAATGGCACTAATCTGGTTGGCACAAAGAACAGACTCACTGATATAGATTGGGAAGAAGTCCAGAAATGCTCAACTATTGAACGTATCAAGTGGAAGACGAATGCTCCAACAGCAGCTTGGTGGGGCGGATTTTTTGAACGACTTATACGTATAATGAAAGAATTGTTGAGAAGGATTCTAGGAAAGTCGCGTGTGGATTATGAGGAATTGGAAACCATCTTGTGTGAATGTGAGGCAATAATGAATCAGCGCCCTCTGACATATGTGCAAGATGATATGAATACTCATCTAGAACCATTGACACCATTATGTTTCATACAAAGTATTCCTCACAATGATGTGACAGATCTCGATGCAGCAGATGCTAAAACTTTAAATTACAGACTCAAGTACTTGTTGAAACTAAGAGAAGACTTTAAACAAAGATTCAAGACAGAATATTTGACAGCTTTAGTCCAAAGAGGAAAGGAGAAACAAACTAAACTAAATGTTGGAGATATTGTTTTGATGGAAACAGAAGATAAAAGAGTGAAATGGCCTTTAGGAATAATAGAAGAGATTTTTACAGGTCGTGATAATATCAACAGAACAGCAAAGGTGAGAACATCGACTGGCACCAAGGTGCGTCCATTTCAGCGTTTATTTCCTCTTGAGATTACTGATCCTGATGTAGAGTTCCCAAAATATGAAGAGAGTACTTCAGGTAAGAGTACACCTCCCACTAATGTTCAGCAAGCAGATCCGGAAGGAACCACATCTTCGGTTCCAGTTGTCTATCCTAGTAATTCTCTAGAGCAAGATAAGGTCAAACAACAGATCACCCGTTCTGGCCGGGTTGCTAGGTTACCCAGCAGATATTTGATTTGAAAGGTGTAACGTCTTGTTGATCTGGTTCATTTATAAAACATACATATTACACATACACACTCTCAGGAGTACATATCTACATGTTTAGTGTACAGATAACTATTATAACTTGCATATCTGTCCTACAGAAACTAATTCCTTTGTATGTATTGCATAATACATAAGATTGACATTATTAATTGATCTTAAGTTCCTAAGAGATTGGTATTATGTAGTAACAATAGTCAATTGCGTATTGAACATTATTAATAATAGGGTATGTATGTACAAATTGTATTGATGCTAGAAACTAAGTATGGTTGATGACGTTATTATAATGTTATATACTTATTTGCTATGTATAGTTGTACATCTAAGAATTATAGTGAAAGAGTTAGAGATAAGTATAGATGATTATAATTTAGAGACTATAGATTTTAATAAAAATGTAAAACTACAGTAAATACGACATTGTAGTAAAATTTTGATATGCATGTATGTACACAATAAGTCATATTGTCTTGAGTTGTTAATTTTATTATTATTGTATAACTTGATCTCTTTTCTGGGTGTGGAGGATGTGCAAAAGCATAAAATCTTTATAATCTATGACATTGATTATTTAATCTATGGTTTAAAAAAAATATGATTATGGTCTGTGGACTGAATAAAGATGTCTTCGATGAATCTGAAAAAGAAAGGTGTGTTTTTCTAAATCTCCAAATATCCTTAATATCGAGAACCTGACACAAGAAATACTCAGTGAGTAGAAATTATTAAACAGTTGTATTGTTCACGGTCACGTTTTTCAGATTATTTTTCCAAGTCAATTGATTGAACAAAAACAATCGAATGTTGCTATGCTTGCTAAGCACTTGCCGCGAACAACATCGAATTTACGCAGACTTCTCATTGTCATACGAAATAATGGTTATGAGCAAGCAGTAGGCCACCTAAGGTTAATTAAATTCCCAGTAGTTTAATTCCCAAAGAAATCGCCGCGATATATTTACGTCCGTGCGAACGTGAGCTTACCGTTCTTATTAGTAACATAAGTACAGGACGCGCCAGCGCCACGAACTTGGTGTCTGTGAAGTTAGCTGCCCAAAAAAACGAACGGGTAGTGTTCTTTTTTTGTGTTGCCCTGTGTTTTTTTTACAGGGACATTACGGGGAAATCCGAATCTAAAAGAAACAGAGAGGGAAAGATGTCTTATTTGACTGGATTCGGATTTCCCTATACTATCCCAGTAAAAAAAATAACACTGTATGTTCTGATGAGTAGTCAGCAGCAATGTCCAGGGGCGGTCGCCCGGCTCCTAGTTGTTTATGTACAGCTCCGACGCGGTACAAGTTCGACCTGTAGGTCGCCGCTGGTCACGTCAGGTTGACGCTATTGCAAATATTAATATAATAGTTCTATAGTTCAAATATTTGCACACTATCAATCACTAAAGTTAAGGTCAAGAAGAAGAGAGTTATCATGAGAGACTTTATTAACCACGCTAAGAATAAACCAAGACAAAAGAAAATGCATGAAATGTTAGAAGGAAAAACCGAAACCAAACCACCTGTTACATGCAGCAATGCAGCATAAGGCCAAATCCAAGAAAATCGGCCGTCCTATTTACACACGGAATGACATCCTAAAACAGGACATGACTTACTTTGACAAGGAAATCAACTTTTGGATGGGCACGGCTGAAGACCGATATAAGATTAAGAAGGCTACTAGCGAGATTTGCAAGCGAACCTGAAACGGATAGCAGCGAGACCTCTGACGAAGACATAAGAAACAGACAAAGTGTAACACAGCACAGCAGTGATATAGAAAAGAGTCGAGAAAGCAGTGTAACCCCGCCAAAAGATTCACCGGCGAAGATAGACCGAAAGAAGTGAAGGTGGCCACCAAGCCACCTTCACTTTACCCCATTTGCCTTTGGACTACTACGTTTGAGACACCGTGTATGTATAATTTCATCGGAACTAATCGGAAGTAGAAGAAATCCGAAAAATGTCAGAGAAAGGTATAAATAAATGCTTCTAATGCACAGCCCATAAATTTAATAAAAAAATCCGGACTTCAGCTAACTTTACAGACACAATAATCCGTGGCGTTGCGTTAAGGCTTGTGCAGACCAACGCGACTTGTCGCGCGACGCGACACGAACAATACAATTTCTAAGAAAACTTCACAGTATAACAATAACCGGTGTCGCGTCGCGCGACAAGTCGCGCTGGTCTGCACAAGCCTTTACTGGGGTTGCGATAATGTAGGTATATTAAAAAGTAGAGACAGCAGTTCTTAGTGTCAGCAAAAACTAAACCGAAAAGAATGATTAAAATCAGTTTGTTCAAAAATTCTTTATTGTTCTCATAATTGTATTAAATCGGTAGGTAATGTAGTTGCAGTCAACCGCACATCAGATGTAACATTTGGATATTGACAGCGCCTTTATGTTTATTCGGTGTTTTTCGAAGTTTAAGTGTTACCACTGATGTGCCATTGACTGTACTTACACTTTATTATGACTGGTTCACCTGAAATAGTGGAACTATTTAGAACAATGTAACTCGTCAGTGAGGTCGCCACAATTGTCATTACCATCGCATTGCACAGCACGCGGCACGCAACGTTGATTCTTGCAACGCGTTTCATGCGCACCGCAGCTACCGCCACAGCCGTCGGGTTCGTCACTACCGTCTGCACAATCCGCCAGCCCGTCACAGAATCTTGAACTCAGAATGCACTGGCCGTCAGTGCACGTAAATTGGTCGGTAGGACATTCTGTAATTAACAATTATAATCCGTGATCAAGATATATCTAGAGGCATCTCTAGCTGGTATTATTAATCCCTACTTCGAAGCTTAGCAGTCAGCGTGCTTCATAAGTTCATAGTAATAAACGAACTACACGTTACAATAGGTAGGTCACTTCATAAAATAATGCACCTAGCTATTATAAAAACCACGTGATGTCTCATGTTCAAATTGTTTCTTTTGTGCTGTAGTTTTCTATAAAGAGGAAGTGGATAGAGGAAGCCCGTTAGGTCTGAATGAGCACATTCATTTAATAACAGTTAAAGTTGCAATACATTTTCAGTTCGGTTATTGGAACAGTTTTGTAAAATTCAAAAATGAAAATAGCTGAATTAAAACAGTTAAACATCCTTACCAGTTGTGCAATTGACTTCATCGTATCCATCCCAGCAATCAATAACTCCGTCGCATAATTTTATGTGTGAGAAACAAGATATAGAGTGCCCGCAGCGAAACTGCTTCGTTAAATCGCATTCTGTTGAGGTATAGTAAACGTTAAGTTATTTTATAGGTATACAACACTCAAGAAGTCTAGGCGCAGCATAGTTTTATTAGTTCTATACAGGGTGTCTCAAACGTAGCGGTCCAAAGGCAAATGGGGTAAAGCGGAGGTGATCACCTATCATTAAAAAAAAAAGTACTACCGAGTACGTGTACATAGCTTTAAAAATGACCTTAATTACTGATAGTAAGACAGGGAAATTTTCATAAAGATAGCTTAATGAGAACAATAAAAAAAATGGTTTTCATAACAAGGTCGAAAAATCCGAAAAACTTTTTGTTCTAATTTTACCAAAACATCTCTGAAAAGCGTTGAGTATTTAAATTAAACACATTCCAGTCTAACTATCGCTAATTAAGGTATTTTTAAAGATATGTGCACGTATTCGGTAGTACTTTTTTTTTTTAATCTGGGCTTAGAAAGTTTCGCTAAAGTTTAATCAAAAGTCAGAAAGAAAAGTAATAAAAATAAAATCTGAAGCATTGCAGAGCCACACTGAACGTTAATAGGAACATAATCTTGTACCTACTACACCTACACTGGCTACACTATCAAGGCATCTTCCAGACACATTTGAACTCGCTACGTCGAAAATTTTGTTCAGAAGGTCGAAAAAATCTAAGTCAAAGTGTAAAATTTCTTGAAAATGATTAAATTTGCGAAATTTTCTGAAGTGTTGAGAATATCCCAACTTTTTTTTTTTTATGATAGGTGGCCACCTCCACTTTAACCCATTTGCGTTTGGACCACTACGTTTGAGACACCCTGTATGTATGCAGCTAAGACACGTTACCACAGTATGTTTCATCAGATCTATCATAGCATTGAATAGAACCATCGCATCGGGCTTCCGCGGGGACACAGAGACCATTACGACACCGCCATTCATCTGCTGAGCACGTCACAAGTGTCAGCAAGCGGCATACGCGTACTCCTCGAGCCTTATCCACTAGTTGACAAGCTTCCGTCTCTAGGGCGCACAATCCTCCACAACCTGGGGTACAAATATAAAATTCATAATAAACAAATATATCCTCGGAACACCTATGATTGAAAATGGTTGATAAAAAATGAATGGTGGTTACATAAATCACCACTGGTGCAAGTGCAAGTAGAATTTGAATAATTATCTAGAAAAAATATATTTTTTTCGGAAGTCGGTTGTTTTTTTTTTTGTAAAAAGTTTTTATTTTTCACTTTTTAGTTGTGGTACCTACCCCACACAAATTCGAATACCAGTACCTGCTATGTAAATAACAGTCACAGGAAGTTAGCATCATATCATCTACATATACTAAGTGGGAAAAAAATACGTATTATTGAAGCTTACTCAAGAACTATCCCAGCAAAGTTAATAAAATTTATATGGGACCAATTCGGGAGCATACCCTTTCAAACAAAAAAAGAATTTTCAAAATCGGTCCACAATTGACGGAGAAATCGACGGACATACATAAAAAAAATAAAAAAAACACATACGCGTCGAACATATAACCTCCTCCTTTTTGGAAGTCGGTTAATTAAAAGGTGGTGATTAAAGTTAACGTACCTGTTGGGTCATCATTATCTGTTGGCTTTCTACACACGGATGTGCCACTGTTTTCATCTAACATGCAGATTTCGTTTTTTTGGCACGAGCAAAATCTTTGAGACAAATCTCGGTTATTGACATCTTTAGGTTTTCCACTTTCATCTGCCTGCTTACTTGAATGTTTTGGATATGTCCTTATATTCTTACGTATTTTTGATATAACGTTTACTAATGTAGAGTTCTCAGTGCTAAAAGAGCTGGCAGACTCTGTAGTAGTAAAATATTCTTCTGCAGAATTTGTCTCTGTCACTGACGGCAGGTCCAAATAAACATTAGTAATAGCTGCCGCTGTTTCATTGATATCTATATTTTTTGTTGGCACTACGGTTGTACTAATTTTGTTGGTCATACCTTTAAAATTAGGGTTAGTAAAATTGACCAAAATAAAACTTATTATCACGATAGCTACAATCATCACACTTATTGAGCAGGCTTGTATTTGAGTTCTCTTTTTTACAGGGCTATCAGCCGAAGCAAAATTAACTATACACCCAAAACCTCTCAGGCTTTTTCTCAGTCTCTGTCGCCTTGAATTATTTGAATCCATTTCGTAAGAAGTGTATTTTTGTCTAAAGCTGGAATCAATCTGTTGTGATATGGAAGGAATGCGAAGTTTATTCCCCACATTTGTGGGCTCTGAGTGTCTTGAAAAGCTTTTGTTGTATGAACAAACTGCTTGGCTTATGTTTATATCGATACGGCTTTCTTGTTGTTCATTTTCATCTTTTTCTATTGTAATGTCTTTGTTAGGAGTGGAATGATTATGTGGCGTGAAGTTTCTTGGTGGCTTCAGTTCATATTTTCTTATTTTACCTTTACATGTATAACAGTATGTTATAACATTTCTATCTTTAGGCGGTGCTGTAATAATTGCACTACGTAAATAACTATTCGTCCAAAGATGGGAACAGTACAGCGAGTTCAAATTAATCGAACTCTCGACGTTGCCAGAAGTTGTTATGGAGTCATCAAAACTCCCTGATAATATCATTATGTCCTATATAAAGTGCTTGTTTGTCATTACTTTTATAAATAAACATTATTTATATCCTGAAAAAAAAATTAGGGATCATGAACTCATTTCTAACTACAACGTGTGTTACAGTGGGTACCTATGTACATTTATGTATATCGTGGGTTTTATTAGTAGCGTTACTTAAAACTTTCAACGTAATGAACGCAAGTAAAGTATCTACCAAGACATTCTGTTCTGTCTGAAGCAATATAGGTTTCAGACAGGATTCATAGATCATGCAGAGTGGCGTGCGGAAAGGCGTTAGTGCTATCGTTCACAAAAAAGAAATACAGAACACCATTTTCTGTCTCGGGTGGCTACGCCTAGGACGATGACGATGCAGATAAATTACGTTAATATCCTATGAACGTTTCTTTAATTCTTTACGCAGTTAATTCGTAATTCGCTTGTGACAGCGAGGAAGACCTAACTTTAACAGAGGGGTTACCTAAAAGAAGGGTTCGTTCAATTAGATTGAAGTAACATAATCCGCGGTAATGAAGTGTGTAAATGATATCGTTTACAGTCAACTGAAGTCTGCCTTAATTTATTATTATTTTAAGGTAACTCAGCAGCAAAACAAGGTTGACTTTAGTCACATTCTCCTTTCCTATCTTTAAGCACTTCCATTACATTGTAAAAACATAAATACCCGGTCACAACTAATGCAAAAGAGTTGGCCGGCAGAGTTAAAGGTAAAGTAGGTACAGGAGAAAACTAAATTCGGTCTGGCGAGTCATATTAGGGCACACGCTAGGAAATATCAATTTCAAAAGGTCGCCGTTATCGAAATCGATAAGGAGGACTTTATATTTAATAAGTCATTCCTGACATTCATCACGTTTGTAACCTAAAAGGTTAGGCAGTTTCCCACCTTCCTTCAAGCCGATTTACTATGTCTGACGTATTTCTGTGATCGGTACCCAACGCAACCCCATAATTGAGATTCGCCGAAAAGTAACCCAAAATAGAACCCAGGACGCCAAGATCCTAGTAGCACTTGTCTGGATCGATTCGGTGGTTTACTATCTTATGTAAGTGCCTTCTCGGTAGAAAAATTGCTAAGCAGCTCTTGTGATTATAGGCTTTGCAGTCACAAACACAACTCACTTAGGTACGTATATACTAGAGTTGTGACTAAGACAATCTACTTTGATCGAAAGACTTCTGTGAGTGTCTAGCTGAGTAGATAAAACACTACATTAGTGGCGGGAGTCTTTTATAATGCGATCCCTTTCGGCTTCCTTGATAATGGAAATTTCAATGCCTATGAATTTCTGTTGACGTTTACTCGTATGTAACGACTTCCTTTATTCTCTAGACCTAGAGAAAAGTTTCACCCTAGACCGCTTTGCACGTGTGACGTGAACCACCGACAGGTGTTACATAATTTGTGCTAACGTGGTGTATTGCGCCCTCTTTCAAATTGTTAGAGAGCTTGGCAATATGTATCGTGTGTGTATGTATACTGTATGTTTACGGTCGCTTGGCATTATAGAAAATAAGTAACTTTTAGTAGGAAATACGATCAGTTTAGTTTTGAGTCTGAAATGCGACATTTCAATAAAAAATATGAGTAAAAGACTGTTCATAAATCTAGTGAATTTTATGCATTTGATCAAACGCCCACTGCATGTTTTGATGTAACAAATAGTTTGAATTGAAAAGCGACTAGCTCACAAAACATTTTCACGGTTCACCTTCAATTGGTTGTTTTAGACTAAATAAAAAAAAAAAATAGAGGACCTTTATACCTACACATTTGTTTTAATCTAATTTAATTATGATATCTAACAAACATGTAGTGGGTAGGTATGTATATGAAGTACAAGGTACGCAAACAAGTTGGGCAAATGTTTGCAGCACAGTTCTAATCATAATTCTAAATATTTAAAAAAGATAAATGGTAGGTCAAGAACAATTTGTAGGTCAAACTAGCATTTCAACACCGACTCTAGATAGGTACTACTTCAACTGATTTTTTGTAAACACTAAGTTTAAAACAATTTAACTGTCAAGTAACACTTACATGGAGTGATGAAGCTCATGTTCTTTTGAAAACACTTCTCAATACTTAACTATGAATTTAAAATATTGTCAAGTGGAAGTTATTGAACACGTCAGGTCGCTATGCAGTCGCGTGCCGTGTATCGGACTACCGTTGCCGGTGACAACGTCTAACAACCTTACACCAACACCAGCACCCCGTACGTCGTACCAGTGTGCGAAAGGGATTAATAATACAGCTGCAAGGCTGGTAGAAAGGGATGAAATAATAGGGTTGGTGTACCAGCGGCCAAGGTCCGTGCTCGTTCAAGAGTGACACGTGCTACGTGCAACTGAACGAACATCTGTTCTCTCATGCTGTCAATAATTTAACGGTAGAGGCATTGTTAGGTAATTTTGTTCAAAGTTTTGCGCATTTTCTTGACTTATTAATATTATGGTTGAGGTGATGAAATTTTCATTTTACAAGAAACTACGTATTTTGTACCAATAACTATCATAAACAAATTGCGTGTTATCATTGATACATAAATTATAAGCACGAAAATGCGACCGACGAACTTGAAGCTTTTAAATATTAACTTACCTAACTATATTGTAATGCTAATGACTAATGGTCCACAAGTGTTTTTAAAACTGCTGAGAAGTCTTTGCCACACTCCTTTTATATAATTTTAGGGACAGAAAATCTCGAAATTATTTGGTAGAACCAAAATATTTCCGTTTGGGCTAAGTTTTCTCCTAAACTATAAGTTATCGGGCCACATACATGGTATTTCGGAAAGCCCTTGGAGAGACGCTTCTTAAAAAATATTTTTTGGACCAAACACTGTAAACGGGCCACCCTGTATAATTATGTAATAAGTAATGAAAATGGCCATAAGCAGGTAGGTAACAAAGCTCAATAAAACTGAGCAAGGTAGGATGAGGAGAGACTAGTGAATAGACATTTTGTAATGTTTAGTTCATGTGTATAGTATTAAAATAGGCAAATACAAATACATCACATAACATGACGCCTGCATATTCCCCGAAGGGTTGGACAGAGGTGTACCTATAGAACAATAATAATAGTATTTGTTATCACTATAATATTATCATCACATGTTTATGCTATATGAACTAATTATATAAAAAAACGATAACATTCACTCGTTGGAACCGAGCAATGACCGCGGGATGTTTACATCATGCACCCATCTACATAGGTAGTTTAAATTCAGAATGATTGACACAAAAGTTTTATGCGGATGTTGGTTGTTGGCCGGTTGCTAAAATGGTTGTGTATATACGATCGGTTGTCCCGTGACCCCGTGACTAATGTTGTGAGTGCCGAGACTGAGACGAGGTCCCAGATGCGCGGTGCTGGTGGGATACGGGTGCATATGCAGCATCTCGCGGATGCAGCCGCGGCCTTCGACGCTCTGCGTGGTGCCTGCGACACGCAACGGGGGAAGGCACAACTCTCACTGCGCGCGCCGCGTGCGGTTGTGGTCACTCGCCCACCTCTTCGCCTCGTTCGCACGGACGTGCTGCGGCTTCGTCCGACACACACCTCAGTGCTCTGTCACACAGCTATCCGTATGCGCGTTATACCGTACGTCGCGCAGTTTCTCTCGAAAATTAATTAGTATGTGAATGCGACGTTTTTATTTGTTCAACACGAAAACGAGTGAAATGTTGTTCGCTCGCTGATCAGCACGCATTTGCTTCGCCTTTGGACAGACTTCATGTGAGGGACTGACCACTTCTTTTCAGTTACGGTGAGTTTGATACAAAACATTTTATCATTGCAAATTATTCACCAAGTTACTGCAAACTTTCACAATGCACAGGAAAAACGATTGCTACTAGCCGCCTCATAACTTCTTTTTTATTTAATTCGATACATAGGCACTCAAAATTGGCCGGTAACTCAAGATCCAAGAATACCGTGTGTAGGTCAGAAAGTCAGATGTCCCACTTCTCACCGAAACGACATCGAGTTACCAAGAGGCGGACTGTTATTTTGTTCGCTTATTGGATACGATTTTCGCTACTGATCTGATTTACTTGAGCCACTTGAGATGAGAGCCGCTTTGTTAATTCGCTTCTGACTCGTAGCTATAGATAGGTAGTAGGTAGGTACTGCCCTTTGTTTAGTTTACTCATAAGCCTACTCATACTAAGCATAAACAATGACAACAATTAAGTAGCCTTTTCCTTATAAACCTTGTTATATAATAATAAAAGGGTTCCTTTTAAGTAGATATCCCTTATTACAGTGGAAACCGAAATAAGCAACTGAACGACAAAAAATATGGTCATGGGATTTTATTATTTAGTTAGGTAGGTACCTATGCCAAATCTTTTTAATGGCGGCAAAAGCAGCCTAAACAATAACAACTGAATTCGAATTTTAGATTCAGACCAAAATTATTTAATTGAAGACATACAGAAACATTGAGACTATGAATAATATTAGAAATACTAAAAGAGTGATTGGATTTGATTTATTTATAGTTTTTCGATTAATATAGCCTCGATTAGGTTGCTGCTCAGTTGCTCACTGATAAGTACCTATATTTTACTTCTAGAATAATAAATTAAAATATATAAATGACATTCGTAGTTAAACAAACCATGTGGTATTTTTTATTTAAAAATAATAATGACAAAAACTGATACCAATCACATCTTTGAACGGTTGAAATACTTCAGGATAAATAGGACATGAAACAGCACTATAGAGTACATTATAGTAAAGCGGAAATAGTTTTTTGTTGAATTTTCTTTGGGGAGATCGTAACTAGGTAATAGTAAAGCTAAAGGTAACCGTTTATTTTGTTCAGTATCGAAAAAAGTGAAATCCATTTGTTTACGAATTCCCAACATTTCATAGAGTCACGTTTGTACTCATTTGTGCGTATTTGTTTGCAAATGATGATGCTGTGAGATGTGATGAATCCAGTTATTTTTCCGTAACTGAATGTAGGTAGCTCAGCTTGTGATGTGATCGGTTACAGTGAGACTTTCTCAAGTAAACAGTCTCTTTAAACCAGTCTTATGTAAGCGTAAAAGGCACTAAGATGAATACTAAAATATAACTTAGTCATATTCAATCTTAAAACATTTTTATTTCTTCTAAAATAACTTTTTACTTTAAGATAATATTCAGAAACTCTCATTAGGTTCTGCTACCTTTAGGTCGGGCCCTAACTTAATTATGTAGGTAATACAGTTATATACATCAATAAGTTATACATAAGTAATTCGTTTATGAGCTTACTTTTACTCTATTTATCATGTTATTTTGTTTAAAATACTTAAATACCTATCCCTTAAATGATAACTTAGGTACGTATTAAGCAATAATTTATATTAAGTATACTTATTATTAATTTGAAGCAACCTCTCTTAAAATTTTGGCGAATCATGTCATCGAAACCAAAGTGATTGCGATGCAACTACTTTCTTTCTGGCAAGCCAAAGGAGGTTAACGGCGATTCTCAGTGTGTTCAGAATTAATAAGTATAATGGAACGTTTTGTATGTACCCCTATAGAATATAAATAGCTGTAACAATTTCAACGATGTGCTATTTTTATTGTAATTCAGTTGTTGAGTAGGTAAGTACCTAAACACAACGTGCTTCAAGGTGTCCCGGATTTGACTTACACTCAAACCAACCTATTCGAACAGTGGTCTTCATGCCTTATTCCTAATCTATGGCAGATTATATTGCTTCCCAGTTCTTACAAAATGCTTAATTAACTATCTTTTCAAGAACTCTCTAAAGTATATCTTTCTCTACACCCCATTTTAATACCACCTAGGTATGCAAAAATAATCCTCAATCACAATGGTCAGTAACAACAAATGGGAATGGATTCGACAATTCAATTATGATTACAAAAATATTCATATTTTTTTTTAAAGTTTACGGGATTCTAATTCTCTACCCAGTAACTGCTTCATTTCACAAATTATAGCAATCATTAAACAATATACTTAAGTTTACCATAAGAATAATTAATTACAAGACAGTCACTTAAAACACAGTCAATTAAAGCTTTACCATCATTTCCTAAATAGGAAAGGGTCTGCTTATATCTGCTATGAATGAATGAATGAATGAATGAATGAATTCTTATTCTTTTTTTATTTTATTAGCAAAACATGGTAACGACCAGGGTAGAGCAAATTGTGGTTTGACACATCATAGCGGTAGCGTCCTCTAGACAGCCGTTATACGAGTATTATTAATAAGAAACGACATTATTGTATAATTATTAAGGAACTGTCACGATTAGCTGAGTAGTAGGTACGGGTAGAACATCGCATATAATGTTGAAATCAACGACTGTAGAAGGCGGCTCATGCGGCAATATTTTACAAAAACAAGCCTTGCTTTAACGATAAGTAATTTAATTAGGCCTCCTTTTCATATTCTTCAAGAGCAAGACCAAGTTTTACAGGAATAAACAAACTGAATTATTTGAAATTATTTGAACTGAGCTATACCTATGTGTATCGTCGCAATACTTGAGGACCAAATACACTGCAATCTGTGTCCGATTTCTCGAGATTAGACATTAGAAAAAACATAAGTTAGCTGATACTCGTAAGTACTTGGGAAGAATTTGCAAACTGACAATCGCCAAAGTCCGATATCCATTGGATCCAGTCCTTTATCCAACAATGGTGATCGGTCACAACTGTGTCACCAAACTTAATCTTTAAAAAAAATACGACTTTGGATAGTTGTTTCTATAAGGATGCGTTTAAGTTCTTGCGTCATACTTGGAAAGCAAGCTCGCCTTGGGTCAAGCTATAATATAAACACTTGTATGCATCGGATCAGAGTGTCGCGAAATAATGTGGAAATGCCAACGCTTGTTGTCGCCGGCCAAACATCGGGAACGCAAGCCGGTTTGCCTGATAAATGTTATCCTAGATAGCTGCTAGGATATATTTTATCGAAAATGTAAAGCAACTTTCTATTTAGTCGAAAGATTAAAAAAATCTCTTACTCAAGTTGCCACGGAAATATGGAGTTCCATGTTCAACAAAACAAAAATAATCTATTCCATAGGCCATGAGAGCAGTGCATGCAGTGGTAGCTCAGTGCAAACGGCCGCGACTTACGAGTTACATAGGTCGTAGATCCGAACCTAGACAGGCACATCACTTTGTGTAATTATTTCATCAGCACTGCTCTCAACGTGGTGAAGGAAACCGACTTAACCTAGAACCGAAAATTCGAAGACGTGTGACATCCACCAACCCGCACTGGGCCTGCGTGGCGGATTACGACCCACCCCCCATTCCCTCTCACGGAGAAAAGGCCTGTGTCCCGAAATGGGCACATTAGCTGATTATGCTAAACTTTTAGTGCAGTTTAAAAAGTACCGTAGGTACTTATTTTACACTGCCACAAAAGCACTTAAAGTCCTAATCGTATTTAAGGCTATTGGTAACTAAGCAGTTCGTGTTAAAAATAATTAAATATATACGATGTGAGTCCCACACAGCGGCATCGTTTCAAAACAAAGGAGTTGATCGAACCGTCCACGTCCACCACAGTACAAGGAATTCATTGTTCATTTCAGTTAGTCATTTATCATCATCTCAGTACCTTGTACCTACTGTTCTGTGTCTGAGGGAAGGAACCTAGAGCTATCGATTGCGTGACTTAAACTACTTATTTCAGTAGTATCATGTTTTACAGGTTTGTAGGTTTTATGCCTTCGCTTACGCACGCAAATATTGTATTTGTTATACATATTCAAGTACGTCCGCAATTCCGCATGTACGTGTATTTTATTGTGAAAGATATATTAAGTTATCAACTGATGATACCCTTTTTGCCGAAAATTTGGCAAAATGGAATCCGCCCCTGCTTCGCACAGTTTTTACGACTTGACAAAACATCGAGATTTGTTTATCCTATACTATTAAACGAGCAATATTTGTATATATATATATATATATATTTGTAATCACGTTCTCGAAAACGGCTCTAAAGATTTCGATGAAAGTTGCAATATAGGGGTTTACGGGGGCGAAAAATCGATCTAGCTAGGTTTGATATCTAGGAAAAATCATCTTCTCCGTATTTTCACTCGAGCAGAGCTCGGTCGCCCAAGTTTAGAACAAGATGGCTACCTTAGAATAATGACATGGCAGCATGGAATTAGTAAGTACCTACTATCTTGGTAGCATGGAATTAGTATGAACTTTCCTATAGGTTAGGTACTATTAATATTAAATGAGCATTCTCTATGTTCACCAGATCAGAGCTCGGTCGCCCTGGTACTTATATGACTCGTATAATAGAGAAATCTCGAGTTTTCTTTTATTGTATTATACATATAAACCTTCCGGAATAAATTCTCTAAATGATGATGAAAACCACATCTAATTCCTTGGCGTAGTGTAGAAGAACAACGTGCAACGCGGTCACGCAAACAGATACGAATAGCGACCTAATTTATAATTATGTTTATAATAAGTATATACTCGAAGATTATAGATTAAGGTCGTTAGAATTACATCAAGTTACTAATATAGGTACATACTATCCACGATCATTACTTATGTAGGTTGGTACCTATCTACCGACTAATTATTTAATTAAATTGCCAGAATCACCACGCTTGGCATTTGGAGATCGTTATACAGAATGTTGGTTTTCACTTGTTATTGGCCTTGACCTACGTACCTTACCTGGATTTACGAAAACCCTAAGTCGCCTTTACACAAAATTCGCAGAAAAGAACGGCTTATGACTAAAAGTAATTGTATTTCTTTAATATGATTAATGATTTGTCAGTCTTGTACCGCAAATAATCTGCAATCTAACAGTTAAAACTGGAATGTCGCGGCCGCTGTCATTGTTACAATTTGTGATTTCTATTATTACATACATTATTATAATAGGTACCTAGTGCATATTTGTCATAAAGGAAAACAACATAATATTTATAAAATTACACTTTTTATTACGCGGCCAATTTTTCCTCATGACACTAACTGTAACTGGTAACAAATACATGGGTTGGGATACTATTAGGTATTATAATTTAAACACGACTACTCAATACGTCTTTGTAAAACTATATTTATAAAGACGTTATGCAATTCGTTCACCTACTGAACTAGAACTACTCTGTTATATTAATATACTTACATATAATATTTTTTCTTATAAACTAACATAATCTTCGCAGTCTTATTTCGAAACCCAGGTCGAGCTATAAATGACCGATAGGTATGATTTTGAAACAGTCTCGTAAGATAAGTTGGGTACTTGACAATCTATTAATAAAGCCTCGTGCAGATTGGCGCGACGCGACTCTAACAAAACAATTTCTAGGAAAACTTCACGGTAGAACAATTACCGGTGTCGCGTCACGCCTTTCGCATCGCGCCAGGCTGCACGACCCTTATCGGTGAATTAAACCTTGACATTGGAAGACATATACGTATATACACCTACTGTATAAACTCACGCCATTTTCCCATGGCATAGGCAGAAACTACAGAACTACAGACCTACTACGATTCTTACATAGCCTCGCTTAGCCTAGCAGCCTTATTGTCATTGGTAGAGTCATCTATAAAAAGAAGATACGAGCCACAAAAATATTAAAAAAATCGTTTGCGACTATAGGCGTCTAGCAATTAATCTGCAGAAATCTGAATAGAAAATAATTGTACGCGACTACGCGTTAAAGTTTATTGTTGTAACTTTCATTCAACTTTGTTTACATAAGATTCACGTCTCTATCTCTATTGATTTACTCTTAAGTAAGTACCTACTTACCTATGCATCGAGTCTTCAGCATATGACTCGAGTGCATTGGCACAACTTGTGACCCTGAGTATTGAGTCATGGTCACAAGTTCACGACTCTTATGACATGCTATACTGTGTTATTTTATATAAAATTAGAAATCGTTTAGTTGCGGTCGAGTATTTTTTCTTCAACTGTTTGCGTGTATATTTTAGTCCAGGGATCACACATTAGTTTCATTGGGGGTTCATTATAAAACATTATAATTATTATCGCGGTTCGTTTGGTAGACGATTACCTACCACTAGCAACCAAATTAAAAATATCAATCAAAACGAAGAGAAACCTGAATATTTTTTTATTACGTAATTAGAAGTATTATGTAATGAACAAAAATAACAAAGTAAGAAATTAATGATAATCATCATCATGTCTTGCTTGCGAAAAAGATAAAAATCAAAAAAATCATTGTTGTTTTAGATTTAGTTTTACTTTATAAATTTAACCGTTTACTCTGACACCAGGTTAGTCACTAACCACAAAAAAGAAGAAGAACCGTTTACTAAAGGTCCGCACAAAATAATCCGGCGGTCCGGATCCGGACCGGAGTCCGCCATTTGGTGACGATATTTTTTTACAAAAATGTCAATGTTTACAAAGATTTTACCTATGCTTATCTCTGAACGGACAGCGAACTGAAATTATCCCCCATAACAACTATTGTTCTACATAATTAGACCTTTAAAACTGTATACATATACATTATTTTTATTGGTTGTTATTAGTTTTTGGGTACCAAAACGCCCATCACAACGCACAAAAGATGTGAATCCTCCTTTCATCTTAGGTGCAGTTTTTTAACGGGACGCACGGCGCGGCGTCTTAACACTATCTAGGATATTCATTACCTAACATTGATTTAATTTTCGCAATTTTAAATATTTACGCAGCTGGCCATAACACTTTGCCCACTGTTTTTATATATTTTGAATAACGTAAATGTAACAATTTTTTTATTTTTTATTTATCTACCTACATATCATGGTTAGATAGATACATTACTTATTTGTACAATGCAGTGTTGATGAACAAATCTATCCTTGATAACATTTGTAGATTTGTACCTACAGGCCTACGTATTGTGTTTCCGGAATGAAGATTCTAGATTAACTTTTGTTTTTATAATCAATCACTACAAACAAAACTGTATTTTAATTAAAACTGTGCAGTAAACTGTTTAGGTGTCTAATCCTTCGGGGGTTAAAGGCCTGATGTTTTGTTTCGTTACGATATTATCATGGACGTCTACGGCATCGGCATCGGAATAACACATGGAAGTACAATTAATGGAAATATATAAAGCCGCTTTGCATCGGTTATTTCATAAAGGGTGGCAGGGACAACGACTTGAAAACTGATACCATGGATTCAGTACATGATTCTGAAACACCCTGCGACGAAAATGTTCGTCGATTTTTTTTTTAAATCTGCTGTTTCATAGAAAAGTGCAATACCTACGCGGTCAAAATGTATAGAACAGCAGATAAAAAAAAAAGGAAAAAGCGACTATAAATGTATGTGGTAACAGTTTTCGCATCGATGCCCAGGCCACCCCGTATAAGACGCTTTTAAATTTCCGCCCAAGATAACATTAAAACACACGCGTATTTCCATAAATGTTATGGACATGGACGTCCGAGATAATATCATCACGTTAGAAATTATAAAAGCGCACAATGGATGGAACGTATGGTAATTTATAACGTAGGTATGTCGTACGCAAGACACGTGAGCCTCTTGCGACTGGCGTCGTATCAAGACACGTGAGCCTCTTGCGACTGGCGTCGTATCAAGACACGTGAGCCTCTTGCGACTGGCGTCGTATCAAGACACGTGAGCCTCTTGCGACTGGCGTCGTATCAAGACACGTGAGCCTCTTGCGACTGGCGTCGTATCAAGACACGTGAGCCTCTTGCGACTGGCGTCGTATCAAGACACGTGAGCCTCTTGCGACTGGCGTCGTATCAAGACACGTGAGCCTCTTGCGACTGGCGTCGTATCAAGACACGTGAGCCTCTTGCGACTGGCGTCGTATCAAGACACGTGAGCCTCTTGCGACTGGCGTCGTATCAAGACACGTGAGCCTCTTGCGACTGGCGTCGTATCAAGACACGTGAGCCTCTTGCGACTGGCGTCGTATCAAGACACGTGAGCCTCTTGCGACTGGCGTCGTATCAAGACACGTGAGCCTCTTGCGACTGGCGTCGTATCAAGACACGTGAGCCTCTTGCGACTGGCGTCGTATCAAGACACGTGAGCCTCTTGCGACTGGCGTCGTATCAAGACACGTGAGCCTCTTGCGACTGGCGTCGTATCAAGACACGTGAGCCTCTTGCGACTGGCGTCGTATCAAGACACGTGAGCCTCTTGCGACTGGCGTCGTATCAAGACACGTGAGCCTCTTGCGACTGGCGTCGTATCAAGACACGTGAGCCTCTTGCGACTGGCGTCGTATCAAGACACGTGAGCCTCTTGCGACTGGCGTCGTATCAAGACACGTGAGCCTCTTGCGACTGGCGTCGTATCAAGACACGTGAGCCTCTTGCGACTGGCGTCGTATCAAGACACGTGAGCCTCTTGCGACTGGCGTCGTATCAAGACACGTGAGCCTCTTGCGACTGGCGTCGTATCAAGACACGTGAGCCTCTTGCGACTGGCGTCGTATCAAGACACGTGAGCCTCTTGCGACTGGCGTCGTATCAAGACACGTGAGCCTCTTGCGACTGGCGTCGTATCAAGACACGTGAGCCTCTTGCGACTGGCGTCGTATCAAGACACGTGAGCCTCTTGCGACTGGCGTCGTATCAAGACACGTGAGCCTCTTGCGACTGGCGTCGTATCAAGACACGTGAGCCTCTTGCGACTGGCGTCGTATCAAGACACGTGAGCCTCTTGCGACTGGCGTCGTATCAAGACACGTGAGCCTCTTGCGACTGGCGTCGTATCAAGACACGTGAGCCTCTTGCGACTGGCGTCGTATCAAGACACGTGAGCCTCTTGCGACTGGCGTCGTATCAAGACACGTGAGCCTCTTGCGACTGGCGTCGTATCAAGCGACATGTCACACTAGCCTGGTTAGGAGCGCCTACTCAGGTGCTCCAGTCTGCTTAATGTCTGTTGCTCGCCTGGGACACGTCCCACCTTCGTAAGGTTTCCCTCACCTCTGTTCATCAACAATGCAAAAGCAACAAACTTCAAAGATAAACAGCTGTTTGACTTGAACTTTCTCGAAAAAGAACTGGCTGGTTATTAGTCACCCCGATAATTTAAGAAAAAATTGTCTTACGCCATAAAATATTAGATCAAAGAAGTTACGGTATATTATTTGACCTAGATATTATACGAACTACGACCAACTGTACTTCTTTCAGTAGTTAGATTTCTATTTATTTACCTGCAATGCGAATGTAATCAGTTTTTTTTTAAGAAGATTTAAATTACGGTTCATATTTTACGTGCATGCATTTCTCGTTATTAGGGTTCCATTTTTTCCTTTGAAAAAAGAAGAAAAAAAAGTTTATAAAGGAGATCACTTTGTTGTTCGTCTGTCAACCAAGAGTCATGCTTGAAAAAGGGTCTTGCTACAATACACTTTTCTCAGGAACGGGTGGAGTTATCAAATTGAAATTAATATCAAACACTAAGGCCTGCGGTCGCAGGGTGGTAGGAGGTACGAGGTGTAAAAAAATTCAACGTAATCAATAGACATGACCATTTATGTCACAAATTTTACTACTCGCAAAACCTATACGGTAGGTACTTCCCGTTAATCTAGAATTTTGAAATTTGGCAAGAAGCAAGGTTCCACAGCACAAGTAAAGGGAAAAATCCGAAAATCGTCACTTTGTGTTTGTACTTTGCATTGGACTTTGCGTTTTTGGGAGAATATTTTTTTCAACTGCAAAGTTAAGTTTGTTTTTCAATTCGACTTACCTTTTTGAAAGTAGAGCCATGTTCGGTGCTTAGGTACCTTAACCATAATACCTAATATGAGTTTCAGTAGATACTTTGGTTCAGCTTGTTATAGTTTGGTACGTAAAGTCGGAAACGGAACCCTGAAGCTCTTCGTCCACGACGCGTCTTACTAACGCGTTATTAAAACGATTACTAATTTGCGATTGGTTGCATCGTGTACGTATCGCCATTGAAAACCTAGTGCTGTGCTGTGACATTCTGGCTATTCAATGGTGATTTGAGTTTGTAACACGTTACTTTTGAGTAGCGTTGTCGTGGACGATGTGCCTTGTGCGAGCCCGACTCACTCTTGGCAGTTTCTTTTTTAATGTATAAATATACTCGTTTACCATTCAAATATTCATAATACTATATTTAAGAGGAATTACATAGGTACTTACACATACAATTGTAGGTATAAATAAAATCAAATAAGTAGGAACGTACTATTTAGGTATGTCAATGAACTGTTGATAAGTGATCGTAAAAATAGAATAAGTTGCTTACCTACTAACAAACACATTTTCGCTTGCGGAATGACTCATAAATAATCATAAAAAGCGATATTTATGCCACTGTAAGTTATTTTTATTAAGTTAATGAAACTCGTGAGGGTTTGAGGAATGGTTTTCTCTGATATATTTGCTTGTTTTTCGTATAGCTACCAAAATTGAAATTATTATCTAGGTATTTATAATGATTAAATAGGTACTGGGTTTTCCATCCGGTATTTCTCACTCAGTAGCACCCCGGAGTCTGAATTTGTCCCCGGTTGATAGCAATAAGCTCGCAAGGAGCTCGTAGCTAAGTAATAACAGCCGCACGGGTCAATCCATCAGGTTAAGCTTTGCTTTGGTCCGTGGATGGGTGATCTTTATATACCAATACTTCTCCGTGCCTCGGAAAGCACGTTAAGCCGTTGGTCCCGGCTCTCATTCGTGGATCTTTGACAGTCGTTACGGGTCGTCAGAAGCCCGAAACTCTAACAACCAGTCTTACCAAGGGGCGTATTACCCAGTTACTGGGTTGTGGAGGTCAGATAGGCAGTCACTCCATGTAAAATACTGGTCGGCTTCCAGTCTCTCTGAGACTCTGAGACTGGAAGCCGACCCCAACATAGTTGGGAAAAAGGCTAGGCAGATTGATTTGATAGCGACAGGCTCGCTCGCCCCCTTACATGGGTCTTCAAACATAAATGCGACGAAATGAGGGTGTGCCTACTATAGGTACACTTCTGCCCAAACCCTGGGATTACAGGCGTGATGTTATGTTATAACCACCCCTAATTTACCAGGTCTCTACAGTGACTACTAACATTGCAATTAGTGGGATCCCGTACGTATCTGTCTATGCAAACGGCAGGTTGGTAGTGTTTCTTTGGGCTCAAGTTGGAGATGCTAGAATAAGTGCGTTAGGGGGGGGGCAACTCGTCCCACTTCGAAACTGGGACCAATTCCACCTTTTCTAATTCGATAATAGGCAACTAAGCCAACGTTAGTTTGATTTGTAATTTATTTAGGTCGTTCGCCAAGAATGCCTCCTTATCATGAAAATGTTGTCCCATTTATGAAGGTTAGTTGTTCGAAAACAATAAATGTTTGTTTTGGAACGGGCATATCATTATCTGTATTAGCTAGCGTAAGGCATTCAGCGTCTGCGTAATCGCACGGGTCGAAGCGACACAAGAGGTCAGTCCATTTATCGGAATCGTCATACAGCTCTCGTAGTGGGGTCAATTGCTGTCTGATTTTCATAAGTGCTTTATTAACGTAATCGTCTAATAACTGTAGATTCAATTTTTTCATCATCATATTAAAGTGATGTGCGTGCATGTTCGTGATAATGAAATATTTACCTCTTGCGTAAAACTAAAACAAGATAACAGTTTCAGGGATACAACTCAGTGTTATTTGATTCAACAGCGGAAGCGTTTTTCCAGCAAACAAACTAACAACTACTATTTGATAAAGAATAACTTTAAAAAGATACGTAATTTTCCAAGCATTTTCCATGGTTTTGGTGGACATAATCTTTTGAGCGATATACCTACCGTGAGTTTTCATTCATCTGTTTTCCACACTGTCATAGAAACTATGAAAACTTCAAGTTTTCATAGGTTAGGTAGCACTTTGTTTTGTGTTCATGTTTTTGGCTGTCATTAACGTTTCGCCGGTTTAAATAAGACACTTTTATGAGCGTATAGTACAGAGAAAAATTACACTAATTACTCACCCCAAAAAAATTATTTGACACAAGACAGTAAATAGTTTTTTGGTAAAACACACCAAGTCGTTAATATTAATCTAGTTGTTTAGATATGCGTACACGTTTTCCGGCGTCCAGGCAGCTACTCATACTATTTATACTTCACTATAGTCACTATAGATAGCTTGGGCAGCGCGACACGGACACTGAATAGCAAATGAGAAAAATCTGAGCGATGACCACGTCGCGACCTCAACCTCGACCAGCAGACGCTCAACTCTACTTAATTTACATTAAATATGCTCTACGTTATACCTTACCTATTGTCTCACTTTCATGAATTTAAGAATGAAAGTATAATAACATCACCTCATTCAATCGCGAGAGTCGCGTGCCAAGAATTAAAAGAATTTTGCCAATGAAAGCAGTTTCGGCCATTTGTTGTGTCTCGGGGTGTCCCGCTATTTACATTAATTCTGAATAAATTCCAAGATACACACGTCAGGCATCGTAGAATTTTATAGATGTGTCAGATCTTTATGAAATGAAAGCTAATTTCCATTTCTAGCGAGAAGCACTAGTATCGAATACATAACATACAATAGGTATTATATCTAATACGTGGGACGTGCTAACAAATATAATTGAAGTGCATTCCGATGAGAGCATGTGCTTACAATAGGTGAAAGTAAGTTCAATGAACCAAACGAAAGTTTTTACAAAGGGATTCTGGATGCCAGCCGGGACGTGCGTGTGAACGCACTCTCCAGAAAGTAAAATGTGCAATTGTTCATACGACAACAATGTTACATAGTTGGTATTTTTTATAATCGATAGAGGTAATATTCTACAATCTCAATTCAGCATAATATCTAAGGTTAACTTGGTACGTGGTAGGTATTATATTATCTGTGACTTGGTTAAGAAAATCTGTATAAATAAAACTGAAGATAAAATCGTATCGCTATATTTGATCGACGATACCGATATATTGAATCGACCAAAATCTCTTTACTTGGCAAAAAACATTAAGATAGGTGCTTATTGTATTGTAAGCTCGATAGCCCAGGGAGGCTCTTTGGTCGATTCGCACGAATTTACTCGCCGAAACGGGTGGTCCGTCAGTTTTAAATAATATTATTTTTTAATTATATAAAGTTAGTGTACTATAAAGTACACTGCATAAAATTGAAAATGTACCGATAATACGTATTTCTGAAGATGTAAATTCGCCCACAAATAAATTGTTTCGTGCGAATCGTCTATAAAAAAATTAAAAAAAGTGACGATTCGCCCCTTTCGGGCGAAGGAAAATGTTTCTTCGCTGGGAAAGCCATTTATGATAACGTACTCTAACCACGAAATCAGACCATAAAATCGAATAACAAACTTATAGTGTGAACTGATTAAGAATCCACCGAAACTAAATCCAAAATGAAAATATGGAGAATAGTATGTGAAACATATTTTCAGTTTACGCATGAAAACATTGGAATAAAAACACAAGTAAAAATAATGGCCTATGCACATGACTGACATTTGAAGCGATAAAAGTCTGTATTCAAATAACGCACGTGCTTCGACATTTTTGACGATTCATAATAGCTGGGGCTGATGCATCGATGTTACCGGTGACAGTCTCGCGACACTGCCGGCGTCGTGCGTTTGCATCATTTATGATGCATCGTGATCGCGACCGTGTGTTGGGGGAAAGCGAAGCATTGACGAATGTTCTATTTGACGGCTATCGTAAGTGTACGGTGTCTACATAGCTAAACTAATTTTCTGTGTTGCGCTTGTGATCAAATCGCTGCAAACCCCCGTTTCTTGAGTCTTGACTTGTTATGAAACTTTTTGACGCAACGATAAAAACGGTGTTGTAGGTATATTGTAATGTAGACAATAAGTTACAAGTCAAGACAATAAGTATAAATAAATATCATTAAAGTGCACGTAAACCACAAGATGTGAAGGAGCAATTTAGAGAAAGCTTATCGAGAAAGCTTGGCACTAGTCCAGAACACGTAAACCGAGCTATACAAGAAAAAGAAGTCGTTGTGTTGAAGTACCTAATATCATAAAGCCTACCTACATTGTGTTTAATGGAATTTTATTTTATGATGCGGGATAGAATGCAGTTGCATAATAATAAACCCGCATGTTATTATCGTAACGGATAACCATTTTATTCGGTATTTGGTCTATTAACCTGGAATTGTTTTTTTTTATCGACAATGTGTACTAGAAAAGATAGATTTTATAGGTAAATCAGATGATCAGAACAACACATGATCTTAAATCTTGCTAATGTCGTCGATTACCTATTTACCTAATACATAGTTAGTTCAGTAACGCATCAATGCAGCAAGCATATTGACCGAGTCTGTTTGCGCCCTCAATCGCATGGCCTTCTTGATTAGGCAAAGATTGGTAACGCAGCATGCCCTCCAAAAACTAACACTTAAATACTTAGTTGAAATATGATAATGCATTCAGTAACTTAAACAGGTAGGTACCCAAAAGAATAATCCATCGGTACTTTTCAGGTAGGTACACTCTGCTCTTATTTTTCAATTGGGTTTGTTACGAACTAAATTAAATTATTTATTTATATATACTTTATTGTACACCAGATTATACATTACATAAAGAAAAAATAATACACTACAAAATATACAATGGGCGGCCTTATCGCTTACTGCGATCTATTCCAGGCAACCTTGGAATGGACAGTGATTTTCTGGACATAAAATGGGGTTGTCTTAGGTGCAAATAAATGGTATATAAGTACAATATACTATAATAGATACACAGATAAATGCTATATAATAGATACATGGATACATACATACTAACTATCTAAGCAACGAAAATAAATGACGAATATTATTACAGCTAACGATAAAAACAGAATCATAACGACAAGTAATGTTCTTTCACGAGTCTTTTAAACACTGGCAACGATTGCGCGCGCTTTATTGGAACTGGTAATGCATTCCACAAACGAGCTGCCTGGACAGTAAAGGATTTGTCAAGGAAAGTTGTGGAATGCATTGGCATTTTAAGCTTCAAGTTATCTGATGACCTTAATAATTTCGTGTGAGAGTCACAAAGAAACTGGAAACGTTTCTTGAGATAAAGAGGGGTGGAAGGGGAAAAGAGCACATTATACAAAAGGGAAAGAATATGAGCATTCCGGCGAAGGCAAATTGGTAACCACTTGAGCTTCACGCGAAATTCGGAAACATGGTCATATTTGCGTAAACCGTATATAAACCTTATACAAAAATTTTGAAGCCGCTCAAGTTTATCGAGTTGGTCTTGAGTAAGTCAAGATAGCTGGCATCAGCATAATCAAGGATGGGTAGAAGAAGAGATTGTGCAAGCGCAATCTTGGTGGCAGTCGGTAGAAAATTACGTATTCTTTTCAAAGATGCAGCGGAAGCAAACAGCTTGCGGCTAACTTGCTGTAGCTGGGCAGTCCAAGAGAAGTTCTTATCAATGAAAATCCCCAAGTTTTTAACTTTCTCGCTGAACATAACTGATTTGTCAAAAGAAACTTGGGGAAGAGTCGTCAAGTCAATCCTTGAGACCATCCTAATACTGCCCACCACAACAACCTGCGTCTTTACGGGGTTGACCATAAGTCCATAGGTACCGATATCCGTCCATAAATTACTGATTGCTTCAAATGAATGAGACCATAGCAAATATACAACAAAAAAAATATATACTCAGGCATGCGACGATATAAACTTCTTCTTTAAATGCAGTGACCTATACCCTAATTGCATAATACACGATCAATCAGAATCTGAATCGTTTTGAAACAGATTACTAATCCATTGCTTCATAAGTTCGAAAAAAAAACTGTTCAACAACGTAAATAACGCAATGAATGTTGTTGAACTGTCAAAATGAAATAGATTAGTCGTAATCGTTTACGAAAATGTGTTACGTAATTAGATAGCTGCTCAAAAGGTCGCAGCAGAAAACGGCCCTTTTTCTGCCATAAGCTATAAGTTAACGCCTTTAACTTTGTTAACTGCTACTCGAAACAGGTTCATAAGCAAATACATGTTTATTACGTTCTGCGGCCTTGGATCATTACATAATAGGTGCAGGTTTTTGTATTCTTGATTGGGCATACTATGAGCTTAGTTAGTAACGCAAATGGGGCCCTTTTATGTTAATTACGAGTATTTCTTCAAACTTTACGTGTATTCCATTCGAAACTTTTCCTGCTCAATCCATCATGCCTAGTTACCGTTCCTAGGTACACTACTAACATGCTGCGTTAATCGATATCTGTCTCTATCTACTTACTTATTCAAGGAATCGTCTTCTCAAAACATATAGTACGTACACATCCGAGGGGTTTATCTGATCCTCCCGTTTGCAAATCAAAGCTGGATTCAAACAAACGCTACACAGTGCACAGCTGTTATACAATTAATCCACCTACTTAACAAACGAGGAAAGACGACAATCGTAATAGATGGTCTACGGTATGCATATGACATGAGATTGTAATACATCCGTGGAGGGCTAATGAATGAGTGTTTCGTAACCAATAGGTATTAGGTATCATTAAAACCCTACGGAAGGCAATCATTATGCAAGTGCAATGTTCCGGTCGCGACAGTAGAGTGAGACGGTGACTGTCTGTGTCTCTACTCCCTACCACCACCCATACCATCAGTAGAAAGATTACTGGTTCCACTACCATGCCTAAACAAGATATCTAGACCCGTTTAAGAATCTAGAATAAAATAGAAAATTACAGCACATTGCTAAACGTTCATAGAAATAGCATTATCAACAATTCTACTTATTGTATGTTTTATAATCATGGTAGAAATATACTTTACCGATACAAGTTAAATAATAATTTAACTATAACTTTCTCAGCGCTATGAACGTTTTATGAATAAAATCTAACTCAGTCAGTCAGAGAACCTATTCAGGTTCTCCGACTCAAATACATTCACATGTGAATGTTATGATTATCTATTCCTACCTCAATATTTTCTCTGTACTCTTATGATATAATTTACGCATTGTAATATTTTTAATTGGTTTGATAGTACTTATTACCGTTCAAGTTACATTCGGTGTCGGAAACTGAACAAGTCATTCGAAATACCGAACAAAAAATGACAAAGGCTCGATGCTGTTGATTAGGTAATCTCACGAATATCCAAATTACAGCCGTAAAGGGAGATCACGCAGTGAAAGTGGACGCATATTTGTATCAAGCTGCTGGCAGTCGAAAGAAAGCGGCCTGGATAAATAATCCTTGAACATTAACTGCCATCCGCGGAGAGAAAACTTACGCAACAATTTTGTGAAATGCAGTTACGATTCAACCAACCAATTCTTTTATTAACAACAACGTTCATATTATTGTAGAGATTTGTGTTGATATAAATATAGGTAGGCATTAATGGGTATTAGTGTTAATTTATACATCAGTTGTCGCGATTAGGGGCGATACGTCTTAATGTACTTAGGTACCCACTCTACCTCTGGCATACCGTGGAGTTAGTGGGCATATCCAAGCTGCTATCGCCTTGCTGACTGATTAATAATTTTCTTCGGCACGACGAACAATTCTCATTATTATTGTTTGTGCCAATACGAGACAAATCAGACGAATCCTTAATCCTTTTAAGGCTAACCTTGCTATTACGCTAACGTTCCCTGTTCTGTGAAACTTTTCTGTACTTATAACCTGCAAAGGAAGGTCACGTTTATCAAAATGTACCTCTACTTTAACGAGCCAAATACACGTTTAGCTTTAGCATGAATGCAGGAAATGATAGGTACTTTTTTGTATCTAACTATCTACGTTCAAGTCAACCTCATTTCTAAACTAGGCGGATGAACTGCAAAACAATCTGAATCATTTTGAAGGCTATTGCTAATCCATTGCTTCTTATGTCCGACAAAATTTGTCTGTTCAACAACGTAAATAACGCAATGAATGTTGTTGAACTGTCAAAATGAAACTCATTGCTACTGATAGTGTGTTACGCAATGACCCGGCTTATTGGAAGGAAGTTCAATAGGTATTATTGATAATTAAGTTCTAGGTAGATTATTTGTTTGTAAATGATTTTTTTTGATGATTTTTGTAAGGTCAATCACTACCTAGCGACAATATCTATTATTGTAGCGCCCTGCCATGGGCGTGACCTTACATTATTATTAACATCTTTCTGACTATTGACATTTACCGAAATAATCTAAAAATGTCTTTCAATTCACCTCGATACTCGCCAGCAATCAGCAATGCATTATACGAGTATTTGACAAAAAAAAACCAGTATTTCATTAATTTAATCGCTTCGTTTCAATTTTCTTTTATTTTATAAATAGGTGTTATTTATTTTAAATTACGTTCATTATTTATCAACAAATTGGACAAGTGTGTACCTACCTAAGTATTTTATAAGCTGTTTGTATTCCGATTTTTTATGTAGTTATTTATTTTATGTTGCGGTACACGATACCTACTATACAGTATACAGTGATCAGTCGAGTCAAGTCGAGTGTCGACAGCCATAATACCATTTTATTTTTATTAGGTAAGTAATTCATCAAACTAGCACCTTAATATCACTAATTAGTATTTTAAATTAGTCAGATTTTGTTAAAAAAAATAAGATTTCCGGCCAATAGGGTAAGCTTAGATACGGGTAAGGGTACCTACATACGCTTAGGATAGGCTCAAAACATATCTCAAAACTAAGAAAATAATGAAAAGCAATATACTCGTTTATATAAATAGAGTGAATTTTTTGAGTTTGTGTATATGTGGGGAGTTAACTATTTGATAAGTTCTTTCACCATTTGAAAAGTACATTATCTCAGATGGACATAGGCCTTAGAGTATACATAGGCAGATGGATATATATCGTGTAAATATATACAAAGAAAGTAAGTACTTAATGACAGATGACAGACTATCTTGAATTCATGCAAGCCTAGTTCATTCGGTTACTGCTCAGAACTTGTGCACAACGTATCGTGAACAGAATGCCATCTTCACATGTTAATTGCACCCGTGCGAAGCCGGGGCAGGTCGCTAATTTAATTAATAAACAACATTCTGCAGTATTACATTGCATGTCAACAACTGCTATTATACAAGTAGTTCGCATAGCGTGTGCAAACATGATAGTGATCATCATGATATCCTCCGGCTCACACAAATGACTGTTCCTATGTGAAATGCATTTCTTTGTTACAACTGCATTGCAAACCGAATTAAAAGATAACCAGAATAGGAATTTGGAGAAAGGTGTCAGTCCTTGCAAGGCTTCCAAAAAAAACCCAACTTATCCTTACTCAACTTAGTTCCTTAGGTACACTACAACCGCGGTGCATCCTACGTTAAACTAAATAGAATTTTGGCTTGCATAATATCATTACCAAATACCTACATAGCTTGCTTTGCTTATGACAAATATTCTCTACCTTCTATTTCAAGATACAGTGGCCCACCATTTAACATAAACTAGGATAGATTTCATAGAATCTAACAATAATTAAGTACCACCTACATACTAAGAAATTGTGTAGGATTATAGAACACATAAATTCTTAGACTGTTTACAAAGCTCGGTCGTCTTGCGATCATAATACGTAACACTGTGTTAAGATGTATGAAGCTGATTACTATAACAATATATTGAGCAATTGCATTGTTGTCGAAGAGTTATGATAGGTGAGCAAACGCATCGTGCGATACGACCGTCACTTTCCAACAAAGTCAATGAAGCGCGGAGAAAGTGGCGACCTCCACGTCCGTATACAACCGCCGACTGCCGACTGTAAAATCCGCTGACTCATAATACATTCACATTTCACGCGTGAATACGACAGGATTAGCAGAAGTAGTATGTAGGTACCTATTCGATAATAAAATTACGATCATATGATCGTAATTTGAGACAAAGGTGCTAGTCACTCTATGAATAGAAACAAATCTGTAATGTTTTACAGATTTTTTTTCTATTCATAGAGTGATTCTACAGCATCTTTGTAATAAATATCATTGTCCCACTATAAATTAATAATCATAACATTTACACGGATTTATGTAAATTAAATACCATAATATTATGTTAAGTAATAATAAAGCTTAAATAGAAGTTAGTGCTAGTGACCTACTAAAACAAAATATACATATATTTACGTATATGCAAGACGAGTACGAATTAATTTAATGGTATACAAACCGCCTTTAGTTAGTCTTTATATACGTAGGAGAAATGTAAAAGTTTGCGACAGTTTTTGTGAAATCTTTAAAAAGTGAAACTTTTGTTTAAACTTGAAATGACGCAAACAAAGTTACTGCATTATGTAAAGTATGATTCGTTCTACAGCTTCACTTAGCTGTCAGCTGTGATTCTTAATTAGTTTGTGACAACAAGAAATTAATAGATAGGTAGGAAGACTCACGGTTTCAGACGACGTTTGAGAAATAGAACCCAATAGAAGTCACTTAGTCGCCCAAGCTACTATTTATACGAATGTTCCTATAAATTGTAGCTTGGGCGACAGTAATTGTCCACCTTTCCTTATGATTTTTTCATATATTTTATGGCTAAGGTGTTGGTATTTTGATTCGAAAGTTTCGTAAAAGAATTTTAATTTGTTTACAAGTTATATACTACATAATGGCTAGAATAACGGTCCTTTATGAACAAGTATACAGAGGATATCGTATACTAAGAAAGAGAGAGCGCTTTTATGACTTTCACGATTTAAGCGAGGAACGCTTTGTCATAATAATCTACGCCTAGCTTAGCTACGAGTACCTATTTACGTAGATATCGTTGAACCTATGAGTTTGTTGTAGTTATTTTTTAAAGGTACCAATAGATTTTCTCGAATTTTGGCGATCAATACTTGATTTCATTAGACCGGTGTCGATCGGCAAAAATCGAGCAAATTTGGAGGTTCCTTTAAAAAATAACAACAAACTCAGAGCTCCAACGATATCTACGTAAATAGGCACTCGTAGCTAAGCTAGACGTAGATTATTATGACAAAGCGTTACTTAGCTGAATTCCAGCTGGTGTACTTAGTAGCACAGAATACATAATTAGTACAAGTGCAGAAGATTCACTTCGCAAAATCATTTAAATAAATAGCGACTCTTACACTACGACACAATAAACTGCATTCTTTTTTTTTTGGGTGGGAAATCATCAAATAGACTTTTACTGACTAAAACCCACCCGTGTTCCTTCCGTTGCCTGTGTGCTGGGGCCGCGATATCCCTTTCAGAAAAACCCGCAACCCCAGCAGGAGCGCTAATTACCTACAGTTATATTCACCTGGAAGTTGCCTCTCTTTCTATCGCGTAACTCTTATATCTTCTGACTACGTTACACCCACTGAATTGGCCCGACAAGTCGAGCCCGCTGCGTACTTTCTTCATACCTATAAAATGCGGAGTGCGCCTAGCCTGGTAGTAATGTATCTTCTTACCCGACTGCCCCAGAAAGAGGGTAATGTTTTTAATCCTTTTTTTTAAATAGTTAAAGTTATCAGCTGCAGGTAGTTAGACTGGATTTCTCGTTAACGAGAGACATGAATGAAGTGTCGTCGTGCCTAAGTCCAATTTATCAATGAAATGGATATTTTTATTAGCTAAGTAATTGGAAAAGGTGATGTTTTATTACAGTAATAAAAGTAAAACAGTATAAAGTAAGATGTTGCAACTCTACCGGTGTGTATTGTTAATTAACTGGCGCCAGAGTATAGTTATACAATGTTTATGTATGTCAGTAAAGGTATCATAATAATACGTGCGAATGTGTATCATGGGGACTTAGTTACATAAATGGTTAACTGCGGCGTGTTTTAGTTCGTTCTCTATTACATCACTGCCATCATACATGATGCAGCAGTCGCAATGACTATTGGGTGATCAAACTAATAACCGTCCTTATGGGGGATGCGAAGGCTAAGGTAGCCCGCGAAATTAAAAATTTCTTTAGTTTTTACGATTTGCAGGTCAGTGTCAGGTTGTATGTTGGTTAAAATATAATGCGCGACCGTAACAAACATGGCTTTTCAGAATTATAATCATTAGAATCAGCCATACAACTCCTTAAGATAGCATAATCCCCAAATGTCATGATTTCATGAAATAGTAATTCAAAAGGATTACATGAACTTATAAGAATTGTATTGATGATTTCTATGATTATAATTCTATAAATAAACATTCGATACGGCTGCGAATCTGACGGGGTCCGCTAGGACCGATGCCTGCCGGGGTCGCGGGATACCGTGGCCCCTGGCAACGTACAGGCAACTGAAGGAACTCGGGTGGGTTTTAGTAAGCAAGAGTCTGACACACCCTCCCGCTACGCCCAGAGCGGGTGTAGTTATTTGATAATTTTCCAACAAAAAAAAGATAAAAAATACGGACGCGAATCATAATTTAGATCAACATACAACCTGATACTGTCCTGCAAATTGCAAAAAACGTAAGATAATTTGAATTTCGCGGGCTACCCTGACGCTTAGCGCAGGTACTAGTACAATATTAATATTGTAATTATAGTACCTACTTCAGCGCTTGAACTTGCTACAGCGCTTTGAGTGCAAAAAGTTAACTAGTAAGGAAGGGGATCAAGTTCTTTTAACAGAAAATATTCCAGAGTGGAACCAAGGCGAAGGGTATTGTCATTAAGTTTGTATCTAGGTACTGTAAGCCAACATTTGAAAACAATATTTTCTGTGCAAAAACATAACTAACATCAACAAAACCACCAAACAAACGTGAAAAAGTGTCAGTAGGTACTTATTTTCAGACAAATGTGTACCCGAATAAAAAACTTGGTTAGATCGATCACCTCGACCTAAACCTTGCCAAGGTCGGCGAGCGAGCCATTTTTGGAGTTCGTAGAAATTTAAGGATAATTCAAAGATGGTTCAAAAAACCGGCCAAGTGCGTGTCGGACCACGCACAATGAAGGGTGCCGTAGTTGGGATGAATTTATCCCAAGAACAAACTTAACATTGTAGTTGAAAAACATGTTCTCCCACGCGAAATGTATGGGAGATCCTGTTTTTCAAACCGCAAATTTAAGTTGGTTGATTATTACTCGTTAACCTGTACAGCCTACTTAGCTCTGATAGTTTTCCTTTTAATTTCGTTATATACGAGTATACTACTGTTGTGAATTTTTTCACAAATCCAAGTACAACCATTTAGCTGGCAGGGGGGGGGGGGAGGACACTTGACTCTAACAAAAAAATTCAGTTAAAAGCTTAATATTTCGCAAACGGAGCCCTGAATCCAAAAATGGGTTTCACAAACTCGCAATATTTTTGAACGACCTTTCTAACAATAGCCCACAACTTGGGGTAGACGAGGAAAAAAAAACATACGTGTAGGGGAGGTACCCTAAAAAAGTATATTTGTCTTGATCTTATTTTACCACTTTGTCGGCATGATTAATATGTATACATATGCCAAATTACAACTTTCTAGTACTAACCGTCTCTGAGCTAAGCCGCGGACAGACAGACAGACAGACAAACAGACGGATCTGGCGAAACTATAAGGGTTCCTTGTTTACTACGGAACCCTAAAAAGGAAGGTACCGCAAGTTTTTGGTAATACAGACCTAAAAGCCTCGGTTAATTTGCTCAACTAAACCTGAACTCTAAACAGCGAGTTTTAACGTCAATCATTATTTTCCTCCATTATAATATTTTTACATTGTTCTGCGCAAGATATGCGATAGCGCAAATTGATAATGAACTCGTGCGTAAATTAGTCCTAACCCATTTGAAACGGTTAATAACTTTTTAACCTCATTTATTTGTTTTGTTTCAGATACTTCCTTCTTCTACAACTCTTAGATATGATTATAAGGATACGATGGCTCGTGCAATGGATCGCCACTCTCTCTCTAAGTGTAATGATGACTTCAGGTAAGAACTTGGGTAACTACCGAATCGTTGTTTAATTCATCACTTTAACAATGCAAGTTCAACCTTAACCAAGCGATTTCTTATCATCGCAGGTAACCCTATATTTCTGCAACAATCAGGAAGGAGTAATCGCCCAGTAATAAAATGGATGCCACCTAACGACGATTGGAATTGGAGACTGACCCCACGCAACGAGGAACCATTCTTCCTTCCTTCTAATTTTAATCATACCCTGCCGCCTTCTGCTAACGAGACTGAACTAATAGCACACATGATAGCTTTAAAACGAAATTACTCTCGTCTCCTGTGGGATAGCGATAAGAGCAGTAACCTTCCAGTATTTGTGGAAAAGGCTCTCAAACTTCTCAATTTGAAACAAGTTTATTACGAAGTAGAGCACTCTGTTATGTCTAAGGTGTCGTGCACAGCCTGCAAAGCTGGCGCCGGGTTACTGCAACATTATATAAGACTGGGCAAAAGCAAAGACGAAATTAATAAGATGATTTATCAATTCTGTGTTTCGTTGAAAATTCAATCAGCTCGCGTTTGTGAGGGCATCACGAGATTGTTCGGGGTAAGAAACCGTGGTCGCATCGACACAAAAATATTATTTGCTTTTCCGCGTTATCGTTATTTACCTTACGTTTTTCAAATTTCAGAGTGAAGTAGTTTACGTATTGAAACGGATTACGATAGGTCCTGATGAGATCTGCAGTTTTGTAATAGGAGACGCGTGTGGCGACGTTTACAACCCTTACCACGAGTGGGAAGTGGCGTTCCCTCCCGTACCTAAGCCGGACCTGCGGGAACTTGACGCTCCGATCGATAAAGCTCCAACGTTTAAAGTTCTGCAGATTTCTGATACACATTTCGATCCCTACTATGCTGAAGGTGAGCATTTCTACATCCTAAGATACAAAACTGATCAATTTGCCGAAAACTTAACATTAACAGAGCACCATATTTTCTTCAGCTGAGTAAAGTATATATTGTTGTGGTGTACTGATATCAGTATTCTCTTCGCCTATAAACCTCTTCATAATTCTCAGAGACAGCTCTTAGCAAGCCGACGGTACACAGTAATGCTTGTTATCAAATTCCAGGTGCTAATGCTGAATGTAACGAGCCTCTTTGCTGTCGAGCGTCTAATGGCCCAGCGCGGACACCTGGCGGAGGTGCCGGCCGCTGGGGAGACTACCGCAAGTGCGACACGCCGAAACGAACCATAGACCACATGTTGAAACACATAGCCGACACTCACACTGTACGTATGACCACGTATGACTTTCGGTTGATAGAGGTGAACACATTTAAAAGCCAGGATAAATAACCGTTCACAATGTGGGACAGAGGGGACGGTATATTCACTGTAAATATCAATTGCTCTACGAGGCAATGCAATTTCCTGATTGGATAACAATTTTTTGATGGTCGAGACCCATCAGCTTCTCAAATTATTTTTAAAGGCAGTCCGAAAGTTAAGAAATATGAGCAATCCAGCATAAGATTCTATCTTTTAAGATCATCCCAATCCCAATCCCATCCAATCCTTCATGACCATTATTAGAACAATCTAAAAATGTACTGTTGTACTGTTCCAGGACATAGACTACATTTTATGGACGGGAGATCTACCACCGCATGATGTATGGAACCAAACCAAAGAGGAGAATTTGAAAGTGCTACAAGAGACGGTAGCTCAGATGTCGGATATGTTCCCCGGTGTGCCGATATTCCCGGCCCTTGGGAACCATGAGTCATCTCCAGTCAATAGGTACGAATGAACCGTGTGTCGTATGTCGCAAATATCAACGTCCGTCGGGGTCATTTTAATTACAGCCACAATCCCTTTCAAGATCGTTTATTCTTGGAATGTAGGTTCCGTGACATTCGATTGAGTAGTGGATGCGGATGTATTACCACAGATTGTATTACTCATGAATTGCTTATTGGACGGAAATACTTGTCGTTGTGCATAAACCGCATTTTTTTTATTTTTTATTCAATTTATTATGCTAATAATCTTTGTATTAGAAGGACATGATGGGGGCCTACTCTCTAAGATCGTCAAAGAAGATAGTGGCCTGGCCGAAAGTACTTCGATACTTCAATGAACCCTACACGCAATTAGTTTACTTTTTCGGACATGCAAAAACACATCGGGAGTAAGGACATCTGTCAAATCATGGTGTCAATCATTCTTAGTTCGGGCCCCAGACTAATCTTATGTCCATAAGCGATACGTAGTAGAAAACGCCCGTAACTTCAGCCGAACTACGCGAAACGGAATTAGCTTGAGGTTTACATTCAATCCTGTAACTATGTACTCATTTACTACTTAATGTAATGGAGTGAGTGATCTCATCCACAGCTGTGCGACGGAATTTTATTGGCTGCATAGTGAAGGTACTCCTACCTACACTGTGTAGACAATTCCGTAAAATATCAGGATAACCAAAACAACTGAGAGCTGGCGAAAATGACCCCCGTTTTCGGATTTTCATCTAGCAAAAACCTTTATAAGATTGATTACTCACTTGTTTCCTTATGGCTTACTTCCAGTTTCCCGCCGCCGTACATAGCGTCCTCGGAGCTCAACATCGCTTGGCTGTATGACGAGCTGGATGCACAATGGCGTCGCTGGCTGCCGGCCGGCGTGTCGCACACGGTGCGTCGCGGCGCCTTCTACTCCGTGCTCGTGAGGCCGGGCTTCCGAATCATATCGCTTAATATGAACTACTGTAATAATAAGAACTGGTGAGAAATATTATTTTAGTTCCATGTTTTGAAGAGGTAGAACATTTTCCGACTAAGTAGTTAAGTTTTCCGCTCTAGGGTCCAGTTTGAACCACCCTCATTTATGTCACACATGTGCATTCTACATATTATATCTATAATTATTTATTCTCCTAACTTTTCAGGTGGCTGTTAATGAACAGCACAGATCCAGCAACGGAACTTCAGTGGTTGATTTATGAACTGCAATCCGCGGAGTTCAGTGGCGAAAAGGTCCACGTCATTGGCCACATTCCGCCGGGCCATTCCGACTGTTTGAAAGTATGGAGCCGAAATTACTACGCCATAGTTAACCGATATGAATCAACGATAACGGCACAATTTTTCGGACATACTCATTTCGATGAATTTGAAGTTTTTTATGATCCGAACGACCTTGGTAGGTGAACCTTGTCAACTTGATTGAGCTACATAAAGCCGAATTAAAATTTCAGGCATGTTGGGTTTAATAAGTTACCGTCATTTGTTATATTTTTCGCAGGTAGAGCCACAAGTATTGCGTACGTTGGGCCCTCAGTTACACCATACTACGATTTGAATTTAGGTTATCGAATATATTACGTAGATGGCGACCATGAAGCCACTACTCGGGTAATTATTTATTGATTTATTACATAATCAAGTAAATTATCTCGATATAGGCAGACCAATAGGTACTAATTATAAAATAACTTACCTCAATAATTATTTCAGCAAGTGGTTGACCATGAGACTTGGATCATGAACTTGAAAGAGGCCAATCTGTTTGGGTACCCGATCTGGTACAAGTTGTACTCAGCTCGGTCATCATACATGATGCCGGCGCTCCGGCCGCAGGACTGGGACAAGTTCATCGACAATATGACTACCAAAGAAGACGTTTTTAACTTATACTACAAGTAATAATTTTATTTATATTCCTTCTGCATGAACTGATGCATTCCTACCTTTAAGGCACCTATTTGCAATTGTAGCAACAACTTGGTCTTGCATGATTTATTTTATTGCACGAGAAAACAATACTGTTGATGATTTCAAACTCGTCATACAAACTATCAATAACCGAAATGTAAATGAACCCAAATGTGTTTCAGACACTACTGGAAGAACAGTCCTCGTCGCGGCACGTGCGACGGCGAGTGCCGCAAGCGCCTGGTGTGCGACGCGCGCTCGGGGCGCTCGCACGACCGGCGCGCGCTGTGCGGCCACATCGAGGCGCGCATCGACGGCGCCCAGCCCACGCCGCAGACGTGGCGCGCTTGGCTCTACAATGGCCTGTCTGCCTCGTGAGTTATATTATGAATCTTAACCACTGCTTTGTACTTACGCCTTGTATATATCAATGTTGATACCGGTATACTCGGGATAAAAACTTGCAATCACTATTTTCATCGATAAGGAAATTGCGCTTCACTATATATTGCCATAAGCACGGGTCGATTTATCAGGTTAAACTACGCTTGCGGGGTTGGTCCGTGGATGGGTGACCATCTGTACATAAGTACCGAGACTCTGCCGTGCCTCGGAAAGCACGTTAAGCCGTTGGTCCCGGCTGTCATTCGTGGATCTTTGACAATCGTTACGGGTCGTCAGAAGTCCGAAAGTCTGACAACCATTGATGTAAATCAATATAAATCGATGCTGACAACCAGTTTTACCAAAGGGTATCGTATTACCCAGTTACTGGGTTGTGGAGGTCAGATAGGCAATCGCTCCATGTAAAATAATGGTATTCAGCTGCATCCGGTTAGACTGGAAGCCGAGCCCAACGTCGTTGGGAAATGACTAGGCAGATTGATTTTTACATCTTGTCACCCTAGCTCTAGCAATATGCCTCATGGACTAAAATCAGTGGAAAGGGTGGGGGGTCATGTAAAATGCGCTTTCTTGTTTCCACATAATATTCCATCTTGTTCAGCTAGTTTTTGGCCCGAGTATAGGAATTTAGTTAGTTACCTACGAGAAGTGTTGGACAGACAATCAGACATCTACTAATCTACCATACTAAAAATTCGTTCGTACATTTTATATACCAATCTGCTGGCTACAAATATGATGCGAACTAGGCTTAAAAGTACCTATATAAGATACAATTTTCTTCTAACTCCTACCTGACTATTCACGGTAATGGCTAGCATCTACGAAAATACAGGGTGGAAGGGACGTCGACGCGAAAACTGATACTATGGATTCAGTACGTGATACTGAACGCCTGTGCGTTGAAATTTTTCGTAGGTCATTAAAAAAATCTGCTGTTCCATACTTTTTGGATCTGAATCCATGGTTAAAGTTTTCGCGTCGATGTCCCTGTCACCCTGTATATGGCGTTGAAAAATAATGGTGCCATGCGTGTTAGCTAAACATGACGCTCATATTGTCAAATATGCAAATATTGGCAAGTAAGCTTGAGAAACTACAATTTGAGCCGGGTCATCGATGTCGGCCATTTGTTCGCTACTTTCTTTAAAGTAGAACATAGCGGTATAGGAGAACGATAAAGTTGCCGCATTCCAATATCTACTGTTAGTCGACAAACCATTTGTTTTTGCGCAGTACTTCATAAATAATGTACAAACTATCTTTTCTCTCTTGTTATTTTCAGACCTTTCTATGCGAAAAGTTTAGCTAATTCAAGTCTTTCTGACGCCTCCAACTTACCTCTTAATATGCTTGAGCGAGAAGTGGGTTAACGTCTATTGTGCAACAGTTGGGGTTAGAACCCACGACCTCACGTACGCAGTCGGAGACCTTACCCATTGAGCTACACACACCTGTTTTGATTTTGTTTACCATGGTAAACAAAATCAAATCAGGTGATATCAAATATCGAAGGATTAAAATATCGAAACCGAATATCTGTGAATGAATAATTATGTAAATATATTCTTATTCTTATACCTATGCAGAGACACTCCTCCTTCTGTACAGCAAGTATAACTGGTGGTGGAATTAGCCTTAAATTTCCTGCACAACAATACTAAGGTCAGTATAATCTATACGTACTGTAAATATTGCTTGCATGATAGCATTTTACCTAGTAAGTCGACGAATTTGCAGCAACGTAGTGCAAAGCCCAGCATTGATGTAAATAAAAGGGGCATGGGCTGCCCATTTATCTATTTCAATGCGTTTATCATATTCGAGGCTGTAAGGGTAAGTGGTGATGGTATTATATATAACCCAATACTATAACTCAAAATTATTTTGTAAATCAATTACGAGTACTTATCTTATATTGGAGCAGTGTAAATATTTATTATTAAACTTAATATTTTGCCACCAACCCGTGCCTTTTATACCATTAAAAACTTGACAAGATTTAGTTATCATAATCCAAACCTTATATATTTTCCTTTCCAAACACCTAAACAAAAAATCCTTAAATATTTTATTTTATGTTTACAATTATTCATTATTTTTATTACAGAATGTCCATGATAATGCAAATACCTCAAGTGGCGTATCAAATACCAAAGTTCGTGATGGGACTCGGCTGAAAAACTATATAAAAATAAATGTGGAAAAGTTAGCATACCACCGGGCTTAGTCATGACGATATAAACATTTCTAAATCGATCGTCGAACGCCACCCATTACCATAGACAGCTATTTATTTCATTATTTCATCTAAACGAAGTGCCTTATTCACTTTTAATCTCGAGTTTTAAACTACTCTAAGGTTTTAATCTTTAAAGAATACTTCATTTCGGTGGTTTTTAACGACCACTAACTTACTTCTAGTACTAAATGTATTTGTAAATATTAATTTTAGTTGTATAATAAAATAGTTTGGCTTTAATTATGTTGTTTTATTTTTATTAAATAATGCAGTGATGTCACTTATACTTAGGTACATAAAAATAATAAAAAAAATGTTGTTTTAAAAAGGTTTTTTATTACCAATCAAAGACATAAATTGAATTAAACTATTTACAAGATAAAAATGAACACTTATTATAATACATGTCATGAAATTTGAAATTAAAAATTAATTATTTGACAAAATCAGTATCTATTGACATGCAGATCGTCATAATTTAAAAATTAAGTATTGAGTATTACAAATTGTTGATAAAATTAAATTGTGCAAACTTGGTCCCTTCATACCTTCAACCGTTAGGTATTTAGGTATAAATAGCTACACTAAACTTAAAACACTGGTTCCTTTCCTAAACAAACATTAAGATTTTATGAAATATACACGTTATCTTTCAGCAGGTGTACTTTCTTGAACAGTACTCAACATACATATTTACAAAGCAATACACACACTCTTCTTACATAACTTATAAATTAAAAGTTTGTCCATGTTATTTTAATTATTCAAATAACACCACTACAACACTAGTGGAAATAAGGCGCTACAGCAGAGAGACAATAAGGGCCACTTGCCACCGCCAGAAGTGGCGTAGTCTTTATTATTGATTTAGATTCGCTTGGTGACCTGTCCACCCGTCGTCACACAATATGACCTGCGAATCTCTATACTGCCTACAAAACGTTTATTTACTGGAGAATGTAGTTTGTGGCTGGTCATTTTTGGCCATTGCTAGTGGCCCGTGAGAAGGGAGCCTAGTTATCAGTTGTGTAGACAAAAGCTATTAGACGTGGCAGGCAAGTCTTCCACTTCACAGGCTTAAGGCACTGGTAAGGCGGTAAGTGAATATTATACTACAAATATGTATAGCCTATGAGTAGATTGGTAAGGTTAAAACATAACCATCGAAGTTTTACATTGATATGAGAATGACATTATCTTAATATTAAAAAGACTAGGGAGTGTTCACTGAAACATGCCTTATATGGGGATAGCAATTCGGACGAAATTTGAGTTACACTCCATACTACCCAAACCACAAATCACTGAACCCCTAAAGAATACTATCCCAAATAACTCCAGCCTAAAACCATGAATTCAGGGCAGACGGCTGCGTTAGGTTGAAACTTAAATTTTGGATGCAGAAAATATTTAGTTTTAGACATAACTGGCGAAATGTGAGTGTAGGGGTACACCCCTGCCTAACCTTTCGGGGTTATGTTATGTAAAATATTTAGACGTGGAAATCTTAATAAAATTTAATTTTCGATAAAATTGTCATGGATCCAAAACAATATGTAGCACGAACAAATTAGTCAATGATTCGGAGCAGACTAAGGAGTTTCGGGTTGTGTTTTTAGGAATGTTGATGGTCGGCGGCTCGTGCCTATATTAGCCGCACGGGACGATCGATCCAGGATTAGCTACACTTGTTGCGATCGGTCCTTTTCATACCGAGATCCCTACGTGTCTCGGAAAGTTTAAATACCTACTGGTATTCAGCTACATCCGGTTTAAGTGGAAGCCGACCCCAACATAGTTGTGAACAGGCTTACTGTTCGTTAAGAATAGAGTTGTAAATGAATTTGTTTGCTCTCTAGCACCCTTCATACAAGTGCCACATACACCATTTCAGCACATCTATAGGCTTATCAGAACCCTCTGACTGGCTAGTGTTTATTTCTGGGCCCACTTTCTCTGTGCTCTGCTTTTTCTTACATTCCTTAGGTTTTGAAAGTTTTGGATAAGTGTAACTTCGGGCTGGAGTCATTCGGGAAAGAGAATAATGGCTTTAATTTTTGGGTATGGCCTATAAAACTCAATATTAGATATTTCTCGAGAATTTATAAAAAAAATAAAAACTATAAGTACCTACATGTTTAAAATTTGGGCTGGTTTTTTATCTTCAGCCAAGATGTTTTCAGATTCTATATATATATATTTTTTTTTTTTGTTTGAAACAGTTCTTAGTTATTTAAGTCTTGATGACTGAACTAATTAGAATACAACGAGAAAAGGGCATAATGAGATTAAGAACCATAGGGTTTCTCTGGATATCAATCCAGAAGCATTTACAGTTAAACAAATACTAAAAAGATCTAATTAATAGTAGTGATGTATTAAAAAACAGTCTTACTTTTGAGTAATTACTATTCGAATGTTAGTAGATTTTATTCATTGAATAAAGGGTAGAATCTGTAGAATACATAATACAGGCAGTTTTAGTTGATAAGATATGATTTATAAAGTACATTTTCAAATGATCATTGGACAATACATAATAGTTTTATTTACACTGCCCACAGTGTAAATAAAACTATTATGTATTGTCCAATGATCAAGACGTCTAAGCTAGGCGTAAGGCCTGTATTTCAGAGTTCAGTTGTTGTTTACCTATGGAATAGGCTTCAACTTTGGGTCTAAACCATTTGATGTAAATTAAAACACATTGCAATGAAATTAAATTATGTAAATTATACCAAAACAATATTAATAGTAAATAATTTATTACAGTTTATCAGGAAGAGGAAAACCTGACTATTCGAAAATTTTACCCGTTGTGTGTCGGTTTAATATCCTCGAGCGAGTGTGAGCTCTATTAAGTTTTCTTTTTTGCATGAAGAGGTTTATGCGGCTTTCCCATTTGGATTGCAGAAACTACGGAACTCCACTTACTACGATCCTTTCATACCATTGTGCTTCTTACACATTCATGAATAATTATAAGTAGACACTGCCTTACAAGACCAAAAAACGAGGCGGCCTCTCTTTACGATGAAAGTAAGTAAAGTTAGGAAAAAATATTATTTATCAAATTGACTACCAACTTAATCGGTTGAAGGATAATGAAAGAAACCCAATACAAGTGTATTGTTAATGCGTATTAACACTAAACTTGTATTGGGTGTCTATGGGCATTTAATGTCCCTCAAAGTGTTAAATTGTCCGTTTATTCAAATCATAACCGTCATTGTTTGACAGATGTATGAAATGGCTGTCGCAGGCAATTTGTATGATTCCGCTTTTTACAAATGGCGTCGTCCGTTTAAAAACGCTCGCAGTTATGGAATGCCGAGGGCAAAATGTAAATTACCTTGTTACTGGGAGAGATATGGATATTCGAATGACGTTGTTTCGAAAAAAAATTGCGAGTGGTACGCCAGTTCGAAAACACATTGCTTCGAAAACCGCTATACAGAAAGACTTTATCGTGAACAAGCTGATGTGAAAAACTTTTTGAATGGTACGCTATTACCGAAATCCACTGTTGCGTTAATTTGTCTAGGAATCGAACTCACGACCTAGTGATTACCTAAAACTACCTAAAATATTTTTTTTACGACCCCGATGAGACTTTATAATCAAAATATAAAAATTGAACGAGTTAGCTATTTGCCATCGGCATATTTCTTGCCTGAAGCGTAAAGCTGGGAACAAATTATCGGACGCGTCCGTAAGCCGCGGCTGACAGTCGTGACCAACAGACGTCCGAACGCTCAAGGGACGTCGGCGACTTACGATCGATAGTTTGCACAGTGTAGTGCTAAATGTACTATCCAGATACAAATAATAGTAATAAAGCGACTCCCAGCCGCGGCTTACGGACGCGTCCGATAATTTGTTCCCAGCTTTAACGGACGGCGCCGTATGTATAATGACGAATCATACAATCTGCCTGCGACAGCTATTACACGATTAACACGGCAAATTGACGTAATGTGTCAATTTGATAAACAATTAATTTCCCTGACTGTTCATTACAAATTAAGTCAGTGTATAATAGGATATTGGCAGAAGCGGTCCAGCCGGTTGTCGCCGATTCGATGTAACATTACGTCGTCATGGCGTATTTGTCGCGATAAGATGTACTCTTCATAGAGAGCCGTAATAAAAGGATTTCTAGGCTTAAAATTACACGAATTTACTTCTCATGATCCGTATAAGATAAGAAAATAATATTATATGTGAAATGTGAGGAATGACAAGCTTTTTAACGACGCTGAAGTACGGTAATTTTTTGACATGAGGAATGAAAAAGAGCGCCACGTAAAGTCTGTCGTCTATTTTGAGTTTAATTTTAAAACATGGACTGCCTGTTTAACTGTATTTACATACCCAGCAATGAATAAGATCTTGTAACCACAAATAAATTGTGGATTTAAAAATAAGACAACCCGTAGATATCCTTAATTTATATCGAATGGAACCTAATTTAAAACTGCCAAACAGACTTCCTACTGACTTTGTGGTCAACTATAAATTCATAAATTGATAAAAAATGGCACAAAATCAGACATGGGTCAGACAGACCCCTTAATCTCAAATATCATAAAACATGATATTATTTTAATGGATACACAATCAAATTTATAATACTAATTTAGCTACTTCAGTAAAAAAAATCTGATAGTGGAATGTAATTGACAAATAATAAAAACCACTGGTATAAAATTGAGTTGTTGAAAACAGATCACAGAAGTCTGCGCAAGTTCTTTCTGCTTTTCCTTGTTCCAACAGCATAATCACATTTCTTTCTTTTAGAGGGACTTGGAGCATTCAGGTCATATTGATTACAACTCTTACCTGGGTGCCTACTGCAATTGCAAGATCGGCAAAATTTATATGAGCAAGTAGCGTTTGTGCACTCCACCCATTCCTCTCCAGTTGGTTCTTCTGTTACTTTAGCTGGCTGTGAGCACCTTACACATGGCAGTTGCATCCGAGAATCCAGTGATGCAGTCTGAAATATTAATAAACATTCGATTTAATTTAGCAGGCTAGATAGTTTGAAATATTTGAGTAAAAAGCTGTGGTTATTTGCTAAGTATTTTCTGGTGTACAATAAAGTATACAGGGTGGCAGGGACGTTGAAACACGATGAAAAAAAGAGAAACACATGGTTATTCTGAAACCCCTGCATTTAAATTTTTAGAAGTTATTTTTTTTTAAATCTGCTGTTCCTAGGAAAAGTGCAATACCTAATGTATTGAAAAGGTGTTTTTTTAATAACCAATGAAAAATTTCAATGCAGGGGGGTTCCAAATAACCATGTGTTTCTCTAGTTTTCATATTTATTATGTTGAAAGTGTTTTCACTCACACTAGGCGACACCTACATGAATGCCTAATTAAAAGTGCACTGTTGCATTTTCAACTTTCGGTGCTGACCCGTTGAGCCGAGAGCATTGAAAATCCGACAACAGATGTATTCCAAAATGGGCATGAATGTAAGTTTTTCTGAATGTTGTAAACACAATGCAAAAGTAAGATTATGTTTTGCATGTTAACAGTTCCAACTGTTTTTGTTGAAATTTATTAGAGGTATAGGTAGCTTGGTACGTTGATGAAGACTATAGGTACTAATTCCATGGCTCAGTCTCAATGTGTCATTTTGATAATAATAAAAATATTTTGAATCCTTTTTTTTAAGAAATATTTAAGAATGTAAATAAATAAGAAACAAAATTAATAAAAATATCTAAAACATACCTTCATGAACTTCCTGAATCGATTTGACCTCGGTGAATACTGAGGACTGATAGGAGTACTGCTGACAGGGTTGTCATAGATCTCATTGTGGATTTCGCTGAGGCATCCATCATATAACTTGGTAGTTCTGGTCTTAGTTCTACTCTCTTTTGCACAATTCTCTTGATTTTCTTTAGCTGACTTCAGATGTTTTCTTAGCCCCTCTTTCTTTTCATTGCTGTTATGCAAGTTCCAAATATCTTTCCAAGTACTGCTTACGGAAAGAAAGTTGCAAATATCTTCATAACTTAAATACCGAAAAATATTGTTTAAAGGTGGTATGGCACAATTCTGGTTTAGCAATTCTATTATATCTATTTTTTGGTCAGGTCGGGCTAGAATAGGTGGCGTGAGTACTATCTTAGTTTGTGATACTGGTAGTAGCTCATGCTTATCGCATGATAGAGAATGTATGACAAAGTCTAGCTTTTTTCCAGCTTTCCTACAGGGACTTAATCTACAGTTTCTCTTTATAGGTGTTATTGGATATGAAAACTTCTGTTCACATATGTTTAATCTGTAAATGTATCTTGTATTGTTTCCTGTGCTGTGAGAGCTCTCTGATGGTAAGGATATAGTGGAATTTTCTTTATCTTCATTAACTTCAAGGCTCTGTATTTTGCCTGCAATCCATGTTGTAGGAGTTGGGATAGTTGTTGTTTGTTTCGTCGACTCGACGCTCGAAAAAGGACGCTTGACAGCCCGCCTTGGAGGTGGCGTGTTGTTGCAATTGTCATTGCGTGGTTTTAACTGGCTGTATCGGTATGTAGCTTCTGGAGTAACATAATCTACTTGAATTTGATCAATAAAACCTGATGTTGCCACCACTGACTGATCTAGAAATTCACTCGATAGTTCCGAATTTTCTAACGAACCTGGGGTAAATGATGTGTGGTATCCACTGTCCTCGGCTTTGAAGTAATTTATATTGTTGAAAGATAGGATAGACTTAGCAGTTTCAACATAATCTGAATGCACATCCATTGTATGTATTATCTTATGTCTTTCACTGTTGTTTCATGGTAGATGCCGACGGCTACTTCATATTTGCGAGTAAACACGTTAGAACTATTTCCGTACATAATAAAACTTATAACTAATAGTGTTAGTATCGTTTTTTTCCAATCAGTTGCTTGCTAAATGCATATTTCGAATCCCAAACACTGAACAAACACGAAAAAAAACGTCCAGTAAAGAGTTGTTTGCAACTTATCACAGACTACAACCCTACCCTACCTTAGTACTCTTTTTATTCTATGGATCTATGGACTCTTTGGTACTAAGTGAGGTACCAAGAGTTTACAAGTGCACAACGAGCGAACGAATGGAATGGAGAATAGAATGATTGAAAGTGAAACTTAGTTAACGTAAAGCCCATGGAATTCGAATTCGTATACAGAACATATACAGGATGTTCGGCAGAAGGTTGAACATACGAAAATGGCGGATCCGTGGGGCCGTCTACTACGTGTTTAGGTCCAATAACAAGATCCAGGCCACAAGGACTTTTAGATTTTTTTTAAATTCAAAGGAAATTCGTGGTTGCTCAAATTTCAAACGTCAATAATTAAATTTAAAATAACGAAACGGACAATTTTTTTATTTTATTTCTAGAGTAATTGTAGAATATAATATGTAAAAAAAGAATTGCTTCGTATTATTAATTAATTTCGCAAATTTCCTTCGCAATCCTTTCGGTGAAAAAAGTCCCAGTAGGGCTAACTTGACACACGCGACAATGGGGAAGAAAACTGACAACTTGTGCCGAGGGTATCGCTGGTAACGCTTGGCTGACATTAGCTGTCAAACTACATACAAAACTTGATTCCAAAAAGTTTGGACGGCATCTGACAAAAAAATGTCGCGCTGTATAGTAATGTTATAATAAATATTATTATCCTCATCTTAGGTGCATACTTATTCATTGTAATAAAGATGAAAATATTGATTTGTTATGGATGGAAGCTTTGTGCTGCTATTTATGTCATGATAACTGTCTGGAGGTAGAAGATCCATCTTGGTATCATCAGTTTCAGCAAGCCTCTATAAGGGGGTCGTGAAGCCTCAGTAAAAGAAAAAAAAAGTATAAAATATATTTTTTAAGCAAATTGTTTAAAAATATATTTTCCAATACATTTGCTTTTAGGTTGGTTCCCAAACTTGCCTCATCTATAGCTGCATTTAAAAACGTAATTACTCTACTGGGAAATCCCTCGTAGCCGTAGTAGTTACTTATACGCTGTCCCCACAAATTCATCGTATCGCTTTTCCGTGGAGGCGTTTGGCGATGTAATATGTCTGCTATTTATGTAATTATCCGATATGTCATTATAAAAAAACGATAAAAAGTTTTTCGTATTTGATATTTGTATTATATTTATTATAATACAAATATCAAATACGAAAAACTTATTCACAGAATAATTTGAAGATACAGATTATAAACAGTGGAGGGAAGTGGGTCGCGAAAATGGTGAAGGGTGGGCGTTTTTGGGGGACTGTCTTATGTAATTTTGACGTTCGAAAAGTGCTGATTTCTCAGCCTAGTTTGAATAAATGACTTTTGAATTTGAATTTGAATTTGAAAAAAATGTTCGTGCTATGGGGGTCGCGTCATGAAAAAAGTTGAAAAACACTGGTCTAAACGATCGCAAGTGCTCTGCCACATGAGTATGACGAGCTTTCAACCCCATTGTATTGCGTTCTTAGGCACACGTTTTCTTGTGACTAAGTACGGTTAGTGCAAATCTACTTACTTTACGGTGTCAAAAACGCTCTCTAGGAAAACACACCGACTTACTTTCATAATCAACGTTTCAGTGACGTCGTTCGCAGGAAAATTGCGGACACTGCGTGAGCGGTCACCGCTCTTCTAGCAAACCATAGCTTTCGAAATAGTCCCGAGATGAAAATAATGTAGATCTTTGAGTGTGAGTGACGGTATACAATACCAGATTGGTCGTCTAAGGTACCCTTTATGGAGAAGCACTCTCAGTGGCTGTATAAGTTTATAGCCTTTGCTGGTTTTTTCTGGCGTTTTATTTAAAAATAAAACAAAAATTCTTATTGTCGATGGGGGGTTGCTGTGATGGCTAACAAAAAATAAATATTATTTTTGTTGTTATTATTGTGACTATGTGAACTTAAAACAAATGGTTATTGTCTTAATAGCTTTGACAATAATATTTACTAGTTATTTGCCAAAATGGCTATGAGCGTGAAAGATTTGTGTAGATTATGTGCAAAGAAAGACGAGTTTTCAAAAGATCTATTGGATGAAAGTAATAGAAACGTTCTAAAACTACTACAAGATTTCATACAAATTATCGTAAGTATTACTTTATGTATGTGTTATTTAATATAAGTCATAAACTCATGGCAAAGCTAGTCAACCAAGCACAATACACAACAGGCATTGACTGTAAATTTATCATTGATAGTTCAAATATTATTCTTCATTATCTTGCTTAAAAAGCGGGCTAAGATTGGTTTTTTGTTTCAAGCTTTTTTTTTAAATGTTTTATTCTATAATTTTCATTTAAGTCAGCTGATAATTATGTATCTTACCAATCTCATAAAGTTTCATGCATTTCGGTTATTTATTATTCTTATCTTTTTTCTTTTAGATTTTTGAGAATGACTCTTTGCCAACGAAGATTTGCTTGAATTGTGAAGAAAAAATGGTGTCATTCCAACTATTTGTACTAGAATGTTATAAAGCCCAAGATACACTGAAAAAGTTGTATGATGATAATTATGATTCTCTTGAAATTAAACTTGAACATACGCAAGCAGCTGTAGATTTTGGTGTCCCAATCAAATCTGAGGTATGGTAATCTACTTAATAAAAATCTTATATTCACTGACAACACACAGCCTTAGCCGCTGTCAATAAGCATGAAATTCCATCAAGAGCTCCTTTTATAACAAAGGTGAGCAAAAAGATAAAAAGGTGGACCATTGTGCATGGGCCATGGCGGGCCTTTGGTAATTATTCCAACCAGCCCACCTCCCTCCAGAAGTTAATTAAAACTCCTGGTGTGTTTAGAACATCTGTGAAAGACCTGGGTGACCCGAGGGTTTCTGTTCTAATCTGGGTGACGCCTGTGCATTCAAGGAGCATGTGCATGACGGTTTGCTCAGCCTCCATGCATGCCCTGCATGGAGGTCTGTCTGTTATGCTTATTGTGTGGAAGCTTTTGTTTAGCAAGCAGTGTCCTGTGATGGTCCCCGTCACCAGACGCAGGCCTTTTATCTATTATACAATTTGAAGTGGGGTTATAATACACCTTTTGTAATTCTCTTTCATAAAAAGTTCCGACTATTACATTGTTCTGTAAGTCTGGTATTGTTAAAACAACACATGGAGATCTATCAATAAAATTATTGAAGATACAATAAATATTCCATCAATCCAGTTTGATTCGTAACCTTTTTGGAAAATATGTTTATATTTTGTTATTTGGACATATCACTAGCATTAAATTGTGCTTTATCTAAAGAAAGTTTATTTACCCCTCTATCATAGAGATTATTCCATACTGTCATAATATTGTTAGAGTTTACATCACATGGACACATCTTAATACTCAAATGAATGCTGTGATTATAAGAATGTATTAAATCTTGTAAAATATCTATATGTCGATGTGTATTTATATGTGTAATAATTCCACATTTTTTATTTTTAATGTTCTTTGAATCATTCTACTATACTGGCCTTGATATCGGGATTGTTTGTGGTATAGTAATTAATCTGTTTAGATTTGAAGTATCGTCGTACGTCTTTAGAAACAAATTCAGTACCTTTGTCAGATTGGATGTGTGTAGGAGTTGTATTAGCGTCAATAAATATACTTTCTAAACATTCCTTAGTTGTCTCGGAGTTTGTCTTTATCATTGGTCTAGCATAAGCATATTTACGAAAGATATCAATAACACAAGATATAGTTAAAACCATTGATATACATATTGAGAGTAAGTTCTCAATTTTTTTCTTTTTTGTTTTCTCCTTTTATCTGCCATCGGCTTTCTAGCCATAATCAGATGGGGTCTTCGTGTGAGATTGTTTTTGTGATGTTCCATTGAACATTCACATTATCGGGTTCAGTACTAAATGAACTTTAAATTGTCACTGTCTCTGGTCCAAGTTCAAGATTTGCCATTTCTTTAGGCGTATTACATCCGCTAGTCTGTTTAAGAGGTTCTTGGCTAAGACATTGCTGTGCTTGCTCAGTCTCTGTTTATAGGTATTGCATTTTTCGCATATGTCTTCTTTTAATGTTGGTATCTTTAGGTGCTCGTGTATTTCTATGTTTCTGACAAGCCAGGGTGCACTTGAGATTGTTCTTAGGGCTAAATTTTGGAACCTTTGTAAAATTTCGATATTGGAGTTGCTAGCCGATCCACAGAGTTCTATTCCGTAAGTCCAAGTTGGTTTAACTATAACTTTGTAAACAAGTATTTTGTTACTCAGAGATAATTTTGATTGTCTTCCTAAGAGCCAGGATAGACTTTTCATTTCTATGGTTGCTGCCTTTTTCTTGGCCTTAATGTGATTGGCCCAGGTAAGCCAATCACATTAAGGCCTGGTGGTTATAGAACACAGTAAAATATCTTAGGCTACATCTAGCTAGATGTAGCCTAAGATATTTTACTGTGTTACTATTTGGCAGTGGTTTACTTTCCATGTACACAAGGGCACAATCGCCTTTCCGAAGAGTGAAAGTCACTTGAACTGACTTAGTCATACTAGGTTGTATTCTCCATTTTTTCAGCCAAAGATCAATTTTATTCAGCTGGACTTGCGTTTTTTGGGATATTGGATATTGGTTTATTGGGTGACATTGGATCCTTGTCATTCGCCAGGCACGGCGTTACCACGTCATCAGTATTAGGCAAGTCTGCAGTAAAGATCGAGTAGAGTACGGGCCCAAGCACAGAGCCTTGTGGGACTGAAGCCTTCATTTCGTAAAGATTTGACAGTTCTTCCTCATACTTAACTTGAAATATTCTATGGTCTAAGTAAGATTTTAATATCACGTAAAATGAGTTAGGTAGAAGAGATTTGATTTTATACAAAAGTCCCTTATGCCAGACCCTGTCGAATGCCTGTTGGTATCCAGGAACACTGCAGAACAGTATTCTTTATTTTCCAACGACTGTCTGATTTTGTGGACTACTCTATGTACTTGTTCTACAGTTGCGTGCTTTTCACGGAATCCAAATTGATGGTCTGGTATTATAAAATTCTCGTCAAGGACTGGTTTTAATCTCCGTAGAAATATTTTCTCAAAAACCTTCGATATGATGAAGTTCTCATATCGCTTAAATAAGCCTGCTCATATCGCTTAAATAAGCCTGCCATAGTTCATTAATATTTTATAAAATATATCTATTTTGTGCGAATTTCCTGTGAACAGGTTTGTGTCGTGTATGATTCTTGTGATTGTAACCATTTCTTTACGTGTTCTTTATTTATTTTACCATTCATCGCTCTTGTTAGTTTGTCTATACTACTAAAGCCAGCAAGATCATAATAAATTATATTACTCCATTTTTCCCAATCAATCTTCTTTCTAATTATTTTAATAATCTTGTTATCTCTACTACTCGGGGTTAAAAGATCCTCACCACCAACTTCTGGTACGAAGCATAGGTCCTTTGCTCGAAGTTGGACGATATACTCACTTCTTTATGGATTCCCAATAAAAGTTGTGGTACTTTAATATCTTTTAATACTTTAGCAAATGTTTCCCATCCTATCGGATCCCTTCTTTTTAATGGTATCAGTGAGTCATTTACTTTACTAAGTCTACAATATTACTTCCAGGAATTGTTTCAACATCAATTACTACTGTGCCTTCATCATCCCAGTGTATTTTGTTTTTACAAACCAAATTTAATAATAACTCACCTTTTTTAAGTATGTGTTTTTGGTATTAAACTTAAAATTTGAGATGTTGAATAGAGTGGATTTGTTTGAAGAAACTTTTCTTCTTGTTTATCTGCCTTTCCTATTCTTGTCGGTTTTTTAAGCGCGCCGAGAGTTTGGTCCTGATCAGTTGATAGGAAATTCCTCACCCTTGCGGCTTCATTATTTGTCGATAGATTCGCAGAATTTACGCCATGCTGTGCTCCAGGCGGTCCTGATCTGCGTTTTGTATGTATATTGGGTCTCTTTGTATATCTCCCAGTCGTCTGGGAGTCTAGTGTTTTGGCTCCGTTAAATTATTTACGCAGCACACTCTGAGTTTACTAAGTTCAGCATTCCACCAGTGGTTTCTTTCGTTCTTTAGTTTGCAGCATGGGTGGTATGCTTCAGTTAGGTATTCTGATAGTTTTGTCACGGTGCCAAGGTTAGTGGAGAATAAATAGGTTGATAGTTCGGTGCATCACTGCGCCAGAGCGGGTGGTGGGCGTTCGAGTCCAAATTGGCGCGCTCGCAATGCTGTATCAGGTCGGCCATCTCTTTTGGCAGGCAGTCTGCACCACAGAACAGATAAAAGTATCTGTTCTGTGGTCTGCACCCTCGCCTGGCATGTATACCGAGGCCAGTACAACATCTGGAACCCTACCTTCGGTCTGGAGCTGTCAGGTCTCTGGAACAGAATTGGTTGAGTGGTGTGATAGGAATTTCTTTGGATATGTAGATGCAGGTCTTGGTTTGTCTGATGTGTGGGTGTTGAGAATTACCTTACATCCGATGTTAACGAAGCCACATATTCTATTGTTCCTGATCCACAGCTCTTGGATCAGTGCGATGGTTTGGGGCTTCATTCCCAGTGCCCTGCGTAAGCTAGCCGTGGCAGTCCGGCTATGTTGGAGGTTGGTTTGGATAATGGACGGCGGTGGAGTAGAGTTAGTCGGAGATGGATCCATCGGACAGTCTCTTCGTCTCCTCTACTCTGTACTGGTCGTCGTGTCGATCGGCCGGCGACGAGGCGAGAAGTTGCTCGTTCCAACTAGGTGATGCGGGCGGTATAGTATCGACGTCGTCGGTCATTGCCGCTCGGGCCATGACCTACTCAAGTTGGGCAATGTCAGTTGCGCTCGTCTGTCATCGTCGGTACTGTCGTCTTCCCGTCTGTGCTGTCGGTCTGGGTGTCAGAGGGTCAGGTCGTGGGCCAGAAGTGTACGTATATCGACCCAAGACCCAAGACCCAAGACCTTTTCAGCTTCCTCCGGTGGCAGCCCTAGGGACAGGTAAGTCCCGCAGTGGTCGCCACCGGACGGTAGTTGCCCTGTACGCCACATCTACACTGTGCCTTCCGCTACCACGGGTATCCACGGAAGGCCGGGAGTGGTGTCGCCGAGTCTGTGTTTATCACTAGGTTTTCTAGGTCAGTCTTGATGTGCTCGGCCTCTTCCTTAGTAATTTCCCTGCTGGGGAAATTGCTACGGCCAGCCGCGCAGAAATATCCTTCGTGGCCCGCGCGTAGGTTCTCTGTCCCCCCTGAGTGGAGTGGACCCTCATACGCTTGGCGTCCCCCTGAAGTGTACTTGGCGAAGCCGTGTCGTCAGGGCGCTCCCCCTTCACCGGCCCTGACCCGCTCGGTCCAGGCTGCGGCTTGGAGGTGCTTGGTGTGAGGCTCTAGAACGCTTGCCCCTTGCATGTCTAGGTCAAGGTCGGTCGTGGATTCTGTTGGTGGTCATGGTTATGGGGGTGAGCTTTTTTGGAATCGAGGTTACCCTTCTTCTGGGACCGACGGGAATAAAGGGATAGGAGGGAAGGCATTTGGTGGATGGTGGGTGTGGGTTCCTTGGGGGTCACCCTAGGCCTGGGAGTTAGCCTAGGGATTTAGGATCGACGGGATATGTATGGATAGGGAGGGATGGCTTGGTCAGGTGATGGGTTCATAGGAAGGGGTATATGGGTTACCCTAAGCCTGGGATTTGGCTTTCGGAAACTTCTCTTGTCCGGGATCACTTTGGGAGATGCTCCGAGTGCGGGATCGCCCACTAACGGTCAATGTAGCCGTCAGTCTCGGTCCGGCAGCCGGAGTTGGGCTATCCGCAACCTGCCCACCCGCTCGGTTGCAAGAGAAGAAGTGCCTGGCAGTCTGGGTCGCTTCACCACGGATGTACGTATACATTCGCGTTGGAGCGTTCCAGCCTCCCGAGCGAGCAAGCCCATTCAGCAATAAAAAATATTTAAAAAGTGGTTTAATAGAGGATGCAATTTTGTATGGAAGTTCGTCATTTTTGAAGTTATCAAGTTACGAATACGGAAGTTGGTACTTAGGCTTCTGTATATTAGTGAAAGTTAGTTGTGTCATTGTTTTTTGGAAATTGATCCCATAAGGCCCATAGAAATATCAAATAAGTACCTACCTATTAATAAATCTTCAATGTTACATGCCAACACAATTAAATTAATACATTACAATCGTGTAAAAGTACATGCCACATTTACATGACAGAAATGTTCACAAATACACACACATTACATTTAAGTAAATGTTTCATACTGTAGTAAGTGATATGTACGCGATAAGTGTGATTAATAATATTTAAATTAATTACAGGTTAAAGATGAAGTAACTGCAGATGATATAGTTTGTAAGTTGCATTAAAAATATATTCTCTTTACTGGATAGATGAATTCGTTTTGTTCTGATTTTGCCTTGTCTGCTCTAATCAATAGTTTAACTTCAAATGAAGTGGTTGGGTACAGTGATTACAATAATTAGTAAGACTCCTACAATATAATAATTATTTGACCAGGACGATATTTGACCAACGACCAATTAGAAATCCTAACTAATATAATAAATGCGAAAGTGAGTTCGTTTGTTTATTTATTTGTTTGTTACGCTTTCACGGGTTTTGACCTGGGTTAGGACATGATATTCTTATCCCGATATTCCCACGGGATCAAGACTTATGCGGGTGAAACCGCGGGGCGCAGCTAGTAGAATATAAAAACAAAAATAGTAATAAATACTACAGAACAGGAGCTAAACTACGCATTACATTTACAGGTGCATTGAATAATGAGGCAGCTTTATCCGTGATAGACGTTTTTCCGGATAGTCATAGTGATCATGATGACATTGATATTCACAATGGAGAAGTCGAGGATGATGACTATCTTGATGACGTAGCTATAGCAGAACTGAAGCCTAAACGTAAACGCATCAGAAGAAAGGAAATAACAGAACAGGAGGCAGAAGCGTTTAGCCAAATTCTCAAAAAGTCCAATTTGAAAGTGAAAGATTTTGTCAAGTAAGTGAAATTATAATTAGTTATGCATCATGAAATATAATGGATAAATTACGTGTAATTTGAGAGTTGAAAATAAAAGGGGATTCCAACAGATGTAACAATTTGTTTAATTATTTTAGATTGCAGTGTGATTTCTGTGGAGAGAAACTGAAGACATGGAGTAGCTTACGACTACATTATGCTAAAGAGCATAAGAGTGAACCATTTGTTTACTGCCTGTGTGGCTTTGCTGTAAGATCTAAAAGTGTTCTTTACAAACATGTATCAGACCATAAAATAGAAAGTAGAAAATTAAGGAAGAACTCTGAGGAATCTGAGAATGAAGAAAAACCAAATTTTAAATATGAAAGTTTGAATGTGAAAGATTTTATAAGGTATTGTTTAAATTAATTCTATTGCGCGCTACTAGATAGTGTTTTGTAAAATTTGGTTGCATGAGCCTGTGATTAAGTTACATTAAAGATTTTAATTTATTTTTCCAGGTTTCTGTGTCCCCACTGTGACAAGGAGTGTTCCAGTTGGTATAGACTGAAGGCGCATTCTGAGTATGCCCACAAAGTACAGCCAGTAGTGACTTGTATCTGTGGCATCACTCTTAAATCCAAGTCAGTCATGTACAAGCATGTGCAAGACCATAGGAATCCTAATGTTTTGACGTAAGTATCAGTTTATCAAAAGTTTTCTTTCTATAAATAAATTTAAATAATACAAAGGAACTTTAATTTGAATTATTTTTTTGTCTCCTGCTTCAGAACTTGAAGTATTGCAAAAAAATTATATGTTATAAATTGCAGATTCTGTTTGTAATATTACCTTGTGTTTTTCTTTCTACAGATGTGACAAGTGTCCCCGAATAACGAAAACCCTATCTGCCTTAAATAAACACAAGATGCGACATATACCAAAATCAGAGAGAAAGTTCTGTTGTTCTTCTTGCGACAAAATATTTACTTCTAAAGATGCATTAAAATCTCACGAAAGGTCGCATATACCGATAGACGAGCGTAAAGTATATCGCTGTGATATGTGCAACATGAAGTAAGTTCAACATTGGAATATTATAGCTATCGAAATTTGAACATACGAAGGCAATACAATGCTAATACATAACAAAGTGTATTTGCGTAAAACGCGAAATTTAAACATTCTCTTCGTTTTCATGTTTTGAAAAAAACATGCTGCCTGGTCTAGTGGTGAGCATGCGGTCCTGGGTTCGATTCCCGGGTCGGGCAAAGTGTTATTTATTGGGTTTTTCCTTCTGGAATTTTTCAGTAGCAGCCCAGTGTCTGCATTTTTGCCCAAACGGGCACAAATGCGGGGGGTGGAAAGGGGTGAGCCTATTGCCATCAAACGATGGCAATAGGGTCACCCCCTGTTATATTGAACTTAAACATAACTGGCGAAAGGTGGGTGTACTATAGGCACACTTCTGCCTAACCCTAACCCTAACCCTTCGGGAAATACAGGCGTGATGTTATTTTATGTTAATATTGAGCGAATGCAATGATTTTAACCACTGTTTTGTATCAACCCCCAACGTTCGCGAACTTGCCGCGAGGTAAAGCAGTCTACGTTGGGCCAGGTACGAAAAGCGTGAAACAAACTTGTACCTAACTGGAAATGGTTGGTCTCCAGATTCACGACTCGTTCGTCAGCGGCATCGCACAAGCGCGTGGTGCACGACAAGATCAAGGGCTACGTGTGCGACCTGTGCGGGTACGCGTGCGGCACCAACGGCGAGCTGCGCCAGCACCGCGCCATACACAGCGACGACAAGCCCTTCGTCTGCAGGAACTGCTCCAAACCGTTCGTTCAAATTTAAGCTGTTCATACTTCAAACTGCATGTTTGTACATGAAGGGATTTCACTGCCTGTATAGAGATGCAGCTTTAAATACATTATCAATACAATACATCAGCGGTTCCCAATTTTTTCAAAATAGCCATTTCATTTCACATATGAAATGGCTATAAATTGAATGATAAAGAACGAATGTTTTGCTTTGAGTGACGAAACAAGCCGTTTCCCTGATTTTGCATGATAAATCCTAACTAATATTATAAATGCGAAACTGAATTTGTTTGTAAAGCTTTAACGCTAAAGGGGCTGTATGGATTTAGATGAAATTTGGCACATGGGTAGACCATGACCTGGGTTGACGTCGCGGGCACAGCTAGTAATAGATAGATAATACTATATTTTTACTTGTCTCATGTTTCGGATTATCCAACTAAAAAGTTTAAATCTCGACCTGAGCTATATTATTCATGAGCTTTTAACGCCACGATGTCGCGAACCTAACTGTACTGGTCTGGCATGAATAGTGCATGCATCCTAATCGGATCTTCCACGTTTATGTAAACCTGTTGAAAGGAATACTCTTTTTATTCGCGATAAAGTAGAACAATGTTTTCTTAGGAATGACTAGGAACAATTTCATTATAAATTACATGTTTTCTAAGGATAACTTTAATGAAACCAATCAATTTCAATAATTTTTGTTTTATTTCAGTTTCAAGACTTATTCGAACCTGAAGACGCATATGGACACTCACGAGGACACGTCGTACGAATGCTACATCTGTAGACGGGTGCTGAACAGTCGACGCACGCTCCGCAAACATCTGCTGGTGCACGAAGACAAATGCAGGCACGTTTGCTCTTACTGCAACAAGGCATTCAAGAGGAGACAGACTTTGAAGGTAATCGTTCGGACAAAGCATAATTTATAACAATCGGTATTAAAATTTTGGAATTAAATCAATGGAGAGAATAGGGAATTCGGAGAAAATATTTTATGGCCAAACTGAAACCATGGGGAATGGAAAAAGGTCTAATAGCCTTTTCTTTATTTTACACGTCACTATTGTCTATTGCCTAAAAATGCTGTTTATATTTACTCCAGAACCGAGTTTATGGTGTTCTTGAGCTTTAAAAAAAATGTTTTCAAAACTTTACTCTGTACACAACATGAATTAATAAGTGGGTTCTATGATCTAAAAAAGGTGTTATTACAAATATGTAATTATTATTCAAATACACTTCTAAAGACGTACTTCAGACAAATATTGTACTTTAGATGAAACATAAATATGTATGGTAAGAAAAACTTATAAGTACCTATTACAACATATAATGAACTTTCTCATCACTCATCAGGTGCATATGTACACGCACACGGGCGATAAGCCGCTGACGTGCAAGTGGTGCGACGAGCGCTTCTCGTACGCGTCCACGCTGCGCTCGCACCGCCTGCGCTGCCACCCCGACAAGATGGCCGCGCAAGCGCACGACTCCTACCCCAACTACGACATGCAAGGGGTGAGCTGATCATCATTGACTACAAATTGTAGAGACGACAATAAATGGAAACACTGGCAATATTAGTGCATATGAGTATTATTGAAGTGTCAAATAAATCCTAATCCTAACTTCGAAATTTAAACAAATATTTTTTCAAACAAATCAATTGGAAATGATAGGCCGACTTAGGCCGCGTCCTAAGTGTCCACGGCCGCGTGGTCGAGTCGACGGAGGGCTCTTTCCGGGTTTCCGAACAAATAAGTGGCACTTGAATGCGACCATCGCGTATTCTCGTGATAGATATTTTTTGCTAGGACGCGGGCTATGGTTTTTGCGATCAGCCGACTAGCATAGTAACTGCTCTATTGTATATATTTGACTGAATTTTTGTATGCGGACTGGGAACACGTCATTAGATATACGAAATTTAATTCATTGTCGTCTCCTATCTTACGCTATACAGCTGTACTCGTACACTTTAATTACCTGATGTTCTGCTACACTATAAAATGTCCAGAGGTATTTAATTTAAACTAGCTTTCACCCGTGGCTTCGACCGCGTGGTGGTCGGTAATTATACCACGGTAACGTAAATCCGCGATAAAAAGTATCCTATGTGTTAATCCAGATTATAAACTATCTGTGTGCCAAATTTTATTCAAATCCGTTCAGCCGTTTTTGCGTGATTGAGTAACAAACATCCAATCAATCAATCAATCTGCCTAGTAATCCTAGTAATCTGCCTAGTAATCTGCCCTTTTCCCAACTATGCTAGGGTTGGCTTCCAGTCTAACCGGATGCAGCTGAATACTAGTATTTTACATGGAGCGACTGCCTATCTGACCTCCACAACCCAGTAACTGGGTAATACGATACCCCTTGGTAAGACTGTCAGACTTTCGGGCTTCTGACGACCCGTAACGACTGTCAAAGATCCACAAATGACAGCCGAGGCTTAACGTGCTTTCCGAGGCACGGAAGAGCTCGGTATGTAAAGATGGTCACCCATCCACGGACCAACCCCGGCAAGCACAGCTTAATCTGTTGGATCAACCTGTGAGGCTGTTATTATTTAGCCACGAACTCCTCAAAACTGAATAACATACATCCAAAGAGATATATATATATATACAACGTGTCCCAAAATTCAACGATAAGCTGGCACCAGACGTTGGACCTGGTCATCAATACCCAAGAAAAAAAAATGAAAAAAAAAAAACAAACATTTTTTGGAAATTACAATACATAGATTGAAATCCTTCGGAAATTGACACCCCTTAAGATATTTTGAACTACCATGGTAGTTCAAAATATCTTAAGGGGTGTCAAACAAAATGTATTTTATTTCTATTCTATTATATAATGTATTTTAGGCATTTTTTCCTAGAGTATTATACCATTTTGGAATCTTGATTAGTTACGTCATGCTCCCTGGCGGAACCACCTTTGCTGTAACAAGTATAAGTTACATGAACAATTCTATGGAATGTCTATAAAATTCTAGTCCTATGAAAAAAAAGTCTATATCTCTAGTTTCGACGTAAACTTTTATTTAAAGTGGTTGCGCTGCAGAGTATCCTTCCCGGCGAAACCACCATAATATTTCTATTACTATACATAGTATAAGCAAATATATAGTATCAAATAATTCTATAACAATTCTATATTGCACCAGCACCCTCAAATCCTCAATTTATATTAAATTAGTATAAAAACTTACGACACCATAATTTTTTTCGTAGAAATGGTCATGAGCGCCTGAAGTAACAAAAAAGCAAAGACAAGTTTTCCGTAATTGAATACTTAAAAGGTTGTTTTAGTTCAGTACTACTTAAATAGACTATTTCATCGATTTAAATAATAAATATTAAAACAATGAGACACATATAGGTATAGGGACCGTAAAAAATTAACCACTGTAATATTTCTCTCTTATTTTTAATAGTACATTATGTTACGAGTGTGCTGTATTGGTCATTACCCAAAAGGCGGCATTGGCGATAATTTTGCCGAGCGGGTAATGATCAATGCACACGCGTTTCATACGACGGTTTTCAACAAACTTGCGAGGAAAAAAACAGACTTGTTGTAAGAACTTATGCTGGAATAACGTAACTATAGAGATGATAATTTAGATTTATACAGTTCAACTGACCTTTGTTGCCAGGTACTGTCAATCGGAGCTTCTTTTAAAAACTGTTGTACGTCGGTTGGTGACAATACTTTAGATTTTCGTATTTTTTATACCAACAAAACAAAAACGATAACAACTATTTACGGAAAATCGAGCGCTGGTTTTTTTTTTCTGTTAGCGTTGCGCGCGCAGTTGTAAATAAAGGCACAGGCAAAACCGCTGAACAGCCTATTTCAAACCCCGTAACATAGAACATAGAAGGCAAGAAGTCTCTTTGATGAGATTAAAAAAGCACAAATCTCTGCTCGGGTTAAAATAGAGAATGCTTATTTAATAGTATAGGATAGTTCATACTAGTTCCATGTATTCAAAGTCAATTTCTTTATACAAATTCCATGCTGCAATGATAGTACTTACTAATTCCGTACTGCCATGTCGCGTTTCAAAATTTGTCAAACAACAATGACCGCTAGAAATTGTCTATGGTTTTAGTGATGTGGTAGTATGATCTTTTCGTTTTGGTACTTTCGATGTTACGATTTTTTGTAGGTAGTGTTTCATCAGTATTTTTTATATTGAGTAACTTTCACATAAAAAACAAATCCATTGAAATATGTTCGAAGTTAAAATCGTGAAAACGAACAAGATAGCACGGGTACTTACGTACGTTTGGTACGTCAAAGATTAAAAAAAAAAAAAGACGTGTGGCACTCGGAGACTGCCGCGGTAAAGCTATTGCATAGCATTTTTTATCAACTCATGCAATTTGTGTCACAGTGATGCGCGCGCATCTTAAAATTTCACTCTATGGGGGTGTTAGGTTATTTTCGTTACGGAATTTCTGGATTCGGTCTCCACGCTCAAGGCCCACGATAGAAGCTATGCAATAGCTTAAAATACTTATGCTAACCAAATACCTACCTGACAAATAATACGAGACTAGCTTACAGATGGTGTAACTCACAGACTACTTAGAGATATGGTGTAGCTCAGGAGTCACCAAATGTTATGATTCGTAACAAATTCAGTGTTAAAGCAGTATAATATTCTAAAACTTGCGGGGTCCCCATAATACATATAGACCTACGACATTATTTCATAAGGAAATAGGACCGCATCTTTAAACGCGGGCTAGCTCCAACAGCATCTTGAAAATCCTAGCCGAAAAAGACTTGTTGTTGTCAGTATAATAATTATAAATACATTAAAATAGTTTTTTTTTTCAATAAAGGATTAATAAAATACTCCTTGAACAATAAGTCCCTTGAATCCCTATGTCCCTTGAGTCTCCTTGAATTGTCAATACCTAACTTTTCAATGACAAGATAAATTTAGACCAGTTAAAAAGGATGTCGGTTGCCTATGGTCGGTTGTTTGATTTTTGTAAAAATTATTATCATAATTAGTGCGTATTTAATCAGTGACACATAGATATCGCGTTCAATTCCCAGGCAAGTCCAATGTTATTGTTTTTAGCGAGTCGCAAACAAATCCTGATTAGTTATCTGTGGCATTAAAGCACCGTTTTTAATACACCGAATTATGACCCTAAAAACGGTTCAGTAAGAGCTACTTTGCGAGCAAGTGTGTTGAAAATTAAGTTACACACCAAACAAAAGAGAAAATCATACCTACTTCATAATACAAATAAAGAAACACATGAAAAAAAAATAGATTTTGGCATAAATTAGTATATCTAATTGCATATTTTTTTTACGTTTTTTTTTGTAACTTTATTTGAAGAATCATCATAACAATACAATTTGGCGCCACTTTTGCAGTGTGCTTTAAAGTGTCCTAAGCCACATGGTAATCCTGGCACATATTCTATGGCGGCAACGATACGGTATTTTCTATTCTCGATCAGAACTATATTGTTTGGTATGTCTGTAATATTTATGCTGTCACCAATTTCAAAAATGATTAAATGATCACTTAATTTGTATTTTTCAGTAATCATTCCCTTTTTATTATTGCACTGATGATTAGATGAGTTCGTTTTTCCAATCAACATTGAATTAGCTGACTTTTCCAATCCAGTTGCCAAGCCATCTTCTGCCAAGATCAAAATATTGAGTGGCGATATAGGACAAGTTCTTTCCGTTTTGAAGTCACAAATGGGGGCATATCTTTTCATGTTTCACACTGTAAAATTCATTCAATAATAGTCCCTCAAAAATTCTGGTAACGTTACAGCTGTAGTCAACAATTCGTAAAAAAAAGCTCTTAATATTAGAACATCAACAGAAGTATAATTTTTTTAAATAGCCTTAACGAGCGTTGAAAATGATGAGTCTTGTGATTCAAAATAATATGCAATTAGATATACTAATTTATACCAAAATCAATTTATTTTTTTATGTGTTTCTTTATTTGGAATGAAGTACTTAGGTATGATTTTCTTTTTTGTTTGGTGTGTAACTTAAATTGAAAATATATGTAAGAAATATAACAGTGGTTAATTTTTTACGGTCCATATACCTGTATGTGTTTCATTGTTTTAATATGTATTACTTAAATCGATGAAATAGTCTATTTAAGTAGTAACGCCTGAACTAAAACAACCTCTTAAGTATTCAATTACGGAAAACTTGTCTTTGCTTTTTTGTTACTTCAGGCGGTCATGTCCATTTCTACGAAAAAAATTGTGGTGTCTTAAGTTTTTATACAAATTTAATATAAATTGAGGATTTGGGGGTGCTGGTGAAATATAGAATTGTTATAGAATTATTCGATACTATATATTTGCTTATCCTATGTATAGTAATAGAAATATTATGGTGGTTTCGCCGGGAAGGATACTCTGCAGCGCAACCACTTTAAATAAAAGTTTACGTCGAAACTAGAGATATAGACTTTTTTTTTAATTGGACTAGAATTTTATAGACATTCCATAGAATTGTTCAGGTAACTTATACTTGTTACAGCAAAGGTGGTTCCGCCAGGGAGCATGACGCGATTAGTTGCGTCAATTTTTTTTTAAACTTGCCGTTGTAGTGTTCATACTTTTTTTTTACACCACGACGACTGAAAATGGACTGAAAGTAATAAACTTAAAAAATTTAAAGGAAAAAAATAATTTGGATTGATTTTTGTGTAAAAGCTTCAGGCATTCTGGGATTTTTAAGGGTTGTGGTGGATAGCAGTGCTACTTAGGTTGCCGATAGGAAAAAAAAACAGAAATATTAGAAACATTGTGGTCATAGTACTCGTAGTTAAAAAAGGGGTGTAAATTTCCGAAGGATTTCAATGTATTTCTTGTAACTTCCAAAAAAAATAATTATATATTTTTTTCATTATTTTTTCTAGGGTAGTGATGAGCAGGTCCACCGTCTGGTGCCCGGTTATCGTTGAATTATGGGACACGTTGTATACGTAGTCGGGCCATAAGTTCTGTCACATAGGTAAAATTTCGAATTTAGAATGCAAGCCGAGGAAAATATTATGGGCATTCGAAATTTGAATATTTAAAGAAAAATTCCATCGTTGCGGTCACGCGCCAACTGAGATTTTCAAACTGCTGAAAAATTTGAAAATTCCACTGAGATTTATTTATCGTACTATCAAACGATTCAGGGAAGATTCAAGATTAGAAGATAAACAAAGGAGCGGTCGACCTCGTACTGTTCGGACTCCAGCGGTCATCAAAGCAATGAAGGCGCGAATCCAACGAAATCCTGTCCGCAAGCAAAAAATTTTGGCTCTGCAGATGGGACTAAGCAGAACTACTGTTAAAAGGGTGTTAAATGAAGACCTAGGACTGCGTGCGAGTCCTAACTAACATTGTGGAACCTCTTTCACAAACAATGTTCGAAAACAGGCACTGGGTATTCAAGCAGGATTCTGCGCCGGCTCATCAGGCGAAAAGTACCCAAAACTGACTCACGACCTGTGGAATTGACTTTATCAGGCATGAGGATTGGCCCTCATCCAGTCCAGACTTGAATCCCTTGGATTACAAAATATGGCAGTACTTAGAGGAGAAGGTCTGCGCTAAACCCCATCGCAACTTGGAGTCACTTAAAGCATCCCTGATTAAAGCAGTCGCCGATATTGACATGAATGTCGTGCGTGCTTTGATTGATGACTGGCCTTGCAGATTGAAGGCTTGTATCGAAGCAAGAGGAGGACATTTCGAATAATTTTAATGTGGTTTAAATCTGTATTTTATACCCTTTTATTTGATATATAAATGGTTGTAGTGCGTAACTCATTGTGTCATTTATTTAACTTTCCATATGTGACAAAACTTATGACCAGACTACGTATATAGTATGATAACGTTTTTCTTTAATTTTCAGAATTACCTCAAGAATGACGTGGCAGCTGTAAATGTTCCAGTAGCAAAGAACGAAGTTGAGGCTATGTAATGTACTAACTTAAGATAAGTGTTAACTATTCTAATGGCAACTGTTTTTAATTTGAGAACAATTTTCTAGAAGAGAACTTTAGTTATATTGAGAATATCGTGTAGCTATTTTTAGGCTTAGAAAAATACAATATTTGTATTACATTTTATAGTTTCAATGTTTTTGTTGAACTATCTTATTATTGTTATTTTCGTAGATTTGTAAATATTTATGCATAGTTGTATTAAATAGTAATTTGAAAGGTATATATTTCTTATTCTAAAACCATTATATTGTTAACCCAAATTAAAATTATTACCGAGTCTACGGATTTAAGGAGTATTACGTTTTTGTACACATACCTTAGTTTCGCGATTGATAAGTTGAATGAATTTGAGTGAATTAGAGAACTGAGAATTTGGTAGCTATTCAAGAAGATAACTATAGTTGGCGCGAAGAAAATAGTGCCTCGAAAATAAATGATAATAGTAGGTATTATTATTGTCATTATTTTAAGTGAAAAAGTATTGGAAATCCTGCAATATAAAACATGTAAGATAGCAGCTAATAAAAATGAATCTTAAGACCAATCCTAAGTATTTTTATTTTATGCATAATTAATTACCTTTGAAGTCCTATTAGAGATTTAGATAGCTTTGTAGACTTCAGCGTAAAGTTAAAAGTACAATTCAGGGACGGCAGACCGCAGACGGCAGCGGCGGTTGACATTAACCGCCGGCGACAGTGCCGCTGCAATTTTTGATTCCGAACGGGACGTCAAATCTACGAAGGCAGCGGCACTTCGTAAGTTTCCTAAAACTCATTTGTCAAAATACGTCTTGTCGCTTTGTTAGTGACATCACTACTGCTATGCCGTTTGTAGTCGCCGTTCGACATACGTAGTACTAATATCTCTATGTAGTCTGTGGTTTGACCGTAGCAGCAGGCTGCACTGTCAAATACATAGCAGCCAGTAGTGTTGCGGCGTCTGCGTCTGTTATTGCAGTTGGGCGGCATTGCTGCTGGGTCACTAGGTCGCACTAAGACGCTATGGTATAGCAGTGATAGCCTAGTGGTGTGACCGTCGGACTGCCAAGTCATAGGTCTCGAGTTCGAACCCAAGGCACGCACCTCCGATTTTCGGATTTATGTGCGTAATGTATAATTATCACTTGCTTCAAAAACGGTGAAGGAAAACATTGTGAGGAAATCGGCATGCCTGAGAGATATTTCTTGACGGCATGTGAAGCCAAGTCAGAGGCTCATGGGCGGCTTTAAAACTCTGACACCAGGTTAGTTACTAACCACACGAAAAGAAGAAGACTAGGTCGCAAGTTGCTGCTCCCATTCAAAATCAAATAATTTATTTCAATAAAGATTTTCATAAAAATCACGCCACCAGTTGGCGCCACTTTGACAAGAGGTCTTCCATTTCGACAATTTAAAATAAATGATGACGTTCATTATTCGTTTCATTAATTCGTTCATCATTCAGTCACCTGACGTCCTAGTGAACGTCATTTTAAAACCCTCATTGAACCTGAGCATTGAACCTTCTGTGACTGAACCACATGCACTTTTGAACTGTCAAGGAAACGGTCAGTCAGAAACATATCTAAGCTAATTGCCCATTCCAAAGGGTAGTAGGTTCTTAAGGAGAAAAACGGAAAAATTAAGAAACTCCTTGGACACTCTTTTAAATACAATATATTCCACCTCTTGGACCTGGAGGTGCTGTAAGTACACCTCGACATGACGAAACATCGAGTGCTCGCCTCGCTTTAATGTGTTCTGACAACACCGATTTAGGGTCAAATTAAATTAGTAACTGAAACTCTGCAGACTAGCTCTGTAGAATAACATCACACACCGCAAACGCGCATGTAACTACGATTATTTTATATGTTGTTAGGTCCCCTGAGAATAGTTTATATTAGACCTATCCAAGTTTGCAACCCTGAAAACCTTGTGCTACTCCCATGGTTCTCGAAAAACTGCGAAATTCTGGCACTTGTTTCAGTTTCTTTAAAACATATACCGTAAGAGTGCACTAGTTGACGGTTCGAACTCGATATGACGTATTGTTTGTACAATAAATGTTTTATATTAGTATAAAACATTTATTGTACAAACAATACGACGTAACTGTTTAATGTGACGAATGATTTTTTTTTCTTTTTAGTTATAATAGCACTAAAATTTGGCTTAATGTCGGACAATTGAACGCGAAGATCTAGATCCAGTCTGTTTCTGTAGGTACTTGTTTTTGGTGTAACTGTAAGCTGAAAAGCCAGTCATGCATCGGTAAGTCGGAAGTAGAACTATGATAACCTTCTCAACGACTGCAGGGTATTCATCTTTAAGTCCAATCCAAAAGTCATTCAAATTTGTATTTTCTGATAAAAAAAATTGTTTTAGAAGGGACGAACACTTAATGTCGATCAAATTCTCATGCTGTTTTCACAGTTAACATCGATGGTTTACTATGATTGGCAAATGGATTCTGTGCCCAGTCATTTATTAAACTCTCGGATGAAACTCTGAACCTTTGTGACCTTTACACGGAACCCCAGTGTTCCGCGGACCACCTTATGGGAACCGCTTGACTAGCGTACCCTTAAGGAAGCGTATTTAGGTATCAATATCTAAAAATGATAATAAAAAAAAGAAGTTTATTTTGGGGTCAACGACCCTATTTGGTTTAGTTAATTGAAAAAACTGTTTTTTTTGGTAATCTATTAACGTGCTTAGTTTCGCTTACCAATTTAATTTGACCCTGTAATGATACCAGGATTTTAAGGTCGTGACTGCTACACATGTGAAGTTGTGTCTAGGTGCTAAAAACACTACATGTACCCCTAGTATTAGATAGCCCACAGAATAAGCAACCTGAAGTAGCAATGAGTCAGCGTTATTAGCCATAGAAGCAGTGTGGGGTAGACGTGTTCTTGAGTGGAGACCGCGGATCGGCAAACGTAAGTAGGACGCCCACTGGCTAGGTGGAGCGACGATCTTTGCAGGATCGCTGTAAGGCCCGATTACCGAGCTAAATGACTGCGATTGGAAAGGCAATGTCGAAGCAAATAGGTTGATCATGAAAAGTGTAGTACTGATTAAATTTATTCGGAAAATTACTTACAGCTAGCATACAATTTTCGCAAAACGTACAAATAGGTATGATTAGGTAAGTACACTACTTCTTATTAGTAACATTAGGAAAATTATTTATAGAAAGTCACACAATAATTTGTTCCGATCCGAAGCAGGAAGCGGAACACTCCACCACTGGTCCACTGCGCCAGTTGGCTCGTTGTTTCATTGTCAAGTCTCTCTATAATCTTACCAAGAAAATCATATCGGTAAATACATTTCTCGATCCAATCAGTACAATCGATTTCGCTGGACATCTAGGACACGTCTTCTTACGCACACGCTCGACGACACACACACTAGTGCAGGTAGGTACCTTTTTCTTTATGATAAGCACCGTCCATCGTGATGACCCTTTTCTATTGAGGAACATTAGTCAGCTGTTACGTGGGGATTACGAGTTACAGGTCGCGGGATGTGTTTAGATATCATATTCCTTTATACTTAAATATTGTAATATATGTTTGACAGGGTATTAGTGTCGTAGGTACAAAGCCTTTATTGCTTGTTATTAATGTTTTTACATTTCTGACAGAGTTTAATAAAGAAAACGTGTTAATAATCATAGGAATGTAATGCTAGAATAGCACGGTTCAGGTAGAGTTCCAATACCTACTGACGTTTTTGTCGAAAATCAACTTCTATAAAAAGATTAGGTTACGTATAATTATTATATAATGGTTTAATGTAAAGGATAGGCAAGTATCAATCAACCTATCAAGGATGCCTAATAATTTTTCCTACGGTTAGCTTTAGGGCATCGGAACAAAAAGCAATCATCCTTACGATTGTCAAATGTTTAAGGTCTCCGTGTAGGTATCCTGGAAATATAGACAGGCACGACTTGGGTGTACCTACCTAGACTATAACAATTCATTTTAATAAGACTTAATTTTAATTATGTAGGTACCCTTCAGGACCAAAATCGTAGTATGTACCTACTTACATCTATTTATATCTTCAATAGTTATCTACCTACGCAACCTTCCCTATTCATAGATTGGCGGAAGTTTCACTAATCACTTTGCCAGAGTCAGTGATTAATAGCAGTCGTACTTATTAATAGATGACTGTTACGTTAAATAGCGTCACGTTGTGCGTCGCCCGCTGGAAGTGAAGCGAGGCATGTCGGAGGTGGATCCGAGTGGAGATAAGGGTAGTCAGTCACACACGTCAGAGCGTTGGCGCCCCGCCAGCCGCCCGAGGCCGCCGCGGCACGGCTCTCGGGCCCCCGGGCCCCCGCGCTCTCGCTTCACTACATCTTACGTAACACTGCAAAAACTAAACACTTAGTGCTTACGTCGAGCTTTCAATAATTTTGGACAGTCACATAAGTTACAATCGCACGGTTGTCAGAGCAAAAGTGGGCCAACTCATATTTCATTTTTATATTATGCTAGGTGCTACCTACAATAAGTGTAGGTAGGTAAGGTATCAGCTAGGTACCTACATTAACTTATCGTCACTATTATAATAAAATAAGCATAATTTTAAACCCGGGAAAACGTGAAAGGTAAGAGTTTCCTTTCAGGAAAATCCAATGACGCAATGTTTCCGTCGCGGATGTAGACGGTAGAGCGAAGTGGAGGAGAAAAATGAAATCGTGCAAGCCTATCACCATGTGAAAATTAATAGCCGGGAGAACAGAGAGAAATTAAACCAAACCATGTCCAACTGAAAATGGACATAAAATCTCAGCCGTTCTTTATAAATCAGTAGTCCATGCACCTAAACATAGACTTTAACCTGACCCTTGGAACCTGGTTTTAGCTGTTCTGACTTTGGGTATCTGGTATGTCATCAGTAGTTAACTTACCACTCGGGCTCTTACGATAAAGGACCTCAATTAGTTTCTGGAAAAACTTATTGAGGTCCTTTAGGCTGCCTGTCTATTGAAGCGGAGAGGAGACGAGCGGAGTAGCGGTGTTTCAATATTAACCAATAGAATTGCATAAAACCTCCGCTCCGCTTCAGTGGACAGGGAGTTGCGAACTAGTTTAAAAATTCATACAAAACCGGGAAGCGGAGCGGGGAAACGGAGCGGGGAAACGGAGCGGGGAAACGGAGCGGGGAAGCGGATCGGAGAAACGGAGCGGGGAAGCGGAGAGAGGATGCAGAAAAAAACCAGCCGCGGAGTATTGCAGCCGCGGGGCCCGGGGGTGGGGGAGTAGTGTGCTAGTGTTCCACCGGCCAGTGCGTGCGTCGGCTGGGCGAGTATATTATGTGGCCTCTTTGTTTCGACTTAGGGGAGACCGGGTACAACTGAGCACAGTCTGCAACTCCGCTCCGCTACCTCGCTCCGCACAGTCCGTAACTCCGCTCCACTACCTCGCTCCACACAGTCCGTAACTCCGCTCCGCAGACTCACTCCGCATCAAACACTGTCCGCAACTCCGCTCCACTCCGCTGCCATTCTCCTCTCCGCTACCTCGCTCCGCTTCAATGGACAGGCAGTCTTAAGGTTGAAAATGGCTGAATACAGGAAAATAAGATTTCAAATACAAGTTCAACTTTTTATTAAAAAGTTGCTTTCGCAGCTTTTATTCTAATTGAAGTTATAAATCGTAACAATAATGCGATTACGGCATAAACACTAGACTGTAACAGCTGCAAAACCAATAACTGTATAAGTAGTCCGTTGTTCTGCAACAATAACCCTTCGATCCCCCTCTATAATAATTAATCGAGTCTCGCTAACTCGCGCAGAATGATAAGCCTGAGCAACTATAGGGTCGTATAGACTGCTTGCACTCTTAATTACCCTTCAATATCAGGCCAGCAAGAATAGATATAGATGTCAGCAATACAGCTTTAGTTTGCTTGCCACCACTTTGCAAGAGTTAAGTAGAAAAGTTGAATGAAAAATGGCTATTATAGTTAGTATTAGGTCTGATGGATTGTCTTTTCTGATAGATATAATTAATAGGATAAGGCCATCATTGTGCTTTGAATGTATGTAGTTAGTTTCACTAATGGTGTGGTGTACCTACAGTCATAATAGTTACAAAAGGTACCTATTCTATTCTTTAATCTATAAGTACCTACCTAATACCAAGATATATTTCCAGTTACTACCATTATATTATTATTATTCCGAAGCACTTAGGTAAGCCGGTTCCGAGTACCTATTTATTGCAAAAACGTTGAAAAATTCGAACGCTCTTTAAATCGGATAACCTGCGATTTTTTCCATTAAAAAGAACTTTGTTTAGCAAAAGCCGCTTATAAACATAAATTAAATAAGATTTACCTTTATGGAGCAGGTAAATTGTACGATTTTCCAGTTGGCAGTTAATTAGTGGGCGGATTTAGACAAGATTTGGGTATAGGATAGGTAGGTACATGTAATCTGTTACGTCACGCCTAATTACCTACGCTTTACGTGAATACACAAAGGTACCTCTAGGCAGGTAAGAAAGTACCCGACGTATTATTAGCACAATTCACAAAAATACTAGAATTTAAACAAAAGCTGTACCTACCTATCTAAGCAGTTAGGCGATTACCTACCGTTAGATTTATAACAAGTAATTACAACGTGATTACATCATTAGCAGCAATAACGACTAAAGTTAAATATTCACAACAATTTAATATTCATGATGACTAATTTATTATTATTATCTCCGCACGGATTAAGTACATGAAGATAAAATACTACTTGAACTTTAATAAAGTATGCTCAGCGAGATGTAATTGAAAGTATGTAGATGTTATTAAAGCTGGCACTACAGTCCGCTTCATTAGCCCGCGCCGGATATCAGAAATGGACGCAATTTCCTGTTTTGATTAGCATACCAATCTATTTAATGACTAATTAACTTCTACGATACGAACTGACTCTGGGATATAGACATTTACATTACTGAAAGGCAGGGCCTCCCTATCGTTGTGATAAGCACGCATAAGTAGATTGATGCTTTAAGTAATCGGTACGAATTGCGTAGAACAGTTATAAGAGAAAAAAAAAACGGAATACCCTCGGCCTTTCAAACTTCTTTTTTTTTTTAAGTTATTGTCCATTAAATCACCGCGGCAGTTTTATGAGTTCTCTTTCACCGTGAATTTAGGTAGGTGTTTTGGTATATTTTTTCAGAAATAAGGCTGTTTGGATTTTATACTAACCTATTACTTTTACAGCTTCAGGCTTTGTTGTGATGCTGGTTGAAAGGAAAATATTATCTACGTGCTCTATGATATTGGATCGCGTTATTGAACATTCCAATGAAATGTAACGCAATAAATATTGAGAGCAGGTAGGTAGTACGGGATCGTGGGCGGCTTCTGACTTGATGTTTACAGTGGGTCTGATGCGCTGCCTCGAAACCGCACCGCAGCTCTATTCGCCGCATTACGACGAGACGCCTCTGGCGCCGAACATTCTTAGAAAGAAGATGCTACCAAAACAAAAACAATTTTGAACAATCGTCACAAAATATATTCGGACCCGTATCCCAAAAGTAAAATGCAAATTCGGAGTAAACAGAATGGTTCGCAACTTCGAGTCTTATACCGTTAAGGAAATCGTTGGCAATACAGGCGTGGAGTAAAATGAAGCAAAGATACAGGCGTGTGAGGGTGCGCGTGAGGGGTGCAGGGGTGCGGGCGCGGGTATTCGCGGAGGAGGGAGGGTGTGAGGGGGGTGCCCGGCCGCCCTCAGTGTCGCGGAGGCTGCGGCCGGTTGTGTCGCCCGCCCTGTGCTACGCTGCCGCCCTGCCAAAACATTGCTTTATTCTATATAAATTAATCAGAGCTTGATTTGTTTTGATATTTGCTCAACTCAATATATGCGAATTTATCAGGTTTTGGATAAAACTATTGAATAATTGTTCCAGAATTAACCGGGACATAATTTAAAATATTATTCTAATTTAGTGAGAACGTTTGATGAAATTAAACTGTTTATCTTTCTTGTGAATTAGTTGTGAAAGCATTTGTTTTCACCCCGCATGTTATTATTATCATTCCTGCGTTCTTACGTAAGTATAAATTGTTCATGACCACTGAAAGAATTTATTGAAGGTTATTTCAGAAAAGAAATATTTATGTTCATCGGTGGAGTTCAGCTCATTTTCGATTTATATAATGGACGTGGTAATAATTAAGTTGATGCCGTAATAGACGTTCTGGAAGGAATAATTTTCTCTAACTCCCTTCTAATTGTTTACTTTTGTATAAGCTGTAGGTAGACGTAGTTATTATTAACTTATGTTTATTTTCTAAGCAGACCTACGACACAACCTTGACGATACGTCCCTGTGGGGGTTTTACAGAATTATAACAATTTATTTATGTTCGTCGCTAAAGATAGAGTAGCCTTTGTGATTCTAAATGAAAATGAGCTTTCTTAAGTTCATCAGAGGGCTGCACTTGTTTCTGAAGAGGGTCGCCACTCCACGTGAGGGTTACGGCTTGTCCAATTATAGATGTTCGCATCAAGAGGTGTCAGACGATAAGACGTTCACGTTTATTTTTCATGGAACGGAATTTTGTGTTTTTATTTTGTCAACTACAGTAAAATTTATATAAATACCTATGACATGCAATAGTTACATTACAGTTAAACATGTACATATATTAAAACTGCAATAGAGATTGTAATAACGCGCGTCATTTTCTTCGTAAGTAGCTTGAGCGTAGCTTTGTAAGTTTGTATGAGCAATGGGCAAGAACTTTTAGTCTTATAGTACCTACATACGGATATTAGGTGGGTATCTCTATGAAATGATTATGTACTAAAACATTGAGACTGATCAACTTTTAGGATATACCAATACTTACCCCTACATGTTCGAATCGAACCTCTACTAGCCTACCATACATCGTATTGACGTTCATTAATTTTTTAAATTTTACCAGGTCTCCCGACTTTTCAGAAGCTACAAATACAGTGGTTGTGCCAAAAACCTTTTTAAAATAGAAAATAAGTACTAACTGTAAACAACAAATACTAACAAGCATGAAGCAAAGCACCATGGGCGGCCACAGAGCGCCACAGTTTTTGTTAATGGCCACCGCGCTAATCCTGTCATTAGCCGGCGCCTGTTACTGTGAGCTGAGTTTATCTTCTAAAGACGAGATTAAAACAGTATCAAGTTCTCAAGCCCCAACGACTTTACAACTTAAAAAGCTTTACGCTAAACCGTTAGAGACTACCGTGGCCTCAACGACTGCATCTTCAACTACAAAGAATAGCTTAAAAACAACAAAAGCGTACGCGGTGACGGAGAGCCCGGCTACGGCGCACCATTCAACTGCTAAAGTGTACACAAGCACAAAGGGGGTAGTGAAAAGTGCAAGAAAGCAAAAGTTAAACACTAGTTCTAGTGCCCTCGCGGCGCACTCGCCTGCGCGCCTGCACGAGCGGCTGGCGGCGATAGATTGCGACCTGCCCGTGCTGCCGCGCGAGTCTCGCCTCTGGCGCGGCAACGAGACGCATGAACTCAATCTACCGGTCACTGTAAGTATACTTCTCATGAATAATGTAATTCTGGTTGCAATTAAACTGTAAAAGCAACAAATAATGTACCGATGTTTGAGAATAATAAAAAAAAAAAAAAAAAAAAACTTTATAATACTTTATTTTTCAGCTCTATTCACAATGTAATAATAATTTCGTTAAAATAAACCAACTTATTAAAAACATCACATGCATCGCCTTTTGTTTCGTAGACAACAATCCCTTGGATAATGTGGTCAATTTATAGTATTCATTATTAGACCGTTGTCATGGCAGATGCTGTTAGGTTCTTGATATGTTACCCTTAGGGAACTGACCTCTTTGTGTAGGTACTCGTATCAGCCTCAAGATGATCACTGTTATATGACTGTCCCCACAGACCGCTACGCTGGTTACTAAGTACGAAGCATTTTGTGAGAATTATTCCTCAGTTACGTACTTGATTCACTGGCTCTATTAGTTAACTTCAGCTACGTGACATATAATTAAGTAACTGCGTCACTGCGTTCGGCGCTTGACGTAGCAACACGTCGTGTCCGGGTTCGCAACAAGTCAATCGTCATCCTGAGGCCGTCATGCCTCGTTGAGAGGTGAAACCCGTGTCGATTTCTTACAGGGCTCTTTAAGAATAGTTAAGCGGATTAGGTTACTAAATACACGTCGTCTATTGTATTTTAAGTGAAAATTTATAACACTTTGCTTGTGTATATATTTTTCTGCATGGTCATTTATAATGTTTGTGAACCGTTAGCGTTATCTAGGTAGTCTTCCCATGAAGAGTTTCAGTGTGTACCAACACGTAAATATGGCGTCCCTGATTGTGTCGTGGGTTAATTAATCCGTCACACGAAGTCGCGGACTACACGCACGACCGACTAATTGCTAAAAACAATCAGCTTTTTAAAATAAAATTTTACAAAGTTTATTGCATCCGTCCGTCACGCCTAAATTCATTTATTAGGAGGTAATTCGGTCACTGGAAGCAAAGGAGTATTGTGCACTTACAGCTCACTGAATTAAATTGTATTAAACCCAAGGTAATTCGCAATGAGCCAAGGATAGACGAAGCACCAATTATGCCTGAGAATTTAAACCACCCTGTACACCTGGATGTCCTGAACATACTAATTTCAATTTCGTATGTAAATACTAATTTCTAAACTTTTTCTCAACATTGATGAAGACATCAGGACCTATTCCTTAATTTTAGGGACAGTTCCTATTTTCGGCATACTCTTGAAAATATCGTACCAAGAAAATCCGATAGTACTAAGCCGGATCTGTGAGGATATTTAGTTACAAGTAGTTTACCTTTTCTTCGTAACGGGACACCTATGACGGTCCATATTAATTGAGTGTCATCCTGGCTAATGCTCGGTACTTGAATTATCGGAAGCGGCTATGCCTTACTAATCCACCTGAAAGTGAAGTATGTACCTAACGTGCCGTAATTCTCAGGGAAAATACGACCCGTAGTATTATTTTATAGGAAAAGGTATTTTTATGTCTTTGTTTACGGGTTCGGAATACTAAACTTCTTCGAGGATAGTATTTATCATGATTAGAACGAATACGGTTACATCTTCTCCTTAGAAAACTTGATGATGTTTTTTGCATCATGACATTCACTCTCCTCATTCAGTTGCATCCAGATGTAAGTCGGCGTTTCATGTCTTCATTTGATGTATTTCTCAATGATCTTTAGATAAACAACTAAGCAGATCATTAAAACAGCTCAGATGATGACATCAAAAACTAGAAACAGTCGTTAAAAAATGCACAAATGGATAATAAAAAGTAAAGTGTTGATTTTTTTATTTGTGTTAGTAGTTTTTTTCTCGGAACGATTACCTATAATTTTCTTTATAAAGTAACGGACTGTATGTTGAACATTTTCCAGAAGTTGGACTGCCATGTGAAATTTAAAAATATTCGTGCGCTTGGAAACTGATGTTACAACAAAAGATAATAGGTACATGTTTCAGGTGTTGGAAACAAAATTAATTGGTTCCTATATTTCACTATCCATTATCTAAAGCTACATCACTTTCAGCGTAGCTTCGTAGACAAAAACAATGTGTTATTTAAGTGATCTACGATATTCTTATTAATATTCAGTGTAGTAAGTTGTATTTATCGGATTACGACTTGGCGGGTTGAGCATAGTACTGTCAAGTAGAGCATAATTAAAACGTATTTTGCCGTAATTACGCTTACATTTAATTTTAATTTCTCTCAATAGGGATATAGACTGGGGAAAAAATACTATTTAGTCCGTCAGTCAGATAATAAAAAAATATTAGACACGTATTTTTTGCTTTATCATATTAATAAAAAATGGTTTAGATAATAAAAAGCATTAAAATTGAAAAGTAGGGGCTCGCTACGTCACAAGTCAGTATAAAATCTACCGGGGAGTGACGTCATGCCACATTTTAACACAATGTATTGCCGTAATCTTTTGATTATTTACGTAAAAAAAGAAAAAATACGTGTCCAATATTTTTTAAATAATCTACCTGATGGACAAAACAATTTTTTGTCAACATCCCTTAATGTAACAGACTTAGTTAATAGATCTTTCTGTCATTTTACAGATATTTTCGTAGCATCGTCAATTCGTCACTCTTTTTCCGGTGTTTTGACTCAGCATTCGTAGACTTCCATGACTCTACATACTTATTGTGTTGCACTGAGCATAGCAAAAGTCTTCCATACTATGTTGCATATCGATCGCCAGCAAGGTGAAACATTTGTCAGGGTCAAGTTGTCTTTTCTTTGCAATCGATTTACCCATCGTGTATTCTTTGTGAATGATTGCGAACAATATAACAAATATTGTGAATTACCATCGATCTATAGGTATAATAAAAATGAAATGCTGTTCGTGGGTAACTAAACGTATTTTTTGAGAATCGCTGGTCCGATTTTGCAATTTTTTGTTTTAATAATATTTGTAATAGTCCGAATCAGGTTTTTACGGAAAGAAGAGAATTGGAAAGGTTGCCCGGAAAATCTTCAAATTCTGAAAAAATAGGAACATCCTTTTTTGTATAAATTATTGAAATTTGGCCAGGACGTCTGTGACGTCAGCTTAGTTTATTAATATATTTCTGTTTTGCAACCTTTCTCTTATGCCTATTCCAATATTTTGTTTTTGTTTTGAAACGCACATTATACGCTCGTAATGACGTAATGAAGCTTGTAGCAGTATCAGCTATAAATAACACGCAAGACATGAATGTACTAAACTTAATCTCCATAGGCAATTTAATACAATGTCTTTTCTTCCGCTGCCTTATTTCAGAGCATAATATTCTTGTTCGCGCAACTTTGATCGTGACAGCAGCGAGCATGCCGAGGTCAAATACATAAACCATAAATCGTCTTACTCAAGGAGAAATAAGGAAAAAAAGCTTTTTTGCTCCAGTGGTTGAACTCTATTCATTACTGTTAAGGAAAATGTCTAATCCATTATTTATGTACGATTGGACTGTTGTGGTGTCTCCGTGACGATGAAACGACACCTTTGAGGTTAATGGAATTGTTTTTATTTTATATACAGGGTGGCAGGGACATCGACGCGAAGACGGCTACCATGAATTCAGTACATGATTCTGAACCCCACTGCGTTGAAATTTTTCGTCGGTTATTTAAAAAAAAATCTGCTGTTTCATAGAAAAGTGCAATACCTACGCGGTCAAAATGTATGGAGCAGCTGTTTTTTTTTTTTAATAACCGACGAAAAATTTCAATGCTGGTGTTTCAGAATCATGTACTGAATCTATGGTAACCGGCTTCGCGTCGATGTCCCTGACACCCGTATATATATACGAGTATAGGCAAGGCAATCATTTAATATTTTTATTTACATTGAGGACTAACATAAAAAGCTCAGAGATCAGATTATACTTCCTAGTGTCGTTGCACATATCCACACGTATAACAGTTTAATGTCAACGTTACTGACCTCTGCTGATCGTCGGTCGTGGTAATATTTTGTAGCGGTACATGTCTGATGCTCACCTCTTATTTTAAAATTCATTCGTTCGAAGCTGTTACTAAAAGTTTGCAGTCAAGGACCGCTTTGATGTATATTGAATGATACAGTAAATATGACAGAGGCCATTTCAATTAGTATTCACAGTGGTTGACTTGATAATTAATTAATGTGTGTGTGACTTTGTGGTGCGGATGGCGGAGGAGTGCGGGGGCAGTGGGGGCGCGGCGCCGGGAGCGGCCGAGGAGGAGTGCCCCCCGGTCATCGTGTCTTGGGAGGGCTCCGCCGACATTCAGAGCGGTGATATCCTTATCGTGCGCATCGCGGACTCCTTGCTACTCGACACCTTTGGCCAGCTCGACGTCAAAAACGGCACTCCTGAGGCGAACGTTTCACACATCGATGGGGAAAGGTCAGCTATATTAATAGAGCTGTAAATCTGTGACCTATATCGCCGCCGGCAGCTTTAGGCAGTGACCTGTACCAGCTCGGCGAATCGTTATAGCGATTGATTTTCTAGGGTACATCACACGCTGCTGCAGCCGGCCGTGTACCAGGTGACACGCCAGGGCCACGAGCACTGCGACGTCTCCGACGGCATGCTGCTGGACATCACTCCGCTCGACGAGCGCGGCGCCAAGCTGTTCACGCTTTACGATAAGGATCTCACTGAAGGCGTCAATTTACTTATAGGTATCAAAATACAGAACATCGCTTTACAATGTAAATGTCACACTAATGTTACAATTTACTTTGTTCAGCTTAAATATTGCGTAAAAAGTAGGTGCTATTAAAAATTGAAGCGATGAAGCGGTTCAGATGTGTATATTATAGACCGGAAAACGCAAGGAAGTTCGAGGAAAAAAACAATCAACGACAATGGACGGTTTTATTCTACGATCGCACAGTAGATATGTGCGGAATTCTCACCGTATAATGCATTGCGTGCCAAAGTAAGCGGTGTGAAAACTCATCGCCGCGTTCTATTTGATATCTTTTCGAGTTTTATTGCTAGAGAATGTTTTATGGAAATGTCGTTAAACATACAACGTGGTTTCTATCTGTTGTTTCTGTTTCAGTTGTGTCTGAAAACTGGAGGACTCAATGTGTGCGACTAAAAGTAACCGTGAAATCAGACAATTGCGGCGAGTCTCAAGACTGTTCAGGAAAGGGTGTGTGTTACACTAACGTTTCAATGGTACGTGTTAGATAGATGTAGCTTGTGATGAGGGTAATGTGGGTGACAGGGTAATCGATGTGGTGTGTTCGTAGGAAGGGTACGAGTGCCAGTGCTGCCCAGGCTACGTGGGGCCGCACTGCGAGGAGCGCGACGCGTGCACTCCATCGCCGTGCCTCAACAACGGCATATGTGTCGACCTCACGCAACCTCTGAACGGCGCCAACTACCGCTGTCTCTGCCCTTATGGTACACATCAACATTTATTATGCTCTGAAATGTATATTTCATGTCACACTCAACCATAGTTTTGTTCACATTTTGTTGGAGTTTATGGATACTTACCCTAAAAGTAGAGTATGTTTATTTCAATGCGAGATATTGATATTTATCAAGAGAGGTACCTAACAAAGATCAAACATAATCATTATCTTTGTTCAATTATTGTGAGCGAGATTATGTAATGATAAATCTTTTCTATGAAGAGTCCCCTATTTGGTGAATCGGCTATCCACCAGACAACAGTAAGCTTTCCCTTAGTCGGTTTCATTCATTCATCCGCTTCGACTCCATTTCGATTTCGGACTTACATAATACGAAAATCGAATAAGGAGTAACCGACTATATCTAGATGACCCGTACTTAAATTGAGTCGTCCAATGCTAGCGTGTTTGTGTGGAGAGACGTAAGAAAGTATAGGACGCGAGAGATTGTATTCTGATTGCAGAGTCGATGTCCGCAAGGGACTCGATAGGATTTGTTATACGATTTAACTTGTCGTATATGTTTAGAGAAACTTAGATATCTGACAACTTCTATCCATCTAGACAGAATACAAAGTCACGGTTTGACCTCAAAAATGTATCAGTGAAAGGAGAGACTTTAGTCCGTTTAGCGCTGGAGGGCAAACGTATGATATTACCCACTCGGTACAAGCAGATAAAAACGATTTTACAAGATTTAAAAAAAAAAACTTTTTGGTGAACGAAGCCTCGATGTGACGCAATCTGGTGACCGCATGGCGCGCTGTGTTACGTTTACGTAACTATGCAACCGTTTTGCACGTCTATAAATAATATTATATATGTATCATGTATACGTATAGTAGGTACATCCGTATCCTTTTACATATTCCTATACATAACATAACGGTATACGTACAGACGAAAGCCACGGTATGGCTCGCGAACGTTTTCCCCTCATTATTTTCATTTTAGATTTAATTTGAATAATAAATCAGAATAAGACTGTTTTATTTTTCGTTGAACATTTTAACTCAAACAGGAGCTTTGCAAAACTTCTGTAAAGTAATTTGATATTAAGAATTTGGATTTGGAATTTGATAAACAATTTTGGGATTTTACCTATTACATTTATTGGGGTTCCTATTTGTATTTCATTTTAGTCTTTTTTATGATTAATATGAATAAGTTTATCTAAAAAGTTTGTAATACTTACAATCAATTTCATCGATTTTCCATATAGGTTTTACGGGCAGAAAATGTGAGCAGGACCCGTGCTCCTCATCGCCATGTTTGAACGGTGGATCTTGCATGAGTATGGCAATGAATGGCTCGACTACTTTCCACTGCGCATGCGCGGACGGCTGGACAGGCGCGCACTGCGAGCTATCTATAACGGGAGGCGCGTGCGCGTCCAATCCATGCGTCAAGGGTATCTGTATTGAGCAGACTGATAACGACGCTGAAGGACAAGATTATCGCTGTTTCTGTCAACCGGGTGAGGATATTTAAATATTTATATTATATGTTATCTCGATTTGATAGTTTAATTACATTATACATCTTACTTACAAACAGGTTAAAACATTCCCCTCCTCCTCATTTCTAACTGGCGCAGTCGGATAAAAAGAGCTTTATTTAAAACGGAGCTTGGTAGCAATTTTATTATTCAGGTACAAGTTACATACTTACATATTTTTCTCAAACATGCATTCATGCATTATTTTGACAACCTTCTTCGAGATAAATCGAAATTGCTGTTCTGGCCGAATACATGCCAGCGTCCGGCCGGCAATGTTTTTATGAAAATCCCTATCTGTCGTGTTTAGCGGCCAAATAAATTACTCTTAATAATTACTTAACTGTCGTGTTATTTAAAATGGAACGAACTTTTCACTTCAACACATGGCAACCAAGAGTTAACTTAACAAAGATTTTATTTAAATTTCGATTTGGTTTAAAGTAAAGAAGAAACAATTGAACAAAATGGCGCGTGAAAAATTATCGTTGTACGTCATTGATTCTGGAATTTATAATTAATTTACTTAGTTTGAATCACCGCGCATTATTTGAAAAAAGTACTATACAATCCTTGGCCACCACCAGGCATTGATGGACTCACGTATGCCTCGGCTTCGCCTCGGCCCACATTTTCACTACCTATCGTCTATCAATGCCCTAGTTGCAGGCCGCGTCAGTAATGTTCTATACATTATAATGTATTATAAACTATAATTAAAAAACTCATACCTACCAAATGGAAACGATTAAGTATGTCTATCACAATGCCTCTATTACGCTTGGCAAGCTGCATGTTGTTATTAGTGCACAGAAGGACTATTAACAGGCCATAATATATCATATATACCATGTCCATGAGTACGTAGTAGACTGAAATCATTGAAGCGTTGAATCACTGAAACATGTACTTAAGAGCGTTAATTCTAAAAGTTAACGACGTCGCATATAGCTGTCAATATGACTGTATAGAAATATGAAATATCGGTAACTAGTGAACAGCACAATATGGTCCACCAAGTTCTCAAGTGAGATAAATCGGCTACTTGTGTTCGCTACATATCCTGGGACAACGGCACGTGAATACGTCCGGAACAATACGAACCTAATGACAGACTATATCCCCAAATCAGTCGCGCCATTTATGCTCGAAAACGTAAACCCATACACATATGTATAGCTATTTGGTGGTCTCATATTACTATACTTATTAACCAGATATAATTGTTCGAAATAGATGATACAAATTAAATTAGCTAGCAAAACTCCGCAGACTTGCTATCGATATTTAAACACGATAAACAAAGAAAAAAAACAGATTGAAGTTTTTGGTTATCAATTATTTTACTGTTTTTTCAGCGAATTTTCAGTTGATCATAATCAAGAGGTGTTTGTAAAGATTATCGTTCTCAAGTCATAATAAAGTGAAATCAAGTGTTCGATACCAAAAGTTGTGAAAACTTAGGCGACCGCCACGTTGCTCAGTAGTGCTGGAGGTCTACCAAAATCTCCACGCTTGGCGGGTGGATTCGTGATTTCATTAGGGAGTTATTAGCAGTTATGAATATAGGATGCTGCATTGCCAGGAACTAGGTATTACGGTTAAGAAAGGTAGTTAATTACTAGTAACATATTAAGGTCTGATTTCACCAATTAAACTGAACGCGATCAGCATTTCGAAAACGAGTTCAAGAGCTGTCAGTGTCAAAATTGTTATGGAATATTGTACACTGACAGCTCTTGAACGTGTTTTGTGCTGAACGCGTTCAATTTCTTTGGTGAAATCAGCAGTCAAGTAATTTTTGTGTGAATGCTTAAGCTAAGTTGGAGGTCAAATAAAGCGTTGGAGCTAGGTCAATTTAATAATGGTTGAAACTTGTGTGTGGGTACTGTCGAGCAAATTTGCGCAGTGATTTATTGAAGTTAAGTTGGAAGGCTGCCCACGACCGCTATCCGTCGTGCGGTTTCATGCGGTTTCGTCCGCTCGTTGTTAACTCCGGAGGCTTCGTTTGAAACAGGGCTTAGGGGAAATTTACAACAATAGAAAATAATAGAGTTTATGTGAACATGGTTATTGTCTCTCGAAAGGTTCACTCTTATACACTAAAATTTATGGAGAAATTCATGTTTTATTAAAGGACCTAAATATAATTACAGTCTTGCAGATGTAATCCCAAAGATACTGTTGTTCATAGTATGTAATTACAAAGTGGGCCGTATTTATATTTGTACTAAAGTAACAAACAAGGTTTATTTATTGTGGGGTACTTCATTGAATCCAATATGTTTGTAATTAAATAAAAAAGTTTTTACAAAAAATCCGTTTATTTTTTGTTTTTATTTGTGGTACAGTGGGCTCCAGAGAAACCTCAACCATGTGCATTGTTTTTTACATTGCTAGGGGGTGTACCTACGCCACATAAATTCATAGGTATGTATTCGTACCACTACTTGCAATGTAAATAACAGTGACAGGAAGTTATTAAAAAGCTGCGTCCAGATAATATGTTCTTTTGTCCGTACAGTACCTCCATTTCATATAAGCGTCGCGATCCAAGAACGCTAGTTCGGACGCCCGGTCGGTACGCTACGGTGGTGCGGCGTCTCGATACGGATATAGGTACGGTCCGATCCATCGCGAGTCGGTTTTTCGCACTGTTCAAAGGCGATGCGATACGGCGGGCGTCCAGAGTTTTTGGATCGTGACGCTGATACGACACGGAGGTACGGTACGGCAAAAGAACATATCTGGACGCATCTTAACATCATCAACATACACTAAGTGGAAATACGTATTATTGAAGTTAACTCAAAAACTACTCTTCAGAACTTTTTATGAGACCAATCTGGAAGAAACTCTTTTCAAATAAAAAAAGAATTTTCTATATCGGTTTATAAATGATGGAGTTCTGAGGTAATAAACACAAAAACTAAAATGGAAATTCTAAAAGGCCACGCCTCACAGACAGAAACATGTTGAAGATAAATTGTACGGAAAAATATCCAAGATAATCATCGATTTTTGTTAATATCTTTTGAACGGATACGAGTTTGATAACGAAAATCAATAGGAAGTCCTATTAATTTTATGATCAGAAGTATGAAAGAAAACTTATAGAAGAAGATTTAGATTAATCCATTGTGTGTGACGACGTAAATCTTGACGACAAACAGACACACTTTCCAACGGAAAGCACTACTCGTAATTTTTTTATTTAATTTTTTGTTATTTATTTATATCAAGGTATATCTAAAAATATATAACTAATTCCTAATCAAAACTTATATAATATTAGAAATGCGAAAGTCAGTTAGTTTGTTACGCTTTCACACTAAAACGGCTGACCGGATTTGGATGAATTTTGGCACATGGGTAGAGGTAGATGTGGATTAGGACATAGAATACTTTTTATCCCGGTATTCCTACGGGATCGAAACTTATGCAAATCGCGGGCGCAGCTAGTAACCTTATAATATCAAATCGCGGGCGCAGCTAGTAACCTTATAATATCAAATCTCTAGTTTTTAAAACTTCCCGACTAATATGAATTCCATGTTTAATTGAAAGTATAGAAACGATTTTATGTTGGAAAATGTTGACAAGGCGATATATCGAGAGTGGAGCACTCTCCCACGCTGAAGCGTTGTGAGGCGTGCAAAAAAAATACAAACGAATTGAGAAATTCCTCCTTTTTTTGAAGTCAGTTAAAAATATAAGTACTTTATAAGATCTAAATCAAGAATGCCCTCAGCAAGAACATACACTAAGGCATTGCGCGTTGAACAACATAATGTAGTAGGTACCTACTTAATTTTAGCGCGTTCATGTTATTACTTTTTTGTATCCACATTGTTTTAAGGTCGTTTTTTCCCAGCCAGCTAGATCTAACAAGCCTTTTGATTAGACAATATAAAAAATACATTTGATATACCAAATGTAATAAATAATTAAGTGACTGTGAATTTTGGTAGATAATAAGTACAAGCAGCAAAGCCTGATAAGAGTGGTTATTATGATGTCGGTAGTGTTGTTCATAGAGTATTTTGAAAACAGTAGATACATAATCGAATCGGTAGGTCTATGATTACACTACGTTCGCGAGCTGATATTATTAAATATTAATGTACCGTCGAAGGCGTGTAAAATATTGTGTTCCTTTAGCTTGTAACAGGTTCATAAAGTTAAAATAACTATCACGTTGTTCGCGTCCACAACACTAAAAAACGTTGAGGTCATGTATTGTACGTCAAATGTATTGTAATAATTTATGTATTAACATTATGCACCTCAGGGCTAATAGGATGTTACTGTTATAATTAATTAAAGATACAAATGTGATGTCATTAGGAATCAATTTACATAATGTAAAAACATTTACATATAATAAACAATCATTCGTATATAAACATAGAACAATAAATCAAAATTTAATCAAGCCCCAAAAGGAATATAAAGATTGAAAATTTGTAATTCAAATATATTCTGTTCTGACTATTAATTTGATGAGAAAAATATGTATTAACTTCTGGAATACACAAATAAGCTTTTTACGACGCCAAATAAATCGGAGTGAATTAATCAAGAGTATTTTTCTACTCTAGGAACGTTTCTTTGCGGGTTGCAAGTAAACAGCCCTTGGGACAGATTGCGTCTTGTCATAAGGAAGCTGTGACTTTATTTTTTCTCTGTACATTTACTCTCGTATATTTTTTTCCTTAGAAGATTACCATTTGCTTGAGACGCTTATTTTTGCTCGCATTTGGATTGAACTGGAAATTATCCTAAACTGGATAATCATGCTCCTAAGAATTCACTTATTTAAATGAAATGGTAAAAAACCGAATACCCACTGATGAGATGCTGCACACACTTTCGCACTAATATCTACTGATTCTGTGCTCTCTGGGCAAATACACTACCTACTTAAGATTGTCGATTGTCCTAAAAGCCTGTCCGTTTGTTATATTGTAACTCTTCTTACATAATAACTTCTTGATCCAGGTTACACTGGCGAGCGCTGTGAGCTAGAGTACAACGAGTGCGAATCGTCGCCGTGCGCCAACGGGGGCACATGCACCGACCGCGTCGGCGGGTTCTCGTGCTCCTGCGGTCGCGGGTACACCGGCAACACGTGCCAACTCAAGGTCAGCGAGCGCTCTTCACATACTAATGATATAATGATAACGAACATCGTCGCCGGTTGTCTTGTCACCAACTTAGTGAACAATATTGGTACAAAATTTACATTGATTGGAATTTTACGTCTCATTGCTATTATTATGTCTGCTAGTATATTCCATATAGATATATCGATAGCGTTTGAAGAACAATGATAGTATATTATTGGTATATTATTTTCCAAAATTATCGAGGAAGCTCTTCGATTAGTGAAGCTTGGTGCAGCTAATTAACCCTTGGGGAGTTGTTCGAATTAGTGTTTCCTCTTGTTAGCTCTTAGTAAGCTCTTCAGGGGATCAAGTGGCTTTTGTCATGCTAATTAAAGTATCCATAGTCACGGACAAACACAAAAAGTAGCGAACTATTGGCAAAAAGTATTCAATGAGCATCGTCGAATATTTTTTTCTACTTAAGTTTAAAATTCTTCTTGCATCGTTTTTGTCATTATTATTCTTAATTTCGTGTCTGGCGGTGACTGACCCACGGACGCTCAGTTCATATTAATAAGATATCACTATGGTATTATCCGCGACTAGTGGCCTAGAGACGAAATCGGCGAAGCGTACTTTAAAGGATAAAGAAGCTTTGTGAATATTAATATTCTTGGCTTGCTCAAATCATTCAGACTATCTTATATAATTATAAAGCTTTCAGTTTCAGCTGAATATTGAACGTTTTTATACGGGGTTAGTTTTCAATGACCGGCCAAATTTTCACAGGGTGTTCTACCCATGTATATGAACAACTTTCACTATGGAACCAACTCTGAAATCACGAAAAAAATATCAGCTGTTTCATACAAAAGTTCAATACCTACTAGACCAAAATGTATGAAACCGCTGATATTTTTTTTGTGATTTCATCGTATTTTTATTGTATAAATATTAAGGATCAAAACTTATGGACTATGTAACAATTATGATCCAATTTTAGAAACTAATATTTAATCTGACAGCTTGAATCGAGGTTCATGTTTGAGCATCGTTCTAGAATGCGGGTTCAAGAATATACTTATGCCAGCGATGTTTAGAAATCCAATGAACGGAGTACATTAGCTTTGTTCATTTCTATGAATAAATCTAATGTTGTCATGCATATAGACCTGACAATGCAAAGTTTTCTTCTCACATCTATGATGCAAAACAGACATCACTGATTTAGGGCGAAATTTACCAATGAGACTGATCGCGATCAACACATCTAAACAGCGTTCAAGGGCTGTCAGTGTCAATTTTCCACAACAATGATGATACAGGCACCTGTTGAACGTAGTTTAAATGTGCTGATCGCGTTCAGTTGACCCTTAGTATGGTTTCATAGCTATAAAATGTACTCCACCTTGAGACTTAGTCCTACCGTGTAGTTACATTGTTTGTCATTATTTTCGAATAATTATACCTACCCTACTTAAACCCTTTTTCTGTTCCGTGATCACATGATTATGATTATGTAGACATGTTATATTCATTTTGAAATGCATAATAAGCAATTGTGTCGTCACCAAACTTAAAAATATACAAAGTAGCTATTAATTAGATAATAATTTATTATGTTTATTTAGGTGGACCTATGTTCCCCAAGTCCGTGCCCTTCACACCGGATCTGTCTGGACCGCGGCAACAGCTACGCGTGCGAGTGTCCTCTCGGCTTCGTCGGCGACGAATGCCACATACCCACTAGATCTGTAAGTACTCACTGTGTTACAGCTTTGCTTGCAACGCTTCTAGGTATATCAGGCGTGAGCCTTTTTTTTTTTGACGATGGTAAATCATCAAATGACTACTCCCGCTCTGGGTGGAGCAAGAGGGTGTGTCAGACTTTTACTGACTAAAACCCACCCGTGTTCCTTCCGTTGCCTGTGTGCCGGGGCCGCGATATCCCTTTCGGACAAACCCGCAACCCCAGCAGGCGTTGGTCCTTACGGACCAAGAATAATCAGGCTTGAGCCTGCTGGCCCTAAACTGGAAATTGTTTCCAAACTCTACGTAAGAACGTAATCAGTGCTAAACGAAAATATCATCACCAAGTGAAAAATAATAAAAAACGAGCGAGCCTTACTCTAGCACTGTGCGTGCTCATTGGGCAAATCAACTAGAGTGCGCTTTCCCGGCTTCCTGTTAGACACTTCCGTCCCTTTTCACAAAATCACTCCCACAGATTGCAGGAAAGCGAGAAGAAACATGTTACACATCAATAATTTGCGTAATGTTAACTTTAATTAGGGATAATCGTTTCAAGGTTGTTTAACAAAAACAATACTCTATTCTCAATTATAAAGCTAATCTGTTTGAAGGTCGACTTTTTGTTATAATTTGTACATACTTGGTATGAAACATAGAATTATTTCTTAAGTATTTACTTCCGCTAAGTTAAAATGGCGTAAACCTAATAAAGTTGTACTTATAAGTACAATATGTCTTGATGTTTTTGTTACAACTGAAAACAATAATTAATTACCTTATTTAATCAGAGCTAGATACGTCCCTTGTTTACGACTAATCTCAACTTTCCTGGTACCATTACAGGCTTGCGACAACAATCCCTGTGCGCACGGCGGCACCTGCTGGAGCGGCATCGAGTCTTTCTACTGCTCTTGCCGACCAGGGTATACCGGCAAACTTTGCGAAGGTACTTCTACAAAATTTTCCTACACAGTAACCAGAGGGCCTAGACCAGTGGGAATTGCTTTCAAAGTGTTTCATATGTCTACAACGAATTTTAACAGGATTGACAAGCTTTTCGGTAGCTAATGTCAATCCATATTCACACATATACACATATTCATACATTCATATCCACATTTTTTACTTTTCCATCAATCATCGTTATCGCTGACAGAATGTCACTTCGTCTAGATCTAGGCTAGCTAGGCGACGATACTGTTACGGTATTGTAATTAATTTTCGTACAAAAAACACTTGCATCACGTTACTCCTGTACCGAAATATTTCATTGAAAACCCCCACGTAGATGAATTTTCAGCAATTTACTATTCGCTACGCAAATAAATGTATTTCTATAATAACTGCATTCTTTTTCACCAATTAGTCAAAGTTGCATATTTAAGTTTTATTAAGAGTGGAAAGTGATCAAAATAATACTTTTTTGACATGTTTGTTAAACAGGAGCAAAATCAATTTTCATTCGTTTCGAAACATTTTTGTAGAACTTAAGTAGCCACTTTAAACCCTTTAAGAACAGGGAATTGACAATTACAAATGAGCCTTATTCCAAACCGCTATTTTGGGGGGGCATTCGTAGCAAAATACTGTGTACTTCCAGTACGCACCACGCAGTGCGCAGTTTTCTACTCAGTAGCAAGTGGCTGGTTTAAAACTGCTTTACTTCTAACTATAAAAAATAATACTATCGTTTTTTTCCACAGAGGACTTCATACTAGAATCAGTAGTGGGTAGCGAGGTTGGCATGGACATGGAGCCTCGCAGGGGCAGGCTGGAGAACAGCGGCGGCGGGTCGGTGCGCGAGGTGCGCATGCCGCTCGGGCTGTACCACGACCGGCTGCACAACGTTTACATCGCGGCCGGCACACTCGGCGCGGCCATTGCGATCGTCGGAGTCGTGGTAACTACCCGAGAACTACAACAGACAATCAACGTCTATTTCTATTAGAAGATTTTTTACTAGGCTATAATTAATTATCATTGCAAAACATTACGCTTGATAAACGCAGAATCATGGGATGAGACTACTGCCCATCTACCCGACGAACACGACCATTACAGTTAATTATGAAATATGTAAAAATAAAATAAGAGACACTAGAAATGTGGTATCCTCAAAACACTTTTTAAGGGTGCTACGGGCTACGCTGCTACGAGCTCCCGGTTTCGTAGCATTTTGCTACGACATGAATTTATCAATCTACGCATTACTTCAATTGCACAGGCGGATATAAAACTATTATAGGCTACATTAACACTCATAACAGTCAAATATATGGTTTTGATTACATTAACATTTAAGGGCTGCTGCGGGTTACGCTGCTACGAGATCCCGATTTCGTAGCACTATGCTACGACATAAATGTATCGATTTACAATTTACGTAAATTGCACAAGTGCATGTAATTCTTTAGTTGGTTACAATTGCACTTATTAGAGCATATAAAAAGGAATATATTTAAGTTTTAATCACGGTTGTGCCTGTTAATATCGATTTGCGTAGCAATCTCGTAGCAGGTTTGTAGCACTAAAAACCCCACAATAGAATCAACTTTTGGGCTGCGGATATTCATAATAATAATATTTTTTGTTGTTAGAAAAATAGTAACTGAAAACTAATATTCAGTTGAATGTGGTTAATGGTTAATACTAGAAAATGCAGAAATTATAAAGAACTGGATATTTAGTCAATGTTAGTCAAGATGTAATTTTTACTTTTTTCTTGTGGTATAGTTCAATTCATCAGTATAAAGTTGTTGCTCGCGATAACAATCTTAGCAATGTAACGTAATATGCGTGCGTAACCGTTATGCCTGCCTGATATTATGAAATGATTACACAAGATTATTCATTGTAGCGTTAATAACAGAGGCATGCACGATGCATGTCTAGAAGCTGTTATGCACTTGAATATATAAAATAAGTCATATATCCGGCAGTCGGCGATTTCAGGTTGACATGATGACGATGTATACTGATGATGGCGAATTTGACCAATGAATGGTGGTGAATTCGCCCTGAGCGTCTTCTCTACATTAAGAATGTGTGTGCAGGTGACGGCGTGCCACTGCCGCGTGAACAAGACGTACTCGCGCGTGCTGGCGCGCCTGGCGCGCGCGGCGGCGCCGGGCCCGGCGGCGCACTGGCTGCACGACAAGCGCGCGCCCGCCGCGCCCTGCGCGCCGCCCTCGGGCGCGCTCGACACCACCGACATGTACTACACGCTCGACTTCAGCGACAGTCAGAGCTCGCCTCTCATTCAATAGCAATCATTCCAGAACTGCTCCGAGGGGGAACGGTTCAAGATACAGATCTAAGAAGGAGCGACCTCCGTCCCACCTTCGCGCGCTTCAGTAACAGTACTGCGTTACTTCCATATTTAAAAATCCATTCGGACAATTAAGTAAAATGCATTGCATTTAATGTGCCATTATAGAAAGTAAAATATTTCTCTTGTTTTGGAATGTGAAAGTGTTGTTAGCAATTACCGATCAAAGTCAATAAACAAAGTTTTTCGCTAAAGTATAATAATCGCGTGGGAGATGGAATAACTATCAATAACGTGGAGCCATTACCTGGTGGCCTCGTGACGCAAAAACACGTACGAATAATGTATGATTATAGCCGTAGTAAGTTATGTAGTGTCCCGCTGGTAGTAGGAAGTTACAATATAAATAATATCGTTGGTTTTTAATAACAGTATTGTGTACTTATCATTTATACAATTTAGATCAACACATCAATTTTCTTATTTTTTAAGATATCTTAATAGATTGAAGGTAATTAGGTAATACTAAATGCAATCTGGGCTTTGCCGTATAAGGTTAAACGTATGGCTAATAACACTATATCCATAATTCTATACTAAGTCGACGTGATTTTATTAAAATGATTACTAATTTATTGTACTTTAGTAAGCAGGCTTCTGCAGCTATCAGAATAATCGACTTTGGTTTAAAATATTATTTATAAGTTAGTGTGTTCGATCTAATAAATGTGTGGTGGTTTATGCAGTGATTTAGATAGATTACGTCATTACGTTGTTGTTATTTGTTAGTTGAGCATATCGCACACTTGTGTTTATTCGTATTCACACTAAGTGCCTGTTGGAACGTTGGGAGACGCTTTACATTTTTATGATTTTGTTTCAACCCATCACTCATTACTGAATTAGAAAAGTGCTCGAAGTAAGTCGCTCTCGAATGGTTTATAGTTAGTGGATGTCGAAGTTATGAATAATTGACTGATCTTCAGATTAGCTGTTTCTCAAAACTTGACTCTAGCTTGCTTTTCATGTCTGTGCAGAGTATATTTTATACCTAGAGGCGTTTCTTGACTTCAAGCTATAAACCTTAGTAAGGGTAACAAAACGTGCCCTCAATTTTTTTATAATAAAAAATTCAGCTAAGTAAAAAAAGGAAAGTTAAAAACGCTATTTTAATAGTAACTTCTGCTATAATTATCTACTTGTAAGTAATTGTCCTTATCTAAACAGATAATTATAGGCGAGTCTCTAGTCTTACTTCAAGTCTTTGTCTCGACGCTTTCGTGAACTTTGAAGCTTCTAAATGTACAGTATAAGAAAACTACCAATTGTTAACGTAAAATAATAAGATTCAATAAAAGTAACTATCGAAGTTGCAATGCTGTTTCATTTGCTTCATACTTTTTGTTCCAGGAGTGTCAATATTCGTCTGTGCTTTCATGATAAGTGATCGTTTGGAGTTAGTACTAGGTAACATTTATTTGTAGTCTTCTTTGAATAAACCCTCGAACCGGATCTGGGATACGGTCAGTTTAGGGAACGAACAATCATTCCATCTCTCCTGGTAAAATCCAGTACGGCCGACACCACTGCTACAGTCTAGGGGTCTACAGATCCTTAATGCGGTTCTGATGCATGTTTTTTTTAAATAATATAACGCACAATCATAAGGTATGTATTTATAATTAACATTGAAACTATAGTGATGTTTTCAAGAAAAACATTTTTATTTAGATTATAAACTTTGATAAAAATAATTATATTAATAATATTTTTATGACAACTTACAAATATTCATATAAAAGAATAACGTAACATCTATTCAATTAAACCTTAAGTACAGTACAATTTAATAACGAAAATGTGCTACCACTTTCGGGTTGTGTTTTAACTAGTGTGACTAATATCTCCGCGAGCCGTGCGCCCGCGCCGCGTCGCCACCACAACGCTCTCCCTACATTTATATTATATATAATTATCAATCCAATTGACGTAATCATCCACCATTTTCATATAATTATACAACTTTTATAGTAAAACTCTGATTATACATTGCACAACCTTGCTGGGCGGAGGCTGCGCGTAGCGACCCGCCGCGGACGCTTACATTTTAACTACTACACTGTATTATTGCTACTGACGTTTGTGACTTATGACGAGATTCTGAATCACGAGCTAACATCATTGTAAGTAAACATTAAAGCTGCACAATTTATATTAATAAGTATATAAATAAATATAATTACTTGCAATACGTATGAGTATAAAAACAATGCTGTTAGAATCCGGCCGACAAGTGCGGCAGCGGACATTGAGCAACGGATTCGTAACCAAAACATAACATTTAAAGGAAATTAAAACTCCAGTTGTGAAGATATAACAAGTGTACGAAAGCGAAAATAATGGAAGATAAGATTAACGCGAAGGACGGAACAAGTCACAACGCAATCGCAGCTAGTGCTGAATGAAACAAAAACAACACGTTACATATTATATTATATATGAACTATATCTTAATTAAAATTCGATGCCTATCTGCAAGTCACATGAGACACAGTAAAAAGAACTAACATTATGTTAAAGAATCTACGCCTAAGAACATTAAGTACTCTAAATTATGTCATAATATGGCAGTTATTCGAACCGTCCGCGCTACTCCGCGGCCCGCTCTGAGGCGCTCGCGACATGCGACATGCGACACGCGACACGCGCGACACACGCTGTCGGCGGCGACGCGCGACCACGCATACACTGATACAGAACCTTGTTCTGGATTTTGAATAATCGGTGGAAATAACTTAACAATATTTTTATGCTTTATTCTTGAGAAATTATTAATATTATGATTATGTGATTTTTGATATCGAATTATTACGGTATTTTTTATGTATTCATTGAGAGCTTTTAAAAACAATAAAACTTAAGTAGCTACAGAAAGATATGGTCCTATCCGGCACGAAATCTTATAATATAAATAAGTCTTGGACATAAAATACTTCATAAACTAAATTGTTGTCATGGCCCGATAACCTACGTATCGAAATTCGTTTATTATAACAAATGTATTATTAATAAAAATCTTAAAATTATACACAAACCACTCCCATCGATGATAATGTAAATGTTGTTCGGATGGACGATTTTGTGACTATGTTTATATGACTATTATACATCCAACATTATGCGGAACCTCGGCTCTATCTCATAAAATTGTAGTTCACGTAATTGCTTCCGTTTCTAATGATTCATTGATTTATTCGTGGCAATGCTCGAAACTAATTAAGATACAAACATCCGGTTACTTTATTACAATTCAAATAGTCTTACATTTTCAATAAATAGTAATAATTAAACGGAACTAGTCACTTGGAGGAAGCAATGTACGCATGCTTGAACCTAAAACTAATATCAACTTTACTAATTGTAAGAATTGAGCGAGCTTATAAAGCAAACTTAGGCTTACAAAACTTAACAAAGTGGATGGCATTTAATTTGACTTAACTCACTTACATTATGCTAGTATAACATTAATTATTATGACGAAGGCACTTCATGCTTTTCTCAGTGTAGATATATTATTATACCTACGTATAAGTTTGTGACAAGAATTTATTACTTTATCATCATGGCAAGAATAAAAGGTACCTGTTGAAATGTTAACTACATACCTATGATAACCGAGTGAATGGCACACGCGTTCATATTCAGCAACAGATCATCGTCATTTACAATAAAATTACATTAAATTAACGAAACATTACGTTTTTCTGATAACCAAACATCAAATTTTTTGTTCGCCATCACCGGGCAATCGAATCACGATGTAATTTCATAAGGCACTAAAATAGATATTTACACAACGATTTCGACTCGATCGCTTAGCTCACAACGATAACTGAAAGTTTCTGTAACATTTCGTTTCAGACAAAATAGAGAGGATGAATCGCTTATGAGTAAATTTCAACCTGAGATCGACACTTTTGATACAACCTTATCCCATAAAGATTTTTCACGTAACGAGTGTAAATCGGGAACGCTTATAGTTAAAACTGCCGTCCAGAGGGCGCTGGAGGCCGGCGAGACACGTGGCTGGACGGGAGCGCGCGCGCTAGGCGTCAAGCGGCAGCTCCACGAACGTGATGTCGTACAGCCGCTCGTCCTCGCTGGCGCCCGCCGGCCGCACCTCCAGCAGGAACAGGTCCTCGTTGCAGTAATATGCCAACATTTCATCGTCAATTTTGGCCGTAATCCTGAAATACAACACTCGTCAGTAAGTGCATTCGTGGTCTTCAACTGGGGGTGGGGTACTGACTAATCGACAAGAAAAAAACACGTGCAAATTAATTTGATGATTCTTCAAAAGAGCTACAGTATGAGATAAAAAAATAATAACTAAGTTGCAAATTATTAAAGTAATTATGTGCTCATTAACATTAATTAGGTGCAAGTGCTTGCCAGCAATGCAGCTTAGGTTTGGATCCAGATTAAGGTGTCGTTTCGAACCAGGGGAGGCGATTAAGTGACTGGCACCTATTATGAAGCTCATTAGATAGTTATAGGGGAGTGTTCGTTGGAAAGCTTTGCGTAGTTATCAGTTAGTGGCGCGCCCTCGGGACAAGCGATGCTGCATTAACGCGAGGCGGCCGGTGCGTTTACGCTGTCAGATTTGTCTAAGGCCAATGAAAACCACTTACCCTTTCTTGTTCTTTCGATAAAGATTATTAATTGCCGAACTTGAAATTTTGTACTTATTCTCAATCTGAAAATAAGCAAAAAACAAAAGAGTTACAAATGGACCTTTCGCCATTTTGAACCGAGACGTCTCGTCTAACGGAACCGAAAGTTCAGTAACCGGTCTAGTGGTTTCTTACTCAGAGGGACAATACGCGCGAGGACCGCCGGAGGTCCGGTACGACGCGCGGCGGCCGGCCGTGCGGATGTTAATTACAACATGCGGTTATGATGATCGTGTGTTTATTAGACGGGGTTATAAAGCGTCCAATCGGTTACAGCGGCGGGCGGCGGCCCGGCCGGCAAGCGGACCGGCGCCCGCGCGCCGACGAAGCGTCTCGATTTCTTGCGTTTACTTCACATACAAGTATACAATGAATTCATTGACGAACGACGAGAAACCGAGAAAGCAACGGAGTCCATCTCGCTCGCTCGTGTTCTATGGTTAGCTGACATCACCAAGGTTATTGAAGGTGCACCTGGAGACGTCACACACAAGCTCAGTGCGTGACGTATCGCGGTGCACGGCAGCAAATAAATAACATAATAAGTGTAAGGTAAGGTGTGGTACTCACCGCGTGCAGCAGGCCCTGCGTGGTGGGCGGCACGACATGCAGAGCTGTGTACACGTCCTCGGTGTCCTGGCGCACGTACAGCATGACGCGCTCGCTGAGCGGCGGCGTGCTCACGCGCGGCCGCTTGCCCAGCACGCCCTCCAGCTCCAGCGAGTCCTTGCGGTCGCTGTACGGCGAGAGGCCTCCCACCTCCCGGTAACTACACAGGTGTAATATTTTATATGAATCTTCTTAATCTTTCATTTTTGTCGTAACCCTGGTGCCAAGACAGCTACTCTACCAAGTAAGGTACCTTTGACCGCAAATTATTTAAGGTCCTATGTGATAATGATAACAGACAGACATGACCGTAATTACAGATTACAACCTCTTGCTACATACAAGAACTGCTGACGGAAATTATATAAAATTAGGTAAGCATTGGTGACAGTTTGAAGGTGGCGAGTATTTTTTTTTTACATATTAATTATACGTGTTATTTATAAGCCGTTAGACAACTCTATAAAACAGACAATAATCAATAAAACATTCAATATAAAACGAATAAAAATCTATTTTACTGCTGGCCACTAAGTTGCCAATGCAGCTCGTAAAACAATTAAATAGTCAAATATTGATTTTTGGAGTTAAGCACGGATAATTTAAAGAGCTCGTAATCGTTAGACCTCTGTCATATGTATGACATTCATTAATGTTCATCTATATTCCTAATAACTATTCTACGACCTATTCTGTCCATATATTATCATAACACAGACTACATGTGAATAAATAAGATAATAACAATAAATTGAATTTATTAGAATATTCAGACGTCATTTGTTCAAGAATAGCATAATTTTCTGAAAGTATTATTTTTAGATTGCTTAAATACCTACCTACCAAGAGACTTCGACTTATTGAAAAGTTCAGGTATCATTATCTGTGTGCAAATTATTTACGTATAACTATGAATTAAGTTAAATTATATTGTTCTCTAAAGATGTCGACGTTAAAATCAGAAGTAAAGTACATACCCTGGCGCGTCGGGTGGGAAGTGGTTGTGGAACTTGAGAGCGGGCGCTTGCGGCTTGGCGGCGTGCAGCAGGAAGGGTGACGCCCCCTTGAGGTGCGCCTCGGCCAGCGCCGAGTCGTCGTGTCCGTAGAAGCCTTGGATGTCCATCCCCGCCAGCTTATCGATGTCCTCGGCCGGACTGAACAGCACGGGCGGCTTGCCCAGGTCCGCCATCGTGTAGAACTCGCTGCGCTCCGTCACCGGGTGGTAGATCTCGTCCAACTTCTTCCTATTCGTCGCTGACATTTTCCGCTTCGCTGCTCTCCTCTCCTCGTCTCTTGTTTTCCTTTCCGCACCCTTCAATTTAAAAGTAATGCAATTACATTATTGTATGCTGATTATTTGGTTAATATTTTAATGATGATGGTAGAGTGTCAGTGGTTTTGCTTCGCATCTTACCTTGTCACAGAACACTTTGATTTGACAGTAGCCTCTGTGATAAACTTGTTGGTCCCGGGGGTCTTCAAACGTGTCAATCTGTATGTGAAGCGGTAAACCCTATAACGAAATAATAATAGAAATTAAGTTTGATAGATTAACACAATCATACCTATCGCCTTACTTTCGTATATTTGATTTCTAATTGCAAAATGATGCTAATCCATTTGTGTAAATTTTAGCCAAATGGGGAGGTAGAAAGAAGGTTAGGACTAATTGACCAATTACTCGAAGACACATCTCTCACGCTATTTGGTATCCATATGATCTCATACATAGTCATATAAACAAATCGACTATAATATTTTGAGTCAAGCAATTTCACGCTTGAAGTCTACACTTATCTTAGAATGATAACAAAAAAACAGTTTTAATAAACGTTCATAAGGGATAATTGCGATAAATTTACGAATAAGGAAAAAATATGCACGTGTCTGAATCGAATCGCGTTAAAACGTCTTAATTGCGTTCGTTCGAGGTCGGTGTTGCGGCGGCGTCACTGCGCATTGGATAGGTAATTGAGAGGCTGATAGCGGACTGGTTTCATATCAGGCGATGGACAGGCGCGGCTCGAGAGCGACGCTTACAGCGGATCACATGCAGGGGGTAATCAGTCGCACACGACTAATTTGTAGAGGGCAGTGCCACACGGTCGTTAGACACAAACAAGATGATATCAGCTCTTTTTGATACTGAGAATGGGAAGCGTTTCAGTGGCGCCGCCGCCGCCGCGGTGCGACTGTGGCTTGCGACCGCGCCGCGCGCCCGCCGGCCGCGTCGCCCATGCCCGTGCGTCGCTTCCCTGGTTATCGAGGCGTCTCCGGCGACAACGCGGTTACCGACCTCATGCCTTGAACATGCCTCGACGTATCGTTACTTTAATTTACATACTTTCAATGTGGTAAACTTAATTAACATTTTGCAATTCAAAATAAATTAAATTACATTTGTAGAGGGATACCTACTGCCTAGTCGTCTTCGATTTCCCACGCCTATTAATATGCTAGCTTATTTACTCCTTATGGATACATGGAACATACAACGCATTCAATGAAAACTGCGATGAAATAAAATGTTAAATTATTTACGATCGGCAATAAAGAAGTAAATTACCGTTTTCCTCAACAAGACTCAAGAGCAATATGTAAACAGCTTTATTTATTTTCATCGACTTGCATTTACATACATTAAAATAATCTACCATTGTAACAATAGTGATTTACCTATTAATTAAGCCCACAGATTTATATCTACAATCCGTTTAGGGTACTTTGATAGATGACTGACCTTTACTCCTTTTTGACTGCTAAAATCTGTACTAAGGCACTGAACTGCAATGTTGATCTGTAAAAACAATAAAGAAACGATAAGTACATTTTCCAAAATAAGTTAAAAATAACAATTAACTTATTAGTTAATCTAGTCTTTGTTATGTATAAATTATATGTTTGCTTATATCTTATGTACAAAGACGGGGCGCCACGGTAGTCGTGTCGTGAGCAATGCGCAACTAGAAAATAATATGCGTAGAAAACTGTATGAATAAAAAGTGGACATTGCTAGAGGCGTTTCAATGCAACTCATTGAGCTTGTGGTGTGTGCAGTTATAGTGTCCACTGTAGAGTGTACAGTGTCACGTAGGGCGTGTTTAGCTTAGCAAGTGGTCGCGGAGGGCGGTACGCGCGCTGCCCGCTCATTACCGCGGTCTATGCAAATGACTCTCGCGTTTTTACTCGCCGCCGACACCGTCACGATGGCTGTCCGTACGCATATTAACTGTTGCAAACAACTCGCATTTACTTCCAAACAATAAATAATTACGGATATTGATAACCGACCAGTAGCCACAATTATGTCCCAACTCATTAACAGCAATAATATATTATCTAAATCAATGAAAAAACAACTTTAATCCCATTCGAAATGCTTTTAAAGCAGCAAGGTTAATTTTTAGAAGCAGCTATCAACTTTATGATTAAATCGAAAATTGTGATTTGTGTAGAAGTCGTTAAACGTTAATTGCTCCGTCGAGTAACATTAGCATACTGTCATAGAATTGAGGCTATTTCACGCGGACTTTTAATTGTTTGATGAATATTTAAAAGGCTATGTACATACATAACATTATCAATGAAGTATACGTTTTTGTGCCGCTAGTAGTAGATACTGTATAATTTTATGTAAGCAATTAAAAACACAGAGTGTTGTTTATTATTCAACAATATAATGAGTGTTCACGGTGGAGCGCTGAAGCCCTGCGCATGCACTCCTGGGCGCTCGCCGCCGCCGCCGCGCGCCCCACGCGCTTTTTGTTTCATTTGGTAAAGCCACTCGACCAAATATGGAGGCAGGACTCTATTTAATTACACTTTAATAAGTGTAATATCATGATCTGCGTTTTAATTTTGAACGTCTATAATGATCACGATGCTTGGCAGCGATATATGTGCAGTTTAAATATGCACATATTTTTGCATCAGTGAGCTGAGTCGTCATTCGGCGCAGTCACACTGACAGGAAGACACATTAGCCTATTAGTGTTTGTACATGAACAAAGTTAGTTCCATTTTTAATGCGTTTTGGTAAAATGTTGAGAGGGAATAAGATGTGCGGCTCGAGTGGTAATGTTGTGACAGTCCAGTACTCTGTGGGAAGGATGCTCGTGGTGCTCGGACGTACCTTGGCGGCGCTCTCGAGCGGGTTCCAGTAGACGGCTATGGCGTTGTGCGCCACCTCCTCGATGCAGCCAGCCAGGCCGATGCTGTTCTTCGTGTCTGTAACAAAACAACAAATTGTCATTAATCTTGTCTTCGGGTAACTGTGCAGTAATGGCGGCGGAGATTTCGATTAAGATATCAATGCACAATACGTCATCGAGGACGGAAATTTATTTGCTGGGCGTGAATAATCGCATGATAGGATCAATTTATTGACGACTGCAATGTTTCCATTTCTGCCCTTCCTAGATTGAGGTTTATGGGCAGTAATTAGCAGATTTGCATTCTGTACTACCTAATTGCACATGGACTAGATAAATTCCAGTTGATATTCCGGAAATCTTTTCTCCTTCGCGTCAAGTTATCTTATTTTGTTATTTATTGAAATCCTGCTGTATTTATTTAGCTTTTATTTTAGCATAAAAGGTATGCCAACATTCATGCTCACGACGTCCTGTCATGTTACCCGAGGTAATCGGGTTATTAATAATATAAATATTATCTATGTCTGTTTTAATTGATAATTTCATATTCTCTATGGCAAGAATTTAATTGTAAATTCATTAGAAGTTTGCAAAATGACTGTCATTAAGATAGTATATAGTTCAATCGCGGTTAGTAAACGTCTACTACTTAATTATATTACGGTCATTGGCGATAAGGGATACCTATTTATGAGTTATTTGAATACAAACTATAAGTTAGTTAATTCACTCAGGCGTGACGTCGTTTATTGTATTTTACAAGTATGAGTTCTTTCAGTGTTGCAGTAGGTACCTATTTGGAGCAGTGTATTAGGTTTGCGCGGGTGTTAGTCGGTCGGCGCGTGAGTGTCTGTCTGCTGCGCGTGGGCGGAGGCTATCAGTCGGGCGCTGGCGCGGCGATCTGTGCGGGCGCAGGCGACGTCGCCGCTGACGTGTTTATGAGCCGCCGGGGGACGCCGCCCTCCGACAACCTTATTGTTTTAACAGCCTCTTACAAATTTACGAGTCCACGCAACATCCTGCTATGTGCTAATAAATCCGCCCACACAAAAACTTCCTATTTACACAGATTTGTTTACAAGTAAGTATACATTTTTCCTGTAAAAACACAAAGCATAGCTATAGGACGGCAGAAAATAACTTTTTACAATATATTCTAATGTGTATTCTCTATGGATTCTACCTAGGTACATAGTGATAGTTAAACAGAGCTTTTAAAAACTACATCAACGATAAAAAGCTCTATAATTGACTTTTAATATTTAATTTATACTTTGCGGTTCTCATAAATAGGCAGGAGAATAATCGAGGACGATATAAAATGTAAATAAGAAAATAAATTGTCTGTTGTGATTATGACCATCGATGTATAAAATTACAAACGGATATTCCTTAATATCGTCAAAACAACGACTTACTGAAGAGTAATCTGTCGAATCAGTGAGGCGTGGTATATAAGAAAACTGTCAAAAGAAATAAGTGTGGACGCAAAGAAGCTGCGCTGAACGTGGACACGCGATATACGAAGACATGTAGGTAATCGGAGAAGGCATTGTGCGGGCGCGCAGTGCGTTGCGATCCCCCCGCACTTCCCGCCCGCTCCCCTTGCCCCGCCGCGCTTTCACACGCCTGCGCACAGGTGTCCGGTGTCGCCCTTGACGCTGCTCCCAAGTTCGTCGCATACATTCATGGTGCACTACCTCTCTGCCTACCCTCGCCACTTCTTATCTTAGTACTTCCGTCAAATAAATATACGAGTATAGTAATCGAGATGTATCTGATAAAAATACCTAGGTACTACATATGTTAAATTATGGTCCAAACGTCTAACAAATTAGCCCATGAAATCTGAGCCACAACGCTTACGGATACGAGTATAATAAAACTAAAAACAAATACATTAACTCAGTCTTTTGAGATATAAAATACAAAATTCCTTTGTGTTTAGACATTAATTCATTCTATGTAATAACGTCAACAAATGAAAAAATAAAACTTAACTAACATCGAGATAAGCTAAAAAACCTTGACATTAAACTTGGCTCGACCGCGCGAATTAATGGCTTCCATGTTTTTATTTTCCTTGAGATTTAATTTATAGGCAGTGCTTGTGGCCGCGGCGTCACTCATTACAAATGCTACAGGCCTCACTTAAGTAATGTTAGAATGTGTAAAGTGTCATATATCAGCGCTGTTTACTTCGAGGCATTAAACGTTTTGTTGATGACGTAACTCACTAACTAATCGGTTAACGCATATATATTAAATAAGAGTAATGTATTATTTAACTCGCTTTGCAATGGTTAAAAAAACACCATAATTGATTTCCATGACTAATTCTAAGCAACAGCACAGCGTCGCTTCAACTCGCTGTAAAGTTTATTGATATTGCGACGATAGGAAAATTGCGACTTTGTAAAATTATCAAAACAATAATTTTCTAAGGCAGAGCGTTTGCGCTGGCGCAGGCCGAGGCCCATCGCGCAATTAACATGCTAATGAGCGCGCTCCCCGATATCATCGCTGTAATTATGTCCGCGCGCGACTATATTGTAAGATTGCTTATATGTCTTATCCTTTTTGTAGACATTCGACACGCGTAGTCTAGGTAGCCGAGCTACGTCTCTGAAACTTCCACTTTATGCCTATCAAAACGAATAGCGACAAAACAGGCAGGTGTTTCTACTGCGTAGAAGAGATTTCTCACGAATTTTAACGATTTCCTGTTACTCGGTCTCATAGAGCTCATCGTGTCAGATATCTTTATTACATAGTTTCATTTGCCTGCGTCGGGGAAACTTCACATTTAGTTTTGTATCTATAATCTGGTTAATGTCGGAATGTGTCATTACAGGTAGCGTAATATAAAGCTGCGAGCAGAGCGCTGCGCGTCCGGCGCAGGCGATGCGTCCAGCTAGGCGGTGCGGTGGTGCGGCGCCAGAGGTGTTTATTTTTAGTCGCAGCGATTGATAGGTTCACCGGTCGGTGTGGGCCGCGGCCGTCGTGCGCGTTATTTATGCAAATGTCCTAACGAGATATAATGGTGGCGCGGGGTGCGCGGGTGCGTCTCCGCGGTATCTGCCTGCAGCTCGGTAATTAGGTCCTGCGTGCCGAGCGCCCGCCACCGCCCGCCACCGCACGCAACCTCTGCGCCATGTTTCTGTGTCGCCTCGAGCACGACTCTGTTTTTGCACGGGTATCGTGTCTTAAACCCTTGTATGCGCTACTATACAGCGTATACTTAGCAAAAACTGAACAGTCATTGTTCTTCAAATTATCTTATTTGATAATTACATAAATACTCACTTATCATCACTCACGCAAGATTGAACGCGTTGATTAGGATTATTATAAATGTTGGTATAGCAATAAAACAATACTCACCGGCATCTAGTATCCTCTGTTTGACCGAATGTTGTCTGCCGTGCCAGAACTGCCACGCTTTGATTTCATCTTCAGGAGATTTTTCTTCTCTAAACATCAACATTACTACACTCTGAAACAAATCAAAGATATAATGGTTAGTACAAATTAGTTTTCAAGCTATACCATAAATCTGTTGGGTAGTACTGTTTAAATAAGTAATATCCTCTGTAAATAAGACGGTATATAAATTAACAGGCAGGGTGGCCATTAGAAACACCTGACATCGGGCAGCTATGCCTCTACTTTATTTATTGCCAACTTTTAATGGCGAAAGTACAGACGAAGCGCCGTGAGCATTTCGCGAATACGCAAAACGCGATTACCGGCGTGCGTTTCTCAGCTATTACGTTAAACGAGAGCGATTACGTCGTTACGGCGGGCATCTTAATTTCATACGCATTTAAATGCGTTTAAAAAAGTAACGTGAAACCTTTGGACTGTTTCCGTTCAGATGAAAAAGTGAAATATGCTGTTAAGACGATTTCTATCGACGCGTTAGAAAATGAAGTGAAAAAGAAGTGGCTTGCGCGAGGCGTGGTACCGACCATGCCTTATAGGGCTAACGACGAGAAAGCACCTCCGATCGTCGCCTCGGATTGATGGATGGCCGCGACGAGGCATCATGCCCAGCCGCGCCTGCTCCTTCCTTCCTCCTTGTACCGTTGTCTCCAAATTGGACCGTTCATTAGCATTTGTATTTAAGGTATTTGATTACGGCAGTGATAAAATAAAGTTATTCAGAATTATTTCGCTAAATCTATGCACAAAATCTTTTCGATCCATATTAATATTTATTTCCCCATTAACATAAATGTACTCGTAGTTATTAAACTATTTCAATGCATCTTCATTCACGAATGTCAGTTATCATGGTGCATGTTAGCGAATACATTTAAATATTATGGATTAGTTAAGACTTTATTCAACTATCTTATCATCGATTGAATATCGGATGTTGGCATTCCTTTGCAGACCGAATTGGGTGCTTCATTTCTTCTTGAATGCATGGTAACAAAACGTCTAGTAAGTTCATAGACCAGCCCATACAAGAGCTATATTGATATGCTCATGAGTTAATATAGTTTAGTTCCAAACGTCCATGTCATTTGTGACGCATAGGACGTGATAGCACGTGTGTCGATTGCAGACGTATGTAGATACATTGCTGCACCCTTCCTCCCGGTTAACTGCAGCACTTAGAGAAGTGACTCTATAACCGTCCCTGGCTCCAATGTCTATTTACAACTTAACTGTGACTTAGACGTCATTATCGAATCATGAATATGCATAGGAAAAGATAAGCGAAATAAGATGAAGTATTCGGCGTCTGCACACGGCAATTACGCTCGCAATGCAATTAAATACAGCAAGGACCCGTGGTTACAGTGTTGGCTCGGGGCTATAAAAATACTATTTTACTGTAAATCGATGAATTTACGAGTAATTTGTGTCGGCGAATAGTTCAGCGACTCTATAAGCGGGACACGGGCTTTCTCCGGAGATCGGGCGCGACGCGTAAACCCAACGGAACCGTGCATACTAATAGATAGCCCATGTATAAAATTGTAACGGTTAACACCGCCTCTACCAACCGTCTCATCGCTTATAATAAATAAATATAAACATTTAACACTTTATTAGAATTCCGCGCGCCCGTAAGCATTTGACGAAATACATAATGCTAACTGTAAACTTAAATTAGCTAATATACTCGTATATAGCGTCAGTGGTATTCAAATTGAAGTCAAATTAAATGTGGGGTTTCCAAAACTGTTCTGTTTTTATTGTTCTTTATGCTTACTGTTTATTTATGTGTTGTAGCTAATCGCAGACTTAACTGGCCACTTTTGTTTATTGTATTGGAACTAATGATTCATAAACACTTGCTAACTAATTTAGAGTCCAACTGGTAACGGTTTACGTAATTTAGTGGCTATTTTCTGGTTTCAATTGGTACTGAACAATGTTGGCTATTGTTGCATGACAAAGATACATTGTAATAACTGGCAATCATAATTGTTTGACTTACCGCACAATTTATCAGAGGCAGGCTTTATTTTGATTTCATTAACGACTTTAATTTGACATTATGTAGGTACAAGTTTGTGGAGCTTATTGCGAAAACCATAAGACCGGCAACAATTGCATTAAGATTGAACTATATAATCGCTGCTTGTATGTTAATTCACTTCATTTGAGAAGTTCCGTGGGATTGGAATGTAATGTAGATGTATGTTATTCAATTAAAGATTAGATAGCGTTCATTTATTTATTTCACATTTATTGTTTAAGAAATAAAAGCTACGATATTGATGATTGATATTAAGTAAAAGTAAATAATGGTATTTAAGTGATTATGCAGTTTTACTAGGTAACTGAATACAAATACTTAAATTAAATAATTATTGATAGAAAATATGGCCCTCACTTTTGACCTAGAACTGAGAAACTGTCTAAACATGAGAAATATATACTTTTTAAACCGTCAATTATGTTTTGATTGCAATACTGACACACGGTGTTCACAATTAAAACATACATGATAAATGTTTAGCTAATCAATAACTACATAAGGATTATAATCTATTTTTTTATTTTTTTTCCTCGAAACTTGATTTGTATCTTCTTATATGTTTTACGACGCTACTAATGAATTTCAAAAATTAATTATTATCGTGTAAAAAATGTTTTATCATTCGACGCAAAGTTGTGATTCGGATGTAAGTATTTGGACAGGTATCGGAGTGATCGGATGGCTCCGTCATGTTGGTGCCTATGGCCGTGTGAGCGGCGCGCTGCGTGGGCGCCGCGCTTGTTCCGCACGTTAATTGGATTTTTAATCCGAAATGACAGAATTATGTGTTCTTGTACCACAAACTTATATCACGTTCAACTCATAACTGTAACTAATTTTTCATTATAATATTAGCCTCTGCCCGCGGCTTCGTTCGCGTGGAAATCGTATAAAACACCACAATATATGTACTAAAATAACAGCTACATTTTAATAAAAACGTCCTGTAAATGAAATGTATACTACGTTTGTAATTTTAATCTCAGCAGCCAAAACATACATAGACTGGTGACGCGAGAGCAAGCGAGTTTTCCGTGTGAGAAGTTTTTGTTTTTGGGAATTAATGAAGGTCTGCGTTCCTGCATATACTCCGTAATGACACAACACTGATATGATTTATTTATTTATCATCATCTTACATTTACCATTACAGGTTAACCCAATGCGATAAATGCGCTTATCCTAACTTAACGTCTATAACATATTACAAACAATGCATTCCTTGTGAATTCACTCAGAGAACAACAGAATAAGTCCGTCTCACTCGCTATGATTGTCTGATGCATTCCTACAGATTATTCATGACGAACGGATATCACTAAACTAATATAACATTCGATTGTTAGCACATGAGTTTTCTAATTAACAGTGCACATAACAATAAATATTTATAACCATAGATGATAGAATTTTTTCTGTGCAAGTTCTACGAACTATCAGCACCGGCAGCAGCTCACCGGCGCCGTTTGCCCGGCTTTTGTTTTGTCTATCATTAGTTCATAACCTTCTGAACCGCCGAGTTCGGTAGTGGTGGACAAACGATCGACGTCACTGTGGATCGAAAAAAGGCTCTCGCGGAAATAGGAGCTTAAATTTTAAAGTTTAGGTTTTTTGCTTAAAATGGCTTCTAATAGCCAATATTATGCTTATATTTTCGGAACGCAGAGAATAACCGTTATATCTTATATCCTTGCATACGGTGATGTATCTATTTTTTTTGACGTACTTGATTTTTACAGATTCGGCGCGGTTTAAAAAAAAAATACGGCCCTCAATCTGCCTAGCCTTTTCCCAACTATGTTGGGGTCGGCTTCCAGTCTAACCGGATGCAGCTGAATACCAGTATTTTACATGGAGCGACTGCCTATCTGACCTCCACAACCCAGTAACTGGGTAATACGATACCCCTTGGTAAGACTGGTGTCAGACTTTCGGGCTTCTGACCTCGTAACGACTGTCAAAAGATCCACGAATGACAGCCGGGACCAACGGCTTAACGTGCTTTCCGAGGCACGGAGGATTCTCGGTATGTAAAGATGGTCACCCATCCACTGACCAACCCCGGCAAGCGTAGCTTAACCTGATGGATCGACCAGTGCGGCTGTTGTTACTTAGCCACGAGCTCCTCTTTTTTTTTGGCGTTTTATGGCGAAATACTAACAAATTGTTAAATAATTCATCATCATCATCATTTCGGCCGAAAAACGTCCACTGCTGGACATAGGCCTCCCCCAAGCAGCGCCACTTCGACCGGTTCTGTGCTTCTCGCATCTAGTTTAAATAATTATTAAAAGGTAGATATGTATGTAATATTGTGCACATGGGCTTAATCTCCTGGATTTTCTTAATAAATTACATCAATGAAAGCAAAATCAGTCCTGAATATCGCCTTAAAATAATGATGTAGTATTATCTTTTCATTGGTATGACTGCAACGCAAGTTTCACAAGAAGTCTACGGTTTTGGCTTCGTGGACCAGTTACTTCCAACTTTTCGGACCGTCAATTAATTAATCGAGTGTATCGACATTCGACCCGATTTCAGGAGCTCGGTTGACAATCTGAGTTATCTGATTAAGCACGCTTTCTCTCGCCGTGTGTCACACACGCCGGGGACTGTTGTGCCCAAGTGTCGGCCACGCCAATGCCATTACGCTCCAACAACCACTCTGCCTTAATTTCGTCACTCTATTTGAATAAATAACCGATTGCATATTTATATCACATACACGCAATCAGATGGACTGTTCATGTGACAGCTATCGAACATAAAAACGTATCGAGAATAGCCTCTAAATAAAGAATATTCTTAAAATGATATATTCAAACTGAATTTTAATAAACAACAGAATTCTATTCGGCACCGTAGTGTTCATTATTTTGAACTGTAATTTAATAAAAATTAATGCATTCCATTCTAGAAAATAGAGTTAATATTTCTTCCTACGAAACGTGGAGGTTGAAAAAGCCATTTCTTTAATTGCTTTTTATTAAAACTATAATAAGATTAGTCGCATTTGGGGAGACCAACACTCACGCTTGTATGATTTTAAGACAAAACATACATATTTAAACAGCTATTTTAGATATTCAGGTATCCATAGAATTAGTTTAGTATTAAATTTCAGCACAGTTATTTTAAGTCGTAGGTACTTTAAGAAGGCAAAATTCTACAAAATGTATTCAATATTAAATTGAATACTAGCTGACCCGACAGACATTGTCCTGTCCAAACAATAGTTCATACAAACTTGCCATAGAAAAAAAGACGTTCAGTTTTCCCCGAATTTGAACGATTTGCTTAAAACTTTTCAAATATTTCTTTCCATAAAAACCTAATTCGGCCTATTACGAAAATTTTAAAAGAAATGCAAATCTGTCCAGTCGTTCTCAATTGTTGCGCTGGCCATCGAACAGCATTTCATTTTTATTTATATAGATGCAAGTTTCAGTGAACTCATAATATCAAGCGACAAGGTTCACTCGCGTGTTGGAGATAAATGATCTAATTAAGTATAGCGCCCGAACATGTATTCACTTTATTTCTATATCGATGTCTATTTCTCATTGATGCTGTTGTTATAGTCGGCAAGTCCACAAGGGCCTCTCTCCGAGTCTACACACCTGTCTTATTGTTACCTATAAATCGTGAGTTAATAGCATCGTTAACGTAACAATTACTTCAGATTTAATCTTGAGTTACGTTCTGTACATAAACGCATAAGTAGTGCATAGCGATAGCCAGCGGAACGTAGTTAGGCGCACTCGTCACCGCATCATCTGTTCAGTTATGTAAACGCGTCTGATACGTAAATCCGCGAGTGGGTGCGTGTTCACGCAGCAGGCACGGGTTGGCAGTTGGTAGGTTCTGGCTCGTCACGAACGCTTCCTCGTTAGGAGGCGGCCGGGCGCGGCGCCCATCCATCAGCTCCTATCTATTTTATGACAATTATTTATGTTCACTGCGTAGCAAAACTATTTCGCTCACCGTTGAGCTTTATCGATAGCGCAGAAGTAATGTCCTGCCGTCTCGATAGGCTATATCTGATACGGATACGTCTGTTTGTTAAGTGCGCTAGTTGTCTGTGCTAGTTGTTTTAACGCCTAGGTTATTTGCTGTGAATGTTCTCCGCAGTGAATGTCGGTTTCGACATAAATTCTGAGCGAAACTGTGGGTGTAACTGCCGCGCAGTTGCCTACGTGTCGGTATTTATTTCACATCAGGTGAAATATATCAATGACCATTTTTGCCCCGTAAACAAAGCGATAACAGTATACGTATTTCCTTTCCTCGGACTTTTATTCAAACGGGCCTTCGTAGGCGCTAACTAGCATAATATTCATGTAGGACTTTATACGTTGCTTTCTAATCTCAATCTGAGATGAGAAGATAGGCTTCGCAATTACTTATAGATAGACACTGTAGAAAAGCTTAGGAATATTCAAATGAAGTATGGTACCATGTAGTGAAAACTCTTTGGAGGGGGATATTAAAGAGCGCATTATGTTGTGCGTGCGTCTATTGGCAGGGCACGGGGCGGCGTCTGCAGCGCGCCGCGAGCTACGGGAGATTGCTAGAGATGTGCAGCTTCCGCCGCCGGACAAATTGCCCAGTGTTCTCGCACATCCGCCGCAGTTACAGCCACCTACTATAATTGAATATTAACCACGTAGGATTGTATTAGCTGCAATATGTCTTCGCAAACGTGATATTATCAGCATCGCGTGAGAACAGCTTATCCGTAAACCAATACCTCTGTAATGACAGATTCATGGCTGTATACTTTTACAAATTAAATCGACCATTTGAATTTGCAGCGTAATAGAAGTAGCTGTTGCAAATAGGTGGTTACAGAACGTATTGATAGCTTCAATGGTGGCGTTGCGCAGTGCGCGCTGACCGCTAAATCTCGATTAAATCGGAGCAATTCCCGCGACACGTCGAGCGTCGGATTAACATCCGAAGCCGCGTTGTAACACTAATCTGCTTAAATGTCGAAAGGAAATGTCAGATTGTAATGTGCAGGGCTCAAGGCGAGGCGTGATGCGGCTTAAAATGCGGTACCTACCGCTGAGGGCACAGCTTTCAATCACGGAGGTACACTTCTCGCAGTAACGGTGGAACTAATCACATCATTAAGTGATTCCGTGTAAGTAAATTTCGAATGTAATCCATGTCAATATTGCATTCTTCAGTTGAACTCTTGAAAAAAAGTTTTACTTACTGGAATATAACAAAGGTTTACTCACATTTTAGTAGTAACCGAAGATTTTCCTACGTTTCAATGAGAACAGTTAACGCTAGGGAAATGAGAAAACTAGCTAAATACGTGTACGGCTTCAAATCCATAAAAAATAATAAGTATCGTTCACAACAGCTGGGTTAAGCTTTGAGTCACTCAGGTGTTGCATAATCGTATCTTATATCACCCTAATATCGCTGATTACAGGCGGTTGTCAGCCGCCGATGGTATCGAGGATTGACGCTAAATACGCCCGCGCCGTGACTCCACCAATATCGAAACAATGACGGACCTCGGATTACGTAACGCTACTTACGACTAGCTCTACTGTCACACAACTATCAGCTTGTGAAAGTCGCACTGAATGAAAATGCCCTTAAATACCAGAGAGGCAATCTCCGTGTATTGATAACTTGATTCCTTTTCCAGCAACTAGAAATAAGATCAATTAATATTCTAAATTCCCAATGTGCGTTTAATTTTACAAAGAGTAACATTGTATCAGTATGATTGATTAAAAAAAGTCTAATTTACTTTTTATTCTATAAATCAATTGCATATTAATTCGCACTTCAAAGAAAGTGCTCTATTATAAATGCAAAAAAAAATGTTACAGGGCTAATTACGACTAGTTATGTAGTTTCAGCGGTTACGTATAAACATATTACCGAATAATACGTAATATTTCGAAAGTGTAATAGTTATCGAGTGGCGTTATGCGAACCTGAAACCGAACGTGGAAAATTCACGCTCGGTCGAGCGGCGCGCACTTGCCGCGCCGCGCCGCGCCGTGCACTCACTACAAGCGTACGCGGCGGTTTTTTATTGTTTGCTCGGATACAAAATACGTGTCATTATATATCTACATGTGCACTTGATTATAATTAATCTAACACATTATTACACACCCATGTTTAACCACGTGTGTGCAGCGGACCGACAAGAGCCGCTCGGCGTTGAAGACATTCAATCAAATAAAACCTTTGATTACCAAAGCATATTAATTGCATTGTATTTATAATCCTCGCTAGCTGAATAAATTAATGAAAGAATTGAATAATGGATGCAATATACTCACAAATTGTAGATACTAATTGAATTTCTGCCGATAACGGGACTGTTCATTTGCAGACAACGTAATTATCCGTTTTTTATCTTAAAATGAAATTACCGAAATTTTTATTAGTATGAGAAACAAAAATGGCGAAAAAAGCAATTAGGTACATTAAAATCCCATAAATTATTCTTAAAAAAATAAGAACGGCAGAAAAAGTACATTAACTTGAGAGGAGACCGCTCCGCTGATAAATAACCATATTGATATATCCCTAGTTAGGTACCTATAGTTTACTGAGTAACATTTTCGCCTTATTCAGGAATAATGTTGATTTATAATAAACAAAGGTGCTAATAATTAATACTTGCAAAATATAATATTCATGTAAATATGAGTAAACATTGGGATAAATAACCCACCATACATTATTACTGATGATAAAAAATTGGTTAAAAATTTGATAAAGAATGTCTATCGCATGTAATTTAAAGATTTAAAGAAATACCGTTATCAAGAGCTTTCTGTTGTATAATTCTGCAATTTATAATCATTAACGTTTTTCTGATTCGACAGGGCTGAGAGCGGGCGCGGGGTGAGCTCGCCGCGCCGAACTTGAGACGAGAGGGTGCAAGCTAAATTGAGACATCTCAACACGTGATTGATTGCCGCCGTGATTGGCAACTTGCAACTCTCAACGGAGCGCATGCAAATTTTTGCATACATTTTTTGTAGGTTTCTCCTTTCTCGCGAATTCGAAAATTACATTACAGCCGAGTGCCTCCTGTGAGAAACATTCAGTCGGTCTCGTATGACAGCCCTTCACTCGTCTGTATCGATGTAGTCGGCCGAAAGGTGCGTAGCGGTAGGAGTCGCGCGCGCAGAATGTGAACCGTTATAATCCCTCATCAAGCGTAATATGTTCAGTGTAAAAGGCATCATTAACGATTGCCTTAAAAAGGCAAACGGGAGCAATCATTAAAGTCGCAAAATATTATAAAAAGAAAATAAACAACGACGTGTCTCGTTACGCGAGTTTCCGTTGCTACGAAAGTGAACACAATGATGTCAGTGCGCCAATAAAAAGCCGAGTAAAAAATACTCTGAATGAGTAGAAGCGCTTTGGACACGCAACACATGGCTTTATTGTAGTTCACAATAAACAGATCGAACGGAACTTTATTAGTAGCGATTAACGTGCATAATGTCAGAATGTAAATTACACATTTATTGAACTTTAATTATAGTGTTGTTTTAACACACCTATCTATCCCACATACGGTCTACATGATTATAAGAATTATAATCTAGACTCATTCTTATTCATAAAAATAAGAAAAACTCAGTTGAGGTAAATTTTTAATTAGATTTATCATATTAAAATGCGACGGTTGAACTTAAAGACAAGTCATCTGTATTATTTTTACTCTAGTATGAGGTGTGATTAATGACGACGGATATCATTAAAATACACCTTAAGATATTTGCTCCGAGGATGTAGGGCGACCGGGCGACGCAACCCTTGCAATGATGCAGAATAACAAACAACGTCTCCGTGTTACTAGCGGGATGATTAATTGCCACTGTGCGCTGTGATTGATTGAGCTCTTTTCATAATGTTTTTTGTACGTAAACTATTTTTGCGGAACGACATTTCAATCTATTCAACTCGGCTAACGTCTTAAGATAACATTTTAAAATGATATTTGTCATTAAATATTTATGTAAATGTTACGGCCGTGGCGTGTGAACGTTTCCAATATTAAGAGGAGATTAAGTCAACCGTGATTTTGTACGGTGTTTAATTAGGTGCAGAATCTGGAATTCGTGTTGTGTCGTGTGTTCGTCGGTAGAAAGCCACGGGGCGATGGTATCGCAGACGAAGGCAAAGCTCTGCCGAAACAGGGGAGTGCCGGCCGTAATTACAATCCCGCCACGCACAGCCGACCACTCGCAGGCCATATTTCTCTGTTTACTAAAATTTCTTACAATCTCTTAACCGCTTTTTGGCACGCAAAACGTATTCAATTCGCATCGCGTGTGGATTAAACTTTTTTAGTTACGGTTGATAACGCGGTAAAATTGTTTCGTAGATATAGTGTAGGCATGGTTATCAATTTGCGTTCGTTTGGATTTAAATGTAGCCATTAACAATTCTTTATCTGTATAAAATACGCCATGAAACCCAAAATTATAGAAAAATACTGTAGGTTAAAGGAAGATTTCACACGGGTTTCTCTCCAAATTGTTAAGCTAATTCATCTGCACATGCCATAGTTTCACCGGCAGGCTGGCATACAACATGAGATTCTTCAACCTTCATTTTCTTTTTCGAAACATAAAAGAATTCTCGTTAAGAAAACACGATGTTTGCCGCATTGAAATTGTTTTATCATAATGCAGTATGGTTATTGTTTAAAGGGAGCGATATTATCCGAGCGGAGCCACGGACTCCCGGGGCGGTCATTGTATTCCTATATGGCGAATGTCAAAAGCGTCGTCTTAATTATCGGGCGCGGCTATACAATGCGGACTCGATTGCGGCGAGATAAGCTCGGTACACCTATCTGAGTCCGTATTGAATGCGATACGCCGGCCGGACTCGCGGCCCACTTACTGCCTTAATAATAACTTCAAACGTATGTCGCATTGTATCTCTGATTATTCCGATCTAAGCCCATTGAATAGAGATAAAACGTGTTTGAATATGTTAGGCGCTGTCAAAAAACGGAAAATTCAACATTGAATAAAAACGAAATTGATAAGTATACTTACGTCTATGACGCCTCTTACTGTAGTATGAGTAACGTTCCCATTTATAACCAGTACAAACAATAACATTAAAATCAAAACAATACAAAAAACCTACTTCAATTATCTAAACCAGATTAACCAGATTACCAAATGTGGAATTTCTGGTTTATCAAGATTACATAGTTAATGTGTATTATGGTGCAATTTTATTGTGTCAACCTTCTCTCGGTAACTACTATTCATCATCATGTTTTTCAGGCAAGTGTCAGGAAACAATAATGATGGGATTTCCGATTTCCACGACGCGCCGACACGATACCACGTGGGTATAATCGTTGCGGTTAATCTTTTGTCTCAACAAAGTTTCTCACGAGTTAAATGGTTAATTTAGTCACGTCATTGTATCATTAGATTCTATATTGAATTGTCAGTATTTATGCTACAGCAATTTTATTATATGTTACGCGGGCATCAAGGTGACCGCAAATAATATATGTACTGCCGAAAGGGAAGAAATCGACGCGTTTAAAATAACCAAACAGTAACGTTTTTGACATTCTGGTTTACGTCGGAACTTATTTATTTAAATGCCTTAACCTAAACTACCATTACAGGTGTAAGCCTAATGCGATAGCCAAGTCAAACACACAAAATTAAAATTAAAACACAAAAACCTAAAGTCATAAACCACCACTTCAAACACTACCACTAATACAAAACACTCACTATCACTTCTTCAAAAAAACCAGATTGTAAATATGGAAAACCATGTCATCAGGGTTAAACATGGGTTTTTCAGTGCGTAAATGTGAAAACATGTTCTAAGAATAGTGTGAAGCACTGGAACGATTGTTATTCACCGCAAGTACTCAATATAAATAAATACGAGATCTTTTTGCATGTTTGGTAATTCAAGCAGCTGAAGAAAGAAATATGATGAAAGTGAATACTTGAAGGTGAACTGGGTGCTATGGGAGCAGGGTTAACCTGAGCCGCTCGCCTGCGGTCTCCCGGGCGAACCGCTCCCACTTATCTACTTACCACCACTTACTTGCACACTACTTACAGTAGCCCTTGTTACAATTATCTCGCAACATATCACTGACTATTACGTAAATCTACTTGATAATGAAGTTACATAAAACACATTATTGGTTTTCATTTTACTGTTATCGTAAAGAACGGAATATTAAGAAGGCACATCGTACGTTTAAATGGATAAACATATTTGTTTCTGGCTTTTTGAAATAGTCGGAGGAATCGAGTCAGGGTTATGAAATCAATATCTGTTTTCAGTAGAAACATCGCTTTTATACATAGCTACCTGATGTTACAAACTATGGTAGGGTGAGTATTAGCAATCATTTCTGTGTGTATCTAATAAAATGAAGTATACCTATATGTTACCTTCATTCTGCTCGTAAATATTGTACAAAGTACATTGATTACGTTTCCGTAATAATTTTGTTCATTTTGTTTCAGCAGTACGCAGTGGAGTTATAAATTGAGATGTTCGCGGAGCGGCTGCGGCGGTGGGACGCCGAGGCGCGGCGTGTTTTACGATTCCCTATGCGAGTACGTCTAGTGACCACTGCCGCAGCTTTCTAAGGTCTACTACAAGTAAACATCCGGCCACTTAACCGTTAACGTCGATAATTTCATTGACTTTTTAAACTAAGAATATCTAGCATTCGTTCAATTCTATTAAAAGACTCACCTTGACTGTTTGGTTCTTGAGTGGTTTATCAGGATCGTGGATGTACTCGAGCGTGATGCCGTAAAACTGGCCTTTGTTGATGTATGTGATCCGGTCATCCTCGCGCCTCTGCGAACTGCTGCTCGCGGTCTCCAGATGATACTTGAAGCCGTACGGGGAAAACCTGCCACAAACAAGAATAAGTGTTTATATCGCCACCGAGAAACGACGAGTCGCTATGACATGTAAGACACCTGCGACTTCAAGATTTAAGATAAACACACAAAAACTTGCGTATTACGGAGTAGCGCAGTAGGCGACTTGTCGTTAATGTTTATAGGAACATAAAATGCACAATAAGAGCTGGTTTCTGTAACATTTAGAAAAAGTGCGATTTCTTCTTTGAGATACTTATCTACGGATACACGTTCTCGACAATAAAGTTTCCATGAAGTAAAGCAATAAAAGTGTGCAAAAAGTGGAAATCTTAATTGCACCGGCGGTACAGCTTGTCAGCGGTGTCGTTACATAAACGCGCGGAGATCCAGTTCGTAGTGCGCAATGAAAAACTGTGTTTTCTCGCGATTTCCTGAGTGCTGGACCGACGGAAGGAAAACCCCGCTAATTTAGTGGTGATCGCGTGTCGCGGCTCGTTAGCGACACCGCGCGACGCGCACGACTGTCGCGCACCCCGCGCCTGCGCCCCGCGCTGCTTGTCACTGCGCTGATCTCGACGCCCACGCTCGCCACTCTCGCGCTTACAAACTGCACCACCAAACTAAATAGTCATTATCGGAGCAGCCTATTGTGGCACAGACTTAACTTATGTAACATGATAAAAAGTAATAAATCGTTATGGAACGTTTAATCCTTTAAATCTGTCCGAGGAATGCGGATAAAGCAGTTTGCGTCGATTTACTTCTACGGTTACACCATTACTTAAGCTTATTGAAAACAATTTGGTAAACAGCCCCGCTGATGTTTGCGATTTGAACCGAGCTTGTGAAGATAAAAGCCGTGTAATGCAAACGCAGGCCGACAGTGACGGATCGGTCGCGGCGGCGCGGGCGCTCGACTATCTGATGCTCTCTAAGTGATTCCGAACACAATTTACATTTGCAATGTTGCTTTGTATTGTCATTTCAACTACCCTTATCCTTTGTTTACTTACACTTGATGGACTGTTCGTAGTACTAGCAAGATTATAATTTTGCAATAGTTTCCGATCAATAAATACAAAAGCAATGGGTAAAAGACAAAAAGAAAGATAGATATTTATGTTGATATAACGTGCAGGCCGTGTGCGTACATGAATTCTTTGTATTCAGTAATAAATAACACATTGTTTTCGAATAAGCTTCATTACAAATTTCAGTGGCGAAGCAGCCAAAAAAATACACTTCCTGAGTTGAGACAGGAGCCTTGCCTTTCATGAATAAATCAATCGGCGAGGCGCGGAAATTGATGAGTGCGCAAAAAGTCTTGGAACGTAGCGACAACAAAGTGCTCGCAATAAAAACGCATGCCGCGATAAGAGACGGAGAGGCTCGCGTCCCGCAGAGCCTCCGGGCGAGGCGGCCCAAATTAGATGCGCATAAATACGAGACCTCTATAACCATATACACTTGTGGCAAAAACAACACTTATTGGACCGTACAATCATTTTTTGCAGTTTTTCAGCGTCAGCCTAGGTAACGCTCAACAACACTTATAATATATCATATCTCTATCTGCTTGACAAGCAATTTCAAAGGAAAGCCACGATCTCAGAAATAACATAATCTAAAGGACCTGCTAGCACAACTCGTCAGTAAAACAACAGTGTATGAGCAGAAAAACAAGTCTAGTTCTTAGAATTACTGGAAAAGCTTCGACTCTTTTGGAATCAACTGTGAAATTCCTGACTACGTACGTCACACGAAACCAAGTAAATTCGCAGCAGGGCGACACTGTTGGTATTAAAAACCCGTAAAAATGACTCGTTAGCGGCCATTAACATTTTTACTCTTTTTCCCTTGTCATCAGACCCAGGGATAAAATATGCAAGTCTATGTATCTACTTATACGGATATTTCTTAATTATTGTGGACAGACTACTGGTTTTGTTTCCCATATAAATAATGATAAAAACTGTGTTTATATCTGCAACGACATACGGTCTTGAGCAAATTATAGAATGTAAATGTAGTTCATCCACAAGTATATACGAAACAGAGGCGCGCCGCATCGCTCAGTATCATTCTTTGATGGAAATTGAACACCATTGTGTGCTGAGATGAATACTACTGTGAGGGACACAAAGCTTTAAGTTTGCAAATCGCAAAAATTCTCGCAGCAAAGGTACTTACTTGCGAATATTTTTCTGAAAAACATTACTACTCCAGCACGCTTTAAAAATATTTTAGCTGGTTTTGATAAAATCGATGGTAATCTTGAAGCTATAAACTAGGAGGCCTACGAGTATTTGTGAAGGAGGATGATGAAGGTTTGTTCGAAACATCATTGAAATTAAAAGATATTATCTTTTAATACTAGGGGCGGTGTGCGGTGTATAGGAGATAGCACGTTACACGCTACGCGGAGCGGTGGCACGGAGCTGGCGCACCATGCACGCGGCTGCTTAATGAGAACGCTTAGCCAGCGTAATGGCGCCGCGCTGATTGCCGGGTGCGGCTGACGACCGACACACGCAGCGACGCAACCCTATCATCATAGCCAAACTAGTATTATTTGCTGCTACTATTCCCGCAAACGATTCATGGAACCTTCCTACCAACCACACTCGCAAGAATTGCAACAAACACGCGCTTGCAACTGTCCAAACACCAAACGTTTTAATCGCTACTCAATGTGAAAATTATAATGAAGGTTTGCCTGTAAAGTACTGTTCATGAGACAATCAAACAGATAAGTAGATTGCAACTCTCCAAGTGATCGAGCAATCGGAATGAAAACGTCGTTTCAATACTTAACAGAGGCAGAGGAATGCCGTTTAAAGTATACATTCATTTGGCTTAAAGCGGACAGATGTTAGGATCGCGTGTATACCGCAATCCTGAAACATTGCTGCGATATTGCTCTCTACATTTATACGCTCTGGTAATGAACTTGTAATATTAAGAAACATTAAAAATAACGGCGTTTTTCATTAAATATTAAATTTACAACATTATGCGCATTAACGTTATCAAATGTAAAATGGAAATACATATTTATAGAAATAAATTAAAGACAAAAAGTCGTTATATTATTTTTATCAGTTTATTAATTAATCCTGTGATACAGATAAGTATGTGAGCTAGTGCCTTTTGAAGTGATAATCAAATACACACACATTCCTTGATTTGGTTACTATACCTTTAAAAGCTCATTCCTGTGTTGAAAATTCGAGAGGTAAATAAAGTGTCTGTTTGATACGTCGAAAGGTATTGGTGTACTTAACTAACCGGTAAGTAATAGACCAAACATTTGTGAGGGCGTTAGAATTACTGACGCTGGCGAGGGCTGGTAATCGGACGGAGCGCGGAGCGCGGCGAGCGGCGAGCGGCGAGCGAGCTCGTATCGACGACGAAGGTAATTTAAGACGGTAGAAGCGACCGCGCTATTTGGGCCAAATGCAAGCAAGTAATTATCGAGATAATAATGCTAATGCACTTATCATGTCGACGAGTGCTTCCGCCGGCGACGCGATGTTTTTTTTCAACGATTTCATTTGAAGGGTATTTTGATGTTTGTCTTTTAAGTTAAATCGTACAATTTTATTTACAAATCTATTCTAATTAAACTTTAGAAACCATAAGTAGTAACTTTAGAAAACATATTATAAATAATTTAGGAGTTGACTTGGATCCTAGTTTGCTAAAAAGGTTTGTTATTGCTATGTTATTTAATGATTCAACGACTTATTTTCTTAATATTACAATTACAGAAGAACAAAAAACAATTTTCGCTTTTTAATATAGTTACTAAATCACTTATAAAAGGTATATAAACATACTACTTATCATTGCTGAGTTTACTTACATCTGTTCCTTTTCTTCAATCCAATTAGGTAGCGTGTAAATTAAATCATATTAGTATTCAATAGAAGCATTTACAAGTACTCAAATAGAAAATGCATATTGTGATGAAAGACGCCGTAAAAAGACCAGTTAACAAAGAACCATGCACATGAAAAATACTGCGTGACACCAAGCACCGCTGACTCCTACGATAAATGTTTTATGTGGGAACACATCTTGATCTAGAAATGGGAGAAAATCATTCAGTATCAGCAGTTTATCATCCTGCGCAAATTGTACCAACTGGGGAAACAAGTTGCTGGATCGTGGGCGAGGACCTCGCTACCAGTACCTAGTGCACTGTTGCGCAATGTTACACCAAAATATTACAGTAAAATACAGCATTCAGTACTCATAAATAAGGTGCTGGACATAATTCATGCACAGTGTCGATCATGGCGCGATTACTGAAATAATTTAGAAACCGCTGCTTTGAATAATTTTCTCTACCACTTTAAATGGACTGTGGTAGGAATATGACAGATATTTTAATTTTTCTACGAAATCTTATGTAAATTTATTTTTCATATTATTGTTTGTCTTATTTAAATTATGTTAGTGTGTACTTTGATATCAAAAGAAGTTTTTGGAAATAAGAATAATTATCAAAATAAGCCGATGCTAAGGTATTCTTGGGTATGCTCGAGGTAATTTAATTTTTAACTTAAAATGGAATAATCTTAATTAAATGTATCGACTTTTAGTCATTCAGTCATTGTATAAATGACAATTTTATACAAGTACGTACTTGTGCGAATAACACTTACTGATAGGTACTTCCTTTGATAACTTTGTAGCACATCCACACTCATTTAAAATGTAGGTATTACATCTATTTTCATTTGGCAATTAAGAATTTGCATCCCTTTATACCATACATATGTATTATGTAAGGTTTGGATTATCTTGGAATACCGAGCATTCGCAACAAATCGACAACAAGGTTTTCATTTGTGTATGTTTTTTACCTACACAAATAAACTAAACGCATACTTGTAACTACACTGGGACACAAACAACTTATTCAAAATGATATAAAAACATTGTTTACTTCAAGTCCATTGAACCAGTAAACAAATCACGTCCTAACATAGGCAGGCACGGTACGATTTCGAGGAAAATAATTAAGACGTACCCTTCGAGTAAATTAACTTGTCAGTTAGGAAATTACTAATTCACACCTGCTTTTACTGGTTGTATTCAAAGATCACGAAATGTGAGTTAGCACCTCTTAAAAAACTATCCCGGTAACAACTTAACAACGAAACGGAAGAAAACAGTCGGTGCCGGCGCTTATTGTACACGTGATTCAATATGTCTGAGTACTTAATGTTTCAGTGCCACTATTCTAACTAAAATCAGCAGAATCGCTTGAAAAATTTGTTTGGATGAATCATAGAATACTCTTTAATATCATACAAATCGCGAATGAAATTAAGAATGTATATGGGGTATGAATGGAGAAATTTTACATAGGGTGACACAATGGGCCGCCTTTAAAGCGATCGTCTTTGGGTAATACAGTTTCAACATGAAAGTTCGTAGTAAAACTTAAATTGGCGTAGCACTCGTATAGAATCGTCACATGGGTGAAATCCTTAAAAATAACTAGGGTATAGCATGAATTTAATATTAATAGACACATAATAGGTTCCCACAGTAACACACATGTATGCCCCTTAGCTGTGTCGGTCCGCTACGCACCGCGTGCGGTCTGCGCACTTTTAAATATAAATCAAACAGCTTATTATACCAATACTGGTAAATTATTAACTAGTTAATAATATAAATCAAATCTATACGTGTTTTATTTTTATAATAATTAAATGTCATAAGATTTGAATAAAATAATGTAACTGAACAATGTGCAAATTAATACGTGTCACTGAATTTTAAAGCTCTAACGCACGTGGAGTGAAACTAAACCACAAATGTTGAAAACTTTTTTGTTACTAAATTATATCACATTTTGTTTAGTAATTTTCAACACTTAAATTATTATAATCTAGACAGATATGTGTCGGTAGCCTGAGAACCACAAACCGCAAGTGTTTTATTTTATTAAGGTAGACAAGAAAAGCAAAACACAGAGTATGTGAAAGAAAATACTCATAAAAAGAAAAAAAAAGACAAAGCAATACAATGCACTGGTGTTGTTGTTGTTGCTACTTAATTTACAAACTAAATACTGAAAATGTAAATAATTCCTTCGTTATTTGTGCTATAGTATTTTGCTTTCCAGTACATACCTATACAACAACTACATACTTGTAGGTGTTAAGAAGGGGTTCTTGTTGATCTAGAACTTTATTTATCAAATTAGTCAATTTGTTGCGGTAAATTAATTGAAAAAGTGAATGATTAAAATTAATCATACTTAAGATGTCGTTGATGTCTTTTGTTCGAATGGATTAAGCATTATTTTTCGTGTTGATGTTAATCGCTTGTAAATAGTTCAAAGAGGTGTTTTTTTTTTCATAAATGTGTTTATTATTGTAATTTATCAAGTATTTGCTAAGGTAATATCAATTTCACTTGAAACGGTAATAAATGCGAACAATGTAGGAGTTGAACATTTTAAACCGTTTGTGTAGTTTTAGAAGCAGTTACATTGTCTCGCTCAATGTGTGTGTCCGCAGTGACCACAAAATGCCTACGTTTCCTAGAAAGGGCCACATTATAACCGTCATGCGGGGAGGTGCAAAGTGCTCGGTCAATATTGTCGTTCGGACCACTCACACCAGCAAATTACTTAAATATTACAAAAAAGGTTTGATCAAAACGAATTGACTGTTTACGTTACGTGTTTATACCGGCCGCGTGTTGTTTGGTTTCTGTCCTAAACTATACGGGGGCAATTTGTATGTAACCACTCACGGAATAAAATACACACCAAAATTAAATTAAAATAACATTGTGTCTTTGAAAACATTAATAGATGTTTCGCAATTAAGTTAACTTTGTTTTTTTATTGCTTAATGGCCTCCATTTACATAATTTACATTATGGATTGTGATGCAATTTTTTTAAAATCACTTTTTAAGAATGTGATGTACCTAATTAACTGTAAGATTTTTCATTAATAAATTGTTTCATGTTTGTCAATGTTACTATGGCTGAGGACTTACTAAAGTAACTGTCTAAATTAGATACGAGTATCTCATATATAATTAACATTGAATAATTTAACATAATAAGTAATTTACCCAGAATCTTTGAGACGTTTTAGGTAAAAATAATAAAATGCTAATTCGTCGAACTCATATCGTATCAAACGGCAGCCTGTTTTCGATACTGTGCATAAAAAATGACATTGCTGTGCTTGGGTATGAATGAATGCTGTATTACTTTATATGTGAATTGGTCTTACATTCCCGTGCCTTTAGGACGCATTAGCACATTCTGAGATCAACACCATCGATGCTACTGCGGGATCCGAAGTGCCACACTTGGAGGGTAAAGTTTGTACTTACAGTTTGGCGATTTGTATCTTGTCGGCATCGTTTTGCCTGCCGAAGTCATGCCAGGGCCTGGTGCGCGGCGCCTGCGCAGGTGAGTGGTGCGCCGACGGCGTCCCTCGTCCGTCCTCGCCGACGCCCGGCTGCTGGCATATCACCGTGTAGTCGAACGACTGCGCGGACAATAACAAACATTGTAATCAACGGCGCTAACAAAAACATCCAATATAGGTAGTTAGGTCCCATCTCTAGCGAACTTTTGCTTAGAAAAATATTTCCAACGCAACATGAAACCTAACATCTTTTATGACATTTAACACATTCTTATTTGCATATCTTATTAGATTGACACTGTAGTACCAAATTTTAAGGAAATGTGCTTATTATATTTCATTTTATTTTTGAACGAATTCATTATTACTTAAAATTGTTAATTCTACCTTTGCTGTCATGTCATTTGCTTTCGATAGGTAGGTACGATCTCAGAATTTTGGTGAAAACAAAACTTGTAAAGAGATATTTAATGTCGCAATCTCCCATAAATTAAATCTAATTGGCAACTAATTTATGATAATGGTAACACATTAAAATATCATTGTAATTACGTCATCGTCACTACCTGAGCTCACAATATTGAAACTAATTACAGTTATGTCGTGAAAATGTTGGGCTCGGGATACTGATAACAAATAAGGAATTAAGTGTTTGACCAAGATAATGTATTCAGCTCTTTAGGAATGTAACATTCATGTTTGAAGTCGATGAACAAGTTCGGAACAATGTTCAGTAGCTAGGTGTCAAGTTTAATTTATTTATTGACAGTCCAGTCGTTCTTTTGCGTCGAGTTAACAAAAGGCAAAATAATAAAGGTGCAATCTAGATCACTCGGGTGGTAAGTAAGTAGTTTCAATGCTCGTGATCGCCACGCCCTAGGAACTGCTAAGTCCTTCAAAACCACTTAGCTCAACCAGATTACCGGTCATGTCAATTTGTTATTTTAATATGTAAACTCATAAATTTCAAGTTAAATGCGAGGTGTTCGCAATTGTGTTGGTAGAAGGTCTCGACTCTATTGTCTGTACATCGACGCACAGCAATTAGTGGACTAAGCTATTATACCTATATATGTTATCTATTAGCCAATTACTCACTGCTGGTATTCTAATAAGGCTTATTCATTACACTAATATTGGTTAAGAAGTCTAGTTAGAATGGTATGTTTACCCACTTTTTCAAACTTAAATTCCCTATGAACCTAAGCAAACACCTATGATTTATATTTTTATAGGTAAATCATTTATTTCTGTAGCAAAACAAATTTCAGACATGAACTTTCTCACAACAACAAACAACTTACACAATTTTCAGAAGATCTCAGGAAGACAAAATCTCTCTCAATAAATCAAAGTCTAAGTCTAAGTAGTCTTAATAAGTTTTTTGCCGAAGCGATTACATTATCTACTGTAAGTTTGTTTATCCACTGAAAACGTGCGGTATATTGTACAAGTACCTAATCACCTTTAAAAAGATATGAAGCTCATCATTGTCGCAATGCAATAAAATCTTATTACAATGCAGTTTCATGTATGCAACTCGGAACAGCTTTCTGTTCTCACTACTGTGATGAATTTGAGTCTTAGTACCAAACAAATGGTTGAGTCATGGAAGAAAGCTAGCTTACTTATTATAAATTATTACTACATACAAAATGACAATAATATAGAGCGCGGGTGGGCTTTGGCGATTGTGCAATCTACCACTTCAAAGAAATGGGTCAGTTTACAACTTTAACGTTACATGGGTTATAGTCTCGATATTTACATGCAAATGTATAAATGTACCTAGACATATTTTCAAAGTGAAAAATAGAGATGAAGTCTCCCTTATGGTATTAAATTAATGATCTATGTGAAGCCAGAAAGAGATATGATGTGATTCCTCTCAGCATGTATCTTAAGGATGTGACTGACTGAATGCATGAATGAGTCCTACGATAGTATCGCAGCGATCTGTAAATACATCGATACATTAGTGTGCAGTGTTATTGTCGTGTGTGTGTGTGAAGATCGCCCGCCCGCGCCCGTGGCGTGCACCGACCTGCTGAACGGCGGATGCGTGGTCTCGTGGAGTCACAGCGTCGGCTCCAATGCCGCTATCAGGTGACGGCAGGTCCACTGTGAGCCCAGCGGCCGCGATTACGCTCTTGCTGTGATAGCGAGGGGTCGCGTATCGATCGCTAAAGGCAGAAGCGGATGCAGATTCCGCATCAGCATAAGGAGGTGCAGCCCTTTGCTGGTAACCCTCGCCGACGAAGTACTCTCTGTAGTAGGGCTCGCCGGCGAAGGTGGCCGGCTGGCGCGAGTACTGGTCACCGTAGGGGGTGGGGCTGGGGGTGCCTGGCGGCGCGAACATCTGGGCTGCGTACATGGCGGCGTCCGGCAGCAGCGAGCCGGCCGAGGAGGCGCGCGACGGCGCCGGCGACGGCGAGGCCGCTTCACCGGGCTCGCCCACCGCCACCTGCGGACACACGCGCCGGTTACACGCGCTCTCCCACGACAATTGTCCGCTCCGCAACGTCGACGCGTACATGCCGCGTCAAAGCACAGTTCACAGCTTCACGTACACTAATGTTGATCGATCGTATCACGTTCACGATTATCAATGTGTGGAATCCCGAAAAAGTGTAATGGTCCTTGGTAGTCGCCGAGGTCGGCGATGCACTGGGCGGGCAGCACTGCCGGCCGGACTGGGCGCGGGCGGGCGCGGCTAGTGCGTCGCGAGCGCGGTGCTCGGCGCATCGTACGACAAGCGCGATAAATAATACATGAGTGACCGGTACAGTAAGTGTGTGAGTGCGTGCGCGCGCGGCGGCGGCGTGCGGACGTGTGACGCACCTTGTGTCGCGGCGGCTTGAGCGCGTGCTCGGGCTCGTCGACCACCTTGCGGCTGAGGTCCTCGGGCTCGCGCTTCACGAGCCCCGCGTGCAGCAGCCCCGACAGCTCCGCCAGCTCCGCCCCATGCGCGCCATTGGCCGCCTTCAGCGCCGCGCCGGCCCTGCGGAGGGGAGACAGGCGTGATTGGCGACGTGCGCGCGCGCCGCTACGAGTCCGCCCGACCTCGCAATGCGCGCGCTAACTCGTCATACTATCATTCTCGCTCTAGGTGTTACACACTGTCAAATTGTCACATGGTATTTTCCTAGCAATCAAAATACAAATAAAATTATCATACTTGTTGCAGTTTGCAATATTATTTACATGATTACAAGGTTTACTTTATATTACTTGGTAAATATCTAATCCTAGATAAAGTTATTTTACAGATATCTGGTCCGCACGCTCTACTCAATCCTAAAAAGGTATTTTAAGATAGAAGCCTACTTTCAAATCGTATAATTTAAAATTGTTAACATTTCTTGACACTTTATCACTACAAGTATTTATTTAAGCTTAATTTATAGTCATTAAAATGTTATACATATTAAGATTATTTTAACAAAAAATTTAAGTAAGTAATTTCCTGAGACCTTTGTTTTTATTGTGTAGCAATCAATATGGTGAGTCGATATTATTTTTGGTGCACGTTACAATTTTTTTATACATACCTCATTTTGTCTCACATTATTTTCGGAATTGGTCCTATACAATATTTTTTTTTTTTTATATTATAGGACCAATTTAAGTATTTATTTTATTACAACAATTTTTTTAAGATTAAAATACAATTGATTTGTTATTCGTTTCTAGATTATGTACCACTAATACCACTATTCTTAAGATGAAGTTATCACTGTGCTGCCATCTATGAGTAGGGATGGGAACTTTTTCATAAAAACGAACGCGAATTGTTTCCACAACATAATAACTGTGAAAAACATAACAGTCATAACAAAGAACGGAGCATTATAGTTTGATTAAAAATGTTTTGTTATTTTTTCGAAATACTTATACATGCTTTTTTGCCGTCAACTAAATGCATGCATGCTTTATTGTCTGAAATAAATGTTTTTTTTTTCAACTCCAATATATGACATAATTTTCTCTTTTAACACACAGACATTTCACGTATTACCTATATTGTTATAATTGGAAATTAAGAGAAAATGCGCTACGCAGCCAAAATTCCAGAGCAATTGCAAGTCCTAAGTTATGTCACCAGTCACCTTATTAATTAAAATTTGTTCTTCAAATTAGGCGCTAATTGATAATTACTTAAAAAAAAAAGATTAATTAAAGTGCCCTTATTACGTTCTACGAAGTGCTACGAAGTTCTACGAATTTCGTAGCAGTTCGTAGACCGTAATTACTAATTATTTCTGTGAAAGTCGATAACTGCAACATGGCATCTTTGTTGGGGCGTGGTCGTGGTTTTATTTTAGAGTATAGTATGGTTCAGTCGAGTCCTGGTCGAGTCAGTTGAGTCCTGGCATGTAGCAATTGCCCCAACAGAGCATCGGAAAACCTACAGGAAAGTCTAGACGAAATTCACAACTGGCTTGCCAAATGGAGGATATGAGCCAACACATCTAAATCGGACCAGGTCATCTTAACGCTTAGACACCAGCAATGTCCACCGGTGAAACTTGGTCATAATCAACTCGCACAAAGTGACTGCGTCAAATACCTTGGTATGCATCTAGACCAGCGACTGACATGGAGGAAACATATAGAAACGAAACGAAAAGAGCTCGACATTAGGTACAAAGGTATGTACTGGCTCCTGGGTAGAAATTCCAAGCTGTCCGTAGATAATAAGATCTTGATCTATAAGGCCATACTAAAACCCATCTGGACTTGGACGGCATTCAACTGTGGGGCTCAGCGTGTAACTCCAAAATAAACATGATACAGAGAACTCAGAACATCATCTTAAAACAAATAACAAATGCACCATGGTTTATCAGGAACACTGAAATTCACGAACCCCTGAACATGAAAACAGTCAAGGAAGAAATTAGTTCATGTTCGCAAAAATACAACTCCAGACTGGAGAGACACCCCGACCAATTGGCCGCTCAACTCACAATACCAGATTGTGTCAGCAGACTCAAAAGACGCAACATTCTACAATTAGATTAATTGTAGAGAGCTGCTGGATTAATAAGTTAGTTGCTCCCGATGAGGAAACGCTCTCCCCTGCCAGATCATCCTACAACTCATCTGCTCATAGTTTTGTAAACTGATTGCAGGATAAGTAAGTATTTTTTCTAATTATGGTATACAATCTAGATTGCCACAAGAATAAAAAAAAAGGAAACAACGGTAGCCAATAAGATCCGATTCGTAACGAATACATTCATGGCATAATAGCACAATAATATTTTTACACTACAAACAAGGTGGAATGTCACTATTGGACTATGATGATAATGGAACCATCTTAATTCCCACTAAATTGCACAAATCAGAGTTTAGGTAACGTTTAGGCGGTTTAAATATTTTAGAGAGCAAGTTTCATACGAAGTGTTATTGTTATTGCAATGGATAAATGAAAGAAACGACAGTCTCACAGTATGATCATCGTGATTCTATCAAAATAAGCGATTTGAGAATTCTTGAGAAATGGGCAACTGGAAACGAAAGGTTTCTATTTGTAACGCGTACCTATGTACGAAACTAACGAAGTCACCATAAATATGAAGCAATTGCAATATTTACCATGAACGGCACAAGTAGGACGGTTTACATGTAATAGCGTTTGCAAGTTCATTTACATGGGAGCGTTTTGATTTGTTTGAATATAAGCGCGCACCAGGCGAGTGGAGCGGCGCGGTTGCGGCGCGGGGCGCGGCTTTCGTCGGCCGTTGTCAGTGCGCGCCGATTTATGATAATTGAAGACATGTTTCACCGGCGCTCAGATGTTTATTTTAGATAAGAGACTCTCGCGGCACTATTTCATGCGTCCGAATTGGTCGGGACGCGCGACCTCCCGCGAGCCGAGCCGCAGACGCTCCTCGCCCGTGTCCGATTGCAATTCTCGCTTTGCTCATTCTTAACGATTTATGCACGCGATTTGTAAGAGAAACGCGACGAGTGTGAAATCGCTCATTCGATAAGATAAAGCTCGGCCGTATAAAATATTTCTGTATGTATGTATGTATCGCCAAATTTCCGCAGTGCCAGTAACTAACAACGCGACATGCGAAAAGTGAAACGAATTTGTAATTTCACGAGAAACAAACTGAGTTGTAGCTCTGTGATATTTTGAAGGTTTAACCCACCAACTTTTTTGCGACTCATGCAAATTAAATTATTGGTATTAATCCGAGGTCGGTATGCCGGCGGCGTCGCGTAGATATCGTTATTCATATGCGTGGAGCACAATACGGTGTTTGCTTGTCGCTCATTGTTGACGCTTGTACACACGGCACAAAGCGCGCCTCGTTGACAGCTGACGCTTCGAGCCCTATGGGTGCTGCCACTATAGAGTAGGTACCGAGCTGCTTATGAAAGTCTCTCTTATCTGATATTTACATACAAATTTGATCTTATTGCAAAACATAACACCTCGAAGCTAATTAAGCTAGTCACCGAGACAGTATTTTTTAATATTAATTGTTTTTAATTATTACAGAGTACCTACTCATCGATATCAAAGATAAGGAACCTTTACTACGCAGAGAAACGATATTTTCCTAAAAATATAAAAATCCTCTCTACTAAAACTCACTGTTTAACATGTTTAAATACCTAATTTAATAAAAGCCGCCAAGTGCGTGTCGGACCACGCACAATGAAGGGTTCCATAGTTGGGATGATTATCCCAAGAACAAACTTAACATTGTACTTGAAAAACATGTTCTCCCATACATTCCAACTGCAAATGTAAGTTTTTACGCACAATATTGAGAGATTTACCATGTTATTTTAAGACCATACACTTCTTATAGGTTTTCCTGTAATCTATGCGTAAAAAACCATACTCAGTATTTTATTTTTATTTTAGGCAAAGTACTTTCGGAGATAAGGGTGGGGTATGGAAAATTTTCATCTACTTTCTTAAATGTCTATAAAAGTATTTTTTTTAATTATAAAAAAAATCATCGCAACAAGCCCTTTCATTTGATATGTCACACGGTACAGTTTGCAAATTTTTTATTAATTTTCTTATTTGCCCCCCAAAAGTGACCGCCATATTCAAAATTCATTTATTTACGTTACACATCCGTGTTTGGGTCACAGAAATACAATGTGTACCAAATTTCGACGTCATCGGTGCATTCGATTCGGAGCAAATTGGCTGTGACAGACCGGCAGACACATGAGTGATCTTTTATGGGTTCCGATTTTTACCCTAAACTAATGCTGATAAGTAAATCCACCCACTTCTTATGTGCCTCAACATCATAAACAGACCTACACTTGTTAGGATCTAAAATAAATGCCAAACATTTCTCCGGTATTTATGGCTAATCGAAAAAAGTTCAATGATACGATTCATCATAGATAATCTATGCAAATTATTGTTGCTATAAGTTTCTTTTTTACTTTACCATATTTTTCACATTTTCATGAGATATTTTACTTATCGTATTTTACATACAAACCGAAGACAGATTTTAAAAGATAGATTTTTATAAAATTAATTTTAGAGAGATGCATCTTCACAAATTCCCCTAACTTTGCCGGTGTGTAAGTATTTCTCGAAGTCGATCAGGTAGCGGAATAAATTTCCCAAACTGTTAATCTGATATCAGTGTCATGTTGCTTGCGATTAACATAACAGTAACTGTAATAAAAGGTAAGAATGATCACCATCTCTAGCTGTGTGCTACATTTTACATGCAAATATAAATTTTCTTATCGAAGCGGGATCAGTTCGTCGCTCGGATGCAATTGCCATTATAATTATTTGCAATGTTTACTTAACACCCTTTCACACATGATGAGATCTCGACAATACCATGCTGAGGGTGCAGGGGTTGCGCCGCTCATACATGCGTTCAATGCGTTTATCGAAATACCTCTTACGGTGTACAAAGGACACCATTCATAATACTTTATTATTTTTGATCTGTATGCTTTTTTTTAAATCTTGGTATAGATATCATCATATCGAAACTCAATCATAACTTTTCTGGGGTTTTCGTGTTTAGTTTTCACACTTTAAAGTCAGATAGGTACCAATTTATTTTTATTTATATGTTTAAGATAGCTCTGCGTTATTCTTGCTTTATAGCTTATTCCAAATATGGTAAAGTCGTTATCTCAGAAATTGATGCTGAAAACTCTCATGTAATTCCACGGAACCTTTGATAATAACTTAATAAGCTAACATATGCGCAGCGGGCTCTATCTATATCAAAATCTGAAGCGGCGACAGTTTATCCATCGTTTGACGAATAGATTACAATCTACCGAACGATAAACGAGACGAAGGAGGCGCTTGCAGCGGATGCGACCAACGTAATTTCATTCTATTTGAATATATCATTCGACTAAATGTAGGTTTATTGCTACTTTTCTCACGGAACTAATACATTATCAAAAAGTTTAATTGAAAACGATTTCGCCATTTGTCTAAGTCATTAAATCGGGCGTTTGATTACACATAACTGTCTCTGCTCATTATTTTCCAGGTAAGTTATTCCCTTGATCGTAATTAACTAAGTATCTATAACGACAAAGTTTGTAATAATAATCAAACGCTGGACTTTTGGCATACCACTCTATAACGACTTCTTTGCGCAGCTGTTGTAAATATATTCGCATGATAAAGAATGGTCAAGAAAGAATGGTCAATCCCCATTTTCATTTTTCGCTACGTGATGACCGCGACTGTCAGGGACATAACGATGTTACCATCTTTTTATGCATTATCCTCATAAGAGGGTCCGTTATATCCAAGGGAATTGTATGGTATTAACTACTGTGTCTTTAACAATAACGACGTATCTTCAAGAGGAAACCGGTTCTAGTCCTAAATGGGTCACACGGTTCCAACTCCCTGAGTTTTTGTTAAACCACCGCGACATTGACGACACATGCGCTCAGCCCGCTCGCTAAATTACACTATTCACTTCTTACTTTTAGCATATAGATAGGTTTATTATTTTTGCACTTACTTAGGTATCAGAATCTAATACAAATTGACGTTAGATATACCTAAAGCAGTATACGACGAGTAATTAAATTGTATGTACTAAATATTACCTGCTTACTTACCTACATAGTAATTAAATACGTAGATAATTTCTATCATTAGCTCGTAAAATAAGTTAGGTACATTAGTGTGGAGAAACCGACTTCCCGTTAGTACAGCAAGTGCGAACAGTGACAGGGTCAAGAGGGCGAGGCCCTCCCCAGAGGCATCCCGCCGCGCGTTTCTATGCTAATCTTAACGTTAGCATTCGACAGCCTCCGACAACTATTAATGGTTATAGCCGCCGTTTCCATTTAATACCCGTAACATCCGCGTAGTCCTGTGCTTAGAGCGCGGTTAGCTGCGCCCGCGCACTACGCAATGCGTTTACGAAACGCTTTCACGCCTACGTCAACGAATCTCGAAGGAATACAGACGGAACTAGTTCATTTCTCTATCGAGCATTCAATTCAAATAATACGAGCGATTTAGACAACAAATAGTGTGCTTCAAACCTGACGATGCACTGGCGCTGAACTATTAGCATACAAACGCATTCGGAGACACAGAACGCGCGTATGGGTGCGCCGACTGAGAGCATTCGTTATAATTTTGAATGTATGAATGAGCAATAGCGGCGCGCGTTGAACCGAGCGCGTGGGACGCGTGCCGACAATGACTCGCGACAAGTCCTGGGCGTCCTTGTCAATGTGAGCCGCTTCCAGCCACATCCGTCTATTGTCATTATTTGTATTTATGCACTCCCGTAAACAGTGACGAGCATGACGGGCGATATGGAGTCGACCAAGTGTCACATTCTGGAGCGCAGCCCGCGGCCCCGGAGGCAGACGTGCGGCTCCGACGTGTGTGGTGAAACGTGGGAGGCTTTTACCACTTCGACAGTTCTCTATTCATATGTGAACAACTTACATAACACAACGCCAACTTCCACACATACCAGTTATTCACATTATTCAATATTAAATGTAGTTTTTGTTGACAGCAAAATTTTATTCAGAAATTAACATTTTCACGGATTCAAAACTAGTTTCCTTTATAACTAGTGTTTATGGAACATAATAAAACATTCATAAAAGTTTAAATGGCCTGTATAGGGTCAAGTTAACATTATGCACTCCTTGTATTAAGAATGTGACACGGCGTTTGCTCATTTTTGCGTCGCTATTCAAAGGATGCTGTTAACAACCTCTTTCAAAGAGCGAGTATAATTTGATCGGGGTCGCGTTTCTATGGGAATTCTTTGAATGCACCGACTGTATTTATAATAAAATTATTTTGATGATTTAAAAAAATATGTGTCTCTTCAGTTCCATTCTTTTGGGGATTTACATTTTTTTTAGTATAACATTTTTATTTTTCATAATTGCAATGAAAATACAAAAAAAGGCTCCATTTATTATTTTATTTTATTTTAAAGCCTTTTTTAGTTATTAATAAATAATTAATTAATAGAGAACGATGTCACTTGTCACAATTTTTCTAATACCAAAATATTTATTTTAAAAACACATGTTTCTTTTGCTTCAAATAGCAAAAATATGTAAATTTCGGAATAATCTACACAGATAAGTCGAGGGGTTGCGGGAGGCACGGGGGGCGCGGGGGGTTCGCGGGTTGCGAACTGCCATTTCGTTAATCCTGCCATAGGTATTCAAATGAGCGCTCATGATTTATTGAGTGGAACATTAACATTTTTATTATTTGTTATTCTTACACCTTTCCGTGGGGCCGGAAGCCACGCGGCGTCTTGTCTCAGTGTACTCGTCCGTGAGACTTGGCAACACACAACCCCCGGCCCCGCCTGCCTATCAACGTGCACAAAAACTCTACTACACAAAGATTGCATATTATCATAGTTTACATATAAATTTTACGCGAATTCATTCCGTATTCACCGCGCCACGAAATTCGGCGATTATAATGATAATTGCTCCGATACACGAACGTTCAATTTGATGTACAGCCGTGAGAATCGACGATTGATTTTCCGCGATCATTTTCTGATTCCACTTGATTGTTAGGTATCGATATTTTGGATTGGATTTGCATATTCGATTATCTTTCTATGTATTCTTGATATATATGTTAGTATTTATGAGTAATTAATTACAGTCAATGCGTATGTGTTTAGAAGAATACTTAATTTAAGTATCTAACACTGTATTTACGAGTATAATAAATATTAATGTTTTTAAAAATCATATTTTAGATATAATGTGACACGCCTAACTGATCCAACGATCATATATTACCAAGTAACAGTTAATTAAATGATAATGTGTAAACACTCTAGAGCCAATTAGTAAAAGGATGACTAATGAGTTGTGCGATACATGCAAGATTCACAATAAGAAAGACATAGTGTGTGGAACTCACGGCCAGACATCGACAAGTTTGGCATCTTTGTGCAGGTTGAGGTGCGTGTCCTGGCCGAGTGGCGGCAGCTTGTAGTACTCGATGGGCTGGCCCTGACCGTCGTCCGCCACGGCGCCCAGCACCGACGTGGCGGCGCTCAGCGGGTGCTCCGCACTGGAGTAGTAGGCGCGCCACGACTCGCCGCTCACCTCCATCACTTCTTTGCGTCTTCTGCAACAATACAACATAGTTTATATAAATGCCCAACAAAAACACTCATCAACTTGAATAAAACATTCATCGCTAAACTTATCACTCCACTATTTGTAATGCTTCATTCAGTCCGTAGTTTAGAGTAAATCGAGTAAACATAGCGTAAAATACTGGTATACAAAACTACTGTAGTTTTACGAATGAGTCGACTACAACTTACGAACCAGTTATTAGGCGTGACCATTTTGGTACGGATACTGACCTTAGATGGTACCCACCGCGGTCATCGCATAATGTGACGCTACGTTTGCTAATTGTTGCGCACACAGAACATGAGTCAGCACTGCTGGTGTCTGGTGCGAGAGTCAAATGACTAGTTATCGGAACGGGCTTCGACACACGCAGGGGCGTTGTCTAATTTGGGTGGTTTTATGCAAGTTCGCCGTAGTACTCATACGTCACGCGGCCGCGGCCACCGGGTCGCCTGCTGGCGCAACCTGATGTAGAACAGGTCTGAACCACTCGCAGAACCGGAAGGATACGAGGCAAATCCCTGCTCCCTCGCTAACCAGTTTAGGTCGTCTGACGTCACGCCCAGCGGTATCCGACGATGCAGACAAATAAATAAAAAATGTTGGAAGCACGCGTCGGACGGGTTTGACCGGATCGTAGTTCTACCTGATTCCTGTTCCTGGTGTGTTAATACATCTTGGCATTTGTTGTGTGAAATGTGACATACTTATACGCTCCCACTTTCCTGCGACGGTACGGTCGCTGTGGATAATTGCGACATGAAACATTTTCCTGGTTCTCCCTATAAACTAAACCAAGTTGACAGGTTTATTCGGGTCAAAAAAGGGAAATATAGTAAGTAATAGGAAAATATCCAATAATCTAGATGAAATAGGTACTATTAAGATTCCAGCAAAAGTTAAACCCGGTGCTAATTTTGTACCTATGAAATGAGGTAATTCAGGCTCATTATCGTGTTACCTCACATCATTACCTAATCAATGAATTTACCCAGGCTACAGAATGACGCGTTAGTGTCAAGTAAGAATAGAATGTGCGAATTGGATCAGAGAACTGGAAAAGCCAGCTTCTGGCATTTAACCAGCCGAAGCGTGAGTCATTTGACGAGTTAACAGGCAGGCGAAGGCGCAGGGGGCCGGGCGGGCGGCGCGGCTGCACCACGTGAATGAGATTCCGGTAGGTGCGCACGTAAAAATCGTGCAACGAATCTAACAGGTTTGCTGGGGTCCTTGCGAGGCCACCGGGACTGGTCTAACCTGCCCTGTACAGCCGAACCTCGAATTTCCGATCGTTTCCTATCACGTTTGCCTCGAATCGATACATGTAAACACACGAGCTTGTTTACATTATAAGCTCATTCAATTGCCTACGTTCTGGAAGTATTCGGAGCATGGCGTTGTGCAACCAGTTTGACAAAGCTTCGCTTGACTGGCACCTCTATAAATAATTAATTGATTACTCTTTTCTGGTTGTCAATTGTTCGAGCCATTTAATGTTTCGCAAGTTGCCTACTCCTTGTGTATTTGTTTGGTGTTGACTATAGAATGGAGCGATTAGAAAGTATCGCGCACAGCTGTCACGACGAGACGTGACGTATGCCAGAGCGGAACGGATGACTTTGGCAAAGGGTTGGAGATGGAGAAGCCTTGGTAACGCAAACAATGCATTAGACATGGACGTTGCACGCACGACTTTTCTCAGACATATTACAAAATCTATGTTGGTAAAGAGATAGTCTTGCTGTGCTCTTTTGGGCAGTTTTCCGGCGATGCGGATGAATTTTATGACGCCCTATGATTATTTCTCCTCCTTTTTTATATACTTGTACATATTATTATTTTAAGCTGTAAGTTTTTAAATTGTGTAAGTAATAAGTTAGTCTTGCTGTTGTTTTGTTTGCAATTAGAATGAAAGCACTTCCTAGCATCTACTATCACTCCAAAAACATGACATATTTCCGAAGATACGCCTGAGTGAAAGCTCGGCTATGAAGTTGTCTCAAAGAATATGAATTTCATGCTTGGTCGAGTCGGAGGCATTACGGGATGGATTTATCGGAGGTGTACAGCGTACGTACAGCGAAACGATCAGTCGGCGGCGGCGAGTTTCGAAAGGCGGCGCTCGTCCACGTCCACGTCCGGTGACGCGTCCAACTATCGATCATTCGGTTCGTTAATAAATAACACGTTGGCGTCGCTCGCCGCTTATCTGTTGCTCGGGCATGTGGAAAAATTTGGTGTAGGTGTCGTAACGGAGCGGCACGCATGTCTCGCAGGGTTGCGTGCGCCCGCGCGCCCGCTGCCCGCCTGCCGAGCTTATCCTCTCCGGTCGTTGGCACTGCAGTCGCAGCACGCGGCTTCATTATTAATCTCTTCATTAAAATCCGAGAAAATATGATAAAGGAACTACTCGATGGTTCCCTAATCGAATGCGCAGTAAGTTTTTCTTATAGACTAAATGGTTAAATTATGTTTACCAGACTGGGTAAAGATAATTTAACCACTTAGTCTTTACCCAGTCTATCGGTACATAACTCTAAAATACCATTATAATCATGTAGTCCTTTCATGGTGTAACGATGCATACTTTCACGTAGATCTGTTTAACCTGTCTCATATGCAATAACCTCACGTAGATATATATCCATAAACGTTGTTGTCGCACTGCAGATATATTGAATCATGCGTGGCGGCGGAACAGGCCGCGCGGCTTCACCTCGCTCACCCGGCAGGTGCAGTACGTACCTTCAAGGGAAAGTGCAGGGCGCGGCTCAAATCTACGCATGTTTTATCATCGATGATAAGAGAAACTAGTACCTATCGCGACTAACGACTCATTACCAGCGCTCAGCGAGACGTGATAGAAACTGATGATTTAAACGATTATTTTTCATTAGACCATAAATTACATCGTAAGTAGCATCTACCTACATATTAAGTGTGCAGGTACCTACCTACATTGAAACCAGCTCTTCAATGCTCTTTTAATTAAAACTTGCTTCTTGAAAACTCTTAGGAAGCTCAACGAATTCAATCAATATTGAGTGCTGCATCGATATGGTATTAATCTATATAAACGTACTCATAAACATTAGAATTTATGTTACGAATAGGTAGGTAGGAATAGTACTTATAAAAACAACGACGAATAAGTATATACATCGTTATTATTAAGTGTTTCTCACGGTTATTAAGTAGAAACTACATTTATATAAATTGACAGAAAACTAAAATTCCAATTAGTTGAAATAATATATTTACGGTTTACGCTTTAAGAAATTTATTTCGCTCAAAAAGAATACAAATATTTACTCCTATGAGGAAAAACATAATAATTAAGATAAGCGACGGTTTCGCCTAGTAATAAACTAAAATTAAGTTATAAAATTATGTTGTAAAGTAAAGTTAGTAAAGTAAAGTGTTATAAAGTTATTTCATGCTAATTGCTAATTTAAAACTAATAACCTTAAAGAAAGGATTGTTCCTATTAGTGCAAAAGTGAAAATGTATAATTAATAATCCATTTTGTATTCCCACATTAAAGCTAACGATTCGAGGCGGAATGTAACTTCGCTGCATTTTGTCAATTAAAGAATTCGCTGGCTTGGATTGTCGCAGCGCTGGACGCACACTGTTATGGCAGCACAAAAAATGTACATTCTTCATACCAGTATAAATAAATAAGGGATGAGTACAGGGAGCAGCGAGCGCGAACGCAGCCACGCCGAGCTCAACTAAACGAGGAGCATTTTCGACAAACCTCTTTTTGCGTCCTGACGAGGAACGCATATGCGATGATTCATTTACGGAGTTCTTCACCGTACAAGTATGGCCAACATTATTACTTCTGTTTTCTTGGCAGCATTATGTACGGTCAACAAGAAATGTTTTCTCAGAAATATGCGCCCACGCAGATTAAAGATGGAAACGCAACATGGGCACTAAATAAGTCATGTCTCCTGTCTGCGTAACTAGTAGCATTCAACTCTGAAAGTTTAACGTCGCTCTATAATTACGCGCTGAAGCTTACAATTACTGGCACCAAACAAGCGACAATGGGCTTTACATCTACATACATTTAGAATTTCGGTATCTATGAATTATTAGGTGTGCTCGTATTCAATTTTCGATTTAAATTAACGAAAGACGGGGTATTAAAAAGGGGTGATATTGACACATCGATGCCGTTTTGTAGGGGTTCTCTCTTTATTAGCGAATGCCATAAATATACATTGTACTGTCAAGTTTGTATCATTGTTTATATTCTATTCAAAGATTAAGACCGTTATTTCTCCAATCGTTACTAATAATAAGAATTCGAGATTCTTTTTAAATATGGTTGACCGTATTCACGTCTCTTTATAGAGTCACTCATAGCATTTTATTTAAAATCTGACATTTCGCAGGAAATAAAAATTAATTCAGAGCGCATAAAATTGTTATTCACTATTCTTTTTATAACCGTTGAGTGACCGTTGAGTGACAACGCTCAGTAGGTAGACGCGGCGGTTGAATGCGACGTTAACTCGCGTTTATAAGAAGTGTTCTTTGTATTGTGCGTGCTCGGTCGCGCGGTCGCCGGTCGCCGGTCGCCGGTCGCCGGTCGCCGGTCGCCGGTCGCGTGAACCCGTCACTGACATCTCGATCAATACACACTTCATTTACAAAGGAGAATAATTGTTGTAATAGAAAATTATATATCACTTTTCAAAGTTGTATTTTTATAGGTACATCACTTCTCAGTCTTTATGGATCTGTTTTGTCATATCTATCTTCTTAGAATTTTTTTACATTGTTTTTTGTAACGCCAAATAACATTACTTTGAAGGCCTTCTTTTATTCAGTAACACTAAGCTCACATTAACGGAGGCTACGCGCATAACCTAAATTACAAACCCTGAACTCACGCCATTAGGAATAAAAACAAAACAATGAACATTACATACGGCTTGTATGTAAAAGATAATTTGTGCCATTTAGCAGTGAGGGGAAGTGCGGAAATAGAGACGGTATTGAAGGCCGCCTGCGCCTGTCTGGGACGAATAAGAATATGCTCGCAATTATTTCACCGCGCGAACACTACAAAAAACTGAACAAGCACTTATCATCGATCATTTTAAAACGAATTATCTTTAACTACCATTTAACAATAAATAAACATCCCGTTTTAAAAAGCGTACGAGGTAAATATTATTATGTTATCTGGAAATTATAAAGAAGTAAATTGAGAATGTTTCTAACCACGAACGGCCACATAAAAATATTACACTAATCGTCTTAACGGTCGAGACGCGGGACGTACAAATGTTTCGGTTTCACTACAAATCAAAATGATATATACAATCGAAGTTGCACGCATTAAGCTCTAGTTAAGCTCGCGTAAAGTGTCTTATTAGAAGAGTTACGAGCTTAGAAAGAAGGAACGCCCGCGGCGCCCGCTCCTCTCTAAACCCAAAATAAATGTATCGTTTCCGTTTTGTCTGACTTTTCTAATTTGAATGCTGTGTGTGGTCCATGTTCATCGAGAAGGCGTTACTTAATAGCTTGTAGAGCCTTTATTATAAATCAGACCTACGAGCTGTATAAATCTGTAAACAATATAAATTGTGTAAACGAATAATAGTTTAAATGGTTTCTTGAAGTAATAAGTTGGGATGGTTGTGTCGTTATCTCCAGAAACAAATGAAGAACAATATTCTCAAGGGAAGCAGAGTCCGCGGCGCAGTTCTGTCAGTTAGTCATGTTTGGGCTGAGCGAGTGAGCGCCTGAGCGACTCTTATCGGCTGATTAAAGTCTGCACGTTTCAATGGAAATGTTAATGCTCTCGATTGTGTGCTAAACGTGATATTCACCGAACGACCAACTGAACAAAGAGACCATATCTATAAATTTCATGATGCGAACTATACGAATAAAAAACCTATAAATGACACTACAAATGAATTTTATTCTATAAAGCAGCAATAGTAAAAACTTTGATACGTATTCTTGGATAGATTTGGCTGCTGTCGTTAAATCACCATGAAGGTATAAATTAGGAGCGCCGCGGTCCGCGCAGGCGCACAATACGGCGCGCGCATTGTGCCGTGCCAATTGAAACAGGTTGTGGTTGGCAGGTATCTATATAACGTGATTTATGCCCGATTATGTTATACTCCTGCGACTATAATTAAACCGCAAAGCCATTATTCCCCAAAGATCTACAAGTTCTGCGACACTGCCCACGGAAATATGGCAATGCTGATTTAATGCATTCAGATTTGTTATCGCATTGTTTTACTTAGATGAACTGGTTAGGCTGTTAAGGTCCTGAAGAATTGAGCAACTACTAATCAGCTGTAACAGATTAAACACGATGTCTTACTGTACTAGGTACTCTATCAACCAGACACTTAAAGTTATTTACAAATTCCATTCTTAGCTCGGATCGATCATCCGGACCGCTAAGTAAACACCGTCATTTAGCAGTTAATACGTAAAACCGTTCTAACCACTGCCTAAAAAATGTTCTTCAAAACGATTAAGAAATATCTGTACCTACAGATAGACAAGTCAATAAGCTTTGTAAAACGAATGTAAATATTTGTCGTATTAAGATAATTTATCGGGAATTCTGTACGAAAAAAGTGACACCAATAATAAAAAGTAGTGTAGTCGTAGTAAGTGGCGATGCGTGGACATCGACCGGTGGCGGCGCAGGCGCCTCGCGGCTACGCAGCTTTTAAAAAATCGCAAACAACTCGTCAGCAGCCTGACAATTGTGAGAACGCGATCAATTATCCTGTGCAAATAGTAATCGTCAACAGTAAATAAAGTATGAATTAAACTGCGCAGGAACGTTTTCATTATCGGTACACTGTTAAAATAGCATGTCAATCATTTTACGAAGCAATCAGCGATGGCCGTGATGGCCATGATGGCAGGGCTCGAGATAAGCTTTTAATTACCTCCAACGCCTATTTACATATTGTAGGAGATACTCGGGGATATATCGCAATTAGGGGCGTGTGCTTCTTCCTTTTACGCCTCAGAGTGGTTGGGTTTGTTGCAATGGATAACATCTGTTTGACGGAAAGATTAAATGCTCTCACGAAGAAAATTTGCAATAAGCTGCGCGCCACACATGCGAGCTGTTTGAATTGCGATTTCCATTTTGTAAAACATTTAGCAACGTCCACTGACACCATATTTTATACTCCGAGTTTCGATTAATACGTAGGTATATGTACGTCTGTATGGAAAACGATTTGCATTTTGCAAAGTAGTGTGCAAATCTAAAATAAGTTTGCATATATTAGTATGTTTAGCGTTTCATTGCTAACTGTCTTGTTTACACAAATTTTGTTCTATAATGTAATTGAAATCGAGGTTCACTAAACTAAAAAATATTTTATTTTAGTTAGAATAATTTGTATAAAGCGATTATATATCATCCCATAAATATAACTTGATCAGAATTTTTTAGATTGGATGGAAGCTCCAAATTCCAAACCAAATTGTAATTTTTCATAATGTAGGTTTATTATTGGGCCTAATGTATGCAATATTGCCGATAGCTTGGAAAATTGGAGAGGATGGTACCTATATTATAAAATGCTTTAACATCCTTCTTATTTTGTTTAATTTTTAAAAGCCCTACCAAGAAATTACCATGTCTAAGCTATACTTACTCGTAGATTCCATACTTTGTAAAGATATTTACGTACCATTTCTTGTTTATGTAGATAAAGACAGATTATGTATATTAAGAAAACTATTAAGCGATAAACTAGGGGACTGTTCAATATAGTCGATATTTGCATGTTGGTGAAGGAAACGTATAATGCGCCAAATCGGCGCCTACTAATTGCGGAGGTAGATAATTTACGAGCAGTCTGAATAACCTAGCGCCGTCATCGTCAGCCTTCCGCCACCACTACGTAACGACCCTCGAGGAATGTGCCAGCTAAATGTAATTACACTCCAAGATATCACAAATAAAAACCATGAATCTAAATGATATTCGGCTATCAATTTACTCTAAATATATAACAATAAGTCATGATTTGGTGTCGTATAAATAGGTAACTTCACTAATTAATTCTAGACACCCGAGAAGACGTCATTTGGTTTAATCAACTTTTCTCAACTTTCTTTGGAAATTCTAACATCATTAACTGCGCTATTAAAGACACGAAGCTTGATGATAGAGTATCGATGGAGAACGTTTAAATCTTATTAGTGGGATGAATAGCCGTTGTCGTTTTTTGCAGAAATATAATTTTATAGTTAATTTACGTGCGATAGAGTAAAGCGGCGTGTTCGGTCGCCGCGCGGGCCCCGCCCGCCGCCCGCGCCGCAGCGCTATCTAAATGCAAATCGGATAGGTTCGGTGGATGTCCACGATAAATCAGCCTCACGGGCCGCGCTCCGTTATCCGTCCGAGTCGCCCTCGGGCGCGACCGTGCGACGCACCACTACACTATCATACCATTTCACAATGCAATTATGCCAACACAAATTACATGGAGTATAATTAGGTTCAGAAGAATTACATGTGCTCCAAAGACAGATAAATATAGGTCTTCAAATAATGACACTACTGCAAAAAAGAAACTTCAAACTGAGTAATATCAATAACAAGAACCTACGCAGAACTAAGGACCATTAGTGAAGTCTATTTACAAGTATGTATCGTTGTATTTGTAACAGATATTAGTTAAACTAATAGCGACAAGAGAATTATGTCTGTTCTCAAGAGCCTTGAAGTGAACCTAAATGCAAAAGGTGCTTAAGGAAACGCAATCCCCAGAATCATTTATCATTAGTGTAGTACAAGCGCAAACGGACATTGGTGCTAGTATCCAGTGACTGTATCCATTACCGTAGCTGCGTAAACATTTAACAAATACCTTGTTGCAATGCATCTTAACAATCTCGGACGTCACACCAAATGCACGTGCAGCGAGGGTTTTATACTAATCTCTGTTGTGGTCATAAGTTTAAAAATATATTTTTTTCTTTTATTCTTTGATACGCTAACATACATTACTATGTATAGGTACCTACTTCAACTTATTGTATACTCATGTTCCTTTTATTAAGTATACAAATCAACAATTGCCTTTAACTAGACGTAATAAGCGATACTTCTATGTACTTGTTTTAGTATCGAATCATAAAAGCTGTGTTCACTTGCAATCAGATATCCACACATAATTGTCGCTCGGTAGCGGCGTCCATTCCAACTTCATAACCGTTTTTATCGACTAGTTCCACTAGTTGGAATCTAATTAGATTAGCTGTGTCTCAAGATTAAAAATTATCTCCGATCGAGCCGAACGGAAATGTCTCTGTAATAAAATTGTTTTCTGTTACACTTTTTTTCTATCTTCCGTTCTCGTTTACCGCATGTCGTGTCATGATGTCATTGAACACATAATCTATTACTAATAATGCCGCATAATTATGTGTTGCACTTTATATTAAGTCGTAAACTTTAGCTATTCTCGAGACTTTTAATACTTAACTTTTTCAAGTATTTATCCTTTAATGATTTAATTTGTTGTTTATCTTCACCAAACAAAGAGTTACACTCAAAGAGTTTGTTAATGTGCCTTTACTCTAATTAACATCTCAATTCAGGCCATTATAAATTGATAAATATTCATTCGCACCCTGCTTACATCAACAGCGCCATAATCTATATGCGTGTGGAATGAAAACACGAAACATAACATATTAGCATACAATTTTAAACTCCTAACCCTTTAACTTTATACCAATGTTCTAGTTTATTATTGGTATTAATAACGATTTAAGGTTATTACCAACTTCCGACAGTCTAATTAGTTCGTCATTCACAGTTCAATGGAACCAATAAGAGCAGCTATTAGTAAAGCCAGCGCCGCTCGCAGAAGACTTAGTTAAGAATCAAATGGAAGTACGTAATAATAAATTAGATTCCTATCTGTTATTTGATATTCACAGAAATACTTCATAAAGTTAAAGTTTTATGATACACGTTGAACAAAATATATATAATGACTAATGATATTATCAAAATCATTCCGTCATTATAAAATGATCGTCGTCGAAATTTATTCAAAATAAATATTAATTAAGAGGCTTGAGGTTCAGAGGAAATATTTTGATCGAAGCGATTTTCATCATGGTTAAATATAGAGGAGTCATGAAAAAGACGCAATTTTATGTAGATACAGACACTTAGCGGGCACAATTATGCAAATATGCAACGTCGATTATTGGCTAGTAACCACCGACTAGTTGCGGGAATTTATCGCCCGAGCCGCTAGCCGCTACCCACAGCTACTGTTGCTGTTACTGATGTATGTCCACGACGAAGAACTGCTAATTGCGTAAGCAATGTTTCAAACATTAAATATCTCTGTGACATTATTATAATGGCAAAATTTTAAGTTTTGTTTATCGACACCTGTATCTGTAGCTGTCAGCATTCTAATTCTTCACATAATTAATTACAGTCGTTCTTCGAAGTCAGCTCTTGCTTACAGTAGTTATTAGAAAATTATGTTTTGTGTTTTGAACTAACTTCTAAATTAATTTTGCTGTACCCGACAGGGTCCATATTGGTCTTTTACTTTGTTATACCATCTATGTAATACATATGGAATGCAATAAAGAATTGAGTATTGAGTAAATATTTTGCTATTATTTGGTAGGCTACCTATTAATATCGACTCTCGGTATGTTGAACGGACTTGAGCTCGAAAAGTTCCCATTTATAAATAATGATTGGTAACGTACAAACGCTTCAAAAAGGTATTTAAATTTTAAAAATTACTTACTTCTCTGACTTCATCTTTTAATGGAAAATTTGAATTTGTAAAGCAAAACTTTCCAGATACAACATAATAGTAATATTTAGTAACATAGGCTAAATGGTCGAAGAGTTAATAATAGCTTAAATCCAATAGCTATATGATTTTCTTATAAGGTTGCAGAAGAACCAAAGAGGTCCCTTACAATTAGACAAATACTAACCCTAAAAAACTATACTTATTTCCAAGTTGTTTTATTTTAGATAATGCACAATGTCTATGTAGCTAATCTCTTGTAACCAAGTGGATTCAATTTAAATAATGCTAATCCTTATTTCTTACAAGAGATTTCTAATAATTTGTGATCTAATAAAATCAAGAAATAATTTAAATATTTATTATCCAGTAGTTAACTATAATCACAAATATTATTAATTTGTAATAGTAACGCATGTTTTAAGATTCATTAAAGTTTCTAATCGATATTTCTCGTGACTACAAATCTAGTGAGTATACAGACCGAGTGTCACATTGGTATTTAATGTGGCAAAACAGACGGCGCCCTTGGCTCATAACATAATAGATGTATATGTTTATTTATTAATGCAGTGTAAATAAATTAATTAATATTAGTACTTGTGCACGATTGGAATCTGTAAATCCGATACCTATATTATTTCAACACAAACGTACGAGTAGCTCGAGGCATGCTTCGCCTCAGCCTGATCCCATACAATATTAATTACATTGTAATACTCTTGTAGTACCTATGCCTACCGCGCGTAGGAGAAACAAAGCGCTTCCTCTCCATCCCGTGGGAGAACCTCGTCGTAATACCATATACATGATAATTTTTCACCAAAACTCTTTGTAAAAGCAATTATAAGTGCATTTTGTCGGTGTGTCTGTCATTAACTTAAACGTACGATGTTATTTTAAGGGCCGTAATCGCCGTTCCAGCGAGCCTCTGCGCTTTTTTGCGTTCGCTCACGAAAAGCTATGCATTTAAACGCTTGAATTATGAAATTACAGTATTGAGTGTAAACAGGAATTGTTGAGAGGCGAAACTTTACGTACACACGCAATAAATGGCATCTATACATTATACTGTAACCCTCATATCCAATAAATTACATACAATTTATTCACCGAAAACATTGAGTCGGACTGCCATCAAATCGGCTTGCACCTATGTCGTTTTATACCTACAATCTGGGAATTACTGTAATAAATTCAAATATAACCCAATTAATGATAATGGATTCAGATATCTTGTAACATATCCATAACTGATTTGTTTATATTTCATCATTATCTAATTGAGCTGAAATGTTTTGTATTACGTGTCGCGAACTTTTATGATCACTAGGTATGGTTTTTAATAAATTGCAGACTTAATTAATTAAATATATATTTTATGTTTTCTCTATACTGCTATAACAGTATAAATTCATTATGAAAATCTTTTATTTTTAGATAATCTAATAAAACTAGCTTGACTACTTCTGATAGGTATACTTGTTCAACGCTGCATAGAGTCGTCGCGACGTCGAGCTTTTTTAGCTGACCAGATTTTTTATCATAAATATTGGCACAATATAAATGAGTGGCCATTGTCTCAACTAAAAGTATCCACTTACACATTACTGTTTACTGACATATCCTAATACATTACGTAAGCTCGACACCCAGAAACAAAGGCTGTCTATTGATGAAATCACTGTATTGATTCACAATGCGTAAATTCATTCTGTTATGACAGGCGAGCATAAATTCACTGCGGGACCCTCGGATGCTGCGAAACAATGAGTGTCTCCCCATCGGGCGATTGTCAAAACTATGAGATATTACCTCGGGCCGCCGTGACGCTCATGGACACAGGGCAAAGAAAGGGTTGAAGATACAACAATGGCGCGGTTCGCAATTTTCTTTTTAATGATAGGGGAGACAATGGTCAGTGCACCGCTCACCGTGTGAAATCACCGAACACTATTTATCTGCGAGATGGCCTTATAAAGTAACGGAATAAATTAATACGCTTTTTTCTACGAGATAAGCATAAGCGAGCTTTGTCACGATCGCGTATAATAAACTTGATTAATAGTTGAAATTATACAATTCTGCGATGTTATTATTTAATTAAAGTTCATAAGTTCATATATGACACTATCTATTGCCCGCGGCTTCGCCCCCGTGGAGGTTGGAAATTATCTCACGGAATCGTACTACGAACTTATCAAGATAACAAAGTATCCTATGTCCTTCCTAACCCAGGTCATGTCTATCCGTATGCCTCCGTTCAGCCGTTAAGACGTGAAATAATAATAATATATTTATTTGCGTAAAACATGGAAAGGTAACAGACAGGCAGACAGAGTTACTTTCGTATTATCATTTATAATATTAGTATGGATTCATTGTATATGGTCAAATATTTTATTACGTTTCACAATCAACTACAAAATAAGCAAGATCATTTTTTAAGCTACACTTTGAAAATGAAGGATTTCCTGTAGGTTTAACAATTCTTGAGATTTTGTCATTAGTCGGTCAGTGAGAGAGTGGTATTTCGCTTTTATATGAGTATACAATGTGTTCCTTTTCATGTCCCGTAACCCTAAGTAAAATAATACAATAAGTCCTAGAAAACGTGGTCCAAAAATACAGTTTCGAAGATAACATAACACTAGACTCTAGATATGTGTACTCGTATCTAAGTTTCATTGATACGAGTAAATAATTTTCATTCAAACCAATCATTCATATTTTAAGCTAAGAAAACGCAACGTTGTCTTTTTTTATGGACAAAAATAGTCATTTCTTTTTAGTTTTTTTTTTTATTGATCTTAAGAGTGTTTTATATAAATAATCGTGACTTTGTCGAATTTTTTTGAATTAAATAAAACGATTTTTTTTTTTTTTTTTAAATAATTCTTATTCCAGTTGTATCTTTTACATGGTCTCATTAATACCCTAGAGTTATGAGATATCAAAAGGGTCACGTTGTACATAGAAAGAAAAAGATAAAACAAAATAATAATATAATACCACCCTATCACTGTCCGCTGCAAGGCAAAGGCCTCTTTTCATATAAAGAAAGCCTGAGCATTGCACCACGTTTGCTCAAGACGGGTTGGCGATTTCCGACTTAGCATATGTTTTCCTTCACCGATGTCAATGATGTCCAAGACAAAGTTAGAAAAAATATAAATTATGAATAAAGTATTCGCGCGGTAGGTAGTACATTAGTCGGTAATTTGAAGGAAGTAGGTACGACATTCGGAAAGCCTAACCGACGTGTCCTGTGCAGTTTATTCGTTTCACTTAATCTCACGTCACAGCTATAATGTAATAAACACCTGCAAGTAACCGCAAATTATAGGCTCCTGATGTCAGCGTGGCGCAGCGCACAATAGCCCGGTGCGCAGCCAGTGGGCACACCACTGATTGCCAAATTACAGGGTAAAGTGTCATAAGTACCGGTTGTGGACCGACGGGACACTGTTTAATTCATTATTGTTGTTTACCGCATTTGAACTTTATCTAACGTCGGGAATTAATTACGCACCAAAGTTAAAGACCGCAAACAGCGATAATTAATCAGTGTTAGTGGATATAATCATCCAACATATATTTGTTTAACTGAAAAAACTTGTTATCGTTATTAATAACGCGGTGTTATGGCTGGCATTTTGCCATATGTGTTTACATGGCTTCTTATGATTTATTATTGATACGTTTTGTACGTACCTACTTACCTGAGGTTTTAGAATGATTCAACAAAAATGTAGCATTCATTCTTGACATGATTCAAATGTTCTGCTTGAAGATATTGAATGGTGCGAGTAAATAATTAATTATTTTCGCTTTAATGACAACATTGGTCGGTTGCACAAAAACCCTAAAGCGTTGCGAGCCCTAATAAAGGGTCGCGTATAAGAAAGCGACAAAAAATTAAGAATCGCCCCGATGAGCCATTATCTGCGCATGTTAAAAATAATATGGTCATAGGGTAATGTACGTTCATGCGAGCCACGTCCAGGAGCGCATTTGAATATTCCTTTGTGGCGCGCACCCCCTGCCAGCGCCGGACTTCACACGCTCTCGGCAGGTACCGAGGCACCGCGCCGCAGCCCCGGGGCCCGCCCTGCGACCACCGAGCGCTACTATACCGCGACCTACATGTTTAGACACTTCACATACATTTTGGCAACCCTTTGTTTTTTAAATTATTTGAAATATCTCTAAAATATTAAAATTTTAAATGTAAAGTTAGTTAGAGAATTTATAAAATATACTTTGTTATATTCAATCATACATATCTAATATTTTATTGATTGCTGTTACTTATTTAGTAGATAGACAAGGTAAAAATAAACAATTTTTATATAACTAAGTCGTATCTGATAAATTTTCAAATGTGCTTTTTAGCTTATAACCTTGATAGTTATTGATTATTTAAATATGAAAAAAAAATCGTTCAATCCTAAATAATATAGGAATATTCTCGCGGGTTGGCACGCGTTAACTAATATAGGTTTTTATAAAACTTTTCGAACAAAACAAAAAATCAACTGCCACATTTGGTGCTTTCAGTACAGCCCATATGTCACTTTGAATAATATCGAAGGATATTCAAAACGCAAGTGTCAAGATTGGTTAGATGCAGTATTTTGATGGACTCGCAATAACGTTATTCATACACCGTGATTGCTAATAATACGATTATTATTAGTTGCGTACTAATGTTATACAGTTGAATACAAATTGGCGATGATTTGTTTAATTTAATCGTGCCTCGGACTTTCAGCAATTGTTGACAATATTGTGTGATAGAAAATGTATTGTTGTGAGGCAATAACATACGAGCGCAACTTGTATTCGTTTAAGGTGCAGCGTAATCGCTGCAGTCGTATGTGTAGAGATGCAAAGAGACGCTACTTCCATAATTCTCTCGACAACCGTTACTCTTCAAAAGTCTGGAAGTTTCTAAAAACTTTCGGCATTGGTAATTTCCAGTTGCTGCCTGACGTGTGTGCTTTTAACAAACTGTTTTCACATCCCCCTGTTACGTTAGATCCGCACGTCAAATCAGCTACTTTAAATAAACTCTCCTGCCGCAGTGTCCTTCTTTTTCCTTAGGTGAAAGTGAGGTCAAAAAATCTATTGGCTCTATCTCCTCCGCAGTTGGCAATGATAATCTTTGCTCAAAAATTCTTTCTCGTATCCTCCCCACATTGCTTCCCATCTGGACCCACATTTTAAATTTCTTCTTGTCCATAATTATTGGCGGCAGGTATATGCTGACTAGGCGTGGCTGTCTCCACTCTGTTGTACGCAAATACGGTTAAAAACTTGGGGGTGACCATGGACTCCTACTTATCGGGGACTGCCCATGTTGCTGCAAATGAACTATACGTTCCATTCGTTGAAATGCCTCCAGAACTTCTTGTCCTTGATGAACACCAAAATCTTCCTTGGTCAAACTCTCACACAGCCCCACAGTATGATAAATGCCTCAAAAATCGGACATTGTTTTTTTTATTCTTCTAATCGATAGTATGCACTGTTTTGAATGCGAGAGTAGAACTCAGCTTAGATTTGTTTATTTATTTTTCTGGATTTTCAGAAAAACTCTAAAATGAACGATGTGATATACATATTTGAACATTTGTTTTCGTAGTTTATTGACAATATATACAAGGTATTCTATAGGCGAAACAGAAAAGATTTTTTATAATAGAAAAGCAAATATGCTTGATTTTAATATTTTTCCTTTTTATTTTTTCCCTCGGACATCTTTTGTAAATAGCACCTAATGTTTATCTTAAAATATTTTTCAGAACTGTACTATTAACTGTAAAAAAAAACCAGATGCTAAGCTATCAGGAAATTGAAGATATGATGATTCTATGGTTTTCAAAATTTTCTATGATAATAGGGTTAACACTTGCAGAATATAAAAAATTTAATTAATAATGTATGTTGAGACAATTTTATTATATATCTCAACGCGGGTCGCGGTGCCCGGGCGTACTTATTGGTGTCTGTTATAAAGAGATAAAATTTGTGAGTTTGTATAATAAGGGGCTATCTCTGAAACTTCTCACCAATTCAAAAATTCTTTCACAAATAGAGAGCTACACTATTGTTAGTGCTATAGGATGTTTTATTGTAAAAGTATTTGACTTTCACGTGGACAAACTCGTGGAACTAGATTCCTCTGCTTGGGGTTCTTCTCTATTACTTTGGGCATTAATGGGTTTTAACAAATTCAAAACTGTGATTGACAGAGGTTGGCGTTTTAACTTCTGTAATCTCTGTTGAAGCCTGATATCGGAGATGTATGGGTCTAAAGACTCTAGTGCCCTATGAAATAAATCTAACATGGTCTTTTCGCGGTCAGATTTTCTACTGTGTATTCGCGGTCGTGTCTCCAAAATGTATTGCGTGGTTCACCGGCTAGCTCCGATAGGACACCTATAGGTAACGCTGAATGCGTGATAATTATCTTGCCGTTTGCGTGATATAGCTTGCGTGATAATTACCAAACTTTTCACCATCTATTGGCAATCCACAGGATAAAACTACTAATATTGTATGTAGATCGTCTAATAACCACTGTGGAAGACCTAATATTTCGGCAAACACGGGGCGGTTTTTGACAAAGCTGTCCTAGCAGCATTTCCGTCATTTGTGGTGCCAGAATTAGGCCGAACCACATCCACCAAAAGTCCTATTTCTTACTTCTATTTAAGACTTAAAAAAATTGGTTATAGATTTTTCATTTGTGATAACCCTAACAAAAAAAATACTGAACTCGAAAAATCCGAATTCCTTCGTGTTATGAATCTGATATTTTACAGGCAGGTTGACGTAACACTAAACAATAATGTGTGTGAAAATAAAATGCTACTACCTTCTAGAAACTGCGCAAAGAAAAAAAAAAAATACAGAAAAAAACGTAACGTACGTAACTTGTTTTAAATTATACTTAAAAATTCTTTTTGCGTTTCTAAAAATAGCAGACATTTGTTTTTATCGCATACTATAATTAAAACACAAAACTGTTGCATAGATAATAAATTATAACAATTCTTTTGATTTCTATGGATAACCAGAATAAAATATTAAATAAATTATAGCTTCTAAGTTGAATTCGAATATGGGAGTTCTACTCTCGTATTCAAAACAGTGCATACTATCGATTATAAGAATAAAAAAGTGATGTCCGATTTTTGAGGCATTTATCATACTGTAGAGTAGTCTATACGCTGATGCCTGTTATTTGGATGCCACCGAGGAGCTTTTAAACAAACTTGAGAGTTTGCAAAATATTTGTATTCGTTTTGTTTTTAACCTTAAAAAGTATGATCACTTTTCTTTCGCAAGTTACTCAAGTGGCCCCCTATTCGACTTCGCAGGAACTCGTGTCTGCTATTTAACATCCTTCATAACCCCAAAACGCCATCCCATCTGCGGGAACGCCTTTCCTACGCCCGTCCTTTTGATTCACCTTGCAGGTCACATCTTAGAAATCTCCTTAAATCCCTTCCCACTTAACTGACTTCTAATCCTAGTCCTTCACTGTGCACGCGGTTCGGTTGTAGAATTCACTTCCGCCTGACACTAGGGACTGCCAAACTGCTGCAGTATTTAAAAGAAGAGTGAAAGAACACTATCTTTCCACTTCGTCATAGTTGCTTATTATGTATTTGTTATTATAAATTATATAATAATAATTATATTGTAGTGATATGTATTTTAGAAGTATGTGTGTATTAAAGTATAATCGCTTATTATAGGTATGTTTATATTTAAACTAATTAACTGTTTTTTTATTTATGTATTTTGTTTTTCTTCTACTCTTACACTCGTTGTTTACATCTCTTCTTGATCAACTTTCCTATTGCAGGTATTCTGGAAGAGATTTCTTTAGAAATAAGCATTCACCTCTGTACGTATTTTTTTTTGTTCCTTTCTTCTTGTCTGTTTTTATATGTGTGCAATAAATGGTTAAAATCCTAACTAATATTATAAATGTGAAAGTGAGTTTCTTTGTTTATATGTTTGTTACGCTTTCACGCCAAAATTGCTGAACGGATTTGGATGAAATTTGGCACATAGATATACCAAGATCTAAATTAGAGCATAACATACTTTTTATCCCGATATTCCCACGGGATCGAGACTTATGTGTCTGAAACCACGGGGCGCAGCTAGTAAATAAATAAATACGTGTCACACGTGTGACATTTCAGACTTCACTAATGTAATAAATATTTCAGTACTGATATTGATATTATGTCAGTGATAATTTTAACATTTTAATAAAATCACCTCACCGTAAAATCATTCAGTATAGAATCTGGTCATCATTGATTTCTTTGTACTAAGTCATTTATTCAATCAATAATTCGCACTTTTACTGTCATGCCTATCCTAATCCTAACTAATATAATAAATGCGAAAGTGAGTTTGTTTGTTTGTTACGCTTTCATAATAAAACGACTTAACGGATTTGGAAAAAATTTGACACATGAATCGACCATGACCTGGAGATGTACATACGCTACTTTTCATCCAGGATCGCAGATGTAGTCGCGGACAACACCTAGTTTTCGATAAATTATTTAAGCACTCAAACATATTTTGTAAAATCCTCTCAGGTAACGGGTAACAATGTTTATTTATTTATAATGTTTAGATGTCTCGCGCTTAAAGTCGACATGTCAAATCTTAAGAGATTGAAAGTCGTTAAGTAAAAGAAAGCAATAAATTTTAAGTTCCGTTATAAGAGCCGCATCATACCTACCTTTACAACATTAAAATTATCTATTACTTTAAAATTAATTGTTACAAATGACTTCTTGTGTGAATAACTACAGCTATCACCGTGGCAATGATAGCTATTCAAATGATTATACCAGCACGACCTTTTTAAAGTTTCTGATTTAGCTTTAAAGTTACTCAATAAGAAATAATAAAATTCACTCGGACTGTAACCCATGGTAGCCGATTATTTTTAATTACGTTCGATAAATGAGTAATGTCCAACAATAACTACCATCGAACGTTTTACTAAAAAGGAAGTTCGTAATAAATCCAAACGTACACCTGCCACTCAGGCTTATTCACATTTAGACGCCGATAATGTTGACGACCCGAAGTTGCAATAAAATACATTGGATGTAATATCGCGTGTCACTTGACATTCGTGAGTATTCAGCTTTACAGTCGCGGGATGGCGCAGGGCTTTAGAAAGCGCGCACCAATAAATACTCGTCCGATTATGATCTACGGCGCGTAGCCCGTAGCCACGCCGCGCGCCCCGCGCCCGCGCCGCGCTCTGCACGTATGTATCAGCGTGTGAGGCCTTGCGTTTACCATCGGATCCTTGTAACCGTGAAAATTGATCGATGTTTAAATATAAACAACAGTTATGATTTTACAACTTTCTCATGCAATTTTTCTTTTTTTTAATGTAAGTGTAACAGTGTTTTAAAAGCTCCAGTTCTTTATTGCAATATGTGTGTAAACATCAATCCACATAATATATGGTTTCTAAAGATCAATGAAGCACATTTCGAGCCTTGCTTATCCTTGAATCCGACCGAGAGAGCGCAGTCTTGTGAGCCGCATTCCGCGCTGCACTCACGCATCATACCTAGAAAAAATTACAATGCGCGCGTGGGATTCCCGGGAACACGCTAAATAAACACAAAAATACCACTCTATGTTAGGATACAATGAACACCTACGTAATTATATACCCTTACTTTATAAACCCTTAAATAACGTTTACACGACACTACTTGAACTAGAATTGAGGAAGTTATAACGTAGCAGCACGATAAATGACGATATTATTATGTTTTCATAAAATGGTTTCAACTAACGGAGACCTTCAATAATATTAAAGATACCTAATTACTTGCATGTACCATATGAAGTAATTACTTAACTGTTCTTAAAAAAGCTCAATTAAGTGGTTATCTTCTTCAAAACCGAAAACAAAATTTAACATTTTTTTAAGTTAGCTGCATCATATTCTCACAACGATAGACCGTAGTTTGATACACCTACATATTTAGTAAAATTCCGTCAAGTGTAGTGAAGGCAGCTAACCAACTAATAAAATGGTAATTGCATAGCATGTGTACACTGTTACATACATAGTGAGTGCGACGCGCCGCACTCGCCCGAGGCACATATTAGCATACACTCGGTGACTCGGCTTGGGCTCCACGTTGCCATATTGAAATCACCGATACGCCAATATCGACATGTCGCTCATATGCGTAGGAGGCACTATCGCAAAATGTTTAAATGTGGGTCAGCCGAATATCAGCTCAACAAAGTAATTGGATGTGGAAGTAATTGTACACCTATGCGCCGTTTATGTTTTACTGCACCATAGTCTGTTATTATGATACCAGTTCATGATTTATTCTTTATTAGTCGCAATTTAGAAAGATAAATGCTTTCAATGTGTACACCGGGTACTGCCATCTCGAGTTTACAGCTACGACGCGTAATTAGCTTCCATGTATGCTAATAATGAGCTTTTGTTGATCAGAAAACTATCAGATGCTTAAATATCTGCCCGCAGAACTTCAGACTTCACTGTATTTTGGGTAGCTGAATGTACGCACCAGCTTTTTTTTTTTAATAGCAATTATTGGCCTTTCATTTCTTGTTTAACTTTCTTTTAAGATAAAACATATCTATAATGACTAATTGGATATTATGCACGCATTAGATTGAAATTTTGTTTGTAGCCTCGTAACGGCATTAGTTAGATATGCGAAGTTTAATTTATTGTCATAAACAATAAATTATATGGAACATCAATATGTTCCTTTAGCTTATTTAGCTTTAAGTAAAATTTACACGAGAAGAGTTTCTCGGCTGAGAGGCGAGAATATCCTTAAATATCTATGTAAAAACATGAGTGTGAAATATCACCGGGTGATTGTCACCTACGCGTCTCGCGTGGACATATTCGTGTCTCGACGACGGTCGAGAAAATCTCCACATGTAAACATGGCTTTAAGCTCACCTCGGTGCAGCTTAGATATGACAAGGAAATGTCACAATAACAATAATACAATCTCCCCAACAAATAATTATGCTATTTGCACTGGACCGCCATCCGTATTTGGAAGACATTACGACTTTGTGTACCTTATAAACTTATAAAATATGGAATTCATTTCTCAAATGCTAGAAGTGTAACACCTCCACAATATGTACAATGTATTCTATCAGTATTAACATATTATAACAAATATGATATTTCTCGCGATGCAATTGATTTCCACCTACACGGACAAATGTGTCGTGTACCTATACTACTACAGTATACACAGCACACGTCTGCGCAGGCGCGGGCGTCTCGTCCACGGTCCACACATGTGGTCCGCGTCTGCTACTTTCACGCGGGTCGGGCGCGCCCATATTAATTGCTCCCGTTCTTCGGCGAAGCTTTATTTATTGCCCTCACCGGTGATTGTGAAAAGCTTTGAGTAGAGTGTACATTAGTTTTAGTTTTATCTCGTGTATTTGATCTGACGTGTGACACACGAGCGCGCTCGGACCAGGCGTGTGCGCCCCGCACGCCGCGCGCCGCACGCAATATTCGCTGCGAGAGTTTTTCGTAAGAAAAGTATAACGGACACGGACAGTGATACTGCTTATCCGCGTTCCGTGAGAAAATGTGCCTGACGCTATTTGCCGTTGTCTTCGTGCGGCAACACTCAAGGAGTAAATAAAAAATCAATTATTATCTAAACAAAAACGTGAGCGGTCGCGCGCCGATGTTTTTAGAGAAATAAACATTAATTGTTTGCACAACGACCGCCGCCAAAACCAATATTTGATATTCGAAAATACTATTCTAATGTATGTCGTGGTACATGGCACCACTCGAGGCATCAGGCTCTTTAGCGGCTCTTTTGGTCTTTGTATTATTATTACGTGACATTTTAACGTTAAAACATCAATCGCTTAGCAACACTAATGCTGTATATTGTTACGCGTACTATAGATTCGTTAGAATATAGACAAATATATTCGTCGAAATTATCTTCCTATATAGGAAGATAATTTCGACGAATGTATGCGAGGAATTTTAACAAAAACTCGTAATTAATTTTACTGCCAACATAAAAAATACGCAGTCAAAACCACGGTCAGATATATGCCTAGATGCAGGCAATTACATTTATGATCAACCTTCATCCTTATTCACATCTGATATCGTAATTAGCTAAATTGAGGTCTCTTGTTATGAATATACAAATATATTAACATTGCACATACATATTCATTAAGCACCCAATAGTTGACGATATTTATGTATTATATTCTAAGATTTGACATGAGTCCAACTTATAAAATTAACTTCGGTTGTTTTATAATCAAATTTTAATAAATAACGCATTAGGCAAAAAACGGCTACGCTTGAGGTCTCACGGTCAAACTCGCTATAAATCTGTTGACGAGCGCTGCGCGGCGCGACGCGGAAGTGGTGCTGCGATATTACCACCTAATTATCCGCTATAACCGAGAATCAGAATATATTTCGAATTATGCGTCACTACTAAATGGATATGCGTGTTTTTGTTACTCCCAACACGCGGCAATCTTGCTAATCATATGAAATCGTTGGAAGCTTATGTAAAAAATGTTCTCCCACAATTTCATTGAATGCAAGTCAATACAATGCAAACAACAAGTGCAAATAAACACATGATTTTTATATTGCTAGTGTGCAAGTGCATCGGTCAGGTCCCATATTATCGCAAGTCTACTTTATTATTACCAAAATTGTTTTTTTTTTTTTGTAAGTTTTGTTTTATCTTAAGAATAAGGTAGCTACAGAATAAGGTAAAGATCACAGTCCAGTCACAAATTAATAATTTCTAATAAAATAAACTCTTTTGACAGGCGAATTACAAGATTGATTTCAGAGATTATTGGTAAACACCCACGCCATAATTTTTAGCTGATAAAATACTTTGCCTCAGCTACAGCTAATAAAATAATGAAACAAGTAAGAAAAAACAGCGTACTGTCTTCAATTTAAAGACTGCACATGGCCCTATCAACTCAGCACCCTAATTGCATAACACACGATCAATCATAATCTGAATCATTTTGAAGGATATTGCTAATCCATTGATTCATATGATCGAAATATTTGTCTGCTTAACAACGTAAATAACGCAATTAAAGTTGTTGAAATTTCGAAATGAAACAACCTACCACCACCTCTAAAGCACTATTATTTTAATCTTACTTCAGTGGGGGAAAGGGATGGAGCTATACGTCCTGTAGAGCTTCATCTCTTTAGAGGTGGTGGTAGGCCCCCTGATTGTGATTGATCGTGTGTTGCGCAATTAGGGTGCAGATGTAAAAATAACTCAGGTTTTTTTTTTTTTTTTTGATAATATTCCCCTTAAACTGAAGCTTTAAATTCCTTACCTGCGCTTTCTGTTGCCTTACTTAGAAAGATTGTAAAGTCATGCCCTTTGGATTTTAAGTTTCAGCACACAAACCCCTATAAAGGCTTTTAAAGATCTTAAAATTTTATCGACAGAAGATCTCTGGGAATGTCTGGAAAAGTATGTAGATCTATCATCAAAAACATTATAGCTTTCATATTTAACACCAGGCAGTGTAGACCAAGGTGTCTTTCCGGATCTCATGAAACACAGTAAAGTAGTTCAAATCCGATGATAGTAAAGAACCAGACAATTATAAGCCTGTGTCAATTCTGCCAGCTCTCAGTAAGTTGTTTGAAAAGTTGATGCTCAATCAAATGACACGTCACTTTAATAAAAATTCCATCTTTCATGAACAACAGTATGGTTTTACCAAAGGGCATTGTACCACTGACCCTAGTGTCACCCTAATAAAGAACATTTTTAACGCCTGGGAGGAAGCACAAGATGCCATTGGAATCTTTTGCGACCCCTCTAAGGCGTTCAATTGCGTAAACCATGAGACACTTCTGCTAAAACTAGACCTCATAGGATTAGGAAGGCTCCCGAATTACTCAGACCATACCTGAAAGATATAAAGGTTAAAGTCCAAGTAAACGGCATAGGCTCGTTAGTTTTTGAAATGATAATGTGCGTTCCTCAAGGTCCGATATTGGGTCCATTCCGCTTTTTAGTTTACATTAATGATTTACCCCAATAACTTCAAAATCAACTGTAGATGGTATTATTTGCAGATGACACATCATTGATTTTTAAAATAGATCGACGGTCTCTAAAGCTTGACGACATGAATAGCTCTATTCCTCAGGACTAAGATTGGTGAATGCTTTAGAATTAAATTACCTAATGTTAGAATGTAACATCATATTGAATGGAGAAAAACTGGAATTTATTAATCAAACGATATTCCTAGGAATCAGTCTAGACAAGAAATTACAAAGGGGACCTCATATACCATCTCTTGCTGGGCGGCTAACCTCGGCCACTTATACTGTTAGAAAGAGTTAACAGATGTAGAAACTGCGCGTTTGTTTGTTTTAGCTACTTCCACAGCATTATATCGTATGGCATTATACCGTGGGGTCGGGCTGCTGACATTGAATCCATCTTGATTTTACTAAAGAGCTGGCAGAGCCATTTATAATCTACGTCGCCGCCAATCTTTTAGGGAACTATTTATAAAGATTAATATTTTGACGGTACCTTGCCAATGAATTTATGAAAACATTATCTATGTAAGCAAAAATCTACATCTTTTCAATTTAAATAAGTGATACATACTAAAACTAAAAATAAAATATGTAGATCAAAAAATTTTCAGATTATCACACGTGTACATACATCTTTTATGAGGTACTGTAAATGATACCTTGTGATATACTTATTGCAATTAAATGTAAGAAAATTAATTAGGATATAATTTAAAACCCAGTCAGGCTTGGCTGCTACAATGTCTAGTCATTCTAAGTTAATCAAAATCATTCAAAGTTCCTACATAAGTTAATAAGTGCAAAGTACTGATTAATAATATTATTTAAATTAAATAATTAATTATTTCCATTCAAGTTACATAATTAGGTATACATTGCATTAAAGCTGGTTTTAACATTTATGTAGATATCTTAATGATCGAGATATAATCTAAAATAAAGTGACATTATCTCATGAAAGAAATAATCGTATTGATCAGGTTCAATGAAATTGTAGTAGTAAAATGTTCATTGTTTTTTTACAAAGACCAGACTGCTTTATAGTATTACGTTACACTAGATAACAAGTAGCCGGTAGGTACACGTTACACATTCAACGGCAAGTTGCGGGAAATAAAGTGTCAAATAAGTAGCAATTATTTATGTCTGATATCGCACATCGGTACGTTACGGCTCACGATGTTATCATAATGATTCAATACGTTGCTTGAGCAATGGTCAAGAAGAACAGGTCACGACAATAATCGAAAATACCTGTGGAACAAGTTGAGAACTGGTCGCCGAGGGGGCAGCTGGGCAACCCCGCATCAACGTCCGAGGGCGTTTTGCATGACGCGGTCAGGTACCGGTCAGTTGTCACGCTCGTCCAATAGGGGTCACTTGTGCACAATACAGTGTCCGGTCCACCCTGCCCCACGGCCAGCGTCGGTTGGGGTTCGATTTTGGAACAGGTTCGCGGCGGACAGTGATCGGATGCTTCAGTGCGCGGTCGGCGGTGGTGCGGTCCGGGTGCGGCGTCGCTCGCTACTGCTGCATCGCCGGCCGCTCGCCCCACACGACCGCCGAACGCTCACTCGACCCGCTCGGAGAAGGGTGACATCGCAGCTCTTCCTCTTTGTTCGCTGATAAAGGGTTGCCGATTGTTTGAACAGGAGCTTTTGTATGGAACTTTATTTGTAATGTCTTAGTCGTCGAAACCGTTAAAGAAAAAATTAAAAGACCTTCCCTACACGCTTTATGCATTTATTTTTTAATATATTATGCGTATAAATCATTTATTAATATTTTTCTAATCTTCGAATTATCTGAATCAAAATCTCAAGCCCAAATCCAAATCTCCATACATTAGAGTTCAACGAGCCACGCGATATGTATATCTACGTTGATCGAGGTCGATCAGTTAAATGACAGTCGATACTATAATCGTAACTCATTTAAGTGACACAAGAGCTTTCTTTTTTATAGAGATGCTAGCTAGTACATACACAGGAAGGAAGTCAACAAAAATACCATTCATTTCCATTGACTATAGATAAATTATGCTTCGTAGCCAGCACCTATTTATTACACTGGAAAGGTGCATGCCAAGTTTGGATTAAGTTTAATTTTTAAATTTGTATTCTTTGAAGTTTGCTATAAGCTTATTTACTTAGTTTACAGCGAAATAATTATATCTCTTTGCTTTGTCTGATTGCTACGAGTCTACGAGAGCGCGTAGTCACCAATTTCGCATTTTTTTCGCTGCGTAGCGTAGTCGTAGCACGTGCATAATTGCCTAAAGGACTGTCACGAATTATAAAGTTGATCACCTACAGTTTATAAGCTAAACCAGTATGATACAAGTGCCGTACAATATGACAAAGAGCATAATTAATTAATGTACAAAGTTTTAAAACAAAAGTGAAAAATAAACTGTGGGGATTAACCTACCAAATCAAATTATAATATTTTGTAGATAGGTATAATTGAATGGAATAAGGAACCTTAACACTACAATTTAATTACGATAATACAGCGTGAGAAAAGCTCGGACGATGTAAGAATTAATTAAAGTTATGGCCTAAGGAAACATAAAATGTCGGCAGTGGTCGAGTAATTAGAAGTCAAATTTAACTGAAGTCGAGAGGCGTGGAGGGTCCGCGACGCGGAAGTCACCGGCGTTACTTTGATTATGCTATAGCGCCACTGTACAACAAACCTCTGACATCTGGAAATGCCTTCCTACCTAATTCACGTTCGCCGTCATACCATTCGTACTTAGCATTATCATTACAAAACAATAAAAGATCTACATTTATCGTCCGCCGCTTACAAAACAACAAGTCCTTGGAATTTTGGAATGTCTCCTTCCGGCTTTACTCGTACAGTTTTCGCGAATTAATATAAAACCTCGGATTTTATGGATTCTTAATATAACTGAGAGAACGTAGTTAAATAAAATTAAAAATAATGATATTTCCATAATATATCATAAGATCATTGACAACTAGATTGTATTTTAATACTTCATATAAAATATGATTAATGAGTGATCGTATCTCATTAGATAGTGTTTTATATTATTGCCTGCTTAGCGACAAATTTAACCTGATAAGTGTGTAAAACAGTAAAACTGCAACTACACTATCACGACATATAATTACGTCTAACAAGTCAAATATATATCGTCTAATGTTAATAAAATGATAAAAGTAGAACACTTATATCAATTGATTGGAACCGAAAATGCTTCAAACATTTGCCGTCTACGAATTTTATTATAACGGCCATTAATTTATATTGCGTTACAGATAGCAAACGATTTAGACTTCGTTTTTTTTACCGTTTTACATAATTACAAAATTATGCCTTATATTTATGAGTACGTGTGTGTACCGGCCAGCCGCTAGCCGGCGCGCCCACTCGCAAGCGGCGAGTAAGAGAATTAGAGGAGCACGCTTGACCGAGACGGATGGCCACAGATAATGTGTCATGTTCGTTTTTTAAGTAGCCAAATAACACTAACTTGTGAAACAGATCGCTAATGGCCCGTCCGATATGATTCTTAATAGATTTTGTATCACGTACCCATACTATTGTAGGTATAATGGACTTTTGTTTGGATAAGTAAACAAAATAAAATCTTTGCTTACGAACAGAGTAGGTCTTGTAGTTGTTTGTCATATAATCTAATGATTTATGATATTATTCTCAGAGTCAAATTAAAATACAATTACTGCTTTTAATTAAAAGCTTTACTTCTTACTCATTCAAACCTCTACAATTTTACATCATTGCTTATCTCAACTAAACATACACCCCACATAATAGTTCATATTTTTGTAGAGGATCTTGATTGGTCTGTTGATATATTTTGATAATCAAAATATTAGAAATATATAATAATGACAGCATAATTAAGCACTCGTTTTCTTATATAGGCACTAGATAATTACCTACTATATACCAAATATGTACCTATATTGGTATTGCTACCTGTAATATTGCAAGTAGTCATATGAAAACGCTCCGTATATATCAAGTATGTGATTGGCGTAACGAGAACAAGTACCGATTTGGTCAATAATCGCCATAAGTATAGTGAGTACTTTCGCGTACCGAATGCAATAATAATTGGAGGGTCCGATTTATCACATTGCTGTTCTCCGAAACGCCTGAACAGTTCTTGTGCAAGCCCTTCACGTCGTGCGCACGAAAATATCTCGAGGAGTCCATGCCGAGTTCACGTAATTATAGGTGGAAAAATACATGCATGGGAAGTTCCGATGAGATTTTTTATCTCTCTTATTAATTCACTTAACCGTTTTAAGCCGTGCAAAAATAAACAATCACAGTAGGTACCGAGTATTCTTTTTTGAACTGACCCTTTGCTTTTGCACTATGGAACTTCATCTATAATGGGTGACACAAAGGTAGGGTCAAGCTTTCACAGAGAAATAAACGTTGCTTCCCACACTGGTCATTTACGGGTACCGGTCATCGGTGGTCATCGAATGTTTTGTTTAGACATTGTCTCCTCAGTAAAAAACAACCCTTTTCATTTTGAATGGATTATATCTTTTGAAATACTGCTAGACAGACTTGGGAGTGCGACACCCCTTTAAATTGTGCAAACGGCCGCCATTCATCTTCTAATACGCAGGTACACACATGGTGTAGCATTACAAAATTATTTTTTTAATTGTACCCGATGTATGGTCCCGGCCGATCATAACAGAATACTTCGTACTACCTACATAGGTAGGAACGGTTTCTTATTTAGTTAGATATTTTAAATAAAAATTACTGGTACAGAATTATCGGATTACAATTATCAGATTAGGTTTTTTCAAGTTTAATGTTTAGTGTCAAGTTATTAAATTTGGATTCCCAAAGTAAAAATTTATTAAACAAAATATGTCACTGGGATGGTTTTGGAGGACCAGAAAATCTAATTAAATATTATCCAACAAGAATCTAATACTCTCTCTACTTTGAATTCTTGTTGCATCTTTTCTCATTGATTGTATCAACAAATTACTAGCCTACATACTTGAGGCACCAAACTAAGTGACAGTGAGATAGAGAAATCGTTGCAGTATCTTCCTAAAGAGCTAGACTTTTAGAATACGACCATCAATCTGCTAACAAAGGTTGGGATTAAAGGTACAAGTTCAAGCAACTGCCAGTTACATGGTGTGGTAGGTTAGGTACCCTGTCATCAATGTAGCTTTCAGAGAGCCGAGCCAGGGCGCGGGCGCAAGTAGCGCGGCGGTGGGGCGCAGGCGCAGGCGGGGCGCCGTGTGTGATGCTGCTATACACCGCGCGCTGTATCGACACTCGGAGAAAGTCGACGTGATCATGATAAGCCACCAGCCGACGATAAATTTATGCGCCCTTTGTTTCTTTTCAGCGATTTATCAAAAAAGACCCCCTTTGTGCACACGTGACGATCTATGTTCTCTCGAGAAACACTACAAGCGGGTCAAGCGGTCACGGTTTGTGTATTGTTCAGCGGTATTTATAGTGAAATTATACGAGAACACACCAACTGGGTAGGTACCTACATATAGGATTAGCCCGACTAACTCAGCAGATGAAGCGCTGCTTAGAATTCCAGCAGGCATACTAATATGAGCAGACAGTGCTCAACGCGCACTGTTATTACCGCGAGGAACCCGCTGTAACAAGATAAGCAACAGAGTAGAATAATAATAAAAATCGTAATGTATCGAGTGCCGTAAATTGCTTGTTTTGTTCCCATAGGCCGCGGGCGGATCAATTTGACCCTTATCGAGAAAATAACCGACGAAAGCGCAGTCCTATTAACTGCGTCGAGAAAAAATTAATTGTTCGTGATTATGGATTGTGGATAATTGATTGTCGGCGAGGACGGGATGTGTCGCGGCCATCCTCCCTCGGTGTTAAATTGCGGCGACTGTCTACTTATAACCGCGAGTAAGCCCTTACTAATAAATGGACTATGTCAATGTAATATGTTAGTACTATTAATGTTGCCGGTTCGGCGCCATTCGAATTTGTAAAATACTAAATAAATTACGTTTACCATAAAAGGAAACGCTGTAGTGACTCAGACACAGATGATAAACAGACTTAGCATAATTGTTGTAGCGTCATATGAATGCACATAGTACGAGCTTCTACGATAAAAATGTTTACGGATAAACGGTTCTAGAAGCTCGCATAGGTAATAACTTCTTAACCATCAGGGCTCTGAATCTTATCACTGACAAATAAAAAGAAGTTGACGTGTTTATGAGTCACTGCAAGTTAAAATACATCCCATGGACTGACCATGTACTGTTCATGTCAGGATTATACCAATAGTTTATAGAACTTGTTTTACTTCGTAAGCTGAAACACATATCCTTGAAAGAAATCAAAAATAATGTAAATAGATAAGTCGATCACCCCAAGTGGCTGGCTGACTTCTAAGAAAGTCACTGTAACACTGGACAGGCTCATAAAGACTAAGTTTCAAATAGTATGCACTAATTGTCACCACGTAGAACGACATAGTGCCATTAACGTTAATTAACTCATTATTTATTATACTCTGATCACTCATAGGTATTCAAGATACTAAAGGAATGGAACACTATACAACTTGTATATACCTAGAAGATAAAATGAACATAAAAACTAGTGCCTTTAAGTTTTAATGAATTTTTAGAAAACTTGTCTTCGTTAAACATTAATTTTACTTAACAGGTGCCTTAGTTGAAATTGTTTAAAACCAATATGTAGGTGTGGCTAAAATATTATTATGGTGTTTTACTTTTGCTAGACTTATTCATGCCGTAGGGGTTAAAAGCATACGCGATACAGTTATGTATCCGAGACGAGTTTTATTTATACATTGAAGCAACGTTAAAGATGTAGATTATTGCATCATTGCGAGGTGAATTGACTTCCAGACTCTTAGCATTTAAGTTTATTCTAGGAATTCACTCCGCGTAGGTAAAACTCAGTTTACTTAGATTACTTAGTCAACTATGTAGCTATACACACGTGTCCTAGGAGTGAACAACCCACATTATACGATTATTATCAACTAGCACACGGTCGATGTGCATACGAACAATATCATTAATTGCCACAATAGTGTACAATACAGTGTATTGATACTATTTGGCACTCAAACGTTTGGTTCAGATAAAATACGATTTCGTGACTAGAACCGTGGAGTATTTGTTCAGCATGTTCGTATTTCAAAACCTATAACAATATCAGCCAGCATTTACTTTAATACAGACACTTGTACAAGCTCTAAATCACACGTAATAATCATAATTAACGGGAGTTCAACGCATATACTATGCACCACGATTAATAAAGTGTATAGCAAAATTATTTGTAGGCGAGTACTCAACTCAACATAAATGTTAAATTGATCCTATTTTACTGAACTCGCCCGTCGTTGCACGTAAGTACACTAGTTATGCAGGCTTTGCTATGCACAAAGAATGTAAAAGACTAATATCTTTCTCGTAAACTTTGTTGCTAACGTTTTCGATATTCACAGAAATCATAAAGTTAATTTCCACACTAATGGTGCCATGAATTCTTTAACAGCTTCCTAACGGGCGACGTCGATAAACACGCGCGCGTTTATGACAAAGTAATCGAAGTCGAATTGTTAATTGCGTACGTCGAATGAATTTAAAAATGCATGGCATTTAAATGCCAACCCGGTCGCCATTTTAGTTCGACGCGAGAGAGACTATCACCTTGAACACGACTTAAATCTGACAGCCTCGAATGTCACTCTCGCCCGAACCAATTAAAATAAAATTAAAGTATCGCTAGTTTTTGTCGCGTTGCTCGTTGTTTGTGTTCGAAATATTTGTTTCTCGTAGGTACAGTATTGTTTTTTTTTTTATATCAAGACGCATTTTTAGCCCCGCATTTTTTAAGATGCAAATAGATACTCAATTACGTAGACAGTGGCTTGATAAAATACTACTGTAAGGAAGTAATAATACTAATAATTATATCGCAGAACAGCTATTGCAAAAAAGCTAATAATTATGCATAAAATCAATGAGCAAAGCCAAAAAAATAAAAATGTAGTTTTGGTTGGTTACCAATTCAAGCTCTGTTTTGAACTCCTTTGTGTACGGGCCAGATAAAAAAAAGGAAAATGACTAAATAACGTTACAATCATATCACATAACGAACAACGAGGCAATAATAATAAATGTATATATACAGCTAGTAGTGGCATGCGCGTTGCGCATTGCGTATGAGTCGTACTCGTATGTGTTACAAGTTGCGAAAGTTTTATGGAGCGAGAACAAGGCGGGCAGATCTGAAAAATAAGTTTATAACATACAGTTACGGCAAATGATTGAGAGATAAGTTTCCAGAACACCTTAAGCAGTAAAAAAAGTGTGACGCTGCACTAACACTGCTTCATTCATCTGAAGATAGTCATCGTTTCTTTCTCAGTACCGCTAAATTACATTTCTAGTAGCCGTGTAGCGCGTTTACGAGGCACTTTGAAGATGCTACGGTGTGTCCGTAATGGCTATTGCAATATTATACGGTCAGATGCCCGACTGATATCAACGTATTCTCTACTGTATAATTTTTGTCCTCAGAAGATACCATACACAGGGTCAAAGAAAATTGTAGGGGGTACATCGTATGATGTCTAACATTTGTCGCTTATCAAACATCTCAGTTTTCTTAGAAAACGAGGACATTATATTATTACACTGACGAGACCAGCCATTTTTACAACTTTTTAGTGTTTATCGTTAAACATAAAAATCCTATGATAGTGATAGGAGCCGTTAGCGTGCTGCTTATATACAAACTTTTGTTATAATTTCATTTTGTGAATATATTTCACATTTATATCCATTTCAGTTATTCCCGGTCAACAAATGGAATTTTATCTAGCAGATATGACTGGAACTAAGCGAACAGAGATGAGTTGGGCTTGTAATCTCCTCCGCATATAGACGGTAGCCGTCACTCATTCGAGAGCAGCCGCAGAGCACGACGAACCTTTTGTCTATAGACCAGATACTTATCTTGGAAGCTATGTTTGAACTCAATTATTTATGACTTACCTCCACGTATGACAGTTGCATTACGAAAGTCAGTATCGTAAAGCAAGCTCAAACAATCTAAATGAATCAGACTAGTTACCTACTGAATGTAAATGATTCAAAAGTAGAACAAAGTTGAATTATAAGTCAATTTTCGTCTAACAAATGTAATGTAAATACGAGCCATTAATCTTACGTAACGAAAACTCGATTTGCCGTTTATGAGACACAATAGCAGAACAATAGCGCTTGGCCTTATTTGAAGTAACGAGTCAACACATAGCTTCCGCCCCCCTATATATATGATACTGTTCACTAAACAGTTTCATATGAAATCACTGAATAATAATCTGATCAAACGACAGTTCTAATTTTACGATGTCAATATCCTCGGGCAGTAATTTTAAGATCATGCTCATAAACAGACAAATTACAGTCACTCTTAGATGTAGACGAAATAAAATGTTTTGCAATCAGAAGAATAAGTGCGGAAGCGATCAACTTTGGGATCACTGATTAATCAATCATAAATGCTATCGTAAAACTGTGATACCCAAATGAACGCCGGCGGCAACTCGAGCGCACGCAGCGGGCTGAGCCCGACGCTACATTACACCTCTGTGTTGCTATAAAATTTATGAGGGCTCTATTTTGGAAGCTAATTAAAAAAATTGTGATAGCCGTTAGAAAAGTCCGATCGTGAGAGAGTGATAAAACTTCTGGCCAAGTAATTTGAGGTGCAGGTATATACTGCACCATAATTAGCATCGATATTACTTTACCACACAAATGAGTCTATTTTATTTCAATTAGTCTTTGAGAAGACGACATCCGTTTGGAAGTAGACGAATACCTATGTGTGTATGAAAGTTATAGGTGCCAAAGTATTAATGAGGCGCATGTCCAATTAATAGAGAATTTAAACGGGACTCAACACAGCAATATTTATAGAGACCCGGCGCCGCACGGTCAGGCCGCTTATCATGGACACCATGACTCACGGAAACCTCCGCGGTAGTTAGTGCTCACTGTAAAATACGATCTATGATGGCTGTTGCATCTATTTAAAAAAACAAATACAGTAAAAGTATTGTTATGAAGCTCTTCCTAAACCTCCAATATGTTGATATTGGAGGCTTAGTAACCTAGTAGCTAAAGCATTTTCCTTTTTACATAGGTATGAAACTACTTTATTAGAGAAAAGGTAGCACAACTAATGAGGAACGTTTCAAATGTTGTCATAAAATTAGTTTTTATAATTGGATAATTTTACGAGTATGTGCTAGCTGGATCAAATTTTCAGAAAATTAACATATCAGATTAGCAAGATCGATTAGAGATCAAGCAAATAAACGACATAACTGTCAATAAGATGACGAACTAACTTTTATATTCAACAATAAATCCAATCAAAATTCAAACATGGCGGGGACTCCTAGGCGAACACGTTATTTTATTTATAAACATTTAGTTCTAGCTGCACAGCGTAGCTTCATTATTCAAATTGTTCTGAAAAGTTGTCTGATAATAACTTACGAGTACAGTGTCGTTTAACTCACTCATTGCGTACAATCTTTAGAAAACTTAAAGATATATTTTAACATTAGTTATCGATCCAAAACGAATTCGTTTCTAATATATTGTCTCATTAATTACAGAGCCGCGTCGACATGAATGAATTGCGAGCCTGATACAGAACCTACGTCTCGGAACTTAGTCACGCAATTATTCCGGGCGGACTCAAACGTGCGCCGATCATCGAAACTTTAGATTTCTATTACACATGAAATAATTTGCATAAAATTCGCAGATAATAAAACAAGAACTGAATAGCGGTATCTACGTGAATGCTTATACCTTAAAGTTATCATATTATACATATTCGTTAACTCGAAAAGCTATCGCCGCCGCCCCAAACCATATTAATCAAACATCGTCCTAACTTGCAATCGTATCGAATCACTATCGAATTGAATAAATTTATTTAATGAGCCGTCTAAGTGGTTTGTTTAAAGCTTTGTAATAACCGAATCACGTTCGTTTTTCAGTCCACGACCGTACAACGGTGACGAATGGCGACAACATGCAGCACTCGATCTTCCGAGATTTATGCTCGGAGTAAATTAGCGCGAAGGGCGGAACGGGGCTAGCATAGCGCCATAGACGAGAGACAGTCGCGTGCTCGCGGTGACCTATCACTACAGCGATCTGCTTGATACGCGACATGCGCCCGCGCTTGCACTTTGCTCGACATTACAAATGGCACCTCCCACAATGTCATACAATTGGAGCCAAAGTCGTGTGTAGGACTGATAGTCATCGACTGACATGCCTACAAGTTAATGCCTCCTTCGAGTTGTTTTAAACACAAAGAACGTTTCAAATATAACAACCTTGTTAATAGTCTATACATTACTTACAGAGCAAAACAATGAGCTTGCATTAAAATATCCTATTATAATGCAATAAGATAAGGGAAAGTAATAAACAGAATGATTCAATAAATTGTTATTGTTACATGATCGACGTATCCAATTCCAAAAAAAACATTTTATTAATGAAGACAATGACGATAAAGTGGTTAAAAATATTAGTAAATACACTAGGTATTTATTTCGTAGACATTTCGTAGACTTTTCGTAGGCTTTTCGTAGCCTTTTCGTAGACCCTTTTAAAATCTTAAATTACGAAGATACTGAAGACGAGTGCGTAGCAGGACAGTGCTTGGTGTTCGGAGCGGATTATGACATAAGCAACGTACCTAATTAATGGGTTTTGAGAAAAAATATAAGTCTATCGGAATGCAATTTGCTAATTACTTCTATGATTCATAAGTAATGGTCATGCTTTTTTAAAACTTATCTACTGGCAATACGACGAAAGGATCGTTTATTATTCATTGATACATTATACTCAACTATGTATAAAAGATTCATGTTACTATTTAGTTATTGAATTATGTACCGCCACAAAACACTTAAAAAGTAATAATTATGAGAAAATAGTAGAACACAGGGGAAGCTTTAGAAAATGATAATATCAAGAAAGTCTTTCAACAGACCAGCGACAGGAAAGGTGATTTTATGATAGAAGAACAATATTAAAAGACGTGTGTGTACCTTAATAACATAACATCACGCCTTGTTTCCCCGAAGGGTTAGGAAGAGGGGTACCTATAGTACACCCACATTTCGCCAGTTAAGTTTGAGTCCCATGTAATAGGGGGAGAGCCTATTGCCACTATTGGGCACAAAATCCCAACTCCAGGCTGCTACTGAGAAATTCCAGATGGCCAATATCACCTTGCCCGACCTGGGAATCGAACCCAGAACCTTGTGCTCAGTTGTAGCGTTTGCGACCACTAAGCCAACGACGCGGACACAGCAAGCAGCTAACAGTACAAGTACAAGTACTTACAAGCAATACGAGTACTAACAATAAGAAATTATTTCCGATATCTCAACATGAGTAATAAATAGGAAAAATTGACTACATCTCCCCTTCTAGCCTACCGGGAACGTTGAGATGGTATATTTGTAACAGACCGCAACGCATAATTTTGAATTACTTTATACCGAGTGTTCCGTAGGTTCCGATTGTTCCGAAATTACAGTGCTATTGGTCACCGGTGCGTGGTTAGTTAGGAGCAGCCCTGTATTATTGGACCTTGCGAGTAATTTTATGAGTGCTAATTAAGCTTCTTGTTTCTCGAGCTCACTCTCGATCCTGAAACTAATTATTAGTTCTCTGTGAACTTTTTATCTGCCGCCCACGAACAATGGAAACGTGACTGTACTGGCGATCTCGCCGATGTATTATTACTGCTGCGTCCTCTGCGTTGACCACTACGTACCTGTGGGACTCAGATGGAGGTACATAGCAACCCATTTATTACATTGACTGTACAACGTGCGTACAGAATAACACCCGTATGTAATGTACATTCTCTTCATTCGATAAGGAAATACCACAAGCGTATAAATATATAACTATTAAAAACAACTCTTGAAACATGATATTCTCCTTCGGAACTTAAAATATTGACAATATTGCAAAGGCACTAAAACAACCGTCACATTGACTCTTTACAGCGTTCACTTTGGAGTCGATCGCCGAAATATCGAGATATACTTCGTTATTTGCGAAAAGTATATCAACAAATCTTTTGCAATAAGATTCATTGTATTGAATCGTAACAGATTGGTAATTTTTTCCTTTGTTTGTATTGATTTTACCTAAAGCCTGTTTTCTCTTTTTTTTTGTCTCTTGCAGAACCGTGCACTGGCCTTTTTTATAACTTACGTCAATAAGAATTGCAATCTTAACCGTGCATAAATTAAGTTTGGGTGTTACGTAATTTAATTGGTTTCAAGTGCTTTCGTGAATATTTTTGCCGAACGCCGGACACATTTGGAGCGTACTGAATATGCATGCACTGCACACTGTGGGGACTGCGCGGCTGCCACTGGCGTTAATAAAATTCGAACAGCGAATCGCTATAAAACCGTCTTAGCCACGGGTTCAAATAACGACTGTCAATAAAACGTTTATGGTAGTATGTACTGAATGACCATAAATTGTAAAGATTAAGGTCAATAACGCGATGGATATGATAACTGCTAAGAAAACGTAAAGCATGGTTTAGTTCGATACGCACCTTTATGCACTTCGCGCCTGGCTCAGGTGTCGGCGCGTTATGCGCTATGTAGGACTTACGATTACGATAAAGTATCGTAGGTACTCGCTTATAAAGTTATAATAGACACCAATTATAGAGTTTCCGGTGCAATTTAATAGTCTAATAATATCTCGAACTAACATACGAATTAAGCATGCTTAATAGGTTTCTGTAGATATCGATTTTATAAATAATTCAAAGGGTAAAATAGAACCCGGTAAAACCTATCTTATTGTGTCCTTCTATGGACTACGTTCCTAAACATTACTAGTCGACTAGGTAGGTACAACTTCAGTGGGTAGGTTAGGACCTACATAACATTCGACTATTGGTTTATTTTTGTATAAGTAGGTATCTAGGTATCTAGAGGAATAGGCCAGTTTTAACGAGATACTATTGCACCTGACCTAATTGATGCTGAAATAGTTCGTTCTTCGTGCCTTTTTTTTAAATTTATTTTTTATTGATGTCAGAGAACGACTTACTTGACTTTAGGGCCGATTTTTCAATCTTCAGAAAACTTTCTGAGGGATGAGGAGTTATGGTTTCACAGCTTTTATTTAGAAAATGTCAAACCGCGATATTTATTCTTCTGAAAAGTTTTCTGACGATTGAAAACTCGGCCCTTAAGGGTAAGCGTAAAGGAGCCACCGATCACAACTACCGGTGGCTGTCACCTCTTGCTGCGGACGCTGTGGTGTTTAGTACCGCTGTAGCGGGTGGTCGCCACCAGCCATGTGTGCGACGAATCCATTCAAAACGTACCTATGAAAAAGCATGTGATCTGCTAGTCACTGAGTACCTCGATGTAGCCAGTGGATCGTTGCCGCCTCGCCATATGGTTATGATCTTAATTAATATCCAATTAAGTTACTTCTTAAAGTTTAGACGAGTAGGTATCATTTATGTGAACAACGATGGCTTTAATAATAAATCAAACTATATCACGTCACTCGTCAGTAATAAATTTTATTAAAAAAAAACTATGTGGTAGCATGGACTATGAACAGTATACTATGTTAATTAATGTCATAAAATTAAATCGACGTTGTCTTATTTTCCCAAATCGATGTTTAAATGCTACACGTAGCGCCACCTGTTGTCGAATAAAAGAACTACAACGATGTCCATGCACGCGAGAGACATCTATGATGGCTATGGTGAAACTTTCACTTGTTTATAGTACCACTCTATCGACATAGAGTGGTTATAGAAAGAAGCTTTTCACTTTATGCACGACTTTTAAGCCATAGGTTTACCAAAACAGCATATTCGATATTGGCTCCAATAGATAGACGCAAAAAAAAACATGATATATTTACGCTTGAAAGTATCTGGGGATGGGAAAGACAAAACAAAACAGTCTCTTGTAGGTAAAGGCACGGTGTATCGTCGCGTACTCTTGACCTAAAACTATTTCGGTAGATAGGTATTACTATACATAGAAGACCTTGAGTTCGAAATTAAATTCCGATTATACAAATATAGAACTTAACCTAATAGAAACTAGAGCGAAGACAATGACATCTACAATTACTGTAAGTAGCTTACATGCCTCGGTATTCTCTTTAACAACCCCACAAAAAAGACAAGGCCTAATGAGGAAAATGCCATTACTTTTTTAAGTTTTTACCTAATGACTGTATCAATCAATCAGCGGCTCAGTTTCACCGCTTATTGGGTAAATGCCTAGGTACTATTAGGTATATTATGCTGGGGCTCATATCCTCTTAGTATATAAAAATAAAACCAACAAGGATTGTTAAGCCAGCCATTGATTGGCGGAGTAAGACAAGTCAGTCGCGGTCCCCGCCGTAAATATGCTGACCACGTCCACTATTGTTTTAAATAAAATGCTATCTGTAGGTACAAAAACGAATGCACTGACGGAGCGCACCATCTCGTTAAACCCCTTCGGTTTTACGCGTCCTCATTCAGCATTTTGAGTCATCAATTTATACTACTGTTCCTAATCAGATACTTATTTGATGTATGATGTCTTATATGAAACCGTTTTCGAGTTATCTACTCATAAACATACTAAATAAACACGGGTATTCAGAGTTAACACATGATATAATGTCTCAATTCAAGACTTCTACAGTGATAAGTATTATTGATAACCAATAGGAAGGGGATGGGAGGGGGTAGGAGGAGGATGGAAGAATATATCGTTATTTTACTATCATACCAGATACCACTCTACAAGATATCTGCAATCGATCCTCGGTTTAAAGCACATCGACATTCAGTTTTTTTTTGTTTACCGTATAACTAGTGTCCGTAATAGGAGGGCGATGCTACGAGCCACTATGAATATTTCGAGGAATACACGTACCTATTAATTCTAGAGTCGCATAGTTCGATTTATGTTACTGGAACTTAACGAAACGTATGAAATACTGACGGAGTTCTTCGTAATTGTGTCCCGATTAGTACTGGCCTCGATACAATATGCGAGCAAAAACAATGATCCGAAAAAGGCGACAAAATTAATTAACGCGAGAGCAAAGCCTTCGGAACCGGTGTCTTGATTCTTGATCGAGCTGCGCTTTTTTGCCAAACTGGCAATCAGTCAATAGCACATCTACCTACAGCACGCACAAATACTTTCATACACGCAGTTTAATAGTTAGTAGCATAAAACTCTAGTAGTTCGTTAGATGGTTTTAACTTATGAAAGTACCTACCTATTACCATCCAAGATTTTCCACAAGTTTAATCAAACTCGATAGCATGTTGGAACAAATTCTTATTTAATCAACGGGTACTCTTATTAATAGTCGTAAAGTATTGTTGGTAGGTAGTTAACATCTTTAAATTATCTCTATACAGCGAAGAGAGTGATAATTATAGCATTGAAGTGTCGAATAAATTCCGCGTCAAGGGAGCTTGTCTGATATTGAAATGCATTACGCTATAATTATTTCCTTCAGAGGTAAATGCATCACAGAAATAACTCTTAGCTATGATGTTAAAACTTTTTTTTTTTTACGATTCCTAGTAAAAGGGCTCGCTCTGCTTCCGCGACTCATAGGTTAATTGGGGGTACAAGCCAATCGACTCAAAATCTCTTTCCTTGACAGGGGTGTCTACTAGCTCTAAACGCTTAAGGCTGTTGGGTGTGAGCAGTTTACAAACTTGTCAAACTCGGTTAAGTTCGCCCTGAAGTGTCATCAGTGCTATGTGTCTCCAAATAAGCCAGAACACAATCCTGCAGATCCTTAATTTATGTATGGTTAAGTCTCGCAAAAGTTGTGCGGGATCCCGGTTTTGCATTCCCTTACATCTATGTTCCTGATTTTTTTTACTTTACGCTTACATATTAAGCACAGGTTCAAAGTTATTACAAAAATGTATCATCATCTCAAAAAAAATGACAATTATCAAGTATATAAATGAACAAGTATTGTCATTATTACAATGAATGCCATGGAGCCAGTGCCAACCGTGGAGAGTAATTAAAGATGAAATTTCATTTAGTCATACTAATTTTAAAAACAATTAGAGAACATCCACATTGATAACACAGTAATAACAATAACCACTACATTAATATGGCACATAATTGTACTAGTACGAAAACAAAAGGTTATTCCAATGAATTCCGAAAGCAACGTTAGAACAGAGATATTTTCATTAAATAACACAAATTCTGAAGGTTATAATGAAATTAACACGAAAATTATAAAAGCACTAGCTGCCTATGTCCTAATCCAGGTCATGGTCTACCCATGTGCCAAATTTCATCCAAATCTGTTCTGCCGTTTTATCGTGAACGAGTAACAAACAAACAAACTCACTTTCGCATTTATAATATTAGTTAGGATGTGCAAATGATGGTAATCTTGACATCTATACTAATATTATAAAGAGATAACATTTGTTTGTTTGTAAGTTTGTATGTAGGGGGTAATCTCCGGAACTACCAGTCGGATTTGAAAAAATATTTTTCCTATGGATAGCCCAATTCTTGAGGAAGGTTATAGGCTCGCGGACGCAGTCGCGAGCAGAAACTAGTATCTAATAAATGTATCGTTCTCACTAGGCACTTTTCCTGAAGTATTAAAACTACCCATAGCAAAGCCACTTTTTAAAAAGGGAGTAAAGCCGACGACAATAATTATCGCCCAATAACGTTAATAGTAAGTCGCACTCTATCGAAGATATTTTAGAAAAGTACATGAGATTGATTGACTAATAAGAACCAACAGTAAAGCTTTCAAAAACAAAAATCCACTACTTTAGCTATCTTCACTTTTATGAATATAATTATTTTAAAATATTTTCGAATGTTAACAAAAATTATCTTACTACAGGATTATTCTTTGACTTATCAAAAGCTTTTGACCTCACTAGGTCAAAAGCTTTTGATAAGTCATCCCGATTTCTTCTAACTTCTGTAATAATAAATCACGAGACACTTCTCGTGATTTATTATTACAGAAGTTAGAAGAAATCGGGATTAGAGGACCTGCACTAGGGTTAGTAAACCCCCAACTCCCCCTCCGGAGAAGATACATAGGTTTTATTTTAAACGATTTTTTAATATCACATAAATCGCTTATAAAAAGGTTGATAAATGAAATGTAGAGGGTGGAATGAAGGTGAGAGGAAAGGGGCAACTCATCCCACCCACCAATTCACAGGAAATACATTTTCAAGGTCAATGTCAAATGTCTCGAAGGTAAAATTAAAAAAAAAGAATGTTAAATAGTTTTTTTTTTTTTTAAGTTGTCCACGGAGCCCCTTTTCGCGGATCCCTTAAACCTGTAACCACGATTAGGTTTATATTAAATATATAAACAAACGAATATAGGTAACTTGTATATACCTATTGTTTAAAAAAACTTACTGTTTTGTTTTGAGATCTCAATGAAAATATATCATCTTATGGCTAATACAAGTATTAAGGGCTATCATTAAACAAAGATTTTTCCCGATTCTTCAACATCTTTCAGCATCATGCGGGATCCTGCAAATACCTGGTTCCCGCGGGATTATAATAATGGAAACACTTACATTAGGTACTTCGTAATATTAAATATATATTTATTTCCGCACACAGCCAGGTGAGGAAGATGAGCGTATTTTGAAGTACCAACCAATTAAAATATCCGGAATCAATATCGTCTTTTCTAAATCTAAACTAATATTATAATAAACTAAACTAATATTGTAATGAATAAACTCAAAAACTACTGGACCGATTTTAAAAATCACCAGTAGAATACTCGTACTATATTGTCAGAAGAATATGATTGTAAACCTAACGCAGACTCAGTATGAAACTTCAAGCTGACCACGCAGACTGACACTTGACAAACTGCAACTAACTATGTTGCTGTAAAATTCGAGTTATTTCGTATGTAGTAGGTGGTTGTAGGTATACCAAAAATGAACAGTGTACTCAAAAACAAAAATTGATTTAATATTTTTTAACCAAACCGGTGAATACAAAGGCAACATTTAAGTTAATCGCATAATATTCACCTTATAACTTATAATTAGCCAGTGTTTCAAAACTTCTGTCTCAGGGGAGTTAAACATTCTGAATGCGCGTGCGTTGCAAAAGTCGCCTATTATACGTAATTATGCGGCCGCATAAACCGAGCACTTTGCTGCTCAAGCCCCAATTACACTTAGCGGGCCTCTTAATATTGTTCATTATGCTAAGGAAATGACAAGATTTTGCTAGAATCCATTATCCTTATAAAGACGTTGCTTACATATACGCTTCTTGCGATCGATCAGATAAAAACGCATTCAATCAATATAGCTACTCCTATTATGGTAATTCGTAGATCAAATCTTAAGTTCTACGCTTAGACTGAGGCTATAATAAAACACTAAGAGAAACTATTTCCAACGGTTTGTATCAATTATAGAAAATAGCTTTTAATCTTTGTTTATTACACAGGCAAGATTCTAGTAATTTTTAGGATTTCGTACTTCAAAAGGAAAAACGGAACCCTTATAGAATCACTTCCTTGTCCGTCTGTCAGTCTGTCAAGACCCTTTTTCTCAGGAACACGTAAAGGTATCAACTTGAAATTTATCTCAAATACTACGGTCTACGGTCGGTACGGTACTAGGTCTACGGTCCGTTGGAGCTTTAAACGCAACAAAAAAGTACGGCCATTTATGCGATATATTTTAATACTCGCAAATAATTCAAAACCTGGTACTTCCCTAGTTGACCCGTTGACCTAGAATCATGAAATTTGGCAAGAAGAAAGGTCTCACAGCAAACTCGTTAATTTGTAGTTTTATCACATAATATTATTATTTTTGCGATTTCAAACCTACATTTGCAGTTGGACCACAGCGTATATCGATGTATAGGAGAACATGTTTTTCAACTACAATGTTTAGTTTGTTTTTGGGATAAATTCATCCCAACTACGGAACCCTTCATTGTGCGTGGTCCAACACGCACTTGACCGGCTTATTTTATTTTTTTTTCGTGTTCAAATGAGGTATTTCTCTTAGAACCTATAGTAATTTGTTTTACGCTTCTTGCTATTACGGCGCAAGCCGTTAAAACTTATTAAAGAAAAGTTACTCTTGTGTCTTTCTCCTCTTGAAAATCTATTAGTTTAAAAGTTCGATAATGTCGAATAACCTACCTACTTAATTGGTTTTTTGTTATGACAGACATGTTCTTCTGTGAACCGACAAAATTGCATTGCGACATGAAGGAAAATTACCAAAAAAAATCAAACACCTTCATGTCACATTCAATAGGTCAAAATAATGACACGATGGCTTTTTAACTGTGACGGTGGTTTTTTTTTTTTAATAACAAGTTAGGTACGTTAGTAAGTTTATGGATTATAAAAAATCTTTTACTAGCTATTGAATATAGCTAATAATTTTGTACATTACATTAGTTCCTGCTACGGTGCCCTATACTGCGTGGCGTTGGTCGATATGTACTTGCCCAGTTTTTATTATAAGATGTTTATTATTTCCTTAAAGATAAAATACTATTTAATGTAATCTTCTAACAAAGTCGCAACTTGCAAAACAGTCAAAAACTTCCTGCTTATAGAGGAAAGTCAGACAAAAATGTTTTCCTGGTAGATCCGCCAAGTAAACTACTGTATCATGTAGGTATGTGGCACATGCGTAGTATATCATATTTTACTTTTTTAAAGTTTTTGCAGAAATTACAAATGCTTATCTGACCTTGTCGGTGTTGATTGTACTCAAACTATCCTTATAGATTTTAATCATCTTACTGGCTACGTAAAACTCTATGCCAATGCAAGAAAGTTTAATAAAAGTAAAATATTAATACTTATAAATATTAGTACCTACTTAGGTACTTATCAATTATCATCCTGTTTACTTAGCTAAATTAATAGCTGCCTGCACCAACAACCATGCGATATGAGACTATTTCGCTGAACCACATAACGGTTCATCGACACTAGCATATTAAACGTTCAAACTTTAATCATATAACTTCCTGCAGATTATTGCGCATGTTAAGTGATTTATAGCTCTTCCTAAATAGAAAACTTGGCTGTTAATTAACACTGTGTTTTTTTGACCCGTTTAACTTGAAGAGAAACTTAGTACGACAGTCACAGCGGCGCACAGTCATGTAGTTTTCATGATCCACCGCACACATTAACGGTAAAGCTCTTTTTGTTCAAACTATCAGTTTAATTTAATATACACTGATTACTCATTTATTTATAAGACAAAGATTATATAAAAAGATTATCGAGCCATTCAACCATTATTTGTTATCGCGTTGCCCTTTTCGCAACAGATATACCTACATAATCATAAACCTTTCGATGACAAAAAAATACAACATTATTTTCTGTTTATTTATTTTCACAAAACATCTTACTAAAATAACAAGACATTTGAGCAGGTACCAAAATTAATTATTTAGAATACAAGGACGAGGTAAGCATACAAGATGACCTACGTTTTTTACTCTCAATATGAACCCATCAGATTATCAACACGACGTGATCGATCAAACTTAGCTCAGACACGATAGATTCTAGCTCTTCGCCCGCGACTCCGTCCACGTGAATTTCGGAGATTTTACCCTCGAAACTTCAACGCCCTCTCCACCCCCTCTTAAAGGGTAGTGTTGGAAAATGTATGAATACAATTTTTATTATTTACTTAGATAAGTGTTTGTGCCAAATTTCAATGTTAAAAACCCAAGGCTCAAAATTTTTCATAAAAACAAAATCCCTCCTTCTCACCCCCTTAGGGGTAGAATTTCCAAAAATCCTTTCTTAGTGGTTCACAAAAGGGGTTATTGCAATTGATGGGGTATGTCAATAGGGTTTTGTATTAAAATACCTCATCAATCATAAATAATAGGAGAATTTCTACCCTAAGCGGTTTGGGCTGCAGGTTAGATATGCGTCAGATATATCAAAACGTATCTAAAATCCGATTTCAGTCACAAATCCGAACAAGACAAACCGATTTCACAAGCCACAGTAAGAATAGATTTGCGTAAGCAAGTGTTTGTTTATGTTTGGATAGTTATGATCGATGCACTTACAACAGAATAATATTACTAGAGACGATCGAAACTGCAAGCCGAAGGCTAGTCTCTTCTGAAATCGATTTCTATAAAAACGGATTTTGAAAACGATTTCAAAATCCAAAATCGGATATGCGTAAAAATCCCAAGACGACCATGTGTACGTGACGTCGATGATGTCTCATTGCCTTATATAGGTATAAAAAAGAGCATCGACAGCCGAATTTAAGTATAATAAGATGATGATTTAGTAGCTAAAACGAGACAGCTTTTATAAACCAATGTATTGAATTTCATACAAGCTGCTTTCACTTGTATGATAGTTTTACTTAACGCATTTATAATCAAAAATCCATTACGAATCTAACATTGCAGATTGCATATAAATGTTGGATCAGGTATAAATACAGAACCTGTTGGCTTTACATCTATGTATGCAGTTTAAAAATAAATTTTATCTGCTTACTCGGAGTGAGTTCAGCTTAAAAGGGTGTAGTTAAATGACGCAGGACGTCATTCGTGGCGACTGCTGCGACTCTAATCTCCATCAGCTACTGCCATTGCGCTTCGCGAAGCTAAAATTCCCACAGAGCGTCGGAAATAACAAATAATTTTATTTGTTTATTGCAAAACACGTCAATAAGCAGACACTTGGCATAGGTCATATTTGTAAAAACTTCCACAACCTACAATTTAATGCATGGGTAATAAAAGAATGCTAACGAATATTTGGGATAGGATATAATATACCTATGTAGGTAATGCCTAATAGGTTTAGGTGCATTCCGATAGTTTACGATTTAAAATAATAAAAAATAATAATCGTCCGTCCTTTGTGTCATGAGTACATGACCCGTATTAAAAAAAAAAACCTTTAACAGTAGGTAAGGTCACCTATATCTATTGGTCAAAAAAATCTCAAGTTTCCAACAAAAACTGATAAGACATAAATTATGGATTCATAAAATGATTAAATAATTAATGTTTACGTGTACGATTCACGGTCACAATACGAGGCAAAAACTTCGTACACGAAACGTCATGTCTAATTTTTGAAAACAGAATCTGCTATCTGACATGAAATCATTTTTTTTCACACGAAGGTTAGTTATGACCGTTTTTAAATATAAATTACCTATAACTTTAAACGCTTAGTCGTAAACATTTCCCGAATTCAATATATTATTGACATTAAACTTTAGCTGACATCAATAATATTCAGGCAGTAGGAACATATAAAACACCTCCCGCAGCGCAAGCTTAATTAGCTATTTTGTGTTGTGCTAAATGATTGCTATGGGAATTATTAACTGCAAAACCTGACAAAACTACTAAATATGCTTCAGCTAACCATTATTCATTATTAATAGTAACAAGAGAATACACCATACTTTCATTTTACATTATGTAGAGTGCATTATTACAAAGGAAACAAATAGCACTTGGGTGCCTAACGCACCTATTATCTAATGAAATTATTTCTGGACAGCATTGTATACTCATCCAAAACTCTATTAATCCGTGGATTTTATACGAAACGTTTTAATGTGACTATAGCTTCACGACAACTTTGTGCAAGATTGAACTAAAGGGTGAAACATACATTTTATATGAACGTAAAGTAATAAGTGGACATTCCACTTTAGTTGAAGACTTAACGGAACTAACCGGAATATTCGCATCTCGTGGGGTGCATCAGAAAAATTATCGACTTTATTATCGTATCGAAACCTGTTGCTTGTCACTGTGCGTTTGCTGTGGCGAAACATTCACAACAAAACATGTTGAAATCTCTATTTTCTGTCAATGTGTTTCATACAATGTTTGACAAAACTAGAGATTTCAACATGTTTTGTTGTGAATGTTTCGCCAGTGCAAACGCACAGTTCGAATACATCCAATCGAGTCAACTTACATTCATACATCAAACATCACGGATATTATTTTAATTATATTAAATTATACTTTTTTTTTAAACATAATACCTACACACATTTGTATTAACAGCCTCTCCGAAGTAAATTCATGATGCTGATGCCCTTGAACTCTCGATAATTTGCAGAAGTCATGGAGTTAATCATTTATCAAGAATAATAATGATCGGATTTGCATAAAATACGTTTATATGAATAACATCAGATAAGAGATGATATTCTTTTAAATCGGTGTCTGCGAATGTCCCGATGGAGCAGCGCAATAAAAATGGATGGCATCGGTGCTCTTCTACGTGGTGCAGATACAAATTGATGTTCCAGTATTTAATGAGGAACATTAGCGTGTGCAAGCTGTGGACGTGCCTCGGACCGATACCATTTGTGGCACTCATTACAACTTTTGACCAAGTACGGCAGTAACGGTGAGCGCTTTTCTTTCATGATTTACAAAACTCATTTGCAAAAGTATTTCGACATGTATGTATATATTGATGTTTCGTTCTGTTTTTGCTTTTACTTTATCTTTGTCAGTAAAATATAATCTTATACATATCCATAGCTTACAATACAAGAAACTGAGAAACTTTAGATTTGGGCTTGAAGGTAGTAGTATTTTTTTTCTTAGTTTTGCTGTTCAACTGTTTCCGTCTTTAGATACACTGTGTCAAGTTGCTTTCCAGCAATATCTTTTCATATGAATGTTAACTTTTAAAAATGGCATATTAGTGTACTTATGTAAAAATATAACAAATAATTTTGTCTGCTCGACACGCGATTTTGCATTTGTAAAGTTCAAGGTTTGAATATAAGTCTATAAAGCAAATATTTAATTATTGAAATTTTATTGCTTTTGTTGTTGTTTAATTGTTTTATTATGTACGTTTTATAATAAGCACAACAACTGTTTCATATAATACCAACTTTTTTCAAGAAATGTAATTTGTTTGGGTACGAACAATGAACATCTAAGTCTACTACATATATCCAAGTCAGCCCCAAAAAGATGTATACACGGAACCGGAACCATTTTATTGTCAACAACCTTTGTTTCACAGCAGTCGCGCGAGTACTATAAGTTTAGAGCAGATAGGCATGAATGCGGTGCTACTTCCTCTTAAGAATGTCACATAGCGTAACAGGCAATACCCAGCTAGGTACATGAGTAGAAACGTAACTTCCTTCCACTTAATTCGTTTCGAGCCGTAATTTGTCATTGCGAAATTCTTAAGCAGGTTATTTAGCGAAAGACGACATCCACCGCTAACGACGCATTTCCGCAATCAATTAAGTAATTTGTAATAATTTGTTACCAAAAAATAAGTCACTGTTTATTTTTTCTTTTATTATATTTTTATAGCTAGGTTATAGATGTGACGTGCGTCCTCAGAAAAGGTATTACTCTTACTACAATGAGTAATATTTTCTATTTCACCTAGGTACTACGGTACTTTCAGTTCCGTCTAACAGTAATAACATGTAAACTAATTGGCTATGATTCACTCAGTACACAAGAAAAAATCTTATCTATATAAATCTTTATTTATTTTGCAAACGTAAACTATTTGAAACCTCTTCCCTTCGCTGTCTATTTTGTTCTTTGTGGCAGATCTTTTGAAATCCACACAAAACGCGAATAAATGATACAACCAATGTAATTAATTGATTATTCTTCATAAATCCCTCACGCTAACAGTACCTTATACTCTTTAAAGGGTGCACCGACTCACCGAGTGAGAGCCTCGACTGGAGAAAGTGCGCAAAGCCCTGTTATGGCGGCATTTCTCATTCCTCCGCCAGTGCCTTTTCTCCTATTATTCGCGTAAATATGTCACTTCGGTATTGCAAGTACAGCTATAATTTCTTATAATGCAAGTTAATATCAGTAGCACCATTCTTTAGATATTGATACTAAAGATATCAACCTAACAATGTACCTAACGTAGGTAATCGACCCGGAACTGTCGTAAACTAAATTAATTGAAACCACTTAGTGTTTATGGTGTTCAGAGACCACAATAATAAACTTATCATATGTAATATAATCTTTACTTATTCAGTCTTTATTTGTAAACGATGAAACAATGATAAACTCAATATAATTAATTAACTGCTACCGATATCGCGAATAAATAACTCTGGAATGCTTCGTTCACTTTATTAAACGCAAATTCCTTACTTAGTTCCAATACCATAAAAATCTAGTCCTAAAGATTGCTTGCGGTTGTTACAAGATGCGCTTGAAACTATGGAAAGCGTTGTGAGCACCAACACAAGAGCGTGACCTCTGCGAAGCGCGCGCGGCAAGGTCACGAACGCGCGTGCGCGTCTGTCGTGACCCGCTCGCGCGCCTTGCTTAACACAACACTCTGCAATTTTAGTATCAATGAAAATGACAATAGAGTACACATTCATATGTACTTAAATCCCAATACAATGTCTCGGCTGTATCTAATGCGACACCGGCGGTATTTTAGCCCGCTCCTAGGGCATATCGCCTCTTAATTCTAGACAAGCCAGATGCTTTTCTAAGGGCAACTGCATGCGTCATACAATCAATTCAATTCATATCGAACCATTTACTATAAACTACAAATTTTCTTTAATATTCATGACAAGATAGAACATTGCATAATCGCGAATCGTGACGAGGTATGAATCTTATAAACGACTGAATTTTGATCAAGTAGGAACCTATCGTCTCGATTTTTTGCATTAGAACAATTAGTAATTTTGTAGAAGTGGCAATTAAGTTATGATACCTTATTTGTATAATTTGATATCTACGTACAGTTCTTCCTATCATTATCATAATAGGTTCTAGCGTGCTTATTCGCAAAAGTAAAATAACGAATTCGTTTTCCGCAACCAAAAATGAGTCAGTGCGAACCTACACTAAATAGCGACTCGCTGAGATCATAGACGGTTTTATTTGCTAAGTTTCATAATAACTATATTGCTGTTAGAATATTTATAAGATATAAACATTCTAGCCTAGAAACAAATAACATTTTAGATATATCGTCATTACAGTACTGACTACACAAGTGTTTTTCCCCGCGACATCATATTAAGCATGTGGTCTTTGAAAAGTATTTAGATTTGAGTATTATAATTTTAAAGAGCGGCCATCGTAGTTAAAAACATGATCTCCCAAACACTCCAACTGCAAATGTAAGTTTGTGCGCACAATATTGGGAGATTTATCATGTTGGATTTCTTTTAGGTTTTCCTGTAATCTACATATAATATAAAATCATTTTCTATATCTTTTTCAAAGTTTTAGGCTCAGTAGTTTCGGAGATAAGGTAGGGGGAATGGTAAATGTTTATCAATTTTCTTAAATAACATTTAAACAATTTATTTTAAAATTATAAAAAAAAACTTGAGACCCTCACACTAAGCCTCAGTAAGCCCTTTCATTTGATATCTCTAAGTATAGTGTATTATCTATGGATATGTCACACGGTGCAAAACTTTGATGTAGCTTTTGAGTTACATCAGATGTAGTTCGTATGTGGCAATATAGATGTCGCCACAAACCCTATGATACATACCCAGTATCTCAATATTTTTATTCATTGAATCGTAAACCGGAACAAAGTTAAACTAAACTGAACATATGTACAATGCTTTTGAATTCCTTCGAAGGCCATGAACTCGGGTCTGAAGACAACGTAACGCGAAATGATTGCACCTTTGCAATAATACACTTTGCACTTAGCTCATAAACTATCGAGATGTTGACTTGCGATGTGACTTGCGTTTTATACAGGCATTATCTTAATATCATTTCATTTTAGTTTTTTTTTTCACACATAAAAATACAAACTAATACATAAAAAAAGCTTGTAAAAATATAATACCAAACATTAAACTATTTTATATACATAGGTACCTGTCCCTCATTTTTATAGGTAGAAAAACTTTATCCACAGCAAACGAAACATGACGTACAAAATCTAAAAGTGGTTATTGAAATTACGTGAACAATTTGCGTATTTCATTATAAGCTAACATAGAAGGAGAGCAGTTAGAAGTAACGGTTGATTGTCGTGTGCCTTTTACGTTGGTGGTAGAAGAGAGATGGCCGGGAAAGGGATACATTATTCAAGGGGATCATTTACATCGCGACGCAGCGGACGTGGTGGATCGCAACTCCTTGTATGTGCGTCGGTGGCGCGTACGGAACCCACTGCGCCACACAAAAAACCTTCCATATTGCTCCTTGTGGCTCTTTTTTTTTTTAATGTCCAAGTATTCGCTTAATGATCCAACACAACGTCCATCCATAGATTGCATTCAATTTAAAAGATAAACTTTATCTTTACCAAGTAGGTAGCCGATAAAAACTTAAAAAATTCTTTCGTATTGACCGTTCTATAAAAAACGTTGTAATTTATTTAACAATTAACGGTAAATTAAAGATATGCTTGGCGGTTGATTTGTACAAAAAAGTAAATAACTATCAAAACGAAAATCTTTAATACAGTAGCAGGTATATAAAATATTGTATTAAAGAATACGCAATCTAAGTAATGGACAAACCAACTAACGATGGCTATGGGGCTAGCACACAATCCCTAATTTATTGTTAGATCGACTACTAACATTACAATAAATGTACTGCGGACTTTATGCCGTAGTTAGTGGTTCTCCTAACAAAACACATTTAATTTATAATTTTCTAGGCAACTGAGAAATGATAACGTCTTTTCTTAGTCCGTTACTCATAAACATTAAACCCGTAATGGACGACGTATGGGTTACTTAGGTTTAATGAGTAGGTACTTAATACTTTTATTAATGAGAAAATGCATTTGATACTTACTATATTTATAGAGGTACTCATTCAGAGAGATGTGTCATCAGAAGAAATGTATTTATTATGTACTAATACTCCGTCTATAAAGCTGATATTTAACCAACCCGCATATTCGTCATTAACCAAAAACTTCGCAGTTCTAGATACTGTGCTAAATATGCCACAACATAACGATGGTAGTTTTATTTAAAACTTCCAGTTTACATGAGAGTGAGATGAGGAGAGAAAGACGAGAGTCCAGATGAGATGGTTAGAGATTTTAGTATTGCCCATCCCCTGCGAGCTCAACCCTATAGAAAGCCCATATAGCTCAAATGAAGGGGTATGTGGTCAACATAATAAAACATTCAAATTCGACGAGGTGAAACGATTATTCCCACAAGCTCTGGATAATGTTACGCCAGAACGATAGCAGTCTTAATGCATGATGTGGTAGAAAGATTTATTACTAACGTAGGTGATGACGTTAATCTTCATCATCTGATGATAACGTCTAAATTAAGAACTAAACAACTTTCACGAACGTATTGTTGCTATTTAAAATAAAATGTTCTTAAAGTTTCCTTCAATCTTATTTAAATTTAAATCATCGTGTGATCGGTTGTTTCATTCAGTCGTTTCATTGTAAGTGTGAAATGTGTGATCTGATGATTGTGGTTAAGATGTTACTATAAATAAAGCTAAATTGTGTAACTTAACTTTGAAATAAAATGTTTTGCATTGCTGCTTCTACGAGCCTGTTTTTTCTAATGCTATTAATAAATAGAGTACAGGTGTTAAAAAGGAAGGTAATATCAATACTGTCAACGCTATTTAAAAAGACTTATCATAGTTCAGATATTTAAAAATAAAGAAATCTAGCGACTGGCTAGTAGCAGCCCTAACGTGACAGATTGTGATTAACTATGTATGTTTACTTATATGAAAATGTAACTCAACTTTTCTGAATAAAAAACATGCTTAAAAGTCATTCATTATTGGCAACTCCAGCAATATCGATTACTTTAATAATTACATTGGCATCCGAAAAACATTCGTGTGACGTATGTAGGCGAGTGAGAGGTGCGCCCTTGCCTCGGTCCTTGCCACAATGTCGTCGTAAGTTCGGACCCCGGCCATACACCCTGCTCTCGAGGTCGAGCTATCTGAGAGAATGTATAACCTTAAGTCCAGCCTCACACCCGACATTAAAACTATAAAATGAATCTGAGACTTTTATGTTCTATATTTGGTAGGTCGTCTCTATATACGTATATGTTTTCATGTTATGTCGATTGAGTCAAGTATGAGTTGTCGTTATTTCGACCGTGACTGCCGTGACCGTGTTCTAAAATATATTAATGTTTCTTTCATAGGTGTTTGCTACCTAGCTATAGGTTCTGATAGCGTCCAAGGGTTCCGTTCGCGTGAAAAGTAATCAGTAAAGAAAAGTTAAATTGAAAAATCATCAGTTAGAAGAGATCAAAATGAGCGACAGCAATATGCCACGGGCACTTTGGACACGAATTTATATCGTACATAAACGTATGATTGTGGTCGTTCGAATTGAGTGCACAGAATACGTTTTTCTCCGTCAAATAGGTAGTGTTCCGGTGATATCGAATTGAATGCATGAAAAATCCCAACAAGTTCGGATTGTTTTCGGACGTCGGAACTATACATACGGATACGTTCGACTAACTCGCACTCATTCTGCGCGCTCCCTTTGTACTTGGTAGGTCGGGATCGTTCGAGCGTGTTCGTACATGTTCGCACGAGTGAAATTCGTACGAAAACGCGTCCAAAGTGTGCGCAGCCTGTCAGACAAAACTTTTGAACCAATAAATAATTAAAAGAAAGTAGTGATCATCATACTTATCTCTGATATCTAGTGCTAACTATTCCTCCAAGCTTATTAACCTCTGAGATGTAGGTATTATCATCTACCATCACAAAATATAAATCTAGGCAGCCAGCGTTCACTAGAAGGTATTATAAAAATATTCCTACTGTATACAATTAGCAGACATCGATCAACAATTAAACTGACCACGGCACGACCACGGTATCCATTAGTTCATATTTAGATATAATTACAAATACAATCGCCTACGCTTACGTTAGATAAGGTTCATTGCTATACCTTGGAACGTTTAACAATCTCCACTAACAATCTAAAACTTTTTGTTTCCCTCGCAAATCATATATTCTTACATGCATGTTACACAAGGCAGGAGAAATTGATTACATTATTTCCAAAATTTATTAAACGTTAACTTATAAAATTCATAACGACCTCAGGGGCTTCCAAGAAAGCGATCATATCTCAAAAGATGCTTGACATACAAATTATTGTTATTTTTCATTTATTTAAGACGTTTACGGCACATAAACAAAACCCGTATCCTGAATGTTTCGTTACCATTATTACCAACTATTTTTATTATTCCAGGTGGAATCCTAAACGTAAAAGCTCAGTTGAAGTATAAAGTCATTTATCCCTACATTTTACCTGCGCCAACAATTTACATATATTTTTGCCGCCTTTATCGAGTTCCAATTACACAGATAACGAATAGTTTATGTTAGCTGTCCACGGGAATTGTAAAATAGATACAAACGCAATAATTATGAATCGGTATCAGAAATGCATTCCTTTAACATCAATTTACAGCTTAAATTTAGCATAACACGTGCTACAGGAAATGGAAATACTTAGTTTAGTGTATATCAGCACACGGCACATTATAATTTCAGATGCCAACTGACCGGACCAAGTTAGGTAATTTCTGTAAACAATCGCTAAACGTATAATAGTCTCTTAAACCACCATAAATGTACTGATTGTTTATGTGATGGTTTAATATACTTTATAAATCTAATCTTTGCTGACTTTTTTCAGCGATTAAAAGAGAATAGAAGAGTGGATCATGGCAAGACATTTCCAAATCAGAGAACTATGGGAACAAAACTTTTTCTCTTCACCTACACCGAGCATTACACAGAATAATAAACATATATTAACAAGTCCGCCACAAGATTGATCTAAACATACTTGAAATAAAATAAATAAACCAATAAGCTATCTTAACCTGTAAGGGTAAGGGCATGAAAAGATATGAAGTCTCAAGAAGTTTAGAAGTTTTTCTCCGTTTTTTTAAAGATTGTAAGTATGTCTTAAACTTATAATATATATTGAATCGTTTTGATAAGAGAAGGTTATGAAATGGTGCATAATATCGAACGCATGACATGATATTATTTACGTATACATACACACTCGTTCATTATTCTCGCAATTTACGTCCACGATAAACAAAAGTTATTTAACAACTTATACAGTTTTATAGCGCACTATATTTTGTGCAACAGTCACTGACGATGGCGACTTATCATTGATGCATACGTTTATATATTTTTCAAGTTTATACCGCACCAGTAACGTTTCCAAATATTTCTCATCGATATTTACATTCATGCAAAACTGGCCCTTACTGATTCTTTATTGTACATAAAGTATGAGAAAGGTTGAAACTGTTGATACAATGAGTTTTACGATGCGGATGTACAAATTGGGAATATACATGTATAAATCGTTGAATAGTTTTATACTACACCTTCCTAATTAACAGTTATTACGTACCTACTGCTATCTTCGTCAGATAAGCACAATTTACGCTTATAGGCATTTTCATCCGAGACGCTGCCGCTAGTTCGGGTGTTTTATGTTATTTTTATAACATTGGTATTGTGAAACATTGTTTTCTAGTGACTTTATCGTTAAACTGAACTATGGTAACTACATAAAGTGATGTTATTAAGGATAGATGCATTTTGCTATTAAACTTGAAAGTATAGTTTTACCATGATTTTTCTAACGACACTTCCATCATGCCTTTTTCTGGTGGTAAAATAGGAAGAGAATTGTAAAACAAAAGAAAACGTTTATATGTACGTAAAATAACAAGACGAACATAGTTTAAAAATGTAGCTGATGTTGTTATTAAAAAAATATACCTTGTTTAATAGTGATGCTTAAACTAGTTATAGCAATATGCCAGAAAACTATACATTTATTATACGTGATTCTGAACCCACTGCGCTGAAATTTTTCGTCGGTTAATAAAAAAAATCTGCTGTTCCATACATTTTGACCATGATGTATTGCACTTTTCTATGAAACAGCAGATTTTTATTTATAACCGACTAAAAATTTCAACGCAGCGGGGTTCAGAATCATGTACTGAATCCATGGTAAAAGTTTTCGCGTCGATGTCCCTACCACCCTGTATAAATAAAAATCAATTGCCGTGTGTTAGTCTCGCAAAAACTCGAAAATGGCTCGACTGATATGTGTTTTTTTGTTTTGTTTTATTTGCCTCATTACTGTGGATGTTTAGGAAAAAAGAATGAGGAAAAACCCAAAGGAACAGCAGAAAAATAAAAAATAAAATAAATTTTACGTATACGAAGTCCATCGGGTCATCTAGTATCTAATAAAATTACATATGTTTCCATATAAAAAGCTGTATTTTATTTAAATAAATAAAATCATAGAAGTGGTAGAAATATTAAAACAAAAAGACTGTAATACCCTGTGCTTTAACAAATTACAGAACTTTACATATTTGCACGAGTCGATTAATAATTTTAATGAGCCATAGTCGCCGTCTGATTCCTATTTAATCGAACCCAATTATACTAAGTTATTTATGGAAGTAATAAGTCATAGCTAGCTAATATTTTCTCATAGTTAAAAACAAATTATTAAGTTCGAAAAGGCAATTTAGAGTCACCCGCTTGAAACACAATGTAGGTATTGTTGAAAGAATTAAACAGTTTTTACAAATGATGATTTACATCAATATTAAATTAACAGCGCCGAAATGCTAATATAACTTAATTACTTTTTAAATGCACCGACCATTTGTGGAATGTTATGTGACTCATCTATATCATGTTATCCAAAACAAAGTTCCAAGGTTTTTAAATTTACGAAATATAATAAATCTATAAGCAATACTTCAATGTCACATTAAAATTAAAATAAATACTAGCTATTCCTCTGACTTTCCTCGTATGAAATTTATCTGGAACATTCAAAATACCTTCTAAGTAATACTACAATGCTAGTTTTCTGGTTTTTAATTCCTGAGACTTAGTGGTTAGTAAGTGAATGGTATTCAGCGTTTATAATTTGCCAAGTTCTAGGATCTACAACTACATAGTGATATACTACATAATATATAAGGTATCTAATACTGTTGCGTGATGTCATATCGGCCCATAAATGTCCACTATAGAACATTGGCCTCATAACAGCCCGCGTCAATAAAATGTGTTGAGAGTTTAAGAGATGGCGATAATCCAAAATCAAAATCATTCGTGGTTGCCGTCTAAAGTTGTAAAATACGGATGCACAATAACAAAATCTTTTAGTCGTTTATTATGACGTCCACAGAAAATAAAGGTTATTATAGCCACTTCACCTTGTAGCGTATCCAAAATTAATAAAGTGATTTTAAATATTTTGAATCATTTATATGAAACAAGACAATAAGATGCACATTCCTTTCAAAGAAAAGTTCGGGTTTGTGTGAGTCCAGTGATTCGGTGAGGTGACGTCATGCAATCTTTCCCATTGGACCAACTTTTTAAGAAAACGCATGAAATTGCTGATAGTTGTATTGGAGAACTAACAGTTTGTGTTATAGGCTTGATGTTTATTGAACAAAGTCAAAAGAATTCCAAGATTTGCTAAAGAATCTTATCCAATCTGTTCAATCATGATATTGGATAAAAAATATGGTTTTTCCTCATAACTTGTTTATGTTTTATTAAAAACGTCAACCAAGAAACTATACATTTATTTATATATATTTTTTATAAGACGGTAATCTTAAAATTGAACTGAATTGTGATTATACGTACCCATATATTATTATAATGGCAAGCCGTATAACGAATCAAGTTAATAAAAACGTACATTCATATACTTATAAGGTAAAGCTAGCCTTGTTGACGTCCGTTTCTCTCTTTCACACAGATCCATAGCATGCTCTGTCCTTATCACACTAATAAGCTACAACACACGCGCAGCCTCCACGCACTCGTCCACAATGTTTTATTGTGTGTGTACATCGATGTCAATGTGATGAATAAACAGTTTCTCCAATTTTACGACTCAATGATTATAGATACCTATCTATGCAAAGTTGGTTAATGATTTTGAAATAGTTAAGTGGTCTTGGGAAAGAATAAAAAAATAAAACAGTCTATATATTGACGCAACAATTAGACAATTACATTACTATTGTCAGCGGCTATTATTGTTATCTTATAATTGTAACTCAACACTAAAGGTTCTACAGGTTAACTGTGAAGACAGTAACATTGATTTAAACTTGAACAAAGCCTGCAGCTATTAACTATTACATCAACTCGCGTTGAAAGAATGATATCGGATGATCTTCCATCACAATGTTGATTTACAAACGCAATCAAACAGAAAAAGTCGCGCGGCAATTTACAGAAACATTCTAATTAACGGTCAACCGCTCCTCGTAATTTCTGAGAAGGTTGATGTAAAATAAAATTTTAATACATTGATCGATCGATCTCAAAGCCGAATAAGTATTTTGTTGGCGCTACAGGAGGCCCCTACAGCCTTAGCGTACCTAAATCATGACTGAGCAAAAATAATACCGACCATCACATTATGAATATGCCATACGCGGTGGCTGAAATAATAGAAGAGTTCCTTTAGAAAATTAATTCAAGCACGAACGATTATTGAACTCTGATGATTACGAAAGGTCCAACATAAAGCAACAACCGTCTTATAGTCATTTTTGATTCTTGTTTTATCACAAGCTAAGACCACAGAAATGACCATAATCTCTTCAGATGTTTAACTGAGATTGTCACAAACAAACTGGTTTTAAATTAGTTACGATAAAAATAAACAACGACCTTTAAATGGAATGTATATTTAAATACGACTTGTGTATTAATTGGTCAGTCTTGAATAAGACCACGTTTAATTATCGGCACAATCACTATATACAAAGGGTAAACAACGGGACTGGATGTGGCCACGACCGACTAAGAGGCTAACCACAAAGGAATCCCCTAACTCACAAAAAAAGTTGCGTATCTATATGAATATTTAACTTCCCTTCCCGGCCGCAGGTTTATTTTCAGTCGTAAGCTATGCAACCATAGAAGCTGTTTTCATTTGCCGCTGTGACCCTACACTACGTTGATGTTCGATTCCAAACCTTGATGTAAGATAATAAAATCCTATAATGGATTTGCTGTTGTGTAGTCGTGGTTACAAAAAAAAAGAATGAAATATTTATCTACTTCTGGGTGTGGATGTGATACTTTCCATTCGAAAATCATTGACTTCATAAAAAATATAGTGATTATCTACCATAAAAGACTTTACTCGTAAGACGTTATTTTTATCCGAGATTGTTTGTGCTCGAAAAATTAATTATTTTATAAACCTTCATAAAAAAGTCAACAAAAGGTCAAATTATAAATTGATCCAAACAAAATGCGTCATCTACAACAAGTTGTGGAAATATACTCCATATAGATATACCTATTCCGAGCTACGCCATTATTCCATATCTAACAGAATATCAATAATCAGAATTATATTGAACACATCTAAAAATAATATATTTTTGATCAATCGATCCACAATGTTCTTTAGTTCTGAAGAAATTTTATCCCCCGTTGAGATTTCTGTCGGACGCTGGCTCGTCGATGCCTAAAGTTACATAGCAACGTGTGAATGTGTGTGTCTGTGTGTGCGTGCGGGTACCTTCAACCTCCATGTGATGGGAAGTGAACCCTTTACGCGGGGAAACCGTTTTTTATTTGCACTCGGACAGCGGCATCAGGTAGAAAGGATGATCGTTAATTTTTAAAGGACACACTGATCTTTGAGTTTAAAAACAGTGACTATTCAATATGAAGTAGGTAAACTGCGAGTGTTATTTCTGCGTTTTTGTAACACACATACTAACCTACATTAGAATAACTACAAAAAAAACGTTTGGAAAATATTATTCTCTTCTTGTTATTTCTAACAGAACCAAAATAAAAAAACTTATATTTCGAAAACATGTTTTGAAATAACAACATTAAAACAACCAGTAATACAAAAAAAAACACTAATACAAAATACGCAAAAATAAAATTTTCTCAGTTTCAGTTCAGTTCAGCAAGTGCTACGAATCGCTCTCATCGCGCTACGGGAGTGTGCCGGAGCGCCCGTTGATGTCTTTTGCTAAGAGCTTTTAATATCTCGCGCTTTCACGAGTTTATTGACTTCTCGTCGTAGCCGACATAGTCCAACATTCGAGGCTTTGTCAGATGAATATTGTTGCACAGATTATGAATTACAAACATACGTATATTATGTATTTATCACTTATCAGCATTACAGATACACATTGTGCGAGCCATACTGAACTACGAGTAGGTACTACGACTGATGTTATTCGGCTACGAAATATTGTCGTAAGTTTTTAAGTGAAGAATTGAGAAAATGTTATTTTATAAATGCGACCCGCCCCTGTTTCGAACGGATGGAATGTACTGATGTGGTGACATGCCAGACATCGAGATTTCTGTGTTATTCTTCTTCTTTTGGCGTCCTTCATTACCGCAGGTTGGCTATCAACTTCCAATTTCTATATTATATTTCTATAACAAAGAATTTCTCCTCGTCCTTTGCGAGGTGGAACAGCTCAGCAGCACTCGTACTATATCTAAGTTAAATAATTATGTAATAAACACGTAGACCTTCCGGAATAAATTCTCTGAGTCATGGTGGAAACCGCATCAAACAAAATCCTTTGTGTAGTTTAGAAGAACTAAGCGGTCATACAGACAGACCGAAAAGCGACTTTGTTTTATAATAAGTATATGTATTTTATACATAGATATGTTTTTCCTGTGGACTGGACGGTAACGTGATAGTTAGTTAGTTGTGGGGCCTTTTTGGCCTCGCACAGGTCGTTATAATTCTGTTAGTTTTTAAATGCTTTTTTTATTATTTTTTATTACTTACTGTTTGTATTTCCTATGCGTATCCCAAATAATCGCTCCGTGTGGTGCCGGACGTAAAGAATAGTACCAACCCATTTCTTCCCGTGGGTGTCGTAAAAGGCGACTAAGGGAGTCAATAGAGAAGGGCACCGGCTTTCTCTATGTATTTTAACACCATACTGCGATCGCCAACCCGCCTGCCAAGCGTGGCGATTCTGACAAACCCCCCCATTTGAGGGAAGGCCTATGTCCAGCAGTGGACGTCTTTTCGGCTGAAACGGTAATGATGATGATCCCAAATAAAATATTTTTCTTTCTTTCTTTATATTTACTCCCTTGTAAAGTACCCGTAAATAAGTAATTTCTGACTTATATTTAATTTCTGTATTTCAGGTGTATCAATACTTATACTTTTGTAATTACCATGCCATGCCATGCCATGGAACCATTTAACCAATTATTGCAGGTGAGCAACATCATCAGATATTATAAACAGAAACGAATAACGACGCAATCTTTTAACGATAAAATACTATACCCTTAAAATACTATTAAAAAACTTTAAAACAAATTACATTTACAATTTGAGCCGTTGTGATGCTCACGATATGGCAACTTGCGTGAAACCAACTAAAGCCGAAGCCGCCCGATAAAAAGTGTACATAACTGTTATGATTCCCAAAAAAGCAGTTTACCGGCCAAATAATTACATTAAATAATGATTGGGGCGAGAACCCGAGCGATGGTAAGCTCATCTCGAGGGCTCGCCGCAACGAGCGCGAGCGAGGTAATAAAATAAGGCTGTGGCGGGACGCGGGCGCGGGGGCGCGGGGGACGAGGCCTGTCGCCTTGCAGGGGTCCAAGCCATAAGATGACGCGTTTCTGAAAAACACTGAAGCTGGACAACATACCTCAATACCCAAACACTGTGGGTTGCAACTTTTGGGCAAATTACACACAGGAATGAAAATTTAAGTACCACGATTGATTAACATTAGTGTTAAATATAATAGGTACTAATTGGTTGTTTTATTACAACAATGGTGTTCTGAATTACTAGAGTCATAGAGCAATCATGTTTATTTTCCTAAACAACCCATGCACTAAATAAGTGAGCCAATAAACTGCCGATGAGAACCCGGAGAAATGTTAATTTCTTAAAATGTATTTATTTTAGTACCGCGCGCCGCCTTTAGCGCGTACCGTGATGCAACAAAAAGTCATCATTAAAGTCTTGGAGGCGCGGCGGGTGAGACTCGCAGCCTCTCGCTCCGTCCTAAACGATTCAGCCGAGTTTTTATCACTTACCAATCCATATCGAGCTTATTTATTCATTTTTACTAAGAGCTCTCCCGTTTTAATTTCCCTTATCAGCATTAATACTCTCGAAACTATACGATCATAATATATAAAGATTGACATCCTATATGTTTTTCAGAAATCCGATACAGAACATATCGGATAAGTATATTTTATAAATACTTAATAATTGAAGAACGCCCATCAAAACACACTTTTATTAAACATACGAATATCATATTATTTTATGAGCCAATAACAATGACGTCACTAAATTTATTTTTATAAAACTGCTTCGAACTCTATCAATGTTGATTCAACAACAAAAATAAAAATCATTTCTGGTCATTCCATTCGCCATTCTCACGCACGATATCTCATGAACATGAAATAGATTCCCTCCTATTTTTAAGTCCATTTTCTTAATATATTCCGAAAACTGGTTGTAGAAAGAGATAACATATCTATAATTTATAGATTAGCTAGTGGAAGACTTGATTATGGTAAGTGATTTTAGTTGGGAGACAGTTACGGACAGCCGTTCGAATGCCTTACAGTGTTGAAATAGTGACGTAGCACGGCTTTAACGTTCCGTAAGCGCTCAGTATCAAGATTTACTTACGTAACCCTACTTTGTAAGCTGTTTTAAGAATGAATTCATATTACATATTAATCTAGATCTTTAGGTGGTTTGAATTGAACACTAATATAATATGTTAATTAGCCAAATGATTGCGAGGTGGTACATTATATTTCTTGTTATTGATATTAAGTCTTATTAGTTATTAGACTAACGCTATTGATCAATTGAACGCGCTCATAATTTCCCCGTTACCGTATTAGATGGTTGCGGCGTGACCCCGTATTATTTCTACATTAGAATAAACTAATACACAGGTGCCGGTTATGAAACTCGTCTGGGCAGCAAACAGACGTAACTAATTTTACTACAAGCGCCGCGAGATGTAGACGAACGTCATGCGATATGAATGACATGCAAGCACATGGCGATGGCGGAGGCTTTTTGCGTCGGTTACGTTCAACTCGGTAACCGCCGTGTTTAATGACGCCTCCATGAGTTACGTTTCAGTAGCTCACTAGACAAGAAACTATTGAGTTAAAGTCGCGATATGTCTTACGGAGATTCAAGTCTGATTTAACCCTTTTCTAAAGCCTAAACAGTACCTAATCACCATGGCTTTTCAAGTTGACTGATTTAAGAACGCAGACCATTGTAAGTGTTACAAACGTAGGGCGGGCTCATAATTTCTGTTAGTGGGTAACAAGCATGAATATGTCGAGCTGGGCTGTAGAGACTTTGAAAGACAAAGAATGTTCATTATCTCTTATTTGACCAATAGAACGCTGTGAAAAATAAAGTTCAGATTGGAAAAATAAAGCAGTGAAAATTTTACCCATAAATAAGGGAATTTTGCATCATAAAGTGTAACGTCTGCCATATTGAAGTCCCTGTAACCATAACAATACATCCAGATCCAGAAAAATCCACGTTACAGACACCGCATTAGTTGAGAACTTAAGAATTGGAAATTCGTTTAGTTAGTTAGAGTGAGAAGTTACCTCGTCTCGCCTAACACGAGGTAACTTCTCACATAAGATCTGTATAAGACTATGGAATTCCTAACCCTTCCTTTCATTTGCCCTAAAGTCGCGGAAAATTATCATATTTCTGAAGCAAAGTTGGGACCACTAGGGTTGTCTTGTCTTGTAAGGCAAGATCGGTTGGGATTACCATTATAATGGCAAGCTGGTGTCGATACAAGATTGCAGCATAGCCGTGGCGCGGGCGCGGGCGCGGACGCGGCTCTCGCGGCAAGTTCAAGGTGAGCGCGTCGCTCCGCCCACACGCGCCGCTCCTAACGCGCACAACCGTTACACCCGAGACTGGACCTCCGACACAAACACCTCATTCTTCAAAGCTACCCAAACACCACACTTGCACACATAATCAATTGTGTCTAACCATCCAAATCTTCACGATCACGTGTTAACACGTTAATGAATTAATTAGACGAACTCGTTGTGACTTGTGACCCGTACGCTCTTAACACCCACCAAATTATTGGATGAAAAATATAAATTAATTTATCTACGCTAATACTCAACATAATTTAGATATCCAATACGCATAAATAACCAAAGGTATTGAAAAAAAATATTGTTAGACTATGTTTATTAGAACTATAATTTACTAACACAAAAAGACTATAAAGATTGTATTTTACTCGTTGAAGGAATTTCTGTATTCGACCATCGTGGAATTTCCCACTATGAAAGACACCTGGCAACAGTGGCAGCGAGATATTTCCATATCATCTTATACATTCGAAGCTATAAAATACGATATGATACATCGATGTTTATGGAAATAGCCATTTAGACAAAATTCGATAAAATGTAGGTACATATAATCTATAAGATGTTAAATATTAGTAGGAAAGAATCGAAACACAAAAAGGTGTGTGGAGTTGCACAATGACATCGGCGTGCTACGGATCGAAAGATCTGCATTACCTGGGAATGGTGATGACCTGTCCAAGCTCGTCGACGACGTGGTCAGCCAGCACCAGCACCGTGGGCTGGCCGGGAGCGCCGACCACCACGGACACGCCGCCGTCCACCAGTTGCCCGCCGCTGCTCACCAGATGGCCGTCGTCCAGCTGCCCGCTGATCATCTCGACGCGCTTCTGATCCGGGGTCGTTGTATATATGACGGTCTGCTTTTCATCTTCGTATATTAAATCTATTGGAGTCTTCTCGTCCATGGACTCCATGCCCTGATCGTAGACATCGGGATGCACGGACACTTTGCTATCAGGGGCGTATGCTGCCATTTCGTGCGGCGAGTGGCGGTAAGAGTGCGCCTCCGGGGGGTAGCCGTCATCGGAGTCCATTTCGACCTTGTGCGGGTAGTACTCGTGCGCGGGCTGCACAGGGGTCATGGTGGCTAGCACGGCGTGCGCGGGCGCTGGTGAGCGCGGCGCGGACGAGGGCGATGCGCCCGCGCGGGGCGAGCGCGCGCGCTCCTCGCACGGCGACGCCGACGCGGACATACCGCCGTACCGAGACACGGTTGGCGACGTCTTCGTGAGGGCGGAGGCTCCGAACTGGAGCACCCCGCTCAACACTCGACTCCCCTGACTTCACTTTCTGAAAAATAACCTTTTGTGAATACTGTGGTATTATGTAAGATCACATAGAATCGTAACAACCAGTGAAGGACGCTCGCTTGTCTCAAATATCAGTTTTCACAAACCAAGGAACATTCATGTTACATCAGAAATAATACAAATAGACCAGTTGAGCAGAAGATCACTATTGGTAAAAGAATCGAAATTCGTTCTAAATAGGTTCTTAGCAAAGAGTGCGTGTCTAAGACGCCAAGGGCAAGCAGTAAGAAACAGCTGATTCAAATCCAGTTAGAAAAGAACGAGTATCAAGTGGCACCTGATCGCCGAGAAGCGCCCGAACTTGTTCAGCAGCCCCCTGCTCCGGTCGGCGCCGTACGAAACGAGACGCACCACCAAACGGTACAAACTGGTAACTATTGTATCCACGTGGTTGTCAAACTTGTCAGTAAACAATTATTTACCAACAAATCAGTTACGCTAAGGATAACGCTGACAGTGGCTTTTATGTTACGCAAAACGGTCTTTGTTACAGTCATGCAAGGAAGACAAATGAAACAATTTAATATTGTATTGATAAACGAAAATATCAAAACACAGACAGACTTAAAAACATACCCACAACTCCTGGATACACTAAACCTAGCTTTCGTTCTCATTTTGTAAAAAGACAAAAAGAATCGTATTGGTTCAGAAGCTGTACTGAGAGGGATACTGAGTTCTCGGTGCATTGCTACGGAGGCTGCGGCTCGAGCGCGCGAGCGAGACGGTGATACGGCCGACTCGTGAGTTTGAAAGTGACCAACATCAGACTATAGGTATAAAACGTATGTGCGAGTGTGCATTAAGGAATTTTTCACGATATAAAACTTTGCTCTTTGTCTCTTTATGATAGGTGACTTTATTTACAACAAATTTACATTTACATACTCGTATAATATGTTTACAAACACTGTCTTTCGTCTGTTGACCATCACCCATTTAAATCATCGTAAACATGGTCCTTTAATTTGAAAAATGGCTCTTAATGTGAGGCTATACTGCCTATGGTCGAAAATATACCTATAGGTACCTACATGCCATTACGAATATAAGCGTTGTTGTAGTGTAAATAAAAATTTGTCAACATAACTTTTGAACTACCCTCAAACAGCACTAATGTTTCCATATCCATAATTAAATTCCAATTCCAATTTTCCATCATAATATTTTCTTGAATATACAATTAAGTGAATGTTACTATATTACTATTTATCTAAACAGATATTTTTGACGATGTTTAAGCTTTACGCATAAAATAAAGACACCATCTTTGCCCAATCGAAAAATTTGCTTGTGAGAAGCATTACATCGCTGAACTGAAGGAGGAAAAATAAAATTACAAAAAGGCTCTGCCGCTGAGCGCAGTCGTCAAAGTGTGCGCGCACACATACATAGACAGATGAAGCTCGCCGAACACGTCGTTACAAGACATAAGCGCACATAATTTACTCACACGCAGAAATGAATTGGTCATGACTGTACGCTAGCGTATAGTATACGAACAGCACACACGTTTACGCTATAGACACAAGTATCTACAAAACATTTTAATTAAGTATCTACGAGAGACTTTTGAATTTAACGAAATAGCATTTGATAATCTCGAATTAAGTCGCACATGCAAAACTTCAAAACAAACGGTAGGAAATTGAAAAGTGAGGACATCTCGACAAACCATTGACGCAAGACGTATTGAATACAGATGCACTATTGTTATCACTAGCAACTCTAGCGGAGACAAGCGGGCACGTCATTGCACTGGTGCTAAGGTCGGGGGCGGCAGCGGCGCGGGCGTCCTGGCGCAGGCCGTCACGCACGCGCCTCAAACTAGTCTCGTGACGTCACGGCCCGCCAGGCGAAATTACAAAACCGGCCGGGCGGCGCAACCGACTGCGCCAGCAAGCGGCGCAGCGCAGTGGCGGACGCGCTGCCGCCCGACCCCGACGCGCCACCGGCGTTTCACATACCGTGGGCGGCGTCACGACGCTGAGCACGGCGCGGGCCAGTGCGCGAGCGCGGGTACACGAGCACGCGGCGAGCGGCGCTACGGAGCGCGGGCGCAGGTGCTCTGAGCGCAGCAGCCTCCGCACGCCGGCGCCGCCGCCCCCGCGCCTCCCCGCACCGCCCGCGCCGCGCTCTCGCACGCACCAAAACGACGAATTTATCTTCCGTGCCTGCTGGCCCTCCTACTCGAGGACATTGCCCAGGGTGGCTCCTTAACAGAAATTAATTTCGATATTTTATGTCGGTGCATCAGTATAATTCAAATTTGATCGAGAATACTAGTTATGAGAATGCTTATTTCTTTGTTTACATCGAATTATATTTTTTACCTGTTGTAACCGACTACGACATCGTAGCTGTGAAGCGGACGCAGCGACGGGGCGGCGCGGCGGCGGCGGCGGCAGCGCCTGGGGCAAGAAACGCCGCCGCGTCTCGATGGCTCGCGAACCGACGCGCCTGCAGCGACGTCGGTTACAGCCGTTACAAAATCTGCGACCTGCAACGTTGTAATTGCCCAACTTTACGCAACTTCCCATATTCAACTTTCCGGCAACGATATATCGGATAAATGTGGGCTTACTCACTGTTTTGTGTGATATCGAGACCATTGATAATTATGACTCCAGATTGCATATTATGTATGCAAGGACCTCCGATTTTGCAAAACAAAGGGCATAAGTCTTTAGACTTCAACACACAGGTGACACATATCGACTTTATAATAGGTGCACTGTACAAGAAGTAAACATTGCATATGGTTAGTATCGTTACTACAACTGATCAACGGCTTGATATTTATATGATTATGATAAATTATATTTATTTTGTAAATTGTTTAAAAAGACCACTTTTACACGTCATTGGTTTTAATTAAACTAGATAAGGTGAGATCGTATGAGAACCATGTAGGTTAATGTCTTCGCTGGTCTCTTGAGGAAAGCACCACTCAAGTTTGAGTGGATCTGTCCAAGCAGTGCACGCATGTGTCAGTTATTATGTAGCTCAACTCAGAATGATCCGACAAAAAAAGGACATTTTGGTAGGCCGCATTAATAAGGTACTCAAACTACCATGATAATCATGAAATCTATCCGTAATATTATATTGACCTACATAGCCCTCACGTTCCCAATAATTATAATATTAATATAGAATACCTTGCCTTTTTTGGCCGACTTGAGTAGAGATGCAAGAGCAAACATGCTCGGACGAAGGAAGTATTCCAGGAAGATGTAGGGATCTTGACCATACTTCTGGGATTGGCCTGATAGCCGTGGAATAACACACGACTCCTCAAGTACCTCAGGACATGTTACCCCCTTGTCGCTACATCAATACGTGCTATCGACAGTTTCCATTTCCATGTTCCGCAATAGTCCTACACCAACCGGGGGTTGTCCTTGGGTGCACTTGCATAGTGCATACAGGGATAATCGTCGTTTGCTGTCTCATTCCATTTTAAATTTACTAAGGGGCCTCTGCGAGTTGACTTCGGCCCGTCGTACGGGACCCTGTGGTCCCGAGAGATTTCAAAGACATTTTTAAAATAATATAGAATACTTTACATATTAAATATCAAGCAATCAATCTGCCTAGCCATTTCCCAACTATGTTGGGGATCCAGTCTAACCGGATGCAGCTGAATACCAGTATCTTACATGGAGCGACCGCCTATCTGACCTCCACAACCCAGTAACAGGTAATACGATACTCCTTGGTAAGACTGGATGTTACACTTTAGGGCTTAGTGTCGGTATGTAAAAATGGTCACCCATCCACTGACCAAACCCTGCAAGCGTAGCTTAACCTGATGGATTGACCCGTGCGGCTGTTATAACTTCTCCACGAGCTCCTCGTAGTATATATAAAAAAAACAAAATATATGTTAAAATATTTCAGCATTGGCTCATGTTATATTATTGAAGCAGCTCAATCCTGAGCCTTTTTGTCCTCAAAACAGTCTTTAGAAGGGTATATGGCTTACTTTCTTTCTTTCTTTCATTATTTATTTCTTCTTTGTTTCCTTTTCGCTTTGCTTAAAGCGAATACATTGGCATCTAAACGAGACGGCACATAATCAATCACCTTGGTAATTTAAACACTCATAAATGCTAAAGCGTAGTACTGGTTAGTTACTCACTACCCCTTAATGCTCTCTGGGTGAACCCTTTTGGTCGTCAGGGGTGGAAAACATCCGATAAGGACTAGGCCCTTGTCGACGGCGCGTTGTTCCACGCGCGCCTCAAAGAGATGTTGTACTAACTGATGGGGTCCGCTAGGACCGATGCCTGCCAGGATCGCGGGGAAGTCCGAAAGGGCCCCTGGCAACACACAGGCAACTGATTTACAAGATTTATTAGTATATGCCTTGTTTTATTTTAATGTTTTGTTCACGGTTACAAATATTCAAAAATAATAATAATAGCTTGGGAACTACGTATAACGACAAAACCCCTTTACTTCGTTTTACAGTGTTTAAACCTAATGCCGTTGACCGTCCGCGATGTTTAACTTTAGCGCAAACGTAATGCCGGCAACCCTCCCGGAGGTTTCACTTCCAATATGTAAGGCGGCATGGCGTATGAGTTCTATGAAAAGTGGGGGGAGTCGAAAGTGTTAATATTAACCTTACTAATAAAGAAACCTCGACGTTTTGTCAAATCGTATAAACCGTACGAGGCTGGCGGGTCGCTATTTTGACTTTTTGTTGGTGTTCCCAATGCGACTGCTGATGGTCTTCTTGGGTTCGATTCCCAGGTCGGGCAGTGTTATTGGGGTTTTCAATCAGGGATTTCAAAGTACTAGCGCGGACTCTGGGTCTGGCCAGTTGATAACAATAGGCTTGCTTCCGATTACTAATACAACTAATTTGCATAGCCTTTTCCCAACTACATATGTTAGGATCGTCTTCCATTCAACCCTGATGCAGCTGAATACCAGTATTTTAAACGGAGCGACTACCTATCTGACCTCCACAACCCAGTTACTGGGTAACAAGATGCCCCTAGATAAGACTGGTTGTCAGACTACCCGTAGCGACTGTTAAAAGATTTACGAATGCCAGCTGGCCTCCCATTACATGGGACTTAAGAGCTTTCATCCAAAAAGTTGGCAACGTCGCAAATTGCTGTCAAATATTTCGCTGTTTTGATTAATTTACACCTAAAACGATACTTACAAATAATACACATATTTACACCTAAAACGGTTACAATATCTAATTCAGTGTTATAATTGCAATTTGTTGTTATTATTCTAGTCCACTTGTTAGTCATATTTCTTATTTCCATACAGCAATATTGCCAAATTAATCAAAACAGCGAAATATTTGACAACTATTTGCGACGTTGCCCACTTTCTGTATAAACGCTCTTAAACATAGCTGGTAAAGAGTGAGTGTGCTAAACACATCTGCCTACGCCTTGAATACAGGAGGCGAGATAATATGCTATTTTTTTATTATTTAAAAAGGTTTTAGTGTGAGTTAAATCAATATTGTTAATTATGATGAGTACGTAGCAAGTACTACTAATTACTGACACATTTAAAAGGAATCTTATATCCCTTTCAATGACAACCGCCGTACTACAGCAGGTGACAAGTCATAATCTACTGACACTTGCTGTGCTACGACAGATTATGGTCCAAGTTTATTGCGATTATCGTAACTTACGTTATACTCAATACCTTCAGATAAGTCTAGACCAGGACGTCGCTTTGTGTTCTATGCAATTGTATTGTTATGTTTTAGTATAGGTTTTGACATTATTTTTGTTTGTTAGGCTGAGAAACGCTTTCACTACACCTTGATAAAATTGCTTATAAATTAGTTTTTTTTTAAATTTAATAATCATTATTATGGTATCCTTACCAAAACAGAATAAAAACAAGTGCGTGTCAGACCACGCACAAAGAAGGGTTCCGTAGTTGGGATAAATTTATCGCAAGAAAAAACTTAACATTGTAGTTGAAAAACATGTTGTCCCACACATTCCAATTGCAAATGTAAGTTTGTACAATATTAGGAGATTTACCATGTTATTTTAAGACCAGACTCACAGAAAAACCTTTCTCTGATCTAAGTAGTAGTAGTAGTAGTGTGTGTGAAGTATAGAACTATTTTCTCTAATTTTTTCTAAATTATTGGCTCAGTAGTTTCGAAGATAAGGGGGAATGATCAATTTTCATCCATTGTCCGAAATAACTTTAAAACGCTGGAAGGGGGCGCCCTAGGAGGATATAATATATAGTGACCTTATTGGGGATGTTCGCAACCGGCTTGCGTCTATGACCAGGGCCCTATTTAATAAATCTTACAAATTGTAAATAGTTAATTGTAGATGACAAGCTACAATTTACAAGTTTCTGTTTAATAAAAATTACAAGTTACAAATTTGTCATGGTGGAAAATTTACAAAATTATAAAATTGTATCTACAATTTTCATATGTATTTCTGTTTAATAAACATTTTCACTTTACAAGTGTAAGTTTACATATTTGTAGGAAAAACTACTTTATTGAACACAATTGTAACTACAAGTTTACATATTTTGTAAATTGTAGTATAATCCCGACAGCCCGACAGGTCTCATGGTGTGACATAGCAGTGATAGCCTAGTGGTGTGACCGTCAGACTGCCAATTCATAGGTCTCGAGTTCGAACCCAAGGCACGCACCTCTGACTTTTCGGATTCATGTGCGTATTGTAAAATTACCCCTTGCTTAAAAAACGGTGAAGGAAAACATCGGGAGGAAACCGGCATACCTTTTTTTGCCTGAGAGATATTTCTCGATGGCATTTGAAGCCAAGTCAGAGGCGCATCCAGCTTTAAAACTCTGACACCAGGTTAGTCACTAACCACACGAAAAGACGAAGATGGTGTGTCAAAACTTTATAATTTTGTGCCTCAACTAAAGAAATTTAAATATTATATGCAAAAAAATGGTTCTAACAACGAATAGTGAAAGTAATGATGTATATGTGATTGAACGGCAACGGCGAATTTTTCGTGAAAGGATAAATTTTACTTTTAATGTGAAATATTTTACGATCAACGAAAAATTTCGAGTAAGCAAGACTACCGTCGAATATTTGATAACAAAAACAGGGCGTTTATTTGAACACAAAACGAAACGAAAAGGAAAAGAGATCAAAATAAAAATGTAATAAATAAATAAATGTAGCCCTTACACCGACCGAGCTAATTTTAAAACTTACATTTTGTAAATTGTAACGTACAACTAAATATTTATAAATACAATATTAGGTATCATCAAAATCTACAGGCGTTTTCTACATATGTAAATGTTTATTAAACAGCATTTACAATTGAGATACTCGTAGTTGTAAGTTATTTACTTGTAACTTTCTTACATATTTGTAAGGTTTATTAAACAGCACATATAGTAAAACTTAATAAATATGTGACTTTTTTTACAAAATTGTAAGATTGTAACGTTTATTAAACAGGGCCCAAATCTATGAACTTAAACGAGTCAAAAGGAGCATGTAAGGATTGTAGCACTTTATGTATGTGTATGTAACTTTAAAACTACTTATTTTAAAATGATAAAAAAATAAACTTGAGACCCTCACCAGTCAGCTCTTTCATATTATTTCACACGGTACAGTGTGTTTTTTTTTAATTTTATTATTTTGCTTTTCACAAAATTCTTTTATTTATGTAACACGTCCGTGTTTGGGTCACAGAGATTGATATGTGTACCAATTTTCAACTTAACGGTCTGTTGACAGACAGACAAATACACGAGTGATCCACGCAAAAACACAAAGGCACACAGATAGTCTATAACCTGGATTAACACAGGATACTATTTAGCCCGGTATTACGTTACCGTGGGATATTTCCCGACATCCACGCGGGCGAAGCCGCGGGTAAAAGCTAGTACTTAAATATTAAATAAATCCTTAAACAAAAAATATTAATATATTTTTTGTTTAAGGCCATGTCGTTGGATGGGACACAGAAAACAACATTGCTTCTATCTCGCACCGTGGTCACAATCGTCCGTCTTTACATGAAATTGGTGGCATATTTTTACGAGCCAAGGAAATAGGTGGTTTGGCATGGGCATGTGATGAGGAGGTGAAACTAAAGGAGTAATCAATATAAGTGTGGAACTGTGGAAGGAGCGCGGGGAGGCATGCCAAAGAATAGATCGATGAATTATATGAAAGAAAAGTGAGTAAATGATATCAGGGGAGACTGGAAGAAGAAAACGTGATACGACGACCCCAAGCAACAACGGCACGAAGATGTTTCCCACCCATATTTTTTTTTTTTTCGCTGGAAAATTATCAAATAACTTCTCCCACTCTGGACGGAGCGGAACGGCGTGTCAGACTTTTACTGACTAAAACCCAACCCTGTTCCGGTTATGGCGACTAGGTGAACCCTCTAGGAGAGCTACCGGCACTCAATTTGTTAAACTATAATACATTATAATATATATAATACCCTTTACCCGCCTTACCCGCTTTACCCGCCCCGACTTCACACGGGTAGCACTAAACCCTACCTACCCTACCTACCTACCTACCCTACCTACCCTACCCACCCTAATTTTCTCACAGCTTAAACCTTCCCTGGACTATTACAAACATTTTGAAACCAAAATTAGCTAAATCGTCCCAGCCGTTTTCGAGTTTTAGCGGGACTAACGAACAGCAATTGATTTTTATATATTAGATAATACATATAATATAATAAATCTTGACAATTCAAAAGTGCTTGTAAATGGTTTAATTAAAATAAATGCTTTGAGTTTGAGTTTGAATACAGTTATACACATAAACCTTCTAGTTTTTTTTTCCCCTAAATTATGGTGAAAACCGCATCGAAATCCGTTGCTTAATTTAAGAAACCCAACGCGGTCAAATAAACAGGCTGAAAAGCGACTTTTATTTATGATATACGTATTCTCTTATGTAGTTCTCATATAATGACCTAAACCATTAGGTATTTTGTTTTTTTTTATACTTTAAAGGCCTTATTATAGGCTATCCAAATTTCGGGGACCCTTTCCTTAAATCGGGATGGTGTAATATGAGAAATGGAGGAGGGTCCCCCTTAAAAAAAAACACATAATCTAAATATTTTGTAATGTAATAGGGTTTTAACTTCATACAAATATTTCGTTCTGTACCTATAGCTATATATAGTTAGGTCAGCGGGAACCACAAAGTAAATCTGTTTGTAGCAGACAACTGAGTGACTGATATGATAAATCGGTGTATTAAAAAAATCATTTGCATTTACTTACTTACTTACTATATCTATCTTTGATCTTTGCGATGAATTAAACCTTTGCTACCGATAACGTCATTATTAATTTGTATTTTGATCGACCGTCTCGCGTTCACTGAGCGTGATTCTGCTGCATTCCCACAACGTATGTAGAACGGCGATCAAAGAAAGCTTTTTTAGCTTCATCCGTATATGAATGAGCGTACTGCTGCGAATTGGCCTTACTAAGAAAGTAAACAGTTTTTATTTTATATGTTCGTTCTTAAGGTGGATCCGTAGTTGTAGCCAACGAAATTCAAAATTACTTACGTTTTTTGCAATTTGCAAGAGTCGGGATGTAACTTGTTCAAAATATGATTCGCGACCATAACAAATATGTATTTACAGAATTATTATCATTAGAATCTACTTGATACATCTCTGTAAGTTAGATTTTTTCCATAAGAACTTTTCCGTAAGTGATTTGTTCTAATGGAACAAATCTAACATAAAATTTTGATCAAGATACCTGCAAATTGCAAAAAACGTAAGAAAATTTGAATTTCGCGGGCTGCAACTGCGGATCAACAATAATCACTTTAAATCAAAACATGATATCATGTAATGACATGTATTTCCCAAAGGGTACGGCAGAGGCATACCTACGCAGAGGGCGCTCTACGGTGGACGCCATCATGCGCGTGCAGGCCCTCACGATGGGGGATGCTGTGGCCCGGGGTAGAGTCAACTTGACTCTGTCACTGTGTCTCTAGACATCGCCAATGCCTTCAACACCCTGCCCTGGAGTTGCATCAGGGAGGCACTCCGGTATCACCGGATGCCGACCTACCTCTGTCGTGTGGTCGAGGCCTATTTGACGGACAGGGCCGTCATCTACGCCGGTCACCACGGAGAATGTACCGAAATGGCGAGAGGTGTCGTGCGGTGTACACAGGGATCGGTCCTGGGGCCGCATCTGTGGGACATAACGGATACGACTGGGTGCTGCGCACCGACCTCCCAAGCGGCGTCAGCGTGACCTACTACGCTGACGACACGTTGGTTCTGGCGCATGGGAGGTCGCACGAGGCGGCGGCCGAACTAGCGACACGCGGGGTTGCGACAATCATTGATAGGATCCGGCAGTTGGGACTCTAGGTGGCCCTGCACAAGTCCGAGGCCATGTGTTTTCATGGTCCTTGGAACGCGCCACCGTCGGGTTCCCAAATGACGGTAGACGGGTTCACTCGGCGTCGAGTCGACGATGAAGTAGGTATCTGGGACTCGTCCTCGACAGCTGGTGGAACTTCGTGGAGCATTTCCGACGTTTGACTCCCAGACTGCAGCGGGCCGGGTCTGCCTTGAAGCGGCTCCTGCCCAATCTAGGGGGTCCAAACGCTTCATGCCGGAGGCTCTATGCGGGGGTCGTGCGGTCCATGGCCCTTTATGGGGCACCGGTGTGGGCGCATTCTTTGAGGCTGCGGCCAGCCCACCGATTGAAGGCGTCCCAAAGGGTCATGGCCATCCGGCTGGTCCGGGGATACCGCACGGTCTCCAATGAAGCGGCGAGCCTCCTTGCCAGATTGCCGCCATGGGATCTGGAGGCAAAAGTCCTCGCGTACATTTGGGAGTGGCGCGAGGATGCGAAACGCCGGGGCGTAACTCCGCTGCCGCGAGAAATCACGGCACAGAGGACAGAGCTCCGGCGGGATCTCATGGCGTCATGGAGAGTGCGATTGTCGCAACCCCGTGCTGGGCACGCCACAATTGCGGCGACAAGTCCCCTCTTTGTGGAGTGGCTAGATAGGCGCCACGGCGTCCTCACCTTCCGCCTGGCGCAGGTCCTCACTGGACACGTTGTTTTGGGAGGTTCCTGTTCTGCATAAGGCGGGCGGAAAATCCCGGGTGTCACCACTCTGTGGATCGCCCGGAGGACACGGTGGAGCATACGGTGGAGGTCTGCCCGGCTGGACGGATCACCGCTGTGTCCTTGTGGAGGCGATCGGTGGCAGTGATCTCTCGCGTCCGGCCCTGTTCCAGGCTATGGTACGGAGCGAGAGGGCGTGGGAAGCCGTCACCTCCTTCTGCGAAGCAGTAATGCTCGCGAAGAAGGAGGCGGAACGCGTGAGGGAGAGGCAATTATCGAGCCCTCACGCCCCTAGCCGCTGCAGGAGACGCCCTGGGAATCGCAGGCCGATTCCCGGCACCCGTAGGCGCGTGATTGCGGACGGTGAGCAATGTCTTATAAGGATCAGGCCCGGGTCGACGGCGCGTTGTCTTCCACGCTCGCCTCAAAGAGATGTCAGCACAACGGACGGGGTCTGCTAGGACCGATGCCTGCCGGGATCGCGGGAAAGTCCGAAAGGGATACCGTGGCCCCTGGAACGTACAGGCAACTGAAGGAACACGGGTGGGTTTTAGTCAGTAAGAGTCTGGCACGCCCTCCCGCTCCGCGCAGAGCGGGAGAAGTTATTCGATAATTTCCCACCCTACAAAAAAAATCAAAAAGGAGACATTCTGTTATGTTTAAGTCCTCAACAGTCAACTTTTAGGGATCCCGCGCACTAGACGGCCACGACCACGACCAGGGGGCCTCCCAGCAGTATTATTTTAATATTACTTTACTGTGGAAAAGAGATGAAGCTCTACAGGACGTGTAGCTCTATCTCTTTCCCCCGCTGAACTAAGATTAAAATAATACTGCTTTAGGGGTGGCGGTAGGCCTTTAGTTGTCGCACCCAAGCGCGGATCCACCGTTGTGGGCACGATGGGCACGCCCACAACCCTAATAGACTTGTGACGTCACCCTTTCACAGTCTATTGATGTCGATAGGCTGATGATATTATATCCATATCCTTAATAAAATAAAATAAAGAATCGTGCGTGATTCGAAACGCAGCGAATTACTTAGTTGCCTATTAGCAAACTAACATTTTCAGGTTTATTAATTTAATAGTGTTCGCCCCACGGCTTGCCTACCGTGGTACAAAATCTTGATATATTTTGTAAACATCTCCTTTGTAGGCATGCACTATATCGATCATGAGCGAGTTCATACTCCGACTCGCCCTTGGCCGATTTTCGGGTGGCTGTGACCACAACCTTTTTTGAGGGCTGAATCCGCGCCTGGTCGCACCAACAATCGCGCACTTGAATTCGGCTTATTGGCCGTCGCGGTTTCTGTAGTATTAGTGGTCGTTGCGACCACTGGTTGTGGTCGTGGCTGTCTAGTGCGCTAGATCACTTATACCTTCGTCAATTTTCAAATTCTTTCCTTTATCAACTCAGTACACCTAATACCTTTTGAAGCTACGGCACTGACCAGACTATTGCATAGAATACTATATTAATTACTAGATTTCAAAGATCAAAATAGCAATGTCGAGTTGACATCAAACTAAAATCTTTGACTGTACTTAATAGGAGGTTAGCCTATTACCATACACCTGGCACAAAACCAAGCTCTGGGCCACACAACACTTTGTTCGACATGGAAATCGAACCCAGGAGAGAACCACACCTACTAAGCATGAGGATACTTAGCACTTTAGCAGTCATGCTTGTGACATACACCAATAACACAAACAATCCCTATTGACAACGTAATTTCACTTAACCAACCCTGGAAATCCAGCACCCCATTTTAAAGTAGTAGTAGAGAATCAGTATAAGAAGGTTTATCATGTATAGGAAATTATCTAGTTGTAGGAAGCTCAAAATTAACAGCTACAGCAGGAGATAGTAGAGCAGTGATTCCTAAAGTGGTCTATATCGACCCCCAGGGGTCGACGACGCCCTGCAAGGGGTCCATGTCAGCGGGGAAAAAAAATGGGGGTCCACGAAAGTGGATCTTATTTAAGCGGTTCACTATCCATTTGCATATCACTGTTAAGAAGTGGCAAAAATATAAATACAAAGTATGGAAAGTATTCTTCTTTTCGTGTCAATTGAGTACTACTCATGTTCGCCCTATACTCTCATGCGCTATCTGCACAGCTCTGTCATTTGCTTCGTTCAAATCCTTAAAAGTGCAGGTGTCCGTCCATATCCTGTGAAGGGGCTCCACGCTGGCACTGCTGTGTTTGGGAAGAGTCATTGGTATCCCATTTGGCCAGATTGTTTCTAAAGCGACCAACCTAGGCCCGCGATCGTTTCCAGATTGGCTACTGCAGCTTGTCCAGGGGGATATGTACACACGGCTACACATCAAGCTATACATTTCCAGTTTATGCTGATCTCGCATTGTATAGGATTTCGGTACAATGTGAGGTCAGCTTATACTGGAAATGTATAGCTTGATGTGTAGCCGTGCGTACTGTCCAAGTGATGAAGTATGAAGGGCTCGGGTATTTAATGAATATATGCGTAAAGTGTGTAGCATATTTGTTTTCCTGAATAAAGCGACTACTTACTGATGTAATAAGTACGTAATATTGTATAGGAACTACCCTATTATACAGGGTGTAAGTGACATCGACACGCAAACTGTTGCCGTGCATTCACTACATGATTTTAGACCCCCAGAGTAGAAATTTTCATCCGTAATTTTTTTTTTTACTGGTGTTTCGTACAAAAGAGCAATACACGGTCAAAATGTATGGAACTGCAGATTTTTTTTATACTTCACCGATAACAATTTCTGTACACCGTGTATTAACCCAAAAAAACCCATTGTGTTCTTTGCGTGATGTTTACCGCAAATAAACGTATTTTCTTTCTTTCTTTAAATGAATAAAGGCTTAATAATAAGATTTTTCAATGAAACGTGAGGGTTCATTTTAAAACCTATGTTTTCAAGTTGCTTTCTACAGCTCTCTAGTTATCGGTGATGGAGACTTATGAAAACTATGATACCTACCTACTACTCTAGCTCTGTAATTAATTAACAGAATTTCTTCTCTTTTGAATTTACTTAAAGACAATCTTAATATGAATCTCGGAACAGTGTAGCGACCAACACAAGACCGCGGATACTTATTTAACTTCCAAGAATTGTTTAAATGAGCGGTGAAAGCTACACAAAACAGGTGTGTAACACATTATGGACGTCGGACAGGGTAGATGCAGCACCATTTCACGAAAGTTCGATATAATTACATGCCGCTATAAATAACATTTAGCATTTTTAAGACAATAATTGATTAAATACCTAACAATGTCTCAATACTTTCATACCCTGAAAGATCTGCACTACACCTAAAGAGAAATGACTGACTGAGGGCTGTTCTGAATTTATTACGTAAGGTAAGAGTGCGAAACAGTCTTATTTTTTCTTACTTGGGTGTGGGAGGGGTCTTGATTTTTTTTTTGCAGTGGCGGATTTACCAGTAGGCTGAGAAGGCTTGAGCCTAGGCCGACAGATTTTAGTGGCGGCAAATTCGGCGATCGTATTTTTTTTCACAGAAATTAAAAAAGATTTATGTAATGACTTTTCCCCCGTAGATAGTAAATTCTAGGTACCGTTCAATCTTGAATGTACAATGAAAGGGTTCATTGTACATTCAAGATTGAACGGTACCTCGAATTTATATAATATTCTAATGGTAAAACATCCAGTTCCCGGCCACCAACTAATAATCGGCCTCTACCCACACTTTGTATGAGTTACAACAGAGCGGAATTGTGGAAAATATAGAGGCTGGAAGTGACATCGACGCACAAACTGTAGAAATTTATCATCGGTTATTTTTTTTTATGCTGCTGCATATAAGTAAAATGGCAATACGTACACATTTAATTGTATGGAACAGCAGATTTTTATTTTAATAACCGATCAAAAATGTCTACTCTGGAGGGTCTAATCTAGAATCATGTACTGAATTCATGGTAACAGTTTGCGCGTCAGTGTCACTTCCACCCTGTATTTCACACTCTTCTCTCTACACTACCCCTTCACACATTACCCAATTTATTATTTGTTTATCAAAGTACTGTTTCTAAACATTACATTTACCGAATGTATAATAAGGTGTAATTTTCATATACACTGGCGGACTAAGCGTGGGGCGACAGATGCGGTCTGCCCCGAGGCCCCGGCTGGCCCTGGGGGTCCCCAAAATTTTGAGAAGCACTTTTTAATCAAATCCCAAACAAGGCCAAAATAGGTTCAGTAAGAAACAGTTGGAGGCCCCTTACATAATGCAGAGTGCTACAATTTTCGAGCTCGCTTCGCTCGCTCTTGTCAACATTCTCTTAATTGTCAGGCTTTTCTACTTATCTAAGTTGATAAGTAACTCGGGTTTCTGTATAGATAGTCAAAAGAAACCCTAACCTAATTTTCGCGCTCGCTTCGCTCGCTCTAAAATCCTACATTCTCTTTATTTTCATGGTTTCTTGATAATCCGATAAAAGTAACTCCTATAAACAGTATGAATGTACAAAAGAAAACTTAACTTTTCCGAGGGGAGGTAATAGATTTTCGTTCTAATTTTCTAACTTGTCTGCGTATGTCAACATAGAGAGCATAGCATTTTGCAGAAATTGTTCTGCAAAATGTTACTACAAATGCCTACATAAACTCAGAAGACCGGGGGGCGACCTCATACTCAAACTTAAAGCATTTATTTCAAATAAACTTATTACAGGCACTTTTGAAATGTCAAGAGGTCGGTCAGTCAGAAATATGAAGCTAGTTGCCGATTCCAACGCGTAGTAGGTTCCTATGGAGAAGAACGGGCAAGAAACTCCACGGACACTCTTTTAAATCAGAATATTGTTACAAAATATGGGTTACATCATTCAGGTTGTAATTATACATGTGAGAACAATGTTGAGAGACGAATGTTGTGCACGTTAAAAGCGTCCGTAATAAAACAAAAACAATTCAAATAAATTCAAATAAGCCGTGGCAACTAAGAGATGACCAGTCCACACTGACGGCGCCCGTTCACAAACATGACGCATGGATCAGCACCATTTAGCTCAACCATTTTGAACGGAACTTAATGATCCAACACACACGCCACCACCAGCAAGACATTTGAGTGAGCATGAAATACTCTCAGCCGCAAGGGCACATTCAAGTCAATGAAAGACGTACCCAGTAAATGGTAGCTTTAAAGTAGGTACATAGTGCTCACACATGTTCTGACCTCATTTTGTTTTGCCGCCTTACAATACCCCGCGTTAAAAGTCGTACATAATTGAGCTTTGATTAGCTCAGAAATATACCCAAAAACTATTTATTGTGCAATGTCACCAAATTTTTGTATCGGAAATAATCTAGGAACTGACAATATTGTAGAAACAAGGGCAACAATTTGTGTCTTTAGAAATCATCTAACATACTCGTAGAGTAAAAATGTTGTTGATATGTTTAACTCTCGAAAATGTTAAATTAAACGAATATTGTTTTTCTACATTAGTGAGCGCCTCGTTGGTCTTGTGGTCGCAAGCGCTACTGCTGAACATGAGGTCCGCTAACCTAATTGCGTAATACACGATCAATCGGAATCTGAATCGTTTTGAAACAGATTGCTAATCCAATGCTTATTATGTTCGAAAAAAAAATCAGCTCAACAACGTAAATGTTGTTGAGCTGTCAAAATGAAACGGATTAGTCGTAATCGTAGGAACGGCCAGCGCCTGGTGACGGGGACCATCACGGGCCACTGCTCGCTGAACAAACACTTTCACACAATAGGCATAACGGACAGTCCTCTGTGCAGGGTGTGCATGGAGGCTGAGGAAACCGTCACGCACGTGCTTTTTGAATGTACAGGCGTCACCCAGATTAGAACACAGACCCTCGGGACACCCAGATCTTTCACGATGTTCTGAACAGACCAGGAGATTTAATTAACTTCTGGAGGGAGGTGGGCTGGTTGGAATAACCACCAACGGCCGCTATGGCCCACGCACAATGGTCCACTGAAGGACTAAGTGCGGAAACCAAACCCCATAACATAGATAGAACATAGTCGTAATCGTTTAAGAAAATATGTTACGTAATTAGACAGCTGGGTTCAATTCCCGGGTCGGGAAAACTGTGATTGGGTTTTGCTATCTGGAATTTCTCAGTAGCAGCCCGGAGCCTGGATTTGTGCCCGGTTGATGGCAATAAGCTCGCCCCCTGTTACATGGGACTTAAACATAACGGGCGAAATGTGAGTGTAGGTACCTGCTACTGTATCTGCCCAACCCTTCGGGGAAACAAGGCGTGATGTTATGATTATGTTCTTGCATAAGTGGTTCGTTCTGCCTTCCCTTCCGTAAGTGAAGGGAAGGACCTCTGCATAAGCCCAGGTTCGCACGACTGTATTCCCCGAAGAGTAAAGCCCAGCTACACACGAACGTATTTGTATCGCGGCGATTTTTTTTCGCGTATTGGATTTTCGACGCTCTGCTTAATGCCGAGAGTTGAATATCCAATAGTATGTTTTCTTGACGCGCTGGGATACACGCTGGATGCGCTCTGTTGTCTATTCTCAATGCTCGGCTCAATACGGAGCGTTGAAAATCCAGAGTACGTAAAAAAAAACGCCGCGATAAAAATACGTTCGTGTGTAGCTGGGCTTTACTCTTCGGGGAATACAGTCGTGACCTTCTTTTGTATATCTATGGTCGTGATGATATGTTATGATAACAAACTTATCTATTGACGATTTATGCAGTGATTTATTCTCCACCCTGTTATTTTTAATCTATACATGAAATAAAATGTATAAACTGTACATTGAATATTTCTGAAAAAAAGTGATTGCTACGAGGGCTGGGAACGATCCTAATGCCGAAAATACAGTTTTGAGATTTTTTTGTCTGGCTGTGTTTCTCTGTTTTGTTAATACCTACTAGATATCTGTTCAAATTTTGCATAGATACCTATTCCCTATAATCACGCTATTTGGTATGGGTGATGACTTGATGAGCAATATTGCATTTTAGTTTCTATTCCTGTAGATAAAGTTTACCGCAAATTGTCAAAGACGAGCCAAACGGTTAGAACATTCCAGAAAGTTACAGATTTAACCTTTTAAATGATTATTATCACCTTATCTACCTTTATCACTGCTTCATGGGGCTAAGCAGTCAATCATGAAATATATAAGAACGACTATTTTAGTCAACTTTTAACAAAGCGACGACTGCTTCTGTTGTTGTAAGTTCCACTCCGAACTATTATTATTTATTATTTTATTATCTAAGTAGACACAGTAAAATTGATATAGATACGACATAAACATAATTATGAGTACAAAGGTATTGATAATTTTTGTGATATTTTTTTTTACATTTTGTTAACCTACTATTATATATTATGTTCGTCGTACGTAGGTACCTACACAGATAACATCAAGTTTAACATGTGTCGACACCCTTGCGCCATCCCATCTTCCTAGCACGGTGGGCTGTGCTGGGGCTGCTGCTGCAGGTGCGGAAAACCTCAAACGGCGCAAATACTCCAATCTTATTGGGACTGTTTGAGCCGTTTGGGGTTGTAACACTAGGGCCATGGGATACGAGTGCCCATTTAGTCTTTCAAGACATCGCAAAGCAGTTGGTCGACTCTTCATGTGACCAGAAGGCTGGCCTATTCTTCGGCCAGAGAGAGAATCAGCATTGCCATACAACGTGGCAATGCTGCAAGCCTTTTGGGCACTTTTCCTGTTGACAGCGATACGGACGAATTTTTTGATGCCCTATGATTGTCCTTTATCCTGTATCTTTCTTATATACTTGTACAGACGCCAGCAGGTCAAGCTACTCGAAACTGTCAAATTTTCTACTTAATCTTATGCTGTAGTGCTAAAGTTGAAAATCTATTAAATAAATTTGACAGATTGTAGTAGCTTGATGTGCTGGCGTCTGTACATATTATTATTATTATTTTAAGTCTGTTAGTTTTTAAATTGTTTCTTGTTAATGTAAATATTGAGTATAAAAATCACTAAAAACAAAAAATTGCGCAAGCAATGGGAAATTGCTACTAAAGGCTGCGGATGTTGTCTCTACAGGACGAGCTGCTTCTCACGTCCTGACTCTCTCAGCTACAAACGTAGTAGGTCTAAAGGGAAGTTTTATAAAAATGTGGCTGTTATTTTAGCATAGAGTGGTGTCAATGACACCACATTATGCTATCGTGTCATACGATACGAGATTTTTTTTGTCGGTGTTCTTTTATTAGTCGGTTGATCCATGAATGACAGCCGGGACCAACTGCGAAGGGTGCTAACATAAAGAAACAACGTTGCATGGTATAATAATACATGTTTTATTAGACCATGCAACGTTGGTCCCGGCTGTAGTAATAAAAACTACAATCGTCGAAAATAAAAGCTACTACGAGTTACCAACGGGTAAAATTTTAATAAATGTCAACGTCAAAAAAATTGTTTTTACTCTGTGCAAAGGTGGAATCAACAAAATCAACGAGTCAAGTAACGTGTGCGAAGTGTCGTCGTGGAACTTACTGCTCCACTATGATTGGTTGAAATATTCGGATTGTGTACCGCTTTCATTAATTTTGTTCTGTCTCTTTCTTTAGCGCCCACCAAAAGCCGACGAGTACGGTTTTCATTCCTGTTGTAAACTTCGGATTCGAATTCAATAGTTTTGTGATATATTTAATTTAAAAACTCATATATTTCTTTAAAAACATATTAAGTAAGTTTTATATCGATAATTATCTAAATTATAACATGACTTATAATGTTCAATTGGAATATAACCTCTAAAGGTTGTCGAAATTTGAAAACTTTATCTGCCCGCCTTCAATCTGCCAACTACAAGATTTATATAATCCTAAATATGTTTTAAACATAACGTGCTTTGTGTATTTAAAAGTAATTTATAAAATTGTTGTTTTATGCTTGCAGACTGTTGTTTATAAACTTTCTCTTCACTAAATAAATCATAACCTTATCAGATCATTTTAATAATTTTATAAAGGAAATTAGAAACATTACTTAAGTAGGTACGTCCAAAAGTATTGAAAAATGTTTTATTCATTATTTTCAGAATGTCTGCCTTAGTACATGAAAAGATTTGGTTGGACAAAAACATCTATGGGGATGCTGAGCGAAATTATTATGAATCATTATCAAAGGTTTGTCTTATTATCAACTTGTAATAGGTACCTCACTCTCCTAGGAAATTACCTTTTTTGAAATTACATAATTTATATTTTCAAAGTTGATAAAACATTATTATGTTAAAACTTTGTAGGTCCAAGCTACTCCACTTTCAGTAGCTCGCACTTCTTTGGCCAGTGAAGTTGCTAAGGCTAGACAACATATCAAAGATTCCTTAGAATGTGTGAGTACACAAATTTGATTAATATTCACACATTTTCTTGCTAGAGTTTGCTCACTTTATATCTAAATAATATTGTTTTTAAATATTATTTTGGTTCATAGATCTTTAAATAAGTAGACAAGATAAGAGATTTTGCTTTCTTTATAAAAAAAGAAGTTTATTATTTCAAAAACTAATTAATACTTACTAAATATTTCCAGATGGACAGTGTTGCTACCTTGGCAGGAGTTCCTAACACAGAACTCACTAACAAAGTCAACTCGCTAGAGAAAGAAAATGGTGATCTGAAGAAAGCTATAAATGACTTGCGTAATTTGGTCATTAGCCTTCAAGCCAGAGTAGATACTTTGGAATCAACAGGTGGTGGTGCCAAGACTGAACCTTCCAAAGTGAGTTGCTATTCCATTTTTATATTTAAAAAAACATAATATAATCACAACACTTACTTAATAAATAATATATCTATTAGGCCCCAGCACCCAAGGCACCAGCTGCTAAAGCTCAAGACGATGAGGATGATGATGGTGTTGACCTTTTCGGCTCTGATGATGAAGAAGAGAGTGCAGAAGCTGCAAGAATAAGAGAGGAGCGCCTAGCAGCATATAATGCCAAGAAAGCCAAAAGTTTGTAGAGTAATTATGTATTTGTCAAAAAATCATCTCTAAACAAACAAACAAGCAATTTATTATAATATTTGTTTTTAATTCTTTGTTTTAGAGCCAGTTCTCATTGCAAAATCCAACATTATTTTGGATGTTAAGCCATGGGATGATGAAACAGACATGGCAGCTTTGGAAAAGGCAGTAAGAGTAATTACTACTGATGGCCTTTTGTGGGGTGCAGCTAAACTTGTGCCGCTAGCCTATGGAATTCACAAGCTACAGATATCTTGTGTCGTAGAAGATGACAAAGTTTCTATTGATTGGTTAACTGAAGAAATTGAAAAAGTTGAAGACTTTGTAAGTTGAATATTTTGCATTTTTTCTTTTTTTGTTTACTAGTCTCAAAACACTGAAAATGTTAGTGTTGTTTTGATTTTTTGTGTTTTGGGATTTGAACATGTATACAGGGTGTCAGGGACATCGACGCGAAAACTGTTACCATTGGTTCAGTACATAAATCTGAACCAGCTGTTTCATACATTTTGACCGCATAGGTATTGCAAAAATACAAAAATGTCATGTCTCATTTATTCAAAAATGTTGTGCAATAGGTGGTGAATGGTTGCGCACAGCTCCTGCTTTATGCCATTAAACAAATTCATTGAAATGAAATGAAATTTATTTATTTGCCAGAATATAGGTAATTAGGTACTTACATAGTAACATGGTAAAATAATTTGAAGTCTCACTATATTTGACTTATCAGCCGTGCGAATTTCAAGTTAGAGAAGAATAATGGAAAATCTAAAAATAGCAATATAATAATGTTAACCTACCTACTACAGGGACCCTTTTTTTTTTTTTTTTTTTTTTGGGTGGGAAATCATCAAATGACTCCTCCCGCTCTGGGCGGAGCGAGAGGGAGTGTCAGACTTTTACTGACTAAAACCCACCCGTGTTCCTTCCGTTGCCTGTGTGCCGGGGCCGCGATATCCCTTTCGGACCAACTCGCAACCCTGGCAGGCATTGGCCCTTACGGACCCCGTCAGTTGGTGCTGACATCTCTTTGAGGCGCGCGTGGAACACAACGCGCCGTCGACCCGGGCCTGGTCCTAATCGGACGGCGAGCTACCCATTGCCCACCGTCCGCAAGCCCGCGCCTACGGTGGCCGGAAGTCGGCTCGCGACTCCCGACGCCCGGGGCGTCTCCTGCGGCGACTAGGGGCGCGAGGGCGCGCATCTTGCATTTCCCTCGCGCGCTCCGCCTCCTCCTTCGCGAGCATTACTGCTTCGCAGAAGGAAGTGACGGCTTCCCATGCACTCTCGCTCCGGACCATGGCCTGAACCAGGGCCGGACGCGAGAGATCGCCGCTGCCGATCGCCTCCGTGAGGACACGGCGGTGCCCCGCCCAAGCCGGGCAGACCTCCACCGTATGCTCCACCGTGTCCTCCGGGCGATCCACACAATGGTAACACCCGGGCGTTTCCTCCCGCTTTATCCTGAACAGGAAACTCCCGAAACAACCGTGTCCGGTGAGGACCTGCGTCAGGCGGAAGGTGAGGACGCCGTGGCGCCTCTCTAGCCACTCCTCAAAGAGGGGCCTTACCGCCGCAATTGTGGCGTGCCCAGCGCTGGGTTGCGACAATCGCACTCTCCATGCCGCCATGAGATCCCGCCGGAGCTCTGTCCGCTGTGCCGTGATTTCTCGCGGCAGCGGAGTTACGCCCCGGCGTTTCGCCTCCTCGCGCAACTCCCACATGTGCGCGAGGACTTTTGCCTCACTACAGGGACCCTAACCTAACCTTCTGAAATTCAGATGAAAGTGTTACTGATTCCCTTAGTGAGTGACTGAGTGCATAAGAAATTAATCACAACAGGGTTTGTTGTGACCAGATCATAGTAAACTTTACTATAAATATAATTTTGAACTACTATGCCTCAGTATGTATGCTATTTGTATATTTTTGCTTGTTACAGGTTCAAAGTGTTGACATCGCTGCCTTTAATAAAGTATAACAAGACCTTGGTAGGTTCAGTTACTTACAAAACAAACTGATAATAAATGTGCCTTTTTTTCAATGTATGCTGTTTTAATTCCATATAACACAAAATAATGTCGCCTTGCTTGAATGTAAAGTTAACCACATATCAGCGGTAACACTTGGGCTACGAAAATCGCCTTTATTGCTACGAAATTAAAGCACTGCCAATGTCAATTGCTATCACTGATGTGTAGTTGACTGTACCTGAGAAAAAAAAATACGAATCCCTCAATTTGGTAGAATTATAGTGAATTTGTGTCTTAGGTTTGCAAAGTTTAATTTGCGAGGGGCTGCGCCCCGCAGAACTGCGAATCTTCACTGATGGATCCAAAACAGGTAGTGGCACAGGTGCTGGGATCTTCTCTGAGGACTTCAACATTCATATAGCCACACCGTTGGGAGTCCACAATACAGTATTCCAGGCCGAATGCATGGGTATATCCCTTGCCGCTTTAGCCATCGTGGCCAGGAAAGTTAAGTACTACTCGATACGTATACTCTCAGACAGCATGGCTGTTCTGCAAGCGCTAAACAGCTACACTGTTGACTCTGGGCTGATATATGAGTGCCACCAGCGCCTTAACCAGGTGGGTAGCCTCAATAATATTACCATTCAATGGATCAAAGGACACAGCGGTTCACGGGGTAATGACGCTGCCGACGAACTTGCCAGAAGGGGATCGAGCATGGCACCAGTGGGACCTGAACCCATTGCGCCACTCCCCTTCGGGTACCTACGCACTCTGGTAAGGAAACGAACCAGGGACCAACATCACAAACTATGGTCGGACCACGGTGAGTGTAGGCAGGCCAAGGAGGCACTACCTACAATTGATGGCCGCCTCACGAAACAGTTTCTTCGACTATCGAAACAACAGCTACGTACAGTTACAGCAGCTGTAACTGGCCATGGGTCATTTAATAAACACCTCTTTGTCATAGGAGTCACAGACAGTCCGCTGTGCAGAGCCTGCATGGAGGACGACGAGACAGCAGCCCATGTGCTGTTATACTGCCCGGTGGTCGCCACATACAGGGCAAAGTACTTCGGTAACCCAGGTACCCTACGTGAGATTGTCAGCGACACCAAGGCGTTGCTGGCCTTCTTTGTGGAGCTGGGGTGGATCGAATAACCAATTTTCCCACCCGTACGCAAAATACGCGCTTAGTCGTGGAGTTGCGGATACCAGCCCGTATTACCTATTACCTATAAAGTTTAATTTTAAATAGTGAAAAAGGGCTGTTAACACGACCCTCGCGCACATACATAAACTAGCATTAGTCATCCGCAGGTATCCGCGGTAACAGGCTGGCAGCGATTAAAAAATTGTCTATATGCAGTATTTCCTATTCGCAACGCGTACTGTTGTAAAGTACAATTCGCAAAACTTCCGGTTTACCTTTATTATGTAAATACTTTATTCTTTAATTAATGTAAGTAATTATTAATTATAGTTCCGTGACCGGCAAAACACGTCATGTTTTATTGTAAATATAATTAATATCTGTGTGGTGGATTACGGCCCACTAACTCTCACAGAGGAGGCCTGTGTCCCACCGGTGAGAACATTATAGGATGCATACGCTAAGCCAGATGTGGTGGTGTTATTGCAGTTATGAATAATTAACAGATGTTCATCTTTGTAGTTCGTAAAGTACCTACGCTGAAGTAGTTATGCAACACGTGTTTTATTAAACGTGTTAGATTTTTATAGTATTTACAGAATATAAAACAAACAAAAATAACAGCGTACAACTGAACATGAATGGTACTTTTAATGGATTTAGCTGCTTTCCAAATTCGAACATAATCGCTCATAGTGCTGACATTAATAATTTGCATTTCGATTTAGATATCACGATTATGACAGTTGAGGACAGTCAACAATTCAGAACGCGCTCACAGTGCAGCTCAATTTCAAAACTGGACTATCATATTTCTTCTTCTTTGGTTATGTGGAAAATGGTAGCTAGAAGCACAATTTCGAAAATGGCGCGTTAGTTTAACCAGATATGAAGCGACTCAAAACAAAACAGCACTACTGTAATTTTTGACAGCGCTCACGGTGTTAGTAGGAAAAGGAATTGTCGGCGTTATCACAAGATGGCACATGATATGACGTCTTCTATGACGATTCACGGCACATCATTATCGCGCTCACGCTAATTCGGCACGGGTATTAGCACGCTCAAATCGATTACAGCGTAACTTGGAACGCAGCCTTCATAGACGACCCAATCCCCGAGACAATACAGTAAGCCAATCCAATATTAGCATCGTGTAAATAGAGACAGTCCACTGCATTGGATTGTCTTCAAGCCATTTTGCCTTTTTATTTTACTGGCTCAATATATTTTATAATACTGGGTCAATCAACGAGACAATCCAATAGGAATGTCTCGGGGATTGACCCCGTCTAAATGGTCCATTACATTATTTTAAAAGCCAATCACCAAAATGTACGGTATCAGCAATGCAACACTCATTTCAAGTTAAGTGGTTTCATGAGTATCTTGGTACTTACTAATTCCATGTTTCAAGTCCCTATGATTTATGAAATTTGACAGTGAGTGTCAAATGTCTCATAAATTCTCAGAGTAAAATTCTAGTCTTTGTCAAAATGTCAATCAGATACTGCGTGTGTGTGTATCACAAACTCGTACACTCTTTGAGTATATATGTTCTGTGAACTCGTAGAAAGTTCTGTGATCACAAATGTCACTGTCGCAACGCAACTGTACCAACTGAAAACATTTCAATCGGAATTGGGATGTATTTCAATGCTTACAATACAAGGTTTTAAAGATATAGACATGGCCTGTAAAAAGTGTGAATCTCCTAAAACAGTTGTATTGAGAAAAAAGGATTATTATTGTGATGATTGTTTTATGGTTAGCACTAATCACAAATTTCGTGCATGTATTGGCAAAAATAAGGTTTTGTCACCGCATGAAAATGTTTTAATTGGGCTCTCAGGAGGTGTGGGCTCTACAGTGCTATTAGACTTAGTGCACCATGGTATATCATTAGATAATACTAAGAAACTACGCATAGCCCCATTCTTTATACATTTATTTGGTAAGTATAAATAAGCAGATAGCTTTTCACATTACAATTTGTTTAAAAATGTTAATTAGGTACATACAAACCTAAAACAATAAATTGATAGTCTCCACTATTTTTGTCAAGGGTGAGACAACATTGCATGGATGTTTGTATAGTAAGCAGTAGTCAGTTGTTGCCTGAAAAGATTCAGGTTTCCTTGACTTATGAACTACTTATCTGTGTTTTACATACTAAGAGTTATTCCGAAGGTGGGCAACGGTGCAAATATATGTCAAATATTTCACTGCTTTGATTAATTTGGCAATATTTCTGTGGGGAAATAAGAAATGTGGCTAACTAGCGAACTAGATTATTGATTATGAAATGCAATAATTAATATCGTAACACCAAATATTTAGTTTTAGATGTAAAATAACAAATTGGAAACATACCAAATGCGTTTTTTACACCTAAAATGGGTACAACATCAAATTCAATATTATAATTGCAATTCATTATTAATAATATTCTAGTTCGCTAGTTAGCCACATTTCTTATTTCTATTCAGTAATATTGCTTTATGAATCAAAACAGGTAAATATTTGACAGTTATTTGCGACGTTGCCAACTTTTAGGATAAACCCTCTTAAGGTGTTTAAAAATAAAAACTTCTGCTACATTTGAAATATAATTACTTTTACTAAACATAAACTAATTTAATTTTGTTAAATTTCAGATGACAACAGCAAAGATTTAGCAGAATCAGTAATTAAACAATGTCAAAAGTATAATTTCAATGTTTATATAGTCCACCTTGCAGTATATATGAACACAAATTATCAATTACCTGAAGCAAACTGTATACCAGATGTTGAAGAAAATGAAACAATAGCATTTCATGATATGTTAAACACCATGCCTCCATCAGCGGCTACAGATTTTCTGCTGAAAATTAAACGTAATTTGCTGGTTGAATATGCAAAGCAACTGAAATGTAATGCTGTTTTTACTGCAGAAACAACAAATACTTTGGCAATTAACTTGTTATCCAACCTTGCTGTTGGTAGGGGATCACAGGTTCAAAATGATATTGTAAGTAACCATATACTACTTTTTGTAGGTAACATGAAGTTATGATATTTATGATTAACCATGTGATTACATGGTTAATCCTAAATAATGTAATCCAGAAGTTAATACAAAAGTATATTTGAATGTAGGTTAGTTAGTACACACGGCTGCACATCAAGCTATACATTTCCAGTATAAGATTATTTTGCATTGCATAGGATTTCGAGAGGTCAAGCAATAAATTTAAACTTTTCCTAAATAATGAATATAGAACACAAACATTTAAATAAACTTGCTAATTTTAAATGATTTCCAGGGTTTCTGTGACGTTCGTGATGAAAATGTGAAAATAATAAAACCAATAAAAGATATCAGTAATGAAGAATTGAACTACTATGTTGACATAAGGCAATTGACTCCTGTATACCACAGCCATATAAAGAACAACAGCCTGCAGTCAGTAATCTCTTCATTTGTATCAGATCTTCAAGAGAACTTCCAGGCCACTATATCAACTGTTTGTAAAACTGCTGACAAAATTGGTGATCATAAAAATGAATACCAAACACATGAGAGATGCATTATCTGTGAGGTATATTTCAATTTCCTTCATTACAAACCTTTTTTTTTTCATATTCATTTATTGCATTCCATAATCCTTACTAATATTATAAATGCGAAAGTGAGTTTTATTTGTTACGCCTTCACGCTAAAACGACTGAACGGATTTGAATGAAATTTGGCACATGGTTTGACTATGACCTGAGTTAGGATAGACATAGGATACTTTAGTTTCTATCCCAATATACCCACAGGATCTAGACTTATGCAAGTGAAACCACGGGGCGCTAGTGTACAAATAAAGGCTTAAAGTTAAGACAATCTAAATAATTTTAACTTTTTATGTTGATCAGGATACATACTTTACCTGATTACTTAAGTATACTTGCCTCATTAAAAGGCGCCTTTTCAGATGAAAGCCGATACATATTATATTGGCGATCCCAAAAGAGCTTCTTTGACACCGTTAAGTCAAACACCCAGCGTCATTTTACGGCCATTACAATGACGGCACCACTTTTACATTTATTTCATTCATATTCCTGTACAGTCGACGGCACGTCAGTCGTAATATTTGAACTGGCATGCACTGTTTCTCTACCGCAACCGTCAACGGAACGACAACGAGAAACGATATTATTCGAACCGAACGTGACGGCCATAGTGTAGTACGAAGTTTTAATAAATGGTAATTTATTTGCATTTATTTTCAGAGCAACCTGCACACAAAGAATATGAAACTATCAGCTCTTGAAGCAACTAACTTATCAAGAACAGTTTCATTTGGGAATACTCAGTTAAAGCAAGATTTAGTAAATAATCCAGATCTTCTCAACAATCTTCAGGACGTCAATCCCTCCATGTTTCCACTAATTCATAAATATCTTTGTTACGGCTGCAGCAGGAATAATTTAGAAATGAGTCAATCTAAATTACCACTACATATACAAAAAGTTATAAAGTCTTAAAAGTTCAAGATGGAGCTACATGTATTTTATTTTGCTACGCGTTAGTGATTCCGAGCACCACGTTTTCGTTCGTTTCTCAATTTACTTATCAACAGTTGTCAACATTCACGTGTTAACACTGATGAAACTCCGCACTACTGGTCTGCCTCGCGGCCTCGGCGGCTGGGCGACAATGCCACGCAGCAATGACGCGCAGCATTGCTGCCTTGCTCGGAATGTAATCTCATATATTTAAACCTATAGAAAATGTATGGGGACCAGTAGTGACGCGGCAGCAATGCCGCGTCACTAGTTGTTCGGAATCATACCTTTAGCGACGCGCTGCTGCTTCGCAGGGGTGTCTTCTACTGGCGACATGACAAAACAAACTTCGAGATTTCTATACTAAAACTATAACTAATTTAAATATTATGTTATCTAAATGATGATGAAAACCGCATTATATTGCATTGTGTTATGTATGTTTAGACTTAAGAAGCACTAAGCGGGCAGACCGTAATAAGTATAAACCGCGTGTTTTATAGATACCACGGAAAGGAGTGATAGTTGTTTCTTTCGTGGCAGCATGCTTTTTACCGGACTGCGCGACGGCAAGATACATACTTACACATATTACACATACTTACAAAAATACATAGATAGGTACCTACGCGTGAAAAACATAATCATGTCTGGTTTATGTTTTTCTCGCGTACGTATCTATGTATCTTTGTATGTAGGATTAATTTTAACCTCGAAGCGTGAGATGTCTATAGACTCGAATAGGTCGTGCGATGTTATAGGCTAGATAGGATTTGTTTTTAGGTTTCCGTACCCAAAGGGTGCCAACGGGACCCTATTACTAAGACTCCGCTGTCCATTCGTCTGTCACAGTCACAGGGCATCTTTTGAACTGTAATAGGTACCTGGACACTTGAAATTAATAAAATAAAGTTTAAAAAAATAAATAAGGGGTCCTATAAGTAACGTGTAAAATATATTTGAGACCCTCACAGTAACCACAGTGAGGGTCTCAAATATATTTTTATAATTTTGAAATAAATAGTTATATGAAAATATATGAAAATTTACCATAAGTGTCTCCGAAAGTACTAAGCCAAATTTTTTGAAAAAACAATGAGGTTTGTACATATACGAGTATATTACCGGAATACCTATACGGTTTTAAGTAGCATGGCAAATCTCTCAGTATTGTGCGTACAAACTTACATTGGCAGTTGGAATTTATGGGAGACCATGTTTTTCAACTACAATGTTAAGTTTGTTCTTGGGATAAATTCATCCCAACTTCCACATTCATTGTGCGTGGTCCGACACGCACTTAGCCGAGTTTTTTTTTAACAGCGGCAGCCCCAGTAAGCCTAATCCACTACAGCAAACCTTATCAGTCCTTTGACAAAGGTATCATTTATTCCACTTAAACAAACATCAACTTTATGCAAGTGTAAATAAAGTTGATTTTAGACGACTAGTACTGTTGAAAAAGTCATACAAAATGTGAAAATATGAAGCTATAGCGCAAACTGAACCTAATGTATAGGCGTTACAGCTGTTTTTCGTAAAACTCGAGTTTGTTTACATGTTTGGCAAATAAATTGCGAAAGCTGATTAATTTGCCTATATTTTGCAATACAATAGGGATGGTGACTAAAAATTATTAATATTAATTTTTTCGTCCCACTTTGAGATTATAAAAAAATATTGGACACGTATTTTTTCTTATTTTACGTAAGTACTCTAAAGATTACGGCGATACATTGAGGTAAAATGTGCCATGGCGTCACGAGTATGTAGATTTTATACATACTAGTGACGTAGCGACCCCTACTCCCCAACTTGAAATGCGTTTTATCTAAGAATTTTTTTATTAATATGATAAAGCAAAAAATACGTGTCTAATATTTTTTTATTATCTGACTGACGGACTAATTAGAATTTCATTTTTTTTACCCAGGCATCATCCCTATTTTAAAAAGTATGTACTTACTTACCTACAATTTTTTATATTTTTCATACGTTATTGAAACTACCTATAACTTTGAAAGTACCTAATAGTTTTATGAAAAAAGTCAAATAAAATAATAAACCTAGATTTCAAAAATGTACTTCGTGTTTTCAGTCCTTTGTGCGGGCTACCTCCCGCACCCGCCTCGCTACGCGATTGGTTATTGGAAATTGGACATTATGAAAAATGTAGCATCAATTCGGATACAGCGTAATCCTGTTTCCTAAAGTAAGAAACAACGATCACCAATTTTCGAAATCGGTTAGCTTTCCGTGATGATTTATAGCTATACCTAAAATAAGTACTTAGGTACATAAATAAAATGCTGTTCGTTGTTAAGCACATCACTTGAGAACGGCAGCTGGACCGATTAGATTTTTCGTTTTAAAATGTAGGTACGTAATGGTCTGAATTAGGTTTCCCGGAAAATCTTCAAATTCGGGATTTTTCTATGAAAATTGGAAATTTAGGGCCTGCGCAGACTGGCGCGCGGCAGGGGAGAGCATCGAGTAGGATTCCTCTATCCGCCAGCGCACACTGACAATAAAAATCCTCTGCGATACCGCGAGCGTTCGCCAGCTTACCGAAGCACCTTGCGATGGCATGCACCTCGGTATGCTCCAAGGTCGATCACCAAGCATTGAAATATGTACCTTATTTCGATTGTATAAGTAGACCTGGCACCTGGCAGACTCCAGCGCATACCGCCGCGGGGCACCGCCTCCCGCCGTGGTATGCTCCAGCGAACTCTTCGATGCTGCAGAAAAATTTGCGCTGCGATACTGCAAGGTCGATCACCGAGCATTGAAACATGGGTGTGTAATGTTTGGTATAATAACAGTTAGTCTAATTTCTTTTGACATAACTTTCATATGATATAATTTTCTTATGCTATAAAATACATTTAACCTAATTTCATATGATCTAATGTTATATTTGATATAATTTTCATTTTCTCTAATTTCATTTAGTATAACGTTCATTTCATATAATTTTCAAATTGTATAATGCTCTTTTTATATAATGTTCATTTGACATAACTTTCATATTAACTAATTTTCTAAGGTAACACATCGTTCTCAAATTATATCGTAACCTAACCTCAAAACATTAAAGTTGCTTCTGCATCGTCTCCGGCGCTGCGGGAAGTGCAACCCCTTCTCCCTTACGTAACAAAGGATACGCACCCATGCTCACCTCCGCAGCTGCGGCTTGCTGGTCGCCTCCGGCGACCAGCCTCAGCCGCTACAGCTCGCACGGGTGCCTATGCTTCGTTACAGCGGACGGGGGTTGCTCTCCCTCCGCGCCTCCGGTTTTTATATACACTCTAGGGTAGGAGCCAAAAGACTACGTAAAGTCTGGGTGCCCCGATTCGGTTTTGGAACAGATTCAATCTATTAACTACAAGCCGGTGTATAATTATGTTGTCGCCATATCGTAGAAATTAAGAAAATCGTATCATATCAATCGTATCGTAGAAATTATATTAAAAACGTTACTTATAGATTTTAAATATGCAACTGAATATTATATTAATTGAATATTATTTCAAATGTGCATTATATACTGTTCATTATACCATATGAAATTAGGTAAAATGAAATTATATCAATAATTTATTATATCATCTGATCGTTATATTAAAAAAGAATTATATTAATTGAAATTAGGTCTTATGATCATTAGAACTTTTGTTATTATATCAAACGTTACACACCCCGTTACGGTTGGCGTAAGTTCTACAAAAAGTGGTTGGAGTCGAAAGTGTTAATATCGTGTGTCACGACCTCAGAGTAATAATTACTCTAAGGTCACGACATCCTGTTAGCCATTCTGTCATATGTTATGGTCTCTCCTCTTATACCTTCAGGAACGTCAGTAGTCCGTTCATGTTGGGGATTTTTCTTCATGCTGGTGATTTGGAAACTAGCGTTCTAGCTCTTCTATTTTTATCAATCTTATAAATTCCGAGCTTCAGTGTGCGATCATCATCTGTATGCAAATGACTTGCAGTTGTATGTCAAGGGAAGGTTGATAAAATAGCTGACGCTATCGACAAATTTAATTAGGCACTTGATAGCCATAAAAAGTGTCAGACGATAGCCGCAAGGTGGATGATATCTACAACCTTGCCACCAATTCTCTTCAATGGTAGGTACGATCGTTCCATTTCACGCTAGTGTGAAGGGCCTTGGCTTGCACATTGATAGTGCGGTAAACTGGCATACTCAAGTCGCTAGGGTCAGCAGAAGTTTACTGGAACGCTGCAGGCTCTATACCGACTTAAAAAATTATTACACTCGAGTACGAAAACAATGCTTGTGCAGTCCTTAATTTTCCCTATCATCGATTTTGGTGATGTGTGTGACCTGAATGTAGATCTCTACAAATTTGACCGTATTCTCAATAATTGCATTCAATTAGTTTTCAATCTGCGTAAATATGATCATGTCTCTGCACAACGGTCGCTTCGAAAGTGGTTGCCCATACGCCAGCGCAAAGATCACAGACCACCTTATTTTCAATTCTTGACTCTCTATCTACGTTCATTCCCCATGACACCACCAAACTTGACACCACTTGTGTGTGTACATAAATAATAAAATAAATAAATAAAATAAAATCAAGAAAAAAACAATTTTTTAGGGTACCTCCCCTACACGTAGTGGGGATTTTTTTGGGGTATCGTTAGAAAAGTCGTTTAAAAATATTGTGAGTTTGTGGAAACCATTTTTGGTTTCAGGGATCCGTTTGCGAAATATTAAGCTTTTAACTGATTTTTTTTGTTAGTCAAGTGCCCCCCCCCCCCCCATCCCCATCCTCTGCCAGCTAAATGGTTGTATATATATATATTTGGATTTGTAATTAAAAACACAGCAGTAGTATATATTATTATAACGAAATTAAAAGGAAAACTATCAGAGCTAAGTAGGCTGTACAGGTTAACGAGTAATAATCAACCAACTTAAATTTGCAGTTTGAAAAACATGATCTCCCATACATTCCGTATTAGAACATGTTTTTCAACTACAATGATAAGTTTGTTCTTGGGATAAATTCATCCCAACTACGGATCCCTTCATTGTGCGTGGTCCGAAACGCACTTGGCCGGTTTTCTTATTTGAATTTATTTGTGTAATTAAGTAAATAAGGTTCCTATATACAGGGTGGTCAGGGACATCGACGCGAAGCCGGTTACCATGTACATGATTCTGAACGCCCCTGCGCTGAAATTTTTCTTCGGTTATTTAAAAAAAAAAACAGCTGCCCTCCATACATTTTGACCGCGTAGGTATTGCACTTTTCTATGAAGCAGCAGACTTAAAAAAAAAAAAATAGCGCTTCGCTCTCCTTCTCGCTTACGGTATGTCTGTAAGAGGGACGGAGAACGAAGCTCCCGTAACGACGGCCGAAACTACGGATTTCGCTTAGGGAGTAGGCCCACTGGTTTTTGAGTTTCACAAATGACCAAGTTCGTTTATTATGTTTAACTTCGTAACAAAAAATCGCTCCATTCCTTTCCCTATTGTTTGTTTACCCGATGTTTTGTCTCAATCCAGTGATCCAATTGCGAAACACACTAACAATTGCAATGTCTTTCATTTTGATTTTCGACCGAGATCATTTCAACGCCACCCTCGCTGGTAACGGTAAGCTGCTTGTCTGTTGAATGTTTTCAAGGACCAGTATCAGATTGGAGTGTATGTAGCGGCATACAGGCATTATATTGAATAATTAAATTGATGATAATTTAAATAACACGAACAAAATTAAATATGATGGTGTTTGACGGGCCACACCAGCTATGAAGCGTTACCTAGCAGGATCAATTTGTAGTATCTCCCCCCATTAGGGCGTGCCGTGTCGGGGAATTATCGATACTAATAATAATATAAATGCGAATGCAACTGTGTATGTCTGTCACATTTTCACGCATCGAGACTCTGATAGGGCTTGCCTACGCCTGTAATAGCCTCGTAACGTAACTCACAACCGGTATTGACTGATACCAGAAAAGCTTTAAAGTCTATGCTGCTGAGGAATGAAAACGTATCTATCTATGTCAACCATTTATTAAAGTCTACGCCCTTTTGCAAAAGTATTTTTTACACCAACAGAACAAACAATCAATATTATAAGGATGCGAAGTTTTTGATCTTCGAACGTAAATAATCCAAAACATTTCCAGGCAAAGTTAGTATTGTTTATTCAGAAAATTTTATGCAACAACTTGAAGTTATCACACTAAAAATAAATTATACTCCATGAGGCTCACCTTCCAATTGAAGATACGATTTGATTTTCGCTATGTATAATATTTATGAGGACAGCTAACGTAACTTATTAAAAATATACTAATAGAAAACAATGTTTAAATCCGACAATATCTAATAATGTTAGAAGTAGCTGGTTTCTTTTATAAAATACGTAATAAAAGAAAACGATTAATTAATCATCTTAAAATTTTGTATTTATATCACACATATCTACATTTTACTTCTATTACATAAATACAAAATTTTAATAAGTAGAGTACCAACGAAAAGCTGCTAACCAGTATTTGCAAATGGTATGCAGGTGTTACCAATATATTATACAAGTAATTACAATATCAATACCATAGGTTAATAAATGCAAAAGATCAAGTGCAATGAAACTCGATGCATTTCCTTTATCTCAATAATTAATTATTATCGAATTTCATATAAAAATGGATGTTTCAGAATTTACTTTGACAATTTGAACCCCTCCCCACCACAAGATTATATACTCAGCTTGAGTACACGAGCACTTTCATAAATGTATGTCAGCAGTTTATACCAGAGATAAAAACACTTTTAAAACAATGAATAAACCAGATTTACTAATATTAAACACTAAATTATATTGTCTTTCCAAATTATTCCATTTATATCAAGCATTGGAATTATATTATCAGTGTTTGATAAACAGAATTGGAGTCCTTCACTGTCCTTGTGTATGTATTTACACCATCAGTGGCCTCTTTATGGTGTTATTTTTACAGTGTTTTTCTTCCGGAATCTTGTACAAGTATATCATATCAATACATTATAAAGAGCATTTAACACCTCTTTGTAACAATTATTCTGTAGTACTTATTGGTCCTTGCAATGCATTGGGAGTTGGAGAATTGGAAGAAACCATTCGCCCCTGCTCCTTCACAATCGGATCTGAAACAACAAAATACAAAAATAAATACAATTTTACATGTTGACAGTAGCTGTAAATGTTTGGTGGCTTATCTTGACTGCTTATTTTAGTTTATTATTATTGGTAGTTTCACTCAATTCCATAAAAGTATTATAGCTCGCTAGGATCAAATAAATCCCGACGTTAACAAAATATAACTTTTTCTATTAATCAACTTACAGCAGTATTCGTTAGCATGTACGGGAAATATCGATTCGGTATTTCGAAGGTAGCAAATCCATACAAAATCAAAAATCTATCATACCATAACTATCATACATATCATACATGTCGAAATTATCTCCGACTCGAAATTCCTGAACGGAATTCCATCTGTATGTGGCCGGCCTTTTGTATGGATTTGCTGCCTTGAAACGGAATTCCGAAACCTAATTCCGTATGTATGTGGCCGGCCTAAAGCTAGTTTCCGACGGTGTGTGGTTTTACGGATGCTCACGCCCAAATTACAAAACGAATTTATAAATGATTGCTATCATTAAAAATTAAATAGCAGGACGAGTATCTGCACAGACGCACACGGGCCTTGATTTGATTGTCATGTGGTTAGCAATCCTGCTGGGGTTGCGGGTTTGTCTGAAAGGGATATCGCGGCCCCGGCACACAGGCAACGGAAGGAACACGGGTGGGTTTTAGTCAGTAAAAGTCTGAAACTCCCTCTCGCTCCGCCCAGAGCGGGAGGAGACATTTGATGATTTACCACCAAAAAAAAAAAAAAAAATGTGATTAGCCATGTGTTAGAAATGAAAATCATCTCTAATATTTGGAGCAATGTGGCCATATTGAACACTAAACAACTTCAGGTAAGACAGAGATAGTACATGAAAGAAAAAGGTACTTAGTAACTTAGCTATTTCCTTTGACAAAGTGATTTTATGCTTGATGTGTATGACTTGTCACATCTTCCAAATAATGTGTGAACGTGCGGTGGCACGAGCGACTACGGTGCATCGCGAGTTGTTCTAGCAGGCAATAGAAGCCTTACTCTATGACCAAGTGGTTTGTTTTAAGCAAGACGTGTCACTATGGCTGGAAGGAGGAGCGGATAGATGTGTGAAACTATCGCACACTCGTTGCCCGGTGTTAGGCCTCGGACTGCCGCCTCCGCTTTACTTCATTGCGGACGCACGCGGCGATTTATACTTTTTTATTTGTTTGATAAAGTCGTGCTCGCCTTAGAATCCTAGCAAGCCCCTTACTCTGGACATGCATAATTTAGATTCAATAGAATAATAGCTCCAGAGGACAATGATGAAGTATTCTCTTTCTCTTCCTGAGTCTGATTCTGCACACTATGCAAAGCAATATTTATAAAAATGACAATGCTATCTTAGTGAAATTATGGATGTCTCCAGTATAGGAACAATTACCTAAAGCAAAACTTTTCTTCAAATGATTTTATGATTTAAGAAAAAAGATAAATTGAATTAAAGTAAACACATGTGAGGTTGAGTTAACAAAAAACAAGAACTACTTAGCACTTTTTTTTTCAATATCTACCATTTTCATACTAAGAAGAATAGCTTATTGTACCCCTTAAACTTACTATGTCTATTGGTTTTCGAATTTTGTGATAAATTTAAACATAAATCATCAAGTTTTACTTACAGAAGTAAGGATGCTCCATTGCCTCACGAGCAGTATATCTCTCATAATGATCATAGCGTAGAAGACGATCTAAGAAATCTAATGCTTCAGGAGACACCAAGTGTTGATTTTCTGAGTGCACAAACCGCTCCCATCGCTTACGAGAATGCCTTTAAAAAAAGATAGAATAAGAACATGTTTAAACTCAATTCTTTTTCTAATTTCTTCAATATAGTCACCAGACAACATACCTGCCAAGTATATCATTAAAACGAGGATCCAATTCTATATGATATTTATCCAAATATTCAAATAGCTCTTCAGTGCCCAGCACTTTAGCAATACGAACAAGTTGATCATAATTGTCATGGCCATGGAAAAATGGCTCTTTGCGGAAGATCATTGATGCTAACATGCATCCTAATGACCACATGTCCAAAGAATAATCATACATTTGATAATCCACCAAGAGCTCTGGACCCTAAAACAAGTTAAAGTTTATGTTATTATAACATGAATTATATTTTTACTTTACAACAGATTAACAAGTAAATTTTAATTAATTATATCAAGATCATTATTAAGTAACATACCTTAAAATATCTAGAAGCAACACGAACATTGTAGTCTTGCCCAGGGTGGTAGAACTCGGCTAACCCCCAATCAATGAGACGCAACTTTCTGTGGTCATGATCAATCATCACATTATGGGGCTTCACATCTCTATGCATGATGCCCATACTGTGGCAATAATCTAATGCCTTCAGCAGTTCATACAAATAATATCTGTAATAAGGTAAACATTGATTGTACAATTATATAACTCAATAGCATTATTTAATTAATTTTGTTAAGATTCAGTCTGCTATCTGAGCAATTCCTCCAATGCCACTATAATATTAATGATAGTTTTACCTTATATCATAATCTGACAGTGTTTGATACAGCTGTTTAAAATCAGTATTGTTCACATGTTCAAAAATGAGTGCTGGAGTACGAGAAACAGGATCTTTGACTACAGCTTGTAAAGTAATTATATTTGTGCCTCCTCTTAAGTTTTCTAATATTTTTATTTCTCTTTTTATCTTCTTCTTTTTAACAGGCTGGAATAAAATTCTGTAATTAGGGCATATAAAACAGTGATTTTTATGCTTAGTCGAAGCATAGTAGGACATAGTCATTAGATTATGCATACAATGTAAACAATGAAGAACTACTTCTAGGCGTTTATAAGTTATAATGTGACTCACCTTCAATATTTTAACTACACACTTCTCATTATTTGTGATATTTATTGCCTCGAATACTTCACTGTACTTTCCACGCCCAAGCTTACGCACCAACTGGTAGTCTTCCTGGTTGCCCCAGTCAACCACATAGCTTTCATAGTCCCAGTATTCTCTCGGACGCTGTGAGTTGACATCGGCATATACCCGCGCTCTACTCGGCACTGCCATCGTGCTATGCCTCCGCCAATTTAAGCTTTTATCAGCGATAGTCTTTCCGGAAATCGCGTATGTCTTGAGTAACGATACTGCGAATAAATATTTTCAACGTCACTTTCATAAATTCATGTTGGTGAAGAACTCCACTTAATTGCAATGTGTTCATGCATAATGATTCGACCAGACGAATCGAATCATAGGCGGTTATGATTACAAGTCACTATTCAATTAAAGTATTGTGATGTATAACCTAAAAACGACATCCAGCTACGATTACTGTCCAACTAACATAATTATAGAAGCATATTTCTTAATAATGAAGACATTTACACAATTATAGATCACATGCGTTACATGTTACTATTCATAGGATCTGACGACATGGAATAAAATATGAAAGTGTCTTCAAAGAGAAAAACGCACGCCATTACTCGTCAAACGATTAAATGTTTTAGCAGACGTTCATACCTAAAGCATAACTGTAGTTAATCCTATTTTAAACAATAAATAGTTTCGGCATACGTAAAACTTCTTGAAAACTAACGATTAATATGAACTCCAAGCTACAAAATACACTTTTATTAGAACTAAACCGGCTCAAACCCAGTAAAATTTCAAGATGGACGCCCACCTATCCACTACTTTACTAAATTACTACCTACCCTACCAGTACTACCAGCATCATTATTCCCATCAATGTTGCCATGTATTTTTTTTACATAATTTTAAAGCTTATTTACACTGTGCGATTTAATCGTCTGTGGCTTACCATAACAACATTTAGTTTTTTTTTTATTGTATGCCCATGGAATTAGTATGTACGTACTATGTCACTTGCCACAGGCAAGAAATCTGCATCGTGTAAATCGGTGTAAATGAAGATAAAAATAAAAGAATTGGAATCGTTGCAATAATCTTAGGGTTTTCGTAAATATTCGATTTTTCCAATTAATCATCATTATTTTTTTTTTTTATTGAAAATGTTTTTAAAATAACACCCTACAATGTAGTGTTGTTGTTTTTTAACCGACTTCCAAAAAGGAGGAGGTTATATGTTCGACGAGTATGTTTTTTTTTATGTCGGTCCGTCGATATCTCGGGATAGTTTTTGTGTAAGCTTCAATAATACGTATTTTTCCCACTTAGTATATTATGTGGATGATATGATGATAACTTCTTGTGACTATTATTGACATAGCAGGTACTGGTATTCGAATTTGTGTGGGGTAGGTACCACAACTAAAAAATGAAAAATAAAAACTTTTTACAAAAAAAAAACAACCGACTTCCGAAAAAAACACTACAAAGTGAAAAATAACTTTAATTTCGGAAGTCGGTGGCAAAAAACGAGTTTTCGGAAGTCGGTTGTTTTTTTTTGTAAAAAGTTTTTATTTAATTAATTGTTTTAAGTAGGATTACATAATACCTATAATTTACAAGATTTTGTTTGGTCATTAATTAAAGATTAGCACCGGCAGGTACACATCTCGTAGCGACTGGTGCTTATGCCCGGCCGCATCTGCGTCTATCGTGCCAGAGCAATGCGTGTCGTAGCTTCGTATGCGGTGGTCAGATTAGCGGCTTCATAATTTTAACGAATTATCGTACAATAATCCAAGATCGCTTTCCATTATTTCGACAGGGCGTTTACACAGTCCGGAAACAACAGCCAAGTGACCAACGCTAGAACGCTAGTCCGACCACGCACCGCGTTTATTATGTACCGCCACCCGGGCGATAAGTGCTACGCAGCCCGAACTATCAGGATGCGCGACGATAACCGATAATGGTTGGTCACATCTGCGTGTATCTTATCACTGTGCAAAGCTTCGTCACGATAGACGCCGATGCGTCCCCAGCACAATTATGAAATAATAAATATGAATAAGTAAGTACTGAAACCCGTTAGGATAATAGTGTTCTGTGGCTGAAACTGCGGCGGAGTCGGTAGACACGGCTGGACACAGCTTTACCGGGCGATACGGTAGGTTGTGTTTTTAAAATTTTAATATAAGTATTATGTCGACTTGCCCTATATTTGACCCCTAGGCACGTCACTGGTCGGGAGGAGAATGGAATACCCGCGCGTCAACGAAAATTTTCGTGCGGCTGACACTTTCAACGGGTAGCAGAGAGATTTGATCCTTAGCATATTCAATGGACCCCACCGATTGGTGCCAAACCAAACACGTTGTATTTTATTCTATGTGTCTGTTTGATTACCAGCTGAGGCAAGCGACATTACAAAAATGTTCTTGAAGTCATGCTATATAAAATTTGGTAACTTCCAATAAACAGGGTGTAGGCGTAGTATTATATTATCTGTGGTGTAGGTAAGGGACGTGCAAACTGTTACCATGAATTCAACATAAATGATAGTAGACGCCACAACATAAAAAAAAATCTTGATGATAAATCAAAAGCCGGCCAAGTGCGAGTCGGACTCGCACACGAATGGTTCCGTACCACCGTACATTATTTAGCAAATAATAGAAAATACTAAATCGCATCGATAAATTTGTATTTCATAATGATAGGTACTATGAATTACATTGTTATTTTTTGAAGTTGCAGAAAATAACCCACATTTAAATGAAATACCTTAAGAATCGGCGTTTTTATTTGTTGATTATAAACGGTATATGGTACATGATGTACAGAAGTTTCAAATTCCTAACTTGTTTAGTTGTTGTGATAGAGTTCGTACAAAAATGGTTTAAAACTGGAAATTTTTACGGCCCCCTATTTCTTTATTTATGAAGATAAAAATAAAATAAAATTATATTTGTTCTCTACTCAATAAGCTCTAGACAACGATACCCAACATGCCAGGGTTAGATTTTTTTTCAAAATCATAATTTTATTGAAAATAAGATTACCTATGATTTTTAAAAATAACAATTTTTATCTTAATTACAGTATAGTCGCATAAGATGTGTAGCATCAGACATCTCACCTTGGTAATAAGCGACATTAAAGGGGCAGGGGGGGGGGGGGTCTCGTCAAAGTCGTTTCTGATGGCCAACACTAGAACAGCGCGCGCTCATTGGTCAAATCAAATAGCGCGCGCTACCGGCTTCCTGTAATGCTCTTCCGTCGCTTTTTACGAAATCACTCCTACAAATTGTAGGAAAGTGAGAGGAAAGATGTTACACATCAAAAATCAGCTGTTTCATACAAAAGTGCAATGCAGATTTTTATTCAAATAACCGGCGCAAAATTTCAACTCTGCTGGGCCTAGAATCATGTCCCTTAAACCGTGTTGGTACCTATTTAAGGTATCTTCCCTGGGCCAACAACATGTAACAGCGGCCCCGCTCGTTTGAAGTAACGGCGTTCTCTTTTTACAACTAGTGAACTTTAATAATATTCACTAATAAAAACTGGTCAAGAGCGATTAGGGCTCACACACCAAACTACACTGAGCAGTCTGTAAAATGGTCGCTGGCCTGCCTTAATTATCTACGGTACTGCGCGTATTAAACCTGCGCTAGCTCCTGAACTGACATCTAAATAACAGTGGCAAGGAAAAAAGTATCTGCACTATGTGATTCAGAGCTTACTAACAATTTTTACTTGATAAAGATTAATACAACGTAATTAGGTTAGAAGGCCTTCGTAAATCGTAAGGAAGCACTTATTTTCGGTATTTATACAGTAGGTATATTAATTAACAAAAGGCGTAGGTAAGTATTAAAAACATTTTTTTTTGCATGTATGGACGCTATACTATTGCGGGTTAATACCGCTGGTGAACGCCTTTCTTTAACATACCTACTATATATTTTGTATTTTCAGCAATGATATCAGTGTCGCAACAATTTTTCTGAAAAATATGGATCATTATCTAATAACTCTTATCAAAATTTTAGCTTTATAAACCAAGAAGATAAAGGAAAAGGTATTTTTTGCAAATTTTTTGCAAATTTTTTGCTGTATATCCAAGGCTGCTAAACAAAAAAACCGGCCAAGTGCATGTCGGACCACGCACAATGAAGGGTTCCGTAGTTGGGATGAATTTATCCCAAGAACAAACTTAACTTCGTAGTTGAGAAACATGTTTTCCCATACGTCACGGTCAATTCTCCAACTGCAAATGTAAGTTTGTAATCGCAAAAAAAAACGAAGCTAATATTGTAGAGAAAAGATTTGATTTTTTGTATGTTTGTTTGTAATGAATAAACTCAAAAACTACTAAACCAATTTTAAAAATTATTTCACCAGTAGAATGGTATATTATCGCTGAGTGTAACATAGGCTATACTTTATAAAGATATCACGCGGGCGAAGCCGCTGGCGGAAGCTATATACGAGTATGTGATAAAACTACAAATTATCAACTTTTGGACATTTTCCTTTACCTAGTGCTATGAGACCTTGCTGCCTGCCAAATTTCATGATTCTAGGTCAACGGGAAGAACCCTGTAGGTTTTGATTTATTTGCGAGTATCAAAATATGTCACTTAAATGACCGTATTTTTTATTGCGTTGACTTAGCAGTTTGTTTTTTTTAGAGCTGCAAGGGAACATACATCTACGTATTTGATACTAATTTCAACTTGATAGAATGAAAATGGGTCTTGAAAGACTGACGGACGGACAACGAAGTGATATTATATGGGTTCCGTTTTACCTTTTGAGGTACGGAACCCTAAAAATATTTTTAAATCCTTACCGAAAGCTCTAACGATACCAAAAACTATATGTTAATAAAAACATATTTTTTCCTAACAACTGATCCCCAAATAAATAAAAAAATAAAAAAGCGGTCTTGACTGGCGATCTGTAAGCGCGTCACCGACCAGACCTAAATAAGCAAACATTCAAAGTCCTAGTTCCTACTACGCGACGTTGCATAGATATCGAGTCGAGCTACTCCTCTGTGACAGTCGGACAAAAAAGTGATGATATCCGTTTTTTAATTTCGAAACCTTTTTTTAGGGCACCTAATAATCATCGGTCAACGATCACCATACGAGAAAATGTCGACTTGGGCTAAACGTGGTCAATACAAATTACTATAATACAAAGAAACTTACCACATAATAAAATAAGAAAATAATTCTTTTCGCAGTGCAAATAATATTTTACCATGCTTATTTCAAAGATTTATTTATGAGTTACTTTACAGTCGTTGGAGAAAACTATAAAATTGTGTTTAGTTATTAACATTTCCTACCAATAAAATATACTCCATTTCCCCTACACATTGCGTCAATCGCTAAAGGTGCATTTACATCTGTTCAACAAGTGGCGATTTTGTGGAAAGCAACAGTTGCCGTTTGTTGAATGAGCCTTGAAACAGATCGTCGACTGTTCTATAAAATACGGCTTTGCACATCTGATGCGTTTATTCAACAATATTGTTTCTACAAATCATATTTTTTGCAAAGATTTAGATCGATTCTTTGATTTTCTGGTCGTTTTGTATTTAAAAAAAAATCAAAAAAAATCCAACCGACTTCCGAAAAAAACACAACAAAGTGAAAAATAACTTTAATTTCAGAAGTCGGTGGCAAAAAACGAAAATTCAAAACCAAAGACACCGACTTCTGAAATTAAAGTTATTTTTCACTTTGTAGTGTTTTTTTCGGAAGTCGGTTGGATTTTTATTGGTTTTATTTTTCACTTTATAGTTGTGGTACCTACCCCACACAAAGTCGAATACCAGTACCTGCTATGTAAATAACAGTCACAGGAAGTTATCATCATATCATCCACATACCCTAAGTGGGAAAAATACGTATTATTGAAGCTTACTCAAAAACTATCCCAGCAAAGTTAATAAAATTTATATGGGACTAATCCGGGAGCATACCCTTTCAAACAAAAATATAATTTTCAAAATTGGTTCACAATTGACGGAGAAACCGACGAACATACATAAAAAAAAAAAAAAAACATACATACGCGTCGAACATATAACCTCCTCCTTTTTGGAAGTCGGTTAAAAATGGAAATTCAGTGGAATGACGAAAAAGTTATTCATTTTTTCGTGGACGACGGTCTGTTGCAAGACTCATTCAACAAACGGCAAGTGTTGCTGACAATATTTTCCTTTCCGAAAAATCGCCAGTTGTTGAATAGATGTAAAAGCACCTTTACACAGAAGTAGTGTTTGTGGATGTGGTAAGAAAAATACGTTTTAAATGGAATTATTATAATTATTGCAATTTAAAAACAATAATATTGTACATACATAACTTAAAACATAAACGCGTAACACTTAGAAATCAAATTAAACCTACATACCTATGATTACATAAGTAATACTACGAAGTAAATAATATACAGTGTACTTCGGGCCCTTCAACAATTTATTTCGAGGCGATATTAATAAAAATAATATACAAATATATTAAAAACAGCTACACGTATACTATCATCGTGGCAAAGTAGTATAGGTAAATAATAGAGGCTTATGCTCTCTCTCTCATGCAGAGGCCAAAATTGAGCTTCGCATTTTACCATTTATAATGGTTTCTTAAAAGCTAAAATGCACATAACTAAATTTTGGTCAAAATGTTAGTTGGATCATTTGGCTTCCAAGCTATCCATTAGTTGCCCATGCTAAGAGAGACCATAGGCCTGTATTTGTATTAAAACGGAACCATGCTTAGAAATGTTTGTCAGCGATCATGAACCACTGACTTGGAAATTTGCGCCAAAACAAAGACCTCGTGTTCAAAATAAAATGTTACAGTTAGCGGTTGCGAACATATATCGTGCTATTGTTTTTTAGCTTTGGGATCGAGGAAATTGTCAGCCAACTACCAAATGCTGTTCGTTAGTAAGCGCATAACTTGACAACGGCTGGACAGATTTGACTTCAAACCTTATTCGGACTTTAACGAACATTTTAAAACAAAAAAAATGTTTTAAAATGTTCGTTATAGTCCGAATAAGGTTTTTAGGGAAATATTTTTTTTGTTAGGACAGGACGTCAGCTAGTTATATAATTAAATACAATTTTCAACTTCGTCGCCGTCGTCCCACCACCTATGGCGGTTGAAGCAGCTCTGTTTCATAACGCTTAACTACAGATTGAATGCGTAATTGGCTAATAACACCTTAGTCTCGATGTAAATTTCTTTTGCAATGTTCCTACTAACTTAAGAACATTGCAAAAGAAAAAAAGAAAAAATAATTTACATCGACGTGGTTATCCACGTTGTAGCTAGGTATGTCCAACTTCGAGAAAGAGGTCAATCGTCGAATCCGACTCGACTATGCAGCGTTCGGGAAGCTACGCAATATCTTCTCGTCCCACATACCGCAGTGTCTCAAGACGAAAGTCTGTGACCAGTGCGTGTTGCTAGTGGTGACATATGGCACTGAAACGTGGGCGCTCACAATGGGCCTTATCAGAAGGCTAAGTCACCCAAAGGGAAATAGAGAGGGCTATGCTTGGAGTTTCCCTAAGTGATCGAATCAGAAATGAAGAGATGCGAGATGATGAGGAGAACCAAGGTAACCGACATAGCCCGTTAAGTGGCAATGGGCAGGTCACATTGCTCACAGAACAGATGGCCAATGGGGCCGAAACGTTCTGGAGTGGCGATCGCGTACCGGAAGACGTAGGGTTGGAAGACCTCCCACAAGATGGACCAATGACCTTGTAAAGGCCGCAGGAATCCGCTGGATGCGGGTGGCACAGAATCCGTCGAAGTGGTGGTGCTTGGGGGAGGCCTATGTCCAGTAGTGGACGTCTCTTGGCTGAAATGATGATGACGTTGTAGCTGTTGTTATAATTGCCACGTGCATGATGGTGTTCACCTTGGTTTGACTTATGCGTTTTGGTATTTATTTGGATGCATGAGCTTTTTCGTGCTTAACATGAATACAATATCATGTTAATTATAGTCATGATAAAAAAACCCGGTAGATGTAACCTAACCAACGACAATGTTTGGTCATAATTATGTTAGCCAGTTTGGCAATATCTTTGCCAAAGCAGTTCTCTGCGAAATTATAGGTACCTGAACTCAAAGAAGCACTAGCAACTATACTTGGACTTTTAATCCTATTTAGTAACTTGACAGTTTGCGGGATACCAGTTTCTGACAAAAAAGGTAAAATAAAAATAAAATAAATTGCGAAATTAAATGAACTACGAACTAACTGAAATCTACTTACATGCATAGTTTTAATTGAATTTAATTACCATAACTTATGTTTTTTCGCAAATTCGTTCAATATTTTGCTTCGCACTGTTAAGTTACTGAAAGCGATAAAAATTTAAAGTATAATTAAATATTATAAAAGTCTATACGGCTTGCTCTACAACCAATAAAGAAGTATTGTTGGAAACATTTGAAACATTGAGATTTGCATCTTCCCCGGTAGTAGAGACTAAGAATGCCGAGCCAACTAGATAAGTGCCGGGTGCAGCACACACGCCGCGCACTTGTACCCGCTTGGACTCAAACTTGTCTAGATTGACACTAACGCCCAGCTCTTTAGCTTCTACGTCGCATTCGTTACTGAGTGCACCAGCCCAACCAAGCTCTCCGGACAACTCTCTGAAACAATAACGAAATTTTATTACAAGTAATAGGGATGTTTACTGAGAAAAAAAAAACTATTTAGTCCGCCAGTTAGATAATAAAAAAATATTAAACACGTATTTTTTGCTTTATCATATTAATAAAAAATGCTTTAGCTGTAACGCATTCAAGTTGGCGAGTGGGGGCTCGCTACGTCACAAGTCAATATAAAATCTACCGGCCAGTGACGTCATGCCACATTTTAACTGATTGCAAAGTCAAAGTCAAAGTCAAAGTCAAATCATTTATTTTAAATAGGCCCTTGCAAGGCACTTTTGAACGTCAAAAATTACAAAAAAAATGAATTGATTCTAGTCGCCCCTTCCAAAAGGTAGTTTTCGTATGGAGAAGAATGGGCAAGAAACTCCACCGTTACTCTTTTAAAATGTTTTACAATATTTTGTATATATGTAGGTACATTAGTTATATAATTATATGTGAAGACGATGCATCTAAAAACAAAAAAAAAAAAAATTTACCATACCACAATAGGTAAAAATAAATTTAAAAAGAGAGCAACAACAGATAAATTAATTACCTATGTGATAGATACATGGTTCTCACATATTTACAAACATTGTAAAAGAAGACGATTTCCCAAAAAAAAATAAAAAAAAGTTACAATTAATAAGTCAGTGTGTGAGGAAGTCATCACAGAATGTAAAATCAATGTCATATAATAAAATATAATAATTTATAAAACTTAAATTCGCAACCAGTTTGATTTTGTCTAGATTCTAGATTATCCTAAGGAGATGGACCAGCATGTTTCCAAGCATTTTTATCTTGGATATAATCCTCTAATTTGTAATATGCTTGTTTACAAAGTGTACTTTTAATATGAGTTTTAAATTTTCTTTCATTTAATTGTAAAATATCACAAGGTATTTTGTTGTAACATTTAACACAGTACCCCATAAAAGATGTATGTACTTTAGATAATCTGAAAAATGGTTGATCTATTTTATCTTTATTTCTAGTATTAAAATTATGTCTATCACTTATTTTATTAAAAATATGTAGATTTTTTCTTACATACATAATATTTTCATATATGAATTGGCAAGGTACCGTCATAATATTAATCTTTCCAAATAGTTCCCTGAGAGATTCGCGACGATGTAAATCATAAATGGCTCTGACAGCTCTCTTTTGTAAGATAAAGATGGATTCAATGTCAGCAGCCCGACCCCACAGTAAAATTCCATACGACATAATACTATGGAAGTAGCTAAAATAGACCAAACACGCGCAATTTGCCTACTCAATGTATTGCCGTAATCTTTAGACTACGTAAAAAAAGAAAAAATACGTGTCCAATATTTTTTTAATAATCTACATAGTTTATTCCCGTTGTCCCCGTATGCCATATCCCCGTCACGGGGACAGCGGGACGTGATTAAATTTATTTCCCGTTGTCCCATAACGTACATTCGGCTAACGGGGACAACGGGAAGTACCAACCTTTTTTAAATCGAAACAGTTAGGTTAGGTTAGAACTGTGACCACACAACGCCAGAAACATACGAGGGGTGTTCAATAAATAGTGAGAATGCGATACATTCTCCTTGGAAAGAAAAAAATAAATATTGGCAGGCATAGCCCAGACATTAGTTAAGATGATAATAAAAAAGCAATTAATTCTCTTTTGTTTTTTAAAAGTAGAAGTCTATTGTTTGCGTCGTTTCGGAACGTGCTCTTAAAAATTGATAAAATTGAAGTTCGCGCGGTAATAAAATATCTCTGCTTGAAAAATTTTACTACGGAGCAGGTAAATCAAGACTTGAGAGCAACATTAGGGGTTCATGCTCCTCCATATTCTACGGTTGCGCGTTGGTGTGCTGAGTTCAAGCGAGGAAGAACTTCCACTAACGACGACCCACGAACGGGACGCCCCATATCGGCAGTGACTGAACAAATGATTAAAAAAGTTGAAAATATTGTCTTGACGAATCGTCGTGTTACTGTTCGTTTTATAGCTGAAGAAGTAAAGATTTCGATAGGAAGTGTCCATAATATTATAAACGACCATTTGGGTATAAAAAAAGTGTTAGCTGGGTGCCCAGAATGCTTTCTGACGCGCAGAAACAAACTCGACTGAGAATTTCACAAAGCTGTTTGGATTTGTTACAACAAGATCCTGACCGATTTTTGGCTCGATTCATAACTATGGAGGAAACATGGCTTCACCATTATGACCCGGAAACGAAACAACAGTCCATGACTTGGAAGCGACCGTCATCTCCAACTCCAAAGAAATTTAAGGCGTTTCCATCCGCCGGAAAGATCATGGGCTCTCTTTTCTGGGACAGCCAAGGGGTGGTAATGATCGAATATCTTAATCATGGAGCCACTATTACGGGGACTATGTACGCAGGACAAGTAATAAAGTTGCGTGAGGAAATACGCAAGAAACGGCGTGGCAAACTCGCTAAAGTTGTTTTGTTTCACCAAGATAACGCTCCTGCGCACAAGTCCAGAGTTGCGATGGCTGCCATTCAAGAAGCTGGCTTTGAATTGATGGAACATCCTCCATATTCACCGGACCTTGCTCCTAGTGATTTCTACCTAATTCCGCGCTTAAAGGAACATCTCAGGGGCCAGAAATTCGAAGATGATGACGGAGTAGTCGCCGCCGTAAATGATTTTTTAAGGGATCAGGAAGAAGATTTTTTTAGAAAGGGAATTTTAGGATTAGAGAAAAGATATACAAAGTGTATAAACCTGAAAGGTGACTACGTCGAAAAATAAAATAACATATAATAAAAGATAATTGCGTCTTACTCATTCTCACTATTTATTGAACACCCCTCGTATTTTTGAATGTAAAACCAAACCACGGGGACAGCGGGAAGTATTTTTAAATATTTAATTGAAGTACCGCTGTCCCCGTAGGACGGGGACACGGCGTACGGGGACAACAGGAATAAACGATCTACATGACCGACAATTTTTTTTTTTTTGTCATTGCGTCATTGTTCATTGCGTTAGTACTTAATGCCACTGAAGAGACAAGGAGATTCTTTAAAATATAACTGTCTTCAATAGTCCTCTCAGCTATGAAGTATCTACGTCACTCTTTTCTTTCAGTCTGTGCCTGTCTCGTTTCTTGAGCCTAGGGCTCACAACACCATTGAATATTAAAACAAACATAAAATGTCAATTACCTGTTTTTCTGCTTTGACATGTCTATAAACACTTTAACAGGAACTCCATAACAGTTGACAATATTTAAAGTAATTGGAATCAAGCATAGCTTCATTTCATTAAAATTGTGGTTAATGTGATTGGAATGTTCCAATCTAAATATCACAACATTGTCTTTTTTACTTTTGTTGTTGGAGTCACGTAAATCTAATTTGCTTTCCAATTCGTCAAGTTGTACGGGAGCCACTTCTCCAGGCACATATTCCCTTTCTCGGGATATAGCTTTTGTGAAACAATCCAGCCATAAGCAATGCTGACCCACTGCAGCCTTTCCTTTGGTTTTTTCATGCACTTTCCAACGAAGAACAAACATGGACTGTATAAGTCCTGTTCTTATACCAGATATTTCCTGAGCCATGGCTGCGTCGGGGGCATCAATGAAAGAATGTTGACCGTCAACCACGAATTTAGAATAGGGAGGCACGTTAATATCTGCCGCAGCGTCGGGGTGGTTCTTGTTGATTTTGACGCGCGTATATTGAACTTGGCCTTCCGGTGGCTCTGCAAGTATACGTCGCGCCCGGAGCACGAAGTGAAGCTTCTCGCGCGCGCCCAGCGAGCCGGCCGCCCCGCGCGCCGCCACCAGGCCCGTCAGGCTCCACTGGCGACTCAACAGAGATGCCTCCAACACCTCCACGTTCAGCTCCTCGTTCTTTTCAGCGAAAATATTTTTAACTTCAACCGCCAAACTCATGTTTTCGACGACTTCGCCATCGACACGCCGAAGACTTCGACGAGGAGTTACAGCCAACTCGACAGCCTCCTGGAAACGACATTTCTAAATCTGATAAAATGGAAATATAAGTTTTTCATTGAAACTATGACTTCGTTAAAACTATTTTAAATGCTGGTGGTTCGGTTTATAATCGTTTACAGTTTCAACAACTCCATAGTTGAACATGAGTAACGGATTTGCGTATTTTATCGTTGTTTGTTGTTTTATAGTTGAACATTAGTATCTCAGAGGGTAGTCATACTCACGGCGACTCTGAAGCGGAAGACGTGCCTCAGCAGGCGGTAGGGGCGCGCGCGCAGGCCGGTGCTGTAGTAGGCCAGCAGCAGCAGCTCGGCGCGCGGGCGCAGCAGCAGGCGCGCGCGCACGGCCGCGCCGCGCGCCAGGCCACAGGGCACCGAGTAGTATCTCAGAGGGTAGTCATACTCACGGCGACTCTGAAGCGGAAGACGTGCCTCAGCAGGCGGTAGGGGCGCGCGCGCAGGCCGGTGCTGTAGTAGGCCAGCAGCAGCAGCTCGGCGCGCGGGCGCAGCAGCAGGCGCGCGCGCACGGCCGCGCCGCGCGCCAGGCCACAGGGCACCGAGTAGTATCTCAGAGGGTAGTCATACTCACGGCGACTCTGAAGCGGAAGACGTGCCTCAGCAGGCGGTAGGGGCGCGCGCGCAGGCCGGTGCTGTAGTAGGCCAGCAGCAGCAGCTCGGCGCGCGGGCGCAGCAGCAGGCGCGCGCGCACGGCCGCGCCGCGCGCCAGGCCACAGGGCACCGAGTAGTATCTCAGAGGGTAGTCATACTCACGGCGACTCTGAAGCGGAAGACGTGCCTCAGCAGGCGGTAGGGGCGCGCGCGCAGGCCGGTGCTGTAGTAGGCCAGCAGCAGCAGCTCGGCGCGCGGGCGCAGCAGCAGGCGCGCGCGCACGGCCGCGCCGCGCGCCAGGCCACAGGGCACCGAGTAGTATCTCAGAGGGTAGTCATACTCACGGCGACTCTGAAGCGGAAGACGTGCCTCAGCAGGCGGTAGGGGCGCGCGCGCAGGCCGGTGCTGTAGTAGGCCAGCAGCAGCAGCTCGGCGCGCGGGCGCAGCAGCAGGCGCGCGCGCACGGCCGCGCCGCGCGCCAGGCCACAGGGCACCGAGTAGTATCTCAGAGGGTAGTCATACTCACGGCGACTCTGAAGCGGAAGACGTGCCTCAGCAGGCGGTAGGGGCGCGCGCGCAGGCCGGTGCTGTAGTAGGCCAGCAGCAGCAGCTCGGCGCGCGGGCGCAGCAGCAGGCGCGCGCGCACGGCCGCGCCGCGCGCCAGGCCACAGGGCACCGAGTAGTATCTCAGAGGGTAGTCATACTCACGGCGACTCTGAAGCGGAAGACGTGCCTCAGCAGGCGGTAGGGGCGCGCGCGCAGGCCGGTGCTGTAGTAGGCCAGCAGCAGCAGCTCGGCGCGCGGGCGCAGCAGCAGGCGCGCGCGCACGGCCGCGCCGCGCGCCAGGCCACAGGGCACCGAGTAGTATCTCAGAGGGTAGTCATACTCACGGCGACTCTGAAGCGGAAGACGTGCCTCAGCAGGCGGTAGGGGCGCGCGCGCAGGCCGGTGCTGTAGTAGGCCAGCAGCAGCAGCTCGGCGCGCGGGCGCAGCAGCAGGCGCGCGCGCACGGCCGCGCCGCGCGCCAGGCCACAGGGCACCGAGTAGTATCTCAGAGGGTAGTCATACTCACGGCGACTCTGAAGCGGAAGACGTGCCTCAGCAGGCGGTAGGGGCGCGCGCGCAGGCCGGTGCTGTAGTAGGCCAGCAGCAGCAGCTCGGCGCGCGGGCGCAGCAGCAGGCGCGCGCGCACGGCCGCGCCGCGCGCCAGGCCACAGGGCACCGAGTAGTATCTCAGAGGGTAGTCATACTCACGGCGACTCTGAAGCGGAAGACGTGCCTCAGCAGGCGGTAGGGGCGCGCGCGCAGGCCGGTGCTGTAGTAGGCCAGCAGCAGCAGCTCGGCGCGCGGGCGCAGCAGCAGGCGCGCGCGCACGGCCGCGCCGCGCGCCAGGCCACAGGGCACCGAGTAGTATCTCAGAGGGTAGTCATACTCACGGCGACTCTGAAGCGGAAGACGTGCCTCAGCAGGCGGTAGGGGCGCGCGCGCAGGCCGGTGCTGTAGTAGGCCAGCAGCAGCAGCTCGGCGCGCGGGCGCAGCAGCAGGCGCGCGCGCACGGCCGCGCCGCGCGCCAGGCCACAGGGCACCGAGTAGTATCTCAGAGGGTAGTCATACTCACGGCGACTCTGAAGCGGAAGACGTGCCTCAGCAGGCGGTAGGGGCGCGCGCGCAGGCCGGTGCTGTAGTAGGCCAGCAGCAGCAGCTCGGCGCGCGGGCGCAGCAGCAGGCGCGCGCGCACGGCCGCGCCGCGCGCCAGGCCACAGGGCACCGAGTAGTATCTCAGAGGGTAGTCATACTCACGGCGACTCTGAAGCGGAAGACGTGCCTCAGCAGGCGGTAGGGGCGCGCGCGCAGGCCGGTGCTGTAGTAGGCCAGCAGCAGCAGCTCGGCGCGCGGGCGCAGCAGCAGGCGCGCGCGCACGGCCGCGCCGCGCGCCAGGCCACAGGGCACCGAGTAGTATCTCAGAGGGTAGTCATACTCACGGCGACTCTGAAGCGGAAGACGTGCCTCAGCAGGCGGTAGGGGCGCGCGCGCAGGCCGGTGCTGTAGTAGGCCAGCAGCAGCAGCTCGGCGCGCGGGCGCAGCAGCAGGCGCGCGCGCACGGCCGCGCCGCGCGCCAGGCCACAGGGCACCGAGTAGTATCTCAGAGGGTAGTCATACTCACGGCGACTCTGAAGCGGAAGACGTGCCTCAGCAGGCGGTAGGGGCGCGCGCGCAGGCCGGTGCTGTAGTAGGCCAGCAGCAGCAGCTCGGCGCGCGGGCGCAGCAGCAGGCGCGCGCGCACGGCCGCGCCGCGCGCCAGGCCACAGGGCACCGAGTAGTATCTCAGAGGGTAGTCATACTCACGGCGACTCTGAAGCGGAAGACGTGCCTCAGCAGGCGGTAGGGGCGCGCGCGCAGGCCGGTGCTGTAGTAGGCCAGCAGCAGCAGCTCGGCGCGCGGGCGCAGCAGCAGGCGCGCGCGCACGGCCGCGCCGCGCGCCAGGCCACAGGGCACCGAGTAGTATCTCAGAGGGTAGTCATACTCACGGCGACTCTGAAGCGGAAGACGTGCCTCAGCAGGCGGTAGGGGCGCGCGCGCAGGCCGGTGCTGTAGTAGGCCAGCAGCAGCAGCTCGGCGCGCGGGCGCAGCAGCAGGCGCGCGCGCACGGCCGCGCCGCGCGCCAGGCCACAGGGCACCGAGTAGTATCTCAGAGGGTAGTCATACTCACGGCGACTCTGAAGCGGAAGACGTGCCTCAGCAGGCGGTAGGGGCGCGCGCGCAGGCCGGTGCTGTAGTAGGCCAGCAGCAGCAGCTCGGCGCGCGGGCGCAGCAGCAGGCGCGCGCGCACGGCCGCGCCGCGCGCCAGGCCACAGGGCACCGAGTAGTATCTCAGAGGGTAGTCATACTCACGGCGACTCTGAAGCGGAAGACGTGCCTCAGCAGGCGGTAGGGGCGCGCGCGCAGGCCGGTGCTGTAGTAGGCCAGCAGCAGCAGCTCGGCGCGCGGGCGCAGCAGCAGGCGCGCGCGCACGGCCGCGCCGCGCGCCAGGCCACAGGGCACCGAGTAGTATCTCAGAGGGTAGTCATACTCACGGCGACTCTGAAGCGGAAGACGTGCCTCAGCAGGCGGTAGGGGCGCGCGCGCAGGCCGGTGCTGTAGTAGGCCAGCAGCAGCAGCTCGGCGCGCGGGCGCAGCAGCAGGCGCGCGCGCACGGCCGCGCCGCGCGCCAGGCCACAGGGCACCGAGTAGTATCTCAGAGGGTAGTCATACTCACGGCGACTCTGAAGCGGAAGACGTGCCTCAGCAGGCGGTAGGGGCGCGCGCGCAGGCCGGTGCTGTAGTAGGCCAGCAGCAGCAGCTCGGCGCGCGGGCGCAGCAGCAGGCGCGCGCGCACGGCCGCGCCGCGCGCCAGGCCACAGGGCACCGAGTAGTATCTCAGAGGGTAGTCATACTCACGGCGACTCTGAAGCGGAAGACGTGCCTCAGCAGGCGGTAGGGGCGCGCGCGCAGGCCGGTGCTGTAGTAGGCCAGCAGCAGCAGCTCGGCGCGCGGGCGCAGCAGCAGGCGCGCGCGCACGGCCGCGCCGCGCGCCAGGCCACAGGGCACCGAGTAGTATCTCAGAGGGTAGTCATACTCACGGCGACTCTGAAGCGGAAGACGTGCCTCAGCAGGCGGTAGGGGCGCGCGCGCAGGCCGGTGCTGTAGTAGGCCAGCAGCAGCAGCTCGGCGCGCGGGCGCAGCAGCAGGCGCGCGCGCACGGCCGCGCCGCGCGCCAGGCCACAGGGCACCGAGTAGTATCTCAGAGGGTAGTCATACTCACGGCGACTCTGAAGCGGAAGACGTGCCTCAGCAGGCGGTAGGGGCGCGCGCGCAGGCCGGTGCTGTAGTAGGCCAGCAGCAGCAGCTCGGCGCGCGGGCGCAGCAGCAGGCGCGCGCGCACGGCCGCGCCGCGCGCCAGGCCACAGGGCACCGAGTAGTATCTCAGAGGGTAGTCATACTCACGGCGACTCTGAAGCGGAAGACGTGCCTCAGCAGGCGGTAGGGGCGCGCGCGCAGGCCGGTGCTGTAGTAGGCCAGCAGCAGCAGCTCGGCGCGCGGGCGCAGCAGCAGGCGCGCGCGCACGGCCGCGCCGCGCGCCAGGCCACAGGGCACCGAGTAGTATCTCAGAGGGTAGTCATACTCACGGCGACTCTGAAGCGGAAGACGTGCCTCAGCAGGCGGTAGGGGCGCGCGCGCAGGCCGGTGCTGTAGTAGGCCAGCAGCAGCAGCTCGGCGCGCGGGCGCAGCAGCAGGCGCGCGCGCACGGCCGCGCCGCGCGCCAGGCCACAGGGCACCGAGTAGTATCTCAGAGGGTAGTCATACTCACGGCGACTCTGAAGCGGAAGACGTGCCTCAGCAGGCGGTAGGGGCGCGCGCGCAGGCCGGTGCTGTAGTAGGCCAGCAGCAGCAGCTCGGCGCGCGGGCGCAGCAGCAGGCGCGCGCGCACGGCCGCGCCGCGCGCCAGGCCCGCGCTCACGCCACGCACGTGGCGCGCCGCCGCCGCGCGCCAGCCCGCCGCGCGGGCCGCTCGGTCATCTGCCACACGCACGTGTCTGTCATTATATCTCATGTCGAGGAAGATCTTTTAATATTGATACCATAAAGATGACTTTCCACGGTGTGTGATATCATGAGTTGTCGTGGAGCAGGCTCGCACGAAGCGCGTTATCGCTCTTACGAATTATTTTGATGCGGCGCTACTTAAAGAGACCATGCGCCGTAGTTAGCAGGCTCGATAATTATAAATTCTACACTATAAAGTTTAAACAGAATAGATTTTACTGATGATAAAAGTTTAGACATGTTTAAGATTCAACAAAATATTATTACCTGAGTAAGCGGGCGGTTTACGATACTTCTCGTCATATAAAACTTTAAAATCATCCTCTTCGTCTCCGGTGATAAGATTGACGCAATCGGGATGGGAGACAGCAACAAAGAGGTTGTTCATATCGACTGGTCCTACGTTAGTAAACTCGACGTCGACAGTTCTCATTTCCCCGCTTATGATATCCGGACTGGTTTCCGAAAAGGTCATCTGTAATTATTGTAAAATGAATAGATACAAGTTTATGACGAAGCATTGAAAACATTAAATAATAGTCTCTTTAACACTTTATCGCTATGTAAGGTACCCAGTGCTGATGTTATCTTTCGAGTTCATTGATCGAAACGAATTTTCTATGAAAATTACTTACTTGTAAACAAGGAGCTTCTGGAATGACAGTAATTTGTAGTCGTTTATCGGGGCTTCTGCCAGTTGGGGTTAGGTTCACTTTTCCTGATATTACCACATTGTTTACGTTTTCGGTACCACCTTCGCCGGTATTGATAAGCCTATAAAAATCAAATCTGTATTTTAAGTAACGGGGAATGTGCGTTTTGAAATGTCCTAAACGTTTTCATTAAAAGCTACACATACAGCATTTACGCCAAGGAAGCTTTGGCAACCGCCAGCAGGCGAGTTTGTTAACCCAGGAGTAGGTTATCCTACTAGCCAACTAGAAGCAGACAGTTGAGATGCTGTTACAAACACGCTTGCTGCACTGTCATCTCACCGTCAACAAGGATTTGGCTTCAATTTGCGAATGGAGTGAAGCACATGGATTGCTGATTAACCCGACACTAACAGTAGCAAAGGTTTTCATTTTGGCAGTTCAACAACATTCCTTGCGTTATTTACGTTGTTGAGCAGACAAATTTTTCGAACATATGAAGCAATGGATTAGCAATATCCTTCAGATTGTAATTGAAAGTGTTACGCCATTAGGGTTACGTTATTGTTGTTGGCTCTAGGTTGACCCCAAGATAAACTGGTCGCAGCTTCCTCAGGTACAATTCAACAGTACTGCTATTCCCATAAGTAAGAAGGTTGAGAACCTTGGGGTTTGGGTGGACAAACAATTGCAAGAGGTAAGTAGCAAAATATTTGCTTCCTACTTTATAGTATTATGTTCAATTCTGCAACCCCCGCTGACCGACCGATGCGTAATGTTTAGACAACTCTTAAAATTTGCCTTGTTTTGCAACAAGGCAACTTTTAAGCAACGAAAAACGGCACGACACGCTCGGCACGGCACGGCACGGGCACGAGGTTGTGGGTTCAAATCCGGGCAAGTACCAATGTGACTTTTTCAATTCATATGTACTTTCTGAGTTTGTCTTGGACATTACTGACATCGGTGAAGGAAAAAACATCGTGAGGAAACCTGGACTTATAGTTAATATAAGTCTGAAATCACCAACCCGTCTTGAGCAAACGTGGTGATCAATGCTCGTGCCTTCTCTGTATGAGAAGAGGCCTTTGCCCTGCAGTGGGACAGTAACAGGCTGGTATTATTATTATTTAACTTTTAAGAGTTGTCTATTTTTACATTTGAACCCACAGGCAAGTGTCGAAATGTAGATTTCGAAGCTTGCAAGTTGCCTATTGAGAAACGAATGGTAAACGGGAGTGGTCTCTTAGAAAACTGCTTACGTCAGGAATGACCTAACTAGGTGTTCCATTGCTTGACGTTAGTAAGTTCTTAGACAAAAACATACAGTCTTAAAATAATAAACATACAGCAGACCCACTTACTTGTACGCCAATCCATGAATATTAAGTCGTCCAACCCTAAGGGGTGTCAAAGTGAAAATTAATACTTTTTTGCAATCGCCTTCCAGAAGGACGGATTTAATTTTCTGACTAAATATAATGTTGCTCTCCAACACTTGTCCCGCAGACACCGCCTGCTCATTGCTCAGTACTTCTTCGTCTCCCAGCGTATTATCGTCAGTAGCCAGTACGAATCGCCACAATAGTTCCACATCTTTCAAAACTAATGAAATCTTCAGGGGATTCCATAAAGTGACCGAGATTTGAATTGGTTCTGAAATTGAATAAAGAACATAACATTTAAGTGATTATTCAAATGAACATCAAACTAAATATTATAAAAGCTTTTCATTTAATAAAAATAACAAATCATAATTTAAGCCCTAAGCGCTGCAAATACCTCCTTGCGGCACAAGCGGTTCACAGTCGGAGGCGTCGGTGTAGAGGTCGACGGTGGGCTTGAATATCATGGGCACTGCGCCCTGCGCCACCTGCACGAGCATCTCCTCCAGCGTGCGCCACGCGCCGGCCGCGCCCCCCTCGCCCCCCCCGGCGCCCCCCTCGCCCGCCAGCGCCAGCGACGACGCGGCGCGGCGGCGCGGCGAGCCCAGCGGCGCGGGGCCCACGCACAGCACGCTCGTGTCCCGCTCCACTACCAGCGGCAAGGGCAGCAGCTCCAGCTGCTCACGAGGCTCCTCGCTACTTTCCACCCATTGCTGTTGATATAGTCGCCGCATTATTACACGTCATGAGTCCTTCTTGAAGATGAGCGAGAAATCTATTATACTACACTACATTTTCATAAGTTTAAGAGCCCGTTTCACTACCTCCAAATTCATTCTGTTAAATTACGCGGCTTCGCCAGCCTGCATGTCGGAAATTATCCCACGGGAACGTTATTCCAAGTCATGGTCTACCCGTGTGCCAAATTTCATCCAAATCCGCTCAGCCGTTTTAGCGTGAAAGCGTAACAAACAATCAAACTCACTTTCGCATTTATAACTAAAATTTGTTAGGGATAGTTAGGATATGGTGGGTAGTGGTGACCTATTAGTTACACCTTCTGAGTTACAATTTAGACATGCATGTGTCTGCACTTATGTCGCGTGTTCATTGGGAAACAAAGTTGTGCAACATTTGATTGTTCAGCAACATCTTTTTGTATTGCAGTATACCAATGTTACTGGCAAGTGGCAACGTGAAATGTTGCAGTGTTGTTGACTACATGCTAATGCTTCGTATTCATGGTAAACAAAAGAACATCTCGTAACAGCAAATGTTGCAAAATATTTTTCCAATGAACACGGGGCTGTAAGTGCAAGATGATAGTGTGTGGCAGTGAGTGTGACCTGGTGCGCGAGCATGTACTCTCGCAGGAAGGCGTCCTGCTGCTGCGGCGGCTGCGGGCCGGCGGGCGCGAGCGGCGCGCGCAGCCAGCGCAGCGCGTCGCGCGGCAGACGCAGTGCGCCCGCCAGGCGGCCCAGCGCGAACTGCACGTGGTCTGTTGCTAGCCGCCAACCACTGCTCTCGTACACCTGCCATGTTTATGTCGCAGATAGATTGTCGAATTCACTGTTTTACATAACCGCTACCTAATTTACTAAACAGCTCAGATATGTAAAACAGCTGAACGATGTTTAGCGATTTTCCATTATTACTGAACTTTAACATGCAGAATTGAATAAACGTTTTGAAAAACATAACGCAATGGCAATCCAGCTGAACGTTGTTCAGCTGAGTTACATAATTATGCTGTTTTGTAGAACGGCTAGCGGTTATGTAAAAATAGCGGATTCGACAATCCATCTACGACATTTATAACATATAGGACCTGTCATGTGAGCATAAGACACTTGTCATAGAACTAGACTTGGTGATATTTGAGTAGTTGGTTAAATAAACTTTTGGAACTTTTAGTGAAGGTTTGTAGCTCGTCAAAAACTATTACATCATGTTAGTACCTAATGCTGTGCTTTTATCAAATGTTTGTCTAATCTTGACTAATTTCATTTCAACAAATTTTGTCTACTTTTATGTAATTTAATTAAATTTTATGATTGTATGTCTAATTAACTAATTACTAATAGATATTGACCTATAACTTGTATGTGTGGTGAAAACTGTTAATATAAGTTGTTTTTTTTAAATAAATTAATGTTTTTAGGCAAAGAAATAAAAAGTTTACATATTTTTTACTTTCTTATTATATATATTATTCCGTACGCGCGAGACTGTTAGTCACGCCTGAGGTATGTGAGCCGTGAGATGGGGGAGGGCGCCATTGACAAAATTGGCAGACTGAGTTAGCTTGGCTTTTGTCTACCTCCCCGTCGCGCCGCTCACATACCTTACGCGGTGACTAGCAGCCTAAACATATGCCTGATTTCACTAAGAGTAGGCGACACCTAAATGAAAAACTGTCATGTACCTTTTACAATATAAATCAGTAATTCTCATTCATTTCGGTAATCTAGATATAAATCTTTTGGTTCAAAAAATTTGAGCCTATTCTATACTAACATAAAACACGCATTGGCGACGATTTTTTTTTCGTTCGAGTATCTTTGTCCCGTCTATCAAAAGTTTATTAAAATGGTCAAAGACATTTTGTCTTCTTAGATCGTTTTCCTGTAGCTATAACGGTGAGGGTAACTACCCTTATTGCCCCATCTCAATAATCGACCCTGTGTAGCACAACGTTCGTAGCAGACGCGATCATAATGGGTGCGAGATGCCGCTAGAGACTCTTTTTTCTTTTCTTATCCCATACATGCCTGCACTTGGAGATTGTCTGATTTAAAATTGCACGCCTCTGCACTGCTTATTGCGTACGCATTTTAAATGCATCTATAGATGATGTGCATGCATTTTTGTGGAGGGGCGTGCAGTTTAAATTACGACGATCTCTACACCTTAGCTAGTTATTTATAATTATCGTTTTTTTTTTTAATGATCGTACAAAATGAAAATGTTTGCAGTCGGAACTACTGTTCCGTACTGTTAACTGTTGCTTTTAATTTGAAAGTGCACCTGTATAATATTTTGAAATTTTTAGATCTTAATACTTTTTAAGGCGAACCTAATTAGGAATTTTGTATATTTTTGTACTTTTTTAATGTTTTTGTAGGATTATTATTTACTTCGTTCTAATACGTATACGTTCAAATACAGAAAAAAAATCACCTGGTAAGCCTGTTTGTAACATCTGTATGCATGTTTCTTCTGGCCTGCTTTTGAGAATCTGTGGCCCGCCAGTACCATGTGGAATGCGTATTTTCTGCACATGCCTTTAGATGCGGGGCCAGATAAGAAACATAGCGCCGCTTGTTCCAGTAACATAGCACTACGCAAGTCACTATCCTCTGACGTCATACGGATCAATTGTTTGGCTGCCTCACCATGCAACCCTGAGCCACTTAAGCAAAGCACGGACAGTAAAGTGGCTCTGACAGCATACTGAACCATCCTGTAATATAATGGTATCTTTACTTAATTTCTGTATCGCGTTATTGGTAGACTTGCAATGTCACTATGGGGCTCTAGATACTGTTACAAAAAAAGGAAAAAAAAAATGAAAGCTTGTTATCATTTAGTTTTGTTTGTGCCGGGTTTCATCTTGCTAAATACGAATTTAGCAAGATGAAGCACTGCCCGCATCTGAGTAGCACATAATGACAAAACATTCAACAAATTGAGTAGAGAGATTATATAGTCTGTTCCAAAAGTATCTGATCAAAGTGTAAACAATCACCACTTTTTGCAACGATTATTGTTTGAATAACATTATTAAATTGCAATTGAAAAATCATGGAAGAAAATTGAGTTTATAAAATTAATCTCAATTGTCAAATGTCTCTTTTCAATACATTTGCTCGAAAATTAGTTCTTGCACCGCCTTTTCACAATGCAGTGCATTGCCGCTCTAGGGCTGGGAAGTACGCCACAGATAACCATATACTAGTCAGAGATTTTGATTAATCCTAGCAAAATAGCCTTAACGCCTTTTTATGCCTAATAATTTTGTAAATATATAAACAGTGTAAATAAAATCATTTGTGTTCTAAATCCTTATCATACAGTTTTTTCATTGTTTAATAATACGTTGTATCGCGGTTTCATATCTTTGCCTCTTCTTCAAGTTACGAAGGCGCGGCGAGCGAAAAAAGAATTAAACAAGAATTGAACAAAAAAATAATTAGATTATAACATATCATCACGCCTGTATTCCCCGAAAGGTTAGGCAGAGGTATGCCTATAGTTCACCCACATTTCTCCAGTTATGTTTAAATCCCATGTAATAGGGGGCGAGCCTATTGCCATTAATTTAATTTTTATTGAAATTTTCCGTGGGTTATTAAAAAAAAAACAGCTATTCCATACATTTTGACCGCGTAGGTATAGCACTGATGAGCTCTGAATCATGTACTGAATCCATGGTAACCGGCTTCGCGTCGATGTCCCTGACACCCTGTATTAGAGAAATATTCAAGTAATGAAGAAAAGTAATTTTCGACGCCGCCAGATACTCGTATATTTACTAAAGCATAAAATGCAAGGGATAGCTGTTACCATCAAAATCAAAGGAAAAATACATATTTAGTATACTTTTAAAATTTCATCCAGTGGAAGAACAGCAAAAATGCCCAGATTTTTCCGTGATTACTGAGCCGATTTACATTTTTTTTTTTCATTTGGTAGAGGAAGCTCGCGCGGTGGAGTATCTATTCCATGTTTACAGCACGGTTAGGACCAAAAATGGTGTTGATAACAAAAAAGTAATTGTTATTTTATTAACAAAATAAGTGTGTTTTATTTATTTCCTCGTAAAAGTGTTGAAAAAAGTCGTTGGCAGCCCAAGCCGGAGGCGATAGCGCAATGGAGCCGAAAACTTTCCACACTTGCATCAAAATGTACTATTAATGGGATTTAAAATTCGAAATTCGATTTAATTGTTCAAATAATCAAACCATAGCACGCATTTTGTTAGTGACACTACAAATTAGCATCCACAGGTACTTTTTCTGACCCATTTGTTTACATTTTACATACCATACAATCAGATACTTTTGGAACAGACCATATGTGCAGAATGGCTATTCCATTCATGAACTTAACAAAATGTAGAAGAACACTACTAACCTACAGGTATTCAGATAAGTTACAATGCTCTCTTCCATGTAGCCGTGAGTTTTCCGATTAGAGTCTCCAGCCATGAAAGCGCTTATTGCTGCCATTTCAAGTGCGCCTGCGTAGCAAAGCCAAGCACTGTCGGCGTAAAACTCTCTTTTGGCGGTATGATATGCATCAAACGCACGCTGCCATTGCCGACACATAAACCAGAGGTCGCCTAATCGACGTAATTGTAATTCAGGACAGTCCGTTGTATATCTGAAATAAATTGCATAGTAAATGTATGTGTGTAAAATGCAGCTTGTGGTTTTCTTTTGATGGACACATACATGACAGCGCTGTTGCCTGTAGTATTGCCGGCCTTTCCAGTGCCAAACCACCGTTTTGTGGCTGATAGTAACGATCTACTCACACCCTTTCTGTTTGCAACCTGTAATTTTTATTTGAATATTGTTATGTTTGATTTGTTTATTAGTAGTATATTGTTTGTTTGAGTGTAAAATGTTCCATGTAGCATCTAGGCAAAAAAAAAAATAAAGAAAAATCTTACAGCACCCAGCTGAATTACTCTTTTGATTTTCTTTGTGGATTTTAAAAGTAGAATGGGTATTATTTTTATAATAGGTCTTCAAATACAGTTAACTAGTGCCAATCATTTTAATATATGCAATAGCGTTCATTATATAAAATTGTACAACTCACAACTTCGGATAACTGTGATATTTGTTTCTCCATGTAAGGTAACAATGCCTTAGAGGCATACTCTTGCAAAAATTTCTTGATACCTTCAATATCACTTGCATTCAGAGCCGTGCCGTGAACTTCTGTAGAACAATCTAGCCCTTTACTAGCTACGTTCATGCTTTCAGAACTTCCCGAGAATGAATGAGTCTGTAAATAATTAATTTTATTTATTCAACATAATTACGCAAATATTCATCTTTTAAATAATGTCATTGTAATTGCATTACCTGCAAACTGTTTGCATTATCATAAACATCTGTTTCAGTAGTTGTTAGTGGATGCGCAGTTTCTGAATTAATTGAAGAAATAACTGTGTTCTCATCTGTAACTAAATTAAAAGAATAATGCAAATGGATATATCCCAAGACTTAAAGCATTTATTTCAAATAAACCATTTACAGGCACTTTTGAATTGTCAAGGAACTTTTGCAATGGGCAACTAGCTTCAACTTTCTGACTTTCGAGATTATTGGCGACTTTAGCATAAACCAGTGCGAGGGAAGATTGATTAGATGCGTGTTGAGACCGACTTTCAGATAAATTGTGCTTCGAGTCTGCCCCTGTGCATAGGTCGAATCCATAAAGACTTCCTTACGACACGGTTGGCGCAGTGGCTGAGCGATCGACTGCTGCGCAACGTGTCGCGGGTTCGATCCCCGCACGGAACAAATATTTGTTTGTAAACGCACCCACGATACAAGAAGAAATTCTTAGAGTGGGGAAACATTTAAAAAAAAAAAAAAAAAAAAAAACAAGAAAGTTTGGTGTAAAACCTGTAGCCAATATCAGAAAGTTGAAGCTAGCTGCCCATTCCAAAGAGTAGTAGGTTCCTATGGAAAAGAACGGGCAAGTAACGCCATGGAAACTCTTTTGAATCAAATTAATTATGTTCCAAAATCTGGGTTGCATCATTCATGTTGAAATTATACATAACGTGAGAACAATGTAGAAAGAAGTGCGTGGGTCCAGCATACAAAGTATTTCGATTTTAAAATAAGCTGTGGCAAATAAGAGATGAACAGTCCCAACTGACGGCGTCCATTCACTGACATGGCACACGGATTAGCAACATTTAGCACAACCATTTTGAAGTGAACCAAATGATCCAACACAAGCGCCAACATCTGTGAGACATTTGAGTGTGAGTGCTCTACAATTTGCCCTGGGCACATTCAAGTCCATGAAAGACATACCATATGGTAGCTAAGGGAGTGACCACACGTATGGACGCGGAATCGGGTTGCGCTGGTCAGAAAGAGCTTTATGCATAGTACTCACACATACATGCTATTTATGATGATTAAGTTCGAACACAATACATGGCTAATAACAACCTGACATATTATTTGCTGAAGCCGGTGGGAATACTGGTTGAGGTTCAGCTGGTGTGGTGGGTAGGTTAGTAAGTGAAGAAGACATTTCATTCTGGAAAATACAAAAAAAACTGCTGTTACTAGCTCCTCTAAATAAAAAGGATAAATATGAGAATAAAAACAATTACATTTGCTTGTGATGATCTTTTAACAAACTGAGCCCACAAATCAGTTGATACATTTTGATCCAAGGTACTTTTTGAGTTTATTGATAACATAAAGCAGTTGTTTGCTCCAAATGTCTGTTTCAGTGTTTCAAAAGTAGCATCTGCCCTGTAACAAATTGTACAAATTAATATTTATTTTCATCAATTTTAAAAGTTGTTTATAGTAATAACAGTAGACTTACTTTTCTTTAGAGACTGCAGAAACATCATGAAGAAGAAGATAAGACTTCAACACACTACTGTTGAACCACTTGGGTAATTTAGGTGGAGCAACATTTTGTAAATGAGCATACTGTTGATTTAAATTATTGAAACTATCTATCACATTCTCATCCAATGTCGTGCCTACTATAATACAAGATATAAAATGTTTGGTAAACTCATGATCTGAGGGAAACTGGACTTCTAAATAAGTCTCCCTCCAGGCATCAAACCAATATGTTGATTGAGGAACATCAAATTTTCGGCCATCTGCAAACAATAAAGTCAAAGTCATTAGAAGTTATTTATATGTACCTACCTACCATACTAAAATTAAATTGATTATGTATAGTACTATTAAGTATATACTGCATCGTAGTAGAGAATAATTTACTTGACACATATGCTACTATTGCGGAGCGTTCGCGCCTGCTGGCTGAAGCTAAGTGGGAGTCTTTGGCTTTATGCACTACTTTCCGCCTCGCTGCCCTGCGACTAGGAGCTTTTTATTGTTCTCCTCATCGCTGTCACTTTGGCGAAGTTGTCAACAGACTCGGACACCGCGGTCTGTCTTGCAGTCAAAGTGCGGGTGGATTAGCGCAGCACGCGAACATTAATGACATAATCCGACGAGCTCTTGTCACCGTCGTCGTTCCAGCTGTATTAAAACCCAATTGGCAATCGACGATGGCAAGAGACCGGACGGCGTGTCTTTATTTCTATGGAAAGTGGGTAGGCCTTAACGCAACGTGTTTCGATACACTTGCGCCATCCCATCTTCCTAGTTCGGCGTGCTGTACTTCAAGCGGCGAAAGTATAAGAACCGGTAATTATATCTTCGAGCCATTTCGGGGATGAAACCCGCGGGCCGTGGGGTCCAAGTGCTCATGGTTTATTCTATTAAATCTCTAATTGGCTGACGACACTTCCTGTGACCCAAGAGCTGGCTTTTACCTTGGCCAGAGGCTAAGCATTGCCATACAACGTGGCAATGCTGCCAGTCTCTTGGGTACATTACCAGTCGACAGCAATGCGGAGGAATTTTAATATGCCATATTTTAGTTTGTTTATAGTTACGTTATTATATTTTTATTTGAATAGTTTGTTAGTTTATCTAGTGTATATATACAGGCTGGATTTTTGAGAGGGGGCAGTAAGGACAGCTACCTTAACCGTTGTCGCTAGAAGAAAACGGTCTTAGGAGACTGTCCTTAACTTTTTGAGACATATTGATCTGCATTCACAGATTTTGAAAAAAAATTACAGCCAGCAAAAAAATGGGCAGTTTACACAAAAACTTTTTTTGATGCCAATCGATCCTGTTTTTTATAAGCATCAAAAAACTCTACTAGATCAACTGAGGAATGAGTACTAGAAAAGTCAGAAATCGCCAAAAAACTTTTCCCATACATTACGTAAGAAAGAAACTCCAACATACTTTATTATAATAGACGGCACTGTCTATCACACTAAACAGAAACAAAAAATTTGAACTTCGAACCAATATGTGTTATAATTTTACTTACTATAAGAACAAGATTGTTTGTTGCTTGTGATGTCCAACGTTCTGAGAAAAAAAACCGCCCAGTGCGTATCGGACTACGCACAATGAAGGGTTCCTTAGTTGGGATGAATTTATCGCAAAAAAAAAACTTGTAACATTGTAGTTGAAAAAGATTTTCTCCGATACATCGATACATGTTCAGACTTGTTTTAAAACATTAAAAAAGACTGTCCTCTACAAAAGAGAGAAATTGCAAAAAAAAACTACCTATGTAAAAATATTATCGAAAGCAACAATAGTTCTAAATTTTGTTCTCTATTTGTTTGAAATTTGAAGTTCAATTTGTTTTGATTTAGTTTCGGCCAGTCATATCATCGTAAAATAGTAAGTTGGAGTCACATTTCCTATGAAATGTATGGGAAAAGTTTTTTGCGATTTCTGACTTTTCTAGTACTCAAACCTCAGTTGGTCAAGTAGAGTTTTTTGATCCTTATAAGAAACAGGATCGATTGGCACCAAAAAAAAGTTTTTGTGAAAACTACCCATTTTCTTGCTGACTGTATTTTTTTTTCAAAATCTGTGAATGCAGATCGAAATCTTTCAAAAAGTTAAGGACAGTCTCTTAAGACCGTTTTCCTGTAGCTACAACGTTTAAACTGCCCCATCTCAAAAATCCACCCTGTATACACTGGATAAACTTTTATCTCTTTTATCCTTTTTAATAAATAAATAAAAGTAATTAATATTTAATTATAAGAAAAAGGTTTATGGATGAAAAAAAGACATCTGTCACAATACCCACCTATTTCAAGAGATACAGTTTTGTCATGATAATTGTGTAATACAGCATTGTTTAACTGTCTTCTTGCTTCTGTAGGTTGCAATGGCTTCCAATTTACATCTCTCACAATTAACTTCCAATTTTTAATAGAACATGTGTTCCCACTGGAGTCTCGAAATTGACCTGAAATTAAAAAAGAATTATTAATGAAAATTGGTGAAACTTTAAAAGGCGTTCTTTTAAAGTTTCCCCAATTTTCAGATTATAAATTTATTTTGATAAGATTTTAGATCATCTCTAATAGCTACTCGCCCCAGCTGCATCTACTCAATAGTCACTTATGAAATGCTGAAGATCTTAATGTAATGCCAGAATTCCTGTTTTAGGTTTTGTTATACCTACCTTCCTATCTTTAGGCCACCTAAAGGAGAAGCCACCAATACAACTTCTCCTGTAAGTGAGCCTGTGTTTCATCACCAAAGATCAAAAAGACATAATCTAATTTGGCTGAAAAGCTTTATCTTGAGGTATTGAAGTATGTTTCTAAGTTGAGCTGTCTTATTTTTTTAACTGGCTTGCAATTGAAAAAATGGGTTGGGCTTGCAAATTTGAAATGTACGGTATTTATTCAAATAATAATTTAACTTAACTACACTATCAACAGTGGTTGATTTTTCAGAATGTTCAATACTATTTCACCCACAATAAAAACAGTAAACAATTCCTGGTCAGAGGGTCATCTTAGGGGCGAGTTCAATTCCACAACCTGATATCAAAGAAAAGTTATAAAGTAAAATATTTTTATCAGCCTGTGAATAAAATGAACACTCAGCTTAGGAACAACACCCCCAATAGAACTACAATAGAACAAGAAAAAATAAGAATACCTTCCCAGTCTATTGTTGTGAACGGTAGTAACATTTCAGTAAAGGACAAATTATTCTTAGACACGACATTTTCCACTTTTGGACTGCACAGAACTGCGATTATGGGTGAAAATGAGTCCTGAATAAATTCCTGCGCTGTTTTTCCCACTCTAGCCATATTTACTATGGCTTATTTCACACTTAAACTCTTTTAACACCAAAAGAATACTAAATAAATACAGAATCAATAAACTTTAAAAATAAATCAAATAACTGAGTCAAGTAAATCTTAAAATTGTTTTTCATAGCAATCAGTGAATCTGATTGCTGATTGTCTGTTGTGTGATTCGGTCTCATTTGACAGTGACACAAAGTTAAAAAATATTTTTTGACATGGAATTAGTAAGTTTATCTGAAAAGCCAATTCCGTAATTGAAAACGTTCTAAGGACATCATTCCGTTAATAATTATTTTAAGCATCATTCATTACGTACCCAAAAATTTAAGTGCCGGCCAGAAAAAAAAATGGAAATTTATTATGGGAAATAACATCTTGAACATTTTTTATTATCACAACGAAAGTCTACAATTAACCCCCTGGCTGCTCTTTGAGTTTGAAAGTAGGTACCATAAATCATATTTTTGCCAACAATATTTTGGACATTTGTTAACAAAAATATTTCGGACAGACGCAAACATTTATTGACATGAGCATTGAGCGTTAGGTATAATAAGGTATGTTAAGTATTTAAAAAATAACGAGAAAAGGATTGAGGGAAATAATTTTTATTATAAAATAGCAGGCAGCTAGGCCCGGTGGAAAATCCGTTCTTAAGCCGGGAGAAACTGTTTGATTCCGTTACAATCGAGGGTAAAACGGTAGACCGACCGATAGGCCATGACCTGGGTTAGGACATAGAATACTCTGAATCCCGGTAGCACGTTCCTGTGGGATATTTTCTGACATCCACGCGGTCGAAGCCGCGGGCAAAAGCTAGTCTGAAATATGCCTGCGAAAACCTGCGCGCACCAAGATTCTATTGACTGCTAATGCTTGTTTTTCTCTTTTTATTTGCTTGTTTTTGCAGTCGGGTTTTTTAGTTTTTTTAATGAATCAATCTGCATAGCCTTTCCTTAACTACTCGTATGTTAGGTCGGCTTCCAGTCTCACCGGATGCAGCTGAATACCAGTATTTTACATGGAGCGCCTGCCTATCTGACCTCCACAACCCAGTAACTGAGTAATATACGTTATCAATTTATCATCCAACCCGTAACGACTGTTAAAGATCCACGAATGACAGCCGGGACAAACGGCTTAACGTGCTTTCCGAGGCACGGAGGAGTCTCGGTATGTAAAGATGGTCACCCATCCACGGACCAACCCCGGCTAGCGTAGCTTAACCTGATGGATTGACCCTTGCGTGCGGCTGTTATTACTTAGCTACGAGCTCCTCTAAGTTTTTAGTTTTTTTTAATGATTTTTTTATTTTTGTATTTTTAGTTTTTATCAATTCTCATTCCAAATTTTGTTTATTTTTCAAAGTAACAATTTTTTTAAATGTTTATTTGTACTTACAAATGTACTAATAATTTTAATTTTTTGGTATTAATAAACTTTGGTTTTAATCATTCATCTTTACCCACATAAGATTTTCAGTCCAGGGCCTCAAAACCCACTCGGAAAGTGGATCTGCCACTGGAACATCTCTATTATTAGGTGTTGCTTCTAGTTACTAACGCATCCGAGCGAATCTCGGCACTCGCGCGGTTGCCCGCGCTTTTTCAAAGTATAATTTTAACTTTGCGCATTTTTGTGATCTTACGTAAGAACTGTCGAGACTTCCTCCCACCCCCTTGTCCTCCCCTTGCCTCGGAACGCGCCACTGTCGGGTTCCCAGATAACGGCGGGAGGGGTTCACATCGGTGTCGAGTCGACGATGAAGTACCTGGGACTCGTCCTCGACAGCCGGTGGAACTTCGTCGAGCACTTCCGACGTTTGGCTCCCAAACTGCAGAGGGCTGGGGCTGCTTTGAAGCGGCTTCTGCCCAATCTAGGGGGTCCAAACGCCTCCTGCCAAAGGCTCTACGCGGGGATCGTGCGGTCCATGGCCCTTTACGGGGCACCGGTGTGGGCGCGTTCATTAAGGCTGCGACCAGCCCAGCGATTGAACGCGTCCCAAAGGGTCATGGCCATTAGGCTGGTCGGAGGATACCGCACGGTCTCCCGTGAGGCGGCGAGCCTCCTTGCCGGACTACCGCCATGGGATGGAGGCAAAAGTCCTCGCGCACATGTGGGAGTTGCGCGAGGAGGCGAAACGCCGGGGTGTAACTCCGCTGCCGCGAGAAATCACGGCACAGCGGACAGAGCTCCGGCGGGATCTCATGGCGGCATGGAGAGTGCGATTGTCGCAACCCAGCGCTGGGCACGCCACAATTGCGGCGGTAAGGCCCCTCTTTGAGGAGTGGCTAGAGAGGCGCCACGGCGTCCTCACCTTCCGCCTGACGCAGGTCCTCACCGGACACGGTTGTTTCGGGAGGTTCCTGTTCAGGATAAAGCGGGAGGAAACGCCCGGGTGTTACCATTGTGTGGATCGCCCGGAGGACACGGTGGAGCATACGGTGGAGGTCTGCCCGGCTTGGGCGGGGCACCGCCGTGTCCTCACGGAGGCGATCGGCAGCGGCGATCTCTCGCGTCCGGCCCTGGTTCAGGCCATGGTCCGGAGCGAGAGTGCATGGGAAGCCGTCACTTCCTTCTGCGAAGCAGTAATGCTCGCGAAGGAAGAGGCGGAGCGCGCGAGGGAAATGCAAGATGCGCGCCCTCGCGCCCCTAGTCGCCGCAGGAGACGCCCCGGGCGTCGGGAGTCGCGAGCCGACTTCCGGCCACCGTAGGCGCGGGCTTGCGGACGGTGGGCAATGGGTAGCTCGCCGTCCGATTAGGACCAGGCCCGGGTCGACGGCGCGTTGTGTTCCACGCGCGCCTCAAAGAGATGTCAGCACCAACTGACGGGGTCCGTAAGGGCCAATGCCTGCCAGGGTTGCGAGTTTGTCCGTAAGGGATATCGCGGCCCCGGCACACAGGCAACGGAAGGAACATGGGTGGGTTTTAGTCAGTAAAAGTCTGACACTCCCTCTCGCTCCGCCCAGAGCGGGAGGAGTCATTTGATGATTTCCCACCCAAAAAAAAAAAAAATACCCCCTTGTAAGAAAAAATAAGACATGGTCGACTCCCCTCCCCCCTAAATCGTGTTACGTGATACATGAATGGCCCCTTAGCAAGTTTTTATTTTTTTTAACTTTAATTTTTTTCGCCGAAAATCCGCCATTCCCAGTGACACTCGCGCAAGACGGATCTAACCACATTATCATTCAGCAAAATCGGTTCAGCCGTTTAGTAGTTACGAGGGAACATAGGGACGGACATACACACACATACATACATACATACAGGTAAATTGAATACGATGCTTTTGGCTACCTTTGTATTGTGTATTTTATGTCTTTAAATGTGCGTTTTGTTTAATGTAAACAATTTTTCTTTCTTTTCTTTTTCTAAACACATAACCCTTCTTTTTTGGCTTTGCCGCAGTCAGGTAAAAAAAGAACATCGGTCTTTTTATTTAGTTTTATCGTGTTTAGATATCGATACGAACTCTAGGAAAACAATTTAAAATACGGCTGTTATAACTTGGCAGGTCTGAACATAGACACTACGAACTTTCGCGCATGTTCTCTCACTCATACATGAGGCGACTCATGTCGGACGTGTGAGCGGTCACAGCTCTTCTAGGAAACCGTAGCTTTAGATTGTCAAATCATCCATTTCTACGATCGGCCTCAACATATTACACAATGTCGCCCATGGCATAATTAAATTAAAGATAGACCCCTCCTTTTTAAGTTAATTTTCGATAATTTGTCATGAATATGCAGAAAAATACGGGCTGCCACATGCCCATGGGCGACATTGTTTAATACCTGTAATGTGATGTGATACACACAGGTGTGTAGGTACTGTATTATTTGGCAATAGTAGACACTATTGGTTGTTCCGAAGGTAAGCCGGTAGGTGTCGAGTTGTACACGATAGCGCACGCGAACATCCGCTGCGTCCGCCGACACTACGCGGCGGATTTTGCTCGAGCAGTTGCCGCTCTGTCTGCGCTGACCCCCTTACCCTTAGACGAAACAGACGATCAGCCATCCTGTCAGATCCTTAGAAAATAAGCTTACTAAACCGTTAACCTGCAGCGCGCGCTAGAACATGTTGCATGTCAAATGCAGCTGGTTCTATGGAGCGTGGTTTTCCTGTAGAACAAATATCAATATGGCAACTCTTAGGATGGTCGCACATCTGACGGAGGATGCGTCGCGTGTCGTCGTTCGCGTAACGCCAGAAACGACAAGTATATATTAAAACATTCAACCTTACACACTCAACCGATGAGGCGGCGTTAGTGCGTCGAGCACACTAATGAAGTTACGCCCGACTCATCTTCTTTCAGATATGCAACTACCCTTAAACCCCTGTCCGCGTTGTTGCTCTCGGAGTAATATAAGCTTATTAATTTTCAACCTAATTTCAAGTACTACAAGGTTGATATTTGTTTGCCAGTGAAAACCGCGCAGCGCCGCGCCTCGCTTGATGTGCGCCGGCCCTTGCTCGGTGATTAACAATTTAATACTCAAACATACCTCTCGTGTGAATAGGAATTAAAGTTTAAGTTTGCTGCATTAATAATAAAAACCAAATTAATGTATCGTAATATTTAATGAAAAATTCATTTTACAAAATTCAGGTATACCTATTCAACCAATTAAAAATAATAAAAATTTATTTACGATGAAAATACGAGCTCGTAAATGCATTACTTACATAAAAATATAATCCAATAATATCTTAAATTAGGTATAATTTTAAATAATAAAAAAACTATTTATATTCGGGAAACAAACTATAGAGCAATAATTGCTCGTTTACAAATCGTTTGAGCTGGCTATGTTTTTTGTTGTATCTATCCGCTTGTTTAAGGCGAAAGTGTTACCCGCGAAATTGAAATACGTTTTGCAACTAATACGCCCAGTTTCGCGAGCTTGAAAATGTGTTACACTAATTTTGCGATCATTTTGTTAGAGAAATTGTCTGTTAGACCCTTTTATAAATATTGAAACAAAAACATTACCTGGCTAGTAGTGTGCATAATTTTAACCAAACAAACTAGTCAGCTGGTAATTTCTTAAAGATTAAAATATCTGAAAGCATTGTCTACATCTTCTAGCCTGGCAGTAATATGTAAATCCAAAATGACACATCTGCCCAATTATGAAACTAGCAAAACCATTTCAACGTAACTCCTTCCCCAACTGCGTCTATCGTTATGAAACTTGCACGTCCGTGATACACGTAGATGTGACCAACCACTATTGGATATCGAAGCAAAAGATGGGACAGCGCCCTAGTTTTCCCACGAGTGATAACTGTGAATTCGTATGATACATCATAGAATTCACAGTTATTAAATTTTGTAACAAGTTCGTTTCTATTATTATTATGCCAATTTGAAGTGTTCCAAATTATTTTTCTTTACTTTAATTGCTAAGCCGCTAATGTTGCCACCGCGGTGGCAGGATAACTTCCGAGCAAAACATGCGAAGCTACGGCACGCATTGATTTGTGACGATAGACGCAGGTGCTGTCCATAAGGCTTCACAATGCGCATGTCTTTGGTTTCGTAGCGGAAACTGTATTGAATTTCAAAAAGATGATGGTAAAATAAGGAATATACAATGAGTATTGCGTCACTATTATTTAAATTTTCCAAATCTGTTTAGTCTGCCGTCAGTGCTCAACACCGAGCAGACAACAGGTTTTCTTATAGTGACGCTACAGTGGAATGGTGAATACAGTGCTTACAACCGAAAGCATTTGATTTGTTTTATCTAAAAAAATAATACTTATTTATATTCCTATATTCTAAATGAGTCTTAATCAAAACTTAAAAGACAACCTATAACATTAATACAAAACAATTTTAATTAACTTAATTTAGCTAGTTGCACCATTTGAACGGAAATCGCGTAACCTTTGAATATGGTAATAACGCGTGATTTCACGGAAACTAACAAGAACGATGTACCAGTAAAGCTAACTCTGTATAGTCAAATATTGATTAAAAATCTGTTCAAATAAAGGTAGCTGCCAAATAATACTATTTACACAGTAAAAATTTAAGCATTCAACTGTAGCCTAGCTAAATGTATTATTCAATTAGAAACGACTATGCAGAATCACCTTCACTCAGCTACGGATTTAACATTTCGATTACGGTCAGTAGAATAAAATTGAGATAAAGTACTCGCTTCATTTCGTTTACGTGTGTTTTCTTTTAAGGATGACTTTAAATAAAATTATGAATTCTTTTCACTGTCATTGAATTTATTTTTACCAGAAAATTATTTACATATTTTAACTATCTTAATGAACATTTTTCATATAATTTAGGCACTGCTTATACTTAAGTTATACGTTACGTTTTTTGACAGAGCTGTTCATATTTTTGTACCAAAAGTATGTAACACTTTATTACTATTAAGAATAAGTAGTGGCTTTAGTCAACTATCCTGATTCTGACTCCACAATCGAAATATTAAAGTTTAATCCGTAAGTTTCTGACAGTCTGTACTTTCGCTGAAGTGAGATATGCAGCAACTTATAACGCCATGATGTCGTTATCGTTATCAACATAATTGTTGAAACCGCAGCATATTCTCAGTTCTTAAATTCACGAGTCAAATTAGGTACATACTTTATACAACTAACATTACTCAAAGTTCGAGTTGAACATGTTTATGTTTAGATCTTCAAAGGTGGCAGTCCCACTCTGGTCCAGTATCTGCAGCATGTCGGTCAGCTCGTGCGGCGCATGCGCACCCTCCGCCCCGCCCGCCGCGCCGCCCGCGCCGCCCTGCCACGACCACATGCCTGCGACACCAAGCCCGCCATCGGAATTAGCATGGAATAGTACGGACATCCGCAGATAAGTTTTTCACAATCTTACATTAATCTTAACATGGACAGTTGGCTTTATATAATAGTAGATTATTTACCAAGGGGATAAAGCAGTGTTTTATGTCACAGACGCTATATTGAATCTTGAGTGCAGCCCAAAACAAGACAAAGACACCTTTATCCCGAGAATACTCTACTCTTCACATGCAAGGTAATAAAAGCAATTCGTTTTTTTTTTGTTTTTTTTTAATATTTCTTACGAATTTTTTATTGGGATTCTTAATTCAAATCCCTTTGTTGAACCTGCTGGGTTATAATGAAATTCAGTTCAATATTATTGCCCAGCTAGACCTTAGGGTTATAATGAGTTACTTTAGGTTAGCTTTCCAAGATATATAATCTGACATTAACAAGCAGGTGGTGTGAAAATGAACAAACATAACGATGCCCTAGGAGATACAAGTGAATGTCCCGGCGACCCAGTAGACATGTCTGGCAAAGAATGACGAGGAGAGCCGACCTCAAATGAGATGGGATAGCGGTCGCAGTCTCGCCCACTGCCGCTGTAAGTGTTTGTCGTGCAGTGGTACTCACCGTGCGAGGGGTGCGGGTGGTGGTTGTGGTGGTAGTGCGCGGCGGGCGGCAGGTAGGCGGGCGCGGGCGGCGAGCGAGCCGGCGACGCGTCCGCCGCGCCCGTCGCGCCTCCTGCCGCCTGACCGCTGTACGCGTGTGTCTCGTGCGTGCTAGTGCAGTGGTACTCACCGTGCGAGGGGTGCGGGTGGTGGTTGTGGTGGTAGTGCGCGGCGGGCGGCAGGTAGGCGGGCGCGGGCGGCGAGCGAGCCGGCGACGCGTCCGCCGCGCCCGTCGCGCCTCCTGCCGCCTGACCGCTGTACGCGTGTGTCTCGTGCGTGCTAGTGCAGTGGTACTCACCGTGCGAGGGGTGCGGGTGGTGGTTGTGGTGGTAGTGCGCGGCGGGCGGCAGGTAGGCGGGCGCGGGCGGCGAGCGAGCCGGCGACGCGTCCGCCGCGCCCGTCGCGCCTCCTGCCGCCTCACCGCTGTACGCGTAGCTCTCGCCGCCACCACCGCCGCTCTGCCAAAACGAATTCTTCATAAAAAACATTATCCATGTAAATACATATTCATCGGATTGTTTTATAAACTCAATCGAGCCGTTTATAGCTGAAAAATATCGTTTAAATGCCTGTATGTTCATTAAATGACTTAAGTACTCAAGACTACTTACGGTGCGCAGGGTGGTCCAGGTGGTGTGCGGCGGGGTGTTGGTGGGGCGGTGCGGCGAGTACTCGGGCGCGTAGTGCGGCGCGTAGGGCGGCGCGGGCGCGGCCGGCGCCACGCCTGCCTCGCCCGGAGACCGCGCGGTCACTCCGCCGCCACCGCTCACTGCCACAAACATATTTAACATAATGATCCGCCCTGACAAAGCTCAGTTGCGTCATGGGGAAACTATAGACGATCCATCTCATTGAGACAAATCTTGCGTATGGGAAATGTGCGTCAATCTAGCATTGCACTATCAATCTTACATTTAACAAACCAAAATCACGAATGTAACTTATGCCAGCTTCATGGTCTAAGGCAAGGCAGAGTGAGTGACATAAAATATATTTTATCGTGTTTACCTATCACGGCTGTGAAGTCAACAAAAAATAAACAAACATATTTTTTTTAACTACACTAACTACGAAAGCTGAGCCAAAAAATAAAACCTTTTTTTTATTTAATCATGTTTAGATATTATCGATCACATCTCCGGCGTTTCGCTAACTAATTTAGTTTCACTCTGTATATAAATTGTTTGGCTATTTCGTAGTTTACACAATATGTAATAAAAACCTGTCCGATCCCTGAGGGTATTATTAAGTGTCGTTATATGATTCTATTCTTGTATTTATTTCAGAGATAATAAAAAAATTACACCACAAAAATAATATAAATGAATGGCATAAAATCCTGACAATACATGCGCAGGCGGCCGTCGGACCAGCCGCTGCCCAAAGCTACGGCTTTCTAGAAGAGCGGTGGCCGCCACATAGCGTCTGCTATTTACCGACGAATGACGTCACTGAGACGTTATTTATGAAAATAAGTAGGTGTTTCCTACCGAGCGTGAAAAATTTATTGTACGAGGGGTGTTCAATAAATAGTGAGAATGAGTAAGACGCAATTATCTTTTATTATATGTTATTTTATTTTTCGACGTAGTCGTTACGTCGTTTCGGAACGTGTTCTTAAAAATGGATAAAATTGAAGTTCGCGCAGTAATAAAATATCTCTGCTTTAAAAATTTTACTACGAAGCAGGTAAATCAAGACTTGAGAGCAACATTAGGGGTTCATGCTCCTCCATATTCTACGGTTGCGCGTTGGTGTGCTGAGTTCAAGCGAGGAAGAACTTCCACTAACGACGACCCACGGCCGGGACGCCCCATATCGGCAGTGACTGAACAAATGATTAAAAAAGTGGAAAATATTGTCTTGGCGGATCGTCGTGTTACTGTTCGTTTTATAGCTGAAGAAGTAAAGATTTCGATAGGAAGTGTCCAAAAACGACCATTTGGGTATGAAAAAAGTGACAGCGCGCTGGGTGCCCAGAATGCTTTCTGACGCGCAGAAACAAACTCGACTGAGAATTTCACAAAGCTGTTTGGATTTTTTACAACAAGATCCTGACCGATTTTTGGCTCGATTCATAACTATGGACGAAACATGGCTTCACCATTATGACCCGGAAACGAAACAACAGTCCATGACATGGAAGCGACCGTCATCTCCAACTCCAAAGAAATTTAAGGCGATTCCATCCGCCGGAAAGATCATGGGCTCTCTTTTCTGGGACAGCCAAGGGGTGGTAATGATCGAATATCTTAATCATGGAGCCACTATTACGGGGACTATGTACGCAGGACAAGTAACAAAGTTGCGTGAGGAAATACGCAAGAAACGGCGTGGCAAACTCGCTAAAGTTGTTTTGTTTCACCAAGATAACGCCCCTGCGCACAAGTCCAGAGTTGCGATGGCTGCCATTCAAGAAGCTGGCTTCGAATTGATGGAACATCCTCCATATTCACCGGACCTTGCTCCTAGTGATTTCTACCTATTTCCGCGCTCAAAGGAACATCTCAGGGGCCAGAAATTCGAAGATGATGACGGAGTAGTCGCCGCCGTAAATGATTTTTCGTAGGGATCAGGAAGAAGATTTTTTTAGAAAGGGAATTTTAGGATTAGAGAAAAGATATACAAAGTGTATAAACCTGAAAGGTGACTACGTCGAAAAATAAAATAACATATAATAAAAGATAATTGCGTCTTACTCATTCTCACTATTTATTGAACACCCCTCGTATATATATTATTCTATTCAGATTGCAGATAAACAATATATAAAAAAACTGTCCGATCCGGACGGGAGCACATAGGTACTACAATAACATTACCAAAAAGTTATAAAAAATCTGATTATTATTGATAGTAAAAAGTTATTGATATTTAAAAAAAAAAACACATTTTTACAACCTAAAATGACCCCAGATCCATAAAAAAATTAAAAATTTTCAACAGGGGTTCAACAGTTATGACTTGAGACAGCCGCCTGCGCCCCAAGTAAAATTTATTGAAAAATAATATGGCATTTTTTATTCTTTGTTTTTGCAAATTAACACATAAGTAGACTCTCAGAATGATACTTAACAACACCCACACGGATCAGACAGGTTTTTTTTCTACATGTTGCATGTGCGGGTCATCGGGTATGGTCCCTCATTCAGAAGAACCGAATTCTCGAAGTTATTGCCGTTTGACGATAATTACCTGGTGGAGCGTGGTGTTGTTGATGAAGATTAGGCGCTTGAGCTTGATACACGTCACGGTGACGTAGATGGTAATCGTAATTTTCTTCTGGAGCCGGTTCACCAGTAGTGCTTCCTAACGACCGGCTAGTAACACAAACATAACTTTTAAGTCAAGATATCTTAACGAAAAAAAAATAAAAAAAAACAATACGTACTAACTTAAACACATACTTAGCCAGTGTGTTAGTGCAAACGATGTATTCCACATCATCATTGTAAGGGTTTAAAAAGGCGAAGGCCGAAGTTCTTAACCAAACCCACTCTCTACTTTTGGTACGAAACCGGTACATCAGTGAGATGATTTGACCTTTCAATTTCAACACTGTAACAAGTAATTGAACATGGTTATTGCCTTTCAAATACAATATCATTTAAACAATAAAGGCTGCCGGAAACAGTCGCGTCGATAAACAATATGTAAAAAAAACTAAAACTAAAACTTCACGGTAGAACAATTATCGGTGCTCCGTCGCGCGACAATTCACGCCAGTGTGCACGAGCCTTACTGCAAGTTAAAGTAAAATCAAGTACCTTGGTCGAAGTTATCTCTCATATGCTGTTGGTCCTCCGGGTGATAGAACTCGTAACAAAGCTTCCCCAGTAGATCGGCAGGCGCATACCCGACTACCTGAGTTGCACGTTGGTCGGCAAACGTGAAACGGCCGTCCACTGAATGACGCGAAACAAACTCTACTCCGCCGCTACATAAGCTGTTTTCTGAAGAGTTAGGCGTTGATGTGACCTAGTGACATTAACAACGACGTATTTTAGACTATTACAATAATTATATTAATAATTGCAAGTCAGTAAAATATAGGTACCTGTAGTCTTCCAATCGCAACTAGACAACAATGAGATGTGTCAAGATCTTCCTGAATGGGACGATCCATCTGCATACCTGGAAAAGGATCTGATATGCCAACATACATAAAACTATGTTCTTTCATGTTTTTAGACAGAATTCATAGCAAATGTTATGTGTAACAAATAAGTTTATGCATTTATTTGGAATTTTAACATGGTAATTATATGTACAGGCAGGGGAATTCATTTTTAAGCAAATTGATACCCTTCGTCAGTTTTTCGTCTTAAGGCAATTTCATAAAACTGTAGAAGACAGACAGTAGTGATTTGAAAATACGGACAATTTAAGTTGGTAGTCTATTTGCTTAACAATTAATTTCCCTGACTTTACCTACATGTAATAAATCCTATGCATATATTCGCCACATTTTTTCCGTACCTTAACCAAACTTACTTCGTCGGAGTATAAGGCTTAGAACAGCGTGAGCGTGACACATACTATACCAAGAAGTAGTCAAACTAACACATGATATTTGTTTTAAATCTGTGACTATATTTTCATTGTGTATAAATTAATGTTTTGGTTAGAATCTTGAAATATTAAAAAAAAAAAAAAAACACTTTCGCGGATGTACAATGTTACCTGTAGGAGGCCAATTTTTTATGTATCCAGTGCAATGCACCACGGCGTAATTATGACCATCGTGTGAGGGCCCTAGTGAGTTGCGAGCACGCAGTCTTCCTAGATGAGCACCTTCCGCGGATCCACCGACGCGCATACGACATATGAAACCACGACGAGAACCCATTACTTGACGCATGGACGCTGTAATAGATATTACAATATTTTTGATTATGTAGATTATTGAATACTTGAATGGTATTTTTAGGTATGTAACTAATTTAAAAAAAAAACTGCTTACACTGGTGACCTTCCTTCTTTACTGTTCCAGTCTTAAGATCCAAAATACGACCTGTGTTTTGAGGTTCTTGAGTGCTTAACTGTTCCCTGACTTTTTCTACATCATCTGGGTGTACTTGGTCAAATAAGCAAGAAGAGTACCACTCTCCCTAAAATAAAATAATTTATGTAAAGCACACAATACAGTTTATTACAATAATATGCTTCTATATTGTGGCAGGCTATGATGGATTAACGGATCTCTATGAGAGGGCAAACGTCAAAATGGCCATCATAGCGTGTCGCAATAGTAGTCCAAATGTCAATAAACACAAGTGTCTTCTTTGGCGGCTACATTAGAGGCATTTCTGTTTCTGTTAGGCGCGTTTCCACTATGTCGTGACGATAAATTTATCGTTGGATTTATAATCATTTAAATACACAAGCCACGACGCTTTAAACGACACGATAATATGTCGTCACGACATTGCGGGAACGGGGCCTGAGGTTCCGATAATGTATATGTATAATGTATATTAAAGAAAATTCATGTAAAAAAAGAATGGCAGTCTTAATTTTGTAATCCGATTTTTGGGATCCGAACTTAAAACGAACTCAAATTTTATATTTCGTTATTTCAATACACCATTGTTTAGCGGTTCATACACCGTCCTTCTAAATTTCATTAATATAGGTAGTGCCAAAATTCTCAGAGTAAAATTGCTGTTTGACATACGGACGGACAGGGTGAAATTATACGGGTTCTGTTTTTGCCATTTGGCTATGACACCCTAAAAATTGTGAAATACTTAAAACACGATAGTGATTTATAAATGTAACATACCTGAGAGTAGTTCAGTACTGGAGCTATACTATCACTGACGTAAATAATACGTCCAGTGTCGCAACTTACAACGAACAAAAACCCATCAGCTGCTTCAAGAATTAAATGTTTTAGTTCTTGATCAGTTAAGAAGGATGGTTTGTAAGTACCGTCCGTGGAAGTGTTGCCAGTGCCTACAAAGAGAAACAATTAATAAGAAACTTGTGCATAATTTATTATACTTTTCTCTGCTGAGTTTACGCTTTTAATAAACTTGATTGTATACCTCTTAAGGCTTTCATATGCGCTACTGCCATACGCAGTATAGTAAGTTTGTCCGGCTTCCGCGCGAGGGCGGAGCATGTTGGAACCATATCAGATAGTTCCGTAATGTACGCCGTCATCTTGTTTCTTCGGCGACGTTCAATTTCACAATGGTTCTCACGGCTGTAAAAAAAAATATTATAGGAAAACGTATTAAGATAGATATACATATAAGAATAACTTTAGGTACATATTATTATCTTTCTGAAAATGTGCGGATTAGGTACCTACTTAGTCAACATCATTAACTAAATAGTTCAGTAGTTCTCTGGAAATAACATTATGTAGGTACCTATACTAGTATTAGAAGAGGTAACATTTGTTTGTACCTAGGGGGTCTTCAGAACTACAGATCCGATTCCGAAAATTCTTTCACTAATGGGAAGTTATAGTATTGCCGAGTATATAGGATATATGTATTTTATCTTATTGTATACAAGAAATTTCACGCGGACGAAGACGCGGGCAGAAGCTAGTCTATACGAGGGCTGCACTAAAAGTATCGGGAATGGAATATTTCCACTGTTCCTGTCATATTAAAATCTTTTTAATTAAAACTCCTTGGTTTTAAAAATCGAATACCATTTATTTATTTAAAAAAAGATTCTCGGTCTTGTCAAACTTGTTTAGTCGTTGAGAAATGGAATTGACTCGAGAAAATTCAAGAGCGATGATTTATTATGACTTTCGAAGTGGTTTAACACAAAAACAGTGTGTTGACCGGATGATTTCTGCATTTGGTGATGAAGCCCCATCCAAAACCACAATTTATCGCTGGTTTGCTGAATTTCAACGTGGACGTGTTAAGCTCAGTGATGATCCCCGTCAAGGTCGTCAAAAAACTGCAGTCACCCAAGAAAACGTTGATGCTGTGCGTAAGCTGATTGAGGAAGATCGACATGTGACATACCGCGAAATTCAAGCAACTTTAGACATTGGCATGAGTCAAATACAAATAATCTTGCATGAACAATTAGGTGTAAAAAAGTTGTTTTCCCGATGGATACCGCTTTCGCTCTGTGAAGAGCAAAAAGCGGCTCGCGTTACTTGGTGCGTCAGAACTCTCGAAAGATTCCACGCAGGATCCTCAAATGCTGTATACAACATCGTATCAGGTGACGAATCCTGGATATACGCGTACGAACCCGAAACAAAAAACTAGTCACGAGTTTGGGTGTTCGAAAATGAGTTAAAGCCAACAAAAATTGTTCATTCACAAAGTGTTGCAAAAAAAATGGTGGCCACGTCTGTCTCCAAAACCGGCCATGTTACGACTATTCCTCTTGAGAGACAAAGAACGGTTAATGCAGAATGGTATGCTAGCATTTGTTTGCCACAGGTCGTTTCTGAACTCCGTAAAGAGAACTGCAACCGCCGCATCATCCTCCATCACGACAATGCGAGTTCTCACACCGCGCATAGAACAAAAGAGTTTTTAGAGCAAGAAAACATAGAATTATTAGACCATCCGCCGTACAGCCCCGACCTAAGCCCTAATGATTTCTATACTTTCCCTAAAATAAAGAATAAATTGCGTGGACAGAGATTTTCATCACCTGAAGAAGCTGTGGACGCCTACAAAACGGCCATTTTGGAGACCCCAACTTCCGAATGGAATGGTTGCTTCAATGATTGGTTCCATCGTATGGAAAAATGTGTCAAATTTCGCGGAGAATACTTCGAAAAGCAATAAATACATTTTTAAATAGTAATGTTGTGTCACTTCCTTGATTCCCGAAATTTTCAGTGCCGCCCTCGTACATACAGGGTGGCCGGAGAAGTGACGTCTAAAGATAAAATTTTGATTGAAAAAATTGCGGTTTACCTGGGCCTTATGGACCATGACTGAAGTTCAGTAGAAAGTTCAAAATTACAGCTCAAGCCTAAATAGCTACAAAAGTTCTTTCAAAACTCGTGATAAAAAAATAAAAAATGATAGCTTCTGTGTTTGTAAAAACTGCTATTTCCTTCAATAACGAAAACATTTAAAAAACCAGACCTTTATCGGGATTTATTTTTTGTACCTTCAAAGTAAAAACGAGTAACTTTTTAAGGAACAACTAGAAAAATATATTTTATTCATTTACCTTTACCTATATTTATTTCTATTATAACGAAAGATGATAGAAGAGGCCTTAACTTTTTGTTTTTCTGTGAACCTACCTACTTAACTACTTTCTACGAACTATCATAAAAAAAAGAAGCATAAAAATTATAAATTTTTGGGAATCGAACTTAGGTTTACAAAGCAGTCGTCGACCACCGGTGGCGACTGGGAATTTTTATTCCCATTTGCCTCCGGTGGCAATCCCCGCGGGGGCGACTGGGAACATACGGTCTATACTACGTTGCTATGGTTGCGTTTGATATCCACCAATCATATTCATTGGTCCACATCACATAGCGCTGGTGGAAAAGGGTTCAACTAAGCTATGTTTTTTACATGTAAGGATACGTGCTATGCAATTATGGATGGGAGCTATGGATGCGCGAGTGGTGCAGCTGTAGAGCGGCTGCAGCTTCTCCCCGACCCTGCCCTACTGTGGATGCATCGCATAGCTCGAGCTGCGCATCTTCCTCGCACAGCTACCTTGCGGCGGCAAGTATCTTCATAGCACATCTTACTCGCTCCGCTACACAGCTTAGCATTAGTGGAAACGGTCAGTTTCGTAGCTTAGCTTTCACATCCTCGCAGCATAGCACATCTCTTGTGGAATTGCACCATTTACCTATTTGCTTTGTTGAAAGTTGACTAAAATAGCCGTTCTTATATTATGTCATGATTGACTGTAGTTCCGTATAGGTTTGGCGGGATGATAATCATTTAAATGGTTAAATTTGTAACTATCTGCAATATTCTAACCTTTTGGCTCGTCTTTTTACAATTTGCGGTAAACTGTAGAAGAATACGAACATAATGCAATATTGCTCATCCCCCATAGCAAATAAAGGGTTAATTTATAGTCTACATACTGACCAGACTTATAGGGAATATCTATGCATTTTTTTTTCAGAATCTATCCGATAGTATTTGCATGATGCTGGAACATGCATTCAGACAAACAGATAAACAGACATAATTTTAAAAACTATATTTTCAGCATTAGAATCGTTCCCAGACCTCGTAACAATTACTTTATTTTTTTAATATTCAATGTACAGTTTTGACTTCGCTACGATTTTATTGTATTAATACGGATAAGGGCAAGCGAATGACAGATGAAATGATTTTAAAAAGCTCATTCAGATACTTTCTTAAAAGGATCTCACATCTGTGGTGTGAGGAAAATTGGATAATTTAAAATATGAGTTTTGAGGGGAAAAGCGCGCACTTGTTGCGTGATAAGACACGTTTTCAATCATCACATAGTAACCTAGTGAGAAGTGTCGTGGTTATGGGAAAATCACAGGCCTTGATGTTAAGATTTGTATTCAATTACCCCAAACTGCTCAAGCAATAATCTATTCATTGTTATGTATACTGTGGTTCTAAGAAACAAGTGCGTGTCGGATCACGCACAATGAAGGGTTCCGTAGTTGGGATGAATTTATCCCAAGAACAAACTTAACATTGTAGTTGAAAAACATGTTCTCATTATCCCATACGGAATGTATGGGAGAACATGTTTTTGCAAATATAAGTTGGTCGATTATTACCCGTTAACTTGTAGAGTCTACTTAGCTGTGATCGTTTTCCTTTTAATTTCGTTATTTATACTACAGCCGATAATATTTTCACATATCCAAAAGCAACCATTTAGCTGGCAGGGGGGACACTCACACTTGACTCTGACAAATTTTGCAATTTATTCAAAGCTTAATATTTCGCAAACGAATCCCTGAATGCAAAAATGGTTTTCCCACACTCATAATATTTTTTAACGACCTTCGTTGGAAAGGTCGTTGGAGCCTTTTGGTTAATCTATAATCGAGGTTTCATAAATTCAGAAGAGTACCCAAAGTAATCATAATTTCACATTTGGATTGCCGCGTTGGACTGCTTGAAGAGTGATTTTTTTGTTTTGAACTATTTAGTTGTTTTTGCAGTTGGGTTTTTTATGATATGGGCGTGGTCGTTCACCCGAATCCGGAAATCTTTGTAAATTAGGCTAGCGAAAAAGGGTAAATGACTGGTGTCCAGTAGGACTTCTGCGATCAAATTGTCAAATTCTAGTAAGACCCATATTTCTCAGTAGCGTTTAGCGGTAAGCTGGGGTTCCACCGCCGTCCCATATCGCCTCCGCTAAATTGTACGGTACATTCCTTACCTTGCAAATCTTTCTTTATCCTGAATGTTGTCCTCCTCCATCCTTGTATATTTCCCACCACTTGCGTCGTCTTCATCTGACCTATGATGAGAAGATAATGTTTTAGGAAATTGCTCTACGATACACCATAATAATATGCTAATTATTTGTTTAATTTGTAACTAATTTATACAAGGTCTAATTGAAATAACTAAAAACCTCTTAAGGGTCATGGTACTAATTATTTCAAAACCAAAAGTATTTCAAGTAAATAACTTTTACTTTGGGACACATAATAATCGCGAAAAAAAATCTGCTGCTTTAGAAATAATTGAAGGAAAAGTGATTTTGCTGAGAGTGGTAATAGACTCGTATTAAGCACCGGTAGGTACACAGGAATCACAGCTCCGTGCTCGCGAAAGCCTCTAAGGATTGATCATATTGTACACTAGCTGCTGCCCGTGGCTTCGCCTGCGTAGACCCTAATTCTTTTTGGGTCTAGGTTACTCATAATAACATCAGCTATCTGCCAGTGAAAGTCCCGTCAAAATCGGTTCCGTCGTTCCGGAGATTAGCCGGAACAAACACACAGACAGATAAACAAAAAAAAGGCGTTATTCCTATTTCTAAGGAATAAGCGTTGATGTTTTGTAGTCTCAATCTCAAAATTCTACAACATCTGTCTGAAAATTACAACCTATTATAAAATTTAGCCCGTACGCATGTCCTGAGTAGTAGTCCTAGTATATTTACACGAAAATAACTCTGTCTTTTACCTTTTTTCGCCTAAACCACTGAACCGATCGTTATGAAATTGATTGACATATAAGTAGTTTGACAGACAGTTATACACGTCAACCAGTCACCATGTTACGAGTCTGCCAAACTACCCAAGAGCTAGATTGACGCGACAATATACCTAAGACATCCCGGACGTCCGTCAGCTTGAACGAAATTAGGATGGCTCTGAAGCAACTTAAAACAACAAGGCGTCGGGTGATGACGTATTTACGGCTGAACACCTGAAGGCAGGTGAAAAACCCGCTCTCAAGGCCCTCCAGAAGCTTCCGTCATCTCGAAGGTAAAACGCCACAGGCATGGAACAGAGGTGTGTTGGTACTCTTCTTTAAAAAGGGCGATAATGCCCTGCTTAAGAATTATAGGCCCATCTCACTTCTGAGCCACGTCTACAAGCTGTTTTCAAAAGTAATCACGAACCGTATCTCGCGCAGGTTTGACGACTTCCAGCCTCCCGGACAATCCGGATTCCGAAAAGGCTTTAGCACCGTAGACCACATACATACGCTGTGGCAGGTTATATAAAAGACCTAAGAGCTGCTTTGCGTTTGTGGACTACGAGAAAGTCTTCGATTCGATCGAGACTTCGGCTGCACTGCAGTCTCTCCAACGGTGCCAGATTGACTATCGGTACATCGAGGTGCTGGTGTTTGTATAAAAACGCTACTATGTCAGTCCGACTTCAGGACCAGACCTCGAAACCTATCCTTCTGCAGCGAGGGGTGAGACAGGGACACGTTATCTCTCCGAAACTGTTCACCGCTGCACTGAAGGATATCTTTAGGGTTCTGGACTGGAAAAACCTAAGCACCAACATCAATGACGAGTACATCACACACCTTCGGTTTGACGACGATATAGTAGTCATGGCTGAGACTATGGAGGACCTCAGTACAATGCTTGATGACCTCAGTAGACCTTCCGAAAGAGTGAAAAGTAGTAAAAAAAAAAGTGGATAGTCTTAAAATGAACATGGACAAAACGAAGGTCATGTCGAATGCCCATTAAACACCTACCCACCCTCATGAAGATCGGAGACTACACTCGAAGTTGTGGACGATTATGTTTACTTAAGACAAACTGTCCAGTTAGGTAGTTCCAACTTCGAGAAAAAGGTCAATTGTCGAATCCAACTCGGCTGGGCGGGGCGTTCGGAAAGCTGCGTGCTATCTTCTCGTCTCAAAAAGGTACCACAAAGCCTCAAGACGAAAGTTTTGTTTTAGACCAGTGCGTGTTGCCAGTGATTATCTATGGCACGGAAACGGGGTCGGTCACAATGGGCCTTATTAAAGGCTGAAAGTCACCCAAAGGGCAATGCAGAGAGCTATGCTTGAAGTTTCTCTACGTAATCGAATCAGAAATTAGGAGATCCGTAGGACAACCAAGATATCCGACATACCCCGAACTATTGCCTAACTTAAGTGGCAGTGGGCAGGGTACATTGCTCGCAGAACAGATGGGCGATAGGGCAGAAAGGTTCTGGAGTGTCGACCGCATACTGGAAGACGTAGCGCTGGAAGGCCCCCCATAAGGTGGACCTGTGACCTAGTGAAGGCTGCAGGAATCCGCTGGATGCGAGAAGCACAGAACCAGTCGAAAAGGCGGTGCTTGGCTGAAATGATGCTGATGATGATAGGTAGTCTGGGACCTGGAAAAGGTTATAGGCACCTTGTCATACTCGATATTTGTATTAAAAATGAAAATACAAAAATGCACGCAGACGAAGTCGCGGGCAACAGCTAGTTTCTTGGTAAAACAGGGCCTTGTGGCCAAGTGATAACAGCTGCACGGCTCGATCGGTCAAAGTTAATCTACGCTTGCTGAGCTCGGTCCGTAGATGGGTGACCGTTTATTTACCCCCCGTGCCTCGGAAAACATGTTAAATTAAACCGTTGGTTCCGGCTGTCATTTTTAGATCTACAACAAACAGTCGTTATGGGTAGTCAGAAACCCGAAACTGATTATTATCGCGTATTGTGATACCCAGCAACTAGGTTGTGGAGGAAAGATGGAGGTCGCTCCATGTAAAAAACAAGTACGTAATTCGTATTCAGCTTCATTCGGTTAGACTGGAAGCCGACCCCAATAAAGTTGGGGGGGAAGCGCTAGGCAGCTGATGATTCCTTAACACTTTCGACTTTGAGGGACGCTAAACGCCCATAGACGTACAATAAAACTTCTATTGTGTATCGTTCAGTGTCCTTGAATGCGTTAATAATACAAAAAATATATTTTATGTTAGGCCATGAGACCAGCAGCACTAAAGAATAGGTGTAGTTAAGTAGTAAATTCATGCGAGAATGTGACCCATAAAAAAAAAAATTGTTATGAGAATATTATTTATGTATCTAAAGTTTATCACTGATGTTACAAAAAATTCAATACAACCTATTTTATAACAATGATTTGACATAATTTACTAAACAACCGGCCTTAGATAATTTTGACCATCAAAATAAAAGACATCCCAGATGTTAGTAGTGCCTAAAAAAAATTTGGTGTCCATGTTAGTTTGAAGTTCCTCAAATAAACATAGCCTCCTAACTACGGAACAACTTCACTGTGAGTGGTCCGACTCGAACTTGGCCGATTTTTAAAGAACCCCCCAGTTTTAAGACGAACATTATGTTGTTTTCTTAAATGGAATTAAGGAAGACAGCATGACAGTGTGTTGGGCTGGAGAATATTTCTTTTTAAATGTATTTTTAACCGAATTCCAAAAAGGAGGTTATATGTTCGTCGCGGTATGTCTACCGATTTCTTCGTCAATTGTGATTTGAAAATTATTTTTTTTAATGAAAGGGTATGCTCCCAAGTTGGTCCCTTATAAATTTTATTAACTTTGCTTGAATAGTTTTTGAGTAAGCTTTAATAATACGTATTTTTCCCACTTAGTATATGTGGATGATATGATGATAACTTCCTGTAGCTGTTATTTACATAGCAGGTAGTAGAATTCGAATTTGTGTGGGGTAGGTACCACAACAAAAAAGTGAAAAATACAAACTTTTTACAAAAAAAAATACAACAGACTTCCAAAAAAATACACTACAAAGTGAAAAATAAGCCATTAAAAAAAACTTTATACATTTACTTATTATTATTATTACAAGCCTGTAATGTCATAGTGGGACAACAGTTAAAATTAACTTAACGAATTTTTGTATGGTGGTTAAGCTTAATAAATAATAAAACCGGCCAAGTGCGAGTCGGACTCGCTCACGAAGGGTTCCGTACCACCGTACATTATTTTCAAAGAATATTATTATTTTTCATCCGAATGAAAATCGCAAAGATAAATTTGTATTTCATAATGATACTATGAATTACAAACTTATTTTCGCAGTTGCAGAAAATCACCCATATTTAAATAATAATACCTTATGAATCGGCGTTTTTTGTATTTGTTGATTATATAAAGTATAGTATATAGTACATGATATACAAAAGTTTCAAATTCCTAACTTGTTTAGTTGTTGAGATACAGCTCATACAAAAATGGTCTAAAACTGACAACTTTAACGGCCCCCTACTTCATAATTTTTTAAGAAGAAAAAATTATATATATACTCGTATATTTGTTCTCTACTCGATCAGCTCTAGACAAAATCAAATGTTTATTGTATGGAGACCCAATAATTTTTTTAATTTAATTTAATTTTTATAATTTGTTGTTATAGCGGCAATAGAAATGTATAATCTGTGAAATGTTTAACTGTTTACCTATTACAGTTTATGAGATACAGCTCGCTGACTGACAGACAGACAGACGGACAGCAGAGGCTTAGTAATAAGGTTCCGATTGGCACTCTTCGGGTACGAAACTTTAAAAAATATTCAGATTACACAGGGTGAGTTTTTATATAGGACTTCAGGACATAATCCGAAACTATGGGTAGTAGAGCATAGTGGTCAAAGGAACCATGAACTCGAATTTGGAGGAAAATAAAACAGTTTATTTTTTATAAAAACCTTCTGACTTGGCCAGGGATAGAACCTCCTTTTTGTAAAAAAAAACATATTTTTATATGTGATGTATTTTTATACTGAGTGATAGTATTCTTGATAAGGATCAAATACTGCAAAGGAACATTATTTAATTTTGTAAAATCCAATTGTTAGTTATTGTTTATTTTTATTATTATTTTTATTACGTAAAATCGAAAGAAATTGTCATTGCTTTAAATTTGACACAATGTTTGTTTGCAGCATTTGATCTTTATCAGCTACATTATTGGCAATAATACAGAATGATGCTGATATTTGGATGTGAATATATCAAGAACTAGCCTCCGCCAGCAGTTTCGCCAGCGTGATATCTTTATAAATTATAGTATATGTTACTCAGTGATAATATAGCATTCTACTGGTGAAAGAATTTTTTAAATAGATCTAGTAGTTTTTGAGTTTATTAATTACAAACAAAGATACAAAAAATCAAATCTCTTTATATTATAATAATGTCATTAGTTTAGATAGATTGGAGAAAAATAAATGATGTACCAAACCCAAATAAATAGGGAAAGAGAATGATGATGATATTAGGTGATTCAGGAACTTTAATAAACATGCAAATTTGTAGATTTAATTGTTTTTGGTTTCGAGGGTGGTCGAAAGTAGCTCAAACTAGTTCATGTAAGGTAAAGCACAGGTGTGGGACACCCAGTGCCATTTATCAGCATCATTTCGGTGAAGAAAATCTTCACCGAAATGATGCTGATAAATGGCACTGAGCATTGGATTTTATATTCAAATTCTGGAGCCCATTATTTATATTATATTATATATATATATATATATATTATTATTCCATAGAAACTTACCCAACACTGCCAGCACGGCGTTTTTGTATATCCTTTGATGGGTCAGCCCCTATAAAATACCATTAAATTTATTTTAAGATTTCTAATAAACATGACATAACATAATCAAGATGCATAAATAAAATATATATATATATATTTAATAAACCCAATGATATATGCTTATAAATTCATATTACTCAAAACCATGTAACCTATCCAGGTTAACACATAAAATGCATTGTATAAGTTTAATGGCTCGCTGAAAAACCCGCAACAAGGGTAATAAAACTCGCCAGGAAAGTGTTGTTGCTGACAAGACCTAAATTCTAATCAACTGACAAACTTAATAAAAAAGTTACAATTGGACCCTGTTGTGCTAAAATGTTCCAAGCCACAAATTTGTCATTATTGATATAAATCTTTACCTACCAACCTAAAATGAGCCTTATTTTCATGTTGCAAAGACTCACTTTGGTATCTGTTCCCTAGGAAAAGTTATACCTAATGTATACGAGGGCTGCACTAAAAGTATCGGGAATGGAATATTTCCACTGTTCCTGTCATATTAAAATCTTATTAATTGAAAACTCCTTGGTTTTAAAAATCGGATACCATTTATTTATTTAAAAAAAGATTCTCGGTCTTGTCACAAGGTTTTGTCAAACTTGTTTAGTCGTTGAGAAAATGGAATTGACTCGAGAAAATTCAAGAGCGATGATTTATTATGACTTTCGAAGTGGTTTAACACAAAAACAGTGTGTTGGCCGGATGATTTCTGCATTTGGTGATGAAGCCCCATCCAAAACCACAATTTACCGCTGGTTTGCTGAATTTCAACTTGGACGTGTCAAGCTCAGTGATGATCCCCGTCAAGGTCGGCCAAAAACTGCAGTCACCCAAGAAAACGTTGATGCTGTGCGTAAGCTGATTAAGGAAGATCGACATGTGACATACCGCGAAATTCAGGCAACTTTAGACATTGGCATGAGTCAAATACAAATAATCTTGCATGAACAATTAGGTGTAAAAAAGTTGTTTTCCCGAAGGATACCGCATTCGCTCTGTGAAGAGCAAAAAGCGGCTCGCGTTACTTGGTGCGTCAGAACTCTCGTCGAAAGATTCCACGCAGGATCCTCAAATGCTGTATACAACATCGTATCAGGTGACGAATCCTGGATATACGCGTACGAACCCGAAACAAAAAACCAGTCACGAGTTTGGGTGTTCGAAAATGAGTTAAAGCCAACAAAAATTGTTCGTTCACGGAGTGTTGCAAAAAAAATGGTGGCCACGTTTGTCTCCAAAACCGGCCTTGTTACGACTATTCCTCTTGAGGGACAAAGAACGGTTAATGCTGAATGGTATGCTAGCATTTGTTTGCCACAGGTCGTTTCTGAACTCCGTAAAGAGAACCGCAACCGCCGCATCATCCTCCATCACGACAATGCGAGTTCTCACACCGCGCACAGAACAAAAGAGTTTTTAGAGCAAGAAAACATAGAATTATTAGACCAGCCGCCGTACAGCCCCGACCTAAGCCCTAATGATTTCTATACTTTCAATAAAATAAAGAATAAATTGCGTGGACAGAGATTTTCATCACCTGAAGAAGCTGTGGACGCCTACAAAACGGCCATTTTGGAGACCCCAACTTCCGAATGGAATGTTTGCTTCAATGATTGGTTCCATCGTATGGAAAAATGTGTCAAATTTCGCGGAGAATACTTCTAAAAGCAATAAATACATTTTTAAATAGTAATGTTGTGTCACTTCCTTGATTCCCGAAATTTTCAGTGCCGCCCTCGTACCAACCCACATCTATGGGACTTTTGGAAAATAAAGTGCAGTAAGGATTCATGCCATTTGGAACAAAATGTTTGTAGCAAATTGGTTTTGCCAATTTGATTCAAGTACACTTGAATCACTGTTACAAATTGGACCGTGTTGTGCCAAAATGTTCCAACCCACAGTGAACATATTTTGAGTTATTTAAGTTTAAACATTTAAACCTAATTTTCCCATAAAGACATTCTGATTTCGTTTCACATGAAGGTATTAATATTTAGAATATTGAATAGTGTTTCTAGTAGTATGCTTTACAATTTCCAGCAGCTGCTAGTTTTGCAGATATTGATGAAAAATATTGTCTGGATCATTTCTGCAAAAACGATTTTACTCAATACTTTATTTGCATTCCACAATGTGTCCTTAGGTGGTAAATTATATGTGATCATTATGGACCCCGTTGGGCACAGCAAAATAGTAGAAGAGAGGAAGCTATGAAAAAATTTACTTAACTTATCAGTCGTCTGAACAAAATTCAATATTATTTTTACATAAATAGTTTACTGTACAATATTAGATTATGTTATCATTTATATTTTATTGTAACTAATCCTCTTCAATATCCAAAACTTAATACAATCATCTGGAATTAAAGATTTAATTCCAGTCGATTGTAATAAGTTTTACGAAAATTTGAAAGGTAACAAACGGGTGACCGACAATGTTGACTGATTTGGAACACTTGATTTTGATGTTGAAGAGGATTAGTTTACAAAAGTTTTTGTTTTTTTTTGGTCCGCAAATACATGTTCATGAATAAAAAAACAGTTATATTATTCATAGTAACTCATAGTAAGAAAAACCGAAGTTGATATTAAACTGTTAAAGAAAGTGGGATGGAACATTATTGCAAAAAAAATTGATATAGACTCATACAAAATAGTTTTTTGCAGAAATGATCCAGACAATATTTTCATCAATATCTGAAAAACTAGCAGCTGCTGGAAATTGTAAAGCATACTATTAGAAAAACTATTCAATATTCTAAATATATATATAATATACCTTGATGTGTAACGAAATCAGAATGTCTCTATGGGAAAATTAGGTTTATATGTTTAACTTAAATAACTCAAAATATATTCACTGAGGGTTTGGAACATTTTGGCACAACACGGTCCAATTGACAAATTTTACCCGTATAATTCAAATTCACCGAAAAAGAAAATAAATTTTAAAAATAAAGTTTTTAATTCACACAAAATATTGAACTCAGGGCTCTGCCGTGTACAAAATCTATAAATATAAATAAACATGACCTTTTAAGAAAACGAAATACTTAAGTTAGCTGTTTTCTGACAATGAACGAAATATGTATTAAAAATATTAGTCTGCTGTGGTTGAACTTTCTTGTCGTGAATATTTTGTGAATTATAATCAGAGGTGCTCTGTAAATATACCTATTATTTATTTTTTTGCCCGTGGAATGCTTTAATTCTAAGCTATAATAAAATTTCCATTTCTAACTTGCTGAGTTACTAACAACGCGTCACGCGGTGCACTGTCAAATTGAAAATAGGTCGATAACTTTTAGGATGTAGGTACCCATGCGAAAATCGTTAAAAATAATGAAAGTATCGTATCTATTTGCAATCTAAGTAGTGATTTATATTTCATTAAATTCCTAGATTTAGTATGCGTGGATTTCATTTAAAGTAACAAAATTTTCACCAACCGGGGATAGTGGGAGCCACGGCAGACATCGGTCAGTAAACTCATTAGTCCACGTTATAGTTATCACTAGCAAATATTAAAATATAAAGCTGTTCAATTCCACAATAAATACGTTCATTTACGAACAAAGTAATACGTATGTTTACAGCTCTTCAATACAACACAAACGCCATTTTCCATTTGCAACAATTCACACGAAAACGTCACACGTAAAGGTTGCCATAATAATGTTTTGTCTTCTACTATTTAAATCGAAACTCGAAACTTTGAAGGTATGTGGAACGCTGTCGCAGCTTGTTACCCAACACTGAACACGTTGTGCAACCAAACTGTGCGGTGTAGACAAGACGTCCTTCCTCCAACTTGTGCTAACTTCTTTAACATCCTACTTCGTAATAAATATAATAATTTATACAGAGTGGATTTTTGAGACGGGGCAGTAAGGGTAGGTACCTTAATCGATTTAGTTACAGGAAAACTGACTTAGAAGACTGTCCTTAACTTTAAGGCCGGGGAAATTAGGTTTGAACCCTGACCTAAATCTTGACAGCGATTTTTTTCTGTCCGTTCCGGTGTACCGTCTGTGATCGCAGTCGAAGTGTTCTAGTACATTGCGCGTCGCATCATCTGCAGGGTTCTGCGCCATGAGGACCCATCTCAATTTTTGAGGTTGGGTAAAGTCTTCTATCTCTGCCAAGCGATGAGCTACGAACGTCTTTAATGTTCTCGGGTCCGTCTTGATCCAAGAAAGTTCGATGCTGGAGTCTGTCCAATACGTCTTTATCTCCATCTTCAGATCCAGCGCCGGCCCTAGGATAGAGCGAGTAGAGCGGTCGCTCTAGGCGCCGATGGCAAGAGGCGCGGCAGCATTTTTAACCGAGTTCAAAAAGAAGTCTCAATTCGACTGTATGCTTTATTTGTTTGTTTGTTATGCGATTACTCCGCCAATGGGGAAGAAAACTGACAACTTTTGCCGAGGGTATCACTGGTAACGCTTGGCTGACATTAGCTGTCAAACTACATACAAAACTTGATTCCAATAAGTTTGTACGGCATCTGACAAAAAAATGCCGCGCTGTATAATAATGTTATATTAATATAATACACGTTTAGTAACTTCATCTTAGGTACATACTTATTCATTGTAATAAAGGTGAATATGTTGCTTTGTTATGGATGGAAGCTTTGTGCTGCTATTTATGTCATGATAACTGTCTGGAGGTGGAAGATCCATCTTGGTATCATCAATTTCATGCTGCTGAGGTATCCCAAAATTCAAATTTCTATCAAATGATTCGATTCTGCAACAAATTCAGATTTTAATTTCTAGGTTATGTTCGTAGCTCATAAAACATCGAATATGTTATAAAACTCTGTGTAAGTACGTAAAAGTTTTTAATAAATGAACGCCATGTTGCTATTTATAAAATTGGGTTATTTACTTCTATTATTAACAATAAAATTGGCTGTAAATACCTGCTGACCAAATCTGCTTTTCGGCCTCTTAGTGAAGCTCCTCCGTTCTTCAGTTCAGCTTTTAACTGAGGTACAGTCCGCGTTGAATATGTAGTTCGTTAAATTATCAAAAAACACAGGTTAGTTCCAGTTGTAATTATTTTAACCGAAAAACATTGATAGATCAAAATTACATTGCGATGTTATGGGCATTGCGTTAGCAGCGCCACCTGTATATAGCTTTGCGATTTCTTCCCCATTATGAATGAGGATCTGTACTGCCATTTTATCACGATAGGTGGCGCGTCGTCGACGTGGCCAATGAAAGCTGTCAATTCCATACATTTTGTAACCCATCATTTAGTAAATTTTAATTTTCTCCTAATATGCCTAAGTGTGCTGTACCAGGATGTACTAAACTAATAACCCAGTGTTCATTTATTTTCTAAAGATACTACGCTAAAAAAAAGTGGGAAACTAAAAGAGTACATCCAAAAGTAACTTTTTTGAACTTCAAAAATATGGTGGAGTTCTGGTGGAGCTATTAACGTCTTGGTAAAGTTGTAAAGTTCTACAGCAGGAACGTCAAGTGCTTGTCTTTCAGAAGCTTGAAGGCTTTGATTGCCGAAATCATAATTTCGATCATAGGTAACCTAAAAAATAAAGGATACCGTTTATTAAATTAATGTTCTATAAATTTTTGTAAATTTTCCTACCATGAGTCAAGTGAGAATTAACACGTTGCAATTAAAAAATGATGCAAATCTAGACTATGCCTAGCACTGCTAAAAAATATTTTATTAGATAGAAGTCTACTTCTCAATAATATATCTGATTTCTTTCCAGTAATCCTTGCTTCTCTCTTCGTTAGTTAGTCTTTCAATTCTTTACGCTTTCAGGAACAATACATATTAGCAATAACGATGGTGGATCGGTTTCAACCCAAAAAAAACACAAAAAACACTGATGTAAACAAAGCGAAAATGATTTGACAGCGGCCATCCCGCCGCTGGCGACATCTGCGTTGAGCTTTGCGGGTGGATCCCCATTGATTTGATGTTTTTTTTTGTTTGGTAGATCGTACTTCAGAGGTGGTCCCTTATAAATTTTATAAACTTTGCTTGGGTAGTTTTTGAGTTTAGCATCAATAATACGTATTTTCAGTCTATGTGGATGATGTTATACTATCTTCCTGAGACTGTTATTTACTTATCAGGTAGTGAGTGGTATTCGAATTTGTGTGGGGTAGGTACACACGGCTACACATCAAGCTATACATTTCCAGTTTATGCTGATCTCGCATTGTATAGGATTTCGGTACAATGTGAGGTCAGCTTATACTGGAAATGTATAGCTTGATGTGTAGCCGTGCATACTACAACCAAAAGTGAAAATTTTAACTTTTTACACAAAAAACTACCGGGCCTGGGGCCAAAGCTCGAGAAATACTTTTTATCAAATAGATCTTGGTCTTGCATGGGCAAGACCAAAACATGTTCAGTTCGTAAAAGGCAGTTCGTAAAAGGCCCCTTACACATGTTAAATATAAACGTAGGGTGCTAAAATATTCGAGCTTGCTTCGCTCGGTCTTCCATTTTATATTCTCTTTTTCTCAGATTTCGCAGCGTAAGTCGACAAAGTAATTGCTATTTATGTATGACGTAGCTTTTGCCCGCGGCTTCACCCGCGTGGATGTCGCAAAATATTCCACGGGAACGTACTACCGGGGTTACACACCTAATAGCCGAGGAAAAGGTCATTGACTCCTACCGCTGCGCCCGCGTAGCCGTCAACCATAATTATTTTGTTAAGCGTAATTTTGAATCTGGGATATCTTATAAACTATTTATTTAAATAATATGATGTCAATATTTTCATCTAAATTAAATGCCCAATTTAAATAACATATTTTATTGGTTAAGGATTAATATAATACCGGTCAAAATAGTATATTATATATATAATATCGGAAATAACAATGTTTTATAAATCAAATTTAATGATAAAAAGAAACCGGCCATGTGCGTGTCGGACCACGCACAATGAAGGGTTCCGTAGGGATGGGATGAATTTATCCCAAGAACAAACTTAACATTGTAGTTGAAAAACATGATCTCCCATACATTCCGCTCCCATATGGAATGTATGGGAGATCATGTTTTTCAAACCGCAAATTTAAGTTGGTTGATTATTACTCGTTAACTTGTACAGCCTACTTAGCTCTGATAGTTTTCCTTTTAATTTCGTTATATATACTATTGCTGTGAATTTTTTCACAAGTCCAAGTACAACCATTTAACTAGAAGGGGGGGGGACACACACACAAACTTGACTCTAATAAAAAAATTCAGTTAAAAGCTTAATATTTCGCAAACGGATCCCTGAATCTAAAAATGGTTTTACAAACTCACAAAAATTTTGAACAACCTTTCTAACGACACCCCACAACATGGGGTAGACGAGAAAAAAAAATTAAGAAAAATATTCTTTTTTAGGGTACTTACCTACCCTAAAAAAAAAAAAGACGTAATTTTATTTTACCACTGTCGGCATATGCCAAATAACAGCTTTCTAGTACTAACCGTCTCTGAGCTAACCCGCGGACAGACAGACGGACAGACAGACAGACGAAAATGGCGCAACTATAAGGGTTCCTAGTTTACTATTGAACCCTTATAGCCATCGCGGACATTTTTGTTGAACTTTTTAAGGTGAACCATTCTGTTAAACCTAATTTTCATGAATATTTTACGGTTTACGCGGCGCATGCCAGTAAAGCTCCCAGTCGGCATGATTTCGTCCGGGTTACCTATCATAAGTTCGAAAAAGATTTGACCGAATTTCATTTCACCTAAAACTTTTCAACTATTATCATTTCCTATTTTTTTACTTCATCGAAGTCACGGCGCACGGCGCGGCGGCGCGGCGGCCACTGATCAGTTGACCTATTATCAATTCGATTTTTTTCGTTACTCCGACGTTTCATTTGGTCGAAAAACTTTTTATCGAAGTTACACTTAGCCGAAATAACATTTGTTCGAAGTATTATGTTTCCGAACATTTATTATACCACGGGGTATGGATGGGTGAAGGAAGGATGCTTGCTTCAAGCATGCAGCATGCAAGCAGGCATTCAGCATGCAAGCAAGCATGCAGCGTGCAAACAAGCATGCAATATGTGCGCAGTCGTGCAACATGCAGCAAGTATTATTTCTGTCACGGCTCTGGCGCTGCGGGGTTTGGGCGACCCCACGCGAGCTTATCGTTAAAAGTTAAAATAAAAGTTTTTTTGAAAGTTTGGGAATTATTATTTATTCATGAAACCGAAGTAGAATTTACTTGAAGTGAAATTCGATCGATCAAAGGGCGCCGAAAGACAAGCTTGCTCTAACCTGATCAAGTACTAGGGCTGCTGCTGTTCAGATCCATTTCTTCTTCAACTGAATGTGCCAATCTGCTTCCACCTGTTGTTCGAGTCATGGAATCGATACCGGCTTGAACGGAGTGAGACCTTCGCTGTTACGAAACTGACGTTGTACGTTCCATCTTGATCTTCTGTTCTCCAGTAGATCGTCACTGCATACGCCGTCTCGCTGGTATCCGTGAACGTGTGCAGCTCCCCCTCGGTGCGATGTGGCGCCAGGCATCTTAGAATCTGCAGGTCTTAGAGTAGCTTCATCTTCTCCAGGTAAGTCTTCCATGCTTCGTACTCCTTTCTTCTATTTCTTCATTCCAACCGACACAGCTTCTTGCCCTGGACGAGAACTGGTGATGCTAATCCCAGTGGATCGAAGGTCGACATCACGGCCCTGGTGACTTCTCTCTTCGCGTGTGTTCAGGAGGTTCGCCCTGAAGCCAATGGAGTCCTTTTCTATGAACCAACGTAGTCCTAATGTCTTTTCTTCCTTATCGCCAAGGTCCACTTCTGTCTTCTCGGTTGTTTCAGTCTTCACGTGTTGCTGCTGCAACACTTGAGCTGACCTGAGCTGCTGCTCAGGTTGATTTGATGCCCATTCCCTGAGTTCGAAGCCCGCCTTCTTGAGTATGAAGTTTACTTGCTTTGACACTATTCTGAAGTCTTCTTCTGAATGGAAGGTGTGTAGATAGTCATCAATGTTGTGGTTCAGCTCGATTGCCGCCGCTTCTGGATAGTGTTTCTTGTAGTCCGCTGCGTTTCGGTTGTTCACGTAGATTGCTGTGTTCAGAGATGATGTTGCGCCGAAGATAACTGATAACTTCCTGTAATTCTACGGTGATACGTCACGATGATCTCCACGCCACAGGAACCTCAGGCTGTCTCGATCTTCTGGTCTGTTGCGGACTTGCAGAAACATCTCCTTGATGGCGGCTGCCGCAAAGGGTCCTCGTCGAAACCTCAGTAATATTCGGAAGAGTGAGTGCAGTAGATCTGGTCCGGGCAGCAGAGCGCAGAGCTACTTCCTTTTGACTTGATTGCAGCTTCGAAGACGATCCTTATCTTCTTCTTCAATAAATGAACCACGGAGAAGTGAGGGAGGTACCATGTCTTTTTGGAGTCTTCTTGTCCAGCGGGTGCTGCGTACTTGCTGTCTGTTAGATGCTGGATCTGCTTGCAGTATTCCGCCTTCAACTAACGACCCTTATCCGTTTTCTTCTCGATTTTGGTCACTCGGTTCTTGGCAGAAGTGTAGCTCACTGACATCTGTTCTTCTTCGTTCTTCCACAGAAGTCCAGCTTCAAATCGACCATCTTCAAGTCTTCTGCAGATCTTCTCCTGGTTTCCCTCTTCATATGTCTTGAGTCACGATCAGCTCCCAGTTGTCTTGACCGATGAGTAGCTGCAGTGACTATCCCTCATAGTACAGAGAATCGGCGATCTTCTTCAAGTGTTGACAATCTTGTATCCTCTTCTTGTCCAGGAACTGCGGCATAAGCTTCAACTCGTCGACGGTCCTGACTCTCTTCAGGGTCTTATTTTCCTGATGAACCCCCTTCACTTTAAGGTCCAGCACCTGAGAATTCTTCTTCCTTATCATCTTGCCTCTTATTGTCTCTATGACCAATTTTTCTCTGCTTCCTTGAGCGCCGATTTCTTCTGCTACCTTCTTGTCCAGAAGTGATACTGTTGATCCTTCATCCATATACACCAATATCTTCTGTGATACTTTTGACCCGAAGACTTCCACTGGAACTATCTTCAAGTATGCTCTTGGGTTGTTGACTGCGTTCACCGATGCTGTGACGCTTGCCACCTCTTAACTGGTTCTTCTTTTCCCCCGAGGTTCTTTCTGCTGGTTCGGCGTGCAGCAAATGATGATGCCACCTCATGCATTCCTTGCAAGGCGGTTTTCTGCAGTTCTCCATCCTGTGCCTCCCTTGGAAGACATTTGAAGCAGACGTGACTCTTCTTGACTGCTGCCCAGCGATCTAGTACTGACGCCTTCTGGAACTTCTGGCATTCGACGAGGAAGTGTTCACCCTCACATTCTGGGAAAGTCTTCTTCGATTTACTTGAATACTTTTCTTTTCTTGATTGCGCCGCTTGCCGCTGGGTCCTCTTGAAGCCGCTTTTCTCTTCTGAAGTCGCGAAGGCTCCACACTTGTCCGCTTCTGTGTTCAGGAATCTAGATACCAACGTCAGGTCGGAGAACTTGCCTTCTTCCGATGCTACAGTGAAGTTGCACCACCGGAACTTGAGAACTGTAGGTATCTTCTCCACGATTTGTTTTACCATCTCAGGTGAATGCAGGTACCTACTGTGGTTTCTTCGGTCCCTTGATTGCTGCTACGCTGTTGTTGATCTAATTTGCAAAAATGCATATGTTTCTTGAATTTTTTGAGGTCAAGACCTTGTCCAGTTCTGCCAACACCAGCACATCAGGTCTTCCATATCTTGTCTTGAGGGCTTGCATCCCTTCCAATGGAGAGGCTTCGGAGTACAGCAGACTCTTGATAGCTTCTTTTGCGTTGCCCTTCAAGTGCTCTTCTAAGTCGAGCCATATTTTGAACGTTTTTGAACATCGGTGCTGTATCTTCGTAGACAACCTTGAAGGCCAACCATTCGGTGCTGCTGCCGTGTAAGGAGGATAACTCGTGGATGTACTTCGACTGCGCTGCTGGTCCTCTTCTTGTGGTAAAGGCTTCCCTTAACGCTGTCGCCAACGCATCACCCATCGTAGCTCCTTTCGTTGAGGAGTTCTCTTCAGGCTTCACCTTCTGTGGTTCTTCTGAAGGTTGCAAACCTCGCTGTTTGGGCTGCTCCATGTTGCCGTCTTCTAATACTGATAACTGGATCCAGTTCTGCACCTATGCCGTTCTATCTGCTTCTTTTGATACGGGCTAGCTTTACCGCAACCTGTGCTTGCTTCAACTCCGGGCATGCTACTTCTTCTCTGGCTTCCAGCTCGCGTCTTCTGGCTGAGGAACTCGTGGTCTTTATGGACCTGGCTCGACGACCGACCCCCTTCGGTTTTAGGGTCGCGGTGGAGTCATGAATACCCTGTTCCGGAGCATCTTCTGGGATCTTCTTGGTCGTCTTCTTTTGTGCGGCATTCTTCTGTCCGTTCTTCTCGGACGCCGCCGTGGTCGCAGTCTCAACCGTAGTCTCCGTAGTCATGGTCCCCTCCGTGGTCGTTGTACCCAAAGAAGTGTTCGTTCCCGATGTAGCTGCAGTCCCCGATGACCGTGACCCCTTCTGACTCTGAAGCTTCTTCTGTCGTGTCCTTTTCGGAAGGACGGTACAACTCACAAGGACCTCGATGAAGAGACTATATAGGAATTATCTTGAGGCGGCGAAATAAAAACACAAATTATCTTGATTTTTTTATCTTGAATTGTTCCAGAGATATCGGCTTGTTCCTGAGATGTTGCCTTGTTGTTGTTGATGTTGCCATGTGGCTGACCTGCGACTGACTCGTACCATATTTTTTTTTTATGGCATCTCGCAGTTGACCTCTGAGGATGTTGTAGCTGCTTAACCGGGTTTTCCTGTGGCTACCTTAGGCTGCTGCCTTGCTCCGCTTCAATGGGCAGCCTTAAGCTATTAAGTTAAGCCTCCATCGACGTGTCCAGAAATAGTGAGAACCTGGATTAATAATTAACAAACACCAGAAAAATAACCGTCAGGCTTAGCTTCGACACGAGCTGGTCCATCGTCGAGCATGGGTCGGGGGGGAGTATTATTTACTCGGGAGGGTCGCGATCGCGCAGAACCTCGGCGGCGAGGGCGGAATGAGGTCGTCGTTTGTGTTTGTATACTATACTGGTGGCCCTACTGCTCTCCTGGAAGAGGGTTATGGGGTCATCTGGGTCGGTGAGAACATGCCTCGGACGGCGGACTTTACTGAACTTAGTGGGGACATAGCTGGCAGCCTCGACAATCAGAGGGTTGCGATGTTTGATGGCTGTATCAAAGAAAAGCTTTTTTTTTTTTTTTTGAATGTGGGAAATCATCAAATGACTTCTCCCGCTCTGGGCAGAGCGAGAGGGCGTGTCAGACTTTTACTGACTAAAACCCACCCGTGTTCCTTCCGTTGCCTGTGTGCCGGGGCCGCGATATCCCTTTCGGACAAACCCGCAACCCCAGCAGGCATTGGTCCTTACGGACCCCTTCAGTTGGTGCTGACATCTCTTTGAGGCGCGCGTGGAACACAACGCACCGTCGACCCGGGCCTGGTCCTTATCGGATGGCGAGCTGCCCATTGCTCACTGACCGCAAGCCCGCGCCTACGGTGGCCGGAAGTCGGCTCGTGACTCCCGTCGCCCGCGGCGACTAGGGGTGCGAGGGCGTGCAGCTTGCATCTCCCTCGCGCGCTCCGCCTCCTCCTTCGCGAGCATAACTGCTTCGCAGAAGGAGGTGACGGCCTCCCATGCACTCTCGCCCCGGACCATGGCCTGAACCAGGGCCGGACGCGAGAGATCGCCGCCGCCGATCGCCTCCGTGAAGACACGGCGGTGCCCCGCCCAAGCCGGGCAGACCTCCACCGTATGCTCCACCGTGTCCTCCGGGCGATCCACACAATGCGGTGACACCCGGGCGTTTCCTCCCGCTTTATCCTGAACAGGAACCTCCCGAAACAACCGTGTCCGGTGAGGACCTGCGTCAGGCGGAAGGTGAGGACGCCGTGACGCCTCTCTATCCACTTCTCAAAGAGGGGACTTATCGCCGCAATTGTGGCGTGCCCAATCAAAGAAACGCTTGGAATTGCGTTTCAGAAATCGGGCAATAGTTGGGATTTTGAGGTCGAGATGGTGGATCATGTTCCTAAAATATAAGGGGGAGGTCCCCCTTATATTTTATTTTATATTGCTATTCCAAGGAAACGGTTTTGGAAGGCGTGCATCCTATGGACGTGATGGGGCTTAGTTGCGCGAAGGCGGCACACGTATTGGTCGAATACACGCCGTTTATGTACGCAATATGCACATGAGTGTCAATTTGGTACGTGCATTCAGAACGGAATGGAGTCTACCGAGAGCGAAAGCAGCTCGCGAACGAGCCTTAGCCCTGTTTTGTTTCGGCCATTTGGATTTGTTTTGACAAGTATGTAGGTACGTTTTCCCAAAGTGTAGTCCAAGGTCAGATGATGGAGCTGGAAGCTCGCCGTAGGATTTCCTCAACTAATGAAGATAGTCTCTTTGTGTTTGGGTTCGGTTGCTTTGTCTTGACAAAAACTATAGCCAAAGGTGTGGTCCAGGGCTTGATTATAGAGGCGAATGCCTGGCTACAGCTACTTCTCTTCCTATTTAACTTTAACTTTGAAAGCTGCTTTTTTTTAATTTCAAAATTAAGTGTACCCTGCTGTAAAATTCGATTTTATTTTTAATATTTTTTATTTGGCCTTATTATAATAGGAAATATAGTTTATTATAGAGAAAAACAAAAAGGAACGCGGAATTCGAGGCATTTTCCCGATAATATCGAAACAAAACTGACTTTGTGGCGGAACTTGTTCCGTTGTGTGACTAAATTTAAAAGCAAAATTAAAGAAAACGCGATTCTCTAAGTTTAAAGATATTAACATCATGACGGTACCTTGTCAATATATCTATGAGAACATCATGTACGTTAGAAAAAATCTAAGTCTTTTCAGTAAAAGAGGTGATAGACACAATTATAGCACTAGAAATAGGGACCAATTAGTTCAACCGGGTTTCAGACTGGCCAAAGTAGACTCAACCTTCATGGGGTACTGTTTAAAATGTTACAATAAAATACCTCCCCACATACTCCAATTGAATGAAAGGAATTTTAAATCTTGTATAAAACGCACACTATGCTGCCAAGCATATTATAAGTTGGGGGATTACATCGTTGACAAAAATGCTTGGCTCAACGCTGGTCCAGCTCCACAAGGCGCATAAACTAATTGATTGGCATTCGAAAATATTGTTGGAGCTACTGAAGATTGTAGGACTATCTTTAGATTGTATAAATTCAATTTCATAGTATTATATAACTACATGGCACGTGTGTGAGCACTATGTACTTTAAAGCTACCATTTGCTGGGTACGTCTTTCATTGACTTGAATGTGCCCTTGCGGCTGAGAGTATGTCATGCTCACTCGAATGTCTCGCTGGTGGTGGCGTGTGTGTTAGATCATTAAGTTCCCTTCAAAATGGTTGAGCTAAATGGTGCTGATCCATGCGTCATGTTCGTGAACGGGCGCCGTCAGTAGGGACTGGTCATCTCTTAGCTGCCATGGCTTATTTTAATTTTTGAATTGTTTTTGCTTTATTACGGACGCTTTTAACGTGCACGTCTCTCTACATTGTTCTCACATGTATAATTACAACATGAATGATGTAACCAATATTTTGTAACAATATTCTGATTTAAAAGAGTGTCCGTGGAGTTTCTTGCCCGTTCTTCTCCATAGGAACCTACTACGCGTTGGAATGGGCAACTAGCTTCATATTTCTGACTGACCGACCCCTTGACAATTCAAAAGTGCCTGTAATTGGTTTATTTGAAATAAATGCTTTGAGTTTGAGTTTGAGTGACAAAATGGAAGTCTTAAAATTATAAGGCTGTGTTCACAAGATTATAAATTTCCTAAATAATACGTACGTACTTAGTACATTAAACTAAGTTAACAAATTTTGACATCAAATGATAATTTAAAAACATAGCCCTACTTCTCAAATTGGAACTAGTTTCACATTTTTTTCTGTAAGAAAATAATTACTGAAAATATCGAAGAAATTGTAGTTGTAGCCTGATAAATTGTCAAAATGCATTCAGCAACTCTTCTTTGCTTGGAAGTGAGGAACATCTTTACGACAATTATACCTACTACGTCATGAAATAACACATTATTTCTAGAAAAGCTTAGGTACCTAAGGTTAAAAGTCGTTAGCAAACTTGAATCTGTAGAAAATTAAATTAAAAAAATACTTAAATAATTTGTAACGATAATATACCTACAATATTCGGTCGTAAAGATTTGCAATGTGAAGCTCTATGCATTCCGACCTGTTGTGACTTGCCGTTCCGTTAAATGTGACCGTAGAATAAGTCACAAAACGGATGTCACATAATGCTACCTTCTTGTAGTTTTAAATTGTTTAAAAATTACCCATCGTACTTAGCACTATTAACTTTTTGGTATCAAATACTATACAACTTTTGCAATGTGTCAACAATAACAATAATTAAAGAAAAGTGATTTATAATAGTAAAACTTGGTCACACACCTGAGCAAAGGAATGGAAACACGGAATACTTCAACAATACGTCCGCGCTGTCACAATTTAGTTTGACATTGAAAGCAAAATTGCGTTTCTCGATGAAGGACGTATGTTGAGTTGCCATTTTGTGCCGAGTACTTTCCACGACTAGAAGAATTTTTGCTAAAACTTGCGGTCACAAAACGGAATGTTCCGGTTAGCTAAAATTTTCGATTAGAATTTATATTTATTTTTATTAGCAAATTTGTAAAAAAAAAATATTATTTATACTTCTAACTGATAAATTCAACTTTTAAGAATTCAAATTATATTTTTAACCCACTCCCAATACACGAACATTTTAGGAAATCAAAGGTTTTCTGACCCTAGTTGGGAAGGGGACAGGTAAAATCGATGGTCTTCAATATTTTAAAATCTGCCTAAGTTTTATATTTAGTAAAGTAACAACAAAACGACAATTTATATATGTATTTAAAAATATGTTTTTTTCACTTAAATTAATATATCCTGCTAGAAGTAGTTCATCATAAAAAAATAAATGAACAAAGTCGAGGGACAAGGCAAAAACCCGGGGTACAATTTTTTTTGAAATTGCTCTTTTACCAGTAGTAGACGCTTAACTTGTCCTTCCCTCCTCGTCTTTTAATTGTGCTACACTCCAAGTTGCATCATTATATTTTTATCTAGTTTTCGTTTGATTCGTGATCAATACAACAGTAAACACAAACACAACAATGGCGGTTTCTGGACTAACAACAGTGCTGCCCACTATGACAGCTTTCAGTTTGTAAACCCATTTCACTTTGTACTTAAACGTAAATGATATTATAAAACTTCTTGCCAATGTTGTTTACATAGCAAGTAGTGGTATAATTTGTGGGGGCTAGGTACAGCTACTAAAATGTAAAAAAAAAAACCTGTGTGTATCTACTTTGACGTTGACGACCTAACTGCGTAGACACCACGTTACTGGCTGCTTGTCCGTCTATTGTTTTATGATTTTGACAAGTATGGACTTACGTAATGAAATAAAATGATGTGCAAATAAATTTGAAATAATTCAAAATTATGCCTATAATTTAATGTTTTTATACATATTCTGGATCTGAAAGACCAAATAAAATTATGGACGGCGAGCATGAAGTGTTATCTGATACAGCTACTAACTGTAACTTGGCATCTGCGTCTGAAACGTTGTCGGAAAATAATCAGGCCAAACTAGATTCCTTAGAGAAGAAAGCTGTTCATTTAAGGTTTGTTAGTCACTTGTGATAGTAAAAGTCTTGTGTATATAACCGTACCTACCTACCTACTTAGCGAAAGTATTATAGTGCATACAAATAGGATAGAAAATATGCTTTATTGTGCACAAACACAAACAACAAAGCTTAATGTTCAAATAATTTGAATTTACATGAACATTTAGTACCTACCTACTTGGTTTATTTAATAAAGAACACAACACCTTTTTATGTTAAGGGATGTCTTCTCTAACCCTACCTAGATACTTGTACCTACTTCTTTTTATTTACTTTATTTCAGATTAGCATTGGAGAAGGATTTTAAAGCTGCAGATATAAAATGGAGTCTATTTGTAGCAGCAGCTTTTAGTTTTAGATATGAAAGCTGTTTGAGACCGTTTCCACCAGCTTTCTTGAAAAATGGAATCAAGGATATGGATGAATTGGTATGCTTATCTTTAAATAGATATTTTTATGTTTTTATACTCAAAAATTAATCGTGTAGGTACTCGTCGCACATCGCGTCGGGCATTCTCGTACGTTACGTCTTCATAGAAAACGACCGAAACGACGTACTTTGAAATCTCAGTGTACATAATATACTAGTACGCAACACTCAACACTCACTCAACAGTCTCGAGTGCGCGGCAGTTACGCACGGACGCGGAAGGTTTATCTACCGAGCGGCCATAGGTAACGATTTCAAGGTCACTGCCGAGACGTAATACTGTTACTTTATTATACTGTGACTTTGGTGGCATATTTTTTTTTTTTGGTGTTTGTGCTTAAATATATAAGCATACTAAATATGTAATTATTATATTAATATGTGAAGCAAAAACTTTGTACCCCTTTTTACGAAAATTACGCGGACGGAAGAATATGAAATTTGGCATTTTATATGGAGGAGTGCAGAAAGCTAATATTTTATATAATAGGTATACATTAGAAATAAATAATAAAATAAATTTAATTTAAAAAACATTACACACACTACCATGCGTTTGACACAAGATGCACATGACATGCACATGATGCACATGCACATGTGTGAGCACTGTGACCTTCTACAAAACTGCCATTTACTGGGTATGTCTTTCATTGAGTTGAATGAGCCCTGGCGGCTGTGAGTATGTCATGCTCACTCAAATGTCTCGCTGGTGGTGGCGTGTGGGTTGGATCATTAAGTTCTCTTCAAAATGGTTGAGCTGAATGGTGCTGATCCATACGTCATGTTCGTGAACGGGCGCCGTCAGTAGGGACTGGTCATCTCTTAGCTGCCATGGCTTATTTTAATTTTTGAATTGTTTTTATCTTTTCATTACGGACGCTTTTAACGTGCACGTCTTTCTATATTGTTCTCGCATGTATAATTTCCACAGAATAGATAAAAGAGGTCCTCTTTTATCCGCGCGGCACGTACCCCCGGCTTTTGCACCTTCATTTCCTTTGCGATCCTTTGTGCGGCTTTGTGCTGTAAGGCCGGGCGCGCCGCGGCTTGCCCGGTGGCAGGGCCGGCGGCGGCAGTGCCGGCGGCCATGCCGCAGCTGGCGGCATAGTGTGTAGCTATTAGAATCATGACATTTAAATGCATTATGGTCGAATAAAAAAATAAATAAAAGGAAATATCAAATGTAGATTTATTTTAGAAGGCCATTAGGTGCCTTTTTAGGGTTCCGTAGCCAAATGATCAAAACGGAACCGTTGTAATTTCGTCATGTCCGTCTGTCTATCCGTCCGTCTGTCCAGAAGCCACACAGTCATTTTATTCGGAGATTATTGGCATTAATCGATGAAAATTGGAAAGAAGGTGTACACCTATTCTGTGCACCGCTAAGATGATCTCAGTAAGGGGTCGTTCATTAATTACGTGAGGCGTTTGGGAGTCCGGTGTCGAGCCGAATCTCACCCAATCTCACGTGGGGGAGAGGGCTCAGCAAATAACACGTACACATTGATTCTTGCGGAAAATTATTTTCCGCAAGAATCAGTGTACCTATACGTCTGTCGGTGTAAGAATCAGTGTAACATTGCGAGAAAACTGGGTTAAATTAATAAAATGGGCTAAAGTAATAATTAATGTTTTTTTTAATATTTTTATACCACTCCCCCTCTAAAAAGCTTAATTTATTCACTGAAAACAGTGAATAAAAAGGTCTTTTAATCACTATTTTGGTGTTTGCATTTAGAACACACCAATATATTGGACCTCCATCTCAATACTATACAATCTCCTTGTGAAAAAATACTCGATACACAGGACATGAATATCGCTTCACAAGTTGACCATCCTTTTTTTTTTTTTTTTTTTTTTGGGTGGGAAATCATCAAATGACTCCTCCCGCTCTGGGCAGAGCGAGAGGGAGTGTCAGACTTTTACTGACTAAAACCCACCCGTGTTCCTTCCGTTGCCTATGTGCTGGGGCCGCGATATCCCTCTCAGACAAACCCGCAACCCCAGCAAAGCAAAAGCAAATAATAAGAAAATTACTCTTCAATTTTAGTAATAGTTCTAATTTTAATGTGCATTTTAATTAATTTGACCTTCCTTTTTTCTTCATTAAATGTCTATTTTCGCTTAAAGCTTTCTTTTTCTCGTAGTCATGGTAAAAGTATAGTATGCAACTCTTGAATAAAACGGATTTATATCGAGGGCCATGAATCACTCGCGTCGCTCAGGATTCTAACACTTGACATGAGTCACTCCCTTTTTTTTTTTTTTTCTTGAGGTTGGGAAATTATCAAATGACTTCTCCCGCTCTGGGCAGAGCCAGAGGGCGTGTCAGACTTTTACTGACTAAAACCCACCCGTGTTCCTTGCGTTGCCTGTGTGCCGGGGCCGGGATATCCCTTTCGAATAAACCCGCAACCCCAGCAGGCATTGGTCCTTACGGACCTCGTCAGTTGGTGCTGACATCTCTTTGAGGCGCGCGTGGAACACAACGCGCCGTCGACCCGGGCCTGGTCCTTATCGGACGGCGAGCTGCCCATTGCTCACCGTCCGCAAGCCCGCGCCTACGGTGGCCGGAAGTCAGCTCGTGACTCCCGACGCCCGGGGCGTCTTTTGCGGCGACTAGGGGCGCGAGGGCGTGCAGCTTGCATCTCCCTCGCGCGCTCCGTCCCTCCTTCGCGAGCATAACTGCTTCGCAGAAGGAGGTGACGGCCTCCCATGCTCTCTCGCTCCGGACCATGGCCTGCACCAGGGCCGGACGCGAGAGATCGCCGCCGCCGATCGCCTCCGTGAGGACACGGCGGTGCCCCGCCCAAGCCGGGCAGACCTCCACCGTATACTCCACCGTGTCCTTCGGGCGATCCACACAATGGTGACACCCGCGCGTTTCCTCCCGCTTTATCCTGAACAGGAACCTCCCGAAACAACCGTGTCCGGTGAGGACCTGCGTCAGGCGGAAGGTGAGGACGCCGTGACGCCTCTCTATCCACTCCTCAAAGATGGGACTTATCGCCGCAATTGTGGCGTGCCTAGCGCTGGGTTGCGACAATCGCACACTCCATGCCGCCATGAGATCCCGCCGGAGCTCTGTCCGCTGTGCCGTGATTTCTCGTGGCAGCGGAGTTACACCCCGGCGTTTTGCCTCCTCGCGCAACTCCCACATGTGCGCAAGGACCTTCGCCTCCAGATCCCATGGCGGTAGTCCGGCAAGGAGGCTCGCCGCCTCGCGGGAGACCGTGCGGTATCCCCGGACCAGCCTAATGGCCATGACCCTTTGGGACGCGTTCAACCACTGGGCCGGTCGCAGCCTCAATGAACGCGCCCACACCGGTGCCCCGTAAAGGGCCATGGACCGCACGACCCCTGCGTAAAGCCTCCGGCAGGAGGCGTTTGGACCCCCTAGATTGGGCAGAAGCCTCTTCAAAGCAGCCCCAGCCCTATCCAGTTTAGGAGCCAAACGTTGGAAGTGCTCCACGAAGTTCCACCGGCTGTCGAGGACGAGTCCCAGGTACTTCATCGAATCACCCTACGGTCGTGATTCGCCGTAATCGCCAAAATCACCTCACGTAATTAATGTCCCCTAACCAACAGCCAGAGCCACCATTAACAAGGCCATCCTAACAGAACCCCTACCTTATCTGATACCTATCTATTTATTAATTTATTTATCTAGCACTAATAACTTGTAAAATTTCAGCTTTGCGTAATAACCGACGTGCCTGCTTTGGATTTGGTCTTACAGCAGCTGGATAACTTAGATAATTTGTCGAATATCAGCGATATTATTGATTTGCTGTTTTACGTGCTCGTAAGATTAAAGGAACCCTCTTTGAAAACAGTACCTTCGGAAGCGGTATGTTAACATTGAAATACCTTCTCAAGTACCTAGCAAATTAAAATGTTTTATACCTAGAGAGTAATAAAAATTAGAGAGAGAGTATTAAATTACCTAGGTAAGTACCTATATTATTTTAACTTACCCAGAAGGAGGGGAATGTTTACCCTTCTTCGGAGGCATATTTTGGCTTTCAGGGCTACTTCCATTTTTAATATACTGTTTGCTTGTTTTTATTGCATGATGTGGTCTCCTATAATTGAGGGAGCACATATATTGTTGTTCTTGTCTTTATATTATAGCATGTAAGGTGTATTCTTTGTTGGAGATCCTAATAAAATAAAATAAAATAAAATAAAAAAATATAAAGCGCGTTGGGGTCACTTAGGGTATACTGAGAGATTTTCAACAGGATGAAAGAATGCTGCAAAAGCTTTATTTTCTCGTCATCCCAAGACATCAATACCCATACGTGTACCTACTTCAAATGACTAAAATGGCGCAAAGGTTAGACGTAGTTAAGCTTTGAATATAGTTTGTCTTGTAGTACTCTGAACATTATCAATATCATTCATAGATTTTATTTTGAGAGGCAATGTGGACGGCGTTTAGTCCATACAAACGTCTGCCTCAGTTTCTTTCCTGCATAATGAATTTCACTGTACAAATGTAAGCCGTGTTCGTATGTTTTGTTTTATCCATAAATTAATTATTCTAAGAACTCAAAAATCTGCTTAGCCTTTTCCCAACTATGTTGGGGTCGGCTTCCAGTCTGACCGATGCAGCTGAATACCAGTATTTTACATGGAGCGACTGCCTATCGGATAACACGATACCCCTTGGTAAATCTGGGTTGTTAGACTTTAGGGCTTCTGAATACCCGTAAATACAGGTAAAGGTCTAAGAATGACAGCCGGGACCAATGACTTAACGTGCTTGCCGAGGCACAGTGCTCAACTAGCAAAGTAATCATATAAAGAAAGATTATAAATCTGTCACTACTAATAACGTTCTTATACAGGCAGTGCGGTAGACTATTTAACTTATAATAGCATTTGCCAAGCCTTAACATACTCAAGTACATTAGTTTTTATATCTCGGTCTTATAGTTCGCTACAAGACTGACCTCTAAAACATTAATAGGTCACTTTTACTAGTAATAGCATTTCACAAGCGTAGATATTCTCAAGAGCATTTGCTTTTATAACCCACGACTTATAGTTAGCTACAAGATTATTTTTAGGACACTTTTAGGAATAAGTCTCCCATAATTGTTTACAGTAAAACTAAATAATACAGAATAATATTTTGATCCCATAGTAGCATTTTGTGAGAAAACAAGATATTATAACATACTTAGCTGACATCACTTTAAGTTTGCGCCGTTATAGTTTTGCTCGAGACTCTTTTACATCTAATAGTACCTAATAAGAGCGCTATTTGATCAAAAAAGCTTATAAACTACTAGATCAACAACTTTATTTGTTGACCACCCTGATGCGGCACTCGACGAGATGAAATGTTGAGTACGGGGTGGTCAAATTGGTAATGTATTTTACTGATTTGTTGTTCAGGTGGACGGGAAAAGGAAAACCATGAGTTTACTGAAGCACTTGTTCTTATTTATTCGCTTTTAACACACAATATTAATCACAGGGAATAAAATAATCTACGCCTTACGCACTAAGGGACTAAAACTAATAAACATTAACCTAGACACACTATTAACTTAATAGGAAATGTTTATGCTGATGCTGAAAATACGAGACTTAACTAGACTTGACTTGAACTTGCACTTGCGTGAACGCGGCGAGTACTGTCTTGCTAAAGGTTTAGATACGACAGGACTGTCTAGTTTAGAGGTTTTGAGACGACTGGACTCACGAATACAATATTGGGTTCTATTTATAGTAAAGGCACACTATCACACAATGTGTGTGTCTTTACTATTATGACATTCTCATTTCCCAATTACGTCGGTGTGCTCACACTCGCGGGGGTTTACAAGTAAGCGGGTGTTTGCGGGGTACGGCTACTCTCGGGCGACTGAGGGGTACTGGAAGGGATGAGGGGAACGTAACTGCGCAGTAGATTTCTTTATATAATACTGTTTACGTTCTAGAACAAAGGAATTACATAATTTACGACATGTTTAAGGGATTTCCTTATATAAAATGGGTATTTAGGTGGGAAATGACCTATCTAACGTAAATCTACTATTTAATATGCTGTATTAAGTACGGGTAAAATATTACAGACCTTTTTGCAAGTATATAAGGCTTTTTTGCATAGAATCATAGTAATTTTAGTTTTACTACCTTTTTGACTAATAATCATGTGTTTATCAATACTTTTAGCTTATGTATTTATGTCGACAATGATTCGATACTTAAACTAAGCTCGTATTACTGTGCTTCCCTTACATTATTAGTAAACGTCAGCCATTTTGTTGAGATTCAGTTGTTCCCCTTCGTCTTGAGAAAATAAGTTGAACATGAATTTAAGCAATTGGAAACGATTGAAAAGGAGTGGCGGTTATCTACAGGGGAAAAGTGAAAAATAGGTATAAAGAATTAATGAAGCCAGGTTCTTCAGGAATTAAATCAACAGGATCAGGAATTAAATCAAGCACGTCAAGTGCAAACGCAGGTGAAGTAAATGAGGGTTCTGCGACCAAATATATTTTTTCACCCCTAGCCCACCTTTCAGAAAGTGAAGAAGATGAAAATTGGGAAGAAGAATATAAATCCAAAAAAAAAATATTTAGCATTAGCAGGCATATTTCAAGGAAACCCTAATTTGTTTTTAAATGGAGGCGATTTATCTGGACTGAAAACTGAAACTACTACAAGTACTAATTTACCTACATTGGTTCTATAAAGTACTTAAAACAAGAGCAATTTCAAAACATGGCGAATATTCATAAGAATTGATGAAATATTTTATTTACAACAATATACTCGTACTAATGAGCTATTTTTCGGAGGAGATTGTGAAACTAACTAAAGCACATTACTAGTATATTATAAACAAGATTGCTTTAGTAAGATACTTATGTTAGATACTAACGAGCGTTTGTTCTTGTAATTGTGTAGTCTCATATCATTATAGAAGCTATTGCGCTTCGTCAAGTATATTATAGGGCTTAGTAACATTTTAAAAGTTGTTTATAAGATAGTTATAGAAATGAAAGCTCCTATAACTGCGCCCAAATCCAGCTTTGTAGCATGCTACAAGTTTCTTATATGTGAATATAAAAGTAGTCTTGAGATCGTTTTAAGTACAGCTATCTAATTACGCAACACATTTTAGATTTGCAATTGAGTCAAATTGGTTTCGTTTGACTAGAATTGCTTTCAATTTACAACTTTTGAAAGCAATTCTAGTCAAAACAAAACCAATTTGACTCAATTGCAAATCGAAAATGTGTTGCGTAATTAGATAGCTGGTTTTGCTAGTTGGGAGGGCCTCGATATGTAATGGATGGTCGGCCATCAACGAACCGACCACGGTAAGCGTAGCTAATAGGTAGGTAATACGGGCAATTCCACGTCAAAGCGCGTATTTTGCATACGGGTGGGAAAATCGATTATTCGATCTACCCCAGCTCCTCAAAGGAGGCCAGCAACGCTCACTCACAACACTCACGACAATCTCACGTAGGGTAACTGGGTTACCGAAGTAGCGAAGCGTAGCTAAACCCTTCTATCGACCCGTGCGGCATCAATTATTATAAGAACTAGAAACGTAAATTAATTAAAATTGTCGGGCTGTTATCAGACATCTAGGACGATACAAAAATAAAAGACACAGCCATAGTATTTCTAAATTATTCTTGAAAAAATTATTAAAATCGTTACATTTTCGAGAAGAACCGAATGGGTAAGTACAGATTATAATTTCGTTTATTTTCATAGGAATAATCATTCCAAGCGTCTTTCGCGGTCATTAACGGGGAGGTTTGCGGGCCGTGGCAGAAATAGATCAGCTAAAACATATTTTTTTAGTGTTTCACCGTCCGCGTTTCCTCTTCATCATGGTGAATCTACATTCACCAAGCAGTCTCCCCCAAGCACTGCTACTTCTATCGGTTCATCCAGTGGATTCCTTTGGTCTTCACAAAGCCGTTGGTCCACCTTGTGGCCTTCTAACGCTACGTCTTCCGGTACACGGTCGCCATCACTCTAGAACCATTCGACCCCATCGGCCATCTGTTCTGCGAGCAATGTGCCCTACCCATTGCCACTTACATACGTTTGGCTATTCTTCGGGCTATGTCGGTCGCCTTGGTTCTTCTGCGGATCTCTTAATTTCTGATTCGATCATGTAGGGAAACTCCAAGCATAGCCCTCTCCATTGCCCTTTGGGTGCCTTTTAGCCTTTTAGGCCCGTTGTAAGCGACCACGTTTCTGTGCCATTGGCAACACGCACCGGTCAAAGACTTTCGTCTTGAGACACTGCGGTATGTGGGAGGAGAAGATATTGTGTAGTTTCCGGAACGCTGCCCAGCCGAGTCGGATTGAACGACCTCTTTCTCGAAGTTGGACTACATAACTGGACAGTTTGTCCTAGGCAAACGTCATATTCGCACACAACTTCGAGTGTAGCGTCTCCGATCTTCACGAGAGTGTGAGTTACGAGGGGATTTGACATCTGTCTTGTTCATATTCATTTTAAGACCCACGCTTTAGGAAACTCAACTGAAGTCATCGAGCATTGTACTGAGGTCCTCCATAGCCTCAGACTACTATATCGTCGGCAAACCATGAGTGATATACTCGCCATTGATGTTGATGCTTAGCCCTTTCCAGTCGAGAACCCTGTGGATATGCTCCAGTGCAGCGGTGGATTTCGGAGAGATAACGTGTCCCTGTCTTAAACATCGCTGGAGAAGAATAGGTTTCGAGGTCTGGTCCCAGTGGTGTAACTTCAGATCAGAGGCCCTGGGGCAAACACTGATCTCTTTGATGATTTTTTTCAAGCTCTATCTCTCTGTCAATCTTTGGTGTTTTCTTCGGATAATATTAATAATGAAATGGAACTTCTGTAAGAAATCATCAATTGATAATCGCGTAACCCTAGTGCCGTGCAAAAATTGTAGCAACCCACCTCGGATAGGTTAGATTTTCTTTCGACCATTCATACACAAATAGGAGTTACTTTGTCGCTTTAAGCAGAACAGTTTAAGAATTAAGCCAACCTAAGGTATACGCACTAAGCCGCACAAAGGATCGCAAAGGAAATTAAAGCGCAAAAGCCGGGGGTACGTGCCGCGCGGCAAAAGCCGGCAGCCATGCCGCCGGCATAGTGTGTAGGAGCTATTAGAGCGCGCGAAGCGAGTGCGAAAATTTTAGCACCCCCGAGTCGAATACGGTTAGAATTTCTTTTGAACAGTCATAGTATGAATTGGGGGGCCCATGCCTTATTGGATCACGGTGGTCTTCCTTCTTAGCTTAACACATTATTCTAAAAGCGTTTCTCCGACTGAGACCCTAGGCTGAGGCCTTATTGACCTAGTAGACCTCCCGGCTCGGATACTGAAAGGGCCCCCAAACACGGCGCACTGGTGTCCAGCACCGCTTTGCACCTTAGAGCTTAGTAGCTACGCCACTGTCCAGACAGTGAGTCCTGGAGTCGAACTGATATAGTCGGGTTTTCGTACTGACACGTCAGTACCTCGTTTCCTCTTAACTAAAATGAATATTTACTTTCAGCATGATACCGTCCTAGCCAACGCACATTCTACAATATCTGCACCGAAGCCACAATATATATTCCAAGTTGCAAGTACCTGTAAGTCTACTGCAGAAAGTAAATGGAAAGAGCTGGCTAAGAACCATCACGTGTTTTACGCCTATCATGGAAACCGTTTGGAAAACTTTTACACTATTCTTAATTTTGGCTTGCAACAACACTTGAATAAGGTACGTCAGTTTAAATAACTATTATTCCGTTTTATTTTCAGCTCGAAAAGAGACTCTCAAGGTACAATTCCGAAGCCGACCGCAACCGCAAACCGCAGCGACACGACTGGCGGCTTTGTCGTTACGGTTTGCGGTTGCGGTCGCCTTCAGTATTGTACCTTTAAGGAGATAGACCAGTAGATTTTGTTTAAGTAAAATTAAGGGCAAAATAAACATCTATGAATCTTTTTTAAATAAACTATTTATCGACAAAGCCCTGATCATAAAGTTCGCGAAAAGAGCTATCAAGTTTGAGTCGAAGTTACTAAAAGAAGAAATATAGTATACATAGTATAGTATAGTATAGTATAGTATAGTATAGTCCTGTGTGTAAGTTTCATGTGACTGCGCGGCAGTATAGATCCATCGTTGTAAAAAATTGTACCGACCTATAATTTAATTTAAATTTTATTTATTTATTTATTTCAGACACTAGTGATCCATATTTTTATTAGTATACCTAACAATTATGTTAGTAACCAAACATTCTAATTTAATACCTACACACCACAATCATACTATTATAACTAAAATTAAATACCAGACTACATTACTCACATTTAAACAAAATCACAAACATCTCTAAATTATTATCATGTTTAAAATCTTAAATCTCAATCTCAAAAATTCATTAAATTATAACCAAGATATTTTTAAATTAATTAAAATCATAAAACAACCAGTTCCGCCGGTGTCGGGAGCAGGGCCCAAGCTACCGGTGGTTAGGAGTATTTTTAAGTATGTTAGTAGGTAAAGGCAGGTAGGTGCCTTGTATTTTAGATAGTTTTTAAGAAATTTAAACCTACCAGTGCCGTTTTAAAAAACCAATAATGATTTTACAAAATTGATTCCGTTTTAGTAAAAGTATACCTGTTGAGTACCTATGTGTAATTTTTGTCCCATCCACTTTAATCACTACTAACACTACCGCAGTGCAGTGCATGTGCTTTCTGAAAATTGGCAATAACGTCGCCCTGTGGTGCACCAAAAACTTTGACTATGAATTGCAAATACAGTGCTAGAGTAAGGAATTCGCTGTCTACGTAATCATCAGCATCTTGCTGCCGTTGTCCCATGTTACTAGGGGTCGGCGCAACACCTTTTCTTTTCCACTCTCCCTTGTCAACCGTCTCACGCTATCTGTCTACGTAAATAGTAATATATTTGATAGCACTTGCGACTATATGTCAACTTTCAGAATATACCCTCCTCTTCACATTTTTTTAAACCGATTACCTTTCATCGCATTCTTCACCGTGTAGAACACACTGCTGGGTAATGGCGTATACTTGTCACCTGAATTGAACATAAGCTTGCCGTACAGTCATGGAGGATTCGGATGGGGCGCGAGCTGCATTGGTGGTCACTTGTCCTGCATAGCCATGTGCGAAGTCATTGACGCTCCAGAAGGAATAAATTATCAAAAGCCTGTTTCTAATGAAGGTGAGATGGTATTTAATTTTTCGGGATCACATTACATCATTTACGCTGGGTTCGTTCTCTCCAAGTGCTTTGTTATCTAAGCTTCAATGTAGTGGCAGACCAAGCCTGTCGAGGGCCCGGGGCGGCAAAACTAAATGGGGTCCAGGGATGAACGTCGACCAAAGAAAAAAGTTAGAGCATCAGAAGCTTGAAATTTTTTGCACTCCGCATAGTATAAATTTAATTTTGAACATTTAGCAGAAATAGGAATTACTTAAAACAGAAATTAACGTAGGTACCTATACAGAAAAGTTTGAAAATGTAGGATTTAAGAACGAGCAAAGCGTAAGGTTTTCATAAGACTATTCGGACATAAGTAAGAGTTACTTCGTTGACTTACACAGAGAAGCCTGAGAAAAAAGAGATGTAGGTTGCAAGAGCGAGCGTAGCGAACTCGAAATTTTTTACACCCTACGTAAACTACATATTTACCATGCGTAGGGGGCCTCCAACAACAAACTAACTTTTACTTACTGAACATATTTTGGGGTTGTTAAGGATTTGATTAAAAAGTATCTTTCGAGTTTTGGGGGTCCCCCAGGACCGGGTGGCACCTGCCCAACCCCCCCCCCAAGTCTGCCAGTGCTTCAATGTTGGTTTCGAATCTCAGGTGACGGTTTATATGAAGATGAGAAAAGCAAGCTATTAACAGAGCAAGGCTGCGACGGACAAACGACACAATACATCGTTACTAACTGTGATCTAGTCAGAGTGCGATATATGCTTGTGTATGCCAAACAGCCCGCGTCGATGAGGTTCCCTACAGCGAACGTCAATAGAAATGGTATGTTTAAATGATTTTAATAAGTACCTTTTTTTTTTCTTGGTGTGTAGGTACAGTCACATCAAAAATATGTTTGTCACCTTAAAGAGCGTTTCTTCCAAAAGTTGGCAACGTCGCAAATAGCTGTCAAATATTTACATGTTTTGATTAATTTGGCAATATTACTGTTACATGGAAATATGAAATACATAGACAAAAGTAGCCCTTAAGAGGGGTTCCTCTTAAGGGCTACTTTTGTCTGCTCATCTGATTTGCACGAAAGAATCTATTTTACCGACACAGCATTATACAGCGTGTATCAGAAATGTTTGGTAATTTTTAAAGGGTGTGGTACAGACCATCATGCTGAACAACTTTCATGGTACAGTCAGCATCAAAAGTTGTTGACCACATTTAGATTTTCAAAATCGCTGTACACCGTATTCACTATTAGCACTTTCACTATACAGCGATTTTGAAAATCTAAATGTGGTCATCAACTTTTGATGCTGGCTGTACCAACATCATAATCGGGAAAAAATAATCAGAGTCCATACATTTGGATCAAGTAGGTATTGAAGTTTTGTATGGGCCATGTATTTATAATTATAAAACCTTGCAAGTTGCGTAAGTTGCGTTGCACTAAGAGTAAGTCGGTACCTAAGCTTTTGGGCATCAGGTTCGATTCCTGGTAAAGCGTCGTATTCATTGGAAACAGATAGCAGAACAGTTACTCAAAATAGTCTCGTTGCATCTTTGGCTGGCAATAATGTTGCGCAAATATTGTTTATATACGAAACATTAACATGTTACCAGCAACTCTGCAATATTATTATGTCCAAGAAAACATGCTGATGAAACAATGTTGAGTACTTTTATTTTCTAATTAACGTTGTAAGCTTACCTTCGCTTTATAATTTCAGTTGGAGGGCTGCGTCAATGGCTTGCGAGGCATAAGCTGTTTTCCATTCTTCTTGGCTACGGATTAATGTTGGCAACCATAGGCTTCGCAAACAATCAGCCGATCCACTATTACTACAAAATACTATTAAAAAAGCTCGATATTGCATACAGTTCTGTAAAAGTGTGATGTTTTATAGAGTGTTTAGGGATCTCACGCACTTCACGGTCACGACTAGAGCTATGCGGTACTGGGTTTGATGGTAATACCGGTATTAAAAAATTCAAAACCGGGATACCGGTATTTCGGTGTTAATATTTTTATTGACCTGAAGTGAAAACACCTCTTTCTTTCCCTTATGTTATTATAAATGGATGCAACGATACGGCTAATACGATACCAATACGAATGACGAATACATAGTAATTACCAAAATACGTTATCGAATACGAACGAACGCATTATGATTTTTATTTAATAGCATTTTATTGAATTTATTTGAAGCTTTGTTTGTAGTAAGTACTTTGTATGTTATTACATCAATATTAAGACTTACAAACTTAAAAAATAAGTTACGCATTTTTAATGAATTAGATTTAATAATTAAGTCACCTTTTTAATTTTTTTAAATTATCCATCTTATCTTAAATATAATTAATTAATTATATTGAGAAAACAATTTTTTTAAGGTAGTCGACCTTAAGAAATATGTATTAACAGAATTATTATCATTAGAATCATTAATACATGTCTATAAGGGGGTGTCCATAAATTACGTGAGGTGTTTTTTTTAAATTTTCTGTCCCTCCCTCCCCCCCTGGTGAGATGTCGTGAGATTTTATTCAACCCCCTCCCCCATCCCCCAATCTCACATGAGATTTTTCAAAATGTGGGTTTCTTACGTAAACGCGTTGGATTGTTATTGTATAAAGAAAAAAAAAATTTGCTTCGTGCTTTTATTTACGACTAGTTATGACGACTTTCGAACGAATTAGTGAATGATCTTAATCGTATTACGATAACGCTTAAGATTAAATCTTAAGCATGTACAATCTGGATTAAATGGACCAAAATAGTTTTTTTTTTTTTTGTTTCAATCTGAAAAAAAATTGCGTGATATTTGCCGAGACCGGGGGGGGTCTCCGCAAATTCTAATCAACTGAATCAAATTCATCTAATCTTACGTTGGATCTCTCCAACGTAAGATTAGATGAGATTTGACTCGACCCCCTCCCCCCCTTAAACATCTCACGTATTTTATGAACGCCCCCTAAGTCAGATTTGTTCCATTGAATGACTTTTTCATGAAATCATGACATTTGAGAACAAATACATTGACCTGCAAGTAGCAAAAAACGTAAGAAAATGAGTTTCGTGGGCTACCACTGCCAATCCACCTTAGTTTTCGCCTTATGCGTTTTGTTTCACTGGAAACTGTAAAAAATATTGGAAAAAAATGAATCGTATATATCGTATCGTAATGTTTACGAAAACAAATGATCGTACAAACTTACGATAATCGCCGATATTATCATAGCGGTATCGTTGCATCCCTTTTATTTTCTTTTGTTTTATTGAAACAAAAACAAATATTTGAACAAACTCCTCTTTTAAAGTAAATAATCAACAAGAAACATTCTTGTATCTACACAAAAATACTAAAGTATCACAAAACTGATATTAAAATAAACGAAAATTCTTTCACCTCTGTTATGTATTCATGCACATATTATTAGTTTGACTGTTAGCTTATATAATATGTAAATATTATCTTAAATAAAACATAATTATCTAGATCATCAATCAGAAAGTTGACTGACAAAACTAAAGTGACACTTGTGATAAAAAAATTGATGAAAAACACTGGGAAACAACATTAATTAAATGATTAAAAGCGAAAAGTAATTTATAAAATCCAGCTTGCTCCTTGCTCGTCTATTTTACAAAAATAAAATGCTGCACCACTTCAGAATGCCTGGACTGATTAGCAAATTTTTGTTTTAAAAGCGTAATAGATTCTTACAGAAAGTAAATTTGTTTTGTAAAGTTGCCGGAAGAATTAGCGAATTCGGGAAAACCAAAAGTGAATTTTTTATGGGAATTTTGTATGAATTATTGAAATTTGGGCAGGCCGTCTGCGGTCAGCTAGTTTTAAAATAAAAGTCGACTAAGTACTATATTTTATCACAAGTACAAATACCGGTTTTACTAATATCAAGCCCGGTATTAAAAAAAGTCGACTAAGTACTATATTTTATCACAAGTACAAATACCGGTTTTACTAATATCAAGCCCGGTATTAAAAAACGGTAAATAATAACCGGTAGGTATCCCAGTTTTTCGGTAATACCGATACCGGTATCCATGCTCTAGTCACGACCACCATGGCTGCCGCAACCTTGGTCGCTGAAAAAATAAACCAACCAAGAGTGACCAAGATGCGGACATCCATACTAAAGTACCTACACAAAATTTGGCCGCTAATAATGGGACGACCGGTCGTGGGACAAGTTGGTCGTTCCCCTCAGCACACACTATGTTTCACCTCGGGCTGTTCCTCACGCCGTGGGCTTATTAATCTAAGTCTCTGCCTTCTTTCCTCTTTACTTCCCACACCACTCCTCGATTGTACATGACTGCTATGCCGCCGGCTACTCGCGCGCATTTTACCGGTTACCGGTCCTTCGAGTCATGCAGAAAAACCGTCAAAAAAGGAAGCGGTGGGATGACGTGCGGCATGAAGAGTAACGTAGCCAAATTACGTCTGTGCCTCCTCTCCTCATTATTTCCCGTAGCAGCCGTCGAGTGTATGACTGGCTGTAGCATTATAGCTCAGCCGTCTGCACAGCACGGTACGCGCGGTCGTCACCACTAGTGCGCGAGGTCCCTTACTGTCATTTTTCTCATTTTTATTTTAAATTAATGAAGTAAAATTTTCAGTACTTTTAACTGCGATACTATAAATTTTTGAACGTTTTTTGCTTATAATCTAGAAAAGTATTTTTCATAATATTAAAACTTGTACCTACCTACACATTTATTTTATTACAAGCCATGTTGTCTGGGATTTCTCATCAGCAACTTCTCCTGAAGCCTTTGGGGATTCAATGAGTTTCCAAACAACAATGTTATGTACAACTACTTAACTTTTACTTTTAAACAGAAAAATAATTAGATACCTACCAACTTCCACGGACGGAACTTCCATACTAAATTTCATCCCTGTTACGGGATCTATTTTCAAAAATCCTTCCTTAGTGCTCACCCCGCTCACCGTCCGTCGTTACCAACTCGATGATTCTCGTCATTACCCTTGGCACTACATGGGTTTCGTTTTCATAGTTTTCGAGGGTGCTAAAGCCGATAGTGAAGGCAAAATGAAAGTCCAATTTTTGTTTTTGTTTTAAATCATATTTGAAAAACTTCGTTCCTGACAGGGGTCCCCCGACCGCACTATGGTAGCCCGTTCTAAAGTTCACCATAATCTAACTGCTGCACCCAGGCTTGGTTCCAGAAGAGGGAACTCCTCAACGGTCAACAGTACACACAAGAAATTTATACATGCATTTAATTATGATAGTCCGTTCTAAAGTCCACCATGATCTGGCTGCTGCACCCAGGATTGGCTCCAGACGAGGGAACTCTTTAGTAGTCAACACCAGAGACACAAAATTTCATAGACGCATTCGGTTATGATAGCCCGTTCTAAAATGTACCATGATCTAGTTGCTGCACCCAGGATTCGCTCCAGCAGAGGGAACTCCTCCGTGGTCAACAGCACAGACGCAAAATTTTATAAGTATTCGTTTTCAATTATGATCATCCGAAGTCCACCATGATCTCGGTTCTGCATCTAAAGCTGGCTTCAGACTCCAGACGAGGGAACTCCTAAACGGTCAACAGCAAATTATAGCTTGAATAGTGCAACTTGGTTAACGTCAAACCATTAATTATATAAAGGCGTGTTTGGGTTCGTTGAATTTGTATCTACGAGTACCTTTCAAGTGAAGGTGATAGACCAAATATTAAACAAATTCTAATGCTTTTTCTTCTTCTATTCGTGTGGTTAGTGACTAACCTGGTGTCAGAGTCTTAAAGCCGCCCATGGGCCCTGACTTGGCTTCACATGCCTTCGAGAAATATCGCTCAGGCATGCCGGTTTCCTCACGATGTTTTCCTTCACCGTTTTTGAAGCAATTGATAATTATACAATACGCACATGAATCCGAAAATTCAGAGGTGCGTACCTTGGGTTCGAACTCGAGACCTATGACTTATCAGTCCGACGGTGATACCACTAGGCAGGTATCACTGCTAATGCTAAAAAGTAGAAAATAAAATGTAGGTAAAAACCTTTTTTTAAACAAGCTTTTAATGAACTAAAAAGTACTAAATGAAACTTACGTAAACATAAAACTTTTATGTCGCATAAATGGTCGAATTTTTTATTGCGTGGACTTAAAAGTTTGATTTTTTAGAGCTCCAAGGCCCATATACCTTCTCGCGTTCTTGAGAAAAAGTGTCTTGACAGACTGACGGAAAGACAACGAAGTGATCCTACAAGGGTTCCGTTTTTTCCTTTTGAGGTACGGAACCCTGAAAAGTAGGTTGTAGTCTCATTACACAAATTTAAGAGCACTTTACTTTGTAAGTTTAATAATCAGGACCTTACAATGAACAATACTAATATTTAGTATGAAGAATTATTTTCGTAAGTCCAGACCGAGTTCAATAATTATTTTAAGAACACAAAAACTATCAGCCCTAAGTATGGCCCTAAGTTTTTATTTGGTGACTGGGCAACTAAAGGACTCAGGAAAAGTAGTTTTTTTTTTTTTTTTTTTTTTTTTTTTTTTTTTTTTTTTTTTTTTTTTTTTTTTTTTTTTTTTTTTTAAAGCTAAAGCCTTATATATTAGCAACGAGGTTAAGTCAGCCAGTATTTATTCCTAGGATTCCCCTAGCACCCTCAAATTACCCCTTGGAATTCAAAAGAGTGCAGTTTCCCATAGTATGCTTCGCAATGACTATAAACAAAGCTCAAGGTCAAACTCTTAAGGTAGCGGGAGTAGACTTGAGGGAATACTGCTTCTCCCACGGCCAGTTGTATGTGGCATGCTCCAGAGTAACCGCACAGAGTAGCCTGGTGATTTTAGCACCCGAAAGAAAAACAAAAAACTTGAGAGGTGTCAAGGGACACCCGGATGGAAAGAAGTTCCTCTTTCTATAAGAGAGAGAGAGAGAGAGAGAGAGAGAGACAGACAAAAAAACACGCGTACGCCGCACGGCTTACATCTATAGCAAAAAGTGTCGTTACAAATTTTGGTCTCGAAGTATAAGTATACTTAAGTATAAGCATATAAGTATAAGTCTCTTGACTCGTGTCGACTTATACACTCGCTCGCCTTCAACGTTGACTTCGACTCCGACTCCGACTTCGACTCCGACTTCGATTCCGACTTCGACTCCGACTCCGACTTCGACTTCGACTCCAACTTCAAAGAAATAGGCCTATAGTTTGCGGGGTCTGTAACATCGCCCGTTCTGTTTTTCACTATTGGCACAACGATGGTCTTCATAAGCTTATCTGGCAAGTACGAGAGAATTATGTATACATAACAAATAAAATGTTGCCAACACCCTCGGTAAATGAACTTCCACGTATCGTAAGTCTCGACGCTCAGGTGGTCATGTCCTAGAGACTTGCCTCCGACCATCATTCTAATGATATCAGCTATTTCTTTGGCCAAAAACCTTAAACACGAAGGACTAACCTTAACGCCAATCACCGACGAAGATCAACTTTTTTTTTTTGTTTTTTTTTTTGGGTGGGACATCATCAAATGACTCCTCCCGCTCTGGGCGGAGCGAGAGGGAGTGTCAGACTTTTACTGACTAAAACCCACCCGTGTTCCTTCCGTTGCCTGTGTGCCGGGGCCGCGATATACCCTTCAGAAAAACCCGCAACCTCAGCAGGGACGAAGATCAACTTGGAACTGATTCACAAACTTTGAAATGGCTTGAGGGTCACAAATACCTGCTACGCTCACCGGCAGACTCGGCTTGGGGTCAGTTTACAAGTACTCTTTTGGATTTGCGCTGCTCAGCCATTATGTCTAGTTTTATTTGTGCTTGATTATTGCGACACCACTTTAATTTGGCTTTAAAAATGTTTCGTGTCGTATTTCTCATAAACAGATCCTGAAGTTGAATTTCCAAATAAATGCCACATCTGAAAAGCTAGCCGAACCTGAGAGTGAACACTTCTAACATGATTCCAACCTGAAGGTTTATAACATTTTTGTCTAAAACCTGTAGCGGTCCGCTCAGCAGATCGATGTTGAAAGTATATCAATGATATTTATGTACATACTCGTATTATCTAAAACCACTCTGCGAGTTACATCGCCGCAAATTTTATCCGCACATACTCTGGAGGGAAATCTATTTCACATAAATTACACCGTTACACCCTGAATTACACCATTTTTCATACATCTTTATTTGTTCTAAGGCTCGTTCGCTCCATATAACCTTACTAATTAATACTTTACGTAGTGGAATATTATACTCCACTATACTTAGGTTACATTCTAATTGAATAGGAAAGTGATCGGACCAATATGTGCCGTACAATATCTACACTAGATATAGTTTGACGCGCGGCTTCAGTAACGACGCAACGCTCACTCTTACACAAGTTATTTGTAATAAAAAAAGGCACACAAGGCACTGGCCTAGGGGCCCAGCCTTCCTGAGTAAAGAACCATTCTATTTTTTTTTTAATTAGCCTCAATAATTTCGGAGATGAATGGATTTTGATCTATTTCCTTAAATATTTTTAAAAGTTTTAATAAAATTATAAAAAAAACAAGCCCTTTCATTTGATATGTCACACCTCACACGGCACAGTTTGCAAAACTTATTTCTTAATTTTCCAATTTGCCCCCGAAAAGTGACTCCCATATTAAAAACTAATTTATTTACACGTCCGTGTTTGGGTCACAGAAATTATATATACCAAATTTCAACTAAATTGGTCCTGTAGATTCCGAGCAAATTGGCTGTGACAGACGGACAGCCAGCCAGCCAGCCAGCCAGCCAGCCAGCGAGACAGCCAGACAGACATAGGATCATATAGGGGTTCCGTTTTTTCTTTTGATGTACGGAACCCTAAAAAGCATGCGGAGTGAGAGCGACTGTAAATTATTAAAGATTCCTGCTACAACTCTGAAATATTATAGCATTTAAAAGATCTTAAAGAGCTTTCTTTAGCACTTTCGACTCCACCCACTTTTCATAGAACTCATACGCCATGCGGCCATACATATTGGAAGTGAAACTCTCCCTCCCTCTGGGAGTGTTACCGGCATTACGTTTGCGCTAAAGTTAACCATCGCGGACGGTCAACGGCATTAGGTTTAAAACCGTGATATACTCGTAAAACACTGTAAAACGAAGTAAAATTGTGTTTTCAGGGGGGTCTTGTTGCTCTACTTACGTAGTTATTTATTTATTTATATATACTTTATTGTAGTTCAGATTATACATTACATAAAGAAAAAGTAATACACTACAAAATATACAATGGGCCTTATCGCTTACTGCGATCTCTTCCAGGCAACCTTGGTAGTTTCCAACCATTTTTTTTTTTTGCCAATATTTGTTATCGTAAACAAAAAGGCTAAAAGACAAATTGCTTGCATTTTAAAACCAACGCATATAAGAATAAATCTTGTTAATTAAAATATACATCAGATTTTATTTTCACGGTTTAAAATATAGATATTAGATCAATATCTAATTACTCTATTCAAATTTAAATTTAAACCTAAAAAAACCCAAAGAATTTAAACTTGTTACAGGAAAATTATAGCCGTTTGCTACACTTTAATAGGTATACTGAAAAAATAACAAAAATAAGTAAGTACCAACAAGTTGTACACATTACTAAGTAGGTAAGTACCAACTTTCGGCGGTGAGCCGAGCGTTCAAACCATAGAAATATAAATAACAGGAGAAGTGGCATGGGGGCGTGTCTGTGTCCGCGCATCTTGACCAGAATGGTCATGCCTCAGGCAAATGGCCGTTTCCGCTAACTAGTGCGCTTTCGAACGCGATCGTGATAACATTTAAGAATACCGTGTTCTTCAGTGGTTTCTTGTAAAAATCGAAGCTAAACTATAAACTTTATAAATCGTAGAACCACTTTTCATAAATCAGCACAAGTATTTTGCTATATTTGTGTTGAAAATCATGAAAAACAACAAATCGTAAAATATTTCTTGCCTTTACTACGTTATTTTTGTTTTCATATATCACAGCGACTGTACTTTTATTGTAGTAAATACATTGCTTCTTTACCACTACCAAAGTATGTCGCTAAGTAACTGGACAAGCAATGTAAAAATTACAAAACGATATTTGCTTTAAGCGGTTGCATCGTTAGTACGGCCGTAGCGTCTTGCGACGGATTAGTGATGTGGTTGTGCAGATTCACTAACGTAGGCTATCGACAATAATGCCGATTGTCGTATGAATTTATATTACTATTAAAGTTTATTCTTCAATTTGTCAACAGTTATAGCCTGATTGGAAGACCGATGTGAAATCTTGTTTTATACTCATTTAGATTTTCTCATAATGTTGTTTTTTTTTTGGTTTACTTAATATTTCTTTTTTTTACTTACTTATTGTTTATTTATATCATCTTATTATATGTATATCGTTTTTTATTTATAATTTTTTCAGCAACTTCCAAAAATTTTAATACAATAATAAATGGGAGAATAAATAAGTTTCCGATTTAGTCAATCACTAGCGTATATGTAAAATAAATGACTTTTGCACAGCACAACGATAGTGAACGATGTTTTCGTGTGGGTGAGTTGTACGGTGCATGGTAAATGCACGCTGTGTTTGATGGGATAAGGTTTATAATTGATTGTGTAGTACGTTCTGATTTGTAAATTGCAAGTGTGAGCGGGACCTCGTATTTATTGGGTTTACTGATCGCATGTGTGATCGCAGGCTACAGAGTAGGGATAGATTGAAGACATTGGGTTTCGATACATTTTCAACTACCGGGCATATCTCCTTCTTTCTTATATCTATGGTTCAAACAATATCGCGCAAGGCATTCATTTAGGTGTCCCCTTGTGTTAGTCAAAACGGGCAATAATCTTGCCCAAAATAATAATTTGTTTAAAATAAACCTACACAATTATATAGTGTGTGCACACACTAGTGTTACTCGATATCAATGTTATTAAAGTTAAAAGTTTTACTTGTAATAATATCATTGCTCGACACTATACTCGTAGATGTAGGTACTCGTATAGTTTGCCGCAAGTTTATTTACTAATTAGGTAAAGCAGGCTATCGACCGTTTTACAGACTGCTGTGTACTTTTGTTCGGAATCCTAATTCTGTGAGCCCGATTCGCTCTTGGCAGTTTTTTTTTTGTTTTGTTACAAACTCAAATGTACATTCCTGGTGAAATTAGAACAATAGTGACCAGTCATCGTTACAATTCTCTCGTCATGGACTGGAGCACAATCATTGTATGATCAATTTTTTTTTGTGTCGATAACACAGACGTATACTCTACATACCTATACTCTACCTACATACTGAATACAAAGTGACACACCATCAGTGTCAAATGGTCACTACACGCAACGCAACACTGTCTGTGATATTACCAATGTGCAATTAAGTTTCTGCAGTACAATACCTGCTTCGGATATTTTACCATGTTATCTAGTGGCACTTTACTATCGATAATGAGTATCTGGTGTACGTTACGTTTAAGTACTGTTTTAGCTCAAGACCCAGTGGCTAATTTACCACAAGGACGAATTGTAGGGGTAAGTTTTTACGTATTAAATTCATTTAATTTCATTTTAAAGAAGTACGAGTAGTTTCCTATACCTACTCAAAAAGTACGGTAGGCCACAAGTCAGTGGTATCAAAAGCAATACCACCTGAGCCCGTTGAAATATGTACTTATTTAAACATTTTTTTATTTTATTTTTGTGAAAGATTTTGTTTTCGCGCGCCCGGCGCGCCGCGGCGCGCCGCCGCGCTCCTGCGCATTATGAAAAAGTGCCACTGACTAGAAGCCACCAAACAGCCTACTATTAAAAATATAAAAACTGAAAATGTTATAGAACTTTAATGAATGTTAGGTAATTGGTTGATAAAAATAAATAATTTAATGAATTAAAATGATTTTTGATCATATTTTATTCATTATAACAGTTTACATATTATTCACAAAAGGTACACACGCCTAAACATCAAGCTCTACGTTTCCAGTATAAACTGACCTAAAGTCCTATACACAATGCGAGATCAGCATAAACTGGAAATGTATAGCTTGATGTTTAGCCGTGTGTACAAGCACAAGCATGGCATAAGGCATCGGCAAAAAGGAGAGATTTAAAAAATAAAGTTTCGACGGGTTTTTGAGACGGAGCTCTCTTTGGGACTTTACATCTACCGAAACTAGGCGGATAGTTGTTGCGGATTGTCCTGTCACTGTGGCTTCGACCTGAAATTTGTCGTAATAATAACATGTTGTTTTAAATTTACCAAGATACGGACGAACCTATTGATTTTAATTACAGATAAAAGCTTATACGGAAGGTTCGGCCACCCCGGTGGAAATTTACTACGGAGTACCATATGCGACGCCCCCAAAAGGCCGATACAGATTTTCGGTATGTCTTTATAACATTTTAAGGGTTCCGTACCCAAAACTGTAAAAAAGGAACCCTTCTGGTACGACTTCGTCCTTTTGCCTGTCTTGTCACAGCACAGCTACTTACTAATATAAAGAAACTAGATACCAATTCTATGAACTTGATAAATTTGAATACCTAGTCATAAATAATGCTTGTCCATCCATTCTTGCAATAAATTTATAGAACTTTGAAAATAGAAAAATATTTTTCTTACCAAGTCAGCGGGACTCGACTGGGTGCCGCTTTTTAGGGTTCCGTACCTAAAACGTAAAAAAACTGAACCCTTTTATTATAGTGTCACTTTGTCGCGTCGTCTCGTCGTCCGTCTGCCTGCCAAGACCCTTTTTGTCAGGAACGCGTGGATATATCTAGTTGAAATTATTATCAAATAAGTACTGAGATCTTCGGTACCTTGGCGCTGTAAAAAAATGAAAAAACAATATTCTAATTTAACGCAATCAAAATACTGCCATTTATGCCGCATATTTTGACGCTCGAAAATAAATCAACACCTATAAGATACTTCCCGTTCATCTAGAATCATGAAATTTGGCAAGAAGCAAGGTTTTACAGCACACGTAGAAAGTCTGAAAAATCTGCTATTATAATAACAGTATGAATTTTTGTTATAGGCTCCAGAACGACACACGGGTTGGAGGCGAACATTTTTTGCCCATCGAATACCTCCACATTGCCCTCACGTCGGAGATGGTGGTAACGATAATTACAGTGAAGATTGTCTATATCTGAATATATGGACACCTCGGGTTAGGTTTCTTTTTTGTATCTGTACCTTTGCATCCAACATTACATATTACGTTAAAGTTACACTTTCCTTTTACCTGACTAAGGTGGGGCCAAAGGTATTTGTTTTGAACTTTTGATGAACCTGCGGGCTAATTGCGTAACACACTAAGGACCCGATCACACGTACCACAACCCCACCTCAACAAAAACACGTGGACGGGCGCTAATTTGTATGAAAACGACCGTATAAATAAGAAAGTTATTTATATTTCTATGAAAACGACATAAACATAACACGCCTTTTCCCCGAAGGGTTGGGTAGACCGTGTATCTATAGTATACCCACATTTCACCAGTTATGTTTAAGTTCCATTTAATAAAAGGGCAAAAATCCAGACTTCGGGTTGCTACTGAGTAATTCAACCCATTAACACTTTGCCTGACCTGGGAATCGAACCCAAGACATGTTAGTTTATTCACACGGACCACATTTGGCCGTCAAAATCACCCGTGTGGGCGATACCGACCACATCATGACCACGTCCGCGTCGCAGCTACAGCGCAACCACCAGCGAGACCGCGCACTAGCAGCCGGCCGCATCGCAAACACAATCTATCTGTCTGTAAACACACAACGTAAACACATTAGTACTACCTACTAGCTACAGCGCAACTGCAAAAAGCTGCAGCGACACTATTCACACGTAACCACTGCTTGCCCACATTATGTCGCTGCGATGTGGTGTAGTTGTGGTAGGTACGTGTGAACGGGCTCTAGCAATGACAAAGCCTTTTATTTTGACAATTCAAAAATATTCATTGCTTGATTTACGTGAGATATTGAGGTGATTGGTTGTGGTGGTCATTTTCTTCGATAAATTATTTACATTTAATTTTATGACCGCTGCACGGGTACGGATAACAGACCGTCCACATCACATTTTCGTGGGATCGTTTTTGAGATTTTGACACTTATTCATATATTATTCATAAATAAGTATTCAAGTGTTGTTAAAGCCTACCAATTTGTAACGTTGTTCTAGGTAGCGTTCCGATGGTAAAACTGTACCAGTGGTTGTTATATTATTCAGCGAATCTTGGATAAGGGGTGGTGTATCTTTGCCTTGCCAAGAATTAGCGGCTGAAGGCGTAGTGGTAGTCACAGTGATGTATCGCTTACACTTGCTTGCCTTTTTCACGCTACGTTCTTTATCGGCTCGCGGTAATCTTGCACTGTTGGATCAGTACCTAGCACTCCTGTGGGTGCGTGACAATATTGCCGCATTTGGTGGGGACCCTACTGCAATAACGTTACTTGGTCATTCTGCTGGTGCCGACGGTGTACTGCATCATATTACATCGCCTCGATCTATCGGTAAGTTCCCATAGCGCCATATATGCCATAATTAATTAAATTAGAGGTGGCGGTAGGCCCCCAGAGCTTTCATTTATTTAAGGTTTTCATCGACAGGTTTATTTCAAAGGGCAATTATAATGTCCCCTTTTGATATCTGGAAAGCAATAGATGAACAAAAGGTTGTTGAAGCCTCTGAAGTTGAACGAATATCTCGTGAAATTGCAAGTTTGCTCGGCTGTAACAGTGACACAGATCATGAAATTCTACATTGTATGCGGGAACGCCCTTTGTCGCAAATTACGTCATTATATTCGGTAATACTCAAGGATATGTGGAATTTATAGAAACAATTAAAACTTGACAAGTAGTTTGGACTGTAATGAAACCTACTTTTGCAGAACAACACCTGGAGCGGAGCTATGCAACCGATATCTGATGTTTTTTTACCAGATTCTGAACAGTTCTTACCAAATTCATTGCTGGCAGCTTTATCCACATCTACGAAACTTAATAATATGCAAATCGACGTAATTCTAGGAGCGAACGACCTTGAAGCTTTAAATGACAACGGTGGGTACTTTAAAATAAAATTTACTTCTATTGTGCTTAGTCCTGCTGCAGGTAGGTATGGTCAGCAACGCAAGTCGATATAAAAAAACCGGTCAACTCCGAGCGCCCGAAGGGTTCCGTTTCAAACCTGTGCCATTTTAACATAAAACGGCCAAGGCCAATTACATTCGTTAAAGAGACACACACATAAGTTAAGTACAATAACAAAAGCATACAACTAGGTATTCGATAGTCAAACATTTCGCGAATATAAGGAGTCCGCGTATCACTGGTCAGTTTCCCTCAGTCGTCAGTTTATTTAATTCGCCAGTTTCCTTGATTAGTCAGTTTCACTGATTCGTCAGTTTTATCGATTAGACAGTTTCGTTAACTCGACAGTTTCCACTGTCTGTTGTTGTTGTGTTTCCACTGACTGCCAGTTTTCGTCGATTCGTCAGTTTTATTCAATTCGTCAGTCAAAGTACAGTCGGTATGTTAATTACCAGAGGGCGTTCCCGTTAACCCGCAATAGCATACGTAAAAGAAACACTCTGTACACGCGCATTTGTCTTTCAATATCTTCTTCCATTTATCCGCGAACACATCACAGTCAGGCTTGAGAGCTTTGAGCGCAGAGAGTGTACGAGGGACAGGAAACAGGGCTCGAGCGATGACGGTTCGACGCCGAGGCACAACGAACAATCCGTGCCTTTATCGTTGCAAAAAGATGGGACAGTTCGTCCTGCAGTTCAGGAGCATCCTGTGTTTTCCGTGAAGGATCTTGCATATTGTTTTATTACACGTCATCATCATCATCAGGTAAATAAATAAATTCTCAAAATTTGTAACATTTTTATTCACTTTCGTCACTGGATGATCCAGAAAAATTATCATCACTTGCCTGTCTTCGTCGGATATTGTTAAAATTAATTAATTTTCAATCATGTAGTCAAATTGTATGTCTCTTCTAAAGTCTTCCGTTATAATTTTCTTTCGATCGATTTTGTTTTTATATGTTAAAACCATAGAAATATAAATAACAGGAGAAGTGGTATGGGGGCGTGTCTGTGTCCGCGCGTCTTGATCACAATGCTCATGCCTCAGGCAAATGGCCGTCTCCGCTAACTAGTGCGCTTTCGAGCGCGATCGTGATAACATTTAAGAATACCGTGTTGTTCAGTGGTTTCTTGTAAAAATCGAAGCTAAACTATAAACTTTATAAATCGTAGAACCACTTTTCATAAATCAGCACAAGTATTTTGCTATATTTGTGTTGAAAATCATGAAAAACAACAAATCGTAAAATATTTCTTGCCTTTACTACGTTATTTTTGTTTTCATATATCACAGCGACTGTACTTTTATTGTAGTAAATACATTGCTTCTGTACCACTACCAAAGTATGTCGCTAAGTAACTGGACAAGCAATGTAAAAATTACAAAACGATATTTACTTTAAGCGGTTGCATCGTTAGTACGGCCGCAGCGTCTTGTGACGGATTAGTGATGTGGTTGTGCAGATCCACTAACGTAGGCTATCGACAATAATGTCGATTGTCGTATGAATTTATATTACTATTAAAGTTTATTCTTCAATTTGTCAACAGTTATAGCCTGATTGGAAGACCGATGTGAAATCTTGTTTTATACTCATTTAGATTTTCTCATAATGTTGTTATTTTTTTGGTTTACTTAATATTTCTTTTTTTTACTTACTTATTGTTTATTTATATCATCTTATTATATGTATATCGTTTTTTATTTATAATTTTTTCAGCAACTTCCAAAAATTTTAATACAATAATAAATGGGAGAATCGATAATTTCCGATTTAGTCAATCACTAGCGTATATGTAAAATAAATGGCTTTTGCACAGCACAACGATAGCGAACGATGTTTTCGTGTGGGTGAGTTGTACGGTGCATGGTAAATGCACGCTGTGTTTGATGGGATAAGGTTTATAATTGATTATGTAGTACGTTCTGATTTGTAAATTGCAAGTGTGAGCGGGACCTCGTATTTATTGGGTTTACTGATCGCATGTGTGATCGCAGGCTAGAGAGTAGGGATAGATAGAAGACATTGGGTTTCGATACATTTTCAACTACCGGGCATATCTCCTTCTTTCTTATATCTATGGTTAAAACATTTAATAATACCGTAATTATACGTTTCTTTCTTTTCTAAATGTTTGTAAAAGTAACGATTTTTCAGAACATTGATTTTATTCTTTCAAAATAAGGTTTAAAACGGTTACAACATAGTATTTACTCATCCTGTCTCTTTGTTCGTTGCCACTTCTCCATCCATAAAAGATATTCTGGCTCCAGACTGACTCCGTGGTTACCCAAAGAATGTGTGTAGACCTGACCTGAGCATTTAAATCCTTCTCATGAAGTTCTTATCAGCTATAACTGCAGATCAAGTCAAATTCAAATCCTTACACTGCAGTTATATTATTTGTCTCTTCGACAGTTTTCAATATGACTATACGGGCATGACCAGGTGAAAGTCAAAGGTGTTAAGTACTTCTTCAGAGAGACGAGTTCTCAGGTCATTTAGAATTTCGTCTAAAAAAAGGATATAGACGGACAATCTATGGATGTAACCATAGATATAAGAAAGAAGGAGATATGCCCGGTAGTTGAAAATGTATCGAAACCCAATGTCTTCTATCTATCCCTACTCTCTAGCCTGCGATCACACATGCGATCAGTAAACCCAATAAATACGAGGCCCCGCTCACACTTGCAATTTACAAATCAGAACGTACTACATAATCAATTATAAACCTTATCCCATCAAACACAGCGTGCATTTACCATGCACCGTACAACTCACCCACACGAAAACATCGTTCGCTATCGTTGTGCTGTGCAAAAGCCATTTATTTTACATATACGCTAGTGATTGACTAAATCGGAAACTTATCGATTCTCCCATTTATATTTGTATTAAAATATTTGGAAGTTGCTGAAAAAATTATAAATAAAAAACGATATACATATAATAAGATGATATAAATAAACAATAAGTAAGTAAAAAAAAGAAATATTAAGTAAACCAAAAAAATAACAACATTATGAGAAAATCTAAATGAGTATAAAACAAGATTTCACATCGGTCTTCCAATCAGGCTATAACTGTTGACAAATTGAAGAATAAACTTTAATAGTAATATAAATTCATACGACAATCGACATTATTGTCGATAGCCTACGTTAGTGGATCTGCACAACCACATCACTAATCCGTCACAAGACGCTGCGGCCGTACTAACGATGCAACCGCTTAAAGTAAATATCGTTTTGTAATTTTTACATTGCTTGTCCAGTTACTTAGCGACATACTTTGGTAGTGGTAAAGAAGCAATGTATTTACTACAATAAAAGTACAGTCGCTGTGATATATGAAAACAAAAATAACGTAGTAAAGGCAAGAAATATTTTACGATTTGTTGTTTTTCATGATTTTCAACACAAATATAGCAAAATACTTGTGCTGATTTATGAAAAGTGGTTTTACGATTTATAAAGTTTATAGTTTAGCTTCGATTTTTACAAGAAACCACTGAACAACACGGTATTCTTAAATGTTATCACGATCGCGCTCGAAAGCGCACTAGTTAGCGGAGACGGCCATTTGCCTGAGGCATGAGCATTGTGATCAAGACGCGCGGACACAGACACGCCCCCATACCACTTCTCCTGTTATTTATATTTCTATGGATGTAACTTAACAGCTTGTCCTGACTGATTCATCACCACCTCATCGACTGAAAAATTAAAAAATAATTTTACGAAATTCATTCTCTAAGAGGATAAAATTGTCCGGCCCTGGTTCAGGCCATGGTCGAGAGGAGGTGACGGCCTCCCATGCACTCACGCCCGGAGCGTGAGTGCATGGGAGGCCGTCACCTCCTTCTGCGAAGCAGTTATGCTTGCGAAGGAGGAGGCGGAGCGCGCGAGGGGGAGATTCAAGCTGCACGCCCTCGCGCCCCTAGTCGCCGCAAGAGACGCCCCGGGCGTCGTGAGTCACGAGCTGACTTCCGTCCACCATAGGCGCGGGCTTGCGGACGGTGAGCAATGGGTAGCTCGCCGTCCGATAAGGACCAGGCCTGGGTCGACGGCGCGTTGTGTTCCATGCGCGCCTCAAAGGGATGTCAGCACCAACTGACGGGGTCCGGAAGGACCAATGCCTGCTGGGGTTGCGGGTTTGTCTTGTCTGAAAGGGATATCGCGGCCCCGGTACACAGGCAACGGAAGGAACACGGGTGGGTTTTAGTCAGTAAAAGTCTGACACTCCCTCTCGCTCCGCCCAGAGCGGGAGCAGTCATTTGATGATTTCCCACCCAAAAAAAAAAAAAAAAGGGGATAAAATTGTGGATTTTAGTTTATATAGAAAATTGTTCTGGTCCAGGTAATACAGTAAACAGGTTCGTAGGTTCACAGGTTAACACCAAGTTGAGACGACATAAGTAGCTTACAATATAACCTACAGCTAGGTTACAATGTATGTACTAGTATATGTCAGAGAGCCCCAAGCCGACAGCAAATACCCGTTGGAAGAATACTGTTCGTCTATTTGGTTTGAACTGTCAACATTTTCGGGTTTCATATTTGTGAACAGCATTGAAGTCCTTTGATAACATTGATGATTGATGTTCGATTCGGCACGGAAGCGTATCGAATGGTTGTGAATAGCTATGTAGGTCAGGGTCTTTATTTCAATTGTTCCGAGTTATTTATAACTAGCCTCTGCCCGCGACTTCGTCCTTCGCATCGCCCGCCTGCGCCTGTTGCTTCGTTTTCGCTTAGCGTTCTTTCTAACTTTTTTACTTCTGCTCGTCTCCTCAGGCCCACTTGCGCGATATTAGCTAAATTACTCGGAGTTAACAGCTAACCCAGGGTTAATCCAAAGATAATTATTTGTGTTAGGTGTTAAACTCCGAGTTAGCTGTTAACGCGCAAGTGGGCCTAAGGGTCATAGCGTGATGATAATCAACCTTGATTATGGAACTATTTAGTTGGATAAGGATTAATATCATCATCTATCGATTCTACCCGTGTTTTGATTGACTAATTTGAACACAAAACGGTTATTGTGACTTAACTATAATAGTTAGACGTATAGCCTCGCGGACTTTTTTGTGGGTAATGATGAGCACTATAAACATGTAGTACCTACATTCTTTTATGTATACTCGTATCAATAGTTTTCGCAGCGCACGCCAAATAATGAAATTGTTGATACCTTGGGTTTTTTTATTGCAATTTTCGCAAGGATCTCTAACGTTTTTGAAAAATAAAATTCACTCGTGTTACTAGCTGATAATGTAGCTTTCTATAAAATATATTTTTAAATCGGTTAAGTGTTTATTGAGTTTATTTATTTCAAACAAACACATTATAAATCAAATTTTTTCTCTATTTATTATTTCGTTTATTAAACTTTTTAACATATAAAAAACGTTTTTTTTTTTTTTTTTTTAAGAAAACGATATAAAAAACATTTAAAAATATAAAAAATAGTGTTCCGCCGGTGTCGGGAGCAGGGTCCAAGCTACCGGTGGTTAGGGCTGCAGAGACAGGAACCTCCTCACAATGCAAGCCGTATCGAGGAGTAGGTACTGCCTTCTGAATCAGGCCCTCGGTCGACCACCTAACGAGAGCCTCAAGAGATGTTGGTCGAGGCTTTCGGCCATCAAGCCACACACGCGCCGAGCTCATATTCCACATATTGACAACCTCGTGTGCTAAGTCGAGATATTTTATTTGTCTCTCTTTCTCAGCTTTCACGAGGTTCCCGTCATGTGGAATGGTTACATCGACTATCATTGCGCGGCGCGCTAATCGGTCTATCACCACTATATCAGGCTTATTGGCAACAATAATCCTCTCAGTGATGATAGACCGATCCCAGTAAAACGTGACATGGTCATTTTCGAGAACTGGGTCGGGCACGTATAAATTATAGTACGGTACCTCAGAATCTACAAGTGTATATTTCAAAAGCAAGTTGCTGGTGAATAATCCAGGCCAGTTGGTTATGCCTGTGCAAGTAATCGCCGTTAGCCAGACGCTTGCAACCAGAGATAATATTATGTCTGATGGACTCACACGGGCGGTGGCAAACCCGACACACGTCACCCGTTTCGTCCCTCATAATAAGTCTCTGATAGTTATTCGTCAAGATAACTTCGTCCATAATTGCACAGACGAAACAGTTCAGTTCAGTTTCCCCGAAAAGGTTATCAAAACGTAGCTAGGAAATCTACACAGGGCTCATATTATTATTATAGTTTAAATGATAAATCCTACCCCTTTTCGGGTTTTCAGTTTGCAGGTCCATCTACAGACCTAAAAACTGACATAATTACAAAAATAAGATACCTGCTCGAAAAACCCTACTTTGCTGTCGAGTTATACACTTTAATATTTTATTGACCTACTAACGAGTTAAATTTTATATTCCAGGTGTCAAATATGAAGAACTAATTAAACAAGGCAAACTGTACGCGTCTGAGATCGCGAATCATAAGATCATACCCGAAAGCCTTCAGCTATTTTCTTTGGACCGATCGGAAACTTTCGCCATGGTAAATTCAAGTTTTATTTTGATGAAATTAAGACAATAATTATAGGCAGGTACTTAAGTATTAATGTTCCTACTATTGGAGACTATTAATTGCAACATGATTCACAGTTGACGGAAGCAGTACGATGGGAATATTGGAAAGATAAAACAAGAAATGCAAAAGACGTTCTTGATAATATAGAGTCCCTTGGCCGAGTGGAATCGAGTGCAAAATGGAACGCGGGAATTGCACTGATGGCAGCTCGCTTGGCAAGGAGAGTGGGCCGATTGTATGTCTATAGATACTCACAACCTGCAGGAGTGGACTTAGAGGGACGGCAGTATAATTTTACAGGTTTATTATAATCCTGCTAAGAGGATCCTGTGTTACAGGAATTTCAGGGTTCCTTCTGTACCTAACACAAGATTCTCCACCAGAGTCATTGTTATTTTTATCGCACTATAATTATAAGGTAGGTAAGTAGTACACACCACTCAGTAAATATTGCACAACATGTATCACCTAATTATTTGTAGGTACTTAACGAAACCACTACCTCATTTTATAATATGTTGGGGATACCGGGAGATTTGCCCAGGTAGGAGAGATGCTCTACTTAGCCTAAAACATTTTAAAAATCGCCGCATCGGGTTGGGTTACAGTCGTAACAGATGATAGCATGCTCGGTCGCTCGTTGTATCTCATGCGCGATGCCACATTACCTAGCTCAATAATAGGTTGCCATTACGCCGGTTTGAGAGTGACCGGAAAAAACAAGGTTTTGGGGGTTGGGTTGCAGTAAAAAAAAAGTTTCTTGTTCTTTTTACATTACTCCGATAACTAATAGGAAACGTCAAGTTTTTTTAATATTATGTGATGTCATATTTCTGTAAACACGCGTTAAAATGAAGAAGGGTTAGGTTAGGGAGATTTGATCCATAGTGCATGCGGGAGACATGACCACTAGTAGGTTCAATTGATGAATTATTTGCATACTCGTAGAGTTGATTGTTGATATCTTTATCTAACCATATATGAGTTAACATTTGTTTTTCAAATTTTTATTTTTTCTATAAAGTCTAAGAAAATACATTTTTTTTTCGTGTTATTATATTTTTATGTAGAGTAATTTGTTATATACATGTACTTATGACAATCTATGATACCTACTTTTCAATATAATGTCAATATTTTCCATACAATAGATATGGTTAAGTCTCTCTTCTACTATGGTCAACTCTCCCATGCGTTGCAGTTGGGGAGATTTCAACCACGAATAATCTTTTTTTAACGATTATAGCTCAAGTTAATTATTCATAGTATTGCCACTAGAAAATGGTACCGATCAGAGCTTCGTAAACGTTCTTGAGCTGTCAAGTTTAAGGTCTTAGGACAGTTACAATTTTATACACCCATTTTAAATTAATACGTTGTCTCACCACCTCTTTCTGGGCCGGCCTCGGCCTCGGTGGCGCCATCCATCTTCAGGCACCCTCTGGTTTGTCGTGGCGCGGGAAAATAGTTCTTGCGGCGACTAGGAGTGGGATAGTACAAGCAAATAAAAAATAAAAAGTTGTTTGATTCTCCCGGACTACCTAGTACCTACTTAACTTGTTTTATTTCGACAGGGGCTGTCCACGGGTCTGATTTAGTATCTCTGTTAGGAGATGCTTTGATGCTTCAAGTAGCTCGTCGACCCGCCACTCAAGACGAGAAACGAGTATCGTTGCTTTTAAGAAGGCATTTAATCAACTTCATTAAATTTGGGTTTGTTGCATGTTCTAAAATTCAAACTTAAGTAATAAAATATACCGTTTACCTAATAGATACTTCTTTACTACTCGCTTAACGTCACAATAAGTGGAGGGACTGCAGCATATTTGGATTGGAACACCAGTTTGTATTTTGCCTCTCGGTTTTATACGTTATGGTATAACCCTCGGAATACGATGACTCTAAATGAATTCGTGTAGGTACACGTACAACCTTCTGGATTGAGTTTGTTACTTTACATGAAATACTAAAAAGTACCATTTCTTTTTAACGCTTCTATTTTTTTCTCGTTAAATGAAATTATACTATTACAAGCCATTACTTACAATAGTAAAATTGAGAAATAAACTAATTTTTTTATTTTTGTTAGTAAACCGTTATTAAACATTGATTAAACCACGGACATAAAAGAACATCTTAAGAAGACACTAGCTTTAAAATTTGAACGGTGTGTTTATGTTATTACCTATAGAATAGGCCCAAATTTCTTCAACCAACACGATTTATATCTATAATATCGAATTGAATGGCTCTATTCTATTGTTTCTATTGTAAGTAGCTGACACTTTTCGAGGATATCTAGATTTCCAAATGTATACAGTCTTGTTAAACGCCGACGAAAAAAAGAAAAGGCACCAGTTTTGATCAATGGCTTTTGCAAAGTCTCCTTTGAATTTACAACATTAGCAAGTACAGTTGACTGCCCGTCTATGGTAACGTTTTGACCTTGAACTGACCTAGCGTAGTAGGAAGTTTCAATAGAGCTAATAATGCTGTTGTTAATACTGGTTTTTGTTACCACTGACGTGCAGTCGACTATACTTACTTAAACTATACTATACGCAAAAGGTACTTTCTTAGCTTTATGAGCCCAGTCTTATTATGATTTAAATAGTAGGTACAACTATACCTAGAATGTTAAAATGGTTGCGTTAAAACAGATCACCTGGTGAAGAATGGCAACGATACAAGACGGGTGATGCAAACATATATGACATCCGCGATGCAAGAAGTGCCAACGCTAACTACCACAGCGCTGACAAAGACATCAAATTTTGGCTGCAATATTTGCCACAACTTTACAATCTTCTGAATTCTGCAGAGAAAACAGGAAAACTGACAGATATGAATGGTGTGTTGGTTTGGTAAATTGCCCTAAAAGATAAGTAGGTACCCCAAATTTTGTAAAAATTATGGTGAGCAAGGACTTCTAGGGTGGGTGATGTTAGTTTACGAATAAATGCGAGTAGGAGAAAAGAGGAAAGGAGCGAAGTGTGAGGAAATAGCCAGCGTAGACATGGGGGGCGTACCGAGGGCGGAGCAAGGGAAGGCAGTTACCCCCCCTAGATTTGTATGACTAAGTACCTACTATTGTTGATAATGTTAGAGTCACTATATGAGCGTTTTTACTGAAAGATGGCAACGTCGCACATAGCTGTCAAATATTTCGCTGTTTTGATTAATTTGGCAAAACTGTTTGGAAATAAGAAATATGGCTTACTAGTGAACTAGAATAATAGAACTAAAACAGTTACAACACTAAATTTGGTGTTGTAACTGTTTTAGGAGTAAAAAAGGCATTTGAAAAGTTTCCAAATACTTTTTATACATCTAAAACTAAATATTCGGTTTTACGATATTATTAATTATTGCATTTCATGATCGATATTAAATCAACTTAATCAAAACAGCGAAATATTTGACAACTATTTGCGACGTTACCCACTTTCAGTTTATACGATCATAAGACTTTACAATTATTACAATATATTATGCATACATTTTATAAAAAACCGCGCTGCGCGGCTGTTGCAATTTTTATAAGCAATGCCTTATTACGTCCCATTACGGCTACAATTGAAAGGTCATTCAGTACACTCAGACACGTAAAAACAAGGCTGAGATCAACAATGGTCAAAGACAGGTTAAATGGGCTTTGCTCTGTCAGGGCTTTGCTCTGTCAGGGCTCTGCTCTGTCAGGGCTTTGCTCTGACAACTATTTACAGAATTGTAATCATTAGAATCTCTAAGTTAGATTTGTTCCATTGGGCGCAGCGCCCTTCCGCTCCGCCCAATGGAAGATGTGTCAGACTTTTACTGACTAAAACCCACTCGTGTTCCTTCCGTTGCCTGTGTGCCGAGGCCACGATATCCCTTTCGGACAAACATTGGCTCTTACGGACCCCGTGATGGTGCTGACATCTCTTTGAGGCGCGCGTGGAGCACAACGCGCCATCGACCCGAGCCTGGCCCTTATCGGACGGCGAGCTACCCATTGCTCACCGTCCGCAAGCCCGCGCTTACGGTGGCCGGAAGTCGGCTCGCGACTCCCGACGCCCGCGGCGTCTCCTGCTACGACTAGGGGCGCGAGGGCGCGCATCTTGCCTCTCCCTCGCGCGCTCCGCCTCCTCCTTCGCGATCATTACTGCTTCGCAGAAGGAAGTGACGGCCTCCCATGCACTCTCGCTCCGGACCATGGCCTGAACCAGGGCCGGACGCGAGAGATCGCCGCCGCCGATCGCCTCCGTGAGGACACGGCGGTGCCCCAAGCCGGGCAGACCTCCACCGTATGCTCCACCGTGTCCTCCGGGCGATCCACACAGTGGTGACACCCGGGCGTTTCCTCCCGCCTTATGTGGAACAGAAACCTCCCGAAACAACCGTGTCCGGTGAAGACCTGCGTCAGGCGGAAGGTGAGGACGCCGTGGCGCCTCTCTAGCCACTCCTCAAAGAGGGGACTTATCGCCACAATTGTGGCGTGCCCAGCGCTGGGTTGCGACAATCGTACTCACAATGCCGCCATGAGATCCCGCCGGAGCTCTGTCCGCTGTTTCGCCTTCTCGCGCACATGTGGGAATTTCGCCTCCAGATCCCATGGCGGTAGTCCGGCAAGGAGGCTCGCCGCCTCACGGGAGACCGTGCGGTATCCTCGGACTAGCCTAATGGCCATGACCCCATGGGACGCGTTCAACCGCTGGGCCGGTCGGAGCCTTAATGAACGCGCCCACACCGGTGCCCCGTAAAGGGCCATGGACCGCACGATCCCCGCGTAGAGCCTCCGGCAGGAGGCGTTTGGATCCCCTAGATTGGGCAGAAGCCGCTTCAAAGCAGCCCCAGCCCTCTCCAGTTTGGGAGCCAAACGTCGGAAGTGCTCCACGAAGTTCCACCAGCTGTCGAGGACGACGTCCCAAGTACTTCATTGTCGACTCGCCACCGATGTGAACCCCTCCTGCCGTTATCCGGGAACCCGACAATGGCGCGTTCCGAGGACTATAAAAACACATGGCCTCGGACTTGTGCAAGGCCACCTCGAGTCCCAATTGCCGGATCCTATCAACGATTATCGCAACCCAGCGTGTCTCCAGTTCGGCCGCCGCCTCATGCGACCTCCCCTGCGCCAGGACCAGCGACCCGACCTCCCTAGCGGCGTCAGCGTAGTCTGCTACGCTGATGCCGCTAGTGAGGTCGGCGCGCAGCACCCAGTCGTAGCCGATGTCCCACAGATGCGGCCCCAGGACCGATCCCTGTGGGACATCGCACGACATCTCTCGCCGGTTTCACTCTCCGTGGTGACCGCGGTAGATGACGGCCCTGTTCGTCAAATAGGCCTCGACCACTCGACAGAGGTAGGTCGGTATCTGGTGATACCGGAGTGCCTCCCTAATGCAACTCCAGGGCAGGATATTGAAGGCATTGGCAATGTCAAGAGACACCGCCAAGACGACCCCACTCCGGGCAACCGCATCCCCCGTCGTGAGGGCTCGAACGCGCATGATGGCATCCACCATAGAGCGCCCCTTGCGAAAAACCAAACTGGCTCTCCGCCAAATCTGGTCCCACTCGCACCAGCCGCCCGACAAGGCGGTCTGCAATCACTCTTTCAAAGAGCTTGCCCAACTCGTCGAGCAGTACGATGGGCCGGTAAGCGGACGGAGAGTCCGCCGGGCGCCCCGGCTTCTTGATGAGGACCAGTTTCCCCGTCTTCCAACGAAGTGGGAACTGGCCCCTTAATCCACATGCGTTTATTTTTCGTCGGTTATTTAAAAAATCATGTACTGAATCCATGGTAACCGTTTTCGTGTCGTTGTCCCTGACATCCCTGTATATGTCCTGTTCCCTAATTGCGTAATACACGATCAATCAGAATCTGAATCATTTTGAAACATATTGCTAGTGCATTGCTTCATAAGTTAAAAAAATCTGCTCAACAACGTAAATAACGCAATGAATGTTGTTGAACTGTCAAAATGAAACAGAGTAGTCGTAATCGTTTACAAAATCGTGTTCCGTAATTAGATAGTAGGTTTCCTCACCGATGTCAGTAATTTCCAAGATAAACTTTTTTTTTTACCACGACAATTTAACTCTTGGCGCATCTCACTTGATGGTAAGTGATGATCAGGCCGAAGGTGGAAGCGAGCTTCACCCGTACCTTTTTTTTTTTTTTTTTTTTTTTTTTTTTTTTTTTTGGGTGGGAAATCATCAAATGACTCCTCCCGCTCTGGGCAGAGCGAGAGGGAGTGTCAGACTTTTACTGACTAAAACCCACCCGTGTTCCTTCCGTTGCCTATGTGCTGGGGCCGCGATATCCCTCTCAGACAAACCCGCAACCCCAGCAGGCATTGGTCCTTCCGGACCCCGTCAGTTGTTGCTGACATCCCTTTGAGGCGCGCGTGGAACACGACGCGCCGTCGACCCGGGCCTGGTCCTTATCGGACGGCGAGCTGCCCATCGCTCACCGTCCGCAGGCCCGCGCCTACGGTGGCCGGAAGTCAGCTTGTGACTCCCGACGCCCGGGGCGTCTCCTGCGGCGACTAGGGGCGCGAGGGCGTGCAGCTTCAATCTCCCTCGCGCGCTCCGCCTCCTCCTTCGCGAGCATAACTGCTTCGCAGAAGGAGGTGACGGCCTCCCATGCACTCTCGCTCCGGACCATGGCCTGAACCAGGGCCGGACGCGAGAGATCGCCGCCGCCGATCGCCTCCGTGAGGACACGGCGGTGCTCCGCCCAAGCCGGGCAGACCTCCACCGTATGCTCCACCGTGTCCTCCGGGCGATCCACACAATGGTGACACCCGGGCGTTTCCTCCCGCTTGATCCTGAACAGGAACCTCCCGAAGCAGCCGTGTCCGGTGAGGACCTGCGTCAGGCGGAAGGTGAGGACGCCGTGGCGCCTCTCCAGCCACTCCTCAAAGAGGGGCCTTACCGCCGCAATTGTGGCGTGCCCAGCTTCACCCGTACCTACATATGAATTGAAAACGTACTAGGCCACTCTTGGGCAGTTTACTGAGTTTATGAAACTTAGTCAGATTTGCCAAGAGGTTCCATCAATCCGTCAGATATTTATATATTCGCTATCGGACAACGAATACTATCAGGTAGAATTACTTCAGTTCGTGCTGAATATCCTTTAGAAAAATGTCCAACTTACATTTTCGGAGTCATCAGATTTAGTGAAAGCCCACAATATCTTCGTCAGATTGACAGATGAGATCAACGTCTCTAAACATCCGATTATTTTTGTCTGGTTTTTAAGAGTTCCGTACCTCAAAACGAAAAAAAAACGGAACCCTTATAAGATCACTTCGTTGTCCGTCTGTCTGTCTGTCTGTCAGTTCGTCAACCCCCTTTTTCTCAGGAACGCGTGGTAGGTGGTAGAAGGTGGATACCCTGGTATGATGTGATTATGTGTTGACGTAGGTAATTGTATTAATAATTGCCGTACGTCTTGTTTTAGGTGAAACTCGACTTCGGGGTGGTGTGTTTGCGATGTGTGGAGTCACAATAGTACTCCTGTTACTCCTGCTTGTATGTGCTATAATATTGCATAGGCAAAAGTCGCGGCGATTTACTGTTGATGATGAAGATCATCACTAGTACCTTATTAATATGTAAGATTAAAATAAAATTTAAAACGATTATGGTGTATTTTATTATTTATGTTAAACTAGCTTTTGCCTGCGGCTTCGTCCGCGTGGATGTCGAAAAATATCCCATGGGAACTTACTACCGGGATTACGTACATAATAGCCGAGGGAAAGGTCATTGACTCCTACCGTTGCGCCCGCGTTGGCCTCAACGATAATTATTTTGTTACGCGTAATTTTAAATCTGTGATATCTTTTAAACTATTCATTTAAATGATATGATGTCAAGGCATTTTAATCTAAATGAAATGCCCAATTGAAATCAATCAATCTGCCTAGCCTTTTCCCAACTATATTGAGGTCGGCTTCCAGTCTAACTTGATGCAGCTGAATACCAGTATTTTACATAGAGCTACTGCCTATCTGACCTCCACAACCCAGTAACTGTGAAATGCCGCTGCTAGAAATATTACATTATGATACGAGTGTGCTGTATTGGTAATTACACAAAAGGCGGCATTGGCGCGCGAGCCATAGGCGAGTGCGATAATTTAGCCGACTGGGTAATGATCAATCAATGCACACGCGTTTCATACGACGTTTTTCAACAAACTTGCGAGGAAAAAAACAGACTTGTTGTAAGAACTTATGCTGGAATAACTTAACTATAGAGATGATAATTTAGATTTATAAAGTTTTCAACTGACCTTTGTTGCCAGGTACTGTCAATTGGAGCTTCTTTTAAAAACTGTTGTACGTCGGTTGGTGACAACCATAGATATAAGTTATATTTCTATGGTGACAACACTTTAGATTTTCGTATTTTATAAAACAACAAAACAAAAACGATAACAAATATTTACGGAAAATGGCGCGCTGGTTTTTTTATTTTTCTGCTAGCGATGCGCGCGCCGTTGTAAATAAAGGCACAGGCCAAACCGCTAAAACCGCCTGCTCGGCTAGCTAGGCAGCAACTTATGCAATGTAGGCGTCACTGGGGTACTGGCCGTACGGGAGGGGAGTCAATTTCAAGAAATGAAGTGCCTTAGGTAGGGTAGGTAATGTAGCGTAGGTAGTGTAGGTGGGTAGGTAGTGTAGATAGGTAGGGCAGATAGCTAGGTAGGTAGGTGCGCTGTAGATAAGTACTTTTGAGGGCAACGGCTGTATTAGATGGATACAATGAGCAGATATCATATTTTAGTTACCATAAGCCGATTGTATCAATCATTGATTATACTTCAGGCTTCGTTCTCGATATAACATTTACCATGCAGCGTCGTTACGCTAGTCAACAACCAATCGCATATTTAGAGCTGAAAGCAAAAACTAAACGCACAAGTGTAGCTATTCCGCTCTATACGTCATCTGTCATTCTTTACGTTTGCGCGGCAACCAGTACGCTGTAATTCCCAAAAATTTAAGTGTTTAAAAACGAGTTTAAAGTGTGTTTAAAGTTGGCATAAGTTATCATGCCGAAACGAAAACATGGAAAAGAATATCATCTTCAAAAAATCCGAAGATTACATGAAGCGACTCCGGTACAACGCCGATTCCTCAGAGTCGTCCTTTTTTCTACACCAGATAAAACAATTGTTTTATATAGTAAAAACGTGTTTCACAGGGCTTAAATACGATATTTATTGTAACACGCGGGTAATGTACGAGATGCATTGACGCTAACAAATAATTCGGGGCGTTTACGATATAAACGCACGAGTTTTATCATTGTTTTAACGTTTTATACAGTAAAACGTCTTTCACATGCCTTTTAAACAATATTTATTGTACGACGCGGGTAATGTACGAGATGCATTGACGCGAAATAATAATTCGGGGCGTTTACGAGATAAACGCACGAGTTTTATCATTGTTTTAAACGTTTTATACAGTAAAACGTGTTTTACATGGCTTATAATATTTATTGCACCACGCGGGTAATGTACGAGATGCATTGACGCGAACAAATACTTCGGGGCGTTTACGAGATAAACGCACGAGTTTTATCATTTACCTATTTTAATGGTGTATTCCGAGAAGCTACAAATCCACCACTAAGACGACCCGCTGACCGAGGCTACGGTTAAGTATGTATATTATGGTACATTATCAGGGTCAATTCTATGATTTTGCAGACCGCAAAAATTATGAACTAAAAGAAGTAGTCATTGAACTAGGAACCTAGGTACTTGATGACTGTGTTGGACCACCGATTACATTGGACACAAACCAGGATAACACTAATACAGCCATGACTGTAACTAACGCTCTACCTGAGCCTGACCCAGCACCTGTGCTAGACACAGCCTACTAATATTCTATCCCTGGAAGTGCTGCAAGCATTATGAGATTTGATGCATTAATAAGCATTTATAAGAGCAATAAATAACGACTTAGCTTGTATTTGGAACATTTTGAAGAAAGGACTCACCATTTTAGGTGATGCATTATCAATGTTAATCAATAACAACAATAATGATAGAGATTGCTCAGCTCAGTGAGCGTCCAGTACTGTCTACTGGGAGGATGTTAACTTACAGAGATAATCTTACCTTTATGGTAACAACCTATCTAAAAAGATAAAAGAGTCTTGCCAAAAACAGGTCAATTGATAAAACTAAAAAGCCAACTACTTTTACCACAACCCGTCAGGAACACTTGAGTGGTTCACTTCATTACACCCAACAGAGGATAAATTTGAAACTGTGACACAAGAAACCACTGACCTCATAACAAGCAAGAAAATATCAAACAAAAATACAACCAGTACTAGCCACAGTACACTGTGAGAAAGCCCAAAGCCCCACCACCACAGGACAAGACTCGTGCTCGATGCTAAAGGTTAGTCATGCTAGAAGATTAAATAATTTGCCTTGTTGGCAAAGCATCTGTGATAATGTTTCAATATTGAAACATGTCACATGGATTCTCAATACTTTTTACTGATACACCTGATCAGTCACAATCTGAAAAGTCATTATAAAATTATATTTTAAATGATCCTGATATGCATACAGCCATTATTAAATTGCTGGCATTAGGTGCGATTTCTCCTTGCACACCATGTGAATACCAATTCATATCTAAAGTGTTTTGATTCCAAAACTGAATGGTAACAAATTATTTATTCTAAACCTCATAACTTTGTTGATACATGCCATTTTAAAATGGAAGATCACAGAACTAATTCTAGTAGCTCTAATTCTTTTAGAATTTATTGATTTAAAAGAGTTCTCTGTATTGGTAAATATTAATCCGGCTCAGAGGAAGTATTGATGGCTTCAGTATGATAAATTATACGAATTTAATACATTCCCATATGTCTTGTGTTCTCTAAGATTATGAGAGCAGTGGTTACATAATTTAAAAATCTATAGGTCACAAATCAGTACGATACTTTGATTACCTCTTGAGCATTGGTTCTGATTATAAACATGTTTGAAAGATGTTATTGAAACAATTGCTATTTCCTAAAATTCCACATTTGTTATAAATTTTGAAAATAGTATATTTAGGCCAGCACAGTGCTGTCAGTTTTCAGGTTTTGTAAAATAAAAATCCATTGACAAATATTGGAAAAAACAGAATTGTAGTATTAAATTGGAAAAAACAGAATTGTAGTATTAAAGACCTTGCTCAGTTAATAGGAAAATTGACTGCCACATGCCTGGCAAGTACATATGTTTGGCTTTACACAAAACTATTAGAACATTAAATATAATCATATAACCATAAATATCATGGTTTACTTTAAAGTAAAGGCAATATGATAAAGGATTATCATTCACCCAGATATTAAACTAGACCAATAGCAGTGCGCTGATAATATCAATAGTTTACACAAAAGTATAGCAGACACAAAATATGACTTGAAAATATTTACAGATGTGTCAAGAAATGGGTGGGGGACCGTTTGTAATGATAATATGGTTCACAGGCTCTGGAAAGAGACTGAAAAATTATAAGTATCTAGAAATACTCAACATATTTTACCCTTGTTTGTGTGTTAAATGTTTGTTTAAAAATAAACAATATTAATAAAATAACTTTGCCAGAAGAATAATGGCAATGCACAATGGTGTGATGATAGACAAATTTGACTATTTGCTTCTTACAAATAATCAAGCAATAACAATGAACAAGAAGTTCAATATTACAGGTGAAGAATCACATAGGTACAGCCAATCCTGACATAAAGTGGGAAATTAATACCTCCACATTCCAGTCCATTGTGACTCAGTTTGGTCAACCTGATAGGAATTGATTTTTGCTTCAAGAATTAATGAAAAATCTCACATTAATTAAAATCTTACATTAATTAAAATCTTACATTTCCTGGAAACCGGCCCAGATGCAATGAATATAGATGCTTTTACCGTGTCTTGGACGAACGACATTTTTCTTCTTTTTGTTTTTTCGCCTTTTTTATGCCCATTTAGTCTATTATTAAGATGTTTACCAAAAAATAAGAATGGTGAAGCGACAGGCAATATGGTTATGCCATACTGGCCGTCATAAGCCTGACAGAACCACCCTCTACATGTCCACTGGGATATTATCAGGATGGCATGGCTAATATACAAAATCACGTATAAATTATGGTGGGCCATTTGGAAAAACAAAGTAGGTACTTATAGATCCATTAACACCATCTATACCAATAATTATTATGTATTTTTTTTAACCAAGCAATTCAATTAACGACCTTTTATGGGATCCTTAAATTTACATAAGTCAGCTCTTGCTATAATAATAGACTCAAAAATGGGGGTGATGACCGCATCAAGAGGCTACTTCAAGGTTTCTATAAAAAATCAAACCACCTGGGGCCAAGTATCAAAAAATCTTAAATAATACAAATAAAAATAAAAACTATATTTTTACAGTATGGGCTGTACAGCACAGCCTTTGTCTCTTATTAAAATACCTAACAACAGTAAATCATGCACATTTCTATTACAAAAATATATACATATAGTTACATGTTGATAATATGACTGCCATGTCATATACATAGTAACCAAATGGTAGCTATTCAGTACCCACATTTAAAGATACTATTAAAACATTTGGTCTCGGTCGAAGCCAACAGAACCTCTGGTTACCTTTCTTTGAAAAGACCGAAATTGGTCCAGCTAGTAGCATTACGTGATTAAATTAACTAGGTATACTCAGAGCATTAGGGGAAATAATACTAACTTAATACTTTCATTGTGTAAGCCCAAACGTGTTGTAACAAACATGTTTCTGCCTCTACTATCACCATCTCTATAATATAGGTCAATATACCTTCTCTCTGTTTGCATCATAGATATTAGTATCTTTCAGGACATAGTACTAGACATGCCTCGACATCCACTACTAATGCTAAGGGAGTGTAATTAAATGTAATAAGGCAAACAGGAGGCTGAAAAAAATAATAAAAAAAAAATTAAAAAAAATTGTGCTCTTCCACCTTTCGGTAGATTTTATAATAGGTTAATTCAAACAGATTTGCTCATGCTGTGCTTAATGCTGGACAAAAAATACTTAATTAAGTATTATGAATATTACGTATAATTATACGTGCCTTAAAAAGTATGAAAATAAAATTAGACAAGAAGTTCATTATTATGATGAATAATTTGATTGTATATCTATTATGGTAACTTGTTTCAGTATAATTATGTTGGACAATGAGTCCAATAGTAAGATGAATGAGACTGTTTATCTGTTATTGCCATTTTATTATGTCATTTGTGTCTAAAAACTAAAAGATTTTAATTTTTTATTGGAATACTATTTATTTATAATTTCATGTTTGGAATCTCAATTTTCCTCATAAACTCTTAACATCTGCATGGTAAATGTTATATCGAGAACGAAGCCTGAAGTATAATAAGTGATCAAACGAACTTACCTGTTGTGAAGTTCGATCATTATTATACGAAGGGCTTCGTTCGAAGATATAGGGACCCTCCCTACCCTACCCCAGAAAAATTGAGATTCTCTTCTTACTCTAAAATAATGACAGATGACGTATAGAGCGGAATAGCTACACTTGTGCGTTTAGTTTTTGCTTTCAGCTCTAAATATGCGATTGGTTGTCGACTAGCGTAACGACGCTGCATGGTAAATGTTATATCTTCGAACGAAGCCCTTCGTATAATAATGATCGAACTTCACAACAGGTAAGTTCGTTTGATCACTTATTATAACGCAGGTGAGCCGAATGAAGATTGATGACGAAAGATGTGCATTTGTTAATGTTCCTTTATGTGTGTATAAGTTTAGAGTAGACTATGGATGTTTTTTTTGGTTCCGGGTTGAATTCAGTTTTTTGTTTGATAAAATAAAATATGTTTAAATAAAAAATGCATTTATTAAAATGTACGGTCTAACCAAACCAAATCATAATTTGCAGTAAACCTGCGAAAAAAAAAATGTGTGAAGTGAAACTTCAACGGACAAGTGGAAAAACGAATCGCAACGGACACGTGGAAAAACGAATGGCAACGGACAAATGGAAAAATGAATCGCAACGGTCAAGTGGCAAAACGAATCGCAACAAAATTTTAACTTGAAGGTTTACGGGCAGGTTTTCAAATTGGACAAGTACATTAACAATCTGCCCGTAAAACTTCAAGTAAAAATTTTGTTGAGACTTTTGAAGGATGCTGATACCCGAGTCAGAGTTCTGGATTCTTGATTCATGTTTTCGGGTAGCTCTACTATAGATGCATCAGGAAACGAAGGGTTCTTGTTCCTCAGTCCTACTATTTTTTTTTTAAATATTTGTTACTGATACACTGAATTAAACATATTAAATTTCAACTCACTCGAACCTTTACCCACGCTCTGCTGATACTTGCGTGAGAGTTCTGGAATACTTAAGTTTTCTCATTGTCCTATTATAGATGCATCATGAAACGAGGAGTTCCGACTCCTCAATGCTACTAAAATTTTTCGACCAGAGTCAGAGTTCTGGGTTCTTATTGCAAGTTGTCGGATAGTTCTGTTAAAGATGCATCAGGAAACGATGAGTTCCAGTTCTTCAAAACTACTCTATTTTTTTTTTTTATGAGTACTTCTTACTGAAACACTTTAAATCTCAATTTCAACTTACTCTAACTTTTACCCATGCTCTGCTAATACCTGAGTCAGAGTTCTGGGTTCGTGTTTCATGTTTTCAGATAGGTAGCTATTTTATAGATGTATCAGGAAATGAAGAGTTCTGGTTCCTTAGTCTAGTGCTACTTAGTGATTTTTTTTTATACTTCTTCGTGAAACACTGAATTAAATATCAATTTCAACTCACTCAAACCTTTACCCATTGTCTGCTGATATTTGTGTGAGAGTTCTGAATTACTGTATCATGTTTTAGCATTTATCTTTTATAGATGCATCAGAAAACGAGGACATCCGGCTCGTCAGTACTACTCAATTCTTTTTTATACTTCTTACTGAAACATTGAATTAAATCTTGATTTCAAATTACTTTAATTTTTACCCATGCTCTGGTGACACTTGAGTGAGAGATCTGGATTACTTATTTATGTTTTCGCATTTTCCTATTATAGATGAATCCGGAAACAATGAGTTCCGGCTCCTCAGTGCTACCTACTCAGTGGCGTAGCAAAGGGGGGGGGGGGGGGCGTGGGGGCGCCGCACCGGGTGTCACCTTTTTTGGGGTGACACCCACCCGGTCTCTCAACTTTAAGAACAATGTACAAAAAAAAACGCTAGCACAAAAATTTATTTTTCGGGGATTCCTCCACTAGCACTAGCTCAGCTCTATGTATAATTCGGGGATTCCCGCAAAAGAGCCTGACGCTGTCGTGGGGACTGGGGGATTCCCCGTCCCATACTCGCGATCTTTGATGTCTCAGTTGCAACATTTCTCATTTGTTTCGTGAAGTGTGTTGTGTTTGGTTGGCGTGAATTGTTAAACGTGTATTATTCTATAGTGATTTGGTTTAGCGGTTTGCGTGTCCGTAGCTTCATGTGAGAGGAGTTTCAGTAAATTAAAATTAATAAAAAACTATTTGCGGGCTTAGAGTATATATCACTGGAGAAGCCATAAGCGCAATATTCCGAACAAAAAAGTCTGTCACTTTTTGCGGGGGACGGGGTAGCTACTGTCAAAAACAACAATAGCTGCTCGCCCGGATAGAGAAGCCCGTACCATATTTTTTATTTTTATCGATATCGATATTCATTCGGAATTTTGCTTGAACCCAGAAATAAAACAGCTGTTGCATAAAATAGTTACATTTTAATAAGAAGAGAAAATAAATTCACTTAAATAAAAGTAACAAAATTTGTAATAAGTAAGTAATCTCAATAAAAAATTTGATCAAGTTCAATTTTTGATTTTTTTATATACAAACACTTCAATGGACATAAACAAATTATAAAACATTGAACAATAAAAAATAAATAAACAAAAATTACTAAGTAATTTTTACTAGGAAATTATCGACATGTCAATTTTGGTTTCAAACATGACCTCAACACTACGGTAGTCTCGTTAACATTTTTACTAGAGGACATAATCGCATGTCAAGTGCGTGTAAGTTTTGCTGATTTGACGTATATTTTCGTTATGCAAAAGAAAAGTATTTTGATCTTTACGAATATAAAAACGAGATGTAGTGAGACTCGGTGACGTCACAGAAGCAACGTGAGGAAATAATCTTTTTTTTTTTTTTTTTTATGTAGGGCATCTCGTAGCTGACCACTAAGGTCATGACTACTCAACCGGTCAATCCTGTGGCTGCCTTAAGCTTCTACACTCAAAGCCTCCAGCCAGGGGCAAAAACTAGGCGAACGCTCGCTAAGGGCACCCCATGTGGGGTACGAACCTCGGCTTAGGGCGTTCGCTGGGGGGAGGACAGCAAGAGGGACAGGCTGGATCAATGATATATTATTATTAATCGGGGAATTTAAAGCTACAGGCTCAGCATCATCGACGCGGGCTGGCGCATCGTCGAGCAAGGGTCGGGGGGAGTATCATTTACTCGGGAGGGTCGCGATCGCGGACCTCTGCGGCGAGGTCGGAAAGTGTGTCGGTGTGTGTGTTTTCTAACTGTACTGGTTTCCCTATTGCTCTCCTGGAGGAGGGTTATGGGGTCGTCTGGGTCGGAAAGGATTTGCCTCGGGCGGCGGACTGTACTGATTTGACTCGGGAGATAATTGGCGGCCTCGACAACCAGAGGGTTGCGATGGGTGGCGGCGGAATCAAAGAAACGCTTGGAATTGCGTTTTAGAAACTGGTGGATTGTGGGGAGTCTAAAGTCGAGGTGGAGGGTTTCGTTCCTACAGAACCAAGGGGCTCCCGTGGCCTTACGAAGGAATCTGTTCTGTATTACCTGCAATCTATGGATTTGACGGGGTTTAGCTTGGGCGAAGACGGCGCCCGCATTGGTCAGGATGGGGCGAATGCACGTTGTGTAGATTCGCAATTTGCACCTAAGTGACATTTTGCTACGTGCATTTAACATGGAGTGGAGTCTTCCGAGAGCGAAAGCGGCCCGCGCGCGGGCCTGCTTTATGTGGTCTGCGAAAGTGAGGTGTTGGTCGAGGACCACACTTAGATACTTGGCTCGCTTCTCCCAAGGGATCGGCTTGCCGAGCATGGTGATGGGTCGGGGCAAAGGGGGTCTGTATCGAGCCAGCATTTTTGAAAATAAGACCGCTTGGCTTTTGTCGGGGTTGACTTCGATCCTCCATTTCCTAAACCAGGCGCCAAGGTTATTGACTGCGGTTTGGAGAATGCGGGCTATCGAGTCGGGTCCAGCGCCCTTGTAGTAGAGAGAGGAAATACTCTTTTTTTTTTTCTTTTTTTTTTGTAGGGCATCTCGTAGCTGACCACTGAGGTCATGACTACTCAACCGGACAATCCTGTGGCTGCCTTAAGTTTCTACACTCAAAGCCTGGCAGCCAGGGGCAAAAACTATGCTAATTAAAACTAGGCGAACGCTCGCTAAGGGCACCCCCTGTGGGGTACGAACCTCGGCTTAGGGCGTTCGCTGGGGGGAGGACAGCAAGAGGGACAGGCTGGATCAATGATATATTATTATTATTAATCGGGGAATTTAAAGCTACAGGCTCAGCATCATCGACGCGGGCTGGCGCATCGTCGAGCAAGGGTCGGGGGGGAGTATCATTTACTCGGGAGGGTCGCGATCGCGGACCTCGGCGGCGAGGTCGGAAAGTGTGTCGGTGTGTGTGTTTTCTAACTGTACTGGTTTCCCTATTGCTCTCCTGGAGGAGGGTTATGGGGTCGTCTGGGTCGGAAAGGATTTGCCTCGGGCGGCGGACTGTACTGATTTGACTCGGGAGATAATTGGCGGCCTCGACAACCAGAGGGTTGCGATGGGTGGCGGCGGAATCAAAGAAACGCTTGGAATTGCGTTTTAGAAACTGGTGGATTGTGGGGAGTCTAAGGTCGAGGTGGAGGGTCTCGTTCCTACAGAACCAAGGGGCTCCCGTGGCCTTACGAAGGAATCTGTTCTGTATTACCTGCAATCTATGGATTTGACGGGGTTTAGCTTGGGCGAATACGGCGCCCGCATAGGTCAGGATGGGGCGAATGCACGTTGTGTAGATTCGCAATTTGCACCTAAGTGACATTTTGCTACGTGCATTTAACATGGAGTGGAGTCTTCCGAGAGCGAAAGCGACCCGCGCGCGGGCCTGCTTTATGTGGTCTGCGAAAGTGAGGTGTTGGTCGAGGACCACACCTAGATACTTGGCTCGCTTCTCCCAAGGGATCGGCTTGCCGAGCATGGTGATGGGTCTGGGCAAGGGGGGTCTGTATCGAGCCAGCAGTTTGGAAAAGATGACTGCTTGGCTTTTGTCGGGGTTGACTTCGATCCTCCATTTCCTAAACCAGGCGCCAAGGTTATTGACTGCGGTTTGGAGAATGCGGGCTATCGAGTCGGGTCCAGCGCCCTTGTAGTAAATGGCCGTATCGTCTGCGAACAGAGCCAACTGTGCCTTTTTACTCTTCGGGATGTCGCTGGTGAATAGAGTGAATATGAGGGGGGCAAGCACAGAGCCCTGAGGGACGCCTGCGCGGATGGGACGGGGAGAGGATATTGCGCCTTCGATGCGATAGCGGAATGTGCGATTCAACAAAAAGTCTCGTAAGATGAGCACGAGACGATCTGGCACACCGAGTTGGTACAGCTTGTATATTAAGCCGTTGTGCCAGACTTTGTCAAACGCTTTCGCTATATCGAAGAATACTGCACCGGTATACAAACCACGCTGGAAGCCAGCGCTTATGTGTTCGATTATCCGGTGGGCCTGATGCACGCTAGAGTGCTGGGTGCGGAACCCAAACTGTTCGTTGGGGATGAGGCCCTTTGTCTCGGCGTAGTCTCTGAGACGCTTATAAATAAGCCTCTCGTAGACCTTGCCGAGGACTTTGAGCAGACTGATGGGGCGGTAACTCGAAGGCTCGGTTTTGGGTTTGCCGGGCTTCGGGATACCGATGACGGTGACGTCTTTCCACACTTGTGGGAAGAAATTGTTGCTTAAGGCACCATTGAAGATGGTGGTCAGTAGCATTATCAGGTGGGCAGGGAATAGCTGAATCACCCTATTAGTGATTCCATCAGAGCCGGGGGCTTTACGGACTTTAAGACCCTTGATAATGTCGTGCACTTCGTCCGGTGCGACGGGGGGCAGAGGACTTTCAGGGTCTTCAACGGGAGGGAGAGAGGCTCTACGTTCGACTTCGGCGTCTACCTCTAGGAGGTGAGCTTGGTCTACTGGTAGAGTGCTGGGTGAGCATTGCGCTTCTAGACTATCGGCTAGGCATTCAGCCTTGTCGATGTCGTCGAAGGCTACGGTCTTGTCGGGGCGGACTAGGGGTGGTGTGGAAGCGACTTGCTGGGACTTGAGTTTCCTCTGAAGTTCCCAGAAGGCTAGGTGGTTCGGCTCTAGGTCGCTCAGCATCTTGTCCCAGCTCGCGTCACGCAGCTCCTGTATGCGTGTCTTTACAGATCTCTGTAAATAGCGCATATGGACTTTGTTAGCGTGGCAGGGAAAGTTGCTGTATGCACGAATGGCTGCGTTCTTCTCAGTCAATAGGTCACGCACATCGTCAGGTAGTTTCCAGCGGGGGTCTTCCCCCACTGGGACTTCCTTTGAGCAGTGGCTCACGACGGATTGTACGTGATCAGTGAGTGAGTCGATCGCGGCCGTTGTTGCTGCGATAGAGTCGAATTGGTCGGGGATAGAGTCCAATTGGGGGGACGTGTTGGATTTTAGCTGGGTGCTTACTTTCCTCCAGTCCGTTACCCTTTTGGTGGTCGGGGGGCAGTTGGGGTCGGGGAGACCTATGCGGGGGTCTAGTTTTAGTATTACTGGACGGTGATCAGAGTTAAGCTCGTCCACCGTCTCTATCGAATCTAGTTTTAGATTGACGTTCTGAAGGATCGCCACGTCTAGTACGTCTGGGGTGTAGCCTACTATATAGGGATAGTGGGTATTATTCATCGGGGCGATGATGTCGATGCTAAGGGAGTTAGTGAGGTCGAACAAGTGTCGGCCTCTTATGTTGGATCTAGAACTATTCCAGGAGGGATGTTTGGAGTTGAGGTCGCCCGCTATGATAACGGAGTCGCTCAGGGCTAATAGGGATGTGAGATCGTTTTTAATGGGTTGAAAATCCTCTGCACCGGTTGCAGGAGTTATGTAGGCTGATACTATTATGATCGGCTGATGGCCTGTCATGCCTAGGCGGCAGACTGAGACTTCTAGTCGTGAAAGGGGAGGAGGGTCTATAGGCATACAGTACAGATCCTTTTTATAATATATTAGGGTGCCACCCTTGTGACAGTGAACCCTGTCATTGCGAACTATACGATAGTTCGCTATGCCAGGGTCACGGTTACAGGGTTTGAGAAATGTTTCCTGAACGAGGAGGATGTCAATTTGATGGGTGCGGAGGAAGTCCGCGATCTCATCGCGTTGACCACGAATGCCATCGGCATTGAAAAAACTTAACTTGAGGGATCGGGGTTTAGGAAATACTCGATTCAAGCTACGTTTTATATTGAATCATGGTTGAATCGAATGAAAAATCGAATTGTATTATGAGGTTAGGATTTTAAATTTCAATAAAAATATGACTAAATCTTAGAAAAAATAAAAAAAATCTGCTTATGGAAAGTCATTCAGTTCTTTAGGAAAATTTGACGTATTTGAACGCTTTTTACACCATTTAACAGTACAAATAAAACTTACTATTACTACTACTACTAATAGTACTTTAAAACGATTCACGAAGTGCGTTAGAATCGATTTGAAAGTAGTTTTTATGAACGTACTAGAACATTTGTTCTTGTACTTTTACAGAGGGGAAGTGTACGTAAGGCTTCTCCAGTGTTATATACTCTAAGTTTGCGGGCAACAATGACCCAATCGCGGCTTAGCAATCTTGGTATATTAGCCATCGAACACGAGGCAATACAAAATATAAATTTCGATGAAGTTATTGCTGAGTTTGCAGCTGTCAAAGCTAGAATGAATAAATTTGAATTGTATAACAATTCCTTTTCTGTCTTATTTATTATTGTGTTTTGTTATTTTTTCAATATTATAAATAATAAATGCTCCATGTCCTTTATCATATAAAATTTATTGCTTTTTACTTTCGATGGGGTGACACCACCAACTTCCGCACCGGGTGCCACCCAAGGTAGCTACGCCACTGTACCTACTCAAATGTTTTTGATCCTTATTACTGAAAGACTGAATCAAACCTTGATTGTTTCTAATCTTACTTTTCAACCATACTAGGCTGATAACTGAGTCAGAGTTCTGGGTTACTATTGCGTGTTAACTTGTTCCTCAGTGCTACAACTGCTACAATTTTTTTTTAAATATGTTTTACTGCTGATAGCTCTTTTATAGATGCATCAGGAACCGAACGGTTCTTATTCCTCAGTGCTACGATTGTTTTATAATTGTTTTTCTTACTGGTACACTGAATTAAATATCAATTTTAACTCGCTTAACCGCGTGCTAACTAAACTGAAAGTAAAAATTCGGAAATTTTAAGGAAAAAAATAATTTTGATTGATTTTTGTGTAAAACCTACAGGCATTCTGGGATTTTTAAGGGTTGTGGTTGTGGTGGATAACAGAGCTACTTAGCTTGCCGATAAAAAAAAAATCAGAAATATTAGAAAAATTGTGGTCATGGTAGTTAAAAATATCAGGGGTGTCAATTTCCGAAGGATTTCAATGTATGTTTTATAATTTCCAAAAAAAGATTGTTTTTTTTTCTGTATTTTTTCTCGGGTAGTGACTAGCAGGTCCACCGTCTGGTGCCCGCTTATCGTTGAATTTTGGGACACGTTGTATATAGTGTAAATTGCTTTAGTTTAAATATTACTCTGAGGTGTACTGTATGACTGTGGCTCTCATTTAAAAATATTAGTCTATGGTTGTCACCTCGTAGAATATATATAATAATAATAATAAATCGTTTATTGACCAAATAAAGAATCTTTACATTTCCTTAAAAGTAATACAAATAAACTATTCCAAAATATTATTGTCTTAAAGAAAACATAATTTTAATATTTTAACCTATGGACTCCATACTAGGTCGAGCCTGTCTCATGGAGTCCTTGAGAGTATTTACCAATTTAACATTTCAGGGTCGATACCGTATTGTGTTTATTACATATTGTTTTAAAAATTTAAAGAACAAAATCTTTAAAAATAAAATAAAAAACTTTAAAAATAAAACAAAATCGTTAATCAACTATGATTTTTATAGTGAGTGTAGTTAACAGGCAAGTGTAGGTATTTATACTTTGATGTTTAGCAAGGGTGCGTGCGAGAGAATGATTATGTAGGAGTATATACATATATGTAAGGGTTTATTTAGGTGGATGTGTGGGAGTGAAGTTGTGATTGAGGGTAAGAGAGTGTTTGTGGTAAATATGTTATGATAATACTCGAACGAAAGCTTCTGATTCTGAGTAGGATTGAGCTAAAAGCCATTGTTTAATAATTTTTTTAACTTGGTTGGTCGTACAATTTCTGATGTCACTGATTTTTGCAATTTTGTTATATAGGAAACTGAGCATAAATTCTTGCATACGTTGTGCAAAAGCGGTTTTTACTACAGTAAGTGGACATTTGAAGATTCGTTGTTTCAGTAGATGGAGGTATCCTGTGGATTGGATTGTTGTTTTGTGTTGTTTTAGTACTATTTTAAAGATGTATAACTGTCGGACATTAAGGACTGATGCTTCTTTATACAGTTGGTCTGTAGTATAACGAAAATGTTTTCTATACATAACTTTAAGCACTGATCTTTGGGCTCTTTCCAATTGTATCATTGAGGTAATACCAACCCCACCCCATACTGTAATGCAGTAGCAGAGAACTGACTCACATAATGCCACATACACCAAGTGCAAGATCTTTTTGTTGGCCGAGTTACGTAACAGTTTCATTACGTGAATCAGTTTTCTAATTCGCTTTGTTACTAAGTCTATGTGGGGTCTGAAAGAAAGATGTTGATCTAGCAGAACGCCTAAGTATTTTAGAGATTCGACCTTTTTAATTTCCTCACAGGTGCAAGGGACTTTGCTGCAAGTTGAAGGGTGGATTTTAAGATGTAAAGGGAGTTTTGGTGCTGATGAAAGTGTTTTATGGAAACAGATGTAGTTCGTTTTTTTAATATTTAGTGACAGAAGGTTAAGATCGAGCCATTTTTTTATACTAGTTAAACCATTTTGGGCTTCTTCGCGGACTGTTTCCCAAGATTTACTGTGAAAAATAATAGCCGTGTCATCTGCATAGCAGATGACTTCTGCATTTTGGGTAGTGGTGTGATGAATATCATTAATATAGATGATAAATAGTGTCGGGCCCAGGACACTACCTTGAGGCACTCCAAATTCTACGCTGCTTTGACAACTGGTGGTATCCCCTATTTTCACACATTGCTTTCTGTTAGTAAGGTAGCTTTCGAACCATTCAAGTGGTTGTCCTCTAATACCAATTGACTCGAGCTTTTTTAGGAGTATGGGAATGGCAACGGTATCGAAAGCTTTTGCAAGGTCTAGGAATATTCCTATACATTTTTCATTTTCATCTAAATAAGACGTTACAAGGTTGGCTAAAAGACTTACTGCATCTTCTGTGGATTTTCCCTGTCTGAAGCCAAACTGCTTGTTGGATAATAAATTGTTGGAATCTAGGTATAAAGTGAGTCGCTTGTTAACTATTTTTTCGAGAATTTTGGAGAATATTGCTAACAGTGATATGGGTCTGTAATTATTTGGGTTTTGTTTTGAACCGCTCTTATGAACTGGAGTGACCTGTGCTTCTTTCCATATGTTAGGAAATGTGCCTGAGCCTAAGCTAAGGTTTATAATGTGGGTTAATGGAATTATGATATCGGATTTAATTTCTTTTATAAGAGTTGGTGTAAAGTTATCCGGGCCTGGGGCACTGTCGTTTCTCAGATTTGTGATTATTTTTTCAATCTCAAAAACATCAGTAGGTTGCATAAAGAAATTTGTGTTTAGAGGTTCTCCTAGCTGTAGTTTGTTAATAAGTGATTCCTGGGTTTCATTACTGTCTGCGAGAATTTTACTGGCTAGGTTTTTGCCAACAGAGGAGAAGTAATCATTGCAGTTGTTTATTGAAGTTTGTGCCGATGATTCGCTTTGAAGTAGTTCATTAGGGTTACTTCTATTGTTCGTCTGTTCACTGATATTTCTGATGGCTTTCCATAAACCTTTAATATTGTTTTTGTTATCTTCTAATTTTTTGTTGTCGTGTTCGCGTTTAAGCCTGTGTACAATATTTGTTAAGAAGTTCCTGTAACGATTGTAAATTAGTTTTTTTGATTGGTCATTAGGGTGTTTATTTGATTCACGATGAAGTTTGTCCCTGTGGTTCATACATCGAATAAGTCCGGGAGTAATCCAGGGTTTTCTGATGTATTTAGAGCGGCTAAATGTCTTTTCTACGGAGTGTTTTTGTACTGCATTCGTTAAAATGTTGTGGAATTCATTGGTTGCATTGTTTACGTCTATTTCGGACACCACTCTAGACCAGTCTGCTTCTTTAAGTTCCTCTATCAGAGCGGGGAAATTGATTTTATTTAAACTGCGTTGTTGATATTTTGAACCGGCAGGCATGTCGTACCCCATCATTACCATACGATGGTCGGTGATATCAATATCACAAACTAAACCTATAACAGTTTGATATCTTGATTTAAGGAATATGTGATCTAAGCATGAGTTTTGACGAGTTGGTTTTGAAATAACTTGTTGCAGTCCATGTTCAGACATTAAACATAAATAATCCGACTTAGAAACGTCTGTCGTCGATAAAAGATTGATATTAATATCTCCAGTTACAATAATTGTTTGATATTGGCTTATTGAGGTGAGTACTTCATCCAGAGAGGTTATAAAGCTATCCGATTTGCGTGATGGGGATCGGTAGATAGCAATTACAGAGATGCTATTAGGCAATACAACTAAAAGAGATTCAGCGTCTTGAAGCTGGGGTTCTGAAACTGTCGCGTTCCAGCAGTCCCTAATATAGGTTACAACTCCTCCGCTCTGGTTAAGGTTGTTTACTGTGTGGTATGAGGTGTAACCTTCAATCTGTCCAATTATAGAGCCATCTGTTAACCAGCATTCCGTTAGAACAATAACGTCATACATGATATTAAGCCGTCTTAACGCAATACAAAAGGTATTGAAGTTACGCTGTATACTGCGGATATTGAATGTCAAAATTTTTAAGTTATAATTCGCAGTCAATACGTTCTGACAGTTTTCAGCTCTGTCAAGTTCCTGACACACCAAGTCAATACTGTTGTCTAGTTCATCGGATATAAAGTTCGTAATTTTTTTTGTACATGAAAAAAAAAAAATTGATTAGGGCTATATGCAAATTTGGTGTCAGTAACTTGGTAGGTAGAGTTGACAATATTTGACAGAATTATAACTTTATTTGTCATGAAGCTGTAGTGTATTATTAGAACGCGTTTTTTTGGACTGTTATTGAAAGATGTGATGTTTGAACAAAATAAGGCAGATTAAGAAAAATAATATTAAATAAATTGTATGTTTATAACATGTAATTATGTTAGAGTTGAGTATATGTTTGCACTGTTTGCGGGCATAAGATATTATTGACCTAACTGTAGTTTGTGCATTTAATAAAAGATTTGATACTGTGTCTATTGTGTAGGAAAGTAACATAGTATTAAACTTGCACAGTATACCAAAGTTATACAAGATATAAAAAGTTTTCAGTATTAATAAGTTAAATATTACTTGTAAAGTAAGTAATAAATGGAAATTTTTAAAACATAGATAAATTATACTAAACCACAAATGCAGCCGTGGTTTGGGAAGGTCCCTCGTTAACATCCAGGCAGACGGAGTCCACGGCTTGTTCATATATGTTCTGTGGTTGTCACTGTCACTCATTGCAGTGGTGTTGTGCGTCCGCTTATAATAGAAACCACATTTTATTTTTCAGCACATTGTGATTCTATTAGCAATAGAAAGATAAATACTGGTACTATATTCTAAGTGGTTTCTATAAATTGAGTTAAATTGAGCCGCTGTAAAATATGGCTTTAGCCCTCCAGAGAAGAGCCAATGTAAGTACCTGCTAAAATGTTAACTAATTACTTGAACTGGAACAATAACAATAACATGGAAATCATCTTGATTTAGTTATAAATAATAGAAAATAAACTTTCACTATTTTTCTGTTAAAGGAAAGTAAATACGGTAGTGTATGGCTTGAACGTAAACTTTTGTACAGAAATGAAGTTATATATTATTACATCGTACTCCACATTGATTGGATTTGATTTGGATTTGATTTGATTGCTCCACATTCAATGTGTTAGTTATATATACCTACATACACTGAGCAGCGATGGTGTTGTAAAAATTGTTTAATATTTAAGGGTCATACATGTAGGGGTGCAAACCAAAATGAAATTAGAAAATAACTTTAACATTGTCTAATTAACATATAAATTAAAAAATACACTTTGTAAGTCCCTCCATCTTGCTCGTCTTATTCTCTGTCAACACATATAGCATCACGTTTGTATTCCCTGTAGGGTTAGGCAGAGGAGTTCAGTCTGTCAAATCCTTTCAAATTTCGAGATCACTCCAGTTTTATGTTTTTTTAGATATAGATCATACAGATTATAACCAAATATAAAGCTGCCTTTCAGAAAACATGCTTATTATGTTAATAAAGCTTTTATTCAAACATGCATTACTTAAATAGGTCACAACTTATTAAACTACCTAAAAGTCATACTGCATAATTTTCTTGTTTACTGTTCTAGGTTCGATTACCACCTGAAGTAAACAGAATACTATATGTGAGAAATTTACCATACAAAATATCTGCTGAAGAAATGTATGATATTTTTGGAAAATATGGTGCAATACGACAGATACGTGTGTAAGTACTCCAGCTATATTATTTGATCCAATAAGTTACTAGTGTGGCTACAACATTTTAGGACCCAGTGATTGAGCTGATTGTGGTGAATGGTATGTATGTCAACTGCATGCCTACCATTCACCACAATTGGCACCCAACTATGAAGTTTTCTGAGTTGTTAAAACCATCCTTCATGCAAGCCAAGCCACAGCCAAAATAGCCGTTTATTTCCGAAATTTGTTGTTTCGTTTAGTTTTATTGCAATAAATTCACGATTTTATTTTTTTTGCAGAGGAAATACTCCAGAGACAAGAGGCACTGCTTTCATAGTATATGAAGATATATTTGATGCCAAAAATGCATGTGATCACCTGTCAGGCTTTAATGTTTGCAATAGGTACCTAGTAGTTTTGTACTACAGGTCAAACAAAGCCTTCAAAGGTATGGATATTGAGAAGAAACAGGAAGAGATAGATGCATTGAAAAAGAAATATGGTATTTCAAGCGAAGATCTTCGAAAATAAATGTATCCTAAGTAAATATTTTTGTTTGTTTTTTTTTGGCTGCCGAATGCCTATACACATAACACCTAAACTGATTCACTTTCGTGCCTATGCGTGTAAGACAAAACCACAATAAATTATTATGTTAAGTACGCTAAATATCAATTGTTTTACTGTACTTGTAATGGCCCTTTCCCACCGCCGTCCAGTTCTGCGAGAACGATTGTTTTTTTGGATCCCGCAAAAATCATTGGTGTGTTCACACTTCCCACACAGTATTTTCCATCCTGTTTTTGCAGTAGAGCAATGAACAGTTATTAGATTAATCTTATAACAAAATTCAGACGTGATGGACGTGATTCAAAGAGATGTCAGCACAACTAACGGGGTCCGCCAGGACCGATGCCTACCGGGGTCGCGGGAAAGTCCGAAAGGGATACCGTGGCCCCCCTGGCAACGTACAGGCAACTGAAGGAACACGGGTGGGTTTTAGTCAATAAGAGTCTGACGCCCTCCCGCTCCGCCCAGAGCGGAAGAAGTTATTTAATAATTTCGCACCCAAAAAAAAAAAGACGAAGATATTATATTGGTATTGTCACCGCCAGGCAGTGTAAAAAAAGAAGTGTTTGGGTTCAGCCAATGCTGAAACAGCTCTCGACATTGGGTATTTTCGTAATCTCATGGGCGATTTGAAAAAGATAAATATTTTTCATTAATAATTAGGATGTCCATGACCACGTTCGACGACCTTTTAGAAAAAGTGAATAACAAAAATTAAAAAAACAGGATTCAAATACAAGTGGGAACACTTCCATTTAAACTATACTTATGAGTAATTAAACTGGATCCAGTTTGTAGTGGCAAAACCGAATGTCAAATTCCAATGGATCGATTTTTTGCAAGATACTCGTGTGACTGCTAGTATTGAAACACGTAGGCTACTAAACGGGATGTTGCTGTGGGAAAGGGGCGTTAGGGTAAGGTTATCCACCCTAAAGGTAACTCGGAAACGTATGTCCGAGAAATCACCCTAGGCCTAGTTGGATAAACGGAATTTAAAGGCTTACACTGTTTGTCCACCGCACCGTGAATGGGACGTCAACGAGAAACGAGATAACGCGACCATAGTAAATGTACCTACTGTCGCTACTTCGGCGCCGTCATCTCATTCTCGTTGACGTCCCGTTCACGGTACGGTGGACAAACGGAATAACACACTTGGAACTGCACATTCAATGGTGACTCTGGCAGGGCCACCATCAGGGATTTTAATTTTGATTACACGCACGCGATTCGTCAGGATCAGGAAATAAGACTGAAAGCATTTGCGGCGGGCTTTACCACCATGAATGGTGTCATTGACTCTGGCAGGCCACCATCAGGGATTTTAATTTTGATTACACAAAAAAATTGTCGTTAATTAGTCGAAATTTGTCGCCAAATATCAGAATTTGTCGGTCACTGGTTCAAAAGATATAAGGGTTTATAGGTGGTCGATCTGGAGAGAGTCTCCCCAGCAGGGCCACATTTATATCTCAAAAACTAGGACACCTAGCGAAGATGTGTTTTCTCCCATATTTTGTCGCCAATTAGTCGCGATTTGTCGCCAAGTCACAGATTTAATCGGGTCTTAGTTTAAGAGATATAATGAGTTCAATAAGTAAGGTATAGTCGAAGCGTTCACGAAAAATTGCCAAGAAAAAATAAACCCTTATATCTTTTGAACCAGTCACCGACAAATTCTGATATTTGGCGACAAATTTACGACAAAATATGGGAGTAAACAGATCTTCGCTAGGTGCCTTAGTATTTGAGATATAAATGTGGCCCTGCTGGGGAGACTCTCCAGATCGGCCACCTATAAACCCTTATATCTTTTGAACCAGTGACCGACAAATTCTGATATTTGGCGACAAATTTCGACTAATTAACGACAATTTTTTTGTGTAATCAAAATTAAAATCCCTGATGGTGGCCCTGCCAGAGTCAATGACACCATTCATGGTGGTAAAGCCCGCCGCAAATGCTTTCAGTCTTATTTCCTGATCCTGACGAATCGCGTGCGAGTGACAGCGCTTAAGAGCATTAAAGCGACCAGAGGCGAAGGTAATGCGACAGCGCGTCTGACACACATGGCCACATGTTTGCCGACCAACTACCTATTATTCTATCATGGGTCGGGATAAGAAATAATAAACACAAATTGAGATTACATGTTTATTTTGCATGCATATTGGCTCAATGGTTGAATGTTGTTAAGCTGGAATCGATTATAATGTAATTAATACAGATAGGTACTACAGTATTCATACTATTGATTACATCCCAAGAAGTAGCAGGTGTTTGAAGTAACTACTTCATAGATAGTTAAGATACAACAATTATTATGTTGATACATTTTTTTAAGAATAATATGTAGGTATTTAAAACTACTTCACAGAGATAAAATAGATATCACACAAGAAATATCGTGGTACATTGGATGCCTACCTACTATTGAAATAATAATATCGACTGTCTATAATATATACAAAATTGTCAAGTTGTCTGCTGCTGTTGAACTTACACGTATACGAATCGTGCATGAGTTACCTGCATACAATGGCCTAACTGAATTATCAAAAATAAGCTGTTTGGAAAATTCTCACTTAACTATACTTTTCTTCAACTACTCTAAAGTCACTGTAGTTAAAAGAATATTGCTGTCTTTTTGTTTTTTATTAAGAGTATTTTTATATGCACTAATTACAATAAGAATGTTGATAACAAAATACCTAGGTACATAACAAATGAGTATGTTCAAGGTATAACAAAATATTCTTAATTTTAATCAACAATTTACATAAGGAGAAACCGATCTTCTGCTTTAGTGATCTGATGTCTCGAGTAGAAAGATGTGAATATACCCTTAACTATTTATTTTCTTTTCATGAACTGTTTTTAATAACAAGCTTCAGTTAGTTTATTCGGCTAATGAAGCAGCTAGTTTTTTTAAGTGTGCCATAATGTAATAAAATTTTAGGTCATCATTATTTACGAAAGAAATCGACATTTAGCATTTCCTTTTCTTTCGTAAATAATTGTGGCAATTTCGCAGTCACGAACGATCAAAACAATATACGGTTACATAACTTGTTCAGTCGCTACAAATGTTAAAAAATCATCATCAAAAGATCTTGTGTTGGGACACAAGATCTTTTGATTATGCCTCGTCCTAAGACATATCCCGGCCCGTTCACAGTGGACTGTGAATCATCCTGAAGATATATCGCGACGATATATTGAAGATTATGGCGCTGAGATAGGTAATATTCGGTTTGGTACATTAGCGATAGTGGTGTCTGTCAGTATTTTTTTCTACTTTTGTGACCAGGTTAGCTCGTTTCACTCAAAGCTTTATAATAATAATCATTTATTGGATTACAATATTCAACTTGTGTTACTTATAAGACACATTTGAAATAATATTTGTCGGTACACCACTGCAAATTAAATGTGACTGAAAAGATCGCTTCTAACATAATAACATTTAGGTACCTTAACCGCTGAAGTGTGAATAATTACGTAGATACCTAGTCTAGAAAGAGCTTTTGATTTTCCAGTGAATTTATGATTTAAACATGCATTAAACAAGGTGTAATTTAAATGGTGTTGCACCTGAAAAGGGGCCAGTGTACCTACTCATCATTAAGAATAACTTTTTATATGAGAACAACCCTGAAATCGCGAAAAAGAAACATAGATTATTTTAAATACATTATTGTGTGGATTTTGTTTTCGCAATTTCAGTTTTCGTTGAATAGTAAGAGCCTACATAATGATGAGTACAATGACCCCGTCTCTGGTCCAACACCATTTAAATAATACAAGGTGTTATTTAAATGGTAATTCATGTTAACAACATAAATTCAATGAAAAATCAAAAGCTGTTACTAGACAACCTATTATTTTAAGTTTAAAATAATGTGGGATGACGTAGCGCTGCGTAGTAAATGGTGTTTAAACTGGAATGGTGGTAACCATTTGTGTTTAAAAACCATTTATGTTCAAACGCCATTTAAGTAACACCACACAAGATGGGTGTATCTAGTATCCAGGTTAGTCATCAAGTAAAATGAACAGGGGCCTTACTCCGGACAGCTTCGAGTTCTGAATCAATCGAATTCTATTCGAATTCAATACCGATTCATAATCTTGAATACCGACACTAGCGCACGATCGTGCGGTGGTTCAAAGCGAAACTAATTTCGATCGAGAGATCCGTGAGGATCGAAAAGCACGTACTCCATACGCCATCTGACAGTTGATTATAGAGTTGTTGGATCGATACTAAACGTCAAATTACACGTTATCAAAGAAGCTACTGCAGATCGAGTGATGTTTTTTAGTGTCATTTACTGCTATATATCTTCAAATTCAATTATTATGGCTCGCCTTGCGTTATTTTTCAATTTGTCTTGTGGAAGCAAATCGTATGGGTATTCGCGCAAGAAGAAATATGCAAAGAATTAATTGTTATATCACCCGGGGTATGGAAATGGATTCGGAAGAATTTCGGAGAAATTATCTTTTGTCAAAGGATTTGTTTGATGTGTTGGTAGAATATTTAACACCATAGAAGACGAAGTAACATTTCAAATTATATGTATGTTTAAACCAAACAAGACAGTACACCATTACCATTCATTCGGATAGCATAAATATTTACGTTATCTCAACTGTGTTTAACTTACTTTTGCCCATAACTTATACTTTTGTTGCGCCACCCAAGGAATTTAATAAAATTGTGACCTCTTCCCTTTTTTGGTTTTGTCTGTTGGCGAGCTTGTGCATATATGAATTGAAACTAAATAACTAACTCATAAAGCAGCAGACACACAAATAAACTTTTAAACAACAGCACTCTTTGCATAAGATTTGACACTTGACAGCAGTTCGGTTACACTCTTTTCCCAAAAATAATAAAAAATCATATGTTTTTTCATAAGTTTTTGTTTGATACGTGTAAATAAAGGACTAGGGTATCGTTTTTTACGTGGGAAAGTGATAGAGAAGTAAAAACATTCAATTACTAACCAAAGACTTATAGCACTTGACGGTGACCGAATCCACTGGATACGGCTAACGACGCTGATAAGATTCGAACGTTATGTCGATCTTGGTTTACGATTCGAATTGGTTTGGGAGTAAGGTTTTAAATCGAGTTCGGATCAGAAGCGAGTTCGAATCGAAAACCAAATCAAAATAGAATCGTTTTCGGGAGTAAGGCCCCAGGACTCGTTAAGACACACCTAATGAGCCCATACCAGATGGTTTCAGTCACAAAATAATTCTAATATAGTCATTATATTATTTTCCACATGATAGCTACCACGACTATTAACCCGAATTAGCAAATCTTATAAGATTCACCGTGTGACGCGTGTACTATGTATACATAGTTGTGTAATAGTAATTCAGTGCCAGCTCTGGCCGCGAAACTATTAGCGTGGATGAGTAAATTTCTATCGGTAGTTTATTATTATTAAGTTAGGGTTTCACAACCAACCGCTAAGAGTGCATTGAGTCGAATTACACTGTTTAAAAACATTGATCGTAGTATGAGAGAACTTCGTACATTTTTTTCTCCTTGTCTATGTACAATAGCCGCACGAAACAGCAGTACATCCCAATATCATTAGGTATATAGGTTTTGTTCGAAATAATCAGAATTATCCAACACAACTAACTTCGAGCGGGTTTTATTGCTTTCTTTAGAATTAACAATACCAATACGTTTGTAATAAATTGTAAACCGGCAACATTGTCCCGGATGTCAAGTAATTATACCTAGTAAAGAGTAAAGTTATAGTTCTAACGCAATAATTATCATAAATGACTCAATAATGGAATAGGTACAGTCAGAGAATGAAAAAGTTAAGCACATTTAGGTAAATTTTTACTTGAGCCGTGCATTTGCCCTAGGCTCTCTTACACCACAAATCGCTAAGCAAGTTTACCGTTAAACGCATTTAAAACATCACTTTTTGTGTCAATCAATGGTGATTAAATATTTTCTGCGCTAAACGTATTCAGTGATTTGTGGTACCAGCGAGCCTTATTTTTCTGACTACATACTGCTAAAATTTTGCATGAAAATGACAGTTCGAAAAGGCGACATGCCTCGCTCTACGCAAAAGGAATGTATTTAAAAATTGTTTAACCTTTTCGTTCTGCTACTGTACATATTAATAATCAATACATAGGTACTAGGTATAGATCTCCGTATTTAAAATGGCGCACACATCCACTATATTTTCTTCACAAACAATTTAAATATGTAGGCATGGAACAAGCAGTGAAGGGGGGCGCAATTTTAAAGTTAGATTACCTATACTTATATTAATTTCAGAAGGTATATCTCGTATATGTTATGTAAGGACTGTCTTGTTGATTTCGTAACTCAGTCTGCTATCCTCTCTCATAATAACGAAATTAACAATGAATAGTATCATAAAGAGTAGTCTGTTACACCTTGTATTTTAACAAACTTAACATTGTTGTATAAATTAATTTAAGTTAAGAAGCAGATGAGAGACGAGCTCTACCTTCAGCAACCAATTGTTTGTTTAAATATATATCTTCATCTGTAGTTGTATCAATGAGGTCAAGTGTTAGTAGAGGCTCGTTTGGATTTAATGGATCCTTCCCAACATCTTTGCAAATGCCAACAAACTGCTGCTCTACACATAATTCTTGAAACCTAATGCAGTCTTCTACAGTCCAGTCCTGGTGCAAAGGCCAAACATCTGGAATAAATATAAAACAATAATTCAACAAATTAAATAGGTACATTATAATTGTGACGGGATGGAATTAGACAAGACACGTGAGATTTTCCGCATCGGCGCCATCGTCGAAAAATACAAGGTGTTAGGATAATAATAAGCTGTTGGGCAGTAGTGATCCCACGGACCCGATCTCCCGGGAGAAGTCTTGTTTCTCATTTCTTCTCACACTCAGGCTTGTCTTTATCAACTTGAACAGAGGTCCCGTCTCTTGCTGCCTTAGTTAGCTGGATTGAGTGGAGATACGCGAGAGCAAACGTGCTCAGAGTAAGGTAGTATTTCAGTAAGATTCTGTTAGGTTAGGTTAGATCTTGATCGTACTTGTCTGGGTAGCCGTAGAATACCTCTCCTCTCCTCGAGCAACTCAGGATATGTCGCCCCGCTCGTCGTATGTCGTGTCGCTACGTCGCTATATGCTAGCGACAGTTTTCGCATAATTAGTGGCTTTTGTGGACAGGATATTAATTCAGGTTTTTTACAGTTGTAATGGCAATCATGTGGTTGGAATGGCAGTCATTTGGTTTAAATAGGATTTTATTTATCTTTTATATTATATAGACTCTTTTATATTTTGTGAATGTGAGAACGTTGTAGGCTTAATATACTGTAGATTTGTAGACCATTTTCTATTTTGTTAAGTACTTGGCACTTGTTGACAGGCCTACGCCGTCCTCCCATACCTAATTTGACACTGTAATTTGAAAACAGTTAAAGTGTAAAAGCCAATTATTTTTAAGAGTAACCGTGGTTTCTTTCCGGCTCTTCTCTATAGGAAACGGCCAATTGGAACCGTCCACCTAGCTTCTGACGTTTCATAAGTGCCCATGTAGGTTTATGTGAAATATTATTTTTTATCTAACATAATCAGAAAATTATGAAGTTGGACAACTTTGCACGCAATGGGAAATTGCTACCGTCGCCGTCGCAAGCACTTTACAGTCACAAAACATTTAAGAGCGTTTACGTCTAGCGCGGGAAGTCAAGTTTAGGTAAATTCTTTGCAAAAATCACTCGCACAAAATTCCGGCCGGATTTCAGGCAGGGCAACAGTGGTCATAGCCCCGGGCCTCCACAAAAGTTGGTCCAAATACGCTAAATTTACCGTTTTGTTTAAAAACCATTATCAAAAAGATCAATCTAAGGAAATCTTCTATTAGCAAATACTTGAAAATTCAGAGAGCTACATTTCCAAATGTTGAATTACGTTGAGAATGTACTTTGTGTTGATGGCGTCGAACTGGACTGGAGAATGCTCATTTTTGACCGGGTGTTTTTGCTTCGGACTACAATGACACAGAACCGCCTATGAAAGTTATCCCTACTTAGTAATGAAAGTGATTTTCTCCGAGAACTGGTTTTCACAGAAAGTATCAATTAAAAAAAAAAACTCGCAAAGTTCCATTCGCCTAACATTTACTTATCTTTTTTTCTTTTGTATATTTTTAGTACCTATTATGTATAAATGATTGAAAATTATGTCTTTTTTTCATCTGGTCCAAAAACAAAATCGGTGCCTCCACTTCTTGGTTGCCCCAGGGTCTCCACACCTTTAAATCCGGCTCTGACACAAAAGCTCGCGTACATGTGTGCGTAGAGTTGGCGCGTTCGCTCTGTTTATAGTCAGACTAACCCAGTTTGATCCGTTCAATTTAGAACAATAATTGTTATAGTCAATATTTAATTGGAATTTAAATCCAACTTCAATTTATTGTTATACTTATGATTTATAGATATAAAAAAACGATTTAAATAAATAATTTTATAATATTTAAATGAAACTGTTTATTTATCTTACGCTTCTTCTCCTGATTATTTTACATTAGGCATAACAATTTGATGAATCATATTTATTTCTTAATATTCATCTTATCTTATTATTACTCCGAGCAACAACAAGCGCAACACGTCATATTCATAGCTACATTATGGGGACTGTTAACATTAGCATGTCGGTGACGCGAACCCACAAGATTTTCCAAAAAAAAAATGACCAAAAATCACTCAACGCAAGTAAATAAATTTTTACTTTAAAAAAAAATGTGAGTTCGGGGGAACCCCGTCAGGAATGAAGTTCCTTCTCACGTATCATTTAAAATAAAAACAAAATTTTCGCGGCCGCCAGCTTGGATTTACATTAACCTTAGTATCGGCTTTATACACCTCGAAAACTAATGCCTTATTTACATTTTGCCTCAACCGCTACACCTCGTGCTGCCGGCCATAATTCCCTAAATATTGCCGTAGCAAGATCGAGAGAAATTTGTGTCCACATACTGCCCTACTACTCACATCGCTTTCGACTTTCGGCAATGGCAGACGTCGAAATAATTACTTGCAATAAAAAAATTATGTTCATTATTTAAAAAGCGTAACAATCAAGACGTTTTACGTTTAACGTTCACATTCAAGACGCGATCTTTCAAACTTGTCAAAAATGTTGGTAAATAGCTTGTATTTTTGCCAGATTGCGAATGCAAAAATTGCGGGAATTGCCCCTCTGGTGTTAGGTGGCGGTACTGCTATCTCAGCTTTGCGTAAGATTCTCAATTGCAACAACTCGTAGGAAAAATATCTATCAGAGGAAATAAGGACCGATATATATTCGAGTTGGTACACCGTTGTACCCGTGTTCAACCTATCAATAACTAATAAGGAAAAGCAAGTAAAATTTAGTCCTTACCATATAATCGAGCTTTTATAGCTTGAGGTGGTAGCGAGCGTGCTAAAGGAGCAGCCACAGGAATAGGCCGCAACGCTTTAGTGGCGAATAAGGCCAGATCTCCATAGTCGCAAAAATAAACAGAAACCATCTCTGATGAAACAGTCCCAGCAACTGTCACTCTACGAAAATAAAAAAGAAATTTAGTGATCTTTCCAGCAGTGCAAAATACAATACAGATCTCCCAGAAAAGGCATGCGCTTCGGCAATCATCATCTAGCTTCATAAATACGAACGCACGCAGACAACCATGGAAGTACTTACCTTTTTAATATTAACATGGTTACAAAATTAGAGATTAACAATTCCAAAAGACTTGTACATTTTTTGACTATGACGAGGTGCAACCGGGGTACGTAACCCAACAGAGTAAACTCATACAATCTTGCAACGATAAGTGCAGCAGCACAAAACTTAAACCTTTGCCCATGGCGCGACGTTCGTACTAATTCGGAAACACAAAGATTACCGAAGGGTATACCTTTTCAGTTTTAACTGAACGCTATTACAACAAATTATTAATTAATTTGACTCATCACGTATCACATCTCAGTACGTACCTGTACCACGATGAATCTTTATCATAGAACACTGTGTATAGTTCTCCACTAGCTGGATTGGCGGGTGCATCCAGCTCGGACAATTTCGGACATTCTATTTGTAGCGTCGCCATCATCGTTTGTAGAGTATGTCTCGTACTATTTGGTTGTACCTGTAAATAAAAACGTGTCGGAATCTAGTCGTCTATAGGCAGTCAATGTCGTTGGTGATAGTCCCATGGTTCTGGCAGGTGAAGGGAGACGCGGGTAAAAACAATTGACGCGCACCCGCTCGCACAAGGTATTGCGTTGGAAAGGATGAGTCTGCAGTTTTCTCTATGAAATATTTCGTGATTTACTTCCGCTGAACCTAAGTATTAAATTTATTAGCATTTCAAAAACGTTATCTATACAAAACGATATGTGCTGACGACTCTGCCCCTTGTATCGTACAGTATAATTAATATTGAATAGAAATCATCATTTGCCTAGCCTTTTACTAACTATGTTGGGGTCGGCTTCCAGTCTAACCGTATGCAGCTGAATACCAGTATTTTACATGGAGCGACTGCCTATCTGACCACCACAACCCAGTTACTGGATAATACGATACCCCTTGGTAAGACTGATTATTATCAGACTTTCGGGCGTCTGACGACCCGTAACGACTGTCGAACGGTTATACGAGAGAACCCACCATAATATTTCATCCTGCTTCAATTCGACATTTTATTTTGATTTAGAACTTCTTCAATAACGCTCGCTCTAGGTTGAATGGAATGAACGTGGTTTTTCTTTCGACTTTTATATATCTACATTGTAATTTTTTGTCTTGACGTCCAATATTTTTTTTTTTTTCATTTTTGGATTGTTATATATATCATGTGCGTTTTGAGATGCGCAGCCGTATCTGTGAGTACGTGATGGCACGCGACCGACGCTCCCAGCAGGCGGTCCGGCCGTCCGCTCTCTTGTAAATACCCCCGCAGTAAGTCCCCCCCCTGTGGCCCGCCTGAACTATATCGGACCGTCCCCAACGAAAAAGTTAGCTCAAAGTAACTGCACATCGACTATTATAAAGACGCCAACTTTCAATAATTTTGTTTGACTAGATCACTAGAGAATGACCTTCAGATCAACAGCGTATCATTGCATGTTTCGTAATAAAACGTCCGGTAATCAGTTCCGATGCATTTGTTTACACAGTTCATGAGTTGACTACCCGACCGCGCGACAGCAAAGACAGGGTTATGATTTTTATGCGTATCTATGTATCTTTGTATGTGGGCTCACTTGAAGCATCCCAATGACTGGATGGTTTAAAAAAAAAAAATGGCGGATTTTAGGCGTTAAGATAACAAGGCTTAAAAAATAAGAAAAATTATGTATCGTGACCTCAAGCCCCTTATTTTGTAACACATGTTACAAAATAAGGGGCTTGAGAAGACAATTCCAAAAATACAGTAAATTCCATCAATGGCTTTACCCCATATGATATATTTATAAATTATAATCTATGTTACTCAGTGATAATATAGCAGTCAACTGGTGTTTTTTTTTTTTTAAATCGGTCCAGTAGGTTTAAATTCATTACAAACAAAAATAAAAATCAATTCTCTTTATAATTTTAGTGTAGACAAAAAGAAAAAAAAATGCTATCTTTAACTAAAAAGTTTAAAACACGTTTTGTTTACGATGGATTTTTTCATTTTATCTTTTTTATTTATTTAATAAGGTACTGTTTCGCTTGGACACAGATTTTTAACCTAAAGCAAGTCTGACGACGCGACGGGAATTTTTCACGTCGATGCCTTATGTGGCTGGCTAAGCTGTGTAGCTTTGACAAAGCATATTTAAAGATACTATATGCACGTCGATGGAGTGCACTATACTGTGAGAGCCCTGGGCAGGCCGCGCACCACAAAGTTCCAGGGGTTGGCGGCCATGGCCACGTACACGTCGAAGCAGCGGCCGGGCGCCGGCAGCGGCGGCGGCGGTAGCGCGGCGCCGGGCCCGGCTCGCTCGTCGCCCGCCGCGGACAGACTGCGGAAGATGCGTTCCTTCTTCTTGTGCAGCGCCTCCACATGGTCCGTGGCGTCCTTTTCGTCTTCCTTTAGTCTGCCACTAAAAAGAAAAGTAAAAACTGATCATGTCCAAGTCCACGCCTTTCACTGATACCACGAATACGCATCAACGCGACATCAAGGCACACCGCACAGAGCACGGAATAGGGAATATGCAACGAATACAAAACTTTTTCATTGTTTCATTATACATTGTATAGGAGACAAGAAACATATTGATTTTTTTAATGCTTTAATGCATTACTTATTTTACAATTCCTTCATTTATGTTGCGTTTTTTTGGTGAAACGGAAGGCAAACTCGACATGCAAAAATGACGTGAAAAGTCATATGAATCTATTCTTAGCAAACTACTTAAAATCTCATTAAGGTAAGTAAGTGCTACTTCTGCTTTTATAAAGCACAAAAAATAATGTAATTTATATGAGGGTCTATAAAAGAGATGTAATCAAAGCAGTATCACGGATAATGACGTCAAATCATGGCTTGAGTTAAAAAAAAATTTTTTTACAACAATTGGTAGTTGAATTTCCCCTTTAAAACTTTGCTATGGTTTAAATTACCGAGTTATATGGAAACGTGAAAAAAAAATACGTGCATTTTCCCTATTGTCGCGCCAGCAGCGACTAGAGACGCCAGTACTAATAACATTCGTGCGTTCATTCGTGCCCGCGCAGTTAACATTGAACGCAATTTGAACTGTCAGAGGCATTGTCAGTTTATATGAGTAAACGGTGACATCAACTGGCACGCTTGGTTGGTATGGAAAATGTTAACAATGGTGCCGATTCTCTTGTCACAAACAAATGCCTCTAAACTAGACTAAAAATCACTAAAATTTAGTTTAGTTTTTTTTTTTCATTCTGAAATAGACTAAAGTGACACAATTTAACTATATTTTAGTTTGACAGCACTAAGATAGTACCTACTGAGTTTTTAGTTCAGTGAAAATGACAATTTTTAATCGCGATTAAAAAGGTGCGGGGTAAAATAAGTTGTCATGAACTAAAATGAATTTTATTTGCAGAATAGCTCTAAGATTCTCATAGCTTAAAGTAAGGAATTTTAGTGATAGTTTAGTTCGGTGTACAAGAGATTCGGCACCATTACCGTTTCTAGTAGCGGCCGCCACCGAGGCGAACCATGCGCACTCCAAATTAAAAGAAATACTTCAGGAAATCATTAAGAGCCTTTAAGTTGGCCATGTCGCAAATAGCTGTCAAATATTTACCTGTTTTGATTAATTTAGCAATTTGGCTAACTAACGAAATAGAATGTTTAGTTTTAGATGTAAAAAAAGTATTTCGAAACTTTCCAAATGCCTTTTTTACATCTAATACGGTTACAACATCAAATTCAGTGTTATAATTGCAATTCGTTATAAATATCCTAGTTCGCTAGATAGCCACGTTTCATATAGTAATATTGCCAAATTAATCAAAACAGCGAAATTTTTACCATCTATTTGTGATGTTGCTACTGTTGTTGTTGATGTAGTTTACTAGTTAGCCACATTTCATATTTCCATACAGTAATATTGCCGTAAATATTTGACAGCTATTTGCGACGTTGCCGACTTTTAGGATAAGCGCTCTTGAGTTTTTTAGAAGTTAGTTCCATAGATAAAGGTTGTATAATTTAAATATTGTTCGAGCGGTATGCAGAGTACGCTCGCGCTCGCAGACGGGAAGCGTACGTCGGCAACGATCTCGATCGAACGAATCGCGAATACTCGTAGAGATCGGAACGATGCGACACGCACTGCTGCAGGTAATCGTACTCCATGAGGATGGCGTTGTTGACGGAGGCGAGGATGTTCTGCGGGCCGGTGCGCACGAACAGCTCCACGCTGGGCGCGCCGGCCGGCGCCGCGGGCGCGGGCAGCGCGCGGCACAGCACGCGCGCGCCCAGCAGCAGCTCGCGCAGGCGCGCCACCATGCCGCCCGCCGCGCGCTCGGCCGGGCCCAGCCGCACCGACAGCGCCTGGGGGGGGGGGGGGGGGATACGTCATACTTCGTTTGGTTTGCGGCGATGTGTGGCTGCAATATTTCAAGCACTTTCGGATACACTTTTTATATGTTGCCGGACTGCTGTTTTACTTTAGGTTATATGGTCTGTTTGAAAAGTATCTAATGAAATGTAAACAAATGGATCAAATGAAGATTACCTGTGTATGTCTAAGAATTGAGTACTTTGATTTGATTATTTGAGTAATGAATCCCATCAAAAACATAACATGTATAAAAATGCAAATCTCGCAACACAGTTCTTCTACCTGACTTCTAACTTAATTTATTTGAATGATAGGTGGAATATTGAAACTAATAATATTTCTAGCTAACGTCCTCAATAAAGACAGAGAAATGAAAATGGTATCAAAAGATGCGTTACTGAAAGGGCTACAATACTGCAAAACATTGTATGTAAAATGTTTATATATATTTATAAAAAATACAGCGATTTAAATAGTTATTTATGCTATAAGTGCGGAAGGTAGGTGATTTCCGATGAGTGGCATTTTATTCACGAGCGAGTGTATAAGTCGACACGAGTCGGAAATCATCTTACGCACGTGTATCATACAACGTTTTACTATGCATTGTGAGAGGAAAAAAAAAAACTCGAGTGAGCCTTACGATGATGTGTAACATCTAAAATAACATGACTTTGACTTTCGACTTCGACGGAACACGGGTGGGTTTAAAGTCAGTAAAAGTCTGACACACGCTCTTATTTGATAATTTCCCACCGTCAAAAAAAAAAAAAAAAGGGCAGCTGCCTTAACCGTTGCACCTCAGTACTCAAATCTCAGTTGGTCCCATAGAGCTTTTTGTTCATTATAAGAAACGATCGATTGGCATCAAAAATAGTGTTTGTAAAAACTGACGATTTTCTTGCTGACTGTACATTTTTTCAGAATCTGTGAATGCAGATCAAAATGTCTTAAAAAGTTAAGGAAAGTCTCCTAAGACCGTTTTCCTGTAACTTCAACGGTTAAGGTAGCTGCCCTTACGACCCCATCTCAAAAATCTACCCTGTATATACCTCTACCTAACCCTCCTAATCTAAAAGAATTTAGACCGATTTCATTTAAAATAATTTTCCTCGTTGTGATGTCCATATCTTTTTTTGTCGGGACAGATTTTTGGTCGCGATAGTAAAAGTTGTTATTGACGATAAGATCTATCGATTCTCAGTGGTTGCATCTCTGAGCAAAAAAAAAACTGATTTAAAAATTTTAGGCCATTAATGGTATGACCAAAGGTAATAAATAGTTTTATGTAAACTCGACATTGGTCTAAGGTGTATGCTATTTGGATCGTTGTTATTAAGTAATTTAATATAGTTTTCTGAGCAACAGTCTGCTCAGTGCCGTAGCCCTAAAAGGTATTATTTTTGTTTACTGGCTTGATATAAAGAAAGAATTCTAAAACTGACGCAAGGTACTGGTAGCTTCCAGCCCTCTGGGCTCCCCGCCCAGTGTTTTTGAGCAAGCATATGCAGGACGAAAAGTTGATAGCTGAGTAGGTGCAGCCTGACGAGAGAACACCGAAAATATACAGGGTGGATTTTTGAGATGGGGCAGCAAGGACAGCTACCTTAACCGTTGTCGCTAAAAGAAAACGGTCTTAGGAGACTGTCCTTAACTTTATGAGACATTTTGATCTGCAGTCACAGATTTTGAAAAAAATGTACAGTCAGCAAGAAAATGGGCAGTTTTCATAAAAACTTTTTTTGATTCCATTCAATGCTGTTTCATAAATGGATCAAAAAACTCTTTTAGACCAACTGAGGTTTGAGTACTAGAAAAGTCAGAAATCGCTAAAAACTTTTCCCATACATTTTGGTAAGAAAGAAACTCCAACAAACTTTATTATGATAGACAGACTAGCCAAACAGAAACAAAAATTTAAACTTCGAACGAATACGCGTACTAATTTTATTTACTATAAGAACAAGATAGTTTGTTGCTTGTGATGTCCAACGTTCTGAGAAACAAACCGCCCAAGTGCGTGTCGGACCACGCACAATGAAGGGTTCCGTAGTTGGGATAAATTTATCGCAAAAACAAACTTGTAACATTGTAGTTGAAAAACATGTTCTCCCATATAACGATATACGTCCTTTACTTGTGTTATGAGACCTTGCTTCTTGCCTAATTTCATAATTCTAGGTTAACGGGAACTATTTTTTTTTATTTACGAGTATTAAAATAATTATGTCGTATAATTATTTTACTTAGTTTACGTTGACTTAGAAGCTTGATTTTTTAGAGCTTCAAGGGACCACAGACCTAGGTATTTGATGTTATTTCAACTTGATACCTCCACACGTTCCTGTGAAAAAGGGTCGTGACAGACAACGAAGTGATCCTAAAAGGGTTCGTTTTTTTCATTTGAGGTACGGATCTCTAAAAATTACCTCAAATTATTAAGAACTTTCAGACTTGTTTGGAAAACGTTAAAAAAGACTATCTCTACAAAAGACAGAAATTGCAAGAAAAAGAACTACCTGTTTAAAAAGTTTTTCTAAAGCAACAAAGGTTCTAAATTTTGTTCTCTATTCGTTCGAAATTTGAAGTTCAATTGGTTTTTTTAGTTAAGTTTCAGCCACTCTATCATCGTAAAATAGTAAGTTGGAGTCACATTTCGTACGAAAATATGAGAAAAGTTTTTTGCGATTTCTGACTTTTCTAGTACTCAAACCTCAGCAGGGGCGTGCACAGACATTCCAGACAGGGTATGCACGGCTGAAATAAAAATAAAACTTCCCAGCTTCCACTTGTTTCGGTCGGTGGCCCACCGATTACCTACCCTACCTGACTTACCGCACGGCGCGCGGCGGCGCCGGCGGCTTCGCATGATGTTTGTTTGCGACCAGCTGACCACCACGAACATTGAATAATAACACTAACAGGAAATACACAACCAGGACAACCTTGACCTAGCTATTCAAACTAGTCTCTATTCTACCTTTATCAAAAGTTTGGAACTTCAAGCAGGATTCCAGATGTTTTTCTAGAGAATCATGTTTAGCAGCCGCTTTGTGAAAGTTATTTAAATCTGAATAACCGATAGATGTCCAAACATTATTTTTATCAGAATTTGTAAACAAAATGCAAGAGCAACAAATGCAACAATATAATGTGTGTTTTGTGTACACAACCTGTTAATCAGTAATAATTATCATACTTAAAGCTTTTTATGAAAATAACGAGTAGCATTACCTCTTTTTTGAGTTAAATCCAACCCGGGTACACATCTTCCCTTTGCTATCAATTAAAATTTTTGCTTCAAAGATAACGTCGAAAATGCGGCAGATTTTAATTTATTTAAACACACTTCGCCAGAACAGGTCTCACAGGTATAATTTTCCATTTTTTACAATAAACTTACTAACTATTTACTTAGACAGTCAATCACTTGCGCCAAGACAAACATTCAAAACAAATATGGCGAAAAATCTTTGCATTTACGAAATAATACGAATTACGAACGAATGAATTAGTCGGTCATTTGGTCAATCCGACAAAAAAAGAGTTGGCCCTCTGCAATCAACAATTAAATAGTGTTTTTACGGCTTCTGAATTTGGACGGGTTGCAAAATAAGCTATGCTTAGTAGTGCCTAGTAATGCCTAGTAGAATCTCGTGTAGTACACAGTGTACTACACGAGAATTCATGAGTTTCAAAGTATCAGAAATAAGCAAGTCGTATTACTGCTTTTGCTCACGAGGCTCACGATGGCGCTGCCTGCGCGGTGAACTTGCAGCGCGCAGCAAACAAATTAGTTCCAAAAAAAAGTAATAGATGGCATGGAATGGCGTAAATCGCGTTAGTGATATTTTTTTAGGTAAGTATAATTATTTATCTTTTAAATCGGCATGTATGTTTGGGACTACAGGGTGTGCAGAGCTTATTTGCATGTATGAGCCGCACACCCCTGAACCTCAGTTGGTCTAAAAGAGTTTTTTGATCCTTATAAGAAACAGGATCGATTGGCATCAAAAAAAGTTTTTGTGAAAACTGCCCATTTTCTTGCTGACTGTATTTTTTTTTCAAAATCTGTGAATGCAGATCGAAATCTTTCAAAAAGTTAAGGACAGTCTTCTAAGACCGTTTTCCTGTAGCTACAACGGTTAAGGTAGCTGTCCTTACTGCCCCATCTCAAAAATCCATCCTGTATATCATCATACTTGGAAAGTTCGCTTGAAATTACCTGATCAGAGGGATGAAAATTGTACTTTTCGTCCCGGGAGAACGATTTCCCTGCTGTCAATTTTTTTTTTTAACTATGTAAGCCCTGCGTTGTTCATGCCAACTTTTTAACGTAATGCAACGTAACATGACGTACTGACAGACATCACTCAAACTCCCCTACCATACAAGGGACTTGGCTGTACTTGAAAATGTTGCAGCCACATATTGCAACCAAAGTATTGCCAGTTTAGAAGGTTCCCGGCTTAAGTGGGAAAAGAAGATGGTCAAAAGCCATTTTGACCGTTGATTGACGTTGGATCCTCTCTGATAATTACATCATTTGATTTGACCCTGTCCAATAAAATAATATGGACGACTCTAATGAGAATATTTTCGGGTTACGTAAGTTAACTCTGTTGGGTAGTGTTTATTCCGAATCGTAACAATCTGATCTAAATAAGGTACCTACGTAATGCACTAACCTGATATGGGAATGCATTAAGAGCTGGTGAAAAAGTTTGTAGTGGCACGAGCGACGACAAAGGTGCTCTCAAAATGAGACCGCTGTCCACAAGCTGCGTCCTCACAGTACCTTCACCGTCGAGCCCGCTTATAATAGTGCAGCGAACCCTATTGAAAAAAAAGACATGTTAAGATCGCGCTAGTCGGTTTTTTTGCCATGCCAAAGTTGTTGGATGATAACTTCAGTGTTTGACATCGTACATCCAAAGTTTAGCCATATTATTGGTAAAAATCAGATCGCCCTCCTTCCGTCCCCACCACCGATGCCCGCCGCGACGCCCCAGTCCATCCCACCCCGACCCTTGCTCGAGCCAGCCCGCGCCGCCGAGCCTGTAGCTTTAAATTCATCCCAAATTAATGTCAATCCAATCCAGTTATCCAGCCTGACCCCAAGGGGTGCCCTTAGCGTGTAGTCGCGTAAAGCTTTAATCTATTGAGGCACCCACATGAGAGTTCGGTTAAGCAGCCGACAAGCTCACAGGTTGACCTGGAGACGCCATTTATAAAAAATAGAAAGCAGGACATGTACCAGTCTCCGGCGAGCGTGCGCACGATGTAGAGCGTGCCGGCGTTGGGCGCGGGCGCCTGCGGCGCGGCGGGCAGCGGGCGGCGGTAGGCGCCGGCCGTGAGCAGCGCCAGCGCGTTGCGCACCAGCGCCGCGCCGCCCGCGCGCGACACCCACACGCGGCCCTCCTCCGTCACGCATCCCACCTCCACCTCGCAAGGTTTCTGCACAAACGCACGCGGTTGAGCATAGAATGGTTTCCGATGCTGCCGGTCGATCCGCAAAAAATCTCACTGTGAAAACTTAGGTGAAGTGACCTTGAAGTGAACTTTTATTCGACCTGATGCCGGACCGGATTGACACAATTGACAGCTCACTTCGAGCGCACATCGCCAAGTTTTCACGGTAACATTTTAACAGAATGGATCAGCAGGTTATCCGATCGATCTTAAAACGTAAGCGAGCCTTTCCACATAATTCAAAAGAGGACGGTTTCGCATAACATGTAACTAGTCTGAAAACCTTCGTTTCCTAGCGCAGCATTTTTCAATGAAACTTGACAAAAACATTTTTTATTTTTACCCGTCTACGGAGAAGCAAAAAGGAGAGTTATGATTTTGACCAGTATGTATGTTTATCTGTTCCCTTATAACTTCTAAACTGCGCATCATAATTTGACAAATGAGGTATCGTAGGAAGCGTCTTGATCGGCCGCTGGTAATAGGCTATGTGACGTCACATTAAATCGAAAATGGCCCCTAGAGGACATAAAGACATGAACTAAAAAAGAAGGCCATCTTGGGTATCAAATGAAAGGGCTTATTTGGGAAATAAAATAGAAAAATAAAAGTTATAAAAACTAAAATCCAACTCCGACAAAAAAGTCAACTAAAAAGCTATAAACAAGACATCACAGACAGACAAATAAAAATCCAGAGTCACACATAATCTGTTCGATTTATTATTTAGTAGGTAACTCCTCGTACAACTCCTCGTAATCCTAATAAGCATTGAATTGCTGGTTTGCGTGCCATATTTACCTACGATTTTCTTTTAATTCAAGTTATAATTACCGTTTATTTATTTATTTATATATACTTTATTGTACACCAGATTATACATTACATAAAAAAAAAGTAATACAATACAAAATATACAATGGGCGGCCTTATCGCTTACTGCGATCTCTTCCAGGCAACGTTTTGTTTTTTTTTAATTGTTATTTATATTCATCTGTGGGAGGCATATATTTACCGTGTTCTTGAAAATAGATATTTATGAATGAATCATCAAAATCAAATATTATTGCCGAACTGCCCATAGTAATATATTTATGCTCGTGACTACACCTTGTTGACGCGAAACCCTACAGCCATATTTTTTTATTTTTTTTTAGGTGGGAAATCATCAAATGACTCCTCCCGCTCTGGGCGGAGCGAGAGGGAGTCAAGTCAGACTTTTACTGACTAAAACCCACCCGTGTTCCTTCCGTTGCCTGTGTGCCGGGGCCGCGATATCCCTTTCGGACAAACTCGCAACCCTGGCAGGCATTGGCCCTTGCGGACCCCGTCAGTTGCGTGCTGACATCTCTTTGAGGCGCGCGTGGAACACAACGCGCCGTCGACCCGGGCCTGGTCCTAATCGGACGGCGAGCTACCCATTGCCCACCGTCCGCAAGCCCGCGCCTACGGTGGCCGGAAGTCGGCTCGCGACTCCCGACGCCCGGGGCGTCTCCTGCGGCGACTAGGGGCGCGAGGGCGCGCATCTTGCATTTCCCTCACGCACTCCGCCTCCTCCTTCGCGAGCATTACTGCTTCGCAGAAGGAAGTGACGGCTTCCTATGCACTCTCGCTCCGGACCATGGCCAGAACCAGGGCCGGACGCGAGAGATCGCCGCTGCCGATCGCCTCCGTGAGGACACGGCGGTGCTCCGCAAACCCTACAGCCATAAGAATATATTATTTAAAAGGGTACCTGCGTAATGGTAAAGGCTCCAGCGATGCAGAAGTCGTGCACGATCTCCTTGTTGAGGTTGAGGTCACGCTGCGTGGAGGTGTCGAACAGCACGACGGCCACGGAGGGGTCGGCGGGGTCGTGGCGCGGGCCCGGCGCCGCCACCAGCACCTCGCCGGGCAGGCGGCGCCGCACCAGCTCCGCGCCCAGCGCGCTGGCCGCCAGCTCCTCCGCGCCCTCCAGGCGGCACAGGATCGCCTGCCAAAGCCACGCTGTGTTAGTGCTGGCACACCTATTAGCGATCTGCTCCATTTCCATAGCAGTGCGCTTACACGGGCAATTTAAATAGCGCCATCCTTAAAAATCTCTAGACAATCGTGGAATTACCGTAAAGCTAATTACCAACATAAGTGCTTCTTTTTTCGGTGGCCATTAACGAAATTTTATCCATTTAGTAAAAAATAACATAACGAGCGAAATAAAAATCAGTCCGAGCCGAGTTAAATCAGTTTATACAGGTGTTATCGATCGGACTTCTGGAAATTCCGAAATGGTCAATGGAACCGTGACCTCGATTTTAGGGGAAAACATGAGATTTTTCAGAAACCCCGCCCTGCCTGAGTCACAAATCGACACCGATTTTTTTTACTAAAATCAAAAGCTATTATTAATCGATTAGTGCAAGGATAAAAGTATTATTGCACTTATCGATAGTGTAGAAGACAAAGATCAAATACTGCAAAGGAATATTATGTGAAATCAAAGGCAGCACCAGTTTTTTGTAATTTTGATCATTTCATATGGCAAAAAGAAAATCTGGACAGCAAAAGTGGGTCACATCTAAGGTGGCACTATAACATTATAATATCTAGGATCACAGATCTACGAGTAATATTTATATGATAATGTAATACAAACATATGAATCAATTCGTCTTTAATCAAAGGTTTTTGACATTTGCTGTTAGATAGGATCATAGAAACAGGTCTTGCTATATTGAATATTATAAATATATTATTATATTGAATTTTCACATTTATTTTCATAACTTCCTGATACAAAATCCGTTCATAAAATTACGTGATTTTAACTTTTCAGTTTTGCTACTGCCATATTCTAAATTGATGTATTTTATATACGTCAATTTAGACGTACACAATAGATGTACACAATATGCTTAGTGGAATACTGCTGTACGAAAAAAAAAAAAACAAACTGCTGCCGGGCGGCCGGGAGTTCATTGTTTTGGCTTTATCAGTATTCTATAGAGTTCTATTTGTTATATTGTGTTCGCCAGTATTTTTTTTTAAATAGACAAAAAATTGTATCCTAGATATATGATAGTGTAATACCCCCCTAACCAAAAAGTAAATGTTTATTTATGTAATAATCACTACGCATACTACGCAATCCCGCAATGTTTGAAGACTAAGGTCTCAGCCAGTGCCTCGTGCCCGTTATGACATACGGTGCCGAAAAGTGGACACTGACAGTCGGGCTGGTCCACAAATTCAAGGTCGCTCAGTGCGCTATGGAGCGGGCTATGCTCGGAGTTTCTTTGAAGGAGATCAGAAATTAAGTTATACGGAAAAGAACCGGAGTTACCGACGTAGCCTGCAGAGTAAGCAAGCTGAAGTGGCAGTGGGCTGGCCATGTTTGTCGAAGGACCGATGGCCGGTGGAGCAGACGAGTCCTAGAGTGGAGACCGCGTATCGGCAAGCGTAGTCTGGGACGCCCCCCAGCTAGATGGACCGACGACCTTAAAAATTTGGCTGGGCCAGACTGGATGCGGAAGGCGGAGGACAGGGTGTTGTGAAGCAGCCCGTGAGAGGCCTATGTCCAGCAGTGGACTGCGCTAGGCTGAGTTGATTGATTGACTATGCAATCAATCAACACACGTTCATGACGCACACTATAAATCCTGTAATTATTATGTTGAAAATTTGAAAATTACTTCTCAAAAAGCATAGTGTGCTGAGTCGCGCGCGCTCAGTCTCGAGATCTCGACCAGAGTACGATCGAGATCGCGCGCAGCTGGCGCCACCTAAACGTAACATAAACAAAGCAAGATGTCAAAGCTTTTTTCAATATTTTTATCCCTGTTATATAATTGTTACATAATACGAAAAGGTTAAAACACGAACAGAAGAATTTCAAACAGATTTGATTTTGTGATATTGAACTATGCAGTGCTTACACGTGCACGTTGCTCTTTAACCCGCAAGCTTGTTATGATTTGTTCACGAGGAGATGAATCTCTGATGATGATGAATATACTCGTATTTAATGCATTTACACATTAAAGTGTGTCGGAAGCGCGATTGATTCTCACCTGTGCTGGGAGCTTTCGGAACTGCGGCTCTAATATCTTTATTTTGTGAATATACACGACGTCATCGTCGCCGTGATCACCGAGGAATACGGTCGCCGTATCTTCTTCTATCTCCAATATTTTAGCACGTTGCCACCCTCCATCATCTAGATTTACAGCATACCTGTAAAAATAATAATTTAATTGATATAGACTGAGATGATTGATGTTTAGCAATAATTTTAATCTTATAATATTTTTTCGTCTATACTTCACATGTAACAATATTTTACCCTAAACAAATACGTAGTTTGCCTACGCCTATGGGAAAAAGGCGTGACTTTATTTTTGTATGTATCCTATACAAGCTTAATTTTTGTCGACCCTAAACCTGAAAAGATGTAATTCCTTCGGACCAACTCTGAAATCGTGAAAAGAAAAATCTGCTGCTCCTTAAATTTATGTTCACATAAATCGACAACATAGAAAATTTATTTGGTGACGCGATAATGAGGATTTTTCGTGTACATATTACGCTAATATACTAGGTTTTGGACAATATACCTGTGCTGTTTGTCTGCATTTCTATACAACATAATCAAGTGTTTAAATTGGATTATCCAAAGCATTTTTTTGTAATGCATACCGTAAGTGTTTTCTTATAAAAATCAAAATGACCCAACCAAGTGGCCAAACTCGTATGATTGATTAGGAGATAAATGCACTACGTGCTACAGTGCATTTATTTATGTGATTTTAGTTTGTGAAACGACATACCTTCACTTTATTGTGCTAAACCACAGATGAATACCGATGGTTCATTCCGCATTTTACGTATGAAGCTACAAGTACGCGGGGCGCTCGTCTTGTCGGGCCAATTCAGTGAATGTTCTTTTCGTGTGGTTAGTGACTAACCTTGTGTCAGAGTTTTAAAGCCGACCATGGGCCTCAGATTTGGCTTCAGATGCCGTCGAGAAATATCTCTCAGGCATGCCAGTTTCCTCACGATGTTTCCCTTCTCCGTTTTTGAAGCAAGTGATAATTATACAATAAGCACATGAATCCGAAAAGTCAGAGGTGCGTGCCTTGGGTTCGAACTCGAGACCTATGATTTGTGAGTGACTAGTGAATGTAACTCTTATATCTTCTGACTACGTAGTCAGAAGATATAAGAGTTACGCGATAGAAAGAGAGGTAACTTCTAGGTGAATATAACTGTAGGTAATTAGCGCTGTGCGACCTGAACTGTACTTTATTGTGTCATAACAAGAGTTGCTTTTTATTTAAATGATTTTGCGGAGTTTAACCACAGATGAATACAGATGCTTCCATCTGTATTCATCTGTGGTTAAACCACAACCAAAGTTCGATTATAGACTCCTATGCCCCGCATTTGCTAAAAGCTCGGCATCCCCGTCCTATACTATTTGCATTTAAAGATGGCAATAGCGGTCATTGCCCTGTCCCTAATATTTATTAGTAAGAACCTCTAAAAAAACTGTATCGTCTTTCATTAGTAGAAAATGTTGAGGATCACGATAGATTTGCACGATTCAGAGTGTAAACGTGCTTTATTTCCGTTTTTGAAATGAAGAATGTCATACATTTAGGTGGGTCATTAACCTCTATTGCCATGATAAAATGCAAATGGTTTATCTAAAACAAACTAAGCAGTCTTACCAAGCGTTTTTAATAATCATAGATTTGTCCACAGGTGAACCAGAATGATCATAATATTTAGACATGTCAGCTAAAAGGCTTTCGAAGGTATCCTGAAACAGAAATAAATAAATTTAATTTATTAAATATAGAGGTTGATTTTTTGAGATGGAATTGCAATGGGTAATTTTTGCTCTAAAACAATTTTCTTCCATGTTAGATTTTGCGAAGAAGGATGCTTTGAAGAAATAACTAATAATCTTATTCAAGTAGGTTTTTTAACAGGAATTTAAAATGGTTGAAAGCTCAATGTCGCCACTCCGTATACGACTACGCGAGTTTATGACCGACAATCAGACTTACAGGATCCGTCACTTGTAAGTGTTATCACCCACTGCTGCAAAACAGTCAAATTATTAAAGTCAGCGCGACCAAATTTGGCAGAACGCAAGATAGCTTTCTTGTTTGCATATGGACAAATAAATATTTTAACATTTTTTAACTCCAACACAAAAGGCAGTTAAACTTCAAAGAGCTGAAACACTAAGAACCTTGCACGCTAGCAGCAAACTCGAAGATTTGGTTTCTTTAGATAAAAAAAATTGGTAGGTATCAAATACTGTATCCGGTATCTGTTTGTCTGTGTACATTTAATATTAGTGGCCAGTACTTTTCCAGTTTTTTTTTTTTTAAAGAAGTTGATATCGTTGGCTTGTTCCTTAGACTTTGTTGAGTATTGTACTTTCTACATTCAAGCTTAGTAATTAGTATATAATATTTATAATACTACTTTCTTCAACACTCACACTATATTGTACTCCAATTATTCGAAGCCAAATTTCAAGAGTCGAATTAGCGACGGTCGCGAAGACATTCCAGTAGTCATCATCAGGAAATTGCAATGGTGGCAAGTCACTGTCCATGGATTCGTCTAATACAGTTGTTTCGTTATGTGAAGTAAACACTTCCTGCTGGCAAAGTTTATTAAAGATAATTGGATTAATTTATTCGTTTTGAGGGGAGAAAGTCCATGCAAGTCTCGTAGGAGATACTGGCCAGTTGATTATCGCACCCTTGTGTTTACATTCAAGCAAAACTCGTCAGGTAATTATTGTGAACGGTGATTGTTCACTTGACGCGACGCTTCGCAAGCTGTGAGGTGAGATTTACTAATGATTTCTCGACTCATGTAAATGTCGTCGGCAGATTTTATGATTCGTCGTTATACAAACGACGCCATCCGTTTGCAAACTGTGAGTAGTTTGTGGGACGGTCACTGGCGTGCTGTAATTAATTTATTGCGCGTAATTATGGTCATTTGGGATTCAAAGACTATTACAAGATGAATTCCATATACAATTTGCCTTCGCTATTTTACAATTTGCCTTCGCCATTTAGCAATTTGCCATCGCTATTTTACAGTTTGCGTTCCCCATTTCACAAACTGCGTTTCCAAACGGACGATGTCGTTTCTATAATGACGAATCATACAATATGCTGACGACATTTTTTTAAGTTCATGAACTCATATGATACATACCTCATTATTGGGAAGAAGCACTAAAAGTCCATTCACAACTCTATCTTTTATTATCTTCGGACAGTTTTCAACTAATTCTTGCCAGTTACTTGGTAAATTTTCACGGTATTTTTCTCTAAAAAGACAAACAAATTAAGAATTAATTATAATTGAATAGGAAACATTTATTCAGTACTAGATAACACAACGACAAGATTAAAATAAAAGATAATGCCCGCGTGCACTAAAGCACATGTCTGGTTTCTGACTTGAGATCCTCAATAACCTCTTAAGAGCGTTTATTCTGAAAGTTGGCAACGTCGCAAATAGTAGTCAAAAATTTACCTGTTTTGCATAATTTGCCAATATTACTGTATGGAAATAAGAAATGTGGCTAACTAGGGAACTAGAATATTAATAATTAATTGCAATTATAACATTGAATTTGATGTTGTACCCGTTTTAGGTGTAAAACAGGCATTTGGAAAGTTTCCAAATCCTTTTTTTACATCTTAAACTAAATATTCGGTGTTACGATATTAATAATTGCATTTCTTATTCCATATTGTTCGCTAGTTAGCCACATTTCTTATTTCCATACAGTAATATTGCCAAATTAATCAAAACAACGAAATATTTGACATTTATTTGCGACGTTGCCCACTTTCAGAATAAACGCTATTAATAGTTATTTATTAGTCAAAATTATCAATTTAAGCAAGATTTCTTCCTTAACTGAGTGTCGTCCGTCAGAGGGCTCTATCTTTGTGTACTACTATAGCCGCTTTATCAACAAATAATAAAAATAAAATAAAGTTTAAAATTAAAGGGATACAAGAAACGTGTTTTTTCCGGGTTTATTGCTCGATCTTAATAAAGGCAATGTCAAATATTGTACGGTGAAAAAACACACACTAATTAATCGTTGATTAATATTCCGACAGGACGTTATTACAATGTCATGACTTTGAGTTCGTTACAGTGCAGTAGTGCTGTGACCGTTTTAAGCCGTTTTCTGACCGAATAAAATCGATGTTTTGAAAAATCTATACTTTTACAAACATTACATTAGAAACGTATAATTACTGTATTATTAAATGTTAAAACATATAAAAACAAAATCTGATCACATACCGTTTTAGCTTTATTTAGATTTAATAGGTCAAAATAATAGCTTTTCCACTCTTAAATGACGCGCCCCACTACCGCATTACCGTGTGCGTAAATACTGTGGTGGGGCGCATCAATTCAGACTGGACAAGCTTTAGCAGCTGGATGAGATTTGCCGAGAATCGAGCTGAAAGGCTTTTTAACCGACTTCCAAAAAGGAGGAGGTTATATATTCGACGCGTATGTATGTTTTTTTTTTTTTTATTTATGTCCGCCGATTTCTCCGTTAATTGTGAACAGATTGTGAAAATGATTTTTTTGTATGAAAGGGTATGCTCCCGGATTGGTCCCATATAAATTTTATTAACTTTGCTTTGATAGTTTTGAGTAAACTTCAATAATACGTATTTTTCCCACTTAGTTTATGTGGATGATATGATGATAACTTCCTGTGACTGTTATTTACATAGCAGGTACTGGTATTCGAATTTGTGTGGCGTAGGTACCACCACAAAAAAGTGAAAAATAAAAACTTTTTACACAAAAAAAACAACCAACTTCCGAAAAAAAACACTACAAAGTGAAAAATAACTTTAAATTTCAAAGACACCGACTTCCGAAATTAAAGTTATTTTTCACTTTGTAGTGTATTTTTTCGGAAGTCCGTTGTTTTTTTTTGTAAAAAGTTTTTTTAGATTGTCGCGAGATTAACGATAACTAAAACGTGATAATTAAATTCTCTACTAGTGCTATGCACTTCTGTAAGTGACGAATTCTCAATACCTAAAACTGTGTTTTTTGTATGTATGTAAGTTTAGTGAGTTAAAAGTCCTTGAGGTGCCATATCAATAAGTAAATAAATGTATTTACCCTCTCTGAAACCAGAAAACTAGTTGCCAAATCTTGTTTCCCTGAAATAGTAACATTAATACCCAAAATGACAGTTTGTCAAATTCGAAACGGTTAGGTTAGAACTGTGACCACACAACGCACGAAGGCGAGCGAGCGTAGCGAGCGTGCCGCAGCAGCGGCCCATCACCCCGCACAACACAACGCTAAACAAAGGCTTGTGTTTGATTTTAAGTGCAAACTCATGAAAGATCCGACAGATATAATTTATGGTGTAAGTAAGTACATAACAAAGAGTATTCTATCAATCTATAAAAGTATGAGCACTCACCTGTACAGATGTGGTACTGTATTAGCCCAAAGTCCAGCTTCATGTTCCGACACCAGTTCTGTGAGACATGCTATAGCATTGCTGCTTGAAGAAGTAGGCATCCCGCCAGCTTCGGAACTTTCTATGAACGCAAGTAACTTTACAGCACCTACTTCTTTCGCTAATTCTTCGGATGGTGATGAGTCAGGATACGAGCAAATACAATACGATGCGCCAACCTTTGGATTAAAAATAAGTACGTCAAAATCTAAGGCTGTATGGGAGAAGGCTATATATGAACCAATAAAAATGCGTTTAATGTAGATACCATAGTTGTTATGGAGAATGTTCTAAATGCAGTAGCCAGAGAAATTCAAATTGTTTTAATATTTTTGTAATCTGAAGCTTTAATTTCTAATTGGTCGAAAATATGACTATTTCACGTAAATTAGACATGTTGCAATTTTTTTTTTTTAATATTTCCGTCCGCATATTTTCAGTAAAAAAGGCACAGTCGGCGTATTTATTTAAAAACGCAGACGGTGACGTCCAAAACCATAAAATTACATGCTTCAAATTAACATACTTCTTTGACGCCTGCCTCAACCGAGGATCGGAAACGCAATTAAAAGGTTATGCGCGTACAACTATAATCGAGTCCTTTATTAAGATAGGTAGTTACTTTATCATTGCGTACCCACATATCTTCAACACTGGGTAAAAATTAACAGAACATGCAATGTCGTAAGTACGTTAAATATTCTAATCCCAAAGCTCGTACATATAAGAAATACTTACTTTCACTGTGCAGTCGTAGCTTCCAGGTCCCCGTTTAGGCCGTATCTCATGTACCTTGTACACAGGTTCTGGAAGCCCAAGTTTTTTACAAGTCCATTCCAATTTGTCGACGGATGATGTGGAATCAGGTGGAGGTTCTAAGTTATGAGCCGGCACAACATTTGTTACAGGACCACTGCTTTCCTGAAAGAAAACAGATTTTCAAGGGTGGTCTCGGCTCTTTACATACTGAGTCTGAGTTGTTTCCTTCTAAAATGAGGTTGTCTCTATAAGAGTAACACTAGATAATAATACAATACTTAGGCCAGATTCACATTATTGTGCTGTGCCGTGACGACTTTTGACACAGTGGCAGCCAATGAAAACTCGTTATGGTATGACGCACTCGTGAACAAATTCGTTTTCTTGGCCTATCCTGGGTCACGACACAACTCAACTCCACTAATCTGCTGGTCGCTTTAGATACCTAAAGATATTTTATGAACGCCTCAGAACGAAAGACTGGCGAAATTTATTTCAATTAAACGAATTTGCATTGTGTTATTAATTCAATAAATCAATCTGTTAAAGTTCACAAACGTGCCGCCTCGCTAGAAAGAATGTGACGTTATCTGGGTCTCCTGAACCCTCTACTACAATATTTTTTTGCTGGAGACGTTTTCTTTTATCTTCTGTCGCCTGAAAGGAGACTATTTGGCCGAGGTATATGTACCTACCCATGGACAAATTCAATCTCCACACCATGTCTACTTTGAGTTTCGTGGTGTTAGTCATTGACAGTCTTTATATAAAAAACCAAGTGGAAATAGTACTTAAACAGTTTTATAATTACATACTGTAATCCACAATAATCGCAAAAACGTATTTATGTGTATATTCCACCCATAAAAAAAAAAACATTGAGTTTAGGTCCATAATGATCTAAATTATATAGTTACCACCTAACACGTACACATTATGGTAAAGCAATAAAGATATTGAGTATTGAGTAGGTGGAATTTCAGAACTTCGTTTTCTACCTTCCAGGCAAACCATTAGTTGCTCTAAATCAGATACAATGAACAGGACTCGTTATGACACATCTAATGAGCCGACACTGGATGGGTTTACTAGTAGCCATTTAAAGGTTCCAGGTCAGTCATGACTACAGTTCCGTTATCTAGCGTCCAGGTCCATAATCAAACCAGCTCAGTGGTACCATGCAAGCGTACAGGTCAGTCATCGGGTAAAATGTACAGGACTCGTTGAGACACATCTAATAAGCACACTGGATGGATTTACTAGCAGCTATTCAAGAGTTCCGTTATCTGGCGTTTGAGTATGCAAGTCAGTGATTGCCATTTTATGCGTGTATTATAAATTGGTCAAGCAGCGGACATGGTCCTTCCATAGATCAACGTACTCAGTTCTCCTTGGGCATCCAAACCCAAAGTCCGAAATATTTCCATAGCATGCACCAACCGGGGGTTGCCCTTTGATGCGTTCTTTCGACCGACAGTTAATCGTCAAAAGATCATTCGGGCGAACGTTCTTCGGATAACTGAACTTCGGGCAATCGTGACGCACTCATGACATACAAACTAGTTTTTTCTGCCGATAAAATCAATATTGTGGATGCTCATAAATTCATCCCGACTACGGAACTCACTTCACTCACTTCACGTTCACTTGGCCGGTTTTTTAGTTTTTCTACTTACCAAACATTCGTTACTAGCAGCTGGAAACTGCAAAGGAATAAGATCCACCGTGCTCAGACGATCTCTTAAATTTGAAAGTCTTTGTGACGCTGAAACTTTGCCGCTGTGTTTAACATCCATTTCATGGTTCGTGCGTGCTGATTGCTTTAACTGAAGATAAAATATAGATTATGACTATCCATAGTGTCCAAAAAATACAATTAAAACACGACGAGCAGGTTCCCGCAGCTGATAGAAGTTCAGGACGAAATCCGAAACAATGATAAAGTAAAGTGGCGACCTGTCACCACTTTATCATTGCAATGGATTTATGTCATGAGCTTGATTTTGGAGGAAACTAAAACTTCTTTTTTGATGTTCTAAAAAGCTAATGACTCTCGAAAAGACAATTGATTGAAAAGACAATTTATTAAATCTTTATGCAGAAACATAATAGCAAGTATTATAATAACATTGTATTATATGTCTTCCGGAAGACATGGACAGCAACACAAAATAAAATCTAATTATACAAAAAATCCTAGTAGGTTAATTTAACCAACCCTAAGGCCTTAAGAGGGTTTATCCTAAAACTTGGCAACGTCGCAAATAACTGTCAAATATTTACCTGTTTTGATCTTATAGCAATATTACTGAATATAAATAAGAAATGTGGCTAACTAGAGAACTAGAATATTAATAATAAATTGCAATTATAACATTGAATTTGATGTTGTACCCATTTTAGTGTAAAAAACGCATTTGGAAAGTTTCCAAATAGTTTTTTTACATCTAAAACTAAACATTCGGTGTTACCACAGAACAGAAAAAACAGTAGAAGTCGCAAGTAGGCGGGGCCCGCGTACCCCGAGGTTTGCGAAGATCCGCATATGTCTGCTCCGCGCACACACCACGCAAATCAGTCTCGTTACAACCGTCACGGTGAAAAGAACTTGAAAAATAAATACAAAAATGCCCTATTGTGCTGTTTTAGAATGTAAACACGATAGCAGAACCAAAAATATATCAAATAGAGGTATGTCATACCGTCAGTAAGTATTAATTGATTTTATTTCGATTAAAATTTGAAAAATAATATTTTATTAAACAAGACAAGTAAAAGTGGACTTTATAGTGTTAAATTTAAGGTCTACTTTCTTTTAAACTCAAACATATTCTTCGCGAAGATTCCAACTATGCACATGTCACAGTCAGCTACTCAATTAGAGATTACCGTTATCGATAATGAGCTATCGATATTTTAAAGGGGACGCGCTAAGGTAGCCCGCGAAATTCAAATTTCCTTACGTTATTTGCAATTTGTAAGTCAGTATCAGGTTGTATGTTGATTAAAATATGATTCGAGACCGTAACAAATATGGCTTCAGAGAATTATAATCATTAGAATCAGCAACAAACATAATAACAACTCTTATATTAGAATAATCTTAAAATGTCATGATTTCATGAAATAGTCATTCAATAATTATAGGATTTTATGAACGTAGAGGGATTCTTTTGTATTGGTGATTTTTTAATTATAATTCTATAAATTAATATTTGATACGGCCGCGAATCACATTTAAATCAACATCATATTTAGATCGGCTGGCGTAAAAAAGTGATTTTGCCAAAAGTGTCACATAAAAGGTCTTAAAGTCGCAACGACGACATGAATCGTCGTGATAAAAAAAGACAACCGCTTTCAAAATCTACAATATACTTATACAATAATCATTTTTCACCTTGTCGAAACTAAGTTAGTAATAACCTAAGTTTCGACAAAGTGAAAAATAAATAGGTACAGTACAACTATTTTCTAAATGTTCCTCGGCAAACTTCGTGTTTCGTCAGTCGTTGGATTTCTATCAGTTGCCTTTGCACTTGGTGCAGACCAGACCCTCTCAATCGACGATAGTAGTAATTTTCAAATTCAGATCAGTAGTTTAACATAACAATTCTAAATTATACTTTCTGTAAATCGTATGTATTAGAATAAAATATTAACACTTGATTTCGAACATAATAATATTTATCGACTCTAGCTGTTGACTGTATTTTGTTTGAAAATAAAACGAAATGTCGATAAATAAGTCAACGACAGTGGTACATCCCTAGAGGAGGACGAATAGTAATGACCTCGTTACGCAAATATGAATCTTATTGGTAACGAAATACAGATTGAAATTGAATGCATTTAATATAGTGACATCTAGCGGCGGCGGGTAGCGTAATTTGCTCATGAAACTATTCAGTGTCTGCTTTAAACGGAAAAAGTAATAAATACGTAAAAAGAGTAGACAATAAACAACTCTATTGTCTATAAATTGTGGTTTATTTTCAAATAAGCGACGACTGACATTATTTCCTACTTTCATTCAATGTTAAACTACCAATCACACCAAAGATTTCTTAGTGTTACGAAATACAATTAACTTGTATTTGTGTGAGTTGGGGTACGCTGGTTCCGATACTAATAAAGCGCTATGCTACTTCTACTGTTTTTTCTGTTCTGTGGGTGTTACGATATTAATTATTGCATTTCATAATCAATATTCTAGTTCGCTAGTTAACCACATTTTTTATTTCCACACAGTAATATTGCTAAATTAATCAAAACAGTGAGATATTTGACATCTATTTGCGACGTTGCCCACCTTCAGAATAAACGCTCTTAATAATAAAATCGCTTATTCCAATCGTAATCCGATGTAACGCTTGGGGTTCTTACTCGCAGAGTAACCGAGTATTCACTTCGTTATTATAATGTTAGTGAATACTTAATGTTAGTGAATACTTAACGTCACTGACAACAGATAATGAGTTTCGACGTTTGATATTTTCAGCAACGCCCACTAGGTATTTTTCCGATAGGCCTTCAACGCACTACCGGATAGTCGCAAAGCAGCGCACCGTTGCGGCAGACCGCAACGTCTTGCTGTCTGCCCCAACGGTACGCCTTACTCCAGCTAGCCGTATCATCTCGGTTCTATTGCGGTCTGCCGCAATGGTCAGTGCTTCTTGAAATATTGCACAAGATGGACGTCGAAGAAGTTGCTGCAGTTATTTATTTATATTCTAGTGGAAAAGGTCTTTGTACAAAAAAAAAAGATTGGATACACCCTTTGCTGGAAACTCGACGTGACAATGGACAGTTTAAGACGTTCTTTCGTAGAGCGCTATCCTTTTTTTGAAAATGTTGCCCTTGTTCCGCTTAGAAAGCTCCCCCTGTTGGCAACTGAGGCGCCCCGCGCGGCTGGCCGCACAATGCGTAGAGAAGATGTGGCACACCGCAATATTTAACCGGCACGGTGCAACCGCAGTCTCAAGTTAACCGAAGCGGTTGACGGCCGGCCGCAAGTCAGTGCGTTGGAATTATACGATTTCATATAAAATAGACATGCGGTCTGCCGCAACGGCGCTCCGATTTGCGGCTAGCCGGTAGTGCTTTGAAGGCCTTACGGTATATAATGGCGGTTAACGAACTACCGAGTAAGGACGGAGTAACTCAAATTGACGACACAGTAGCCATTGTAGGCCGGCCACCATGAGTCTATCCATACTTTTGATATTATAAATGCGAAAGTAACTCTAGTCTGTCTGTCTGTTACATTTCCTGCCTTAACGGTTGAAGAAAAAAAAATTTTTGGTCAACATACTTCGGAAATAAATCTTTGAAATATAGTTTGAATTTTGATTAAAACTTGATAACTCCGACCCCCCCGCGTATCTACACTCGCATTCGTCGACATTTGTACGGAGCCGCACTCTATAGATCAACGGCCCGCAGTTTGCCGACCTCTACCATAGCTGGGTGACAAGGAATAAGTTTTAGGTGAAGATGTTACTGCTTGCTTTGATTAACACGAAAATTGGTATAAATAATCTACAGAGCAAATAATGGAAACGTACCTAACGACCTTTAAATTATCAATCCCCGTTGGTGTGAGAAATGGTGAACACAGTTTGTATGAAAAATCTCATTCCTTGCGTATTTTTGCTTTACCGCAGTCAAATAATATTTCTTTTGTTTTTGCTGACAAAATGTTTTGGACCAGGGTCGTGTCACTTTGGCAGTGATATTTCTTTGTTTACATAAATTATCTAAGATTAAGATTTTTAGTTATACATACCTCTTCAGTGTGTGTATTATTAGCTTCTCTCAAGCTTTGTGATGATGAATTTGAACTTTTCGATACCTTCTCTACATGGTCGTTCAACGACTTTGTAGTTTGTTTCACATTCGATACTAATTTCGTTTCGTTCGACTTTGAATTGTATTTATTAATCTGTAAAAAAAAAACAATTTCGAATTTGAAGTTATTTACCAAAATTGCCCTGTTGCTATTGCACTGTTGGATTTTCAACTCTCGGCTAAGCCCCGACAGTTGAAAATCCAACAGTGCAATATTATCTAGGTGTTTCTTATTGTTTGTGAAAACGGCATAATTTACTCACACTAAAACTACGCAGTCACACTGGTTACAATAGCGGTTTTAAAGGTAGAATAATCAAAAACATGTCAAGACGAAATTTTAAATATTTATTATTATACCTAATAATTACCTTATAATATTGTGTGTTATTATTATATGGGGCATTGCCCTTTGCTCTGTAATATTGATTGGAGTACTGGTTGTTATAGTTAGGTGTATAGCCAGAAACTGGTTTTCGCCAAGATCCTTGTTTTTTTGGGAATCGATTCTGTAAAAAGAAATATTATTATACAAACGTATATGGCAGCGAACTTGTTACAAAGAATACTGGGCAGTAGTGGTGGTGCAGTGGGAGCTATGGTGGCCCAGTAGTAACGACCCGGACCTAAGAGTGTAGGTCATGGTTGCCCAGGCAGGCAACTTTGTGCAATTTATTTTATGGCAACTGAGCTTTTGATTATTAATAACTATGTATTTGAGAAAAGTTTAACGTTAAGCGTGATTTGAGTTTAAAAGGTTAAAAAAAAATATCAAAAGATAGACAAATTTTATTACAATACGAGGGGTGTTCAATAAATAGTGAGAATGAGTAAGACGCAATTATCTTTTATTATATGTTATTTTATTTTTCGACGTAGTCACCTTTCAGGTTTATACACTTTGTATATCTTTTCTCCAATCCTAAAATTCCCTTTCTAAAAAAATCTTCTTCCTGATCCCTTAAAAAAACATTTACGGCGGCGACTACTCCGTCATCATCTTCGAATTTCTGGCCCCTGAGATGTTCCTTTAAGCGCGGAAATAGGTAGAAATCACTAGGAGCAAGGTCCGGTGAATTTGGAGGATGTTCCATCAATTCGAAGCCAGCTTCTTGAATGGCAGCCATCGCAACTCTGGACTTGTGCGCAGGGGCGTTATCTTGGTGAAACAAAACAACTTTAGCAAGTTTGCCACGCCGTTTCTTGCGTATTTCCTCACGCAACTTTGTTACTTGTCCTGCGTACATAGTCCCCGTAATAGTGGCTCCATGATTAAGATATTCGATCATTACCACCCCTTGGCTGTCCCAGAAAAGAGAGCCCATGATCTTTCCGGCGGATGGAATCGCCTTAAATTTCTTTAGAGTTGGAGATGACGGTCGCTTCCAAGTCATGGACTGTTGTTTCGTTTCCGGGTCATAATGGTGAAGCCATGTTTCGTCTATAGTTATGAATCGAGCCAAAAATCGGTCAGGATCTTGTTGTAACAAATCCAAACAGCTTTGTGAAATTCTCAGTCGAGTTTGTTTCTGCGCGTCAGAAAGCATTCTGGGCACCCAGCGCGCTGACACTTTTTTCATACCCAAATGGTCGTTTATAATATTATGGACACTTCCTATCGAAATCTTTACTTCTTCAGCTATAAAACGAACAGTAACACGACGATCCGCCAAGACAATATTTTCAACTTTTATAATCATTTTTTCTGTCACTGCCGATATGGGGCGTCCCGTTCGTGGGTCGTCGTTAGTGGAAGTTCTTCCTCGCTTGAAATCAGCACACCAACGCGCAACCGTAGAATATGGAGGAGCATGAACCCCTAATGTTGCTCTCAAGCCTTGATTTACCTGCTCCGTAGTAAAAGTTTTCAAGCAGAGATATTTTATTACCGCGGGAACTTCAATTTTATCCATTTTTAAGAACACGTTCCGAAACGACGCAAACAATAGACTTCTACATTTAAAAAACAAAAGATAATTAATTGCTTTTTTTATTATCATCTTAACTAATGTCTGGGCTATGCCTGCCAGTATTTTTTTTTTTTCTTTCCAAGGAGAATGTATCGCATTCTGACTATTTATTGAACACCCCTCGTAGTTCGTTGTAACTTTGATCGATGTTTTAATAATAGTGTATTTAAGAAAAAAATAAGTTATTGATAAGTAAACATTATAATTAGATACCTAAATGATGGGATTTTATGAAATTAAATGTTTTATTTTATTTTTATATTTGAGTCATAAATTGCGGTTTGCGATTTATGACGTATAAAAAAAACTACTTACTAGATCTCGTTCAAACCAATTTTCGGTGGAAGTTTACATGGTAATGTACATCATATATTTTTTTTAGTTTTATCATTTTCTTATTTTAGAAGTTACAGGGGTGGGGGGGGGACACATTTTACCACTTTGGAAGTGTCTCTCGTGCAAACTATTCAGCTTAGAAAAAAATGATTTTAGAAACCTCAATATCATTTTTGAAGACCTATCCATAGATGTACACGTATGTATGGGTTTGATGTTTTTTTTTTTTTTTTACTTTTAGTTCTAAGAATGGGGTACCCCCAAAATGTATTGTTTTTTTTTCTATTTTTGTGTGAAAATCTTAATGCGGTTCACAGAATACATCTACTTACCAAGTTTCAACAGTATAGTTCTTATAGTTTCTGAAAAAAGTGGCTGTGACATACGGACGGGCAGACAGACAGACATGACGAATCCATATGGCTTCCGTTTTTTGCCATCTGGCTACGGAACCCTAAAAATCTGTATGTTTGGATTTGTTTTGACACCACGAGTGACGATGATCATAAGAACATTTTGAAAAAAAAAAAACTACTTGGCGGTTTTGAGCGACCATTTGTATTTTTTTATGACTTGGTATCAAAATAAAGGACTCATTGAAACAATTTCAAAAATATTACTCACTAAAAGATTAAAAGTAACGCAAAATTTAAAAAAGTATTAAAGAAAACGCCAAGAATTCGACTACATTCAGGTTAGTCAGGTGGGTAAAATCTGTAATCTGTCAAGTTTTCTTTTTTTAATTCTAAGTCGTATTATTATGAATTCAAAATCTCTGAGGAAAGAGAGGACGTACGCGGTACGCCACGCGAGCGCAGTGTCGCGCCGGGAAAATTCGCGCTCAAGTGAACGCGCCCTAACTGTCAAGAACTGAATGCAAATAGTCCAACCATATAGTTAAAATTATCATAAACTCACTAGATAGCTCAATTTCGGCGTCGTCTTTTTGCTTGGTTTCTGTCGCGAGACCATAGTAGCAATATGTTGTGTTTCTTGACTAGCTATTGCATCAACATACCATTCACCATTTACTTGGGTCACTTTAAAACCGGGAACATCAATAAATAATTTATCCAACGAAGGATAGCCAAGTTTTTTGAATGGTATCCATTCTCCTTGCAGCTCTCGATAGTCTCCTGTATAACAACATGCAATTTTAATAAAGTTAACTTAGTTCTATCTCACTGTGTGATTGTTACTATATTTTCTTTGCTTCTCAAAACAAAACTTTTCCTGAAATCTACAAGGTTTTATTATTATTTAAGTTTTGTCTCGATAATGACGATATGACTCTTTCAATTTAAAAGTTCGGAATATAATGTGGGCTAAAAGCTAAAGCGGCATTTGCTTTAGGTAAGGTTATGGTATCCAGCGAGATCCAAATTCTTCTTTTCTGGACAGTTACACTTTTTTTAAACCCAAAACTAAATATTCAGTATTACGACATAAATTAGCGCATTTCATTCATAATCAATATTTTAGTACACTACAGATCGATATTTCATAGTTTCATTTATATTGAAAAATCAATCAAAACAGCAAAATATCTGACAGAGCTTATTTGCGACGTTACCGATATTCTGATTGCATGCGGGAGGTTAAATAAATCCTACTCTCCTACTATATTTATATTTTTTATATACATGAATAACTTTCCTGGTCTTCCTTAATAATAACCTACGTCAGAAAACTTTATAGTAGATACATACTAGCAATCACCAATATACGACTGATAAATCCGGAATACCGGTAGAGCTTACCGGCACGACGGCACAGTTCAGAAATCATATATATATTCAATGTCGCCCACGGGCATGTGCGGGGCACCCGTATTTTTCTGAATATAACTTTAAAAGGGGGAAATTTTTAATATTTTTCATGTTATACAATGTTTAATTTCTTTAGCAGCGTTTGCTATATCTCATATGTATTTTTATATTTTTTATTTTCATACTATCGAAAATTAACTTAAAAAGGGGGGGCCCTTTTAAGTTAATTTTCGATAGTTTGTCATGAATATTCAGAAAAATACGGGCGGGCACATGCCCATGGGCGACATTGTATATATCCTACGTGAAAGTTTGTATGTTTGTTACGCAATCACGCATGAACGGCTGAACGGATTTGGATGAAATTTGGCACATATTTATTTATTTGCTCTCATGCACATCACTTATTTACAATATTTATTACTGTCGGTTTTTGTACATGAACCCCGTCAGGGCACTGCAAAGCATAGCGTCGGTTTGCTGTTGAGTTAATAAACATTTAACTTAACATATTGAGACTATCACAATACAATATACAAAGATAGATAAACAAACATAGATAGTTTATAACCTGGAAAAATATATAGGATACTATTCTGCCCCCGATTTCATAATTACATTAAGTCGTGTTACTGTTGTTATGACTTTTTTTACGGTACCGTGGTCCTTAAATCAAGTCCTTTATGGAACATTTTTTTATTTTTTTATTTCTAAATTATTAACAAAATTACGTTAAGCACAATCACAGTAAATGTTGAGAAGATTCAATCGTTCGTTAAAATAATGACAGTAAGTAGACTTACTGTATTAAAATTATGTTTTATTTCATATTTACAGTAACGAATGTCCCGGTAGATTGACATTATTGAAATATGGTGTTTTCACTACACATATTCACAGTAAGTTTAGTTTCTCTATTTATAACTTGTGTAATCAACTACAATAAAACCAATCCGTAAGCATAAATCAAGTAAGTGAGTGAGCAGATATACTAAATCAAACCTTTTTTTATCAATCTAACAGTAAAATCGATAGTTACTGTAAATATGTTTATGGTGTGAAGAGTGAATTCGATGAAAAATATCGTTAAAGAAATGAACTTTACTGATTTTTATAAGTATGATGAATGTGTATCTAACATAAAATTCAAAACTCCTCAACACGTACCTATTTACTTAAAAGACATCACATACGTTAAAGCAGAAAGAGACTATTTCACCCTAAAATTTAAAAAAGATCAAAATGACGAAGACTCAAACTTTGGACTTTAAAAAAAATAAAGTCTTAAAAAATAAAACATTTCCTGAACTTAGTCCAAAAGCTGCTCCACGAGGTATAACAGAGGAAAAGAAGAAAGAGATACTGGAAAAGCTGGTCCCATTGATGCCAGAAAATAGACGAGCATTTTGGTTGAATATACCAACTTCTAATGCTTCTGATCTTGAAGATTAAAAAAAGATTGTTTCAATTTTATTTTTATCATATTTTTATGCGTTTTTTTCTCATTTTTAATATAACATTATTTGTAAGACTTTAGACTTTGTTTACCAAATGTGATTATGCTTTTAAGACAAACATTGTTTGTATAATTAGGTACTAAGGAGACTGATTTGATTCGTATGATCTCAAATATGTGAGAGATACAAGACTGTATGTAACTGATAATAATTCATAAGTACTTACTTTCCGTGCAACTTTGATGGCTCAACAAATACTTTTTTTTTTTGCTATTATAGATAGTTATATATATTATAGATAGATATAGTTTTTTATTCATATTTTTTTTAAATTAATTTGCTAATACTATTCACAAAGCTTAATGTATCGATGTACGGAATTAGATTGCAGACATGTCCTCTTATTTCCAAATAAGCGAAGTTTGCGAGAAGAGTCGCTGGAATTTTGGGCTAGATAAAGAGATTGTGGTAAACATAAGTTACCAGTTACTTACATCGACAGGATATTTCGTATATAATTACAGTATCTTACCGACTTACTGTAAAAATGTATGTTTAAGAAAGTGTTAGTTGGGCTGATAGAAGTGGTAATTATAGATACAATTCTTTAGATAAAAAAATACCATCAATATTTAACAAATAAATTATATTCAGGATTATTCTACACAAATGTATCTTTTGTTATCCGTTTAAATATTTAAGCTATCTGCTATAATCTTCAAGATACACCAATTTAAAAATCTCAAAACAAAAGTGCGATTTCCCGCCATTGAATTTTTTTGACTTACTGTAATTATGACATTGGGGGCAGTATTATCCCGGTAGTACGTTCCCGTGGGCCATTTTCTGCCATTTCTGGATTCCAAGCGGGAAGCAGCTAGTAAATAATAAATAACACTTACTGTTACATTGTTTTATTGTCAGTGCCCCTTTAACAGATATCAGAGTAGCTCTCAATGCTTGGATAACTTGCTCTTTGTCAGCCATAGCTAGATACCTGCAAAAAAGGACACTTTTTATTATGCAGCAATATCTCTGCCACATTGCTCACAGATTCAGCAATATTAGTATGTATCGGCAGTCGATTCTATCGTAAACTACATAATTTTAATGTGGCTGTTGGTAGTAATATGTTGGCAAGAAGATTTGCTTGGTCTCTTTGTTCTGAATTTTTTAAGATATTTTGTATCAAAAAAATACACGTATACGTGTATTTTGGGGAGGGGCAGACAACCACGTGTATTTTTTTAGTACATGCATAATCAGCCTTTAATGTTCCCACTGCTGACATAGGCCTCCTCTCTTCGAAAGGGAGTTGGCTGTAATCATAGAAATATACTTATATCTATGGCTGTAATCTACCACGCGGGCCCAGTGCAGGTTGGTAGAATGCCACATGTCTTAGAATTTTTGTTTCTAGGACATTCGGGTTTCCTCACGATGTTTTCCTTCACCGTTTTGAGAGCAGTGGTAATTAAATTATTTACATAAAGTAAAGCGCCTGCCTGGGTTCGAACCCACGACCTACAACTCGTAAGTCGGGGTCATTACCACTGGGCCACCACTGCTCTCAGGAGGGGGGGAGGGGTTAGTCTAAAACCTGACCACTTATCACCAACGGGGAGGGAGGGGTTACAAAGTTGCTAAAAAACATCACGTGATTAATGGACGACCCTTGTTTTTACACCAGCCGCGGCATTTTTTAGGTCAACTACACGAAAAGTTCGCTGGATGTTCTACATAACCAATATAATAATGTTTTTAGGAGGCTATTTGTGCGAAGACTGGTACCTACCTTAGTGTCCGTGTCTAGTTGTTGGGTGATCTTTTTTTATTAATTCTTTTTTAGTTTAAGTTACTAACAATAGTACTTAAGTGCAAACCTGTTAATAACAATTTATGGCTAAATAATGATTGCACGTGCAGCAATGCGGTTTTATTTAGGCGTTACATTTAGTTGTCTCCTAGTCTTAGTGAAAACTGGCATAAGTTTCTTCAAATAACAGTGCAGCAGTGATATTACTAAAAGAACCCAGGATCCAACAGCGAGCAAAGCATTGTCGAGTCGTCGTAAGTACCTTGGATATGTTAGTTTTTACAGTTCCATAGCCAAATGACAAAAATAAAATCGGAGTACTTATAATTTCGTCATGTTCGTGTGTCCGTCCGTCTGGAAGTTACAGCCTTTTACTCGGAGACTATTTGCACTATATCAATGAAATTGGAAAGAAAATGAATTTTGTGCACTGATCTTGATGTAGTGAAATTAGGAAAAAATTGTAGTGACTGAAAAAAATAATTTACAATAGTTTGTGAGATGTTTTCGGTTACAATCAAAGTAATACCTTTTTTTCACAGTTTTTTCGAGAAATACTATAAAATACGAAGTTATTTTCGCTATTGCTAAAATCAATAAGTACTGTGCATGCGTAAATATTCATACCAACTATGGAACCCTTCACTGTGCAGGTCCGACATGCACTTAGCAGGTTACTCTTTTAACATACAGAAAAGGAGTTACTTCATTGACATAATAAGTAATAAAGCTCAAGAATCAAGAGAATCTAGGATGCAAGAGTGAGCGAAGCAAGTTCATATATTGTAGCACAACGGATAGGTTACATTTTCTACTGACCATTAATAGGTACATAAATAGGAGCAACTTTGTGGGCTTTCATAGAAAATATCGAGAATTTAGATAACTGGGTCCAAGAGCAAGCAAATCGAGCTTGATAATTTTAGCAAAATTCTTTTAATCCTGAAGTCATCTTGGATGAAAAATAAATAAGTACTGGTATTTAGTCGCCAGTCCCCCATCACGTCTTAGGCTGGTGCCCCCTTTTGGTAGAGACGGAACTTTTGTAAAATGTCATAGCATATAATATCTCTTTCCGGTGTTACTTTTCATATGTAATACAAGGGATATTGTAGGGCATTACACATAAAAACATCACGCCTGTATCCTGACCTTATTCTGCATCAGAATGTTGTAAAAATAGCCCGGCCGTAATAATGCTTAATATTAGTTGTTAAACTATTATGTCAGCTTTGTGGCCAGTTATTATGATTAACTGATAATAAGAATAATGCTCAATATTAATTGATAAACAATTATGTCCACTTTGTGGCTTACTTACTTACTTAATTTAGTACAGATATTTTTTGCCAAGTTTCTTTTTTTTATGTTTCTCTAATGTAATCAATTTCAGTTTGTTACTCTAATAAATTGCATGCTGATAATAGTATGTACGTGATCAGACTAAATTCCATAAAACAGTGCAGTAATTTTCTGACTGTAAAACATAGAATTGAACATCATTTATTCTATGTGGTTAACAAATTAAAGTTGGTTAAAATTAAAAAGTAAAAGTATCTCTACACCATACCTCCAGGGCGTGTGCTTATAAAAACGGCTCGATTGGAAAAATACTCAGAATTCTCTTCGATATAAGTGGCACTGTTGAGTTATACTGTTTCTAATATAATTGAAGCTTATTACTCAATTTAAATATTCAAAATAAACAGCTTTGGCGGCTGGAGTCTAGAGAACCGTATAAAATTTATGTGGGACGAAATATTTAAGTGAATCGTTAGAAAATAGATCTATCTAATATTTTTATTTATGTACCTGCCGCAACGTAAATGCCGGGTGATAGGTAAGTACTCTAGTAGTGGCAGTATCGTCAGTTGGCAAACTGCAGTTTATAGCTAAGGATACAAGAAGCGTACTGTAAAATTAAATGACCATCCCTGTTGATTATCACAAAAATATATCCTGAAAGTTTTGCCTGAAACAATTCGTGACGCGTAAGCAAGAGAAATCAGAACATATTTGCAAATATTGTAAACAGTATACTTACCTACTTTCACTACGACAAAAAGGCATGGAAATACTATAACAGAAAAAATATTTCCAATTCATCGTAATAAATGTAATGAATCTTACCTCACTGCAACAAAATTTCAAAGAAGTAGGAAAACTTCATCAAATTTTTCAATACAACAATCTTGTAATAATTTTTTTTCCGGGTATTGCCAAATTTGCCAACCAAACCAATCCACAGAACACGTATATTCTTTGAACCAATCACACAGATTATGCAGATTTAATAGTGATGCCACAGACTACATATACAGAGATACAAAGAATAAGTCAACGCGCGGCTGAAATCCGAACCAATCATAAGTCGCGCCGCACAGTGGATCTAAAAAAGGGTGTCGAAGACAGGAGCTTAAATTTTAAAGTGTCGGTTTTTTGCTTGAAATGACTTCTAATAGCCATTATCATGCTTATTTACATCAGATATAATCGTATGGTAGGCAAAGAGGCCACTTTATTTTTTGCCAAAAGAATCTAAGGTGCTAATGTCAATAATAATAATGATAAAGATTGTTCTGAAAGCCGTGGAATACCTCTCCACTCCTCAAGCACCTCAGGACATGTTGCCCCCTTGTCGCTGCGTCACTATGTGCTAGAGCGACAGTTTTCGGGGGCCCATTATTGAGTGTGCAAGTCACCCCCTGCCATTTTTCCGTGTGCATATTATAAAACATTGATCAGGCAGGGGCCATAGTCCTTCCATAGTTCCAGGTCACCAGTCAACTTTAGCCACCCAAACCCGTAGCCCAATTTATTTTGTTTCCATGTTCTGCAATAGTCCTGCACCAACCGGGGGTTGTCCTTGGTTGCACTTGCATAGTGCATACAGGGATAATCGTCGGTTGGTGCCTCATTTCATTAAAACGCCTAACGGGCCTCTGCGAGTTGGCTTCGGCCCCTCGTATGCCTTCCAAAGGTCCGGGATCCCAGGGTCCCGAGAAACGTAAAAGAAAAAAGAAAAATAAATAATAATATATATAATAATAATGTTAAATAGTCTTTTATCAGGCGGAAACAAGGTGCGCGCCTTCAACGGTTGGGTCATGCCGGTTTTGATGTATTCTTTCGGCATACTCAAATGGACTCAGACGGAACTTGACGCTCTGGATAGGAATGTCCGTACATTGTTGACAGCTTATCGGATGCATCACCCACGATCATCAGTGATGAGACTGTACATCCCGCGGAAGTGTGGGGGTCGAGGTTTCTTAAATGCTAAAACCCTCCACAACCGCGAGATTTGCAGTCTCAGGGAATATTTCCTTCAAACTGACGTGGGGATGCACCGAGATCTGGTCGCAGTGGACAAGGGCCTCACCCCACTCTCCTTGGCGAAAGAGAACTGGCGCAAACCTGCAGTACTTGATACTAACGATCGTAAGGAAGTCTGGCAAGGCAAAGAGCTTCACGGACGGTTTTTCCGGGCCCTCCATGGGCCTGATGTAGACTTTTTGGCATCTGTATCCTGGCTGCGTTTCGGCGATCTCTTCGGGGAAACCGAAGGTTTTGTCTGTGCGATTATGGATGAAGTTATCATGACGAATAATTACCGGAAATACATTGTCAAGGACGGTACGGTTGACATCTGTCGGGCATGCCACCGTCCCGGTGAATCAATCAGACATATTGTTTCCGGTTGTTCTCGTCTTGCTAACGGCGAGTACTTGCATAGACACAATCTAGTGGCTAGGATTATCCACCAGCAACTTGCCTTGCAATACAACCTTGTTGAGTCAGAAGTACCATACTACAGATTGTATTGGGATCGATCTATCATCACTGACAGGACTATTGTAGCCAATAAGCCTGATATTGTGGTGATAGATCGACGAGAGCGCCGTGCAATGATTGTTGATATCGCTGTCCCTCATGACGAGAATCTCGTGAAAGCTGAGAAAGATAAAAAAATCAAGTATCTCGACTTAGCACACGAGGTTACAGGGAGGGACATGTGGAGCGTGGACTCTGCAATCATTGTACCGATAATCGTAACAGTCAATGGCCTAATAACGGTGAGCCTCGACCAACACCTCAGGAGGCTCTCATTGCGCGGCTGGGTCAAGGGCTTGATCCAGAAAGCAGTACTCCTAGACACGGCACGCATCGTGAGGAGGTTCCTCTCTCTAGAGCCCTGACCACCGGCAGCCTGGACCCTGTTCCTGATGCGGATGGGCTACTATTTTTTATATTTATAAATGTTTTAATATTTTTTATATTGTAATATTTAAAAATGTAATTTGTAAGTATTTAAATGAAATAAAGGAGATAATAATGCTAATGTTAATATAAGTAAGTTCAAATTAAGTATATAATTAATTAATATAAGATTAAAATCAATATATTATAAATATTACAGTTTATAAGTAAGCACTACTCCACCTCCAGTCACGTGCAGACTGTTCTTGCGCCCGCTCTACGTGAGAGAGTTTAGAGAGTGATGCTAATCACGAATCACGATTGTTGGATCAATTGGACTTGGATGGCATGCATGGCAAGGCAAAGTGTTGCCAATGCTATGCACAATTTCGCCTAGACCCTTGATGTTGCGCCCAGCTTGAGCGACAAGTACTTCCCCCGGCCCACGCCACCACCACCTGCACCTTGACGTTGAAAACACCGGCCGCTAGACCAGACGGTTTAGGACCTTGAAGCCCTCCGGGTCAGATCCCGACAGAAGTATGCAGCACATGAGATGGACACTATACATCAATCAAAAAAAGAAGAAGAAGTTGAAGTTGTTGAAGTTGTCTGGTATTTTTGCTGAACTGGGCCCTTTTTGGCGCAGCCCTGAGGCACACTCCCCATCAAATTTCTGCTAACATCGCACTTTACACTTTTTATTTGTTTTTTATTTTTATCTGCTGTGTAAATTATATTTTGTGTGTTTTAATCTGTGCTAAATAAATGGATTTTCTTTCTTTCTTTCAAAATGCGCTCATCAGACGATGCTGATTGCTGACAAATAGCCTTGTTTAGTGGTGTATAGGCTCGTTGGCCAACTTAATAATTTTTATCCGACGCTTTCGTTTGGTTAAGACGCAGCCAACTTCATCCGATAGCAAAATTTGTTGTAGTGTGTATAGCGTTATTGAACAAACGACGTGATTGTGGTATTTGCTCACAATTATTAGAATGTTTCGCAAAAACTGTCGAAATACTAAGTGCAACTGCAGTCGCTATCAACAGAATGAGGGGCAGGGGGTGTCGACTCTTACGTCGAATCAGCGACATACCTACCAGGGTTTTTACAAGTGTGGCTAGAGTAAAAAAAAAAAAACCGGAAGCCGGAATACCAGACTAAAAAATTACCTACGTTTAACATACCACTAATGTCACTGATGACGTTGACGTTGACGGCGATGGGTTTTTATTTTTTCAAATTGCGTGTTAGTACGAAGAGGAGAACTGGAATTCTATGGAATTTCAGAGAAGCCTGTATGTAATCCATAAAATGCTTTGTTGCAAGCATTTTCCCGAAATTGCATTTGTTCAAGAACATTTGCAAAAGAAAAATCTACATAGATACGCCATTCCGTCTGAACTCTCCACCACATCATACACAGCTCTCAAGTTGAGAAGTCCATTGCTTAAACTGGAACCAGTCAACAGCCTGGAACCTCAAGAGCATCTGATTTAATTGATTCATATGATGTACCTAAGTTCTCTTTGTTATTATGGAGTACCAAGAAAATACTTTATTTGAATTAAAATCTAGCTGAGCCTAGGCTAATAAGTAATCATGAATTTAATATGTATGTCTATAAAATGTCGTAACTTTGATTTGGCTAAGATAAGCTATAAAGAGTGTATTTATAAATTCAACTCGTCCTAGAATTCAAAATAGCTTTTCAAATATGGCTTCAGGGCTGCTTAAGTTTACTTAGAATTTCAAAATCCATTCATCATAAACTTAGTCTTAGGTATGTCCATGATGTCCGCGCCCGTAGTCGCCGCAGGAGACGCCCCGGGCGTCGAGAGTCGTGAGCCGACTTCCGGCCACCGTAGGCGCGGGCTTGCGGACGGTGGGCAATGGGTAGCTCGCCGTCCGATTAAGACCAGGCCCGGGTCGACGGCGCGTTGTGTTCCACGCGCGCCTCAAAGAGATGTCAGCACCAACTGACGGGGTCCGTAAGGGCCAATGCCTGCCAGGGTTGCGAGTTTGTCCGAAAGGGATATCGCGGCCCCGGCACACAGGCAACGGAAGGAACACGGGTGGGTTTTAGTCAGTAAAAGTCTGACACTCCCTCTCGCTCCGCCCAGAGCGGGAGGAGTCATTTGATGATTTCCCATCCAAAAAAAAAGGTATGTCCATGATAAAAATGCTACTTAAGCAGTCATGTACTCGTGTATTCTGAACACATAATTTTGAAAGAACAAGTTAATACTTAATTGAATTATGAAGAAAATTTTAAATCTATATGAAGCCAAATCATTCATCATTCATCACATAAAAAAAAAAAAAAAAAAAAAAAATTGTCTTTACACATACTTAGTTTAGATAATAAGGATTTAACTTCATTATAAACTAAGTAAAATATAATTATATTAGTAATCAATTCTGTTTTTCGTCACTTAAGCTAGTTTTTGTTATGTTATTGGGTTTGGTTTCCGCACTTACTCCTTCAGATGCACCATTACTTTAGGCTTTTTTTGATCAAACGTAATTTTACAATGCATCACGAAACAAAATACATATAAATATTGAATTAAAATTCGGAGTTATTGTCTTGAAGATATCTACTATGGCTTTTTAAGACATGTCAGTTCTACTTGGGTATTTTAATGTTGATAATAACATTAGCACAGCAACTTATGATTAATCACTCAAAGAAAACATGAATAACCTTTTTTTTAGCTTCTTTAATAAGGAAGAAACCACAAATTCAAATGGTTTTGTCTGTTTTAGTATACCGAGAACTTCAAATGCAACTAGTTCAACTATTGATATTATACAGACTCCAAACTCAACTGTTGTAAGTAAAATGTTTTTTATTCATAGTTTTTTAATCGCTACCCTTATAGGATAACTCTTGCAAACGTCTGTCGCCACAGCTGTTTTTTAACCTGCGAAAAAAGGAGGAGGTTCTCAAGTCGACGCGCTTAAATAAACTTTTTTTATTTTTATGTATGACCATGCAGAACTTTTTACAGTGTAGTCCGATTTGAACGATTCCTGTATAATTGGGAATACCTCGAAGTTGGTCCCATGTAAAATTTAAAACTAAAATCCACCCGAAGAGAAAAAAATTGTGGTTGATTGATTTTTCAACTGTTAACCGATTCTGTTGAAATTTCGCACACATACTTATGTAGTTCTGATGACAGACAGACATATGTAGACGATAATTGGATCAAAAGATAACTTAATATATTCTAAACATATTTCTTTTTGAAAATAGGAATAGGAATATTGTATAGAAACAAAATTGGTCCTCAATCAAATTCTCCTTGAATTTGATTGAGGACCAATTTTCTATGTCGTTTATTATGTCGGAAAATATGGAAAGAAAATTGCATGAAACATACTTACTAACACTTGCAATAACTTACCACTTTTAAACCTTTCCTTTCTCACTAGTTATGTACGAGAAACACCGGCTTGCGTGTTTTCTGCACCATCCTAACTATTATTATAAATTAGAAAGTAAGTTTGTTTGTTTGTTACGCTCTCACGCTAAAACGGCTGAACAGATTTGGATGAAATTAGGCACATAGGTAGACCATGACCTGGAAAAGGGAATAGGATACCTTTTATCCAGATATCCCCACGGAATCGAGAGTCATGCAGGTGAAACCGCGGGGTGCAGCTAGTTTATCATAATAACCGAACCTCGTCATTACTAGTCATCGCAAAATAAACAGCTGTCAGTTCATGTATGTATGTATTTTCTGAGTTTATCTCGGACATTACTGACATCAGTGAAGGATAAACATCGTGAGGAAACCTGAACTTATAGTTAATATAAGTCTGAAATCGCCAACCCGTCTTGAGCAAACGTGGTGATCAAAGCTCGTGCCTTCTCTGTATGAGAAGAGGCCTTTGCCCTGCAGTGGGATGTTTTTTTTTATAGCTGGCAGTGAAAGTTTTCTCAGATTAGGCGGAACAAACAAACGAACAGACAGACAAAAAATAATAATATTGTATTTTTCTTGCATGTACCGTATATACTTTCATATACATGTAGTAAAAAGCTGTTATTTTGACATTATTAACAGACACTTCACTTTTATTTATTTGTATATAGTATATAATAAAAATAATAAAAAAATCGTTTATTCTCTTCGATAATCAACCTGCCGTAGCACGGCAAGTGTCAGTTGACTATAATTTTGACAGCTGCCGTGGTACGGCAGTTGTCATTTGAAGGGATAATAACAGACGTTAATGTTGGGAAGAAAGATAAAAACAAATTTAAAACTAACAAGTGAAGTTAATTAAAAGCTTTAAAAAATACAAATAATTAATTAGATTAGACAGCAAAGTAGGGTGTGTGGGTGTGTAGTGAGTGTGAAACTCTAAACTGGTCTTCTAATGTCGTGTAGGAAGGACATGTCGAGCTGCTTTTTATGAAATGACTTGTAAGAGTCTCTCGGTGGCTTCATAATCGTGACAATATACTCGTAGATTACTACAACAATATTTTAATTTAAATTTCAGACTGAACCTCAACCAGGTCCATCATATTGTCAGGTGCAAGTTTTGAAACCAAAACCAGTGCCAAACTTAAACAAACCAACACTTGAACCTCTACCTGGGACTTCGCATATGGTGCATGCTTCATTTGAAGAAAATAAAGTGCTGAGTGAAATTAACCCTCCATCTCAGACACCAACAAATGTAAGGCAACCTAAAACTCAAAAACGCGCACGAAGTCGCGGGTAACAACGTGACTTCGTGCGCGTGGAATTCCGTAATTTAATTTAATTTATTTGTATAGCTGGCAGTGAAAGTTTTCGGAGATTAGCCGGAACAAACAGAAAGAACAAAAAAAAGAATTGTTTTTGTTGTATGTACAGTATATACTTTCATATGCATTTAGTAAAAAGCTGTTATTTCGACATTACAAAAAGACACCTCAATTTTATTTATTTGTATAGATGTACAGATACAGATTTCATGGGTTTTAATTTTCTGCGCGGAACCCTAATTCTTTTTCTAAAACAAAAGTAGTTACTCCTTATAACATCTGGTATCTGCCAGTGAAAGTCCCGCCAAAATCGGTTCAGCAGTTTCTGAGATTAGCCGGAACAAACAGATGGAAGGAAAGACAATTTTTTTTTTTAATTGTGTTGTGTTGTCTTCCGTATATACTTCTATATGCGTTTAGTAAAAGCTGTTATTAGACATTACAAACAGACACTTAAATTTTATTTATTTGTATAATGTATATTAGCTTTTTCCCGCGGCTTCGCTCGCGTGGAAATTGGAAATTATCCCACGAAAACGTACTACCTACATTAAAAGTCTACTAGGTGTTAATTCAGGTTTTAAATATCTGTCTGCCTCATCCAAATCCTATTAGTAGCTAAACATAATGATTGAATACTATCGTGAAACCGTATATACATAATTTAAAAACTAACAGAATAATAATAATATGTATGTACAATTATATGCAAGCCTAGTATTTTATGTTAGGTTACTGCTCAGAAATTGTGAACAACGTCTAATGATTGTATATCATGAATTCTTGCCAGCCATTGCATGCATTTTGTTAGGTTTACTTTTAACATTTATCTGGGAACATAACAACTTATAACTAATTTAGAAAAACAAAAAATGACAAACTATAATTTCCTTAGATTAGTATTCGTGCAAAGATTCAAGTTTATTAACTCAAGGAATAAGATTTTTCATACAAACAAAATCCTCCCTTTTTACCCCCTTATATAGAAGCTGTTGGTGTACCTTTCTATATAAAAAAGTCGAATTTCTTATAACCCCTCACTGCTCCCGTACATTACCTATATAAGGAAGCCGCGTGCAAAATTTTACGTCCTAGTCCCAGTTGCTTCGGCTGATATGTCAGTCAGTCAGTCAGTGATTCTGTGTCCTTTTATATTTATAGATAATTTATAGATTACTAAGGAGGAGCTCGTGGCTAAGTAACAACAGCCGCACTGGTCGATCCATCAGGTTAAGCTACGCTTGCCGGGGTTGGTCAGTGGATGGGTGACCATCTTTACATACAGAGACTCCTCCGTGCCTCGGAAAGCACGTTAAGCCGTTGGTCCCGGCTGTCATTCGTGGATCTTTGACAGTCGTTACGAGTCGTCAGAAACCCGAAAGTCTGACACCAGTCTTACCAAGGGGTATCGTATTACCCAGTTACTGGGTTGTGGAGGTCAGATAGGCAGTCGCTCCATGTAAAATACTGGTATTCAGCTGCATCCGGTTAGACTGGAAGCCGACCCCAACATAGTTGGGAAAAGGCTAGGCAGATAGATTTTTTATAGATTACTACAACAATAATTTTTATTTTTATTTCAGACTGAACATCAACCAGGTTCATCATATTGTCAGGTGCAAGTATTGAAACCAACCCCAGTACCAATCTTAAAAAAACCAACACTTGAACTTCTACCTGGGACTCCGCATGTGTTGCATGCTTCATTTGAAGAAAATAAAGTGCTGTGCCAAAGGAAGGAGATGGACTACTGATGAAAAAATTACAGCTCTGAGGTTATATAAAAGATCACCAACATGCTATAGACTGATGAGAAGATTATTTTGTGTACCAGCTCAATCTACTTTAAGATTTCTTTTGAGTCAATTCTCCCTCGAAGTGGGAGTCAAAAATGTATTTTCTCCGTACTAAAAAGAACAGTAGAACTTCAAGCTGCATTCGACAATGAATACATTGTCAATGTCAATAAGAAAAAATATAATGTATAATCGAAAGACAGATATAATTCAAGGATTCCAAGACCATGGACTTCAATGCAGATCATATTCCTCAGATTTCTCTGAGGAACTTGAAAATTTGTGTAATGCTGCACCATCACATGATGAAGCTCAGGCATGTGCATAATAATGTTTGTGGATTTTGAATTAAAAAACTTGATTGTACTTGCACAAGCTGCGATAACATTTTAATTTCCAAGGAAAAATGTTTAGTTGAACATTTATTCATACAATTCCGAAAAGTAGAGCTTAAAGTATCCTCATTTAAATATTATAAATTATGTTGAATCCTGTGCTTCGGTGACAAACAGAATGTTTAATGAAATAGGACACGAAGAGTTGAAGTCATGTGACATTTACCAACCCGCACTGTGCCCGCGTGGCACTCTCACAGAGAGGAGGCCTGCGTCCCAGCAGTGGAAACATTATAGGCTGATTATGTATGATGTTATGTATTGCTGTTAACAGTATTGATAGAAGTACAATTAAAAAATGTCGTAGTTTTATTTTTATTTAAATATTTCGTTGAGGAAAATATTTAATTCTGAAAGTTTTAATAATGTTTTACATAATATAAACAAAATTTTCCTATTAACTATTTTGCTTCAGTTTTTATTCACAAAATCGCCTTTTGTTTTTTTTTTACCTTGATGTGGCCCTGTAAAATGTTAATGTTTTCTATATTATTTGAAGAGCTAAGTTAAAAACACGATTCAAGAAAAAAATCGCTGTTAGATTTGGTGCAGGGTTCAAACCAAATTTCTCCGGCCTAATAACTAATACAAGAAAGGGATGGCTACAATTTAAGTGCTATCAAATTAGTTTACGTGATAGGTTAGTTATAGGGAGGAAGTAGAACAGGCCGTCACTAATAATAATACTATTACCTTACCTAAAACGTAATTTAAACGCACTAAAATTAAATGTTTTTTATGTATTTTTTAAGAAATATTTAAAAATTTAATATAATTTATTAGAATATAAGATAAATAAAGAAAATGATTGTAATTTCCGAGTGTTTATTGCAAATGTAATGTAAAGGAAAGTAGGAAATGATCGAAAATACATTTTTCTTTCTGGTTGTGCAACAGAAATGAAAGTTATGTCAAATTAGCGTAATATATTACATTGTTCATATTTTTTTTCAATTGTAATATTGTTTGGTAATGCTAATTTGACATAATTATTCATTCCTATTGCACAACTAGAAAGAAAATTATACCTAGTTTTGATATTTCAAATTTCCTGCCCTATTCACGGCCTTCACACATTTATTGGGCACCCACTAGATGGCGTACAGCAAAAATGTCTCTCCGTTTTTTGTTCTAAGTCGCACTTCTTCTCGTAGAGTATATATGTTCTGTGATGAGGGGTTTCTGAAATGAAGTTCGGCAGCTCTGAGACGTCAGGTCCGGGAACCTGTCAAAAGTATCAAAGAACCTATATTTTCAGACAGGCGCGACACGATCGAATTCGCCAACGAATCACCGGTAAATAAAGTCACTTCGTGTGTACCTAGAATAGGGAATATGCATGTATTTTTTTATTCGATACTTTACATTCAACGCCAAAAAAGCAATTGAAAGTACTTTAATTTTTTTTTTTTAAATGACCATCCGACCCGGGCTATTTAAACGCCATTTTGGCGCGCTTGGTGTGGTGACGTCACAGTCTGTGACAACAAACAAACAAATGTCAAATGTTGAGGTTATGTTGAAGAAGTATTGTGCGCTGCTGCAAATATACAGTGTTTTCTATTTTCGACTAATACATCATCATGGAACCAACTTCTCCCTCTATAGAACAATGCAAAAAACCGACATACAAATACTGCATTGTGCCTAAGTGCAGAAATACAATAAGAAATGCACCCGACCAAGTGTTTTTTTTGTCCTGAGAGTTTCGGACTTACGGAGAAAGTGGTGTAAAATTATGAAAAGAAACATGCTATCTTCATCAACTTGTTTTCAATATCCTAGTACGAGTATTATGACAACATTCTATACTTAACACAATCTAGATTTCGATATTTTGCGAAGCTATGTTATTTTATTTGTTTTAGGTTTTGATGCTTTTTAAAACTAAATTATTCCGGAAAAGGTGTGGAAGATAAAATAAACATTATATGTTACACTTAATTACCTAGCTTTCACTCCTTTGATTTCAACAGACGTGAAATCGGTATTTGATGTAAAAATGTGGTCATCATGAACACATCAGCTTTCGGCAAACTATCCGATTGGGCTTTCACAAAACCTTTCAGTCATTTTCGAAAGAGTCTTTCGTGTATTAACAAATGTATTACTTCTAAATGTGTACTAAAATCACAATAAAACTGACTGTAATGTCTGAATGTAATGTCAATGTCATTGACATTACATTGTTGTCATCTTCGATCAATAATGCACGTTGTCATAGTTTGTTACGTCTCATTTGGTCTGACCCATGGTATAATAAAACAAGGTATGGCATTCCGGGAGCGACACATGCCTACGTCACTATTCAGTTGCCACTTTATTGCAACAGAACTCGAATTTAAGGAAAGATTTTCAATCACCATTCTGTTAAAAAATATATACAAAGCATTGAAATTGTCGTTTCGTTTGTCTTATCAAACGAAACAAACATATACCAACGTAATTTTTAATTAAAACCTCTTTATTGTATCAGATTCGCATAAGTAATAGAGGAGGTTGGGGAGTTATTATTACACACTACTGGTAACACAGAAACGGGCTGTCTAATTGACATTCTGACATTTTGTCATGTATCGCTATTCTTGTCGAACCCGTATGTTGGTCTCGCTCAGTCCCATTGTACACAGTGATTCTCAAACATTTTTTTGTGGACGTCTAACAAGTTGGTTTGAAAATTTTTTTTCTTTGACCACAATATCAAAATGGTTAAAATATTTTTTGTTTTTTGATTTTGAATAAAACTTCGTAAGTAGACGAGTTTAACAATGTGTTTGAGTATTATTTTAGTAATCCCTAGAATCCACTTATTATTAAGAATGAATATACACTTATATTATGAATGCTGAAGTAAATTTATCTAATTTGTATTTTTTTTTGTCTAGGGAAACCTACAACGCGCGGGTAGAGCTACAGGCAAAAGCTAGAAGTAATTTAATAATTATGTCAATGTTTTATAAAATTTCCCCAGACTAAAAAGTTTGAGAACCATGGATAGCGGTGATGACGTAGTCTTGTGTCTCCCACGTGACCATTGTGTTTTGGAGTGCCATACCTTGTTTTATTATACCATGGTCTGACCAATAGCGTCCCTTTTCAAGTATTTGAATTTCCCACAGATTTTTTGCACTTTTTAAAAATGAATTTCTTGCTCATTGCTAAATTATAATAAAAAATATTGATGGAGGCATAATTCTGAAGTAATATAGTTTATAAAAAAAAATATTCGACCCTTATTTGAATCTCATGCATATTCCCTATTATGTTCATTTAATCGTCTAATAACTTATTGAGTACATTTTTAAATATTTTTATAAAAATCATTAAAAAAACATTTAAAAATATAAAAAATAGTAGCCCACCGGTATCGGGAACAGGGTCCAAGCAACGGTCAGGGCTCCAGAGAGAGGAACCTCCTGACAATGCGAGCCGTGTTCCAGGAGTACCGCTTTCTGAATCAAGCCCTTGATCCAGCTGCCCAACGAGAGCCTCCTTAGGTGTTGGTCGAGGCTCTTGGCAACTAAGCCATTGGCTGATACGACTATCGGCACAATGATCGCTGAGTCCACATCCCACATGTCGACAACCTCGTGAGCCAAGTCAAGATACTTGATTTGTTTATCTTTCTCAGCTTTCACGAGGTTCCCGTCATGCGGGACCGTTATGTCAATAATCATTGTGCGCCGCTCTACTCGATCCACCACCACTATATCAGGTTTATTCGCAACAATAGTCCTGTCAGTGATGATGGATCGATCCCAGTACAATGTGACATTTCCATTTTCGAGAACTGGGTCGGGCACATACCTGTAATACGGCACTTCCGATTCCACAAGATTGTATTTTAGAGCAAGTTGCTGATGGATAATCCTGGCTACAAGGTTGTTCCCTATTATATTATTATCGTTACCAAGCAATGGGGATAAAAAGTGCCACTTGCTCACTTCATGTCGCTAATATCAAAAGTTCAAGAATTTTAAAGCAAGTTATCATTAGAATTTTTTTTTTGTTAACAAACAACATCCTTTACGCATAATTAATTAGTAAGTTGCGAAGGAGTTGACTGCCATACGGGGAACCATTTATTTGCCAAAGTGTAAAAAGAAAAGAAAACTGTGGCCTGTGGAAGAAAGCTCTCCAAGAAATAATTGGAAACCCGATAGTTTGTCGAGACTACGTGCTATCCATAGATCTGTTATTTATATTTCTATGGTGCTATCCTTTTTAAATGATCAAATTAATTCTCCCGCTCTGGGCGGAGCAGGAGGGCGAACGGGGGCTAAGAGTCCCTACTCTTAGCCCACGTTCGCACGGACGTAATCAAATCGCGGTGGAATAAAAACGCCTAGCGCGATTTTTTATCAGTCTAGTGATGGATTAATTAGCATTCGCGTTCATTGTTAGCATGCGAATGCTCATTTAGCATTTAGCAAATGAAATGTAGTTGCGAAATTCTGTGAAATGCGAAATGAATTTATCGCTTCGTACTTTTTATACTATCATACGAGTACGTCAGAGCGTCGACGCACGCAGCGGTAGTGTGCACTCTCCTTCGCACCCACGGGAAGTCGGGAATACTAAATCTATCGGTTTCACTTGACCGTGACCTCGTTGCGAGTGAAATTTATTAGCAGATGCTAATAAATGGGTTAAGCAATTGTTATGTTATTATCTTTGATTTGCGCGTACTTAGGGTTGTATATTGAATGAATACGTGAATTCGCATATTAACAAATATCACATATTTTATTATTATCAATTATCGTAATATTAGCGAATAGCATAGCAATAGCAATTAGCATGCTAAGGCTCATGAATTCACATGCTAATGAAATTTATGCGAAATCGCATTAATTGTCATTACTACCTTCAACACAGTGTTCGAACGAGCGTAACCGAGTGTTAAAAAATCACTTGGAACTAACTCTTAGTACAGTGCGGACGTACGATGGGTTCCGCAAAATTATTAGCGGTAGCTACTTGTGAGGCCAGGAGACCACATACAAAATTTTTGATGCATCCCTTGAATAAAATTTAATTAAAAGGCCATTTTTTTCAATTAAATAGCATGTTTATTGTATTGTATTTCCTCAAATAAACCCGTTGAATGTTTACTTACTTTACTTATGATAACTTCACCCAAATACTACATTTACCCAGAACTTACTGATTATTCCAATTCCAATTTTATTACGGCCTTGAGCATGCGGCACGTCCGCATTCTACGAGCAAACGCTCGGTGTTGAGCGTTGAATACTTGAATGAATGCGACATACGAAGTTCTGTATTTGTGTGCCCACGGACGCGAAAAACCAACGCGCCCGAAGTCCAAAGTACGTGTCTGCACACTCCTGCGAAGAACTATCGGACGCGTCGAGTCCTTTGACTCCAGCGCAAAAACCGCCAACATTTGGAAGTCCCCCGATGCGAGCGGAGGTTGCACGAAGCGAACTGAAGCCAAAGAGTTCTTCTACACTCACGTATTCGCTAACTGCTAACTGCATACTCGTGCGAAGAACTATTGGACGCTTCGTGTCATTTGACTCGGGCGCAAAAACCGACAACGATTAGAAGTCGCCTAAGAGGAGCGGAGGTTGCACGAAGCGAACCGAAGCCGAAGTACCCTTCTACACTCTCGTATTCGCTCAATTTCGATTTAATCTGTGATTTCGATCAACTTCGCGAGTAGTGTAGGCAGTCTAAAAAATAAGTATTTTTTTGACTGCCTACACTACTCGACTGACTACACCTCGTAGAGTATATTAAATGTTATGTGGACTACATTAGTTCTTTTAAAAAATGTACGAGTTTTATTTTCTTTTTTAAGCATGTCATGAGGTGGCTTAGGTTATTACTGTATATTATTTTCTACACATCATTTTTATGCTGCGTACACACCGGCCCAACGAACGCCAACGAATGAGTTTCGTTGGTCCTGTTGGCTGGACGGCTTAACGAACGGCAACTATCGTTCGTTGGCGTGTGCCGGCCGGATCCGAAACGTAGCGGTAACATCAAAGTAATCGACAGATGAACCTCAATTTTACTTCCACTATACACATTTACATTCTTTAAATGTATGGTTGCTCACCATCTCCTCTTTCGTAAATTTTTTTTTTTCTTCCTAGCTTGTAAAACTAGCAATTTTATTTATTTCGTCATCGTCATGATCAAATTGCGAATGCGAGTCGGAATCAGGTGCCAACGATCGTTTGCGTAGGTACGTCCAAATACATTTAGTGGTCGACTAAAAGTATTTGGACGTACCTCCGAAGGCCAATGAGCGTGCGTTAGCAAACGCTGAATATCCTTCGTTGGCGTTAGTTGGGCCGCGGCGTGTACGCAGAATTATTAAAACACGAAGTCAGTTCAATCTCCGTCAGTTTTAAATGTTGGCATCACTGCATTCATTAAAGGCATAGAGGCGGCTAGACTAGACATAGCCGGGTGTCGCCATCTTGAATTTCGTCAAACGTCACCCTTTCCTTTGGTGAGCAAGGTGTGTTCACGTGAGGTTGTGTGTTCCCTTCATTAATAGGTCACACAATCCTCAGAATTTCGTGAAATATTCTTGTAAAATAAAAAAAAAAAACAAAAAAATACATAAAACCCAAAAAAATAGTAAAATAACAAAAATTTAACGGGAATCACTTGATTTTAAGTTAGTGTACGTAAGCGTGCAACGTGGTCTGAGGAATGCGATAGTCATTATAAAGAGAAAGTGAAGTTGATCTTTGCCTACGTTTAAGTTAATGTCGACGTGAACCGCTGCAGTGAAATTTAAAAATGAATCCTGGTCCACCTAATTACCCGATGGCATCTCTTTATGTCGGGGATTTACACTCCGATATTACTGAGGCCATGTTGTTTGAAAAATTTTCTACCGCCGGTCCGGTTCTTTCTATACGCGTATGTCGCGATATGATAACTCGTAGATCCCTTGGCTATGCTTATGTTAATTTCCAGCAGCCCGCAGATGGTGAGTAAATTTTTATTCATTTTATTTTTGTTCGTTACTTTTCATAATGACACTTCATTTGACTAGGTACATAAAAGATGACCCTTTGACCATTATTTCATCATATTTCATGTAATTTTTAAGTACCTATTATTATTTTGTTTATTAATATTTTCCACAAAAAAAAATCAAACCTATTTTTATCAATATTGATATTTTTGTGTGATGTAGGTTTGATTTTTTTCAGAAGTAATCTTTTTCGCAATCTTATCATGTCATGTCACTCTAATACACAGGAGGTATTGGCATATAACCATGAATAATAGTCTTCTAAAAGCCTTGCGTATTTAACCCCATGGGTCAGAAGTTTCCAAAACTACTGGTAATTGTAGCCATGAATCATGAAATATCATTATGGTTTATTTCTAAATATTGATTTTGTGCAGTCGTATTGTATGATACTTTTGACATAAACATGCCTAACATACATAGGGTTACCATCTGACAGGCATTTGGCGCATTTGACAGGCATTTTATGGTTAAGAAAGGCATGTGGGCGTGCGCTAAGCTGAGACAGGCATTATGCACAATTGGGTAAAGAAAGGAATTGTCAGCCAACAGTCAGTAAAAATGTTATTACTAATAACATTTTTTACCCAAGAAAACTTTAAACGTTTTGTGTGAAGATTTATATTTTTATAACCACAAAAAATCTTTTGCCTATTATTTATTTTAAGACCAGTTTTTTTTACAATAGACAGGCATTTTCCTCAGTTGGTTATGGATGGGCTATGATGCCACTCTGGCAGATGAATTATTGAAAATCTGTGTTACACCTAAAGTTGAACCTAACTTTATTTTATTACTTTACTATTGACTGTTCCAAACAAAATAAGGTAAAACTGTGCCCCTACTACTAACAAACAAACATGTTTTCCAAACAAACTTCCAACTTTAGAAATACAAGTAATGCCATAATATGTATGACATCACACAGCTATCCTTTCTGAAATCTCATAGAAAAACACAACGATTTGCTGAAACTATTTATTTACGATGCCAACGCTTTACCTACACTTTGCAGGTTCCAAAGATGAATGCTCCTAAATGTATGGGCAAAAACCCCGAGTTGATTAAAAAAACCATACAATGTGGGGCACACTTTAAAAAAAAAAAACTTAAATAATAATCATCATAAATTTTAGATAACAAATATTAAATCATTTTTAGGGTTCCATACATCCAAATGAAAAACGGCACCCATATCGGATCACTTGTGTGTCGGTCTGTCAGTCAATTTGCTCCAATTCTAATGGACCGGTTTTAGCTTCATATGAATTTCTGTGACCCAAAGATGGATGTATAACGTAAATAAATGAATTTTGAATAAGGGGTTAGGAATTTTGCTAACTGTACCGTGTGACATATCAAATAATCTTCAAGCTTATCATAAGGCTTATTGTGAGGGTCACAAACAATTATTTTTTTATAAATTTTAAATTAATAGTTTTAAAGTCCTTTAAAAAATTGATGAAAATTTACTATTGCCTTTTTTATTTATTTACCCTTACACACAAAATAGTTCTATGCTTATAGATTACAGGAAAACCTATAAGAAGTCTATGATTTTAAAATAACACGGCAAATCTCTTAATATTGTGCATACAAAGTATGTAGTTTAATATTGTAGGCAGTATTGTTTGGCAGGGGTAAAAGAGGTTAAAGCTGGTAGGGGTCGGGTCCCCGATTATAATGCTACCACTCTTATTAAAACGTAATGCGTATATTTCGCGAAATTAATCAAAATTGTTTCTAACCTCAAATTAAATAGAAAGCGAAAACATGGCTGATTGATAACCAAATCTGTCCCAGTATACTGTTTGTGGTGCAAAATGTCGTGCCAAATCGATGAAACGGAATGTAACAAGCATATTACAAATTAGAGGATTATATCCAAGATAAGAATGCTGGTTATGCTCGATAGGACAATAAAATCAAACTGGTTGCAAATTTTATAATTTATTATAACATTGATTTTACATTCTGTGATTACTTGAACTAACACACTGACTTATTAGAAAAAAAAATATGTAAAAATTTTAGAAATATCATATAATTTTACAATGTTTGTAAATATGTGAGCACCATGTATCTATAACATAATCAATTTATCTATCATTGCTTCATTTTTTTCCAAGTGCATCATCTTCACATAATTATATAATTAATGAATACATAATATTGTGAAAACATTTTAAAGAGTAACGGTGGAGTTTCGTGCCCATTCTCTCCATACAAAAACTATCTTTTGAAAGGGGCGACTGGAATAAATTCTATTTTTTGTAAATTTTGCCATTCAAGGAGCCCCGCAGATTGGGTTGCCGTCGATTGCTAACTACAATGTTACTTCTACTGTTATTAGGAAAACTTAGGATGCAAGAGCGACATGGGGCACCCCGACTTGGGTTATTTTTTTTTAAACAATTCTGAAATCGGAGCCCCGCCGAGCGGGGTTCCGTTGACTACGCCGTCCCTATTATTGATTAGAAACAAATTGAGGCCCGCCACGTGATTTTCCCCAACCATAATACGCAACCCGCAACGGCTTTTTAAGTGTTTTGAGGTTAGGTTACAATTATTTGTTTTTCTCAAGAACGGTGCGTTATGTTTTCATGGGAGTGTTGCCAGGGAACCCTGTCCCCGGGAAAGGCAAAAACTTCCAATATTTTTTACTAAAAACCCTTAAAATCCGATGTCACTCTGTCTGCACGTAAAAACCGAACAACCTTAGTGAATTCATACATAACTGGTAAAATATCAAATTTATTACGTAAAGAGTTGAATTAAACTGGTATTTTATTTTAAAAACTAGGTGTGTGAGCTTCGCACGCGCGGGTCTTTTTAAACAGTGGTGGCCTTCTATTATCTTGTTATCATAATATTTCGTGTCATGCTCCGCAGCAGAACCACTTTGACTTTATTATGTAAAAATTACAGGATAAAATGTAGATAATGTGTATATTTTTGTAGCTTAATATAAAAAATTGTATGTTGTTAGTTTCTTGGAAAATATCAATTCAAAGTGGTCATGCTACAGAGCATACTCTCCAGCAGAACCACTTTAAAATAACGGTTATTTCACGCTGATTATGCACAGGTCATAATATAAACAAATGTATATTTATTGTATATCAAGATAACATCTACAATTTTAGATAAATACTTATTGATTTTTAGTAACATGTAAATGTTTTATCGGAATGCGCCTGCCATGAATTTCTTAGCAAATAACAAGATTAATAGATACATACATAAAATATATTTCTTTGCGATATTGTTTATCAAGATGACAACATCTACAATTAATTTATAATTAATAATTATTTTTTAATTTAACGTTTACGTTTATAAGACGAGGAATTTAATACACTGCCATCTCGTATTTTCCTTAGAAAGCTTTTTTATTTGTTCCCTAGACGTTTCACTGGTGTAGTAAGTAGGTATGTTACGTTTATACGTACTTCTCTATATCTGTTTGAACAACTGTTATTTTCCTGTAATGAGTAATTCATATGTTATAATAAATCATTACATAATCTGATTCACGCTTTACATTATTACTTAAATTTTTTTTTGATGATCTAAAGAGGGTAGGAAAGGGTTAAAAAAAAGTATAAAATATAAAAAAAAAACACACCTTCATAAATACGCTTAAAAATGATTAAATGTATAGTTATGTTTATGTACAAAAAACAAAACAAATTATATTTACATTTTTGTCTATTTTTGCTTAATCTTTATAGCATATGAATCCATTTTCTTGTTACACAATTTATACATTTATTTATCGTAAAGAAATATAGTATAATATGTATGTATCTATTAATCTTGTTATTTGCTAAGAAATGCATGGCAGGCGCATTCCGATAAAACATTTACATGTTACTAAAAATCAATAAGTATTTATCTAAAATTGTAGATATTATCTTGATATACAATAAATATACATTTGTTTATATTATGACCTGTGTATAATCAGCGTGAAATAACCGTTATTTTAAAGTGGTTCTGCTGGAGAGTATGCTCTGTAGCATAACCACTTTGAATTGATATTTTCCAAGAAACTAACAACATACAATTTTTGATATTAAGCTACAAAAATATACACATTATCTACATTTTATCCTGTAATTTTTACATAATAAAGTCAAAGTGGTTCTGCTGCGGAGCATGACACAATATTTCCAGGTTATACACTGGTGTCGATTCTCTTGTCACAAATGCCTCTAAACTACACAAAAAATCACTAAAATTAAGTTTATAATCCTGTCAAACGACGATTTCCCATTCTGAAATAGACTAAAGTGACACAATTTAACTATATTTTAGTTTGACAGCACTAAGATAGTACTGAGTTTTTAGTTTAGTGAAAATGGCAATTTTGCTGAATTTGACATTTTTCACCTAAAATTTTGAATGTAAAATACCAAACCAGACTAATTCTGCCAATTTTTTATCGCGATTAAAAAGGTGTGGGATAAAATAAGTTGTCATGAACTAAAATTCATACCAACATCTCGACTTCACGTGCAAAAACAGAACTGTATTTTTTTTTTTTTTTTTGCTTATATCTCGAAAATGGTGCGTCCTATCGCAAAAATAATGAAAATTTCGACCCCCTCTATGAAACCCCTAAAACTGATCTTCTAGGTAATATTTTTTCATGTATTCCATACAAAAAGTGAAAAATTCCATATAAAACACGTCGAGGCGGCACCCCCTGCGCGCCTCCGGCTCTAAAAAAATCCACGGGTGAGGGGAAACCACGGATACCACGTGGATTCGCGATTGTCAAACTCTATTTTAGTTGTCAATTTTTTTTTTTTGTATAGAGAATTTTATTTGCAGAATAGCTCTAAGATTCTCATAGCCTAAAGTAAGAAATTTTAGTGATAGTTTAGTTCGGTGTACAAGAGAATCGGCACCAATATCTATTAACAAACTATAGAAATCAAGCAAAAGCCTAACATCCGGTTTCTGAATAAAAAATTTGAAGTTGTCAAACTCTATTATTTAAGGAGAAAGAAGAACGCCCACGAAATTCAAAATATATTTAAAACAAAATTTTGAATTTCGCGGGCTACGTTGACGCTAGTAGCACACCTCCGCCGCGAAATCGTAGCAGCGAAACCGCTGTAGTTTAATTCAACTGGCTCGCGTCATGTTCCGCCGGGGTGAAGGAATCCTCTTAAATAGTGCTGGAGGTTGACAAGTTCTCAACTTCAAATTATCATTTCAGAAACCTGTTGTAAGTATGAACATGTTACTTTTTGCATTTCTTTCAAATTTTAAAACAATAAAAGAAAAAACTTTTTTACAAAAAATTAAACCAACGAAAAAAAAAACTGCAAGCGAAAAATAAAAAATAACCTTTTAGTGTAACTAAGCTCCTAAACTTATTTAAGTAAGTACTGAAGTCGAGAAAAGCCCCGGGATTCGACCTGATCACGCCTTCCATACTTAAAAATCTTCCCTAGTTTCCTTTCTAGCTAGTTTGTTCAACGCAATTTTTCGAACATCTCATTTTCCTGACCTGTGGAAAATCTCTGAAGTTGTCATGATCCACAAATTAGGTAAACCTGAACATGAAGCTTCGTCTTATCGGCCGATAAGCTTGACGCCTGTACTCTCCAAACTGTGGGAGAAGATATTCCAAAACCGACTAAAACCGTGCATGGACGCCAATGGTGTTGTTCCAACTCACCAGTTTGGCTTTCGGAAATCTCACTCAACAATAGAACAGGTTCACCGAGTGTACCAAACAGGAAGACAGGCTTTTGAATGCAAAAAGTATTGCTCAGCGGCATTTCTTGATGTACAACAAGCTTTTGACCGTGTCTGGCACAAAGGATTGCTGGCTAAAGTGAAGGAAAAACTTCCGCACTCAATGTTCCTACTCATCCAGTCGTATTTATCCGAGCGCTGCTTCCAAGTAAAACAGGGCGAAGCAAGATCAAGATTGTTTGAAGTGGAAGCTGGTGTACCACAGGGATCTGTTCTTGGCCCAGTGTTGTACAACATATTTACGTCAGACTTACCCACATTGGATGGCATAACAATAGCAACATATGCAGACGACATAGCCTATTTATCAGTTGATGAAAACCCAGAAATGGCCAGCAATAGACTCCAGAAACAGCTAGACAAAACTCATAAATGGCTCTGTAAGTGGCGGATTCGTGCCAGTGCATCCAAGTCTCACCATATCACCTTCACGCTCAGGCGCGGAAATACCCCTCCTGTTAGACTTGGTCCTGATACCCTACCACACACAGATTGTGTAAAGTATCTTGGCTTCCACTTGGATAGGCGCCTAACATGGAAGCATCACATTAAAAATAAAAGGGACGAGATAAACCACAATTTCCGCAACCTGTATTGGCTCATGGGAAGAAACTCTGTGCTCTCTGTAGACAACAAACTCCTCATCTACAACTCGGTCCTTAAGCCAATAAGGACCTACGGGATCCAATTGTGGGGCGTTGTCAGCAAAACCAACATACTCTGCCTGCAAAGAGTCCAAAATGGTATCTTGAGATCAATAGCAAATGCACCTTGGTTCGCTAGGAACGACGAAATCCACGACTATTTACATCAGCCATCAGTAACCTCTGAAATCGAGCGATACAAAAAACAACACAAGCCACGCCTAACAATGCATCCGAACCCACTAGTTACGGAACTGTTAAACCCGACAGCGGTGGTAAAAAGGCTGAAGAGGAACCACCTTCTATAAGTGGGAGGCGCAGCACTGGCTGCTCCACCACAACGCCATTTGACATGGAACGAATTCGCTTATGGTCTGACGACCGATTGCAAGTAGAAATAATAATAATAATAAATCATTTATTTCGAGCAACAGGACTCATAGTGTCAGTAACAATATACTTACAAACTATGTTAGTAGTACACTTACAAACAAAACAAAACAGAAAACAGATTGTGACATCATTGCTGCAAGGTGACAGGCCCAGCCGAAACCTTGCAGCAGTGGTTCACAAACACACAATCACAAAAAAAGGAAAAAATAAAAAATAAAAATAAAATGTCGCAGCTCCAATGTTCAAGTTAATGGAATAGAGTTGAACCCTTTTGAGTCAACAGTTTTTCTTGGAATAACTATTGACGGTAAATTACAATGGGGCCCACACATAGAAAAATTGTCAGGAAGGCTTAGTTCGGCCGCCTATGCTGTTAAAAAAAATTTGACAGATAACTGACGTAGATACAGCCAGAATTGTTTATTTTAGTTACTTTCATAGTCTTATGTCATATGGAATTCTTCTTTGGGGAACCGGTGCGGACATTAATACTATCTTTGTTCTACAGAAAACGGCCGAGCCATTTACAACCTAGGTCCAAGAGAAAAATTCAGAGAAATAAATATTCTGACTGTAGCCTCACAATATATTTTTGAAAACCTATTGTATGTACACAAAAATATATCAAATTTTAAGAAAATGTCCATTATTCATAGTTTAAATACCAGGAATAAACACAACCTTGCTGTACATCGCACACGTCTCCACAGAGTAAGCAACTCGTTCATGGGTCAATGTATATGCTTTTATAACAAACTTCCCATTGACATTCGAAACCCATTAAACGATTTAAAAGCTGTATTAAAACGAAACTTTGTAAGAAAGGGTACTATAAAATTTCAGATTATTTAGAAGATAAAAAAGCTTGGGATTGAGCTGCTCGCTCTGCTAAGCCTTGTGAAAGCCATAAAACTAGACATTTTAATTATTCATCACAATAAACCAGTTTTATATACACATTGACATTGTTGAAAATTATATTCAAAATGACCCGATTACTTTGTAAAGTATTATATTATTTTAATTATTGTGAATGTGAGGGAGGACTATGTGGATATTTTTTTTTTCCTTTTCATTTCTTTTTTCTTTCTCAGTTTTAATGATGGTCTGGCAGTTTGAGTAATTGATGCGGCCTACCCAAATATCCTTTCCTTGGTATTGTTCGTCGAGTTGAGCTCCACGATTACTGACAAATGCTTGCACTGACTGGACAGGTCCACTCAAATCTGTGTGGTTCTTTCAAAAGACCATTTGAGACACAAATCTACATGGTCCTCACATGGCTTGACCAAGATTATGTATGGACTTTAAAAGAGACTGCGACCTCTGAGTTTGTTTCGGCCTTTCTTCTCAGAGTAGTCAGATAGGAAACACCGACCTCACCTAACTTATTTTTAATATTTTTTTATATGACGTGTAAAAGTGATTCCGATATCCTATTTACAGAATAAACAATTTCATTTCATTAAGTTGGTTAGTATCGTTCTTGCTTATGACACCACAGCAATATATATATTTTTTGTTTCAGCTGAACGGGCTTTGGACACTATGAATTTTGATATGATCAAAGGAAGACCTATTAGAATCATGTGGTCCCAACGAGATCCATCTCTTCGCAAATCTGGCGTTGGGAATGTTTTTATTAAAAATCTTGACAAAACCATTGACAACAAAGCCATGTATGACACTTTTTCTGCGTTTGGAAACATTTTAAGTTGCAAAGTTGCTCAAGATGAAAACAGTGCCTCCAAAGGATATGGATTCGTTCATTTTGAAACTGAGGAGGCAGCTAATAAATCCATTGAAAAAGTAAATGGAATGCTGTTGAATGGAAAAAAAGTTTACGTGGGTAGATTTATCCCACGCAAAGAGCGTGAAAAGGAACTTGGTGAGAAGGCAAAGTTGTTCACAAATGTGTATGTTAAGAACTTTGGAGAAGACTTTAGCGATGAAGGGCTTAAAGACATGTTTGAAAAGTATGGCCGCATTACGAGCCATAAAGTAATGTATAAAGATGACGGATCCTCCAGAGGCTTTGGATTTGTTGCATTTGAAGACCCAGATGCAGCAGAGAGAGCTTGCATGGAATTAAATGGAAAAGAGCTTGTTGAAGGAAAGCCTCTTTACGTAGGACGGGCTCAAAAGAAAGCTGAACGTCAAAAGGAGTTGAAGCGCAAATTCGAGCAGTTGAAATCTGAGCGACTGACTCGTTATCAAGGTGTTAACTTGTATGTCAAAAACTTAGATGACACAATTGATGATGAACGTCTTCGTAAAGAATTTGCTCCCTTTGGAACCATTACTTCCGCTAAGGTTAGTTGATTAAGAATATTATTTAATAGATTAAAAAAGAACGCACAATGATTTGTTTGTGATTTCATGCACTTTTTTAATGAGATAAATAAATTGTTGAATTTAGAGTTCAATGCAGTACTTTAATCATTATTAGTTTGAGATACTAGGTTGTCAGGTCCTCCAAAGTTATGTATTTAATCAAAGTTCTTCCGTAAGACGGTTTTTAGATGGTCAATTATACTGTGCAATATCACGTATTGCGGAATGTTATTTATCGTTAAGGTAATTTCTTCAATGTGTAGTCTGCATATTCAAATACATATATCTTAGGTTTTTTGCAAATTGCAGCGCTGTTTTAAGTTGTATGCTGGTGAAAATTAAATTCGCAGCTATGATATTTTCTAACCCCTTTATTTATAAATAAAGGGGTTAGAAAATATCATATATCACTTTAAATTACTGTTAACTTTAAGCAATGTTTATAAACATTGCTTAAAGTTAACAGTAATTTAAAGTTCAAAAATGTATGCTTGAACAATGTCATATTCAGTACTTAACTTAACAAATATGATTTCAAAAGCTATATTGATGTTTAAAATTATTATAATTTAGTAATCATTTTATCATTATTACCGCGAATTTACGACGTAAAACAGCGCTGCAATTTGCATCCTAAATCCTTAAGAAATATTGAATTTCGTGGGTTGGCGGATCCTCATCAAGGGTTGATATTGAAGATCGCTTGGGTGGTAATAATATTTCACAGTATTTTTGCACAATCTCATTGTAGGCCTTTTTTTTTTTTGACGTTGGTAAGTTATCAAATAACTTCTCCCGCTCTGGGCGGAGCGAGGGTGTGTCAGACTTTTACTGGCCAAAACCCACCCGTGTTCCTTCCGTTGCCTGTGCTGACATCTCTTTGAGGCGCGCGTGGTTGTGATTTTATTTTTGTAAAAACATTTGTTCCGCAATTTGCAGGTTGGTGTCAGGTTGTGTTGATCAAAATATGTATATAGATCAAAATATGTATATGTGTGTTGTGTATTGATCAACACACAACCTGACACCAACCTGCAAATTGCAAAAAACTTTCGCGGGCTACCCTGGCGCTTTCGCCATAAGACAATCTAGGGTGCAAGAGCATGCGCGAAAAAATAACCAATCCAAGGACGGGCCTTTGATTGACTACAATTCATTGTATGAATTGGAGGGGCCCATGTGTTTTTGGTTTACGGTGCTCTTTCTTACCTTTATATGTTATTCTAAAACCCTTTCACCGACTGAGCACTAGGCCGGTGCCTTGTTGACTTAGTCGTCCTCCCGGCTCGGACACAGAGGAGGCCCCCAAGCACCGCGGGCCTGGTGCCCCACACTGTGTAATAAGACTCCTATTTATTCATGTTTAAACTTAATTTCAGGTGATGTTGGAGGATGGTCGCAGTAAAGGTTTTGGATTCGTGTGCTTCTCATCTCCAGAGGAAGCTACAAAAGCTGTAACAGAAATGAATGGTCGTATTGTTGGTACTAAACCTTTGTATGTAGCCTTGGCTCAGCGCAAAGAAGATCGTAAAGCACATTTGACTTCTCAATATATGCAAAGAATGGCCAGCATGCGTATGCAGCAAATGGGTCAAATTTTCCAACCAGGCGGCGCAGGGGGATATTTTGTGCCAACCATCCCGCCCGCTCAAAGGTTCTATGGTCCTGCTCAGATGACACAAATAAGACCATCACCCCGTTGGACCGCACAGCCACCAGTTAGGCCCAGCACTCAAACTGCCGCATCAGGATACCCTAATATGCAGGCGCCGTTCCGTCCAGCACCTAGGGCTCCTACTCAAGCTGCTCTTCGAACATCTCTTGGAGCTAGACCTATTACAGGTCAACAAGGCGTTGCTACTGCAGCCTCTATTCGTGCACCACTTGTAACTCAGGGTGGGCGCCCAGCAGGTTATAAGTACACCGCTAACATGCGTAACCCACCAGCGCCTCAACCAGCGGTGCACATACAGGGTCAAGAACCGTTAACATCGACCATGTTGGCAGCTGCTCCACTTCAAGAACAAAAGCAAATGCTTGGAGAGCGTTTGTTCCCGTTAATTCAAAGAATGCATCCAGATTTGGCTGGCAAAATTACCGGAATGCTTTTGGAAATTGATAATTCAGAACTTCTCCATATGCTGGAACATGGAGAGTCACTCAAAGCGAAGGTGGATGAAGCTGTTGCTGTATTGCAAGCCCACCAGGCCAAGCAGCAAGCTACTAAAAAGGAGTAAGATATCCACAGCAATAGTGGCCAAAATAAAATATAGTTGACCAGATTTTACAAGAACCCATAAATGTTCTTGTTAATTTTAATGCTTTGAACATCTTACATTGTTAATCCCGCTCATAAAAAATACATAAATAAAAATTGAAAAAAAATACAAAAAGTGGATTGCACTCTTTCCAAATAATTATATAATAACATTATTATACATAATACTTGAGTGCAAATCTGCAAACAAAAATAAGAAACTGTCAACATTTCTATATTTGAGAGAGTATTCTAAACTCGTAGACTTTTTACAATAACAGAAGTTTGGTTTTAGTTTTTTCATTAGCTTTTTATTTCAATCGTACCTCAAGAAGAGGAGTTATTGGCTTATGTTCTTTCAATTTCATTCTTTTATTTATCTTTAAAATCGGTTTTACATTTATATGATACCATGAATTGTAAACTTGGTCTCTCTTGTGTAGCTGATTCAATATTCCTTTATGATTTGTTACATATATTCTGTGAAAGCACATTAACCAGTTGTTTTTTATTTCATATTCGGTACCTACCCTACTCCACGGTTCGGCAAATGAGGTCCGAATTTAAAAAAATGTTCCTAGTTCAGAAAAGGAAATGATGCCTGAGAAGAGGAACAAGATGGTCCCTCAGTGGTCCTCCAATACTTGCCGATCCCTGCCCTACATGCAACTTGAATCAGTTATCGGCACGGTTATAACGGGTGCAAAAAGACCCCATTACCAGGCCGATGGAATTTCGACTTATCAACGACAAAATACGGGAGAAAACAGATCTTCGCTAGGTGTCCTAGTTTTTGAGATATAAATGTGGCCCTGCTGGGAGACTCCAGATCGGCCGGATCGATCGATCTTTTGAACCAACGACCGACAAATTCTGATATTTGGCGACAAATTTCGACTAATTTTTTGTGTAATCAAAATTAAAATCGCGTCATTGACTCTGGCAGGGCCACCAACAGGGATTTTAATTTTGATTACACAAAAAATTTGTCGCTAATTTGTCGAAATTTGTCGCCAAATATCTGGCTGACTTTAACTTACGTGACGGGCAACTCGTTATAAGTAGCTCGTCTGTACACGCGCATCTATCTCTTTCTTAGTTACCGTAAATGAAACGGAGCGCAGCGATCTATTTGCCAGCGACTAAGTGGTAAATGCACATTGAGTTAGATAAATAATTACATATATTTATTGTAGATTTATTTATAGGTAATGAATACAGCTTTCCTTTGGTGGTTGAAATTATAGAATAAGTTGATATTTATTTAATTCGAAACAAACATTCTTCAATATGACGTCATAGATACTGTCTAGAAACTACATAAAGTATTTTGTACTTGCTTGTACCACTGGGAAATTGAATTCTTTAACATCTTTTTAATTACACACCGACAAAATCTGTAACTTGGCGACAAATTTCGACAAATTGGCGATAAAATATTGGAGAAAACAGATCTTCGCTAGGTGCCCTAGTTTTTGAGATATAAATGTGGCCCTGCTGGGGAGACTCTCTCCAGATCGGCCACCTATAAACCCTTATATCTTTTGAACCAGTGACCAGTGAATAGTTAGGAACTCGAGTGTTGTTATTTCTATTATGGGTATTCCGCAAATACAACAAAAACAGGGAAAAGTGCGAGATAGAACGAGGGTTTCCCCTGCTGCACGTCACCGGCGCACGGTGGATCGAAAATCGGCTGTAGAAGACATAGGATCTCGATTTCTTAAATGTTATTTTTTTTGCTGGAAATGACTTCTGCTGATCATTACTATGTACAAAAATGACACCCGAGTTAATTCTGCCCAAAAACGAAGGAAATATATTTTTTTTACGAAAAATTTGTATGAATCTAGTATGAAAAATCGAATTATCTCCTAAACGGCATGTTTAACCGTAATATCCTTGGAGGTGGTCATAGTGCTAATTATTTATGATTTTTTGGTTGCCGATTTGACGAAAAATTTAATGCCGTTTTTTTTTAAAAAATCGTCAAAATATTTTTATTTATTTTTACATGTAAAACGATCCCTTTTAGTGTCCAAGTTAAAAAGTTGGATATGTTATTAACCCAAATATTAAGAACACACAAAACAAGAAAAATTAAATAAAAAAAATTGCTGTTTTTTGACACATTTTTATTAATTTAAATAAAAAAATATTATCAAACTCTTATTTAAGTAACATATAAAGTTATATTATATACAAAATAATTTAATTTAAGGAATTAATACTAAGCATTTGTAAAATAAAGTAAAATAAATAAAAAAAAAGACAAAATATCATTAAATATTACAAAAAAAAAACCCAAACAGACTCAAATACAAATTTACAAATAAGTACATATATAATTTTTTTACAAATTTTCCTTATCACTCTCGTTGTCAGACTCCAATTCTGAGTCAGCATCCAGATTGGATATATCCAAAAACTCGAACTCAGTTTCCTGAAATTGAATTAAGTCGAGAGTTTCAGCAAAAAAGCTCTGCTTTTTCTTGGCATCTAACTTAGGCCTTTGTGCACTTAGCAAAGGATCCGAAGAAACAACAAGCATATTTAAAATGTCTTGATTGGAATCCTGCCTGCTTCTTTTCCGCGAATGATGTTCTCGAAACCTCCTAAAATCTTTGTTTCGAGACTCTGAGGCTTCTTCCGAGAGAGTCCCAATCGGCACAATATTATTTTTCTCAATTATGTCAGCCCCATGGATTAATAATTTATGAACGGTTGACGACATGTAGTACCAGTCGTATAATAATACGTACTTTTCTGCTGTTTTGCGGGCATAATCTCTAAATTTTATTATATCGACCTGCTCTCCAGACGTAATTGCTTGTAAAATTACAGCAAATCTTTTGATGAGGTCTTCATCCAAACCGGTTATAGCTGCGGTTTTATTAGGAAACTCAAATAATTTTCTTGCAGTATTCCCGTCATTGGTGGTTCCCGAGTCTTGTTTTACTATATCAATCAACAGATTGAGCTCATCTTTGAATTTATTTTGAATTATTTTCTTCCTTGTCTGTAGCATTTCTTTGTGCTCATCACTTCTCGCTGCCCACCGTTTGAAGTCGAGCCTGTATGCAATGTGTAACAGACATTCCATACAATTTATACGGGCGTGTAGGGATGACAAGCCAAATTCATACAGGTCAGAACACACAATTTTTGATGTTACAGCATCTAAGCGGTTCATTTCTGTAGGCTTTGCTAAGCACAGGTAGCACGATGCATTTGATCTAGCTTCAGAAAGGTAAGTGCAAACTTTAGCGTCGATCATCGTCATCATTAGTTCATGAGTCACCCTATTATTATTATTGCACTCTGTGGGGATAAGGGCCTCAATTTCTTCATCCATTTGTTTTTTCAGCTCAAGGACAACTGCTTCACTCTCCTTTACAAAAGTAAACTGAACTGGACGACAATACAAAACTGAGCATGGTTTTGGGTTCGTCCATAAGATGTTGTCTCCATCTGTCAGTATAAGTGGCACCAAGGAGGTCATGAAAATGCTCGAGTCATCTTCCTCACCCTCCATTTTCTGCTTGTATCGGCTTTGGTTAGAAGCACCATCAAATCCCCACTTGGATATCAGCTTCAACTGCTTGTTATGCTCTTCCTTAGAAAGGCTTTGAAGGATTCTTGTAACTGTGATATCAAGTAAAGCTTGAAGTGTAATCCTAGCCGATGAATCAGTAACTGTCACTGATTGCTTCGGAGGGTAGCAATCAAGCTTAGTTTGTTGCACTTTATAGTAAGATGGATAAATATCCTTAGCACCTTCCCGAATGGCAGCCTCTCGCACCGTAATATATTGCCACCACAACATCTCGACTTCACGTGCAAAAACAGTACTTACTGTATTTATTTTTTCTTTTGCTTTTATCTCGAAAATGGTGCGTCGTATCGCAAAAATAATGAAAATTTCGACCCCCCCTCCTTTACAAAAACCCTTAACACTCAACATGTAGGTAGGTACTATTTTTCCATACAAAACATTAAAAATTCCATATAGAACACGTCGAAGCAACACCAGCGCGCCTCTGGCTCTAAAAAAAAAAGACGGGGGCAAACCACGAGTACCACGTAGAGTCGTGATTGTCAAATACGATTTTAGTTGTGTCAAAATTATTTTAAAATTTAGAGATTTATTTTGTCAGAATAGCCAAAATTAAGGAATTTTAGTGATAGTTTAGTTCGGTGTACAAGAGAATCGGCACCAATGAGTAACCAGAATGTCATTCAGTCTCAGACCAAATAAAAAACCAAGACATAGCGCTGCGAACAATATAGTGAAGTGCATGCCAAAACTAAACCTCCGCTCTGTACATACACGCTCACACGCATAGATACATTTACTATCTATCTACACCTCACTGCCTCGGTCACACACAGCGATTTCTACACGCGAATTTCAACAGAGCGGCGCGCTGAGTGGAATGGCTAGTCGCAGCGAGTTCAAATCATCGCGAGTAAAATGGAACATGCTCAATTATTCTAATCGCAGCGAATATTCGCTGTAGGCGTGTGTAACTCTTTACGGAATCGACTCACTGATCCGGATCATTGAAGTGTTCCAAAAAATTGGTTCAGTAACAACGTTTCAAACGCATCATTTGAATCTGAATCATTACTTTGTCTCTGTGCCTTTCCGCGCGACCGTCGCTTGCGAGGCGACTGAGCAGCAGTGAGCGAGTGAGCGAGAGAGAAAGACTGAGACGCTGAGTTACGTTACTTTAGTGTCAGCACTACCGCACTGACTCGCGATTCGCGAGTGAGCGGGTGACACATTACAATCTATTTAAGTCGGAAAGAGATACCAAATGAGATGTGTATCACTCATACTCTCACAGTTTTTCGTTGTTTTATGCATTTTATATCCTTTGAGTCGATGATTCAAATGATCCAAATGAAACATACCTATCAGTGATTCGGATCATTTCAGTGATGCAGATGCAAATGTTCCAATCGCAAAAATGATACACTTTGCCCACCTCTAATTCGCTGCGTGTGACCGAGGTTAAAGCCTCAGTCACACGCAGCGATTTCTACACACGTTTTTCGACAGAGCGGCGCGCCGCTCTGTCGAAAATCTACTCGCTGCTCGCTGCGAGTAGTGTCATTGACTCTGGCAGGGCCACCATCAGGGATTTTAATTTTGATTACACAAAAAACTTGTCGTTAATTAGTCGAAATTTGTCGCAAAATATCAGAATTTGTCGGTCACTGGTTCAAAAGATAGATAGATAGAATATTCTTTATTATGCACACCATTCAAATTACAGAAATAAATTTAGAAATGTTACATAGGGTGACACAATGGGCGGTCTTATAAACGATTGAGCGCTAAAAGCGATCTTTTACAGACAACCTTTGGATGGATTAAAGGGAGAAGGAGAGACAATACTGCAGGTAGTCAGTGGTGTACCATTTACATACACAATAAATACATAACGCATAAACTTAACCACATAAATATATACATAGATAAATATAAAATAATAAACATGAAACAAGAATAAGGATGTCGTGATGGCCCAGTGGTTAAGGCCGCGCCTCTTATGCACGGTTGTGGGTTCAAATCCGGGCAAGTACCAATGTGACTTTTTCAATTCATATGTACTTTCTGAGTTTATCTTGGACATTATTGATTGACATCGGTGAAGGAAAACATCGTGAGGAAACCTGGACTCATAGTTAATATAAGTCTGAAATCGCCAAGCGTGGTGATCAATGCTCGTGCCTTCTCTGTATGAGAAGAGGCCTTTGCCCTGCAGTGGGACAATAATAGGCTGGTATTATTATTATTATCTCCTTTATTAACATTTTAACATATAAAATACATTTTTAAATATTTCTTAAAAACTATTAAAACATTTAAAAATATAAAAAATAGTATTCCGCCGGTGTCGGGAGCAAGGTCCAAGCTACCGGTGGTTAGGGCTGCAGAGACAGGAACCTCCTCACAATGCGAGCCGTATCGAGGAGTACTGCCTTCTGAATCAGGCGTTTGATCCAACCGCCTAACGAGAGCCTCGAAAGATGTTGGTCGAGGCTTTCGGCCATCAGGCCATTGGCCGTTACGACAATCGGTACAATGATAGCCGAGCTCACATTCCACATGTCAACAACCTCGTATGCTAAGTCGAGATATTTTATTTGTTTCACTTTCTCAGCTTTCACGAGGTTCCCGTCATGTGGGATGGTAACATCGACTATCATTGCGCGGCGCGCTAATCGGTCTATCACCACTATATCAGGCTTATTGGCAACAATAGTCCTGTCAGTAATGATAGACCGATCCCAGTACAACGTGACATGGTCATTTTCGAGAACTGGGTCGGGCGCATACTTGTAATACGGTACCTCAGAGTCAACAAGTTTATATTTCAAAGCAAGTTGCTGGTGAATAATAATTTATTATTATTATTATTAAGAATAAGAAACTATATGTAATGATGATGTTTAACCGCTCTCGTACTGTTAACGTACCCGGGCCGACCGAAACCTTAAGGAAAGAGGAAGTGTTTTTTCACCAGAGTTTTAAAAGTGGACAAAAATTGAGCACGCCTTATCGACACGGGCAAGGCATTCCATAACCGTACTGCTTGAACTGTAAAAGATTTGTCATAAAAGCTGGTGGAATGCATCGGCATCTCTAGTCTCAAGTTTTCTGATGACCTCAGATATCTATTATGTGTGTCATGAAGGAACTGGAAACGTTCTTTAAGATAAGAGGGGGTTGTAGGATTAAACAGAATACTGTAGAGCTGAAATAAGATATGAGAATTCCGGCGAAGACGTATGGGAAGCCACTTGAGCTTTGTACGAAATTCAGAAATGTAATCATATTTGCGCAGGCCAAATATAAATCTTATGCAAAAGTTTTGAAGTCGCTCAAGTTTATCTAGTTGTGCTTCAGTGAGATCGAGATAACTGACATCAGCGTAGTCAAGGCTGGGAAGTAAAAGGGATTGTGCAAGCGCAGTTTTAGTGGCAGTTGGAAGAAAGAAACCGCAAACGTCTCAGGGACATACCAGATGCAAAAATTTTGCGACTTACGGCCTGTAGCTAGGGACCCCAAGAAAGATGTTTGTCGATCCAGACTCCAAGGTTCTTAACCTTTTCGCTTACTGGAATAGCAGTTCCGTTAAATTGAACTTGGGGTAGCTGCGACCAGTTTATCTTGGGGGTCATCCTTGAGCTGCCAACACAATGTCCTGAGTCTTAGATGGATTAACCTGCAGTCCATGTGCCTCATTCCACTCGCAAATCGAACCCAAATCTTTGTTTATAATATTTATTGAATCAGCCAAATCCGAAAGGGCAGCTTGTTTATATATTTGCAAATCGTCTGCATAAAGGTGGTAGGAAGAAAAAAGTTTTTTGGAAATAGACATTGCGAAGAGTTGAGGAGATAAAACGCCACCCTGAGGTACACCGGCAGAAGTATAACACCAAGAAGAGCAAGACTCTTCTATGCATATACGTTGTCGGCGGCCATACAGGTAACTACGAAACCATTCAATCGCCGTTGGAGATATGTTAAGCGAGCGCAGCATGCCAAGCAGGATATCGAAACCGACATGATTAAATGCGTTACTAAAATCCAGTAAGCAAAGAACCGTCAGATTTCCTTCTTCCATGCCGTATGTCATCAGTGAACCTCTTTTTATCTTTCTGGTCTTTTCTCACAGTTGGTCACAGCAACTAAGCTAGGGTACCCCGACCAAACGGTCGGGTTAAAACAGTGACAAACCGCGTGCGAAACGATCGGTACCGCAGCAGTTGCCGGCGAGCGCTATAGCTTGTCTACTCTGAAATGACGCGCCCCACTACCGCATTTTTACATCCAAGTTGGTCGCAAATAGTTGGCTATTTAGTATTTTAAGGACCCCACAATATGAATTATTTGGGGTTCAATTAAATTATGAGATGCTGCCAAATTGGTCGCTAGCTTTTTGATAAATAATAAGTATGAGGACAGAAGATTATGTAGAGTGAGAAGAGCGAGCGAAGCGGACTCGATAATTTTAATACCTCGTCTCGGATAGGTTAGGATTTGATTTACATTTTCAAACAGAAATAAGAGTTAGGTACATTGTCCACCTAAGCAGGAAAGGCCAAACAACTATGAAAATGAAGAGCGAGCAAAGCAAGCTCAAAAATGTTACATACTCTCGGATGCGTTAGATTTTCTTTTGATAATTCTAAAAGCACTAAGAATGACTTGCTTTGTCGACTTATGAAGAAAATCTCAAGAATCAAGACAAGCGAGCCTCAAAAAATTTAGCACCCCGCTTTGAATAGGTTCTGTTTCATTATACAGGAGATAACTTATTTTGTCGAGAAGAAAAGCTTACTCGTAAACTCGTTTTACAGCAGTTTAGGTTTTCAAATCTGGCCTTAACCCGAGCGTAGCGGTGCCCAAATTCCCGAGTTTGCCTATCAGGCTTTTTTTTTTTTTGTATATGGCCATCTGGGTCTCAGTGGCTCAAGCACCTACAGTTTTTAGTTAGTAAGACACGTAAATCATTGAAGCTGTCGACAGTTTTAATGATTTTGGGGGGGGGGTCATGACCCCCAGGACCGCGCCTGGTCTATCATATTCTTACGAAATGTATATGAAAAGTTTTTTGTGATTTCTGACTTTTCTAGTGCTCAAACCTCAGTTAGTCCCAGTTTTTTTTATCTTTGTAAGAAACAGGATCTACTGGCATCAAATAAAGTTTTTGTGAAAACTGCCCATTTTCTTCCTGACTGTAATTTTTTTTCAAAATCTGTGAATGCGGATTAAAATGTCTCAAAAAGTTAAGGACAGTCTTGTAAGACCGTTTTCTTCTAGCGACAACGGTTTTAACCGTTATCTTAAACCACTATCTTATAAGATAGCTGACCTTACTGCCCCATCTCAAAAATCCACCTGTATATTATGTTATGTGCACAAATTGCAGGAAAGCGAGAGGAAAGATTAGTTAAAAAAATTGTGACAAATCTAACCTAAGTAATCCCGAACCCACTAGGGGCGGTTCGTCAAACCACTGAAGAACCGACCCTAGTGGGTTCAGGAAAAAACGTTGGCAACACTGGTACTATATAGTACATACTAATTCCATAGATTTTCTATATCAAGGTTACCAGCCGTGGGATGGGAATGTCTTCGTGTCGGGCTTGGGATCGTGTTCCATAGGACAGCTACATGGGCGTACCCAGGGGGGGCAGTTGCCCCCTCCCCTGAATTTTGTATGCCTAAGTACTGTTGTCGATGAAAGTTATGTTAGTCACGTTAAGACTTACTTTACAATACAATATCCGCCCCTAAGACGACCCACTGACCCATTATCTTTCAACAGTATATTAATATTATAAATTCATTTTAGTAAAAATTGCACTGCGCGCCTTTTCTTCTTTTCTTTTTTTTTCTTTTCTTGTTTTAACTATTATACCTATCCGACTTTAAAAAGGAGAAGGTACTATGATCGGCTGTTTTTTTTTTGTTTACAATTTTCACTGATATTTTCGTCAATCTTTGGTCAATTTTGAAAAAAAAAAAAACATTTGAAAAAAAAAATCAAAATCGGTCTACAATGACGAAAATATCGATAAACATACTTATTTCTTAACAATAAAAAACAGACAAACGAAAATAGAACCTCCTCCTTTTTTGAAGTAGGTTAAAAATACGCGAACACAGCAGCAACAATATCAAACTGTGTAAAAAAACATAAGCAGGGGAAAATTTCTGATTTGCCCCCCTCCTTGGTACAAAAGCTGGGTACACCAATGGGCAGCTATCCTAATTTAGGATACCATCACCGTGTAACATACAATCAATCACAATATGAATCATTTTGAAGAAAAGTGCTAATCCATTGCTTTGTGAAAAATTTGTCTGCTCAACAACATGAATAACTCAATCAATGTCGATGAACTGTTAAAATAATACAGAATGTGATTGATGGTGTGTTATGAGGGTGCTGACCACTGGTGGTTTGGACCATGTTCCCGATACTGGTGGGCTGAACTGCCTGAGGCGGGATACGACCTCTTCTAATGCGGCTGAAGATGCACCCCTCTGAAAATAATCCTGCCAGCACCCATGAATGTCTCCATTCGAATCTACACAGAAGGAACTGAAATTCAGCCTAAAGCAACAGAAAACACATTTAAATCATAGTCTGTATTTACTTGGAAAAGGCTGTATATTTTAGTTTTTAAACTCTGCTTACAATTTTGCAATATGTAAATATTATAATTATTTCAATGTTTAAAAACAGTTACTAATAACAACCACTTTATTATGAACTAAAGCTATATTTCCAACCAATAAAACACTTTACACTAAGTGAAAAATACCAAAATAAACCAGTTAATGTTATCACTGAATACATGTTCTATTTAGTATTATTGCAGAACTAATCCAATTTTATTAGGTGTCATACTTGGACATCTCCAATTGTACAAATAGTATTGCAAATTCCCATCTCCAATTCCAAACTTCAAAGGCTCCAAAAATTCTTTATTTTCCATCAGATCCAATGCATTAAAAACATCAAAACCAGAATTTTTTGCAGTAATCAATCCATCAAGCATTAAGTCTGTCCATGGAGTCTTAGTAGATACATTATAAAATGAATAAGCCGCTTTTAAAGTTTTGTGTACAGGGTGATACACAACTGTGGAAGGCAGAGTATAGTAACTAACAAAATCTGTTATACTGCCATCAGAGGCTTCAACAACAAAGCTGTCAATTATGCCAGACTGAGGCATAAACCAATGCTTGAAATCCTCTTCTGAAAATATCGGAGCTAAATCAAACTTTCCCAAATAATCATTCAATAATTTTACCACCTTTTCACTATCCTGAACTTCCATTTTGCGAAATCCGGCAGTCTTAGGTAATTCTGGGAGCTTAAATAGTTTAAGTGTTCTTTGCATCGTCATGTTTCTGGACAAATGACTGAATTTAATATCAATCAGCTTCTTTGGATTGAGAGACCTGTGCCAGTAACGACAAGTAGCTATTGGTTTTGGCAATACAATACCAGCAGTATAAACCCCTTGGAATATACCTGTCAGATTTACTCTACGTGTTATTTCCCTAATTAAAACAGGCGCAACTCTCTTGGCACGAAGTTTTTTATGTACACATAAAAAGTTGATCTCAACAACTGTTTGCATATGGTCATATATTCTTAACTGTGCTGGAATTGCAGATATGAAGCCAACCAATCTGCCAGACTTCACTACGCGAACTCCACAATGCCATTCCATTCTCCAGCCAGGTGGCTGAAGGGCCCACTTGAGAAATTCGGTTTGATAATCAAATCGAAACATAGAGTCATCATCCTCAACATAGTTTTCATTAAGCAGTGTATACAATTCCTTTAATACCAAAGGTTCATTCAAATTCAAGGTGTCCCATTGAAATCCATCTGGCAAGGTGTAAGGTTCAGACCTTATATCTTCAACAGATTTTGGAGGCTCTATAGGTTCATTGGACATAATTTTTTCATCCATTTTTGGAACAGGTTGGGTGGACCAAAATTGATATGACTTGTGCAGCGCTTCTTCGGTAGTTTTAGCTGGTTTTTGTTGGAGATTTAAAACTTCCATTGCCATTTTCAAATCTTTTAAAGATATGTTCTGATGAACATCACTAGAATTAGGCACACTGACTAGACCATCGGGCAAGGTTGGAACGCCGTGGTCGCCATCCCCGCCGCTACGCTTCTTCTTATTTTTACTTTTCTTCTTCTGATGCTTTTCCTCATTTTCTCTATGATAATCACTAGACTGAGTAGCTTTGGCGTCTTCCATAATTACACACAACTTAATGAATTAAAAGATAATTTACCTACCTAAAATTTCAGAGAATTTCAATTTCATATGACTATGAATGACAATTTTTTTTAAATGAGACTGTTTACTTTAACACTCTGTCTTTTAGCGAAGGCTACAATGTGGCTTTTTTTCCGCGCCTGATAAACGTAAAACCGTTGGGGTGTACATTCTGAAAATGGGCAACGTCGCAAATATTCTAATTCGCTAGTTATCCACATTTCTTATTTCCGTATAGTAATATTACCAAATTATTCTTATCAGGTACATTTTTGACAGCAATTTGCGACGTTACCAACTTTTAGGATAAACGGTCATAAATTAAATATTATGATGCTGTTTGTTATTAGAGTTTAGAGTTGATAAATTTCAGGTTAGTAAAAATCAGGTTAATAAAATACACCGCAGCTTACGGACGCGTCCGATAATTTCAGTCAGTGGATAATTTGTTCCCAGCTTTTGTACTTGGAAGGTCGGGATCGTTCGTTCGTGTTCGTATGTGTTCATACGAGTAAAATTCTTACGAAAACGCATCCAAAGTGAGTAAGGTAAGTGACTTTAGACGGAGACCCGCGTGAAGGGTTGCCAATTTTTATTTCCGAGACGGCTAATAAAAAGCGGAGTTCTGCTTCTGACTCGTAAAAATCTGTCCGTGACAACTTAGTTGAAGTGAGCTGTCAATAGTGTCAAACACTAACATCATGTTGAATGACAATTAACTTCAAGCTTACTTCAGATTTTTACAGAAAAGATCGGCTGTACTCTTTATTAATCCTTTCGAATATCAGAAATCGAATGGATAAGTCTTTGCTTGTGTACTAGCTTTAGTCACGAAAAATCTGAAGCAAAGAATATACTAGAAACGGATTTTTCCTCAAAAATTCAAAAGTCATTTATTAAAACTAGGCTGAGAATTAGCACTTTTCGAACGTCAAAATTACATAAGACAGGCCCCAAAACGCCCACCCTTCAGCACTTCCTAGTGCGTTAGCTGGGAAGAAGAAGTGGCGCAACAAACTCCCCAGCAGCACAGCTGTCTGTTCAGTTAGAAGAACAAAAAAAAATATTCTATAAAATAGTATTCAAAATAATTTACATTACTCAACACAAAACATAATTTAAATTATAAGCCTTAGATAAGCTAGCCCACGCCAATATACCAAACAAAAATCATCGAGAACTATACTCAGGCAGAAATGAAAACAAAACGTAAACAGAAGTTAATATCTAAATAAAAGCCTCCAGGCATAAAGGGCGTGCCCGCTTACATACTCGTATAGTTGTAACTGGAAGTTATAAATGATAAACTAGGACCATCGAGGTAAAATAAATAAAACAAACAGTTAACTACTTAATAACAATAAATAATATGATCAATTGTCGAGGTCACTAGCTAACCACATATTGCAATACAACTCATTAAAAAAACATTGTAATGAGAAGATTATGTCAACAAGAAATTAAAATAAAGTTAAATAGCTTGACTTATAAAGTCATGCTAGTCATGCAAGTCCTTAAAAAGCTCGCGAAAATCTGATTCAATGTAGAGAATTTACGATATTTTCGATAATTTTGTATAACTTGAGAACCGTACTTTTTGCGTAACATAAATATTATGTTCTCGGTACTGGGGCAAGCAATCACCCTAGTCTTTGGATACGCACCAATTGATTTTTCAAAACAGGCAGGACACAGTAAAATTTATTTATTCTTATTCTTTGATCACCGAATACTTATCAATCTAAATAAATGATAAAAACCGCAAAGAATAATCAATAATAAATCTAAAACATTCATTGAATAATAATAAATATTTGTTTTTCTAAAACTACCATAAAATGGGCGTGGAAAGACTTTTTTTTTTTAATACATAGTAGAATACATAAAAAATCCACGCGGGCGAATGTTAGTGAGGATATATTATGCTATATACACACGCAGCGCGTGTCTTTAGTCGTGCTTTAGTCGCGGGCGACTCGGTGGCTATTTCAAAATTTCAAATCCAAAAACGGTTGACAGACGATTTATTGCTAGCGATGTCAAAAATTGTGTGCGGACGGGAGATTTTAATAATCGTCAATGAGTCACTGGCGATCAATGTCACTGTGTGTGTATCGATAACATCGATAATTTAAACCTATTTCATCCTGCGCCACAGCTTCGCAAAAAAATCAATTTTCTTCAAAGTTCAAATTCAAACAAAACATCATGGCAACACTGCTGTCGTCTGCCATCAATGTGTCAAACGAATTTGATATTCTTTTAGCACTACTTCTGCTTGACACCGGTTAGTGTTTTTATTAATCAAAGTATTTTACGGGAATCCTGCAAGTTATCGCAAATCTTTTATTTATTCATAAAATTGTTATTCATAAACTAGATTTTTACTTGTCTATTTCGTGTTTTAGGTGAAGTTGTGGTTATCCAAACATGGGGAAGGGTAATAATATGATCCCTAATGGGCATTTCCATAAAGATTGGCAACGTTTTGTGAAGACTTGGTTCAATCAACCAGCAAGACGTTACCGCAGAAAACAAAACAGGATCAAGAAAGCTAAGGCCATTGCTCCACGTCCTGCTGCTGGCCCATTGAGACCTGTTGTCCGATGCCCAACTATTCGGTATCACACGAAGGTCCGTGCGGGTCGTGGATTTACTCTTCGTGAAATCAGAGTAAGTTTTTGTGTTTTTACGAGTTATTAAACTACGAACATAAGAAATGCTGATAAATTAACAAACACAGTAGCTGCCCAGTAGAAAATAGCGTATTGCTGCTACTGAGAGAACTGCTCAGCTGCCCATGAAAGATATTTAATTGAACAGTATTTTTTTTTACCGAGTACTAGATTTATTGTTGGCTGGGTTGTCACTGTTCAGAAACTTATTCAATAGACATGTTTTGTGTAGGGATTTGTCTTGTTTGATGTTCATATTGTTGTTTGTTTGTGTCTCACATCTTGTCTATAGCTTGTGTCTTGGGCAAAGTTTAGTGTTTTCCAAATAAGACTGAACATTGAAATACGGTAGGCGCTCGATAATCCGACACGTCCGACATTCTACTCACTTTGTACTACTCATTTTGTAACTTTACCATAGATATCCATCTCCTACTCTGTAATCTAAATCTAATAAAAAAGGTTTAATACAATAGTGGTGATTACAGAGCGCGCGCACTGATCGCTGTTGTTCTTCAGTCCGGTCCGATCCTATGAGTAGGTAATATGTAAACTAATAAAAAAAAAAAATTGTAAATCTGTGTTAAAAGTATTTCTTACTAGCTAGCTGTAATTTCCTATAGAAATCCAGCGTATCCGATATTCCGGCATTGGCGGAATAAAAGGGTGCTGGATTGCCGAGCGCCTACTGTATCTATAAAACGTGATGCGACATTCAAACAGAAACATTTTGTAAAACATGGCATGAGATATAAATGGTCAAATGATTTTTTTCGTATGAAATTGTGGTACAATATATTATGTAGCCGTGAATGGATTGATAGTTTCATATCCCATCTCACATCTCTTTGTATGTTATATTAACCAGGTACTGCAGAAGACATCAGTTTAAATTAATGTCTACTTACCTACTTGGACAATCATTACATCATCATCATCAATCAATTTGCTTAGCCTTTTCCCAACTATGTTGGGTCCAGCTTCTACTCTAACCGGATGCAGCTGAATACCAGTATTTTACATTGAGCAACTGCCTATCTGACCTCCACAACCCAATAACTGATTACACCATCATAATCGAGTGGCTTAAATATGTTAATTGGAAGTTTAATCCATTTTTTGATTATGACCACAGAACTAGACATACCAATTACATGGTACATAACATAATAAATAATAAGATGCTGTGTCTATAAAATGATTCAGTCAATTCTAATCATTTTGAAGTTACATTTTTCCTAAAGAAGATTCTATACTATTTACTTTTCTGTTACTGACACAGTGAAAGCATTCCCATTTGCAAATACAGCTTCAAAAAGTGTATTCAAAATTAATTAATAACAAAATTTGATGGTTTCCATGTTTATGTTTCAGGCATCTGGTCTTAACCCTGCTTTTGCCAGAACTATTGGCATTGCTGTGGATCCTCGCAGACGTAACAAATCTGTGGAGTCACTGCAAGTCAATGTTCAAAGGCTAAAGGAATATCGTGCACGACTGATCCTGTTCCCGAAGGGCAAGAAGGTATGTTATAAAACTGCACCCATAATATATTGCAGTTGGCACTAGACTAGGTAATACTAATTGCGATTTTCCACTGCTGGTCCTGATCTTGCTCAAATAACGATAGTCAAACAGAAGACAGTGACTACTTTCACTATCTGATAGCATAGGTAAAAATGTGCCTGATAGAAAAAGATCCTGACAGATCTGATTGGCCAGGACCTGTTGCATTAAATCTAATTGCCAACATCACATACCGGTAACAAGAAATCTTAACAAGGCATGCATTGAAAAATGTATTCAACTAAGTACTATCAAAATATTAGCTTGTCAGGAACAACATATTTCTTTACAAACACGGTACTAATAAAAGTGGGCACTGTTATTAATTGTTCCTGTAATTGGTAGTGCCCAATTTAATGTAAACAAACTGCCTTGATAAACAAAAAAGAAGTTCAAGAAAATTATGGAACATGATCTTTATGACACTTAATTTTAAAGGTGTGGTAGGTAATTTTTCAATAAAGAAATATTTTTCGAAAGATCCATTCATTGTCAGTCTAACATGCAGAGCGGAGATTTCGCACGATTAGCTGACTTTTATAGAGGTATAAAATATCCTAAAAAATCTTAAAAAGTTGGTAACTCGAAAACTACCCTATTTGGACCCCAAGTTATGTGGGTCAAAATTGTTGAATTAAGATTGAATAATATAACCTTTTTCAAGGAATATACCCAATTACCAATCTTCCCTGTATAATGCCATTTTTATCTTTGTATTCTGTAAAACTTAATTTTATTTATTTGTTATCCTATAGGTATTGAAGGGAGAAGCAAATGAAGAAGAACGCAAGTTGGCCACTCAGCTCCGCGGTCCACTTATGCCCGTACAGCAGCCAGCACCTAAGTCTATTGCTCGTGCTATTACTGAAGAAGAAAAGGACTTCAAGGCATACCAATACCTAAGAGGGGTATGTTTATTTTTCAATCTTGCATTGTGTTCAAATTTAACTGTAAATTGGTTCTCATAATAACAAATTGTATTTATTTTCACAGGCTCGTTCAATTGCTAAACTTGTCGGTATTCGTGCCAAGCGTCTGAAGGACGCAGCAGAAAATCCAGATGACGTCACTAAAGCTCCTACTGCAGTGAAAGAAACTAAAGCTAAGAAGTGATGATAAAAAATAAATGCATAAGAATATAAGTCTCTATATTTTTACCTTTTTCCACTTTATAATTTTCTACCCTTTCGAATTTCCTTATTTATTTTTTACTAGCTTATGCCCACGGCTTCGCCCGCGTGGATGTAAGAAAATATCCCACGGGTACGTACTACCGGGATTAGTTAGAACATACCTAATATCCGCCCGAGGTCTTATCCGAGGAAAAGTCGTTGATTTCTTACGCTGCGCCCGCGTTCTCGGCAACCATAATTATTTTGAATCTGTGATATATTTTAAAGTATTCATTTTTGATGATGTTAAGGCATATTTTAATCTAAATTAAATGCCCAATTTAAATAATTGATTGGATAAGGATAAATAAAATACCGGTCACAATAGCTTCGGAAATAACAATGAAAGTTTTATCAAATTCTGAAAAATAAAATTGGTTACTGTAAAAAAAAAAAAATTTTAGACAATTCTGTAAAACATAAATTTGATGTATCTCTTATGGCTAACGCGGCGCACGCCAGTGTAAAGCTCCCAGTCGGCATGATTTTTTCCGACATCTTTGACAATAATCGTCATATTTCAGCCAATTTCGATTACAAATTCGGATTAGGACGTTGTTGTGAACAGACGTGACGAACATTTACTAATATAAATAAATAATTACTTGCTGAATCGTGACCTGGTTTTACCAAATAGCCGGTAGTAAAGCAAACTGTGTCATACGTAAGCATAACATGTGTAAGTCGTTTCCGTGAAAATGTGTAAGTGATTAACAAGTCAATAACTTACTTGTATCACAATGGATACCAGTCCCTTCAGCAGGGGTGGCAGATGTGCCCGGAGCCCACCTCCTACACCTGTGCCCGCACCTGCACCTACACCTACACCTTCACCGGGGCCCGCAACCGCACCTCCCCCTCAACCACCCAGCCAAAGAGAAGATGTCACGATGGAAGTGATACCTACGCCGGAAATCCAGAACTGGATGTCGTCCATTGAGCAGTGCCTTAATGAAGTGTGCTCTATTGTAACAGACGGCAAATTAAACATGGAGCAAAAACTGCGTATAAGTGCCCTATGCCGGAAAGTCAGTCACGGCACATCGCAGATGGCTGTTCAGTACCAGTCCCTTAAGATGAGAGCCGTCCGGGCCCACTCCACCGTCCAAACACTCGAAGATCAAATTGATCTGTCGCAGCAACTGCAAGCCCTTAAGCTGTCAATCGGAGCTTCAATGAAACCGGTAACAGGAAATTCCTTCGCTGAAATGGTTAAAAAAGGTACCAACAATTTTATACAGCCGATAAATTTAAGCTCAGTGGCCATATACCCAAACGACAAACTGAAGTCGAGTGAGGAGACTAAAATACTTGTCCAAAAAATTATATGCCCCGAGCAAATGAAGCTTCAGGTAAGAGGACTACGTAAGACGAAAAATGGCGGCATCATTATAAGCACTGAATCAAAGGACGATATTGAGAAGGTGAAAAAATCGATGCAGCTATCAAATTCAGGCCTTACAATAGACGAACCCCCAAAAAGGAAGCCTAGAATAGTAGTTCTCGGAGTGCCCTCATCCATGCAACAGAATGAAGTTTTTACTTGTTTATTCCACCAAAATCTAGCAGAGACCCTTCAGGATTATAGCCTCGAGACCTTTTTGACCTCCATTAAGTTAAGCCATAAGTCAGGTAAGAAGGACGCTGAGACCTGTAATTATATAATAGAAGTATCTGCAGATATACGTAAAGCCCTAATATCAAAAGACAGAGTGTTTGTAAACTGGTCGTCATGCCCTGTGAGAGACTTTACTCTAGTCACACGCTGTTATAAGTGCCAGCAGTACGGACATGCGGCCAAATCATGTCGGGAGACCACCAGTACCTGTGGCCACTGTGGTGATCAGGGTCACTCCATTCAAGAATGCACAAAGAAGGCTGAGGAACCAAAATGTGCTACTTGCTTGCACTTCAAAAAGCCGAGCAATCACAAGACAAGTGCTTCTGACTGCCCAGCGAAAATAATGGCTGAAAAAAGGTACATCAATTCTGTTGATTATGGAGGCGCCTAAGAGCGCCGCTAATCACATATTTTTTTTAGCCCTTGTTATAGTTTTTTATTTTATTTTTATAATTATGATTAATAATTTAATTAATGACATAGATAATTTCTCTGTATCTGAATCCCACGCTTGTGACGTTGAACACTGTAAGCAATATCTCTCTTCCTATACTAGTCCACTTACCATACTAACCCAAAATATTCGCAGTATTTTTAAAAACTTCGACAATTTTACCGTATTTTTACAACGTTTATAAATAAATTGTGACGTTATTGTATTAACCGAATGTTGGCTTTGGAAACAATATAATATTCCACTAATTCCGGGATATAATATGTATAAAAGTAACACAAATTACAATCAGAACGATGGGGTGATAGTTTATGCAAGAAATCATCTCAATGTGTCTGTCGAGGAACCAAATATGCACGACTGTAACAGATTGTTAATTACAATTGGGTCAGAATTAGCGATACTTGCCTTATATCGACCCCCCTCTTTTAGAAATATAAGCAATTTCACTGACTCTCTAAACAACACCTTGCAGAACCTATCGTCTTTCAAAAATACTATTTTAATTGGAGATATTAATATCAATATTCTTCCAGAAAATTCTGATGCATCCACTGAGGAATACCTTAACCTATGCGCCTTCCATGGTTTGCTTCCTGCTCACACACTTCCTACACATCAAAGTGGCTCCTGTTTGGACCATATTATGCTCAAGTCAAATTTCCCTGCACTTGCCCTTGTAATTAATTCAACAATAACCGACCATAATGCTACCCTACTTATTTTAAATTGTAAATTACCTAAAGTAGTCACTCGCACAATTTCTAGTTTAATTGTAAATAAACTTGAAGAAGACTTACGCAATATCGACTTTGACCCAGTCTACAATTCCGCTGATCCGCAGTTGTGTATGTTGTACCTAATCAAAAATGTACAACACGCAATTCAGAAGAACACGGTCATATCTCGGCGAAATAACAAAAACTACAACATAAAACCATGGATCACGACAGGACTTATTCGCTGTATGAAAAATAGAGATAAACTGCATATGAAAGCGAAATCTAATCCAGATAATTTAATTTTGCAACTGTCGTATAAACGATATCGTAACTTCTGTAATAATCTTCTAAGAAATGTAAAAAGCAACTATGACAAAATTGCACTAGAAAAAGCAGGTACAAATAGTAAAAAAATCTGGAATTTTATTAAAAGTGTAACGTATAACTCAAAACTAAATCAGTCATCTTCAGGTTTATTACAAGCACACTCATCACAGTTAGCATCTGCCAACATTGCGAATAATTTCTATGTTAATGTTGGTAAATGTTTGGCTGAAAAAGTTCAGGGCCAATCACAATATCTAACAAGCACACCATTTTCGTGTAACACTATTTTATCATCCTTTGTGTTGCAAGACACTGACGAGACTGAGGTTGAAACGATAATTATGAATTTGAAGGACGACTGTGCAGTTGGCTGGGATAACATATCAAATAAAATTATTAAACAGTTCAAGCACATTTTGGGACCGCCACTAACTTATATTTTCCAAAAATGTTTATCTTTAGGTCTTTTTCCCGAGTGCCTAAAAAAAGCTGTTGTTGTCCCTGTTTACAAATCAGGCAGTAAAGATCAAATAACAAATTATAGACCTATTTCCTTACTGCCTACTATGTCTAAAATATTAGAAAAAATTATGAATAAAAGGCTTTACAAATACTTGGAGGATAAATCAATTTTATCTAAACGGCAGTTTGGATTTAGGCCTAAAATGTCAACAGACGATGCCGTGCACCACCTGACTGATTATCTAGCACAAGAACTTGATAATGGTAACCACACAGTAGGAATCTTTCTAGACCTCGCCAAAGCTTTTGATACGGTTTCTATTCCTATTCTGTTGCACAAGCTTGAAGCCATAGGTATCAGAGGCACCCAGCTGAAACTATTTAAGAGCTATCTAGAATACCGTACCCAATGTGTAAGGATTGGTAATGTTCTCAGCGATACTGAAAAAAACACGTCCTTCGGAGTTCCCCAAGGAAGTATTTTAGGGCCTACATTATTTTTGATCTACATAAACGATCTTTGTAACCTAAATCTAGATCACGGCGAAATTGTTTCTTATGCTGACGACACTGCCCTTCTATTTTCAGCTGATTCAGAAAAAAATGTCTACAAACTTGCGCAACAGGGGTTCAATATTGTTAATAAATGGCTTCAACTCAATTCACTAACACTAAATGCAAATAAGACAAATTACGTTAAGTTTTCGATGCGCAAGCAAATATCAACAAGCACTACCTCGACATTGTATGCTCATTATTGCACAATTCCTATAGATAACCAATGTGTTTGTCCCAATATTAAAATGACAAATACAACAAAATATCTTGGTGTTATAATAGATGAAACACTTTCGTTCAAACAACATATACAAGCTTTAAATAGTAGAATTCGGAAGCTGATATTTGTTTTTAAAAAGTTACGCTATATTGCTGACCCAAAACTAGTTAGACAAGTTTACTTCGCTCTATGTCAATCAATATTAACCTACTGTATTACCACATGGGGTGGAGCGGGTAAAACAATGTTACTAACCATCGAGAGAGCTCAAAGGGCGATTCTCAAAGTGTCTACTTTCCGCCCTTTCCTTTTTCCTACTAACCTCCTATACAAATCTTGTGAAGTATTAACAGTTCGACAGCTATTTATAATGGGTATTGTATTAAAACAACACAGAGCTCTACCCTATAGCACTGCATATGCTAATAAAAGACGTAAAGATATAGTTTGTCCACAAAATACAACAAAACATGCTTTTGTTTCCAAATTTTACCTGTACCTCGGTCCTCTTCTCTATAATAGACTAAACTCGAAAGCAAACATTTATTCCCTGAATTACACAAATTGTAAGAGAATTCTCAAGGATGCTCTCCAAAGTATGTCTTACGAAGATACAGAGAATTTACTAACTGTGCTAAAGTGAAAAATTTCACCTACGTTAAGTATAAGTATATCAAATTTAGAAACTAAGAGTTAAGCTCTTCAACATGTAATTAGTGATCTATTGTCAACCTGTTGTTTATTTATTTTATAAGTTTATTTTAGCTCCTCTCGCCTGAAACACAGGATTACCTAGTTCAGGCACGTAAGTCTTAGGAATATAATTTACATTTAAGCAAAACTGTACTAATTTTTATGCCTTGTAATTATTTTGGAATAAATATTATTATTATTATTATAATTACACAAAACCTTCCTCTTGAATACCTATTTAAAAAAAAACCGCATCAAAATACGTTGCGTAGTTTTATAGATCTAAGCGTAAATAGGGACAGACAGCGCGAAGCGACTTTGAATTATACTATGTAATAATGTATTATATACAAAAACGTTCCTCTTGAATCACTCGTCTATTAAAAAAAACCGCATCAAAATCCATTTCGTAGTTTTAAACATCTAAGCATACATAGGGACAGACAGCGCGAAGTGACTTTGTTTTATACAATGTAAAGATAAAGATCTAAAGATAAGATAAGACTATCTATTAAAAATAACCGCATCAAAATCCGTTGCGTAGTTTTAATAGCAAGTTTCAATAGAAGTTTGCAATAGCAAGTAAGTAGTGATTTTGTAAGATCTATAGCATACTATGATCACTACTTACTTGCTATTGCAAACTTCTATTATATAAAACAACCGACTTCAAATAAAACACTACGGAAGGCGGTGTCTTTCGATCTGTATTTTAGTTATTTGCCACCAACTTCCGAAATTAAAGTTATTTTTCACTTTGTTGTTTATACAAAGTGAGAAATGTAGTTTTTTTTTCACGGTACAAAAATAAATAAATCCACTACGGAGAAAAGTGATACGTCCATTCTCAATAACGTTTCGAAGAACACTGACCAGTGTTGCCGCAACCGAGTTCCCAAAAGGTACAGTCCAGCGCTGAAAAGGTACATTTTGGGTTCAAAAGGTACATAGATAATGCTTTTACTAAAATCATTCACTAGGTACTGCATCTCTCAATCTCTCGCAATGAAAGCGAGACAGGGAGAGACTGCCTGCTCGCTAGCAGTTCTATTTTTTTTTTTTTTTTCTATTTTTTTTTTTTTGGCATGATAAAACTTATCTATATTTTTTTTTTTATCCCCGCAATAGGTACTCATTGAATTGTTTCTCGTGGTTAATTCAAAATGTATCTATCAAAACTTATCCGCTTTGCAAACAAGGGCGCCCCTTTTTTGGGTTGGGAACTGTCAAATAACTTCTCCCGCTCCTGGGCGGAGCGGGAGAGCGTGTCAGACTTTTACTAGCTAAAAACCACCCGTGTTCCTTCCGTTGCCTGTGTGCCGGGGCCACGATATCCCTTTCGGACAAACTCGCAACCCTGGCAGGCATTGGCCCTAGCCCAAGCCCGCGCCTACGGTGGCCGGAAGTCGGCTTGCGACTCCCGAAGCCCGGGCGTCTCCTGGGACGGCTAGGGGTGCGAGGGCGCGAATTTTGCCTCTCCCTCACGCGTTCCGCCTCCTCCTTCGCGAGCATTACTGCTTTCCAGAAGAAAGTGACGGCCTCCCATGCACTCTCGCTCCGAACCATGGTCTGAACCAGGGCCGGACGCGAAAGATCGCCTCTGTGAGGACACGGCGGTGCTCCGTCCAAGCCGGGCAGACCTCCACCGTATGCTCCACCGTGTCCACTGTGTGGGCGTGACACCCGGGCGTTTCCTTCCGCTTTATGCGGAACAGGAACCTCCCGAAACAACCGTGTCCGATGAGGACCTGCGTCAGGCGGAAGGTGAGGACGCCGTGGCGCCTCTCTAGCCACTGCTCAAAAAGGGGACTTATCGCCACAATTGTGGCGTGCCCAAAAAAGCGCGCCCTGTGATTAGAGTAGTGTTCTGTGTCTGTCTTAACTTGGTGAGTGCGCCGTTCGGGCCGGTCGGATACACGATACAATGTTCATAGCCTACACTCTCGGCGGAAGCGAGAGAAAGCTATTTCCCATTCCTACATTACGTAGGTCTGTGACTTCACTGGGCACCGGTACTTGGAATGCTATCTCGTTTTCACGTTATGGCGGCGGTTTCAAAAAAGGTACGTAAAAAGTCTTTAAACCACGATTTTACACATGATTTCGGATGTTAAGTTGAAAAGGTACGTAAAATAGACCCCATTACACATGGGAGGCTTAAAAGGTACGTCAAATGTGTAAAATGTACGCTAACGGCAACACTGACACTGACGCCGAAATACTCTACGAGGGTGCGAGCATGGTGCGAGCGCCGAGCGGTAAGGAAATGAGCAAGCGTATATCGTAAAAATGCAAATAAAATCGTATAAAATTAGATATTGGTGCCGATTCTCTTGTCACAAATGCGTCTAAACTAAACTAAAAATCCCTAAAATTAAGTTTAATCCTGTCAAACGACGATTTCCCATTCTGAAATAGACTAAAGTGACACAATTTAACTATATTTTAGTTTGACAGCACCAAGATAGTACTGAGTTTTTAGTTTAGTGAAAATAGCAATTTTGCTATTCTGAATTTGACATTTTTCACCTAAAATTTTGATTGTAAAATACCAAACCATACTAATTCTGACAATTTTTAATCGCGATTAAATAGGTGTGGGTTAAAATAAGTTGTCATGAGCTAAAAGTTGCCCTTAGGACTACCAGAGAGATATAGGGGCGCAAGGCTGGTTTACAGTGCGACATCGGGTGCTTGATCGGGTTGGCGTAGGGGTCGAAAGGCCCACCCCCAACGAACTGATCAACCCTCTCTTACACCGTCAGTGCTCCGTTACCTACTGCTTCGACCGTCCGAGGACGACCTCAGCAGACCTCACGCACCTCGCCTGTACTTGTAAAGCAACCAAGTCAATAATAATTCATCTCGCAAGAATTGATAAGAATAATACCTATCATTAATTAAACTCCGCGCTGCACTGTGTCAGCCGCGCGCTATAAAAGCTACGATGCCAGATTTACGTACTCAATCATATTTAAATTCCGCGCCGTTTTGCATAACGCACCGTTGCCAACTATCTCGGATGCCGCAGTTGCGATCTCGCTCTAACACTATAGCGATAAGCAGGATGCGAGATCGCATCAATGAATGAACGTAAATTCTGTAGTACACTGCATAGCTTTCTCGCTCGCACTAGATGGCAGCATAGGCAACAATTATGAAATTAACAATCTCTAAAAAGCGATAAACGGCAGATTTTGGTTGAAGTAAGAGATTAGAAAAAAATCAAAACTTCCTTGTTTAATGCTGATTTATCTATTCAAACTCATAAATCTCGCATTTTCAACAAAAAAGATAAATGAAACCTTTTACTTCAATTCCAACCCATAGAATGATAAAGTAGCCATTTGTTAATCATTTTTTTCTTCGCAATAGATGGCGTTTTACTCAATTTGTCATCACGTTTAGTAGTAAAATCTTAGTTATTACTCTGAGAGAAAAATCAATCTTTTTTTTTTTGTCTAGTACCTACTTTACATAGAATTAAAAGAAATCTATCAACATGTTTTTGGCAAGTACCTACCTACATATTTTTTATTTTTATTTTTTTGATCTACTAAGCTTTCTATAAAAAAAACTGTTGGTCAGTTTTTCTTATAGAAAGCTTAGTAGATCATGTGCGTGTCGGGACCCACGCACAATGAAGGGTTCCGTAGTTAAAATGCATTAGAGCATTTCTCTTTTTTTTGCCATTACACATTTGTGAAATGTCCCACGATTTTGTACATGAATAATTTTGGTGTAATCTATAAATTACTGATACTGTTTTGCTTGGGAGCATATTTGTTAATAAAATTTACAGAAAATATTTTAACAAATCTTATAGCATAAGCTATCATAAGCTGTCGAAAATAGCAATGTATGAAAATAGTTATGTCCCAGTCTACCATTCTAAATTTCAAACTCAATTATTTTGATAAGGTTCAAAGAACACTGGTACTGAGATGTTTATTTTGAACCGTTGTACGAGGTATAAAGGTCCACGTTGTATTGCGTTTTTGGTGATTTGTTTAAAATTTGACGGATATAAATGAATTTTAAACACAGTCCCAGAGAAAGTTCCAAAAATGGATTTCAGTTTTCGTTACCCATTTTATATGTGTTATAAATAAAAAACTTCCATTTAGCTATGATTTTTTGAACTTGGCAACAGTGCAGAGGCCAATAAATGCCGCCATATTAATGTTTGTGGCAGTTGCCGTTCCGAGGCTAGTAGTGTGTGCACACACTACAAGCTTCGGAACGGCAACTTACGAGAGAGAGAGATATCTAATGAGATTCACTCTAAAACTCGATACGTGTGCAGCACACGTATCGAGTTTTAGAGTGAATCTCATTCCGGCTTTTGTTATTGCTGTTCCGAAGCTTGTAGTGTGTGCACACACTACTAGCCTCGGAACGGCAACTGCCACAAACATTAATATGGCGGCATTTATTGGCCTCTGCACTGTTGCCAAGTTCAAAAAATCATAGCTAAATGGAAGTTTTTTATTTATAACACATATAAAATGGGTAACGAAAACTGAAATCCATTTTTGGAACTTTCTCTGGGACTGTGTTTAAAATTCATTTATATCCGTCAAATTTTAAACAAATCACCAAAAACGCAATACAACGTGGACCTTTATACCTCGTACAACGGTTCAAAATAAACATCTCAGTACCAGTGTTCTTTGAACCTTATCAAAATAATTGAGTTTGAAATTTAGAATGGTAGACTGGGACATAACTATTTTCATACATTGCTATTTTCGACAGCTTATGATAGCTTATGCTATAAGATTTGTTAAAATATTTTCTGTAAATTTTATTAACAAATATGCTCCCAAGCAAAACAGTATCAGTAATTTATAGATTACACCAAAATTATTCATGTACAAAATCGTGGGACATTTCACAAATGTGTAATGGCAAAAAAAAGAGAAATGCTCTAATGCATTTTAACTACGGAACCCTTCATTGTGCGTGGGTCCCGACACGCACATGATCTACTAAGCTTTCTATAAGAAAAACTGACCAACAGTTTTTTTTATAGAAAGCTTAGTAGATCAAAAAAATAAAAATAAAAAATATGTAGGTAGGTACTTGCCAAAAACATGTTGATAGATTTCTTTTAATTCTATGTAAAGTAGGTACTAGATAAAAAAAAAAAAGATTGATTTTTCTCTCAGAGTAATAACTAAGATTTTACTACTAAACGTGATGACAAATTGAGTAAAACGCCATCTATTGCGAAGAAAAAAATGATTAACAAATGGCTACTTTATCATTCTATGGGTTGGAATTGAAGTAAAAGGTTTCATTTATCTTTTTTGTTGAAAATGCGAGATTTATGAGTTTGAATAGATAAATCAGCATTAAACAAGGAAGTTTTGATTTTTTTCTAATCTCTTACTTCAACCAAAATCTGCCGTTTATCGCTTTTTAGAGATTGTTAATTTCATAATTGTTGCCTATGCTGCCATCTAGTGCGAGCGAGAAAGCTATGCAGTGTACTACAGAATTTACGTTCATTCATTGATGCGATCTCGCATCCTGCTTATCGCTATAGTGTTAGAGCGAGATCGCAACTGCGGCATCCGAGATAGTTGGCAACGGTGCGTTATGCAAAACGGCGCGGAATTTAAATATGATTGAGTACGTAAATCTGGCATCGTAGCTTTTATAGCGCGCGGCTGACACAGTGCAGCGCGGAGTTTAATTAATGATAGGTATTATTCTTATCAATTCTTGCGAGATGAATTATTATTGACTTGGTTGCTTTACAAGTACCAATTTAATTTTTATTTTGTTGGTAGGCTCACGTTTTAAGGCAAACCGGGCTTTTCTGCTTTAATGAAAGGAACGCCACTGTATGCTATAGTATGGTAGTCGACCATGGTCTGAACAACGTTTGTTCTAGCAGAACTGTGATTCAAATGTCACCCGTGTATACAGGGTGGCAGGGACATCGACGCGAAGCCGGCTACCATGGATTCAGTACATGATTCTGAACCCCATAGCGTTGAAATTTTTCGTCGGTTATTAAAAAAAAAATCTGCTGTTTCATAGAAAAGTGCTGCAGCTGTTTTTTTTTTAAATAACTGTCGAAAAATTTCAACGCAGGGGGGTTCAGAATCATGTACTGAATCCATGGTAGCCGGCTTCGCGTCGATGTCATTGCTCATTTAATAGGATAGGATACATAAAGAAAAATCATCTTGGTACCAAGTATGTATTTAATTTATTTAGGTCAGCTGACTAACATACAGGAGTGTTGCAGTAATTAATACATTGCAAATCACAAAGACAAGAAAGTTACTAATTAATTCTTAATATAATTAATTTTTTTAGGCATTTGTATTAACTTCGATATTGCTTTTCTCACTAACAGCATCTGTAGCATCAACGGGATTTTCACCATTTTCACCAACTTTGGTTTTCTTGTCACTCTTCCTAAATTTATCGTACCTAAAAACAGAAACAAAGTAATTGTCCGGGCTAATTTAACTGTGGAATATTTTCTAGAAGAGGACCAGAATTGAGCGGCTTTTGCCGAACTATGTTATTCGGCCCAAATGCCCAATTTCAGTTCACGGGGGGATAAATGCTTGGATAAAAACTTGGGCTCTAATAGAAGATGTCACTTGCATATTTAATTAACCCGCAGACAGGCAATAGGTGCAGCGACTTATGGCCTGCACACACTGGCGGACGGCAGGGGAGACCAATAACCAATAGCAGGATTCCTCTATCCGCCAGCGCACATTGACAAAAATCCTCTGCGATACCGCGAGTGTCCGACTCCTTATCGGAACATGATTTGATATTCCACTAGCGACTACGCAGTCGAAAAGTTTGCTTTTGAAAGAGTGTGAACCTCATTTCACAATTGTGGATTGGGATTTAGTGATTTATCAATTTCGCGGAAGGAGAACAGATGTATCAATAAGGGGGCGTCCATAAATTACGTGAGGTGTTTTTTTAATTTTCTGTCCCACGAAATCTCACCAGGGGGGGGGGGGGGGGGGGGGGGCATGGTGAGATGTCGTGAGATTTTATTCAACCCCCTCCCTCATCCCCCAATCTCACATGAGATTGTTCAAATTGTGGGTTTCTTACGTAAACACGTTGGATTGTTATTGTAAAAAGAAAAAAAAAAATTGCTTCGTGCTTTTATTTAAGACTAGTTAAGACGACTTTCGAACGAATTAGTGAATGATCTTAATCGTATTACGATAACGCTTAAGATTAAATCTTAAGCATGTACAATCTGGATTAAATGGACCAAAATAGTATATATTTTTTTTGTTTCAATCAGAAAAAAAATTGCGTGTTATTTGCCGAGACCCCCCCTCTCTCCAACGTAAGATTAGATGAGATTTGACTCGACCCCCTCCCCTCCTTAAACATCTCACGTATTTTATGAACGCCCCCTAATAATAGAAGGATTACTAGAATATTTTGGGTAAATCCAGCGCATACCGCCTTAATTATAAAATGTTTAAGTACCTTCCAAGGTCCTCCTCGTCGTCACTGCCTTCATTGCCTTGGGGGTCTACTTCTCGGAGCAACTCTCCAATGTCTTTGTCAACATCTGCCCACAATTTATCCTCACTCCCTGAAACATACATAATATACTAGGTGCTTACCTATGAAATTGCCGCTTTATATACAGTGTGTCTGGTCACCAGTGTCCGACCCTTTAAGGCGAAGCAATATGATAAATTTTATCGACAGATCCACCATAATAAGGCATTTTGCACCTACTGTTTTGAAATGGCGGCCATTTTTATTTGAGTATGGGTGGGATCATTTATTTTGCAATATCTACCGATGTAGAGGTCCTACAGGAATAAACGTGGTTTCGTTCAACAGCTACAAGGCAATAAGTTGACACTAAAAGGTTTATCAAAAAGTCCCATTTGAACCTTAAAAAATACTTGGAAACAACAAAATACTCATTAAATGTTTTCAAAAAAACTGGACTGATATAATACCTTATTTATACTTGTCTGAGACCTTTTTTTTTTTTTGCGGGTGGGAATTTTTTTCTGTGACCTAATAGTTTAGGAGTTGTGACTATTTGAATATGACCCTTACTTTAAAATCCTGACAAATAGAAGGAATTTTCGATAAAATTGATCATATTGCTTCGCCTTAACAGGTCGGACACCACTGACCAGACATACTGTAGAAAAGTTCAAACTATTTTTTTTACATGTTGTGTCATGTTTTCAGATTCATCAATAAACTCTAAGACATTTTAACCAAAATAATCTGCCAAGGATGACAAGGATGCTGAGATGCGATCAATGCACATTTAAAAATCTTATCGTCAATAGCTTCTTTTACTATGGTGACCAAAATACAGGACATAATGATAATAAAAGTCAATCTTAGGCGTAAATTTCCTTCCCTTTCGTTGTCCTTCGGAAGTGAGAAAAACAGAGGTTCGGCATCGGGTCTTTTTTGGTATTTAAGCAACCTAAAAATGATGCAGTACGCTTTTCGTGCAGTGCGGTTTTCTACGGGTTTTGTCGACGGAAGAATAGAGAAAAATTACAGATTGTGATTGTTTATCTTTCATTTTGTCTATTCTATCATCGACAAAACCCGTATCTATTGTGATCATGCTAAGCGTGCTGGGCGACGACACGGCCCGTGTGTAAAAACCCACCGAATAGGCCCGCCCAGGCTAACCCACTGTACTTGTAGCTTCGTACCTAAAGTGCGGCGTGCTCCACTGTGTTATTGTCCTTAAGTAATTTACTAACCGGATGCAGCGGAATTGTGTGAATCAGCACCATTGTCGAGTTTCTTTTTGTTTTCTTCAGTAACAGCCTCAACATTTTCTGATTTAATTACGTCCCCAGCTTCAGCAGTAGCTTCTTTCTCTTCTTCTAAAAACCAAGATCAATGACAAGACTTATACATAACACGTCATGAAAAAATATAAATTTTTGGAATAGTCTTTTAGGAAATACGTGTGTATAAGAGTTTTTTCGGCTGTCTTTCAAGCAGAGCAGCGAAAGAAAAGTTCCACTAATATAATAGGATTACCTGATGCATTTTGTACATTTTTGTGCACAATCAGTATTGATCGTGAGGCGTAATCCTATTAATGGATTTGTTCTCTTGCTGCTCTGCTTGAAAGACAGCCTGGAAAAACTCACAAGTATTTTCTATCTAATGGCAAAACGTCCAACTACCCAAAATGCTATTTAGCAATACGTTTAATAGAACATGACTATTTTACTCTGAGACTATTTGCACAATATCGATGAAAAAAGAATTGGGAAAAGTTTTCGTGAATAATTTTTTGTGTCGAGTCGTTTTGATGAAAATGGCGTTAAATCTGATGTGAAAAAATATACTTGAAACGGATATTTTCATTATTTTGATATTTTTACTATAACTTTAAAACCGTTACTTTTCGCGGAACAAATAATTTGCTCTATTTGTGTCCTGTCGCAGTATGACGCCCTATTTACTGGACAGCCTGTATAATGATTACAGAAATCGGTTCTGAACCAACTACTATCAGTTATTGAGTTATTTTTCAATAAGACCTTTTATAGCAATAAAAGAACACAAAGTGTCATACATGTCGCCCTACCTTTTTGTTGATGTAATTGGCGATGAATTCTCTCAGCGTGTTTACGAAGAGTGCGAGTGTCGCGATGCTGTACGTAGCGACCCAGATGAATACGTAGGCGACAGTGGCGGCGCAGTGCCTCGGCTTCCTCCGAGCCACCTGCTTCCACCCGGGGCAAGTACACGCGGCATAACTCGCACCACCAAACCTAGATTAGAAAATATTCTGAGTATGAGAAAAAACTCATTCTTCGCTGGCAAATCCGAAAGTACGGAGGTTTAGGAAATGGCGATGTCGTTTTAAGAGAAAATAAAAACTACATTATAATTTCTAACTCATAAGGACACACCGCGAGCATTCGCATCGCGAATGAATTTTGCAATCATTCATTGCGCGAGGTTTTATTACGCAACAGTGGCAAAACAAATTCTTGAAGTGAATGCTCGCGCTGAGGCTCTGTCCATTATAAGCTAGGAAGTTTTTCAAAAATCTAATAAACGCACATGCAGGTGTGACATATTATAAGTGTAATAAATATACTTAGACTTGTTGTTATATGATTGTAAAAAAAAACCATTACTGAATAGTTAAGATCACTAACATAAGAACAGAAAACATTCTGATCAAGATAAGCTAAAACATACCGTACACCCACACTCATATACGTCGATAGCTGCTAAATCAATGTTTTATTTAAATTTTTCTTTAAATGTTGTATTAACTTGTTAGCCTCATCATTAATAAGCTACCACTTAACCGAAGAGTGAGACAGCTCCGACATAAGTACATACTACTTAACTTACTGGGGCTGCCTCAATTTATGTATGACAAGATACATTTTTTCCTCCCTCGTTGTGTTGGCACTTGATGGTGGGGGATCATAATATTGTTTGCAAAACTATCGGATTATTTTCCTGGTTAAAAAACCAAAAGGCGTAGTTCTCCAAACTCAACATAATTTTTTGGACCACATTGCTCCATCAATATATATAAAAGAAAGTCGTGTTAGTTACACTATTTAGCTGAAAATTGGTGGAGAGGTAGCTTAGAACCAGGAGTCTAACATAGGATTACTTTTACTTTTTAGTAGGGTAGGTAGTTTTTTTTTTATTTGATTGATTGCGGAACAAAGTTCGCTGGGTCAGCTAGTATATTATACATTCGGTTTTCCCCCTTTATCGGTTTGTAGTTTCATTCGTACCTCCATCTTTTTAATATGTTCACTGCCAATGTTAATTTCAACTTTAGCTTTTTTTGGAGAAGACTCATCTTTTTTTTCGCCCCCGGAGTCGTCATCTTCAACTTCTGTAAAAAAATATGTAAATAAGTAAACTGCCAAGCCATGACTATTGTCGTAACGAATGATCCTATTTTGACTTACCATCTACATCGCCCACTGAGTCAAGAGTCATGAAGTTGTCCAAATCCACATCCATACCTTCGTCGCCGCTAGCTTCAGCCTTGGGGCTTACACGGCGGGCTGATTGGCTAGCCTTTCTCTGAATCATAAACATGTTAATATAAGGATTATAAGGAAGAATTATAAAAATATGTATAAGCTGGTTGAACATTAACTCTGTGCACATTGATCGAGAACTATGACCCCAATTCAGCTTTTCAGTTATTTCAACTACACCTGACATAATCGAAGATCGTAGCTAACCTTAAGATGTTCCAGAGAACATATATGGTGTTCGTAAATCATGGGCGAACGGAAGGTAAGTCGACAAATCTGGCAGAAAGGCATCAGGAAGCGCTTCATGGCCCGATGCGTGTCGGTGAGGTTGTGCGCGTGGCGCGTGGTGCGGTGGTTGAGGCGGCACACGGGGCAGAACGTGGTGCGCGTGGCCAGCTGCGCGCCCGCCGCCGCCTCCAGCTCCCGCTGCGCGCCGCGCTGCGCCACGCGCATGCGCAGCAGCTGCGCCTTGTGGCGCCGCGCCACCGCGCTCATGGCGGCGCGGTGCTTGCTGGACACCAGGTGCTTCACGTACGCCTGGTGAGGAACGTCACGTCGTTATCCTGTTGTCCTTCTTGCGGTCGGAGGCACTTTTGTGCCGAACGGGCATCAGATTGGGACATAATATATGCGGGAGCTTTTGCTTTCTGATTTCATACGTTATTGAAATAGCTTCAACTTTAACCTTTCTGTTTGTATGAATAAATTTGAGAATAATAAAAGAGACAATTTTCCATCCTTTAGATCAAGCCTTATATACCCTTTAGATCAAGGTTGCCCTATTCTCAATTAGCCAACATCAAGCTTGAAATTAAATATCCAAAACCATATATTATTAAAAAAAATACTGGTACTCAGCAGCATCCAGTTAGACTAAATCCCAACATAGTTGAAGTAGCCTAGGCAAATGATGATGAACCTTGTCGAAGAAGTCGTTTAAGAACTTACCGCGAAAGTAGCACATTTTTCCTTGCAGTGCACGCAGGCTAGATGCACATAGGGGCGTGGGCGTGGCGGCGCAGTGTCCGAAGCGGCATCGGGTTCTTTGTCCGTATCTTCGCCGCCCTCCACTTGCTCGCCGTCTGACACTTCAGGTTCGACCTATGAATTAATAAACTAAGTGTACTAATTGCAAAACAACAAAAAAAAACGTACATTTTCGAATATGCACTCGGTTATCTATATACAGGGTGGCTGGGACATCGACGCGAAAACTGTTGCCATGGATTCATGCATAAAAATTACACGTCTGAATTTAAAAAAAACTACTGCTGTTTCATACATTTTGACCGCATAGTCAAAATTTATGAAACAGCAGATATTTTTTTTGGCACCCCATATATAAAACACAAAAAATGTTTCTACCTATGTCCATTACAAACTTTGAAACCATCCAACCCATGTGCCTCAAATCGGTTTCATTAGAAAGGCAATAATTAAAAAAAAAAAACAATATAATCCGTCAGTCAGATAATAAAAAAAATATTAGACACGTATTTTTTGCTAATGCGTAAATGGTTTTAGTAGTTAGGTAGGTAGGTAGGGTAGGTAGGGTAGGTAGATGTGCTGTAGAGTACTTAGTGCTACCCGTGCGAAGCCGGGCCGGGTAAAGCTAGTCAGTATTATGAAGCATTTTTGTAACTCATTCCATGAAAAACTACTGAAAATAAGTTAAAATCAGTACTTATATTATAAACCAGCTGCTGCCCGTGTCTGCGCCCGCGTGGACCCTAAGTCTTTCTCTAATAAAAGTAACCTAAGTTACTAATTATCTGCCAGGAAAGTCCCATCGAAATTGGTACAAGGGTTTCAGAAATTAGCCGGAACAAACAGACAATTTTTTTTAAAATTGTTTTTTTTAACAAGTACCATATAAACTTTCTTAAGCATTTAATAAAAAGCTGTTATTTTGACATTACAAACATACACTTCAACTTTATTTATTTGTATGCTTAGACTTTTTCTAAAGTAAACAAACGTAAGTTGCCTCTTAATAAAAATAAGTCTCTTGAATCCGTCTTCAAAATTTACGAGGAAAATTCGAGAATTACTGCCTCCTGCCACTGAGTTCGTCCTTTGTCGATTAACAAGCAGGCCAAAGCTGCCTATGTGACATGTTCTACTTTTTTTTTAAAGATTGGAATAACCTGCTAATCAATAAAAAATTGTACAGCTTAAGTAAAAAAGAACTTTAACACAGGTCTGGCATCATTTTTTACACAAGTCAATTTTGAATTAATCTAACATGATATTATTCACTTGAACCACTTATAGATTAGGCACCAAGTGGTACCTAATATCATTAATAAAAAATTAAAATAAATTACCTTTGGAGATTTAATTTTGGTCTCTTTTTTTTCTTCAGTAGCCTCTTCCTTCTCTTCAGCATCCCAATCCTCTTCTGTCGAGGAAGCGTCCTCTTCCTTAGACTTGACAGAGCTGCTTGTTGATAATTCAAAATATATTAGTGTATATAGTTATTCGTAATTAAACTCAAATTTAAGAAGATGTTTTATAATTATCGCAATACATACACATTCTTCATTATAAAATTCAATATCCAATAATTTATTCTACTTTTATTACAACAGCCGCTGTACCATCTTAGTAGCTCTCATTTCTACATTTCTTAGAGCATCTCCTTTTACATGGACGGGTGTTAATTTCAATATCGGTTCACCGTCAGTGATTTTACCATCTTAATATTTCAATCGTGGTGTCGATTTCGGCCTCACTCATTTCTGGTACTCTCGTTGTTTTGTGAAAAAATAAACTAAATGTAAGCAATGGGTACATACTCAGTGTATCGAATTACCTTCGGCCCTTGAGAGATCGGAACGCACGGGTGTAACCGAGCGATCTTTCGGTGTATCGCCTAGAGGTAAATGTACCGCGAGAGCGCGGTGCGCCTCGAAAGGTGGCCCGCGAGCGCATGGTGCGGCCGCGGAAGGATCGGCGGACAGCGCGCGGGCGCGTCGCGGTCCTGGCCACCTCTCGCGGCGGGCCCATTCCGCTCGGCTTGCGGTAGCTTTCTCGGTTTGGCGAGCGTCTCCGATCTTCGCCACCGAACGATCTCCTTTCGCTGCTGTAACTCTCTTGTCGAGCGCCATATGATCCGTAATGGCCGCCTCCATCATGGCTACGTCTATCGCTCGAGGAACCCTGTACATAACTCTCTTTGGTTCTTTCGACACGCTTTACATATGAAATAGAATAAAGTGTTTAATGAGGATGGAAATTGTATTATTCTTCTTTTCTAGCCCTCGCCAAAGTGTAAACACACTAGTCTTAGGCACCAATAAACTCCTTTTACAAGTTATTGCCAAAGTCCAATGCGATTGAATCTTTTTTTTCTCTAGATTCACCATCTCACTTTTACAATTTTTTAAATATTTCTTTCCTTTGTGATTGTTAGCGCCTAGCAGTAAATAACGCTCAGGCACGTGAATTAAAAAAATAGTCTTACATCACACATGCTCACATTGATATTGTATTAGAGGAATAGGGTGGTCCATATCTAAATTAGATAAAGTCTGGAAGGTTAATAATTCTAACTATTCATTAGTCCTTGTGTATAGCATTATCATACTCATAGATGTTTCAGCTTGAATAGTTCAAAATTATCGGTATCCTTGTCAAATTCTTGAAGTAATAGTTCACCTCTGTATGCATCTCTATATTATCTGCTTATATAAATCATGGCTTACCCAAAGATCTGCATATCAAATCCAACAAGTGAATATACCACAATTTTCTCATTTTCTCTATATTCAAGATAACCCATACATAGCTATATAAATCACTAACTTCGCCAAATATTTCTTATTTTATAGCCTGTCAGGAATGTATCTTTAATTTTCCTCTAAATTTGATTTCCATATGGAAGATATTATATAGCTATATTTTATGTTTCAAAATTCTGTGAGGATTCTATGAGCATGTTGTTTATTAACTGTATGTTTTAGCAAGTCTTACTGTCTATACAGTTGTTGTGACGGCCATTACTTTCATTTAAACTTTCAGGTTTTCGTTGATTTGTCGAAATATACAGTAATATGTAGTGTTTGTAGAACTTATAATTCAAAATAACCTGTAATCACAATATACTGACCTCCATCCTCATCCTCTTTCGGTCTGGAGACCCAGAGCGACCACCGTAATCACGGTTGGAATAACTAGCAGAACTTTCCTAAAAAAGAAAAAAAAAAAAACTTTCTATTAAACAAGCTAGGAAGCACTCTTTCCGGGAAAAAATTGTTACGTATATCGTAGATAATGACCTTAATACCAGAAAAATAACCATTTATTTTTATCACTTATAGTAATATACTTTTTTTTTTTAATACACCTTTTTTTGAAGAATTTAGCTTTAAATAACTTAAATTCAAATCCAAATTGTTTATTTGCAAGAAAATACATGGTGTACAAGGGAAGATCTTACAGCCTTAAAGTTATTGTGTTCTGCCTGCAAGCAAGCGTGCAAATGAATCATGTGTAAAAGTCATATAATCACTATGCAGATTCCAATTATTAGTACATTATTAATATTACATCATTATTGCTATTACATTAGATTTATTATTATCACATTATTATCTTGTAGTGTTAGTATACATTTTTAGTTCTGTCAGTCTCACTTTTGTGTTAATTCTCCGGATTTATTTAAGCCAGATTTAGTGTACAATCATAACAACGCTGCTCTTAGTAATTTTACAAATTGCATGATAACGAAGAACAACAAGTACTATTTATTTCTCACCACATAGCTTTTCGAATGATTGAGAATATAATGTTATTGGCATACTTACAGATCTATATGGTTTTTTATAGGAGTCCTCCATCCTGTCACGACTGGAATTGTATCGACTTGCACTGCCACTAGTGTATCTCGAGTCATTATTGTATGAGGAGTAACCTCCACCGCGCCCCCCTCGACTCTCATAAGAGCCTCGACTGCTACTTCCTCTGTATGATCCTCTATAGCCACTTCCTCTGCCACCGCTATAGCTGCCCCTACCTCCATAGCCTCTTCCTCGAGATGACATCTAGAATTGAATAATATTGTCTTAATAAACCATGTCATCTAACGCCTAAAATTATGTTGTGCCCTGCATGTTGCATAAACATAGAATCACCGAATAATAAGTTTTTTTTATTTTTTATTAGTCGACATGAATGCATAATTCGTCTTATTGTATTTTCCATAATTGCCAGAATTGGACTCTTTCAGTTTTGAAGCTGACGTCATACCGGCCTCTACTTAACAATCTTTATTTTTAGTCGTAAAAAAAATACTCATTAATTGGCTATTTGGAATAAATAGATAGGATACATAAACAAGGTGTTTTTTTGTTATATCCCGTAACTCTAGGATATGAATGAGACCATATCACAGAATAAAATGGCCTGTTTTTTTTTTTTCATTCTAAATAATTCGACGAATTCACGATTATTTATGTAAAAAAAACCCTTATTTGAAATAAAAATACATTTAATTCAAAATATATTTGTTCATAAAAAAATTTTATTAATGTTGAGGTCGCATTTTTATATCGTGACTTTGTCGAATTATTTTGAATGAATATGAAAAAAGAAAATATTGTCGGTTTATTTTTTTTTAAACTGGACTCGGGGTTTTCGCAGTAGACGTCTACTGCGAAAACTCCGGCTTTCGTCGAGTCGCCGCCACGTCATGTAATAAATCACTATTTGGTACCTAAATCATTTAAAAAACCTAGGCGAAATGTAGGCTTGCACAATATCACAAAAAAGTTGGTACTTAATCGACCACTTCGCTGGAATCGGCCTTTAAAAGAGGTGAGGCGGACATCCCTTTAAAAAAGATTGTCGATGGCCGCCGCCGACGGCGACGCGTCTACAACTGACTTCGACGAGTGTCGACGGCTTCACTTGCCTCTGCCGTTCATGCGCCCTTTGTTCTAGTGCTTATAACGAACTAAACAAAGGGCACGATTTTTGAAGTAAAACCTTCTTTAGGCGCGTTGAGCACTTTTTGTGTGAACAAAAAGCGTGAAACTCGCGTCATCGTCACCGCACGCTTCCCATGAGCTATACATAATTATTATGTATACTGTGTATATAATTATATTGATAATAATAATTCAAAAATAATAATCTAATAGCTCGACGATACAATTCACAAGTTACTTAGTTTTCACTTTTATCGGTAGTCCCCAAAGACTGCCCCGCATGTTTTATTTTACCTGTATCACTCGAACGTAAATTCCTCCTTTTCGATCAAAATTTTTGTATCTTGAATTAATGATAGGAAGATGATTATTTTACGGCTGAAAGAATATTCCATAACACATAACAATGAAAATTGCAAACAAAGAGTGTGAAAAAGCAGTGTAAAGATTTTTTTTTTTGATAGCGGTTCCCATAAAAAATTTTAGAAAATCGCGGAACAACATACATGGGGTATTTTTGGATACCCCTGGACATGAGTAATCAATTTTATTATGACGTCACTATTTGGTCCACCTGTTTATGGCAACAGGCAGTAACTATAGAAGATCCAAAAAGGAGAAAAACTATAATATAGTGTCGTATATACTCGAAAAACTACTGCATGACCAGCAGATTGTCTGAAACATCATCGCAACACACCAGCCGGCACCTTCGGCTGGCCATTGTCATGGTGCACACCCAGCTAATTACAAAGGCTGTGAAGTGTACAAGACTACAAAGTAACCACTTAAAAACCAAGGTATACAGAAGCAATAACTATCAACCTGAAAAAGATCACCAAACAACAAAAGCCCACCTACACAAATGTAAATGAAGGTCTTGGGGGTACATACGCTGATTGATACTCTAAAGTGAAATGAATAAAAAAAAACTGACCAACTGAAAGAATTGCTTCTCAAACAACAGAAAACTTTGATTTCTTATTACAACAAATGGGTACCTTGATGGGCCTCATAACAACGCTTTTCACAATGCTAAAATAGGTCTAGGGACTTGGAACATTAACGGACTTACTCCGAACACAGACGAGATGCAAATATTAATGATAGAACATAAGCTGGATATCACATTAATTTCTGAAGCACACTGCACAATCAAACTAAAACGATCCTGCGTCTATCTTACTACCCATCCGGATGGCACAGCCCACCCAGGAGCAGCAATAGTAGTAAGAAATACAATTAAACATCACCTGTTGCCTAAGTATAAGACTGATCACATACAGGCAACAATTATTGCTGTCGATGAGAAACAGGGCCATTTTGATTTGGCTGTGTACTGCCCACCTAGGCCTAAAATAGATACCACTATATTAACCCATTTTTTCTTTTTATTTGGATGCAGATTTATAGCCGGAGGAGAATGGAATGCGTAACATGTGCATTGGGCCTCCAGATTGTCAACCACAAGAGGGAGACATATCAAACAAAGTCTGAATCAAAAAAACCTCAACCCTTTCTAGAACCCACATACTGGCCAGCAGACAATAACAAGAAGCCAGACTTGCTGGACTTTTTATTGCAATAAATCTGTCGAAAAACTATTCTAAGGTAGAGTCATGCCTAGATAGGTTATCTGACCATACACCAGTGATATTAACTCTTAGTAACACTAACTGAATACAAGAAGCCAGCAAATGTACCATGTTAGTCACCGAAATTCACCAAATCTGTCAGTCAATACAGTTAAGGAGGAAATACTTGATGCCTCAGCAAAATACAAGAAACTGCTGATAAATCATCCTAATGAACTGGCAGTGGACTATCCAAGACTATGTCAACTGGCTCAAAGGGCATAGTTTTCTACCACTTCATTTTTTTCTTCAAAAATTCCACAAAAATGTTGCCTCTGATAAATGCGAAAAGATGACTTATTGCAAAATGTAAACAAAATATTTTTTTAAAGCATTGCAATTGCAAATTTAGAACTGTGACAAATGGAAATTATAGTGAGGGACTGGCTTCAAAACCATTTTTTTTTTCTTTGCGCCTTTAATAAAATTAAAACTCATCTTTTTAATTTTAAACAAAAATATGTAGGGTGCCTCGATTCAGGTGACCGGGAGTCTTTTTTTTTTTCAATGGTTTTTATTGCAATCATAGAAATAGAAATATAAATAACAGGAGAAGTGGCATGGGGGCATGTCTGTGTCCGCGCATCTTGACCATAGTGGTCATTTGCATAGGCAAATGGCCGTCTCCGCGGACTAGTGTGCTTTCGGCCGTGATCGGGAAAATTATAAGAATGCCGTGTTGTTCAGTGGTTTCTTGTAAAAACCGAAGCCAAAACAAAAACTTTGTGAATCTAAATCTATTTTACTATAATTGTCTTTAAAATCATGAAAAACAACAAATCGTAAAATATTTCTGGCTTTTACTACGTTATTTTTGATTTTCAAATATCACAGCGACTGTACTATTTTTGCACGAAATACATTGCTCGCTAACCACTACCTAAATATATTGCTAAAGGACTGGACAAGCAATGTAAAAATAACATAACGATACAGTCACCTGCGGATGCATGGCGCAGTACGGCCGCAGCGTCTTGCGACGGGTTAGTGATGTGGCTGTGCAGATCCACTAACGTGGATCTAACTATCGACAATAATGTCGATTGTCGTATGAATTTATATTACTATTAAAGTTTATTCTTCAATTTGTCAACAGTTATAGCCTGATTGGAAGACCGATGTGAAATGTTGTTTTATACTCATTTAGATTTTCTCTTATTGTTGTTTTTTTTATATTTACTTAATATTTAATTTTTTTACTTACGTATTGTTTATTTATATCATCTTAGTATATGTATACCGTTTTTTATTTATTACTTTTTCGGGAACTCCCAAAATTGTTAATAAAATAATAAAAGGGAGAATCGATAACTTTCCGATTTAGTCAATCACTAGCGTATATGAAAAATAAATGGCTTTTGCACAGCACAATGATAGCGATCAATGTTTTCGTGTGAGTGAGTTGAACAGTGCATGGTAAATGCGCGCTGTGATTGATGGGATAAGGTTTATAATTGATTGTGCAGTACGTTCTGATTTATAAATTGCAAGTGTGAGCGCAACCTCGTATTTATTGGGTTTACTGATCTGCATGTGTAGTTGTGGCATAGAAGAGGGGATTTTTTGAAGACATTGGGTTTCAATACATTTTGAACTACCGGGCATATCTCCTTCTTTCTTATATCTATGATTGCAATCTATCATTCTTGCAGATATTCAACAATATGTTTGATTTTATTAACAGGTTTGTACGGAAGCTGTCCAGTGACTGCCCCGTTTATTCTTACAGCCTCTTAAATTAGGTCTTGAGGAATCTTTCTCTTTGGTCTTCTAACGACTGTTTGGGTATTCATCAGGTATACTGCAAGGATGTTTGGATGATTTGCTCTTTGTACGCTTTTGTCCTTTCTGAAATTTCTTCTATTATAGTTTTGATGCAGGGACCGGGAGTCTTTAAGCATCTTTAAAATATGAAATGTTGTCAATTCAGTACAACAGTTAATTCAAAACTCTTAACATTATTCCTGCTCTTATAACTTTCAATTGAATTAATAATCTCTAACCTGTATAGATAGTTTCCTTATTATTAAAAAACTACTAAATGCTGCCTGCGGGGCAATATAATATGAAAACATTAATGTTTTCAAACAAATTATCAGCTAAGTCAATCAGGATTCATTTCATCATAATTGGATTTTAGAACCAGACCCTAATACTGATTTTTATTTAAAAGTAGGTGTGTTTTTAAAGAACATAGACCAGTGGTCTATCCAAAAGAAGATGAAACACACTTCAGCATATAATTGCCACAAACTGACTGACAAGTGACAATATACCACAGCCGTAAATGGGTAAATGGCATGGCAGTAGGGCTGTAATTACCCGATAATAATGATATATATGAGAAACTCAAGTGTGATAGGTACATGGGAAATACTAATGAATTCGACCCTCTTGAGTGTTGGAACAGTACGCGCACGAAGATGCGGATGACCGCTAATTCAATACGTTTTGAACTATCTGAGCCAGAAGAAAAGTAAACTGAACACATTAGGCATAGAAGGTACAGCCACGTTACATACATTGGCGTCGCGTCAGGTTGGGTCGGGCAGGTTATTTCAAAATGTCCAATACTAAGTCATTAAAATAGCTATTTTCAAGAATCCGCATGATTATGAAATATTTTTTCGGTTCGATTTCATGTTCATATTTGTGACACCACGCAACACCAATACCACCGGCACCGGGCAGCCACTTCATTTGTTACGGAAAATGGCGTCGATCGCCTGGAATTGATTCTGCCACTATTGCTGGATTTGATACCGATTTATCATAATACCAAGTCATTTTTAAAAACTAATCGATTAACTCACCGTATAATATCAAAAATAAGATAATCTCTAAATTACTGCACAATATTTTTTGTGAATTAATTAGATTCGCACAAGCACAGCACACTATTCCGGATGCCCTACGGCACAGACCACAGACTACCTATAGTATAGAGGCATAGTCATAGATATTAAACTATTGTTCTTGAAAGGACGGAAAGGAGCGTGAAATCTGTGGTCAAATCAACTAAAAAAAACTGAGAAAAAAACTAATAAAATAATATCGGCGAATCACTGACAGAATACGTTTCCATAAAATAGTTCCTATATACAGAGGCCAGCAGGTCAAGCTATCCGAAACTGTCAAATTTTCGCAATCAACCTTGAACCTTATGCTGTAGTACTAAAGTTGAAAATCTATTAAATAAATTTGACAGATTGTAGTAGCTTGATGTGCTGGCGTCTGTACAATATGTACGTTGGCTCCACTTAAATTGTAATAACTTTTGACAGAGTGCTAAATAAAGACTAAATGGACTATGGCTATAATTCCAATACTTTAATGCACTCGAATATAAGACAGAAAAAAATAAAATTACTTGTGAATTTAAAATCATCTCCTTTTTTACCCCTTTGGGAGATCATTTTACAAAAACGCTAAACTGTGAAATTCTTTATTTCTTACCAAAAGCATACATTTTAATTTTCATATCTCTAACTTTTAAAATACTAGATTTCCCATACAAACTTTCACCCCCTTAGATTATTTTTGAGATAAAACGTACCCTATGTCCTTCTCCAGGATACCATCTATCTCCTTGCCAAATTTTATCGAAATCCGTTCAGTGGTTTAGCCGTGAAAAGGTAACATACACACAGACAGACAGACAGACAGACGGACAGACAGACAGACAGAGTTACTTTCGAATATTATATATAATATATTATAGTATTATAGTATGGATAGTATGGATGTAGTTGTCCACCATCTCCGATGTCGTTGATTTTTTCTTGTCCATGCTAACTCGTTATGTTATATAAAACTAGCAATTATAATTATTTCGTTGTCGTCTATAATCAAATTGCAAATGCGAGCCGGAATCAGGTGCCAACGATTTGTTCGACCACTAAATGTATTTGGACGTACCTCCGAAAGCCAACGAGCGTGTGGTAGCAAACGCTGAATATCCTTTGTTGGCGTTCGTTGGTCCGGTGTGTTGAGCGTTGTGTACGCCGCACCACAGATTACTACAGCACTCTCTTTTATCTGTTCTGTGGTACGCTGCTTTAGTACTCTGAGGCATGGTACTGAGCAGCATTAGAAAAGTCTTCTTTCCATAGACTATTAGGAAAGTCGGTTTTTATTATTTCTCTTTTTGTTCTTTCTGTGCTGTAGCATTGCCAGACCTACGGACTTGTTCGTAGATCTACGGATTTTTGAACTTGCCTTTTGACATAGCTACTCTACGGATTTTTGAACTTGCCTTCTGAAGTTCTGACATACCTACTCTACGGATTTTCGGTCGTTGTCAAACACAGGATTTTTATTCAATTTAATTAAATTTTGAGTAAATTGATTCGAACAGTTATCCAACCAAAATAATAAAGGGGAAACTCTTCTGAAAATTCTAGAGATAAGTTAGCAGAAAAAAAAATGCACACGAGCAATTTTCATTATGGACTGGACTGATTCCTGCAGGCCAGTGTTATCACACAACCTTCTCACAGTTCCTTGCATTTATATAATATATGAAATCGCTAAGTTTGTTAAAACAAATTATTCACTTTTTTAACTTATTAATAATACAAATAAACAGTCACACAATATTTATTAAAAATGCCTGTACCTAGGACTGAACTATTCCAACACAGTTGGGTATAAAAGGCGCCACTTATTTATAATTCAATTCCAAACTTTATAACCTGATCTTCCTTACAGAAAATTCTGCGTGGTACAAAAAAAATGTCTTATTTCACATAGTTATTATTCAATAGGTAAATTTAAAAAAAATAACTTCTTGTCGGCCTTTCATTTCAGGAATGCATTGTAGACTATACTTAGAATATATGATTAAATCTGCGATTGTAGATATAATTTTGACCTGATATTTTTTATGTTGTGCCAAATGCATAAACATATACACTACACATATACTATTTTATTATTACTTTGGTTCTGTTGTGTAAATTGAAGATTGATTTACATTAAATAATATCAGATTTAGTAAATAATTTCAACTTTAGTTCTAGATAATTGCTTATTTAAGTAAGCCTTAGTTACTATTAATATTTGCATGCCAAAATATGGCGAAATGTGCTATCGCACAAGAATACTGTCTTATTTATTAACCTTTTTAACCGCATTTAAAGCAAATAAATGACTTTGACTTTAGTATGTTCAGTAAGAAGCATTTGAGAGGCCCCCTACATGTGCAAAATTTTAATGCAAGGTGAAAAAAAATCGAGCTTTTAGGCGCGTTAAAGCGCCCGTTAAATGAAACTCGATCCAGTTGTAATAGACGTGTATTTGTACCACACTACACAGTATCCAAGCGACAGCGGAAGATCACATGTACATACGAACACAGGTTATTAAACTTGTTAATCACACGTAACACATAGTGTCGTAATAGTATTGAGCCAATATCTTTCTTTTAATCAGATTCAAAATCATCTGGTGGTTTTATGAACCATAGACTATTGCTCCAGACAAACTAGTGTTGTCAGGTTATATCTTACAGTGGGAACCATAGACAATTAGTTGGTTCGCCACAAGCTTTTGCAACCAGTGTTCTTCATATTCTCTAACTTTTCTACATACGTCGACAAAGCAGCTTCTATTTCCGTATGTTCAAAGTAAACTAAGCTGAGAATTTCGAGACGTGCTGTAAAATATTTCGAGCTCGCCTCACTTGCTCTCGAATTCTAGTTTCTTGCTTTTCGATAAAAATGTCCGTATAGTACAATGTAGAGATGAAAATGCATCTCACTGTAAAAAATATCCTGCCGGATGAGGCTCATCTTTACATAGTATAAAATGGGCAGCTTCTTTAAAATGTCATTCTCGTCTTCAAATATATTTAGTTGTCTAATGAATTAATAGGTCAGCGACGAACTTTTAGCGTCTAATAAATGGTTTTCTAGCGACCATATATTGTAAAACAACTTACTGTTATTACGACGCAGCATGGTGATAATTCTTAAGCAACTAAATTTGTGATATGTCTACGCATTGCCAGCTTCTAATAAGTGTATCAACTGCATCTATAAAATAATATCAACGTACTCTAATTTCTAATAGTCACCTTTATTTTTATAAGTTAACATAAGTAATTGATGAGTGAATCTACTATATTTGAACATAAAATTACCTTATTATTGTCATCAAATAATGGTCAATGAAAGCTCTAATTTCATGTATTCACCTATCTATTATAATGTTACCATAAGTAATTGATGACTTGACTATTATACCTACCCAATTGAACATACAAAAAATATTGTAATCAAAAACAAATGCGACTTATTGCACCTTGCGCTAATTAGCCTGCCTGGCTGCGAGCAACTCGGAAGTAGCGCTCGCCGGCCGCTGCCGCGGCACCGCTCGCTTCGCTCGCTCGGCTCGCGCGCGGTTGACACAGTTATAACCTAACCTAACCTAACCTAACCCATTTCATATTCCGTTATCTGTTCCATTTCGCCCAGTTCACATTTTTCGTCGCGCCCCTCTCATTGCCAACGTCAATCAATCGTCGTCGTCAATTTGTCAGGTACAGTCCCGCGCTTGTGTTGCTAATTTTCACGAAAAATGAATATGATTTATAAATTTACTTGTTGAATAAAAAACTTTGATTGCTAATTTTGAGGCTGGAATTTGATTTTTATTAGCAGACAGCTGTTGTATCTCTAAAATATATAAAGTAGCTCACTTACAACATTAGTCGCTGAGTTATCAAGTCAGAAGTAAATATATTTATCGGTAGCTCTAAGTCATATTAATTTACGTTCGTAAATTGTTGCTGGTTTTTTGGTATTTATTTATTTATTTATTAAAACTTCATGCACAAGTAAAAATATACCGTACAAAGGCGGACTTAATGCCTGAGGCATTTTCTACCAGTCAACCTTAGGGTGGTGCAGAGACAAAACATGGCAGGTGCAACAAAAGGGATTGATAATACGAAATATATTCATAATTAATTTTATTTCATTATTAATTTTTATTTATTTTTTTGGTATTCTGTTGGAATAGTAAAGATGATGAATGAATATAATTGAAGCTGTTCTATTAACTCGTAGCCTACATATAAAAAAAGACGTTAGGTTGCAGGTGCTAAAGAAAACTTTTGTTGTTGCACTTATTATTTCCCGTATAAAATGAAGTCAATTCCGCTGTCTGTTTGCTTAGATCTTTTTAGTCAACGGATTTTAATGCAGTTTTCAGCAATAGATAGAGTGATTCAAGAGGAAGGTTTATATGTATCCGTGCGAACTCGGGGCGGGTCGCTAGTGTTTAATAAAGAGAAGATAGAACTATAATATTACGCACGTTTTATTTGTTATTTTTTATCATTTTTTATTTTCTGCAAATATTACTAGAAATTCCTAAATAATCTGAGAAGACCGGGGGCCGGGAGTGAGCCGCAAGCCCGCCCCTGGACCCCGACAGTCTTTTCAGTATATTACAAAGTACTCAGTGCTTACTAGTATAACAAGTCTCCGGGAATTTCAGCGTCAACCTAAGGAATTTCAAAAATCGGATGTGGAAATACTTTTGTTCTGTGTCACTGTCAGGCAGGTGACAGGTGTCAGTGTGTCACTGACTCACTGTCATTCAAGTCTTCAAAACGAAATGTTTGTTTGTGTTGGCTGTTGGTTTGGTTGGTTTACCAGTGATAGAAAGATTAAACGGGCGTTGTATCGCAAGGAATAAATATTTCATAACAATTTAACTAACATAGCTATGATAATTGCTAAGGAAACTCAACTTTAAGCAATATTTTTAATAGTGTTAATTATGCAAGCTAAAAAACGTTTTGTTCTTCTCTCTTTTACCTGTGGAGTTTTGGTATATTGTTATTTCGGTACATATCATTTGAAGTCAGAACGGACTCAAAACAGCCGACTGAGTCAACTGCCCAGTTTTGCTTCTTTAGAAGAGCTGTCCGAGTTGCCTTCTCAACCACATAGAAAGTTGACAATAGGAACGATTCCTTGTAGAATGGAGACTTGCTTCGACTTCTCCAAATGTGGTAAAGATCCAAAAATTTACGTTTACCCTAGTGACGGCCCAGTTAGTGCTTCATATCGTAAAGTACTATCAGTCATCAGAGAGTCGCGGTATGCCACAAGAGATCCAAATGAAGCTTGCCTTTATGTGCCTGCCATAGATACGTTAGATGCCGATCCACTGTCTCCTGAGCATGCCCCAGATGTGGCATCACGCCTATCTCGTTTACCTTATTGGAACAATGGTCGAAATCATCTCATATTTAATTTGTATGCTGGGACATGGCCTGATTATGCTGAAAGTGCACTGGGATTTAGCCCAGGAGAGGCAATTTTAGCTAGAGCTAGTGCTTCCGAAGCATTCTTTAGGGATGAATTTGATATTTCATTACCATTGTTTCACAAAGAACATCCAGAGCGTGGTGGAGTTCCACCTGCTGCTACTAGCAACCCATTCCCAGCACCAAGGCGACATTTGTTGGCGTTTAAAGGCAAGAGATATGTTCATGGTATTGGTAGTGAAACAAGGAATTCATTGTGGCATTTACATGATGGTAATCATTTAATTCTGGTTACCACATGCCGTCATGGAAAATCTTGGAAGGATTTACGTGATGAAAGGTGTGATGAAGACAACAGAGAATATGATAAGTATGTATATCTTCCTTATTATAAGCTTAATGTTCATTCTAACTAACCTGTTTGCCATGAAAAGGGCAAGAACCTGATATTCAAAATGAATTACCCTAAGATTAACCATAATCAAAATATGCTTTTATCTATGTCGTGGCCAGATCTTAGAATTAATAATTTCATGAAATGGTTGTATTTCATGAAGTCGATCATCAACTGCTGGCCACATGATACTGTGGTCTGGGCAGATCTTTGAATACTCAACATTTAACAATATGAACAGTTAAACACACAACTACTTCATGATGTGGCCAAACATTAGTTCAGCGGCTGGCAAGTGTTACTTCCAAGTTTGTTGCAGTTACTTGGCAATTTTTACTACTTAAACCATATAGTAGGTATAGGGTATCCACCCTACATTAATGATAATGGCTAAATGTCGACTGACATATCATTAAACATTGACATTTAAACAATATAGTCAATTTTAGCTGGACATATCGTCGACCGTAGGTTCAATTGAGGTAAGGGACAAAATACGATTTTTCAGGAGAGGCCGACAAAGTTTTTTTTCAGACTAAATCACCCATAACTTTTTTAGTGTTATTATGTTTCAGATCTGATTTCACACATAATCTTGTATTTTAGTGTTCTATCTACCTGTGTAACATTTATTTAAATAAGTTAGCTAATTAAGAAAATAGATTTCCCTTACACCAACGTATTTTGTTAGTAATGTCCCTTACTGACCAAGTATCTCGTAGTCCCGTCCCTTACATTAAATTGACCTCTACGTTGGATCAAATCTTTTAATTAAAAAGTTGTGTAAAGGACATGTTGACAAAATTTATGAAAAAAATACAGTGTAAATTGATTGTTGACAGAAAATGAAGTACACATTTTTGACGTAATGTGTAATCCGTAGAAGTCCGTGAAGTGGATTGGCGGCGGTAGTTACACCATTTCAAATAGCTATATTGCATAGTTTTTCAGATAATTTTTTTATTATGGGGCTGATTCGAAATTTGGATCCAAAAAATCAGTAGGGTAAGGGACATTTTTCTTAAGCTAGAATTTTTTCATATACACCATTCGAAAGAGCGAAAAATTCTGAACAAAACTGTATACTCAACTCATTTTGGGTATTTTGTCCCTTACCTCAATTGAACCTACGGTCGACGATATCATGAAACAAAACCATTTCATGAAATTATCGAACACTTCATGAAATGATCAAAATAAAACCACTTTTACGAAATAGTTTTTCTGGATAAAACACTAGCCAAATCGACGTTTCTAAACAAAGACGTTCTATCTATGTTCCATGGTTTGGTTTTCGTACTTAGTCCGTCAGGTGGGTCATAGGGACGATGACAAAAAATTTTTTTTTGGCGTCAGGTAGATTATTAAAAAATATTGGACACGTATTTTTTCTTTTCTTTTGTAATCAAAAGATTACGGCAATACATTGAGTAGGCAATGCCTTAAAATGTGGCATGACGTCACTGGCCGGTAGATTTTATACAGACTTGTGACGTAGCGAGCCCCCACTCCCCAACTTTAATGCGTTTTATCTAAACCATTTTTTATTAATATGATAAATCAAAAAAATACGTGTCTAATATTCTTTTATTATGTGACTGACGGACTAAATAGTTTTTGTTTTTTTTCTCAGTCAACATCCCTATTGTGCGTGGGCCATGGCGGCCGTTCGGTGGTTATTCCACCCAGCCCACCTCCCTCCAGAAGTTAATTAAAACTCCTGGTCTGTTCAGCACATCTGTGAAAGATCTGGGTGACCCGATCGTTTCTGTTCTAATCTGGGTGACGCCTGTGCATTCAAATAGCACGTGCGCGACGGTTTCCTCAGCCTCCATGCACGCCCTGCACAGAGTTCTGTCCGTTATGCCTATTGTGTGGAATTGTTTGTTTAGCGAGCAGTGTCCCATGCTGGTCCCCGTCACCAGACGCAGGCCGTTCCTGTCCATCCAGTGGCGTAATAAGCGTCTGGTTATCCTGCTATGCAAGGATGGCATAGCCTCCTTGGACTGCCTGCAGCCCAGTGTCGAGGTCCACCAGTTCTCCGCTTGTGTGTGGGTGAATTCTTGTAGCCACCTTCGTAATTGGTCGAAAGGAATGGGTACGATTGGCTCGGGTTCACAGACTACCGTGCTCGATCATGGTATGGCAGGTTCGTCAGCTGCGTCGTTACTTAGCGATCCGCTGTGTCCTTTTATCCATTGCAGTGTCACTGTGTTCCAGCTAGATACCGTTAATTGTTCTAGTGCATTGTGACATTCTAGTGTCAGCTTCAAGGTAATATCTTTTATCTTAAGGATTAAAGAACTGAGGCGCTGTTGGAGAGTATACGTATGTGGGTAACCGTGACCCTCCTGGCTTCTAGGGCGTGGACCGCTTGTATGATGCCCACACACTCCGCCTGATAGACGGTGTTGAACATTCCCAGCGGGCTGAATATATTTATGTTGAAGTCGTGTGAAAAGACTCCGAGTTCGGTACCGGAGTCGGTCTTCGATACGTCGGTGTATACTCTCATCTCTTTCGAGCCTGAGTAGTCACATTGTTCTTGTGTAAGAACGTTCTACTCCTCAAGTTTCTTACCAAACTACTTTCTTTAAACAATACTAAAATGTAGTAACAAATTTTGTAAAAACCTACATATTTGATATTTCGCATAGTTGGAGTTTTTTTTTAAGAGAACCTTGGATGCAAAAGCGAGCTCGAAACTTTTTGCAATTCGGATAGGTTAGGTTTTCTTTTGACTATTCACAGTAGCGATGGCGGCATTATTTATGTGTAAATTTATTGAAAATGGTTTTAATATTTCATTAAATATAAAATTACCATAAGTGAACTTCAGCGACATTAGCTCACTCAGAAAGAAACGTTAATTGAGTGACCTGAATATTATACACTAATGTTTGAGTACATGAGTTTTATTGCTTAGCAAATGATGACAAAAATTACATAAACAAACAAAAATATAAATAGACAAACTTTTCGGCTTTTAGCCTCATTGAATTTTTTCAAGATTATGCCTCGCTATTTCTAATACAGAAAAGTTTGAGAAGTTCGATGCAAGAGCGAGCGTAGCGAGCTCGAAAACTTTTGCATGCTACGTTTTGTATTTGGCATACGTAGTTCCGAGCCTCCAACTACAAACTGTTTGTTTGTTACTGAACATAATACGGCCTTGTTTGGGATTTGACTAAAGAGTACTTTTCGAGATTAGGGGACCTCCAGGAACGGGCGCCAGGGGGGAAATAAATATGAATAACTAAACTTTTAATAATTTGTAAAGCTTTTTTGCGAGGCCCCTCAGGCGCGAGGCCGTCGGTTGTTGACGACGTCGCGTCATCGACGCCTAACGCCGCCACTGACTATTCATACAGTACCTAATAGGACTTACTATGTCGACTTCTGCAGAAAAGTATAAGAATTAAGAACAACTACGATGAAGAGCACGCGAAGCAAGCTCAACCATTTTAATCAGCCCGCCTGGGAGAGGTGTGATTTCCTTTGATAATTGAATACAGAAATAGGACTTGCTTTGTCGACTTATGCAAGAAAGCTAGAGCTCAAGACCGAGCTTAGCCAGCCCGATTTTTTTTTAATCTCTCTAATTTTGATCCCGCCTCGGTGAGATTAGATTTCTTTTGACGATTGATACATAAAGCCTCGTGCAGACTAGCGCGACGCGAGTCGAACAATACAATTTCTAAGAAAACTTCACGGTATAACAAATAACCGGTGTCGCGTCGCTCCGTCGCGTCGCGCTAGTCTGCACAAAGCTTAATATTACATTAGACCTGCCGGTATAGGTATAGCTTGTCTAGTCTGAAATTAAGCGCCCCACTACCTATACCACTACATAGAATTTTTTAACTATCCCAAAGACTCCATTAGGTAAGTAGTACCTAATTTGATTATAATTTATTAGTAGATAGATACATACCTCAATATCGAAAGAAAACTCAACCCGGGGGTGCAACAAAGTATGGTATTGATCGTAAAAAGTGGTTTAATGGTTTTTTTTAGTAAGTGGCACTGAATAGGTACCTACCGGGTGCGGCGATTGAACTGTCCGTATGTGAAACTGAAATATTTCTGTTAATTTTCAATATTTATTTATACACTTTTGCCATGTGAAAATAGAGAGTTCAAAGTTTTATTATGACTTATTCCGAAGGAATAAAACCGCCTTTAGCCTTTACTACAAGCTGAAGTCTCTTTCTGAAAGAAGCGCAGGCTGCTCGAACGACGTCGTCACTCAAACAATTCCATTCTAGCGTAAGAGTAACTTTGAGCGCTTCCACTGAAGTGTGTATTTTAGCACAGGCCCTGGCCTGTAAAACACCCCAAACAAAAAAGTCCAGCGGATTGAAGTCGGGCGATGACGACGGCCACATATCTCGGTCGATCAGCACTGGAACGTTTGCTTTCAACCAATTTTGCGTTCCAATTGCTCTGTGCGATTGTGCCGAGTCTTGCTGAAATGTCCAACGCTCAGAACCGAATGTGTTGCGTGCCCACGGTATCAACCCAGGTCGCAAGACTTTGTCTCGATAGATTTGTTGGTTTATTTTGACTTGGTTGCGACCCATTGGAAACAAAACGAGCGGAGAACGGCCTTTTTCAGACACCGCCGCCCAGACCCTGATTTGGTCGGCTCCTTGGCGTCAAGTGACTTGCAATTCGTCGGAATGGTCGCTGACACGTCCCTTCAACCAAACACGGTCATTTTGTTTGTTTAAAAACTGTTCAACGCAAAAAGTTTTCTCATCTGAAAACACCGAATTGGGAAGGTCGCCAGAGTCGAGCAAGCGAATCAGCTCTTTCGATCGATCCAACCGTTTGCTACGCTGTAAAGCAGTGAGTTCCTGAGAAAGGTTTTTATTTAATGGTTTGACTTTAAGCTTTTCCATCAATATGCGACGAACACTGCGATCGCTCACCTTGAGATCCTGCGTGAGCTGGTTTGCTGAGCGCGCTGGATTTCTGTCTAATCGATGACGCATCTTTTCGACAACTGCTGGCGCCGTTGCAGTACAGCGTCGTCCGCCACCGTAGCGTTTTTTAACGCTAACAGTCTCATTATAACGTTGAATAGTACGATGCACGAATTTCTCGTTCAATTGAAGATTTGGCAGCGCTCGACGTATTTCGATATTCGATTTTCCCTCCAAATGAAGAGCAATCACTGAATTCGTTTTAAATCCATTGTTCTAAATTCGAATGTGTTTCTCTCACAACAGAATCACTTCAAATGATCATAGAGAACATGTCAAAGACCAACATTTGAAATGTTGGCGGCTTTCGATTCAGTGGTTCGAATTTTAAAACAGTTAGATAGAGACGGACAGTTCAATCGCCGCACCCGGTATATACCTATCTCGTAAACGGTGCGTTCAAGAATAGTGTAAGTAAATTGTAATAAAAATATTATAACATTAGTTACAAATAAAAAGTTGATTAACAAAAATATGCAAAATTTACCTATTTGGTAGGGTTGGCACAGGAGAATAAAGTTAAATAAACAAGACTATTTAATTTTATTCTCCTGTGCCAACCCTACCAAATAGGTAAATTTTGCACGCTCTTTAGAAGCTTTACCCTCTGTTTCGTTTATTTACCTACTCATGTGGCAAAACTATAAAAATTACAGGTGAAACAAAGGCTCTTAAATTATAAACTTTGTCGACGCTGTATCCTACTTATATAATATATTTATGTATAGGTAAACAGGGTTTTCGGCAGAAGTTTGATCATACGAAAATGGCGGATCCGTGGGGCCGTCTACTACGTGTTTAGGTCCAATAATAAGATCCAGGACACAAGGATTTTTTTAAATGTTTTTTTTTAATTTAAAGGAAATTCGTGGTTGCTCAAATTTCAAACGTCAATAATTTCATTTAAAATAACAAAACTGGCATTTTTTTAATTTATTTTTTTGAATAATTGTAGAATCTAATACATGTAAAAAAAATTTGGTTCGTATATATTAATTAATTTCACTTTTCGCAAATTTCCTTCGCAATCCTTTCGGTGAAAAAAGTCCCAGGCAGTTAAAATTGGCGAATTGCTCTAGTTGTTTTAAAATAAATTGTGCATATTGCATGCCATTAGATTGGGCTTTGGGCATGAACCAAAGATGTTTTCCTAAAATTAGAACTGCTCTATCACTGTTCGTTTTTTTTTAACGCAGTTCAAGGTCGGGCTTTCGGTATTTATTTTGGATTATTTTGTAGTAGGGCTCGTATTTACTTTTCTAGCAATCATCTGCGTCAAATACGAATTTTATAAGATTCTACAGCTACATTAGATGAAAATAAAAATAAAATGTTGCCAGTTTTGTTGTTTTTAAATGAAATTATTGACGTTTGAAGTTTTGGCAACGACAAATTCCGAAGAATAAAAAAAACATTTAAAAAAATCCTTGTGGCCTGGGTTATTGGGCCTAAAAACGTAGTAGACGGCCCTACGGATCCGCCATTTTCGTATGTTCAACCTTCTGCCGAACACCCTGTGTATATATATATATCTTTACATAGTATTATAAAATGAAGTCGCTTCCGCTGTCTGTTCGCTTAGATCTTTTAAACTACTCAACGGATTTTAATGCAGTTTTCATCGATAGATAGAGTGATTCAAGAGTAAGGTTTATATCGTTGTCGTCTTTTTTTGTGAGACTTTTGGTCGTTCTTTTGTTTTTAGGACCATTTGCTCATAGGACGATTTGCTAATAGGACATTTTGCTAAAGTGTCATTATGATTATGGGTCGTTCTGCTAATAGGACCATTTGCTAATAGGACATTTTGCTTAAGTGTTGTTTTGATTATGGGTCGTTTTGCTAGTAAGACCATTTGCTTTTAGGACGTTTTGATACGCAGGGTAAATAGGTAGGGTAGGTAGGTAGGTAGGTGCGCCGAAGATAAGTACTTAGTGCTACCCGTGCGAAGCCGGGGCGGGCAGCTGAAATCGCCAACCCGTCTTGAGCAAGCGTGGTGATCAATGTCTTTCTTTAGGAGAAGAGGCCTTTGCCCTGCAGTGGGACAGTAACAGGCTGGTATTATTTATTAAATGACATAGCTTAACGACTGTTATTTTATTTTATAAATGTGAAAGTTTGGATGTTTGTTACTCAATCACGCAAAACCGGCTGAACCAATTTAGATACTTGGCACACAGATGAAAAGTATATTATGAGTTATCTAGGTTACAAACTACCTGGATAACTCAGAATATACTTTTTATCCCGGTAAATGACATAGCATATCGACTGTTATAAATTTATGTTAAAACTAGCTTCTGCCTGCGATTTGATTGACAAATAAATTATGAAATACAAAACACACTCAAACGAAGTCGCGGCCAACAGCTAGTTACATAATAATAATTATATAATTAAATACGTACATTTGACTTTTCGCAGGTTTGATTATGAGCAGTTATTAGCCAACTCAACATTTTGCCTTGTGGCACGAGGACGGCGTTTGGGTTCATATCGCTTTCTTGAGGCATTAGCAGCAGGATGCATACCCGTTTTATTAAGCAATGGTTGGCGGTTACCTTTTGACGAACGCATCGATTGGCGCCGTGCTGTTATTTGGGCAGATGAACGACTCCTATTGCAGGTAAGTGCAATGTGACGGCACGCTTGGTGCAGTGACAGAGCGATTGGTTGCGTGTCGTGAATTCGATATCCGCACGGAACATAATATACTCGTATTTGTGCGGTCTAAAGACTAATAACAATATTCGTAGCCTATAGGGTCGCGGGTCTGGCTGTTTGTGTATGTGATATTATACAGGCTGACTTGTAATTTGACGTATTCCAGGACGTGATAGTGTGACCTATTTACAACAATTAAGCACCCCATAAAACCTAGTTAAAAATTCATGGGATTCGCGAAAACCCTATTTTTGTTTTTTTGAAAATTTCCCTTAATTCGTCGGCCCTCTGCATATTTTTTTAACTTTTGTTTCTCGTTAGGTAGCTGATTAAATGAAGATGTCTTCTCCGTAATTTGTACTACCAATGCCATAGTAAAATTTCGAGATAACTGGTGTCAAACTTCATGTAAGATGATTTTTGAAAATGTTCAGTAAACTTGTTCCTTTAAATTTTACCTGTTTGATGTTTTAGAAAATTTGGTTACATCGAAAGGTTTGTTAAAGTACTAGATACCCGATGGACAAAAAAGGTCAAAGGACAATAAAGAACGAAAAGACAATAAAGGTCATTCAATTTGAGAGTTTAGAGAAAAGTGGTAGTGATGAATTCTGGGAAAAAAAAAAAAAACATCATCTTCTGGTTTAGCGGTAAAACTGAAATGACAATTTTTCCCTTATACCAGCCGACACATCACACGGTCACACGGTTTATTCCATTCAAACCGTGATTCAAATCACAACACATAATATTTCCGTCCGGGGAAGCCACCCAACGACTTTATCTGAACTTCTGGACGAGCTCTTTCACGCACAAATAAATATACGATCTATTTAAGTACTGAGAAAAATCATTCTCGGAGATTGTGTGTTTTGTAGCCCCTAACCTTAATTTTGTATTATTTAGGTTCCTGAGCTGGTGCGCTCTGTTCCTCCTGAGCGTATTCTTGCTCTGCGACAACAAACTCAATTTCTCTGGGAGCAGTATTTTTCTTCAATCGAAAAAATTGTGTTCACTACAATAGAGGTAGGTAAATAGATTATAAGTACTTAATTAAATCAAATTTTCATACGTTTTTCAAACTTGCAGGTCAGTGTCAGGTTGTATCTTGATCAAAATATGATGCGCGACTATAATCAATGGAATCATGAATACATCTCATTTATGTTAAATTTGTTCCATAAATACAAATTTCTTAAGGAATAATTTTTTTAATTCGCGGGCTACATACAACCGCGGATCCACCCGTGTGTGGCTGATGCGACAACGCGTGATTTTGCACCTTTTGTTTATAAAACGATTTTGCAAAGAAAAAACAACTGACTTCCAAAAAAACACTACAAAATGAAAAATAACTTACCTACTCGTAAATTTCGGAAGTCGGTGTTTTTGTTTTTTCGTTATTTGCCACCGAATTCAGAAATTAATTTATATTTTATTTCTCGCTTTTTAATGAGTCAGTTTGTAATATTTATACAGGGTGGCAGGGACATCGACGCGAAGCCGGCTACCATGGATTCAGTACATGATTCTGAACCCCCCTGCGTTAAAATTTTTCGTCGGTTATTTTTTTTTAAATCAGCTGTTTCATAGAAAAGTGCAATACCTACTCGGTCAAAAGTATGGAGCAGCTGTTTTTTTTTTAAATAACCGACGAAAAATTTCAACGCAGGGGGGTTCAGAATCATGTACTGAATCCATGGTAACCGGCTTCGCGTCGATGTCCCGGACATCCCGTATAGGTAAGTTACAATAGCCTAATGTCAACTGCTCATTACCTTTTTACAAAATATGGCGTTTCCCGATGCAGGGACGTTAATCGTTGAGGATTTCTCTTGGTACCTTACCATCAGCTCCACTTCTCCATAGATTTTATGTTCGTCACAACGCATAGGGCGTTGTGACGAACATAAATTGCTTGGCAACCATATTAAAGTAATCGAATCGCAACCCGTGAAATGCTCATTATGGAGTAGTTCCAGTGGCCATCTGTGGTCTTCATCATCAGTTCCACTTCACCAAATGATGCTTTCCGAGAGCAATTGCACGAGTTACTATAAAAAATACCCAAATCGTTATAGTTGTGCCTATAATATTTGAAGAGTTCCCTCGATGATGGGATCCTGAAAAAAATCAGGATCCCATCATCAGATCCTGACCTGATAACAATGGGACAACCTGGGAAGTAGGTATACCCTTTCAAACAGAAAAAGAATTTTGCAAATCCGTCTAGGTATTATTATGATGGAGTTCTGCCCGAAAATACATAAAAAAAATTAAAAAAAACATCCGAATTGATAACCTCCTCCTTCTTTAGAAGTCGATAACAAAATTGTCGTGTAAGTAAAAATACACTGTAGGTTTATATTTTAATGCAGTTGTCTGTGGTAATTATTTTCTGAAACGACCACATTGTCGGTAATGAGCTCCACACCAAGTGTGGTGCAATGCGGCGCGGTGCGGCGCGGTGCAGCGGGCGTGGCGAGGCGCGACTCGGCTCGGTTTTTATGGCATTTCATTCATACAAAACCGGACGGACAGTCAAGAATAATAAAAAAAGCAGTAGGTACCTTCACAAACTGTGCCGCACCCCATCGCGTTTGGTGTGTGAGTGAACACAAGGACCAATACTCCGCACCCCAGCGACCCCGTGCCGGAGACTACAGTTGCATGCAGGTTACAAGAAAACTCCATTGTTTTTCCAGTGCGAGACAGACAGAGCTATACATGACCGATAACTAGAACTTTTTTCTCCAACCAACTTATTTGTCAAAAAGAAAGTGAAATTCATACACCACCAGTAAAAAGAATGCGTTGATTTTGATGAGAGTTTTTTTTTGTATACAATATCAAGACCTAATGATTTTTAAATCTGGGTCTGCTAGCATAGCGTAATGTTTATTATATTTACAGATTTTATTGGAGCGTGTGTTACAACACAGATTGTCGAATCAACGAGAAGCTTTAATTTGGAATGCATCTCCTGGCGCCCTCGGAACTTTAGCAACTTATGGTGATTCCCGAGTTCATTTTCCTATTGCGGCCCCCATTCTCCAAGCCCCTGTTTGTCCATCCGCCCCGCTGTCTCCTCTCCCTGTTCCGTCGGTGCCTCTGGCAGCGCCACCGCCTACACCGGGAAATATGTATACAGCCTTATTATACGTCCAAGCTACATCAGCAGCGTTACATAAGCTACTCGCCAACATAGCGAGCAGTGAATATTGTGAGAAGGTAATATGGAAATTAGCCAGTAGCCTTATTTGTATAATAATATTAAAGTTATGAAATAACGTTTGTGAAATGTGGGTGTACCTACCTACTTTATGTGCACCTCTGCCTAGCTCTTCGCGGAAACAGGCCTGATGTTATCGTGAGCATCAAGATTCAAGATGACGGGATCAAGTCTCCAATTTAAAATGTATCACATTAAAGTGTTTGTACTACATTTGTACCCTAAACAAGACATTTGTACCTTTAAAGGTAAAGGAAGTATAACTTACCTGGTCCCGCCACTTTGACGTCAAAGTGGCAGGACCAGGTAAGTAATAGTAGTATTTTAAATCAGGGTTGATATGATTTAAATCACTTGATTAAAATCAGTGATTTAAATCGCGATTAAAATCAAGTGATTTTTTTATAAAAATCAATGATTTAAATCAATATTTTTTTACTTCGACCAAATCAGCCAAAATGTGTCAAGACATACATCTTTCGGAGGTTCTCCGAAATTTGAACTAGTGACTGAATCCGTCCGTTTAGTCTTTGGCGCGGTCATTCGTGATTGATTAATGAAAGTGAATACAACAAGATGTCTGGAAGGAAAAAAGATGCTGAATGGGTTTATTTCGATGAAAAAAAGTCCACTTGCGGCTTCGATCAATAATGCACTTATTGATCGAAGACTTGCGGCAAGTTTAACAAAGCGGTGTGTAAACGTTGTAAGAAGGAATTAATGGGCTTAGTAGCGAGAATGAAAAAATATTTAGAGACATGTGTGACAGAAATAATCAAAAAAATCCGATTTAAATCCAATTAATCCGATTTAAATCAAATAAAACCGATTATTTTGTTTTTTTTTTATAAAAATCATGATTTTTATCAACCCTGTTTTAAATTGGAGACTTGATCCCGTCATCTTGATGCTCACGATGTCATTGTTATCAAACAACTCAAAACATTTATTTTGAATTGACATGGAATCGATTAGTCAGAAAGATGAAGTTATTTGCGCATTCCAAAGCGTAGTCGGTTCATAAGGAGAAGAGTAATATATTAATATATTAGATATGATATTTGTGTACATAGATCTTCTTAATATTTAAGTTTTGTGTGACATATTTTTTTAATGTTATTTTGTAGGTCGTTTTAGTGTGGGATAGCGAGCGTGCCGCTCCTTCGCTAAAGTCATTATCCCGCTTAGCTGGTGACACGCGCGACCCTTTACCTGTGCTCGTTGTTGATGCCACCACTCACTATCCTGGGTAATTTGAAAATCCTTCCGACTTGTAATTACTAAGTAACCACTTATCATAATTTCTTAGTTAAACTACTTAGAATTTCATTTTAGGGAAGGAGTTTCGGCTAGGTGGCAACCACTGTGGGCAGTTCCAACGGCTGGTGTATTTTCTCTAGATGGTGATGCTCCTCTACTGGCCGAAGAGCTTGATTTCGCTTTTCGTGTGTGGCAACATTTTCCGGAGCGGATAGTCGGCTATCCGGCTCGAACTCACTTCTGGGACGAGGCGAAGGTCAGCATTTAATATTTATAGGTTATCTACTAGGATTTATTTTCCTTAATAACTGTAAGGTACTTAATGGTTATTTGTTCGACACAGGGCGCATGGGGTTATAGCAGTAAGTGGGGTGATTCGTACTCCATGGTGCTGCCGGGCGCGGCGCTTGTGCATCGCGCGGTGCTGGCGCAGTACGCGGCCGCGGCGCCGGCGCTGCGTCAGGCCGTGCGCCGCACGCGCAATTGCGAGGATATTCTACTCAATTGTCTCGCTTCACATCTCACCCGACGCCCACCACTTAAACTAGCACAGCGTCGACGCTATAAAGCAACGCATCATCGATATAAGTAAATCTTCATCAGTCTAAAATACGGCTGCCCCGTGACGAAAACCCAGTAAGGGACATTAAAAAAAATGTGCTTTCGTTACCACGAAAATCACCTGTGTTATTTTTTTTGCAATTAACGGAGATAGGTAATAATATCGCTAAACTTAGTAAGTTTCCACTACACTCCGAACCTATTAAAAAACCGGCCAAGTGCGTGTCGGACCACGCACAATGAAGGTTGTTGGGATGATTATTATCCCTAGAACAAACTTTACATTTTAGTTGAAAAGCATGTTCTCCCTTACGGAATGTATGGGATATCATGTTTTTCAAACCGAAAATTTAATCTCGTTGATGATTACTCGTTAACCTGTACAGCCTACTTAGCTCTGATAGTTTTCCTTTTAATTTCGTTATATATACTACTGCTGTGAATTTTTCCACAAATCCAAGTACAACCATTTAGCTGGCAGAGGGGGGGGGATACTTGACTCTAACAAAAAAATTCAGTTAAAAGCTTAATATTTCGCAAACGGATCACTGAATCCAAAAAAAAACAACCCCACTTTACGTGAAGGGGAGGCACCATAAAAAAAAACTTGATTACATTTTACCACTTTGTCGGCATGATTATTATGTATACATATGCCAAATTACAGCTTTCTAGTACTAACCGTCTCTGAGCTAAGCCGCGGACAGAAAGACGGACAGACATGGCGAAACTATAAGGGTTCCTTGTTTACTACGGAACCCTAAAAAGCTAGTACTTACCTACTTAAATCACTTTGACAATTTCAAAACCTAGTTAATTATTATTCGGAATTTACTAGGATTTAAAATGTTAATTGTATTGTTAATGTGGGTTAATAGGTTTTTGAATTAATCACGTACCCACTAACCAATTTTCAAAGTTAATTAGGTTAAGTACACTATTATTATCATATTTGTGATATAAGTAATATGTGTCGCAGAAGGATTGTCGAATCCGCTATTTTACCTAATCGCTAGCTGTTTTAACAACTGAACGACGTTTAGCGATTTTCATACACATACATTTATCAAAGCAGCGGGTCAACGATGCCTGGAAGAGATCGCAGAAAGCGATAAGGCCGCCCATTGTATGTTTTGTAGTGTTAAATTTATGATTAACTATGTATTTTCTGGTGTACAATAAAGTTTATATAAATAAATAAATAAACGATTAGCGGTTATGTAAAACAGCGTGAAATGAAACTTCAGATTGTAGATTTTAGTTCAAAATTTTGTCGCTCGTGACTATGTGTCTTAAAAACAATAATGGCGTCCGAAACAGAAATAAATAAAGCGAGTAATAAGAGGGAAAATTACCTTAACTCAACGAAAACAGTGATTTTAAGGCCAATTTTAATATAAAGTTATCAAAGTTTTATGAAAGTTATTCATAAAAATACTAAATACCCAAGTAACTGCGACCAACTAGGAAGTAGCGCTCGCCGGCCGCTGCCGCGGCACTACGCACCGCTCGCTCGGCTCGCGCGTTTTTGGTCAGTGTTCTCTAACATAATCTAACCAATTGGTTAGTTAGTTACTGCGACCGATTCGGCATTAGAAGCAACACCAAATGCTTATTGTGACTGCAGATAAGCCATTCAGCATTACGTCTAAACGTGGGTAGCAGTTTTGTTAAACGTAACGTAACGCATGACAATCGCTATATGTTTTACATAACGGAGGTGTTTTGTAAAACAACTAACGGTTATGTGAAACCGCGGTTTCGACATTCCATCTGCGACATAATTAAGCATTTTTTAGTACCTACTCTTATTATTATCATTTTCATAAGTCAACTCACTTTCCAAATGTTATCTACCACAATGTATGTTTTTGCGCCCTCCTGGGACTTTCAAATGGGGCAGCCGAATAATACGAGTACCTAACATGTAAATGGATTTTAACTATAGTATATTACTATTTATATTACAGATCATCTTGGAGCGACCCTGAGCACTTTGTTCAAAGACAATCCTGTCTCAACACATTCGCTACTGCTTGGGGCTACATGCCACTTATGCGATCCGTGTTAAGATTAGACCCAATATTATTTAAAGACCCTGTATCGACACTCAGAAAAAAATATAGAAAAATGGAGTTAGTAACTTCTTGAATCTTTGTAAATTAATTGAATAAGCAAATACGCTAATAAAAGAGACTTGATTAACTGATAATGCAATTTTATTAACAGCCCACGTAGGATTTCTTTTGTAGGCCTAAAGACAGGAACCTAAACCCTGCCCCTAACATTTCTAAAAAAAATTGACAGAATTAGTCTAGTTTGGTATTTTACAATCAAAATTTTAGGTGAAAAATGTCAAATTCAGAATAGCAAAATTGCCAATGGTGCCGCCGATTCTCTTGTCACAAATGCCTCTAAACTAGACAAAAAATCACTAAAATTAAGTTTAATCCTGTCAAACGACGATTTCCCATTCTGAAATAGACTTAAGTGACACAATTAAACTATATTTTAGTTTAACAGCACTAAGATAGTACTGAGTTTTTAGTTTAGTGAAAATGGCAATTTTGCTATTCTGAATATGACATTTTTCACCTAAAATTTTGATTGTAAAATACCAAACCAGACTAATTCTGTCAATTTTTAATCGCGATTAAAAAGGTGTGGGGTAAAATAAGTTGTCATGAACTAAATAAAATTCACACCAACACCTCGACTTCACGTGCAAAAACAGTACTGTATTTATTTTTTCATGTTTTCGACCCCCTTTATGCAACCCTTAAACCCCTAAACCTTTTAGTTGTGTCAAAATTATTTTTTAGTTTAGAGAATTTTATTTACAGAATAGCTCTAAGATTCTCATAGCCTAAAGTAAGGAATTTTAGTGATAGTTTAGTTCGTTGTACAAGAGAATCGGCACCATTTTCACTAAACTAAAAACTCAGTACTATCTTAGTGCTGTCAAACTAAAATATAGTTAAATTGTGTCACTTTAGTCTATTTCAGAATGGGAAATCGTCGTTTGACAGGATTAAACCTAATTTCAGTGATTTTTAGTCTAGTTTAGACGCATTTGTGACAAGAGAATCGGCACCATTGTCAGATTGTATCTTGATTAATATATAATTCGCGACCGTAACAAATATGGCTTTACAAAATTATAATGATTAGAATCAGCAATACAGCTTCGTATGTTAGAATAATCCTAAAATGTCATGATTTCATGAAATTGTCATTCAATAGGATTTTATGAACTTAAAAGAGTTGTATTGATGATTTTTATGATTGTAATTCTATAAATAAATATTCGATATGGCCGCGAATCATATTTAAATCACTACAACCTGATACTGACCTACAAATTGCAAAATACGGGGTGTCAGGGATAGAGTAAATGTTTTTAACACACTCAAGTCTAAAAACACTGGTGATTACTGGGGCATCTCCATTAAACTTTTAAGTAATATAATAGACATCGTAGCCCCCTATCTAGCTGTTACTTTTAATAAATGTGTTGATTTAGGAACTTTTCCTGACCTCATGAAGTATAGTACACACGGCTACACATCAAGCTATAGATTTCCAGTTTATGCTGATCTCGCATTGTATAGGATTTCGGTACAATGTGAGGTCAGCTTATACTGGAAATGTATAGCTTGATGTGTAGCCGTGCGTACAGTCATACCATTATTTAAATCAGGTAATAAAAGTGACGTTGGCAATTTCAGGCCTATTTCTATCTTACCAGCATTTAGCAAAATATTTGAAAAGTTAATACTCAAGCAGTTGCTTAGACATTTTAATTTAAATAGCCTCCTTCATAATGAACAATATGGCTTTACAAAAGGTTGTTCGACTACAGATGCGGGTGTTGCTTTGCTGAAACACATATTTAACGCATGGGAGAACTCGCAAAATGCTATTGGGGTTTTCTGTGATCTCTCCAAAGCCTTTGATTGCGTGCACCATGACACGCTTTTGCGTAAACTGCGTCATTACGGTGTGCAAAACCAAGCTCTCAACGTTTTAAATTCGTATTTACATAATAGGTCCCAATGTGTAGCTGTTGATGGTGTGAAATCTTCTGGGCTACCAGTTCAGTTAGGTGTACCTCAAGGCTCAATACTGGGTCCATTCTTGTTCTTAGTGTATATCAATGACTTACCATTCTATTTAAAGGGTATCTGTGAAGTTGTACTGTTCGCAGATGATACCTCTCTTATTTTTAAAGTAGACAGGAATAGATAAGATTTTGACGATGTAGACAGTGCACTCTCAATGGTTACGGATTGGTTTACGACAAATAACCTAGTTCTAAATACTAAGAAAACGAAATGTGTAAAGTTTGCCCTACCAAATGTTAGAAATCTAGGTCCCAACATCGTCTTAGATAAAGAGGTGCTTGAATCTGTAAACTCGGCGGTTTTTCTGGGCATAACAGTAGATGCCAAACTTCAGTGGGGCCCACATATATCGAGCCTAGCGGGAAGGCTCAGTTCAGCCGCCTACGCCGTCAGGAAAGTAAGACAATACACTGACGTCGATACAGCTCGGTTAGTCTATTTTAGTTATTTTCATAGCGTTATGTCCTACGGTCTTCTGCTGTGGGGCAAAGCTGCTGATATTCAAAATATATTTGTTCTTCAAAAACGAGCTGTTCGCGCTATTTACCAGCTTGGTGTCAGAGTTTCTCTGAGAGATTTTTTCAAAGATATTGGTATCCTCACGGTTGCATCTCAATTCATCTTCGCCAATATCTTATATATTAGGCAAAATATACACTTATACACTAAAAACAGTGATTTTCACAATGTTAACACTAGAAATAAGGACAAACTACGAGCTCCCTTTCACCGGCTTCATAAGGTTCATAACTCATTTGTTGGGCTTGGTATAACCTTTTATAACAAGCTACCCTCTTCTTTGCTAAATTTGCCTTTTAATGCGTTTAAAACGAAAGTAAAATCCAATCTTTGTTCAAAGGCATACTATTCTATCAACGACTACTTAAATGATAAGAATAGTTGGTCGCTGTGATTAACTCAAGACAATGTTTATGTTCTTTCTCCAGCTTACGTACTGACAAGTTATATGAGTTTATATAATTGTTTATTTTATTTGACTTTTTAAGTCAAGTTATTTTAATTTAACTTTAATTTATTTTTGACAAAATCTACTCATCACACTGTTTTTTTATGAGTTGTATTGCAATATATGGTTAGCTAGTGACCTCGACAATAATTGATCATATTATTTACTGTTATTAGTAATTAACTCTTTGTTTATTTATTTTACATCGATGGTCCTAGTTTATCATTTATAACTTCCAGTTACAACTATATGTAAGCGGGCACGCCCTTTATGCCTGGAGGCTTTTTTATTTAGATATTAAATTCTGTTTACGTTTAGTTTCCTGAGTATCGATCATTGATTGGTTGAGTTCTCGATGATTTTGTTTGGTATATTGGCGTGTGCTAGCTAACATATGGCTAATAATTTGAATTATGTTTTGTGTTGCGTAATGTAAATTATTTTGAATACTATTATATAGAATCTTTTTTTTTGTTCTTCTAACTGAACAGACAGCTGTGCTGCTGGGGAGTTTGTTGCGCCACTTCTTCTTCCCAGCTAATGCACTAGGAAGTGGTGAAGGGTGGGCGTTTTGGGGGACTGTCTTATGTAATTTTGACGTTCGAAAAGTGCTGATTCTCAGCCTAGTTTGAATAAATGACTTTTGAATTTGAATTTTGAATTTGAATTGAATTAGAGAATACAATCCCGAGCATTTTTTTCAATCCCGGGCTTACGGGATTTTTGAAGCGTTTTCCCGGGATCCCGGGCCTATCCCGGGATTAGACTATGTGGTTTCTAATTGGGCTAAAATAAAAATAACACGAGTAATTTAAAAAAAATGTCTTTCATGTCTTTGCACAACACAAATCAGAATAATAATAAGAAAAGAAAAAACGCAATCCAAAAAATACTATACTTTTGCAAGAAATTAAAAAACAGGACAAAATAACTATTTAGAATTTCGAAAATATAATCGCAGAAATATCAAAGCATCCAATGTTTGACTTCCGAGCCTGCTTCGTTGAGATGATCGGGTGATTCCCCTGTTGGTTCGTTGGGGAATTACCTTAAGAGTATTGTATTAAAGTATTCCGAGTGGGGAAGTCCCTTCTAAGTTCTACGACAAACATATTATTAGGACTGTACCTGTGTAGTAAATAGTGGGTACCTACTACCGGTGGGTATGTATTAAAATAATCTAGGCAAGGTTATTTTCAAGGCGCAACGGACTACGGAATACAAACTAGACTTGTTTGTGGCAATCCCGAAAATCCCGAGTTTAGCCAAGTACAGTCCTGGGATTTTCGGGGCCAGAAAACGGTCGGGATCCCGGGATCCCGAGATTCGGGATCCCAGGATTGTATTCTCTAGTCAGGGACATCGACGCTAAGCCGGTTATCATGGATTCAGTACATGATTCTGAACCATTAAAAAAAAAACAGCTGCTCAATACATTTTGAGCGCGTATGCATTGCACTTTTCTATGAAACAGCAGATTTTTTTTAAATAACCGACGCAAAATTTCAACGCTATGGGGTTCAGAATCATGTACTGAATCCATGGTAGCCGGCTTCGCGTCGATGTCCCTGCCACCCTGTATATCGCGTGTCTACGCGGATTAAATGTAAGTATAGTTTGGGAAAAGGGTAGCAAATCAGTAAATCTATTGTTTCCTAAGCTGTTGTTTGTTTGCGGTGGTCGCCACCTATGGTGTTTCCCTAGAGAGTTCGCCAACTTACTCGGCTTGCCGTCGGTAACACACGCGCAGTTTGCTCACACTGTATCGCGATGTTGTCGAATTTTCTGAACCACACTAAACAAAAATTACATAAATGTCGAAACAAAATGGCGGCTCGCGACGATAGACGTACCTACGATCCAAGGCGGGCTACAAGCAAAATTTCAAACTTGTTGGATCGCCGACTAACTCTCAGCGGTTTTAAAGTACGCGTACTTACTTAGTATGATACACGGGCGAGTTAGGTCGTCGAGCCATAAGTAAGCGTACTTGCTCGTGCGTCTATCATCATCAATAAAAAATACGGCCATTGAAGCGACATATTTTGATACTCGCAAATGAATCAAAACTTCTTCCTGGTACTTCCCGTTGACCTAGAATCATGTGTGGCAGGGAACAAGGTCGCACAGCACAAGTAAAGGAAAAAAACCGGCCAAGTGCGTGTCGGACCACGCACAATGAAGGGTTCTGTAGTTGGGATGAATTTATCCCAAGAACAAACTTAACATTGCAGTTGAAAAACATGTTCTCCCTTACGGAATGTATGGGAGATCATGTTTTTCAAACCGCAAATTTAAGTTAGTTGATGATCTCGTTAACCGGTACAGCCTACTTAGCTCTGATAGTTTTCCTTTAACTTTTTCGTTATAATTATACTACTGCTGTGATTTTTTTCACAAATCCAAGTACAACCATTTAGCTGACGGGGGGGGGGGGGATACTTGCTTAATATTTCCCAAACGGATCCCTGAATCCAAAAATGGGTTTCACAAACTCATCAAATTACAGCTGTCTAGTACTAACCGTCTCTGAGCTAAGCCGCGGACAGACAGACGAACATGGCGAAACTATAAGGGTTCCTTGTTTACTACGGAACCCTAAAAAGGCCGAAAATCGTTAATTTGTAGTTTTATCACATACAAAATAAAAATAAATTACCGAGCAAGCGAAGCGTCTCTGTTTCAAGTCTGGCAAAATTTGCTTTCCTCTGTCACTTTGTTACTCCTCTACAGGGTCGTATTTTACAACCGATCTGGGGCCTACCACCACCACTAAAGTAGTACTATTTTAATCTTACTTCAGTGGGGGAAAGAGATGGCGCTATACGGCCTGTAGAGCTTCATCTCTTTCCCACACTAAAGTAATATTAAAATAATACTGCTTTGGAGGTGGTGGCAGGCCCCCTGTATGAAACTTGGTGTACAGGTTTTACGACATCTAATAAAAGTGAGCAATTTACTGCATTTGAGCAGTAAATTGCTCACGTTTAGATGTCTACCAGTGGATGGCCCTTTGACTACTGGGTAGGGATTAATGGAGCACTTGAGACCACCGTCTCATCACAAAACTAAAGAATTTGAACCATCTACGCCTTACGCTGATGACGCCGTCGCCGATAAGAGAGGCATCGGCGCACACCTCTACAATAATGTTAAAAAGTTATTGCTATTCAAAAATCACATTTTTTGTACCAAAATTACCCCAAATACCTACATAAAAAATTTGCAAATTTTCAACAAGGGTCATAAACTCATAACTGTCATAAGTTATGACTTGTAGATAGGGTTGCCAACCGTACTCTAATTTAGAGAACTGTAGGTACCTACTCTATTTCGCGTAGGCGTACTTTATAAATGACTCTCAATTTAAATTAAATTAATTCAGCATTCACTGAGACTCTTTTCAGTAAGGCCCATCTTTTCCTTTATTTATTTATTTAATACTCACACACATGTACAGAGGCGGACTTAATGTCATAGGCATTTTCTACCAGTCAACCTTTGGGTGATGCAGAGATAAACAGTGGTAGGTGCAATATGAAAATTGTGGAATAAATATTTATTTAAATATAAGGATATACATATACCTATTAATAAAATATAAGTAAATAGAAGAACAGATGAATACACATATATACACGAATATACTAAAACAAATAAGACAAACAATGGGAAAACATTACCGTTGTTATGATACTGCCAGCTTCTTATGAATGTGCTCGCGAACTTTAACTTTAAAGGATAATCGGTTGGTTGCCATCCTGATTTCTTGGGGGAGCGCATTCCACAAGGAGATAGATTGAACGAAGAAGGAAGAGTGAATGAAGTCAGTGCCACTCTGGGCAAGTGCACCAGGGCCCCGCGATCCATGGGGCCCCCTAGTTCCTGCCAGCGTCGTAGTTAGAGGCTGCAGAAAACCTAACCTATATTCGAGGCGTATGGTAATAGGTTAAGACGGCCTAATTTCGGTTAAAATTGCAAAGTGGCGGTAAGACAGAAACGGGAAGCCCGTTTCTGTCTCACTCATCATTTTGAACTCAGAACTAGTAGTCTAGACTTCTAGAGTGGTAAGTACAGATATTTAAAAAAAAAACACAAAAAGTTGTTATTATCCGCAAAAATTAAGAAAAGTCTGTTTACAAAAATAAAATAACATAAAGTTATACTCTTTCTTATAAGTTTTTACTCTATAATTACCACAGATAAATTACCCTCTCTGAAATCAGAAATGCTTTATTTCTTCTAAATAAAGTAGGCAACCTACTTGTAGACAGACACCCGCTATACAATGGACGCGCCCCAAAAGTTCACCATTGGAAACAAAAGTGGCGAATTCTTTTTTTTTTTAATGAAAATTTCCACATAAATAGACTCTCGGTACGTATTAACAACAGCCTCACGAGTCGGACAAGGATTTTTTACATGTTGTATAACTCCTTAGAAGTTGCCGTTGGGAAATCCCATCGGACACACGGCTTGTAATGCAAAATTAATTTTATACTACTCTCATAACGTAAAATTCAACGTGTAAACTTAGCAGCGGACGATCAAGACGCTTCCAACGATACCTCATTTGTCAAATTATGATGAGGAGCTTACAAGTTACGAGTATGACGTAACAGATGAACATACATACATACATATCGGTCAATATCATAACCCTTCTTTTTGCTTCGCCGTGATCGGGTAAAAATTGGAGGAATATTATAGTACAGCTACGACACAGGACCTAGTGTGGGGTCCAGGGAATTTGTAAATCTTGTAAAATCTAGCTAGGTAGGTAAATATTTATTAAACTTTGTCAGAAAAAATAAATACGTACGTAACTACAATATTTTATTACCGTTTTAAATTAATATAGAACAATATTAAAATAGATTTGCAATTTTAGTGTTCGCGACAGTACCAAAAAAAAAAGTATGTATAAGTTTACATGGAAGTTTAACATACTACTATTTCTTGACTATTTTTTGACACCAAATTCAAATTAAAAAACGTAAGCGTTCCGCCGTTCCACGGTAATAAGGTGAGGATTGTGGCGAGAAAGGCCCAACACGTAATCCTCACCAAGACATCTTTACATCTCTGCTCTGGAATCCCATAAGGGGCATGCGCTACGGCAGCCCGCGAAATTCAAATTTTCTTACGTTTTTTGCAATTTGCAGGAGAATATGAGATTGTATGTTGATCTAAATATGATTCGCGGCCGTATCAAAAATTTATTTATAGAATTATAATCATAAAAATCATCAATACAACTCTCTTAGTTCATAAATTATCCTATTGAATGACTAGTTCGTGAAATTATGACATTTTACGATTATTCTACTCTATGGAGTTGTATGGCTGATTCTAATGATAAAATAATTCTCTAAAGCTATATTTGTTACGGTCGCGAATAATATTTTAATCAAGATACAACCTGACACTGACCTGTAAATTGCAAAAAAAGTAAGAATATTTGAATTTCACGGGCTATCTTAGCACATCCTTGGCTGCCTATCCATTGAAGCGGAGCGAGGCAGCGGAGAGAAGAATGGCAGCGGAGTGGAGCGGCGCACAGTGGGAAAATCGCGTATGTTTCGTCTCAAAACTCCGTATCTCAGTTGTTACAAAACTAAATGAGCTGTAATTTTGCACACATATACTTGAATGTATGATGTTTAATGAAAATAATTTTGATTTTGAAAATTCTGTTTATTAATTAATTTTAAAATTAAACTTAAAAAAATACATGCATTTTATAAGAAAAACATACGTATGTTTGTTTAATTTACATAAAATGGAATACAATACATACTAATACATAGTACCAAACGAGAAAACAAAATATGTACACAATTCAGCAAGCTTCTACAGATTTTCATTGACAGCAAGAAGGGCCTTGGCTTCATCTAAAAGTTCTTTCGATATTGTTTCTGAGGTATTTCTCAAACTTGATATATGTATAAGGATCAGAAGTGTACAATAAGGTATGGAACACGTCTTCATTGGTAGCCGCTCTTGAACACTTTCTAGAATGATGAAGTCTAAATTTTTTGTAATCCTTATTTCGGGATTCTTGCGCGTCTTCGGACAATTGTCCGATAGGTAAAATAGCATAGTACTCAATTATTTTTTCGCCGTGAATAAGTATTTTATGCACGGAGGAAGGCATATAATACCAGTTATAATTATTTACGTACAGTTGGGATGTACTATATGCGTATTCACCGAACTTTTTTGAATCAATAGCCATGCCAGATGACATAGTTTGTAGTATTATGTACATTCGTTTTATAAGTTCTACGTCTACTCCTGTAATGTCTGCAGAGCAAGAGTAATTCTGAAAAAAATTCCGAGCCGTGTTTCCGTCATTACTATTTCCAGTGCCTTGTCGAGGTTTATCGACATGCAGTCCCATTTCTTCCCTAAACCGCTTTTGCACCAGTTTTTTCTTTTCGTCTTTGCTTTTTTTATTTTCGGGTGTAGTAGCTGACCACTTTTCAAAAGGCAAGTTATAGGAAATGTGTAAGATCATCTCCATACTCCTAATCCAAGCATGAAGTGTTGACAGTCCGTATTGAAATGAACTTTCGTTCACATCTCGTGTCCTAACTGCCTCTAAGTTATTCATTTGTCGAGGAGTAGCACCACACACTGTACAAGAAGCGCTTGAACGGGTTTCAGTTAAAACTTGTGCCACTTTACCATCAATCATGGTTAAAAATAGGTCATGAGTAATTTCGATTACCTCACCATTCTTATTTATCAGGGAAGGAGACAGATTTTGTTTTTGATTGCTGATATCAGCCACAACAGATGCGTTTTTTTCAGGAGTTTCTTTGGCAAATTCTAACAATATGGGTCTGCAATATCTTACAGATGAGCAAGTTTCATTCTTCCAAACAACAGTATTAGTTGTCTCATCTATGAGTCTAATGGGTACAAGTGAAGCAATAAAAAGGTTTGCATCTGATATAAAATCGCTTTCTTCGGGCAAAACTTGCTTGTATTCACTCTGCCCAGATGACCCGTCACAACCCCATTTACAGAATAGTTTCAACTTTCTTAAACCGTTTTTGTAAACTGAACCAATTAGTAATATACGTGCCACAGTATGATCCAACAAGTCTTGCAGATTGACTTTTGCACTTATGTTAGTAATGGTTATGCTCGAATCTGGTGGGTAACACATCTTCTTCGCTTCGAGTAAAGTTGGATAAGAAGGAAACACTGAGCAGTTTTTGTCCGCCAAACAAATACGAAGTTTTCCATACTGTTCTTTGTTAAGGTCTAAGTCAATAAATGTCCGTAGTGCTTCTTCCTTTGTAAAAGGTGTAACGTCTACAGGGTTTTCTGTTACGTATTTAAGAATGTTTTTCTTATCATTTCTTGATGCAGTTCGTATAATATTAACGATTGAGGCCTCCTCCGTCTCACCCATAGACCGTAATTCCTGAGCATATGCATTGAGCACACAGTCCAATCCGTACTCTTGTATCAATTCCATGTTTTTTCGTTTCTTTGTTTTTTCTGAAGATGCTTCGTATGGTTTCGAAGGTCTGCCACCACTACTTCCAGACGTATTAGGGTCATTAACCGCGACTCGACACTCTAGTGGAACACGAAATTGACCGTCTAACCAGTTGACGTTCTTACTTTCAAAGCGTTCTTTTCTTCGAGATGCATTTCTCCAGCGTTCGTTACATTTAGATACCAAGTTTCTTTGAATGTAGGGGACCACAGTAGCCATATCCTCCGGTGACAAATTGTAATTTTCTTGTAAGTAGTCTTCTACATTATGCCCATTTATCAACAAATTGCACAACTCTCGTATGCTACAAACAAATTCACCCATTTTTCAAGCAGTCAACTTCTGCGAATATTCGAAAATAAGTAATAACTGCTTTTTAGGGCATATATGTGACCAAAAACTGTGAATGTTTCAGGGTTCGCCTTCCTTTTATTGGCCAATGAAATAGTGCTATGTGCAAAAAGATAAGAAACTAATAAATTGCACTCTTCCCATAACCAACCTGTTTTTTATTTGACCCTAATAGATAATGGGCCATATTTTATCAAGTAAGGTGGTTAAAACTGTATCAAAACCACAAAAAACTATTAATAATACTCATCACTGTAATGAACTTTTTATCAATTTGACCTTCATAGATAAAAAATAATTATATGAGAAAATCTAAATGAGTATAAAACAACATTTCACATCGGCCTTTCAATCAGGCTATAACATAAAACTCTCACAAATCAGGATATGACATTATTGTCGATAGCCTACGTTAGTGGATCTGCACAGCCACATCACTAACCCGTCGCAAGACGCTGCGGCCGTACTGCGCCATGCATCCGCAGGTGACTGTATCGTTATGTTATTTTTACATTGCTTGTCCAGTCCCTTAGCAATATATATGTAGGTAGTGGTTAACGAGCAATGTATTTCGTGCAAAAATAGTACAGTCGCTGAGAAATTTGAATATAAAAATAACGTAGTAAAAGCCAGAAATATTTTACGATTTGTTGTTTTTCATGATTTTAAAGACAATTATAGTAAAATACATGTGATAGGTGATTCCATGATTCACAATATATTTCTATGGGCCCGGGTAAGCAATTGGTTACCTACTGCTACTGGCATCAGTACTGGGCAGAGGTCTCCCTCCATGACTTCTAGCTGTTTCAGTCCAGGGCCAGTGTGGACCACTAGCTATTCATTTTATCTAAAAACTCCGATCTAGTCTCGCCATCTTCTGGGTGGTCTGCCGCGACGCCTTCTGGTTCTGGTTGTGTCTGGGCTCCACATAGTGGTTATTTTGGCCTACAGCTCATTGAGTCATTATTTTTAATTTAATTTTAATTGTTATTTGACATACCTACCTATAATTTTAATTTCGATTCTGTGACCCTTAAAATTTGTAATTCTCATTCGTTTATTTTAATTGCATTTGACATTTTATTTTAATTTTAATTCTGTGACCTTTATATTTTGTACCTATGTATTTTAATTGCATTGACATTTTATTATATTGTGATTTTGTTCTGTTGCAGTATTGTGAAATTTTATTATATGTAATATGGATTTTGCCAGTTTTTTTTTTTAAATTATTTATTTATTAGGCATGCGGCAGACGTGGCCATCAGCCGGCCCTCCCACTTCAATTTGGCGGATCTCTGCGATGGCCACAGAGTACATTCTAACATACTGGCGATGGCAATGATTTGTGTTTTGGAGCGCAGTGTGATGTTGCGAATATACGAGTATGGTCTACTAGCTGCGCCCCGCGGTTTCACCCACATAAGTCTTTATCCCATGTGAATATCGGGATAAAAAGTATCGTATATGTTAATCCAGGTTATAAACTATCTGTGTGCCAAATTTCATCCAAATCCGTTCAGTAGTTTTTGCGTGAAAAAGTAACAAACATCCATACATCAATCCATACTCACAAACTTTCGCGTTTACAATATTAGTAGGATTGGGTAATTTGACGCCTAGTATAATAATAATATTGAAAGATACTTTGGCAAACCTTGTGTTTGTGGACTTTAGAATGTTTGTCAAAGACCAAGTCTGGGACCAATAAGTCAAAATGGGAAGAGTGCACATGTCTATGATTTTACGCACAGGGTGACAGGGAAATTTGCTTTCATGAACACTTGTATATGTATGTTAATCAGTAGATCTTCCAGGCAGATGCCTGCCTGCATGTACCTTAAATAAAAATAAAAAAAAGTTAACTAGTCATCTTTAAAAAAAAAGATTTTAAAAACCCGACTGCAACTAAAAAGTTCAAAACAATACCGTGTCCTGTCTTTGCTATCGCGCAATCGAGGTAACAAATATGAGAATACCAAAGCAATGAGTCCAACCTTAAATAGTAGCACACCTAATATTGCTGAAGAATCATCGGGCCATCGAACTGCACCGTAATGGTAGTAAGCATTGCATAAGTAGAACACAAGCTGACATAACTACTTCGCAATCAGCGCCAGCGATGGCCTTGGCACCGATGGTGCTTGTGCTTGCGCGGGCTTCGCACGCTTAGTGTGAATACCGTGCTATACAGTGCACTCGTCTACTTAGTCCGCGGAGCCGGGGTGCAATCGCTTCGATAAAACCTTGAACATCATATTGGTAAAAAAAAAATGCTTCAGTGATAATTATAGATTCTAAAACAGTACCTGCCTTACAAAGTTATTGTTGTGAACATAGATATAATCTATGGTTGTGAATGATTGTGTCACCTGCATAAGTGAATTTATCTGCCTGTTTGTGTGTGTGTTTATTGTATGTACTTAGTATATATAGGGTTTCAATAACTACCCATTCATTTGTAGATGGTTGTCTAGTCTAGATAACGAGTTGGTGCCGATCGTGGTCCCTATCTTTATCTTTACATAGTATAATTATAATTACATAGTAAAAAACAAAGTTGCTTCGCGCTGTCTGTCCCTACGTATGCTTAGATCTTTAAAACTCCGCAACGGATTTTGATGCGGTTTTTTTTAAATTGATAGAATGATTCATGCGGAAGGTTTTTGTGTATAATACATTAAGGTTTTGTGTAAATTGGCTGAAATATGATGATTATTGTCGAAGATTTCGGAAAAAATCATGCCAACTGGGAGCTTTACTGGCGTGCACTGCGTAAGCCGTAAGAGATACATCAAATTTATGTTTTACAGAATTGTATATCTTAAAAATTTTAAAAATAAAGTCCGCGATAGCATATGTCTATCTTCTAAGGATGACCTACAGTAACCATTTTTATCTTTCAAAATTTCATTGTTATTTCATTGTTATTTCCGAAGCTATTTTGACCGGTATTTTATTTATCCTTATGCAATAAAATATGTTATTTAAATTGGGCATTTAATTTAGATTAAAATATGCCTTGACATCATATCATTAAAATTAATACTTTAAAAGATATCACAGATTCAAAATTACGCGTGACAAAATAATTATGGTTGCCGACAACGCGGGCGCAGCGGTAGGATCAATGACTTTTCTTCGGCTATTAGGTATCTAACCCGGTAGGTACGTTCCCGTGGGATATTTTGCGACATCCACGCGGGCGAAGCCGCGGGCAAAAGCTAGTTTTATTATAAAGTAGATATGTTTGTTACCACTGAAGCACACATAAAAACAAAATAGTCTTTAGGGGTTACACGAGTCTCAGCCAGAATAGCCCAACAGTTCACTTTCCGTCGAAAATTTACCTGCTAAAAGAGTGCATGGTAGGCCCCCTGGCCGTGTGTGTTTACTCTGCATACTCCTAGACTGGTCGAATAACGTAGGTACCTAACTACGTTATTCGACCAGTCTAGGAGTCAGCAACGACAGTTGGATAATAAAGCTAATCATCTAAATTGGTACACAAAACAAGAAAAGTACATAGCTTTTGTTGTTGGTACTTACCTATTTCATGCCTAGTAGGCTTTTCATTAGCTATAAATAATAAAATAAAATATTCATGTAATACTTATAGTACCAGTTATATAAATACCAAAATTTTGATGGAACCATAGAAATATAAATAACAGGATGGAACGATGCAAGAGTGTAATGTAATATCAAATGCTCACGCGTACTTATCAAACAACGTTTTTCAACACACTTGCGAGAAAACAATAAATAAAATCCCATAAACATAATATTTTGCAAAAAATATTTGTGAAAAATGGCTCGTGCTTGTTTTGTTTTTCGTTCACCGTGCCATCGCCTTTTGTAGGAGAGACAGAAAGAAGAGGACACTGTCTCGAAGCCGCCAATCAGCCTATTATTAAAAATATAAAAACGGAATATTAAGTATGACCACTAATTGATGTAAGTAATTTTTTGACAAAAATAAATAATTTGATAAAATGTTAATTTGTTATAAATATTTATTTATTTACTCAGTTTAAATTTAAATGTATCATAGTTTTTCACCTATTAATAATTAGGCTGTTTGGCAGCCTCTCATTCAAAACGAAAATTAAATAAAAATTTGGGAACAATTTTACACAAACATTTATGACCAGCAGTCTAATTACGCAACACATTTTATTTCTGTTTACAATTCTGAATCGAAAGCAAGTCCAGTTTTAAACGCCTGCCCAAATTCGAATTACGCTACACATTTTATATCAGTCGACCGTAATTGGATAGGGATGTTCTAATCAATTGGCTATAATTTATTTGGATGATGTGTTTTGTTACACCATGTAGGAATGATTAATTTCCAAATTATTGTGCTATATTTTTTATTTTTTTTATTACAACTGATACTCTACTAGTGCTTATAAATGAAAATGTACAATGATTGCCGAAAAATTAAAAACCAATTTTTAAAACACTTTCTACCAAAAACTACCATAATTGAAATACGTAACAAAACGTTTTTCTTTTCACGTTTTTGTTATCTGTAGCCAATGACAAAATCGTAGAAAAGCAGTGTTGTCAACTTAGTGGGATTTCCACTAAACCTGGGGATTTGGACACCCCTACTGGCGGAGAAATTTTGCTTTCAGTGGCCGGTGGTTGTGTCTAATGGTTAGTTTAATTCAATTTGTAGAAAACAATACAATCAAACTAAAACTTTGACTCGAGAAAATATTTAAATAACACGATAATGGCATATTTTATTGTTTGTTTAAAACCTGTGTCAGTGATTTTTCGATTTATTTCTTTCAAATGCCGAAACCACTGCGGATTCGAACGCTGATTTGGAAAGACTGACACAGCATGACGAATATATTGAAGTCACACAGAGGCTCCGCCCGAGTAGAGATCGAAAAACAACGTCATTTCAAAAAACATATCTCACGGCAGACGGGAACGTACTTACGGGATAAAAAAATCTGCCGTTAAGCCGTTTGAAACATCTTCACTAAAATTTCAATAATTATACTGCGGTTGCCGTTTGTCATGCCACCAAATCAATAGAAGTTAAAATCGGTTGAACGGACTGTAAAAAAGGTTTATTCAAATGTCAAATCTTATTTTATTAATCGAATAAAGTTTTTAACCAAACGGTTAAATATCCTATTTCAGATTTTGAAATCGCTTTCAAAATCCGTTTTTTAGAAATCGGTTTCAGGAGTGGCTCCAGCTCGCAGTTTCAATCGTCTTTAGTAATATTATTCGGTTGTAAGTGCATCATTAAAAACTATTCAAACATAAACAAATACGTACTTACGCAAAGCTACTATTGCCGTGGTTGGTTTTGTGAAATTGGTTTGTCTAGTTCGGATAATCGATACGATTCGATTTCTGACTGAAATCTGATTTTAAATTCGTTTTGATGTATCTGACGCATGTCTATACCGGACTCAGGGAAAAAAATTGGCAGCACTGAGTAAAAGTTGAATAACCTCTTGAACGATCTGCCGACTTATTGTGAGGTGTTCAGAGTCGAATTTATTGCAGAATATTGCCTGTCTTTACTGCTCTAACTTTATCAGTTTGTAGAGAAAAGAACAAGAAAGGCATATAACACATAAACATCGAAAATAATCTGCGCTGGAAGCTGGAATGATCATTCTTTGAAGTCTGTGGAGAATACGATATCTAACATGGCGAATTGGCGATGACTTTGTTTACATTTTAGTTTTCGGTAATATTTTTGATAAGCATTGTTTTGCCTTTAATGTTTTATATTTTTCAACATACAAGATTATATTTACTATTCTCTTACAGAAACATGGGCCTATGCTAAGCAGTTTTGGAACATTTTTCTTGTGGCTTGTTGAAGTCGGAAAAACTTTGGAAAATTCTCTCGTTCAAGACACTGAAGACACTGCGTGCTCTGTTTTCGTTTTCTACTGGCTGCACTAAGACTTACTTAGGCTGTTTTGCTCAATAGCGAAAAGTAACTAAGTCGATATTATCACTACAAGTAAGTAAGCCAATATAAATAGGAATAACGTGTGTAAGAGAGTACCTTTGTATCTCATTACATTATTGTAGCTGTAGGTACATTATTGGTCAATCTACCTATGGACAATCATTCTTTTGTTGTGTAGACACAAGCATCTAACTTTTTATTGTGGTTAAATAAAGTTACTATGTCCGTCAACCTCAGTCTTAACTGAAATTGTTCATTGATATTTATGTACATAAGTAGATGCTGAAATAAACAATTACAACTAGCCAAATAATAACTAACTACACTAGCCAAATAACAACTAACTACAAAACATATTTATAATATTTTCACAGACCGTGCTAGAGCTGAAAATACAAGAAGGGAACGCAACCCAACATCAATCTTGTTGTTCAAACATGGATTGAATATCCAATCTTCTGTATTAATCATTGAAGGTAAGCTTTTTGACACATAGTTAAGAATAAAGCGTAGCAAGTCACATAATAAATAAAACTTTGAATATATTTCCTTGGCTGAACTTAGTACATAGACACAACATATATTTTGTGTGTACCTAACTAATGTTTAATATTATAGTTCAGTATTATAAAATATCTGGAGACTGAAATATCAGCCCTAAATAAAGATGAAATTATACAACCAGCACCAATGACTAGGCTGATGGGTTTTGTCCAGCCATGGGCTAATGAAAACCTAGTTGAGCCTACTTTACTTTGCCACATAATTTCTAAGTAGGTACTTTATTTGAGCAAAAAATAATAAGATTTTGTTTTAAAACTATAGAGTTCCTGGGGCGTTTCACCTATGAAGACATGAGGGCAGCATGAAGGATGTCGCCCATGCTGCGTTGCCCCGTTGCTCTGCTACTTCAGTTTTCAAGCTTCTCAAGAACTAAAGTAAAAACTGAAAATTGTTAATGAAAGATAATCTTCTTTTTTTTTACTGTTCTGTCTTGTACAACAGCAATATAAATATGTGTTATTATTTTGTTAATTGATAACAGTGTAAACTTTAATAAAGTGTTTTTATTTTGAACCTGTACTTGTAATTTTTATTTGTACCTATAAAGGTGCAAATAAAAATAACTTATAATGAAATATTTAAGAATTGAATACTATGCCTTTTATAAACACAGCCAATTGATTATTTTATTGATACTATTTAGAGGTAGGTACCTATTTGCCTAAATTAACTGTCATTTATTAGGTAACAGTAAATAGAGAGAAATAAATTATGGTAATCAAAAACGACTTTTATTATATCTTCACATTATTATGAAATATTTGGACACTACTGTAAGGATTAGTGGAATTTGGAATCTAATGTCCTGTGGCAGTCATCATGGAATAAGTATGTACTGCTTGCTAATTCTTGCTGTAAGCGCTCATGAGAGTTAAATTTTTTCCTGAATAATATAGTTGAGCCTGACACCTGAAATATAAAAAAAAAAAATTAAGTAAATCCTCATTAGATTGATATTCCATGAACCATTACATCCATCCACAAAGTCTAATAGGCCTCTCCCTTAAACACTTACATGCACAATCTATCTACTTTATAGAACAGCAATATTCTGCTATAAACAACAATTAGGTGCCTACAATTGACTTTATTTAAATGTATGGTAAGTTTACGTTTGATGGTGCATTTCGTATTTACCAACAAACAATAAGATTGTGTGTAAAATTGTTGCTATGCTAAACACACAATCAATGTTCAACACTAAGAAAGAAAATAATATTGATATTAAGTAGGTACCTTAAACAGACAATGATGTGGAAATAGATCTATTTATGGTGTGGTGAGTATGTTCACCGATGTCCTTACAGAATCCATTGACATAAAATGCTTCAAACTATATTATAATATTTGTTCTTCCTGTAATAAATTTGCTTTTCCAATGAAGTACAAGCCCGACTGGGTTGCTAAGCTTGTGGCTTATGATAAGTTTGATACGGTACGAGGTACGAATTTGTCTTTCCTTTAAAATGCCACCAATATACCTCGTTTCTGAAATATCATAATATATATCTTTAGTTTAGGTTGTAAGCACTTGTATCAGAAGAAAACTTTCACAATTATTATTAAAAACCGACCTCGTTGCTTCGGTATTTTACAGACCCTAATACTGATCTATCATTGAGGTTTTAGGTTTTACACAAAAACACATTCACAATTTATGAAGACGACGTTCACTTACATAATTTTGTAATAAGTAAGGAGATTATACGAGTAAATCCCAAAAATATTGCAAAGAAAATCGAATGCGACCAGTAGGGTGCCTTCTCTTTAGATTGATAGCTGAAAGCAATTTCTCGTTGATTTGAAACAAATTTTCAACTGTCAAAATGATTACGTAATTCCACTAATAGCCTTTTTAGACGAGTATCGTTCACTCTTTAGCGTTTGAAACAGAGTGCAGTTGACAACGCAGATTTTAGAGTTACGTAATTCGAAAATTATAAATTGAATGCAATTGTATTCAAATCGAAACAAATTTGACTCAATTGTAAATCGAAAATGTGTTGCGTAATTAGATAGCAGTTCATGATATTTTTTTCATCGAAAGTGTGTTGAAAAACGTCGTTTGATACGCGCATTTTATCATTTCACTCTCGGCTGCAATCCCGTCTCGGGTGTAGATACCGACTGTCAAGCTTTGCCCATTTTAATCAAAATGTAGGTACTACCTACCTAGAAATACCTAATTCTGTTTACAAACAAAATAAATGTTCAATGATCATTTTAAAACTGACGTGTTTCCCTTAGACTTTCGTTGCTACGTAGGTACACTGCACTCTGTCTTATTTGTCTGTACAACTTGTGACCTCAGGTAAATTGAAATGTGGAAACGCCCAAATAAAAAAAACACATTCATATTGTATCCTTGCTTGCCTGAGTGCTGAGATTTCGACGACCTTGTACGCAACGCGATAAGTACCTACGGTCTAACTATTTAATATTTGAGGTGTTTTTGGTAGACCCAATATAAAATCAGGTAATCAGGACAGGCACTCAGGGATGTGCTAAGGTAGCCCGCGAAATTCTTTTGCAATTAGCAAGTCAGTGTCAGGTTATAAGTTCCTAAGTTGATAAAATAAGAAGAATTAAAATCTTTAGAATCATCAATACCTACACCTCTCTCAAATTAGAATTGGCTTCAAATGTCATGATTTCAAGAAATAGTCACGCTATTATCAGTGGAAAATGTTTCAATGAACCTCAAAAAAATATTGAAATTGATGATCGCCTTTTTTAATTAATGAACGTCTTTTAAATAGTTGGTCTCTTTAAAAACTGTCTTTATGTAACTAGGTAAGTACCTCTTTAAAGAATATTTTCCATTGTGGTATTTTGATTACCTATGCGGTGCGTATCAAAAAAACTTTATCGATATCAAAAAACTTTTTACATAAAAAAAAACAGACTACCAAAAAATTTGGTTTAAGAAAAACTAAAAACGCTCTTTTTACATGCACTAAAAAATATAATATAATTTAATTGACTTGTATTAGTTACGATTTAGGTGCAAGAAGCTTGTCAGTTGTCACTTCTTTTTACCCGACTTCGGTGAAGCAAAAAGGAGGGTTATAAATCCAATGATTAAATCAAAAAGCGTGGAGTGCTTTTTAGCTTTGTGTAGGTTCTTACTTTTAATTTAATTTAAACAAAGAGCTCCACGCTTTTTGATTTAGGTAATTATAGTCTAGTCAACAAGTGCTTTTTGTTCAACTTTTTTCAGCAGTCTCGGAAAAATATGAAGGATGTCGTTCGATTAGCATGTAGATCATTTTTGAAAACAACTAAGTTCAGCTCGAAAAAAAAAAGTCGGTTTGGTTTTTTGGCAAATGAAAACAATTAAGTAAGTACCTAAGTTCCGCTCGAAAAAAAAAGTGGGTTTGGTTTTTTGGCAAATATCTTAAAAATGAATTCATATTTTTAAATCTAAAAAAAGATTCAAAACGCGGAGAAAATTACCTAAAAGAAAGTTTCGACTACTTACCGGAATTATAGGACTAATATTTATAATTTTTCCATAGGGGTGAAAATACGGCCGAAAACGGGTTGCTGGCTTGCGCAAGCACTTCGGAAACTTTAACAATAATAAATTAAAATCAAAAAAACCTTTTATTTAAATGCTCTAAAAAGAAGAAAATAAAATTTTCTTTTTAAATTTTAACTATCAACTTATAACCTCATTAAAACACAATTTATAAGATCATAAAAGCTTGTCGTGAGGGTCTCCCTATATTTTTTTTTTTTTTTTTATTGTTTTATGGGTAATGTACGTAGTTGCAAAATGAAAACTTCAATTAAAAAAATATATATATAAGATTTTTAATGACCCGTACCTATGTTAATCATCGGAAGTTGCACAATTTTAGTTCGTTTTACAGTGTTTTATACTGTTATTTATATTTATATGGCCTATGACCGTTCGCGATGGTTAACTTTAGCGCAAACGTAATGCCGGTAACCCTCCCGGTGGTTTCACTTCCAATATGTATGTATGGCGGCATGGCGTATGAGTTCTATTAAAAGTGGGTGGAGTCGAAAGTGTTAAAAAACTTATGAAAAAAATAACGGACTTCCAATTTTTTTTTTAAAGAATTACTTTAATTTCGGAAGCCGGTGTACCGGTGGTGTGCCGGTTTTGTATTTTCGTTTTTTGACACCGACTTACGAAATTACAGTTATTTCTTAAATTTTTGTGTTTCTTTTCGTGTATCTTTTACAGTCGTTACGGGTCGTCAGAATCCCGAAAGTCTTAGAATCAGTCTTACCAAGGGGTATCGTATTACCCAGTAACTGGGTTGTCGAGGTAAGATAGGCAGTCGCTCCATGTAAAATACTGGTATTCAGCTGCATCCGGTTAGACTGGAAGCTGACCCCAATATAGTTGGGAAAAGGCTAGGCAGATTGATTGATTGAGTGTTTCTTTTGGAAGTCGGTTTTTTTCCCCCTTATTTGTGGTAACTACCCCACACAAATTCGAATACCACTACCTGCTATGTAAGTAACAGTGACATCATCCACATAGACTTCTACGTTAGTTTGAAAAATACGTATTCTACGTAGATACAAAAGATCGAAGGCTTTCCATACGGAACTGGGCGTGCGTCAAGGCTGTATTCTGTCGCCAAAGTTATTCAACCTCTACGGGGAGCATATCATAAGGAGAGCGCAGGATGGTTGGCAAGGCGGAATCGTTGTGGGCGGTGAAAGACTCACGAACCTGAGATACGTGGACGATACCACTATAGTTGCGTCGAACGAGGAAGAGATGGCGGATCAACTGAAGCGTATAGAAGCAGAGAGCGCTAAACTTTGACTCATGATCAACCATGCCAAGACGAAAGTAATGGTGACCGTGACATCATAGACCGTGTTCATCTTCGTCCGAGCTCAAATCTACTCGACGGTTATGAGAAAGTCAGAGAGTTCGTGGGGCGATCACGAATGATGGCAGCTGCCTTGAGGAAATCCGCCGTCCTACTGATATGGCCAAAAGTGCAATGACCAGTCGAGGGAAAATTTGGAGGAATCGTGGCATCCATCAGAATACCAAGATACGACTGACCCGTGCTCTAGTTTTTTCCATCTTTTCACATGGCGCTGAAACGTGGTGCATTAAAAGCCGCGAATGCCGGAAGATCGATGCTTTCAGCTTTTTCAGACATATTATGCGATCACCTAACCATGGTCTGGAAAGGCTTATGATACTAGGCCGGGTGGAAGGAAGACGCGCTCAAAACAGGGCACCGGTGAGACGGTCAGACGCGATCAATAAGGCTGTTGGAGGCAGCATTTACCAAGCGGTCCATAGCCACACTGCAGTTGACCGTATAGCTTGGAGACGCGTCGTATGTGGTCGCGATCCTCAGCATTAAGGGAACGACGAAGAAGAAGTTTGGTATGATCCTGACTATACGAGAGATTGTATATAAACACACATAGTAATCTCTAATACTCTATAATGTGTGTATTTATGATCGAAACTTTCAACCCATAATTATTCGACAAGTACGACATGACACTTCGCGACCGGTGTCACTCAGCGGCATCCTATTCTATGTAATAGGTAGGTACCCAGACCTACTTATGTACCTATGGTATTATAGTATACATAGTTGTAAAGTCATTGCACATCAATGCTAACATTTGCACTAGATACGTGCGATACGAAAATTGTCCTTACTGGTACGACATAAAGGCGCAAAATGTCAAATTGTTACCACTGTTGTGCGATTGACTGTACTATAATTTCACTCAGCTGTCAATACTATTACATCAAACATTCTTTAGAACTGGCCTAAGTATATCGTAGTTTAACTTCGGAATAGTACCTACCTACCAATAGTGGATCTTGTAAGACAGGTTTTGATTTTCCGCATTTCTGTGTTACGAAAGAAATTGAATAGGTAGATAAGTGCCTAATACCTACTTAGACCATTTAACTACCCTAACTTACACGAGTAGGAACTATAACCTATTAGAGAATCCCTGTCTACTAATTGTCGTAGGTCTGTATCCTACCTAGGTATATGTAACAAGGCAGCATTAAAAAAAAAAAGTATTACTCAACGCTCCTTAAAGCCTTATGATAATGATGATGATGATGATAATTAACATATTAGATGATTTCTTAAACCTTAAATTGGTCCGTTTATCTTCATTAGCGAGGCAAAATGGACTCGTATTTAATAATAAAAGGTGGCAGAAAATGTTGATCACAGAAAAACGGTGTCTTATCATAATTTTCGTCACAGCTGGCCTAGTCCAAACTCAGTGTATCTACCCATAATACAGGCTGGTAAGAATAGTGACGTCATAAAAAAAATTGATTCCTCATGCCCAGAGGTATCCGAAAATACCCCATGTATGTTCCGCGATTCTTGATAGTTTTCTAGTTATAATATTTTATTTTATTTGTAGAGAACTGTATGGGAACCATATTTCTACACGGGCGTTTTCAAATTCTTTTTTTTTGCAATTTTCATGGTTATGAAAAATATTCTTTCAGGAATAAAATAGTAATCTTAAGTAAATAAGTACCTAATTCAAGATACAAAAATTTTGATCGAAAAGGGGTATTTACGTTTGAGTGATACAGAGTCGAAATATTCGAGTCAACTTTTTTTGTGATATTGTACAAGCCTACATTCCACCTTGGTTTATCAAATGATTTCGGAATCAGGTACTTTGTAATTTTTTTACATTTTTATTTGAAGTGAACGTGAAAAAAATTAAGATTAAAAGCTCGGAAACTATCAAGAGTCGCGGAACTTATTTAAGTTATTTTCGGATATCCCTGGGCATGAGGAAACCATTTTTTTTATAACGTCACTATTGGGACCACCTGTAGGTATTATGTGAAAATCTGTACATTGCACCTACTTCTGAAAACATGTTTTCATCGTCAAATAAACTGTAATTTTTCCTTTCGAACCGACTTCAAAAAAGGCGGAGGTTCTATGTTCGTCTGTATTTTTTATTTTTATGTATTTTTTTAAATTGCTTTTATCTTTATTATTTCGTTTTTTTGGTCCACTGAAGGTCACCTAGTGAACTATCTCTTTTTATCTTTTTAACCGATTTCCAAAAAGGAGGAGGTTCTATGTTCGTCTGTACCTGTCTTTTTTTTTAAAGTTTTTTTTTAAATTTTATTTATGTCGATATTTTCATCAATTGTGGACCGATTTTGCGAATTCTTTATTAATTTGGTAGAGGAAGCTTTCGCGGTGGTCCCTTATTTTATTAACTTTGCTTGGGTAGTTTTTGAGTTAGCTTCAATAATACGTATATTTCACACTTAGTCTATGTGGATGATGTCCCTGTTATTTACATAGCAGGTAGTGGTATTCGAATTTGTGTGGGGTAGTTAGGTACCTACCACAAAAAAAGGGGAAAAAAACCGATTTCCATAAGAAACACTAAAAGTAATAAATAACTTTAATTTCGGAAGTCGGTGGCAAAAAACGAAAATACAAAACCAAAGACTCGACAGATCGACTTCCGAAATTAAAGTTATTTTTCATTTTTTGTAAGTCAGTTGTTGTTTTTTCAACACTTTCGATTCCAGCCACTTTTAATAGAAAGTGAAAAAAACGCAATGCCGTCATACATATTGGAAGTGCACCCTCCTTGAGGGTTTACGTTAGCGCTAAAGTTAACCACCGCGGACGGTCAACATCATTGGGTTTAAAACCGTGTTATTAAACACTGTAAAACGAACTAAAATTGTGTTTTCAGGAGGTCTTGTCGCACGTACGTCGGATACGTAGTTTCCAACCTTTTAAATTTTTTGTAAATATTTGAAGCGTAAAAAAAATTGCTTGGATTTTAAAACCAACGCATATACTAATAAAACTTGTTAAAGTATTCATCAGATTTTATTTTCACGGGTTGTAATGCTGTATTGGCTAAGAGAATCCTACTTTTAAATGAGCCCTCCGCGAGGGCTTCCGGCATCCCATATGCGACTAGGTGAACCCTCCCGTGAAGGCTCCCAGGCACTGAACGTGTTAATTATCTTCGTTTTTTATTTTGACATAAAACAGATTAACTCAAAATTTCTGCTGTTATTGCTATTATATCGCTATTGTCCACATAGTTTGATATATTAGTTCAATCTTAAGTCACTTTGTAGGTACGCCGATATTTGCCAGTGGCCTTGAGTGGTTAGCAATTCAATTTAAACATAAACCAACGTAATTGATAATTAGAACCTCATTGTTTTATCGGATTCGCACAGTAATAAAGGTGGTTGGGGAGTTATTATTACAAACTTCTGGTAACACAGATGTGATGACGTAGACTTGTGTTGCCCGCGTGACCACTGTGTTTCGGAATGCCATACCTGGCGAAGTATATTATTTTATCATGGAGTCGCCCATCAAGGAGCGCTGTCCCAAATTAGACGCATTATTTATTTATTATACATAAACCAAAAGGATTTTAATACAACACGTACACAAAAAGATAATATAATAAAATTATCTAGGTTTCACAAAAATACGATTGATAGTTTTTGCGTGATTCTCAGGTTTTTATCCGCGTTAGACATAACTTTACAAATTAATTACACTAGTTATGTAATATGAACATAATCTAAAATATTCAGAAAAATGTTCTAATTTAACATACATCGTTCACTACTCGTTTAGACGTGATCTCCAGTACGTTAAGTGCAGGTCAGTTGAAATTCGCCAATCTTTATTATTCCGATTATTGAACATCATGACTAGGTATTGAAAACATTAGGAGATAGCCGCAGACAGAGACGGTAACCTACTACCTACTTACGTAGTACGTACTATAGCTATCAGGCTCAGACGGCCGTGGAGTTTGCGACAGCAGATAGGTACTTGCGACATCGTAATGACGGAGGTAGTTTTCGCAAGCAATAAATAAATGTCGCCTTATATGCGTAACTATACATTCTATCCATGATCATGGAAGTGAATGGCTCTTAATAACAAAAACATAATATCCTATCACACAAGGTAGATATGTAGGTTTATATACTTTTTTTTTTAATGTGGGAAATTATCAAATAACTTCTCCCGGTCTGGGCGGAACGGAAAGGCGTGTCAGACTGTTACTGATAAAAAAAACCCACCCGTGTTCCTTCAGTTGCCTGTACATTGCCAGGGGCCACGGTATCCCTTTCGGACTTTCCCGTGACCCCGGCAGGCATTGGTCCTAGCGGTAGGTTTATAGTGAGTTAATAGGTAGGTACAAAAATATCTAGCTAATCTAGATATTTTTATATATACGAGTATATACAATATAGATATATTTATTATACAGTATACACTACACAGGGTGGAAAGTTGAAGCGGGCCTTAAATATTGAAGTTAAAACCTATTACAGGAAACATTTCTTACGTAAAGCTCCCGTAGACAGGCGTGATGCGACGGTGGAATAATTTCTATGTTGCAACGTAAAAACCGCAATGAATGTTGTTGAATTGTCAAAATGAAACAGATTAGTCGTAATCGTTTACGGAAATGTTTTGCGTAATTAGATAGCAGATCTTTACGTTGATGTCGTGGCGGGGCTTGCACGCTCCTGGATCTAGGTTTGATAAGGTTGAGTTTACTTTGCTGAAACACTTAACCCCAAAACGCGGGTTGTTCACTGAAATATCATAAGTTGTACGCCTTTAATGGCCAGCAGGACTCCGGCTGATGAGGAACAGAGCTCCCACCTTTTTCTTGCATTTATTAGGTATAATAATACTAAATAATAATTAGTACATTATGATACTAGTGTGTAATGCACATGCGTTTAATACGACGTTTTCCAACACACTTGCGAGGAAGAAACAGACTTGTTGTAAGAAGTTATGCTACAATGACGTAATTATTGAAATGATACATTTAGATTTTTAAAACTATCACTAAAATTCCTTACTTTTGGCTATGAGAATCTTACAGCTATTCTGCAAATAAAATTCTCAAAATTAAAAAATAATTTTGACACAACTAAAATAGAATTTGACAATCGCGAATCCACGTGGTACCTACCCGTGGTTTGCCCTCACCCGTGATTTTTTTTAGAGCCGGAGGCGCGCAGGGGATGCCGCCTCGACGTGTTTTATATGGAATTTTTCACTTTTTGCATGGAAATCATGAAAAAATATTACCTACATGTGCAGGTTCAGGGGTTTAAGGGTTCCATAGAGGGGGTCGAAATTTTCATTATTTTTGCGATAGGACGCACCATTTTCGAGATATATGCAAAAGAAAAAATAAATACAGTACTGTTTTTGCACGTGAAGTCGAGATGTTGGTATGAATTTAAGTTCATGACAACTTATTTTAGCCCACACCTTTTTAATCGCGATTAAAAATTGTCAGAATTAGTCTGGTTTGGTATTTTACAATCATAATTTTAGGTGAAAAATGTCAAATTCAGAATAGCAAAATTGCCATTTTCACTAAACTAAAAACTCAGTACCATCTTAGTGCTGTCAAACTAAAATATAGTTAAATTGTGTCACTTTAGTCTATTTCAGAATGGGAAATCGTCGTTTGACAGGATTAAACTTAATTTTAGTGATTTTTAGTCTAGTTTAGAGGCATTTGTGACAAGAGAATCGGCACCATTACCGCACTAGTATGTTGATATGAAGTTAAAAGCTTAATATACTGCACTATGAACCTAAAAGCGGTTCAATAAGAGCCACTTTACGAGTGTGTTGAAAATATCTTTTATTTATCTCAACATCTAATTATAAGGCAGGCACCAACTTAATAAGATGCACAATCTTAAATAGAGAAAGATGCCTGGAGGTAGGAGGATTCTGAGTTACAGATCACCCTGCTCTCTTAGATAGGACACATTGGCCGGTTTGAGTACAGATATGCAAGAGCAAACGTGCTCGGAGGAAGGAAATATTCCAGTAATGCGGATCTTGACCGTACTTCCGGGATTGTTCTGATAGCCGTGGAATACCTTTCCACTCCTCAAGCTCCTCAGAAATAGTTGCTCCTTTGTCACTACGTTACTATGTGCTAGAGACAGTTTTCGGGGGCCCATTATTGGGCGTGAAAATCACCCCTTGCTATTTAATCCGTGTACATATTTATTATACATTGTTGAGGCAAGGGCCATAGTTCTTCCATAGTTCTAGATAACCAGTTCAGTTATATACGTAGACCTATAGCCCAATATACCTATGTTTTGTTTCCATGTTCTGCAATAGTTCTGTACGAACCAGGGGTTATCCTTGGATGCACTTGTATAGTGCATAACAGCTTTATATACATACGGCAACGTATCGTATAGCATCGCCCGCCTGTGCTTCGCCATCGTATTATAAATTTGCGGTGCCTGTTTGCAGCTCCGCCTGTTCCTACGTACCCTTACTGTTCAATATGCTCCCACAACCCGATCAATCTGCTGAACGCCCTGATTGCGCTGGAGCCGGTTGTTGACATAATGATCATGTATAAGTTTTTTAGTTAAATGTTATGCTGTTGGCTTGTTGCACGTTTTGGTGTAAACTGTAAGTGCAGCAAGCAATTGTTATCTACATTAATATATGTTTGTCTTGTTAAAAAGTTTATTCCAAAACTACCTTTATTAAGTGCTCATTTAAAAAATATATAATTTATCCAGATAAGGCGTCAGCACCACGGCGAGGATCAGCAATGGCGATGGCGCCAGGAGTGCAGCACTTTGTCCTAGTCACGATCTTATTCGTCGGTATTATATTACCCTGCTTCAGTGCGCAGCCAGTAAGTAACTACCCGTTCATTAGTGTTTTATAAATCAATTTTATTGTATTTATATATATATTAATTATACACGTGAAATCAGAAATCTATAACTCCACAATTCTCCACGACAGAACTTTGCAGAGGCTATTTGGGGATAGTCAGTGCTGGATTAAATCAGCGCGGAGCCTGTAGCAAATTCTATGTAAGGGCCCCCCTATGGTAGAACTTGGTTCAATCAATGTTTTTTTTCTAGACAAATACATGTTCCTGTTCCTAAACAATCAAATAGGTACTTCGATCAAATTATTTTTTTCAAAGGTAGGTAAGTTTAAACCTTTGTGATTAATTTTTAGTATAGTTGGTGCTGGCAGTGGTTTAATTGTAATTCTTTTAAGAGAGCCTTGATTGAACAAATTTTGCACCTCGGATAGTTTATACCCTTCCTATTGACCATTTATGCTGAAATAGTACTTTATCGACTAATGTAGTTAAAGTTTATGAAGAAACAGAAACTAATGCAAAACCGAGCGAAGCGATGTCGATTTTTTTTTTAAACTGCTATTTGTTTCGTGATCATAAATGTTGAAATAGCTTATTCAAAAAACTTTTAACAGAAGAGAAACTTGCAAGAAAAATGCAAGAGCGAGCGTAGCGAGCTCGAAAATGTTTAGCACCTCACCTCGGAGAGGTTCTTTTGACCAATACATACAGAAATAGGAGTTGCTTTATTGACGAATCTGGGTTTTTTAAAATAAATTTATTAAAAACTACAAGCCTTAAAGTGTGGTCCCTCAGTTCTCACAGACCATCAGCCAGATCTCAGAAAGTATCTTAAAAAGATATTAAGGTTTTGTGATTACAGACATTTAGTAAAGAATTTTTAAAGATGTTTACAAAATAACAGACCGCAAAGCATTAAAGAGAAAAACAATATAACGACTAAACTTTGGTCCCTCCCTCAGTCCACACAACAAAGATAAATATTTTAGTGAGTATCACCGAATTAAATAAATAAAATCATTACTTTTCGACATAACGTATTAGTAAAATTCTTCATACGTTTTGTAAAAAATAAATGGAGCAGAAATATCGACGCAATTTCAAGATAGCGACTATTTAAACTGGCCCCTCAAACCTCACATCCACTGGCATAATTAAGTGCGTGTGCTAACTACTTGATGAAGGAATATCACAAAGCACTTACTTTTAGTAAAAAGTTTCTAAGTACTAAATAATAGAAAACTAAAATTGTGTAGGTATTGCTTTACTCTTAGCTGAGATACCTGTTATTGTATATACATAAAATGATAGAGGTACTTAGGTAGGTACCCATGAAGTTACCTATTAACTTAAATAGTATACATTTTACTGCAAAAGACAAATAATCACGAGTATAAAACGACATTTTTCAACACACTCGCAAAGAAAAAATAAACGAATTTCATAAACATAAATACCTAATACTATTATTTTGTAACAAATATTTCTGAAAAATTTCTTCATGCATATTTTTTTTCGTTCGCCTTGACTTCACATTTTGAAGGCGAAGTAGTGACCTGAAGCCGCCAATGATCCAATCAGCCTAGTATTTTATATATAAAAAAGCTGAAGATTTTTGTTTGCCAACCAATTGTCATTAAAGTGTTCTACACTTTAATGACAATTGGTTGGCAAAAATAAATAATTTGATTATAGTACATTATGATACAATTGTGTAATGAAAATGATCAATGAACACGCGTTTCTCATATGAAGTTTTTCAATACTCATGCGAGACGAAAAAAAAAACTAATTAACTATGTAAAAAATATTGTGTAATATGGCCAGCAGATTCAGAATTCAGAGCTATTAAAAGTTTTTTTTGTCATATTGCATACCGTAGGAAAGGGGACAGACTAGAGAACTTTTTAAAAGAATTCGAAGATCCCGATCGCTTTTAGTTTTTTTTTTTACAGCAATTTGAAATTGAGTTTTAAGTATACTTTTTGTTTTTTAAAAACTTTGTGAGTTATTAAAAAGGGAGCTAGATGTTACTAGCACTTAATTATGAATTTTATAGAACCACACAACTGTACACATGAAAATTAAAATGACATTTGAAGGCTATACTAATTGCCTGAAGAGATAGCAAATGACCTCTCCTATCGGCCAATTCAATTTGGCAAACGATGCACCAAACATCCTGTATATCTAACCGTAGAGCTATTTTCCCGCACAAGTACGGGAATGGAATTGGCGTGTATTAAATAAATACACTGCATTGTGAACCGCAAAGCGGTGCAATAAGAGACACTTTTCGAGCAGGTGTCCTGAAAATATTATTTAACATTATTTATCTAAGTTAATATTTATATTTGTGTCCTAATAAAAATCATGTTTTAAAAGTGATTAAAATGTAACCCTCATTATTAATTTAATATCAGGAACAATGCACCCGTTATGTGATTTTTTCAGCCCACAGCAGATGATGTAATAGAAAAAGATCGAACTGCTCGAGCAGCGGCGATTAGAACTGGTAGACATATAGCTGCAGCTCCAAAATGGGGGTTTTTTGGAACCATTTTTCACGTCATATTAGAGGTATGTATTGTATAATACCAACCTACTGTGATTAAATGTGATATTGTGATATCAAGACACGCTAGTTATTATTCCGTGCACGGGTGTATGCTAGCTACCGTAAACCGTTGCCGATCACTGATCAGTGAGTGGTGTGGCGACTGTATAAAGTTCAAAGGTACGGTATAACACGGTATAATTCCTTTGAAATTATGAATATTATGAAACGCATTTGTACCGAAACAAAAGCACTTTATTAGTTAAATAAAGTGCTTTTGCTTCGGTAGATAGGAATACCTACCTATCGTAATCGTTTTTTTTAAATCTTGTCATATTTTATTAAGTACTTAGGTAATTATTATATTAAGTATTTAGGTAAGTTGCTAAGAACTAACTAATCATGCTTCTTTTTTGCAGCAAATCAACGACACAAAAAGCGCATACAGTCAAATATCTGAATTGGTAAACAATCAATTTGCCGATGATAACGTAAGTTATACTTTTGCTCTTTATACCGACCGACAGCCTGATTGTTATTGTTATGAATGTTTGTGTTCGTAACGAATGACGTAGAGAAAAACCGGCCAAGTGCGTGTCGGACCACGCACAATGAAGGGTTCCGTAGTTAGGATGAATTTATCCCAAGAACAAACTTAACATGTTTTTCTAACTGCAAATTTAAGTTGATCGATTATTACTCGTTAATCTGTAAAGCCTACTTAGCTGTGATAGTTTTCCTTTTAACTTCGTTATATATACCTACTACTGCTGGCACGGGGGAGGGATACTATACTCTAAAACAAAAATGAGCACTTTAAAGCTTAATATTTCGCAAACGGATCCTAATGACTCCTACACACTATGAAACTGCGGACAGACAGACAGACGGACATGGCGAAACTGTATGGGTTCCTTGTTTACTACGGAACCCTAAAAATTGGTAGAAAGTATACCACCCTATGGCACCCCACTTACTACACGGACAATTCCCGTATTTATAATAATGTTCGCATTCCTATCTCTGTCACATAAACCAATAAAAAGTGAAAAAAGTCTGTGTCTTTAGTTTTGATTTTTCACTTTGTAGTGTTTTTTCTTTGAAATCGGTTGTTTTTTTTGTAAAATGTTTTTATTTTTCACTTTTTGTTGTAGTACCTACCCCATACAAATTCGAATACTAAGATAAGATTGATAAGTAAATAACAGTGACAGGAAGTTATAATAATATCATCCATGTGGATGATATATTGATGATGATGATATATAGTGTATGTACACTAAGTGGGAAATAGGTAATTATACCTATTAAAAGCTAACTCAAAAACTACCTAAGCAAAGTTAAAAAAATTATATGGGTGGTCCCATAATTTTTTTATTAACTTTGCATACCTAAGCAAAGTTAAAAATTTAATAAAATTTATTTTAGAACCTTCTGAAATTATGATCTACCGAAAAAAAAAAACATCAAAATCAATTCTTATTTGGCGGACTAATCGCGTAATGATAACATCCTGTCACTGTTATTTACATAGCAGGTAGTGGTATTCGAATTGTGAAAAAAAAGGTGAAAAATAAAAACTTTTTACAAAAAAGAAACAACCGACGCGCGACGTCCAAAAAAACACTACAGTTATTTTTCACTTTGTAGTGTTATTTTTTGGACGTCGGTTGTTTTTTTATTTGTAAAAAGTTTTTTGACATTTATTTTCGCTGAGATGAGATTGCGACGTTTTTAATTTCGGAAATGGGCGTTCTGTGACTGTACCACTCACCACCCCTTAAAGGACTATTGCTTTATAATATACGTATTACTTCAGTGTAAGAAAAAGACGGAGCTATAGAAGACGTACCTATAGCTTTATCTTTTTCCTAATAAGAAGTAATATTTAAGATAATATTACTGTATGAGATGGTGGTTGGCTCCCAGCTTGCTGTCAGAGAACTGTCCGCTTGCACAAATACAGGGTGGCAGGGACATACAATTAAAATAACCGACGTAAAATTTTAACTCACGGGGTTTCAGAATCTTGTACCTACCAAGGTAACAGTTTTCGCGTCGATGTCGTCCCTGCCACCCTGTATAGTAATGATGAAAATGCTAGGAAGTACTAAAAGCTATGGTAAAAAGTGACGATATTCTTTAGTTGAGAGCACGAAAGTAAACTCATAACCCCCCTTTGTATATTTAGGGAAAGGAAAATAGGTAAGTACCTACTGACGACACGGTTGGCGCAATGGCTGAGCGATCGACTGCTGCGCAACGTGTCGCGGGTTCGATCCCCGCACGGAACAAATATTTGTATGATCTGTGCAAGTAGTAGTTTCGGGTCTGGGTGTTAGTGTATGTGAGTTTCTATGTGTGTAAAGGCACCCACGATACAAGAAGAAATTCTTAGTGTTGGGCAACGTACTAAAAAAAAACTAACTAGTACGTATTTAGTTCTAGTTCCATGATTCTTTTCGCGTCTATATCCCTACCACCACCGGTTAGTGCGACGTGACAGGTTTTTTTTTTTAATAGCCCATGTCTAATGACGTACTTCCAGTGAAAACAAGTGTTATCGTAACTGCTTCCTAATTAGAAATTATTCAAATTACGATGTTATGAAATATACTTATTTGTTAATAAGGCAGGTTCCTCATTATTAGATGTAGGTACCTAATTAAGTTAGGTTGCATCATTAAATCAAAGTTTACATCGTTAGAAATAGATTAAGTATTAAACTGAGTTAGTAGGACGCCGTGAGTCAACATTTCTCCAAGAACCGATTGGGTTAGGTACCTAGGCGGAAGGTTGAGGTCACTTAGGTACTCTGCGCCGACGTGATAGATCGCAAAAGCCGGTGTCCTCAGGTAAGAACCATTGTCAGGTTCCGGCTTCTGTATGGGTTCTCGTCATGGACTTGTGTCAGACAAGACCAAGAACTACGAATAAAGGGTTCTGCATGGTAACGGAAGGCCACATCGTCGTCGCCGAGGCAAGACTATACGCTGTTGGCGTGATGGCCGACTTATATGTTTATTAGATTGGGAGATTTATCAGAAGTGGCAACACAGGGAAAAGTGGAAGGTAATAGGAGATACCTTTGTCCAGCAGTGGGACAATACAGGCTGAACAGTAAAATGTATACTTAGCCATAAAAGTAGATAAGGTTATTCTGCAGGTATCCATCGGTCCGTTTGAAGCGTCCGGTAAGCGACCCCTACTCAAAAAGGACATAATCTTGGAAGAAAAGTGCTAAGAGCCGAGCTATAGGGCGACTTTTTCGTTGGTGACAGTGCGATGGTTCACGCGGACGACTCTCCAGAGTGGAGACGTACTGCAGGGGCGGCAGTCTCCAAAATCAGTTTTTTTTAGGTACCTACATTTTAAGGGGCGTAAAAAGGCGCTCCCCGTCATTGTGATATTTTTTTGTACTGGATGATAACTGGGAACCTTCTGGTTACGGAGATACTCACAACTCCTGCTCCGTCGCATGCACCCAAAAGCACTTGCGTGCGTTACTTTGCACGCTGCCACACAGCGATTTTTCGCACCAAAAATTAAAGTTGTTGCCCAGCAATAATTTACGTACCTACCCTAACACACGGCGCACCTATTGAATTCATGGCCATCCTCTTATGGGGTCATTCTACACACTGCTACACATCAAGCTATACAAATGTATAGCTTGATGTGGAACAGCTGATTCTGTTTGTTCACACTGCTACACATCAAGCTATACAAATGTATAGCTTGATGTGGAACAGCTGATTCTGTTTGTTCACACTGCTACACATCAAGCTATACAAATGTATAGCTTGATGTGGAACAGCTGATTCTGTTTGTTCACACTGCTACACATCAAGCTATACAAATGTATAGCTTGATGTGGAACAGCTGATTCTGTTTGTTCACACTGCTACACATCAAGCTATACAAATGTATAGCTTGATGTGGAACAGCTGATTCTGTTTGTTCACACTGCTACACATCAAGCTATACAAATGTATAGCTTGATGTGGAACAGCTGATTCTGTTTGTTCACACTGCTACACATCAAGCTATACAAATGTATAGCTTGATGTGGAACAGCTGATTCTGTTTGTTCACACTGCTACACATCAAGCTATACAAATGTATAGCTTGATGTGGAACAGCTGATTCTGTTTGTTCACACTGCTACACATCAAGCTATACAAATGTATAGCTTGATGTGGAACAGCTGATTCTGTTTGTTCACACTGCTACACATCAAGCTATACAAATGTATAGCTTGATGTGTAGCCGTGTGGACAAACAGAATCAGCTGTTCCCTTCGTTTATGTTCGCATAGCTCCTCAAAATGAAAAATTATTCACCTTAAGAGGATGCCCATGAATTTAATTTCAGCCTGTATAATGTTGCAGATGGATTGTCGAATCCGCTGTTTTACAAAACAGCTCCGTTATGTAAAACAGCTGAACGACATTTAGCTATTTTCCATAACTATTGAACTTTAACACGCAAAATTGCGTAGACGTTTTAGATATATAAATGCAGCGGGTCATCGATTATTGTAGGTTTAGTTCTAAATTTTGTCGCTCGTGGCTCTGTGTGTTTTATCAACAATAATGGCGTCCAAAACAGAAATAAATAAAACGAGTAATGAGTGAAAATTACCCTAATTCAAATGAAAACATCAGAATTTTATGAAAGTCAGTCCTAAAAATACTAAATAACCAAGTAACTGCGACCAACTTGGAAGTAGCGGTCCCCGGCCGCTGGCGCAGTTGGTCAATTGTCTAAGCCGGCCATGGTATGGTATACTATAATATACTTCGCCAGATATAGCATTCCGAAACGCAGTTGTCACATGGGTAACACAAGTCTACGTCATCACATCTGTGTTACCAGAAGTTTGTAATAATAACTCCCCAACCACCTTTATTACCTGTGTGAATCCGATAAAACAATGAGGTTTTAATTAACAACGACGTTGCTTTATGTTTAAATTGAATTGTTTCGTTTGGTTAGAGACACGAAACGACACTTTAAATGCTTTGTACATATTTTTTAACACAATGGTGGCTGAAAATCTTTCCTTAATCGTGTTTTGTATAATAAAGTAGCAACTGGATAGTGACGTAAGCATGTGTTAGTCCCGGAATGCCAGACCTTGTTTTATTAGACCATGGTCTAACCTAACCTAAACTAATTGGTCAGGGCATGGTTGTGTATAGCTTAGTTACTGCGAACAATCCGGCATTAGAACCCACACCAAACGCTTATTGTGACTGCAGCTAAGCCATTCTGAATTAGGTACGTCTAAACATGGGTAGCGGTTTTGTTAAACGTAGCGCAATGGGAATCCAGCTGAACGTTATTCAGTTGTTTTACCTAGCGGAGCTGTTTTGTAAAACAATAACAGTTTCGTAAAACAGCGGATTCGACACCAATCCAATTGGCGTTCACCTCAATGAACGCCAATTTACACGCTTGACGAATACTGGCTTCCCTCGAGGCGATTGAGACTATAGCGACCCTGCTTCCCACGGTTTTCATGGCTTGACAAAACATGGAGTTTTCTTTATTATGTGTACCTATGTATTATACACATAAACACAATACACTATCTTTCCACTTCGTCATAGTTGCGTATCTATGTGTATATTATTTTTATTTACATTTTATATAGGTACCTAACTATAAATATTTTAGTGATATTTATTTTAGAAGTAGGTATGGTATGTACCTAGGTATGTATGTATATTCTCATATTATAAATTTGTTTAATATGAATTGCTTTTGGATTTTATTTGTCTCTTCTACTCTTACACACGGTGTCTACTTACATCTCTTGTTATCTACTTTCCAGAAAAGAATTCTTTAGAATATAGGTGTCACCTTTGTACGTATTTTAATATTCTTTTCTTCTGTCTGTATGTATATGTGTGTAGGTACATAAATTGTTAAAAAGTAGTTAAATAAACCCACCGGAATAAATTCTATAAGCGCGCTCGCACACGGCATATTTTTTGTAGGTTCTACTACGGAATAAATAATAGTACCTACCATGGTATATTATACCATGGTACCTACCTACTACTAACGTAGTTGTACAATCGGTCTGATTATTTCGCAGAGTTTTATCACCAATTTATTGACGTTGTTTGTTGTTTCATTTAGGTCCTACAAAAAATCGGCCACCGATTATATGCTGCCTGCGAACGCTCTAAATGATGGTGAAAACCGCATCAAAATCTTTTACCTGACGTGCTGACATTTAGAACTAAATATTTAACATAAGTAATGTTGGCACTACTTTGCCGACAAGTGCTAGTAGGTTTTGAGTCACCCACAAGAAGCGTTATTAACAATTTGTTTAAATTCTTTTACATAATTCCCATTCGAAGTCACCTAAATGCGATAGTGGCGCCCTCATGTCACACAGACTCTTTTATATAAATACCGAACCCATGGTATCAGTTTTCGCGTCGATGTCCCTGTCACCCTCACACCTGTATACGGAGTGTCAGGGACATCGACGCGAAGCCGGTAACCATGGATTCAGTACATGATTCTGAGCCCCCCTGCGTTGAAATTTTTCTTCGGTTATTAAAATAAAAACAGCTGCTCCATACATTTTGACCGCGTAGGTATTGCACTTTTCTATGAAACTGCGATTTTTTTTTTAATAACCGACGAAAAATTTCAACTCAGTGGGGTTCAGAATCATGTACTTACTGAATCCATGGTAGCCGGCTTCGCGTCGATGTCCCTGCCACCCTGTATAGATATATATTTATACTATAATTATTTATAATAAGTATATAATGTATTTATTTATTTAATCAAATAACAATGTTAACATTAAATAGTAATCATCTGTAGGTACACTTACTTGACTTATGCTAGTTAACAAAACAGGTACCTAGGTGTTGCTTTACTTTATACACGGGCAAAGTCGTGGGCACAGGTCGTTAAGTAAAGATAACATTTTTTGTACGCAAATAAATATAATAAATTTCCTACATACCTACCTACAAATGTTTAAATCTTTTAATCGTTTTATACCGGAAATTTATTTCAGTGGAAGTAAATTACGAAATAATAAAGGCACCTATTAATATAGAAATCTGTAGATCCATCTTTGACGCAATAGGTAGGCACCTTATGTGGTCAGGTGCGCGTGATTCGTTTTTACTTTTACCCAGTAAAAATGAAGCCCCCTTCAGCCGCTAGGACCATGGGAGTGTCACCAATAACGAAAACAACGAAAAGGTCGGCCTATAATCTAAACTTTAGAGTGAGTTTAAACTTTAAGCCGACTTTTTTGTTGGTGCATGGACCATACCTAGATTGATCTATGTTTAGACTCTAAACATAATTCTATGGTCCATGCAGTTGGTAGATATGTATGTTTCTAGTTATTTATATTTCTATGGTATTAGTATTAGCGTACCATAATGTGGTAAATTGTTATGGCAGGTAGGTACTAAATGATATGTTAATGATTTTTTTAATAATACAGGCCGTGACGACGACTCCAGATCCATCAAACAATGGTACCACCGAGACACCGAAAATTACAAGAGCCGAGTTCCTTAAAATACTCGACCGTAACCTTAAAGGATTGAGTCGACTCCGCAATTTAGAGTGGCGGGAAGCGAGGAAGGTAACAGGTTTTACTAGTTCATTAATTATTGTGATGATGGCCTGGAAATTAAATGATCCGCTTCAATCGCGAGGACAAAGTGACAACGTGGAAAATACGTAGATATGTGACGTACCTATGTATGTACGTAAACCTCATCAATTAAGTATATACTTTTTAATTACTTATATTGACCATCTGCAAACGGTGAAGAAAAACTTTCATCGTGAGAAAACCTAGACTGAAATCTCCAACAATGCAGGTTTACCTATACTTATTATCTAGAAAGTTCTCGCTTTTGCTGTAATAGAAGAGGCCCAATATATAATGAAGGAAAACATGTAACAGTTAATATTAATTATTTTAATCAATCTAATTTAATCAATTTGTACAAAAATAATAAGCTCGTGCTCGATAATATTAGGTAAAAAGCGATAGTGAAACTAATTTATTGTATTTATTATCACTTTATTTTTAGGATTCTGCAGCAAACATGAGAATGTACAAGGACGAAATATTTCGAGGAAAGAAAGCCAGAAGCACAAGATAGCATAGCATATAATTGAATGACTTATGCATGGGAATATTGAGGAATAACTTTTTGTAGAGATGTCTCTGTTTATTAAGACTTTATAATTTAATATTAAGTAGGGTAGTGGCACCAACAGATGAACGACCCCCAATAGATGAACGACCGAGCGAAAAATGTAAAAATATAAAATACCCCGCTACTTACATGTGTGCAATATTTTTTCCCGCTTAGGGCAGCATGTTTTCTTCCCGGTTCCATAAGAACTTTGACAGTGGCAACTCAGACGCGCTCGCAGCCAGCTGTTTCGTGAGCGATACCCGCCAAAAATCAGTTTTATATGGGAATCTACTTAAGGTAAGTGGCCTCCTAATTTAAGAGTTTTGTCAGTTTATAGAAAGAATTAATGACAGATTTCAGTGGATTTGGTTAGAATAAAATCTTGTTATATTTGGCTTTGATTATATTGATACATATATACATTATTTACCGTAGTTTTAGAGAAATTTACTGTTCAAGTAATGGATTCAGTTTTGTTCGCTTGATCCAATAGATGAACGGTGTTCAACTAATGGAGAAAGGGCATATTTTTACAGATATCATTACATAAAAACTCACGTTTATAGACCAAAACAAAACCACTCAAATGAATTTTAATAAATGTATGTACTTAATTACCAAAAGTTGAACACATGATTTTAGTGTTTTTGATCATTTTTAACGTTTTATTTTAGTATGAAATCTTGCATTGTTCAACTTTAGGATTCATGCCCAATATTTGAACTTACGAATATGTTCACATTTTATTCGTTCAAATTTTGGGTATCGTGTCTTACGCTGAACGCTGAAGTGAATTTTATTCGTTCATTTTGTGGTTCTTTAATCCAAATAATGAACCGTTGCCTGTGTGCCGGGGCCACGGTATCCCTTTCGGACAAACTCGCAACCTTGGCAGGCATTGGTCCTAACCGACTCCGTCAGTTGTTGCTGACATCTCTTTGAGGCGCGCGTGGAACTCAACGCGCCGTCGACCCGGGCCTGGTCCTTATCGGACGGCGAGCTACCCATTGCTCACCGTCCGCAAGTCCGCGCCTACGGTGGTCGGAAGTCGGCTTGCGACTCCCGACGCCCGGGGCATCTCCTGCGGCGACAAGGGGCGCGAAGGCGCGCATCTTGCCTCTACGTCGCGCGCTCCCCCTCCTCCTTCGCGATCATTACTGCTTCGCAGAAGGAAGTGACGGCCTCACATGCACTCTCGCTCCGGACCATGGCCTGAACCAGGGGGCCTACTCCCTAAGCGAAATCCGTTCGTTCGGCCATCGTTACGGGCGCTTCATTCTCCGTCTCACTTACGGACATACCGTAAGTTAGATGGCCGAACGAACGGATTTCGCTTAGGGAGTAGGCCCCCAGGGCCGGACGCGAGAGATCGCCGTCTCGATGAGGACACGGCGGTGCTCCGCCCAAGCCGGGTAGACCTCCACCGTATGCTCCACCGTGTCCTCCGGGCGATCCACACAATGGTGACACCCAGGCGTTTCCTCCCGCTTTATCCTGAACAAGAACCTCCCGAAACAACCGTGTCCGGTGAGGACCTGCGTCAGGCGGAAGGTGAGGACGCCGTGGCGCCTCTCTAGCCACTCCTCAAAGAGGGGACTTATCGCCACAATTGTGGCGTGCCCAGCGCTGGGTTGCGACAGTCGCACTCTCTATGCCGCCATGAGATCCCGCCGGAGCTCTGTCCGCTGTGCCGTGATTTCTCGCGGCAGCGGAGTTACACCCCGGCGTTTCGCCTCCTCGCGCACATAGATTGCGCGAGGAGGCGAAAAGCCTCCAGATCCCATGACGGTAGTCAGGCAAGGAGGCTCGCCGCCTCACGGGAGACCGTGCGGTATCCTCGGACCAGCCTAATGGCCATGACCCTTTGAGACGCGTTCAACCGCTGGGCCGGTCGCAGCCTCAATGAACGCGCCCACATCGGTGCCCCGTAAAGGGCCATGGACCGCACGATCCCCGCGTATAGCCTCCGGCATTAGGCGTTTGGACCCCCTAGATTGGGCAGAAGCCGCTTCAGAGCAGCCCCAGCCCTCTCTCAATAAGGCTGATTATTGTAGGCAAAACGCCTTAAGAATTTTTGTGTTCCGAAGACTGATTTATGTAGACAAATAATTAAAAGCCTTTAATAATACTTACCATGTTTTTATTTCTAATAAATATATAAAAAATCCTTTAGCTAGTACTATTCAAGTGTTAGTTCAACTATTGGGTACAAAATGTTCATAATTAGGGCTCAGTGTTCAACTATTGGGGTAAAACCCAAATATTTATACAAAAACCAAATTAAAAAAAAAAAAAGCATATTTAGACAGTTTTTTTTAAAACCGTCGAATCCTGAGGACCTATGGTTTAATTAAAAAAATAAGCATGCATCAATGTCATGAAATACCTGAGTTACAGCTATTTAAAGTTGTCAGAAACGCTTAATCGTTCATTTATTGGTGCCAATACCCTATTACGAGAACTTTAAATTATAATGAGTGTCGGTAGTCGGTTTGGTACTTTTATTGAAATGTGTTGGCAAGTCAACCTAATTACTACTACCTACATGGGTAGCATAATTATAATATTATTTGGATGGGTAACATATTATTATTATTATGTCGATTATAGTAGATGGTTTCTGCAAATAGAAAACATATTTGGTTCGCTTAGGCCCGCACCTATTACAGAACCTCACTCAGGCGAAATACAATCGTGTTAGCGTTCCGGGAGCGGCGCGGCGGTAGGACCCGGCCCGCGCGCAATTCTATTGCATTATGTTTACAAATATTTAATTTAAACATTTTACGCGTGTTGATATAAAAAATTTGTCCATAATTCCTTAGTGTTTAATAGTGAACACGTAGACAAAATTTTAATACAATTGCTTTGATAACAATCGAATGGAATAGGTTTTTCTCTTAGTGGTTGTAACAAAAAAAAGCAGATTTTGCCGTTTTTTTCTATCGAGGAAAGTTTTGTCAATCGTGTTTCGGGCCTCATACTTCACTAAGGACACTCTTCAATTTTCGTAATCATAAAAAAAAAATGCAAATTCGTTGTTTTTTTAAGAGAAACATTGATTTTGCGTGAAGTCGAAATATCTGCTTTGGAACCCATTTTACCTTAAAACTCGTTTAAAGCCTTTTGATTGGTTGAAACTAGTTTTAAGTAATGCTTGAGTCTTGAGTGAGGTTCTGTAATACGGGCCGATGTCTTGTACACATCGAGGCACTGAGCAACAATAACAGTGTTTACAAAATAATACAATATGATTTTAATGAATTTGCTATTTGTAATATTCAACTACTCATTAGGTCATTTTTTGTCATGCATGAAGCTCATAACGGTTAAACAATATAATCAGATTTTGTCTACTCCGTTGTTAGTGACTACAATGGATAGGTAAGCACCAGAAAAAATACTTTGTAAATAAATATCTAGGTAAAATATAAAATAATTATGATTGATAAAGATGTTTATTTAAGTTATTGATTTTATTCAAAAAAACAACAGCAATCATTAAAACTATCTTGGAAAAACTAATTGTCTACAACAGTTTCCTCTACTTCAACTTGTTTAGCCTTCTTTTTCGGGTATATATGTAATATTGCACGACAATACGGATACAATTCAAATTTCGTCTTATGTATATCACTTTTAAGTCTCTTTTTTACTGATTCCTCGTTAAGCATAATTTGTAATGCCTTTTCGTGGCTAAGATTTAGGAGCTCGCTCGCCTTTATTTTAAGTTCACATCTGTCTGCCCCGTCAACCTGAAACAATCGAGATTATTTTCCATATCGTTGATATGATGTTGATATATCGTTGTATGTTAAAGATTGCTAGTCACTAAAGCATGGAAGTTTGAGAATCCTTTAGAGCGCCTAGTCTGAAGTTCTGAACGTATGGCTACATTGACTGTGCCGCCTGTGCGTAAATATGATAAATCATCACATCATACAGTTATATTCCGAAAAACTTCATACATTTTTCAATTCTTCATTGATTCAGGGCAAATACATAGTTTCTTTTGAAGCTACGGCACGGAGCACAATACCACATAGACAATTACAACGCTAGTTTTTGTTTAAACCTAATCCTTTTTGAGGGTCATTGTACTCATCATTATGAACAACGTTTACTGTGGTACTAACCTAGAAATCGCACTCGAGTATTGTTGGATCCCATAATTTAAAAGATTATGATGTTCCAAGTGACTGCTATTTATGTCAATAGTTTCTGAGATATTTTCGTTTACAACCGGTTGTAAATTTATTTTTCATAGTTTTTTGAGTAATACAAACTTATTTTTGCGGCCGATATAATTAATACTGTGCACGCGTAAATATTCATCCCAACTGCGGAACCCTTCACTGTGCGTGGTCCAACACGCACTTGGTCGGTATTATTTTTTTCATTTTTCAGATTTCGTCATATAGACTTAAAAGTTGTTCATAATTATTAATGTAGGTAGCTATTACACTGCCTTTAATTAAGTCCCTCGTTAAACTAACAACCTGTATAAAACCGAGTTGGTAAAGCACATCGTATCGTGTACTGAGAAAACAAATGTAGATCTTAAGGTGACGAACGTTTTTTACTGTGACTGTATATACATTGATGTCGGTGTATCCGCTAATGAATCTTGAATAAATACTTACTTTACATAAAAATGATAATTCATATTGTTCATCTACTTTCGGCCATGTCTGTTCGAGAACACTTTTCTCCCAATCGACCAAATTAGATGTGTCACACATTCTATGTGGTGCAGACTGGATACCGGCCCAAAGCTCAGAACAAAAATGCGGAGTCACTGGCGCCAGCATTATTATTAAAACTGCTAAGGCTTTTTCAAATTCCTTACTTTTGGCTATTACTTCTGGTGGTATCTGGTTCTAAAATTTAAAAAGAGTTATTTAAGTTAACAATGTTTAAATAAAGCCAAACTCACAATAAATTATTATTAGGTATAGCATAAGCTTTTTCTTTGTAAATTGCCGCAATTATATTGTAAATAAAACTTTGATACAGAAATATTAACTTTTTGCCTTTAATATTAAGTTGACTGAAATTTATTACCCTTAGCACACTGGTTAAACTCTGTAGTCTTGAAATGCCAACACTTAGTTTTTGAGTGTATTTAAAATGGTATGTTGTAGTAGCAATCAAATAGTTTCTTGAGTCCCATATTTTATATTCATACTTATTAAATTCTTCAGGAGTCAAAGTATTTTTGTCAGGAATATTATTTCGGTGTTGCAAAAATTCTCTCATGGTCATCCACAACCGGTGTTGCCAATTTAACACGCCAGGTAATGCTTTAACAAAAAAGACAATATTTAGGTAAAGGCTAATTCATTTGTACAGTTTAGAAAATTTGGTATGTTACAGGTAAGTTTCATTTTGGAATATGCAATAAAATATCTGCCTCTTACTTCGACATACATAAACTAAACTTTCATACTAATCATCATGTTCCCAAATAGGTTGAAGTTCTTCGAGTCTGGGGACCTACTCCCTAAGCGAAAACCGTAGTTTCGGCCGTCGTTACAGGCGCTTCGTACTCCGTCTCACTTACAGACATACCGTAAGTGAGAAGGAGAGCGTTGCGCCCGTAACGACTGCCGAAACTACGGATTTCGCTTAGGGAGTAGGCCCCTGATACGACGGCTTAACGTGCTCTCCGATCTCAGACCCACAGAAGGATCATGGTATACGATTTTATGCGTAACCCTATATATATATATATATATATATATATCCTATACTATTTAATTAGCAATATTTGTATATAGGTACTATATATTTTTAATCATGTTCTCGAAAACGGCTCTAACGATTCCGATAAAACTTGCAATATAGGGGTTTACGGGGGCGAAAACTCGATCTAGCTAGGTCTCAGTTCTGGGAAAATTCGTTATCTCTATTTTCACTTGAGCTGAGCTCAGTCACCCAGGTACTGATCTTAATGAGTGAAGAACCAACTCCGCTGCCGATGTGAATTTAAAGATTGAAATGATAGCGGCAAGCGCGGCTTTACCCAGCAAATCATATGGCTAAAGCCGGCTCCCAACAGTCCGCGATTTTACAGCTGCATATTTGCATACGGCTATTATCCAAACGAATTAACACAAAATTGTTAACATCGTAAAGATCTTAATAGCAGGACAAGAGTCGGTCACTCCGGGATATAAAGCCACAGAACAGACGCCCTTCGACTTTTAACTTTATTTTAATTAACATCTTTTGATTAGCAATACGGTGTAACTTGTGAAATGTGAATGCACGCCCGTAAAGTTGCGCACCGTAGAATTTTTATATGTATATCAAACTCGTATTATCTTACTTGCATCGGACCAGCGCCTGGGTGTCGCCGGCGGGACATCGGCGAGGATCAGCAGCCGAGTAGTGTCACATCCATATGTTGCAAGCAACCTTTCAGGATTTTCACCGTTGTATTTAGACTTGCTCATTTTTTCCCATTGGGTCAACACATTCTCTCCTGTGGCCTTGTCTTTATAATCCTTTCCGACTTTTTCTACTTGTTCTGATGGTATATACTTTCCAGAACCTTTTAATTTATATGATTGCCCCATAACCATTCCTTGTACTACCAGTTTCTTAAATGGTTCTTTAGTTGGTGTCCATCCAAGTGAATGTAAGAAATAACTCATAAATCTAGCATAATATAAATGCAATACAGCATGTTCCTTGCCCCCAACATAAATGTCAACTGGCATGTGATCAAGAATATTTTCCTTTGAAAAGGGCCTTTCTTGATTGGTTGGATCCAAAAATCGATAGTAATACCATGAAGAATCAACAAATGTGTCCATAGTATCAGTCTCTCTTTTAGCATTGGATTGACATTTAGGACATTTACATTTAATCCAGTCCTCTAATTTCTCCAATGTTTGTATACCTGACTTTAAAGAATGAATTTCAGGCAGCTCTACAGGAAGTTCTCCATAAGGAACAGGAACTGCACCACAATTATCGCAATGGATTATTGGTATAGGTGTCCCCCAGTACCTCTGCCTGGATATAAGCCAGTCCTTGAGTTTAGAGCTAACAAAATGTCCTCCCACGTTTTTGCCAAGCGCCATATCAATTGCCTTACGATTATCGGCCTCAATATCGAATTCACATTGATCACTACTAATGGGTATATTTAATGATAACGCGATTTTTTTGTCATCCTTATTAATTTGAGAACATGCAATAAACACATCTCTACCCAAAGGGTAATTAATGTTATCAGTTATATAGACAGGTAATTCACGATTTGATATTGGATTATAACTTGTCAGAACTACATTTTCATGGCCTTTTAATTCCTGAACCAATGGATGACTAGAATTCATAGTTAAAAAATTACCATGAATAAATTTATAGGGTTCGGAGGTCCAAACATCAAAAGTTTTAATTTCAGTTTTTACTTTCATTTTGAAAGTTACAACAACTCCATCACACTCGCCAATCCAATGTTTTTGTAAATTAATAATATCTTTCCAATTTTCCAAACCTCCATTGTCAAGTCCATCATACAAGTCTTTGGCAAACTTCGTAGTTTTTACAAACCACTGTGTAAGATATTTCTTTTCAACTTTAGCACCAGATCTCCATGAACATCCAAAATCATCAACTTGTTCATCGGCCAGAACAGTCTTATCTACTGGATCCCAATTCACTTGTGCCTGGAAAGTAGAACAGAGCGAAGCTGACCTAAACATTTTAACATAATCAATTATCAGCTTAGGGTAATTTAGGAAGTCACATTTGGCAGATCTGGGAGTTCCGCCTCAAATCTGTGCGCCACTGCCCGCGGATCCACTCAAGTGACACAGCCTAAAGGACATCGCTCATTTTAGCAGCACGGCTCCGACACGGCAAATAAACTGTCATTCAAGTTAGGATTTTAAGTCAAATTTATTAAAGTCTATTTTACGATGGCTATACAGTATAGTGAGCGGCCCGCGAGGCGTCACACGTCGCGCCGCAAGCACGCTTCAAGCGAGAAGCCCGCGCCTCGTTGTCCGCGCGGTGACGCCTCGCCATCCGCGCGGTGACGCCTCGCCATCCGCGCGGTGACGCCTCGCATGTGAATGAACAACAAGTTGTCACCTCACCGGTGGCGTGCCTGCAGCGACCAACGAGCGGTCGCCTTGCTTACGGCGCGTTGGCGACTAGCGGTCGCCTTGCCTTCGGCGGGTTGGCGACTAAATTTTTCGAGGCGGTGCCGGGGCGTTACTGTGCTGGACCGGTGCTGCTATAATGGGCAATGATGAGCTTTAGAAGTTCCGAAAAAAAACTTCCATACATCATTCTACATCACAGTCGGGGCTCCAATTGCAAATATAAGTTTGAGTATTGCAAGTATAAGTATCGCAAAAATAATATTATTTATGTGTACTACAAATCAGCAATTTTCGGATTTTTTCCTTTACTTTTACTGTGAGACCTTGCTTCCTGCCAAATTTCATGCTGGTAGGTCAACGCAAAGTATCCTAAATTTTTTATTTTAAATTATTTAATTTTTAATTTAAATTTTAAAAATTTTGAAAAGTTTGATAACCATCTAAATATGTGACAGACTTGAGTCCTGTTTCTAAATCAACATTATCAACATGTTGACTTAGAAACAAGAGGTTGATTAATTATTTTTATTTAAGATTAGACATGACTGATTGCTATAAGCACATAGTCTAGACTAGAATCATTGTGAGAAAATCAAACAATAAAATAAGTACTTAGATGGGAACTACTAAAATTCGTAAAAGAATATTCATTCTAATTCAATCCATGTATGATCTTAAGGGACTGGAACCAACATGTCCATGTGATTTTCAGTAAAATCATCTGCCCGTCTGATTTAGTCACTCATGACGTGAGTGTCTCATGCAAGACACCTCTCGTTCTCACCTCTTTTGTGTAGGATTTTAGCCATATTTTAGTGTAGAAACATGTTTTACTTAAACCCAGTTGTCTCGCAATATTAGCTCTTATCATCCCAGTGTTCCAATTTCGGAACGGTTTTTTTTTTTAATTTTATGAGAGTTTTGGAATGCATCCATTAATTAATGTTTTTTTGTTGGTATTACTGACATTTCTAGCTGTCAGTTGAATAAATGTCATTTTACTTCGCGCGGTTGTTTTAACTTATAAAAAATTGGAAGTTTTTGGTGAAAATAATGGCGAATAGAAAAATGTAAGTAATAATGATATTTTATAATTATACTATTGACAATTTAGTGTTTATGTACGCGTTACCTCATGTTATATCATGTCATAATACATTTCTAGACAAAAATATGGGAGTATGTGGGTAAGTGTGAATTTTGTGTACCGTTCCATTATTTGAACAGCAGGAACATACACCCACGTAAAATTTATATATTTGATTTGATAATTTACCAGTATTACCTCGTAATTATGATATTATTTATTGCAGATTGGATGTGAATCAGATAATTTCGCAGTTGGAAGAAGATGACGATGTGTTTGCGGCTGATATTTTCATCACACCTCCTGATAATTGGCAAAATAGCGACGAAGACAGCGGTGATGAAGAGTTTGCAAGTATAAATAATTTGTCAAAACATCAGTTACTTGCAGAAGCTGAATTCCGGGTCACCAGGTCGTCTCAAGCTGAGTCAAGGGTAGTAAATGAACTCGTTGGAGAGAACCCAATACCTAGCACATCGTCAGTAACGCAGCCTCCACAGCCTAACTCCTCGTCGTCAGTGATACAGCCACCGCCAAAAAGAAGACGTGTTAAAGTCACAAGAAAATGGAGGTTTGTAGATATTCCAGAAAAGGCTGAGAAAGAGTACAGTGAACCAGATTTCCTGGAAAATCTTGAAAGCCCTGTTCAATTTTTCGAATTATTTTTTGATGAAGAGGTGTTCGAATTACTGCGCTCAGAAACTGAAAAAAATGCAATCCAGAAGGGTAAACATGGATTTCGGGTTACTACGACAGACATCAAACATTTTATTGCAATCTTGTTACTGTCAGGGTACAACAGTGTATCGAGATATAGAATGTACTGGGAACAAAAAGTCGACTGCAGTTTTCCAGCAGTAGCAGCTCTAATGTCAAGAAATCGTTTCGAAGAATTATTGCGTTATTTCCATGTTGCGGACAATAATAATCTTGAACCTAATGATAAGTTCGCAAAAGTTCGCCCTCTATGGAAACTGCTCAATGCGAGATGGTAAAAAGTATTATCCTGGAGATAAAAATTTGAGCATTGACGAATCTATGATTCCCTATTATGGGAAACATGGGACTAAGCAACATATCCAGGGAAAGCCGATCAGATTTGGATATAAAAATTGGTCAATTTGTACTCGACTCGGCTACTTGATTTATGGTGAGCTATATCAGGGAGCTAGTACTGGCAATACTCATCCTGAACTAGGTGTTGGTGCCTCAGTTGTTCTGGATCTAATATTCAAACTGCCGCAGGGAAACTACAGTTTTTATTTTGATATTTTTTTACATCTTTGCCACTTCTTGACGAGTTGCAAAAAATGGGTCACGATGGCACTGGAACCATACGAGCTAACCGAACTGAGAAGGCACCTCTCAAGGATCCGAAAGAAATGAAGAAAACAAGGAGAGGATCTCATCAGCAATGCACTGACGTATTATCTAATATCTCTCTTGTAAGATACAATGACAATAATATTGTCACGGTAGCATCCACTCAATGTGGCTCGGAACCCATTGGCAAAGTCAAACGTTATTGTGATAAACAGAAGAAGGATGTTGACCAACCTCGTTGCTTTATGAACTATAATAAATTTATGGGCGGCGTGGACCGACTCGATCAAAACGTGGGTTGTTATCGAGTCGCGATTCGTCTGAAGAGATGGTACTGGCAGTTGCTCATGTTTCCACTAAATGTTGCAGTCAATAACGCTTTTCAACTCTATAAAATTTCTCCAACTGCAAAAAAAATTAACGGTACGCCACGTGATTTTTTATCGTTTACGAGAGATATTGTTTCTACATACTTTCTAATGAAAGATTCAGCCTCTAATACTTCAACCACGTCAATTCCTAGATCTTCATTAGCAGTAATAAAACGTGTACCTGATGCTATTAGATTGGATGGTAAAGGGCATCTAATTGACAAACAAAATAAGCAAACTCGATGTGGTTTTTGTCACAAAAATACAACAATGAAGTGCATAAAATGTAATGTCGCCTTACATAGCAAATGTTCTATTATTTTTCATACAAAATAACATATCTAATATTTAAATATTGTTACGTAATAGTTATAAGATTAAAAACATATGTATTTACCTGTCTAAGTTTTCAATATAATAAATAAAGAGGTCTATAGAATAGTTTTATTTCCTAACGAAATCCATAGCCACTAACGGTATCTTAGATGTATGTATAATCCTAGTGTTCCATTATTGGAACGGTTACGAAACTCAAAACCCAAATTCCGTAAAAAAAAAATTGATATGTAGGTATTATTAAACATCTATAAACATACTCTGATCCGATTTTTATAAAAATCGGACCTGTTTTATTATGATTGGGATGATACGAGTTAGGTACACTGTTACTGGCGAAAAAAAACGTAATATTTGCCAAGGCACCCCCTCTCCCCCACGTGAGATTGGGTGAGATTCGGCTCGACCTCCTCCCCCCCTAAACGCCTCCCGTAATTAATGAATGAGCCCTTAGTATTTAATATTAATTTCAACTTGATACTTCTACCTATTCCTAAGAAAAAGGTTCTTGACAGACGGACAACAGTGACTCTGTTTTTGTTTCCCTTTTGAGGTAAGGAACACTAAAAATTTATTAAGTTTGTTTTTTTAGCCAGCACACTTGCATTTTTGTTAGCTGCTTTTGTAATCAAATCTATGTAAAAATATGCATGACATGATCTCTTACCTTACTTTGATAAGCTAAACCTTTTTCAAATAACTTTAAGAATATATATTGAGTCCATTTGTAATAGTTAGGGTCACATGTAGATATTTCTCTATTCCAATCGAAATTGAAACCCAATTGTTGCAGCTGAATTTTCATTGAATTTATGTTTGATTTTGTCCAATGTTGAGGTGGGATATTACGTTCTATAGCTGCATTTTCTGCTGGTAGACCAAAGGCATCCCACCCAATTGGGTGAATAGAATTTCTTCCATTTAACTGTTCAAATCTTGCTATAGTATCTGATATAGAGTATACACGTACATGTCCCATATGTAAGTTCCCTGATGGATATGGAAACATTGGCAGCACATAATATGGCTTTCTGTCACAACTGTTTACTGATCGTTTCACAACATCATTTGACCAATGTTTTTCTATATTTAGTTTGATTTCTGTGCTTATATCATCTTCCTGTGAACAATCATTGAGAACATCAGAATAACATTACAGTCCAGACTGACCTCACATAATAGTAGGGTTATAACTTCAATATAAACATAAAATGAAAGCAATATGTTGATCTTGATCAAATATACTACTGCTGGACATGCGTAGCTATCTTACACCTGCCATTCACTTGGCAGATACAATGGTGATCACATATTTATGTTTTTACTGGCAAACTGTAGGATGTTGTTCATCTTTTAAGACTCCGAAAAGTGGAGGCTGCAGGTGGAGAGCTTATTCAATAACCACAATTTTTTAAATAATAATTACTCGCATTCACAATGCGAATGCAATGCAAGGTTGTTTAAAGTTTGGTAGTGTTCATTTTTAAGCATGATTAGACAGCAAGTTAAAAGGTAATAAGTTATAATAACATAAAATGTAATAAATTAACTCTTACCCATAACCTTAAACTACTCTTTTTTCTGAAAACATAACATAGATGATTACGTAATAGACTTGTTCTCGGATAGTTGTAATTTTGAAGTATTTTCAATTGAAGAATTGGCATAATTTTTATCGAAATACAATCGTCAATAAATTATTAACCTTCACGAGAACGAGCAGTTTCTTCTTTTTATAAGTGAAAATTGTTTATTATATTCTTTTTAAGCAGCCGGTGAGATAAAATATTAATATTGCTCAGTTTTCAACTTCACTTCGTCCATTCGATAGTACAAAATTAAATAAATTTGGCGAATTCTTTCAAACACTGCAAACAAACCTCTGAGAAACAAACACTTGAGTTTGACTGCACTTGACAGCTTGACTGACTGACAGGACAGGTGACAGCAAGCAAGGCTGTCAACAGACAGCAGTACTAAATTATACCGCAGCCCGGTCCTAGAAATCCTAAATATACAAAATGGAAATGTGGCTCTTGGTATTTCAAGCCAGGGGTCGTAAACTGGGGGATGTGGCACCTGTGCTGCTTAACGCTGTCGCTCTTCGGAGAGTGAGAGAGTTTAAATACCTCAGCCATGTGGTCACCGAGGATGTAAAAGACGTTGGGGACATAGAAAGGGAGAGGAGAGCGATGGGCGTCCGCTGTTGGTTGGCACGCAGATTTGCTAGGTGTAGTTTAGGGGTAGAATAGAATATTCTTTATTATGTACACCATAAAAAAATATAGATATAAATGTAGACATTTTACATGACAGACACAATGGGCGGTCTTATCGCTAAAAGCGATCTTTTACAGACAACCTTTGGATGGATTAAAGGGACAAGGAGAGACAAATACTGCAGGTAGTCAGTGGTGTACCATTTACATACACAATAAATACATACATTCATAAAGCATACACTTATCTATATATATATACATATATATATATATATATATATATGTATGTTTTATATGTATATACAAAGTTGATACAACAGAGGGGCTTTCCTTTAAACTGCCTATACTAGGTACCATTTTCAAGCTCTGTACCAAAAATCAATTAAATAGGAGCAGTAGTTTAGTCGCAAATGATTTTTTAAGTTTTTGCCCCGTTTGAACACGATGTATCTTTCCTAACAGCTGATTATGTCTATACGCATAGGTCATGCACCTTAAAACGATAAATCTGAGTATAACCTATGCGTGGTTGCCGCTGTGACGCAAATCACAAGTACAACCAAATATTCTCGCTAAAAAGATGACAATGCAAACAAGGAAGCAATAAATACACACACACTTGCATTTTCATTACGAGTGTGAAAATCATAGCAAACACCCCGTGAGTAAAAGAAATAGAAATAGGTCAGTGTGTTGCTATTGCATCCTAGCGACGAGGGGCAGGGGTTGCGATCGGTAAGTGAGTGGGGCTTCTAAAAACTGTTTTTTTCAGTGCGCCGACGCTATTCTTTCGGAACGTACTTATGTTACGTAACACGGAAGTACCTGCGCCGCCTCCGTATTGTCGAACTCGCGCGCTGACAATTGGGATTTAGTTTTATTATTGTGATAGGACACTAAACAAGTTTAAGACAGTATTTCTTTTTTTATTGTGACAGGACACGTAACTTGGGATTATTATTATTTTGTGTTAGTGTTTTTTTTTGTGATCGACTGCTTTTATTGTGATACGACACGTAATTAAACTTTGGTTTTGTGTGTGTGTGTGTGTGTAATTAAAGTGTTCAACAATGCCTCGTGTAACTTACACGGCGTTAGAATACACTGACATGATTTTTAATTAGAAAAATAAGTAACAATATTCTCCGTCGGTATAATTTGTGCATTCATGTGAATGAAGGACACATCGAGAATTTAAAATTTTAGTGTTTTTGTTGTTGCGCGCGTACTTCAAAACCATACCTAAAAGCCGCGAGTGAAGGCCTAAGCCGCCGCCCGCGCCACCGCCGCCGGCCGCCCGCTTTGAAATGAGATAAAACACGCCGCGCGGCGCGGGCGCGGCGTTGCCACTGTTACCTAGGTATCTTCTAAGGTCAGTTAAATTTATTTACAAAGGGTGGTTGCGTTTTACTCTGATTCATAAGCTATTTAGTTTGTTTGAAAAAAAAAAAACTCATTTTTGATGCTTTTTATTTTTATACCGTATCGAATTAATACTAAACACGTATAGTATACGTAGTGTAATTTAATGCCCCTCTGTCATATCAACTCTGTATATATACAGGGTGGCAGGGACATCGACGCGAAGCCGGTTACCATGGATTCATTACATGATTCTGAACCCCCCTTGTTCCTTCCGTTGCCTGTGTGCCGGGGCCGCGATATCCCTTTCGGACAAACTCGCAACCCTGGCAGGCATTGGCCCTTACGGACCCCGTCTGTTGGTGCTGACATCTCTTTGAGGCGCGCGTGGAACACAACGCGCCGTCGACCCGGGCCTGGTCCTAATCGGACGGCGAGCTACCCATTGCCCCCCGTCCGCAAGCCCGCGCCTACGGTGGCCGGATGTCGGCTCGCGACTCCCGACGCCCGGGGCGTCTCCTGCGGCGACTAGGGGCGCGAGGGCGCGCATCTTGTATTTCCCTCGCGCGCTCCGCCTCCTCCTTCGCGAGCATTACTGCTTCGCAGAAGGAAGTGACGGCTTCCCATGCACTCTCGCTCCGGACCATGGCCTGAACCAGGGCCGGACGCGAGAGATCGCCGCTGCCGATCGCCTCCGTGAGGACACGGCGGTGCCCCGCCCAAGCCGGGCAGACCTCCACCGTATGCTCCACCGTGTCCTCCGGGCGATCCACACAATGGTAACACCCGGGCGTTTCCTCCCGCTTTATCCTGAACAGGAACCTCCCGAAACAACCGTGTCCGGTGAGGACCTGCGTCAGGCGGAAGGTGAGGACGCCGTGGCGCCTCTCTAACCACTCCTCAAAGAGGGGCCTTACCGCCGCAATTGTGGCGTGCCCAGCGCTGGGTTGCGACAATCGCACTCTCCATGCCGCCATGAGATCCCGCCGGAGCTCTGTCCGCTGTGCCGTGATTTCTCGCGGCAGCGGAGTGACACCCCGGCGTTTTGCCTCCTCGCGCAACTCCCACATGTGCGCGAGGACTTTTGCCTCCAGATCCCATGGCGGTAGTCCGGCAAGGAGGCTCGCCGCCTCACGGGAGACCGTGCGGTATCCTCTGACCAGCCTAATGGCCATGACCCTTTGGGACGCGTTCAATCGCTGGGCTGGTCGCAGCCTTAATGAACGCGCCCACACCGGTGCCCCGTAAAGGGCCATGGACCGCACGATCCCCGCGTAGAGCCTCCGGCAGGAGGCGTTTGGACCCCCTAGATTGGGCAGAAGCCGCTTCAAAGCAGCCCCAGCCCTCTGCAGTTTGGGAGCCAAACGTCGGAAGTGCTCCACGAAGTTCCACCGGCTGTCGAGGACGAGTCCCAGGTACTTCATCGTCGACTCGACACCGATGTGAACCCCTCCCGCCGTTATCTGGGAACCCGACAGTGGCGCGTTCCGAGGACCATAGAAACACATGGCCTCGGACTTGTGCAAGGCCACCTCGAGTCCCAGTTGCCGGATCCTATCGACGATTGTCGCAACCCAACGTGTAGCTAGTTCGGCCGCCGCCTCATGCGACCTCCCCTGCACCAGGACCAGCGTGTCGTCAGCGTAGCAGACTACGCTGACGCCGCTAGGGAGGTCGGCGCGCAGCACCCAGTCGTAGCCGATGTCCCACAGATGCGGCCCCAGGACCGATCCCTGCGGGACACCGCACGACATCTCTCGCCGGTTCCACTCTCCGTGGTGACCGGGGTAGATGACGGCCCTGTCCGTCAAATAGGCCTCGACCACTCGACAGAGGTAGGTCGGCATCCGGTGATACCGGAGTGCCTCCCTAATGCAACTCCAGGGCAGGGTATTGAACGCATTGGCGATGTCAAGAGACACCGCCAAGACCACCCCACCCCGGGCAATAGCATCCCCCGTCGTGAGGGCTCGAACGCGCATGATGGCATCCACCGTAGAGCGCCCCTTGCGGAAACCAAACTGGCTGTCCGCCAAATCCGGCCCCACTCGCACCAGCTGCCCGACAAGGCGGTCTGCAATTACTCTTTCAAAGAGCTTGCCCACCTCGTCGAGCAGCACGATGGGCCGGTAAGCGGACGGAGAGTCCGCCGGGCGCCCCGGCTTCTTGATGAGGACCAGTTTTCCCGTCTTCCAACGAAGTGGGAACTGGCCCCTCTCCAAGCATGCGCTAAAGAGCCCTCGAAGTCGAGGCCCGAGAGCCTCTAAGGCCAGAACCCAGGCTTTTCCAGGTAAGCCGTCGGGTCCTGGGGCGGTATTTTTGGCATTCAGCCTACGTACCGCTACTCTCAAATCTACCCCGGTCACCTCCGGAGATTCGTCGTCGTCGTCGTTTCCTGTGTGGTCCGCATCGGGCACCGTAGGAGGCGGAGCCATGGGCGGGGGAGTATGTTCCCCTCGCGAAGGGAACAGAGCGCTCACCACGTCTTCCACGAGCTGGGGCCGGAGACTCTACGTCAGCGGGGGAGCCCATGGGCGGAGCTTGTCTCGCACCCATTTATATGGGCGTCCCCACGGGTCTCTGTTCAGAGTCTCCAGCGACTCCTCGCGGGCCAGTCCTCTGGCCCACTCGATCCCGGCTTGGAGGGCGGTCTTCGTCGCTCTGTACCCGGCGTACAGCTCCGCCTCAATGGCTTCCGTATCCGGCGGGCGGATACGAAGCCTGCGGTGCCTGGCGTACAAGTGGCGCGCAGCAACGCACGCCGCGCGTAAAGCGGTCAGCTCACGCGACCACCAGTACACCTGGCGCTGAGCACGTCTGAGCTGGACCCGGGGCATTGCCACGTCACATATTTCGGACATGGCCTCCCGCATTCTGAACCCCCCTGCTTTGAAATTATTCGTCGGTTATTTAAAAAAAAAACAGCTGCTCCATACATTTTGACCGCGTAGGTATTGCACTTTTCTATGAAACAGCAGATTTAAAAAAAAATAACCGACGAAAAATTTCTACACAGTTGGGTTCAGAATCATGTACTGAATCCATGGTAGCCGGCTTCGCGTCGATGTCCCTGCCACCCTGTGTATATATACAATAATAAACATGAAATAAGATCAAGAAACTATATGTAATGATGATGTTAAGGAGAGAGGAAGTGTTTTTTACCGGAATTTTAAAAGTGGACAAAGATTGAGCACGCCTTATCGACACGGGTAATTCATTTCATTCCATTGGCATTCCATAACCGTACTGCTTGAACTGTAAAAGACAGAAGGGGTAATGCATGGTCTAGGCTAAGTATATTATTATACCATGGGGTAATGATCACTCTGTATATAGCATTTTGCCAAACTCTCTACACCTGCAATCTGTGGGTCAACTACACGCAGCGGGCCATCAACGCTCTCCGAATAGACAAAGACATTTATTCGAATTCGATATTACAATATAATAACGCGTTCAGGGTGCTGGTGGGGCTATCACGCTACTGTAATGCGTCTACGATGTTTGCACACGCGCACACAGACGGCTTTCACACTGATCTGCGGTGCCGCATCGCTTCGCTGATGTTCCGCATTCGTGGGAGCGCCAACACCATTCTGGTGTTTAACCTTTTTTAATGAAAACTTAAATTCTGAATTTTTCTCGAATTTCAGTTAAAATTCTGTAAATGGAATAATTACGCTGGCCTACAACCATTTTCGTGCCGGGGATTTTAGACCTGATTTTTAGCATGTCTTACATGGCGATATCAAAAATGTAATCGGTTTTTTTTCTATCAGCTCTAGTTCCCGAGACAAATAAAAAAATAATTTTCACAAAATATATGTACGAGTATATGTTATTGGCATTAAACATCAAGAAATTGTCTTTTGAGTGATTTTCTCGAATGAAACTGTCTTGGGCAATCGCGCATGATTCCCCAGCAGTAGTCGGCCATCATATGAGTGTCCCATTTTCCTTGGTATTTATTCTCCATCGTTTTTATGTCTTGGTGAAAACGTTATCCTTGTTCTTCGCTTAGTTCTCCTAAATTATGTTGGAATTGATCTAGGTGACTGTTGAGATAGTGTAATTTTATACTCATATTACAGCCTAAATCTTTGAATGGAACCAGCATATCTTCTACTAATTCTACGTGGTTGTCAGCCCTATACATTCCGAGGAAATTTTGTACAACTGCTACAAAAGATTTCCACGCAAACCTTTCCACATCATTCATAGAAGTCTCAAATTTAGTGGTGTCTTTTATTAATTGACGTTTTTGAGGTCCATCAAAGATACCTCCTTTTAGTTTTGAAATTTCTGTGAGATAAACTGAAAACATTGACCATTTTTGTCGAGAGCCTTAACAAATTGCTTCAGTAGCCCTAATTTTATATTTAATGGTGGAAGATTGATTTTCTCTCTTGAAACCAAGGGTTAATTTATATCATTTCTTTCCCCAACAACTTTTCTTTTTCCAACTCCATTTTTTGAGTCCAATGACGTGATTTGGCTCGACAGTCCCAGAGACAAATAAAGCATGGGTATTTAGTATAACCACTCTGTTGGCCCAATAAAAATATGTGACTGAAACGTGTGCCTTTCTTCCATTGTCGCAGATGTTCAACGCATATTTTACATACACTATGTGGCACCCACACTTTATCTTGGTGTTGCATTTCTATACCGAAGTAAGCAAAATACAAACGAATCCCAGTGTTTGTAATCGTTTTTCGCTGATCTTTCAATAATAATTCACCACAAACATAACAAAATAAATCAGGATCGTTAACATAACATCCAAGCCATAATGAAATAGTAACATAAACTTTATCGATGTTATTGTAATAATGACGATTTGCGAACAAGGCGAGATTCTTTTTAAATGAGTGTAGTTGATAAACTAGAGCTGATGAGTTAAAATGACGTATATCAATTTATTGTAGGTACATTACCTATTTTATCGACTTAGTTTATCGACCATACACACAAAAAAAACTGTACCAAAAAAAAAAAAAAATTGTAGGCCTGTGTTATTTTTCATTTCATTTAAATAAGAATAAAAAATACAAAATAAAAAGTAACTTCTGCAGGTGTGCACTGTGTGTGTTATTCTTTATCGTATGCTAAACAGTAGAACTACTGTTCTGAAATTACAAGTTCCCTGTTTTCTATTGTGTGTAAAACACAGCACTGTTTTTTAGTTTGGTAGCGTTGGCAACACTGCTCTGCTTACTGTGTTGCAAATACAAATAGAAATCTGTGTACTGTGTGTGCGTGTGTGTACTGTTTGTGACAGTGAGTGTGATCCAGTGTTGCCAACCCGTACGATAATTATGGGGGCGTACGATAATTTGGCCAATGGTACGATGTACGATAATGAATGTCAAATGTACGATAATTTTGAGATTTGCTGAAAAATTCTTTTAAGTTCCAATAAATAACAAAACGTATTTGTCAAATAAAAATTAAACGCAGAAATAATTCAAAAAATGTTAATGTCATTTGTTAATTAGGTATGTCAACATCAACAAGTAAGTATCTCTATCTCTTTCTCTCTCCAGTTTTTTTTATTAAATTTTACAGTGACAACACACAAATATCAACAAAAAACTATGTTAAAACATGGTTTGGGCTGCTAGCGCCACTACTGGTGAGACTTGGCATATACTTCCCCTTTGAATCTAGTATAAAATGATTCATTGCCTTTTAAGTTATAGTTAGTTAGTAAGTTTATAGTTCAAGTCTTATTAATGTTGTTTAGTTTGAGATTTTACTTGTAAATTTTTTGTTTAATTTCTTTTTTCTTTTTGTGCACCACTTTTACCATTTCATAATTTGTCATTGAAGAGCGGGATCTCCTAGCACAGGTATATATTTTACTTAAAAGGACGTCCCTATGTAAGATTTACTGTAAAAGTTGTAAAAGTTTCAGCAATCAACTTTTTTTTATTTTTGATATTAATTTGAATTGCTATTTGATTTGAATTTAGGTTTTTTTGTAGATTTTTCTTTTGTACGATAATTTTGCCCAAAAAACGATAATTTCGACGTGTGAAGTGTGAACTCGATAATTTGAACTTTTGGAGTTGGCAACACTGGTGTGATCTGCATTCTTTGTTCTGTGATTCTGTCTAATTCTGTCTGTCGTAATATCTGCAGTATTTTTTTTTAAAAGGAACGTTGTAAATTGTGTTGTTTTACAACAATGGCACGGCCAGGGAAAGAAGACGCTTCAGAAGATGCAAAGAAAATAGTTGATGATGCAAAGAATTTTATTGAAAAAGCGATATCAGATATTGGGAAAACATCGGCAACAAAGCAGTTAATTTTAGGAACTACGTCAGGATGGTAAGTGCATTCGTCTCTAGCTCATTTAATTGAAGGTAGGTATACGTATAGGTACATACAATAAGATTTTCCTTTTGTGTGCTCACTTTACTGTTTGATAAAATGAAAACTCATATTGATAAAATGAAAACATCTCGGATAGTCTTGATAATATGGCCTTCTTTGCTATGATTCATAATGAATGTATGATCTAATCCTCTTCTTGATTTTTCTATTTGATTGTTGAGTTATACTAATTATAAAATTTTCAGGATAACTGGTTTTATTTCTATGAAGATTGGAAAAGTTGCTGCAGTTGGGTTGGGTGGCAGTGTTATACTATTACATATTGCAAGCCAGAAAGGATACATTGATATTAATTGGGATAAAATCAACAAGAAAGTTGATAAAATCAGTGACAAAATTGAGAAGGAAGCAACTGGAAAATCACCCGATTGGTTTGAGAAAGTAAGTTACCTTTCTTTATCTTCACCCTTTTTATGCTAGGTGCATAAACTAAGCACTTATTCTAAAATTGGTTAAATCTTCTCATTAATTGCATACTATCCGCCAGAAGCAATCATACACACGGCTACACATCAAGCTATACATTTCCAGTTTATGCTGATCTCGCATTGTATAGGATTTCCGTACAATGCGAGGTCAGCTTATACTGGAAATGCATAGCTTGATGTGTAGCCGTGCGTACATATCAGTTTAGTAATTTAAAATTCTTAACCTATTTTGGAATGGTATTTTTAAAATTCTCATTACTTCATACTTATTGGGGCACACCACTTCATACATATTGTAAAGGCTTGAGTAAATTTTTTGTATTGCCCCAGTACACGGAACAAACATGTTATGAGAAGGTAAGAATCTCTTGGAGAGGTCCTGTAGGGTAATTGCATAACACATATAAAATGGCAAGTGATCACAATGCCTTTCATGTTTGAAAAATTTGACTACTCAACAACATAAATAACACTGAATGTGGCTGAACTGACATAAAAGCCATTGGGGTCAATTATCCTGCTGTTCTGAATTGCTGGGAAGTTGGTAAATAAAATAGGCACATTTCTGATATAGATCATACAAGCAAACAATATGCACTGTTAACAAACAATGTAAGAAGCGCATCTTTTCCTTGTTTAAGGGGTGCATTTTGAAATTCGCAAAGTCGCAAATTACTGTCAAATATTTCATTGTTTTTTTTTAATCAAGATTCAAGCCTAAATGGAATTATGATGTATTGGTTTGTAGTGCACTAGTGCTCTAAAATATTGATTATGAATTACAATAATGTAATTAATGTCATAGCACTGAAATCTTAGGTGTAAACCTAAAACTGTGACAACACTTAATTGAGTATTATTATTGCAATAAACAATAATAAATATATATTATTATAATAAATATTTATTATTATTATATATTGCAATAATAAATAAATATTGTATTATTATTATAATAATATTTTCGTGCAGACAAATTAATCAACTCAGACTTATGAGAAATATTTGACAGCTATTTGCAACATTGCCAATTTTCAGAATGCACCCTCATAATTTAACGACATATGTACTGGCACTTAGGAGTTTTTAACAATATCTTTTTCTTTATTATTGATAATCTAGGTAGCGTTATTTGTTTCTTTATTTGCACTTTGGGTTCAACTTCCCCCCAAAGGTTAATTGAACTGTATTCACTTCAGCTGTAATGTCACATAGTTATTTAAAATCCTTGTTTCAAATGATTAAACTGTACCTAAACTATAACGTTTTTAGGGTTCCGTAGTAAACAAGGAACCCTTATAGTTTCGCCGTCTCTCTGTCTGTCCGCGGCTTAGCTCGGAGACGGTTAGTACTAGAAAGCTGTAATTTGGCATATGTATACATATTAATCATGCCGACAAAGTGGTAAAATAATAAAGAAAAATATTTTTTTTAGGGTACCTCCCCTACACGTAAAGTGGGGATGTTTTTTTTTCTCCCCATGTTGTGGGGTATCGTTAGAAAGGTCGTGAAAAATATTGTGAGTTTGTCAAAACCATTTTTGGATTTAGGGATCCGTTTGCGAAATATTAAGCTTTTAACAGAATTTGAGAGAACTGAGTCAAGTGTCCCCCCCCCCCTGCCAGCTAAATGGTTGTACTTGGATTTGTGAAAAAATTCACATCTAAAGGAAAACTATCAGAGCTAAGTAGGCTGTACAGGTTAACGAGTAATAATCAACCAACTTAAATTTGCGGTTTGAAAAACATGATCTCCCATACATTCCTTATGGGAGAACATGTTTTTCAACTACAATGTTAAGTTTGTTCTTGGGATATATTCATCCCAACTACGGAACCCTTCATTGTGCGTGGTCCGACACGCACTTGGCCGGTTTTATTATTTTTATTGATGATGGGATTAACTGATATTTTAATTTTATTTGATAACTGGTTTTTACTTGCTAGCTGAATTCTGGCCCCCACAAGACAGTTGAAGTTTATAATTCCGGTTATTGACGATATTTTCATTGTTGAAATATTATTTTTAGTTAAATATCAATATTTTTCAAATTAGGTTGAGTCATTGCCAGGGCAAAATAGCATGCAGCACTTCACTACACTTTCACTTCTTAAAATAAAGAATTAGTGCGAGAGATAGAGAGAGTTATATCTTTCTTCTCTCTCATGTAACGAAGTATGCCTAAACGTGACGCGTCCTTGAAATTTAAGTCTCAATTCTCGTCCAGCTATCGAGGCGCCGAGCCGCCAAAGAAGTTTTACAAAAAAAATGTAATTGAGCGTGTAGAGCACTGTACACGTGAAACTTCTTAAAAATTAAAGAAAGAATAAGAGATAACTTATTCTATCGCTTTGTAATGAGTGTATATGTCGCTCTCTTTTACTACACTCCCGTGGCATCTCCTGCAACTCTAATTGCGTAACACACGATCTATCACAATCTGTTTCATTTTGGCAGCTCAACAACATTCATTGCGTTATTTACGTTGTTGAGCAGACAAATTTTTCGAAAATATGAAGCAATGGATTAGCAATATCCTTCAAAATGATTCAGATTATGATTGATCGTATGTTACGCAATTAGAGTGCTGGTATCTTTTAGTGATATTTTTTATTTGACCATTGCGGTATCTATTGTTAATTCCTTATGAATTTCAGCGTTCCTGACAAGCCAAGGAACGCCACTAATTGAGCGAAAAATAGCATTCTGCATTCTCTGTATAGTATAACGTATATGTATGAGTCACAGGCGCTACCCTACAGTGGAATTCCATAGATTCACACACTAACTTCAATATCACTTTAAACAATTAGTTAGAGATTGTTGTTGGTGCTCAGTTTATTGTTTCGTCCCATGGTCTAGTGTAAGGTATTAAGTTCGTGTCTCTTGGTCTTATTAATATATTCCACGTTGACGTCGGTCGATATGTAACCCTAGGTAACTATCGCTGTCATGGTGAGATAGTGTGACATTCTCGAGATATACAGGTAGACAGTCACCTTTTCACAGCGTAAATGTGATATGGACCGATTTGCTTCCGCTCGCCATAATTCGCCACTTTTATAGCCCTTATTTTGTCGAGACTACCTTGCTGCATGTGTGAGGCCATGGTAGGATATGTGTGGCTTGCCAGTATTGCGTTGTCAACAGCAAATGTTGCTGCAGTAACCTCATCAACCTGTGGGAGATCTGCAGTGTATACTGTGTACAAGATGGGTCCCAGTAAGTACCCTTGCGGTACCTACTCTGGCAATTATATTACAGAATCACGACGTCACACATACTTTTGAAATATTCTTCCCGCCAAATAGGATTTCATTAGGGAAGTAGTACTGTTGAGGAAGGTTGATTTTCAGATTGTATGGCAGGGCCTTGTCTACGTCGTGTTTCAAGTTCTGTCTTTTATGCCCAGAATGCAGTGTGGACGGGCAGGATACACAAAGCAAATACAAAAAAACAAAAAACAAAAAAAAAATGCAAAATGCAAATAAACAAATATGTAGGTATGTTTAGGTTAAGGTATTTTTCTATGGGCCTGTGTCGCCTGAAATAAATGGTATTATTATTATTATTAAAGTCGATAAGTTTGCGCTTCAGTGAGATCGCCAGATCGTACCTACGTTGCGTCTTCTTGGATGTTTCGATTTGACGATCGATTTCGCTAAAAACCAGTATAAAATAGATAAAAATATTCTTACCTATCATAGATAGTTGCATTAGTTAATAAAAACTGTACCAGCATACAGTTCAAACATTTTAAACTGGAATTTGATATGATATTGTGACATTACATCTGAAGTGAATAAACTTCAATTAACTTTTGGAGGGTACTTTAGGTCCATAAAAATACATTTTAGTATGGAGTAGTCAGCATTTATGTATATTTCAAATGCAGTTTATTTGTTACAGGTATTGTTATTTGTCAAAAATAATACCTATTATTCGGCAGGGTTTACTGGAGGATTCTTTTTTGGTATTGCTTCATCATGATTTTATTTTAAATAGAATGTGAGTTTGTAAAGTTATATATACTTGTATTCCTTCTTTGTGATTATTTTGATTAAGTCTATGTAGTCTTTGTATTCATATTTAAATTCCAATATACTCGTGTTGAAAATTAAAGGTCATGGAGCGTTAAGCGTAGGATGCTGTTTTTTTATACATACTTACCAACCTCACAATATGTAATAAACGGAGGTGCAAAATAAACCCAGTTTTATTAACCAACTTCAAAAAGGAGGAGGTTTCATTCGTCTGGTCCAAAACGATTATTAGTAGCCTATCGCCAAGGGCTTGAGGGTCGCAAGGGTCCAAATATCCCCATTTATGTTTAACAATTATTTATAGTTTAGAAGAAAAGTAAGCTCAAATGAGGGAAATATTTTGTTCGACAAAATTCGTTCTAGATTTTCAGTCCCCAAAACATTTATAAAGGAAGTGTGTCAAAGATTTCCCAGTAGATAGTTTTGAAAAATTTAATTATGGACCGTTGGCTTGCCGTTTTTCCTTTTTTCATACCCTACAATAACCAATAGATCATAGATATTGTCACTCACATACTACAGGCCTAGTTTATGAGAACCCCGAAACTATAAGTACCTATATCAAATGTACCGACCCGAATGTGTAGTACCTACCCCTTTTTTTTTTTTTTGGGTGGGAAATCTTCAAATGACTCCTCCCGCTCTGGGCAGAGCGAGAGGGAGTGTCAGACTTTTACAGACTAAAACCCACCCGTGTTCCTTCCGTTGCCTATGTGCTGGGGCCGCGATATCCCTTTCGGACAGACCCGCAACCCCAGCAGGCATTGGTCCTTCCGGACCCCGTCAGTTGTCTTACATTTACATAACTAAAGTGGCCAACCAATGGTAGAAATAAAAACAGCTGTAGTAAAAGTACTTACCTACTTACTAATGTACGTACGTACGTCGTACACACAATATGTTTAAGTATCAAGTTTCTACTAAATCACACACGACACTACTGTGTATCTGTAGTCCGGGGAAAATAAGAGAAGTGACTGGAGTCCGGGGCGTGAAGGGACGGAGTGACGTCAACTTAATATCTAATTAAAAGCTTTTTCATAGTGGATCCCGGAGCCGAAAAGCACTCCGGGGTTCACAAGGTACCTATCGAATTAAGAGATCAGGTCGAGATCTATTATTATAAACGCTTTGGCTGGCTTAGACATTTTCCCGTCTCTATCTTGCACTTGTAGTTTGACAGTTGTGCGACAGTGATAGGAATAACGTTTAGCCAAAGTACGTGCTAAGTAACGTTTATAGATCTCTGCCTCACAGTACATAACAAAAGATACAAAAAATACGTAACGTGGTTATGCTAGACTCTAGTAGTAGACGCACGTAGGTCAGTTATGTAAGTTTCATCAGTAGCTTTTATTTAAAACATTAATACTACCGAGGTGATTAGGTAGTGTCATGATTTTGCGTGCTCGGAGTTTTGCACGGAGTCGGACAGCCGGATGTCGTTATTCGTTGTAAATTCTTGCAGTATTATAATAATTATTTTAATTCAGTAACTGGTTTGAATTTAAATTTTAACGGGTGTGAAACGATTGAGAAATCTTAATTTTTCCTAAAATCGGTGTCTAATTCATATTATGCATTTCAGATCATTTCAGATAGTTATTATTAAACATCATGTTTAGTTAGTTGTTGTAGTAGGAAGAGACTTAGTAGATACTAGTATCCTAATTTGTATTTTTCTAGGTTTGATGGAAGCAGTGTTGGGTCAATCAACAATTTTTTTCAATTAATTGATCAGTTTTAAGACTAATTTAGCTATAACTAATTTAGTCATGACCAATTCAATTAGTTAACTACTTATATCTATCTATTACTATATATTTACATACATATTATAAATTAAAGTCGCTTTTCGTGTCTGTCTGTGTTACTGCGTTGTTCTTCTAAAATAAAAGATTGATTTTAGAAGGTTTATGTGTAAATACTTTGATATTTAACTTCCATAATATAATAAAAATACTTGACGTTTTGTCAAGTCGTAAAAACCGTGCGGAGCAGGGGGTCACAAATTAATCACAACTGTTAGTTTTGATTATATAACTTGAATTTTTTGGTAGTTAGTCAAGAATTAAATTATTCAATGAGTCATGGAAATTAAAGTTATGATGAATTAACTTGTATCAAAACTAATCAATCAAACTTTTGCCCAACACTGGCTAGAACTAGGTCCTACTTTCGATTTTTTATGATCGATGTTATAGGTAAATGACAGAAACTTCATCTTATTCAGAGATGTTGTTAGTATCATTGTGACAATGAAAAGAATGCCAGCTTCTACACTAATCTATCTTAACAAGGAAAGTGAACGGCCGTACTTGTTTAACTTAGTAGATAAATTATGTAAGAATGTCGATATGTACCAAGTTAAATTAACCTTTATCTACATACGAAAATGTTTTGTTAAAGGTTGAGAGATTTGTGGACCGTAAACTGGATAAAGCTGAAGACCTATTGAAGAAAAAGGAAGTTAAAGCTAAACGCTGGGTTAACAACATTGCAGGAGGAGAACACTATCGTGCTACCGAATCTCATGTCTTTTTGGCATCGTTTGTTGCAGGAATGGCTATTGGACTCCTTTGTGGAAAATAGATCTATCAATAATTAATTTCTAATGTACCTACATCATTCAAATACATAGGTATATGTATAGGTCGGTAACTATTTCCTACATGTTGACACAGTTTTGTTCAAAACATTATAATAATAGTCTTGTATTATATAGTTGGTTATATAATCTGCCTTACCTGCTTCTTACGTAATATATAAAATATATCTTATACCTATGCGTTCGCAGATTGTATCTCATTCAAAATGTAGTATTAATATTTTAAAATCGAACATAATTATTATACTTGTTAGTAGGTAATAAAGTTTGTAGTGATCGTTTAGAATAGGAATCAACAATTGTAAGATATAACCTTTATTAATAAATTATAATTTATTTTATAAAGGCGTTTTACTTCGTTAATAAGTACACCTTTAGGAGTTACTTACTTCCAGGTAAAATATTATTTCCATTTTCATTAGGTACTCTACCAATATTCATTTTTATTGTGCGCGTTTCAATACAGGTTGATCGGTGCGATATAATTACCTGTGGCATACCATATGTTGAAGCAACAATTAAAGTTGCACCGTCACTAAACAGTGTTTAGACAATGCCAGTAAGTAATTTTTTGTTTAATTTTTTTGCGCGTAAATTAAGCATAGGTTACTCCCGCGTTTTTAGTTACTGGCGATTTCAAAATCTCACGCAAACCATCGACAAATATTCTGCCCCGATTGGTAGATCATAACCTGGGAGTGGTAAACTAACCCAGGTCATGGTCTAAATGGTCCAGGTCCATGGTCCAGGTCGTGTGCTAAATTTCATCGAAAAGGTAATGGACAGTCACTTTCAATAATAATATTATTATGGATTCAAAGGGAGTAAGTATTACACTGTCATATACATAGATATAAGAAAGAAGGAGATATGCCCGGTAGTTGAAAATGTATTGAAACCCAATGTCTTCACTAGGTGTGCGTCTATCTGGCAGGCCCCAACGAGATTTATCAACAGGTGATAGGTTTACATAAGGACTTTATTTTGTACCTATAGAAAATAAATAAGATATATTTTGTACCTCGACAGTTTTTGATTAAATGACGTTTCTATGAAGTGTCTTGCTAGCGGGCCCCTTATGATTATTTTTATTGTTATTATACTTTCAGATCACCCAGTAGTGCTCGGAGTTAGAAACTATTATGTACCTTACAAATCCAAAATTTCGACTTTCTGTGAGCTATACTTTAGACGACATTCGTTACTTAGACAAACGTCCAGCCAGCGGGCCCCTTTTTTAAATACTACTCTTTTATATCATACAATAGCATTAGGAGCTTGATACTATTATGTACCTTACAAATCCAAAATTTCGACTTCCTGTGAGCTATACTTTAGACGATATTCGTTACTTAGACAAACGTCTAGCCAGTGGGCCCCTTTTTTAAATACTATCTTTTATAACATACAATAGCATTAGCAGCTTGATACTATTATGTAATTAAGTAATTTTGGATTTGTAAGGTACATAATAGTATCAAGCTCCTAATGAGCTTGATACTATTATGTACCTTACAAATCCAAAATTTCGACTTCTTGGGAGCAATACTTTAGAAGATATTCGTTACTTAGACAAACGTCCAGCCAGCGGGCCCCTTTTTTAAATACTACTCTTTTATAACATACAATAGCATTAGCAGCTTGATACTATTATGTACCTTACAAATCCAAAATTTCGACTTCCTGTGAGCTATACTTTAGAAGATATTCGTTATCTAAACTCACTCACACGAAAACATCGATAGCTATCGTTGTGCTGTGCAAAAGCCATTTATTTTACATATACTCTAGTGATTGACTAAATCGGAGAGTTATTGATTCTTCCATTTATTATTGTAAGTATTAAAATTTTTGGGAGTTCCTGAAAAAGCAATAAATAAAAAACGATATATGTACATAAAATAAGACGATATAAATAAACAAAACGTGGCTAAAAAAAATATATGTATACTAGCTTTTGCCCGCGACTTCGTCCGCGTACAAGTCGAAAATGGTTCTAATAGGATTTTTTTACGTTATTAATTATGTTATAACATATAAAAAACAATATTTTTTGTTTTTCTTTCGGGTCCTAGAATCACCAGGCTACTCTGTGCGCTTACTCTGGAGCATGCCACATACAACTGGCCGTGGGAGAAACAGCTTTCCCTTAAGTCTACTCCCGCTACCTTAAGAGTTTGACCTTGAGCTTTGTTTATAGTCATTGCGAAGCATACTTGATGGGAAATTGCTCTCTCTTGAATTCGAAGGGGTAATTTGATGGTGTTAGGTGAATCCTAGGAATAAATACAGACCTCTGTAAACCTTTAGAAACCTTCAAATGCGGTACTAATATGCACAGATAACTATATACTAGTCTAATATGTAGAGTACGGTGACTTTCGAGACATTCCAATTTTAAAGAGTATTTGCATTGCAAGCACCAAGCCTTTACGTGAGTTCAACCTTTTTTGAATAAAATTGGATTGACTTTTCAAACATGTGTCAAAATAAAATGTAATTTAAATCAAAAGCACTAAGGAGTATTGATATCGACTTTGAAGCAAATCACTCCCAAAATAACTTTCTACCCCTATTAAACCCCGTTAGGGGATGAATTTCAACAAAAGACGAAACAGGTCTTCCATTAATTCTGTTAAAGAATGTTTATGCAAAATTTGAAGTAGATTGGACCAAGGAATCACGTTGTCCCATACAAACTTTGCCCCCCTTTTTCACCCCCTTAGGGGTAGAATTTCGAAAAATCCTTTCTTATCGGATGCCTATGTAATACAAAGAACTCACCCTCCAAGTTTCAGGTTTCTACGATCAGCGGTTTAGGCTGTGCGTTGATCCGTCAGTCAGTCATTCAGGACAAAGCATTTTATATGTATAGATTTGTAAGTAAATCAAAAATTTCAACATTATGAGAAAATCTAAATGAGTACCTACCTATAAAACAAGATTTCACATCGGTCTTCCAATCAGGCTATAACTTGACTTAACTTTAAATCCGGCTCTACATTGAGGAATAAACTATTGTATAATAGTAATATACCTTTATTCATACGACAATTGAAATTGTTGTCGATAGCCAGCCTACGTTGGTGGATCTGCACAACCACATCACTAACTCGTCGCAAGACACAGCGGCTGTACCACGCGATGCAATCGCTTAAAGAAAATATCGTTTTGTGATTTTTACATTGCTGGTCCAGTCACTTAGCAACATACCTACTTAGATAGTGGTAAAGAAGCAATGTATTTACTGCAATAATAGTACAGTCGCTGTGGTATATAAAAACTAAAATAACGTAGTAAAGGCAAAAATATTTTACGATTTGTTGTTTTTCATGATTTTCAACACAATTATAGTAAAATACTTGTGCTGATATATAATAAGTGGTTCTATGATTTATAAAGCTTCTAGTTTGGCTTCGATTTTTACAAGAAACCACTGAACAACACGGTATTCTTAAATATTATCACGATCGCGTTCGAAAGCGCACTAGTTAGCGGAGACGGCCATTTGCCTGAGGCATGAGCATTGTGAGCACTACGCGCGGACACAGACACGCCCCCATGCCACTTCTCCTGTTATTTATATATCTAGGATCATACATGGGATCCTATCTCTTATCCTACATATGACCCCTTTCTTTTACTTTTTTTTTGTGTGGTAAATTATCAAATAACTTCTGCTCTGGCCGGAGCTCCCGGGCGTGTCAGACTTTTACTACCTAAAACCCACCCGTGTTCCTTCCGTTGCCTGTGTGCCGGGGCCACGATATCCCTTTCGGACAAACTCGCAACCCTGGCTGGACATATATGACCCATAGAATCTTAACTGTGTATTACACTATCATCTAGAATCCTATTTCATATGTGGTTGCAATAAGTACTGAAGCCTTTCGGCACGCAATATAACTAATAGAACACCAATGAAGCCAACACAATAAACTCCCGGCCGCCCAGCAGCAGTATGCTTTTTTTTTAGTACAGAAGTAAAATTTCGTTGTACTTACTTTTTATCCGTCAATAAAACCGTCAATTTTGAATATGGCAGTAGCAAAACTGAAAAGACAAAATCACATAATTTTATGACGGATTTTGTATCAGGAAATTATGAAACTGTGAAAATTCAGTATGGCAAGACCTGTGTCCTAATTGCGTAATACCCGATCAATCTGAATCGTTTTGAAACAGATTGCGAATCCAATGCTGCTTATGTTCGAAAAAAAATCTGCTCGACAACGTAAATAACTCAATGAATGTTGTTGGACTGTCAAAATGAAACAGATTAGTTGTTACTTAATTAGATAGCAAACTTTAAGATTATATCTAACACTAAATGTCAAAAATCTTTGATCAAAGACGATTTGATGTTTGTATTACATTGAAATAAAAATAAAATATTACTCATAGATCTGTGATCCTAGATAATTATGTTAAGTGTAATACCCACCCAAGACCTAACGAGTCATTTAGGTACCATCGAAGAAGTTCATATCTAACGTTCATATCTTCCGCGTTGTGTCGGAGGGTGGCACTTTGTGTTGTCCTGCGGCGTAGCGTAGGTGAGTGCCGGCAACAAACATATCTAAGTCAATACTTGCCGGCAGGAACGGCGGCACGCTCGCTTAGGCATGATGAAAATAAACGTGGCAAAAAATACTTCAATTTTCAGTTAAAATAATGTTTTATTGTAATAATCGAATAATTCTCTTGGGGTCAAACTCTCTAAATATTCTTTATATTTGGTAATGTAATCTGTTTTCAATAAAGACACTGCACGGCTGTATTGTTTTTTTTCTGATGTTGGCAATGATGTCCAAGATACACTTTCGGCTCCGCCCGCTGGATTGAGCATATAAAATAAATCTTTGCTAGTCCTGAAATAATATTGTTCTTTTGAAGTTTTATTTACTCATCCTTTGTCGACGCAAAAGATGGGTAACAGTCCATTTTTTACGTACGTCTGTGGCACCAAAGCTCTGAAGCTGATGAACCGATTGAATGCATTATAATTTCATTCCTATTTTTTACTCACCTAACGTCTTGTATCTCGACGTTGTCGGCCCAAAAGGATACGGGCCATTTCCGATTGTTCTTAAAAAAATATTTTACTATTTGGTTGTAGTCATAAGTTGTAGCAATATTGTCATCTAAGGTCTAGTGTAAAACTTTTCCCATTTACTCGTATTACTCGCCCCCAATATTGCCTGAAAGACTGGACAGAGAGAATATTGCTTCCGCGAACATTGAATCTTGTCGGTAATGAAATTCGATATAAATCCTTCTGGTTAAACGGCGGGAATCCGTATCCTCCAACTATAGTTGTACTGGGGTACTTAAATAAATAGGTATTTTTCATAAAAAATACATTGCACTTAAAACTTCAAAACTTACTTAAACGTGGGAGGTAATGGCTCTACCAGAAACGTCCTGGGTGTCTCTTCATTGGTATGTTGTATTGGCTCCCTTATAGTTTCATTGTGTTCATGTTGGTCATGCTCAGTCCCACTGCAAATAAAATCATAATATTATTACAACATTAATGACTACATTTAATTTTTTATCTGTATTTTTTATGGTGTACATAATAAAGAATATTCTATTCTATTCTATTCTATTACGGAATAAGGCAGCCTGTCCATTAAAGCGGAGCGAGGCAGCGGAGTGGAGCGGAGTTGCGGACAGTGTCTGTCCATTGATGCGGAGCGAGGTAGCGGAGCGGAGTTACGGACTGTGCGGAGCGAGGTAGCGGGGCGGTGTTGCGGACTGTGCGGAGCTAGACCGAGTTCACGTACTTTTCCGCATCGCCTTTCCGCTTCCCCGCTCCGGTTCTCCGATCCGTTTCTCCGCTCCGCTTCCCCTCTCCGCTTCTCCGCTCCGTTTCCCCGCTCCGCTTCTCGGTTTTGTATGAATTTTTAAACTACTTCGCAAATCCCTGTCCACTGAAGCGGAGCGGAGGTTTTATGCAATTCCATTGGTTAATATTGGCACACCGCTACTCCGCTCCTCTCCTCTCCGCTCCAGTGGATAGGCAGCCTAAGGGCCTGCGCAAACTGCTCGCTAACACGGCGCTGCGATGCTCCAAGCTCGATCACTGAGCATTGAAATATATACCTTATTTCGATTGGATAACTATTAAATTCAATTGATGAATTTTAATTCCTCTGCAGTCTCGTCCGCCAGTGTGCACAGGCCATAACTAGCATATTGGTTTTTGCTTCCCACTAGTTCTTTGTAAAAGATTTGTCCCAAGTAAAACTATGGGGAGACAAAGCTTGCCTGGAGTATTAAGAATTAGGAAACAACACTATTTATGAAATTTATATTTCCATACTGACTGACAGAGCAATACTTACATATCAGTTACTAATTCCCCATCATAGCTTAAATTCATGTCTTCATCATTTACTATTTGATTGGCATGTTCTGTCTCTGTCTGTAGCCTTACTTCATTAATGTGCTCTTCGGGCTCCTGAATTACTGAACTGCTGAAGTTCAAGTCCACATTTTTCAATCTGCAATCATTAATAGTAGATGAAAACATTCTTGTAAGGAAAGTTAGAGGGATTATGTGATTGTAAGATTCATGGAAGTGGAACAATTATTACTAACATAGTGATTGTTTCATGTAAGTAAGTATCTTAAAAAGACACCATCGTATTCCTAGATCTCACGTGAGATTATGGTTGTTGGATTATGGTAGGGTAGCGTGGGGGGTTAGCCAAATTTCTCGATATCTCACCAAAGGGGGAGGGGAGTCCGAAAAATCGCCAACATCGCCTCACGTAATTAATGAACGATCTCTAAGACTTGTCCAGATTCAGCTTTTAGTTAGTACAATTAATTATTGAATTGCTAAAAGTACATAGTAGCGAATTTCTGCCTCAAATAACTTTCAAGTAAATGTATTTTTTACCCAGTTTGATCCTTAACTTTCATAAAAGTTTCTGCATTTTTCAACTGATCAAAACATTGTAGTTTAAATTTTTGTTCTTTTTCGTTGTAAGATTTATGAACCTCTTGTTTTTCTTCTTCAGTCAAAGACAGCCAAGATTTTGTTGCTTCGATGAGATTACTTTGATACTGGAATTTAAAATTTAAAATGTTTGATTTGGAATTAATGCCAATTTTTTCGACTGAATCGATTGTAATGAAACTTGGTAAGTATGTAGATAACTGCATGGAGACCCAGATTTACATAATATATTTTATCCCGAACATGGGCGCCGCCGGGAGCGAGATACAAGAGGGTACTTGCACCTCAAAATATAGGTGTAAAAACATTCACAACTAAAGAAATCGCCTAACACAATAATAGAGAACTTAACCCTATTCCAGACGAGATCCTAAAATTTACGACCTCACTTCGCTCGCTCTTGCATTCTGTAATCTCTCAATTCTACAGCGAGAAAGTACCGAACTCTTATTTTCGAAAAATGTATCGGCCCTAGGCAGCGTGCTAACATTATCGAGCTTGCTCTTGCATCTTATTCTATCTTAAGTCTTAAGCTTCTTTGTATAAATCGACAGAGATAGTCCTTTTTCTGTATGAATGGATAAAATAAAACATATCCCTTTCGAGGCGAGATGCAAAAATTATATACATATATATAGCTTTTGAATCCTACATTCTCTTATTTGTTAAGCTTTTCTGCTTAGGTCGACAAAGTTATTCCTTGTATGAACAAAGGATAACCTAATATATCTGAGGTGTTTTTCTGTATGAATGGATAAAATAAAACATATCCCTTTCGAGGCGAGATGCAAAAATTATATATATATAGCTTTTGAATCCTACATTCTCTTATTTGTTAAGCTTTTCTGCTTAGGTCGACAAAGTTATTCCTTGTATGAACAAAGGATAACCTAATATATCTGAGGTGAACTGAAGATCCGGGGAGCTGAAGATGCACCCCACTGGAGATAAACCTGCCGGCACCCATGATCCCAAAATTCCCACAGGATGGGGCTTCACGCGGGTGAAACCACGAGGCGCAGTTATTATTTATGTATATGTACTAAGTTTTTAAATTTATATAATATATGGCCGTTCCACATGGTGCCAGATGTAAAGAATAGTACCATCCCATTTTTTCCCGTGGTCGTCGTAAAAGGCGACTCAGGGACTTACTAGAGAATGGGCAGCAGCATTCTCTATGCATTTTAACACCATACTGCGATCGCAAACCCGCCTGCCAAACGTGGCGATTCTGGACGTCCGTATAAGACGTCCACTGCTGGACAGCAGTGGACGTCTTTCGGCTGAAATGATGATGATGATGAATATATGGCCGCTAGATCGATGAGGTGTTTGCCTAGGGCGCTCTCGACATTTAATCAGCCTCTGGCTATAGGAATAATAGCCAGAGAATAATTTTGATTGGGTTACAGTCACAGAATTTAATTTAATTTTGGACATTTTGCACAGACCCATATCCTAGTGCTCTAGAAAACAAAGCTCCTCAACACAAAAACTGTACACTAATCTGCCCTTTCTGCAATATTGTACCCGGTGATTGGCAGCGATAATGTTGTTGGTTGCCAAATCCTCATGATGACCCACGACTAATGTGACCAAGGAATGCTCAGTACTGGGTTTAGTGAAAGTATTGAAAACAAACTATTTTAACCTTGGTTTCAGATGAGCCTTTTTGTTTACAATATAGTTTGATATAAAAAGTTAGTGCAGATTCAGGAAATTTACTAGCTTTTGGTTTATCCCGCTTCGATTCCATATCATCCCAATTAAACGAAACACAAGGCAGTTTGAACTTTAACTATTGACTGAAAATATGTAATATTAAAAAATAAACACGACGGTGATCAAAGATTGGATCAAACATTTCACTTTTTCAATGACAAGACATTTGACAATCACATGACGATGACATTCACTGTCATTCACATGCACATCGTTCTATTTTCTTTATGGCAAATAGCAAAGGACACCGGCCGAAAAGTGTTTTGTCTTGTTTGTGCTCACGTTCACGCAGACGTAAAAAATTGAGATGGGCGCAGTTCGAACCCGCACCCGCCGCCGCCGCAGAGTTTCGTGAAAACGTTTGGTGAAATCATGGATGAAATAGTAAAAAAAAAATTTTACGATGTTTCGGAATATTTACAAAGAATTACAGAAAAAAAAAAATCTTGCTATGTAACCTTTCATCGATTGTGTTATTTTTCAGATTTACGGCCGTTTTGAGTCTATATATGAAATTATTTTCCTATTGTCAACTTCGTATGCATTTTTACCCCTTTTTTACGAAATATGTTTGTAGTATTCTCTTGTAGGTCCAGCACGTGTATTGTAGCATGTGACCACAGAGTACTTTATAACATACTGAAACCTGTAACAACCATAGAAACGGGTTTTTTTTGACGCAAAAATAGACAAAATAACAGATTGTGATTGTTTATGTGTTATTTTGTTTGTTCTTCCGTCAACAAAACCCGTTTCTATTGTAGTCATGCGAAGTGTGCTGGTAGTCCTTTGAAAACTCTTGGGAACGGCACTAGAGTTCGAGCTGCACACGTTTTTACTTGGAATTTCGCCATAGAGTGAAAAATAGAGGGTTGCGCGCATGGGTCTGCCCTCGCGATGTGACGTCATATGCAAATTATACCCTTCCTCAATTTTTTTATAAATATGAGCTATCTTTTGCGTACTCAACCATTACTCTAGCATTATAAGTCTTGTAGTTATTAGTGATTTAACCTTACATGTTTAAGACGGTCAGAAATATTGAACTTACTACCAGGAAGGCAGTACTCCGTGTGAAAAGAAGTTTTCACGTCAAAATATCGCGGTGAGATTATAAAGCGCACCTGGATTTTCAACTCTCGGTGTTGACCCAAGCGTTGACAATCCAACAGAGTGCATCCCAGTGCGTCGAAAAACTCACTGTTAGGTTTCCAACCCTCGACGCTAAGCAGTGCTGAAAACCTAGTGCGCGAAAAAAAATCGCCGTGGGAAGAAACTACTCGTGTGAACCCGGGCTAAGAATTGAAAGCTCGTCATTCTGTGGATTCAGTGGATGGATGGATCTGTGGTTTCAGTTGGTTGCTCGTTGGTTGTTGGTTGTCTGTCGCTGGTATTGCTGTCATCTGCTGTCAGTGTGACCAGATTCAGTATTTTAATACTTTTTGAGTATATTTTAGTAAGTTTTCCAAGAGTCAGTATTTTTAAAGGTATATTGGCTGAAGCCAGTATTTGTGGGTATATTTTGGAAAAAAGTTATGGCAATACCATAGCCATGTCATAAAATTAATAAAAAAAAAAACTGCGTACATTGATGTTCAGGGGAATTTCCGGATTTAGTCTATATTTCATTTTGGAGCAAAGATCAGTAAGTTACAGATAGGACATGACAGATGGGCCCCCTAGAATTACAAATACATAGTATCGAATCATCTAGTCACAAAATTATTTTCTGTTCTGCACTTGGCTTAATCTTTGAAGGTTTGGTTTCAAACTTTCAAATTGAAACTTAAGGAAATTCCCGAATTATTGAAAGTTTCAATAATTCGGGATTTTCCCTAAGTTTATATTGTACGTGTTCGTCGTCTTATAAATAGAGCGCGCGAATTTTTGTTGTCATTTTACTTCATGCTATTACGCTGTTATCTGATACGCAATTCAGAATCAGATTAATTTAATAAAAACGGAACAAAGAAACAGATTCATATACAAAAATGTGTCTGCAATTTAAAAAACCAAACAAGGTATTACATAAAAGATGAAGGAGGCTGTGTGAATTTTAACCCATCAAACAGAATGTTAAAATATAATTCTAATATTTATTGCGATGATGATGATTATTAATAAATAAAAATATGTTTTGAAAATCAGTATTTTTATTGGTATATTTTCCCTGTGCAAGTTGGTATATTTCAGTATTTTTTTAAGGAGCTTCGGTATTTTTGTAAAAATTTAATCTGGTCACACTGTCTGCTGTGCTGTCATGTCATTTGACTTGACGTCATGTGCATTGCCGTGCTTTCAAATTTTTATTTTTAAAGTTGTCGATTACTAACCCTTCCGGCGAGCCTGAATAATTAATTAATATTTTTATGCAAAACTCCAATAACTACAGCTTGCGGTCCACTGTTGCCAAGTTTGGGCTAGCTATAAGGACTGTGAAGATAGAACTTGGACGAAATGTCAAATAAAAAGTATGTTTTTAACAGTATTGATAAATAAACTCGTATTAAAAATGAATAAATATTCCATGGCGAACCTATCATTGTTATTTAGTAGCAGGACTGAACATAGTTTATACAACATATGATACAACTTCGTAAAATTTCGTAATAAAATTAAATACACTCTGTATGTAGCGAAACTAGTTTTTTATTGGCGTAAGTCTATTGGATGTGTATGTATGTAGTTATTGTTCTTAAACTTATATTCTACATGTCTTACAGATATGGACTTATATTATCTGATGTGGGGAAACAAAAACCAACATTCCAGGCATCAAGGAATGTTTTTGGAAATGATTCTGATTCAGAAGACGAATCCAAGAAAAAACCTGGTTTGCTTCGACCTAGTGATAATACAACTAGACAGGTATGTCAAACTAATACAAACATAATATATATAAGATATATTGTTGGGATTGATGATAATTCTGTGAATACATATTTGTTACATTTGTCTAAACTAATATTATAACGAGAAACAATTCAATGTTTGTTTGTAATGAATAGACTCAAAAACTACTGGATCTATTTGAAAAATTCCCTCATCAGTAGAATGCTATATTATCCCTGAGTAACATAGGCTATAATTTATAAAGATATCATGCGGACGAAGCTGCTGGCGGAAGCTAGTGAATCATATTTTGATCAACATACTACCAAATACTGACCTGCAGATTGCAAATATGCAAGGAAATGTAACCCTCATGCTTTCGCTTTAATGGGAAACATTGTGTTTGACAAAATTTGATCCAGATTTACAGTCCACAAAAACTCAATTAAGGTATTATGGCAAAGACTTCCCAGTACTGGTTAAAATGTTTCATTGATCCAAAATTTGAACCTTGCAGGCCAAAATAACACAGGAAAAAGCATTGACAGAAGATCCAACAGTTTATCAGTATGATGAAATTTATGAAGAAATGGCTAGCAAGAAGGAAAAGGTTAAGGTTAAGACTAAAGAAGAAAAAAAACCACAGTACATAGAAAATTTAATGAAGGCTGCCAACAAACGGAAAATTGAGAATGAGCGCCGTATTGAAAGACAAGTAAGTTACCGAATTATAATTATTGATAATTTTTATTATCCTCAATGTGGACGAGTACTTCAACTCTTATGAGGCCTTTTCTATTTATTTGTATGGTTAGTCATCATTTAGTGTTAGATTGTATTAGATTGATTTGTCACAATAAATGAATTATAGTTTTCTTAGAAAATAAAATTAAAGCATTTAGGTATTCTAAAAATAAATTAAGCCAATAAATTAATTAATTAAAATAGATATTGTTGAAAAAATAACACTTCAAAGTGAAAAATAACTTAAACTACGAAAGTTGGTGGCACAAAACAAAAAACCAAAGACACCAACTTTTGAAATGAAAGTAATTTCACACTAGTTTTTTTTTTGGTAGTCGAAGCTTTTTTTATATCGTGTTTATATATAGACCCATCACATCTGCGGCGTTTCGCTAGCTACTTTAATTTGACCCTGTTTTTTTGCAATTCTTCATTCTGTTAGTTAACTTTGCAATGTAATATGTAGATTCAGTGTTATTTTAATCTCAAATTAGGTGTTGCATGTTGTTTTTCTAAACTACAAAACGTTTCAACATCATTTAGAGAATTTATTTTAGAGTGTTTATTACATTATTATTAAAGTTACATACCTATAATAAAGAAATCTCGATGTTTTATCAATTCGTAAAAACCGTGAGAAGCAGGGAACTAGAGCCACTAGTATAATTTCTATATGTAGGTAGGATATGCATCTTGGATAAAGTTTATTTTTTATCAGAATGTTATGTATCATATTTAAAGGTGCAAAAGGAAAGAGAAAAGGAAGGTGATGAGTTCCAGGATAAAGAAGTATTTGTAACATCTGCTTATAAAAAGAAATTGGAGGAAATGCGCTTAGAAGAAGAGAAAGAAAAACGTGAAGAGTATTTGGAAAAAATCGGAGACGTTACGAAACAAAAGGATTTAGGTGACTGTTACAAAATAATATTATTACATAACCAGCCTATAATGTTCCCGCTACTGGTATACAGCATCCTCAATGTGAGAGGGACTTGAGGGGTCATATTTTTGGTTTTAAAACTTGCTTGTTTCCTTCATCGTTTTGAGAGCAGTGTTGATGAAATAATTTGTATAAAGTATGTACCTACGACCTAAAACTCGGTAAGTCGTGGCCGTTTCCACTGGGTCACTACTGCTCGTAAAAATAATTATATTTTTACTTCCTTTATTACAGTTACATACTTAATGTTTACATTTTAAAATATGTATGTATAAAAAACAATTTAACATATAAAATATAGTAGCCCATCGGCATGAATCAGGAACAGGGTCCAAGCTGCCGGTGGTCAAGGGTCTAGAGAGAGGAACTGCCTTACTATGCATGCGGTGTCCAAGAGTACTGCTTTCTGAAGAAAATCCTTGACCCAGCCGCACAATGAGAGCCTCCTGGGATATTTGTCGAGGCTCTCCGGTGTTAGGCCATTAACTATAACGATTATATATCGGTACAATGATTGCAGAGTCCACGATCTACATGTCCACAACCTCGTGTGCTAAGCAGGGACCATTTTGGTTACCCATTGAAAGGGTTTCCGACAGGGTTTTTCTAAGTAGTTAGTTAAAAACCCATACGATGTGGGTAACCTTTTAGAATGGCTTAATTTAAGCCATTCAAATTTTGGTTACCCATTGAAAGGGTTTTCGATAGGGTTTTTCTAAGCAGTTAATCAAAAACCCGTACGATGTGGGTAACCCTTTTGAACGGCTTTATTTCAGCCATTCTAAAGGGTTATACTTTCAACGATAATAGCGTAACATTCCGACTCGCAGCAATGTAATATGTTCTCTCGATGATGGGCTTAGGTTGCAAAATGGAATAGCACGCGTTAAGCGGCCGCGGCGGCGCCTTTGTGCTTACTTACCGAGCGGCTTCTAAACAGGGATCTTTGATCATTATTGCATATAAAATGGAGCTCAACTTTGCTGGCCGGATATTGAAATTACGTAATATTATGATTTTTTCATGTCAGTACTTGTTTATTACTTTATTGCAGGCATTTGCAGGGACCATACAATTGTCGTTCTTGCTGTTTGATTTTTTGAACCCGGACGTCTTTTGCGATATTATTAGTCAGTGCGAATTTCTGAATTTTGAACAATCTATAAACTAAAGTGCCAAAACCAAAACGAGATGCTGTACATCGCTATTGTATAGTTATAATAAAAGACAGACCAAATTCTTACTTACCCATTGCTCATTCAATTAACTACGATAACACGGGTCACAAGACAATATTTGTCAGAAACTCAGGACACACACCACCTTACTGTGTAGGCATCTAAAATGTAGGTAGTACGTGTTTCGTCTACAAGTCTACGATGTCTAGTGAAATAAGGGCAATGTGCGCCAGCGATGGTGGATGGTGCGTGGTGCTCGCTCCACCCCACCCACCACCTACTTAGCACTAGTTTATTGAATAACCATATGGTAATCCTATCAAAACCCTTATATTATATAGGTTATCATAATGAATGGGTAAACTTTTCACTGGGTTTCAAGTATAGAACCCATTCAATGGGTTATCATGTAACCCTTTCACTGGGTTTCAATTAGAAAACCCATTCAATGGGTTATCCATATTGAAAATATAACCCTTTTACTGGGTTTGGAGCATAGAACCCATTCAAAGTGTTACATTATGATAAAGGTAACTTCATAAACGGCTTACCCCTTCGAAAAGCTTAACTCTTAACCGGGTTTGTACGGTCCCTGGTGCTAAGTCAAGATACTAGTATTTTTTATCTTTCTCAGCTTTCACGAGATTTTCGTCATTAGGGACAGTGATATCAACAATCATTGCACGGCGCTCTCGTCGATATATCTCCACAATATCAGGTTTATTGCCTACAATAGTCCTGTCAGTGATGATAGATCGATCCCAGTAAAATGTGGCGTGACCATTCTCGAGAACTGGGTCGGGCACAATATACCTGTAGTATGCGGACTCTACAAGGTTGTACTGCAAATTAAATTGCTGGTAGATAATCCTTATACAAAAGTGCATCTATAGTCACCATGAAAATAAAATGTCAGTATAAACGTTTTTCTAGCCGACTGACGATCTTTCCAAAATCTGTCAATGCAGTTAGGAATGACTTAAGAAGTTAAAGAGACAGTCTCCTAAGATCATATTTCTGTAGCTACAACGATTAAGGTAGCTTCCCTTACTGCCTCGTCTCAAATTCCACCCAGGGCCTGATTTAAAGGTGTGGAGGTCCTGGGGCAACCAAGAAGTGGAGGCACCGATTTGGTTTTTGGTTTTTGACAAACAAAAAACATAGTTTTCAATCATTTATACATAATACGAAAAATATACAAAAGAAGAAAAGATAAATGTTAGGCGAATGGAACTTTGCGAGCTTTTTTCGTCGAAAAATCATTGATGATTTCAGTGAAATCCAATTCTCGGAGTAAATCACTTTCAATACTAAGTAGGGATAACTTTCATAGGCGGTTCTGTGTCATTGTAGTCCGAAGTCTATTTTATATTATTTCATCTTCGAAAATGAGCATTCTCCAGTGCAGTTCAACATTTGGAAATGTAGCTCTGTGTTTTCAAGTATTTGCTAATAGAAGATTTCCTTAATTGATCTTTTTGATAATCGATTTAAAAAAAAAACATATTGTGGAGGCCCGGGCCATGGCCCCCCTGTTGCCCTGCCTTAAATCCGGCCTTGCTTCCACCCTGTATTACTCGGATCGGACGAGGAATCAAGACAAAGGCCATTGGAATTCTTTTACTAAATCAGAATACTTTCCTAACGATATCTCATTTCTTCCTTTTGGAGCGGGTTCCATATATTTCGTAGCATCGTCTTTTGTGGGTCATAAAACTGCGAAGAAAATCAAGTTTCTGCTGCGCTGACGTTTGGCTATTTGATGAAAATCATATAAAACGGTTTAGTGCAGAGTTGTAATTTTTAACATACGTTGCTTTGAATTTGTGTGTAACGTTTGTGTAAAAAGAATAAATTTGAAAAAAAAAGCCATACCGTTCAGAAGATATACACTTAAAAGTAAAATAAAGTTACTAGGTCCAAGTACTTAAAATAGGAACTCTAGAGCCTAACTATAACGTTTATTTGTATCTTGTAAGGGACTACAATGTCCTGCCAAGTTTAATATATGTGCTCTTAGTAATTAATAAGCAATGGTATAATTTACTACAACTGGGCCACTATATTGTATGAAATTCGATTGTAGGACTTTTTAATGGAAAAGCAAAATAAAACATATTCCGATATTTAGTGTAATAATGCAACTATTCACATGTAAAATTTCAGCTCATTACACTAAATAAATAAAGCCTAGGCCTCAATCTTCTAGCAGTGCAAATCGGACTCAAACTATCGCCCTGAAATATTCCCCGTTCCAGGGGCGTGCACAGACATTGCAGACAGGGTATGCACGGCTGAAATAAAAATAAAACTTACCAGCTTCCACTTGTTTCGGTCGGTGGCCCACCGATTACCTACCCTACCTGACTTACCGCACGGCGCGCGGCGGCGCCGGCGGCTTCGCATGATGTTTGTTTGCGACCATCACGAACATCGAATAATAACACTAACAGGAACCACACAACCAGGACAACCTTGACCTAGCTATTCAAACTAGTCTCTATTCCACCTTTACCAAAAGTTTGGAACTTCAAGCAGGATTCCAGATGTTTTTCTGAAGAATCGTGTTTGGCAGCCGCTTTGTGAAAGTTATTTAAATCTGAATAACCGATAGATGTCCAAACATTCTTTTTATCAGAATTTGTAAACAAAATGCAAGAGCAACAATACAATGTGTTTGTGTGTACACAACCTGTTCACCAGTAATAATTATCATAAAGCTTTTTATGAAAATAACGAGTAGCATTACCTCTTTTTTGAGTTAAATCCAACCCGGGTATGTACACACCTTCCCTTTGGACACAATCAAAATTTTTGTTCAAAAAAGCGGCAGATTTTAATTTATACCGCTCTCGTACTGTTAACGTACCCGGGCCGACCGAAACCATACCACACTTCGCCAGCACAGGTCTCACAGGTATAGTTTTCCATTTTTTATTTACAATAAACTTTTGAAATAATTACTTAGACAGTCAATCACTTGCGCCAAGAAAAACAATTAAACAATCGAAAGCGAAACAAATATGGCGAAAAAACTTTGTATTTACGAACTAATACGAAATACGAACGAATGAATTAGTCGGTCATTTGGCCAATCCGACAAAAAAAAATCTCCCTCTGCAATCAACAATTAAACAGTGCTTTTACGGCTTCTAAATTTGGACGGGTTGCAAAATAAGCTATGCTTCCAAAACACAAACACGCGCGCACATTTTCACGCACACAGTCACACTTTTGCTGTGTATTACACGAGGATTCATGAGATCCAAAGTATGAGAAATAAGCACGTCGTATTACTGCTTTTGCTCACGAGGCTCACGAGGGCGCTACCTGCGCGGTGAATTTGCAGCGCACAGCCGCGACCAATTAGTAAAAAAAAAAAAGTAATAGATGGCGTGAAATGGCGTAAATCGCGTTAGTGATATTTTTTTTGGTATAATTATTTATCTTTTAAATCGGCATGTATGTATGGGACTACAGGGTATGCACATGCAGAGCTTATTTGCATGTATAGAGGGCACGCCACTGCCCCGTTCAATCCTGATCATCGACCCCCGGATCTTTCGACATCCTGGATAGAGAAGGACCGTCCTCCATTGACATCCGGAATCATTCCCATACACGAAATGAGGAAGGTGCGCAGAGTTGCATCTATCTTGTACAATTCCAGCACACTCATGAGCCATGTATGTGCACCGAATCATAGGTCTTCTTATATTATTACTTACTAGCTTTCGCCCGCGGCTTCGCTCGCGTGATGTCGGAAATTATCCCCCGGGAACGTACTACCAGGATAAAAAGTATCCTATGTGTTAATCCAGGTTATAAACTATCGGTCTGCCTCATCCAAATCCTATTAGTAGCATAACATAATGACTTTAACAATTGATTACTATCGTGAATTCATGCAAGCCTAGTACTTTTAGTTAGGTTACTGCTCAGAAATTATTAATGCAAGCCTAGTACTTTTTGTGCCAAGTTTCAAGTTTATTAACTCAAGGAATCACGTTGTACAATACAAACTTTGCCCCCCTTTTTCACCCCCTTAGGGGTAGAATTTCGGAAAATCCTTTCTTATCGGATGCCTACGTCATACAAAGAACACACCATCCAAGATTCAGGTCTCTACGATCAACGGTTTAGGCTGTGCGTTGATCCGTCGGTCAGTCAGTCAGTCAGTCATTCATTCATTCATTCATTCATTCAGGATAATGCATTTTATATGTATAGATTATTGAGTGAAGTGTTATTGAGAATCATAAAATAAGTCGTAATGATACGAGACGTTGTATTACCGAGTTCTTTTCTAGCATCTAAGTTTATGTAATTTCCACTAAATTTCTTCTTTAAAAATTATACAAACTTCGATCCACTTTTTTTGTTCAAGCCGAATGCTTGTAATTTCTCATTTGTCGCTATTTTGAGTTCTGAGAGTATAATAAAAAATGCTCGTTTCATACGACATTTGCGAAAAAACTTATGAGGAAAATAAAAATACAGGAAGATTTTTTAGTCACCGTCCAAATTTTGATATATTAATCTTTGGCAAAAATCATTGAATATATGTTTTTTCTTTTAGTATCACTCAATACAAAAATATTGAGATATCATATCACAAAGTTATCTATAAAAAGTTTATGTTTCTGGAACCTGTCGCGCCGTGCGTACGCGCTAGGTAAAGTTACGCGGGCCGGCCTGCCCCGCGCCCCGCGCGCCGCCGCAATTCATTGATAACACAATAATAATCAAAGTTGCAAATTTTCCCTTCATACTTTCACGGGCTTAGGGCCGTCAATAAGCAAAAGGTTTGTGCTATGTTCACTATGGTTAGAATGTTATCCTTAATTAATCAATTACAAATAAAAGTAAAAATAAATTAGATAAATAAGAACTTTAGGCCTTATTAAAACCGTGCCAAAACGTTTTGCTAATAGGCGTATTTAAAAAAATTGAATCAACTTATGTACAAATAATAAAAAAAAATATCAAAATCATCTTAGAACAATCACATTAACAGTACTTTAATAAATGTTCAAAATGCATACCGTTTCTCTCTAAACAGAGTCTTGCACGTTTTACACTCGTCGTTTTATTTCGCCCCACAAAAAAAAGTCACATGGAGTAAGATCTGGTGACCGGGGTGGCCAGGCGACGGGCCCCCCGCGACCGATCCAACGATCACCGTGTTCTATGTTTAAATAATTACGAACGGCGGCGGAGTAATGAGGCGGTGCACCGTCTTGCTGATAATAAAAATCTCCATGGGAGATTACCGGCACGTCATCCATGAAATCAGCAATTACTGTGCGTAACATATCTAGGTATGTGCCCCCGGTCAGCCGTCCCTCAATGAAATATGGCCCCAGTATGCTGTTGCCGACAATTCCAGCCCACACATTTGCGTTAAACCGCACTTGGTGATATGTTTCTCGTATCATATGTGGGTTTCGAAATGACCACCAATGTTCATTATGCTGATTATACAGCCCCACTCGAGTAAACAAGGCCTCGTCAGTCCACAAAATGTTAGCATCGGGGTGTGCGATCAGCCACTTGCAGAAGGCTCGACGGGGAACGGCGTCTGCGTCGTTCAAGGCCTGTGCCTTTTGAAAATGGTACGGGTGCAACCCAGCAGTATGGAGAAGTTTCCACACGGCATATTGGCTTACGCCGAAGCGTCGCGCTGCATCTCGCGTACTCGATCTAGGGCTCCGTTCAAAGAAATCGAAAATATCATCTTCGATCTCTACTGCGAATCTCGGCCTGCCACGTCCTTGAGCGTGTGTAGGAGCTATAAATTGGCCATGGTCTAATAGCCTCTGATTTGCGGCCAAAATCGTTTGGCGATTAGGTACTGAAGGATTTATTATCCCTTGATTGCGAAGGCGAGGAATACTTTCTGCTTCGTACAGTCTCTGGGCACCGTTCAAGCTTTCACCACTAAGTATGTAAGATCGCACCATTTCGTAATACTCGCGGTAGGAATACATTGTAAACAAATTCACGATAGCGCGGGGCGCCGCTGGCGCGATGCGCGGGAACACGGAAGTGAGCGATTGCGTCGCGAAAGGGTGCGCGGGGCCGGCCGACTAACGATAGATCATAGATGTGTCGCCGCGCAGGTGTAGCGGGGCGGGGGTAAGCGGGGTGTGCGCTGCCCTTTTCATTGAATGTTTGCGCGGCAAGTGTAGTATTATTAACGTCTATCTTGTGACCACGCAGAGCGAATAATTATTTCGAGAAAATTGTTTTTTATGAAAATTTTACCTATCGTTTTTTTTTCAAAAATGGCTTTAATTAATGATACACAATGCCTAGAAAAAATTTGGACGGTGATTAAAAAATCTTCCTGTATATTGAGAAACTTTGCACACTTACATCAAAATGGAGTATTCCTATCATTAAAGGACAAATTAAAGTAAAGTAAAGTAAAGGAATTAAGTGAATAACCAACGTATCAAGACCAACAAAAGTATCAACCTCCCAAACTTTCGGGTAATGTTCCTTTTAAACAGCTGCAGCTGCAACACTGGTCTTGCGGTAGTGTACCAAAAATATGTAGATTCTAATATTCGTCTCGTATAATTTTTGGATAATATGTAATAATTTATTAGTCACTTACCTACCTACGAAAGGTGATTCCTTAATAATTATTTTTTCTGTGTATATGACTAGTTATTTTGGCAGCATTTTTGACTACACAAGACTTTTACTTTGTTTGAGTTACTACAACGACTTTTGTTGCGTAATGGCGGCCGATTGTCTTACTAGGCGTGTGAGTGTGCGTGCCGCTCGTACTGGTCTGTTCAAAAGTAAATATACTCGCCGAATACATAATCTCTTCCTTTTTTGAAGTCGGTAATAAAAAGCACATCTCTTGACTGGCATATATCTAGTTATAGAATACAAAGTTAAAAGTAACGTAGTACACACGGCTACATATCAAGCTATACATTTCCAGTATAAGCTGATCTCGCATTGTATAGGATTTCCGTATAATGCGTGGTCAGCTTATACTGGAAGCCGTGTTAAATACACTGCATTGTGAACCTAAAAGTAGTGCAATATGAGCCACTGTACGAGCAAGTGTGTTAATTTTTTAAAGACTTTTAAAACCCTTTATTCGCAGGTGGTTTCTATCGTCACCTGTATGAACAGAAGCTAGGAAAAGATGACGAAGTAATAAAAACTGAATTGCCGCCTGAAGACGATGAGACGGAAGATTCATCTAAAAAAACTACATCTGATTCTATAGATACACAAAAGAAGAGAAATTATAGGAAGAGAAAATCATCAGATAGGGCTCGTTTATCTGAAGGAGAAATAGAGGACACTGATGAAGAAATTAATCGCGTAAATTTAGACGGTATCAGAATGGCTAAAAAGCATAAGCAAGAAAATATCGACGCCGACTCTGACTTTTCAATAGACGAGTCAAGTGACGAAGATAAGGATGGTAAAAATGAAGATATAAAACAATTGAAAAGTAAGAGCAAAAATAGTGGCACTGGTAGTCCAGCAGAAAAGGACAGTAAGAATAAACACGATAAAAACGAATCAAATGAAAATAAAGACGATCATATTGAAGAACCTAAAGAGAAAATTGATATTTGGGAGAAGAGAACTGTAGGAACAGTTTTTGAAGAAGCTTTAAAGAGATATTATGAAAGGAAAGCTACAAGGGGATGTTAGAACGAATAAATAGAACATAACTTTGGATTTAATTACTAAGTAAAGTTTATTTTATAGCTGATTACGGTCCAACATAATGCGCCTTGCAGTGAACTGAAAAAAGAAAACATTTGTTTACAAACCAACAAAAACAATAAACTTTTAAAATGGTAGACATATGTTTTAATAAATGATTGTTACCTATGAATTCAGAAACTGGATCATTTTCTCCTTCCGCTCTCATTGTTCCAGTAATTTCCTCATTCTCAACCATTGGTAGCACTAACTGGACGAATTCTGGTGTGTATGGTGGTGCTATCGCATCTAAAACCTGTTATTAAAAAATTACCATTAAGTGGTAGGTAATAATTCTAGTTTCAGTATGGCACAGGTACTTCGTGGCACGGCCTTGGTTATTTTCTTGTTTTTAGATGTTATAAAATAGTTTAAATTACATTGACATTTTTACAACTATTTTGCAACAATGGTCATATTATAACGAATACTTCCTGCCATGACCATGCTGGCTGAAGCTAATGTTTTTTTATTAAATCTCTAGATGGCGAAAAAATGGCGGATATACTTCAACTAATCGAAATATCCCATTTACCAAATTTTTTTTTATTAAGGAAACAGGTTTAAAAAAAAATGGAAAAACCCAAACGAAAAATCTAAAAAATCTAAATTTTGTCTCGCGTGGTACGAAGTTCACTAGCACCCTAAATGCGTAACACTCAAACAATCACAATCTGTTTCATTTAGTTTTGACGGTGTGTTAGTCGCAAAAGGGAAAAGAAAGAAAATTACTTATCCTGATTGCCGTTGTATGGCAATGCTTGAATGATTCTTTGGCCAAAAAATAGGCCAGGCTTTTGGTCATGTGAAGAGTCGACCAACCGCTTGGCGATGTCTTGAAAGACTAAGTGAACACTCTGACCCCATGGCGCTAGTGTTTCAACCCCAAACGGCTCGAACATATAAGTCCCAATAAGATAGTAGTATTTGCGCCGTTTGGTTTTAGGTTTTTTCCGGACTTGCAGCAGCAGCCCCAGCACAGCCCGCCGTGCTTAAGATGGGATGGCGCAAGGGTGTCTACACACGTTGCATCCCACGCCAAAGGCCTACCTACATTCCAAGGCATGATAGGCATTCCGTCTGGTCTCTTCCCAACACATTGGGTTCTAAAACAGCTGGCACTCCGGCGATGACAAGACCATGACGGATGATGTCATTTTGACGGTTCAACAACATTCATTGCGTTATTTACGTTTTGTTGGCCAGACAAATTTTTCGAACATATGAAGCAATGTATTATCAATATCCTTAAAAATGATTCAGATTATGATTGATCGTGTGTTACGTAATTAGGGCGCGGGTCATCTAGTGTTGAATAAAATTGAACGACGACCTGCACACGATCAACTGACGGCTGTCCGCATTAATCCGGAGGCGTCATGTCTGTTGATTTTACGCCATAGTTTTGTGTAAAGTTTACTACATTTTGTCTTTTTTTCTAATCGTTGCGGTAAAATCGTTTAGGTCCGATATATCATGAACTATATCACCAAAAAAGACTATGTAAAAAAGGGGCCATAGTTAAAGACGATGGTTTCATCTATTAGCTTACCTCGGTAATAAAGTATCTAATTAAAGAAATGTCGGTGTCATCTCGACGCCAGCAGTCTTTTATATAACGCAGGACAGGCACAACACATCCTCGGCTTAGTAAGTTCACCATCCTATCAAGTAACATTTTCTTCAATTCCAACTGAAAATAAATAGTAGTAGGTATAGTATGCGCTTATTTATACCTTTTTTTTGCGTGGGGAAATCTGTGTGCTTCAGTTAGGGAGGGAGGTTGTATCCTCCCGCCTCCTTTGCGACCATCACGTCCTGACAAAAGGCAGTGACGGCATCCCACGCGCTCTCGGCCATGGACTGAACCACGACCAGAAGCGAGATTATACGCAGCGTGTTTATTTATACACACACAAGTTGTTATTGGTTGATTGTGTATAGGCATACATTGTCATATTAACGTAGATTTTAAGTAATAATAACACCTTTTCACACCAGGCTTTTGAAACCTGATAATAAAGTTTATATAATATATATATATTATAGAAAGATATAGCACATTAGTTGCATTATACACAGTTATACCTGAACTAAAATTTCTAATTCATCTTGTGGAGATTCAAATAATTGCACAAGTAATCTCAGGAGTCGGTGATGCAATAATTGGTGACAGGATGCAACTTCATCTAGGAGAGCCAAATGTACGGGACAGTGTTCTGTGCACAACTTGAAGTATGAAGGCTCGGTCACAACACATTCTACCCAAACTAGGACGCCCATTCCAACAACGGGAAACCTGAAAAATTAAGATGTTACAGTGCATACCTTCTATTTAATTCTACAAAAGCTGTTTGCTTCGATACTAATGACAAAGTCTATTTAATTCGGCAATTACCTTATACAATGATACAATGTAGGTAATTCTGCAATTAGTTCACTGGAACTAGCAGAACTGCAACATACCGCATGTACTTTTTCAATAGCTTGTACCGTAGCCTTTAATTCATCCTTGACGGGCCTGCCGGGAGTGAGGCCCTCGCACACACTTGCAGCATACGCCAATAAATACATGTATTTCGATTTATGTTCCGGATTTAGTTTGCTGCCTAATTTAAACAATGCATCGACCAGTAGTTCTGTAAAGTTGAAAATGTGGTAAGGTAAAACAGACACTCAGGTACACACGGCTGGACATCCTATATAAGCTGACTTCGCACTGTACGGAAATCCTATACAATGCGAGATCAGCATAAACTGGAAATGTATAGCTTGATGTGTAGCCGTGTGTACGAGCTTTTTCTCTCTTAATATAATTATCTAGACAGGTCAGCCTTAAACAGAACGGTTATTCATAATCCATGACCACCCGGCCGAGTGATTGTCAGACTATGCAGTGTTAAACAATGAACAAATATAAATGATTCCAAGTACCATACCTAAAAACTGAGGAATTCTTAATAAATGTACTGGTGGTGGTTCTGGTTGTGTGTAAGCTCTAAATAATACTGAAATATCGGCAGGGTTGAGTGCACCGCGTGACAACATGGCTGCCAATGCCGTACGAGCATTGCGCCAGGATTCGCCTGATGTAAGAGCCAATGTGATGGGAGTCACATCATGTCCACTGCAACAACAAACATAGTTACAACATAGAACGCGGAAGTGACTGCAAATCCAAATGGGTCTTTGTACGATTTACTATTGTAATACAGCTTTTACAGTTTTTCACTTGTAGGTATGTTAGTATGTATCACTTATTTATGTAGCTATGTGAGATTCTTAATCCCATATACGGACTTCAATAAATGAGGTGATCTCATGGAATTAGTATTATAGTACAACTGGAATGCTTACAAACACCGAAAAGTCGGTCTTGAAAGAGAAAACTGAACTGTAGTTTGTCTTTTTCTTAAAAGGTAACCATAATACATTTGCCCGAAAAGTAGAACACGGTGGAGCATGCATTGTGCTAGTGGGGTGATTTGCATCGTTGGTTTCCATGTGTGAAGAAGCCTTGCCGTCTATGTTCTATGTTATGGGGTTTGGTTTCCGCGGGCTTGTATGATGCCCACACACTCCGCCTGGTAGACGGTGTTGTACATTCCCAGCGGGCTGGATATCTTTATGTTGAAGTCGTGTGAGAAGACTTCAAGTCCAGTCCCGGAGTCGGTCTTCGATCCGTCGCTGTATAGTCTCATCTCTTTCGAGCCTGAGTAGTCACACTGTTCTTCTGTATTGTATTATGTTGTAGTGCCTATGAAAGTGGTGTGTTTTCGGGGCTTTATCACAGGGTGATGCCATCATTGGTCGTCGTTTGATCGCATCTTCCTTTAAACGTGTATGCTTAACTCTAGTCTTTGCTTAGGGTACCTGATACATGGAGCCTAAAGGCTGCTAGAGCCGCCTCCTCAGCACGATGAGGTGCAGAGGAGGCAGTCCAAGCATTGCCTGTAGGGCAGCAGTGGGTGTAGTTCTCATGCTGCCAGTGATTGCAACACAAGCAAACCGCTGCAGTTTTTCGAGATTCCTTTGGGCTGTGCTCAGTTCTGTCCTGGGCCACTAGACCAGTGAGCCGTATGTGACAATGGGTCGGATGACTGTGGTGTATAACCAGTAGGTGACCCTGGGGCTATTTCCCCTGTTCCTGCCAAGCAGTCACTTGCACTGCCACAGGGATATGCTGGCTTTTGTGATAATAGAGTTGGTGTGTCTTGCCCAGTTCAGATGTTTGTCCAAAAAGATGCCCAGGTATTTAGTTCCAGTTGATAGGCTTAGGGTTGTTCCGAAGAATCGTGGTAGCTGTAGTGTTGTCAGTTTTCTCTTTTTTGTGAAGAGAATCAGTTCAGTTTTTGTAGTGTTCACTGAGAGTTGGTGCCTGTTGCACCATTCCTCTACTATTTTTAGGACTTGACGCATGAGGTTGCATACGGTGTTTTCGTGGGTGCCGTTTATTATTATGGTTATAGTTAAGCCTTGCCTTTTTAAGAGAGACCGCGACAGGCTGATGTTAGAGTAATATTTTTTTTAAAATAAATACTTACCTTTGTTGCGCACAACGAGTTATTTCTTGGCCAAGTCTTTTCATGATGGCACCTCCTCTAGGTTCTTGAGAAAGTATATGCACAATGACTTGACTGTATACGTATGTGTGGGCACCATGGCAGACCATTTTCTGTAATGTTATAAATCTTGTTACATAGTCTTCTTCTTTTCATGTGGTTAGTGACTAACCTGGTGTTAGAGTTTTAAAGCCACCCATGGGCCTCTGACTTGGCTTCACATGCCGTCGAGAAATATCTCTCAGGCATGCCGGTTTCCTCACGATGTTTACATAGTGAAGTGTACCTATTATTAAAGTTTTATTCTTAGGTATATGAGTACATTTTATCATGTTGAAGATGATCAATTTTCAAATTGATAAAAAGATAAATAGAAAGGAAAATAAAAAAGTTTATACATACTGCACATTCATTAACACTATTTTGCCAATCATCAGAACTTTGTAAGAATCCAACAATAGCAGATTTGAGAACCCTTGAAAATACTTCAATTTGCTGTGCTGCAGTAGATATGCTAGTAATTTCTCCTTGAAACCCAGCATCTGATATCAACTGGAAATCATAGATATTTATTAAAATGATTGGTTATTCAACCAAGTCTGATCCTGCAAAAAAGAAACACTTTTCACTCTAAGATCTAGAGCAGGGATTCTTCCCTACTAGTGACAAGAGCTATGTCGTTGTTATGCCATTTGCTACTACATATCTTTATGAGTCGGGATTCTTAACATTAGTTACAATAAAAATAAAAAATCGGAACCAACTAGCCGTGAAACATGATATAATGCGTTTCGTGTTGTCTAAGACAATCCCACAATTTAACAAATGTATTGAAAAGCAGCAGCAGCAACTGTGGCATTAATTTTATCTTTTTCTGTGGCAATAAATGAATGAGTATTTTTAAAATGTCCTGTTTTTCCTTACATTTAAGTTTTTAAGGGGTCCATCAGATTGTTTAAATATTGCAAGTAGTCCATGTTCATGAAAAGGTTAAGAAATCCTGATCTAGAGTAATTCTAAAGAGTAAAAAGTTTTATTTGCAGGATAAGTCTTACTCAAGTTTGGTTAAAACCATTAGAATTTAAATTTAAGAAAAAAAAATTTGGATTTAGTTGTGTTTAGATAGCTCACCTTAATAGTAAAGTTAAGCATAAGACAGTCAGGATACTCTTCAGCCAATCTATAAATTAAAGACCGCCATGTTGGATGCTCAATCATTTCTGTTAACCAAGCTGGAGTCTAAAAAAAAATAGTAATATTTTGTAACACTAACTTTTAATTATAAAAACACAAACACAAAATATTACAGTCTTGACACACTTACTTCACCCTCCTCAGTGAATATAGTGTCAGCTTTTTTGGGATCAAATGTTTTCAAAATCATATCTTTCAAATGGTTTTCAACCATTGCTTGTACCTCTGTCACTTTGACCCCTGTAAATTTAGATAATTTTCAATATTTAATGTCTTTTTAGGAATTCAGATTTATTGTGCTTATACTAATAAGAATAGAAATCAATAAAGAAAGTTTTTAACTGTAATGTTTTAATAAACGGTAAAACTATCATTTATAAACTAACCTCCGAGTATTAGCCATTCTGCTAGTAAATTAGCCATTTGGGCAACCGCATTGTAGTTTATAGATAATTGCTCTATCACTTGTTCTGGATTGCCTCCAGCTTGAAAGTATCGCTTCAGTTGACCAAATATTCCTGGTTCCATAATATAATCTGGTGTTTTAAATTTTTCGAGACATTCATGTAAGACTTCTTCAGGATTTTCAATGACATCTTCATTCCCTTCTTCCTAAATTATAGAAAAATGCATTATGGAATATATCAGAAGATTTCATCAGTATGCCTTTTTTATGTTCTTAGGAATGCCTAGCCTTGTATTATATTCACGTTATAATTAGGTGGTGTAAGTGGTTGCTCTATAGATATCACGGTTACTTTGAATTTAACAAATAAAATACTAGTAATTTACAAAATAATCAAGAAATTAATTTCAACATACTTCATATTGATTGTGATTTGGGGCTTCCCACGTACGCTCTTCTTCATATTGGCTAGGCATAATTCGACACTGTATGTGAGATATAAATTAGCTTTTAAGATGTTCAAAATAATAGCGAAGAAACACTAATGAAATAGGAAATTGTAATCAAGCAAGACAAGACTCCACTACTGAGCCGCGGCTCAAACAAAATTGACATTGACATTTGTTTGAATTTGGCTCACGTCATTGCTGTCATTATTCTCTGGTCTATCCACAGGTTAAACAGGTACACAGAGTACATAGATTAAACTTTCCGAATTAGAACAAAATCGCTCACAGCGCTGACATAAGGCTGACTTGAATAATTTTTAATTTTTATTTATTTATTTTTTATTTATTTATTCAAAATCTGTATTAACAATAACATATATAAAGTCTGCCAAACTGTATAACAGTTTGTCGGCAGTTGTTCTCGTCTAACAATGAATTACAAATTTTGAATTTTGAAATATATTGCGTTCCGATTTAGTTATCACGTTTATGACAGCTGAGGGCTGTTAGCAATGGGGAAGAAATCCCAAAGCTATGAACAGGTGGCGCTACCGACGCATTGCCCAAAGCATCGCACTGTCATTTTGATCTCTCAATGTTTTTCGGGTTAAAATAATTACAACAGGAACTAGCGTGTGTTTTTGATAATTTTACGAACTATGTATTCAACGTGGACTGTACCTCAGTTAAAAGCTGAACTGAAGAACCGCGGAGCTTCACTAAGAGACCGAAAAGCGGATAGGTATTTACAGCCAATTTTATTGTTAATAATAGAAGTAAATAACCCAATTTTATAAATAGCAACATGTCGTTCATTTATTATCCTAGTAATTATAAACTTTTACGTACTTACACAGTAGCTTTATAACATATTCGATGTTTTATGAGCTACGAACATAACCTTGAAATTAAAATCTGAATTTGAAATTTGTTACAGAATCGAATCGTTTGATAGAAATTTGAATTTTGGGATACCTCAGCAGCATGAAACTGATGATACCAAGATGGATTTTCCACCTCCAGACAGTTATCATGACATAAATAGCAGCACAAAGCTTCCATCCGTATCAAAGCAACATTTTCATCTTTATTACAATGAATAAGTATGTACCTAAGATGAGGTTAATAAACGTGTATTATATTTATTATTACATATAAGTCTATAACAAAGTTATTAACTGAAAATAACTTTCTCTGGCACTCCTACGAAAACAAGCAGGAAAGGCCAATTAGAGTCATGGTGAAAAACCTTCATTTCACATGCAATCCTGACAGAATAATTGCAGACTTACAAGGTAAAGGTTTCCAGATTGAAGATGCAGCAAACAAATTAAGGTGGAAAAATAAGGAGCCTCTGAACATGTTTATGCTGACTTTCAGAAATGAGGAAGACATTAATAAAATCTATAGCATTAAGTCAATATTAGGATGTAAAGTAGAAGTACATCCTCTCCATACTTCGAGGCTAGTACCTCAATTCAAGAATTGCCAGGCGTACGGACATACACACAAATACTGTTCTAAGGAACCTAGATGTGTCAAATGTACAGGCAAACATCTGACTGCTGACTGCAAAAAACCGGCAGACGAGAAGCCAAAATGCGTCCACTGTGGGGAACCGCATCCAGCTAATTATAGAGGATGTATAGTAGCCCGGGAAATGCAAGGCTTAAAAAACAAAACCATGAAGAAGCCGGCAATAAAAAGCCAGCGCAAAATCAGCGAAATACTGCAAAATAGCTCGCAAACGCAAAATCATTACGTGACAAAAAACGCTTACAAGAAAACATACGCGCATATTTCAGCCAAAACTGTCAACCTTGCGAATATTCGTGAGAATATTAATGCCGATAAAGGCATGGAAGGAAAGTTGGACGAAATTATTAAATTTATGTCCTTATTTAACGCTCGTTTAGATAGACTAAAAAATAGCGCTACGAATGCTATTTCCAGACCGAAAAAATGAATCCATTAAAAATAATGGCATGGAACTCAAACGGACTACTTAAACATCAACAAGAATTAGAAGTAGTCCTGATCACTGAAAACATCGATGTATGCCTTATATCTGAAACTCACTTTACTAAGGAATCATATATAAAGTTCCGAGGATATAAAGTGTACCATGCACTGCACCCTGACAATTCTGCCCGAGGTGGTAGCGCGGTTGTAGTCAAAGAGAATCTCTGTCATCATGAAGAAGTTAAGTATGAATGTCTTGAAATTCAAGCTGTGGCGATTTGTATTCAATCTCAACTGTATCCAGTTACCATAGCGGCTATCTACTCGCCCCCGAGATACAATATAAAAAACGACCATTATGTGAGGTTCTTACACCAACTTGGACGAAGATTCATCTTAGGTGGCGACTTCAACGCAAAAAATACGCATTGGGGGTCAAGACTAACCACCACTAAAGGAAAGGAACTTATGAGTGCCGTAAAAGAGCTAAAGTGTGAAGCTATTTCTACCGGAAAACCAACTTATTGGCCAAGCGATCCACGCAAAGTCCCTGACCTGATAGACTTTTTTCTAACAAAAAATATACCTAATAATTATTTGAGCATTGATGAATGCTTTGACATGAATTCGGACCATTCACCAATAATTTTATCAGTATGGCATCGGATCCTACGCATAGAGAGCAATCCTACACTTGTAAATACTTATACAGACTGGGAAAGTTTCAGATTAGACTTGGATAATACAATAGAATTAAGAGTTCCATTAAAAACTCTGGAACAGCTAGATTTGGAATTAAGTAAACTTACAACTAGTATACAGCAAGCTGCCTGGAAAAACACACCGGAAAAAACACACCGGGTCAAGGCAACCGCCTACCCTGCAGAAATAAGGTGTCTTATAACTGAAAAGCGGAAACAAAGAAACAGATGGCATCAGACCAGATGTCCACAAGATAAAAGACTGCTGAACAACCTTACTAAGCGTTTTAGGAAAGAAATTCAGCACTACAACGACTCCTCAACAAACAGCTACCTTAGCCAATTAACGAGTGATACTAAAACCGGCTACTCGCTGTGGAAGGCTACGAAGCACATGAAACGACCGATCTTGCAAATTCCTCCTATCAAGGAAGAAAATGGAAAATGGGCAGTGGCGGATGAACAAAAAGCCTTAAGGTTCGCTGATCATTTAGAACGAATATTCCATCCAAATGAATCCCAGACTCACAATGCGAGGATATTAACTCAGGGAGTTCAAAATAGTTCAGATATTAAGTTGGTTACCCCAAAAGAAGTATCTAGAGAAATTAAGTGTAATTTTAATCGGAGAAAATCTCCTGGTTACGACTTAATTACAGGAGAAGTTTTACAAAATCTTCCACGTAAAGCTATAATTAAGCTTACCACGCTCATTAATGCTGCATTTCGGTTAAAATACGTTCCTGACATGTGGAAAGTAGCTGAAGTCATCATGATAGTCAAGCCTGGGAAACCACCTCATGAAACAACATCTTACAGACCAATCTCACTGTTACCTGTGTTGTCAAAACTATTCGAGAAATTATTTTTAAAGAAATTGAAGCCTCTTATTGAAGCTGAAAATCTAATCCCCGATTACCAGTTCGGATTTAGAGAACAACACTCTACACTCGACCAAGTACATAGAATTACTCATATTATTGAAAGAACACTGGAGGAGAAGAAGGTGTGCTCCACGGTTTTCCTTGATGTAGCCCAAGCTTTTGATAAAGTATGGCATGAAGGCCTTATATATAAACTAAGATCGATGCTGCCTCAACAATTTTCAGACATCCTAGAGTCATATATAACAAACAGATTGTTTAGGATAAGACAAGGAAACGCCTATTCAGACCTTAGGCAGATAAAAGCTGGAGTACCACAAGGAAGTGTACTTGGTCCGGTCCTGTACCTATTATACACCTGCGATATTCCTGAGTTAGACAATAATTTCATTGCAACCTTTGCTGACGATACAGCTATCATGGCTGTTGGAAATAGTCATGAGGAAGCTGTAGAAAAGGTTCAAGATTCCATCAATCGTATCTATGAGTGGACTACAACATGGCGTATCAAACTTAATGAAAGCAAGTCTATTCACATTGACTTCACGAATAAAAAGCCAAAATACTTCCCGGTATTCATCAATAACCAACAAATACCATACGCGAATACTGCTAAGTATCTCGGCATAACCCTGGATGCAAAACTGCGCTGGAAAGAGCATGTCAAAAAGAAAAGATTAGAATTAGATATTCGGTACAAAAAAATGTATTGGCTACTTGGTAGACAGTCGCCATTGTCAATACCTAACAAATTGCTGTTATATAAACAAGTTTTAAAGCCTGTATGGACCTATTGTATTCAGCTGTGGGGCTGCACCAGGCAATGCAATCGTCAAATAATACAACGTTTTCAAAACAAAGTACTAAGGGATATAGTCAACGCGCCCTGGTACATTAGAAATAGTGACCTCCACCGGGACCTGAAGATGGATGTCGTTACCATAGTTATACAAAAATATGCAGAAGCTCATGAACACAGACTTCACCATCACGTGAATGTTGAGGCGATCCAACTCCTTGACAACACTGAATTAGTGCGAAGGCTAAAAAGGGTAAAACCTTTGAGTTAGTTTAGTGCAGTGTAAGTGACCCTAAACTGTAGTGCAAGTGCCGACTTTTATAAAGAACACGTGAATCCGTGAGTGTCTTCCCCTTAACTTATAGTGAATAAGAAAGACGTTATTGGACGACTTCTTAATTTTATAGTTACTTAGCAGTTTAAGTTATATTTAAATTACTTATTAGCTAATAGGCTAAATTGTAATGTAAATAAAGTATCACCAATTGTGTAAATTTATAAGAAAAAAAAAAAAAAAAAAAAAAATTATTATAACACGGTGCGGCATTTTTTTGTCAGATGCCGTCCAAAGTTTTTGGAATCAAGTTTTGTATGTAGTTCATTCATCATTCATGGTCATGGTCATTTTCTGAGAGCCAAGCGTTACCAGCGACACCCTCGGCAAAAGTTGTCAATTTTCTTCCCCATTCGGACTGCTCGTGAACGCGCTGACAGTGATCGCTCAACGTCAAAACTTCCTTAATATATTTCTTTGTGTATATACCACAAATTTCTCCTTATTCTTTGGATAGGTGGCAAACGGTAGTAAGAAGCACAATTTCGAAAATGCCACGTTTGTTTAAAGATCAAAACAGCACAACTGTCATTTTTGACAGCGCCCACGGTGATGATAATGGCTTTTCCAATGCACTTTAGACATTGGCAGAATAGTCGACATCGGCTTTGCTAGCCATTTAATAAAAATAGAATATAATTTATTTAGGGCATGGTCGGCGTTGTCGCAAGATGGCGCATGTCATGATGTCATGTATGACGATTCACGGGACGTCGTTATCGCGCTCACGCTAATTCGGTACATGCTCAAATTGATTACATCGTAACTCGGAACGCAGCCTAGTTCTCTCCTATATATATATCTCAATACGGTAAAATGTTCCCCCCGGTTCAGATGGACTCACCAACAGAGTGGTCCAGCTTTTCCTGCCCACTTGATAATGCTATTGGTCACCATCTTCAATGGTGCCCTAAGCAACAATATCTTCCCTCAAACGTGGAAAGAAGCCAACGTCATCGGCATCCCGAAGCCAGGCAAACCCAAGTCTGAGCCTTCTAGTTACCGTCCCATTAGTCTGCTCAAGGTTCTCGGCAAAATCTATGAGAGGCTTATTTATAAGCGTCTCAGAGAATACGCCGAGACCAAGGGCCTCATTCCCAACAAACAGTTCGGCTTTCGAACTCAGCACTCTAGCGTGCATCAGGTCCACCGCATCATCGAGGACATAAACGCTGGTTTTGAGCGCGGCTTGATGACGGGTGCTATCTTCTTCGACATAGCGAAAGCTTTTGACAAAGTCTGGCTTATTATATAAGCTCTACAAACTCGGTGTGCCAGATCGTCTCGTGCTCATCTTACGAGACTTTTTGTCAAATCGCACCTTCCGCTATCGCATCGAAAGAGCGCTCTCCTCCCCCCGACCCTTACGCGCGGGAGTCCCTCAGGGCTCCGTGCTATCTCCTCTCATTTTCACGCTGTTCACCAGCGATATCCCTAAAAGTAACAAGGCGCAGTTGGCTCTGTTCGCAGACGACACGGCCGTTTACTATTCAGGCAGAAGCCCCGACGCGATAGCTCTCACTCTCCAAACCGCAGTCGACAAGCTCGGCACGTGGTTCAGAAAGTGGAGAATCGAGGTCAATCCCGATAAGAGTCAAGCGGTTCTCTTCAAGAAACCGAGGCTCAAAAAACTTATTAACACGCTCCCCCGACTAATCACCATGTTTGACAAACCGATCCCCTGGGAGAAGCGAGCCAAATATCTAGGTGTGGTCCTCGATTTTAAACTCACATTCTCCGAGCTCGAAGCGCTCGAAGCGCTCGCGAGCCGCTTTCGCTCTCGATAGGCTCCACTCTGTTCTCAATGCACGAAGCAAATTGTCACTCAGGTGCAAATTGCGTACCTACACGGCGTGCATTAGACCCATTATGACCTATGCATGTGCCGCCTGGGCACAAGCCAAACCCTACCATCTCCATAAGATGCAGACCCTCCAAAACCGTTTCCTTCGAATGGCGACGGCTTCCTCCTGGTATGTTAGGAACGAGATCCTCCATCTCGACCTTAAAATCCCCACAATAGCCCAATTTCTAAAACGCAATGCAACGCGTTATTTTGATAAAGCCGCAATACATCGCAACCCTCTGGTTGTGAAGGCCGCCAGTTATATTCCCTCTAGAATAAGTAAAGTCCGCCGTCCAAGGCATGTTCTCAACGACCCAGATGACCCCATAACCCTCCTCCAGGAGAGCAATAGGGCCACCAGTACAGTAAAGAAACACACACACCGACACACGTTCCGACCTCAGAGCAACCGCAAAGGTCCGCGACCGCGTCCCTCCCGAGTAAATGATACTCCCCCCCGACCCTTGCTCGACGATGCGCCAGCCCGCGTCGAAGCTGAGCCCGTAGTCTTAAATTCCCCGAATAATAATAATCAATGTTTGATCCAGCCTGTCCCATCTTGCTGTCCTCCCCCCAGCGACGCCCTAAGCTGAGGTCCGTACCCCACAGGGGGTGCCCTTAGCGAGCGTTCGCCTAGTTTTAATTAGAATAGTTTATGCCCCTGGCTGGAGGCTTTAAGTGTAGAAGCTTAAGGCAGCCATAGGAAAGTCCGGTTAAGCAGCTACGACCTCCTCAGAGGTTAACTGCGAGATGCCCTATATAATAATAAAAGTAAATGTTCCCGTCACACACACATTCTACGCTCGGCATCGGTTGCGGACGGTCGTGCGCTACTGTGTGTGTTCGTGGAACCTGCCAACATTCGTCGCCCCCTGCGACGAGCTCCGTAGTCACGCGACTACCACCGACCTATTAATTGCTGTCTATTTCAAGACACAATTAATAAATATTTCTAAATCAGAGTTGTTTCGAAACGTAATCGTCGCGATTTTTGACCCCTTCTGGGAAAATCCACAGTTTCGTGGTTCTCGGTGGAAACCTATACGGTGCCAACGAAACCGAGAGGGTGTTGCCCCGACTACACCCGCTGAACCCCATCAGGGCTAGGCAGTCAGTTGGACGGGTCCCAGTGTTCGGCCTTGGGGGATCTCCTAGTCGACATTGGTGACAGTTTTCCCTTCACAGCGACACACCTAGTGTCGATCGGGTGTGTCTACACCCGGCACACTAGACTAATTAGGACCCGTTGCACATTAAGATAGGCAACGGGCAAAAGCAAGCTTAGGGCTCACCCTAGGTACTCAACCTCCCTGTCTATACCCGACAGGGAGGGTTTTACACATCCCCGGCAAATCCGCCCGGGGAGTTAGAGTTAGGACTGTTAGGAGAAATAGGGAAAATTCCCTCTCATAAATTTTAATCTCCCCCCGATAATGGAGGACGCTCGCCTCACGACGCTCCTCGATTTTTTCCAGGACATCATTAATGATGTCGTCCCCGCCCGTAGGGCCAAATGGCAACCCCGGTTTGTCGCTCTACAAATTTTACGGTTTGACAAACCCTTCTGGGACCTTTTGTCCCCAGCGTCTCTGAATTCAGTGACGCGCTGGAGAGCTCGCTCCCAGCAATAGAACTAGAAAGTCCGCTCAGTCCGCCTGAGTACATGGACACTAGCGCCCCGACAGCAGCTTCTTCAAAGCGCCCCCAATCCCCCTACACTTCGTCCGACTTAGAGGAAATCCTCTCCGGTCCTTCCGTTTCGTCCCACTCCGAAGACGATGGCTACATCCCTGTAGTCCCCGTCAACGGAAAAGGGAAAAAACGGAAGAACAGGAAGCAGTCCTCCACCCAGGCCAATAAGGTCGTAGCCTTTGAGGACAAGGACACCTTCGCACCTTCCCCGCCATCTCCAGCCCCACCCGCTACTTGCACCCCCGTAGCTACCCCCTCCCCCACCCCCCGCCCGATCGCGTCAACCTCTTCGCAGGTTACCGTCTCCCTCACCCCTTGCCCGACCGCGTCGCCCTCCTCGCAGGTTGCCCCCACCCCACCTACTTCTGACCCAAAGAAGGTCTCTCCGCCACCACCCATGTTCATTCAGGACAAGGCTAAGTGGACGGATATCTCCAAATGGTGTTGCGATCAAAGGATCGCATACACTAGCGCCCGAAGTACCTAACAGGGTATCAAAGTCCAAACCCCTACCTCCAACGATTATAGGGAATTAGTTAAACTTCTGAGAGGGCGACGTGTGTCATTCCACACGTACACTCTCTCAGAGGAACGTCAAATCCGAGTGGTGATCAAACGGATCCCAAAGGAAATAGCCCCCTCAGACATATTAGCCGACCTTCAGTCGCAAAACGTCCCGGTTGACGAAGTCCACCGTATGCACCGCGCAAATCCTTTACTGTCCAGGCAGCTCGTTTGTGGAATGCATTACCAGTTCCAATAAAGCGCGCGCAATCGTTGCCAGTGTTTAAAAGACTCGTGAAAGAACATTACTTGTCGTTATGATTCTGTTTTTATCGTTAGCTGTAATAATATTCGTCATTTATTTTCGTTGCTTATATAGTTAGTATGTATGTATCCATGTATCTATTATATAGCATTTATCTGTGTATCTATTATAGTATATTGTACTTATATACCATTTATTTGCACCTAAGACAACCCCATTTTATGTCCAGAAAATCACTGTCCATTCCAAGGTTGCCTGGAAGAGATCGCAGTAAGCGATAAGGCCGCCCATTGTATATTTTGTATTGTATTACTTTTTTTTTTATGTAATGTATAATCTGGTGTACAATAAAGTATATATAAATAAATAAATAATAAATAAAACGCGGGGAAGCATACGACATGATACTCGTCGTATGCACCCCCGTCGAGGTGCATCACCCCATTTTCCAGCTGAAGTCCCTGTGCTCTCTCACGGGCTTCTCAATAGAAAAGCCATGGAAAACTGGCGCCGTAGGGCAATGTCATAATTACCAGCTATACGGACACTCGCAGCGGAACTGTCACGCAAAGCCCAGGTGCGTCAAGTGCCTGATTGAGCACGGCACTACCGATTGCACCCGTCCCAAGGACCGTAGCCTATGCCCCGACCCACCTAGTTGCGTACTACGCGGGCAGGTAGGACACCCGGCTAACTACCGCGGCTGCCCGAAAGCCCCAAAGTCCTGTTCTCCCAAACTGGCCAAGCGCTTCGACGCCCGCCAGCAGAGGGAAGCCCCGATCTCTTACAAGACCCCCTCGTCCCAGATGCCCCAGAGACTAAGCCCCCAGAGGCCTAGTCCTTGGAACTACCTCCATCACCAGCAGGCTTTTCCTGCCCTGGGTTACTGCCAAAACCCATAACGTGATCAAATCCGCGTACATGATATTCCTGTCCCCTCGCGCTTACCAAATGGCTAACGAGCTTACAGCCGCTCAAAACGCCTACGATCTCCCTAGGATCCAGGCTATATACAATGCATATCCCGACATTACGCACGCCCTGACGTCCTCCGCCACCCAAAGGACCCATAATGTCTGACACCGTTATAGCTAGGTTCAAACCCCGATCCCTCAAGTTAGGTTTTTTCAATGCCGATTGCATTCATGGTCAACGCGATGAGATCGCAGACTTCCTCCGCACCCATCAAATTGACATCCTTCTCGGTCAGGAAACTTTTCTCAAACCCTGTAACCGTGACCCTGGCATAGCCAACTATCGTATAGTTCGCAATGACAGGGTTCACTGTCACAAGGGTGGCACCCTAATATATTATAAAAAGGATCTGTACTGTATGCCTATAGACCCTCCTCCCCTTTCACGACTAGAAGTCTCAGTCTGCCGCCTAGGCATGACAGGCCATCAGTCGATCATAATAGTATCAGCCTATGTAACTCCCTGCAGCGGTGCAGCGGATTTTCAACCCATTAAAAACGATCTCACATCCCTATTAGCCCTGAGCGACTCCGTTATCATAGCGGGCGACCTCAACGCCAAACATCCCTCCTGGAATAGTTCGAGATCCAACATAAGAGGGCGACACTTGTTCGACCTCACTAACTCCCTTAGCATTGACATCATCGCCCCGATGAATCATACCCACTATCCCTATATAGTAGGCCATACCCCAGACGTACTAGACTTGGCGATCCTTAAGAACGTCAATCAAAGACTAGATTCGATAGAGACGGTGGACGAGCTTCACTCTGATCACCGTCCAGTAATACTAAAACTAGACCCCCGCATAGGTCTCCCCGACCCCAATCGCCCCCCGACCACCAAAAGGGTAGGAGGAAAGTAAGCACCCAGCTGAAATCCAACACGTCCCCCCAATTGGACTCTATCCCCGACCAATTCGACTCTATCGCAGCAACAACGGCCGCGATCGACTCACTCACTGATCACGTACAATCCGTCGTGAGCGACTGCTCAAAGGAAGTCCCAGTGGGGGAAGACCCCCGCTGGAAACTACCTGACGATGTGCGTGACCTATTGACTGAGAAGAACGCAGCCATTCGTGCATACAGCAACTTTCCCTGCCACGCTAACAAAGTCCATATGCGCTATTTACAGAGACCTGTAAAGACACGCATACAGGAGCTGCGTGGCTCTAGCGTGCATCAGGCCCACCGGATAATCGAACACATAAGGGCTGGCTTCCAGCGTGGTTTGTATACCGGTGCAGTATTCTTCGATATAGCGAAAGCGTTTGAAAAAGTCTGGCACCACGGCTTAATATATAAGCTGTACCAACTCGGTGTGCCAGATCGTCTCGTGCTCTTCTTACGAGACTTTTTGTTGAACCGCACATTCCGCTATCGCATCGAAGGCGCAATATCCTCTCCCCGTCCCATCCGCGCAGGCGTCCCTCAGGGCTCTGTGCTTGCCCCCCTCATATTCACTCTATTCACCAGCGATATCCCGAAAAGTAAAAAGGCACAGTTGGCTCTGTTCGCAGACGATACGGCCATTTACTACAAAGGCGCTGGGCCCGACTCGATAGCCCGCATTCTCCAAACCGCAGTCAATAACCTTGGCGCCTGGTTTAGGAAATGGGGGATCGAAGTCAACCCCGACAAAAGAAAGAAGCGGTCTTATTTTCAAAAATGCTGGCTCGATACAGACCCCCTTTGCCCCAACCCATCACCATGCTCGGCAAGCCGATCCCTTGGGAGAAGCGAGCCAAGTATTTAGGTGTGGTCCTCGACCAACACCTCACTTTCGCAGACCACATAAAGCAGGCCCGCGCGCGGGCCGCTTTCGCTCTCGGAAGACTCCACTCCATGCTAAATGCACGTAGCAAAATGTCACTTAGGTGCAAATTGCGAATCTACACAACGTGCATTCGCCCCATCCTGACCTATGCGGGCGCCGTCTTCGCCCAAGCTAAACCCCGTCAAATCCATAGATTGCAGGTAATACAGAACAGATTCCTTCGTAAGGCCACGGGAGCCCCTTGGTTCTGTAGGAACGAGACCCTCCACCTCGACTTTAGACTCCCCACAATCCACCAGTTTCTCAAACGCAATTCCAAGCGTTGCTTTGATTCCGCCGCCACCCATCGCAACCCTCTCGTTGTCAGAGGCCGCCAGTTATGTCCCGAGTCAAATCAGCACAGTCCGCCGCCCGAGGCAAATCCTTTCCGACCCACACGACCCCATAACCCTTCTCCAGGAGAGCAATAGGGAAACCAGTACAGTGAGAAAACACACACACCGACACACTTTCCGACCTCGCCGCAGAGGTCCGCGATCGCGACCCTCCCGAGTAAATGATACTCCCCCCCGAACCCCCCCCCCCCCGACCCTTGCTCGACGATGCGCCAGCCCGCGTCGATGATGCTGAGCCTGTAGCTTTAAACTCCCCGATAAAGAAAAATGATATACTTTCTATCCAGCCTGTCCCTCTTGCTGTCCTCCCCCCAGCGAACGCCCTAAGCCGAGGTTCGTACCCCACAGGGGGTGCCCTTAGCGAGCGTTCGCCTAGTTTTAATTAGCATAGTTTTTGCCCCTGGCTGGAGGCTTTGAGTGTAGCAGCTTAAGGCAGCCACAGGATTGACCGGTTGAGGAGTCATGACCTTAGTGGTCAGGTACGAGATGCCCTACATAAAAAAAAAAAAAATATGTTCCTTGAGGTGTTACCAGTTTATAACACATAAAACAGTATGGAAGTACGTACTCGGTACTCGGATACTGGCCATTGACGCGAGATAAATTATAATGCAAAATTGTGTGCGACACAGACACAGGTACACTCTCTCGCCATATTTTCATAGTCCCATGGGACTTCAATCCGACACGACCGGAGATAGATCATGCCCAGGACCAACGGCTTAACGTGCTATCCGACACACAGGTGTATCACACCTCTAACTTCTAAACTCCGGGCTGCTACTGAGAAATTAGTAATGAAGAAACTCAATAACACTTTGCCCGACCTGGGAATCTAACCCTGGACCTCACGATCAACTGTCACGCTTGCGATCACGCTTGAGACCAACGGGGGAGTCAAGTAAGTATTTCTAATAAACACAAAATAATGGCGTATATTGACATTATGGTGAAGTTATCCTTTAAAAAATATGTTAACCAGAGATCCGGACTATCCAAAATAGTTCGATGGGTATTGAGACAGCTCTGTTGCTGAGTCTCCAGGCGCTGTCGTCTCATTGCGTAAACCTTGGATTGCCTGTCGAGTCTAATGTAACTTCCAGCCCCGCAGACCCTATTTCACAAGAAAAATGTCTGCCGGCGTAAGCGTTGATTTTATTTCGTCATCTATTCACCTTTTAATTTAAACATTATGGGCCTATTTCACACGATGTCCGAATAGCCACTACTTACCAAATAAATTTAAAAAATTAAAAGAATTTGTGGGATATTATCTGCCAAGTTAACAAGAAACTAATCGTAGGTTAGGTGGTGAAACAGGCCCTAAGGCTGCTTAACCACCAAAGTGGAACTGGAAAATTGTAACCAGTGAAATTGCACAATAATTTAACATCGGTTATAGTTTCCCAGTTCCGTTTTCGTTGACAGACCTTGAAATAAATATCTCAAAGAAATCCGATTTAGAATTTCCCGCTTTTGCGAGTTTTCGGGGGCGTCCACCAGGAGGCGCCAAAAACCGTACCATTTTATTTCTTCGTATTTGCCATTCTTCTCCCCACTGAGTACGTTATTTAAACGGCTTCTCCCTAGACTAAGTAAATATGTTCCTTGCTGAGTTTCTCTGTAGGTACTTACAAACACCATAATATGGGGGGAAATCATTGCGGGGTTCGGGCATCCCCAGGCTCTACGGCCCAGCGCCAGTATCCACAGCTCACATGCAGAACGGATTTTGAAGAGATGAGGCATTAGTGCGGTATTGATTGTGACCTAACAGTGGTCATATTATGTGCGCATTGATATTTCGCGCCTCTCCTAAAGAATGATAACAATATTATCAAAAAACAACGAAAAAGTAATATATATATGCTAGGCTGCAGTTGTTTTTTGGAGCGAGTACTTGTATTGAAATCTGAGCAAGCGAAGGTTTTTAGGATTGAACCACGAGCAAAGCGAGGAAATTAGAATCCTGAGCTTAGCGAGGGTTTCAAAGGTACGAGACCTCGTAGAGTATAATATGTAGGTATTTTCTGTGTACGAGACGCAAAATAACTTTTCACCTCACTACAGCGAGGAAAATGTTAGGTGCAAGAAAAACAGTAAACACAGTAGGTAACAGTATACTTACTTACAATATATTAAAAAACTCAATTCGGCATTAATTACCGCTTGCACTAACTCTGCAGGGGTTGAATTTATATCTTCGTCACTGCTGGACTCGCTCATATTTTAATTTTATCAAAAAACAAACGAAAGTGAATTGAATTGTATTGAATATAGAGAAGAAAATTTAAAAAAAGTTTATTTTTGTATTTCTTGCAGTCGTCCTGGCCAGTGCGATTATTCTAAAAATGAGGTCGGCGCACTGACATGAAATAAGTATTATTGCAATTTCAGTAGACTGGCGGTATAGAAAATTACTGAATAGAAAGATTCGAATTTTAAAACTTTTTCCACGCTAGCCGATAAAATGCACTTTTGCACTCGAATTGCCTATCGCTTGCCTAGTATCGATTCAGACCGTCCTGTATATAGGTACAAGGCATGGTATAATAATATCATTCACTAGCGTTTTATGCTCAGTTTCTAGTGTGGTGGTCCAGTTTTTGTTTGTTGTCTCGTCTCTTTGTCGTATCGTATAATCTGTTAGAAAGAACCTTGCAAATTGTAATAGGTATCGCGATTCGCTACTGAAACATCACCTTGTTTATTTAAAACACAGGTTTATTTTGTTATTCTTTTCTTCCCAGCTAAAGCACGAGGAAGTGGTGAAGGGTTGGCGTTTTGGTGGACTGTCTTATGTCATTTTGACGTTCTAAAGGGCTGATTCTTTGTCTAGTTTGAATAAATGACTTTTCAATTTGAATGAACTCTGCAGGGATTCGTTCTTTTCACAGGAAATCTCCGCAGCACTAAGCCCAACTTAGGAATCGTACCTAAGGGACTAGTTATAACAAGCGCCTAAGGCACACAGTGCGCTGCGTCTCGGGCGCGCGTTGGATGCTCGCACATTTTGTTGTAACTTTGAATATTCAACATTGAGTATTCAAAGTTTCTTTTAAGTTTATTACTGATGCAGAGAAAACGACAAGGAAAAATAGTAAAAAACTTAGAAAAAAACGTAGAACTTGCGTCGAGGGCGCGCTAAGGGCGCTCAGGAGGATGGCAGCGCTTGTTATAATTTGTTACATAGAAATTCATGCAATTTTATTGAGCGCACAAAACGCAGCGTAGGAACAACAGGCGCCCGAGGCGCGCGTTTTGTACGCTACGTTTTGGGCTGCCGTCCAAAGGCGAGCATCTTAAGCGCGTCGAACGCGCGTATGACGTGCGTGACGCGTTCTCTCTGCATCAGTAATAAACTCAAAAAGAAACAGTTATACTGAGAATGTTGCGGGTTTAAAAGTTATAATAAAATGTGGAAATCTTGTTGCGTTTGACGAGCATCCAACGCGCGCTCGGCGCTCGCCCAAAACGCAGCGTACTGAGCGCGCGCCGCGGGCGCTTGTTATAACTAGTCCCTAAAACCTATTCTTGCTTGACTTGGTGATCGGTATGATACTCGTACATCATCATCTACATACACGACACCGCCATATACCGAGTACTTGTCCTCTAGCTAACTTATAGCCTGGGAGCGGTAATTTTCTCAAAGCCTCTGTTAAAATGACCGCTCCCAGGATTATAAGTTATAGCTGTACGCACATATTTTGCCGAGTCGCCAAAATCGGAAAATTCTAATTTTCAGGATAAAAAGTAGCCTATCTACTGTACCAGGTTCCAGGCTACCTATCTGTCAAATTACATATCATTCGGTTCAGTGGTAGGGTGAGAAAGTTACAGATTAGAGTTAGTTTCGCACTTTCGCATTTATAGTATTTGAAACAGTGCAGGCGCGCGCAATTCTAAATTGCAATATTACCATAGGTATGATTTTTTGAACGTTTGTTGAAATGTCCAATGTGTGTGTGTTAAAGTTGTCTTTATTAAAGTAATTACTTTAATTAATAACAGCACAGAACCAGTCGAAGTGGCGGTTCTTAAAGGAGGCCTATGTCCAGCAGTTTACGTCTTCCGGCTGAAATGATGATGATGATTAGGTAGCTTATTAAATGATGATGATGATGATTAGGTAGCTTATTAAATGATGATGATGGTTAGGTAGCTTATTAAATGATGATGATGATGATTAGGTAGCTTATTAAATGATGATGATGATTAGGTAGCTTATTAAATGATGATGATGGTTAGGTAGCTTATTAAATGATGATGATGGTTAGGTAGCTTATTAAATGATGATGATGATGATTAGGTAGCTTATTAAATGATGATGATGGTTAGGTAGCTTATTAAATGATGATGATGATGATTAGGTAGCTTATTAAATGATGATGATGGTTAGGTAGCTTATTAAATGATGATGATGATGATTAGGTAGCTTATTAAATGATGATGATGGTTAGGTAGCTTATTAAATGATGATGATGGTTAGGTAGCTTATTAAATGATGATGATGGTTAGGTAGCTTATTAAATGATGATGATGATGATTAGGTAGCTTATTAAATGATGATGATGATTAGGTAGCTTATTAAATGATGATGATGGTTAGGTAGCTTATTAAATGATGATGATGATGATTAGGTAGCTTATTAAATGATGATGATGATGATGATTAGGTAGCTTATTAAATGATGATGATGGTTAGGTAGCTTATTAAATGATGATGATGGTTAGGTAGCTTATTAAATGATGATGATGGTTAGGTAGCTTATTAAATGATGATGATGGTTAGGTAGCTTATTAAATGATGATGATGGTTAGGTAGCTTATTAAAAATCATTTATGGGTGTACCTACGCGGTACGTGCCTATACTTCCTAATTAAATTATGGAAGACGATAACTTTACAAAATTGTTGTAGGTATACCTACGAGGAAACTATGATATTTTATCGGACTTCGTACAGTCAGTCGAGCTGTGGGAGAAAAGAGAGAGGGTTTTTTTGCGTAAGTACACCGCCGTAGTGAGGGATGAGAGTGGTGTCCCTATGCAAGGTAAGGAAGCAAAGCTAAGTTTTTTTTTTAGCCTGGTCTGGAAGCTCTTGACCTGTATCTCACCTGATGTTAAGTGATGATCAGGCCGAAGGTGGAAGCGAGCTTTACCCGGAATCCACAACCACACTGGAACTGGCTATCTTACCTCTCACTGCCGAAACACAACAATGTTGTTATGGCGACAGATTTAGATAAGATAGTGGTAGATAGCCAGGCGTACTTAGAACAAGCCCTACCACCAATCAAACCGAGCAGAAAACTTTGCCCCCACTGGGAATCGAACCCGGGACCTCTGGGTCCGAGACAGGTGGTCTAACCACTAAACCACAGCGGCGGTTAAGTATACCTAAACGTCGCGTAGTAATTAATTAATACAAGTGATGTCTACAGCGTCTGCAGCCTGTTTCAAGGTTGCACCACGATATCCTCGCACATATTATTGAGCAGTGGCGGCGTTAGGCGTCGGCGACCGCCGACGGCGTCACGCCTTTTAATCAAATCCCAAACAAGCCCAAAATATGTTCAGTAACAAAGAGGTAGTTTGTAGTTGGAGGCTAAATATAAAATATAAACGTAGCATGCTAAAGTTTTCGAGCTCGCTACGCTCGCTCTTCCATCGCACATTTTCTTAGTTTTCAAACTTTTCGGCATAGGTCGACAAAATACCTCTTATCTCTGTATACATCTTCAAAAGACAATTTTACCTATCTAAAACAGGGTGCCAAAATGTTCGAGCTCACTCCACTCGCTCTATCATCCATTCATCATATATTCTGCTCATACCCTTCTCTAACCTTTCTGCATAAGTCAACAACGAAAATTTTTGTATGTAGGTATGGTCAAAAGAAAACCTTACCTTTCCGAGGCGGAGTGCTATCGTTTCGAGTTAGCTACGCTCGCTCTTGCGGCATTCTCCTAATTCTCAATATTTTCTGTTTAACTTTACAAAATATCTCATATTTCTGTAAGAATTGTAAAAATACAACCGAATTTAAACCATTCGTGGCGGCGTGCTAAAATAGAGCTTGCTTCGCTCGCTCTTGCATCCTGCTTCTCAAACTTTTCTGCATTAGAAAAAGCGGCTGGAATCAATCTTATACTATACATATAATACCTATGAAATAATCTTGAAAAAACACAGTAAGGCTAAAAGCCGAAAAGTTCGTCTATTTTAATTTGGTTATGTAATTTTTGTCATCATTTGATTAGCAATAAAACTCATATATATCAATCATATTCATACATTAGTGAATAATTCAGCTCATTCAATTTAACGTTTTTCTTTCGTCTGGGAAATGAAACTGACGTCCACATTTAGTCTAGCGTCGCCACTGTTATTAATTCTTAAAAAGTAGGTACCTAAGTATCTACTGCTTTACAGCTTAGCTTTGCTCCCTTGGCGTCGCATAACACTAGTCACTAGTGGAGAATGAAGAGCCAGTGTAAAGGAATAAAAATCAGAGAAAACTCAAATGTTGTCTGTGATGAATTTATTTGTGCGGGCTTGTTGCTACTTGAGTCGATTAAAACGATTCAATCGGTTTCGACCATTGTATTTGACAAGCGAAGGTTTAGTAGTACGTGCTTTAAGTCTAGATATGTTCGGGATCTTAAGGTATAATTAGGCCATATCCTTGCAACAAGCTTTTCTGTTAAGTATTGGCCTATGTATATTACTGTGAAAGCCAAACAAATATCTAGTAGGACTGCATTTTATGAACAAAGGTCCTCGGCAATAATTATGGATTCACCCAAGAGTAACTTCAGTTTTAATTACTTATTTTTTGAGTTAGGTGCTGCTGGGCTATTCGTAGTGAGTAATACCAAAACGAGCCTGACTAACATGTAGGTACAGTGCGACACAACTTAGATGTAGCATAAATTTGAAAATTTGCATTTTACGAATGTATTTGGATATAGGTATGACTTTGCAAGTTATTGCGTTTGCGTAAAGATCATTTTCACCTAAAGCAGTAATAAAGATTGGAGATTTTGAAGGCGCACTCAGTTCGGATAGTGATCGGTTTTACGAATTTTGCCGATGCTACATCTAAGTGTCGTGGTGTATAGCAATACAGATTAACAGGCTTTTTTTCGCAAGGTAAGTAGGTATTGTCCGTAAAAACTGGAATATGACATGCATTTTCGGACGGCTATCGTCTAGTCTAGACAGAAAGCAATTTAGTACCTAATTGTAAATAGGTAACCTTTAACGTGCTTGCGCTCCAAATTGATTTTGGTTTAAAAGCGAATAGGAAATATCGAATGCTTAGAATCTGTTGATGCCTGAACGTTCACAGTAATATACAAATATACCTATAGGTACAGTATATTGCCAATAGTAGTAATTATTTTGATTTATATACAGTGTAAATTGATTTAGGTAAGTAATACATAAACATATCACAATTTATAGATCTAACAGTTAGGCAATAGTAGGTCCCATTGTATTTATTATTTTACTGAACTGATGAATTATCTTGCCTACAGTTATATGCGCTTTCGAATAGTAATTTACAATCGTATTCTGACGTCATTATTAAAATGCTGATAAAGCCGCATCTGTTAAGAGAGGGGAAGCCTTCTTCGATGTAATTAGGCATACATTATGAATTAATTATGGAGTATAGGCAACTAGGTTTTATTTGTTTTTCTATAGCTGGTAATATAGAGTACGCCGATGATGATTTCTGCTGACGTTATTGTGCATACAGCATCAGTCACGACATTTTAAAGTCTGTTACACAGTTCTAAACATGAATGTTTTAAATATATATATATATATTATATATATACCAATATTTATAATCTTATTAAATATTTATATTGTTTTTCAGGCAATAGTTTACCCTGCTTTTATTAAGAAACATGTCCAAAATTTCAAAATTGGTTCAAGAATAGGATTTTAGTGATAAATAAAATAAATAGATAGATATGGTATGTACCGGTAGTCAATCTCGATATTGCCTACCTAACTTACCTATTAGTGGAGTCTGATCTGTAGTGGATACTATCATTTTATGGTCTGCTTTGTTCGGCGTGATGGGAAAACTGAATGTCTATCACAGTTTCTTTGTCAATTATGTTATCTTTTTAAACTTACCTATTCGTATAGAAACAATATAATTATATACCTAAGTATAATACCTACATTATTTGCAGACGTCATACCGAATCCTGGATGTTCCACTTATAAAATGTCTAGGTAGTAGTATAAATTGTTAGTTTTAGGCATTTTTATAATATCTAGCCTATCTATCTTTCAGGATTGTTGATTTATCCGGTTTTCGTTCACTGCTAATAACATTTCCTAAATAACTTTACAATATAATAGATCTATAATAATTATTAAACAACTTATTACAAAAATATGTACACCTTAACGATTATGGTACATTTTTTATAGGTAAAGTAAAGATTTCTATTTATTTATTGGTAAATCTCGTAATCTTTTAAAGCAATAAGTAATTAAACAATGTAAGCGTAATAATAATATTAGGTACGAACTACTCGCATCGAGTCCTTGGTCTTTATACATACCTAAACGAGTGGAAGTGGTCATCACAACATCAACTCGTTGTATATGTACTTTATTTATTGGAGTTGCACAAGACGCCTTATCGACTACCTATCTACTCGTTCAACCTAAACTATGATTGCTCATTTTCTCATTACAAGCACCTATCAATAAGGAAATTAATGTGAATGGACAGCATTGTGTCACGTCAATATTGTGCGAACACGTAGTAGGTATTTACAGTCATAAGTCATAACGGTGGTAATTAGGTATTTTGATGGAAAGCCAATTTCCTTCGGCCGATCTGAAGACACTGAAAAGTATGTGTTAGACGTCCGGTCGTAGCAGATGTAGATCGACAGCGACGTCCCGGCGGGGGTTGCGAACCGCGCGCGGCTGTGAGGCGTGCGCGGCGCCGCCGAGCAGCGCGGCGTCCTCGGCCAGCGAGTCCCCGGAGCCGTAGCCGCGCTCCTCAGCCGCGTCGCCCTCGCACCATGACGCGGAGCCCGAGCTCATCGACCGGGGCTCTGTTTCCGCGCCCGCGGAACCGCTCCCGCAAACTTCTGCAAACACGTTTGAATTTAAATATTTTCTGAAATCTATTTGTTTCAAGTTTATGCTTCAATTCTTGAGATCTGAATTTCCAGCCTATTTAACTCGATTGACGGGTATTTTATTAGTGTCTTTGTTTAGTTGGATAATCTTATTTGTGAGATGGGTTGGTTGATGTGGCCCGGGTGCCCGGCGCCGCGGTGCCACACATTTTGTTAGACAAGGGACAAACAGAACGTAAATCCTGAAATAAGCTGCTAAACCAATCAAAAATCAATGACGAATAAGTCGCTCATCGTGTCTGTCAAAGATGTGGATTAGATTGATTGGACCTACTTATTTGGTAGGTATATTGTGTTGCAGTTTCCATAATATACCTACAAGGTGTATGGGACATCGACGTGCAAACTGTTACCATAATTTCAGCACATGATTCTAGCCATTTTTGGTTTAAAAAAAATCATCGTTTCATATAAAGGTGCAACACCTACACCGTCAAAACGTATGCAACAGCCGATTTTTTTATTAACCGAGGAAAGTTTAAATGCTGGTCAAGAATCAGGTAGGTACTGAATTCATGGCTACAGTTTGCGCGTCGATGTCCCTTACACCCTGTAGAGAACCCTGTAAATGGTTCCACAATACCTGTTTACCTAGGTACCTAACTCAATGAAACCCAAAAAAAAACCGACTAGCTGTGACGTAGCTAGTCCTTAAGGTGCCTTGCCCTGTATCAAAATATTTTCGGAGCCCATTTTGCCCGACGGTGGCGAAACACAAAGGGTATTGTTTTTTACAAAACAAATAAAATAACATCCTGACTTCGAAGGTTAAACTACCACTGTGATCTCATTAAAATAATGCAAGAGCGAGCGAAGCGATCTAGAAAATTGGAGCATTCTGACTCGGATACATTAAGTTTTCATTGAAGAGACCGTGATGTAACCCATCCCGGTCTCTTCAATGAAAACTGCCTCAAATTCTTACGAATTTTTCCAGGGTCCCAGTAGCTTGGGGCTCCGTATATATCTTTGATACGGCAGATAAGGCGGTAGCTACGCCGCTACTAGATACCGTTAAAAATAAGGAAAAGGTAAATAATAAGCTGTCGGATTAATGAAATAACTTAATAATAATATTTACCAAATTTATCATTCGATACACTTGTTTATTTAGTACCTAAATATAACACATGTCTAAATAAATACTTAAGAAAACTACATTACAGACACATGCTGAAAATGATGGGAGGTGTTGTAAATAAAAAAAATAGAGGTATATTTGCTTATTTTTTTATATTATAAAGATAGTAGGTACTTAGACTGAAATCTAGCGTTCGTTATTCGATTGATATTAATTGATTTATTTCAATCTTGGCTGATATTTTCTGTTGTTGTTTTCACCAAACAAGACAAATAAAAAATTAAGTTAATGGCTAATAATAGTAGAAACCTACTAAGAAATTCTGACTGTATTTTAATATGGAGTCATCTCTTTTATTGATTAAATTATTTCTTAGTGTTTAGTAGTATCGCACAACCTTTATCTTTTCTGATGTGATTAATATACCTTATAATAATAGAATAAATAAATAATAGATAACCTCGTTACGTCGCTTTACAGATTTCAGCCTAGTTATTGTTTTTTTTGACACGAAGTCTCAAACATGCCACAAGTTTTACGAATTGGCTCATAATTTTTACTTGACTCCGACAAGAGTGATATTTTTCACGCGTATCTATGTACTATCTTTGTATGTGGGTTTCTTTATAGCCTCGAAGCATCCAAACCGATGTTGCTACACCGATAGATTTTGATACATGAGGCGTCTATCGACTTGTCTAGGTCGTGCGATGGTTAGGTATAGGCTAAGTTTCGATTTCTAATATCAAAATTGCGGATTCTAGTCGTCAATGAGCAACGTCTTGAATTTTTTTTTGTATCGTAGCCCTGTTGTTTGGGGTATCCAATAAAGGGCGAAGACGATTCCAAAAATATAACACATGAAACGGTAGAAAAAGTCTTACTGCAGTCGGTGGCATCAAATCTGAGATTGAACTAAAATGACTGTTTATTAGTTGCAGTCGGATTTTTAGATTCCTTCATTTGCATTAAGATACCTATTATTGTGTCCCGGTGCTATCGAGGATTGACGAAGTAAGTCGTTAATTCGTTATACTTGTTGTTGCCCGCGACTTCGTTTGTGCGTATTTTTTATTATTTCATAATGTTTTAATACGAGGTTGTAGGTTCAAATCCGGGCAAGTACCAATGTGACTTTTAATTTTAATTCATATGTACTTTCTGAGTTTATCTTGGACATTACTGACATCGGTGAAGGAAAATATCGTGAGACCTGGACTTATAGTTAATATAAGTCTGAAATCACCAACCCGTCTTGAGCAAGCGTGGTGATCAATGCTCGTGCCTTCTCTGTATGAGAAGAGGCCTTTGCCCTGCAGTGGGACGGTAGCAGGCTGGTATTTTATTTTTTTATAATGTTTTAATACAAATATGCAGGATAAAAAATTGCCTATGCTCTTCTCCAGATCTCAGGCTACCTATCTGTCCAATTTCATTACGATCGTTTCAGTGTTTTAGGCGTGAAAACCGAGAGTTATGTATAATTTTATATTAGAAAGGAATAGTAAGGAATTATAGATATTTGAGTTTATATAATTACTTACTATATAAACGACTTAATTTGTCGTTTATATATATATTAGATATGGTCAGTATTTATTGTGAATTTTTAACTACCTAACTTCTCACTCACACGTCCTGCGGGGCAATTTTTTGCTTACTTCTTATGCATTGTGCGTCAAAGCCAAGTTCAGCAGGAACTTGTGGGATATACGTAGATCGTAACAGTGGTATCGTGTGTGATCATAAACAGCTGAGACAATCGTTGTTTACATTCGTTAATCGATAGGTACTTTATACTTATGGGGTTTTCAGAGCTGATATAAAATTTGTTGCATGTTTTTTGCGTACAGAAACATCTTATACCTACTTGAAACCTTTGGTAAGAGATTTTTTTTTTTTAATATAAACTGACTTATGTGTTTAAAAGGTAGGTACACGACTTTTGATAAAGTAACAAATGAATTGTATTGCCAGATAAAAAAGATCAGATAAAGATAAGTCTAAATCTACGACACCTTCATTAGTACATTCATGTGGTAGGAGTAAGTTGTAGGAGGGTCTAGGAGGACACAGAGAGACACTATTAAATGATAAACATTCCACACATCGATAGGGGTAGGGTGTAGGACTCACTGAGCCGGCGACGGCCGTTTACTATGGGGCTCTCCCATGTCATCGGTCAGAGAGAAGTCGACGACGAATAATCTTCATAAGATGCTGCAATTTTGTAATATTCTCATATTTATACCTATGGCAACGACGTTTAATTGGTTAAGTTATATAGCATCACATTAACTACAGCATTCTATTCACACGAGTGTGACTCTACGTGGCGACTATAAATGTGTCAGTGGTTCCATAGGGCGCAGTGAACAATGTAGACATTGATTAGAGCATCTGAAACAGTTGATTCAAACTATACTATTTATCTAATACAATAGAACATCAAAAACATTATTGGTAGGATGATTAGGAACCTACCAACTATACGTCAAATACTCCAAACAATTTCTGCTATCTACTAATTTGCGATTGTTTTGGAATCGTTGGTATAGTAAGGTAGTAAATATAGGTTTGTGTGGGCAGTTAGATGAGCTAATGTTCCAGTATATACACGTGTAGCTACGTGGGACAGATACCGACCTGAGCTGTCGGTGACGAGACGGGGAGGCGTGACCTCGCGGTCCGGCACTACGATTACTACTTCATCGTCTCTTGGGGAATCACCGTTGCGACTTGTACTTGCTGTCCTGTTAACATTTATTATTCAGCTATGCATCTACACTTTAGCAAAATTTACAAGATTACGAGAAGCACCAACTATTCTTATGTAAGTAAATATTATAATTACTTAGGTAGGTACATAGTTAGGTATTTATTTCATGCTAGAGAAATAAAAACTTAGGAATATACTGCAAAATTATGAAGAAATAAACATAAAGCCAACATCAGACATGGAAAGGGACGGTGTAGAACCTTATTTTGGGTATAATAGTTTCGTACTTTACTATAACTTTTTTTTTCATGAATCTGGTTCCGAGGTCGGAGTAGCCCCGGTTCATGGGCCGCTTCAAGTACGGCATAAGCGGCGCGGCGACCGGCGGCGGGGGCGGCTCGAAGGTCCGCGACACCGGCGAGTTGGGCTCCGAACACTGCTTGTCGGCCAGCGCCGGTCGGTGCCGCACCATCAACCCCCCTTCACCGGACGGGCCGCCCGAGCCCTCTCCTCCGCCGGAACCACCTCCTAGTAGTCTTCGTGACGCCCCTCTGTCTTCCTTATACATTTCTAACAAATGATCCAACTTACTTTCTATATCATCTACCTGAAACAAATTCACAAATTCACTAGGTAATAAGAATACAAATATGCAAATTGATTAGATGATTCTATAAAAATCTAACCAATCAATGACTCCTACTGTTCCTTCTCATTTAATATAACGATGATTTCATATGCATTATTTGGATTAAATGTATTCATCTAAATAATGCGTATGATGATCCAACCGGAAAGTGATTCTACTCGTATTTCCAAAATAGGTAGGTACTTTACGAATACGTAATCTGTCATTGCCTAACTCGTAATTAAGGGTTTTTTTTATTTTTATTTTTTAGTTTCTTTGCGGCCGGCGGCGGCGGCATCTTGCACTCGCCAACCAAATGATAAAATTAAATGAAAGGAGCAGATCAACATTCATTACGTATATAATTTTGACGGTGTCGTGTGAACATGGAATGAAACAAAAATTAACCTAGCTTGAGTGAATTATGCACTCGAGTAAAGCGTCTGATATCGGCTTTAGCCAAAGTAGACGAACGTAAGACCAAAGTATGACAAAACGTTAGGAGTTACAAAAGCACTTACTTGTCTTTCAATTTTAACTACTCTGGAAGCTAGGCTGATTTTTGATGCGTAGACATCTTTAGCTTTAGATCCTTGTTTTCCAAGTATTTGGTCTAACCTGTTGGCATATTTAAAAAACTATAAGTAAATATTCATTTCATATTAAAAAAGAAACACCAACCATAAAAAGATCATTGTTTCCGTACTTAAATAATTGAAGAAATTACAGAAAAAGTGCTCGTTGTGGGTAGATCATAGAAGTACCTACATAAATCGATATGTACTAAAAATGCTTTTGTTAAACTTTTAGCAAAATCCAATTTATCGGAGGAAGTTTAGTACTTAATGCCTTTCAGTAGTAGGCTAGATATAGTGTAGATACTGTTCCCGGAACGGCCAATAGTGAGAAAAGAAATGAAAATCATAAAGATAAAATTTACCTATATTTGCCTTGAATTTGAAAATAAAATATGTTCAGAAATTCAACGCTGAAGGACTGCAGCAAGCGTAGCATGACCAGCACCCTAATTTCGTAACACACAATCCGAGAGTTTTGAAGGATATTGCTAATCCATTGCTTCATAATAATAATACCAGCCTGTTACTGTCCCACTACAGGGCAAAGGCCTCTTCTCATACAGAGAAGGCACGAGCATTGATCACCACGCTTGCTCAAGACGGGTTGGTGATTTCAGACTTATATTAACTATAAGTCCAGGTTTCCTCACGATGTTTTCCTTCACCGATGTCAGTAATGTCCAAGATAAACTCAGAAAGTACATATGAATTGAAAAAGTCACATTGGTACTTGCCCGGATTTGAACCCACAACCTCGTGCATGAGAGGCGACGCCTTAACCACTGGGCCATCATGACACATCCATTGCTTCATGGGTTTGAAAATTCGTCTGCTCGACAAAGTAAATGACGCAATGGTCGTGGGTGAACTATCAAAATGAAACCCATTGCGATCAAATGTCATTTTATGCGTGTTACGCAATTACCCTGCTGTTCTATACCATCTCTACGACTGAGAATATATATATTTCTATAAAAAATATTTTTGATTTTTTTTTCATTTATTACATCACGCCGTTGAAATCTTTACAACCGGTCATTTCGTCTTTAATTTTTTTCCGTTTCAACGTGTTTTTTACGGTGGTCATGCTATGCGTGCTGGCAATTTTTATATTATTTAGGTAGATAATTAAAACTCGGAATAAACAAAATTAGGTAGATAAAATAATATTGCAGATATAGTGTTGCAAATTAACAAGACCCTTTTTAAAAAATGAACCATAAATTAAATTGGATTCCTACACCTAAAAGTTTCAATATTACCTTTCTTCAAACATAGGTACACACACCGCGAGGGGGAGTAAAATAATATACCTGTGTTAGTAAAAGCATGCGGCTTCAACAAATTGAAAGAAGTTACTGATCATTATTTTACTCTCCACGCGGAATAAAGGTTTAGGTAGCCGACAAAAACACACAAATGTATATAATAGCTGTACATCTAAAATGTGTGTGTAAAATACAAATGAAATGATGGATAACAAAGCTATTTCTAGGGAAAATAAATTGCTTGCATCTGAAATTCTGAACCATGTCCAACTATTGATAAATCACTTCGAAAGCTGGTTGAAGTGGAATTGCAGGCATAAGAAAATGCTATATCTAAGCTTTTTATTATTGCTTGCGTTCAGACACATTTTAAGCAAGAGTAAGCACATAAAGCGCTATGTATGTTACTTACACAAGGTTTCTGATTTGAGAATTTGAACTTGAGAACTTGTCAAACTTTACTTTAGCATTTCTTAGAGCTGTGCAAGTGTGCACTCTGAAAGTAGGCATAGCTGTTTGAGACGTTGCCTACTTTCAGAATGCACCCTCTTAAGGTGACTCCTACAATGTAGGCCGAGAAATTCAAAAGGTCATTGCAAAAAGCGTAAGAAATTTTGAATTTCGTGAGCTACATACCTTAAGTAATGCTAAAGTAGAGTTTGAAAAGTTCTCAACTTCAAATTCAAAATTCAGAAACCGTGTGTTAGAAAATTAATATCACGTATCCTATACCCAAAAAAAAGGTTTTTTTTCGATAAACAAGTGTTGATCAACTTTATCTGCGAACGAAACTAACGGGTGTAATATACCTACTCTGTACCGCAACAATTTGATGAAAATATTAATAAACGGTAAAAGTACCTGTGGATGTCAATTTGCAGTGCCACTTACAAATTTAGTGATCTAATTTGATTATTAGAATACATCATTTGAAATTATAATTTTATGTACCCTAAATGTAAATGCATTTTTATTTGACAATAAAATTAAGGTTATGTTTATCGACCTGAATTATCGTCGGTAGTTTTTCAATTACAATTTCATAATGTAATTTAAACATTTGCTCTGTTGGGAAAAGTAATGACTATTACTAATTCCCTTTTTAGGGTTCTATAGCCAAATGACAAAACGGAACCAATTTCATCATGGCCGTCTGTTCGTCCGTCCAGACGCCATTTTACTGTACATAAACACAAACATATGCAGTTTTTGGACAAGGTGGAGAAGAACAATACCTATTCAATAAGAACAGTCTGTTATGAAAGCTCATTATCAAAATTTTCTTATTTGACTCAATCCTTTTAATGTGTAAGTTTAGAACAATCGGCCGTGTTTATTCCTTGACATGGGGACACCCAAACTCTTTTACGGACTGCAGACATGATGCAAGTTAGATATATGTTTTGATGCAGCGGCTGCAGAACACAACCAACAACTTTCTGAAGTAAAACTCAGTATTAAACTTAACGAACACCGGGCGATGTTAACCGCATGTGGCTCCGCGGTCCAACCGGAGGGAGATGGAGATAACACTTCTTTAGAACGAAAAATTAGTTAAGTGGTGAAAGAATTAAAAAAATGTGCAAACATGAACATAATATGCAGAATATTTAACAATGCATGCGTAAATGTCGTTGCCATATCTAATGATGAATCTTTTCATGCATAATATTCGAATGAGTGATCTTTATCGCCCGAGAAACATGTAGTTTCTGCGAACGGCAATTTTATTAATTTAACAATAATTTTGCATGCAAATGGTAGTTATATAGGTACACCCGGCTCTGTAGTCTTACAATAAACATACAATTTGAAAATAGATTTATTTCATATTTTAGTTAGGTATCTACTTTATCAGTAACAAAGAAAGTCGTGTTGAACATTGTGATCGTCTACGCAATAGGCAACCGGACAGTAATCAGAAATCTAAAATGTAGCCTTACGAAATAACAAAGATTTATATTTTTAAATAAAAATAACAAATAATTTTAACATTTAACCTGTACTTCGCCTCAAACTAAACACCAAAGGGCAGTTATGTTATGCGTGTGTAAACAAACAAACATTACCGTATGATAACTTGGTGATTTTTCTACGACTATTCGTCTTCTAAATACAACTATAAAAGTATTGGACAAGAACAATATTCGACCAAAAATTCTAATAAGTGCACATCTTGTCTCGTTAACCTATATCCTAAATCTGTACCTACTTCTGCTTAAATCTATTTTCACTGTCTATTATGTTCTTACATCGAAATGATCTAATTTTGTTTTGAAAACTAAATCGGTGAATTAACAATTTTCAATTAATTTGTCGTAATAAGCTAATATCAGACGCTTCACTCGAGTGAATTTTCATTTTTGTTTTTTTTCATTCCACGTTCACATGACACCTGCAAGATTAAATAGGAATTAACGTCCATCTGCACATTTCATGTCATTTTTTCGAGCATTCGGTAGGCTAGTAGGTAAATGCTGCCGAGTGCCGAAATCGAACATAGTTGGATCGGTTCACATTTTGTGTTCATACATTTCTCTTCGAGTAAAACATAAAACTGAACAAAAAGTGAAACGTCTGAAATCTGCTTTATTTACTCAGCTGATGTCATCTGACGGCTCATGTTCTGAGGTGACGTTTTGTTTCGTGTGAGTGGCACTTTTTAGAAAATAATATTAAGACATAGTTTTTCATATATAAAGCTTTATACAAAGTAAACAATTTCGTGGCTATATAATATCCATTGTGGTTAATTATAACACTTTCTGAAAACTGTCCGGTCCCCTAGGACTATCCCTATAATTATTGTACAATAAACGTTTAAGTGCATTACGTACGCCACATGCCTCAAAATAACATTAGCTTTGTAAAATACTCATCTACCTACCCTAGGTTTAAAATATTTTATCCATGACGGAGCCAGGTTTCCCTACAACTGAGTATTTGACGTTTTCCTTACTTTGCACCCGCGGGCTGTATCTACGTCTAAGTGTAAACTTGTCAATCATCATCTACATAGATGCTGGATAATTAATTAAGGACAAGATAATCGCTGAAGTGATTTCTTGCTACCTATTAAAAACGAAATACGTATAAGTACCTACTTAGCTAGGTACGCTAAGGTCCATCGTCCACAACAACCGCGTTACAAACTTAATTTACCAATTAATGGGTAGCTAGAATATCTCTATTATTTTACTGCACTAGTATTTTAATGGTGGTCCGTATACGACGCAACCAACTACAAACTAATTAATAACGCGTTAGTACCTAAATCGCATAGTGTTCGGACCGGCATTGAATTACTAGTGCTATGACATTCTGGCGACTCATTTGTGATTTAAGTTACACGGTACTTTTGAGTCACGTCGTAGACGATGGGCCTTATATTTAATTTATTGACATGACAAAAGTATAAAATAAACTGTACCTGTACATGTGAACCAATGAAGGAATATAATCTTACTTTAAATTAAATTAATCTAACCGAATATATAAAGTAACTACTTACAACACTTATACAAGGATGTGACGATTCAATGCAAATACAGTAAAAATGATAATTATAAATTCAAACCACATTTAAAAAAATACATCATAGTGTTAAAGGCCGCACTTCCTTAAAAGTAGTGGTATACCTACCTATGATGGGTGGTCGTGTTAGTTAGAGAGGATTGTCTTGGTTACTGGAGACCCGTATGGTCAGCATTCAAACAAGTTTGCTTAGCGAGTGGCTGTACAAGGAGGCGGTCGAGCTGATGATGATCAGTGAATGAAGCGGCGGCGGTAACCGACGACAGTGCGTGTGCGCCAGGCGCATGGCTCTCTCATCTCACCTGTACTGCAGGTTCTTGGTCCTGTTTAGCAGGTCCGCGTGCCCCGACGAATATTGCTCTATCACATCTTTGACGTCGTACGGTTTCAATGCTTCTCTAAATCTCTTGCGTGCGACAAAATACTTGAGCTACACCAAAATAAAACATCCTGATAGCTAAAGTTGTGAATGTTAGGTTTGCATACATTACAATACGACAAGTTATGAGCGAACTGACTTGGGTATAACACCTAATATGAAAACCGTGTGTTTTCCTACTACTTGCAATGCTTGAAATGTTGAGAGTATAGCTCATCGTAGTAGGTGATCAGTATACGTATGTAGGTCACTGTTTCTTAGTAGGTACTATGCACGAAGTAAATATTATGTACTATGTAATTAACAGGGTTTATTTTATCATACATACTTAGTCGCTGGGTGGTACCAACTAGTTATATAAAAAGAAGAACATGTCGATTATTTTAGGATGTACATTTAATTGATACATTATCATGTATCAATTAAGACTCTACCTTAAATCAAATAGGCGGTCATGCAGTAGGCTTTGGTACCGAGCAACTATTTGTTAATAAAATCTAACTGTTGATTACAATAAACAGTTAAAATCTTTAGTTTTTACTTTACTTCTGTATGTTAAGGCACTGAAAAATTCCTTGAAGTTGACCAGTATGTCTCATTGATTCGGTGTAAGACTTGAGATAAACTATCAGGCAGCTAGACTAAGAGGCAGGGAGCAGTTTTCTTTTATAGTTTTCAGTGTAGAGACCGCTTCAAAATCGCTACAATTTAAGTCTGTTTTAGGCCGGCCACATACTGACCGTTTCGGAATGAATTCCGTTTCGAAATATCGATTTGGAATTTTAAAGGTAGCAAATCCATACAAAATCAAGGATCTATCACACACGTACAGTAGTTCTCCGTTCGAAATCTCCAATTCGAAATTCCGTATGGTCTGTGCATTCGGAATCCCGCGCAGAAAAAAGCCGTTCGGAATGCAAGTCTTCCAAAGATTTTGTATGGGGCGCTTCACACATTCGTAAATTCTGTACAGAACACGCTCAGTGTGCATCGCACAATCGAAGCGAATGGAGGTGAATTTAAAGAATTTCTCTGGATTGGCTCGTAGTTCCGCTCTTTTTATATAAAATTGGCTATCTTGCAATCTTTGGGTGTTTAGGGGATGCACCCAGTAACAGCGAGGTCTTTTCTTATCCTTAGCAAGATAGAGCTACAATGCAATCGCAATCAGAAAATCGTCGTCAATGTCTATATTCGCTGCCAGTTCGTCTGAACTCAGTCTAGCGCCTACACTCTAGCGTCTTTCAACTGAGACTTGTTGTATCGAAAGAAAATAAACGTATACGTGTGTGATATATACGGAATCTCAAATGGATATTTCGAAAAGGAATTCTGCCTGTACGTGGCCAGCGTTGTACTATACCACCATTTTCAATGGGGAAGTGGAACATGGTTCTGCATGACATTCAAACAACATTTGCAAATGTTTGAAAATTAATAACGAACGCAACCGACCTATACTTAAAAACCTTATGTTGGAATTTATATTGTTTATTACTACCTCTTCTGGAATAAATCAAAATTAAACTGGCACCAAAGACTTTCATGAACTTAATAATTCTGTAAGAAAATGTTATTATCACTCAAACGAATAACATACACTGGAAATACGTGTGTTCTCTGAAGTGGTAAGAAAAAAGATTTTAGCGATTTCGAGGCAGCCAGGTAATGTACTGTAGTTATGCATTATGTATAGCGTTGCACACACTAACTACGGAGGTAGTATAAAGGTATTAGGTACAATGCCAACTTTGACTACGAAGATTACAAGACACAGTCGGTACACAGTCCAGACGAAAAGTACAGTAGGTAGGTATGTAGAAAGTAAATGGTAGTGCATGGTGTGGATGGTTGGCTGGTGGCTGCAGTACCTAGTCTGGACGTTTTTCACCCGGCCCAGCAGGTCCACGTGTCCCGCGGAATACTGTTCGATTACGTCCTTGACGTCGTAAGGCTTTAGCGCTTCTTTAAACTTACGTCGGGCCACAAAATACTTCATCTGTTAGAATTTAACAAGTCAGTAAGTTACGAATTGATATTTATCACAAAACTCTCACTAACGCTAAGTCCGGGCTTATTCTCAGATTTAAATTAAACTTTTACGCTATCTTGAGTACTCAAATTAAATGTACGAAGCCGTCATTAAAAGTTCGTTTTTTAGGTACCGAAACAAAAGTGACGCTGAAGAAATTACAAGTTTTGAAATTCATATTCTGTGGTAGTTACTTCCTCATGTGAATTTAGTTAGATTGGTGCTTGGTATAATGAAAACTTCTTTCTCAATTGTTTATTTTAAGATTAAAAGTTATAATATATTTTTTTTAACTTTTTATGTACCTACATACTTATTAGTTCTTTAACTGCAAAAATAAACCTGTACCTAATTTAAGGTATCTATTTTCTATGATGACTTTGTAATTACATACATTTTCAGTGTAATTAAGAGCATTATAAATATGCTCTATGATGTGCCCTGTGTCATTGAAAATGTTTACAAACTCTGTCAGACTGGATTGGGAGTTTCAAATTGGCCATGAATTTATAATAGATGCCATTAGTCTATTAGAGACGAGACGTCAAAGAGGAAAGCCTGGGAAAAAATATCTCTTTTTGTTTTTAACATAAGAATAATTTTAGATTGTTGAGAACATTGTGTAGTTATTTCTGCAGCGCCAGAAATCATGGACCTTGAACTAAATTTTATTAAAAATAGTCGACATTTTGTTTGTCTCTGTTAATTTGCGAACGTAGGTATTCGTGATCATAAACTTTGTGTTATTACATGACAACACGCTGCTAGTAATACCTTTTAATTAATATTTGGAATGTACTATGTATTTACTAAAGCGTCAGTCATTTTATACTCTTTAGCTATTATATATAATATTGAAAATTTCAGCAGAACGTTACGTACCTTTCTTATAAATCTTATGGCAGCTTTGTGGCGCGGCGTCAACGTCACGCAACGCGGCTCCTCGTCCTCGTCTGCACAAAAAACTCAGTTTTAGATAAATGTGTCGAGTGAAACTATCAGCTGTGACTGCCATTCGAAGCGAGTATGTGTTTACGGCGAAATTTTAATGTTAAAGCTTATTTAGACATGACCTTTTCATTTGATACACTTTTTTATAAGGATGTGGAAGTAGAATGATTGCTTATGTATGGTTATAAATATTTTATTTCATTAACTCAAAATGGCAATTAACATGTTCTTGTTTTCATTATATATTATGTAACATCAAAAGGCAATCCCGAATTACAATTTGTAGGGAAATGGGTACCCAATTAATTGAGTAGCAACGCTATATTTCTCACGACATCACAGAGTAGTAAATTGGTGAACCGCTTTGACCACACGATGTATACCAACACATATGTACTAGCGGTCCAGTCGATCGCAATGCGGTTTACACTTTGTGTTGGGCTTGGATTGTAGCACAAAGTTATTATTTTAATTGACTACGCTCATGTTAAACGATGTGCGCGTTAATTAATTAATTTATTTGTTTTAATAAAAATAACATATCAAATGTACGAACAGGTTACAAGTGAATGGCGGCTTCAGTCCGGTTCTCATACAATTTCGGCCCGAAGTCCGATGATTTCGATATAATTTGTAATAGAGCCAGAGTTGAACCGCCCCTCGGCGTCGTACAATCGGTTCTAAATATTGTTTTATGCTCTGGAGTTCTGGTCAAACAATAACGGTCAAAGATGTCATAAAACAACACAGACACATAAATTCTTTCGCAGAAAATAACATTCGGTACTTATAATTAATTTCTTTACTTATAGTTCATTACTTAGACTGTAAGTTGTTTTATTACACAGTAACACAGCCCAAATTCTAGATTTAGACCAGTTGGTAAAAGATATTCAACTGCTCAGTTGGAATCAGGAATTGAGATAATAGAATATAAATTCTTTAAAATGAGGTGGAATTCTTTTGTATGATTGTGCGCAAACTATGAGTCCCCGTTCATAGTACGATATTTTACTGTATAATTTTGGGAATTAGAGTGGGTAATATAAAATACATAAGTTTGTCATTACTGTAGCCTGTAAGTATATGAATTAATGAAGGCAAATGGCAACGACTACTCTAAATAGCAAGCTCATTTAGTTTGTTATCAGCTGTCATAAAAACGAAGCCGTTCGAAAGCCATTCCCTCCTATGACTACTAAAGAAATCAAGTGTTCAACGGGAGAACGCGGCGTGCGTTAGTTGTGCGCTCTACTTCACTCTAAACTGGGTCCGAAGTTACGCAGCGCTGTATGTACTGTGTCTAATGGATAAGTAACACTATTTGTGTACCCTACATATAGAATATCTATTTATTAGTTGTCAACTAGTCAGCAAAGCCACGTATTGACAGGTGGTTATTATTGAAAACTAACGGGGCTAGTAGAGCTTGGCCCAAAAAGTAGTAGTTATAATAATAAATAAAACACTATAATCAATCTTCACCCTGATATTATCTTGGCCAATTGTCAAGAGTCTATCGTATAGTGGTAAAAATATACAGATCTTATAGCTGATCTGTTCTCTTATGACATTTCCAGGATAGGAAGGCTGGGATATGTTTATTTATTTGGGCCCCTCAATAAATACTAATAAAAATCAGGTCAACAACAATGTTATTAAGATCAACCTCGAAATATCTAGGATTCACATAGATTCAAGTTCCTTTCACTGTTTGACGTTGAGATGGTATCAAAATAAATAAATATTATATAAATAAGTAAGTAATGTATGATCTATTAAAATATGTAGTTATATCCGCGTTTTTAGAGTAATGTGCTCTGGTTCCTAAACAAGGGCAAATTGTTCGTAAGAGTCAGGAGCAAACAAACTTTTTAAATAGAAACACATTAATGAGTATCGTGGTGAAGAAAATAAATTGGATAAAGAAATGTTATGAACTTATGACCAGAGATCGGAATAGGTAGAGTATATTTGCCTAAACGTCAAGGATGTAAGTAACATAGCGTTGATAATACCGGCTTCTGAATTCCCGGAATAATAATCCAGAAAACAATATTTTGATTTTAAAGACTGGCCGTGTAGTTTCTCGTCCGTTTTTTTCCATAGGTAGCAACTACGCTTTGAAATGGGCAACTAACTTCGTCTTTCTGACAATAGGGAGGAAGACTGATATTTTTTTTTAGTTCGTCTTTGAGATTATAAAAAAATATTGGACACGTATTTTTTTCTTTTTGTACGTAATCTAAAGATTACGGCGATACATTGAGGTAAAATGTGCCATGACGTCACGAGTATGTAGATTTTACACATACTAGTGACGTAAGTAAGATAAAACGCATTTTAAACATAACATATTTTAAAAAATATTGGACACGCATTTTAGGTTGGGGAGTGGGGGTCGCCCCCACTCCCCAACCTAAAATGCGTGTCCGATATTTTTTTATAATCTCAAAGACGAACTAAAAAAAAATATCAGTCTTCCTCCCTATTGTCAGAAAGACGAAGCTAGTTGCCCATTTCAAAGCGTAGTTGCTACCTATGGAAAAAAACGGACGAGAAACTACACGGCCAGTCTTTAAAATCAAAATATTGTTTTCTGGATTATTATTCCGGGAATTCAGAAGCCGGTATTATCAACTCTATGTTACTTACATCCTTGACGTTTAGGCAAATATACTCTACCTATTCCGATCTCTGCTTATGACACATGGATTAGAAAATACTCGTTGCACGAAAATGTTAGTCGCAGCGGTCGAAAGGATTTAGCTTCGAAGAAAAACGAGGAACTCTTCCCTTGTCTCGGGAACGAAAGCCCTTGAGCATAGCTTATCCCACGTCCAACTATGTATATAATATATTTAGGTACCTACCCAAATAATTCAGTCTTCGTGAGAGTTATGAGAAAAAATAGTTTAGAGACTACAACACGAGTTTATCCCAACAAAATTACGCGTTACATGGAACATACTTTGTGAGTGATTTCGTAATCAAATACAATAAGGGAATGTAGAAAAGTAAAAGATGTAAATGTATATAAATATACGTACCGGAGTTATATCTATTTATTGTAAGTTTCTCTTGCATACTATTTTAACAAACACAAAGAGCTCAGCAGCTCAATAATATATACAGAAAGAAATCAGTTTACCACTTATATTAAATAAGATTAATTCTTATCGCATATACGTACAGTCTTTGTTTGAATTTTTTGTAGGTACTTGTTATCGTATACATAATTAGAATTTTCGTCGAAAAATTATCATGGCGAGTACAATATACCCCGAACATGTTGAGTGCGTTTGTCAGCAATGTGCCTGTTCACGAACTTTGTTATGTACATAAATGTACCATATGTGCGCCATATGTAAATATTACGCAATTTCTACACATTTATATTTACCCTTTCATTTTTCCTTACACCAGAATTCGTTTTTTGAAACCTGCAGAGTGAACTTTTCTTTAATTAAATAGTTGTTTATGAAATAAAAGTTTTGTTAGTAATTTTCCGACAAACTATACGAAATTAACCTAAAAGATGATGATCATTTCGTTAGCGTGCAAAATTTATAGTCCATTTACTGTGTACTGGGCAGGTGAAAACCTGCACAGGAATAGGAAATAGACTTAAGTAATTATTGTGTAACTTGTTTTGTTACAACAAATTATTAACACAATTCTATTTTATTTTATAGTACTTTTTGTGTGTACACAACAAAAAATACAACCCTAACGCTTTCTTTCTTTGTAATATTTTTAGTAGAGGATCCGACCTAGGAACGACCTTCACCCATCTGTTTAATGAATGAAAAGTATTTAAAATCAAATTTAGTATGTTAGAAAATATATCACGATTGAATTGGCTAAAAAAAACCTGGCCAGACGGTGATTAATAAAAAGTTATTAAATGAAATGAAATTAATAATTTTTTAAACATTGCAAGATATACACCAATTGAAAGAGCTTTTCAAGGAGAACCTTTGCTACTAACTTGACTTTTGGTAATTGTTAGTCAATTCGGAGTTAATGACCTTAATAGGTGACTACTTGGCCACCTAAGTTTAGGAATGTTCTTGACATCCAATAGCCATAAGTTATATATCAATGGATAGTGATATTTATAAGAAACATTTGATACTAAAACGAATTAATCGTTAAACGAAAGATTCCATTAAAAAAAAAAAAGTAATTTTTGAATTTTTTATTGATATTAATCTGGCCAAGGTTTTTTTAACATGCTGAATTTGATATAAAATACTTTTCATCCATTAAACAGATGGTTGAAGGTCGTCGTTATGGACTGTGTGTCTGAATTTAAGATAAATTAAATTCAATTTCTCTTACATTAAAAGAAATACTTAGTGAAGATTTTGAAGAAAAGCTGTATATTTTCACTCGTCGTCGTTCGTTGTTTAACAATAATAATAGTGTTGATAGGTTAGATTAAGCTTAAAAATACGATCACCCCTATTTCTAAGACTTTCAAACTACAAAGGGCAGGTAGATGAAAGATAAAGATTTTCCCTCATGTTACCGTAGATTCTTCATGGTTTATATGCTGTGTAGGCACGAAGGCCGTATGGATGAATGTAATACGGATAAAAGGATATTTTATTTGTTTGGCTTTTCCAAGTAACGTACAACTATAACAGAAATGGGTTAATGTAATCAACAACTGAAGGCTTTGCCGCGTGCACGAATTATTTATTGTTTATTACAAGGAGGAAACTGAAGATTTTCTTATAAGATTAGTACAGTTTGGTTATTACGGAAATTAATGGTTTATAATGTTCACGTTCACAGTCCACACATTGCATTTCCATATTGTAGCATGCGTTATTGTGCCTAGGAAGGTCATCGCACCATGCTATATATATATATATAGATTTTAATATCTAATATTTAAAGTTAACATATTAATATACATATAAGTTTTAACAACAGTCAAAATGATGTGACAACATTTTAAAGGAATAAATAAAATAAATAAAGTGTTTGCCAATTAAATCATAATATTATATAATGTTGTTTCAATGCAATGAGCTACAGATCTACTACTTTTGTACTTATAATCTAACCGGAACAGGTGCATCCGATAGAGTTGACATTACTTTTTATATAATACATAGTTTCCAATGGTGACGATGTCTAGATATATATTATGTATATAAAGCGCGTGTCAATTGCGATTTAGTAAGTTTATATTTTTATCTCATGAAGCTACGCGCGTTTTACTTGTGGTTACCAAGTGTAAAAACACGCTGTGAATGTGTGTGAAAGCGCAGGAGCTCACGGTACCGTTCGAGACAATGTCGAAGTCGGAAATGTGTGTGTGTGCGCGTGTGTGTGTATTATGAGCTGAAGCTACTCGTCTTCACGCACACATTCATAGCATGTTTGTACACTTGGTTAATACAAGTAAAGCGCGTGTCGCTTCGGAAGATAAAAATACTGTACAGAATAACAGATCTAAGTGGGAACTTTAGTGATACATTACTCAATAATCTAGGTGTCGGAAAGTAGTGAATATGTTTCTAATGTACACAATCTCATCAAACCACATACACTACGTATGTACATACACCTAGTGAAGAAATATTAATCTACTCGAAAGCGACAGGAAGAGCATCTCAACAGACAAACAGTCTTGTCTAATACGAAATACAACTATTTGTAGATATTTGTTGCTTTTCCACTTCTTACCATCTGAGTTTTTCTTGGAGAGCGGTGTCTCTGCGACCGAGTCTTCGCTGTGCGCTGCGAGCGCAGGTTGCGCGCGCGCAGGCCGGCCCGCCGTTGCGCCTGCCGACCCACACACACGCTCACTTCAACACTGCACCCACACTCATCTACCTCGTCTAGCTGCCTATGTGGCCTACCCTCGTAGCCCCGTACCGATGATCCCCGAACATATTCTTGTAATTACCATAACTCATGTAATATTTATAGCACACCAAGTGATTGATTGTAATTATTGGGTATCTACGCCCTCTACCATCAGTTTTTCCTCTGCCATAAACATCAAAGTGCCTGCCTGCCAGCTGAGTGTTTTTGTAATGTAAATTTGTCTGTTGGGACGATATTTAACGGTTTTTTTTCATAGTTTATGTATACCTATGATATTGATTGTACTTATGTATGTCTATTTGAACTTATTATCACGTTGGAAGTGTTTAGTATACTAAAAGCACGTGTCTTTATGTTTACAACTGGTACAACACAACTATAATAATATGCTACCTATTATTTCTTTATTGTTTGTATTCCGTTCTTAGGTAGAGGATTTTCATACGGAAACTTGATAGCTGCGTAAGTCAAGGCGTGGTGAGAAAACGCCGAAAATTGATTAGAAAAGCTTCAGATAGGAGCCCTGCACGCAGGCGGGTGCTTACAGATTTAAATAAAGGACAAAAAATAACGTGTTGTTCAGCGCCGTTGATTTCCATCACATCGTACGGGGCCTGACGCAAAACGATTTAAATAGGCAAATCTGACGAAGAAGTATTTTCCTAGCTAGGAATCGAATTCTAATCAATAAATTTTCGGCGGTCTCTCATCACCCCACCTACATAGCTATCAAGTTATTGAGCTGAATATGCTTGCTGAAAAACCCTCCGGGCTATAAGTACTAGACCTTATGAATATTTATAGCAGATTTATAAATGTAGTAGGTATAAAACTGACGCTTTCTAGCTAGAAAATTATTATTATTTAGGATAATTATGACAATACATATATTTTAGAAAATTAGAACATTTTGTTTTGCATTATCCTGTTTCTTGTTTTTGAAATGTCAACTAATGCAAAATGGTCTTAAATAATAATATCTTTTAAATTAAATTTTCCGCACCGTATAGCTTTTGCTAAGTAGGATTCGTATTTCATCTTGTTTTATATTACAGGGCTGTGGGAGACGTCTCGGATGGGGAATCCTTTTATACCTTCTTTGAAGAGGAGGCTTGTCATTAGTACTGAGTATTAGTAGAACGATACAGTGACTGACATAAGAGGTTTCATATTTAGGATTCAGTTAACGGATGTAACAAATGTAGAAGTGTTTACATCAATAATTTATTTCAATAAGATAAGGGATTGTTCTTTTTTAATAATTTGCATATTTGCTAAAGCTGCATCAAAGAAACACCTAAATAATGAGGTCAATGCAGCGGTTGCTATTTAATGTGTCGGGCAAACTATTGATCCATTCTTTGTCTCTTTCTGACTAATATGCAAACGCTCTATGAATTTAGCTCATTGTACCTTAATAATATATCAATTTACACATTATAATTATTGTACGGAGCTACTGAACCTGGAGTTGTGATGGACGGTTATGAGCAGGTCACTTCCTATTAGCTGCTACCGTTTGCTACCTGTACTAGCGAGTTGTACCTATTTTAATTACGAGTATTTCATAGGTACCTAAAAGTCAATCAACTTGCATAGAAATATGAAGAACTGTTTAGCTATTCTGTGACACGGGCTTGAACAATGAATAACTGCTTCAAACTCACTCTTCTATGTATAAGTTCAATAAACAAAACGCGCGGGAATGTGTAGGGGGAATGGAAATACAGAAACTGACTGTTTTTATGACAGCAAAAGTTGTTTACTTACACTAAAGGCGCTTCATGTTTTTGTGATCACAGAATGGCCACTAGGGGTTGGTTATCTAAGTTTTTATTACGAATTAACTTCACAAGTAACACAAACACGTCAGAATCTTTTAGTTGTTGACACCGCTCATGTCTTATTAAGTGCCCTTCGAATGAGAACAATGAATAAGTGTTTTTAATTAACCTACTTAAAAAGATCTAAAATGGTATGTTAAATAATAGAAATATCAGACAAAATGTCACTAAGATTTTTTCATTTATTCAGAATTCACAAAAGGTGCTACGATAAAACTTTTCTAGACAGAAATAGGTTTAGATCCCGCAGTCAGAAGTAATTTTATCCACGTTTCATTAGTAACAGAATGCGATTGTAAATTCCCCCAAGATTAACTTGAATTGAATTCAGTAGAGAGTACAATACCTACCTATTGATAATATTGACATGCACGGTTGCCGATGAACTGAGTTCCCAAAAGACACAATTACAATTATTGTGTATAAAGTATGGTGGAAAGGCTAATATGTAACTAACTTTCTTATAATTTAGTTATCTGGGTGGATATATTAAAGATCAGTCTAGTTTGATCAATATTATTATTATGATCGTTATTTGTAACATTTGAAGTTTGTTAGTACTTAAAATCCAACTAAAACTAAATATTTTGCACACTTTTTACCCTAAGATCTAAGTAAATCTAGGTCAGATTTAGTGCCCAGAGGAATATCATTATCTATCTTAAAACAGAGTAAATAAACATATTTGAAATCATGACAAGTGAAGGCGGATGTCGACACAAAGAACTCTGCAACATGCCTACAGCTGTTAGGAAAAGATAGGAAAGAAGAGATATCCCATATTTTGAATCCTATTAAGAAAGTCTCACCTATCATCACCCACGTAGGTACTTAAGACATTGTGATGATAAAATACCTATAAATATTTTACAGGATTCCTATGAACTATCTGGCATGCATAATAAAAAATGCAAAGCAGTGTAAATACTTAGTTATTATTTATTTAAGATACGTAACCGAACTTAAAATTACAAGCTCTTTAAGGAAGCCATTCCAGTAACATGAGGTCGCTTGTATAATCTGGAAATTCATTGTGTGAACCGCGATCTATGATGCTAAATGAACGCAAGTCTTGCAGTCGGTAGAAATTAACGAAAATAACATTTCATGTTTTCATCTCTCTAACTTTAGCAGTTAAAATACGCGGAAGCAATTGTTATTTAGAAGCCACTCCGTCAAATGTAGGTATATAAAGCTTCTGATTGCGATACAAGTACGAGTAAGTACTGTAAAGTTTTCGAAGCGATATTTTAATCTACGCGGGTGCATTCTGATTCCAAAAAAAGTGAAAAATAATAGAAAGAAGTAGAAGGTAAGTAGGATGTCAGCAATCGTGTCTGGAGCTAAGAGACGTAGCCATTATCGCCGGAAGGTTGACATTTAGTCCGGGCTGAAAGCTACGTCAACATGTTCGCTTTTCGTGTATTCACATATTCTGGAAAGTATTTACTAATAAGAATCAACAAGAAACGCAGCGGAAGTTTATCGACTGTAATATTGTCATGCCATAGTGCCGTCTAAAATATTTATAACAGAACCTTTAAAGCAGCTTTTCCAACAATGTAGTAGACAACACGCACGGTCCCCTCCCGACGTATGATTATCTACGGAACAGGGCAATAAATGACATCACACTCCATTCCACGAAACTCTTCACATGTCACACACACTGCACATCACTGCGCTAATTAAAACGGCTCGTCAATCTACAGTGTTGATGAATATTTGTCCTTTTTGTTGTGTTAGCAATTGAAAAAAGTTGCGATTCGAGTGCACCACTTTAATGGCTTGTAGTATGTACATGATGGATGTGGCGGCGAACATTTTACTATGTATTCAATTGATATTTATTCCCAACTTGTCTTATTTAGCGATCTCCTCGCTTTTTATATTAGCCGATGCGTTGTCTTTTGTTGTTCGAATTTCCTCTTCTTTTGTTTTCTTTCGTGTTGTTTATTGTCTCATAGTTACTGCCAATTGGATTCTTGTTGGTAATATTATAATCTTGTTAATCTGAACATTGTCTGCATTAATAGTATCATTTATTTTAGTGTTTAACTTATATTCTTATGATCATCATCCATGCTGTGTGTTGATTCTAATGAAAATGAGTGAGATCGTCCGGTGCCTAGTAAGGGTTTCCCGTGTTGTTCATAAATGAGGTGAATAAAAGGTCTGTTAATCGCAATTATATGATGTATGTTTAAATGTACCTAGATAGAATAGTAAAAGATAATTTTAAATTATTTTGTAAAATTTGGAGTTATCATCATTGCTTAAAATGTAGGTATATAAGATGAAGTCAAACTTTAGGAAAGAGAATGAAAATAATGAATATGCCACAAATAATCTTACCAAGATTTTCAGCGCTGGCATTGACATCGTATCTGTGCGCGGGCTTGGAGTGCGGCGCCGGGGAGTGCAGGGAGGTGCTCTTGTGGCGGCGGATCGTCGGCAGCCGCGACACAAAGGATGCATTGTTCTTGAACGACGCACTCATCACTCGGCTGTCAAATATACACACACTCGTCACTGCTCGCTGTTAAGTTTTCCTCCAGCACGTTTTATGGCAAGTAGGAGCGTGCACTTGAATGTCTGAATTTATTTGATGTTTTCATCGAGGAAATTTAGAATAACTCTTTTTTTTACAACGTTAACGCACTTACACTTAAATATTGATAAAACTTTTGTTGTGGAGTTTATTATTGATAAGTAAAAAGTAAAAGCAATTAACTTCGTGGAAACGCGTTTCAGTTACTGCTTGGAAAAGCTATAAACGTTGACCACGGGCGAACAATTACCTCGCTTGTGGACTGGGAAGTGGCACTTGGTGTATTTTCCAAGTGGCTATACTCATGGAGTGCTCGTCGGCGGCGTAGCAGCGCCACAGTGCCTGGATGAGCGTGGCGGCCGGCTGCCGGCGACGGATCATGTGCTTCTGACGTTGTTGCTGCTGAACTTTGAGCGCAAAACCAGAGCCCAGTATTCCCTGTTCATAACATACGAGTATATCTATATCAATTCGATTACATCAAATGATTTTCTACACAATTGCTAAGTATGATAGTGACACATCTATATCTTATGTACAAGAAATTGAATCAATACTGATGAAAATTTGCTTTAGCATCACATAGCAATAATTATAATTGAATGAATGGATTAGATAGTGTAAGTGGTTCTCACGGCGGGCAACGCGAAGAAGGAGATCCCCAGCAGTGCGCAGAAGGACGCGATGAACTTCCCCTGCCAGGTCTGCGGCACCATGTCGCCGTACCCCACCGTGCACAGCGTGATCTACAGCGTGACAACATCTTGACGCATACGCTATAACATATACTTGTCTATGATTGTATCGAAACGTATTCCCTGTATTGATGAATCATGATAATACTTATAATACATATTGAAACGATTCTTTAAAAAATAAAATTAATAACATGAAAGAACACCAAAGGTTCCTTTTCCAAATATAATCTAATTTGGTAGTTCCTTTGATGAGAGGATAAAAAGGAAACACTTACTACACCCCACCACAAAGCTTCGGCGAAATTTTTGAACTTTGTGTCCTTGACGTCTTTCTCAGCTAAGTACACCAAAAACGAGGCGAATATCAGCCCGAGGAACCCAATGTATAATGTAGTTATTAATTCCTGGAACAAAAATATTATATTACAAGTGTTAGCAATTACTTCTTCTGTAGCCTGTAACCGTTATCAATTACAGGTGGACAAACATAAATCATTTCTTACATTTCTAACACGAGGAAATTAAAGTTTAATTGAAGAAGCGTAGCGTGACGTAGCAGGCCGAGCCGTAGCGCAACGTAGCATCGTAGCTTCGTAGCAATGCCTGTCGGGGACGTTCCTCGCAAAGGTCATGGGTCAAAGATCCCATTCCGTTTGCAAACTTATTGATATCATTCTACTAATGATTTGAACAACTCAGTAAGTCGAATTTATTTAAGCTTTCAAGTCTAATATTCGATGTTCATTTAGCCGAAAGCAACCATTCCCGATGAAGGGCTCTGGAACTGAGATAGGCTTCCATCAGATTTATCTTCATCTGGTTTTTTATTGTGAAGTTTACACAAACCTAAGTTGAATTGTAGACTCAAGCACTCTCACGACTCAGACTCTTAAACTACTGGATATTAAGTTAGGGTGTTAAGGCTAATCGCAGTTATTTGACACTCTGCTTCTCAAGTTTGTAAAACTCCAACAGGCCTAAGGGTAATCAATATTTCAGGACTAAGCTTCTAAAGTCCGGCTGAAAGTGGCAATATATTGTACATTTTCGAGGATCCGAGGTTGTGAACACACTTTCTTTAATATTACATGTAGTACAAAATCTTTGTTGAACTTTTCTGCCTCCATTCCGAACCATTACCTGCATAGTGTAGGAGTATTCTGATTAGGTTTCTAGATCGTGCACACTTTTGTCTAGGAAGTGGCCGTTTTGGCAGAAACCAACACATACAGAATATTTATCACTTGTTCTTCGGCGAAGGAAACATTACGAGTTTGCACGTCTTAGAAGAAATTCTGGAGCACGTAAAATATGTACCGGAGAATGTGGCTTTGTGCCGGCCGTTGTCAGGAGGATACGAAATATGAGGAATTGTAAATACCAAGCATATCGACCTTTCGTCTGTTATTTAATGGTTTCATATATATTTATTTCATCTTTACTTTCATAACTCTGTTTCATTTGTATCTCTGCAAAATACTTTGTTTACTCGTATACTGTTTTGTTCTATAAACCCAGACGCTTAATTTACAAAACAAGCACAAATTGCTGCTTGTGACAAGATATTAGTCACAATAGACCGAGTAAAAATGTTGACCAACTTAGTCAATCTTAAGTAACAAAAGCCTTTGTTCATTAATCTGACATGGCTGTTATAAATTTTCATCGCTGCTACGTACGCTGACCAAGCAAGTTTCTGTTATAATATTATCGGTAGCTACATTTTTCGCAAAAGTAATAGATGTAGTCTGAACATTTTATACAGATGTAGTAAGTCAATTTTATGATGAAAACAAAATTGGAAATAAAACCAAGTATTTATATCCATTTCCTGACCGCACACCTTTAGAGCTATAAAGTCAGAAAGGCGTAATTTTGCGGCTGAAATTGTTACTCACACTAAAATATAGTACGAGCAGCGTGCTAGCGGCGCGTCCCCGGGGGCTCACTCCGCACAAGTATAAACTATGCATGACGTAAACAGGCGAATAAAAGTCGTCCGTATTAAAGCTGATATTAGATATTAAATTAGCACCCGCCTGCATTGAAACGAGATGCCAGCGTTTGTATTTACTTTAGAACGAAGCGTTCCAAAAGTCAATATTGTAGGAGCAGCGAGGAACGCGCCAGTTGCTCCGGTTTATTTGCTCTGCATTGTGATCATGCAACTTTAACCTGAAGTGATTGTGAGTAGATATTGAGCCCGCCACCTGACTACCTACACACAACTTGGACGGAGGAAATTGCGACTCGCGTCGGCAATGCTTACTCAGCAAGGCTGTATTCACCACTTTAATTACCTACACCATGTAGGTCTGGGCGGCCTAAGTTTTGATAACATTCATTCGAGACATGGGTTTTTTATATCAGACGTTTCTTACCCGACTGCGCGACAGCAAAGAATGGACTATGTTTTTTATAAAATATTCTAAATATTGAAACACCTATAAAATATTGCCATAAATATTACTATTAGATGAAACAAACGTTAAAACTGGGTTGCTAAGTAAGAAAAACTACATTCATAATATAATTTAATAATTACGTCATGTTGTACGGATCCTCTACGCCGCGCTTGCTACGACCGCTACGATTGCTACGAGCGGGCGCTACGAACGCGGACTGCTACGTTTGCTACGACTGCGACTACATAGTAGGTGTGGAGTATTCCTTACTTAATTTAATGTTGTGTACTGTGTATGCGTGTGTTTCGTGTATTTTATATGATATAAGATAACGAGTATTATTATGTTATATTCCTACTATCCATAAACTAGGTACTCCATATAAATACGGGTACTCATTACTATATAGTATTGAAAGTATGAAATGAATAAAGTTATGTGACTTATTATTTCAGTTATGCTATTGTAACTTGATGGAGAGGGCGAGACAACTTGGACGTCTTTCTGGATAATATCGGCAAAATTTTATGAAAAAGCAGGGATAGTATTTGCAAAATGTACTCGTATTTACTAGTATATAGATATAAGTACTTCAGAATAAAAATGTCTACTGCGTTAAACAGAATAAAACATATTAAACCAGTTATTTTTGGGACCGTACTCATTACTGTTCATAATATTTTTCTTTTGAGGTTGTTGACATATAAAAAACCATCCTAATATGTATTAAATGATTAAAAGAGGCTTTCATGAAAAAAAATTAGCTTTGCCGTCGTCGTTGAAATATCATTTCGCAAGGGGACAACTTAGTGACGAGAAAAATACTCGTAAATAAAAAAAACAGTAGGGACTTAATTTACATCATTCTTCTTTTTAGCGTTATCCCGGCTTAACTCTCAACGCTCAACGCTCAACTTTTCGACTTTCTTTTTCACTTTCGTTTATTAATTCGAATGCATTCAATGTTGACGGATACCATTATTTCGGAGTGGACATTACCGACGAGTGACTTTCCTCATTTCACATGCACGTTCAGCAGACATAAATGTAAGTAAAGCGCAGCATATATACATATTTTACATTCAGTTATTACATCTCTAGTTAAAGTCGAGAGGTTTAAAGAAAAACCGGCTTATTCCGAGTCGGACTCGCGGACTAAGGATTCTGTACCACCAAAACTGTTATAGATTTATTATTCACATGATAGAGGCCATACTAATACGTATTCTATGAAAACTTCAACTGGATACCTATTGCGGTAAACTGACTGATACAACCCTGAGAAAGACAGACGGTGTAGGCTTAGTAATAGGTTTCCAGCAGCGACACCCATCAATAAGAATGAAAACTTAACAACATAATCATTGGAAGTAAGCAATGAGAATGTAATATTAATGACCTTTCAAAGTGAGGTAAAAGGTGAGGAGCGCCATATTTGCAAGCGCCGTTCGTTTATGAAATATGCATGAATGTAGATAAAATGAAAATAGTATGTTTCTCATGGGAAAAGCGCGTGGTACTATGTATGTACATACTAATATGCATTATGTATTTTACCAGTGAACAATTATCGCTTATAAACTATTAAATTAATAAAGGAATTATTATAAAAAACGTTTTGTTGGTCACGTTTTTTAAATATGCACCAGTTCTGTAATGGTGTAGGTATCGGTAAATGAATTTTTCATGGCTCCACAAGTTTTACGGTCGTTCTGACGTCACAGCACATGCATCATACGTGTAGTATGTCGTCGAATGACGCTTTTATGCCTGCGGCATTAAACTTTAATAATAGGAAAGTTATTGGTCGAATCAGACGCATCAGAAAGACATGGGTGGGGGAAAATATGCCTATTATTATAGACTGAGTTTCCGCTGCAAAATTACAAGGTGAGCTCTGTGTCAACTGACAAGATGGAACACTTTATTTCTTTCTATACTAGTTTTCTTACTAAACGTTTGCTATTTCTTAACATTTATGAAATAAATGTTCCTTTTGTAATTCGAAATATGGAAATGATTTTGTAAATGGTAATTTATTTAATGGACCATGAAAGATAATCAAATAACTAAAACCTTAAGCTGAATACTGCATGTATCTTAACTGAGATGCACAAAGTGAATTACCCCGCTCTCGTAATGGAATCGCTGAGCAAACATATATATGTAGCAACATTAATTTTGTGAAGTAACTTATTACGATCAAATATCAGCAATAAAATCACGTTGGCACTTTTATGCTTTTCCTAACATTATGTTTATTTATATTTAGGGTCTGGATAACTTCAGCTCATTAGTATCTCGTTAAATATCCGTTACGTAAATTCATATAAAAGTGCTCCACTCAGCAATCTATTTACGATTACTCACGAATAGAAAAACACAGTTTGTACGTGAGTTTAAGAATATCGGGAATGGTGTTTGCGTACTTATATTTTACGTCTGATAATCAAAGTAATTACGTTCGTAAAGTCGTTTTTATCTTGTTAGTAGTGTATAGTTTTGTATGATGTTTGACGCGGATATTAGGCTGCTTTTAATTAGTTAGTACCTACTTCGATAAATTAAGCAAAGTTAATCTCTAATTATTAAGAGTTATGTGATAAACGATTGCCCCAACAGCTAAGCTATTAGGCCTGGTAAATTCTGATTAATGATTATGTTTATTTTTAGTTTTTGGATCCAAAATTAATAATAAGTAGAAGTATATTGTATTGATGAAATAATTGATTAAGTAGATAAGATAATCCTGTTAAACGTACAGAGCTGTGAGCAATCAAAATTAGAATGTATGATATCGGGCGCTTATCATAATGGAACATGTCGTAAAATTCGGCTGAGGGGAAAAGCTGTCGCTGTAGGTAAGCGATAACTTTCAATGCTTGTCACTCAATCATGCAAATTTTTCAAGCGGAGCAACATGGCAATACGTATATACATGTATCTATTGTGAAATGAAATTCGTTTTCTTGACAGTGAAGAAGGAATTATATAAATAATCCTACGTAGTATAAACTCAAAAGTTAATTTGCATGTGGAGAAACAACGAACTTACAATGTTAAACTTCAAGCTAAGCAAAGATGATTAAAAAATTCTGAATATTTTGCATATAGCTTTTACAGTAGGTAGTGTTTAATGGACTATGTGCATAACTATCTAGTTTTATTTTAGTGTTGTCAGAAGTGGACGAGCAAGACCGAGCTCAGCCGGATCTACCCAGTTCAAAGCGGTCCTCGGTTTTTGTTAGCTAGCGAGGAAAATGAAAATTAATTAAAAAAGAGACCCATTCGTAATTATATACAAGTGTACCTACACAGTTTTTGGAGCAGATTATATGACAGTGAATTCATAATCCCAAGACCATTGAAAATTTGGTACATCGCACGTATTTCAAACATTTTAAATGGAACATGAAAATAACGTATATACTTATTTATTGTTTGTTTCGAAATCGAAACAAAGTTAGGTAAAACAAAAAGGGTTCCTGTTGGATACAGATACCTATATAATCCGTTGTATTTATGTTAGAACCTGAAACCTGCGCACAACACGTGTCGAGGTTGTGTATCGTAGCTGGCCCTACCTTCGTCACGGTGAAACTTATAAATGTAACCTATTGTACGCCGGCCAGACTAGATTACGGTTCCGTTCGTTTTTCCGCAGTCGGTCGTGGCCTGGCTATGCAAATTTCTTGAAAAACGTTCCGCTTCCACAAAGAACTGCCTACACACGTATAACTATAGTCACTTAATAGCTACACGTTTTGTGCTTTAGTGTATAGCTCTATAAATCCCCTCTATTGACTGACATTTTATTTTATGTTTTTGTTGTTGTTCGAAGCGACGGGGTTGATTACGACATTCGCTTTTGTACGTCTCTTCGGAATGAAAAATATCTTCATCTATTACCAGCTTGATCAATTTCTCAATATTGTCTACCCTACGGAAGGGGTACATGTTGAACTAGTTTGCAGTGAGATACGTGTAGTCCAAATCCGTTTGAATCAGTTCTATTAGATTACGAGTATTGATGGGTGGACTGTGTGCCCAGCGGGAGATTTCATCGGACCTAGAGCTGTGCCTGTAGCGCTTTGTATACCAGTATTTTGTGCAGAGATACGTATACGTTCAATGTGTTTTGTTTTTTGGATATTCGGTGTTCTCAATGTTTTTAACACCACTATACTCGTACTCAGGTATCAATGCAAACTTTTTCAGTGGTTCATTTCGTATTCCATAGCTTCAGAATACAATGCCTTCGCACTACCAAATGTGACATAAAACCAAGACAAACCAGAGTCAGATAATGTCATCACTCGTTTCCAAATTATGACAAAAGATCTGCGTTCAGAGGAGAACAATTGATAGAGAAAGTGGCTAATCCAATTTTATTATACCCAGTGTTATTCGACAAAGCGATGGCATTTTTTCATTGTTACTCGTGACTCACTCCATTATCTCTTTGTGTGTTCTGTGGCCTGTCATTATGGTAAGGGAATGAATGTAAGCTATTTGTTATCACGATCGTATCGGTTAATGAATTACCTGTCGATGTGCGTACACGACCGAGCCGAGTAGTTTCCAAGTGCCGCCGCGTCGGTCCATGCGCACCATGCGCAAGATTTGGAAGAAGCGCAGTCCACGCAGCGCAGACGCAGCGAACACCTGCCCCGATGAGCCCATACCCAGCACCACCACAGATGCCAGTATTGTGGTCACATCTATGTTCAAAAGCAGCTGTTTATTACTTTTTTTTTTTACTGGGAATCATTATTACCAAATTATTATCAAATTATCACAATTTCAATTTCAACTGTAATTTGTACTGTGGAACCAAAGGTAGGCCACTCAAAAGCCACATATAATTTCTGCCCAAAAGTAAAGCATACTGCAGTATAGTATGCTTTTTGCCTCACTAACCCTCTATCTTCATTCTTTTGCATTAGTATGTTCATATTCTTAATACTTTTGGAGGTCAATCTCAATCATTCTGCAAAATCAACTTAAACATTTTATAGCTTGCCCGTAAATAAATAAAGAAAAAATCAAACAAAGGAAAGTTACACACAGTGTTTTAATATTTATATAGGGAGCCGGAGGTATCCACTTCGTATATATATATACCTGCATGCATGAAAAAGGAAGAAGGGGTAATTACCTACTTAGTAAGTAACAAATTGAATATGCTTAAAACAACAAAGCAATTTAACCCCTTTCCTCTCTTTCAAGTAATAAATTGGTGGAATCCAGAAAAGATCTTTCCCATCAAAAGTTTATTTAATATTGGCAGTGGTTACGTGTACCAAACGCTATCAAGTTTTTGAGTAAAGTGGGTATGCCTTTTATAATATTAAGATTGACTATTAACCCTCCATAAATTTATCAAAGGCCCATTCTCAGTTAATTGGCTTTGCAACAGAAATCAAGTTTTTAATTTTATATTTGGAGCGAGCGGCAATGGTTCACCACGCGAATGTTGGTGCTGCAACATTAATATATAATTGGGGGACGATGGCAGCGTCCATTTTATTGTCCTCGGCAGTGTATCGTGCGGCTATGTGTGGCGGTTACTACGGTCTCGAGCGACCGACTCCCCAGAGAGCGCAAAGCGGTCGCACGAAACTGGTGTCAAGGGAGCGCAGACCGAAAATGCGAAGGTCATAGCGGATTGCTCGCACCTGAAATAGGGTCACTCCGTCACGGTTTATAGACAAAACGTGACTTTTACTTGGAAATGTTGAAGATGAAAGTACATAGAACGCAGAACTACGGCATTTTTTCCGACTGCCTTCTTTTATGATATTTGTTTGGCATTCTCAAAACATTTTCTTTGATGATTCTTGGAGGTCGTTGAAAATTATGTTTCTTCTGTTTTGTTCTTTGTGTGCCGGGTTTGTTTATTTCATACCGTCCTTAAGTTTTGTCAAGGGTATTGTTTGTCTTTTTCACACCACTCGAGCCCTTTTGAATAGTGAAAACAAAATGAAAAATATTTTCTTAACTCAACACTAATATTAGCTACGTAAATATCATTCCAAATATGTGAAGCAGAACAACGCAAGCTATATGAATAGGTATTATTTGTTATAAATTCCTCCAACTTGCTGAGTATCAGTAATCGAGAACTCCCGGAGGACATTTAGTTACAATTATAATAAATGGTTCGACAGTCCACATTACTCGCTGAAATGATACCTGGTTGTTACGAGCCATTCGAACAATATATAACCTTAGTTGTAGGCATTCACTGAGGGATAAATTTAAGGAAATAAACATAATGACAGTCGCATCTCAATATGTTTAGGAGAACCTGATTTATGTAAAAAAGAATATTAATCTATATTCTAAACACAGCTACATTCATAGCATAAATACTAGACACAAAGATTTATTTATTGTGCCCAGGACTAGGCTCCAAAAAATTAGTAATTCATTTAAGTGCCAAAGTATACGTTTTTACAACAAACTCCCAAGCCATGTTAAAGAACTGAGCTTCAATAAATTTAATTAAATTCATTTATAAAACAGAAACTATGTCAAAAAGGTTTCTATAAAGTCAAAGATTACTTAGACGACAAAAAGGCTTGGGAATAATTAAGCTACTCCAATGTACCCCCCAAAGCAACAAACAAGTGCTTTAAATCAACGACTAGATGGAGTTCATATAATTACTTAGCTTATTTTATTTGACTGTATAAGTCAATTTATTTTTTTACTTATTATTGACATAATCTACTCATTACAGTTCTTTTTTTTTAACGAGTTGCATTGCAATATATGGTTAGCTAGCGACCTCGAATATTTATCATTTTATTGTCTGAGCAACCGGCAGCAAGTTCGTCATGCTCCCTTAGATGTCACTGCTTGCGGTAGCGTCGGGGGTCGGGTTGCCTTCTTCCCTCAAATATGGCGATGGGGGTAATGGCTGATCTTTGCGTTATGCTCGTGAACGGGTGCTGCTTGCGGTGACTGGTCGTCTTTCTGACCATGGTTTTGTTATTAGTAACTGTATATTTATATTATTTATTTTGACTTCGATGGTCCTAGTTTATCATTTGTGACTTCAAGTTACAGCTTTAATAGCTATATGTAAGCGGGCACGTCCTTTATGCCTGGTGGCTTTCATTCGGGTATTAAGTTCTGTTTACTTTTTATTTTCGCTTTAGTATAGATTTCGATGATTATTTAGTTGGTATAGTTAGTTAGCGTGTTCTAGCTGGCATATAGCAAATAATTTAATTTAATGTTTTACGTTGCATAATGTACATTATTTTGCATAACTACTATTGTATAGAATCAAGTTTTCTAACTGAACAGACAGCTGTGCTGCTGGGGAGTTTGTTGCGCCACTTCTTCTTCCCAGCTAAGCACTAGGAAGTGGTGAAGGGTGGGCGTTTTTGGAGGACTGTCTTATGTAATTTTGACGTTTGAAAAGTACTGATTCTCAGCCTATTTTGAATAAATGACTTTTGAATTTGAATTTACATCTACATATTTTTTTGCGCTTTGTACATTTTTAATAATTATGTTTATTATTATACAAATATTTACAGTGGGTACTAAATTAAATAACAGACTGCATACATATGTAGGCATACATACAAAATTAAAATGGACACTTAGGCGACAAAGTACAAGAAGTACCTACACATACTCGTAGCTTCACATTTTATTTGTTGGTTGGCTATTCTGATACTTTGTTTAATTTATCAATAGCATGGATTTAAAAGGCTTACTTTTAATTTATTTCACGTTCCTAAGTTCAAATTTTACCTTCGTTAATCATCATCATCATCATTTCAGTCGAAAGATGTCCACTGCTGGACATAGGCCTTCCCCAAGCACCGCCACTTCGACCGATTCTGTGCTTCCCGCATCCAGCGGATTACTGCGGCCTTCACAAGGTCATCGGTCCATCTTGTGGGAGACCTTCTAAGCGGTCGCCACTCCAGAACCCCATCGGCCATCTGTTTTTCGAGCACTGCACACCTAAGTTTGGCAATTCTTCGGGGTATGTCGGTTACCTTGGTTCTCCTGCGGATCTCTTCATTTCTGATTAGATCACGTAGGGAAACTCCAAGCATAGCCCTCTCCATTGCCCTTTGGGTGACTTTTAGCCTTCTGATAAGGCCCATTGTGATCGACCACGTTTCAGTGCCATAGGTCACCACTAACAACACGCACTGGTCAAGACTTTCGTCTTGAGACACTGCGGTATGTGAAACGAGAATATATTGCCTAAGTTCCTTCGTTAATGTAAGTTCGTAATTATACTTTACTCACCTATAATACAAAACGGGCGCCTTAAAAATTTGAGGCGTCCTATTGAGCCTTGATACCGGGACCTGCATCCTGACGACCATAACCTACAGAAACAGACAAAATAATCAGAAAGATATAACAATTTCAAGTTGCGGTACTTAAATATATACTCACTTACTCGTTATAAAAATTCAATCGTAAAAATATGACTATGCCAATAAATTAACAATGGAAGGAAGCTAACGAGTGAAATATGGTAATAAAGAATTTAAATAATTAGCACCAGCTTATATTACTTAGAATTTTACATAATATTCAATCTAATAATGTATTTTAATGAAATTTTGTGTGACCAGCAAATCTAGATATAAATTATGAATTATCGTGCTTAACATAATAGGTATTACTTTTCTTTTCGGAGCAAATAGCTGATCGAAAAGAAAAAACTCCTTTAATATGTATCGAGCTCATTGACTTGTCACTGTCATTCTGCAGCTGACCCGTGTTACACTTGCGCTTGATAGATAGATAAAATAAATAAAACAAAAGAAAATAATGGGCTGGGAGCCCACTGTAGGCAGAGTAATCCGTCTACATTGAGTGACGAATTACCTACTCCAAGCGCGCAAAGCTCTCGGAACTTATCTATGAGAGTGTTGTTTGCTGTGTGTGTCTCCTCAAACAACACACAGCCGCTGTAAAACGATAGCGGAATTGAAACTAGAGATTGGCAGCTCTTTGTGTACCGTTTATAGTATTGAAAGAGAACTTGCTTACAGCGCGATTTGACTTGTGTTCTCGTAGCCAACATTCGCAATCCACAATATTAATCACATTCAGTCAATAGCAGAATGTAATTTAAGTTTACTTACCTTAAAAAGAATTCGATGGCGAACCAAATTACAACTACTGTCTCCATATAGAAAAGGACAATTCCTGCTTTTGCTTCGTATTCTTCAATTGTTGAGAAAACTGACAGCGACAAACACATGAACACCATCAGAAACCTGAACAGAGAAAATATGACTTTAAAACGAATGTGTTGTGAACTATGACCTTAACACATATTTAGGCGATAGGTTGGTGTAGAACGCTAGATTGCTGGTGAAGCTATCAGAATCTGACGTAATCGAATTTCGACACTGAATATGTTAGTTGATTGTCGAATAGGATTACGAACGTTCCTATTTAACTCGTACGATTTAATTCACAGCTGTAGTGTGTAACTGCATGAATGTGATTACATGGAAAGATGCCGAATCTATTATTAAGGTGGTGTTACTAGTACCTACTCATAACTGTATTTCTGGAAATCTACGCGAATAAAAAATACTAGGTATACTAATTAAACGTGAGTTATTTTAAGCTAAACGTTCTGTAAAATAATTTCCTGCTTTGAAATGATTTTAGTACCATCTATAGCCGCCATTTTCGTACCTTGACATCCCTATTTTTGTGATGTACGAGTATTACTAAACGAATATGTACGTTCACGAATTTTCCTTAATTCAAGTTTGAATGCAAAATAATGTTGTTGTCTTCTATCAATCGTTTTCGTCGATTGTGGCCAATCACCATGAACTTATCTTATTACAAATTCTGAGCTTTAAACTATCAGTTACTACAGTTTAAAACTCAGAATTTGTAATAAGATAAGGCTGACGCTAATTTTGTGTTTGTAGCTATTTATATATATTCTATCTATACATACTATTAACAAAACTCGCTTTTCGTGTCTGTCTGTGTGACCGCGTTGTTCTTATAAACTCCGCAACGGATTTCGATGCGGTTTTCATTATCATTTAGAGAAAGGTTTATATGTATAAAATTTTCATATTAAACTTTAATATAAGTAATAAGGAACTTTTGATGTGTGTAATCGAAATGTAGTTCGGCATCGCCTCAACTCGAGCCATCCACGCTTTCAGGATTATTTCTATCAGGCTACATACCGTGCAGTGATTACACGTGTATTTCGTTTGTTTTAGGTATGATTGATGCTAATAAAAATTGATATTCGCTGCTGAATTTCCGGCTTTGTTCGAACCTAGGCTTTATTGTCTGTATCCGATCGTAACGTTATGATTTAGTACATTTTCCCAAAAAACGGGACGGACTACTAAACTGCGTGCCTCATTGCATTGGTAATAATAATCAAAATAATATGGCGGTACAGTGGCATTAAATATTATATTTTGTCAGCATAACATTAATTAAAAAAACAGATAAAGTATCTGGTCATGTGACATGTTAAATTGTAAACAGGTTTAAAACATCTCACGCTTAAATTCTAAATATTTGGGATTTGGGTCGTTTCAGGAAAGTTGCTTGACATGCAGATACGGTAGACTTACACGATCATATGATAGAGAACAGCCTTAACACCTCGAGGCCGTTCAAGAAAATTGTAGAACTTGGACTGAAGGCGTCGGTAGCGCGCGTCGCGTCGCGTGGCGCGGTAGCTGAGCGGTTTACCAAGCAGCGACATCCGCGGCGTCGCCAGCCGGTCGCCGCCACTCTTACACTCACTGCAACCAACCACACCGCAACTACGCTCAACCGAGCCACATCACACTTCATCTAAAATGTCAATTGTCATTCAATCAATTGCTGCCGGTGTTGCACCACTGCAACGATACCGCAGCCACACTGTACCGAGCCTCATCACACATTCACAGAAATGGAATTTGTATCAATTGCAAGTACATATTTACTGGCAATTGATTCAAATTAATATCACATAGCATGAACAGATCGATTTCGCTGGCCACCTCAGATTGCCAGTATCGCAAGTTCCGTTTAATTTCTGTATTCTATATTGTTTAAACTGTAACTTGTTAACTGCAAACGAGCAGACCGTCAAAATACGTGCAGTAGGTAAGGTCGGTCTGTCGGTACCCTAAACTTTTCACTACTCAAGGACTTAGTTAGGTATAAATATTTGGAAGGGCAACTGTGGGCTAAAATCACGGCAGTTAAAATAATTTCAACGTCGGTAATTTATTACAACCGTGTTCCCCCAGGATTATAAGCTATAGCGGTCTTTCGGAAAGGTCCTTATTCAGCAGTGGTGGATACTGGATATACTGAAACACATTGTTGTGTCATATATTATTAAGTAGGTGCTCATATTTTATTTTTAACTACTTAAGTTTTTTTTTTTGGGAGATGTGTGCTTTCTACTTATTTAACGTTTTTCTTATACATAATACTTGTTTAGTACCGAAATGCAATCTTTTTGTATTAAAATGTTGCTCACCCTGTTCTAAGACCATTCAGTCAAACATGCTGGTCTAAATAGGTGGATACCTATGTTAGAATGTACCATGCATTGGCGATCGCAATAATATGACTAAGGAGGAAAGGTTAGGTTTAGTACCTACCTATATGACGGTATATGGTGCGCAAGAAGGCGGGTTTAAAAAAATGGACAATCCCTGAATTGGGTAAGGTGCCGACAGCTGTGAGGCCCGTATTGAAGCACCTCGGGCAAAATGGAACAAGGTTATATATACGAGTAGGTAGTTGCAATCGCAGAAGCCTGACCTTAAGAGGAAGTTAACCAAAATGAACGCTACACCACCTGTAGCGTAACGGATAGCGTTTGGGCTGCTCACGCAACTGAAAACCTGAATAGTCAGTGAAGTTGCAGGTAGCTGGACAAGCTTCAGGGGCGCAGGCTGTGCTATAGACATGTCTTACGCAGCCCACAGAATATGGTAAGATTATAGGATAAGGGTTTTTAGAAAATTCGGTCCAGTGTTGTAGAAAATCCGGGCGGTACAAACTGAGCTCTATGTCACCAGCAGGAATAGTATGAGTATATTTTGATGCAAGGGTCCATGACAAATGTTCACGCAATCAAATTGCGTTTTTCAACTCACTTTGCGAGGAAACAATAATTAATATAATTTCATAAACATAATATTTTGCGGACTACTTAGTACTAGCAGTGCTATCTATCATTGTGAACCTAAAAGCGGTGCAATAAAAACCAGTTTTCGAGCAAGTGTGTTGAAAAAGTCTTTTGAAAAAGGTATTGAACACGTGTGCCTTTTGGTTTGCTTTACATTCCCGCTCTAAATCTGGAAAGTAAGCCACAGATAACTAAAAACCGGCCAAGTCCGTGTCGGCCCACGCCCACGCCCAATGAAAGTTGGGATGAATTTATCCCAAGGACAAACTTAACATTATTAGTTGAAAAACATGTTCTTCCATACATTCCAACTGCAAATGTAAGTTTGTACGCACAATATTGAGAGATTTACCATGTTATTTTAAGACCATAGACTTCTGATAGGTTTTCCTGTAATCTAAGAGTAAAAACTTCAACGACATTTCGGACAGACTCTCTAAAATTAACTTAATTCGGCTTTCATCCTGATCAAATACTGCTGTTTTGTTGTACAAAATTGACCAAATTATTCGCAGCACCCTAACTGCTATTTTAAATGTGGGCTTGGACGACCGAACGTGGCTGCAAGCAAAAGTTGACCGGGAAAATTTTAGCCCCCTGCCTGGTCAACTGTGAAGTGCTGTGCTTGACCGATGCGGAGAACGCCTGGAAAGCGGCTTGGCCGAATACAGATCGGCCCGTGAACCTATCCACCCAGTGGGATAAGCCGCTCTGCAGGTTGGTACGGAACAATGTTATTAATACGTCCACCAATACTGCTGAGCGTGTCCGCCTGCTGGCTGTGGGTGAGTGGGAGTCGGGCCTTTGGCTTCAAGCGCTACCGTCACCCAACATAGGTACTATGCTGGGAGACACCACTTTCCGGCTCGCTACTTGTCTGCGTCTGGGCGCTCCTTGTGTGGCCCCGCATCGCTGCCAATGTGATGAAGCAGTCGACTGTCTCGGACACCATGGTCTATCCTGCACTAAGAGCGCAGGCCGGAGAGCACGGCACGCCAGCATCAATGACATCATCCGTCGTGCTCATGTCACCGCCGGGGTGCCAGCTGTTCTAGAACCCAACGGCTTGGCACGCGACGATGGGAAGAGACCAGACGGAATTACCATAATGCCTTGGAAGGTAGGTAGGCCTTTGATGTGGGATGCTATGTGTGTCGACACCCTTGCGCCATCCCATCTTCCTAGCACGGCGGGCTGTGCCGGGGCTGCTGCTGCAGGTGCGGAAAACCTCAAATGGCGCAAATACTCCAATCTTATTGGGACTTATATGTTTGAGCCGTTTGGGGTTGAAACACTAGGGCCATGGGGTCCGAGTGCCCACTTAGTTTTTCAAGACTTTTTCGCAAAGCGGTTGGTCGACTCTTCATGTGACCAGAAGGCTGGCCTATTCTTCGGCCAGAGAATCAGCATTGTCATACAACGTGGCAATGCTGCCAGCCTTTTGGGCACTTTTCCTGTTGACAGCGATACGGACGAATTTTTTGATGCCATATGATTGTTGTTTTAAATCTCGTAAGTGTGTGTAAATAAATCATTAATGTTTTTTAGAGTAAAGAACCATTCTGTGTTTTTTTACAGCCAACTAGAGCCACGAGTGATCCTATAAGGGTTCCTTTTTTTGCTTTTGAGGTAGGTACGTACGTTTTTTTTTAAATCTCAGCAAATAGCCTTCATGTTTTAAGTAGGTCAAAGCCTAAAACACATTTGCAAACAAAAAAGCATTCACAAATATTATACTAATTAGATTATTTTAGAAAAATTACGACTAAAAATATTTGCTATTTTTCATTACTTGAGTAAAATTGTATTTTTGTTTCGATTCGACGCCGCCGGTTATTTTACTTACTTACTTAGGCACAAAATACAAGCGATATTCTTGCCATCAAATCAAAGGAAAAATACATAGCAACCTTCGAAAATTTCATCAATTTTTCAATTCAGTTTCTTTTTAAATTCAGTGGAAGAACAGCAAACATACCCAGTATTTTTCTGAGAATGTATTTTTGGGTTTCTTCAAGGAACTGGCAAAAAATACAAGCCCAGCACGCTATGGAGTATCTATCCCATGTTAAAAATCAAAATAAGTGATATTTTCATTATAAATATTTCATTATCAAAATAAGTTTAGCTCTTTGTTTATTTTTTTTCCTTTACATAGGTACTTGTACATAATATATATATTTTAGTGTTAGACTGTATATTTAATACAACATATATAAAATAAGTTTGTGTTCTATTAATTTTTTCTCATAAGTGCTTCGATCAATAATGCACCATATGTGTGTTGAAAAACGCCGTTGTACGTCCTATACTCGTGTACCACTTGCATCAAAATGTACTAATATTTTATATATTTTAACTAAAACATGAACCATCTATTATCATCGGACGAATAGTAATACTATACTATAATACTATTATATTATGTATATTTTGCAGAGTGATTTAACACCTACAGTTTTTTTTTTTATCAGAGTTCTGACTACGTACCTCTACTTACTTAATATTTTTTACGATTGTCCATTACGACAACCAGTTAGAATTTTAATTTATTAATATTATGTAATTAATCTGAGCATTTTCCCTGTATTCTCTTGTCAAAAATACTGACATTACTTTAAAGTTGTGTTTGCGGCGCAAACAGCTAAAATTCAATAAAATCGCGTGCTATGGAGTCCGAGTGCTTTGTTCAAAACAATTCCGTTGCCTCGGCGTCCGATGTGCGACTCAAATACAAAACACAAAACTAAGCAAACCACCCCTACATTAATTTTATAGCTATAAAGATAATTACCACCACACCGACCCAAACTTAATGCTTTTGTAACATGTACTAAGAATACAACAATATTTACCACCACATTATGCATCGTTTAGAAGGAAAACTGACTGAAAGCGGTTGTTAATGTTATCCAAAGCTTGAGGTTTATGTTACACGTAAATATATGAAATTCAATTTTGCTGTTCCAGCAAAAATTTATGTTGATTCGTTAATGCAAACAGCCATACAATAGCAAGTTGCTTGCGTTATGCTTAGTAAACGCTCGTTGGCGCGACTACAGTTCAGTTTATCAACACGGCGGAAACGCGATGAAATCGTGACGATAAACTTGCCTTCTCGCCAGTGGAGACGGTCCTATCCACAAACATCGTATAACTTCTAGCTACCAACCGCTACGCGTCAGCTTTCATTTTATGAAATTGGATAGTTGCTACCCTTTACGAAGCGTACCGTAACATACGTGTATAAATACACAGGTGTACTAAAATACTTTCTCGTCTGAATATTGCAGGATACTTTTTCAGCAAAAATGTTGTTCTATAGGTATTGGTTTCATCAAAGTTTTTGCATAATTTAATTGGGTCCGCTTACGCTACGCTTCATACAGGAATTATATCTACACAAATATTAAGAACAAAAACTGGCACTAATATACAGCTACTATCACAATCAGGCCTACGAAGCAAGAACAAAGGAATCGGATACTCAACCCACATATTAACGAACTATTCGAGTGGGAGTTAGATACCGCACCCTATTAAAATTAAAATCTATTCTAATTAAAGTAAAAAATACGTAAATCATTACAATCAACATCTCTTGCAAAGTTGCAATAATCAATACCAACGTGTTATGTGACCTTTGTATCAGCTTTTCGTTCGATTTCGGATTTAATCTATTGGAATATAATAGATGTACATTTTCTGTGCATATCCCAACCAGTGTTTAAATTAACAGGTTTTTTACCTACCTCAAGTACTCGTATAATAGGGTTTTTTGTTTTCCCATGGGATAGCGTATTATGTAAATAGTAGTGAAAGTAGGTACTTATAACGTGACCTCAATGTCAAATTAAGCATACAAAATTAGGAACAATTTTGGGTTAAGTAAAAGCTGTTTTCGTGACATTTTATGGCAGGAATTTATTCAGTGGGTGCTTACGAAAATTTAGGTACCTGCTGATATGGCCCGTTTGTAGATATATGGGCTCCTTGGCGATTTAATTACATAGTTGCTATGTTTATTAAACGGATATCTACTGAAAGTTTCTGGTGACAGTTATAGGAGGTAAGCCCTCTTCGAGAATGGCATCCTAATACTTAAACAAGACGTTATAAGACGAAGACGGTATACTTACTTAAGCCGACATCAAAGTCCGTGTCAAAGTTTTGCCCTTAATTCAGCTCACGATGAATATAATATCGTGTATACCTAGCGAGTTAATTACGTTGGCGTGAAAATTAGCCATGCTGCTAAATGAGTTTCGGTGATGGCGTGCATATGTTGTAGTTTATTGCAGATGTCGATAGTACGTGCGTGAGTGTTATTTATTGACATTTTTGTTATTGTTTATGAACGGGCATTAAGATTAGCGCAATCGTTTACATTACCAGCATTTCAAAGATTACCTCGACGGTCTTAATAGTAGAGTAAATATAGAATTCAGAATAAGTACAATGTTGTATGAGAGAAGAGAGTTAATGTAATTTTAGTTAATTGATATGAGATATGCATTCTCTAGGGCTTGTTCGTAACTGATGGTAAATACTGTAGAGTCATATTCGCTTCCAATTAGCTCATTTAATGGTCTAGCAGTAACATTTTCATATTTTTAAACTACTTTTATTTACGTAGATTCTGGTCTTGTGGCAGCGAGCAGGGCTGCAGTTTCTGATCCTGAGTTTGATTCCAAGGACTGGCAAAAGTATAATTGCATTTTTCTGTAAGAAAAAATCTTATTTATAGCCGGTATATTGTAATGTTGGCTTATAAATGACACTAGGTTGGCTAGCTAGTACTATTGTGGAGAACTATAGAATTATCGATGGACCTTAGTTCACCTCTGCCAAAACCTTCGGGACTAGCGTGCGTACCTGTCGTGCTATTTTTGCTACATCAAGATTATAATTTCCACGCATCTCGCAGTGTTAATGTATTTTATTGGCAAAATTATCCGTTTCAATGGAGCGTGCGTTTATTTCCGCTCGATGTGGTAACATTTATTTTGGAAAATTCTTAATTGTATTGTACAAATTGATTCTGTCTACGTCTTCAATAAAATAAATCATTAGTCGAAACGAACTACATATAGTGAGAGGTGAAATAATAGATTATTTCCCGATATACTTGAGGGAACAGAGTTAAAGCGTAGGTAGTGATAAAACAGACACGACTCAATGGTTGTAATGACCTCGTGCCGGTGCGATCCCCGGGGATCACGTTTTGATCCAATCTTATTTTTACTATCCATAAATTATATTGGATAGCATCTTGTGCTTACCCGCAGTAATTGTTTGCAGATGGTCACGTTATTATTACGAGGTGATCTAGGTCACCTGACAACACCTATTAAGCAGACAGTAGGCACTGAGGAGTAGATCAATTCGTAAAATCGTAACACATTATTAAGTCTACGAGTAGTCAAAAATCGATTTGAATGGACACTACAATCAATCCATGCTCATACTCGTAAATGATAATGATAATAATAGTTCACCGAATTTAATTTACATAGTGTGTGATCTTTTCTTAGTCGTGGCAAATCCACCTAAAATAATTATGTTACCCAGTGAGATACTTACGCCTGTTCTCTTCTTCTTAACTATTAACATGTTCTATTACATAAACTATGAATCTAAATATGAAATTGTTAAAGAGCATCTAAAAGTATTGTTGCATCAAGAACGTTTTATGTTATCAACAGTTCGTTCGATCTTAACTGACCCAAGCATCGATTGCTCGAGAAACGAGAAAGTTTTCACTGAAAGAGTCATTTTCCAATGGACGACTTGTCGAGTGCTGACGGGTCGCCATTCAACGGTTCCTACAATTCTAGAGCACCCCTTTTTATGAGTAAAAGATCGTCAGAAACAAACTTCGCTAGACCCCCTTGTGATTGGCCAGTGAGGATATTATTTCCATGAACTCGTCATATTATTGCGCAAGGAAAATCAATTTGGTTTTACACTTCACTACATGAAGAAACAGATTTATCGGCAAAACGATCTTTTCGGTGGAACGAACGTCAACAAATTATACTTGTGACAAATCGTTCGTTGCCAAATTGAATTTCGATAAAGCGTTCACTTTTGTTAATTATTTATAAATAAGATGGAGGTGTACTGGTTAACATGTCTGAAATATTGTATGTGTATTAACGATATAAGTATGTACAACTAGCAAAACAGTTAACTGTGATGATATATGGCAAACGTTTATAGTTTTCTAATTGCTACAAACACTACGTCACGTCATAATTATTTATTCTGTTTAGTTTCTATGTATATTAGATTTATTATTTTCTATATTAGCACAGAATACCCAAATAATTCCTTACTTCATAAATAGCCCAAAGACCTCTTCTCAGTAATAACTTAAAGCACTCGTAACCAATATTTATGAGGTACATGTCATGTACAGCGCCGTGGTGCCCAGTTCCGAATAAGCCTGCTCCCATGGGAGCTTTAAGAAATTACCCACACGTACAATGTTAGTAGGATTGGCAGCTGCTATCACTGGCAATTAGGAACAAATTGTATCTAATAGCGATCACATCTAAGTCTGTTATGCAGCGGGAATAATCGTTACGGCAATATCCTAAACTGATGGAGAGCTTCCGACTGCTACGAGACACTTAGAAGATTATGAAAATTTAATTTTTAATCAACTTTCAACAACTCCGAAGAAGACTTTTCTATTCGAAGCGTTAGTTATTTTTTGTATTGTTTAAATGTATACGTAGACTATTTATGTAAAGGAATATAAATACATTTTAGCCGCTCTGATACCGAATCTGACTACATTTTTTTATTGAGTCTGTTCCATTTTGCTTAATTAAAGCGCTGAAAATTACAATCGCATCCTATAAACGTCCGTTGTGCTAGATATGGGTCTCGGCCATAAAACGCTTCCACAACGATCTTGGGGGGATAATGCCGTAATCACGGTGCTTGGCAGGCAGATTGGTAATCGCAAAAAGATATAATCAGTGGAGCTTTCATTCGTCCATCTGATAAAGAAGTCTTTTTTGCGGCACCCATGGGCAGACAGAGCTTGGACTGTTCCTAACTGCACGCGGAGCATGAGCACGTCGAGGGAAGAATAGACAAAATGACGAATTCACAATCACAATCTGTCATTTTGTCTATACTGGTCATGCTACGCGTGCAGGAAACCAGAGCACATGCAACGCAACATTATACCATAAAACAAAGAATTATATCAATTTTTGGGACCTACGCAAAGAAAACCCGACACATAGTAAACCCGACGCAAAAAGAGTGATGCCTTGTCACTCTGTTTGTCATTGTAGTAAGCATTGTAGCTTCATAGCAACCAAAACGGTTTTGATACGGTTTTGAAATCACTTGAAAGTTGAATTATTTAATTTAAGATCTGGGGTCTGTCCCATCTTCCGTTTACTGAGTCCCTTTTCTTCTGGATCTGGATTACATTTCTAATTAACTTTTTAATAATTTTACCGCAATAATTGAAACAAAGCGGAGAGCCATAATGGTTTGATTTGTTTAGATGGCAACATTGAGATCATGTGTTCGAATCAACGGCAACTAAAACAAGCATATATAGGTACTTTATTGACGCCAAAATTGTTTCCATAAGCTATCCTGATATTTCGCGAATGGTGAAACCCTCATGGTAGATACCCATACATATTTATAAGGATAGAAGCCTCCCCGCCAATAAATTATGTACCTATTATAGTGCTGTATATGTCTACTATGTATACTTGACAGCCACGAATTTATGTAGTATTTGCGTAAATGAATCGTTTTATAAATTAATTCGTTGGAAGTACCTATGTGATATTTCCAGTATTGGAAACGTGTGCTATAGTTTACGTAGGTCCTGTACTGTTAGGTAACTTGTGCTATGACTGAAGTGAGTTTGATTGATATTTTAAAGAATATATATGTACAACAAAACCTTTGTTTAGTGTCGGGCTACGTAAGTTGTTTTTCGGGTGAAAGTTTATTGCTGATTTATATTTTTCTATTAAGTATACCTATTTATAGGTAAACTAGGAAGTGAAAACACACTGTGAAGAAAAGTATTGGTTTAAGTGATTGAAAGCTTTGGAATAGTTATAGTTTTTATGTACAACAGTGATTAGATAAATAGTATATTGATACAGAAACTTTATTAAACTAGATTTGAAGTATGATAAATTGGATTAGTAGTTTTCACACTTTGTTGTAGGTAGGTAATTTTTCATGGATATTATATAAAGTGTTTCTAATCAGTAGTTTTTATAACGCATTTTATAAGTACTAACTACTACAGCAAATAAAAGTAGGGAGATGTTAAGTAAGAAGAATTATTTTCAAGTTAAAATGTTTCAGCTAAGGGCAAAAATAACTCAGGTGTGGTAAATAAAATGGTAGGAGGTATTATCTTGGCTACGCAAGGACTACTATTAGAAAAAAATAAAATTAAGTTAATATATTACCTATGGCGTATAGCATCTTCATGTACCCGAACACGCCTTGTCGATTTCATTTTCACCTAAACATTTTATGCCAATAAATACGTTATTTTAAATAATAATGTAGTTTTTATTTTATTAGTTCGTTTTGCAGTTGAAGTAACTTTTGATTTGGATGTGACATAAAAAGTACATGGGGTTGTAGTAGTGTGTGATTATGTAGGTATATAGAGTCACGTATGTATTGTTTGTACCTGTCACTAACTCGTAAACTTGGCTATGCACGTAAAGTAACAACGTGAACGTAGCGATGTGACAACTGACGGTGATACAACACTTGGAAGACTAAATTTAATAAAATTACTTTAAGAAATTCAAAAATATTGAAAAAAGTTTAACTTTTATAATGGTGTGCATATAGCGTGAGAATTATGAATAAAGTTATGCAAAAGCTAGTAAAAAATAAAAGATCAACTGGTGAGGCTAATAGATATTGATTGATATTCATTAAAGTTTACTTGGAAATGCTTTTCAATTGTTATGAATATCAATTTGGCATGTTCGCGGCGGCGCACTGTCGCTTGCCGCCGTCACATTTTAATCACGTAATGTAATGCGAAAAATCTGTTCGACTAATGCCACCAACGTTTAATGGTAAACTATCGATCGAAATATAGAAGGGTAGGTACTCCGAACGCCATTAATATCGAAGTCATCGTCAGCAATTATGTACAAAGGCACAAAGCACAATGCGCTATTGAACAGACATGCTATTTATTTAATTTTATAATCGACCCATATAGTGTATTCAAACGACACAATCGTTGTCTAAATAATGTCGTGCAAAAATCGAAACACCAGACATTAGTTACGTACCTTAAAATTCACAGCCAATCTAAACAACTGAAAATTGACATCCATAAATATTTACATTCCGGTAGACGTGAGACGTGTAATAGCGTGCGTTATGTTGTCGGCGCTGCGGTCGCTGTAGACGGTGGTGGCGTGCACTGTGTGCGGGCGCGCGGCACACGCGGCGGCGGCCGGCGAGCGGGCGGAACGGGGCTGCGGCGCCGGCATAGTACGCGGCGCTCATCTGACAGCGGCGCGCGCGGCCACCTGACGCGGGACGCGGACGCCGACTGCCGCGCGCCACCCGCACCCGCGCCGCGCCATGCCGCCACCGCTGCCACCGCCGCCCGCCCAAAGCAGCCGCCCGCACTCCTCTAATTCTAATTGCTGGCCACCTCTGACGATCCAGGTCATCGTACCTGCATGTGAATTCTTTCTTAAACGAAAAACCCAGTTCGTAGCTGCATATTTAATATTGTGATTCAATTCAAGTCGAGATTACGTAGGCACCTTCAGTTTCATAAAAAGTTACTAGCGAATAAGTTAAGCCGGCAGATTTTTTATTTAGAGGAGATGGCCGGTCTACCAAGAATTAAAAACCAATTGTAAGACTTTTTATATCGATCTAAGTAGGTTCTAACTAAATTATAAAACTGTGCACAAAAGTAAACAATCGTATGTGTAACGTACAAACTTTGTGAGCTTCAAAAACGTGTTAATGGAGCAAAGGGAAACCCCATGGGACGACCCCCGTTCTGATGTGCGGGTTGCGAGTTCAAATATTTTACTCCAATTTTTCGTAATAATAACCGAATTTTTGGGTGTTTCGCCTTAGAGTTAATAGTGATATCTAATGGATACATGAAGACTAACTTTGTAAGAAGTTATAATTTTGGAAAAGTCGTTACCTACTTATATGTCTCTATTTAAAAACCTCGATTAAAGCTATCGATCTCTAACATCGTAAGTCAGGTTGGCAAAGCGTAAGTTTGCTCAGAGTGTGTATTTAGTGGTTGTGGCATTATTGTATGATACCGGGTTAAAGCCGCACGTGGGAGCTTTTCAAACCCCTTGCGATTTAATGAGGCGTTTTAAAATTATAATTGGACTTTACAAGTAAAAGGCCACACGAAGTCTATAGACACAGATAGAGGCCTTGTACATAATGTTGGTTTTCCACGGACGAGGTACTTAATAAACTAATTTTTATTGATTTACTTATTAAAGTTTCCCTGCACGCTATAATATGCAGTATTAGACGTGACTGTCATGATTGCGTTACAGGTTGCATGAGCGCCGTTGTAATTATCGACGAGTAAGTTACCTACTGCGGTCATAATGGTATTCAAATTGCTACATTAAATTGATTTCTTTGTTACAAATGTCAGTGGTACACTGAAAATTTGCTTTGTTTTTATAAAATAAAAACTGCAAATGCTTCATGCTGTCTCAACACTAACAATGCTACGTTATGATAAATATGTTTGCACAGTTTTATTGTATGGTTTTACTTACAGGCTGCTGCTGCTACTGGTACATTTCCACTTGATACAGCACTTACCTACTCGGTAATGTTATACACTTTCAGACGCCTCCTACAATATTATGGAAAAATAAGAAAAATCATGACTGAAACACAAAGTTTTACAGAAGACCGCGTCAAGTGAATGCCTAGATCAATAACCAAAATTAAATACTTCAGTTCATTTTATTGGATTAATAATGAGTCCGTTAATGTCGACTGTCAAGTACATGTTGAGACTTAATGGAAAGTGCCATCACTTGCCGGTTACGTGTACGAAAGACCGTTTGGTGACACACATACATAACATCACGCCTGCATTCCCCGAAGGGTTAGGCAGAGGTGTACCTATAGTACACCCACATTTCGCCAGTTGTGTTTAAGTCCCATGTAATAGGGGGGTAGGGGGGGGGATTCATAAAGTATTACATAGTCTTGCTATACATAGAACACAGGAGCACGTGGCTAATTTAAGTAACAACAGCCGCACGGTTTGATCCATCAGGTTAACCGGGGTTGGTCTGTGGATGGGTGACCATCTTAACATACTGAGACTCCTCCGTGCCTCGGAAAGCACGTTAAGCCGTTGGTCCCGGCTGTCATTCGTAGATATTTGGCAGTCGTTACGGGTCGTCAGAAACCCGAAAGTCTGACAACCAGTCTTACCAAGGGGTATCGTATTACCCAGTTACTGGGTTGTGGAGGTCAGATAAATTAAATTATATTAAATTAAAAGTATATGAGTAACAAAATAGTAAATTAGAATTTTTGGCCGTTTGTCCGGACGTACTTATGTTCCGGATTGGTGCAAAAACGGCTGAACGGATTTAGATGAAACTTGGCGCAAATATAGTTTATAACCTGGATTAACACAAAGGTTACTTGTCATCCTGTGGGATATTTTCCTACATACACGCGGGCGAAGCCTCGGGCCAAAGCTAGGTAGTGGCTTATAATCAGGTTGTATTAGTGTTTCAGGCATACATCCAGTCTACTGCCTGGCTAGTTGACCCATGGCATAAATATTGCGTTAAAGGTTCATAAAACGCACGATGTACAAGATTGCCATCCCATACACTATCTGCAACACAACGGAACCCTTCCTCCGAGTTTACGACTTGCGCCGAATGATAACTTGCCGACATATTCTATCCTCTACTAGCTTCCAAGTAGGTAACGATGCTTCTATAAATATCTAAGTTATTTTCACTTGTATATTTTACATTGCTAGTATTTCACGTAGGTACTGTACTGTTTACATCTTCATCCGAAGAATGTTTATAAATACTGAATGTTGTGCAAGAATGAATAACATAAACTGGCTATTAGCTATTCTTATCAAAACGCAGCAAGCATGATAATTACTATTTATAAATAAGTATTATTTAGTACCTACATGAATGAGTGTGGTGAGATTTTTAACGTTTCCTAACGCAGCTATTTGTAAGAAGTTATGTACGTTAAGTAATAATACTAAATATATCATGGCGTTAAGTACAATCTGTATTGGAGTGGTACTAATTTACGACTTGTATTTGTAAACAATGGGGCGCACAGGACTGATTTGCTTACATTAACGCCTACGCGCGTGCCGTGTATTAGTTACCTATTAGTTAAAGTTACGTGTAGTCTGTGTTGCACTCTGATTATACTTACCGATAATCAACTAACGATTAATTACGGTTTCTCCAGCATAGCAATTATATTAATGAAGGAGGGGTTAACGTTGCCTTTTTACACGCTATCATGCGATCAGTGTTCGAGGGGTTAAGTGTAGAAATATTAAATCGTAGTTAGTGATGGTAGGTACTTACTTACATTTCGTGTCTCCAATAAAAATATGTTACTTCCTATAATGACGCCTGACATTAAGTGTGAACTTTTACTTGGTCGTGCAGGTACCTACTATAGTTATCGTAAGTACGAAAGAGAGGGGTGGACACGATGGGCACGCCACAATTGCGGCGGTAAGTCCCCTCTTTGAGGAGTGGCTAGAGAGGCGCCACGGCGTCCTCACCTTCCGCCTGACGCAGGTCCTCACCGGACACGGTTGTTTCGGGAGGTTCCTGTTCAGAATCAAGCGGGAGGAAACGCCCGGGTGTCACCATTGTGTGGATCGCCCGGAGGACACGGTGGAGCATACGGTGGAGGACTGCCCTGCTTGGGCGGAGCACCGACGGAGGCGATCGGCGGCGGCGATCTCTCGCGTCCGGGCCTGGTTCAGGCCATGGTCCGGAGCGAGAGTGCATGGGAGGCCGTCACCTCCTTCTGCGAAGCAGTTATGCTCGCGAAGGAGGAGGCGGAGCGCGCGAGGGAGATTCAAGCTGCACGCCCTCGCGCCCCTTGTCGCCGCAGGAGACGCCCCGGGCGTCGGGAGTCACAAGCTGACTTCCGGCCACCGTGCACCGTAGGCGCGGGCCTGCGGACGGTGAGCGATGGGCAGCTCACCGTCCGATAAGGACCAGGCCCGGGTCGACGGCGCGTTGTGTTCCACGCGCGCCTCAAAGGGATGTCAGCAACAACTGACGGGGTCCGGAAGGACCAATGCCTGCTGGGTTCGCGGGTTTGTCTGAAAGGGATATCGCGGCCCCAGCACATAGGCAACGGAAGGAACACGGGTGGGTTTTAGTCAGTAAAAGTCTGACACTCCCTCTCGCTCTGCCCAGAGCGGGAGGAGTCTTTTGATGATTTCCCACCCAAAAAAAAAAAAAAAAGCGGTGGACACGATTTGTTTATCACCGTTATCGAGTAAGAGTTTCCGTTCGTTGTTGTACATATATGACATAGGTAATACTTGTAGGTACAGTCAACATTAAGTAGCTAGCTAGTAGGTAAGTAGTTGGAGCTCATTAGTATGAGTAAGTAGCTGTAGCCGTGACTCTGTCCGCGGTAGAAATTCGAAATCAAAACTGAAGCGTAAGTTATTGCTTTTCGAAATCCGTTACTAATAATCTGATACTGGAAATGGATTTTGAGATTGATAAACTTACATATAAGTAACTCATTTGTACTCATTTGTCGGCAAAAAACTCATTTGGTGTAGCAGAGACATTTCGCTTGGTCAAATAATTTTTTGCCGCCACAAGATTCTATTAGACGAACACTCTATTCTGGTACTACAGTACAGATTCTTCAGTTTTACGAGATACTGGGCCCTTGGGCGGGGGCTGGTGAGGAGAGCCCGCCATGCAATATCAACAAAAACTATCCACTTGTGAAAGTTTCACTTTATTCCATTTGGTCATTCGGAAAATACGGTTTATTGTCTATCCCGTGGGAACCCTTTGCTTTTCCGGTATATAAAAAAGTATTTTTCAACACACTTGCTCGTAAAGTAGCTCTTATTGAACCGTTTTTAGGGTCATAATTAAGTGTATTATAAACGCGTGCTTTTTACTTTATATTATCGGACTAGTGCTGTAATGCCACAGATAACTAATCAGGATTTGGTTGCGACTCTCTAAAAACAATAACATTGGACTTGCCTGGGAATTGAACGCGTTATCTACGTGTCACTGATTAAATACGCACTAATTAGAATACACGTATTATCACACCCACTTTAACATCCTATGCGTGTTTCTCAATCTTTTAATTAAACTATTTTAATTAACAATAACAGCGAAAGCTGGAAAAAAAATTCAATTTTTACAAAAGTCAAACAACCGACCATAGGCAACCGACATCCTTTTTAACTGGTCTAAATTTATCTTGTCATTGAAAAGTTAGTGATTGACGTAATAAATATCGACTATTTGTTCAAGGAGTATTTTATTAATCCTTTATTGAAAAAAAAAAACAATTTTAATGTATTTATAATTATTATACTGACAACAATCGTGTTTTAGGCTAGGATTTTCAAGATGCTGTTTGAGCTAGCCCACGTTTAAAGATGCGGTCATATTTCCTTATTAAATAATGTCGTAGGTCTATATGTATTATGGAGACCCCTCAAGTTTTAGAATATTATACTGCTTTAACACTGAATTTATTTCTCTTTTACATACCAAACGTACGTAAGTACCCGTGCTATCTTGTTCGTTTTCACGGTTTTAACTTCGAACATATTTCAATGGATTTGTTTTTTATGTGAAAGTTACTCAATATAAAAAATACTGATGAAACACTACCTACAAAAAAAATCGTAACATCGAAAGTACGAAAACGAAAAGATCATACCACATCACTAAAACCATAGACCATTTCTAGCGGCCATTGTTGTTTGATAAAATTTGAAACGCGACATGGCAGTTTGGAATTAGTAAGTACTATCATTGCAGCATAAAATTTGTATAAAGAAATTGACTTTGAATACATGGAACTAGTACGAACTATCCTATACTATTAAATGAGCATTCTCTATTTTAACCCGAGCAGAGATTTGTGCTTTTTTTAATCTCATCAAAGAGACTTCTTGCCTTCTATGTTCTATGTTAAGGGGTTTGGTTCTTTCCTTCAGGTGGACCATTGTAAATAAAATAAAATAGTTTATTGGTAAAACAAGTATTGGTATCAACAAAATTATTTGATTGGATCCTCCTTTTAGGCAGATAGTGCCTGTATTAGGAAAGTCCGCTCTTCCATAGCAAGACGTGTTACATAAAAAGCAAAACGTATAATTTTTTATTGTGCGTGGGTACTTCTTGCTTTTTTTATGCCTACTGTGTAAATAAATAAAATATGATACTTTTTCATAATATTTCATCAAATTATATATTTTTCACTACATATTAATCTTAATTTGCGTACTCAAATTACTTTTTTTTTTGGCAGTTTTGCCTGTGCCTTTATTTACAACTGCGTGCGCATCGCTAGCAGAAAAAAAATGTTAGCGCCAGCGCGCCATTTTCCGTAAATATGTATTTGTTATCGTTTTTGTTTTGTTGTTATAAAAAATACGAAAATCTAAAGTATTGTCACAAACCGACGTACAACAGTTTTTAAAAGAAGCTCCGATTGACAGTACCTGGCAACAAAGGTCAGTTGAAGTTTATAAATCTAAATTATCATCTCTATAGTTACGTTATTCCAGCATAAGTTCTTACATTAAGTCTGCTTTTTCCTCGCAAGTTTGTTGAAAAACGTCGTATGAAACGCGTGTGCATTGATCAATACTGCACACTCGTATCATAATGTACTATTTCAACAGACATGCTCTGAAAGTGGGTCTTATTACACCGTTTTTTACGTTCACAATGCAGTGTGTGATTTGAACTTTGCATTCCCAAACTAGTGTGTAAAAGTGCACCACAGATAACTATTACTAGGTAGACATGTATGCTTTCTTTTAAATCTCAGCAATAAACCGACATGCGTTTTTGCAAAAAATTTAGTGAATACTATAAACTGAGTAAAATAAATAAAATATGATAAATGAACATTATATTTCAGCAAATTATTTATGTTTGTCAACAATCTAACATTAATTTGTTTTCTTTTTAACAATAGATATATATGTAAATATATATTATATTATAGATTATTAAATATAAATAAACATACCAATTAACATACGTATATGCGTATATCTACTTATTGGCGGATTTGAGTAAGAGCCTCTCCATCGAAATAGAAAAAAATATTGTTACAAAATATTATGTTTCCAAAATGTTATACATTTTTTCCTCGCAATTGTCTTGAAAAACGTCGTTTGATACGCGTGAGCATTTGTTTTCCGAGGCACGGAGGGGAGTCTCGATAAGTAATGAATGGTCACCCATCCACGAATTGACCGCCGCAAGCGCAGTTTAACCTACGACCGACCGTGCGACTGTTTTTATTTAGCCACGAGCTCCATACTCTCATGCACCCATGTTAATCATTATATTTTACAGTAGGTATCACTGGAAGAACCTAATGCTAGTTCTATCTATAACTAGTAGTTCTGCGAACAATAGACATCGCGAGCACAAGTATTTTTGCAACAATTTATATAGGTACTACTAAAGTTGATTAGATTGCCCGATGACTGGTCCTGCTGGAAGCTCTTCCGGAAGGACGGGCTTGCGTCCCGCCGGAAGACTTCCGTGAGTCCTGCTATTTGTGTGGTCCTTCCAGCAGTACGGTGACCTTGATTTTGAACTTGCGCTGGTCAGAAGTTTTAAACATTTGGCTAGTGCGTGTAAGTGCGTATTAAAATAAAATTATTTTGTTTAAGTACTTTCATATTTTCTATAATAATATTAATAGATGTATTCGTACTTAATGAATAACCAATTATTATTACTGGAGCGCATTTATCTAATATTAATTATAGGAAAAAAACCTATTTATGAAACTATAAATCTGTCACTTAGGTTTTATTAAGCACTTAAAAATTATGCCTGTATAGTTAACAATTTATAAAAAAGGTGCCAAAAATTGTGCCTGTATAGTTAACAATTTATAAAAAAGTACCTAGTGACGACGCACAAAAAAATAAACTGTAAAGTAAAAAAAAAAAAGAATACGCTGGAATACCGAAATCTTGACTACTCCATGCGTTTTCGGTACCCGGGCGTCGAAATAAGTCGCGCGAGCGCGAACGCGCTGTCTCCATGCGCCATCGTTTGCTGATGGAAGGTCAGTTGGTTTAGGTTTAGAAACCGTTTCTTGTACAATGTGAAAGAGTAATTTAGTGCATTTTTTTTTTTTTTATGTTATTTTATATCATAACTGTACTGTGGGAGACCGAAAAAAGTTGCGTCGTTCCGGAAGTACTTAAAGACCTGCTGGCAGTACTCCGGGTGATATAGCATTAAAACGGGATATTTACCATGCTTTTGTTGTTCAAAACGTGGTTTATATCCCGTTATAAATAACTTTAGTTGTGAAAATAACCATGTCAGTTTAAAATCCTATAATGAATATACATATCCAACTTAAAAAAAAAAAAACGCCCACTGCGGCTGTAGGTTACTAAAAAGTATATGGTGGCAAGACGATAATTAGACAGAAATAAACTAACCCACAACTAAGTTACTACTATCTGTTAAAAACACGAGACTTTACTGATGAAGCTTCTTCACACCTGACAAAACCTAGTCACACAAAATGTTGGACGGGACCTAACCATTTGGCGAGCGACAACGACAGCGCGATCTAGCGGTGCACAGTAGCGCCATCTTGTGACCTTATTGTAAAAGGTTTTAGAGAATTCTGAAAATTATGTTCAGAATTCTCTAGTTTTGTGATGTGAAGGTGGTCCCAGGTGCTCCATCAATCCCTACCTAGTAGATAAAGGGCCGATTTCATCGCTAGAAATCTAAAAGTAAGCAATTTACTGCATTTTGAGGAGCTATTCTGCTCATCACGCCGAAGATCCTCATTAGATCTTCACCAAATTTTTATGAGACCAATTTAAAGTACCTATTTAAAGACATTTCAAATAAAAAAAAACCCATCGAAATCGGATCTCATACGGCGGAGATTTAATAAAAACTTGATTTTAGACTTAACGACATGTAGTTAAAAATCTTTTAATTTTATCTGTTCATTTTTTAATACTTACCTCATTTTTTTTTAATTCCTTATTTAGTTTTGTTAACTTATGTGCGAATATTTAATTTTGATTTTTTGTGATGGTTGTTTGTTCTCATGCAATGAAACTAAATGTAAATCTTTATTTTATAATCTTATCTTATTTCGTAATTTTATTATGTATCAAATTAATGTTATTACTAATATTCCAATAATTTAAAATTTTGTCGAATAAATTGATCACCTTTTAATAAGAATGTTGTGCATGCCTCAGTATGGAAGACTCGTGACCCTATTGTTACTATCCTTGTAAATATGTCGTTGGTGCGTCTTGCTCAATAAATAATAATAAAAGAAAGATATCCAGTAGCCCCCTTTTTACCCCTTTTTGGAGTACCCCTGCAATCATAAATCCCCAACGACAAAATAAACTATAAAGTCGTAAAACCTGTATATCAAGTTTCCTTGATCGGTTGTAAAATACGATCTGAAGAGGAATACAAAAAAACTGACACACGAAAGCAAATTTTGCCAGACTTGAAGCAGAGACGCTTCACTCGCTCGGTTAACTATTTATAACTAGTAACAATTTAGGTACATCCAAAGAGCATAGGCACATGTACCGGTGAAAGTAATCCCCGACCCCGGCTTAGGATATGCCACTCCTTTCCTCCCATAGGAATTATATAAAGTGACTATGGGGAAATCAGGCCGTATGGCTTACCTCCCTACAACACCCCTATGATGAAATTATTACAGAACTATAGATATTGCCAGTGACTTTGTTCGCAAACAAACTAACAATCGGCTTAAACTACTCTGGGGTGAAGTTTGAAAAAATCGATTCTAAGCCAGTTCCAGCTAGAGCAAATGTTTAATTTGTCGAAAATAGCTACTTATTATATAGGTACCTAGGAATTTTATTTTACAAAAATAGTGAGTTATGCTCAATGCCCAGCCCGAGTGAACCTATATACATACCTACTTGTATAGTGTATACAAACTTAGGTACCTGCAATAGAATAGGACACCCATTTTTAGGTACTTACCTACTGCACATAAATATCTACAGAGGTTGGAAAAGAAAAATGGTCGGTGGACGTCGTGTCCTTTTTCGTATGATCAGGTGAATGATTAATTATGACTTATGGGAGAAGAAAGAAACCAATAATCAAACATTTGATGATCACGACTTTGCCTCGTCCAAGCGGTTTGTTCCCGGTGAAATCACCAATATAGTGACGTCACAGGCCACGGGGAATTTCGAATGCAAATCCGGTTCGGCAAAAAGGGTTGCCGCCAAAGAAGCCCGTATTGCCTACTCTAGAGCATTCCACTCTAGGTAGACAAGCGTGCCTTTTGCGTGGAGTCAGGGTTGGATGATTTGACTCTGTTTGTTTAACCTAATCAGCTAGCTTTCCTATTCTTGGTTAGCTTAGTATACCCTTTGCAAACCTGAATGATGTATTTAAACTAACCTGGCTTACCTATATTATAGGATATCTGTGACTAATTTCAAAACCAACCCATCTTTTCCTACACGGATAAGCAGTACACAGTAGTAGGTAGAACCAGGTTCTATATAGTAAAAACCTATTGTAATTTTCAGAATACTGGTGCTACGCCGTAGTAAACGTTGCGATGTTTTTAATTTATTTTTTGAATATTGCTAGAGTTTAAGTGCCATGGTCACTCACTCTCGAATACCATCCAGTCTTATTGAATGGTGTGTAAAGAATCTATTATTGTATGGTTTAATTGAAACTTGATCCACCCTTCTGAGAAATTCAGGTGCTACGCAAAAGTATTTAATTCGTAGCATATTGCTACGAATTTTTTACTTGACGTATTCGTTAATTTTTGTCGTTAAATAATTATTGTATTTTCAGTTTTTATTAACGACTTTTTAATGTTTTTTAGGGTATGTATTAACACGCATGTAAGCAGAAAAATCTCGGTGTCGTGGCATAAATGTTGCATCATTAAGCTAACTTTTTTGGCACGTCAATAATGGTCAAAACGACTGACTCGAAACTTCCGAATGTGTAACTTTGAAGCGATTATGCCAAACAGGACGATAAAAAGAAACGACGCTGTCCAATGTAATATTATGGAGAAACATACAAACGTACTCGATAGGAGATCCTGACTAGCAATTCCATGGCTTCTGTGCTAACTGACTCCTCACTCTTCAGTCCGGATTTCTTCAGTAATTTCGAATATTTCGTAACAAGCAGTTCTCTATCTCTCTTATCGAGGAAGTAAAACCAACGAAATAACAGTAAGTTATGTTAGTCAATTAAGGGTTTGTTAACTCACTGCTCAGTTACCTCAATTTCTTGTCTATAGGAATAAGTGTAGACATAAAGTTGTCGAAAAAGCTGTTATTTTCGAGTTGTAGAAGAAAATACTGTCGCTGAATGGAGTGCCTGTGAGGTGCGTGTTTAGAATTACTCAGCTGGTAGGGAAAGAAAGGTAAGACTTAAGACGTAAGTAAGTTGAGATAAATAATCTCTGAATGAGTTGTGTCATGAAGAAGCTCTTCATACGGGTCTCTTGGTCAGCATACCTGCTCAACGAGCCTGACCGCGTGAGCACTGTTTTAGCAAGGAAAGTTTGTTTTTCCAACGTCTAATGTAAAATTAACCATTTTCAATTAACCTTTAGTTTGCTTTGGTTCATGATAACGTGTTATGGTGGTGTCAGTAATGTGTCAATAAAACAAAAATGACTTATGAATGATTGAACAAACAAACAATTTAATTTAGAGTTTAGGCGATAAATTAATCTCAACGTGGGATAAAAAAATAATAAAGCCGGTAGCAAAAATAGTAGGTAGGAGGCTACAGCGAAGGATAATTTTAAGTAGAAAGTAACAGCTTAATAATGAGTTGTTAGCTTTGTTTTAATTTAAACTGGCATCGAGTTTTTGTTTTGTTAACTGAATTTATTGATAAATGTACCTACAGAATCTATTAATAAATTGAAGTCGCTTCTCGTGTACGAGCGAACACTTGACACTGGTTGTGTGGTCACAGTTCTATCCTAACTTAACCTACCTTTCAGCCAGTTTCATTGACTACTTCATTTTTAAGGTTACGGCTTCAAGATTAAATAAATTAACATTAGCCTCTTCTTAAAAATAAACGCTTGCAAAAGTGTTTTTTATATGGAAGCCTTTAATACAATGTTTGTTATGCTACTGTTAATATTAGTCGCAATGTCATTATTTATAGTCTATGATTTCAATAGGCCCTGTTTAAAATGTTCGCTACCTTAAAGTAGCAGCCATTATTTAGTTTTTATAATTTCTTGCATTTTAAAGCTCATCTAATAAAATTATTGCTAAAGTATTTAATCGCTGCCAAGTTATTTTTTTAGTAGCAAATAGTTAGTCGCCCTTTAAGTTGTTTGTCGCCTGGATTACCTATATAGTAACCCAAAAAGTTTATGTAAGTGCTATTTTTTATAAGTTTAAAGTGTTGATTTTTTGTTTAGATCGACCTTTATGATTTTTAATTTACGTCATAAATGTAGGTATCGTGATGAAAAACAATAAAAAATGACCACTTACATAAACTTTTTGGGTTGTTTATTTCTAAATCAACCTTCATTTGAAAATATAGAGTATAAACAATATTTTGGTAATCGATATATCATAGGAAATCAATCTCCAGAAAAAAACGTAATTTATTACTTATGACGTTGTTGCACCTGCTATATAATTACGTAACACACATTCGTAAACGATTACGACTAATCTGTTTAATTTTGACAGAACAACATTAATTGCGTTATTTACGTTGCTGACCAGATTTTTTTTTGAACTTATGAAGCAATGGTTTATCAATCTGTTTCGAACGGATTCAGATTCTGATTGATCGTGTATTACGCAATTAAGGTACTGGTGTACCCACGATAACAGATTTAACGATTTTATTCGACAAAGACATAAGATGTGGATAAAACAACCGACCCTCGAAGATTTTCGATAGCTTTTGCCTTTGTACGACTCGTCAAAGATCCGTGCTTGCACTGATACGCAAAAACCAGAAAAGTTTAGTTAATCATGCAGCAAAACGGGCCGTAGGAAGATGAAGCGGTTTGAAAAGAAAAAAGTGGTAATGTACCTAGTTCATCAAGTGACATCTGTCAGTGGGCCAAAAACATAAAAGAAGAAAGAATGGCGATAGAATACATAAAAAAAAAAAAAAAATAAGGTGTATCCAACTACGAAAACTTGTCCGAAGTACGTCCTTGTACGAAGGCTGTCTTGTGGAATTAAAATTTAAACATATAAACCCTGTGGTCGTTGTAGAGGCTTTTAAGTAACTTAAGATCAAAATGGCCGAAGATCTGTGGGGCATGTCTACTAAAGTTTGTCAATCAATTATTGAGACGATTGCACCGTGTAGATCAAAGGGTATTCCCGGATTTAATTAAGTACAATAAAGTTAATCCACTTTTCAAATCCGGGGACAGCAAAGACACTAATAATTATAGACCCGTATCGGTTTTGCCGGTTTTCAGCAAGATTTTTGAAAAAGTAATGTTAAATCATTTTAATAGTAATACTCGTAACATCCTACACGATCAACAGTATGGTTTCACCAAAGGACGTTACACAACCAACGCCGGCATCACTTATTAAAACACATCTTTAACGCATGAGATGAGGCACAAGATGCAATAGGCATCTTTTGCGACCTATCCATGATTCGATTGCGTGAATCACGAAACACTGCTCTTGGAACTTGAGCATTACGGACTGGGTAAACTTGCGCTTACCGCAACGCTTCGTTCGCTTCGCTTTTGCTTAGTAAAATCATATTTGAATGATAGACTGCAGCAAGTCCAAATAAACGGTGTTAATTTATTGGGTTTAAAAGTCAAAATGGGTGTACCACAGGGCTCGCTATTGGGTCCATTCCTCTTTTTAGTATATTAAATGATACACCTCGTTTACTGAAAAACCGACAACAAATGGTATTATTTGAAAACAGTAGTTCAGTTGAATATGAAAACATTTGTATGTTCGAAAAAACCTACATCTTTGTCGTATGATAAGTGACAGGCATAATTTTAACACATTAGAAATAGGAACATATTAGATCAACCACGTTTCAGATTTTCTAATGTACACACTTCTTTAATGGGGTACCTACTGTGTGAAATGTTATAATAAAATACCACTCGGTATTCTTCAAGTGAATGAAAAGAAAATTAAAACATGCATTAAACGCACTCTTTGTAGACAAGCATATTATAAGTTGGATGATGCTGGTCCTGCTATACAGCCACTTAGGCTCCCTAGTTTAAAAACAATGTATTTGGAAGAGTTAGATAAATGACAGCAAAAATAAAAATAAAAGGGGAACTTGAATTTTTTCTTACATTTCGAACGTAGTGTTTATTTTATTTTATTTAACCAAGTTTTAATTGTTGAATAATCCATGCAATAGATAATAATTATTTTCTTTCTTTTCGGTAAAATAAAAAATAAAATAATAATAATAGTAATAGTAAAATTCTATTAATCTCTCAAATACATTGTAAACAATAGTTTTGTTTAATTTAGAAGCATTATTAAATTTTTGTAAATGTGAGTAGGTACCATGGAGTCGTTTATTATGTTATTAAGATGTATGTTGACTTGAAAGAGCATGGCAGTTGAGAGTATGTCATGCTCACTTAAATGTCTCGCTGATGGTGGCGAGTGTGTTGGATCATTCGGTTCCCTACAAAATGGTTGAGCTGGATGGTTCTGATCCACGCATCATGTTCGTGAACGGGCGCTGTCAGTGTCGAGACTGGTCATCTCGTATCTGGCAGGGTGTATTTTTTATCTTATATTTTAAATTGTTTTGATTACTTTTTGTATATTGTTCTCACATATAGAAGAAACAAGAGTAATGTACCCAGGAGTTTGTAATATCTATATTTAAAAGAGTGGTCTTGGAGTTTCTTGCCCGTTCTTCTCCATAGAGATCTATGTTTTGGAATGGGCAACTAGCTTCAACTTTCTGACTAACTGACGACTATTTCACAATGCAAAAGTGCCTGTAAATGGTTTAATGAAATAAATGCTTTGAGTTTGTTTTCAGAATGGGTGGTGGATTTTCCAGTTTTTCGTTGAAAACATTTGTCTTGCGCTGGCTATGTCCTATGACCACAATAGAAACGGGTTTTGTCGACGGAAGAATAGACAAAATAACAGATTCACAATCACACTCTGTCATTTTGTTTATTCTTCCGTAGAAAAAATCCGTTTCTAAGGTAGCCATACTACGCGTGTAGGAGTCATCCTAGACAGAAGACAGAACGGTTTTCCCCGAGGAGTTAGGCAGAGATGTATCTTTAGAGCACATAAAGAAATGTTTGGTAGCAATGGCCTGGTTGAACCGGGCACAAATCCAGACTCCGGGTTGGTACTGAGAAATTATTGACAGAAAAACGCAATATCCCTTTGCTCTACGTGAGAATCGAACCCGGGACCTCGTGCTCCTCAGAAGTGCTTGCACCCACTAGCCCAACAAGTCAAGTACCTATTAACGTTTTGAAAAACTTAGGCCAGTTTTTTTTATGCATGTCCACTCTGCCTTCATGTGTAGTCCGTTGTACCTACTTGTACCTCGCTTATGAAGGTAAAACTGACCAATATAAACTTCGGAAGGACAGTTCATTACGGAACAATTGTTTTAGAGGATCGAAAAACAGTTACTGCAGAGTGGTACACTAACAATTGTTTGCCACTTGTCTTGGAAAAAGTTCGGGAGAAACGACCTCGCAGTAGGATCTTCTTCACCACGACAACGCCTCGTCGCACACCGCCAAGCAAACAATCGACTACTTGGTGACGTCAGACGTGGAATTACTGGGTCACCAGCCCTATAGCCCCGACCTCGCATGTTGCGATTTTTATTTATTTCCAAAAATAAAAGAAAATCTTCGAGGAAAACTTTTATGGACGCCGAGGAAGCAGTGGCTGCGTTTCAAAATGCCGTCGAAGAGACCCCTAAGGACGAGTAGGCAAAGTGCTTTTCTCAGTGGTTCCATCGGATGCAGCGATGTATTGATGTAGGTAAATGGACACTATTTTGAAAAGATATAATAAAACTACGTTGCTAGTTTGTTCAGTTTTTGATTTTCTAAGAACTTTCCGTGTCACCCTCGTACCTACCTATCCAAAAAAAAATTAAGGCTCCCAAGAATAGACTTCCCTCTTAGACACTTACCTGCCTACTTTCTTTCATTTCTGTTAGATATTCTATATGATTTTCATCATCCTAGAAGTATGTTGTAGACATACTTTTTTAATTTTGACCAACTTTATTTATTTGTTGACCACCTACAACTGCAATAAACAATATCCTATTATGTTCTGGGGTATTAAGTTCTATTGCTCGCTGACTCCAAGTGCAGTCTATCGATGATGTGTATAATGCTTAACCTTTAACTGATGACATGGTTTTTGTGGAACGAAACTGGTAACGAGCGGCCCCACAAGCTGCTGTTGTATTTAGTCTTTATCATAGAAATTATATGTATAGGTATGGTAGCTTTCCCTAGTATGTATTTACGTATAGTGTTGAATAACCTAGATAAATTAAAATAAAGAACATTGGGAAAAAGCGTCCCCACCCTTGTAGAACCTTTTCTCATATATCAAATGAAAGAACTTTAAAAATACATTATTTTATAATATGGCAGTAAATGTGTGAATAATAAGGGAAAAAAGTTATTCATCCATAAAGATAGAAAAACAATAAATTATTTTTATTGAGAATTATTTTTTTGAGCACACAGTACATGCTTAAATAAATAATAATTACGACCGAGAATCAGTCAGTTGTTTTTGAACTATCAACTATGGAGGACGTCGAAGAGTCCGCATGCCCCTTTGACTCGTGCCCAAAAAACCGCAGCGCTGCGAATGGCGAGACGATCTGCGAGGCGATACACGAGCGCACTGATTACGTACATACGCGAGTCAGACCAATTAAAAAACCAAGACAGCTCAGACCTCAGACCAATTAAAAAACAAAGATAGCGCTGTCAATAGTGACGTGAGGCTGGTTTCGGAGTCCTCGCGCACATGTGGGAGTTGCGCGAGGAGGCGAAACGCCGGGGTATAACTCCGCTGCTGCAACAAATCGCGGCACAGCGGACAGAGCTCCGGCGGGATCTCATGGCGGCATGGAGTGTGCGATTGTCGCAACCCAGCGCTGGGCACGCCACAATTGCGGCGGTAAGGCCCCTCTTTGAGGAGTGGCTAGAGAGGCGCCACGGCGTCCTCACCTTCCGCCTGACGCAGGTCCTCACCGGACACGGTTGTTTCGGGAGGTTCCTGTTCAGGATCAAGCGGGAGGAAACGCCCGGGTGTCACCATTGTGTGGATCGCCCGGAGGACACGGTGGAGCATACGGTGGAGGTCTGCCCTGCTTGGGCGGAGCACCACCGTGTTCTCACGGAGGCGATCGGCGGCGGCGATCTCTCGCGTCCGGACCTGGTTCAGGCCATGGTCCGGAGCGAGAGTGCATGGGAGGCCGTCACCTCCTTCTGCGAAGCAGTTATGCTCGCGAAGGAGGAGGCGGAGCGCGCGAGGGAGATTCAAGCTGCACGCCCTCGCGCCCCTAGTCGCCGCAGGAGACGCCCCGGGCGTCGGGAGTCACAAGCTGACTTCCGGCCACCGTAGGTGCGGGCCTGCGGACGGTGAGCGATGGGCAGCTCGCCGTCCGATAAGGACCAGGCCCGGGTCGACGGCGCGTCGTGTTCCACGCGCGCCTCAAAGGGATGTCAGCAACAACTGACGGGGTCCGGAAAACCAATGCCTGCTGGGGTCGCGGGTTTGTCTGAAAGGGATATCGCGGCCCCAGCACATAGGCAACGGAAGGAACACGGGTGGGTTTTAGTCAGTAAAAGTCTGACACTCCCTCTCGCTCTGCCCAGAGCGGGAGGAGTCATTTGATGATTTCCCACCAAACAAACAAAAAAAAAAAAGCCTGGTTTCGGAAACGTGTGCACTTAGTGAAATGTAGTTTGATTGTAAATACTTGTAAGTGTAGCGTGTCGTCAGCGTGTATGTGTTATGGACCAACCGACCAAGTAATATTTCTCATAATGCCCGCGCATTATGAACAATGACAAGCTACTTAGGGCGAAATAATTAATTATAATTTGAACTTCCTTATTTATCACATGGCCTCGTAATCCTACTACCTAATATTATAAACGCGAAAGTTTGTATTTATGTATGTGTGGATGTTTGTTACTCTTTCACGCAAAAACTACTGAACGGATTTGGATGAAATTTGACACACAGATAGTTCATAACCTGGATTAACACATAGGATGCTTTTTATCCCGATATTTTCACGGGCTCGAGACTTATGCGGGTGAAACCGCGGGACGCAGCTAGTTATAAATATTGCCGTGTGGTCTTTGGGCAATCCGAATACACAGGTATTTTAAGTTTTCTTCTAAATTATGAGTAAGTATTTATTGTTTAAGGTACAGTTCTTAAGTTTAATGATTATACTTCTGAGTCATAGATTTTAAAAAAAACCTGCCAAGTGCGTGTCGGACCACGCACAATGAAGGGTTCCGTAGTTGGGATGAATTTATCCCAAGAACAAACTTAACATTGTAGTTGAAAAACATGTTCTCCCATACGGAATGTATGGGAGATCATGTTTTTCAAACCGCAAATTTAAGTTGGTTGATTATCACTCGTTAACCTGTACAGCCTACTCTGTAGCTCTGATAGTTTTCCTTTTAATTTCGTTATATATACTACTGCTGTGATTTTTTTCACAAATCCAAGTAAGTACAACCATTTAGCTATCAGGGACGGGACACTTGACTCTAACAAAAATAATCAGTTAAAATCTTAATATTTCGCAAACGGATCCCTGAATCCAAAAATGGTTTTCACAAACTAACATATTTTTGAACGACCTTTCTAACGATACCCCACAACATGGGGTAGTCGAGAAAAAAAAACATCGGTAGGTACCCACCTTACCCTAAAATAATATATTTTTCTTGATTTTATTTTACCACTTGTCGGCTTTGATTAATATGTATGTACAGGGTGTCAGGGAAATCGACGCGAAAATTGTTACCGTGGATTCAGTACACGATTCTGAACGCCCCTGCGTTGAAATGTTTCGTCGGTTATTTTACGACGCGGTCAAAATGTATTGAACAGCAGATTTTTTTCCACCCTGTATATATGCCAAATTACAGCTTTCTAGTACTAACCTTCTCTGAGCTAAGCCGCGGACAGACAGACAGACAGACAGACGGACATGGCGAAACTATAAGGGTTCCTTGTTTACTACTGAACCCTAAAAAGAGAAGAGGTTTTATATATTTTTGTTTTTAGTATCTATAGATTTTTTAAAGTTTAATTTAATAGCTCATATACACTATGCCGGCAGCATGGCCGCCGGCACTGCCGCCGGGCAAGCCGCGGCGCGCCCGGCCTTGCCGCACAAAGGATCGCAAAGGAAATGAAGGCGCAAAAGCCGGGGGTACGTGCCGGCATAGTGCGTAGGTAGTATTACATTTAATTATGGTAAAGTCATCATAGGTCAGCAGAGTGTCTATGAATAGAAAGATTTTATTTGATTAAAAATATTGATTCTACGTTAGAAATAAATAGGGAAATAATAAAGCGTCCGAAATACAAATTAACTTCCAGCGATCTGTGGTTGACTGTAACACTTACTATCTAAGCTGTATTAAAATGAATTGTCGAAAAAAATACAAATTTTCCGAAAACATATGTTCTGCTAAAATAACCGTTTTCGTATGATTTATAGAAAACAGCTTATTTTCTACTATTGCATAAAGATTTTTTTTTTAACTCAATTTTATTGAAAATAACTACCTACCGGTAGTTGCGTACGGGTGCAGAGGTGAAATAGATTAGGTTAGAACTGAGAAAAACCGCGCGCGAGCCGAGCGAGCGAAGCGAACGGTGCCCCGGTAGCGGCCGGCGAGCGCTACTTCCAAGTTGCTCGCAGTAATTTTTTCACCATTTTCTAATACGGGTTTTGGGATAAAAATTACTAACTGTATTTTTCGTTAAAACGGAATTTAAGCTGCTGGAAAAATATTACGTCAGCGAATGCTGTATTTATTGGTTTTCAGTATTTTATTCGTTCGTTTCTTTATTTGCATTCGCATAAAAGTTGTCGGAAAATTAGTATTTAAAGCAGTAAATTTCATATTTTGGGTATGCTCATATTTAAAAAAAAAATCGGAGCTTTTATTACTACCCAAATAAAAATAATAGTAATAACACCTGGGTTTAATTGTGCTGCCCCTTAGGTGACTAGCATTATAAAAAATGCCCGGTCGATTTGATTATTTCAATAGTTGTTCTTGTTATCACACTGCCCTCTTATATTGGGTTTTGCTCATATTGGGCATATTACAAACTGCCCGGGCATTTTTTATAATGTAATTTTTTTTGAGCGAGAAAATCGTTGATAGGTCGTAGTTTCTTCGTCGGCGGTGGGACAGGTGCCCCCAACCCCACAAGACCGGAGTTTTGTATTTGGAACCACTGCATTATGTAGTTATGAAAAGGAGAGCCTATATCATTATTTTCAGCATCAGCATGGGTATCATCAGACGCTATGGCGCAAAACAAAGTTCAGTTTCAGTTCAGTTTTTTTTAAACACCATTAATAAGACAAAGTTTAAAAAAAAAAAACGAAATCACGAAAAAACGGCTGAACGGATTAAGATGAGATTTGTCACTCAGATAGTTTATAATCTGGATTAACAACACGTAGGATATTAACGCAAAATCTAGTATTGAATAATGTTGAGTCTGAGTTTAGACAGAAAAGTATTATTAATCTACTGTTGCTGATTCTGCACAGTAGAAAAATAAGGGAAAATAAAAGTTGTTAGATAGCTGTATGTTATTTATAACACAAATTTATAAGCATAAACACAGTATCTTCACAATTTCAAATGTTTGTACAACTAACACCTCCACTTTTTGTACATTAAGTCACAAATTTTGATTTTATTTATATCTACGAATTACAGAAAGTTGTTTAGGATAAAATATGTCTAACTTATACTAAATTTGCAGAATGTATTATCCACCTTTCTTCCACTTTTCTCCTGGTGTATACTCTGTCATGGGTTTCCCTGATATTCCACATGTTCCGATGCCAACTCTTCCAGTCAAATTGTCAGGAGAAGCAAATATGCTCTTTGTTCTTACGCCAGGTTTTTTGGCAGCCTTTGTGTGAAAATTGAGCCATTTGTTCTTTTCACTTTCTCTTTCCTCTTCAATTTGTTTAAATCTCTGTTGTTTCTTTTGTTTTTTCTTTTTGAGGTATTCTCTGTTGTAACCTTTACCGTGTCTGTAACAATAAAATATACTTAGGTAAGTACTATTGGAGAACTTCATATCTAAGCAGTTTGAAAACAAAATCCCGTGAATGCGATGACCACATCTGTTACTGCCCCGGTTCTATGGCGGCCGAGCGCTGCAAGCAGAAATAGTCCTTACGGTGTATAGATATGAACTTCTTCGATGGTACATGAAATATTGCTATAGCTATAAAAGCTCAGTTTCATCAATTTCCTGCTGTAGGTATCTGTAAGAACTCCTCTGTTTATAGCCATTTTTAAGTTAAACTAATGGTAATGAGGCATGTGTTACTCACTTGCTTTCATCACCACTGTGAGGTCTCTTCAGTGCTGAGCCAGGTATGATCTTCACATCATTAATAGATACCACTTCTGCAGTTGCATAGCCATCAAACTTTATCTTCAGATTATCTTCAGTAACATCTTCAATGAGGCCTTCATAAAATCTGTAATAGAGGAATTTTGTTTTAGTTGATACAATAATAATTGCATAGTATTCATTTTACAATAATATGCATAAAAATGCAAATCCTCCTTGATAAATAATAGAAAGTTCCATAAAAATATTTATTTTAACTGATAAATTCTATTCAATCAATTACTATAAAGATTATGTGTACCTGAGTGTGTTTCATGAAATATTTTAAGTTTTTGAGTTATTTTTTATAAAAATTGCAAATAAGAGGAAAAGTACACTAGCAGCACACAAAAATCTTGCAAGTCCTTAGTGGGGCAGTCGTAAATCACATGTGATGTGACACACTAAACCAGCAAACATGAACCAATGCTACTTAATACATACATAATAATCACTTGTGAATATTCACTTCAAAGCAGAAGACTAGGAGGCTTCTGTTTCAGACTGACTCTTTTTTTCCTTCAGCAGGCCATAGTGCGCAACCAGCAGAAGCAAGAAGTACTGGTACTACCCTATAGCTGCAACTTACCAAGTCTTGAAGCTTTTTGAATAGTGCAGGGAACATCATATAAAGTTGATTGTTTGTGTAGAACTATGTGGTAGATAAGAGTTGGAAAAATCATTTACACTAATAATCTTATGATTTTTGCAGTATGTTTACAGTAAATGTTTTTCTAATGTAACAATTTGTGTATCATTTGAATCCAAAGAAACAGCTGGGACATTGATAACAACACAAAGGTAAAAATAACTCACTGTCCATCTGATCTCCATTTAGCCAGGCACCTCTCCCCAACTTGCCAATTTGAAAGGTATTTGCTTGCGTTTTCTTCTTCCTCGGCCGCCAACAGGGAAGCTGTAACATCATGATCATTACTAGAACCATGAATATTGGGCACTTTGGAGTCACCATCTTGAGTTTTTATAAGATCTTGTGTCAACTCTATTACTTCCTCCAAGTCAGCCTTTAGCTTCAGCAACTCCTCATTCTCACCATCGGTGAGCAACGCTGCTTCTACCTAACAAAGAAAACATACACCACATGAATAATAGCAGACTATCTCATGGCAAAACAATAATCGATAAAACTTATCTACTGACCTGTTGAAGTTGCAATTTATAATTCCTTAAATCATCGGCCATTGTAGAAATTATTACTACAACCACTTCAATTTGCTAATTCGAATTCATTCAGAGAGGTAATGCAATTTTACTCATTACAATAAATAATAACGTTTTCATCAATCTGTCAAATCAAGGATGCCCACAGGGTTACCATAATTAGACCATATTAATTACCGTAACATGTTAGTACTAGTCTGTGGTTAGTACTCTTTGGAATTTGAATGCCATTTCCATGGTTCTAATCTCAGGTTATAATCTAAGGTTATAATCTTAGAGTAATTTACTCAGAGGTTATAATAGATAACTATCTGTGGTAGTTACGCATAAACAACAAGCGCTACATCCCCTACATGGAATTAGTAAGTACTACAAAGTCGAAAGCCTCAGGGTCATCGATTTACATCAATGGTCAGGGTAACCCGCGAAATTCAAATTTTCTTTAGTTTTTTGCAATTTGCAGATCAGTGTCAGGTTGCATCTTGATTAAAATATGATTCGCGACCGTATAAAATATATATTTATTGAATCATAATCCCTCAGAGTAAAGTAATTTAAGTTCAGAATAATTAAATCGGGGGGCTACGAGCATCACGCTCAGAAATGAATTAATATCAATTAAAATATTAACTCTCTAACGATTTTGTTTAAATCTCGAACTCTCCCAAACGATAAAAAAAAATTACGATCAAGTCCATTTTTTCAGGAGTGTAGGCCAAGTTCACACAAATATTAAAATATTTTTTACATAAAAACTAATTACCTACTCTCATATAATTTTATTTCCTCTAAAACCCTCTCTAACGATTAGTATTACCAAAAGTTCCGAATAACTAAATCGGGGGACTAACTTCACTGAGGTGCGGCATACCACGACGTATCTTTGTATGTAAGTATGGCAATTATTATTGTACACACGGCTACACATCAAGCTATAAATTTCCAGTATAAGCTGATCTCGCATTGTATGGAAATCCTATACAATGCAAGATCAGCATAAACTGGAATTGTATAGCTTGATAATTATGTAGCCGTGTGTACGTACTTCATGGCATACAATTATTATTCTTGAACGTTACGACATACCTATTCAGAACCATTCGACAGGCTTCCGAACAACAAATAGCCTTCGGAGGAATAGCGGTCGTCTACATAGGTACGTATTTAGTTACATACACCTGACAACATTTTTCGGGTTTTGGATTTGTTTACAGCGATCGTTTAGAGGACTCCTTCGCTAACATTGATTAATGTTCTATTCGGCACGGAAGCGTATCGAATGGTTGCTATTAGCTATGCAGAAACTTGTAGCGTATAAATCCGGCTTTAGGTACTAAGGCTATCCAAGCACAGCCCGACATCACAGCTAGCTGAATAAAAAAGCCCATGGAACAAAAAAAAAATATGTGTGCAATTCACACGTGGTAGAAGTGAAACCTTCAAAAATTTCACCACGGTTGTTGTGATGCCTTTTCTCAAGCTTTGTACTATGCATGCGCGCACAAACACGTATTAACAAACGTACAACGCTGAGGCCCAAGCAAACTCCCAATATGCCTTGGTAAACACGAGTGGAGGGGTTACGAAGCAGAGCACAACGAGAACCACGAATATAAGAAACACTGTATAATGCTTCCTATCTCATTTTCTCCCACGTTAAATCTTATGAATTTATGTGTCTGTCTCTTTTTCGTTTCATCGACTTTCAAATAACAACGATGCTAAAGAAGTTTTCACTTCAAAAATATACGGAAATGTTGTGCCTATGTTGATTAACGAAACGCATCCAAATCCGTTTTAGAAACAAACAAACGAACTCACTTTCGCATTTTTAATATTAAGTTATGATTCACAATAAATATTAGATTGATACAAGCAAGTTATACTCTGTATCCACGCACTTGTCGCATTTGCATTTCCACGTTGAAAGACACGTTCGCGTGTACAGAGTAGTTCTTTTACGTACCTATCAATTAAATATTTTTAGTGAATATATTTTTTTTTTGCTTGTATTGCCTTACTATTGCGGGTTAGCGGGAACACCTTTCGTTAATTAACATACTGTATTATTTAATAATCAATCAAATAAACAAAGAACTGCGTGTGATACTATTAAAAAGACACACTCGTGTTTTACCCTTCATTATGCAACAGTTTCATAAACTACTATTAATGAGTTAGTGTTACGGTTGTAATGGAAATTTAAATACTAATATAATATAAAAATATTTTATTATTTATAAAGTCCAATTAGTTTTTAATTTATCTTACAAAACAACTATGTCTGAAATATATAATTTTATGATTAATTTCTTAATGTTAAATCTTAATACATACTGTCTACCAAAGACATAAACTTTCACATATTATGTACATTTAATTAGAAATCAGTCAAAAATGCTACAAATTAGTTAATGATTTTCAAATAGTTAGATTATTAATGTCATCATCGGAATAATTATAATCTCTTTAAGACAGATTTTTCAATGGTTAGATAACAATTATCGGACTAGCTGACCCGATGTCCTGTTCAAACAATAATTCATACAAAAATCATGTAGAAAAAAGGATGTTTAGAAAAAAAACCGGAATCCAATTTTTCTTTCCATAAAAACCTAATTCCAACTATTACCACAGATTAAATACAGATAATTCACTCCGCAAAATCATTTAAATAAAAAGCAACTCTTGCCATGACACTATAGAGTGCAATTCAGGTCGCACAGCGCTAATTACCTACTAATTGTCTCTCTTTCTATCCCGTAACTCTTAGATCTTCTGACTACGTTACACTCACTGAATTGACTCAACAAGTCGAGCCCGCCGCGTACTTGTAGCTTCATACCTAAAATGCGGAGTGAACCATCTGTATTCATCTGTGCTATTACGAACATTTTAATACAAAACATAGCCAAATAAGTCCAGCCGCTCTAAAGTGATGCTTACGAAAGAAGTTTTTTTTTTTTCTTCAGTTGGATTAAATATTGTGGTTTGACAGCTTTTGTATAGCAAATATGTCAAACTGTCATATTTATTCGTCAGATAAAAGTTATCTGACCATTGAAAAATAGGCTCTTGAAAAGTAAAATGTTGAGACCTTTACATTAAATGTGAAATCTTAATTTGCGATTTGGTTAGGTTAGTTACATTGGAGAGTAAAATTTTCGACAAAATTATGCTACCTATTATAGTTATTTTGTGCTATTATCAGAAGCGTGTCTCAAAAGGTATCCGAGTGCAAAATTGTTTGTATTTTTCAAAACACTAATTTAATTGTTTATCAGTTTGGAAGCTACGTTTGGGAGATACTTAAAAGTTAACCGTGATTTAAGTAGGTACTATTATATAACATGAACTACTGACTATTATATAAAACACGATGAATTAAAGTATCATCCCAACAATTGTAAAAATACAAATCGTAGTCGAAAAATAAATGCGAGAATAAAAAGATCACAGAATTAATCCTATTCTATGTTTCAAAGATTCAACACAAAGATTATTGCTGGGTCTGATATAGGTCCAGGGGGCCTACCACCACCTCTAAAGCAGTATTATTTAATCTTACTTCAGTGGGGGAAAGAGATGGAGCTATAAGTCCTGTAGAACTTCATCTCTTTCCCACACTGGGAGTGGTAGGCCCCCAGAAAAAAGCAATTTTTTTTTATGCTGGATTGTTACGTGTTGGTTAGATAAGCCTGGTGGTAATTTATGTGATATAATTATTTGATCAATGTTAATTGGTATGTAGCCAAATTTGATTTATCATTACTTTAAGTTCATTTTGTCATTATAATAATCTTGTTTCATAATTTCACCGGGCATTATTAACTGTCGACGCTGACGAGATGGCTTTGCAGCGCGGTAGACTGGTGGTACCGCCGACGTGACGCGAAGTCTTCGTTGTCATCATTCAATCTTTCTTGTTCTACAGATATGTCTCCATGCACCGGTGTCACAACCAACTGTTCATATTCTAATGGCCGTTTCCTGATTATAAAACAGAGAAAATACTTTAAATTGTACACATACAATAAAAAAAAATTGAATAATGTATCGCGATGTCCAGAATTGTTTAATCAATATAAGTAGATAGTGGAGGCCTTACCCAATTAACTGTAGGAAAGAAATCTTCAGCCAATGGAAGAAACGGAACTCCGAAGCGCGGCCGGGCTTGAGCGCGGGATTTGCCGCGCCAATGTAAAGCCAGAACAGCCACAAGATACTGAGGCAGCCGAGAGCATACCCCCAGTGTACGAGAAACATGAGCAACAATTTTATTGCTACCTGAAACAAAACACGGACAATATCATAAGAGTTTCATTCTCATAACGGTATCTCGAGCAGACTGCATTAATAATAAACATTCATTGGGTTAAATGTTGTTTTAATGTAGTATTTAGTACCCACCCCAACTAAAGACAGCCATCTGTTACACAGATGCGAGTACCAGTTCTTGTTTTTAGAGTGAACGCTGATGCTAGGCCGCTGAACATCCCCGTTAGACGCCCGTCCGTTCATTATGGCAGAGTCAGTAGGGGAGGGAGTGAAGTCCTGAAAAAAAAAAAACCTGTTTTATTTTACTTGTATATACGGTATCCGGTACCATAACCGGGATCATAACGGGTTTAAAAATACTCTTAACGAAGCCGCGAGCCACTTGTTCTTCCCGTCATTATGATATATTTTTTGTACTGGGCCATATAAGGGAAACTAGTTATGGAGATATTCATGGTCAAAGTTGCAACTATTTTGACGTTTTTTACGAAAATATGTTTCAAATGTTATAACTTAAATAACCCCACGATCCCTGTACCGTTGTATGCACAAGCAAAATGTTTTGCGTGCGTTACATTGCGCACTACCGTAAACAGCGAATTTTCACAACAAAAATAAAAGTAATTTCCCAGTAATTAAATATTTGCACAAAGTTATGTGCAGAATGCGTAGATGACGGCTTCGTAATGGGTCTTTTTACACCCTGTATGGGTTGACTTTCAGAAGCAGAAAATTATAATAATGTATGTTACACTTACCCCAACATTTTTATGCCTGATCCGTTCAGGGAATAGCAAATCAAGATCGCTACCAGTAGCGCCGTAAACTTGGGTATCACGTTGAGAATGACCTTGATATCTGTAGACAATCATTTATTTGAACAAAGACATGGGAGGCAAAATATTTTAATTTCTGGCAACACCAGGGAATTCGTAAATATAAAAATATTTCCGCGTTCACAAATGTATTGTGTGTCGGATATAAAAAGAATAGGTACTCTTCAAAACATGATTAAGAATACGTAAGCTCTTAAGACAATTATCCTATTTTGCTGCACTCTTCGAGATACTACAACAGTGAATGTGGCGCATTCCCTTCTATTTTAGCCACGCAAGAATATGCAGTGTAAATAAATGAAAAATGAAAAAAAAAACATACCTCATTTCACGTCTATGTTGCAAATCAAAAGTTTGGGCGAGAGCAAAGTAGGAGTAATCAATGCAAGCATAAGTGATGAGGAACGGCATAGTGACAATGGGTGCAAGTTGGTTGATGTCACCAATGATGATAAATGTGACCGTGACCACGGCTACTACAACCATAGAGTATATTGGTACCTTGTTGGGACCTCTCTGGAAATAATAACAGTATGTAATAAATAAGGGTATTACGGGCTATATTGCTACTAAGCTAGCAAAAAATATTATAAAAAATCGAAATAGTGATTACAAATCAAACATAAAAATTATTTTGCGCGCACGCAAACTTAGATATTGATATCGGCGACATAGTTTTTCCTCACAATAGTTTTGTTAAAACACAATTAAATAAATTGTAAGCGATTTTTTTTGCTAGTGCTAAATTAGCTCGTATGCTTAAATAACTACAGTTATTTTTTAACATCATCAAACACTAACCCCATTTCCGAGAAACTCAAGTCCTGGTATAACTTTTTCATTTGCAATGCTTTGTAAAACCCTGGGTGTTCCATACATTGCGCCTAAACACGAGCTCATTGAACTGACGTAAAGACCAGCAAGCAATAGGATTGTCACAGCAGAGATGTCAGCTGTAATGGAGAGGTTTTGCAGCAGGCCTTCCCTGGTCACTGTCGCTGCTAATGTTATTATGAACATCAGGTACAAAAATGTTCTGGAAATAAAGACTGAAGATTAATAAATTGTTGCTTGGACTTTGTTGTCAAATTTACCAAATAATCAGGATTTCCTTACCCAGTGCCAATAGCTGCTAATGAGCCATTAGGTATATTTACAGAGGGATTTTTCAAATCTCCACTCATGTTAATTCCTGCTAATATACCAGTGATGGTGGGGAAGAATATTCCAAAACATTTGAACCATGTGTAACCATCTTGGTAATCAGGCCATGTGTTATTTGCTGCTACTCCACTGAGCCACCCTTTAAATTCCAGCTGAACTGAAAAAAGAGCAAGAGGAAGAAATTATTTAGTATTCAGAAAGGCAAGGAATTACCAAGTCTTTTGTTAAAAATAGATTATGTATTTATACTTATTTTCAGTTTACATAAATAAAACTCACGCTTTTCGTCAATTGGTACAGTGGTGAATGATCCTACAAAGAAGTCAAGTGCGGCCAACATGATGATCATTAGCAGTAGAAATTGTAACTTCACTACCCATTTCACCCCAGCTACATTGATAGTGCCAAGTAGCAACACTGCAGCAATAGCAAACCCTCTAGACGCCCACTTGTGGGTGTCACTAAGTGGGTCTTCAACTACAAACCCAGCCATTGATTCACCAAAACCAAACACATTTAAGGCACAGCCCACAGCCTGAAAAATATTTTTAAGGTAATTGTTATACTGAATTTATACATGAGCTTATAAAGATATAACAATATCCAACTAAATGTAATTCATTTCCTTCTAGTTTTAAATGACACTGGTGCCGATTCTCTTGTACACCGAACTAAACTAACTAAACTATCACTAAAATTCCTTACTTTAGGCTATGAGAATCTTAGAGCTATTCTGCAAATAAAATTCTCTAAACTAAAAAATAATTTTGACACAACTAAAATAGAATTTGACAATCGCAATCCTCACCCGTGATTTTTTTTAGAGCCGGAGGCGCGCAGGGTGTGGCGCCTCGACGTGTTTTATATGGAATTTTTTACTTTTTTTATGGAAACATGAAAAAATATTACCTACATGTTCAGGTATAGGTGTTTAAGGGTTTCATAAAGGGGGTCGAAATTTTCATTATTTTTGCGATAGGACGCACCATTTTCGAGATATAAGCAAAAGAAAAAATAAATACAGTACTGTTTTTGGACGTGAAGTCGAGATGTTGGTGTGAATTTTAGTTCATGACAACTTATTTTAACCCACACCTTTTTAATCGCGATTAAAAATTGTCAGAATTAGTCTGGTTTGGTATTTTACAATCAAAATTTTAGGTGAAAAATGTCAAATTCAGATAAGCAAAATTGCCATTTTCACTAAACTAAAAACTCAGTACTATCGTAGTGCTGTCAAACTAAAATATTGTTAAATTGTGTCACTTTAGTCTATTTCAGAATGGAAAATTATCGTTTGACAGGATTAAACTTAATTTTAGTGATTTTTAGTCTAGTTTAGACGCATTTGTGACAAGAGAATCGGCACCATTAGGTATATTTTGATGATTAAGATGCTCATACATTGTTGCAGAAAACTTAATTTAAAGTAAAATTATGATTTGCTAACATTCATTATTCATATTCGAGGTCACCAGTATAGAGGTATGAGGAATAGCGTGTAAAGTTCCTCATGCTCCATAGAAAAGGTAGGATCCTCCGACCAGACAAGGCATTGTATCTGATGGGCTACTGCCCACCGGCGCCGATTGATGTCAGGACATTGTATATATTTTAGTCGCGCATCGAACTTTGCTTGCACGATGCAGGATTGCGTACATCAGTGTGATGCGTAGTTCGCATGTGGCGTTATAGATGCCGCCTCAATTTTAATCACTATGGGATGCAGGAAAGTTGAATAATAATTCATTTGATTTTCAGTTCAGACATCCTCTGTTTTAACAATGAAGTTTTATTTAGATATGTTAATTTACTAGCGTTTTCCTCATTATAATTGGTTTTATAATAGTACTTCTACAAAAACCACACTAACCACAATGGGTATCATATTGGTCTGAAGTAAAAAATATAGTTCAATTAACCAATATCAGTAAATAAGATTACTTGAGTTATTTGCAATCACAATATTATGTGTAGTTGTTTTAAGTATGAATAATGAACTATAGCACACATTATGTTTAGGGTTACAGACCGGCAACGTGTGTCGTCGCACAGTTAGCGTGCTACGACGAATATTCGTAATATTTTGCATTTGTCTTTCGGCTCTTGCTTGCTCCGGCCGAAATTGTAAAAAAACTTGATACAACTTGTGTAATCATTGCATATAAGAACCTTTGTGAAGAAGAAGACACTGCTTGTGCATAATATTTAGTAAAATTTACTGTTTTTGTACCATGAACATAACGTTTTCACTGAATCTAACCAACACTATTACAATTACTATTATTTACCTGACCAAAACAATATATCATGCCAAGAGCTCCTCCCATTCTGGATCCTAAAGTGTGTGCAAGCAAAAAGTACACTCCACCACTTTCTATTCTGCATCTTTCACATATTCCCACTGCAGACAACACTGAGATCAGAGCTACAAAAACTGAAAAAGACATAAAGTCAAATCATAAAAAAAAATCATCAAACAACTTTTCTATAAATATTATAAAATAAAGTAAATTTTCATGTCTGCCTGTGTGACCGCTGTATCCTTCAAAATGTTATTTTTCTCCTATTTAGAGACTTTATTCTGGAAAAAGTTTATGTGTATAATGCATTAATATTAACCTTCCATTTAATTCCATAATATTAACCATCTCACTAGTGTTTCATAACTTATTGATATCAATATCAAGGCATAAAATAAAATAATACAGGGAATTCACACTTAATTAATTCCACTGTAAAAAGTAATAAATCTTTGGATTAGACTGCAAATGTTAAGATAACATTTACCACCAATTCATATTTTATGAAAATTATAATTGATACATTGTTGTTATTATAAGTTTATGTACATATTATTGTATCTTAGTTATTTAAACTTACCTGTAAAAAGTACTATAAATATTGCATTAACTAATCCAGCTTGTCCAACAATCCATCCAGATCTTAGGAATACAATAACTCCAAAAATATTGATAAGGCATGATGTGAACACTCCATCCCAAGTACCAAACAGCACCGGTTGGGATATAAAAAAGTTTGATTTCCACCATGGTACATCACCCTGAAATTATATTTGAAAAATAAATGGGGTTTATAGACAATTGGCTATTTATCAGTCATTGTTAATCTTAAGATATTAGTTGATGATTAGATAAATATAGCGTTATAGATATTATCTTGTATGAAAATGCATACCAAACCTAATCATATTACTTTTAAAATGATTCATTCAAAGAATGTGGATGAGGATCCGTATAGGCCCTTACTAAATAATAATAAAATCCTTGATAACTATGCCTAAGGCTTAAATATGTTATATTGTTCTTTCTTAGTTTCGAATTGGTTGGGATGGTGACAAAATAGAAACTAAATACAGTAGACTCAGTCTCAAATAAAGTTGAGTCATGAGTTCAAATACATTATAATACAATGTTTTACAGCTGTGAGAATAAACAATGTGTGTGGTAGGTAGTAGATCGAATCTAGGACGCCTTTGCTTTTAGAAAATGTAGAGCAGCACAGCCATTATAGGTAGCTAAATGTGAATATTACTTGAGAAAGTGTGGCAATATACTATACCTGGTCATGTTAGCTTTATGAATATGTTTACCTGTATGTCTGCAAATATTTCATTAGCCCCTGAAGCTTGGTGTCCACCTGATCCATATTGTGATTCATTGCCTAAATCCACGAAGCCACCTGATTGTCTTCGCATTCGAGCCCTGTCAAACCCTGGCTCTTCGCTCCGAAAACTGTCTATATCTAAATCATTTCTCCTTTGGCGATTACTTTGATCCATTTTTGATTGATTTATAATAATTACATATAAATATTAATAGAAAACTTCGGAACACATTTCGCAGATTGTTTACTTATCACGGAAAGCAGAAAGCACAAAATAATACAAGGTCGGAAATTGACTGCTGAAGTTCGTTCTGAAGTGTTGTGAAACATCACTGATGACTGGAAAATAATGAGTATTATGAATTTTGGTTTTATATACTTTTCTTTGTTTCACAAAGGAATTAGGCACGAGCAAGAAATGAAAGTACTGTAAAAACATGCTAGAAATATGAAATTCGCTGTACCGGGATCTGCGGAATATTCTTCTGACGTTTACATTTTACAACAACTGACTTTGACAGATGCCAACTGTCAACTGATTGTCAATGCAATATCAACAGTATTTTTAAATAATAACAATTTTGGTACAGAAGCTTTTAGCTTACCAATATGTTTAGTGAGAGTGAAGGGAACCACTGCACTTTATGACCCATCGCTATTTTATAGTAGCTAATTTTTTGGGTTGAATAGCTTTTTAGCGTTTATTTGAAAACTACAAAGTGCGGAAAACTATAGGCACCGAGATAAAAATCACCAAAAGTTTATTTTGGGATTAGTGGGATAGTGGGAGTATTAAGGGTGGGAAAGATCACGAGGCAGGTTAAATTTGCAACAAATTTTTCAGTTTATGCAACCTTCAAGGTCAAAGTCAACATCCCAAAAGTCAAGGTCTAATACCCCAAAAGTCAAGGTCAAACCAAAATATGCTAAAATGTTGGAATATAACCTTATAACAAGCTCTCAGGTTACGGACATTTATACGCATCGAAATCGTAGTACCTTACTACGAGAAATAATTGATTTTCGCAACGAAGCTGATATGCGAACAATCTACCTACTCTGTCAACTGCTCAAGTTTGCTACGCAAGCCGAGGATATTGTTATCTATGTACCAAGAATACTTGGGTTCCCTATTTGAAATCGATAAAGTTTGAATTTATATTACTACTTGTTACCGCTAGAGGCCCCGACTTCGCTGCGCATGCGATAACCGTTGAGTACCGAACGACCCCCCGCGGTGACAGATTTACGACCGCACATAAATAAACAAAACACTCGGGGTTTTTTGTTTCGCCTCCGGTGTTATCGCTAGTTGATTTGGGTTCGTGTTTAGACAAATGATTCTTTGTAATACTTAGAAATGTCGAGTGGAACCCTTTGAATTCATAAATACGCATTGTAATCGACGGCTGCGCCGTTTAGTGATAAGACGATTTGTGATAAAACTACTGTTCCAATTTACACGAAATTTTGCAGGGTACATTATGAATAGATAAGTTATATAAAGAGAGCATTTTTTACAGATAAACACAGTAAATAAAAACACGAAAAATTACGACTTTTGAATAGGTACTAACCGTCTGTTTACGTAAAACTATTTTCGTGTTTTTAAATTTACGATGTTTATATTTTAGTTCATTTATCGTTTATAACGATATTTGAACTATTTATATGAAAGAAAATAAGCACTTACCAGCGATTACAGATACAAATCACTCACAAAACACAAAACAACACCACAATCACTTTTTCCACAGACACTTTTGCTCACATGTTTTTGGTTGCCCAAAATAGGTATCAAACGATGTTATTTAGTGTTAATATTATTCACCACGATGTAAAAACTACTTAGTAATGCAATTAATATCACTTCCCGTCGATTTACACAAGAAAACCATTTAAAATAACGAAATACATGCGACCGAGCACTCATGACCAGCGTAGTTAGACTCGCGTCTGACCTGCGTAAACTGTCAATTTCAACATTTTTTTGCAATTTTGTCCATGAATATTTTTGTCTGCCAATGATTTAGTCGACGAGAATATCCGTCAGGCCCATAGAGAAATAATCCACAGTCCAGATTAGCACTTTATAATAATAGAAATAGAGATTAAAGCCGCGTGTACACGGCATCGCCAAATGGCGATGGCGGGGCTCTAAGGGGGTCGTGTTTGCATTACCAAATGGAAATGACGGGGCCCGACGTTTCATTGTATTGTTCTTAAATAAAAATCCTTAAAATTATTCTGTAAATCGAGTAAGTAGATGGTCGTTCGAGAAATATATGTTTCAAGAAAATGGGCCTTCGCGCTGCCGATGATTCGAGCATATAGTTATTCGAGATTTTGATGCATCGAGGTAGTGAACTGTCGCACTCATAATTTATCGATTTCAAGTACCTACTGTCGAGTTAACGTTTTCGAGCAAGTATTATTCGATCAAACGTCATTCGATTTCAAGTAGGGAACCCAGAATTTAATACTTAGTTAATCATTATCGCCAGCTACTGAATAAATCTATCTCAGAATCGGAGATTAGCCTGATGGGAAACGATGATAATAAAACGCCGCCTAATTATGTGTTTCAGAGTAGGTACTAAAAGAAGAAGAAAGAAATCGGGAAGATAATTATCTCAATTGGTGAGCAGTTGGATGATTTTCTAAAAGAAATGATGGATCTCTTCTTGGCTAGTCAAAAAAATGAAACACAGCAGGTTTCGACTACATTAATTAAAATAAATTACAACAATCCAACAATAACATAGAAACACGAATATAAACCTTATGTCACAGAATCAAGATCTTGTTTTTTTTTAATCAAAGTTAGAAAATCAGCCGAAAGAAGACAAAAAACATATAACAGTCAGAGTAATAACTAAAGCATATTACTCTGAGGCGGGAGCACTCACGCGCGACTGAGCAGTTTTGGCGTCTGAGAACTGCAGTGCTGCCCTGCCAATAACAAAAATCATATTAATATTATTATCAAAAAAATCGGTATATTATATAAAAATCGGCAAACTTCAACTAAACGTTTCTTTTTCGTAAAGAACAGTCTTACGTAAATCGTCGTCACATTCAATATTAATCGTCAATAAATTTTTAATCGTCGTCATCACTTTCTACTTCATTTTTCCACTTCTTCTCCATACGAGTCAACATATTTCTGTCCAAAGGAAAATCGTATCAATTATTTTCATCTTGCACAGAGGTCTCTTATCTATGACTTGGGGAAATTCCCCAGGGGAATACCCATAAGGCTAGGCACGCAAGAGCACCTTTTGTTGCCCTTATAGTGCATCTCTCTTTTTCTCACGTCGAACATGCAAAAGGGACAGATGTGCTGTCGCGGCGACGCGACGGCGGTAGCTCGTGTGCGCATAGTCTTACTCACAGGTCTTACTTATTAAATGTTCGTAAGTGTTACCATATTTTTAAATAAATTATGTATTTTAGTTTAAAAAAATAGTAGGTAATAAAAAATCGGTAGATTTTTGCTCGAATGGGGATCCACGCGCAAAGCTCAACGCAGATCATCAGCAGCAGTGCTAGGCTCTAGATAAGGATTTTTTTTTTGTTGTAACGTGTTAATTCTTACTTGACCCATGGCTGGAAAATTTACAAAAATTGAGAGAACATTACTTTATAATATGGTATCCTTTAATTTTTAGGTTACCTATAACCGAAATTTTAATTTCGGCAGTCAAAGCCCTCAAGCTTCTGAAAGACAAGCACTTGACGTTCCTGCTGTAGAACTTTACCAAGACGTTAATAGCTCCACCAGAACTCTACCATATTGTCGAAGTTTACCAATCAACATAAATTCAAAGTTACTTTTAGTTGTACTCTTTTAGTTTCCCACTTTTTTTTAGCGTAGTATCTTTAAGAAATAAATGAACACCGGAGTTAGTAGTTTAGTACATCTTGGTACAGCTCACTTATGCATATTACGAGAAAAATTAAATTTACTGAATGATAGGTTACAAAATGTATGGAATTGACAGCATTAAATGGCCGTGTCGACGATGCGCCATCTATCGTGATAAAATAGCAGCACAGATCCTCATTGAGCGACAATCGGTAGATCGGCATTTCACTAAAAAAATCGTTTAAAATACCGATTTTTCGCTAGCATTGGCAACACTGGAAAACTGTCAGTTTCAACTTTTTTTGAAGTGAAAACTTCTTTAGCTTCGTTGTGATTTGAAAGTCGATGAAACGAAAAAGCGACAGTAAAAAGAGACAGACATAAATTCATAAGATTTAACGTGGGAGAAAATGAGATAGGAAGCATTATACAGTGTTTCTTATATTCGTGGTTCTCTTTGTGCTCTGCTTCGTACACTCGTCTCGTGTCACTCGTGGCTTGGGCGGGGGCACCGCCGCACCGCCGTATCCTTGTGGAGGCGATCGGCGGCAGTGATCTCTCGCGTCCGGCCCTGGGTCAGGCCATGGTCCGGAGCGAGAGTGCATGGGAGACCGTCGAGCCGAGCGAGACGGCGTGGGAAGCCGTCACCTCCTTCTGCGAAGCAGTAATGCTCGCGAAGGAGGAGGCCAAACGCGTGATGGAGAGGCAAATTTCGCGCCCTCACGCCCCTAGCCGCCGCAGGAGACGCCCTGGGCGTCGGGAATCGCAAGCCGATTCCCAGCCACCGTAGGCGCGGACTTGCGGACGGCAAGCTATCCATTGCTAAGCTATCCGATATGGACCAGGCCCACGTCGACGGCGCGTTGTGTTCCACGCGCGTCTCTAAGAGATGTCAACACAACAGAATGGGTCCGTAAGAGCCAATGTTTGTCCGAAAGGGATATCGCGGCCCCGCCACACAGGCAACGAAAGGAACACGAGTGGGTTTTAGTCAGTAACCGTAAGTAAGTCGGACTGCCGGGGTCGCGGGAATGTCCGAAAGGGATACCGTGGCACCTGGTAACGTACAGGCAACTGACGGAACACGGGTGGGTTTTAGTTAGTAGTCTGACACGCCCTCCCGCTCCGCCCAGAGCGGGAGAAGTTATTTGATGATTTCCCACACAAAAAATAATAATAATTTTTGGTAAAGATAGCGAATACCGAGTAAAATGGGGTGAATATAGATTCAGTGGTGATGTTAAACCCTCGGGCTTCGTGAGGGTTTTGGGTGTGCTCGCTCACCTTGCGAGCAGGTAAATCCTGAAGACTGATAGGTCACGCGTACCCTCGGGCTTCGTGAGGGTCACAATGACACTATTGGATGGTTCCCTACGTTTCAAAGGCTGACTTCAAAAATCAAACATCGGGTACCACCAAAAACCACTGTTTATTTACCTTTGTTGGTAACACTATTAAAATGTACAAATATGAAACTTATTGCATAAAGCTACATGTAATCGGCGAAGAATCTCGACACCGCGATCTAATTTTTGGACTCAAATAAAAAGCGCCATCTATTGGTCCCGATAATAATTAACTGTACAAACTAACTAACAAATACAGTTTGAGCGCGACATTGATTTGAGGGCGATGTTGCTACTGACCGATAGATGGCTGCACAGGTGAGTAAAGACAATAAGTATTTTTTTATTGGAATGTTTATCTTTTGCTTCTTGATTGAACAAAATTTGTAGCTTGTTTTTAAACCAGCTAGGTAGATCTCTAAGTTGATTATTTTAATTTCAATTTTGATAATCATATGCTGACTGATAAGTACGGGTCTGTGTGTGTAACACAAACGGACAAAAATATCTATGGGCTGATTTTGCAATTATCAGATTTGTTTTATCCAAAGAAAAAAGTTACTTTTGCCAGATGTTGTGTGGACTCTGTCAAAATTAAGAAAAATAAATAAAAACTGGTCAAGAGAAGTCGGACTCGTGCTTCGAGGGTTCAGTAACGTCATATATAAATATCACTGCGGTGTAGAATATTGCAGTTTTAGACCAGCGCCATCTCTTGACCGATAGTGGAACTAATGTAATTTTTGTTAATGATTTCTGAAAAAGTTTAGGTAGAGACATTTTTTTATTTTTCCTGTAATCTTTACATAAAGTTCTATCACAGAATAATTTCAGATTTTTATCAATGCAAACTTCGGAGATAGGGAGGGTGGGGGGGCGGTATATTTTGTAACATTTTTCGTCAAAAGTCGAAAACTATGCAGCCTAAAAAAAATTAAAAGTATTTGAGAATGTGCAAATAGCGCTCTTTCTTATGATACCACACAGGCCCTAGTAGCCCCACTTCGAATTTTTATGAACCCCATATCCCCAAGTCGCGGTTGCAAAAAAAAAAAACTTTCTTATTTGCAAAATACAGACAGACTGAGTCGCACCTTGAGGGTTCCGTTTTACCATTTTGGAACGGAACCCTAAAACGCCTTGTATTTCCTTGCAAGTTATTTACAGAACAGAAATTAATACTAGTTTAAATGTTATTTTAGTGATAAAAGACTTTTTGCTGGTATTTGTTTGTGTACTATTTCCACTTGCAAGAACCCCGCCACAGGTGAAGGCCTCCTCCAACGCTAACCACTCTTCTCTAGATTGGGCTACTTTAACCCAGCTTGAACCACCACCTATTTTCTTTATGACTTCATCCCATCTAGTAATAATTCTTCCCTTTTATCGTTTTCCTTGTGGGCCTTTCCATGTTGTCACTCTTTTTGTCCATCTCTGTTCCAGGCGTTCTACGTGTCCAGCTCATTTCCATTTTCAACTTAAGGCTTGTACACACGGCTACACATCAAGCTATACATTTCCAGTTTATGCTGATCTTGCATTGTGTAGGATTTCCGTACAAAGCGAGATCAGCATAAACTGGAAATGTATAGCTTGATGTGTAGCCGTGTGTACTAGTCCATCAGTAGCTTTGGGAGTTTGTCAAATTTTCTGTATTTTCTGGTATGGTTTCGGTCGGCCCGGGTACGTTAACAGTACGAGAGCGGTTAAACTCAGCATACTACGCTCCATTGCTCTTTGGCATTTAACTATCCTGTTTTTTACATTGTTGCTGAATTTCCATGTTTGACAACCATATCATGTAGAAGGCAGAACGCAAGAATTGAAGACTTTGGTTTTGAGATGGGTAGGTAGATTGTTCTTGAATATTTATTTTAAACTCCAGTATTTATTCCATGTTACTTATTTCTACGTTCTACGGTTTACTTCGAGGTTGTTGCAATTTCGGTTACTTATTTGTTTTCCAAAGTATGTATATACTCGTAATTATGTGTATTTCAGGGGTTCGCCTTCAACCGATATTGTTATCCTGGTGCCAGTCAGTGTCAGTCATTAGCATAGTTTTAGATAGGTTCATTTCTAAGCCTACTTTCTTGCCAGCATCGTTTAGTGATTCTATCATGGTTCGTAGTTTAGAGCTAGTTTCCGAAATTAACACTATGTCGTCTGCGAATCGTAGCGTAGGTGGCTTAGGTAGTCGTTTTTAATCTGTATGCTGTATCCCCTCCAGTCTAGTGTGTTGAATATAGAGTCTAGTGTAGCTATGAATAACTTTGGGGATAGGGAGTCGCCTTGTTTTACTCCTCTTTTCACGGGAAACCAGGGACCAGCTGTCCCTAGTTTCACTCTATTTCTACTATTCTTGTAGATGTTTTTGATTAGTTGTATATTGTGTTCTCCTACTTTTTGTCGCCTTAGAGTTTCCCTTAAGCTGTCTTGTTTAATGATGTCGAAGGCCTTGTGGTAATCAATGAATGCAAGATAGAGTGGTATCTGCATTTAATTGTATTTCTCTATAAGAAGCTGTAGCGTAAGAATGTGGTCAATAGTAGTGAATCCTTTTCTGAATCCTGCTTGTTCTATAGGTCTTTCTTCTATTTTGTTGCTTAATCTCTCGTTAATAATTGAGGAGAAAAGCTTGTAAATGCATTGTACGAGTCGTGTATCTTACATGGCACGCGCGCATTGCATACATCAGCACTTTTCCGTCACCTTGCACAAATTTTGTGTAACGCGACAGTACACGATCAGCGTTCATAGTCAGCTGTACTAATTCACACATCATTCATGTAATAGCATTAGTTACGTGTTAGTTAAATATATTCAATAAACCATCATCTTTGGCTATCCGTGACTTATCATTCAAGCTAACATACAAGGTGTGTGCGACCCATTCAGTAGCGCATACCCACATGCATGGTAACAGCTTTATTGGTCTGTAGTCTCCAATGTCGTTGGGATCACCTTTTTAATGGATTAGAATGACGTTGGTTTCTGACCATTGGGTGGGCGTCTCTTCAGTTTCCAGAATGAGGTTAAATCGTTTTGTGAAAGGTAAGACTAATGGACTATGATGGCTGTGGTGTAGCTAATTTTAGAGTTTCGTTTGTAATGTTAACAGACCCTGGGTTTTTGTCTAATGTTAGTTTATTCATTGCTCTTATGACTTCGTTCACCTCTATTTAACTTACACAACTATTTTCAATTGTGCTTGTGGTACTTTGACTTGAGTTATTGGTGTTGTATTCTCTGGCACTGTATAGGTTTTTGTAGTAGTCGGTTACTACGAGTATATTAATAACCTCATTCCGGTTGTGTAATGTTTAACCATTTTTTTCAGTCCATCAATCCATATTAATTCTTTAAAAGCTTTCTTCGTACTTCCTGCTCTGTTGAGGTGTTTTTTTTAAATAGTGTTATATCTGTGACTTGTATAGTCTTTCTTTATGTATTTACTTGTAAGCTTATAAAGGTGGCCGACATATGATTTTTTCTGGCCAGATTTTTGTTTTTGCTTTTCCGCAGGTCCCGTCTGTTTTTAAGTAGATCTAAGGTGCGCTCTGACAGTATTTTATGAGTTGTTACGGTTTATGGTATTGTGTTTTCAACAACCTGAAGGCTTGGGTTAATAGCTTTAATAATATTATCATAATATTTCTGCACAGTTGTGTTCTCTGGTAAGCTTTGTGATTCATCAGATTTCAGGCATTCTATGTATTTGTGTATCTCTTCGTCATTTTTTAAAGAATAGTTCGTCTTGTTATGATATTTAGCTTTGCTCTTCTTTTTTGTGTTAGTATTATTGTAGCTCGCACTGGTCTGTGATCTGAGGGGTAATTTATTTTCCATCTGGGGATCTCCTAGTCCATTTATTTTTAGTTTTTTATTGAGAAATGTGTTGAGTATTACAAGTTTGTTTTCAATTGGAAAATTGATCAGTTTTTGGCCTCTTACGTTCTTTTCACCATATTCGTTCAGTTTCATGACCAGGTTTTCTTCCTGTTTTGGCATACCTAGTTTGGCGTTGGAGTCTCCCATCAGTATGTAATCTTTATGAGCAGATTTTATTGCTATGCGGACTGTTGCATAGATGTTATCAATATCTTCTTCGCATGGTTTTTTAGTTGGTGTATATACTTGTATGATGGATATGTAAGTCCCTTCTATCGTGATATTTAGCAATGCAACTCTTTCTGTGAAGCCGATGAAGCTTTCTATATTATTTTGTTTTTTTGTCAAGAAGCCTACCCCATACATACCAGGTGTGTCACCTGAGTGGCAGAGTGTAAAGTGTTTATATTCTGCTATTTTTGTTCCGGTACGTCTTGTTTCAGATAGTCCTATTATGTCATATTTAATTTTATTCAATGCTTCATTTAGTTCAATTAAACGTTCATGTGATGAGAGTGTTCTAACATTGTATGTCAGTATATAGAGTTTGTTTAGATTAATTGATTTGTTGGAGGATTTCGGTCATAATCTTCTATGGGGACCAACCGGATTGGAAGATCTGGTTCATTATTGTTGGTGTCTTTTGCTTGATTTCTTAGTGGGCGGTAGTTGCTATATATTTTTAATTTGGTTTACCTGTTTATTTTATTTTACGAGTATTAGTAATATTTTTCTTTATTTACACTTCAAAGTCACAATCATCTGCGTAGCCCTTATTTTTTTTTATTTTTTAGGGTGGGAAATTATTAAATAACTTCTCCCGCTCTGGGTGGAGCGGTTGGGCCTCAATTCTCCGCTTATCGCCACAATTATGGCGTACCCAATCTGTGTAGCCCTGGCTCTTGTATTAGGAGTTCCTGTATCACAAGTGCCAGACTATAGGTTTTTTGTTTTATTTTTCTTGCTTGTTTGGGTTTTTTCTTTATCTTGCGTTAATTTTCAGGAGAAGCAGTAAGCATTCTTTTATTGTTGCTTCCTGTGTTCTTGTTTTTATTTATTACTACCACTTTGTCATATTTAATTATCGCAGTGTTTCCCTTGTCTTTCTCTTCACGTACCTGTTTTTGCAGTTCTTTCCTTTTTTCCAAAATGTTTTTTGGATAATCCTCTTTAAGTAGTATGGTGTGTCTTTCAGTGCTCCTCTTTGTTTGTATGTATCTATTTTTACACCCAAAGTTGAAAATGTCACGATAATTGAAAGAAGAAAAAGTTTATTAAATTGACATTATTTTCCGAGACCCGTCGGTTTTCGATTATCAAATTTCTTTTATCCAAAGAAAAAAGTTATTTTTGCCAAATTTGTGTGGAAACTGTCAAAATTACGAAAAAAAAATTAGTTCTAACTTAAATAAGGGCCTTAGCAAATATGCTACTGTTAGCTTTTGCGATTAGCTATTTAATAATTTTACAGTTGCTCGATAGAACTCTTAACTAGCATAGTTTTAGCATCAGCAATCAGCGATTTAATCGCTTTTCGGAAGCTCGCTACCAATAGCGACAATGTTTTATCTGTCTACCAAATAACTACTTAGAAAATTAGTTAGAAAACGCAATTATTTATAAACCGTAGTCAAATGGAACGAGTCGCCTAAACGCGATGCAGCTTCGAAGTAATCGCTGAAAAGTGTGATTTTGCTATTGTGACCGACCGCAGAGTCGCTAAGATGCATTTGCTGTTACTTTTAGAGTTTATATAAATTTTCCAGAAAGCGAAGCGTATCTGCTAAAATCCTAGTTATTTTTATAAGTAAACATATATTTTTTGCGTTTTTTACAAAAAGGGTGAAAATCGGACCCCTTATCTAAGTCTACTATGTCTGTCTATCTGTCAGGCGTTCGTATTCTATCAAAACCGCTCACGAACGGCGGTTTCGATCGGGGCACTTTTTGTCCGAAATCAAAACTACGACCGAACCTTGATTTTTTTTGCCGAAACTGGCCGAAACCGAAACTGAACCTTCAGTCGGACACTAGTATTTACTAGGTACAGTGTTAGAACGAGGATTTGCTTTATGAGGCGGCATATCATAATCAATCAATCAATCAATCTTTATTTTATTATTGTTTTTTCTCTCGTTGCATAGAAGTAAATGAATAAATAAATCACATAGTCGGGATCCAGTCAGGACAGGCTCAAATCAGTGGGGGCCATTTTGTTTTGCCGCCCCGGGCTCCCAACGGGCTTAGGCCCAGGGCGGCAAAACAAAACGAGGCCCCGTGGTCTCAGCTTATGTAGGTATTTCTAGTATTATTTTGCAAAAAAAAAAAAATACAACAATAAATAATAAGTCCAACGTGCGTAATTAATCTACTTACACCACGAACTGGCAGGATTATTCTTTTCAGGGAGGTGCATTTTCATCTCCTCAATAGGCTATATACGAAAAGCAAGAATGTACGATGCGGGAGCGAGCTAAGCGAGCTCGAAATTTTTGCACCTCGTCTCGGAATTCCCGTTTAGGTTTCTATTAAACATCCTTACGGAAATAGGAGTTGCTTTGTCGACTTATGCACAAAAGTTTGAGAGTTAGAAGAATTCAAGAGCGAGCAAAGTGAGCTCGAAAATGTTTTTGCACACCGCCTTGTGTAGGTAAGGTTTTTTTTTTGAAAAGTCATATACAAGTAGGAGTTCCTTTGCCGATTCATGCAGAAAGGTTGAGGCGAGCTCGAAAATTTTAATTTTCACCTCCAACTCTAAACTGCTTTTTTACTGAAAATTATATCCCAAACACGGTCAACATATTTTGACCGTGTTTGGGATATCATTTAAGTGTAGGTACTTCTTAAGATTTAAGGGGCTCCCAGGACCGAGGGCGCGGGGCGGTTTGTTTTGACACTATTCTGTGGTATTTAATTTCTACGTCTGGTTGCTAGCTTCAGATAAACCTACATGGACATTTATGAAACGCCAGAAGCTAGGAGCGCGGTTCCATTTGGTCAGTTTGTATGGAGAAGAGCCGGCAAGATCACCCCGGCCACATCATCCACGGCCATCATCATATGTTATTAGTTTTTTTAAAGAGGATATCAGTTTATGAATAAGACCTAGGTAGGTACAGTCACGAGCATCAATATGTATACACTTAGCAACTTTTAAAAGTAATTTGCTCCTACTGTGTTGATTGTTATTTTATGTTGATAAGAATATAGTACTTTGGAACCCATATTAATATGAAATAGGTCTTACCTCAAAGTTGCAGTCAATATTCCACGAGAAAATCGCTTTTGAATTTTGCTAAGTGGAAACATATTAGCGCTCATGACTGTACATGCATTAATCGTTATCTAGGAGAAATGTACGAGTAAGTATACTCGTAAAAGCAGTAGCAGCGACAAGGTTTTGTTGAAAATTCCCCTACCTTTATATTTTGAGTATGAAATAACAAATTATACCTATGTTCCCTTAAGAGATAGGCAGTTCTATCGTACACCCACATTTCGCCATTTATGTTTCAGGCCTTGTTTAAGTGCTCATACACGCGAGCGGCACACGTCTACGGTAGAACTATTCTTCTCTTCTTCACTGCTACTGTCACTAGAACTGGACATTTTAATGTAACAAAAATACTAACGAATAAAATTGGAATTTACTTTGTAACTTGTAATTATAAAGTTTTGTATATGGTATAGGGCCCAGATCATTTACTTACGATAAATTAAATGATCCTTATAAGAAACTGCGTCCATCAGCATTAAGAAAAACATTTTTTTACAAATTTTAATGGACAACTTGCACTCGTACAAAAAATAAAATTTGCCAAAGAAAAAATCATGAAAAAAATTACCACTTAAGGACCCAATAATAAAAAAAAACACTGTTTATGGAACGCTTGTGAAAAATTTTATGCTACTAGCTAGACCCAGAGATTTAAGCTGTGCGTTGTCTATCAGTAAATGATTTTAAGATTTTTATTAAGTAGACAAGCCTTGTGCCCGATGTGATTTACCAAAGGCTACTTGTCAAGAGACTTAGGGGATGAGTTTTCTAAAAAAGATGGTACCACTAACTATACTTACTATAAACAGAAGTCTAAGTACCAACTTCCACGTTTCTAACTTCAATAATTACGAACTTACATACATACATCTTTATAAACGTTGCATATTTAACTCTTTTAGGGGAGACATTTTCAAAAAGCCTGAGTGCTCACATATGTACGTATTTTTTTTTAATTTCATGCTTCTATTCCCAGCGGTTTAGGCTGTGCGTTGGGTGTCAGTGAATGAATGAATGTAAGATTTGGGTAAGAAAATCCTGCTGGTATACGAGTATACTAACCTACAATAACCGTTAATTTTTCCTATATTTCTGATGAGAAAAGGAACGTTTATTGTAGGTTCGTAGAAAAGACAGAAAAAAAAAATATTCAGAATAATTCATTTATGCACAAACATATTATAATCACAGCCAGCCACATTCCCACTACTGCGCACAGAAAAAAAACAAAAAAAAAAAAGTTTATCTACACTCGTTCACAGGCCTCTCCTCTGTGGTTGGGAGTGGGCTATAATCCACCACGTGGACCTAGCGTGGGTTGGTGGGCTAAGCACAAGACCAAAACCGAATCAGCCTTTCGAGCATAACGCTATTACGTGGTAACTTCAGAAAAAGAGTAGAACATGGTATTAAATGCCATCCCTTTATTTATAAACGTTGCATAAAATTAAGCAACGTTTAAATGTCAAAGATGTATGGTTACACAATCACAGTAACTTTAACGTATTTATATAAAACCCATTATGTTAATCTGCATAATGTAAGAACTGTTAATTTTTTCCTACCATCTTCATACATTGACAGTCTTACACCCTCATTATGCTTTTAACTTACTAAATAAACTGAAGTTTATTTTGATTGTTGAGATCTATTTGCTCCTGTTAAGTTTCTTTTTTAAGCAAACTATCCTAATCTAAGTACCTAACTTATTTTTTTACATTTTTGAACTCGAGCTTTTGTTTTACCCTAGGAAGAATTGTTGGAAAATAAATTATTTGCCTCGATGGTCTAGCAGTCGCAAGCGCTACTGCTGAGCATGAGGTCCTGGGTTCTATTCCCAGGTTGGGCAAAGTGTTATTGGGTTCTGTCAACAGGAATTTCTCAGTACCAGTCCGGAGTCTGGATTTGTACGCGTCGATGGCAATCCCCCATTACATGGAACTTAAACGTAACTGGCGAAATGTGGGTGTACCATAGGTACACTTCTGCGTAACTTCTCAGGGATTACAGGCGGATGTTAAGTTATGTTAAATTATCTAAATAACTAGTAGGTACGATAATGGGGTAGTCAGTAGCAACAGTAACGTACAATTTTGTTATTCTCTACGTCAATCAATCTGCCTAGCTTTTTCCCAACTATGTTGGGGTCGGCTTCCAGTCTAACCGGATGCAGCTGAATACCAGTATTTTACATAGAACGACTGCCTATTTGACCTCCACAACCCAGTAACTGGGTAATACGATACCCCTTGGTAAGACTGGTGTCAGACTTTCGGGCTTCTGACAACTCGTAACGACTGTCAAAGATCCACGAATAACAGCCGGGACCAACGGCTTAATGTGCTTTCCGAGGCACGGAGGATTCTCGGTATGTAAAGATGGTCACCCATCCACTGACCAACTCCGGCAAGCGTAGCTTAACCTGATGGCTCGACCAGTGCGGCTGTTGTTACTTAGCCACGAGCTCCACAACTACGTGTACGGTGATATTCTCTACGTAAAAATATATTATTATATTTTCGTTTTATCATAGTAAAAATGACTGAAAAAGTTCTACAATATGAGGAAAATTAAATGTAAGTATATTTGTCATAGTTTTCCCAGGGAAATCATTTAAGTGCTACAGTGCCTATGTAAGTAATTGTATAGCGCTCTTGTCGCCGTCCACTAAAATATTCATTAGAATTATTCCCAGGTAGGTATTGCTAGAGGGCATAAGCCTACTGTGTAAACCTTCTAGTATTAAAGTATTTTTACCTGAAGTCACTACTTTAAAGAAGAGAGAAGAGTGTAACACTGCTAAGTAATAACACCAGTCCCATTTAAAGTCAAGTTTATACCTAGCTATAATATATATTTATGATATTATAGGTACCTTTATTAACTTGGAATAACTTTTTTTTTATCTTTGCTACTGCTTATGGTTCTTTTTGTTGTGTATTATAGCCAGTCTTCATGTTTTTCCGTTTGCTAGTAAATTGAAAACTCGAGAGAATCTGATTTAGTTGTAGGTCTACTAGAGGTTCTATTTTAACAATTTTTTGTAGAGATCTTCATGTAGTGAGTTCTCGTTTTTGCTTTACTCTGTCAAGGGAAGTCATTTATTGATGATATATGGGCCTTGGTGCAGTCTATCAGATTACTTATTAATAGCTCCCATTGTGGCTACTAACTTAACAAAAGAGACAAATTCAAACAATCTGATTCCATTACTTACAATGCAGCTCATTATCCTACGATAAGTGGATAAGTGGTATAGGATAATCAATCATGTCAGAACAGTAATAAAAAAATAATTAAATAATGAAGCAATTTAAAGCCACCAACTACATATAGAATAGAGAATATACTTCAGCCACATTTTACAAGTTAAGCTGACTCTTACAGCAGTATCTTAAAATTTATTCAGGAATATTACAATTTACCCTAAAAGTACATAACATTGCAGAAAGGTAAATTGGCAGGTAAAACAGCCGGGAGTAGGGTCGGTACTTCGACATGGTTTCGGGCGCTATCTTAATCGTCCAGCGTTTAAGCATATTTATGTAGCAATAAGTTATCAGAAGCCTAATTACGGCCGCGAAACCACCTGTCCGCTATCATCTGTACATAGGCCTTCGCATATACTTCCGTGCGTCTTACGCGCGGTCCCACCCCCGCGGCGTCATTGGTTGGCGAGGTGGTTGCGCGCGCAGCGGCCCTCCTCGCGGCCGGGTGTGAGACGCCGCGACTCCGAAGGAGCCGGTCGCGACCGCGATGTGCCGCCGCGGACAGTTCTGCCGCGACCACGTCGCTACGCTGCCGTTGCACGCTCCGCAAATTCCGCCGCCGCCGCTGCCGATACGGCCGTGCGGCACTTATTTTTCACGAATCTGTCCTCATATTTCGAACTTTCCCTTTGAATGCAATAGTTAAAAGTTACTTTTGAAGACCCAAACTAAAGTTGAATTAGTTTTAAAAACTTTAAAAAACTTTGAAGCGTAGTTTATTAGTGGTAGTAAGGATTTTAAAAGAGATTTATTTGGTGATGTGATATGGCTAGGCGGCGCCAGCACACTAGTTGCGCACGGCTGGTGGTAGCTTGCTGCGCGTGGGCATGCGCGCTACTCGCCTCGGTCGCGCCAGCGGAAGCACATGCCGATGTTGATACATCTACTGGACTTGGTGATAATACACTCACTAATTCAGGTAACTGCATCAGTTTTCCTGTGGAATAAATTACGTAAAAAACTTAAAACATATTCAAACCAAACTGGTTAATAAACAAAAGTTTTCTCGAAGGTAATTGAAAAGTACGCCGAGGAAAATAAAATAAGCTCAGGCACCTAGTATAGTTAACATTAGAAAAGGGCGTTCTTAAAAAAATCACAACTATAAATACTTTAAAACTTGGTACCCGAGTATATTCCCATATCTACAAGTCAAAACATCTCATATTCTTAATGGTTCAATAAACTAGATAACACTTTCATGAGTACTTCACTTGGTTACAATAAAAACAACGTAGGTACCTATATTAAATGAGACTTATCAATTAAAACACGTCATGTTTGTTGAGTTATTTATATTCTAGTTATCAGGGCACATATTGTTTATATTACTTAGTTAAAGAAGTAGGTATGGATACAACTCTGTTTGTAATAAACTTTGTTGATCAATTAATGTAGCGGAATATTTTGTTCATTCAAGTTATTTTTTTGAGTAGTCTAGTTTTTGTATATTCTAATATTAAAACAAAGTTTGTAATACCTATGTACTAAACAACCTACACGTTTCAGGTTTCATAACTAAAATGAAAGTATTTGATTAACCGTTATTTAAATAGGAAAAGTTGTAACATTAAATATAGCGAACTAGAACAAACATTCAAATATTTAAATGTTTCTCAAGACTAAGTGTTGCAGAATTATATTGATTAAATATATATATACTTCGATGCTTTATATATTAAATATGAATTAAAGTGAATAGGTACATGGCCTAATTGACACGTTAATTAACCAACACATGTATCTAAAAACCAAAAAAGAGTACCTGACTTAAAAAAAAAAAAACTTATTGACCACTAGTTTTCTTTTATAAGTTAAAAGAAAACTAGTGGTCAATAAGTTTTTTTTTTCTTTTAAATTTTATTATGATGCTAAAGAGTAACGATGGTGTCATTGTTTATAAACAGGTACAGTTGGTTCTTTAATTAAGTTTTCTACCCATTTTCGAACTACTTGAATTAAAATTTAAGTTAAAGCAAAATTGTCTCGCATTAAAATTCAAGACACAAATCAGACCCCCAAGATACAGGCGCTACCTAGTTTGGGGACTACTGTTCAAATAACCATGTTCTTCATCGTAACTTAAAAATAATTATAATAAATATGGTTACTGTTGCTAAAATAATTATTTTTAAGTTATATTTTGTGACAATGGTAAAATAAGTTATTCTTATTCTATAAATATTGTTAGGCTTCTATGACACTTCACATTTGGTAAACTTATAATTTAATATAACTTAAAAATAATTATAATAAATATGGTTACTGTAGCTTAAATAATAAATTTTAAGTAATATTTTGTAACAATGGTAAAATAACTTACTTTGAATATTATTAAGCTTCTATGACATTTCACATTTGGTAAACTCATAATTTAATTTAATTAGCATAAACAAGTTGGTGGTAATAGATTTGTCCCCTATTTCATGGGATTTAATATACCTGGTGAAATGCGGCTGCAGGTACTCTGCCTAACCCTTCGGAAAAAACAGTCGTGATCGTGATGTTACAAACCAATTAACCAACAAGAAATAATAAATCATGGTGGTTTATAAAAATACCATATTCTCTATATGAGTAATATTTCTACACAAACGTAGGGAAATCATTTTATTCATTTTAATATATTGATTTCCCTATTCTAGGTACTTACATATTTGCCGTAGTCATCTTTATGCAAACGTTAGATTAGTTTTGACTGTATTTAAAAAAAAATATCCGTTAGGTATAATATAATAGTTATTTTAGACACATAAAAATGGAAATGCATAATATTTAATGTTTTCTTTAATATTAAATAGTCACGCTATACAAAAAATATTTTTGACGCATAAATTGTCACGATTTATGAGATAGGTCAAAAATTTATTTTAATACAACTAAAATGTCCATGATTTTAACGAAAACGTGATTTTTTATTAATAATATGATTTTTTAAATCTATGCCTTTACTTTAATTATTTTTCTGTTTTGCTGTTTCGTGTGTATGTTACTTACTTATGCCCCCGGCATCGCCCGCGTGGGGTTCTGAAGTTTTTCTACGGGAAAGAAATACCGAGATAAAAAGTATCCTATGTGACCAGTGACCAGGTCATGATCTACCAATTTTCATTTCTGTTTGCCAAATTTCATCGAAATTTATTCAGCCGTTAAGGTAACAAACATGACAGACTGCATTTTAATACAAGTATGGAAGTATGTATTGGGATATATGTTGTGTAGTGTTCCATTTATATGTGACACTGCTTGTTAGCAAGGATGTTTTAGAATAAAAGCTTGTGTTCTTAGTTACAATAGCAATAGTTAGAAAAGTTTTTTTAACACAGTTCTCGCTTCAGAATTGGTACTTTTATTTATTAACCTAACTGACTAAATTCGATTTAATTACATTATACATACATTTTTGAGAGTACCCCGTAAGTTTTTTTTTTTGAGTATTTCAGAAAATTGTAAAGGTGATTTGTGGATTACTATAAAACTAGCGACCCACCCCTGCTTGCATGGATTTTACGACCAGACAAACCATCGAGATTTTTTTACTATGTGTAAAATTAATATTAATGCGTTATACACATAAACCTTCCAGAATACATTCTCTAAATTATGGTGAAAACCGCATTAAAATCCTTTGCGTAGTTTAGAAGAACAACGCGGTCTTTCAGACAGACACGAAAAGCTTTAATTTATAATATAATAAATAAGTATACCTATGTGTATAGAAAACAATATGCTAAATATAAAAAATCTGGCTGCGGGGTTCACTTTCAATTAGGATAGATATGAGTTAAATTATCCTAGACCCAAAAAAATTTTGAAAATTGTCATCCATCAACTCACCGGGCCCGCGTGGTGGATTACGGCCCCCTTTCACAGAGAGGAGGTGTGAATCCCAGCAGTGAGAAGATTATATTAGGCTGATTATGCATGCACGTATTAAATATCGTTAAAATGAAATGAAAACGAAGTTACCAGTCCTACCAAATTAATTTAAAATTCAATTATTTCTGCAGTAATAATCAACAGATTTGGAATATAAGTGACCTACATAGATGAAATAAACAAAATTGATTAAAAATATAGATTTAGAGGCTTTATCAGAGTTGCTTTCGAAATCTTCAATTACATCATTCCAAATGTTGTAAGACTGACGGTGGGCGGTGTCTAAATAGAACAACACCTATTATGTACTTCTCACTTATATACGTTTTTATCATCAAATAAATGTTGCTTGAAAGAAAATTCGTATGATTTTGTTTTTTTTTCACGAAAATATTTTGTTCATTGATACATACTTTGCAACGATTATTTCTTATAAGTTAGATAACAATATAATGTAGTTTACTTGAAAGAAAACTAAATGTATTAACTATTAAATAAATGCTTTATTTAAAAACCAATAAAACAAGGGTATTGCTTTTAAATGATACATTTTCCATCATAAAAATTGAAAATAAATAACGTTTAATGAATGATAGAATCGTGAGTGTTAGAAAGTCATACGTTATTACTCTGATCTTGTAACAAATATTGAATGAAGATATTGATTTTAAATTATTCATGTAAATTCGTTTCTCATAAGTAAGTCGTGTATGTGAGTCATAGATTAGCATTATTATAATTAGACCACGGAGTAAAAGTAACATTTTGTTACCTTCTTTAGATATCACCTAATATTTAGTTTTATTACGGGTCTAAAGGTAAGTCAAGTCCCTTGAAGTCTAATCGTGACACTTCTCAATGAAAATTTGACACTTTTGGACTGATGACGTTTGAATACATAGCTAGCTTGCACTGACCGTATGCAAATGTAAATCAGCCATAACAGACGGTTTATGATGCGCTACTAAGGTAAAAATTTTGTCCGACGGAAACGCGTTTTCCGAAAACCGTAACCGAATATACGGCTCCGCTCTCCATTTTGTGGCCGAAACTGAAACCTAAACTTTGGTCAGAAACTAGTAAAAATTTATGAAATACAAGATATTAAATTTTGTACCACATCTCAGAGCTTACCTAAGATAGAACCTGTAGGAGCAGTCGCAGCTTGCTCAACGAAGTTCCTTTGCACGATGTTTCAAGAAGATCGGTAACGGTTGCATCCTCTTGGGACCATTTCTTGTCTTCGTAGCTCAGTGCTACGAACCTCTACGAGCCGCTACGAGACTACGAGTGCTACGACACGATAGTTTTTGATGGGTGTGTTGTTCTTGTATATTGCATTACTGATTTGTCCTGCAAGCATAAATTGTGCTGTATTGTATCGTCCACTCCTCTGTGTTTTGTGGGAGCCATAACTTATAAGAGTACTGGCTTTCGCCCGCGGCTTCGCCCGCATGGTGGTTGGAAATTTATTATCCCACGGGAACGTACTACCAGGATAAAAAGCATCCTATATGTTTATCCAGGTTATAAACTATCTTTGTGCCAAATTTCATCTAAATCCGTACAGCCGTTTTTGCGAGATTGAGTAACAAACATCCAAACATACAAACTTTCACATTTATAATATTATTTATACTATATATATATATATACTAGGATCATTCGTATAATAGATAATTATATAATACTATTATATTATATTATATGTTTATATTATATTATATAGTAGGATATTAGTTAAAGCAAAATAGGACGTCTTCGATGGGCAGGACTTATCGCAAGAATGGACGAGATCAGAGCACCTAAACGTTTACTGGATAGAACCGGATGGCCGGAGAAGTCGAGGGTGGCCCAAGCTCCGATGGTTGGATGGCATAGACCAAGATTTAAGAACTGGTTGAGTAAGAAACTGGAGAGAAAAAGTCGGAAATGAGTCACTTTGGGCGGGTGGGCCTTACCTTGGTCAAGTATATTTCTACTTGACCAGGGTAAGGCCCACCCGTGGCTGTAAAGCCTTAGATGATGATCATGAGTAGGATATTAGTAGGATTAGTAGGATAATAGGATTTATCTGTTGTTACATTTTGACGAATTGTGTTCAGCCTGCTTCGCCAGTTCTTAAAATATTATTATGTTTAAAACGAAACCTGACTTTGAAGTATCGTAATTTTATTATAAAAACCGGCCAAGTGAATGTCGGATCACACACAATGAAGGGTTCCGTATTGGGATGAATTTATCCCAAGAACATACTTAACATAGTAGTTGAGAAACATGTTCTCCAATACATCGATATTCGTCACGGTCAATTCTCCATCTGCAAATGTAAGTTTGTAATCGCAATAATTATGTGTTAAAACTATAAATTATCAATTTTCGGACGTTTTCCTTTACTTGTGCTGTGAGACCTTGCTTCCTGCCAAATTTCATGATTCTAGGTCAACGGGAAGTACCTTGTCGGTTTTGATTTATTTACGAGTATCAAAATATGTCACATAAATGGCCGTATTTTTTTATTGCGCTGACATAAAAGGTTGATTATTTTAGACCTTCACGGGAATATAAATCTACGTATTTGATATTAATTTCAACTTGATGCCTTCACGCGTTTCTGAGAAAATGGGACAGACTGACGGACGGACAAGGAAGTAATCCAATAAGGGTTCCGTTTTTTTCTTTTGAGGTACGGAACCCAAACTCAAAGTAGACTACAATTAGAAATCCGGCCACCGCTTAAATTTACTAATATCAAGTAACTTTACATTCGTATAATTAAAATTCACGTTTCAGCAACACATTTACAGTGACATTACATAATATCGCGTTAATAGTTGGGCTCCTGCGTCACATAGTCGGACATAGTGATGCCAGTAATTTGGCCAGTCATAAATTACTCGTTTAACTGAATTACGCGAGTTGAAAGCATTCCGCCGCTGTCGAATGCGGACCGTTTCCATTCCCATGCTACTCGCGCGGCCACTGATACGCAGGCATCCGACGCACTTCACAAATGAGCTTTGAATCAACGAAATTTCATTTGCGAGTCATTTGCCATCGATAACGTGTCAATCTTAATAACAATCCCGTCAGTTTGTTGGCACGCAATTCAGTTACCAATGGTTCGGTGGGTACATGGACTGAAGGACTGGCGGTGTACCTATGCGTGGCGCAACTTGTGCCGGTTAATTTGAGCATATAGTCGCATTACCGCTAAAACAATCGAATATGCGACATTAACAAATGTTGAGATGTGTCTTTAGACAAAGACGATGACGATGTGTTTGAGGTTAGCACAACTGAAACGAAGTTTTATAACTGACTTCTTCGATTGATTTGTTTGCTTCTGTATTCGGCGATGATAACATTGTTGTTCAGGAAACGTTGCGTACGTATGATTAATTTAATTATCAAACTATGTTAATCGGTAATTACAAATTCACGTTGGGAAAGAACAGATTTTAAAACACATTACAAAAACTTTGTAATTAACTCGTTATTGGGGTGGGCTTTAAATACTGATTTAGTTTCTGTATGTATTTCTTTGTGATACGAATATTTGCTTTTATACCAACTGTAAATCAAATATTGGTTTAATAGGTCTAAATAAACTCCTTCTCGTTGAAGACACTTGCTTGAGAAAGTGTTTGTTGTTTGAATAAGTGTACGATGTAGGTACCCGGCATAAACTTACCTCGGTGTCAACATTTTGGCAACACATATCTTGTCACACTTCATGATAATCAATCGGTCATGGAAATCAATTGCTGAACATGTGCATGTTCAGCTCAGTTTTATGTACATGTTCATCTCTACTATAAACATTGCTAGGTTTGTAAAACAGATTGTTTGTTATTATGGCGCACAGGTGAGCGTTTCAGTCCATTTTTTCGTTCCGACGGCCGCGTTTTGTATTACTCACGATACACGTAGTGCTGGGCTATCATTTGGATGTTTCACGAGGTGTTCGTCTATACTATCTATAGGTACTTATAATAATATTATAAAGAGGTAAAATTTGATTGTTTGTAATTTTGTATGTAGGGCTAATCTCCAGAAGTACCAGTTGGATTCGATTTTTTTTTTTTTGCATTGGAACGCCTAATACTGCGGATGCAATCGCGGGCAGAAGCTAGTCATTGATATATGTATAAATGTTGATAAATATAATTCGTAAGAACAATTAGTCAAGTTCCATAAGAAGTACACTGTGTTCTTAAAATCTACAATGGACACGTAGGAATACTGATCAGTTGACTATTTTAAACTGCAAATAAATTTTCAAAAGTTCACAAAGTGTTAAGTCCACATTGGCTAGGTCTGGCTGATGCAGCAAGTGACATTTTTGTTTGTAATCGTGACATAAGTGGAGATAGGTATAGGATACACAAAGTAAGTATATCATACTGTGATCCTTTAAGTATCTCAGTGTTATTTGTATGCCCATTTAATATCATGGCGATTTCTACTCATATTCTGTAGTCGTTGCTGTTACTAATCACTCCTGCTTTGTACCTAGAACCATTGGATGGGCGTGGCATGTAATCTACTAGTGTCCTATCGTCACACCTGTTTTCTAGAAGCTTGTGATGACCAATTTTGAAAATGCAGAACTGCAGGATGATCGACCTACTGCCAAACGGTCACTTTTTCGTCTAGAACGGTATTATTCCTTACTGCCCAGAGGTATCATTGCATTATGCCCGTTCCATAAATTTGCAGACTCTCACATGCATGTAATGTCACCAGCATCCGTACCCTTCAAACAGGAATACTGCAATCCTGTTTGGCGAAACGGTAATTGTGGTAGATACACATACTGTGTACCATCAGTTTTGTGATAAGTTTTACCACTAATATCCTATTCTTAGGTTAAGCAGTGATAGCCTAATGGTGTGACCGTCAGATTGCCAAGTCATAGGTCTCCTCTGACTTTTCGCATTCATGTGCGTATATTGTATAATTATCACTTGCTTCAAAAACGGTGAAGGAAAACATCGTGAGGAAACCGGCATGCCTGAGAGATATTTCTCGACGGCATGTGAAGCCAAGGCAGCGGCCCATGGGTGGCTTTGACACCAAGGTAGTCACTAACCACACGAAAAGAAGAAGAAGAAGGTTAAGATAGAATTTCAGCAATTTCAATTAAGTTTTGAGTACTGTGACAGAGGTTTCAAGTGCTATGCAGGAATAAGCTTTTGTAGGAAACTGGTCTATATTCCATGTCAGAAGTTGTAGAAAATACTTAAATGTAAGTAACGGTTTCTTTGAACTCATAATGGCAACTGTTCTAGTAGTTAGTGCTGGAAAGCTTTACGAATAAAAAGTTGAAGCGTGCACTAAATATCTCGCCGTCATGCAGTAACGACGTTTCAAACTAACCAGATGCAATTATTCCACAGTTCAGAGCGCCCATTCACTGAAGTTCCTCGGCATGAACTACCGATAACGGAGAATAGTGTAACGAATTAATCAAAATTTCACCTCCGGGCCTAATATGAGTCATGATTTCTGGTGAACAATGGAGGTGGAGGCGCACTCGATCCGAAGTTGAATCACTACGTACATTCGGAGAGTTCCTTTGTTACGGAACCGAGTAATGAAAGCGCTAGCTGATAATAATTTACGAACAGCAGAAGTGTCGCTGTTTAATGGCGAAAATAGGGGTCCGAGGAGCATTCCAGTGCGGGGCGAGCGCCGGCGCCGACTGACAACCGCGCCGACAGCAAACTAAAATAATTATCATCATTGTCCCTGGCCACGGCGAGCGCTTTAATTGTTCATTTACATTTGCAACGATGATACCAGTTCCGAACTATTTCGCTCGGCGTTTATTTTACTCTCGCCCGTTCCGCTGCCGTGTTATTGTTCAGAGTTAATGGTCTGAAAAATAGAAATGATTCGCAATTTGTATGATGTTATTGTTGTACGTAACTTATAGCTTTATCTGGATTTCCCTGTATGAGTTGATTTATGATTATTTCTGTTATGAGCAAATGAGCTTGCTAGAATGAAGTTCCTCTTACTTCAGTTATTTTGTTCAAACGTACCAACAGGCATGCTCTAGTGACTAGTCGATAGCAAACCTACATAAATAAGCTGACAGTTATTTATCCAAGTCTTACAGTCTGCTGTACAGATAGTAGGATCTGATGTAATGGGGCTGCCTGTAGGGGTAACTGTAGCTGGTGGGTCGCATAACTTCCAGCTCGCCTGTTGTGTTAGTGTTTATTACAAAATGTAATATTCGTAAACTCACAGACAAATCTTATCGTTGTTTCAATTGAAACAATATAATCAAGTCAAGATGTTGAGGCAACTCTTAAACTAGATAAAGCTACAACATCAACTATTAAGCATGTTGAACATCTCACATACTGAATGTTTTCATTGCGTGTCTAAGGGGCACATTTCTAATACAAAATGAAATTACAAGAGATGCTCGCGGAGTCCTCCCGCGGCATTAATTTGTATCAAGAATTTGTAGAGATTTAGCTTGAGCCGGGACGGAGTGTTCATCGCAGCCAGCGAGCGTTAACACTTATTAAGGGGGTGCATCCCTGCGACAGATGTAGGGGAGGGCCCGCCATTTGCGTAATGTCAGGAATGGTTACACTCGATTTAATAAAACTCCGACAGCATTTCATTCTGAAGAATTTAAGAGTCAATTCGTTTTAAACGCCACAGTAGCATAGCGAGAAAAAACCGTGAGCCGAAACGTGCCTCGAATACATTGCCAAGGCTTGGATTTCTTATCGGTAGCAATTGAGATGAGTACTTATGGCTTTTCGAGTGGCTCGGCTTCGTTTAATTTGTTGTTTCAGCGTGGAATTTTTATTAACGTCTCCCCTCACTTTACATTTTTAGGGACGTGTTCCTTATTGGCAAGTCAAGGTGAAGACAAAGTTTGGCTTCGTATTTTTTGTTTCCCTTTGAGCACCTCTGCGCGAAGGTTGTGAATAGTAAATAGATCGATGACCACAAGGTTGTAGCGTGCAGTTTGCGGTTAACCTGTTGACTCGTTGTGGTTACATTGTGTATCATATACGTACGTGTATAGGTAGCGACCGATTAGTTATACCAGCTGTGGATAACTAGACCCATTCATTAATCAAGTCAGTTAGTTTCTGGTGTGTAGTGTTTCTCGAGTTGCGTAAGTCTGCTTAACATATAAACCGTAATGTTCAATTAGGCACAGCTCAGACATAAAGTCGTGGTTTTATTTCTCAGCTATCTTGATCAGACGCGTTCATCAACTTTCAGACAGGGATTTTTCCTCAGGCATGATAATACGACTGCATAAAATTATAGTGGTATACTCATTTTACTTGCTAATATAATCACATTATGTCCAAGCTTTGTGACTGGGTTCAGAAATTAATAGCAACACAGAGCGTGTGTCGATCGGAAAACACAAGGGGACCACTCAGCAGATGCTTATCTACACGCGCTCTGCTCGGAGGCCAAATACTGTTTCTACGTACCTATGTAAATATAATGTACTTTTGCTTCACTTACTGTGCTAAGTTTATACCACACAATAATATTAGTTCGTTCTATTAAGAAACGTTATATCTGATCTTGAGGAAATTTCTGTCGTCTAGGATCGCACATTTATTTTTATTTAGAAACGTAAGATGCACTATTCTAAGCCTCTAGGTACCTATTACGTACGGATAACTTTGCACTCTTTACTACTTGTGATAGTGTAATTTGTAAGTTTCGAGCAAGTGCAAATACACTGCAACAAAAAAATGCAATTATTGCTAAATATGTAAGGTAGGGGTCTCTACAAGGACATTACACAAAATCATACAGTAACATGTGGCGCGTAAATGTGACTAAACGTAATTAATGATCGATTGTACGTCCGACCATGGAGAATAGCCCGCACCCTCCGCAAATCTTTACCGCTTCAAAATGGGTGTCCCCGGAGACTACAGCGCCTTTTAATTTGCCGGTATTAGGGGTGTACCCTGTATTGCTACCGTCCTTGTATTTTTTTAAATTACATATTTGAGTGACACATCGCTTTTTTTACAATTTTTTGTGCGAATCAAAAAGGTGAACACTACACGTTGTTTTTGCAATAATGCTTTATTTATGAATGAGTTTGGGTCGAAGATAACATATGCGAAGTTTACGTGTTGTAAAAATATAATTATCCTAGGTAGACATAACACCTCCTTCCTATTTTTTCCTGAAATATTTGAAACCATTAAATAAGTTTTTATGCAAAATCTATAAATTATTTGACGAAATACTTTTGCGTTCATATCCCATGTGGCTGAGTGGACTTATTTAATGGGGTCTCATGTTTCATGGTCTCGACACCCTTGTATCTTTTAGTTCGTGTTTACGTGTAATAGATGGCACTGTGTGTCGCTTAATTTAATAGATGATTGGATGTTTTGCCAAAGAACTTTGACATTTACTATTTACTTACTAAGCTGTTTAGTTTTTTATCGAAATTTAGTATCGTAGTGCAAACGCCTACCGAGAAAAGGAGATCACCCATTTTGTTCGGCGATTTGGGATAAAAAAACAAAAGTCAGCGGCCAGGAATGAATAACATTTTATTTTAATGGTTGCAGCAGTAGAAATATTTCTTTGTATGGCGACAACGCTGTAATTTATTTGCGACCAAAGATATACAACGATCTTTGAATGAAATAAATTATGTCCTCCCGCCATTTCGTGTAACATCCTGTATGCACCATCTCTCAAATGCATTACAATACATTTTCAGCCAGTCCATCCATCGTAAAAAAGTAGATCGGAGTCTCATTTCATAGAAAATGTATGGGAAAATATTTTTGCAATTTCTGTCTTTTCTAGTACTCAAACCTTAGTAGGTCCTATAGTTTTTTGATCCCTATAAGAAACAGAATCGATTGACATTTTTTTTTTGGGTGGGAAATCATCAAATGACTCCTCCCGCTCTGGGCGGAGCGAGAGGGAGTGTCAGACTTTTACTGACTAAAACCCACCTGTGTTCTTTCCATTGCCTGTGTGCCGGGGCCGCGATATCCCTTTCAGACAAACCTGCAAGCCCAGCAGATCGATTGACATCAAAACAAGTTTTTGCGAAACTTGCCCATTTTCTTGCTGACTGTAAGACTTTTTCAGAATCTGTGAATGCAGATTAAAATATCTCAAAAAGTTAAGGATGATCTCGTAAGACCATTCTCTTGTAGTAACAACGGTTAAGGTACCTGCACTTACTGCCCCATCTCAAAAATTCAACCTGTATATCTCCGAACCCAAATTGTTCTCGACTTTGACGCCTTAGTAAAAAATAATGCGTTATATGTGTACTTTAGGAATATGTAATTATTATTAATGACCGCAAAAAAAACATTTTGTCCCAGAATGGGTGATCTCCGTTGTGAAAATTCCAAAAATCTTTCAAACAATTGATGGCACCGACTTACGTGTCGTGGGTCGTAGGGTTAAACTCAAGCAGGCACTTTACTTTGTGTAATTTATTTATACACCACTACTCTCCAAACGGTGAAAGACAACATCTTGAGGACACCGGTATGTGTTAAAACCAAAAGCTTGAAGACATATTATATAGACATGCACCAACCCGCACCGAGCTCGCGTGGTGGATTATGGCCCACTTCCTCCCACAGAGACGGGGCCAATGTCCCAGCAGTGGGAACGTTATAGGCTTATTATGCTGTAAGCTAGCAAAAAAACCGGCCAAGTGCGTGTCGGACCACGCACAGTAAAACGGCCCGTAGTTGTAATGCATATTTACGCATGTTAAACACATTGTTAGTATTGTTTTATCGACCGCAAAACTAAGAGTGTACGTTTCGAAAATAACTATGAAAAGCAACATGATTTATGTGGTTCTGTTGGTAGGGGTACCTTTATAAAACTACAAAGGAATAAACGAGAAAAAAATTCAACCCCACTTTACCGTTTATAAAAACAAAAAAAAAAACTTTTTTGTAGTTTTTATTTTACAACTTTGTAGGCGTAATTACTATAAACTTATAGCGATGCCAAATTACAGCTTTATCGTACCGAGGGTGGACCCTTGATTGTTTGAGTTAAATCGGGGACAGGCAGACAGACAGACAGACATAGGGACTTGGCGAAACTATACTTCAGGTTTTACTGCGGAACTCTAAAAATCGAATAAATAAATAATACTTTGTTGTAGGTTATGTACCTTATACGTATAAGGTACATAACCTACAACAAAGTTACATACGATGTAACCTTACATACGATGTCAATAAAACAAAAAAAAACTCTGCTACATTCAGTTTTAAATATACCCCATTCACGCACACGCTGCGCGCGGATGCGTGGTTTATGACATCACGGGGGCTGAACCCGGCCCGTGGTGCGTCGAAATTGACATTAATACCCATGACAGAACAACTACCTACACACCACATGGGGTTTTTGTTTTTTGCAGGTGTAATGCAAGCTCCTGGGGCTGCTTTTGGTCTATGGGGTGCTACACAGTTGTTCGAGTCGGCATGCTTTGGCACAGCCGGGTGGCATAATTGAATATAATGTAGATATATGTTCAGGAAAAGCCACTAAGCATAGCTCGAATTCTGCCGAACCAACAAGAACTGGATTCAGCGAGGATAGGTGCCGAACGAAGTTTGCCGATCGACACGAGTCGAATAAAAGCCGATTATGTGTAGTAAGTGCTACGGCTCGGTTTTGTTGTTCAATAAAGAGGTGACTACTGCCAATACGAATGTGCCAACCAGAACAAGGTTTAACTCTCCTAACTCCTTATTCATGTGGGTCTAATAATCGTAGAGTGACGATGTACGGCTTTTACAAAAAAATTCTTTAAAAATTTTTTCTTTACAATTTTTTTCCTAAAGGCACGTTTATAGTTGTGATGGAATGACAAAACCTGAAATTTATACATATTTAGGGTTATCTATAACATATTAAGTTGGAATTTGTTACACATATAAATTTATGTGACCCAAACACGGACGTGTAACGTAAATAAATGAATATTTACTTTTGGGACAAATTAGAAAATGAAACACAAAAGTTTTGCAAACTGTTGCGTTTGACATATCAAATGAAAGGGTAAGATTGTGAGAGTAAGGTTTTGTAATTTTTTAATTTAAAGATCTCTATTTCAGAAACTTCATCATTCCACCAGTAGTTTCATATCAGCATTCCACCCAATTTATTTAGAAAAAAATACAAAAAAATAGGTCTTTACTTATAGATTACAGGAAAACATATAAGAAGTCTATGGTCTTAATATAACATGGTAAATCTCTCAGTATTGTGCGTACAAACTGTTATTGTAGTTGGAATGTAGGGGAGAACATGTTTTCAACTACATACAATGTTAAATTTATTCTTGGGATAAATATGGCGGAAAACACATTGATCGTCGCCACGCGAATTCAACTCGCACTTGTCCAGTTTTATTCCCTCAAAATCCTAATTAAACTCACTTTGATTCAAAGCTTTCATAACCATTAAAAAAATATAAAAAAGATAAATGAAATCTGAGCATGTCTTACAAAGCAGGCACGGCTTCCTAAATCTTGCCCTCGGCCTCTGGGCTCAGAACGCTTTTGCCTCGATAACATCGTGCACAGCCCCCCGTCGAATTTTTAATCGGGCCCCGGTGATGTCGTTTGTCTATCGCGGCAGCCCTGGGGCTCCCGATGTCGACTCACGACTCCGCACTGCACCACACCGTCCAAACCCCTACGTCTATTTACCCCCTAACGTCAATTTAAAATTCATATAATTCTGCAACCGTAAATTAGTTTTAACTTCACAATCACTGACGATTCTAAAAAGTTGTTTATCTCGTGTTCGTCGTATCTTCGGTATTCCGGTGTATGTTTTTTGAACTTTCATTGTCTTAGTAACACATTTGGAATGGAAATATCAGTACAAATGAAAACTACATAAACACATATTAATAAACTCAGTCAGAACGCCACTAAATGAAAACTAGTTAGTTTATTATCAAAACAGTGTACAGATCTACAGGGTCAAATTAAATTAATTAGTGAAACTCCGCAGACGTGATGGTATCGATATCAAATTTAATTTAAAAAATACAAAAAAGAAAAATCTTTGTTTGGGGTCAACGACCGTAGATTGTGTATGGTTACTGTTATTTGAAAAAGCAGTTTAAAAACTGAGATTTTTGTGCAAACCTCACAGACGTGATGGGTATCAAAATCTAAACATAATAACGAAAAAAAAAAAAAAAAAAAAACTGATCTCACACTTCAATTAACCACAATACCAGGTGGTGGTGGACCCAAAAACTTATTCATCTATTTTTTTTTAATTTGCTTTTTGATACCAATACCGACCACATCTGCGGAGTTTCGTTAGCTAATTTAATGTGACCTTGTGTGTGTAGTGTAGTGTAACATGAGTAACTATGTAATGATTGGTAGATGAATGCAATCATAAATCTATTTGTTGCCGAAAAAGAAAGATATCGTTATTGGTAAAGCGGCACGCGGCACTCTGGGAATATGAGAAGGCAAGTCCGGCGTAATGTTTGTTTGATACAAGTAATCGCCACATGATGTATGGACGGGATCGGGCGCGGTCGCCGGCCGCGCCGCGCGCCGTTCACTCACCGACGACGTAAGGTTTATGATGATTATTCGATCTAAATGATGATTTATTACAGGATTAGGCAGGCACACGGTCCATTTTGTGGGGAGATTGGCTTTATTTATATTATAATACCATCCCCACATTAAATCGGGAAGAAATCGGCTTTGTTGAATATTAATCACCGAGTTATTTGTAAAATGTTTGTAGGGATATTTTACTCACGAAAAATTTAATGGTAGAATGGCTACATATCTACCTACCTATACTTAGTCATTTGTAGGACAGTGTCCGCGTAGGAATAAAGTATTTGACGAAGTATTAAAAAAATACTAATATTGATCATAATTAAGTACCTAGAAGAGATTTTCATTCACTACTACTAACTCGTAAATGTTTTTCTTAAACCCTCCAATATTAACCGTTCCCATGTTCCATTCTAATCATTAAGAAATATTAAACCATCTCAGGTGCTTTCAGGTGCACTCATAGCTCGCTTAATTTATTTTTGTTAAAAACAAAACTTTGTTATCTTGATATCGTTACTCCAAAAAGCAATTTAATATACCATCTTCCCAAGATTTAAGAATTTAATATTGGCAGCAGCTTGTTTAAATGGACGGATGCTTTTTTCGTTACCATAATTTTTAAGCCCAAGATAATCAAATTATGATTTCATAAAATGTGTTCTGAGATAGCTTGTACAATATTGTCTCTGGCGGCCACTGCAGTAAATAACAATTATTGCAAAAGACTTCCTCCCTCTTGTATCCAACACAAAGCTAATCAAATTATAATTTCAAATTAACCTTGGTTGCAGGCGACTTTATGGCACAAGACACAACAATATAATTTAAAGTATTACTTTTAATTTGTCGACAAAAACGTTTCTTTAGAACTTATTTTATTTTGTGAAACTCTGTGGTTAACTGTTTATCTGATGTGTGGTGTGAGGTGTGGTGGGACATGCATTTTTACGTAATCTACGTATTGACCAAAGGCACTTAAACAGATTCGTTTTTGTGTTACTTAATAGGTCCCTATTAACATCTATACTTGTGTTGTAGTTTTATCGATTCAAGGTACAACAATAAACATGTTTCCCATTTGTTTTGCGCAAAAATACAAAATGCATAACTTTTAACTTTGGACAAAGAATAACAAAGACGCCTGTTAAATTACTTTAATATAAGTTTGTTTCTTTGAATCGCAATGTTGAGGGGAAATTTTCGGAATTCGTCTTAAAACATTTCTTGCAAAGAAGAAGCTTCCGACGTTGGCAGGAGTTAGACGGGCCTCAACATGTAGAAAGTAAAATATGAGGCTACAAATAAACTTGCAACAACCGCACTAAATGTTACACTGGTCGTGGAATGTTCTAGAAATAAATAGTAAAAACTTCTAAAGGAGCATTGAACACGTGGGCTATGTGTTGTACTCGTAACTGATGTGTAAATACCTACCTGACATGAGAATTGAGAACTCATAATTTTGCAGCATTTTAAGATATATAAATAAATTATGAAATAGAAAATACTCAAAAGTCACGAAGTAAATGTACTACCTAGCAAATGTTTATAATAAAATAAAGCAACTAACTGTAACCTTAAGAGGTAGATATCCGAATCATAAAACGATTACTATAAACGTTCCAGACGTATTCATAAAGGATCAAAAGTGCAATCGTTGATAATATAGGTAACATGGCCCGGAGCGACCGTTGATTCAAAAGAAAGACAAGTAGAAAGTTTCCCGCCGAAGACATGAAATCATAGAACGATTTCTTTTACGACTTCGGTTTCAACTTCATAGCGATGAATTATGCAGAAAGGAGAGAGATTTCCTGCGATAAAAGTCGTAACACCCAAGAGTGTTCTAAAAAGAACTCTTAGAATATGATAAGGGAACCAACATAAAATATTTAAATTCAGATTTTTTGTAAGAATTTCAGACTACCCTAAATATTGACATGAATTTGGGAAAACGAAATAAGCGGAACCTAGGACTATTTGACTTTACTTTACTCTTTAATATATTACTTTTCAAAGCAGCATTATTTTTGTGTTAATAACTTAATGAGTCTTAATTTAGTGTCATCTAAAAATACACATCGTATACACACTGTGTGAGCAATCTAAAGAAATTCTTCAACAGAACCAGCAGACGTTCGCAACATTAGCTAACATGGCTCGGTATTTTTTTAATTGGCATTGCAGCGTGGAATAGAAGCGAAAGCGAGCTGAAGCTAGACGCAGGCGGCAGGAGCGAGCGGGGTGCGCCGCGCGCGCCCTGAATACCTAATTGACTAATATTAGTTGCTCCGAGGGGGAACTTCCTTAGAGGTGAGCACAAAACTTGAGACAAAGAACACGTACGAGTCTTGTAAGGGCTAGTTTTTAACTTTTAATACGCGAACTTGATCCATTACTAACGCGTCAACATTAAAAAAGCTGCGGGATTGAAATTAAAGTCGGGTCATTTTTGTATCAACACTGTATATGACATTAAAGTGTGTGGCTACAGTACAACTTAGTTATTAAATTAAGAGATTCGTAAAAACATGTATCTGATTGGACATTGAAATTAATGAGGCATAAAAATTCCGACAATACAGTTACTTGACCACCAATAACGAATAAAACGCATATACCTAAAGATAACTTTCTCTATTTATAAATCTTTCATTCAGTATTGGTTAAACTAACTTGGCTGTACTAAACATTAAGAACATTCAAAAGAAGTTCTACGTTCAGTGCAACTAGTACGACTTAAACTAAGTTTACAAAAGGTATATTGTATCCATTTGAAGTTGCAATAAAGCACCTAGAGCGCATAGTACGGACTTCAGCGGCAACGTGGGTTTGAAATGAAATAAATTCCATTAGCGTAATTGGTAGCGAAAGCGAGTTATAGGCCTGTGTCCCGCGCCGTGCTGCGCGCTCGCCCTCGGCTTTTTTAGTCGTCGGATGCAGCTTTATAATACAACAGTGACAATAGAATCATAAAAATATGAACCTTTATCTTAATTCTTCACAATATTGTCGTAACTTTAGAAATAAATACAGCATCAGATTCGTGAGTTGCAAAAGGCGACGCATTCTCTGAGCAGTCTCAGGTTACTTTGTTATGCTAATCTTCATAATTCTTTAGGCGGAGGAAGTTTTGGGCAACTTACTTTTTTGAAAATAACTTGTAATTCAGTCGTAATTTGTTACGCCGTTGAATGTTTACTTACTCGGATAAAGTTAAAACCCACAGGTTTACCAGTATCTTTTTTATTCGTAGTATTTCATTTCTACATTTTATTTAGACACGTGTGCCAAAAAGGAATTTGTTTATAGGTAAACAGTTTGGTTAAATCTAAAGCATAATAAAAATAGCGAGTACATATTGTTATCATGGTAATTATAAACTCGACAATCAGGGCACCTTGTTCCTGAAACTATCCTGACAGTTTTGTAAAGCTCCTCGTTGTTCAAATTAACGAAGAAAACTTCTCGATCAAGTCCGTCTACCTGAAAACACAAAGTAAACTCCGTGCCTTCGCAACTTATCCATTAACTTAAGTAGAATCTGTAGACAGCATGGAGAGAACAGTGGCTCCGCCCGCCACCGCCGTCGTGTTACAGATAGTTTGAGCGTTAAACGAAATTTATGATATTAGATTGATTGGTTGGCAGGTATCTGTTTACTTACAAGCTCTTTGTTCTCCTTTGTAAATGTTCAGCTATTTAATATAATAATTTTGCCTTCTTGTAATTTATCATGCGAAAAAGTCGATGAGAAAAGAATCGCTATACGACAGCGCAGAATCACGAGTCACCCTTTACATTATACCTGTCACGCGGCGTCCGATCAAGCGTGAATGTTTCAAATTGTTAATGTATTCCTCGTTAAATTTTATATGCTATTTTACAATAGATTTCTTATAAAATCACTGAGGAGTTTTCTTTTCGTGCGGTTAACCCGGCTTCGAAAGTCGCACCGTGTTCTCTATGAAATCTTCATTAATTTACGAAACTTCCGACAATTTCCTTTTGACCCGGGACCCGAAAATGAAAAATTATTTCTTGAATTTTTACTTCACTTAAAATCTGCACAACGTTGTAGTCGACGACCGCTTTATTATTTATGACAAGGAACACGAAACTCATCTCGAGTTATAAACTTCTTGGAATTTCTCCTGAAGTAATACAGAGCTATTATTATGATGTCCCCACAAAAAATATTCGCTGTCGCGGGGCCAGGGTCGGGCACGGGGGTGACTCCGGCCGGGCGTCGGGCGAGCGTCGCGTTGCGATGTAGTCCCGCACAGGAGATCAAGGGGGACAGTCGTCTCAGGCACGTTTTATGTCGCCCATCATCCCCATGAAATTTTATCGGAATCCTTGTTGTTATCTAATTAGGCAAATTGGTAACAGAAATATTTATATTTCAATTTACAGGTAAAAGGAAATTCCGATTATTATTATTTATATTCATACACTATAAATAAACGTTTTGTCTCTTGGTTTAGTTTAGATTACTGTTTAAAATACGTATGTTCACAATAAAAATAAACTGATAGAGAAAAAAAGAACAACTCAATGAAAAAAACAAAGGCAAAGGCAACATCGATTTGCTTAGATCACTCGTGACTACTCGAGAGTCGGGTGGTAGCCGAGGATTTGGAAAAGCGTTCTCTATGCGGTGATCTTTTTACGACTATTCGACAACCGTAAACTTTTATCGCATTCCTTATCCGGGAAACACTGCATTCTCAGTTATAACACTTCTTCGGGTTCCCCTAATTTTTTATAGCTTTTGTAAGTTGGAGTAAAAATATTTGTAATTTTAGTTTGTGGCAATATGATTAGTGTGGTCTAATGTAGAATGATGTAGTTCAAAATATTTTTATCATATTTGCTCGTAAAGTGGCTCTTATTGCATTGCTTTTAGGTTTACAATGCAGTGTATTTAACACGCGTGCTTTTTATTTTGTTTTCTCACACTAGTGCGGGCAAGTGCGCCACAGATCTGACAGACACACAGAGTTAGAGAGTAGAGATGTGCATTTTTTTGGTCTCAGCAAAGAGCCGCCATGCCTTTTTGCCAATTTTTTTTGTGAATGGTTAAACTGATCAAGTACTTAAATAAAATACGATAAGTAAACATTATTTGTCATCACATTATTTATTTCTTCAACAAATTAATATTTGTTTGTGTTCTCTATATAACAACGTTATTTTTTTTATTTTTAACAATACGTTGTTTGGTGGCTTCGAGTTAGTGCCTCTATTTCAAAATGTAAACTTTGCAAACTTGTAAAAAAAAAAAAATTGTAGGTAAATTATTTGGCCTAATAAACATTTCGTTATTTAGGTAAAATCGTATGTTGCAGTTTTGCCCCTAGTAGTAAAATTATCTTTTCGGTAATACCCCTACTATAACCCTTTAAACTACCCAATTTGTCAGTATGAACAGTCGGATTACGATTAGGAGGAAACTCCCTTAATCTGATAACACTAGGCTACGGAGGTCGGGTGACAGTCGCGTCGTGGGGAACGAAAGTCATGAGTTAAGGAGCAGGTCCGTGTTAATGAGGGCACGACCTAACCCTTTAATAAAACGAAGCTCAGGGAATAAGCAAGCAACAACTAGGCCGGAATAAAGAAGAAACACGTTAACATTTATTAGAGCAGATGTTATTATCCTCAAAATACTAAACTTACTTCAACTGATAAAAACATATTTTTATGTGTCTCAACTCTGTATAGAACAGTTACCTATACAAAAGGAATACAGACGGCTTAAATGGCTTACGACAATAAAAAAAGTTTTTGTGATGTTTTTCTTCCAAACCACTTAACAAGCTTGGCGCACGTAGACATGTTTGTGTCTTGCTTGCATTATGACACCGTGGTGCTATAAGATTTAGAGGGGGCAAAAGTGAGGAGACGCGCCGGCGCCAGACACGTTGCCTACTTTGTCATAACTACCGTACACAGTTAACTGTAAGTGTTCTAATGTCTAATGGAAGTCAATAGGATTGGTTTAAGTATAAAAAATATGCTGCGGGAAACTGTTTTTTTTTCGATTGTATTAAAAAATACGTTGAGCAGCTCGATTAGTAGAAGCACTAACTATATACCATTTGAGGTGCGTACATACCTGTAGGATATCTGTTTCATTGGCCTGTGTTGTTATCTGTTTCAGTGAGTTACCAAAATGGGCTACATTTTGTTAGTAACATATTAGGTTTTCTGGCCAGAAACCCACTTGCGACCCTAAATTCGGGGTCCATTACCAGAAGAAAATGGACTAAGTACTGTTATCACCAGAACGTAGGTGTTAAATACTCCCCATTTACTCCTTCGGGAAATACTCGCCTGTCGTGTATCTCCGTCATGTTTCGCGACTCTATATGTTTGGCTTTTGGTGGTGTGGGGTCCTTACGTGACCCAGTGTACTCCTATATTAAAAATGTGTAGTACAAAATATTTTTAATTTTGTCGTTGAGTTTCTCAATATATCAGGGGGCACGGCAGTGCCAAGTCGAGCAAAACCAACAAAGGCACATCCGTACCATCTTTTCTCGAAGCCATTCAGGACATTTTCGAACCCCTTTAACTTCGTTGTAGATAAAGCTAGAAGCCTGAATATTCAGTGACCAAGAGGGCTTAGTATAACTAAGTATATTCCCAATGACATCCGATTTGAACCTGTAGTTTAAGAACTATTGCAGGTCAAAATTAATTAATTTTGTCACTGGCTCACTCACCTCACCGATCTTCAAAATTCTAAGGTACTTTTAGCAGACTTCAAATTTTTTAACACAATTTGTGTTTAGCCTATAAAGTAAGGAAAAATTTAAATATACCGCTATTTCAGTTCCGTTTTCTGAATATACGAACTGCATAAGTAACTTTGTAATCAGATATTATTTACATAGGATTACAAAGTTACTTATGCAGTTCGTGTATCTAGAAAACAAGACTGAAATTGCGGTATATTTTTACTTGCTTTCGCAGTTCATGCAATTTTCGTCACTTCCACTATCTTAATAGATCTAATAGATAGATAGGTAAAATTGTATTTCATACATAAACAAACAGTTTGTAAAATTATTCATCACCTGCGCTACCTATACCCTTATTACATAGATGGTAAGCACAATCAGTCTCTTCAAAGGTTACTATGGTAAAATGGGCAGTAAATTAAATCAGTTGTCAATTAAACTGCATTGAAATTCAATGAAGAAGCAATAATAATTAAGTATAACAACTTGTGGGATCAACCTGCGATGCCACAGATAAACACACAAATCCACACGTTTTATTAAACTGATGTAGGTTCAGTATCAGTATCGAGGTACCTACAAAAATAAATGAGATCCCATAAAAAACACAGATGTAAAAAAATGCAAGTCTATGTGAGATCTAATCTAAAACCAAGTCTGTTAATTTATTCAGTGAGTACCTATCTATTTGTCATCTTTATTTCTTTAATCAATAGAATGACTTGACAAATTGCACACGGCAATAGAATCTACATTCTACATACTATAAAATCTACCTAATACGCTGTGCCTTATTTACGAGTAATTAGGAATATTTAAAATAGTAGTAAGTTTATTAGATAAGGACTAATTTAATAACAAATAACAACGACATTTTTAACAAATTCTTAAAGATAATAAGAGAAATGATTCCTGTGGTTCATCATTAGATGATAGAAATATGCTATTGTGGACTTTTTTGTTGAACTTGTTAAGATGTACTATCCTATAGAACATTAATTTTAAGAATCTATTACGGTTTACGCAGCGCACGCCAGTAAAGACCCTAGTCGGAATGATTTTTTCCGACATCTTCAACAAAACTCGTGATATTTCGATAATCGTGATATTTAATTACACACCTAAACCTTCCCCATGAATCACTCCATCCATTGATGAAAACCGTTTGAAAATCCGAATAGTTTTTGAGCTTATCGTGTTCAGACAGACAGACAGACGCGGCGGGGGGACTTTGTTTTATAATATGTAAGGATGTAAGGATAAAAAAACACGTAATATGTGAGCTACTTGTAGCTCACGGAAACTGAGATATAATAAAACTTAGAGAAACTGTTGTATTACAAAATGTTGTACCGTTTGGACTACCTATTAATTACAACGATCCTATTGTTGTAAAGGAACCTTATGTCAATTGAATATAGTTTGAATAATAAAGTATCGGTAGAGACGTCAACTCGGGGAAGTTGGTGCCGAACTTCGGCTATTCACTCATTACGGCGGGACTCTTGTTGCAGGTTGTTGTCATAAAGTTGACTTACGTACTTCCTCTATTTGAAAAATAAACTTTTAATAAGCTCCGACGACATAACATGCTTTGTTTAAGCTCTCCACAGAAACTGTAAGTACGTACTTATATTTTAAGTTAGTAGGTAGTTAGTTGTCGTAATTATCATAAGAGCTTTAAAGTTTGTGATATTACAGAAGTTGTTTGTGTTACTGTAACAACTTTGGCTAATTTTTGTGTAACGATGAAAAACGCACAAGTTAACATAGTGAAACTGAGTTAAGAAGCACGCAGCAGGCGATGTCTCAGGCGGCGTAATATACGCTAACGGTCCGGGACAAGACAAATGTGTTTTCTCTCGCTTGCTATTAGAAGCTTTCCGCTGGCTCCGCTCTCATGCGCCCCCTGGATCTTGATTGAAAACGGTAGCTTATTATTGGATTTTTAGACGATGTGACAACAACGTTTATGTCGAATTATTTGCTTCTGTGGTGTTATGTGTTGTTTGTTATACTGTTACTTATGAATGTACAAAGAGGTATTTTAATACCCCGCATTTAAATATCTCTTTGTATCATAGGTATCTTTTTATATATTTTGTCTTAAGAAAGAGATTAAGATGTTCTTGCATTGATATTCTGTAGATTTTCTTTATCCAAAAATATTCAATACATGTCACATGTGTGTACATGTACAATGTCTGATCTAGTAGTAGGTACTTAGTAAAAACGCCTGAGATAGTAAAAACTGTGTGTCAGTATCGATGAAGTTTGTTTTTCTTCGTCGCTATCGCGAAGTTCATTTGAAATCGTAACTTAATATAAAGTAGTTGTGATCAGCGAGCGTGGTGAACAGGTACGCTAGTATTTCAGGAACCGGTAACTAAAATGGTTAGACAGATATAATATAAAGACAAGGGTGGCAGCATTCACGTCGCAGCTAGTTAGCAGCGCAAACTGGCTCGTCGTCGGCGTTCGCGCAAATTCAATTTGTCTCGAATGTTCTGTGAGTGTGGAGCCGAAGCGCGCCGTGCGACCGGGAACGGCGACCAACTCAGTGTATACGCTCCCTTCCATTACTGTCACACTATTTGTCTATAGACGTAAGTTGGTAAATTACGACCATCCGACAAGATAAAACCTTAGGAAAATGTGAAAAAGTTTTCGCGTTCGAGATTGTGCTGCGCTGTTGGCGGCGGACGACGTTTACGTAAATATTAAAATTCTTTATTCTTCTTCTTGGTTTTTTTGTAATTAGCGAAGGTAAATTAAATGTTTGGTTCTCAATACGAATGTGGTTAATGGATGCTAGTAGGTAAACATTGTTGGTTTGGTTAAAATTTATTTATATTTTCAGCGACTGACATGCTTTGAAGTTGTACGACCTAGAATGTCCTCTAAATACAGATAGAGAACATTCTAGGACATTTCCACTGGCTTAGTACCAGTAAAAGTTTTCATTTCGTATTCATTAATTACTTTAACACATTTAAGCAGCCGCAGTGGCTGTACAATTTACAATAACATTACATAACAAAATGCTCGCTCGGGAGGGGTGTGACTATAACATTGTAGCATGACTTGTGCGTTTTATCGAGTGTTGGCGAGATTAATGGCGGCTCGTCGCACGCTCGCGGCAATTACACGCGCAATGTGGCAGCCCGGCTCGCATCATGGTTTTGTTGCGTTCATCAGCCGAATGAACGTCGCGTCGCCGAAATGACGCTGCCGACACGACCGCGCCACATTTGCTTTACGATACTCAATAACGCGACAAATTCTCTGCGGACGATGAGCAGATTGTCTCCCACCAAATTCAGAGTTATTTCGCGTTCGTCGTGTCTGGTTTTTGCCCTTTATTTATTCAACGAAATGACTTCCTATTTGATATTTGGCTGCGACTCAAATATTTTGAATGTTAATACAGACACAATTTTACCTTGAACACCCATTCTTTGTCTTACCGGCTTGTTCTAATATTTCGACAAAAACTGAACATTTCGGTATGACTTGATAAATGTATTCATTAGGAATGCAAATTTATATAATTTCCTTCTAGTAGCCACGCTCTCATACATATGAAATACTCATTCATAAAATATTCAAAATGGTTTCACGCTCCTTAATTATCTGTGTTTGTACGTCGGCGAAAAGTTTCATATGTTTTATATTACATATGTTATGGTACATCTCTCATTCTATAGATTCACGCTATTTTGAACGAGCCATCTTGTTTTTATTCCAGTTATAAAAAATACAAATGCTTGTCACGTTATTAAAACCATGTTAAGTAAACAAACGCTAAAACCAGTGAACTGTTAAATTAAGCACAGCAACGTAAAGTAAATAATTGTTACACGTACGTTTTTAGTACAAAATGAAATGTTAACACAATTAACACGTACTAAAATACCAAGAGACAACAGACTACTATAACTTTTTGTACTGTTTGCTCTGCGCAACAGCAATTTTCCGTGGACACAAGTACATAACGAATGTTTGCATAAGTTCCAACGGTAATGCAGCGGCGGCGTGTTCCACGACAACGTTCTTTACCCGCACAGCGTGGCCACACAATGATCGCAGCCTTTACAACCCACTACTAATACCCCGCGATTTCCAGGTACAATTAAAACCAGGTCACATAGCGTGCAGCTTTATAATAGCTAAAGTGAATATTAACGTTTTGTGATGGTGGACACCATGTTTTTTATAAATTTTTGTGTACTATACGTACCTAGTATTCGTATAATTTATTTTACTTGAAAAAAATAATAATTTGATACCATATTACTTTTTAATGGTATAATATAACGTCATGTTTAAACGGTGGCTTAAAGCTACGAGCTGTCTGCTACGTAGTCACGTGATAGTATCGGTGGCGTAGCGGTCTGTAGCTCGTAGCCTCGTAGCCCGTAGCACGTGTCGGTCGCGTCAGTTGTGTTGCAATTACGCGCTAAATGACGTACACACAACTAGTAATCTTGTATACTTGTACATTTTGTTACACTGTAATCTGTCTCGCATTGCTGGCTCTTGGGACCAGTTATTTTATTGTATAATGGCGTTTACCAATGCGTCAATGAATATCATTTTATAGGCCATTAACGAAAACACCGTAAATCGAATAAGAGACATGAGACACAGGTTATGTCAATTGTTACAACGATGCAAACGTTAGTTCCCACTTACCTTTTATTTATTTTAATTATCTATAGGTTTTAGGTATTCTCATCACAGCCCGAAAATAATATTTGTACTATTTATTATTAAAATTATATACGCATACTTTCCTAACTTTTCTTCTTACTATTTAATATTAAAATAAATAGACGTGTCAAATACAGCTTACAAAAAAAAAAGTACCTAATATTGCGTCCAGGGTTGCACAACATATTTTCAATCCCATTCAATAAACAATTCGGCGAAATCTAAACATACGTTTACCAAATCTGCTAAGAGGCCCATCTCGGCGCTACGTGACTGAATCGAAACGAATTTGTCCCACTAAAGCCGCAGCCTTTTTCTCACATTCGATGGACAGATAGAGATAGTAGTCCCTTCCAACGAATGGCCACACTAAATCCTTAACACTCAACTTCACAGTGACTTGCAGCACTTTTCGTATCTTTCAATGTTTACAAAAGCGATCTGATAAAGTAAAACCTTAAAATGTTTCGCTTTTCTGTTGATTTAGAAATAGTTTTCACAACGAACTTCTAACTGCGACTTATTGGAAACGTGAAATTGTATTTACAAAGATAAAATAATATAGAGGTCCAAAATAAGTTGTAACACAAAGATGACATAAGAGAATCTCACTAATAAAATAACAAAACTAGTATGTTTCCTTGCAGTTTTATGAAATCAGAGAAAGAATAATGGAAAAGATTCGTCAGTCAGCGAGCGAAGCAAACGCGCCTCGCGAGGCTTCCACCAGGTGCAAAGATGTTTCATGATTTAATTTGGGACCAAGGGATCTGCTCTATTGAATCTATTGAACCGAACAATCTTTTTATCTCAGTCACATCCCGCAAGCGTTCACTTTACGTCTCCACTTTTGTCGGGACTATTATTAAGTAAGCTTTGTATTGAATCATTAAACAACGTTTGATTATTTGCTGCAGCAAAAAATCAATGTCAATACAACTCTGCGCAGTAATTGCACTCAGGTATATCGTAGTGCGACTCGATTCAATCGATTTTGGTAGGTACTAGAAATTGCTAATCAAATAAGATACAGTTTTATTTCAGGACTAATGGTTTTGGAAATATTCAAATAACCGCAAGCTCACAGACACTGAACAAACGCACAAAAACAAAATCACGCATGGTTGGGCGCGCCGCGCGCCGCGAGCCTCCGGAAAAATGAATGGGCATTTTGCTATAATGGCGACCTCAGACAATGCATGTTTCCTTTATGCGCATTTTATTGAAATTTTAAATAAACATTTGTCACAACATTTTTGAAGCAATTGTATTAATAGTGGCATTTGGTTGTTGCGATAAATGATGACAGCTCCTAGATAATATGAAGCACTTAATATCGGCTGTGGACTTTGATTTATCGAAACTATTTCTATAAGACGATATCAAACTTTTATTTCTCAATTAGGCACTTCACTAACCAGTGTCACCTGAACACAGTTTCAGAATTGACGAAATAGCTTTTAATTACATATTTTTGTGGGAGATGATCGCAGAATGTTATTGCAACGTGTATAGCTAAGCCCGCGCCGGGCGGCGAGCGGGTGCGGCAGGAATACCAAGCAGTGGCCGCACTTCCCGGCAGGCCTCAGCTAATATTGTGCTGACTCACATACCTTCTACTAATGTACACCCTTTATCGTTTTATTTCCTTTTTACGTCAACGTTTTCGTGATGCGTCTTAATTACCTACGAAAGATGATATCTACCTGTTCATCTTAACACATTTAATAATATTATAAAGACAAAAGACTGGATTTTTTGAATGTTGGTTTGCAATGGATAAAATACATAACTGATTTTTTTTAATCTTTCATCTATAGAAAGCTACATTATCAGCGAGTAACATGGGGTGTATTTTTATCAAAAAACACGGGTAGAATGGATCCTTATCCAACTAAATAGTTTCATAAGTTTGTAAGGATTTATTACATCCGAATTTTCTGGAGAGATTTTCTTTTCCTTCCGAGAATTCTGACATCCACGCGGGCGAAGCCGCGGGCAAAAGCTAGTAATTAATATAACTCACAGTATCTGTTTTTGATTTCATCGCAGCAGTAAAAGCGTGAATGAAATGGACAATAAAATACTCTGAACGTTGAAACCAATATAATTAATGACATTGGAAAAATGTATATTTGATTTTGCTATAGGTACCTTACACTAGTAACCTTGGCCGCCCATCATTTCAGCCGAAAGACGTTCACTGCTGGACATAGGCCTCCCCCAAGCACCGCCGCTTCGACCGGTTCTGTGCTTTTCGCATCCAGCGGATTCTTGCGGCTTTCACCAGGTCATCGGTCCACTTTGTGGGGGGGCCTTCCAACGCTACGTCTTCCGGTACGCGGTCGCCACTCCAGAACCTTTCGGCCCCATCGGCCATCTGTTCTGCGAGCAAAGTGCCCTTGGCCACCCACGGGATGGTAATGAATCTGCCATTCAAACCCACAAAATGAGATTCAGTTAGAATGTACAACATAGAGGCACTGTCACTACGTAAATTATTTAAATTTTACCAAGAAATATAATTTAAATAAGATGTCTACTCCAGTATTACATCACAGCTCTTCAGTACTCATATTATTATAACAAAAACCTTTATCTAGATAAATGTACTTACTTCGGTTGTAAGTAACTGCGAAACGGGTCGTATTTTCTTTATTTTTTTCTATTTCTTTTAGGTAGGACAACAGTATTACTATTATTACTTAGATATAGTGTTCATAACTAAAAAACCATAAAAACCTGGCCAAGTGCGTATCGGACAACACACAGTTAAGGGTTCCGTAGTCGGGATGAATATTTACGCATTGTGCATTCGTAAGCATGCACAATATCACAAAAAAGTTGACTGTATCATATCATTCGAATGTACTCGTATATTCCTCCTTTTCGATCAAATTTTTGTTATTTTAAATTAATGATAGGGAGATGATTATTTAATGTCTGAAAGAATATCCCATAACAACGAAAATTGCAAAACAGCCTTGTAAAAATAAAGATAGTTTTTTTTTAAGCAGTCCGTAATAAAAAAATAAGATAAAAAAAACTAATGCTAGAGCAAGAGTCGCGGAGCATACATGGGGTATTTCCGGATACCCCTGGGCATGAGGAATCAAATGTTTTTTATTATAATGTGACTATTTGGACCACCCTGTATTTGGACCACTTTCTAAAGTCACCAGAATTACTGTTGAAGTTCTCAAGTTTTGTTTTTAGCAAGAGGTGCCTAAAAGGCGATGCGACATGCAATTTATATTAAAACGAAAATTTACCAAACTAGATTAATTTGATTTAAAAGTAAGTACCTACTCACTGAATGAAAACTGCTTTAGAGTTGCACAAACCACATTTTCACTAATCAATAGTAAATAGTTGTGCCTGGTTCAATAACTTCGAATACATGTTCGATCAAGTTTGCTATTAGAATTGAAATGGTATTCAAATAGGACGTGATTACGTATAACAGTAGGTATGTGATGACATCCAAATTATGTGATTATAACTGAATGCATGAAGCGTGCAGTAATAACATTGTCTATAGGTATTTAGAGGGATGTGTGGCGTGACTTCGTTGTTATTGCATCCCTGCTGCCGCGATGACATACGTAGCATGAATGAAAACAATGTCATATTAGACATCATGTTTATGTTTGCATAATAATATAATGCATATTTTTGTATGGGTTTGACGGAGAAATACTTATTTCATGACGGAAGAAAAGATTGTGTTTGGGTTAGTACCTACACATATTATGTATTTTCAGGTTTGTTTTATAGAGTTTTCTCCCAATAAGCACAATGTGTTGGCAGGCAGGTGCTTTGTTTACTTAAGAGTGCTGAGACAACTTTACATTCCACAGCATAAATGTAGGTACCTACATATTATTATTTTAAGAAATCTTCTGGTCGATATTATCGTGTTGAATCAATATCGCCTTAAAGTAAGTATATAAAAGAAACGCGCCTAACCGTGCGTTAATCCCGGGGAGAATATAGCCAGTGTGTAACTTCTCGCCCCTTTATCGTACCGTTGAAATCGTACTTCTTTGTGAGTAATCCCTCCACGTCCCAGCCATGTCGCCGACGAAGATAGAGCACGATCTTCACAAATAATGTCACATGCGATTCGTTTCAGACGACGTGACTCGCATCACCGTGGCTACCCGCCGTGCCGTGCATAATGGGATAAATATGCTGCGGTTATGTGCCCACACATGGCCCTCAAATTAAGTGAGCGCTATTTACTGCACGCGGTGGAACTTCCTTCCCCGCTTGATTAACTAGATGGTGTTTACCTTTACATCTACCTTATTAGATGCAAGATGTTTGCCCGCAAGGCGACCTGCGCTTAGCACACGCGGCGCCGCCGAGTAAAGCCACGCGCGCGTACTCGCGCGTCGCCTGCATGCATTACTGACAACGTCAAAGTTCACCTTTTATGAGCACCGAATTAAAGCCTATGTTGTGATAGTCACCTGGCGACATAAAACACCTTCGTACAATAAAACAAAAATAAAACGTTATGACAGGTTGTTTTATTTTATTATGTGTTGTTACTTTCTTCATTGCAATAACATAAAAGTATAATACTTAGGTACGCTTTCTGTCTTCTACGTCAGATCACGTACGACAATCGCGTTTACCGATTGTAAAATTATTTGGAGCCCGAGGCAGTAGCAGAGTTACTAATTTTCTTTTAAATTCGTACTAATACTTCGAAAAAAGTATGCAATTCCAGGAACGTCTCAAGTAAAATATGTAATTTGAGATAAAGCGGCATCCCATTCCAGATAAGACGCAGCACGACCCACGTCGAGAGCCATCCGACTCGTTACGAGCCGCCCGAAGCGAGGTGTGATACAAAATCATCAATCTTTGCCGAGATTGTACTATTAAATGCCTCTTCGCTCTTTTCCCTCGAACTCGAGACCAGAAACAAATGTAAAAAGTTGTGTGATAAGTTCAATTTGAATTTGTAAAGCCCCTTTCAGCGTTTCTCGCCTGTTTATCTCGGCGAGGAAAGAACGGAAAATACAAAAGTAAGAGATAGGAAATGAAGAGGCGGAAAAAAGTGTCGGGCGAGGAACAAACGCGGAAAAGTTGGCGTTATCCGGGAGACAAGTTAAATCGCAATTTATTAGGGCGTACCAGTGGGCTTAGCACGGCCGGCGTGTAGCGGTTCCTGGCCGGAGCCGACCTACCCGGTCACATCACGCGTGGTACGGCTCGCGGCCTATAGATACGAATTAACGGGAACATTAGTAGCGCAAACTCGATATCTTACATCTAGGATATCAATTTATCGTATAGTATTTCTCTGACCTTAGATAAAATATGTACCTCCAGCTTGTAAAACTCGCACCCGAGGCTAATACAAGCAAACACCGCTGCACTTGCACCGGGCCCGCGCGTGCTCATGTCGCGGTCGTACTATCGCGCGTCTCCAGCCTCATTCACAAATCTTTATTCATGCCCCATATTTACTTGCAGCGTGCGAGAGTGCGCCGCGGAATATTTTAACATACTTTCAATCTGAATTATTGAGGCCGTATCAACATGTTGCTCTATAAAACAACGAGCTTAGAGATTTTCTTAGATCCGAGAATTTTCTATGAAATATCAATATTTCATTAAAAAAATCTCTAATTTATATACTTACGCAGAACTCTTTCAAGTATTATTTATTTTTGGTGAAGTATATGTATTATTGTGTATGTATTATTTACGTAGTTAGTGAAAACCATTTTTTATAATGACAAACTTTTAGATTCAATTATTTCCAACATATTCGAACTACTTAAAAAAATCAAGGGTTACAAAATACCATGCGTTAGTTGAAGTGAAGAATTACACACTCATATTGGAATTAAGTTGTCTGAAAAAAAAAATTAAATTAAAGAATGAAAAACCCTTCCCAGGTAGGTCCAATGCTAAGCGATGGATGCTGTTACAAGTACCTACCTACTTGTAACAGCATCCACCGCTTAGCATTGGATTAGCATCCAACTACGTAGGCTTATTCTTCCACATTTACATCAAGATAAACAGTTAGGTATTTAGATACTCGGACAGCAATTTAATGGGGGGATATTAAAAATTTGCAAGTACAAAAATTCAATGTTGTTTAAGTATATTGAATTTTATTATGGTCACATGATTTATCTCCAAACATTAAAGTTTTTTTGCAGCACTCCTGCTAATTGTGGTAGCGACTAATCGGATCCGCTTCCATGTGCAGATTCCATTATCTGTAGGATCGTGTCCACCGGCCCATACATATTCATACCGGCCGACGAGTCTCGCGCTTGCACGACTAAATCACCGTCGTTATGATCTCATTTTTATAATCGCATTCCATTTTTATGTTCTCAACGTCTGGATTGCTATTCTCGTATCGGTCTCTGAATCTATTTCTCCACTGAATCAACGCCTGCTCACTTCGACGCTACTTCCGTTCGGAAGTTGTAGAAACAAACTTTTTAATTAGTCTGCGAGGACAAACAAGCTGTGTCTCTTAGTTTCTTCGATACACTGCGACGACGTACCTACTTGTCTTTACAAATAGGATAGCTGCCTTCGTCCTCTCGGTTATTTTAAGTGATTTATTGAACAATCAACCACGTGAATATTTGAAACAGCTTATTTATAACATTAATTAACGAAGTTCAGGTATATTTCACAGCGAAGTTGTAAATTAATTAACCACATAATTATGTGCCTGTATCTGAATCGCTCCAACTATGCAGGAAATCTAATAACATAACAGGATTGTTTGTCTTATGGCGAGATGCTTTAATGAATAGTCAACACACCGACAACGTCGCATTGTGAGCAGGTCGTCATTGTTTTATTAGCGCTATCGCAGCATCATGTTACACCATGTCGAAGCGTATTGTAATAACAACTCAGGAGCGACGTACAGCGGCGTGGGGCCTTGAGTATGATGTGTTCGGGACACAATTTTTAATAAAGCTGCGCTAAGTGATAATTAATTGGTGTTGAAAGCATTGTAATTATAGTGTTAATTTGCGCGTGTCGGCGCGGGCGAGGAGGCGGCTCGAGTGGCGCAGTCGCGCGACGTCACGCGGCGGTGCGGCGGTGTGGGCGCATGCCGCGACTGCCAGGCGCCACAATTACACAAGCCTCCGTAAATCATAAACATCAACCCTCCATTTAATCCAAATAGTCCGTCGTTAGTCGAGCAGGCTGCGTCTAATTTGTCTCCTGTAACTGTAGATTAATTTATTAACATTAATTATATGACAATACGTATTACCTTGTTTGTAATGAATTTGCAAGTAAGATTACGGCTGAATAGGTACGTCATTTGGATTTCAGCTATACATCAATTTTTAAATAGACCTAACCTATAATGAGGTGCAATGGTTCCTGGGAACCAATAGCAATAACATTGAACTTGCATGGGTATTCATATAACGCGATATTTGCGCGTCGCTGATTAAACACGCGCTTAATAGCGCACACGTCATATTATCACAATCACTTTGTCATCCTGGGGATCACCATAAAACTATTACAAAATTAATACATAGCGGCCAGTCATAAAAAAGAAAGTAAGTAAGAAGGTATTTCATAGAAATTCATAGAAACCAGTCGTCTCGCGGCGACACGTCGCCCGCAGTTGTGTCGCGGCAACACGTCGCCCGCAGTTGCCGCTTGCGGTTGAATGCGGAATGGTACCTTTTTTTGTGTGCTACATTATCATATAACTTCTCCCGCTCTGGGCGGAGCGGGAGGGCGTGTCAGACTCTTACTGAATCAAACCCACCCGTGTTCCTTCAGTTGCCAGTATGTTGCCAGGGGTCACGGTATCCCTTTCGGATTTTCCCGCGACCCCGGTAGGCATCGGCCCTAGCGGACCCCGTCGGTTGTGCTGACATCTCTATTAGGCGCGCGTGGAACACAACGCGCCGTTGACCCGTGCCTGGTCCTTATCGGACGGAGACCTACCCATTGCTCACCGTCCGCAGGCCCCGTACGCCCAGGGCGTCTCCTGCGGTGGCTAGGGGCGTGAGGGCGCGAAATTTGCCTCTCCCTGACGCGTTCCGCCTCCTACTTCGCGAGCATTACTGCTTCGCAGAGGAGCTGAGGGTTTCCCATGCCCTCTCGCTACGTACTATAGCCAGGACCAGGGTCGGATGCGAGAGATCACAGCCGCCGATCGCTTCCACGAGGACACGGTGGTTCTCCGCCCAAGCCGGGCAGACCTACCCGTCCACCGTATGCTATCGTGTCCTCCGGGCGATCCACACAATGGTGACACCCGAGCGTTTCCTCCCGCCTTATCCGGAACAGGAACCTCCCGAAACCAGGGCCGCGCCGCCCATATGTGCGAAGTGTGCGGCGCACACAGGCGCCAGGGCACTAGGGGCGCTGAAGGCGCCCCTGAGACTTAATGAAATACTAGCAGCAATTTTTTTTTGCACTTTACATTTATCAATCTTCAGTCATCATAGTCGAGTATCGATAAGTAAGTACAAACCTTCAAGACAATATTTACGTCTGTGGTTCAAGTTTACATTTTAGTTTACATTCAATGAGCTCTGCGTTAAAACCAAAAGAACCGCGGCTGTTGCTATGTGTGTTGTCACAAATTACCTGTGCTCAACCTTGAGCCTTTAGCAACAATGTCTATAAAGCAGCGCATTTTAGACCACATAATATACATGAAACTATCAAGGATTTCGCAAACAGAAAAGCGAGAAGAGTGGTAATAATATAATTACTTTTACATTGTTCAAAATTTTCGGCTTGTTTTGCTTTTTTTGCATTATAATGTAGGTACTAGATTCTACCCGCGACTTCGTCTGCGTGAAATTTAAAAACGACACCCCTAACGAAAAATGTGAAAATGTTTGCAACCGTCAGCTTGGATTTTAATTTTGACTAAATTTACACTTTCGTCTCTCTCTATCGAATTAGAAGAAAGTATGTACGGTCGTAAGTATGAACGCTTTTTCGCGTGATGTTTTCTGCCAGTTTACCGCAACTTCGTTCCAAAAAAGACAGACATTTTGTAAATATCTTAAATAAAGAATGTAAATTATTTAATTCGCGTTTTCTTTTTCTCAATAATTGTCAAGCGGAAGCGAACCGTTTTTATCTATTTACGCAAATTATATATAACTAGAGGACTTGCAGTCAAAAAAAAAAACCAAAACACGACAAAAAAAAGAGGCGCTTCAGTGGTTTCGCACACAGGCGCTGCCAAGGGTCGGCGCGGCCCTGCCCCAAACAACCGTGTCCGGTGAGGACCTGCGTCAGGCGGAAGGTGAGGACGCCGCCGTGGCGCCTCTCTAGCCACTCCTCAAAGAGGGAACTAATTGCCGCAATTGTGGCACCTTAAGTTGGAGTCTTACGAAATGTTAAAATGCGAATATCAGGGATGATTTATTAATTCATACAAAACGTAAAATACTGACATTCTTTTTGAAATATTTTTTTACGTAGATACATAAACTTACGCCTCAAAAATCTCACGAAGCTAAAGGAGTATGTAGGATCGTAGCGTGGGGGTGGCGTAGGGGGTGTTCTGTAGTTTCTGCCTACCCCATGGGAGGAACGCGTGAGCTTATTTTTATTTTTTGTTTTTGTCCATCAGATAGATTATTAAATAATATTGGACACATATTTTTTATTTTTTTACGTAATCAAAAGATTACGGCAATACATTGAGTTAAAATGTGGCATGACATCACTCTCCGGTAGATTCTATACTGAACTAGCTGCTCCTCACGATTTCACCCGCATAAGTCTCGATCTTGATAAAAAGTACCCTATGTCCTAATCCAGGTCAAGGTGTCAAACTTCATCCAAATCTATTTAGCCGTTTTAGCGTGAAAGCGTAACAACAGACACACTTTCGTATTTATAATATTAGTTAGGATTGTGACGTAGCGAGCCCCCATTCCAACTTTAATGCGTGTAATCTGTGTCTAATATTTTTTTTATCTGACTGTCAACATCCCTATTCCATGGAAGTATGTGAGACCGACTCACTGCGAACTATGCGGCACCCGGTTCCGACTCACTGGAACCACAGCTGGCACTGTGAAGCATCGCAAGATACAAGACTCAGCCCACTATCGACCTTCGGTCTCCGGAGGGGAGTGATGTGGCGGCTCTACAATCGCCACATGCGAACTACGCATCAAAGATCTGACGTCACACAACATCCTGACGTCACACAAATCCTGCATCGCGCACCCGTCTGGTCAGAGGATCCTCCCTTTTCTATGGGGGATGAGTGAACTTTACACCCTGTACTTCATGCCTCTAAATAATAATTTAAGAATATATAATATCATAGGTGTATATTTTATCGTCCGTCTCACTACCATCGATACCGTCTTCTCGGCCAGTTTCAATTTAATGTCAATGTATGACACAATATTAGGCTTTATTTTATTTGTAAATTCAGCGTTGTTATTACAAAAGCCCGCCATCCAATTTCCCCGTTTTATTAATTTTCTTTTGCAATATGTTGCATCAGTTTCCTAAACTATAACTGGCTTGCTGGATGAAACTAAATTGAGCATAACTTTTTATGGGGCTTTTTGTTACGAACTCTTCTAATATATTTAGCTACTCAACTTTATCCAGTGAGACAACGAGTAATGTCAGACCACTTGGAGCATATTGTTCAACAATATTTAAAACGAGTGGTTCTTATTGTGTACGTTATTGTTAGGGGTCCCACACATTTGATCTGATCGGAACGATTCGGCATAACATTTTAATTTGCTTCTTTTATATTTTTATTTTTACTATTTAATTTTTTACTATTTTAATTTTTTGTTATTGTTCTTTTCTAAATCCGACTGTATTTTCATTAACTGGAATCTGGAACGCTGACGTCTCCCTCTTGGAGGTGGGCGTTAATAGCTGCGACACAGTTTTGTAACTAATGTAGCTATTTACGTACGCAATCAATCTGAAAATTTTATTTTTGTTCCAATAAAGATTTATTATTATTATTATATTATAACTGAGCGGCAAAATCGAACACATGTAAATATAATATGGTCGGGAAAAGCCGCTCGGCTTAGTTCGAATTGTCGAGCCGACTCGAACATGATTCAGCGAAGGTAGATGCCGAATGGAGTTTTCTGATCGGCACGAGCCGAATGAAATCCGAATATGTGTACCTGGTTGCTTCGAGTCGGCTTTGTTGTTCAACAAGCAGTATTTTTTTAACGACAAAGGCGAAACAATTAATCGATGTGCCGACCCGAACAATTGTGTAGCACCCCTAATTACCAGTGTGATATGAACAACAGAAAATAATGATTGCATTGGACAAATTCTACCGACGAAAATGCAAACGGATTTACGGCTAGTGGATGATAGAGCTAATACCTAAATACATTCATATTTGTGTACGTATGTATATGAAACAAATAATGCAGCGCGACTATGAGGCATTCCACTTTGAAACGAAAAATATTTTCATAGTGCCATCAATACATTTCATTCAATTTGCATGAATTTTTGTCCACTATAGAGTGCTTTAGCTTTTACCACTTTTGTTGCTGCCTTTTAAACTTGCTGGCTTTATGACACTTTTTCGGTATCTATATTTGATTGAAGTTTATAAAAACACGAAAGTGTATAATATTTCTGGTGATCAATAAAATGAAACGTAGTAGATAATTATATATTTTTAACACACGTAACATAACTCATCTAGTTTGAATTTGAAAAAAAAAACCGGCCAAGAGCGTGTCGGACCACGCACAATGAAGGGTTCCGTGTAAGTTTAGTTAAGTAAAGTTAAGTTTGTTAAAGGATACTCAACAACAAACTCAACTATGTAGTTGTAAAAATTTGCTCCCATACTTCGGTATACTCACAGTCAATTCTCCAACTGCAAATGTAAATATGTAATCATAAAAATATTTTATTTATGTGATTAAACTACAAATTAACGATTTTCGGACGTTTTCCTTTAGGGACGTGTGCTACCTTGGTTCTTGCCCATTATTCTATGTCAAAGAAGTACTAGGTTGATTTATTTGCGAGTATGAAAATATGTCGCTTAAATACCCGTATTTTTTTATTGCGTTGTCTTAGAAGCTTGATTTTTTTAGAGCTTTAAGGGATAGTAAAGTTACGTAGTTGATGTTAATTTCAACTTGATACCTCCACTTGTTTCTGACAAAAAGGGTTTTGACAGACGGACCAACAACACACTATATGTATATCCTGAAAGGGTTAAAAAAAATCCTTTTGAGGTACGGAACCCTAAAAAATGCAATTGTTATTTGTAACCAATTTACAAAATAAATCCTATCATTTATCTTAACATCACGCCTGTTTTTCCGAAGGGGTTGGCCTGACTATACCTACAGTACACGGACTCCAAACGGCTACTAAGAAAATGTTAATGGAAACCCAATAACATTTTATCCGACCTGGCCATCGAGCCCAAGACCTCATGCTCAGTAGTAGATATTTACATGCATTCATTAATCAGTAATATAATAAGCTTTTCACACCACTTGCTCGCTAATATCAAACTATACTCGTATCTCATGCAAACCTAACCTAAAGCACGTCATTATAGACCCAGGCTGGCTAGCTGAGCATAATGTGATTTGAATTTGGAACGTCAATTAAATAATTCGTATGAAAACTTCTGTGATGATCTGTGGCGGTAATGGCGGAATGTCATCCCAACAGCTGATCGGTTCCTGTAACGCGTACCCCCGCTACAGCATACTACTGTACTGTGCCCCCGTGTTAGAATATTGAATTTGAGCGTCATATTTACGATATTAATTATAGTGTTTTTGATGAAATTGCATGAGTAGAATACAAAATAGTGTATGAAATTGTGGCTGCATCTGCATCGCCACATGTGAACAACGCATCAAAGACTTGACGTCACACAAATCCTGAATCGCGCAATTAGAGTTTACGGCGCAAACGAGATGTTAGACTATCCGACATCAATCGTTGGGCAGTTGCCCGCCAGACACGAACGGTCGAAGGATCCTCCCTTTTCTATAGAGGACGAGTGAACTTTACACCCTGTTCCTCATGCCTCTGCACATAACTAGGTATTCCCCGGTTATTTAAAAGTTTCATAAACTACTAATCCGACAATCGAATTGGTTCTTATTACCTAGCAGTATGTGCGAAAGGAGAGTATTCTCCTCGGGGTTAAAGGTGTCGTCTTGGGCGAGCTTGCATCCCTCGCTGCACTCAGGATTCTAGTCTTAACTGCCTCGCTTCGCTCAGAATCCTTCGTTGCGTTTAGGATTCAAAATATCGCCCGCGACATTAAGACACTGCTTTATCCCCTTAGTGAATAATTTACTATTATTGCCTAGTATTACGAATTAATTCGATTGACAAATTTGTGAGATTTCGTTTTAAAGCTAAATATTAATTTAAGCTGTATTATTCATCACGTCGCCGCGGGACAGTCAGCGTGTTTTGTACATACAAAATCTGTGATATGTCCGTTTTGAAGGTTTGCATTTTGTCCGGTTTTAAATAAAGGGCGAGGGCAAAGCGGTGCTGATTTTTGTTTGGGAAATTGCGGAAAATTGCCCGCGGAAAAATTACTCAGAGAAGCGGACGCCGGCCACATGGCGCGCGACGATACGCCCTACATAACTGATGACTTTTCAATGGCCATTCATTCGTGGACACGCCGACAGCGGCCACCGGCTCGCCCTTAGCACCACATTGTACATTTATATAACCACTCGTGTGTTCATGGGTGTAACAATTACCTCTATTGCCGACTATTGACACTCCTTTGTTATACATTTTTGCATCTAAAACCACGTGTACAACTATTCGGTTTTGAATGCTCAACCATTACTTTTGGAGAAAACAATGTGTCAATACATACATATACTCAATAGAAAACAGCCAAGATGCTTGTTGAATATATTGATTGTAAAGATTTTGATCACATTATGATTGTTTTATTGAAACATTGTTAGGCGGAAGATTTTATGTTCTCCATTTTTTTCTTTTTCTCTCTCTATTGGTTGTGCAAAAGTTAAATTAAATATTTCTAAGAATAAGTACTTAAACAAGAGGTGGTGCTCTGGAGCTAAAACCAATAACATTGAACTTGCCTAGGAATAGAACAACACGACATCTGGGCGTCGGTGAATAATATCGCACCTAATAGCAACCAAATATTATCATAATCACTTTTTCATCCTGTGGATCACCAGAAAACGATTAAATACTAGCTTTCGCCCGCGGCTTCGCTCGCGTGGATGTCGGAACTTATCCCTCGGGAAAGTACTACCGGGATAAAAAGTACCTATCCTATATGTTAATCCAGAATATAAGCTATCTGTGTGCCGAATTTAAACCAAACCCGTTCAGCCGTTTTTGCGGGATTGAGTAACAAACATCCAAACATACAATCTTTAACATTTAAAATATTTGTTAGATTATATATTATATTATATTATTGTTAGGTTAGGTTAGGTTATATTTACCAAAACCTAGGACAATTTTTGAATTCATACAAAACGTCAAGCGACTGACATCATTTTTGTCTCGTAATTTTTTATTTTTTTTGTTTTGGCTTCGCACGGTTTGTGCATTAGCCAATGTCATGTTTTTTAGTTTGAAGAGACACGTTTTTCAATTTTTCAATTTTAACTTTAAAAGGACGCGTCCGCCAAGTTTGAGGTTTTTTTCCTCGTAATTTATTATTGTCATTGCGATATGAAAGTGATGTGACGTAACTATTATTGACATTATGTACAAAGAGTATTTAATACACATATGTAGAGTAAAATATAGTGCCGTATGTGTAAAAAATTGGGTATAATAGAAGGGCGGAGAAGATGCCTTTTTGACGTAGATATTTCCTTTTTTTTAAATATTTTTTTAATTTTTAACGTGCATTATTGTTTGTGTGTGTTAGTTTTTATCTATCAATAAAACCTGAATATCAATAAAAACTACAAATTTGGAGAAATTGTTTCTTAATAAAAACTTATGGAAATTATAAAAATACAAATCATTTAATCTACGTATACTATAAGCGCAGAAATAATATAATTATAATTTCGATTACCCCTGAACTTAAAATACATACAACCACATCACTAAACCAAATAACGAGCTGCCATTGTTGTTTACATCTTTTGCAAACTTAGAAATGCCAGGGTTTACATATTCTACTTCGTTCTAATCTACAATTTATATTCTACCAATGAATAATGATAGGCCGGCCCCTATCACAAGGGACTCAATACGGATATTGACAAAATGTGTGTGTAGGACAATAAGTACCTACCCACCTCTTTCATTCCCGTCAAAGGCTTTCATGAGCACCTGTTTTATTTTCCAAAAATCTTTTAAATAATTGAAAACAAAAATGTGAATATGCCAATTCAATCAAGGTAATGGCAGTTGTAGCGAATATATAATTTATAGACGCATAAGTATCGTTAAACTAATTAAAAAGTTCAGACTTGATTCTTGAAGGAGAAGCATCGATCGCACAAGTCTGAAATAAGAATTCGGCCAAAGTAGAGAAGATAGTTATGTATTTTATTTATTAATCAAATGTTTTACACTATTTACTTACATATTTATTGAGAATAAGGGCAACGCAAATTAAAAAATAAAGCTTTGGAAAATTAACCAAATCCCCTGTTTAACTTTCATTAAATTTCACAATACCTACCTAAGAGACTGAAAATCTACCTTCGAATTTATTCATATCGCACATTTTTGTAAATCAGATGATACATAATTCATATTCGAATTACCAATACCTTGTTCTGCATTTAAATTAAAATGTCATATCCGTATTGATACAAATGTATTCATAGCTTCGCGGTCAGTCTAGGTGGATGGTATCGACATAACATTGCGATGCATACAGGACACGGGGACCGAACAATTATTTCGGCTATTAGGATTATGTCAATTTTAATTGAGGTTAAAGTTTCCAAAAGTATCACAACAATTACAAAGCCGTCTGACGATTAGGTTCTTATTGACGAGTATGTCACGGTTTTTAAGAACTTTTATGTAATTGGCTTATTTGACAAATGACTCATGCTGCATGTTAATACTGTACCTTTAGTTAAACCTGTGTGAGGGTAAAAAATCATAGGCATAAGCTTGCTTGGCCACAACTTAAAACAGAGCATTAAAGACACAATTAAAACTTTGCTATGGTTCATTGATGGATAGAAGAGCAGACAGGAACATAAAGCTTGCAGTTTCCGATTTCCGTCGGGTTATTGTCGCAGCGCAACAATTGAAGACAGGAATAGAGCTTGAATAATTTATTTTAGGTACAGTTGTCACGTGTTTGAACAGGGTGAAACATGGGCGATTCACTCAGCCAAACAGCGGCGTACAAAGCAAGAGCACCGACCGTTCACCCGCTCCGGTGCACCGTTTTTCCGCCTCTCAACCTTTAAATTGAAACAAAATCGTACACACCGTTCCAATTGCCTTTATACACGTGCCTAACTGATGCACACGTGAAACACGCGGATATTATAAATGTTGCACACATGCATACCCAGATACCCATGAATGATTCTTTGAAACATTTCGTTTTAGTATTTTCACATATGAAATGTTATTCCGAGGAGTGTTTGTAGCACTGCAACTGGGATGCTCAGTGTACCGAGGCGACCCTGGTGAAGATCTAGTTTCTAGATGAATCTATAAGGAAATAGAAGTTTGTTTCTTTGACATATTAAGAGTAGACGTCAAGCAAGTTCCTTTGACTAGGCCTTGTTTAGTTTTCGTGGTTTAGGCACAGTAACCCTAATTGCGTAATACACGATCAATTACAATCTGAAACATTTTGAAAACGATTGCAAATCCATTGCTTCATATGTTAGAAAAAAAATCTGCTCAACAACGTAAATAACCCAATGAATGTTGTTGAACTGTCAAAATGAAACAGGTTAGTTTAAATCATTTACTGTGTGTTACGCAATTAGATAGCAGTTCGTTAAAGAAAAGATTCAAATTCAAAAGTAATTTATTCAAAATAGGCTGAGAATCAGCACTTTTCGAACGTCAAAATTACATAAGACAGTCCCCCAAAAACGCCCGCCCTTCACCACTTCCTAGTGCTTAGCTGGGAAGAAGAAGTGGCGCAACAGCAGCACAGCTGCTTGTATTATTATTCGCAACATCAAGGGACTTGTCAATGTGGTGGCTCGGACCAACAAAGAAAAATGTATAAGCACTGTCTTGAAGCCGCCAAAAGCCCAAAAAAAAAGACCATTAAAACTAAGTACTACACTCTTAATTAATGTTAATTTGTCGACAAAAATAAATAATTTGATGAAATATTATGTTTATTTATCATATTTTATTTATTTACTCAATTTTAATATTCACATTAGACGTGAAAAGACAAGAAGGATCTTCGCTGAGATTTTAAAAAAGCGCTCATCTCTGACAAGTATATGTCTCTGTGGTGCACTTTAAATGAATGAAAGCACGCGTTTTAAATACACTGCATTGTGAACCCAAAAGCAGTGCAATAAGAGCCACTATACGAGCAAGTTTGTTGAAAAATTATTGGGGGTAGGACTCCCAATACATGCAACTGAGGGATGAATAGGTCCATAGATTCCAAGCTTGCCTAGAAGAAATAGCAGTAAGCGATAAAGCCCCCCACTGTATATTGTGTAGTGTATTACTTTTTATTTTTGTAATGTACAATAAATAAATAAACTTATAAAACAGTTTCAATAAAAAATATTTAAAGTTGATATGGCGTTTATATAGTTTTTTAAGATATGTATAGTATATTTTTCTAATTTATTATAAAAATATTTAACTAAACGACAAAAAAAAATATTAACTTTGTTTTTCAGTTTCTTTGCGAAATACTGTAAAATACTAACTTATTTTTACTGTAGATAGAATCAATATTGTGCATGAGTAAAAATTCATTCTGACTACGGAACCCTTCACTATGCGTGGTCCGACGCGCACTTGGTCGGGTTTTTTTTCGAGACCACGGGCCGTGTAAAAAAATCAATGTTAGTAACTAGCGGTTAACGTTAACCTAACTATACTACTAAAATCTTAGGTAAAGTAGTCAAATAGGTCGATTAAAATACTGCACTGATGCTCTTGCGGTTTAAAAATACGCCACTGAAGTCGCTCTTCTGACATCGTGTTTTTGAGGTAATGCCTGCTTTTTATATAAATGTCCATTAGTTAGGTGTTCGTTATTATATCTTACCTCCTTTACATTTATACAGTCAGGAACACAGGACCGTGCAGTCTATAATGCCTAGATGCAGTTTAAGGTGTGACTAGGAGTTTTGCCATTGCAATCTTAACCCAATGCACTAGGATGCATTTGACTAAAAATACACTTGAATTTTTTCACTACAAACGATGGTCGCTAGCCTCCCGGCATGCTCCTGGATAAGTTCTAGACATAAATCTCTGCAAAAGACTTGCAGGTGTTGCAGAAAAGTAAGAAAATGACAGCTGCACAGCCCATGAACCCCGTGGCGCAAAACTTAGACTTCTAGTAACGTAACGGCGTTCCTAGGCTAGTGTCAGCTTCTACACAACAATCTAACGTACCTGAGCAAAGCTCACCTGCTCGTAGACCTCTGCTACTCACATTCCTTGAAACGTTCGTGACGAATGTAGAGACGTTTTCCTTGTATGTGTATATGTGTGTGTATGTCTAGTTATCGTACACATAGACGAATGTTGCGTAGGTTAAGATACTATGACGTGAACATGTCTTTACTACGATCCGTCGTCATGCCGACAGTCAGCAATGATAGTAGTAACGTTAGGCTGCCTCAGCAGCAAGTACGAAACGTCTGTTATGTACTCTGTATGCTGCAATGCGCCGCAACGCTTGAGACACATCGATGCTGTAATGTTGCGTAAACATTATTTACATTATGAAAGCTGTGTGTCATCCGTCACCGTCCTGCTCGGACCCTCGAAACGGCGAGAGCAGCAGCAAATACCTATGTTAGCGAAAAGCGTTGTCACACTTTACTTTTGTTCTGTGGTCGTAGCAACCAAATAATCCCAAATACCTTATCTTGCGTTTTATAAAAACTAGCACGGGTTTGTTGCTACGCCATTTCGTGATTCCCGAAGTATTTTTCCTTGTTAGCCAAACGATTAAACCCATAGGTATAGGTCAAATAATTTGACTTATCGACCCGTTGTAATGAGGATAACGATCACTAAAAGGTATATATCGCTAGGCATGACCATGTGTGGCAAAGCCGAATGATGTCATTGGGAATTCGACAGAATTTCGGCCAAGTTTGCGTCATGTGTGTAGTTAATTAAACATTATCGCTGCACCCCGTTGCTATATGCGCACCTTTGAAAACAAAATCACGGCAGAACTTTCGTATGTTGCGACGTGTTCGCTGATGGGCCCCAAGCCGCTGTCGATAAGCCTGAGTAAAATACATGGTTTTTTCTTCAAAGATAGCGCACTCGTTGCTCCTCATTCCGTTGCGTTACCGAGATCTCCATGCAGCCTCGGATAGTCACGTGCAGAGCGGTCTTATCGATAGCTCGGTGGTACGTACGGCCAAGACGGAGCTGCACCTGGTCGGCGTGCAAGTTAATCCTGTACGGAGTTTGAAAAAGTTAGCATGTCATAACGTATGCACTTTGTATTAGCCACATTAGGTACAAACCCAACTCTAGTCTAAAAGCAAACGGTATGATAACATTTATTTAGTTATGGCATGTTCTATGTTCTATGTTATGGAGTTTGGTTTCCGCACTTAGTCCTTCGGTGGACCATTGTGCGTGGGCCATAGCGGCCGTTGGTGGTTATTCCAACCAGCCCACCTCCCTCCAGAAGTTAATTAAATCTCCTGGTCTGTTCAGAACATCTGTGAAAGATCTGGGTGTCCCGAGGGTCTGTGTTCTAATCTGGGTGACGCCTGTGCATTCAAAAAGCACGTGCGCGACGGTTTCCTCAGCCTCCATGCACGCCCTGCACAGAGGACTGTCCGTTATGCCTATTGTGTGAAAGTGTTTGTTCAGCGAGCAGTGGCCCGTGATGGTCCCAGTCACTAGGCGCAGGCCGTTCCTATCTAGGCGTAGTAAACGCCGGGTTAGCCCGGTATCCAAGGATGGCATGGCTTCCTTGGATTGCCTGCAACCCGGTGTCGAGGTCCACCAGTGCTCCGCTTGAGTGTGGGTGAACTCCTGCAGCCATCTGCGTATCTGGTTGAAGGGGATGGGTACGATAGGCTCGGGTCCACAGACCGCCGTGCTGGATCCTCGTCTAGCAAGTTCGTCAGCAGCGTCGTTACCTAGCGAACCGCTGTGTCCTTTTATCCATTGCAGTGTCACCGTGTTGCGGCTAGATACCGTTATTTGTTCGAGTGCATTGTGACATTCTAGTGTCAGCTTTGTGGTAATATGTGTTTTCTGTAAGGATTGAAGAACTGAGGCGCTGTCGGAGAGTATGCGTATGTGTGTGTCCGTAACTCTCCTGGCTTTCAGGGCGTGGACCGCTTGTATGATGCCCACACACTCCGCCTGATAGACGGTGTTGAACATTCCCAGCGGGCTGGATATCTTTATGTTGAAGTCGTGTGAGAAAACTCCAACTCCAGTTCCGGAGTCGGTCTTCGATCCGTCTGTGTATACTTTCATCTCTTCCGAGCCTGAGTAGTCACACGGTTCTTCTGTAAGTGTTATGTTATAGTGCCTATGAAAGTGGTGTGTTTTCGGGGCTTTATCACAGGGTGATGCCATCATTGGTCGTCGTTTGATCGCATCTTCCTTTATACGTGTGTGCTTAACTCTGGAGTCTTTGCTTAGTGTTCCTGATACATGGAGCCTGAAGGCGGCCAGGGTCGCCTCCTCTCGCACGATGAGGTGCAGAGGAGGCAGTCCAAGCATTGCCTGCAGGGCGGCGGTGGGAGTAGTTCTCATACTGCCAGTGATTGCAACGCAAGCAAACCGCTGCAGTTTTTCGAGATTCCTTTGGGCTGTGCTCAGGTCTGTCCTTGGCCACCAGACCAGTGAGCCGTATGTGATAATTGGTCGGATGATTGTGGTGTATAACCAGTAGGTGACCCTGGGGCTAATTCCCCAGTTCCTGCCAAGCAGTCGCTTGCATTGCCACAGGGATATGCTGGCTTTTGTAATAATATAGTTGGTGTGTTTTGCCCAGTTCAGCTGTTTGTCTAAAAAGATGTCCAGGTATTTAGTTTCAGCTGATAGGCTCAGGGTTGTTCCAAAGAATCGTGGTAGCTGTAGTGTTGTCAGTTTCCTCTTTTTTGTGAAGAGAATCAGTTCAGTCTTTGTAGGGTTCACTGAGAGTTGGTGCCTGTTGCACCATTCCTCTACTATTTTTAGAGCTTGACGCATGAGGTTGCATAGAGTGCCGTTTATTATAATGGTTATGTCATCGGCGTAACCTACCGTGTAGTAACCTTTGTCGTTGAGTGTTTTGATGAGGCTGTCTACTACAAGGTTCCATAGGAGCGGCGAGAGGACGCCGCCTTGCGGGCAGCCCTTCGCAACGATGGCCCTCGTAGTGTCGTTTACTGTGACTTGCACCGCTCTCAGTTTGAGCATGTTGGTGATCCAGCCACTCATGGTCGGGTCTATGTTGTGACTGTTGAGTGCCATGTTAATGCTGTTGAACATGGTTTTGTCAAAGGCGCCCTCGATGTCAATGAAAGCGGCCAGTGCTGAGCATTTGTGGTCCACTGCGCATTCAATTTTGGAAACCACGCTGTGTAGCGCGGATTCTGTTGATTTGCCTGTGGAGTACGCATGCTGGTGTTTGTGGAGTGGTTTCATCCGAAGAGGTCCATCTCGAATGTGCCTATCACAGAGTCTTTTGAGGGTTTTCAGTAGAAAGGATGTGAGGCTTATAGGTCTATAAGCCTTGGGTTGCGTGTAATCGGTTTTTCCTGGTTTGGGTATGAAAATTACTTTTACCTCGCGCCATGCGAGAGGTATCTGTCTGAGTGCTATGCAGGCTCGGTAGATCTCCATCAGCCATGGTGTCAGATAATCTACCCCCCACTGCAGCAGGGCTGGGAAATGAAATGAAATGAAATGAAATGAAATGAAATGAAATGAAATGAAATTGTTTATTCTGTAAATAGGATATCGGAATCACTTTTACACGTCATATAAAAAAATATTAAAAATAAGCTTGGTGAGGTCGGTGTTTCCTATCTGACTACTCTGAGAAGAAAGGCCGAAACAAACTCAGAGGTCACAGTCTCTTTTAAAGTCCAGACATAATCTTGGTCAAGTCATGTGAGGACCATGTAGATTAGTGTCTGAAATGGTCTTTTGAGGAAAGAACCACACAGATTTGAGTGGACCTGTCCAGTCAGTGCAAGCATTTGTCAGTAATCGTGGAGCTCAACTCAGAACTTAAGGAGCTCAACTCGACGAACAATACCAAGGAAAGGATATTTGGGTAGGCCGCATCAACTACTCAAACTGCCAGACCATCATTAAAACTGAGAAAGAAACAAAGAAATGAAAAGGGATAATAAAAATATCCACATAGTCCTCACATTCACAATAATTAAAATAATATAATACTTTACAAAGTAATCGTGTCATTTTGAACATAATTTTCAACAATGTCAATGTGTATATAAAACTGGTTTATTGTGATGAATAATTAAAATGTCAAGTTTTATGGTTTTCACAAGGCTTAGCAGAGCGAGCAGCTCAATCCCAAGCTTTTTTATCTTCTAAATAATCTGAAATTTTATAGTACCCTTTTTTACAAAGTTTGGTTTTAATACAGCTTTTAAATCGTTTAATGGGTAAGTTTCGAATGTCAATGGGAAGTTTGTTGTAAAAGCGTATACATTGACCCATGAACGAGTTGCTTACTCTGTGGAGACGTGTGCGATGTACAGCAAGGTTGTGTTTATTCCTGGTATTTAAACTATGAATATCGGACATTTTCTTAAAATTTGATATATTTTTGTGTACATACAATAGGTTTTCAAAAATATATTGTGAGGCTACAGTCAGAATATTTATTTCTCTGAATTTATCTCGAAGGGAATCTCTTGGACCTAGGTTGTAAATGGCTCGAACAGCCCTTTTCTGTAGAACAAAGATAGTATTAATGTCCGCACCGGTTCCCCAAAGAAGAATTCCATATGACATAAGACTATGAAAGTAACTAAAATAAACAATTCTGGCTGTATCTACGTCAGTTATCTGTCTAATTTTTTTAACAGCATAGGCGGCCGAACTAAGCCTTACTGACAATTTTTCTATGTGTGGGCCCCATTGTAATTTACCGTCAATAGTTATTCCAAGAAAAACTGTTGACTCAACAGGGTCCAACTCTATTCCATTAACTTGAACATTGGTAGTTAGCTGCCTGACATTTGGCGTTGAAAATTTAATGAGTTTAGTCTTTTTTTCGTTCAAGAGAAGATTATTTACATTAAACCAATGCACAACTTTAGAGAGTGCATCGTTGACTTGTTCAAAGTTAACTAACTGACGTTTGATTTTAAAAATGAGGGAAGTGTCATCTGCGAATAATACGATCTTGTGATTATCCCTTATGTAGTAAGGTAAGTCATTTATGTAAATTAGAAATAAGAAAGGACCTAGAATTGAACCCTGCGGAACGCCTATGGTGACCGCAGATCCTGCAGATCTCTTGCCATTAACATCGACCCTCTGAATTCTGTTATTCAGATAAGAAGTCAGAAGGTCAAGAGCCTTGTCCCTCATGCCATAATGGTACAGTTTCCTGATAAGAGTATCATGATGTACGCAATCGAAGGCCTTGGACAAGTCGCAGAAAATGCCAAGAGCATCTTGCGAATTCTCCCAGGCCTCGAATATGCTCTTCAGTAATTCCACGCCCGCGTCTGTAGTTGAACGACCCTTTGTAAAACCAAACTGTTTCAAATGAAGTAAATTATGTGCATTGAAATGTCCTAACATTTGTTTTAAAATTAATTTTTCAAAGATTTTACTCAATGTAGGTAATATCGAAATAGGCCGAAAATTTGTGGGATCAGTTGTGCTGCCAGATTTGAACAGTGGAATCACTTTGCTAAGTTTCATCAAATCAGGAAATACACCAGATGCAATACAAGAGTTAAAAACGATTGCTAAAAAGGGTGAAATAACATCAATTATTGAAGACATGGTATGTACTGATAATCCCCAAAGGTCAGCAGTTTTTTTTACATCAAGTTTATTAAAAGATTCTATAATGTCTTTAGCAGTAATAATTGTAAATTCAAAAAGTTTGTCACATTCTGGTACACATTCTTTAAGTATTGAGTAAGCAGAAGTGGAGGACGACAATGACAGAGTTTTGGTTGTTAAAATGGGAATATTAGTGAAGAAATTTTCAAACTCAGTTGCCACCTCCACGTCTGCCTTAATATCTACATTATTGATTTTTAGATGGAAGTCACGATTCCGTACTGTCGATCTTCCCGTTTCTGAATTAATAATATTCCAAGTTGTTTTAATTTTATTTCCAGAAGATTTTATTTTATTTTTAATGTGTATGGCTTTTGCTGAGGAACAAGCTCTTTTAAAAGTTTTAGAATATTTTTTAACAAATTCTTTAAAAGTTTCATCATGGTTATATGTTTTTTCATGATACAATTCAAATAACCTCTGCCTACTTTTGTAAATACCTGGTGTTGCCCAATCACTAAATATAACGCGGTCAAAAACAGGCAATGTTTTTGCGGTGAAAACCTTCCTAAACTCACAATTGATGAGGTTAAATAATGAAGCATACGCTTGGTCCGGGTCGTTATGATAAGGCAAACCCGGTAGCTTTTCCATTAAATTATTTTTAAAATGTCCTAAGCGACTTTTATTTACAGGAACAAAACTCACAAGTTTTCTTTGAGCTCTGACTGTTTTCTGAGGGAAAGTGACTAACTGGCCACAGTGATCAGAGTCCAACTCATTTATAATTAAATGGCTAGAAGGTCTTAAGTTTGTAAAAATATTGTCAATACAGGTAGCACTAGAGGCAGTTATTCTAGTCGGCTCAAAGAATGTATTATACAAATTATATGACTTTAATAAAGTTACAAATTTATTTACTACAGCAGATTTTTCCAGTATATTAATGTTGAAATCTCCACAGACTACAACTGTTTTATTACTGTTAGAAGTCTTTAATAATACTTCTTCCATATATTTCTCAAAAATATCATATGAAGCACATGGGGGCCTGTACACGCTCATTACAATGAACTGCTCAAGCTCAATGCAAGCTATTTCAATAACTCGCTCAACAGAGAGGCTCACTATATCCTTACGTTCTTTAAATTTCATATTATTACGAATAATTATTAGAGAGCCACCACGTATCAAATTAACTCTGCTGAATGAGCTGGCAACCTGGTGGTTGTTAAAGCTGAACATGAACTGGTGGACTTTCAACCAATGTTCAGTTACACATAGGATATCAATATAACTACAGTTCATGAACAGCTCCAATTCTAATTCCTTACCTATCACACCCTGTATATTTTGATGAACAATTTTTAGAGTATTATTATTACATTTATTTAGATTACAACAATTTGATGGGTGAGATATTAAAGAAGAACTTTTTGTAACATTTTGATGATATAAACCAGTATTTAAATTTTCTTCATTGATTAAGCAAGAGGTTTCCTCTATTGTCCTAATTTCTAATTTAAATGATAATTAATGTCAATACTTGTTGCCAAATTTTTGGCAGAATTATTTAAAAAGTCATTGCATTGCTCAAAAGAAGCAAGTTGTTTAGCCAAATTTTTGGCTGAAATAGAAAAAAAATATGATAGCGACACAGCTATCTGTCTTTTATAATAGGTAGAAAGATAGTACATAACAACATTATATCTATCTCTTGTCAAATGCAAATTATTACCAAGGGAAGATGCCATCCAGCCCTGCCGACTTGTATGGCTGAAAGGTGTTGATAGCCCACTTTGTTCGGTCTTCTGTTACTATATTGCGGGCTCTTGACCAGTCTTGATCCGTTGGGTCCATTCCGGTTCAGCCTCCCACGTCCTGTCTTCCAGGATTTTACAGTCTGGGAAGTGAGTCTCGAGAAGGACCCTACTGGTTTCAAAGTCAGTTAGTGTGTATGAGTTATCGGGTTTTTTCAGCGCGCCAAGAGTTCGGTCCTGATCAGCTGATAGGATCTTGCTTACCCTTGCGGCTTCATTATTTGTCTCTATGGATTCACAGAATTTACGCCAGGCGGTCCTCCTGGCGGTTCTGATCTGCTTTTTGTATATTGTGTCTCTTTGTATATCTCCCAGTCATCCGGGAGCCTTGTGTTTTTTGCTCTGTTAAATTGCTTACGTAGCGCATCTCTGAGTTTACTAAGTTCGGCGTTCCACCAAGGGTTCCTCTCCTTCTTGGTTTGTGGCGGTCTTAGTTTACAGCATGCGTGGTATGCTTCAGTTAGGTATTCTGATATTTTTGTTACAGTGTATTCTAATTGTGCCTGGTCTCTTATGGTTACTTGTGTTAGGTGCCTAGTTAATAGGGAAGCCAGTAGGCGTTTGCACCCGGGAACATCGGTGCGCCTCGGGTTACGTCTTGGTTCGGGCTTCCTAATCTTGGTAGTTAGTGTAAAGCGAATCCTTCGGTGGTCTGAGCAGGAAGGTTCGTCCGATACGTGCCAGTTTGTAATAAAGTTCGTCGCGTTTTCGGTAGCAAGTGTTAGATCTATAATCGTTTGTCCTCGGACTGTGACCCAAGTGGGTTCCGAGCCGCGGTTTACAATGCTAAGGTTAGTAGAGAATTATGGCATAAAAATATATTGAAATTCCGTTGACGTCAGGATTTCAGGCAAACCACAGAAATAGTTGCCTATTGTTACAATATTATCGGCATTATTTCTGATGGGTGACGCAAAAGTATAAACCGCTCGCGATTTAACCACATATGGTGATTATTTATTAATTTAATTTCAGGATTATTGCCTAATCAATTTTCCTTACATTGCGTCATTGGATCGGTCATTTCGCGGCCGCTGACATCTGCGGGCTACTATATTATTTTACATTGATGTAAAATAAGCTGACACGATACTGCGTCCAGTAGGTATTCCAACTGTTGTATATACCTGGCTGCGAGCTTAGGTTACCATCGGTCTGCTAGGCTACATGCACATGTAATGTGCATCGGACCGATGTGCAGATATAGGCGTCACGCTGCAACTTGTGCAACAGATACTGCACTCTAATAGGTCGAGCGTAACGGCTTGGGAGTTAACATCGTTGCATGATAGAACTGTGTCTCCTGAGTTAAAAAATACCACCGTCGTAAGGCCGTACGGTCTTGTGTAATTGACTGTATTTTTACATATCAACTGCCTTAATTTTGCGTCTGTTCAATACTTTTTCTGTTTACGCATTTTAGAGCACATTTTGTACAGGGGACTGTTGCGCTAAAACTCGTCATAAATGATAAGTGAGTAAATCGTTGTTCAAAGGTGTTAAGTAGTGGGGAGCGTAGCATAGTCGTCGTCGCGGTGTCTCCTGAGACTCAGCCACCCGAGCCACCCGAACCACCCGACCTACCCGGACTACTCGGGATACCCGGCAGTCGGGAGCAGTCGGGACTCTTTTGATACATATTTTATGCTCTTCACTACTCTAAAACACGTATCTCACGATCTCTTTTTGCTTAGATTAAAATAGTTTATTTTTCTTTCTTTTATATGTATGATTCTCATTGATATTCACTTTGCTCTTTCTTTTTGTACATCATCGCCAATATTTTGAACTCATTGGTAGCTGAATATATATCGACGTCTTTGTCTTTGTCATTTAAAAAACTCTGCGGTCGTAGGTATAGACTGCCCATTATCGTGCTAAGTTCAATGTCTGTGCTAATCCGGGACTTACAGTCTTGTAATTTTTGCGAACTTGTTTTGAAAGGGCAGGAAGATTACAAAAAGGAGAGGGTCCCGGTTGAAAGAAGTCCGGATAAAAAAACCTGCGGTCGGAGTTTGTGGCGGAGAGGGTGGCTAGTGGTACTTCCATGCTCAAAATTACACGTTATCGACGTTTTGGCATAAAGACTGCTAAAATAAGTATTTGAAAAATTCAATAGGCGAAAGAGATTACATTATGCATTAGAGTTGGTGGTATTTTTATAAACTTGTGATTAGATTTGCAAAATATATCTACATCGCTGTATGCGGATAAGCTTCCCTTGTGATGTTTCCACAGGAAACTTGTTTTCGATGTGGCTCCACTAACAGTTAAATAAATTAGATAAGACGGGATACACGCCGATGGAGGCACTTAGCAACTTTCTGTTTTGTCAACACTTTTATGTGTATATCTACATATAGTTGACCATTAGGCTGAATCAGATAGTGTGCATATTCACACAAAATAAACTCATTAATTAACGATAAAAACTTTGCAAAAATAAAAAATTCAAGCAGCAGTTATCACTTATCATAAAACGTAAATAGAGTACTTGATGTTTACTTTTAAACAAATGAAAACCAAAAAGACCACTCAATTAATTGCAGTACTTTCATTATGATATTGGTCCGTAAATATACGTGGCTGCACCTCATCCCTCTCCGGGAGATTCAGCAGTCCGCTACAGCGAACAATCCTGGAGGGATATTGCCATAATCAACACGCTTGACAGGCAGATTGGTGATCGCACTACGCTGTTATTTGTACACGGATCGATGCCACTGTCTATCATTCGTAGTGTTTTGTAGATTTACCAATGGTTATGAACTTATGGATATGCATTTACTGTTTACTGCATACAATCAAGCAAAGCACTGCCTTAAAATACTTGTACAATTTATTCATGTCTGTACACACGGCACCACGTAGCCAACATTGGCACTGTTTTACATAAATCAGGAAATCAAAGTAGCATTTTTTCTTTTTATCGTTTCCTCTTGAAAAGTCCCACAAAGCTAAGCCACCGCAGCGCACTGGGAACAGACACGGAATATTGTCTGCCTGCCCGCCTCGCATTTCTAAGCTCGGACGCTTCATTTAATCAAAACCTCGCCCTTTGAGTGTTTATTTGACAAAAGTATCTTCAAACCACTTGGTATTTTTCCATTTGGTCTACGGATGCTAGCTAATCCATTAACATAAAATAATGTAAACCCTCTTTGAGTCATCTGGTTTCGCAACACAGGTTCTACAAAATTAAAGTAGAGTTAAATAATACCTACAGCGTAAAAGTAGTCGTGCAATAACAAGTAGTAAGCCACGAACTGGTTCATGTAATTTCGGTAATATAATCGAAAGAACGAGTCACTTGTAAGGAAAGTTTTAATATCTATTCCGATTAGATTCAGTGTCAGGAAGGAACGCAGATAGCGTCGGCGGAGTTGGAAGGAAATATTAGATGGATCGGGCTTCGAATACAAATATGGGGAGATAGGGAAATCGGATTTGCCAGTAGTCCCAGACGTGTCGTATTATCGGACTCTTTTTGTGAAACATATCACATTTTAATAAGACAAGCTTCCAATACGACGTCTTTCATAACCGCTGTATCGTGTCCACTAAAAAGGGTTTCTAGGGATAAGTTATTACAAGACAGTGTATAGGAAAATGAGTTACAGTGCCATTTTATGCTTAGCAATAGTGAACTTAGTTACTGTAAGATTATATACTTTATCTGTCCCACGTCTATACTAATTACTATACTTGGTAGATGCGAGTAGTTAAATCAAAGAAGTAAACTTTACAAAAATCCTACCGCAAAGAGTTCGCTTCAATATTGACACCATCGGGTTTTATAAATACGGGTCTAGGAATCGTATTGGATCTTTATTTGAAAATCGAGACTTGGCAGAGCTATCCCTCAAGGGTTGACCTTTACACTGTCACCCTTTTCCAGACCGATTTGCCGTTGAGATTCAACAGATTAAGGACTTCATTTTTATCTTTTTCAACAGTTTTCGGATAGAAAACCTTATCATGATTGTTCTTGCCATAGTTTAAAAGGCTTTTATTTTTTAAAGATTCACGTTCTTCTTGACTGAAAGAGTTTTTATTTTATGAAATGTTACGTTATGAAACACCATAGTCTTGTAATTGCATTTAATTAGAAAGATAATCTATTTAGGAGTTTATACGAGAAACCTAAATTAGTCTTTTGTCGTACCTATACGTGGACTCGCAGCTCGGCACGTTTCCGCACGTTTCCGCACGGCTCCGTACCGCTACACACGGCTCTGTACGGCTCCACACGGCCCCGCACGGTCCACACGGCCCCGCATCGTGTGACTCGGTGTGGCTCGGCGTGACTCAGTGTGACTCAACTACGGCGGCCAAAAGTACAAGAGTCGGGTCGCGCCGCCCGCGCCCGCCGTGGATTGTTCGCTCACTAATTAAATCTCGCCGACGACGACGCGGTTTCAAACCGACAGCCTCTTAATTATTGTTTCGGCTCTTAACATCTGTCTTAATGTCACTTTCTGTTTAATTCCGAAATTCTTTGACTTAAGATATGTTATAAATGTTAATTTCTTCGTGTAAAATCTTAATTATTATTAAAGTGAACCGCTTCAGTTTAGGGTTCAATTTTAATTAAATAAATTCAACTACAGTTACCGAAAAAAGGATTAGGTCCTTACAATATAAATAAATCTCATCAAAAACCTCATTATAATGACAGCCGCCGACATCTGAAGGTCGGGCACGTACGTCCGCGTCCAATTGCTAATACTCTTTTCAAGTTGGTTAAAAAAGCTCTTATTGCGTTAAGAAGGTAACTGCGAAAACATCCAAAGTTTTTAATTTTCTTACTGGTATACAAATTGGTTTCTGAAGCTACAAAAGGAGCACACGCCGCTCCTCCGCACGCCGCGTCCGACGGCCGAATACAAATTAAGAGGCAGACTTCGTTCGCGCAAAACTAGTTAATGTGTGCAACGTCTGGATTTGAGATAGTTCTAAAAGAAAAGCGACTATCTACGAAAGCTAATCATTCACTTTATAACTAACTTGTGTTCTCTCGAAAATGCTCGTTGGGAAGGAGAATTTACATCGATTTTCCTTAAATAGATACATCTTACAGTTTTGGTTGGAAAATGCTTCATTTTCTCGTGGACCGCCCTGTAAAATATTTTTAAAGAAATCAAAAGGTATTCCCCCCTTCGACAAAACAAAAATCCATAATGTAAACAAATTTACCATTGCCATAGGCACTAGAGGATCTTATACATATTTGAATTTAAGAAATGAATAAAAAGTTCTAATTAGTACTCAGCAGGGAGGAGCCGGGGTGGGCTGCGTCGAACGCTTTCTTAATTATTTATGCGCTGCAGGCTGAATAGGGAACACATTTGCTTCACTGCGCCAAATTAAGACAGATGTTAAAAAAAGCTTCTTTTTTATTCAGTTTTAAGATCTTTTTGGTAAACATATAAGTTTTCAGTTTGAAACAACTGCATTTTAATCTGTAAACATTCAAAAGGAAAGTGGTCCGCAGGAACTATCGCGTTTGCATTTATATTATTTATATACATTTGGAAAGTCAAATTAGTTCAGTACATTTTTAAGAAGTAGAGGAGATCGGTCGGCTGGGAGTCGGGCTCGCAGCGCTCTCCAGTACAAAGGGCCGGAGCACAGCGGGCGGAAAGTTTTAATATCCCTCCGACTGGATTCGGCCGCAGCCGGGGACGAAGGTACGGCCGTATTGAAAGGAAATTCGCATTCAACACTAATACGTATATCGAATGATAAGGAAACCGACCAAGACGGTTTGGTTACCGAGTTTTTTTTGTACGTTGTTAAAATTAACTTCTTTGTGGATATTTTGTGGTTAGATAATACAATTTGATCTAAGATAGAATAGGCACCTTAGGTAGGTGCCTATTCCTATTTATTTGCCAATTTTTTTTATTTGCAAAATGGCATGACATTCTCCCTAGTTATTCTAGGTAATACTTTATTTTTTCTATGATGTCCTTGTTGAAACCAGTAGGTATTTCTTTCAAGTTGGCAAACTCGATAATCACGACTACCTACCGAATATTTCGAATTACAAATAACGAAATGTCAATAACATTCACAGTCAAACATTTGTCGCGGTTGTGTAAGACGTCGAAAGATTATTTTTCGGGTGTCCGACTGTGTCGGCAGGGCAGGAGGGTGCGTCGCTGAGCGGATGAAATGGGGACGACTCTAAATCCATATTCGATCAGTAGGATCTGCACTGAGCCGATCTGACAAGCTGCCGATCTGTTTTGCATTTATATAAACAGCTTTTTACCTCTAATATTGGCACTCCTCCTCCGAGTTGTTCCGAAAACTTTGGACGGTAATATAGGGTTACTATAGGTATACCTACCTATATTTTGAGTACTGTCACACTATATAGAAATGTCATATTATGCGAAAAATAAGGCTATGTTCCAGACTCTATGACATTGGGGGAAATGGTTAGTTTTTAAACTTTCTTAGACGGTAAAGCATTCAGTTTATAGGATCCCTCAATACTATCATAGATGAACATTAATTTAATTACATACATAAGTGCCTATATTTTTAAATGCTAGCTTCTACCGACGACTTCGTTCGCGTAGAAGTCGTAAGATACCAAAATAACTAATACTAATAAGATACTAAAATATCAGTCACATTTTTATAAAACTTCCCTGCTGTATAGGTACTACGTTTGTAGTTTTGGTCTCAGCAGCCAAAATATAAAGAGAGTCAGTACTGGTGACGCAGGAGCAAGCGACGCGATGTACAGTTGTCCGTGTGAGAAGCAGCTCGTCCTGAGGTCGACACCCGCAGCCTTCAGTAGCAATTTAACATTGCTTGCAAAGTTTTTAGTTTTTAGTGAATTAATGAACGCCTGCATTCCTGCATATACTACTTAATGAAACAACATTGATACACTGACTATTGTACTCTTACTCATTCCTGACAAACAGCTTTCACTAAAATAAGATAACAGTATATTGTAAACACACGGGACTCCGCATTAACAGTTACCTGATCAGAAAAGAGAGATAGAGATAATCATTTAAAAAGTTAAATCTCGTAACTATCTGCAATATTCTAACCTTTTAGCTCGTCTTTTTAGCTGACTTTGAGGTTAAATGTATGTTTTTTACGCGTATGTATGTATTTTTTTTCTCTGTCAATTGTGGACCGATTTAGAAAATTCTTTTTTTGTATGAAAGAATATGCTTCCAAATTGGTCCCATATACTTTTATTAACTTTGCTTCGATTGTTTTTGAGTAAGATTCAATAATACGTATTTTTCCCATTTAATATATGTCGATGATATGATGATAACTTCCTGTCACTGTTATTTACATAGCAGGTAGTGGTTTTCGAATTTGTGTGGGGTAGGTACCACAACTAAAAAGTGAAAAACAAAAACTTTTTACAAAAAAATAAATAAACGACTTCCAAAAAAAAAACTACAAAGTGAAAAAAATTACTTTAATTTCGGAAGTCAGTGGCAAAAACGAAAATTCAAAACCAAAGACACCGACTTCCGAAATTAAAGTTATTTTTTACTTTGTAGTGTTTTTTTTATGGAAAAAGTTTTTTGACTATTTGCAGTAAACTATAGAGGAATACGAATCAATATGCTCATCCCCCATAGCAAATAGCGTAATAATTAGTAGCATATAGGCTAACCAGACTTTATGTCTGGAACAAAATCACATGAATAAAATCTATCTAGTAGTATTTGCGTGATGCTGGAACTTACATTCAGACAAACAGATAAACTGACAAACAGACAAAAATTCTAAAAACTACATTTTCAGCATTAGAAACGTTCGCGGACCTCGTAGCAACGAGTCAACGACGTTTTTTTTTATATTTAAATGTACACTTCGCTACGATTTATATATTTATAGTTTTTGTCAGGAGGTTTCATCACGTTACGTACAATCTTCGGTATGTTCCAGTTTGCGTATACGTTGGGCTGACAGGAAGTGGTGCGAAGAGGGGCGCGCGGGTGGTACGGGGGGGGGGGGGGAGCGGCTGGACCTTCATCAAGCGGTTGACTGGTATTAGGGCGTGCAATTGTTCCAGTGCGCCGCATTCCACACTCTATACAACACATATTTCACTCTGTGATTTCACAAATTAGCACCCATGTCTGGCAAGGGCTCGAATCGTCCAAAAAAACTAATCATTCATCCGGACACAGTTCTTTACGTGAATATTTTAAACACTGGTACAATTAAAATGTTGGATATCCCATATTCTGTTTTCGTTGCGTATCATGGAACAAAAACTGTTTGTTTAAAAGGTGTAATTACAAAATCCCTCGTGTACTGAATTTTCCGGTGTTTTCGCGCGGTGTACGAGTACGTGCCGTAAAAATAATTCGACGCTCCTCGGGGATCGTTTGTAAAACGTCACGCGTAAAACATATTATAAAGCCAATAAAACGTGTTTACAAGGGTGAGTAGAGCTCGCCGTCCTCGGGGCGTTTCGTTTCCGCGCGATATCCGTAAACATTTTAGCGCTGCAATAAATTTAACATTATCCAAGTCGCGAGACATTCTGTTTTCTTCCGTCCCGGGATCAGTTGGTTAACGGTTGTAATCTCGGCTGTCTCGGATTTTCTGCTCTCTGGTAACAGGAATTATACAATTATGTGGCTTTCGCATGTTTCTTCCGCTCAGCTTTATTTATGAGGAGTTTTTACATCTTCCGTTTTTGTCGTCATCGCTTTACATGGATTAAAAATGGTCGGCGTTTTATTCGTCCGATTAATCGATTTCTATTTCTCACCAGTGTCTGCCTACAGAATATACATCAAGTTAAAACTGCTTACTTTGCCTTAGGAACCTACTACTCAAGATAATAAAAAAATAAAAACGTTATATCCTAAATACAAATAGTGATGTCTATAAAGTTTTCTACATCCTTAGTAGAAGAAATAAAGAAAATAAAGAAAAAATGTTTATTCTGCACAAACAAGAGGCACATTACAAAAAAAAGATATAAATAAAATACACACTAATACAAAGTAGCCAAAAGCACTATTAGCAGTATTTTGTATCAAGACAGATTGAGTATTCTAGATTATAGGGACACAATTATTAAAAAAGCATTCAACTGCGTATCACAATTTAAACGTGATTATTTCCTCGCTTATTAAGATTCACTTGCATATAAACGGCAGATTGGCCCGGGAAATCCGGTGGGGCCCGGTTCTCGAAAAGCAACCTCAAATTAGTCGGAGAAAATAAAAACCGCCCTGTTTTTCTCAGAGCGTCTGTCAGGGGTGCCTCGAGTGGCCACGGGTACACTGTTTTGGTCAATGGACGCCCATCTGCTCTCATTATGTCGTGAAAACACTCGCTCTGAATTTTATGAGACTTATAAATGTTTAACAACGTATTTGAGCAGTGAATACCACAATTTTATGGATCAGTGGTCATATGCCTTTAGAGCACGTGCTCAGTATAAAAACACTGATATGAATTTATGGCCTGAACGAAATGTGCGTCATCAATAAAGCTGCATCGAGAGTACAAAAGAAACGATACTAATAATAGCTTCCACTGCTGACCAATCCCATTGAAGTAATATTCTTCCACTTAATTAATTAAGAGAGTGAAATCAGCTAATACTTTCACAATAGATTAATCAGAGCATGTCTGCTGTCTGCATTGCAATGCCCTTTTGCAACGCTGATCCACTTTTCTACGGATGCGAGATTAAAGGGGAGAGTAACAAAATGAGAAATGGAACGATTTCAGGACGCATTGTTAGACGGCCGCCCGTTGTCGGATTTATGACAAAGAACAGCGGATGATTCAATCAAGCCGGTTCTTTAGTTTGTTATATTCATGTTACAGGAGCCCATCTACGAGCCTTATTGTTATCACAGCGTTGCCTTTTTGCTCCATTTGCGCGTTTTCTCTCTTAAAATCATTTTTCTAGGAATTCCTAAGTGGATACTGGATAGTCCAACTATAGTAGGTACTTACCTACGAGCCCATTTTTATTCGCATACTCGTAGACGTATTTGAATGAAACCTACTTTACTTTTTAGACGCATTTGATTTGTTTCTTTCATTTAGATTCACATAAAATCCTCTTTATCAAAATATTATCCCTGTTTTGAGTCCATTATGTATATACTGAAGTGAACTGCCCTTAATAAATGTTTTTCAAGGTAAGTATCAAAAACACTATCTTATCGACTACGATCGTATCTGTATTCAAATTATTTTCAAATTGCAGAGAGGAATTTCGAAAATGGTAAGATTGTAATAAGGGATACTCTTGCGGTGGAATGTCATGCGTTCCACACGTATAGTGTGGAATATAACGTATAACGTGCATACGTAGAGTAGGTAGTATTTCTCGTATTTCTCCCCATACGGGAAGTCGCATAATCATGCAGATACTTAAATTCCTGTTTTGTTTACTTTACAAACAACTCGTGCGTTATGATATTGTTATTTGAATAAAATGTATGCTAACTGCGCTCACAAGTTTGAGCGGCGATTGTATAAAAGGGCAAACTTTTGGTAAATAGGTATTCAGTGCAGGGGAGCAATTTACAATTTAAATATTCTTAATGTCTCCAAGTTGTCGCAGCGGGAGGGGGCTGGGGACTCACTCCGGGAGTGGGGGGTGGGCACAGGCACGGCAATAGCAGCGACTTCCACTACATCAATCACTCGCGGACGCTGCGTCTGAACATTTCTAATTATTCGCCGCGCTTTGAATAGCCCAAAATTACATGTCCACTACTACATCAGTGTTCAGTTCGGTCAAGTACATGTGCGTAGCATCCGATAGCAGCTAGATGAACCTGTTTTTGGAAATTGACGCTACGACTAACTACGGACTCCCTCCACGGCAAACTTTATATAATAAAATCGTGACAACCACCCTGGAATTAACTCGTGTAATATTGTTGCGGAACTTTAGAATTTTCCTAATTAAAGTAGAGAAAAACAGCAAACTATAAACAGCAGAGGCGGTGTTTCCTGACTTTATTTTGAGTAACATTACAGACAGGAAGGTAAAACTTAATTTGAGGGCGCGTTCTGCATATTTTGTGAGAGGCGTGTTTGCTCACAAACGTCGCGTGGGTCGCTCGTCTCGAGAGGCCCTCCAGTTCGAGGGCTCGAGGTGACAGCGCCGTCTAATCTCCCAGCTTCGAGTTTATCTCATTGATACACTTGAACCACTTCCAGTGATAATTCACTGATCAATTACTGCCAGGCTTGTACATTTGTAATGTTGATTCATATTTTATGGGACAAAGTTCGTGGCTTTTCTAGGTAAGTTATTACTTTATATTAAAGGTTAAGTCCTACTTCATGGAAGGTCTTTCATCATATTTTATTTCCATCTTAATAGGAAAATATCTTGCAGTAAGTAATTTTACTTCATAGAAAGTCTTGTCTACCTACGAATAAACTTTAGTGCCTTTACTGTGTATCCCAAGCCCATTGCCATAGAGTCCGAACGGAGATAGTTTTGTTTTTCGCCGAAATCGAAAACGATTTTAGGTCTTTTTTTTGTTTTTGCTTGATAAAAGAAAAATAAATACTGGGTCAATATATAAATAATTGACTTTTACCGTTTTAAATTTATTTAACACAAAAATTATGTTATGCTTTTCTCAAAGCTATAATTATAATTATTAGATAAACAATCTGATAGTGATAACACACACACAATCCAGTGTTAAAAAAAAATACACAATAACTGAGAAAATGCAGAAAAATACCGGCCAAGTGCGTGTCGGACCACCACAATGAACGGTTCCGAAGTTGGGATGAATTCAACTATCAACCAAAAAAAATCATTCCAACTGCAAATGTAAGTTTGTACGCACAATATTGAGTAATTTACCATGTTATTTGACCATTGACTTCTTATAGGTTTTCGTGTATTCTATAAGTAAAGAACCATTCTCTGTACTTTTTTTTATTTTAGTTCCAGTAGTTTCGGAGATAAACGGGGGTATTCGTAAATTTTCATCTATTTTCTTAAATATCTCTAAAAGTGTCCATTTTAAAATTATAAAAAAAAAATCCTCTCAACAAGTCCTTCCGTTTATAACAGACACCCAGACAAACACATGAGTGAGACACATAAGGGTTCCATTTTTTTTCATTTTGAAAAAATATTGTTAAAAATATTGATTTTTCGGTAACCAAATTTTTTTCGGCCACTGAACAAAAATACTTTATTTTTCGGCCGAAATTGAAGACGGCCAAAAATATATATTTATACCAAAAACCGAAACCATTTATAACCAGACAGTGGAAGTAGTAATTACTTAATTAGATCAATACAATGTTAATTATTTAATACCCGAGGACATACGAATTTTGAGAGCAGCTTCTCGAATAAACGTTTAACTTCTCAAATACGTTTAATCTTCACTGTGTTACTAGAAAGCGGGTAGCTAGCACAATAGCTGTGGTATTGAATCGGCGATGGAACACAGTCATATACTGAAAGCGTAAACGACACACCACGTGTTACTTAAACGGAGCCCGATTCACTTCAGTCATGTAAAATCTTTTATAAACACACTTGTCAAACAAACTCTTTTAGTTTCAGGTCATTTTCAGGTTTTTCGATAACATGAACATAACATAACATCACGCCTGTATTCCCCGAAATATTAGGCAGAGGTGTACCTATGCGATACACCTCTAGGTTTTCGATATTTATAATTAACTCCACTGGACTTCATTCGGTTTCTCTTTGTCGTCTGTCGTCACTGAATCATAAAATTTTGTCAATGATTTGTATACCAACCAAGACTATGTGCGAGTAAATACTAGCAATAAATTATAACATTCCAGTTGACTGCTTATTTCCGCAATTTTATCTCACTCATTTAAATTAACTGCACCGGTTAATTAATACTCTCCTCATTACCTTAACCAACGAATAGCGCGTAATTAATAATGTTATAATTATTACAATTAATATCGCGAAATCATAACTAGATGTTGACACTGCCAAAATATTTATTTTTCCGTTAAAATACACAATTTAAATATTTAATTAAATACATAGGAGGGGTGTTCAATAAATAGTGAGAATGAGTAAGACGCAATTATCTTTTATTATATGTTATTTTATTTTTCGACGTAGTCACCTTTCAGGTTTATACACTTTGTATATCTTTTCTCTAATCCTAAAATTCCCTTTCTAAAAAAATCTTCTTCCTGATCCCTTAAAAAATCATTTACGGCGGCGACTACTCCGTCATCATCTTCGAATTTCTGGCCCCTGAGATGTTCCTTTAAGCGCGAAAATAGGTAGAAATCACTAGGAGCAAGGTCCGGTGAATATGGAGGATGTTCCATTAATTCGAAGCCAGGTTCTTGAATGGCAGCCATCGCAACTCTGGACTTGTGCGCAGGGGCGTTATCTTGGTGAAACAAAACAACTTTAGCGAGTTTGCCACGCCGTTTCTTGCGTATTTCCTCACGCAACTTTGTTACTTGTCCTGCGTACATAGTCCCCGTAATAGTGGCTCCATGATTAAGATATTCGATCATTACCACCCCTTGGCTGTCCCAGAAAAGAGAGCCCATGATCTTTCCGGCGGATGGAATCGCCTTAAATTTCTTTGGAGTTGGAGATGACGGTCGCTTCCAAGTCATGGACTGTTGTTTCGTTTCCGGGTCATAATGGTAAAGCTATATTTCGTCCATAGTTATGAATCGAGCCAAAAACCGGTCAGGATCTTGTTGTAACAAATCCAAACAGCTTTGTGAAATTCTCAGTCGAGTTTGTTTCTGCGCGTCAGAAAGCATTCTGGGCACCCAGCGCGCTGACACTTTTTTCATACCCAAATGGTCGTTTATAATATTATGGACACTTCCTATCGAAATCTTTACTTCTTCAGCTATAAAACGAATAGTAACACGACGATCCGCCAAGACAATATTTTCAACTTTTTTAATCATTTGTTCAGTCACTGCCGATATGGGGCGTCCCGTTCGTGGGTCGTCGTTAGTGGAAGTTCTTCCTCGCTTGAACTCAGCACACCAACGCGCAACCGTAGAATATGGAGGAGCATGAACCCCTAATGTTGCTCTCAAGTCTTGATTTACCTGCTCCGTAGTAAAATTTTTCAAGCAGAGATATTTTATTACCGCGCGAACTTCAATTTTATCCATTTTTAAGAACACGTTCCGAAACGACGCAAACAATAGACTTCTACTTTTAAAAAACAAAAGAGAATTAATTGATTTTTTTATTATCATCTTAACTAATGTCTGGGCTATGCCTGCCAGTATTTATTTTTTTTCTTTCCAAGGAGAATGTATCGCATTCTCACTATTTATTGAACACCCCGTACACTGGTCTCGAAACAATAATTTTTGTAACGCAGTATCCATGCAATCGGGACGAATTCTTACCACCCCGGCAACGAATAATTATTACTTTACAAATCTAAGACAACACTGAAAGGCAGGCAGTTTTCACTGCAAAGCAAATAAAATTCCTATGGAAAAAATAATATTTATTTACTCATTCGATTTATATAATAATAATACTATCAAGCAGACAGTAAATATTTTGGATTGGTTGTTTTGTTGGGTCGGTTGGGTCCACCTACACATGGACATTAAAATAAAAAAAATTGATTTTTAGCGGATAGCTACGCTTTTATAATTTCTTTTTAGCTAAGGATAAGTACTTTTGTGGGAAGAAACAGAACCCTAACTAATATTATAAATGTGAAATTGAGTTTATTTGTTACATTTTCACGCTAAAACGGCTGAGCGGATTTGACTAAATTTGGCACATTTGGTAGACAGACCATGACCTGGGTTCGGATGATACTAGGATATTTTTATCCTAATATTCCCACGGGATCGAGACTTATGCGGGTAAACCGCGGGGCGCAGCTAGTAATAAATAAATAAAGGGGAGTATACTCGTATAAACGCACTTTAAAAATAATATTCCACACTTTTAAATGTTTTGCTTTAAAATTAATTGAATGAACTTTAAAAATAATAGTTTCCACTATAAATATGCTTAGCTTATTACTACGAGTATGTCGTAGGATTTTCTAATTATCTAGTCGCGAGCAGATTGTTTGATTCGTCATTTTGAACTGGATGATATAGGGTAGGTTAGGTTAGAACTGTTACCAACCGCACGCGAGCCGAGCGAGCGAAGCAAGCGGTGCCGCGGCAGCGGCCGGCGAGCGCTACTTCCAAGTCGGTCGTAGAAATTTGGTTCATGTTTATTAAAGTGATAATATTAAATTATAGATGTATTATTTTTTTAAAGTGCTGATATACAATTTTATAGCTGTTTTCATCAAAGTGCTATTAAATACATCTCATAAATAAATCAACCTGTGTTCTCCCATTGCAGGGCAAAGGCTGAAGCAGAACATACCTTCACGTAGAATGCGGTCCCTAGATAATCATGCGGCATGACATGCATTACGTGCTTTCATGCATGCATGACCGTTTAGTTGTATTGATGGATTCGAATAACATGTAAACTACAGGGTCCTTCATGCAGAATGATACAAATGCATGTCATGCTGCATGATCGTCTAGGAAGCGCTTAAGACGCGAAAAAATAAGCATAATTTAAAATTATCTTCAAGCATTTATAAAGCATAATTTAACATTGGCATTGTCGTTTTCACACCCATTGAATGGCTAAGCACGCATAACAAAATGTAACACAAATAATTATTCGCAACATTTTCCCTCGTGAAGGGTGTGAGAGCAGCATGTCGGCGACACAATAGATGTGTTTACAGGAAATCAGCGTGAACTGTGAACGCCTTCTCGACCGGGGCTCGCACACGCAAACATCGTGCACAATAAACACTACCGCTACTACTGATCCTACTTTATCTACTGACAAGCAATATGGATTTCTTCACCCTTCATTATATCTAGTAGTTGAGTAACTACTTCTGTATTAATTAATATTCGCCACTTACATTCCAGTAGTGATTTTAACGAGGCCAACAAGTAGCGATCCATTCGCTCGGGATGTTCTTAATTGAAGACGTTTGGCGCATCACCAATGGCGCACCGTCGAGAATGAAATGATTGCGAGCTCAAAGTGTTCCGATAACTCGGGGTTTCTTTGAATACGTCGTGCATTCATTTAAAGTGAAATATAAATAAGTAAATGTTTATTTTATTGCGGTTCCTGGAATTATTTACCGTCGTTAAATGGTCGGCAAAGGGGAGTTATCGATAAAAATCGGTGCAACATTCAATCGCTACCCTTTGATTATTTATATGTCTAGATAGAGTGTCGCGCTGCAAAAGAACTAAAACAAACAGGCTAACTTTGTTATGATGGTGTGCGTTACAGCTACGTCTTAGTGCTCGGCGACACGACGCTGTTGCCGCGGCGCCACCCGGCCCCACCGCGCCGCAACCGCACCGCCACCGCGCCTCGCTGTGCAAAACAACATTGCCAGCCTGTTGCCACACCACCGCGGATTGTAGAGTGATATGGCAAAATCAAGCGGCGGCGCCGGCGGTGCGGCGGTGCGTCGTCTGCAGGCGGCGGCTCAGTCTATATGGTTGCACGGCGCGGCGACAACGGCGCGGTGGCGGCGCGGCGACGGCGTCATGTCGCCGAGCACTAAGACGTAGCTATAACGCACACTGACACTCGTGCCACATCATTGTTTTGTAATTTTGCTTTTCTAGTGTGCGTGCATTTAGCGGCCAAGAGTTGGACATAATTTTATTTGACGAGCTCACAGCTCTGTCTATCTAGATATATTTATATACTAGCAGCGCCCCGCGGTTACACTCGCAAAGTCTAGATCCCGTGGGAATATCGGGATAAAAAGTCCTATGTGTTAATCCAGGTTATAAACTATATGTGTGCCAGATTTCATCCAAATCCGTTCAGTAGTTTTTGCGTGAAAGAGTAACAAACATCCATACATCCATCCATACTCACAAACTTTCGCGTTTATAATAGGTATTAGTAGGATTTGTTGCTAACAATGAACGCTGAATAAAGTTGTGTTTAGAATAGCAATTCAATTTTATTTTTGACAATTATGGGAGGAATCTTTTGAGTATTCAATTTGGCAAGGCTTCGTATTGACTTTCACAATTTAATCTTGCAACACTACGCGTCCACTTTTGGCTCTAGTAATTAATGTACTCGTAGTATCAAAAATGTACCCCGTGAACGCTCACTTTATAATAATAATCTCCATGGGCATGTTACAAATCGTCTCAATTACCAGATTTGAGCAGTAAATCCACTCGAATTGTCGGTTCTGTCTATGGAGACAGAAGAGAGATGGCGTATTTGTATTCATTCACAGTTTGAGAAGGCGTTATGAATAAGTATGGCATGTTGGTGGCATTATCTGCGTGTTCGGTAATGTATTCAAATATGTATCAAGCCCCATCCGCACCATGTTGCCGTTGTTATTTTATTTCGCACGCGTGACGCCGTACATACCAGCTTTATTTTTTTCGCGATACGAGAATATCATATTGTCCCTGTGTCGGCAGATATTTTTGTATAGGCAGAAATGAGTCTGGACATTGTCGAAATAATTTTCGTTATTATGATTTGGTAAACTGAAAACTGTAGGTAATTGCTATTTGCTGATTTCGTATTTATTTACCAATACCCTATTTATGCATTATTATTCCGTTACATAGTTAGATATAGCTTCACTCAAATAACTATAAGTATATGTTGCTGTATAAATATAGTTCACCGTGTGCAAGTTGTGTGTGTATAATAGACAGACTGGTTAGATATATAAAGAAAAATTGTTGAACATAGGACAGTTCTGTCGGTGCTCTCGCCGTTCAACGGATATTGATTACTTGTCTGTAAGGAATACAAATGTATCAAGGAGACTGTTCTAGCGCTGCTGAGCGCCATCCTTTGTACTGACATCTAACATTAAACTTCATAGCCGACCCTGCGTTTTGTGTTACAGTTACTACACTTTGTGCTCAAGCTCAGCACGTACAATATTTTTATTTAGCTTTTGTCGTCTCATGCAAGAATATAAAGTGGTGGTTGTTATATTTTTTTCTAAAACGTTTAACATTAAGATACAATTTATATCTTTATGATCCGAGGAAGCGGGCAGTTAACATTGCAGGCGCAATGAGAGCCTCAGGCAGCTAACTAGCAGGTGCACGATAGCAAAGAAAAATGAAATAACGCAAAAAGGAGAAGTCGAGTCGGGCGAAGGGGGACGCTGAAACCGTTGGGGTGGTTCTTTCGTGGAAACCCAGTTTCCTTTAGTGGAAACAGATAACGATCCGCTGCCGACGACAGAATACGTAACTGCACTCACTAAGCATACATCTACATACTAACGGAACGCTTGCCTATCAAAGGTATCTCACACAACAGATTCCCTTTATTGAGCAGGGAGAAAGTGCTCAGTCAGTGTTGTCGTCGCGATCATATTCCGCTTCATTCAATGCGTATCACACGAGCGTACAACGTTCTACGCCAATTACCCTCCTTGCAGATAAGAACGTGCGGCTCGGCGCGATGTTATATGGCTAGCATTGGCAGTGATTTGTGATGACCGAAACAGTAAGTTCATACGGCGCCTGTGAGCGAACTCTGTGGACGAAATCAGGAGAATAGGTACACAAACATATGCGAGCGGGAAGGATCATTGATTCCTTAAGAGACGCTGCGTCATACTTCCGTGCGCTGCATTGCAATGCAAAATTCACAATGTCCGCAGGATGTTAGAGGAAAACATGGGAAAAATTATGTAGACATTTCTATGGTCGGGGTCGCGACTTCTAAATTATTTGAACTCTTACTCTACAAGCACAGTTGAGCTGGTTATTTCACATTTTTAAATGCTGACTTTTGCGGTTTCAGATCAGTTTCAGCAACCTACTACTACTTATACGAGTACCAGTCCGCTATCACATGCACATAAAGTGAAGTCTATCTTCACGCTCTTATTTTTCTCAGGTAGAACCCTCACGTCAACTAGGCAAGTAGACAGGACTCCAAGCAGCACTTGCAGTAAGTGCGTCAATATAACTCAAGCGTGCGATAACATAAAATAAATCCTGAAGGCGTATAAACAGATGCAGGTATAATCGTTATGTAATAATATAAAATGACTTTGGATAAAGAAACACTTTTCTGAAAAGGATTGAATAGCGAGCGACTCGTATATGTATCATGTCAGCAAATAACGTTCTACTACAAAGATACGTAGTCAGTAGACCGCAGACGTACAAAATGAAGTGGTGCTCTAAAATCCGATACACACTAATTGGCTAATATTAATTTACTGGCAAGGTGCAATAGAAATGTTTCATATTACAGTGTTGCGTGAGCCGCGCGCGCCGGCACGCGGCCCACGGGCGCCCGCTCGTGACCTGCATCCATTGCGTTACAATACGGCGACGTGCCCTCCATTCTGTTATATTGTATTGCCAATTTGTAAACATACGGCTTACTACTATCGAAACATACTAGACTCAGCTTAAAATACGGAACAAAATATACACGAATATTTCAAAACAGGAGTGTTTTTTTAGATTTCAACCTGGTTTTGCTTTGAATTTTTTATACGAATGAAATTGCGATGGATTGTGCATTGTCTACGCCAACGTGAGTTTTACTGTAAAACAGACTGCAGATCACTGTCATGGTCATAAGAAGTAATTTGCTACATAGCTTTATGTATTCTGACTCTAAGGTCAGAATAAAACTGTGTAGCCGTGGAGCTATTATGGGGATACAAGAAGCTGAAAATCTCTTTTCAGTTTCCACTAATCAGAGACCTTACAATAAGATGAACCAGATATCCTTTACCAATGATCAAATATTGGAATTCAAAAATGAAGTAATAAGTCGCAGATACTGGGCGGGCGCACCGCACAGTGCGCTTAATGGGCGGCATTACCATTCCAAGTCGGTAGGTGAGCGGCGAACGGTAACCCGGCGCCGACCGCCTTGTGAATATGCAAAGTGAAACACGTTAAATATTGAACTACCGTATTGTACCAAATTGTGCCTAAATGTGCGCTTTAATTCTAAACTCTTCTCACTATCTACAAGTTTTAATTTGTATATTATTAAAGCCAAACTGCGCAATTTACCATTACACTGGCAACTTGCCAACTTTAAAACTCCGGAATTAGAACAAATTAGAGGTTTATTATAAAGTAAATGAACGAGGATGCGACTTCGGAGCTGAAATACGATTAAAAAGAACACTGCCTTTTGGGAAATTCGCTTTAAACTTTATTTTTGTTAAGAAAGCTCGTTTCGTTTCCTACCAGAATTGTCATAGATAGAATTTATTTCATAACATCAAATAAGCAACAGTTGAGTCTAACTTATAATTCTATTTTATAATAACTCGGTTGCTTCAGTACAGTTCGCGACAAACTGTTTCTCGGAACTTGGCCTTAATGAAGACCTCTCGCTGCTGTAATGAAATAGTTAATTATAGTTTCTGCGACAGAAATAAGCAACAATATTTAGTACCTTATTTTACATTTAACAGACTTTAAGCAATTTACCTGTTTTACGTAAAGTGTGGTCACACAGATCACACATACCTACGACCCGTAACTTAAAAAAATATTATCTCGTTTATCTCCTAATATCTCGTATTGGAACCATCAAGTGTGTTTATTTAGAATTCTACATATTTGGGATGTGTAATAAGAAACGTGGAGGACATACAGACGACTGGGTAGATAATACATAAAGGACGTGTAATCTCACAACTACAATAATTTATGTGTACGCATGTTTATGTAACCACAGCGCACACCACACGCCGTAGATATGACACGTCATTCAAGTACGGAATACGAATCTAACGTGAGGAGAATATAATAACAGTGTATCCGCATAAAATATTTCTCGATAAACTGATAAAAAGCATACGCTGGCATGTCAGAGCAAAAATTGCCAAGCGTCGCGTCCCTCGCCGCACGGCATTGTGCCCGAAATGACACGCGAAAGGCGTCAAGAGCGGCGCGCTCCCGCCTTCACAAAAGGCTTACAGATGCGCGCACCAGAAGATTTTAATGAGGCAACGACTCTGTGTGATTTTATCGCGTGTGCCGTAATGAGAAATAACCAAGCGCATCCTCTTTGACTGCGCTCGTACGGTGCTGCCAGCAAAAATGCTACAAGTGACATCTATGCCTTCTAATTTATTACGAGAGCAATAACTCTCGCACAAAGAGTATCAGATAACTGACGACTTGTTAAGCTTGAAATGCGCAGTTTTTTACTTTATTTCCACCATGTTGTGTATCGTAGATACGTGTCTGTTTATACAGTTGATTGCCTCCGTGTACATTACCAGATGTAAACAAATCGCGTTGGCGATAAAATCGTCTCCGTTTTACAAACGTAATAAAACAAATTAGGCGACGAAGTAAGTTACGAGGGCCCGGTACACTGGCCAATTTTCATCAATGCAAATCACGTTGTCGACTCGTCAACCCAATTACCAAGAAGTGAATTTAAATAAAGATAAGTATCGCCCTCGAGGAGACAATGCTAATAGGAGGCGGAGGCGTGATAATAGGCTCCGACTGGGGTTGAGCGGCGCACCGCGGTAGGTGCTTTAATTAGATCTCGCGACTTACGCCGGCAGCCCGAAACACTTGTTCAATTAGTGATTAGCTTAAAGAAACTTTATTACACAAACGTTTAGTGCTCTTCGGTTTCAAACCGTGACATTATGATGAAGCTGTTTGTATGTAAACAACATCAAATATACGGCAAGGATGTTCTAATAACCAGACTATTTCGTTTGTTTCGATTGCGTAGGTGTTCCTAATAAAACGATACACTGTTAAAGTCAATCAATTCGGTAAATGCTATCAATCAGTATAAGCGGGCCGAGTTTAATTAAAATATAGAGAGGTAGGTATTTTCATTATAAAGCATTTCATGGATTCACTGGTCTTGCGGTGGAACGGTTTGTTTTCCTTCCGTAGAGTTTTCAGTTTCACCATCGAATTTAAAATTATGCCTTATAATATATTCGGAGATAGGGTCGTTTTCTAAGGCATAGACTTTATACCATCGGTAATACAGTACTTTATGTTACCTACCTTTTTAAGTACACAGACGTGAAAGATAAGTAGGTACCTACTATTATGTACACGTCAGTACATATTTATGCACGTATTTTCATTCATACGTACCTACCATTTTAAGTTGATAATATCTATAGGTATTTACGATTTATGGCATTCGAAATTTTCAGTATGTACTTATGATTGGGCAACAAGATTCCATGTTCCAAGCATCAGTAGTAAGCGCCGGTGACAGGTACGGGGCCGATAAGGGGAGCGGGGCGGGAGGGGCCGACTTCCCGCGACCGGTCAACATCTGCTTCCGTACTTCCGCTTAACTGACCGCAACATGACCCGGCCGCTATGACCCCACAAATATGTATGTTTCATCAATAAACGTGTGTCTAATGCTAACTATACACGCGGCGACTTTAGTCGCCGTCGACTCGCTCGTGATGTCAAAATCTCACGTTGATACACAAATTTTGATAGCCTATTTGTTGCGAGCAATGTCAAAAGTGGCTAAGTGTGGCTAGCATTAACTAACTACAAGTACCTCACAAAAGTCAGCAAAGTAACACTGGCTACTCTATATTATATCAACTCTTCTGACAGCAGTTTACTCATAGGGAATAAATATTTCAGTATAAAAATAATAAATACACATAAATGTGTGGGTTAACGGCCTGTGAGTAGACGAATGTTTACGTGGTGATGTGATTATGTTGGAATAGGTCAGCAAACAATGAATGCTGAAAAATTATTATCACAGAATTAAAAACAATCCAAAGGATTTGCAGCTCATTGCCTGATTGTTTTAAGTGAAATTAAAAGTTAATAAAGGTACACTCACACCAAATGTTGTTTCAGCAGTTATATGTTTCGACAGTCCTTTCAAACTGCTCTCTTACCCACCAGACTCTGTGAGTGTTACACACTTTATTTTATACACACAATATGTGACACTGGAACGTTTATTTAATGCTGCTGATAGCATCTATTTTATGTCTCCCGCTGGGCGCAACCCTTAGCTTTTTCGCCCCTAAATGCCTCTCAGACTGCTTTTCGCCATTTCAAAATACACACGTGAAAGCTGAAAGAAGTATTGGCTTCTTCTGCTAGATTTGTTAAAAGTATCGCACATACTGCAATCGTCTCCACCGTGTACCAAGCTTATATGTTCATAAAACATATTCTCATTTGTAAAACTTATTCATATTTTGATGAGCAGATACAGAATAATGTCAAACTGATTAATGAAAATATTTCAAATCACAAAGCATTGTGTTTTTTAACAAAACAAATCGCTTGTAAACCTTCTAATAAAAAAAACGAGCTGAATAACAACAAAAGCAAATACTACCAATTGTACCGACATCATTTTTTCCACAATCCGTCTACTAAAACTAATATTATGTATGTTACTTTATTTCTATTTTCTGTATTCACTCAGGGTTTATGTATCTCGAATAGTCACGTCCGTGTCCCGGCGAAGGGTAAAGCATACAAATAAGTGAAAGTCCGAAACCGCCCAAACACCCGCCGCCACGTTCTTTATCTGTGGATCTCTTAAAAGAATTTCATCGTATATGAGAATATTACGAGCCACATCTGTGACAAGGGACGTATAAACTTAAATATTTGGCTATAGAACCGCACTTACCATAACAAAACTTTGTATTGATTTTGCTCAAACTATTATGTAAGTATAAGTGTTAATTAGGTATTTTTAAATACGATAAATATTCATGACTGGAGAATACCTCAATGTTTTATAATAACTGGAGAGTACCAACCAGACTTTCGTTTTTTGGATTTTAAATAAACCGCCTGGACATAATTAAAGTTGGAAAACGATCAAAAGGGATTCTATAAATATTCACTAAATTGGGTAATGAATGGTTACGAATGCAAGACCAATTATTTACGATATTCATTTGGCTAATAATTGTTGTTATAGCTATATAATCACCTACTAAAATAATAACATTAATTACTTATTGTAATTACGGTAGATTATACAAAATTATTTTTAAGCATGATATTGAAAGAAACTCGTTTGCTCTAAAACTTCACTGAACTTACGCATACGAGGCCTCACTCTCAATTTCTCTTGCTGTTTTGAAAACACTTTCCCTTCCATGATCCGTCAAATTTTTGATGTAAAAACAATAATTGGAGAAGTCTTTCAAAACAGATAGACCACAGAACGATAGACTATTTGTCATGATGGCGTGTCACGGGTATTATAACGAGGTGTCTGTGTAGCCGCAATCAATTTGGCGGTGTGGGCCCTGTCAATTTGCGGCGGGCCGGAGCCGCGCCGTGCCCGCACCGTCGCCGTCCCGCCGCCGGCCCGTCCGCGCCTGATGACTTCCGACTGACCGACCGCTTCTCATTTGCATAAGGGCCAGCTTTAATATGAGATTATTCTCGAGTTAGGAGCGACTGCGGTCCCATTCATTATTAGTTTTGGAATATTTAGTCGACCCAATCCCGGACGTAATTATTTGAATTGCCACTCATATTTGACATGCTTGTTGGTAAATTGCAATTCGATCGAGTAGTTTTAATAATAACGTCCAGGTCAATATTTCTTTACAAACTTTTTTAAATCCACTTGTTTAATTTCCATTGTTTTCAATACATAGTTCCTACCTAGACTACTTTTATATGAAACCAATTGAATTGATTGAAATACAATATACTCGTATTGATGTGATCTCTTATATAACCTGCGATTCGTTTTAAACTCAATGAAGTTATTATATACATTCATATTGTTTGTTGCGTACCAACACGCAACTAAATACAGCAATAAGGTTTAACATCATGTAGGAATTTAATCGACAAGGTGTACACGTCGCTACATTATAATCACAACAATAGTACTAACGTGTAGCCGTGGCGGAGGCAGCGTCTTGCCATCGGTGACAAAGGGATTACCCCCTCCCCCCGCGCCGCTGTCTGCGGTTTCTTAATTAACCCCTAAATACCCTTGCACGCGCCGCACTGCCTCGTGCGGTATGTAAGATTATTGCCAACGTTACCCTTGTTAATTTTAATGTACGGTATTATTGAAACAAATAGAAGTCCTTGTCTCTACGGGCGCCTTATTAACTTAAACGTACGTACGTATGCTCTTATTGTGACTCATTATTAGCATATTACATATATAAAGGCGGTGTATCTCGCGTTGTTATATGGTTGTTATTGTTTGTACTGTCTCGTGGCCCATAATCTTGGTTTGGGTCGCTGACGCGACTGCCATTGATACACTGAACTAATGTTATAGTCTTCTATAACATGTGAGTGTTGTTTGTCTTGAATAATCTCTGTTATTCATCTAGTAGACACATCGATTTACGTAATTGCTTTGAAGGCGTTCTATTACTATTATGCTTAGGCGATTTATTTTGAAGATTGATTTATTGTAACCGTGAACTGAAAATCTAGTGGCACGACAATAATATTTAATTAGGATTGATTCCTCAATTATTGTGGCACTCTATTCGTGATTGACTAACGTAACGATCTCAAAATTAACGACGTGTTTGGAATGTCGACTGTAGAACTTTACAAATTACCATCGTGTAGGTGTTACGTAATGAATACGCGTCATTGTTACGGGAAGGTACCTCCGACCGATAATGTTGTATCCATTGTTAGAAATGAACGTAGAGAAACGCATACACAGCTAATAGGGTGCGTTATAGATGTTAATGCGCGATTTACATCGGTTGAGTCAGGGGCACCCGGGCAGAAAATGGAGCATCGTGCTTAGAGCTAATACGATCAGGTGAGCAAACACGCAACAACCGGAGCTTTCATCTTCAGTCGGGTATCTCTTAGCCATGTTCACACAAACATACGTAAATCTAAATGTTAGCTCTGTGGCGAACTGCTGCGTATGCTGAAACGAATATAGACTCTATTGAGCGAGTATAATATTGACAATATTACAAAGTAAATCATACGCTTCCTGTGTTTAAATAAAAAGGTATACTAACTTTGTTAAAATGGTATGTTAGGTAACTTTGTACAAATAAAGTATATTTTGGAAGAGCTGCAAGTTTTTTTAATATAAGGAAACATGAATATTGGTTACAAATGAACAATAGATAGTATTTTGTTTATTTAATCGATCTTGACTTTGCTTGTCGAGTCGTAAGTCAAGTGTATTTGTCACGGTCAACAAGATTTTCAGGGGTTGCGCTTGAGTAGCGACGATGAGTACCGACGTGAGGGGGAATTGGCAGTGAAAAGTATACAAGTTAATAATTCCTTTCTTACTTATAAACATACGAGTACAAGGAACCGTTCATTTAAAAACATTTTCTTATATGAGACGTCGGTCACAAGAAATGGTTTATTTTGTAAAAGAACGTTATTTAAAAATCTTCTTGGAACTACTTTTTTCTTCGATTTGTCCAAACCGGAATAAAATAAATCTATTGCCAGTGTGAATCCGGCGGTGATATGTAAACAACTTTGAACCAGACTAACTATTGCCACTGAGCAAGTTTATTCTCCAAACACAAACGTAGGTACAGCCACGCCGAAGTGAAGGCGTGTTCAATCGGACCAGCTCGTCGATTTGTGTTTATGCACAAACAACACGGTTAGTCTTTGCGTCACAGCTAAATAAAGCCCATTGACTCTCGTCTCAAAAATTTTGTATTCGCCACATTAAACATTGGAACCATTAATCAAACACAGCACGTTGTCTGCGAACGTTTGACTGTACCCCGACTCAATACTGTTGTCGTAGACGACATCGCTCCTTTCTTTACATAGACTCCCGCCTCGCTCACGGGATGACAAATGTTTACTTGCTTATTCAACCCCTGTATAACCCCTTCTCCTTGCACAGTTCAACACTTCCCGCTTTTTCCAAACAGTATTAACATTTTCACCGCAGCGATCAAATACTTAACCATTCCGCACCTCGTGTAGCGACATAAAAGTAAGAACTTAAGAAGAAAACAAAGAACGCCAATTTGGCAAGTCGAAGACAAACGCATTTAAAATGGGCAGAGCAGAGCAAGGGCCATCTATCTTGGAGCTTGATAAACGACGACATTATTCCTTATCGCCCACTCAATTTGTTTAAAAGCGTTCTGCTTTGATAATTTGAGAATTACAAATCGTACCTCTTGACACAAAAATGTCCTCATAACTGCAAAATCTTGCCAGCTTGATAAGACTAAGGGGAGATCGGTCCAATTTATCTAAATTTATATCTTTAGAATATGCCGCGAGACTACGAAAGGCGAAAAATCGGTTGATAGTATTTCTTTTTTGTACAAGATGTATTTGTTTTTAAGTCACGCATAAGTATAGTAAGTATAGTTGGTAAGTGTAGTTTAGTAAAAAAAATATGTTTTTGTTCCAGTGGTGGAGGAGCCGGAGTTCACGGACGTTATTCAGAACGTCACGGTGCCGGCCGGCCGCAGCGTGCACCTCGCCTGCTCCGTCAAGAACCTCGGCTCTTATAAGGTAACCTTACTTATCTCACCCAACCTTAGAACAGACATAGCACAACAGGTTGACTTCTACATGTATAACATATGTTCCAGACTGCTTTCTTTCAAACTTTGTTTATTTCCGAGACAAACACAAAATCACATCTCTGAATGGGCTTCACTAGATAGGTCGGAGGCGACGGCAGCGCGGTGAATAGACGACAATATGCGTGGAGCGGCGAAAGGAAACATAAAATAAGAAGCATTTTATCATTTGATTTAGAACGCGCCGTCGTAATAAAGTGTCCATATAAATGGAGGAAGATATGATTTACAACCCCTACGCCGAGTTTGCACCTCGAATCGCTCTTGTGGCTGAGACGATTTAAAAAGTAAAATATTTTCAGAAAGTATGTAAAGTTTGCGGTTTTAGTTTATTCAAAGAAATAATTTACATGTACCTAATAATAGCAAAGATTTAAGTAAACTAATGCGGCACAAGAATGTTAACTTTAACATTTAAATTATCTTTATCAGGATGTAAGTGCTACGTCAGCTACGGCGTAGCAGCTACGGCGTAGCAACTACGCAGCCGTTCATTTTATTAATTTGTGAATTTAACAGTTTGGTATTAGTACTAATACTCTGCACATTAGATGAAAGATTAAACTTAACGACATCAATTTGGTGTCGCAATATATCTGTAACGAGTAATACAACTACCGGAGAAGTGAGTACTAGCGACGGACGAGCCCCGACAGCCGGCGCCCGGTGACCGGACGGCCGATAAGCCGCAAGGTGACGCCGTGCCGGCTAACTGCCGACACCGCAACGCTCCCTCTCCCAGCGGGTGCCTGGTTCATTCGGTGCCCACTGAAACTCCCTGCACCCACTGTTAACCAGAAACGTAGATTAGTTAGTAATAGCCAATTCGTAGGTAAATGCCCTGATGTCTACTACGTTCGTGTAATTATTTTACATTGAGGCTTTCATATCCCTATTTTAGAACAATATAGAACGTGTGAGACGGTAAACGTACAAGCATCTGAACATCAATAGTATTTCTATCGATTTCCGTTTGGCCGACTTTTTTATTTTTATTTTATTGCATTTACTTACTTGTGAAGCTGTCTACGGTGCGGGCGCAATAAAAGCCGAGATAGTGTTCTCGTACTTCTGAAATAAAGGCTTAACTGGGGGAGCCATCACGGTTGCCCTGTATTGACAACAAGAAGCGGATTTCGCCGAAAGCCTCGCCTGTGCCATTAGTTTCCCGCATCGGTTAAAAAGATTTGCCTTTTCGTCCGTATTTTTTTAGAATTATTGACTCATGTGAAATATTGTGATGAAACAACGAAGTTTACTTGTAAGGCCACTTAAGAGCGTTTATCCTAATAGTTGGCAACGTCGCAAATAGCTGACAAGTATTTACCTGTTTTGATTAATTTAGCAATATTACTGTATGGAAATAAGAAATGTGGCTAACTAACGAACTCTTGATTATGAAAGGCAATAATTAATATCGTTTTTTTTATTGCCTTTCATAATCAATATTCTAGTTTCCATACAGTAATCTTGCCCAATTAATCAAAACAGGGAAATATTTGACATCTATTTCCGACATTCCCCACTTTCAGAACCAAATTAAATTGAAAAAATATAGGCAAATAATAATTTGGACACAGTTTATAAACATTAGCTTGAACCTAAATTGCGTTTGCTTTTGAATTTAGGGAAGCGCGTTTGATTCACGCGTCACAACAAATATTTGTATCGCCCACGGATATTTGTTCGGAGTCAGTGTTATTATTTGTAGAATAATAACATTGAGGAGTAAAAATATTTACAGTTATCATGTTTCATCACAGAAATAAGTGGGGCTGATTTAACTACAGAGTTTTTTTAAAGTATTATATCAATACATTGGTGCGTTTTTAAGTTTGTAGTACCTATACGCATAATTTCAATAATTATTACGATGATGATAGAACGATAACCTAATATGAGAACGTACATAGGTATTTTACCAACGATTGTTAAACATTCTAATAAATGTTTCCTATGTTAAATTTTATTCACGAGGCAATTCGGCGAAAAGATTTCCTATTTTATGCAAATGTCTGTAAGTATGCGCACGTAGCCGGTTCATCGGCATGAAATGTCAGATAGGTAGTCGGCAGTAGCACGTATGTGGGTTTGCAATAACATGCCACAACGAGTCGCAGCAATGTTACACTCGCGCCGCATGCGAGCGCCGCCTGTTCAAATTCTGGCATATTTCTCGTGCCTTAATACTAGGGCTGGCTGTGCAAACTGAGCCCAAGATGAGGGGAGCCTAGAGCACTTGTTCCGACGACCGCCCAGCTGCGCTACCGCCGCTCTAATGTCTGTAATGATCGTGTTCACCATTACACAATCCTGAGGAATACCGATTCATGTTTTAATTAAAAATATGCTCCCCTTTTGTACACAAATATGAAGTGAAATGAAAAGCTATCTGGTAAAACATTTTAACTATAACGATAGAGCTTTTGCTAGTAAAATGTTTTCAATCAGCACTACTTACATCAACCCCAAAATAACTTATTGGCCGAAGATTCCGTGAAAACTTGGAGAGCCCTCGGCACAAATCCGCAGCTGAAGAGATCTCTAAGTGGGCTTTTAGCAGAACTAAGCTAAGCCGTCTCGTGCAAGATGTTCGCTCATTTCTGTCTGCGCCATTGCATTAGTGTGTCAACCGTACTAACGTTTTGTGACGTGGAGAGTATTCCACGAACAACACATTGATAGAAACTGTGCGTTGTTGTTTTATTGTTTAGTAGTTTTATACGTAATACATATAGTCCCTTTTATACTCCGTGCAAAAATAAGTTTGTTCTTTGTGTCTGTCTATTACTATCGTATGTAAAATTTTCTTTTATGAATACGTAACACACAGTTAGATATTTATCATATTTATGAAGGTTGTATCAAAAGCGACTGCTGGGCAAATCTCTCCAAAGACCAGCAAAAAGTATCATAAGTAGTTTTGAGAGCTTTTATTTCTGTTCGCTTTTATAAGATTTTCACAAAATAATATTCCATTTATTGGATCATCCGTTGGTAGTATCTTGTGTGTCTTCTGTATTTTGTTGCATCGCTATACGTAATCTATAATATGGTATAAGGTTTATTTATTTATTTATATATACTTTATTGTACACCAGATTATACGTATACATTACATAAAGAAAAGTAATACACTACAAAATATACAATGGGCGGCCTTATCCCTTACTGCGATCTCTTCCAACCTTGACAGGCCCTTGGCAGGTTTTATATCATAAAGCTAAAATACATAATTGAAGCGCCTTGAAACGTGCAACATGTTCGCGCAGTACTTAGGCGTCGGACACTGAGTGCTACGCTAGTAGTTAGGTGGTTGTTATGTGGTGCAATCATAAGCTTTCGTTTTTTTTGCGAACATGTCACACACCTAGTCATACATTGGTACAACTGCTTTTTTCACATTCAGCAACAAGGATCAAAGTATTTTACAAATGTATAAAATAATAATAGGGTTCATTATATATTCTGTTAACGATTTTATGGATTTGGTAATTAGACGACAGACCGACAGACGACACGGTTGGCGCAGTGGCTGAGCGATTGACTGCTGCGCAACGTGTGGCGGGTTTGATCTGCAAGTAGTTGTTCCGGGTCTGGGTGTTAGTGTATGTGAGTTTCTATGTTTGTAAAACGCACCCACGATACAAGAAGAAATTCTTAGTGTGGGGCAACGTTTTTAAAGGCTCAACGAAGAGATAGAATCATACATTTGGGCCATTGCTACTTTCCATGCCTAAAACTCATAACTCAAATTATGAAATTAATAAATCGTTCTTCATTTGTCACAGTTAATAGCACTAACGGGGAGAATATAAAGTTAAAAAATATGAACCATTCCACAACTTGAAACAAACAAAGTTAGGGTAATAGCGTAAGATGAAGCTCTTTAAACGTTCCATAATTAAATCTGTCGTAATATTATTAAACACGTCTACGAATCATCTCCTGCGGCGATAGGATCCGTCGTTAAAGAGGTTCGGTGCGGTGCGCGGTGGAATGGGCAAAGTTTGCAACGAGTCCATTATAAATCAAACGATGCCTTCCAGGCATGTCCTGAGGGACGAGAACGTCTCCCGCCGTGCCACCGAACTTCAACTTTGCCTCCTTAATGCCTCAACAATTAAGATAAAAAGAAAGAAGGGCCTAAATTAAAGGTGGTTAAAAGATAACGAGTTAATAGGCCGCTCTAACTTTATAAGTAAAGCATAGGAGGGATTTTCGGTGTTATCATAGTGAAGTGTTCGATACGTATGATTTTGACAGTAATAAGTAGCGTAAGTTAAAGTTATAGGTAGATATCGTGCTCAATCTACCGGAACTCATAATTGTTGGCTGCTGTATCGTATTTATTTCAATCAAATACGTTTTTAAATAAACATAAACAGCTTTACCTAACACTAAACTCAAAAATGTAACAGCAACCTGTCCATAAAATTTGCGGTTGGGTAATTTTGCATATTTGAAGTAATGGGCCGAGTGCCGGCAGCGTTGCGGTGCGGGGGTGAGGCGGTGACGGGGGGGCAGGGGGGGGGGGGCAGCGGCAGGCAACAACTCGCGTAACGACGTCGTGACCTAACTCGTTTAGGATCCGCAGACGAATGAAATTAGTTAGCCGCTACCGTCATTACGAATATCATATTTTCATCTGCCACTTCCGCCAGCTTCATTAGTCACTTACGTAGCGGGAAACCATTTAACCTCAGAGAAAAATCTCACTCCGTAATTTACCATTAGGTTGGTTATTTCCTGAAAATAAATCAATAATTTATTTGCGGGAATTTAGAACGCTGTTATATAAATCCCGGACCACTTGTGCTTACAAAATGTTTCTAGCCACCCCGAGTACGCGGTACGATTGGAGAACTTCGTTAAGTTCAACACTCAACGCTTATCTTCCGACCGCTTATAAAATTTTGATTCCTATTTAATTTTATCTTAATTGTTAGAACAGTAAAAGAGAACTTTGGGCAATATCTCTTTGTGTTATAACGGATTTAAGATAACTGGTTTAATCTTTGGTTTGGAATGAATATACGTAGTTGAACGTCTTATAATTTTGGAATTGTATTATTTCATAATTTTCTCATAATAATATCGATGTAGCTATATTAGTTGGAAGACTGTCCATCCAGCCGGCGTCGCGGTGGCGGCGGGTGCGGCTCGTAATTCAATCAGTGCGGTGCAGAGGGACACACCGTCGTGATTAGATTAGACGCCGGCCACAATTACGCAGATCAGATTTACATCTACCGTCGCCGACCGCGCCACACCGCTCGTCGCGCCACGCCGCCGTGTCGCTCGCGCCGCGTGTCTCCGTGCACCGCGCTCCACCTCACGCTACTTACTCTCAACCAACTTCCGAGCACTTCTACGAGATTACTTATACAAACTTCGAAGATTAGAAAATAAGTAGATCTTACTTTAAGAATTTTACATGAAATTATTTTCATGTAAATCGTTTGAAATATTACTAAGCCTGTTTAATATCCCTGAGCCCCAGGTTACACCGACGAGTCAGGTCGCCGTCATTAGAGGGGTTACCGTCCCATTGCATAATAAAATGGGCGAAGTTTCCTCAAGTCCATTATAAATTAGACAGCGGCTGAGAGCCGCATCACTTAAGATAGGTAAGATGTGACCCGGCACGAGTTTTAGCTTCCAAACTTCCGCTATATTGCCTCCGCAATCTTGATAAAAAGAACTACCCATGATTCAAACTTGAAGAAGGATTAAGAGATAAAGGATGCACGTCGAACTTTTAAAGCTCAGAAACCACCCAACTCTAGTTAATTTTTCTTGCGATTACCCGACTTTAATTAATTTTATAGGTGTAGTTTCTTTTAAAGTTTAAAAAATGCCAAACCCTCGTTTAATCATGGAGAACTTGTAAAGTGTTCGAAAGTTTAAGCCCGCTGTCTCTCAATAAACATTTTGAGTTGTAGATTGCCTTTTACTGAAATTGTTTATTTCAAAATGGATGACAAGTGTTAAGAATTTTTCAAAACAATGTCATGTTTTATATTTCTAGCGCGGGTCTAGTATACATCTACTGGAATAATTGAAAAATGAAGCTAGTCTAACGTAATGTTATGGAGGTAGGTACATACGGGCGAATTAAATCTTTTTTCTCCGAGGGGAGATTAAAAGTGGCGAGATTGTTCGTAGTGAGTATAACAATCTCGGTAAAATGCATTTTAAGCGCTTAATGCCGTGGAAATTGGTGTGAAGCGGGGACGCGATGGCAGCTCCGTGCAATTACACAGATGTCGCGGAGACGACTCGCGTACTAGACGCCGCGAGTGTACCCCCCACTCGCCACACTATACATTTGCTAAAATGGATTTCACGACACTAATAAATCATAAAAGATAATGCGACTTTGTATCTCGGTTGGATGCTGTCCAATCTGCCTTTATTTTGAAATAGTTCACAGTTCATTTATCCTATCCAGTAGGTAACCTATTATTTTTAGCATATTTGTGAAGTTGTCTATTTTTAACCGACTTCAACAAAAGGAGGAGGTTTTTTTACGTATGTTCCCCGATTACTCACAGACCGCTGGACATATTTGGAAATACTATTTTGTTTGGAAGGGTATACTTCCTAAGTGGTCCCATATAAATGTTATTAACTTTGCTTGGGTAGTTCTGAGTTAGCTACAATAATACGTATTTTTCCCAGTTAGTCTATGGGTGATGTTATAATAACTAGCTGGCACTGTAATTTACAAACGTGAAAAATTTAAACTTTTTTAAAGTAAACATTTTTTCGTTGGCAAAAAACGAAAATACAAAAAAACCAAGGCTACCGAAATTAAAGTAATTTTTCACATCCTAGTGTTTTTTTGGAAGTCGGTTGTTATTTTTTTTATAAAAACTTTTTTGTTCAGTCAAAAAAGTCCAAAGATTCCATGTAAGCCTAAGCGCTAGAAACCCTGGGCACGCCACAATTGCGGCGGTAAGTCCCCTCTTTGAGGAGTGGCTGGAGAGGCGCCACGGCGTCCTCACCTTCCGCCTGACGCAGGTCCTCACCGGACACGGTTGCTTCGGGAGGTTCCTGTTCAGGATCAAGCGGGAGGAAACGCCCGGGTGTCACCATTGTGTGGAACGCCCGGAGGACACGGTGGAGCATACGGTGGAGGTCTGCCCGGCTTGGGCGGAGCACCGCCGTGTCCTCACGGAGGCGATCGGCGGCGGCGATCTCTAGCGTCCGGCCCTGGTTCAGGCCATGGTCCGGAGCGAGAGTGCATGGGAAGCCGTCACTTCCTTCTGCGAAGCAGTAATGCTCGCGAAGGAGGAGGCAGAGCGCGCGAGGGAAATGCAAGATGCGCGCCCTCGCGCCCCTAGTCGCCGCAGGAGACGCCCCGGGCGTCGGGAGTCGCGAGCCGACTTCCGGCCACCGTAGGCGCGGGCTTGCGGACGGTGGGCAATGGGTAGCTCGCCGTCCGATTAGGACCAGGCCCGGGTCGACGGCGCGTTGTGTTCCACGCGCGCCTCAAAGAGATGTCAGCACCAACTGACGGGGTCCGTAAGGGCCAATGCCTGCCAGGGTTGCGAGTTTGTCCGAAAGGGATATCGCGGCCCCGGCACACAGGCAACGGAAGGAACATGGGTGGGTTTTAGTCAGTAAAAGTCTGACACTCCCTCTCGCTCCGCCCAGAGCGGGAGGAGTCATTTGATGATTTCCCACCCCAAAAAAAAAAAAAAAAAAAAAGCGCTAGAAACCCTTGAACTCCTTTTACTTCGTAACGAGGTGAGCGGACAGTTCAAGCGCGCGGCACCGGCTAATTAGCCGATGTTTTGTAATTAAAACATCTCGCAGTCAAAGTGTAGGTATATTTGCCTTCTTCGTCAGAATTACTTCTGTTCCTCATATTTATATTATTGCTTTATTTTTGTAGTTATTTTCAGTAGCAGTAGCGACCCGCCCTTGCACGCTTTTAACGACTTCACAGAACATTGAGATATTTTATTATTAATTAGATTTATAAGTTTAATATTAATGTATTACACACATAAACCTTCTAGAATATATTCTGTAAGTGATGGAGAAGACTGCATCAACATTCGTTTAGAAGAACAGTGAGCTCACACAGACAGATTATAATATGTATTGATAATAACAACATCGCAACATATAAAATCAACCTGAAATACGCACACCGTGACAGCTAAATTATATTCGAGTAGACACCTACATTTTATTTATAAAAAATATGTCCTCGCAGAAGTCTTTAATTTCCGTTACGTCACTCGTCCAATTGGGAGAGCGATTGGAAATCATTGAGGCATACTCCACACCCTAGTTTTCTCGTTTTACATTTTCTGAAGGTATTATTTAGGGGAGTATTTCTCGTTATATTTCAGAGCTTTTTCAAGAAACGTTTTACAATAGGACTAGAAATTATTAAAAACTTGCAATATATTTGGAACAATTCTTTGAAATGAGTGAATAGGTATGGGAAAATATTGTACAGCGTTTCATTAAAAAAAAAAAAAGGAATGAGACACAAATTAATTTTTCGGTATTATTGAAGCGGAAGCATTGTGCAAATCGCTTTACTTTGGAGTACCTCATTTGTACCTTCTTTACTTTGTTCCTACCAGGTGGCGTGGATGCACTTCGAGCAGTCAGCGATCCTCACGGTACACAACCACGTGATCACGCGCAACCCTCGCGTCAGCGTCACGCACGACAAGCACCGCACATGGTTCCTGCACATCAGTGACGTCAGAGAGGAGGACCGCGGACGCTACATGTGCCAGATCAACACCGTCACCGCCAAGACACAGTTTGGATACCTACATGTTGTTGGTAAGATCTGTATTTAACCACGAACTTAGTTAAAACCGTGTGCCCGAGATGGGATCTTCTCATCAAAGAACTTTCATACAAACTTTCATCCTTGATTTAACATCTTTAGGGTATTTTTTTTTTTAAATCTATTCATAGTGCTCACTTGTGCAGCATTGTGTAAGCATGAAATTGTTTCATGCTTCTCTAGACCTAGTGGTTTAGGCTGTGCGTTGTCTTTCATTGAATCGTTTCGTCTTATTTTATGAACGCTTAGGTTGATGGGATAAATAGTCATCAACAAAAACCGGTCTCTCCAGACAGGTTAACGCTCCCGTTATTACAAATATCATAACAGTCGAAAGACTAAATTATTTACAGATTATGACACATAAATAGGTCAACACAATTTACACGTGCCGAGAGCTCTCGTTCCCATCATGGCATTACTCTCGGTCAGTTTATTCAGTACAGCTTCATATAAATAAAGAAAAAACGTCAATTAAAACATGAAAACCGCACGTCTATTAAAGTGGTATTAATGTTTGTTTATAGTGCCGCCGACCATCGACGACTCGTTGAGCTCGAGCGACGTGATCGTGCGCGAGGGCGCCAACGTCACGCTGACGTGCCGCGCTAATGGCTCTCCTAAGCCCACCATCAAGTGGAAACGGGACGACAACTCAAAAATCTCCATCAGCAAGGGACATTCCGGTGACACATCGAATTTGTTCATAATCGAAATAGGTTTTTGCTTCGCTTTTTGCACCGACTTTATCTATCGTTAATTTCCAGTTTCCGAATGGGAAGGTGAAGTGTTGGAGATGGCTCGGATTTCAAGATTGGACATGGGTGCCTACCTTTGCATTGCTAGCAACGGAGTGCCACCGACCGTATCGAAACGTGTCAAAGTCAGCGTTGATTGTAAGTGGCCCAAATCATTTACGTTTTCAATTACAAAGAGTGCATCTTTCGATGATGAACATAAACATTGGTATTATTTTCCAGTTCCACCGATGCTATGGATCCCTCACCAACTCGTCGGTGCTCCGCTCTACTACAATGTCACTCTAGAATGCTTCACTGAAGCACACCCGACTTCTCTAAACTATTGGACGAGGGATGATGGCCATATGATTCATGAAAGTCTTAAGTATCATATGGAAAACACTGTAGGGGTACCAGCTTACAAGACGCACATGAGGCTTCTGATTAGGAACATAAACAATGAAGACTATGGGACTTACAAGTGCATTGCTAAGAATCCGAGGGGAGAGTCCGATGGCACCATTCGCTTATACAGTAAGTAGCTCCTATGACTGAAAATACTGAATATCATAATTTTTTCGCCAAGAAGACGACCATATTGCTGGACATGTTTTATGCCTAAGAGAGCAATGAAAAATTCTGAATGACATAGTTCTGTGTTAAAAAATTAAATGAAGGAGAACATTCGGAATAGTAGTTTATTGAATATTAAAACACGAGCGTGAGTTCATCACACGAGTTTTAATTAATACGATTTAAGCATACTACCTCGGATAGGTTCAGTTTTCTTTGACCATTCATTCAGAATTAGGAAAAAATATCTTGTCGCCGTATGCAATTTTTTGGAGCACCTTTGATCACTCTACGCTCCCAACTGTAGCACATCCCACTGGTTGGGAACTCATGATCTACTACCAACTAATCTTTGTTTTAGTAGACTTGCGATTTGACAGCTTGAAAGTAAAGACACATGTTGTTCGGAAAGTAACAAACTATTCTTGTAAGCGCAAAAGAAGATATGTAATACCAACGTTAATGAATGAGCTACTTACCCCCAAAATTTATATCGCATGTCAAATCTAATGACCAACTTAAGAGTTCTTAAAAAAGTGTGTGTGTGTCAGCTCCAACGCACGACTGGAGTACGATTGTCTTAGAATATGGACTATAATATATCCATACCGGGAATTCCTTATATGATAATCGATACTTAAGGAATAAACTCCAAAAAAATATTTCATTGTGTCCTTGACTAATTTTGTACCAAGCCTCTCTGTATGTTTTTTTTAAACTCGGCTTTATAATATATTTATTATAGTTAAAGTAGCACAAAAATTTAGTTACACTAGCACATCTATTAGTATTGTCAAAATTTGTTATTCATTGTTAAACGACAACAGCTGCCGAAAAACTGTTGTGCAGTTTAAGTTATTGTTTAAACAGAATAAATAAATAAAAATTGTTGAGTTGATCAGCCTTTCAAACTACGACTTGTAAATCACGATGCTACTCTATTTAGTATTTTCAATTAAACACTTACGCTTACTTTTAATACAGCATCTTCACCCCCGACCACAACTCCGGACCCTCGCGCGCTGACCGTGCCTCCACCCTCCAGGCCTCCGCGCCGCGACACTCCGCTCACAGACAAGGGTAAGTCAGGAACCTATGGCCTTCTGCGTCAGGTTCTGGTTAAGTATTGTAACACACAAACAATGTGTTTGTTGGGATGATATGGCAAAATTCCATTAAATATGTGGAATATTCAAATGTCCAATAATACGAAAGATGGGAAGATGCACTGCGATAGCTCCTTTTTTCAGTATTTATACATGACGTGCCTATAAATATTACCAAAAACATTTATAACCTGTTCATAAAACAATCGATAAATTCAATTTCTGTCCGATAACGTAGTTTAAGTTAAATTACAAGAAGTAAAGAAGCGTAAAATAATTTATAGATTCGACCGCCGATGAATGTATAGCGCAGTGTATATATATATATATAACGGCAATTTATTATGTGCGTGTGTGGGAATAATAATTAATTACACTATAGCAAACGTCGCGGTCGAATGGGTTTATCAATATCTGATATCGATACCAATAAAACGCATTGAAACAACATTTTTATGTCGGCGGTTTCGTTTATTAAGAGATAACATTACCTTTATGAGTTGTATCCCCATGTGATCGTTCAGTTTGTTTTCATTGTTTGTTGCTGTTTCAGTTATTATTAGTGGCCGTTATATTTGTTTATAGATCGTAAACTGTTACGACGATCTGCTTGTCGCCAGCCGGTAGTTTGTTAACTGGCTCCGAATGTTATGAACCCTCGTAAACTATGACCAAATCGTTTACAAACAAAACATTTTATGAAGTGCTGTTATTATAATCTCTACATCAAATTATTATAAAATTGGTTTATGCAAAGTTAATAGCCGTAAAGCGTATCGCCCTTTAAATATCGCGGTCTTTGATCGGCGTAAACTTACCTGAAACATTAGTTTAGAAGTATAATCCGGCCTGAAGTAGATGACACTCTTGAAATGCTAATTCAATGATTGCACTTTTAAGATAATCGGCACTTAAAAATATTGAGAACAGCTTTAGTACTGATTTATGCTTTGTAGAGGTATGATTAGAAATAGAATAGAAAATTAAAAGTAGTGTAAATGACTGGAAACCTTGAAAACACAAACACCCAATCGGGGATTATAATAAATAAATTCTTATAATCGAAATATGTATGTACCTGTTTTCGGTTTTTCTTTTACCTGGGTAACAAATTATTACAAGAAAATAATTGATTTCATTTACTTGTTTCCATAGACCATGCCATCCCTATGGCGTAATATGAACTAGTAATGACAGAATCATTGATGTAAGAGCCAGCGTGTATTGTAATATCGTGGTGTCATAAGTTGTTGGGTTCGCGTCATTACTCGCGCGTTATTGGGAACTTGGGCATTTCCCCGGCCACGCTGCCGGACAACATCTTGCGCCAACCTATTACGGACAAGTGTTCCCGTCCTCCTTGTTGCAAACTCTTAATAAGCTTTGTTAACACGATAAATTGACAATATAGTTGCCCCTAGACAGTACTATACTTATTACAAAAAATACATACCTACAGCGGATCGCTAATAATCAATATAGACATCTATCAATAAATATACATACTTATAATATCTACCCAAGAGCCAAAGGATATCATTTTAACATGTTCGCGCGAACTTGAAAAACCCATTTAGGGGTAGCGCCGGCACGAGTGTAAGTTTTGCGGCTGGTTGTTTTTGCGGCGTGGTGCGGCGCGGCGGCACGCCGTCCGCGTCGGTCCCGCTACTGTTTTATTTTTTGCAACCATTACGAATTTACGGCTGGCCCCGGATACTCGACAATATTGCGCAACTTTTCAATAACTGTTAGCCGACCGCCTGCCGACGGCCCATCCCTTGCCATATTGAATCCTTTGCCCAATCAGTTCACGTTGTCGTTTTTCCTCCACAAACTTTTTAGGATGTGCAAAACATTTTCATCTTTTAATAATTTTTGAACTCATCTATTTATCTGTTACGCAGGTACTAAGTATCAATCGAACCTCAACGAAATCGATAAGGGCAAACAGAAAACAGATGAAGGCGGTGGGAAGACGCACCTGAACTGGGTAGGAGGTGCATCGCAGGTCACAGGTATGTTATGTCTCATATTTATTTTTACCCTTTCATAGAACATAATATATTTTCCGAGAAAAATGGATTAGATGGTCTCTTTCCGCATTTTTTAAGGGAAAACAAATATTTAAAGGGGCTAACTTAGAACTTTCAAGTTAGTTTAATACCACCAGTATGACATCGATTTGATTAACCATTTCTTGTCTGATAAAATCTACAAAATAAAAAAGATAGTGCAGCCTCCAAAATAAACAATATCCTTAACAAAAACAAAACACTATTTCAGTACCTACCCACAAATAACTAACATGAAAATATTTTGTTTGCAGGCGACGCTGACTGGAGGAGAAGCTCCATATGGGTTTTAGTTTTGCTAATCACTGTGCCATATTATTTAATTATGTAACTCTATTATCACTTATCCGAATCCGCTGTCCATTTGCATACACGTACAATTAGCCGAGCTTGGCTCGCCCGAGATAGTGCAAATTAAAAAGAAATTGTTTTTATTTTTCATTACCCACGCACGTCATGGATATATTCTGCCTAGTATCAGTTAATATTCGCCTGAATGTAGGTGACTCACAACCCAATTTTATTGTTCTGTATTAAATGCCAATTAAGGAAATTTTAAATGTAACAAACAACGAGCTTGTAGCCGTAACTTGTTTTTAAACAATAGAGATTGGATTATATGCAACATAATATTTAAACGAAATAAAAAATCTACTTTTACCCCAAAACAAAAGAAAAAATGAAAAACACTTTGAGAAGAGGCCAAGTTCTTTTTTTGTATATTTTTAGGCCAAAAAGTATCGAACTACAATATATGTTTTATTATTGACCGACGTTTTCTTATAAAACTGATAGACCTACATATTACATGACCCGTTAGTACAGAGATGCCAGATGGGAATAGTTTTACCATCAGAATCAATTATTACGATACAGAGAGCAACTCACATCCACTTAACTCTTTGTTGGGGCTGTTCAAGCATATATTGTATTTTAACTGGTTTATTGTGTAACATACATCAGTTTATATTCTTTTTGAGAATAAATCTAAAAGCTACAAAAAAAAAATTGAAATCTGCAGATAATCTGGTCTCTACAATGTTCATTATGTTGATGACCCTCAAAAATGACATTATAAAAGGACACTTGATATGATATTATGATGATAAAATTGATTACAACATAAACAATTCGTATTTCAAAAAGCAGCTGATAACGAATTTTGTAAACGAAATTACAAAATAACGTAACTGAGCTTAGAGCTTTGACCAATGAATGAACAGCTACCCGTTACATTAAAATAACTCATATTTAAGTAATACTTATGAATTTATTGTCCTCGAAAACAGGTAACTTAGAATAAAAACGAATATTAAAACGTAGTCACATCGCTGTCGTTATTTACCTACAATAGACTAAGAGGTTTAGGTTTCATAACCGAAATGATATTCATAATTACTGTAAGCGTTGTTGTTAATTATATAAAACTAAAGGTATTGTATGTACAACAGTTCCTCGAACTTACTCACGGTTCAGCAGAATTTCATATAGATGTCTTAAAACATTTATTTTCACCGTTGACATAGTTCTAAAATCTGCTCGGCCGTGAACATATGTAATAGACAAATTCACTGCACACATATTATTATTAATATATAATACAAAGTGCACTATTATCATAGTTATTGATTTTAGTATAAGGATATAAGAATTAGATAGAGTAAGACTGAATGAATTATAAAATTGTGTCGTTAGAGGATATTTAAATTTTATTATTTTATTATGCTTATGTAAACCTCATGTTCGCTGTGATAAAATATTAACTGAATTGACGAAATTTCCAAATTGAGCATATTGTATAAAATTGTATTGTTTCCTGTATCACCGTGCCGTAGTGTGTAGATCCAGTCTGTATTCCTAATGTAACTCCTGCCTGCCTTCCTACTATATTTTCGAGATAATGGAAACTTGTGATGCGTGAGTTATATTTCATATGAATGTATTTTGTGCTACTCCTGTATTTTACATTTTAATATGTTTTGTGTTTATAGTACACATTTGGATTTGTAGCTTTATTTAAAGATGAATATTGATTTCTTTTTCAGTTTTTCTGTATTGATCCTTTACAAATCCAAATTTTCTTCTGTCAATTACACCTAGTTTATATATTGTAGTAACATACCTATATGTAAATGTTACCGTTATCATGTTGCCAAATTGCTAAATATAAGATAACGCCACATAGATAGAAATGTTGTAAATATATTCAATAAGCAAAGCCACTGAGTGTGTTTTTAATAACAGAGTGTAATGTTGATAGCGGTCACTGCGGCGACGATTGTAACCTTACTACGTAATACACGTAACGACTAAGAGTGAGTAGGTAACAAACTAAATAAAGCTTGTTTTAAACATCAATCTTTTAATATTCCTTACAGTCCTACTCTTACCCTTACCCTATATACCCTTGGTACAAACCGTAATAAAAGCGTAATCAATCTTAAATAATGTCTTCAGCATTAAATTTTTTATTTTAGCAAAACTTCAATTTAATATTAAATTCTTTGATTTAAGCTCACATATTTAAAATCCATCAAATTAGATTTTTCGCTACTCTGGGTGTCAAAATAATGTTGGTAAAGTTTTCCCCGTCATATTTTGATGGACCGAAATGCTTGCAAACAATCTGCGGCGAATCTTTGAAGATTAGGGCCGGCTTTGAGGCGCCGAAAAGGCTCCAACTACGTATGGCCGAACGCCAACTTGTGTAAGCCAATCTAACTTCTTTTAAATGTGTTTTTGATATAAAGAACACATTACCGTACGCATCGCTTTCGACTTCCAAAACCTGAAGCAAATTAGCTTTTGATTTATAAGGCTTTAAGTTTGTTGAGTTCGTAAATTGTGTACGCTCCGATATCTTCGTACACTTTAGGAATACTGATACATCGTAAATATAAACACAATGCTGTGTTTCACAAACAAGCGAGATGCCTCAGTATAAATTGACTGTCTTGAAACTTCAAGTCTCCTGCCATCACTTATATTATGAAAAGAGTGGCAGGACAAAGCAACGAACGTAGAAACATTTTACAGAGTAGAGATAGAGCTCAGTTTCTTAACATCTCGGTTGGGCAGCCAACTCGTCCTACAATAACAACCCCGTGGATATCAAATTATAATAAAACATCACAGAGGATTTATTACCACAGTTTGAAATTGGCGTTATAATCCTTCAGTATAAGGAAAGTATACAAGATACGTAGCAGAATACTCTAACTAACACATACCTACACGTCCTCACAGTTTATTTTACTTCACATACTACGCAGCGCTTTTAATAGAATGACCTAAACAACGATTTAAAAAACACAATGTAATGGAAAATGAAATTAGAAGTAACGTCGCTACGAGTTTTCGTAGCCACTTCCTATTTAGGTTGCTACGCAGTTATTTTAAATAACTCTTATTAAAAGTTTTTAATGTGAAGCAGAATATGCTTCTATATAAAATAATTTTTTAAAGGTACAGTATAACTAGTAATTAATTAAATGTCGGGTATAAGTCGATGAGCGCCTGCAAATTAACTTATTGCTTCTTCTTCAGACGAAGCGATCACAAAATGAATCTTGTCGATTTTCAATTATAAAATAGTCAGCTGATACTTGGACAGGACAGTCATCGAAATAATAGATATAGAACTTTACTTCGTTCATTTAAAGCTCAGAATGCAGTGTGCATCGTGTGATAATTTATAGCCTTTCATCTAGAGTGCAGTGTTTGTAACAGTAGCCTCATTACTTAGCGGCGGCGCAGTAGGCGTGTGCTTCCGTCGAAACCGGATATCGCAGGGCGTACAAATAAAATTAACGCTTATTGCCATTCACTAAAAGCACCCCAAATTAAGAGGTTCGCTTTTCATTGGCTTCTACTTGGAGGTTTTACGAATGGAGTAGTTGTGTTGTTTACTTTGTTAATTGTGTTGCCGAACCCTGAGAGTTTTGTTTCTTGTTGATACGAAGTATAAAACTGCTAATTGTATTCTTATTAGATTTGTTTCTATTCGTTCCTTTGTTTTCTTTGCTATTTTTATAGTCATCAATCAAAGTCGCAAATGCTGCAGGTCGAAGTAACGGAATTATAAAAATAATACTTTTTAAAGTTTAAGCCTCCGAGTTGGGTCGAAGATTTAAATAAAATACATTTAAAAGCCACTGGCACTGAACTTTAATACAGCTCTCGGTACGGACTTAAATCCACTACGTATCATAGAAATTATGGTATATTTTGCAAGAATTTTGAAAGACCAGAATCTCCTAATAACCTGCACAAACAACGATACGCCGAACCATTCAAAGTGGCACATTGTGCGCACACCCTGATTGAAGACAAATTCAGCAGGCGTACAAGTGAAAACAAAGCAATATTCTCCGGGTCGGTGATCGTTTCGGTCCACATAGAGCCTCCATAATTTTCAGGAGGCAAATTAATCCGAGCACGGCTGGGCTGATCGGCGGTCAGTGCGTCCTCGCATACTAATGCTATTGTTTATCGAAGGGGCTAATCTGTGCGTACCAGCCGTCACTGTCCACCCTCCAAATTATAACGGATCACTTTCGGTCGCGTCTAATCCTGCGCCCCTCGCTCGTCTCGATCGCTAACGTGGCTGGACTAGCAGACAGACACAAGTATGTACGTACCAAATATAAAACTGACCTACTTTTAAATATACATAATTTGCGTTTTTGAAGAATATATAAATATAGCAAAAAGGACAGCGTATAAACACAAAGCACTGCGTTCTTACTGTTTATCACATCAACATCAGCACGAAATTCACCTTTTTTCGAGCACAATTCCATTCTCAGGCAATAAATACGTACGTATGAAATAACGAAATTCCAAATAGCAAAGCCAATTAGGTATACTATACACGATGGGAATCGAACCAATCGTTTACTACTTAGCATTTTAGTCGTATGCAATAAGAAGACATTTTAACAGTAAAACGTAAAAGGGTATCAAGAACCTTGCGAGGGGCTGGCGAAAGATATGAATGAGGATGATACAGTATAACCAAGAGATACCCTATTTTGAATTTTTATATATGTGGATAAAAACCCCTTGACTCACTCATGCACAATCAAATAAAACACTCTTCAATAATACACTCGAAGTAGCACATGTACTTCCCTACTTTAATATTTCTGTCACAACACACACGTACAGTTTAATAAAACAGCCTTAAAAGCATAGCACAAAAGTGTGACATAAGAGTCAGCCCATTTCAGCGTTACTAACATGTGTAAAGTTGTAAAAGAGTCGTCCCACACTGAGTGATAATAAAGGTAACCCTCTGCGGCACCTTTATCGTTATCGAATAAAAATAATCCCGGGATTTTTCGGGATGATCGTAAATTATAACGGGATTCACAGGGGTGGTTAGAGTAGACGGTCGCGTCGCCTCGCCTTCGCCTTCGCTAACAGCTTTCACCCAGAGAATGTTGACTTTCTTTTCATAAACCACATTTTAATAAATCTTAAAATATTAATGTGGGGTAAATACAGTTATGACAATGGTAGCTAACCAACACTTATGAGTGAGGTCGCTATATGAGAGGTTATTTAATAGGTAAATACTAATAGAATCTGACTTAAACACAAACACGTAGGTGCCTAACTTAATAGCCATCGAAACGCCGCAGCTGAAATCTGTACTCCAAACTACCAAAACATGATTTTACGTGTAACGTGTAAAATTTATTGTTCCGTAAATAATTCATAAAACATCTCTCCGCGACACGACACATTTAAAATGAACGAGACGGTAAAGAGGAGAGTCTAACAATAACCAGACCCTCAACGCATATTTTTGACGGTGTGAAGCGCTGAAAATCCACCGATACCAACAAAAGTGGCAACTGAAACTAATGAATTATTCATACCGGCGGCGCGGTGCATGTTCTATCACTGTTTTATCTATTGCGGGGCTTACGGCGACCGCGACCCGCGCCCCTTCGGTGCTCGCCGCCGCCGCCTCGCCGGCCCGCGCAAGGGTTAACTACCTTGCAACCAACAATTTTAGTGCCGTTTGAGAAGACTAGATAAGCTTCATGTTGGAAATAAACATTAGCGTAATGCGACCGCTAACGCCGTAAGTGTTAAACAAGGGCTGCTCGCTTATTTAGATAGGCACTTGGTATCGTTTATGCTATATTTTTTCAATAATTGCTAGGCCTGTTGCCTTCTTGGATTTTATTGCGTATTTGTTAATTAACTTTGACAAAGTACCTACACAATCGTTATATAATAACAACGACAAAGTTAACCCACTAAAGATTGTATTAAGAAAAGAATTGATAAAACCCTAAAAGCATTTCACAAAGCAATTCGCCGTTCCGCAATTCTTTCATTCTATGAAGCAGCCATACAGATAGTGTCGAATAAACAAGGATAACAAAGTGGCAAGTTTTCAACGTGCACAACATGTCGGCGCGATATTGGTTGCGGGCGACGCGACGACACGGCTGGCGGCGACCGCTCCCGTAAACAAGATAAACCCGGCCACGGGATGCCAGGAGGAGCCCTCCTGTAACCGCTAACCGGTAACGCACCACCACACATAAATCTGCACAGATTTCATTGCCTCGAACCTCGAGCTCGCTGGTAATCTCGACTAGGATTACTTTCCTGGTTTTCTTATAAGTTTCATTTCTTTTTCTCTCTCTCTCTTTGATAAAGATTTTGATAATTTTATAAAGAAGTTATTTCCAGGAGATTCTATGGCTATGTTAACAATTTCAAAAGTTTACATTATTGGTTCTTATTCATTTATAAAATTCAAGTAAACTAAAAAAAAACTAAATTAATAGGTAGTTAGTTAATTTTAGTTTATCCAGTGTATATATTTTCATCATCTTTAATAAATAAATAAAACTAAACGACCTAATAAAAATCGAGTCGTGTTATTCAAATCTGCAAATAGTCATAGGTACTTCGTCAAAGCCTAGGCGACTGAAAAGCATAAAAAAATATCCAATCACTAAAACCATCTAAATAAAACCTCTCTGAAATTAAATTCATCAATGAATTCATGGTATATGGGAAAAATAAAAGTGAACACGGATAAACGGCAGAGGACAAAACAACCCAGAACTTGTATGATGTTTAGGTGCAGAATACCTAGTTCAAATAAAATGTGGTAGGTACACATGTTGAGCCGTGTTTCATTTTTGTAAACCACGGGGCAAGTGCAGCCTCAGGCTAAACTACTACTAAAAGCAATGTCGGGACGTATCCTTACTGAAAGGAATGGAAAGATTGACTTTAGTGCTGAAAGTAACAGCATGTTCCGTACACAAATGCACCATAATGCCACTAAATAAAGATACAAATAACATCACAAATCATTTATGTGATTCACCCATTTTGTAATGAGGAAGACTTCAAACTTGAACTAGTGTGATAAAATAGGTAACTCAAAACTCCACATACAGCCTTAAAATAAAGATCCTTGGAAAGACAGTTGTATCGAAGCAGACGTATTTTACAAACTCCGTTCGTGGAGTAGTATTTCAATTTCATCAATAATTTTCAAATCAGCATTACACTCTGTTTTCACAAACATTTAAATGGAGCAAGTTTGTAAACTTCCTACACGTAGGAATCGATATTTATTGAATCGAAATTGAATAAGCAAGTTAAGGAACTGTTAGTAATTGTCTGACGGAGCACAGAGCGCGCGCGCTCTCGGAGACCATCGCAGGAGTCGCCTAGCCGTCTGCACACTATAAACAACTTTCGCAATTAAACTTTTATTCGGTAGATCGATATTACTCAACTCCCGTTTATATTTTGCTTATCAACCAAGTACAACTTGGATAAAGTTGTAGGACGAGCGAACTCCTTCTTAGTTATCCACTCGGCAACATGGTCCAAAAATACATGCTGTGATTCCGACTTGCATAAACTGCGTGTTTGTTTGAAACATAATGCTGGTTCCGCTTTTAACTATTTGTTTTTCTTTTAAAACTTGCAAAAGCCATCGAGTCTCGGTAACTGTCGTGAACCCTTTTAATTATTGGGCAGTATTTTTTGTACATCGACCGCACTAACGACTTCAAAAGTCTGTAGTTTTCAATAATAGTTTCAGAGGCTATTGATAAAGTTCGCTTATTATGATTTTATGTGAATATGTTTGGAAACCCACAAACTTGTTTACATAGAATTCAAATTGAGTTTTTAGTTTGAATTATACAGTCACAGTGGCTGCCAACTGAACACTGCAATAATACAATGTTTAGTGCCCATTTGTTAGAATTCTTAGGTTTCGGTTCTACAAATGAGTTTGTAACTGTTTCCGTTGAATCGAATTACAAGCAGCAGATTACTGCATGCGAGTAAACCAATATCAAAGAAAGTTCTTATATTGAAACCGCCATTACAACAAACACAGATCAAACAAACGTAAGCCTCCACACGGTCTAAACTCTCCTTAAAATGTTCACAGCCGCTTATTAATACGGAATAAGGAAATTCGAATTTCCATGTATTAAACGTATACGTCGGGTAGAGGCGTCGTGTCGTGATCGTGGCCGCGGGACGGTGCGGCGGCGGCGCGACGCAGCCGAGCCGGCACGCGCTCGATGCCCGCACATAAATCTCGTCGGCAATATGAGACGCCGCAATATCACAATAACCCCTTCCTTCCAGCGCACGACGTCCTTACTACACGCCACCAGTCACGAGACCTGCTCAAATTGAAATTATTATAATATAACATACCCAGTCGCACTTTTATGAATACACGTAGTATAATTTCGGAAATATGTGGTGTACCTCGATTCTATTTTAGGGATTATTTTATGGAAAAGCTTGCTGTTGTTACGGCAAAATTTTGATATTTTTTTTTTTAATAATTGTTAGATAATAATAACTGTCAGCTCTGAGTAACTGAAACGAAAAAACTGTGTGTTCAGTAATTTCTGTATTTCAATTATTCTTATTTTCGTAACCCATAACAAATATATAAAGAACATTCCTATATGGTGTTAATGTAAGTACCTATCGATACTCAGAATTATCCTTTCTGCGATGAAGACAGTCGTAAACTAGTTTGGCCTGACAGGATCGAAAGTGCTGCGTTGCATAGATATTGTTTCCGTGAACTAAGACCGTCCGTATCTCCTTTGTATCTCTATGGCTTGAAGTGAGTGTCAACCACAGGTACGCCAAACAATCTTCAATTAATTTTGCTTGGTATTCTATTCATCTGTGGACAGAACAATACTGTGTGACTATGTCGCATCCTTAGTCTTTGTCCATGGTGATCGGTTAATACCATATATATATGTATAGGTCACTCAATTTACTTGCGTTTCAGCGACACTTTGCAAGTACATCAATTATTTAATAATATGATGGATTTCCGGACATTGTTGCAAGTTAATTCGTCAGTGATTCTGATGTAACAATAGTAACAATTACAGGTGCTGTTTTCCAACAAACTCATGCGCAGGCGAACATGCTCTCAGATCAACAAGCACTGTTGATCATTGTCCCTGTTTCATGATTATCAAAAACAAATAGATTTTTTTTTCTTTTGGTTTTGTAGATTCTGCTTATACTTAATTTTAATTTCAGACTTTTATTGTATAATATGTTGACTCTAACAGTTTTGTAAATTAACATGTCCTATCTAAGAAAGCCGGTTGATGTGTAAATCAGGCCCTTTTCTCTATTTAAGATTGGGAATTTTATTAACCAGTGCCTGTAATATGATATTCAGATAATAAAGATTTATGATTATGATTGATTTGATAGACGTTTTTATTACACTTGTCTGACGGTATCAGATGACAGTGTCCAATCTCACCAACCTGTCTATACATACAAATCGATACTAATGCCATTATCCGATATTATATCAAGTGATAATACGTTTCACAATTGAATAACTTTGATAGATATACAATGGCTGAGCGGAGAAACCGAGGGAACACGTTCTCATTATTCAAATGCATCGAAGCAAATTATGGTAATCTGGGAAACCTGTTCTGTTTCACTAATATTAATAGGTAGACAAACATCGGCGCCCGCTGTGCGTTCCGGTCCGTATTGCTTTGCTTATTCAGAATTTCACGTCGCCTGTCCAGTGTAGTGCGATGACTCTGCAAATACAAACACAGTACACATTAAAAATGGAACTTACTATAAGCAAAAGGGCCTACAGGCCCTACAGCTGTGTTGTAATCAAAGAAGATATTAAATAAGGTCCTTTTTAGTAAAATTATATTTAAAACCTTTTGGTCAAACTCTACAAATAATTAATGAAAGCCGTAGCCGAAAAGCGTAGCGCACGAGTTCGTAGCAGGAAAGCTACGGCGTAGCACAAGAGCTAACGGTCTTATTATTTCTTTAGCTAAATGGGGTAAGAGTTCGGCTTGATATATAGCAAAGATATTTTTTAATATTTGAAACTTAGTTCAGTACCCTAAGCCAAGTACACTGTTATTAGATTTCTTCTACCAACAACAGCAATGCATGTAAAAGGTGAACAAACAGAAGCTGATGCCAAAATTAAATAAAGCAATACTATTGCCACATGTCACGTTACATGTGTGACGTGTTCATCGACAGGCGAGTGCGAGGCGCGAGGCGTGACGTCACGCCGCTGACACCACGTCACGACTGTGACACCGCTGTCACGCCGCGTCCGCATCGCCCGCTGCGACGGCCGCGTCCGTTCCACAACACTCACTTTTCACATGTGGATAATGATAGGTACTCATTAATATATTACATTCTTTCAACGAGTCCGCACTTTTACAAATTCAATTAAGATTTTGACCGAAAAGTTCATTTGAGTGATTCAATCAAAGCACGTACGGCAATGACAAAATTAATTTCATCGTAAAAGTCAAAGATCGTTATTAACACCACGGTAATAACGACCTTAAAGTGAAGTTTTTCTTTCTTATCCTTAGCTCTAAGTGTTCATATTATGCTTCACTGACTGGCAAGTTCACATATTTGGCAAAGATGTGCATGGTATTGATAATCTACTACATCCAGATTAAGTAAGGTAATTGAAAAAATGATTTTATCACAACACTCCATCGCCTTTAAAAATGTCTTGAAGGTTTTATCTAGAGTTTGCTATCTTATATTTTTAATGGTTTTATTTTATGCTATCGGAAATTTCATGCGGCTAAAGTAATTTTCCGCGAGCATAGAGCGGAAATTACCACATAGTGTAGTGACGTGTTCGACAAACGTCACGTAGCCGGATCCGAGCGCGCAGATCCTTATATCCAATTTCCGGCCGTTTTTGTTGGAAATGAGAATTAGCTGACGTGACGTGACGGAAAGTTAAATATCAATGTCGATCGTATCAATGCCAAAGCGGACACGGCGATGGCCGCTGCTGCCGATAAACTTGTTACGTAACATCGAGGGGACGGTGAGATAAAACCGCCATCCTGTCTAACAGCTATCATAAATGTTGTACCACAAACATTTATATCTTTTATGATCAACCATCTACTGTTTCTTTTAACTCATAAAGGTAGACAAACACAAGAAACCCAAATCCCGTAGATAATAAATACAGTCGTTTTGTATTTATACAGCATTTAAACAAGAGTATATCCGAGCCTCCGTTTTTAGTACACGAAAAGTTTGTAATCCAAACAAATAAGTATCAAGGTACAATAATTTTCTCGAAGGTGGAACGGTGACATTGCAATTTTGTGTCCTCTCAAACTCGTTGAGAAGTTGAAAAGGTATGTTTTTTACTTAATACATTTTTTCGAATGATATTCGGCGGTGGAGAGGCTTGTCACTCGCGGAGTCAGTGGGGCGTGCGTAACGAACTCGTCAGTGCGCTTCGCTCCGCCCGCCTCGCCTCGTCTCGACCGCGCCAAGGGTCGCTCTCATCTCGCAAATAAGTCGCGTATAATTTACCTCCATCTGTCATCTAGGTGCATTGAGTGCACGAGTAGTCGGATACTGCGGTGATCCTATTATTCCATAGAAGGAATAATTGGATACTGCGCTTTGATTAATTAAATAAATTATTATGTGAGTCAACGGGGTTTGACGATATGGGCGCGTGTGTCAGGTGACTTACGCGGCTCATTTTATGGCCTAACGGATATACTCGTCAACTAATCAACAAAATTATTCAAAATATTATAAGCAAAATTGTATTTTTTTTTATGTCGTAATGACGTGAAGCTTGACAATTAAAACGTTACAAAATGGGCGGGGCTTGTTTCCACGTAAAAGGATTGGTTTTCTGATTTTTATTACATTGTTGTACATACCTATTTTAAAATCTTGCATGGACCATTTTCTGATTGGCCTCTGGGTTCTCCATTTATTTGATTTACATTTAGTTAATTTGTTATGATATATTTTCCGTTAAATTATATATTTTTCCATCTTCATGAGTATGAACTTCGCATTCTTTTGAAAAATCACGTTTTTTTTTTCCGAATAGCTTTTACGTAGGCGTCGCCGTCGATGTACGCTGAAGGGTAATTACTCGTATTATGGTTCTCATTCGTTTCGCTTTCATTTTCAGCAAAATGACTTCAATCCTTTGTGAGATTAATGTATGGTGTGCTGTCATTATTTATTTCGCTATAAGAGCCGATCATCACAGTTATTAGCAATATTTTAATCTCGAATCTCAAATCAAATACTTGGCGTTATAAGGATTAAATGAATAGGCAAAAACAAATCAACAGTAGGACTTACATACGCAAAATAGATTAGAGCAATATTTGTTATTACAAAACATTCCATAACATCACGCCAGCTGTACATAGTACACCCCCATGTAATAGGGGGCGAAACTATTCAGACTCCGGACTAATACTGAGAAACCTGATGGAAAAACCCAATAACACTTTGCCCGACCTGGGAATCGAACCCAGGCCCTCATGCTCAGCAGTAACGCTTGCGACCACTAGACCAACCGAGGCAGTCGATATTTGATATTATAAAAGCTATACGTAATCCATTAATTTTATTGCAAGTACGCACAGAATCCTTACCTGCGTCGGCACTCAGTTGGCGTGTTATTGAAAACCAGACTCGATCCTTATGAAAAATTACTTTTTCGTCTCGTGCCGTACGTTCTCGGGCTCCCTTTCGTTTCGTACGGTCGGATGCAAATACGAGATTCCTTTACTCGAACACAATAGACGTAATGTTGAGCTCCGCCACTGGAAAATGTTGAGATAAGTTATTTGTCTGTTAGCATTTTGTGCGAGTACATTATCATTTCGCTACGTAAATATAGAATGTAATCATTTGTCAACATGTTTCTTTTTATATTCGAGTTCCTTGTATGGACGAGGAATATCCGTCTTACAATTTGAGTTTATTGTCCATCACCAGTCACATTAATCTGCTTAACATTCAGTAATCTAAGTTGCCTGTCGTGATTTTGTTTTAATTGGTGATAAGGAGAGCTAAGCATTATAAAATAAGACTACAATATTCAATAACAGTATCTTAGCTAAATTAGAATCATTATTGATGGCAAAGCCATAAGTTGTCCAGTTTCCCTATGACCTGGACCCTAATTGCGTAATACACGATCAATCAGAATCTGAATCGTTTTGAAACAGATTGCTAATCCATTGATTCATAAGTTCGTAACAAAATCTGCTCAACAACGTAAATAACGCAATGAATGTTGTTGAACTGTCAAAATGAAACTGATTAGTCGTAATTGTTTACGAAAATGTGTTACGTAATTAGATAGTAGGTAGAACTGTGTGCCATTTAAAACAGAAGACTAAAGAAGGTATCGGTCAACCTCTGATAGGCAAAGTCGTTATCGCAACTCATTAAAACTCATCACTATTTCATGTCTCCATTAAGACACTAATTATAGCTACGAATAAAGGCAATAACGAATTAACATCAGGTTGTAGTAGTACAAGGCCAGTTAAAGCCGAGCCTCGTCGGTTGGTTAATGTGCTAAGGGGTAGGAAAACTTTCAGGTAAGCGTCTTCTTTCGAGGAACGTGATCCGCCTACAGTATGCACAGGGCCTTACTTGTAGGTACGCGCTTGTCCCGTTTACGCGACAGATAAAAAATACTGTCACCATGAGTTACAAACTTTAAGGGTGATGAGAGGGCATGACGGACGACTTCCAAAACAAAGAACACTTTTTCAGCACGTTCACAGAATCCAATAGAAACAGTTCCGTGAAACTTAGACAAGTGAAGAAATAAGTGAGAGTGGGTGGGAAAGTAATATTATGTGAAGTTCACTTCAACGGGTTGACTTGCAACCTATTTTATTTAATATAATAAACAAATAACTAATGTAATTATGGCATTGATAGCATCTTTACTCTGATTTAAGTTGATCTCATTACAGAGAAATGAGAGAGTTCATTTAAAACAAAGTTTTCAAAAAAATACATTTAATAAGTTACAAGACCCAACGAAAAATTCCCGCACAAATCAGATAAGTATAAAAATGTGTCAAAATTTAAAGTAGTAGGTTTTTATATTAGGTACGCGCCGCAGCTCCCTGTCATGGGACCGACTGAAGATGAAAATATAATAATAGAGGCGCATCAAACGTGATGTTATTAAGGGCTTCCGTGACCGGGGTTGCGATGGGAGGGGCGCGGCGCGCACGCACCACGCGTGCACCGAATACCGACCCATTCACATGCAAAATCTACTCCTTACCTAAAACGCGACATCGGTAACTAAAGTAAAGTGTACCATAAATCCGCTCATTCTTGCAACTGTATGCCAACGATTGGATTTCCTTCTTGCGGACTTGAATTATATCGACGACTACCTACTTACTTAGGAAATAGCGCCTATTCAGACATCTCAGAAAACTAAAATCTTAGAACGTAGAACTGATTCACCCCATTCAATTATCACTGAAAATCTAACTTTTATCTTCGCATCCTTTTGTCTTACAGTCGATTCTTCAATTGGCGTGCAGGGGAAAAATCTTTTATTTGTTGTAGAAGAGAAGTAACGCCCGTCGGCGCCTAATCAAGGAGTTGGCCGGGACTTGCGCCGCTAACGAACAGGTGTACCTATAAATACTTTCCGGGGCGATTGCTCCAGGCTTTAATCAGCACCGCAGCACCACTTTACCGCTTTTCATTGACTCTCGACTGACCCGCCAGCGCCGATTGGAAACCTACACTCCCGGGAAATACGGCCGAAGGAAAATTTACGCGCTGTTTGGCCTCCTTCGGATTTTATTGTAAGTTAAAAAATAAACTCTTATAAATGCCCTTGCCACATTTAACAAATATACTTGTTATGCTATTATATTATCGTGATGTACAATGTGATTTGTGTTTTCATCAACTCCGCTTTTCATATCTTGAAAATATGCATTCAATTCCGTAGTGCCTTTTTCGACATATTCCAAATTTATTATGAGTTTTATAATAAAATAATATGAAATAGAGATAACAATTCGCTCATTAAGTATCTAAATATAAATAAAAGATTGACGCGACTATTCACCGCACGTCGCGGGCGCACGCTTTGTGCCAAACTTCGGCTGTATCGAATTAAAAATGAATGCATGTGCGCTAGACGCCGCTAGGGCTGCGCCCAAGCCGAGACGGCTAATGCTTTCACAATATTTTTTTCTTAAGGGCTGTCGTCATTTGAGATAGATAGAGATAGAGACTAAAAATAGAAAGGAAAATAAGTAAAAAAGATTTTAAAAATTGCAATACATTTTTGATTGCTATGTTGATTGGGTTACAAAATTGATTGCTTTTAGAGATATGGTTATTTAATATTTAGTTTTCATTTGGTTTTCATTTCACTATGAGAGTCACGAGACAATTTGCCTAAGACACAATAAATATGTCTAAATTGTTCGCAGTAGTTTGAAATAATACTTCTTGTATAGCTGGCAAGTACCCAAAGTAACGTGGGCCAGCCCTAAGCACGGGAGTCATCAGAGTATTCCGCTAACGTTACGTGCTTCGTACGACCTTTCAATGGGAAGTAGACTCAGTTGCTTTTAATTGGATCCGCACCGCTTCTCACCATCTGTCCACCCACCTCAAAAATGAACAAGTTCTATTAAACTGTTGCAACTAATTAAAATGTTCAATTGCTGCTTTTTTTGGCGAGTATAGATTTTCACTTGAAGAGGTTTTATAACCGCCCCTAGCACTTGAAATCAATGAACGTGTGAACTAAAATGAAATTGTAGAAAACACGAACAAAGTTAGACTTTGGTTCAGTGCACCTCTCGCTTACCTTTCAGGGCTGAGAAAAGTCTTGTAAAACACAATCCTATTTAGTTTTTAGGACACCTTCAAAAGTTTTAACTGGACTGAACGCAGGAGCCGCTAATCATTAAAATAACCTATTTAAAGACGTATTGAAAAATTCAAGGGTTACTTTCTTATTGGCATTTTAAAACTCTTCCATTACTGCTTGCTACATCTACACAACACATATTCATCGATCAAACAACACTCCAAATAAATCCCACTACAACCGAAACCACTATCGGGTTTGTTTCCAATCTCGTAACCAGAAAACAGAAACATTTTTCTATCTGTATGATAAATAAGTCCCTTTGCAACTGACCGCAATCTTTATAATAACCGAGGGCATGCCTATCTCCGGTAATGAATACAAATAAATCAGAGAGAACATCGCAAACTCTTCGAGTAAATTAATATAAAGTTGTGCAATCCTACGTGCATTAGTATTCAGAGTCTACGTTCATATAATACGGAAACGAAAGATTTTAATGAAAGCCTGCCATTGCATTCATTCTATAGAGATGATAATACACCGTTAAAGTAATAAATTAATTTACTTCAAAATAATTGTAGCAAATTATTAATAAGTCATACAAAATGTCACAGGTGTTAATAGATTCATGAAAAACTATGAAACTTATACAGTATTTAAAATCGTAAGTTTTTTTAAATGCAATGAGGTTCATTACACTTTAAAAATATTCACTGTTACTTCTTAAAGACATAAAAGAAGCAGAAGTTTTATAGTTTTTATATACATACTAATCATTAGCAATAAATAATTATGAATTTTATTTATCTATCCACCAAACAAAACCTAATACGAGTTACAAATGTGCCGTCGTAGACGCTGCGTAACACCTTACGAAAACTGAAATTGGTGTAGCCGGTATTGTATTCTATTATTATCATAAAAAATTAAATATATATAGGTAATGCACTACAGGTAATATTGCATTTTATACGTTTTACTTTTAATCATTAAAACGTCATATAAATACATTAAAATACATAATCATCATCACTATCTTGCCTTATTTATATACAATTTATTGAAAAAATTATCCGTTCCATAGCTAATTAATTTTTAGTATAACTCCAAGTTTATTTTTTAACTTGTATTGTATTGTATGCATGTATGTTTATTTTTTTATTTTTTTTATGTATGTCCGTCAATTTCTTCGTCAATTGTGGACCGATTTTGAAAATTCTTTTTTTGTTAGAAAGGGTATGCTTTTGGATTGGTCCCATATAAATTGTATTAACTTTGCTTGGATGGTTTTTGAGTAAGCTTCAAAAATACGTATTTTTCCCACTTAGTTTAAGTGGATGATATGATGATAACTTCCCGTCACTGTTATTTACATAGCAGGTACTGGTATTCGAATTTGGGTGTGGTAGGTACCTCAACTAAAAAGTGAAAATTAAAAACTTATTACAAAAAAAAACAACCTACTTCCGAAAAAAAACACTACAAAGTGAAAAATTACTTTAATTTCGGAAGTCGGTAGCAAAAAACGAAAATTCAAAATCAAAGACAAGAAATTAAAGTAATTTTTCACTTTGTAGTGTTTTTTTCCGGAAGTCGGTTGTTTTGTTTTTGTAAAAAGTTTTTTTTGCACCGTTTATTTACCATTTCAATTAAGTATTCTAAGACCAAATCAGTTTCATTGCGGTGGTATTACCCTCTCCATGTAAGTGTGTGTCGATGTTCGGTGGGATCGTGCAGCGTCAGCGCCGCGCCGCGCCGCAGCTGTTTCTTTAAGTACTTCTCTTCTGCGGCCGAACATATACCACAGCTCCACCTTTACGCTCTCCTTCATTATCTACTCTGCATTCTGTTTCACTTCATATCTCCTGTAACCTCTTGACGCTGTGTGAAAACAGGAGGTTCAATTGGCAGTGAGCGTATCATAAAGTTAGAAATATTGAGTTATTCTATTAGATTTTTGCTTATTACTTCAATAAATAAACAGCGTTGTGCTCTTCTATCTTTATATATTTTTCCATATTAAGTACTTACAAATTGAAGCTTTACCGCACACGAAGTTACCTTCCAGGCGACCATTAAAAGGTTAAAATAAAATGAAGGAGTTTTTAATTGACATAATGTCTGATGTTCGGATAACACTTTTGTTTATACACATCCTCTCAACTGTCGATTTACCTTTAGAAATAGATAACAATAAAAATTATATAGTGTCTCGTTAGACACAGTTAAGCTCATAACATTTTTAAGATGTTTGTATTTATTAACCGAGAAAACAATGTTTAAAAGTCAACAACTTAACTTGATAAGAAAAGTTAATTAAATAAGCTTTTATTGCAAAACAAAGAAAAGTGGAACCGTCGTTGGCCCAGTTTAAGAACCGGACAGAAACGCGATATTGTAAGGTGAAACAAGGGCAACTTCGAAATTACTAAAGACTGACTTACATTAATTACTTCTTGTTTTTTTTTAAACACACTTCCTCGAAATGTTGCACTTATTTCACCGCTTTAAGGTTCATAATGCAGTTTATTGAACACGTGATGCATTACTATGTATTCCCGCCCTAGTTCGGGAAAGTACGCCACAGATATACTGGTCAGAGATCAGAGATTTTTTTATCTCAGCCAAAAACCTTCATGCCTTTTTAAATGTGATGGAAATTGCGTAAACATTAAAGTTTTGTCATTGGGCTGCAATTCCGGCTCGAGCGCAATGACAAACTTTGCACTCTTGCATCAAAATTTACAATTTTTTTCATTTGAGGTGATTGGTGCTAAGTAGAACTCTGGTAGAACTTAGAACTTGTTTAAGTATTACCACAGAATTTTGATACTCTCTATCAACCATTATGATAAAAGATATTTTTTTCTGTAAATTGGTTTTCATCAAGATAAAATTATGTTGTAAAACTAGATGAGTTCGATGTTTCCTGTTTCCTAGCTGACCACTCTGAGAAGAAAAAAAACTTTTTACAAAAAAAAACAACCGACTTCCAAAAAAAAAACACTACAAAGTGAAAAATAACTTTAATTTCGGAAGTAGGTGTGTTTGGTTTTGAATTTTCGTTTTTTGCCACCGACTTAAAGTTATTTTTCACTTTGTATTTTTGTGTGTTTTTTTAAAGTCGGCTGTTTTTTTTTTTGTAAAACGTTTTTATTTTTGTCTTTTTAGTTGTGGTACCTACCCCACACAAATTCGAATAACAGTACCTGCTATGTATTAACAGTGACATGGAAGTTATCATTATATCATCCACATATACAAAGTGGGAAAAATACGTTTTATTGAAGTTTACTCAAAAACTATCCAAGCAAAGTTAATAAAGTTTATATGGGACCAATTTGGTAGCATACTCTTTCATACAAAAAAATCTTTTCAAAATCGGTCCTCAATTGACGGAAAAACATACATACGCGACGAACATATAACCTCCTCCTTTTTGGATGTCGGTTAAAAACGAAACACACTCAGAGGTCACAGTCTCTTTAAAACTCAAGACATAATCTTGGTCAGGCCTTATGAAGACCATGCAGGTTAATGTCTGAGATGGTCTTTTGATGATAGAACCATATGGATTTGAGATGACCTGTCCAAGACCTGCTACCTAATTACGTAAACGATTACGACTAATCTGTTTCATTTTGACAGTTCAACAACATTCATTGCGTTATTTACGTTGTTGAGCAGATTTTTCGGACTTATGAAGCAGTGGATTAGCAATCTGTTTTAAAACTATTCAGATTCGGATTGATCGTGTATTACGCAATTAGGATACTGCTTATTTTAAATTCTCCAAGGGAAAACAAGGATAAAGAAATAAGTTCCTGCGTACATACCTTCCCTTACCTGAGAGATACCTACCGTTACACCATCTATGAAACCACCCGTAAGTAAGGCATATTGAATTTTATTAAAATTGAATTTTAGTAGGCTTTCCAGACCGTTGTCTCTGTCACTAATACCTGCGTGGCGGTGCCTTCCTAAAGCTACTGTTTCTTAACAGAGCGCTAGCCGCCACGTGATGTTACGGCCGCAGTGCCACCTGTCATGAAAATTATGACTGCGGTTTTTGACTTTACGGTGTCAAAAACGCTCTCTAGGAAAACACACCAAATTACTTTCATAAATAACGTTTCAGTGACGTCATTCGCCGGTAAATTGCAGACGCTATGTGGCGGCCACCGCTCTTCTAGGAAACCGTAGCTTCAAACTCGATGTGTCATATTTACACCCGGGCACTGTATGTAAGTTAAAGCTAAGGAACCCGTCATGTGCGTGCCAAACGCGCTCGACGTAGGTTTTAGCAATTGCTCGAGGATCCCTGCCACATACGTTAGACATTGAAACTGTTATCAACGTTATTATCTTTTTAGGGTTCCGTAGTAAACAAGGAACCCTTATAGTTTCGCCATGTCCGTCTGTCTGTCTGTCTGTCCGCGGCTTAGCTCAGAGGTGGTTAATACTTGAAAGCTGTAATTTAGCATGGGTATACATATTAATCACGCCGACAAAGTGGTAAAATAAAATCAAGATATTTTTTTAAGCATAGCTTCTATCGCGGGCCTTGAGCGTGGAGACCGAATCCAGAAATTCCGTAACGAAAATAACCGAACACCCCCGAGTAAAATTTTAAGATGCGCGCGCATCACTGTGACACAAATTGCATAAGTTGATAAAAAATGCTATGCAATAGCTTTACCGCGGCAGTCTCTGAGTGCCACACGTCTTTTTTTTTTGTAGGTTACCTCTCTTATATGTAAAGTGGAGATGTTTTTTTTCTCGTCTATCCCTTATTGTGGGGTGGCGTTGGAAAGGTCGTTCAAAAATATTGAGGTTGTGTAAAAATCATTTTTCAATTACGAAATATTAAACTTTAAAGCGCAAATTTTTGTTAGAGTCAAGTGTGCCTTTGCCAGCTAAATGGTTGTACTTTGATTTGTGAAAAAATTCACAGCAGTAGTATATATAACGAAATTAAAAAGAAAACTATCACAGCTAAGTAGGCAGGTTTTTAGGATTACAGGTTAACGAGTAATAATCGACCAACTTAAATTTACAGTTTGAAAACCATTATCTCCCATAGATTCTGTATGGGAGAACATGTTTTTCAACTACAACTTTAAGTTTGTTCTTGGGATAAATTCATCCCAACTACGGAACCCTTCCTTGTGCGTGGTCCGACACGCAGTTGACCGGTTTTTTCTCATTTGTATTAGAATGTAACTGAATATAACTGCGACGGTTCCTGCGGTAGCTCCGCGGTGCGGGAGGGGTGTGGTGACGTGTCCCGAGAGCTCAGTCATTGGCTCGCTGACGATCGTATGCATCATAATTTTAATTTTCATAACTTAATCATAATTTTCATTACATTTAACCATACAATTTATTTTTTTCGCTTTATTAACCGTTCTATTGAGAGTAGTGGTTGCCCAGTAAGGTAACGGCTGCGACTTATAAGTTGTAGGTCTTAGGTTCGAACCCAGACGTGCACTTTACTTTGTGTAAATTATTTCATTACCACTGCTCTCAAAACGGTGAAGGAAAACATCGTGAGGAAACCGGCATGACCTAGAACCAAAAATTCGAAGACATGTGACATCTACCAACCCGCACTGGGCCCGCGTGGTGGATTACGGTCCACTCCCTCTCACAGAGAGGAAGCCTGTGTCCCAGGTCCCAGCAGTGGGAACATAATAGGCTGTATGTTATGTAACCTTACTATTCCACAGCGTGGATACTTTCTTCGCATTAGTTGTTTTATTATAAGAATTTCGAAAATGTTCTGAGTCATTTGATAAAGATTGAAAACCAAACATGGTGGACGATAACGTAAACTTAAATTGGCAGCTTTATTGTTGTTTTAATTTTTCTTTGTAACATGTTATTTTGAGGAAAACAGCGAAACATATTCAATTATAAATAAATAAATATTATTATCATTTATCATGCTGTAGACTAAAGATGCATTACAGTAGCTATTTCCACGAACCTCACAGAAATAGACATTTGAAAAGAAGCTTGACAACTCATCAACTACAGCGAAGAACTCGCAAAACAAGTAAGTAAGGTATTCCGAGAAATAAGAACGAAATATGTCACAGCTTTTCATACGCCACTTGTAGGTACAAAACCAGATTGAACTACAAAATTATCAATAGCACCAAGAATAGTATCGCGACAAAAAACGCCAACACTGAGGTTTTGTTCCCGAAAGTACGATACAATAACAAGTGGTAGGGTAGTTGGTGTGCCTTGCCGCCCGCCCCCCTCCCTCCCGCGGTACTCTGGCCTCATTAAACCCCGCTATTTGTTTAGGACCACAGCTCAAACACGCCGTCACTCTGCCAGGACTAACAGATTTTACGATTTAAAATATTTAGCTAGCAATTTTACCTTGCTGCGTTTATGACAACAAACATCCCGCCGTTTGTATTTGAAATTGAAGATAGGCGTAAATGAAAACCTAGCAGCTGTTGTACGTTGTTGCGAACTGTTTGTGCCATCAGCGCCGTATACGAGGGGTGTTCAATAAATAGTGAGAATGCGATACATTCTCCTTGGAAAGAAAAACAAAAAATACTGGCAGGCATAGCAAAAGCAAATAATTCTCTTTTGTTTTTTAAAAGTAGAAGTCTATTGTTTGCGTCGTTTCGGAACGTGTTCTTAAAAATGGATAAAATTGAAGTTCGCGCGGTAATAAAATATCTCTGCTTGAAAAATTTTACTACGGAGCAGGTAAATCAAGACTTGAGAGCAACATTAGGGGTTCATGCTCCTCCATATTCTACGGTTGCGCGTTGGTGTGCTGAGTTCAAGCGAGGAAGAACTTCCACTAACGACGACCCACGAACGGGACGCCCCATATCGGCAGTGACTGAACAAATGATTAAAAAAGTTGAAAATATTGTCTTGGCGGATCGTCGTGTTACTGTTCGTTTTATAGCTGAAGAAGTAAAGATTTCGATAGGAAGTGTCCATAATATTATAAACGACCATTTGGGTATGAATAAAGTATCAGCGCGCTGGGTGCCCAGAATGCTTTCTGACGCGCAGAAACAAACTCGACTGAGAATTTCACAAAGCTGTTTGGATTTGTTACAACAAGATCCTGACCGGTTTTTGGCTCGATTCATAACTATGGACGAAACATGGCTTCACCATTATGACCCGGAAACGAAACAACAGTCCATGACTTGGAAGCGACCGTCATCTCCAACTCCAAAGTAATTTAAGGCGATTCCATCCGCCGGAAAGATCATGGGCTCTCTTTTCTGGGACAGCCAAGGGGTGGTAATGATCGAATATCTTAATCATGGAGCTACTATTACGGGGACTATGTACGCAGGACAAGTAACAAAGTTGCGTGAGGAAATACGCAAGAAACGGCGTGGCAAACTCGCTAAAGTTGTTTTGTTTCACCAAGAAAACGCCCCTGCGCACAAGTCCAGAGTTGCGATGGCTGCCATTCAAGAAGCTGGCTTCGAATTGATGGAACATCCTCCGTATTCACCGGACCTTGCTCCTAGTGATTTCTACCTATTTCCGAGCTTAAAGGAACATCTCAGGGGCCAGAAATTCGAAGATGATGACGGAGTAGTCGCCGCCGTAAATGATTTTTTAAGGGATCAGGAAGAAGATTTTTTTAGAAAGGGAATTTTAGGATTAGAGAACAGATATACAAAGTGTATAAACCTGAAAGGTGACTACGTCGAAAAATAAAGTAACATAATAAAAGATAATTGCGTCTTACTCATTCTCACTATTTATTGAACATCCCTCGTATTTATGTTATTAGGCTGCCTGTCCATTGAAACGGAGCGAGGCAGTGGAGAGGAGAATGGCAGCGGAGTGGAGCGGAGTTGCGGACAGTGTCTGTCCATTGATGCGGAGCGAGGTAGTAGAGCGGAGTTACGGACTGTGCGGAGCGAGGTGGCGGAGCGGTGTTGCGGACTGTGCGGAGCCAGACCGAGTTCACGCGACGAGTAATAATTCCCCGCTCCGGTTTCCCGCTCCACTTCTCCGCTCCGTTACCCCGCTCCGCTTCTCCGCTCCGTTTCCCCGCTCCGCTTCCCGGTTTCGTATGATTTTTTTAACTAGTTCGCAAATCCCTGTCCACTGAAGCGAAGCGGAGGTTTTATGCAATTCCATTGGTTAATATTGGCACACCGCTACTCCGCTCCTCTCCTCTCCGCTCCAGTGGACAGGCAGCCTTATACTGGTTGAGATCAGTTATTATACCGTTCTTATACTGGTTCAGATCAGTTATTATATCGTTCTTATACTGGTTTAGAACAGTTATTATACCGTTCTTAAACTGGTTCAGATCAGTTATTATACTGTTCTTAAACTGGTTCAGATCAGTTAATATATTGGTTCTGGAAAACTAATTTATGTAATGAAAAAACTATCGATACTACACACCCATTAAAATTCTATAAACAATATACAGTAGGTAGGTCAATCAGTACTCGAGTATGGAATATCCGTCTGGGACGGAGCCGGGATAAGCACATTTATTGAAATAGAAAGAGCTCAAAGAGCCGTAATCAAAGTGATGCTTCGAAAGCCCTTTAGGTTCCCGACAGATCTACTTTACAACGAATTTCCGGTTCTCCGAGTACGTCAACTGTATTTACTTAGTGCCGCACTGCATGCACACGAATCTATTAAAAACAAACCCGTCTACCACAGCCTGCTCTAAAAACGTATCTTACTCGGATCTCCTCCTAATGCAGACAGTGTTCTGGCCAGAAGGTGTCCCTCTTACTCACACAGTCATATTTACAATAAGCAAGCGCTGTAATACCAAAGGTCTTAACACTCCTCCATAAAAAGAATGACACAAAGTTGACTTCACTCCCATATATATACACAATGTAACTGAGGAAATAGTGAGTTCAGACGCCGATATATGCCAGCGGCCTTGAGTGGTTAACTTGCGTGTTCTGTGCTGAGCTCACGCAACGCGTTTTACGTCCAGCCAGCAATCGGACTCGCCCATCAAGGAGCGCTATCCCAAATTAGACGCATTATTAATTTATTATACATAAATCAAAGGGTATTTTAATAAAACACGTATACTAAAAGATAAATAATTAAATTATCTTTAAAATGAAGAAGGTTTCAGAAAAAATTTACTTGATAGTTTTTGCATGATTCTCAGTTTTTTATCCGCTTTAGACATAACTTTACAAATTAATTACACTATGTAATATAAACATCATCTAAAATATTCACAGACTAAGTTATAAAAAAAATGCTCTTATTTAACATATATTTTTTCCAAATCATTAACACTACTCGTTTAGGCGTGATCTTCAGTATAAAATCATTAAAAGTCGCTTACTAGTGTCGCCTTAACATCAAAATCTTTTGAGCAAGTCATTCACAAATTCATTCACTCACCACCACACATACTCACACTCACACTGTGACACACTATGACATATATAGAATTTTTTTTTTACTCAATTTATTATTTCAATTTATTTTTATTGTAGGTTGATAGTTCTCTACCCTTATTTAATTAAGTACTCTGTCCATTTTGAAACATCCTGAAAGAAAATTTAAGTTAACGCAAACATTTCTCGAATTAAAATTTAAGATAACGCAACTCAGGCCCCCAAGATACAGGCGCTGCTTAGTTTGAGGACCACTGTTCAAATAACTATGTCCGTTACAGCAAGCATACATTATAATTTATTTTAAATTTAATTTGAAAAAGTATTAATAAACTTAGTCTTATTCTGATAAAATGAATTGCAGCGTGATGATTTTTTGGATAATTAACTAGGCGGGCAGACAGTTTTCATTTTAAACACTGAAAAATATAGAAAGAAAAGAAAAAAATCTATTTTTTTTCCTTTTTTTTTGAGTTACATATCTGAGGATTTTCCAAAGCAAAGACTCTTCTTCACCATCCGTGAATTCACGAAAGGCAACTAAGGCATAAATAACATCAAGAGGATGGGGAGCAGCGTTCTTCTGTTTCCTATTGGTCTTCGCAGCGGCCATTACCTTTATAGACTTTATACTGTAAGCAAGATTTTACCTCAAAATAATAACTTAGCACAGGTATCATCATCTGCCTAGCCTTTCCCAACAATGTTGGGTTGGCTTCTAGTCTAACTGAAGCAGCTGAATAACAGTATTAGCACAGCAGGTGTAAGATAAAATATTAGGCTCACTACTTCTTTTTACCACGTCAAACCTGAACTTACTCCAACACAACTATATTCCCACAATGTATAACATAATAACAAGAGTAATACGACATATCCGCTACATAACCCCGACATGCCATACATATGTTCGTCGGAACGTACCGTTTCAAGCCAGATGTCACTTCACAATACCAATGCACGTTGACACAGTACATTTTCATTGCAAATTCTGTCATCGTGCGACATACACGGAGGCTCCACAAACAGTTGACTTACAATTGTCAAACTTAAACGAACCGAAATGGACCCCGAGTTTGGCGTTAAGTTGCGTTTCGCGAAAATATTCCGAGTTATGTAGTCGTACAATAGTAGTATAGACCTACATAATATCAACTTGGATCGGAATAATCATTGAATTTATTTCTGGACTAAACTTAGCTTAGGTGTCCCCGATTCCGGTTCATAGTGTCCAACACGTTCGGTTGATTTTCTGCGCTACAAGTTGCGACATCGATCTTCGAACACTATGATCCGTTGATGAAAACTCTTCGAGGTCCGATTACCTATTTGTAAGTGTGAACTCCAGTACAGGAAAAACCCGAACATTTTCAGGAACAGAACAATATGAAATATTTTTAGAAATAAAACCGGTTGCTTTTTGAATCAGGGCCTAGAACGCACTGAATGTGTATTCCAGTTGCGATTCGTGACGAGTAACGAACCACACACGTCTCCGCAGCGCTCGATCGTTCAGTCATGCACAACAGAAAAAAATGTATGGCAATAAAGGCGAGTTTCACTACTGAATCTCGATTGCAAAGCTGTAGTGCCATCACACGTATAGTATAAAAAAAAAGAAATAAGGAAAAATCTGTGCGATTACTGTAAATACTTTGCATTAGATAAGGGCACTTTTCTCAGTCTCTTTTTACTGCTACTTTCTTTAACTAAAAGTATAAAATATATAGAGAAGAATTAGGCTAAAAGTTTAATAGGTATAAAAAAATATATTTCTAATTTAATACGAGTCAAACTCAAAACTCAAAGCATTTATTTCAATTAAACCATTTACAGGCACTTTTGAATAGTCAAATAGTCGCGTCAGTTAGTCAGAAAGTTGAAGCTAGTTGCCCATTCCAAAACGTAGATCTTTATGGAGAAGAACGGGCAAGAAACTCCAAGGACACTCTTTTAAATATAGAAAATTACAAAATCCTGGTTACATTATTCTTGTTGCTTCTATATGTGAGAACAATGTACAAAAAATAATCAAAACAATTCAAAATATAAGATTAAAAATAAGCCATAGTTTTTCATCCTAAGAATGTTGTGCATGCCTATAAGTGATGTATTTACACAGCACTGAAGACTTGTGATTACCTATTGTTTATTCTTGTAAATATGTCGTTGGTGTGCCTTGCTCAATAAATAAATAGGTACCAATTGGTATACTCGTAAATTATCCATATGAGTTTCCAAATAGGTACATAGTAGAGGTACAAAAAAAAAATAAGCAAGAATTAAGTGTCGTAAACAACCTGAAAAATATTAAACATGACATAACATTACGCCTGTGTTCCCTAAAAGGGTATCAGGGTTAGGCGTATCAAAATACTAAGCCTTGTACCAACACATTTCACCAGTTATGGGATAAGCTATGTCCCATACAATTGGTGGCAAGTCTATTCCCTTAACCAGGCACAAAATCTAAATTCCAAGCTGCTATTGAAATAGTACATTATGATACAAATGTGGGTAATGATCAATGCACACACGTTTCATATGCCGTTTTTCAACACACTTGCGAGGGCAAAAACAGACTTGTTTTATGAACTTATGCTACAATAACGTTATTATAGAGATGATTTTGACTTATAAAGTTCAACGGACCTTTGATGCCAGGTACTGACATCCGGAGCTTCTTTTAACAACTATTCAACATCACGTCATCGTTTGATGACAATAAATTAGATTTCGTATTTTTCATAATAATTACACCCAACGAAAACGTTAACAAAATATTTATGGAAAATGGCGCGCTGGTTTTGTGGTGTAAATAAAGTCACCTAAACTATAAACCGCTAAACAGCCTATATAAAAATATAATAAACACAAAATAATGTTTTAAATACGCAAATTAAGGTTAATATGAAGTGAAAAATATATAATTTGATGAAATATTATGTTAATATAACATATTTAATTTTTTACACAGTGGGCATAAACAGGGGTTTTCTACTCGGGTGTAAATAGATAATGCCCATTTAATAGTACAGAATAGATCATACTAATTCCAAGTATAGTACATAGTACATCTACTTTGTCTAAAATCGAATACAATAAGTTACACAACAAACTACACCTGACGCAAAACCTTTTTAGATTAAATTATAATTTTAAAACAAATTTTAATTAGGTGGCTGGAATAATGATAGCAGTTAATTAAAAGTTAGGTACACACATAGTAACGAGCTACACATCAGGAGGGCACCGGCACTGACGTATTATGTTATATTCCGATCATGTATTCAATTACTGCCATATAATATCATTTTTCATTTGGTTGAGCCGCCTCGCGTGATATGTATTAACAATTTTCACTAGTTTATTGAAAGATACGTGTATGTGATTCAGTAGGGTAGTTATTGTAGATAATTTACAAGGATAATAACTCATTTCGGATCAGAAATAAGTAAATAGGAAATGTAAATGCACAGGTATAGTATTCGATATTTTTGCCAAAAATTATGGAATTATGGATACTTGAACTACACTTGAAGAAACAAAAAACTGTGATAAATATAAAAAGCAACCACAACACAACTCATTAAAACATATTTAAAACATAATTCTGTCTCTGACATCTTCAAACGATTGACTGAAACAGAACGATGTTTTAAATTGTGTTGCAAGCGGGTTTTAGTCCCAGTAAGAACATACCATTTTATGTTCTTGCTGGAAATATCGTAAGTTCGTGCTGATTGGCACATATACTACGAGTATAATCTTCTACTTCTAATAAATAGCTTAGAAAAATGTTTCACTGTAATTTAAAAAAATACCGGAGAGGGGAAATTTGGCAGTACGGATCGTCAGAAGCACTGCCGACCCGGGCCCTTCAAGCTCAGGTAGGTCAGAAGCCCGAAAATCTGCCTTTCAGTCTTACCAAGGGATAGGTACATATAGGTACCGTGTTAACCAGTAGGTAACTGCTTTAGGTTGTGGAAGTCAGTTAGGCTCGCTCGCTCGTTCCATGTAAAATTGTATTCAGCTACAATAAGTAGTGGTTGCTAGGCAGCTGTTGACCTGAGACGGAAAACCATTATGGATTAGGTATTGTTTAAAATTAATAATGAAATAAATTCTTCTTTTATTGTTTAATTTTCAGAAACGAAATTATTCAGCTTTGTTAGTTTGCTTGTATGCTTTTCATTGCCAGGAACACTATTTGACATTTTTATGAAATGTCCTTTCAGATTATTCCAATAGAATTTTGGTCAATACGACAAAGCACCAGAAGTAGTCGAAGATAGATATGGCGTATTGATCGAGTCATTGATGCGACAACAATTTGCCGGTCCGCTCGGCTCGAGTGCTGCTATGCAAATGCCCGCGCTCCATTTTACGCTCGGCCCGGTGGCGGCTGCGGCGATGGCGGACGCCGTCGGGGCCGGCCGGGGGCGAGGGGCGCGCTGAATGCCGGATGTTCCGCTGTCGTCGCAGGAAATTGAGAGCGTTGCATAAATCGTGATCCTACAAACCAAATTTGATTCGACCTAATCCGGATATTGATACGAAACAAGCACTGCCGACATTTTCAAAATTTTTACCGGAGTTTATGTTAATTTTTATTATCACCACATTTGACATCTAGGTCTTCCTAGGTAAGTAGGTAGTAATTGAGTTTACTTTGATAAATATGTTTTGAGGCATTCTTGTGGAGACCTCGCAAAGTAACGAACAACGCCAGCAGAGTGAAATATTGTCGAGAAAATTGAATACGTGCAAGCATTCACAGAGTGTTCGATGCCCTGTCGGGTGGTCTATAGTGATCTTTAGATTATATCGACGAGTATGACCAGTTACCGAAGGTAAGTAAAATCATTCAGAGAAGGGGAGCATTGAAGGAAATGAAACAGTATTTCATACTGAATCATTCTGGGACATGATTTATCTAATCTATTTTTAATTCTTCTTCTTAGCGTGTTGATAGCTTTTTATATAGAGTAAGTCCAGAATTTGGCTACGAGTTTGGCTCCTTCAGTAGCTCCTGCATCGCACAGGCAGCAGGACACGCTGGACACGATATTAAGTGCCCCGTTGTTTGTATTTTTAATTGAAGCTGCAGAACATTAATGTCTGAATGACAATCATTCAACTTAACAGTCAGATTCAGAACAGAATGTTATAGATACAAAAAAGCATTAAAGTATAAAATATGATGCCTTTCTGAATCTGAAACAAGTACCTACATATTTAAAATTAGCTTCCCAATGTTGGTTGGTTGTTGCTAGTGATTTTTTTTTAAACTTAAGTACCTTCCTAAAATAAGCGCGATGCAATTGAAAAAATACAAATTCTATTTGTGTCATCTAATTATTTGTGACATATAAATATGCTAATTCTATAAACCAGCAGGATAAACGAAGATAAAATCTCGAATCCGTTTGAAAAAGTTCACAAACGAATCTTCCTTGAAATTGCCCGAACGAAACAAATATTTTTTGTACTATTTGCGGGAAAAAACTGGATTTGATAAGAAATTCCAATATTTAAAATTGCTCGTCGGCTCTTCCCACCTGTTCTCTGTGATTAAAGTGCGTCTCGTTCCGAACACTCAAACCGAAGGCGACGCCAAATGCAAATGTTAGCTTAAATAAACCTTTTGCGGTGAACCGAAGGAAAAAAATTACACGCCGACTCGTCTAGTTCGTGTGTCATTTTATCATTTACGTGTATTTCGTAAACACAAGACATCAAAAGAAACTCTTTGGAATAAAGCAAACAGACTTTTCTTTCATTCGTTCGAGCAACACTAATTCAAGGCACTTAGTTGGCAGACACACACCGATACATGTATAGCAGTACAGCAGTACGGCATCAACACACACTGTAATGTCTAACAGGTCCAAGTGATTTTATCGACACTGAATAGAGCTAGGTACGGGGAGGGTACATTAAATTCAATAACACGAGTTAGGGAGTTCGACGCTCGCTCCGACCGTCCTCAAAATAAGTAAAGAAGGAAAGTTTCGAAAAACTCCGCTCAACTTGTACCATGTTGTATGTGTACATTTTTTGTGGGAAAACTAAAATAATATATTTTTATCAGTCAGATGTTCTGCGCGTTTGTTGTGATATTGACATTTTTCTATTGTAGGTTTGGTCATCTTCAGTAATATGCAATCTTTTTAATTTACTACTGAATTTAAAGTTATTTTTTTTTTAAACTCGTTAATTTCTTAGAAGTTTCATACCCAATTGTTATATTAAATTTTTTCTTACTTATTCACAAGAGAAAATAGAAAACAAATTCACGAAAATCGTACAACTACGTCGTATGAAATTGTACAATTTGTACATCTCGTTAAGAAGTGAGTACAGGTTGTCGTAGAAGGTTTTTGTTCAAATTAAAATTACTTATTTTGTACAGAAACCTACATGGGCACTTATGAAACGCAGAACCTAGGCGCAGAACTGGCAAGAAACTCCACGATAAGAGCGCTAACACACTGGGACACCATGGTGACCTTGTCGGCTACGTATCCAAACAATTCGTATTGAAATGTATGACAGTTAAACTCACTTGGTTACGGTCTGCCGACGTCGCCAATTTAGCAGCATAGCTACTGCCCACCTAAGTGGAGACTGGATACGGTGGCGACCCAGCGACGCGTAGCCAAGTCGCCAGTTTTTTGTATACAAGTAAGTTACGCCTCCTTCCTCAGTGGCCAACTGATCGCCAGGACGGACGCCCGCGTGTCACTGGCTACTTATTTGGCAACCTCATTTGGCTACGGTAGGTAGCCAGAGGAAGCCATCGCTACGTAGCCAGCGACGTCGCCATGGCGTCCCAGTGTGTTACCGCTCTTACTCCTTTTAAAATAATTGGCTTTGACAATATTTTCATATTTCAATTTTAGTATGATAGGACCCTTCAACAAGTAACAGGTACTTAAGGAAAAAATGAAAAATGGTCAACAATTGTTCATGCAATACATCGTCATTCTCTGCAAACTTGGGATTGTTCACTTGTTAGGACGTTCCCATCTCCAGCCGGTCATTGTGTGTCTATCACTGAACAAGTAACTGTCCCGCAGTTTGCTCTCTAATTTCCACTCACAAACATGTTAACATGTAGTTTACTACAAGTACCTACAACTTCAGAATATGCTCTCGTGTCGCTCCCTAAGCAAACAGCCCCTCGTATAAAAGCTATTAATATGATTAAGTTGAAAATTGCTGCTAGCAGTTAGGAGCTACTTGTACGTGAGAGTTGTTTTGATAATAGTCTAGGTACTGAAGCTCATTTCTTTGCTGGAAAACTTCCATGCAGTGTTTTTCTTATTAATAATTTTCACTAGGTATTTCTGAAGTATTATTTCAGTGAATTACAACTAACATGTGTTGTACGGTGTTTATCAAGGTTAACCAATACAAGCGGTTTGCCCGCTAGGATTTCCCATCGCCAACTTTTCAAGAGTTCAGTTTCCAAAAATCGATGATCATATAAATAACTTTTGTACCCTTCCCCCTCTAAAAAGCTTATTTTATTCACTGAAAACAGTGAATAAAAAGCTCTTTTAATCACTGTTTTGGTGTTTGGATTTAGAACACACCAATATATTGGACCTCCATCTCAATGCTATACAACCAACTTCACAAGTTGACCATCGTAATAATAATAAGAAAATCACTTAATTTTAGTAATTGTTCTAATTTTAATGTGCATTTTAATTAATTTGACCTCCTTTTTTTTCCATTAAATGTCTATTTTTGCTTAAATCTTTCTTTTTTTCGTAGTCATGGTATAAAGTATAGTATGCAACTCTTGAATAAAACGGATTTATATCGAGCGCCATCATCTATGGCCCTCGCTTTAAATCCGTCCTTTATTCACTAATTGCATAATATACTATTTTACCATTGCCACTCGAAAAAGGGCATTTTATTCATCGATAACAGTGAATTAAACTCTCTTTTACTCAAAAGTGAATAAAAACATTTTGAATTTGGAACAAGCACGAACTATACAAACGATGTACAAAAAATAAATGAAACGTACAGAAAGTACCTACTGGCTAGCTAGATGGAGCTATTCCTTAAAAGCTATACAATTTTATTTTTTTAATATCCCGCCAACTTTAGTTAGGTTCTTTTCAATCTGTTATCGTGGTTGTTTTAATGTCATTGGACAATCTAGTAACATAATTATAATAAAATGAGTTCTTCCAGTGACGAAAATGAGACATTGAATACCACTGACTTCGGAATCACTTCGATCTGAAGCAGCAATTATGGTAGAAAATTTGTTCCCGCCAAAAATGTGATACATATATATAACATAACATCACGCCTTGTTTCCCCGAAGAGTTGGGCAGAGGCGTACCTTTAGTTCACCCACATTTCGCCAGTTATGTTTTTAAACTCCCATGTAATAGGGGGTGGGCCTACTGCCATCAACTGGGCGCAATTCCAGACTCCGGGCTGCTATCGAGAAATTACTGTTGGAAAGCCCAATAATACTTTGCCCGACCTGGGAATCGAACCCAGGACCTCATGCTCAGCAGTAGCGCTTTCGACCACTAGACCAAAGAGGCAGTCATATAAATACTACAACTACGACAGATAAAATATAAATACTATACTACTATTTATTTTCTCGAAGCCAATGGTAAAAAGAAGAGTACACAACTCGTGAAGAAAAAAATATCTCGGTCCTTGTATTCCTCGCTCCGCACAGGATTCAAATCTAGAATCCTTCGCTGTTCTCGGGATCCAACTTAGTTCCTCGAATTGTATCGATTGTTGTATAATCTACTATTACTTATAAACAGAAGTCACGTGCACGTGTCTAACTTCATAAAGGACGAACTTCGTTACAAACTCTAAAACTTTAAACCCAGAAAATGTTTTTTTTTAAATACTCCCTTAGTAGAGTAGAGAGTTAGAGCACTAAGGAAGTATTAAAAAAAAACATTTTCTAACCTTCGTTATAAATGGAACTCTTGTACATTTCATGCTTCTAGACCCAACGGTTCAGGCAGTGCGTTGTGTGTCAGTGAATTAAACATTTTATTAGGTAATAATACATTTCCAATAAATCATTTGTTTATAAAAGTCTCATATGGAACTTCTGAAATAATTATTGAACCTTACAATGAAAACATCGTAGGTATATTTTCGGATCTTTCCTGACGTAGAAAATCGGCGTGACCTTTTCAGACACCCAAAAAGTTTTAGAACGAGTTCTTTTCAGCGATCACGTAAAAATCTACAAGGCTATGTACAGGAAAGGGCTTGGAACTGGGAGTGGGAGGCCGGGAGTGCAGCACACTGATGCGGCTCTCATCAAGCCATCATTATGGACGCGCCATGTTTTTAAAATGGGTTTGGATTGCGCATAGCCGTGGTCCAAATTAATCCCCTACTACAATGTTGCTACGTTAAATTGGGATAATCTGTTTTGAGGGAAATATGCGTCGTTGTTATGAAAAAAACTTTACAAAGCTTCAATATTAATTATTCGCCGCTGAACCTTTCCGTCAAGCCGTGACTTCCGTCGTGATTTTGCATATAATTTTCTACTCAATGAACGTAACCCACTGTGTGCTAAGCCACAGCAGGAATTATGAAAAAATGTTAAGTGCTATCTGTGGTAACTAGATAAGGTAAAGAGGTTCTACTCTGAGATATGATTGAGGATTTATTTATCTGTATTATCATCCTGTTGTTTTATTTATTAAACACTCCTGGCATTTTTAGGAGACTGCTGCCTAGAAATGCATGCGAAATAGGACATTCTTTCCATCCGTTTTCCTTATCATCCGCATAGAATATGAGAGACCGTCGACAAGACATACAATATTTTATAGAAACAAAATATCTCGAGCAGCGATTTAGACTCAGATATTAAATAAAATAGTATAATTGAACTGTTATCGAGATACAGTTTCGGGTTGTTCGAGGTTCCGTCGGGTTGTCTGCGAGGTTCGTCGCGGGCAGCAATAACCGGGCACAATGCGGCACAACTAACGACGAGGGGAGCACCTCCCCCCCACCCTCACCCCGCCGGGAGGTAATAAAACCACGCATTCCACTTGCAAGTCACGGACTAGATTACCGAGAGCCGCGACATCCTTCGATGTGCCGATCGCCGAACTGGTTGGCACACATCTGATATAGCGGTGATATTGAGCAGACACGGGAAATAATCAGATGGAAATGAATGGAGTTGTAATTGAATGGATGTTCTATTTTATTATGAATGAAAATATATTTAAGAAGTTATTTTAAAATTAACTGGCTGCATTCTAGCCAACCATTGACTATATAGAAGAAGAAGTAGAGGTTAAGTTATGGGAAGAAACTAGTTCTAGAACAAAAATACTTAGACACATCCGTTGTACGAGTATACCTACTCAACGTCGTAGTTCCTTTACCGTTTAAAAAAAAAAAAACACAGAACTCAAGGTCCCTTGACCATCCGGTGGCGCATTGAAAATTACTTTATTTCATTAAGGCACTTAAATATCAGAGGAGTTAAAAAAGGGCGAATTTCAATCAAGCATGTTAAGAATACATGAAGAATAAAGTAACTTTTCCTTTTTTTTTTAATAATGTTCTAATTTCCAAGTATGTTTGACATACTTGGAAATTAGAACATTATTTTGACAACCTTCTTCGAGATAAATCGAAATAGCTGTACTGGTGTACATGCGAGCGCCCGGCCGGCAATGTTTGTATGAAAATCCATATCTGTCGTGTTTAGCCTCAGCCGAAATTAATATTACTAAGACAAGTGCACGTGTATAGAATGTTTCTTTTACGTATCAAATTATTTTTTTTTTTTTTTTTATAAATAAGTTAGTTTGACGCTATACTGTTGCGGGTTAACGAGAACGCCCTTCGTTAGTTAACATACTGTTTATACAGGGTGGCAGGGACATCGACGCGAAGCCGGTTACCATGGATTCAGTACATGATTCTGAAACCCCCTGCGTTGAAATTTTTCGTCGGTTATTAAAAAAAAATACAGCTGCTCCATACATTTTGACCGCGTAGGTATTGCACTTTTCTATGAAACAGCAGTTTTTTTTTTTTATAACCGTCGAAAAATCTTACACCCCGTATAGGGTGGCAGGGACATCGACACGAAAAATGATACCATGGATTCAGTACATGATTCTGAACCCCCCTGTGTTGAAATCTTTCGTCGGTTATTAAAAATAAAATCTGCTGTTTCATAGAAAAGAGCAAAACCTACGCGGTCAAAATGTATGGAACAGCTGTTTTTTTTATTTTATAACCGATGAAAAATTTCAACGCAGGAGTGTTCAGAATCCTTGGAGGTTCTCGGGCCTCGACTAAGAGGGCTCCTAAGTGCATGCATGGAGACGGGCCAGTTCCCACTTCGTTGGAAACTGGTCCTCATTAAGAAGCCGGGGCGCCCTGCGGACTCTCCGTCCACTTATCGGCCCATCGTGCTGCCCGATGAGGTGGGCAAGCTCTTCGAAAGAGTCATTGCAGACCGCCTCATCGGGCGGCTGGTGCGGGTGGGCCGGATTTGGCGGAGAGCCAAATTGGCTTTCGCAGAGAGCGCTCTACGGCGGACGCCAACATGTGCGTGCGGGCCCGCATGACGGGGGATGCTGTGGCCTGTCTTGGCGGTGTCTCTAGATATCGCCAATGCCTTCAACACCCTTCCCTGGAGTTGCATCAGGGAGGCATTCCGGTATTACCGAATGCCAGCCTACCTCTGTAGTGTGGTCGAGGCCTATTTGACGGACAGGGCCGTCATCTACCCCGGTCATCAGGGAGAATGAAACCGGCGAGAGATGTTGTGCGGTATCCCACAGGGATTGGTCCTAGGGCCGCATCTGTGGGACATCGGATACGACTGGGTGCTGTGCGCCGACTTCTCTAGCAGCGTCAGCATAGTCTGCTACGCTGACGACACGTTGGTCCTGGCGCAGGGGAGGTCGCACCAGGTGGCGGCTGAACAAGCAAAACGCGAGGTTGTGGCAATAGTCGACAACTCCGAGGCCATGTATTTTCATGGTCCTCGAAACGCGCCACCGTCGGTTTCCCAAATGGCGGTAGAAGGGGTTCACATCGGTGTCGAGTCGATGATGAAGTATCTGGGACTCGTCCTCGACAGCAGGTGGAACTTCGTGGAGCATTTCCGACTCCCAGACTGGAGCGGGCCGGGGCGGCCTTGAAGCGGCTCCTGCCCAATCTAGGGGGTCCAATCGCGTCCTGCCGGAGGCTCTATGAGGGGCGTCTTGCGGTCCATTGCGCTTTTGCGGGGCACCGGTGTGGGCGCGTTCTTTGAGGCTGCGGCCAGCCCGCCGGTTGAACGCGTCCCTTCCTCGACTCATTGCCGCCAGTCAGTTACGCCGGGGCGTAACTCCGCTGCCGCGAGAAATCACGGCACAGCGGACAGAGCTGCGGTGAGATCTCATGGCGTCATGAAGAGTGCGATTGTTGCAACCCAGTGCTGGGCACGCCACAATTGCGGCGGTAAGTCCCCTCTTTGAGGCGTGGCTAGAGAGGCGCCACGGCGTCCTCACCTTCCGCCTGACGCAGGTCCTCACTGGACACGGTTGTTTTGGGAGGTTCCTGTTCCGCATAAGGCGGGAGGAAACGCCCGGGTGTCACCACTGTGTGGATCGCCCGGAGGACACGGTGGAGCATACGGTGGAGGTCTGCCCGGCTTGGGCGGGGTGCCGCCGTGTCCTTGTGGAGGCGATCGGTGGCAATGATCTCTCGCGTCTGGCCCTGGTCCTGGCCATGGTACGGAGCGAGAGAGTGTGGCAAGCCGTCACCTCCTTCTGCGAAGGAGTAATGCTCGTGAAGGAGGAGGTGGAACGCGTGAGGAAGAGGCAAATTTCACGCCCTCACGCCCCTAGCCGCCGCAGGAACAAAACTCTCAAACAATCTCAACTGTAACCTTAGTTTAAAAGTCAAAATAGGCCTTGACCTTTATGACGTGCAAGTGACATTCAATCTTAGGGTGATAAAGGAATTACGAGATCGACTATACTTAAGTTTGCCACAAAAAAGAGTTATCAAACTAAATAGCACTCCGTTCAAAAAGGAACACATCCAAGACAGAAAACCGGCAAAAAATCCGAGATCAAAGCAAAATCACAATCGGTTAATATTTGACCATTGTTGCGAGCACGAAGCCAGAGCAAATTAACAGCGAACAAAGAAAAGTATGTCCTATCAATAAGTGGCGGTGGAACTGGCAAATTGAATTGAATAAAACACACAAGTCCTCTAACGAGCCGGTGTTTACCCAAGTGGACACTAATTGGCTTAGCCAGCGGTCGCCGACGCGCCTGCACAACGGAATAAAGAAACTTGAACACAGTTTGGGCAGGAGGAGGCATTTGGTTACTTTGTAACATGATCGCCTGGATAGTTTTTGTGATGCTCTATAATTCAGTTAGGAATTTTTGCCCTGAAATTCGGAACTTACCAGCTACAGTAAATTGGATCTGAAACTCATTGATAAGATCGGGAACAAAGTAATTTACTGCAAACGGGTTTAGTCAATGCAGCCACTTTATACAGAAGGTAAAAATGCAATGACTCTTTTTACCTTAACTTTGTGGCTGGGTACCAATACTGAAGGTAAGAGTAGGAGATAAGATATAAATGTGTCGTTAAAAGGATATTACAAGCAAGTTCAAGCAAGCTTCTCGAAACTCTTAAATCCAAACTAATCTTAAGATTTGCGAATCGTTTTTATGCCATATCTGATTACATTTACTGATTCGTTAATTTCGTCCAGCATTATTCGAGCAGGGTAGCTTCGGAATGAAGATGCAATCACTGTAACTGGAGGCATAGGCCTGTCAACACTTACTTGACCTTCATTGTTAACTACAAACGTTTAAGAAAAACAAAAGCTAAAACAAAAGAAAAATAAACTATCTTTGCAAAGAATGTTTAAAGAAAGCAATATACCTGCGAGTAGATTTTTAATTTAGTTCATACAACAGGCTCGCCCGCAAGGCAAATATAATTTACTGTTTCTTTTTATTATATTTTCCTTTAGTCGTTCAAGAAAACAAATGGAGAATCCGTTTATAACAAACACCGCAGAAATGTAATTTGCGTGTAATATTCTAATTTTCAGCAGTTCGAAACATAAGTGTTGCGTACCTAGGTAGCTATTAAGTCTCAGGATATTAAAGGTCATTACAAATAGATATTCGACTTACAAATGCCATTGAATAGCATGTTAGAATCACGAAGCACCTTCTCTATATTATCACGACATAAAATATGACTAAATATTTTTTTAAATACTGCATCGCAATGAAAATGAAACCACTGGGATACGAACATAATAAAGTCTTTCCCCGACCGCGCAACAATATATTATATATTTTAATATCATGTGTATTACCAATATAACATGAATATTCTGTGTGCAAAAGTAATTTTAAAGGCTATCAGAGAAGGCGACGGGCGCGGGGCGACAGTGGCGGCACCCACTGACATCAGTGGCTTGTATCTTGCGCTGAATTTGCATATAAATTGTATCTTCTGGTCATAGCGAGCAAGATGACACGCGTCTATGATGTGACCGCTACGGTAAACACAACTGCATATTTATGTCCACACTAATCAACGCCCAAACATGTTGGCAGAACGATAACGAAGTCTGTAATTTCGTAGATAATAAATTATTAGAGATTATCATTTGTATATTTTATACAGGTTTTTCTAATTATTGTAATCTGTCAAAATTACGCCATAAAATTAATGAACATAAACGAAGAATAAACGAAGCCATCACAATCCACAATTTTAATGACTCCAAATAAATCTACGTGATCGTTACTAAGCAAAATTAAAGGTTATATTAGTCTTCATCAGCGCGCTTCCGAACGATGCAGGGCAATAAAACGATGAAAAGAAGCTAATTTTTCAGCAAATCATCTCCGGCCACCATGAAGTCATCAATATTCATTTTGCGGCGCGCCTCCGAAACAAACACCTTTGCGAAGGAGCACAACGCGCTTCCTTTGAGCGAACTATGCCGGGGGCGCGACCGGCTAACTCAATTTATTTGGATAATTGGCTTGTTTCACTAACGTTCTCGACTCACATCAATTAATTCAGTGTATAGCGATAGTTTTTTGATAACGGCATGTAATAATTTGTTTTCGTACCTTGTAGTATTTTGAGTTCTGATTTTAAGGGACCAAGAGACGAATATACTTATGCATAGTAGTCGTTTACTATGTGCTCATGCTCTTTTACCTAAAACTCCAGATACCTAGGAAAATGCTCACTATGCTAATTATAATAAGTTGTTTAAATCACACGAACACACACAGAAGAACTTTCCATGCATCAAATCTTGACTGACCCTAAAATCCAAACGGATATGTCCAATGAAATATCAAATAACACATTGAAATGGTCATCTATGGGGAATAAACCAAACATTATGTATTCGAATCTATTGTTTGTTTGGACGTCTCCACTGTTTGTGATTATCAAATCACTATGCCATTATGGTCGAGGCTATTAATATTCTGAATAGGGAGCGGAATAATTTGGGGGTAAGTCCAGCGTTCGGCTCCGCTCGTATTAGTAGGAGTCTATCGGGTACGGCTTCCTCTCTCCGTGCTACGCTGCGCGCCGTCTACGTGTGGATTCGTCCGGCGTACTCGTAGCGAGCTCGTAGCACTTCGTAGCCCAGCAGTAACTTCTTACTAACTCGTTCAATTAATGTTTGTATTTTGATTCAATTCGAAAACGAATTAGTAAAGTTTTCATTAGGTTAACTAATAAATTGAAACATTCTACAAACAATATTTTATTTTCAGAATTCACTGCCTTGAAAAATAATGTGAACTCTAGTTTAATTATTCGTATGTTTGATTACTTGTTGATGAATTAGCATTTTATAAAATACCAGGCTTGTACCAAATAAACAATGTAAAAAGGTTTTTATTTTCAGATAGATTATGTTGACTGTCTATCTGGACTATCTGGCCCCAAGTTTATTAATATTCATGTCAAGTCTGAAATTAAATAGTGCACGCACTAACTGAACGTTTGTGAGCAATACATTTTATTAGATATTTGCTGAATGATGTCTTTAAATAAGTTGAACAGAATTTCAGTAGATTGTAGCTATTTGGTGTAGCCAGTGCACGTACGCGACCGCAACGTCCAGCTAGGCCGTCATTACTGCGGCTCAGCGCCAAATTGCGATATCCGCTGCCTCCGCCGACTGGCCGCCTGCACCCACCTTGCAGGTAGTTGGCGCAATCAATTTTCTCATTTCAAATTAGTACCATTTTGTTTCACACAATTGTAAGAAGGAGTTCGAAACTCATAAGCTTGTAAACTCCGTAAAGCGCTCGTGGTTCAGACAGCACCTGCAGTAGTTGTAAAGTAAGGTTGAAGGTGAAGAGTTCGTCTTTGTCCGGCGTTAAGTTGGCGTGGCGCGCTCCCTCCGCTGTCCACAGTAACAAGCCACTCCTGTTTATTTTACCGCAATGAATTTCCTTGCAATATTTTCTTCATTTTTTAATTTTGAATACATTTGAGCACAATTCTCCGTGGCGGTTGTGCGCCCCCGGCAATCTCCAAATTGCCTCTTTATGTGCAGATGTTCCGACCCTCGGTTTTTCCGTCTTTTGAATGTCGTTTTGCTGTTAAATAACCTGCTCTTCTATTGTAATTGGGGTTTGCAAGTTTACTTTCTACTTCCGATTCCATTGTCACCATAATAGTACTAAGTGGAATTGAAAACATTGCGATGGAATGTAATTTGTTTTGTGGTATGAACAATTCCAAGATTGTATTAACCTATTAATTGTTATTTATGCACTAAAACTAGGTTGTGTACCATGCTATTATTATAAAAGCAAAACTGTCTGTTTATCACCTTTTCACGCCTAAACCACTGAACTGATCGTTATGAGATACTTAGGTAGCCTTACTACTTTCATTCTGGATATTTGTATCAAATACAAAATACACGCAGACAAAGTCGCGGGCAACGGCTAGTAGGTAATAAAATCACAATACACAAGTACTAACGAGATAATTTCATAAAAGTGAAAAGCCACAATAACCAAATTAAATTCTTAACCTTTACATTTATTTGTATTTTAACTTTATTACGTCTGCCTTTGTATTCACAAAAACGCAATATTAATAACAAAAAGTTAAGTGGGGATGCGGTAGCGCGAACTGCTTTTTACGCGAGTTCTTCTAAATTTAATCTTGGGAGGGTAACTAAAGATCACAATTACACGTTTTACAAGATTCCAACTCATTTATTTTTCCGCGAACAAATTATTTCTCGTGAAGCAAATTAATTCCTTAGCATTATACTTCTTTCAAGATCTGAATAAATTTGAACGAGATTTCATAAAAAAAAATAGACGGGCTGAGGGCCCGCGGCTAGCGGCAAATTACGTCTTTATTTACAAGTGCGTGCGTAAATATTTTCTTACCATTGGAGAGTAGATATAAGTATAATTTATTGCCGTTAAGACAAAAAATACTTCAAACAAACATACACTTTAATGCCTGCATTAACGTGCAGGGCTATACTCATGCCATAGACTCGAAAATAAGAAGAATATCTAAATGACCATACTTGATTAATTATCTCAAAGTCACAATCTAATGTGTGTTTATAAAACTGAAGTATTTTCATACCTCTAGACGAAGGAGGGATAAAAAACACACACAAAACTGTTGGCCGTCGCAATATGTCAACTTACTAATAGACTTTTTTCGCCCACAGATTGGATGTGAAATTGAGATGTAGATAATTATGTACTTATTACTATCATTTATGATACAGGACCAATCCTAACATAAGATAAGTTAAATAATAAACCATTATCACGTCTAAAAAAAGAAGTAAGACATCATAATAAATTGTAGAAACAGCTAAAACAGAAAAATAAGAAATAAATAAAGCGACATGACAATAAAGTTAATTTATTTTATTAGTAGAAACACAATCATCCCTTCTCGCCAGTTGCTCGCTCACGCCTCAGAATAAGAAGTATAACTGAAAATGAATTCACGTTATAACACCTTATTATTGTGAAAACTAATTCACCTTCATAAACTATAGCTGTGGTAGACATGTGAGTTTTATTACCGTAGATTTAACTTTTCGTGATATTAAATAATACACAAATATTTTTTCATGAAGATGTTTCTTACAACTCACTTTAGAACATATTATCATACAATTAAAATTTAATACAACCTCGCGGTCTAGTAGAAAAAATATAATTAGTCCATATCACAGAAATGTGGATCTTTGTCTTTCGTTGTTTTCTTTATTTATTACAACCTTGTCTGACGTCTGGAAAATACAATTCAAAATACGTAGGTAGTTGTTATACTTACCTCTGGATCCTTCCCATAAGAGCATTTGTGTACTTCAAATGCTCTCTGGCATTTATCTTTGTCCGGGGTATCTAAAAACACAATTATTATATTGTAGCCCAATCATAACTAATCAAATGTAAGGAACTTCAACCAAAATTAGTTGGGCGCTTACTTGTGTTGTGATTGATTGACATTCTAACATTTTTAATGTCTAACACTAGCCTCTCACAGTGATACTGATATTGTAGTAATGCATGCATGGGCAATCTATACTAATATTTATAATATAATATAATATATATATATATATATATCGGAAGGGTCATGAGTACGGGATGTCAATTGACAACGAAACGCAAGTGAGAAGTTGGCGCGCTTCGACAGAGTTTAGCCTGATGTTCGTACGAGTCCACGAAGGGCGCTGCGGTGGCGACGCGCAACTCCCTTGACCACCGGACATCGTACGGACAACATGTGCCTAGAAACTGTCCAATGTTTCGTTTTGTGAATTTTGTCAAGTTCAAATATAACCTAAAAATCAATAATCAACTTCAGACTTTTTTATTTTCGCCCGCAACACATCTACGCCCAGTAAAATGTTCAACGGTGAAGATTCCAGCTCCAATCTGCTCCCTGTTCCGTTATATGTCGCCCATGGGCATGTGCCCGCCCGCATTTTTCTAAATATTCATGAAAAATTATGGAAAATTATCTTTAATATTTTTCATGTTATTCAATTTTTTTTTTTTTTTAGTAGCGTTTGCCATCTCCTTTGATATTGGCTCGATTTGGATTCTGTTTATTATTTCTAAAAGCTTATGAGTTATTTTGTCGGATTAACTAACATTTTTTAGTAAAATTTGTCGTCTAAGAAAAAAAAAGGAGGGGAAAACATGTTTTAAAAAAAAACAGTATTTTTTTTTAAACATAAGTGTATTAAGTGTATTACATAATATTAACTCATAGCGGGATATTGAAAAAATAAAAATAAGTTAAAATGTAAAAAAAATAAAGATAGACCCCCCTTTTTAAGTTAATTTTCGATAATTTGTCATGAATATTCAGAAAAATACGGGCGGGCACATGCCCATCCAATGGGCGACATTGTTTTTTTATATTATAATTTGTTTGTTTGTTTGTAAATTTGTGTGTAGGGGGTAATCTCCGGAACTAATGATCCAATAAAATAAAATAAATCACTGACCGGTAGAAAGCTACTATAGGCTAGTTATTCAATATAATGATTTGGGCCCTTAGCATGTCACACCAAACTTGTTAACGAAATGTTGCTTTATTGACCCGGACGTAAGAATAAGTTCAAGAAATACTAGAATGAAGGTCTAGTTTGTATGATCATTTCATTAAGATAAGTTACTAATTAATAATAACAATCTTGGAAAAATTGGAAAGTAACTCTCGTATTTAAAAAAAGTCAAATAATACCTAAAAAAACATTTATCACTCACCGAGATGTTTACACGCAAATATCATTTTGGTTGTTCTCTCATAGTACTCGTCTGGTATCAGACTGACCAGCATGTCGTAGTCCACAGTGCCATCATCGTCTACCTGCACATTGACAAATAATATTTCAATCAAAACTAAATAATAGTATACAATAGTAGATATCTCTATTAATGTAGAAAATCTATTAACAGACAATCCTAGTTGTAACGTACCTAATTCAAAAGTCAAGGTAACATTGCGTATACGTTAAAATACAAAACAAACAAATTGAATTAAAAATAAATTAAACGTCTGTTTGTATCTAATTTCGTACACGACAGGGTGAAGAGAGAAACAAACAAAAGACAGATAACTCACGAGGCTCGCTTCCTCCATCAGGCAAAACATATAGCACTTCAATTTCGGGTCCTCCTTAAATATGCCGTTTTCGCAATTCGTTATATCCTCTGGGGGCAAGTAAGAATAAAGACTCTTTAATGTACGCAAACATGAGACATTGTATTTGAAAACAATGCTAGTGGGGAGATGAACTCGAGATAATGTGAGCAGAAAAAAGTAAAAGTTTCTGCAAAACTTGGTATTGATCATTATTCAAATAGTTTAAGTATTAGAATATTATTTTGTTTATTTAATAAATAGTGATGTCTTCTGTGAGCGCTTGCTAAGGCTGTAGCTTAGCCGCGCCGATTGCTCGGCTTCATTCGCATGCTAACATAGAACAAAGGAGGAAGAAAATTTTCTTTTGAACGCTCACCCTCTGCCACCCCTGTTTTACCAACACACTCGTCGTGAACTGTTTGTATTATTTCTTTGATTTCGTCACTGAAAATCTGAAATGAAAATAATGGAAATATAGTTAACTTCGATGTTTCAATATACTTTGGATGCTGAATTTGACACATTTATAAACCAAAGTGGCGAATTCCAATTCACGCAATATACTAATTTGTTCTCAATTCAATTGTTCTTTCTAATAGCCAAAGTAAAGTTACTGTCTGCAACAAAAGAGCAAATCCGACCATCTTGCATCCCCCAAGCGATGCCTCAAACTACTTAAATAGGTACTCCACAAACTTGCCACACACATTAGAACCACAAAGTTCCCGAGATTTCCTTATTAAATCATTTCTTTTTCTTATCTGTGTAGTGTGCGAACCACTGAGACACCCGGTCTCTTGATCTACACGACTACCTTTGTGAACAAGGGGGGGAAATAAGTCGTTTCAATATTAAAAATGAGATAACATTCTCAAAGAAAATATTAAGTCGTGTTTCCCCCGGGAGCAACCCAATGCGCATCAACTTGTATCATAATGTTAAATATTAATTTAAATGGTGAGGGACTGTCTCCATTGTGGCCTTTCTGTGTTTTCTCAATTTAAATAGAGCATATTTTGGAGGTGATAAGTTTGTGTTACTATACCGAGATGTATGAAAGAAGTTAATACTTAGTTTAAATATTATTTCCTGAGATACTGTAATCATATTTAAAAAAAGGCATGAAACCACCTTGTTACGTAAATATGGAAGTCCTTAAGCAACCGGGTGGTTAGAGGCTCCTGAAAACGTCACTGTTCATTAGAGATGCGCTATTCGACAGTCTTTCAATAGTCATGTTAGTGCACAATCGTTTATTATTGTGGACGTTTTAATTTGTATTTTAAACCTGTTTTCAGGAGTGTGAAAGCGTCGTGTATCATTGGAGATGTTCTCCGGGCGGCTAGCGGCGCGGCGGCGCGGCGGCGGCGCACACGATGCATTACCTATTCGCGCGGCGACTCTGAGCAATAGTGTCGCGCGCCGCGCCGTCACCCATCCATCACACCGACACACCGCACCTCCGCAAACACTTCATAAACTTATATTTACAAGTGACAAATGCACTACTTTTAAATATGATAACTTTCATCGATGTGATTCTTCGTGTGATTTTTAGAATATTTTATATTGAAATGAAATGAAACTGTTTATTCTGTAAATAGGATATCGGAATCACCTTTACACGTCATTTAAAAGAATTTAAAAAATAAGCTAGATGAGGTCGACGTTTACGTACTGTAGTGTCTGAAATGGTCTTTTGAGGAAAGAGCCACACAGGTTTGAGTGGACCTGTCCAGTCAGTGCAAGCATTTGCCAGTAATCGTGGAGCTCATCTCAGAACTTACGGAGCTCAACGACTCTTAGTACCTACTTAGGCCATTAAAGTCACATCACATGTTCAAGTTTAAAAGATGAACATTAATTTAGAAATAACAAGAAGACCTACTTATTTAATTTCAATGTGACACATAAGTCTCATCAACTAACACACTGATACATTTCTTCTCGAATCTGAACAGATATTATAATCATTACAAACTTACTGGTTTGTCTTTACCGCCATAAACAACAGCAACCAAACACAGTACCACGGGCAGCGTTCCTGTGAACATGGCGCCGCTGCGTGTGCGCCAGTGAATGCCTCGCTCGCCAACTTCTCTTATATTAGGTACCGCCAACTCCACCCCAACTAAATCACATAGTTAAGGCACATAGTTAACGCGCAGTTATCCAAAGCCAGCAATTAACGAGTTAAAGGTGTTACGCTACTTGCAGCACAAGCGGTAATCATGAGGCGGAAACTTTTCCAACTATGAATGAGTAAGCAACTAGCTAAATACACGGTGCAACTCAGCCTTAAAATAACTTATTAAGTATTCTGTCTGACACGGTGGGAAATATCAGAAAGGTGAACGTGTAGTGGTTTTCTGAAAGATTTGTTCAGATTATTTGTGGAAAAGTTATTCACATAACCGCTTACTGGAAAGAGAAGTAGATAGGTACTCGTACCTACCATTCAAAACTGCTACGAAAATTGGCTGAAGCCTTTAAATCCTATCCTATCCTACTAATATTATAAATGTGAAAGTTTGCATGTTTGGAAGTTTGTTACTCAATCACGCAAAAACGGCTGAACGGATTTGGATGAAATTTGGCTCATAGACTACTAATATACACCTATATATCCTACTAATATTATGAATGTAAAAGTTTGTATGTTTGGATGTTTGTTACTCAATCACGCAAAAACAGCTGAATGGATTTGGATGAAATTTGCCACACATATAGTTTATAACCTGGAACCGCAGGATAAATAGTTCCCGCAATATTAGTAGCAAGTCGTTGACTTACAATAAAAAACAGTCCCTTTACTTTTGAATAGCTTCCAAATTCCTAGTTTTGAGTGATTATTTTTACTCGTCTTCCCCGCTCTAATAACTGAAAATCTAGGGAAATAATTTTTTAATGCCAGTTTCAGGATTTTATATAATTTTGAATTTTTTTAAACAAACAAATAACGTTAATTTTAAAAACATATACCTACCTAATTTACCTATCAGAATCAATCATTAAATCAGGTAACAAAAACCATTTTCTATCAATAATTTAGCTACAGGAAGCGCACGAGGGACAGTATTTCCTGAGTCATTTTCACATTTTGGAACAATCATTGTTTCCATCGTGAACAATGAAAGGGATCTTACGTGTTTTTGTGCGCCCCTCTATTGTGCCCTACACAATAATAATTATAAAATTAATGTCATAATTTGCTATGTTCGCTGACGTAGCGGCCACAATGCGCCCCGGCGATATCACACTTAATGATTATTAATGGTCCGAAGACAGCTTGGAAAATCACGCTTAACTTGTAGTTAAAGGTTATTGAACATTGAACTTAAAACGCAGCCTTTTTATCATTTTTATTTCATATACATACATTAAAATGCTTATATATAATATATAACACAGCTAACTATTTACACTAGGGACTAAATTAATTGACTAACCAACTGACTATACAAATAATAAAAAATGTAGGTAAACTAACATGTTATCCTTAAGGTTCGTTAGTATTTTACCTGCTAGATAGGCGTCGACTTGAAAACTAACCAGATGCATCTGAATGTCAATATTAAAACCATATATACATATTAAACATAGGGATTCGGATCCCAGAAAGTGATACTCTTTGTACATTATTTTTGGAAATCTATTTTGAATTTGCAATATGAATTTCTTAGAAAATATCACTTTCCGAAGAACACGTACCCGGTCGGAACCTGATACCAATGATATAATCTCGCAGACGTTGGATTGTACCTCTAATTCGTTGCCAGGTATGTCTGAAGATGAAGATGAAAACCAAATAAACATCTTTAAGAAAGAGTTAGAAGAGCTTAGAACTCAACTACAAAGCGCACACAAGGAGATAGAATCATTATCATTAGAAAATAGTAACTTGAAGAAAACGAATGCAGATTTAATAGAAAAAAATAAAATGTACAAAGTAATAGCGTGTAGTCCCCTTAAGACCAAAGCCCAAACACCGAAGAAGAAAGCACCTGTTCGTACACAAGAAACACAGACGGTGCCATCAGAAGGTATGAAAATTACACACAGCGCACAGCAAGATGATATTGATTCTAGGAATTCCCAAGACGTCATCGCCCCACTGAATAATAGTAACATAAATGCACCACATTCTTCGCCCCCACTTGTAAAAGGTAACATATGTGTTCTAAGCAGTGAAACATCGAACAGAATACATACAATGAGTGAGAGAACTCACTTAAAGAACTATAGTATATGTCACTATCGTACTCCTAAATGTGGAATAAAATATTTGCTTAACAATATCGAACGTAAAATTCAAAACTTCACCCATGCCGATTATTGCATTATTTTTATTGGCGAAGAGGACTTCAGGAAAACCCATAATTATATAGAACTTGTAACCTGTATTCGTGATTTGTTAATAACATTAAATCATACTAACTTTGTAATATGTCTGCCTACATTTAAGTACATGGATAATACCAATATTATGTTTAACAGTCGAGTAGATACTTTTAATAATTTAATTTATATGAATGTTGAGACATACAATTACGCGTTCATCTTGGACTCAAATTTAAATCTTCCATACACATGGGATACATATAATCAGCGACATGGACACCTAAATAGCAAAGGCTTTATGCAGATTATCTCGGATTTGCAAGACTTCATCCTAGACATAGAGGCAGTAAATACTAATTTAAGACTTTTAAGAGATGAAATTTCTGATGACTACACTAATTCAAATGTAAATCGATCTAAAGACCCACCTAGTAATATTAATGAGACAAATGAGTCGTCCTACTCAAATAGTTTTTTTCGCCTTTAACAGCATAAATATCTTGCATCAAAACATTGCTGGTCTTTTAAATAAGGTTGACCTGCTCACAGTTCATCTTCAGGAACTATCTAAGGAACAAAAAGGCATAGATGTGGTCTGCATAACTGAACACTTCATTATGCGGGGCTCTGAAAAGGCATTAAATATTCAAAATTATAAATTAGCGGCGTGTTATGCAAGGCGAGAAAAGAAGCGCGGAGGATCTTGCGTTCTAGTTAAAATAGGCCTAGAGTATAAGGAACTAACAGAGATCTCACGCCATTCAATAACAAACACTTTTGAATGCTGCGGTATTGAACTAGTCCGGGAAAAATTAGTCGTTATCTGTATATACAGGCCACCGAAAACTAACAACCTAAATATGTTCTATGAAAAACTTGAAATTGTTATGAAAACTTTTTGTTTTAACTCTAGTAAAACAGTTGTTCTGTGCGGGGACTTCAACATTGATACCTTAAAAAAGAATAGAATGTCTCTAGACTTTGAATATTTTCTTTTGGGCTGCAATCTTAAGCTGGAACTAAGGCAACCAACTAGACTGTGCAGTAATAGCTGCATTGATAACTTTGCTCACAATTCTCGGCAAAAATGTAAATGTGAAGTTATCGAATTAGCTCTTTCAGATCACACGGCACAAACTCTGCAAATTAAAGTAAATAAAACATGTAGATTAAAATTTTGGCGAATCAAGAAACGAGATTTGTCGTTAGAAAACCTTGTTAAATTTAATAATTATCTTAGCTGCATGTCGTTCTCAGAAATATACAATACTGAGAATGTAAATGTAGCATATGATATTTTCTTGGAAGATTTCCGTTTACTGTATGACCTTTGCTTTCCCTATAAATTTGTTACTATACAACCATACAAAAAAGTTAAATGGGTCTCTCGAGGAATACGTGTGTGCAGTAAAAAGCAACGTCACCTATTATGGCGATACAGACTCAGGCCAACTAATGAAAATAAAAATAAATTTAAAAACTACTCCAAAAAATATCGAAAAATTATCAAATTAACTCAAAAATCACAGAATAACCATTTCATACGAACTTCAGATAATAAGTCAAAAGCATCTTGGCAAGTCATACATAACAAAACACACACTTACGACCCAATTTCCCAAATTACACAACATGATAAAAAAATAACAGATCCTCAAAAAATTGCTAATATCTTTAATAACTACTTCGTTGACCAGATTCAACAGTCACCCCAAGTGTCGTACGAAACTAGTAATATTCCGAAAAATCCAAACTCAATGTTCATGGCCCCAGTTTTACCCCAAGATGTAATTAGAGCAATTAAATCTTTAAAAAACAAAAACAGCGTTGGGTATGATGGTATAGCAACGAAAGTTGTTAAATTTGTGGCGAACAATATAGCTGTACATCTAGGCCATATTATAAATCTCAGCATTAATTCTGGGGTGTTCCCTGATAGCTTAAAAACTGTTATAGTTAAACCACTTTATAAGAAAAATAAAAAGGAAGAAATTGTTAATTACAGACCAGTAGCGTTAATTCCGGTACTGTCAAAAGTAGTGGAGAAATTAATCTACGAATTACTTAACAATTTCTTATCTAAATATGAAATTTTGTGTAATGAACAAAAAGGTTTTCGGAAAAACAAAAGCATTAATACAGCTATTTTCGATCTACTTAATACTATCATAAGAAACGTTGATAACAAAGTACCTGTTTGCGCAATTTTCACAGATATGTCCAAAGCTTTTGATTGCGTCGACCACGACATTCTACTAAACAAGTTAGAAGCTTATGGAATAAGGGGAAATGTACTCAAACTTATTAAATCATACCTCAGTAATCGTAAACAGTATACAGAAATAAATAGAATTTGCCCTAAGACGAAGAGTGAAAGAAAATACCGATCCGAAGAACGAATAATAAAATATGGTGTACCATAGGGCAGCGTCCTTGGGCCACCCCTTTTCTTAACTTATATCAACGATTTGCCACGACATGTTGATAATCCAATGGTGTTATTTGCCGATGACAGCACCGCGGTAGTAAAATGTAAACATTCAAATAGCTATGAACAGGACATAAATAAAACCCTGGAAGACATCGTACATTGGCTTGACAAAAACAACTTGATGATAAACTTAGCAAAAACTAACATAATGCACTTCCATCAACGCACAAATTTAAAAGAAGTATCGGTACACTACAATAAACAAAAAATTGACCAAGTTAAAGTAGCAAAATTTTTAGGGATTTACATTGACAGGCAACTAAATTGGCAACCACAAGCAGAGGAAATTTGCAAAAGGATGAATACAGCGGCATATGTCCTTTCAAAGTTGTCCAAGAAAGTTGACATTCAAACTACATTAGTAGCTTATCATGGTCTGGTTGCATCAGTTCTAAGATTTGGTATTATCTTCTGGGGCAATTGCAGCTCAAGGGAGTACATGTTCAAGGCGCAAAAACGTTGCATTAGAGCGATGTGTGGTTTGAAGACCACCGACAGTTGCGAACCAAAGTTTAAGTCCTTAAAAGTGCTCACATTTCCGTCATTGTATATTCTGGAAATGGCCATGTTTGTAAAGACCAATAAAAACCTTTTTCCGACGATGACAGAAACTAGAAAACGACCTGTCAGAAATCAATACAAAAATTTATTACAAATCGAGTCCTGTAACACAGCTTTAATGAAGAAAAGTGTTATTTGTATGGGTCCTACAATATACAATAAATTGCCAGATGTAATGAAAAACGATACAATTAAAATTTTTAAAAAGAAATTAGCAGCCTTCTTAACAGCAAAATGTTATTATTCGATAAATGATTTTTTAATGGACAAAACTTTTTAATCAGCATCGTGTAAAATAAATATAATTATTATTATCTTGAACATTAATACATTAATTTTTAATTTTATTCTAAAGTAACATTTTAATTTGACATTTTTCAATATTATTTAATGTATATGTATAATTGCAATAATTAACTGTGACATCTTAATTTGTAACAATTTTTATAATTTTTGCGTGCCTATTTCCAGGCAGAATGTACATGGCTCACTCCTTCCTATTCCACCTGTATTTAAATGTAACCTACATTCATTGCAAATAAATGATTTGATTTGATTTGATTTGATTTGATTAATGAAACATTTTACATACAATCTCATAACATGTGATGATAACAGATTAGATTAGAGATAGTAACACCGAGCACATTCATGCATAAAAGTAAGTATTTTTCTATTTGGCACAAACATTTATAATAAGATCCCTACTATTTTCTTAAACTACTACCTACTTGAAAAAATATTTTAGCCAAATGTTATTACAGAATTTAAAAAAACTGAAAAATAACTTGACTGGAAAAAAAAAATGTTACCTAACACGTTCAATGCCGGAGCCCCCCTGGAGGGTTTACCTAGTGGCATATGGGAAGCCGCAAGCCCTCGCGAAGGGCTCATTTTAAATGTAGGTTTTTCTTAGCGAATTCAGCATTCTAAACCGTGAAAATAAAATCTCATGTAAATTTTAACAATTTTTTTTATATTTTTTTTTTATTAGTAGGTATATGCGTTGGTTTTGAAATCCTAGCAAAATTTTTTTTGTTCATTGTTAAAGGATGGAATCTATGTAATAAGCGACTAGAGCCCCTCAAAACACAATATTACTTTGTATAACATTGGTTTTAAACCTAATGCCGTTGACCGTCCGAGATGGTTAACTTTAGCGCAAATATACCTAATGCCAGCAACCCTCTCAGAGGATCCACTTCCAATATAGCGGCATGGCGTATGAGTTCTATGAAAAGTGGGTGTAGCCGAAAGTGTGAAGATATAGTCAAAAAAATAATTGTACGCCATACCTTAATTGCAAAACATGTAGCCACTTCCTCATTTAGTTATACCCAAACAAGACCTGTATTGTTCACTCATGCTTTACAACATAAATATATCTTTATCTATTAATAATTCCTATAACGGGAAGCTGATCCGTACTTCATAGTCACATAGTGTTTTTTCCAATATTCGATTATCTTCCACGCATTTATACCTATGCCGTGTTCAATCGACATGAAAAATCCATTAGACTTGTTTGCGTCGGCGACTGGGCCGATAGGCGTCGCCAGTGACCGTGCCTAAGAGGATTTGTTGCTTCCCTGTCGGTTGCATCATGCAGCTGTGCATTCGTTAGCTGCATGCGCAGTCCGACAACTCGATACAACGGGCATTCGATGCTGAAATGCGAATTGTGTTATTACAATGAAGCGCTATTGTTTGTCTTTACGGTACAATACTGTCATTGGTATATTGGATAATAATTTGGATATGATAGCCACTGCAACGCGTTGTACAGCTTCCATCTACCGTTCGTGAACTGCAGTGGAGGACTGGATCATATTAGCGCTATTAAACCTGCTATCTAATTATGTAACATATTTTCGTAAACGATTACTAGTAATCTGTTTCATTTTGGCAGTTCAACAACATTCATTGCGCTATTTACGTTGATGAACTGATTTTATTTCTAACTTTTGTAGCAATGGATTAGAAATCTGTTTCAATACGATTCAGATTTTGATTGATCGTGTATTATGCAATTATGGTACTGATTATTTGGCTTCCTCTAGAGACTTAACTAAGCGGGGACATAATTGCTCAAATCTTACTAAGTTAATGCCACTACCATATCAGTTCAATAACATTTTAAAAAAATAACTCTTCTGTGTAAAATTTCTAAGTTCACGAAGTAAACACGATAACTAAAACGTTCGCTAGTGAAACTCAGATATACGACGTCCTGGCAAAACTGTTGACTAGTTTTGGTAGGAAAGTTTTTACAATATTTCTATTGTATGTAAACTCGTCCGACTATTGCCGACGCGGGGTAACAAGTAAACTTTCGCATTCGCAGCTGTAGACGCGCGTTCACAACCACCAACTTTGAACGGCCGGCTGAGATAAGAGGATGTCTTATGGACATGTCAACAACGTCTTTAATCATGCTAAAAAACTATTAAACATAGAATTATAAACATAGTTTAGTATTTTATTGGCCATAAGAGCATTTATCCTAAAAGTTGGCAACGTCGCAAATAGCTGTCAAAAATTTACCTGTATTGATTAATTTGGCAATATTACTGTAAGGTAATAAGAAACGTGGCTAACTAGCGAACTAGAATATTAAATGAATTGCAATTATATCATTGAATTTGATGTTGTACCCGTTTTAGGTGTAAAAAAGACATTTGGAAAGTTTCTAAATACTTTTTTCGTACCACTTGCTCAAAAAAGTGACATTCCATGCCACAAAAAGCGAACATAACAATAGTCATTTTTAATCTGTTAAAAGAAAATTGTACTGAATTTCATTCATCCTCTAGGGGGAGAATGTGATTTAAATTTGGAATACTTACCGAAATTTATACTGAACTACATCTGTGTTTACACCATTGAGTTTGTATATGAAGCATTATACATCTTTTTGAAAAAGGAATACGTATTTATTATGCAGTTATGATTATTAAAAATAAAATTACGAAAACCGACGAGGCCGTATGAGCTTGATGCCTTTGCTTTTCCGACAAAAAAATATTAGTCTAGGAATTTGCCGCGTTTTTGTTTTCTTCAAATAAATAAACGATAAACGTTAAGTTTATTTTAATTTATTTTTATAAATAAGTTAATGTTCTAAAAATACGTTACGATGTTAAATGAAAGCGACAGTGACAGTGAATTGTCGGATTCCATCAGTACAAATGCTGCCGCAATTATAAATAATTTGCTTCCAACAAAATCCAAGGAAAATTATTTAAAAACTTATGAAGAATTTTCAACGTGGAGAAGTGCGAAAGGCCTATCAATTTCAGAATCAGTACTTCTTGTCTATTTTGATTATTTATCCAAGACAAAGAATCCGAATACACTTTGGTGCATATACTCAAAACTGAAAGCTACAATAAGCATCAAACACAGCATTGAAATAAATAGAGTCACGAAATTACTGGCTTTTTTTAAAAGAAAATCAGAAAGGCATTGCGCAAAGAAGTCTAAAATTTTTACGACTCAAAATGTGGAAAAATTTCTTAATGAAGCTGACGAAATTTTTCTGGCCACAAAAGTAAGTATACATGATTTAACTATGAATATTTCGTATCTTAGTAATGGTAATTATTCTATATATTTACCTGTTTTTTATCTTTGTAGGTTTATAGGTGGCCTTAATGTTTGGACTCATTGGTGCTTGCCGCGGATGTGAACTTGTAAACTTAAAGGTGGAGGACGTTGAAAATCATTCCAATGAGTTGCTGCTGATTAATGTAAAGGAAACTAAGACAAAGAAAAATCGGTCATTCATTGTACAAGGGCAATATACTAAAATCATTCATAAATACCAAGCATTACGTCCCACCAACATGGAAAACAATAGATTTTTTATAAACTATCGGAATGGGAAATGTACTCGACAAGCCATCGGCAAAAATTAAATTAGCAAAATGCCAAAGGAAATAGCTAAATATTTAAAACTTAAAGATGTTGAACTCTGCGGATTCAGGGGCGGATATTACGTCAATAAAAAGACACGGTGGTTGGAGCTCTGATGGAGTAGCTGAGGGTTATATCGATAGCTCAATGGCGAATAAAACCATATTAAGCAGTCAAATTAACAAAAATATAAAACTTAATCCATCAGAGCCACAACCATCAACTTCCGGCATTTTATCTTCGTCCGTAACTCACGATGCACCACCACCACTATCTCCGACGTATACTATCTACAATGAAACGCAAGTTCCTCAGACGCAAGAACAGAGAAATACTCAAATCAACTCATCAACAATAAATGTACCAAACTAAAATGTAACTCTCTCTATCAATAATTGGACCACTAACTTTTACTTTTAATTGTCATTATTTTTAATAAATGCTTATCTCATATTATTATTGTGTTAATTTTTTCGCAAATGGTACGAAAAGTAGAGTATTTTCCTCGGTGATAAAGCTGTCTTAGTTTTGGGTGAACTTAAATCCCTCGCTACACTCAGGACTCGTCTTAAATCCCTCGCTTCGCTCGTGATTTCAGTTTTTAACACCCTCGCTACGCTCGGGAGTAAACCTCGAGTCCTTCGTTACGCTCGCGATTTAAATCGTCACCCGCGACAGAAGACACTGCTTTATCCCCTTGGTTAATAATCGACTATTTTTACATCTAAAACTATACAGGGTGGATTTTTGAGATGGGGCAGTAAGGACAGCTACCTTAACCGTTGTAGCTTCAGGAAAACGGTCTTAAGAGACTGTCCATAACTTTTTGAAAGATTTCGATCTGCATTCACAGATTTTCAAAAAAAAATGTACACTCAGCAAGAAAATGGGCAGTTTTCACAAAAACTTTTTTTGATGCCAATTATTGATCCTGTTTCTTATAAGGATCAAAAAACTCTACTGGACCAACTGAGGTTTGAGTACTAAAAAAGTCAGAAATCGCAAAAAACTTTTCCCATATTTTCGTACGAAATGTGACTCCAACTTACTATTTCACGATGAAAGAGTGGCCGAAACTAAACTAAAACCAATTGAACTTCAAATTTCGAACGACAACTCTTTACATAGGTAGTTCTTTTTCTTACAATTTCTGTCTTTTGTAGAGGACAGTCTTTTTTAACGTTTTCCAAACAAATGTGAAAGTTCTTCTTCTATTTGAGGTCGTTTTCAGAGTTCCGTACCTCATATGGAAAACACGGAACCCTTTTAGGATCACTTCGTTGTCCGTTCGTCAGTCTGTCACAACCATAGAAATCTTCTATCTTATATCTATGGTCACGACCCTTTTTCACAGGAACGCGTGGAGGTATCAAGTTGAAATAACTATACGTAGTGGTCCCTTGAAGCTCTAAAAATCAAGCTTCTAAGTCAACGCAATAAAAAATACGGCCATATAAACGACATAATTCTTTTGATACTCGCAAATAAATCAAAGAATACAGGGTAGTTTCCGTTAACCTAGAATTATGAAATTAGGCAAGAACCAAGGTCGGTAATTTGTAGTTTTACCACACAAAAAAAAAATCGTTTACAAACTTACACTTGCAGAGAATTAACCGTGACGTATATCGATGTATGGGAGAACATGTTTTTCAACTACAATGTTACAAGTTTGTTTTTGCGATAAATTTATCCCAAGTACAGAACCCTTCATTGTGCGTGGTCCGACACTCACTTGGGCGGTTTTTTTCTCAGAACGTTGGACATCACAAGCAACAAACTATCTTGTTCTTATAGTAAATAAAATTATAACGCGTATTCGTTTGAAGTTTAAATTTTTTGTTTCTGTTTGGCTAGTCTGTCTATCATAATAAAGTTTGTTGGGAGTTTCTTTCTTACCAAAATGTATGGGAAAAGTTTTTTGCGATTTCTGACTTTTCTAGTACTCAAACCTTAGTTGGTTTAGTAGAGTTTTTTGATCCATATAAGAAACAGCATCGATTGGCATCAAAAAAAGTTTTTGTGAAAACTGCCCATTTTCTTGCTGACTGTAATTTTTTTTCAAAATCTGTGAATGCCGATCAAAATTTCTCAAAAAGTTAAAGACAGTCTCCTAAGACCGTTTTCTTCTATCGACAACGGTTAAGGTAGCTGTCCTTGCTGCCCCATCTCAAAAATCCACCCTGTATATGTATATTGGGTGTTACGAAACGATATTAATTATTGCATTTGTTAATCAATATTCTATTTCACTAGTTAGCCACATTTCTTATTACAATACAGTAATATTGCCAAATTAATCAAAACAGCGAAATATTTGACATCTATTTGCGGGCAATGTCGCAAATAGATGTCAAATATTTCGCTTTTTTGTTTTTGATTTCTTTCAGAATTAACACTCCACACACCTCCACCAAAAACGTGGCTGTATCCTGACTAGATGATTTATTTAACATACGCAGCTTGAAGCCTCAGATAATTTTATCTACCAAATAACGCAAGACTGGATATATAAGTCCAACTGTTCTGTCACATTTCAGATAGTTAAAGGTGTTAACAACCGGAAGTTTAACAGTGAATCATAAACACAATGGGCCCTACAAAACCAATAAATTCGTATTGTTTGACCACTATAGACGGGACAGACCAACCGAGAAAGAGCAATTGGATTGTCTTCCGACCCCTGCACCCACTGACAATAAATGTTGGCTCTGGCAACTCTGTCAGGGACTAATAGTTGAATAAGTGTGCTTGGTGTAGTACCAGCACGGAGACTAAGGTGAATTATTTATTACATTGGGTGCTAAATTAAATATGGTTAAATATGGGACAGGTTAAATGACTGTGAACAATTACAGTACCTATTTCGGTATGTTCCTACCATAAACAGAGAATTGAACTGAGCGTTAAGTCTCGTGCAGACTGGCGCGACACCGGTCATTGTTGTACCGTGAAGTTTTCTTACAAATTGTTTTATTAGAGTCGCGTCACGCCTGTTTGCACGAGGCTTTAACCTCACAAAAGTGACCACTCTCTAGAAAGAGACAAAGCAACTGTGCGGCCAATACATATACTCGTAGTACTACTAAAGAGACAATTAGTGGCTGCGAATTCCCTTTCTCTCTCGTACTTTTCGTTCTGTGTTCACTGCACAACTGAATACGGAACGCTCAGTCCATTCTCTATGTCTATGGTTCAGCTACCGAACTAGTAGGTACCCATGATGAGGTATTCTGTAAAATAGCCTTAACATTTTTAAGGCACTTTCACTCAATAATCATTTTAACTTATAGGTAGGTCGTTCCCTACCTACTTATAAGTTAAAAATGTTTGTCGTAATATTTTCAAGTTAGGTACTCAGAAAATACAAGTATAAATAATGTCAAAGGACGACTAGTAAGTACATAGTTCAGGAACGACTAATGAAAACGCTTTCAGCAACAGGAAACAACTTTAAAAGCTTAACTTTTGATTAAAAAAATTACATAACTAAAACATGGACATCATTAATTTCTAAAGCAATAATCATTTGAAGATAGTGAGGAGAGACAAGTGGCGAGGAAGTCGGAGAGACGTCATTACCGCAATCAAAGCCGAAAGCCGCAAGCCCCCGCACCCGCTAACGACGAGGGCTCTCGATAAAAATTAAAAACACGTGCAAGCCCAGCCTGAGGAAAGTTTTAATGAGAGTACACCGAGTACACGGCTCGTTCGCGTACAGATAGATATACATCTAGGTCCGTCTCGGCAACACACATGCTTCATAGGTAACTACGTATTTATCTAATAACGACGGCCCCTAAACATGGAAAACAGAACCGAGATAAGTAGGTAAGGTAAGTATGGAGTTTCACGGGGAAAATGTCACGTAGACGTAAAGTTGCATAGCTTACATTTTTCCGAATATAGATATCATGAACATTCTGGCTGAAAATAAACTACATACCATTTAAGTAATAATTTCTAAATTGTAAAATTAATGGACGAAACTTTTCTTTCCGATCCACCGTTTAAAAATACGTCATTGAATAGTACCTACCGAATTTTATAAGTGTATCGATAGCTAAGGATTAGGTAAAGGAAGGACATCTTCAGCACACCCTGAGGGGCTAATTAATTAAATTCACTAAGTATAGAGATGTGACTCATCGAACTGAGCAGCTACTTTATTCTTTAAATATGCCTTTGCCTCGTGATAATCGTTTCATACATAGTTACGCACTAATAATACGTCAAAATGCACAATAGCCTTCATGTGCCGTAATAATAGAGCCTTCGCCGTGAATGTGCCGATTAGGTGCGAAGTGAAGACGCCTGGTAATACGGGTCGAGTGTAATTAAAAACCAGGGCATTCATTATGCGAACGTCAACAAAATTTTCAATTATACTGAGTACTTACACAGAGATAAAATGTCCAGTTAGGGCTATCACAGCCATGAAATATTGGACATGTCTCAAAATAGCTACAAAAGAAAAAAATTATACATACGGACACAAAAATATAAAACTCCAAAACAGGAATCAGACTAGTTTTTACCATCCGACCAATTTATCTAAAAGTTCAATAGATGTGTTAAAATCTTCTATCTAAAACGGTCAGTTCGATAAAAATAAAACTGATTTATAGCGCGCGGGTAAAATCTTTTTGGCAAGGTGCATTTTCCATTTTATGCATATCGGTACGTTGTCAGGCAACATAAAAAATCCATTAGATTTGTGCATTGGCTTAACGAGCGACGACGTGGGGTGGACGCGGAGAGGCCAGCCGGGTGGCGGCAACCCTCAGTTGACCGTGCGTAAGCGGCTTTATTGCGTTCCTATCAGCATCACCGAGCTGTAATAGACAGGTGAACAGTCTGATTGCCGTTTCGTGTACCTGTTCCGATCCAAATGCATGACAACAAGGTAGCAAGACACTTGCGCGAAACACATTTCCGCAAAAACACTTGCACGAACCCACTCGCGAATAGACTTTTGCGCCAAAGACCACTTGCGTGAAAACACACTTGTACGAATGCACTTGCGCGAAAGTTCAGTTGCACAAAAAGGTGGCGTAACGAGATTCCTTTATAGTATTACGCCTGTATTCTTTCAAAGGGTTGGGTAGGGGTGTATACTGTGCATAGTACACCCACAATTCGCCAGTTATGTTCAAGTTACAGACAGGCTGGAAGTAAATAGTCCAATTAGTCATCAATAATTGTGGTTAAATAGGTAGTAGTTTTTTTATTGTAATATTTTTTTCGTTTTTTTGCGTTCTTTTTATTTATTTTCGACATGAATATCATTTTTGATATTCTATATATATTATCAAAAATGGAGTCAAAAAGAAAATTTAAGATAACGCCACCGAAAATTTGCAAAGACTTCATTATGGATATCGTTTTCATGGTTTTCGAGGATGCTGACGACAATAATGCGGTCAAAATCAGAATACAAGATGGCGCGCACAAGTCAATCCGCGTAAATTTCATTTCATACAAGTGGGTTCGTGCAAGTGTCTTTCGTGGAAATGTCTTTCGCGCAAGTGTACCAGATCCCGTTTGTGTAGGTACATCTAACTAACTACCCGATGGTCTCGTGGTCTCAACCGCGACTGCTGTCCTGGGTTTCGATTCCCTGGTCGGGCAAAGTGTTATTGGGTTTTTCTTTTAGGAATTTCTCAGTAACAGCCCGGAGTTGGGGGTGTTATAACCCCTCGGTACACACGTTAAGCCTTTGGTCCTGCACCAGATCTTTCTCCGGTCGTGTCGGATTGTCATCCCATCGGACATGAGTGAGGGAAGAGAGAGTGCACCTGTATCTGTGCACACACTTTTGCACTATAATCTCCGTCGTCAAAGGCTAGTCTCCGCTGAGATTTGCCGCCATGGCAGCAGTAATTCGATCTGGTGTGGACTATTACTATTACTTACATTGTAATAAATAAAAATTGTTACTTGAACTTGCTCTTTTTTTTTACTTTGCCGTAAGTTATCAACGTTATCACTTCCCAATATGTGATTCTAGAGCAACTAACGGATGATACAAAAATACGAACAGTGTCATGTTTCAAAATAAACGAGTTTGAGTCCTCGCTCGCAACTTAGACTTTTTTTAAATCTATTGATGCGGTTTTGGTTTTCATTAAAATCAGTTCCGATATTCCGATACTACTAGGTATTAATATTTTTCGCTTTTACATACTTTTAGTTTCGAATTTGCCCATGCCACTTGAAAAATACAACTAAGGCTAAGGCTTATAATATAAGGCGAATGACAACCTCCTTCTTTTTAAGTAGGTTAAAAATACATTTATCTCGCATGATCCTCCAATTAAACTTGTTAACTCGCAGATTTAGGCATAAGCAGAATTAGTGTCGAAGCTAATTTAACAAAACCAAGCCATCACTAAGAATTAGGGGCGATATCAGCAACGAAATCGAACGCAGAGGTGCATAGTTACGACGTATAAAAAGTGTTACGTATTGGTAATAGAAAGTGATATTTACCATCTCTGCCATCTTAATTTTAAAAAATATAGTTCGATGGATAGCTCATAAAATGAGGATGTTTCATAAACAATTTGTTTGCTACTTATCATAGTAAAATGTTGAAATAATGAACTCTGTTTAAGGAGTACCCCGACGATGTTCTTATTTTGCTACTTAACTTTTAATCATTATTTTCAAGTATTTGCTAGTTCAAACTTCTGAATACCGACAACCTTTCGCAAATTGGTCAGCTTCAAATTCTAACAATAATCAAAGTTTTAAGGTTCGTTGGTTTAGAGATATCTAAATGTAAAATGATTACTACTTTTGGGTACTTTTCTGGAATTGATGAAACCTAGCCAGATTTGCCAAAAGGCTCCATCAATCCGTCAGATATTTATTCATTATCAACGAGGAGAATATCTTTTATTTTTGCTTTAAAAACGTTTTACAAAAAAAAACTATTTATATAAAAATAACTTTAATTTCGTTTATGTCGGTGGCAAAAACCGAAAATTCAGAACCAAAGACACCAACTTCCAAAATTAAAGTAATTTTTGACTTTGTACCCAGTGTTTTTTTTTAGAAATCGGTTGTTTTATTACCGTTTTGTAAAAAGTATTTATTTTTCACTTTTTTGTTGTAGTACCTACCTATGGTATACCTACGAATTTGTGTGGAAATTCGTAGGTATACCATTACATGCTATGCAAATAACGGTGGCAGGAACATTACTATATAACATCATCCACATAGACTAAGTGGGAAAATATGTATTACGAGTACATGGGAACACCTCTGAAGTATGACCTATTACCAAAAAAATTATCATCAAAATCAATTCATAATTGGCGGAGTACCAAACACAAAAAAACACAGCACAAATTGAGAACGTCCTCCTTTTTGAAGTCGGTTAAATAGTAACGACGTCAAAACGGAACATTGAATATTTTTGAAAAAAAGTGATTGCTACGAGGTGTGGGAATGAGTCTGATGCCGAAAATCTAGTTTTTAGAATGTTTGTCCGTTTGTCTGGATTTATGTTCCGGATTAGCGCAAAAACGGCTGAACGGATTTGGATGAAATTTAGCACAGAGATAGTTTATAATCTGGATTAATACATAGGTATACGTTTCCGTGGGATATTTTCTGACATCCACAGGGCGAAGCCGCTTGCAAAAGCTAGTCCTGCTTTAATAAAATGCCCAAATTAAATTTTCGAAGTCGTCAGATTTTGACCCGAAAAGATAAAATGCGTTCGTTAGTTTAGTCACAGTTATGTTCCGTAATACTTAGGTAACTAAGTACCTAGCTATTAAAATAATTAATTACCAAAAGAGTACAAGAGCTTTAATTTGAGTAGAGCAATAAAACAAGCTGTGTTTTATTAATCTCAATAACACTCCTTCACTCTGCGCAGTCGGGTAAAAACAGGAATAAATTGCGAGAATCTTTGCAAAACAATAGTTGGAAATGGTGTACGCGAGAAAAAGCCGGATGCAAATGCCATTCATATTAATTAGCAAAGCGAGACGGGGCTTTTACGAAATTAGACCGTGATTTCACTGAAGATTTATTGTTGTGTTTGAAATGGTTTTCGGAGCAAAAGGTAGCCATTTAGACGCAAGCAAATTGGTGTTGTCAGAGCGGGTTTTAAATTGAATTGACTGAAGTCGCTTGTTTGCCTTCAACAGTGACTCACGGAAAAAGGTGGAAAGCTGCTAATTTATTGGCTTCGTGTACGATATGGAAAAGTGGGAGCTTGATGCGAATGATTGATGACCCCGCTAGCTCACCGGGCTCGGCGACCGCGAGGAGCACGCTGCATGGCGATTAGGTAACACAGATAGTTAGGTACTACAAGCAGCGACAAGCAAGGGTCACCATCGTTTTGTAACCTTAATTATTGAGCTAAATGTTAAATTAAAATCGGAATATTAACTATGAAATATGAAATGCTGGAATCCTACTTACAAAATGGTTATCAAATCTTTTTTCTTTTTCGTGTGGTAAGTGACTAACCTGGTGTCAAAGTTTTAAAGCCGTTCAAGATCCTCTGACTTGGCTTCACATGCCGTCGAGGAATCTTTCAGGCACAATCCTCACGATGTTTTCTTTCACCGCAAGGCAATAATTGTGGGTCAATTTAGATGATGTGTAAAAGTAGATAGCAGTGTTGACTTTTGTCGCTGATCGTACCTATTACGTCACGTGATGCCTACTTACAGACATAGCCCAACTTTCAGAGTAGATTTCAGGTAGATAGTTATAGGGACGGGCTCGTGGATTAATAAAAACAACAGCACGGGTCGATCGAAGGTTACATAAGCTGCGCATGCCGCGGTCGTTTCGTCGTGAGGTACCGAGACGTGTCATTGACTCTGGCAGGGCCACCATCAGGGATTTCAATTTTGATTACACAAAAAAATTGTCGTTAATTAGTCGAAATTCGTCGCCAAATATCAGAATTTGTCGGTCACTGGTTCAAAAGATATAAGGGTTTATAGGTGGCCGATCTGAAGAGAGTCTCCCCAGCAGGGCCACATTTATATTTCAAAAACTAAGGCACCTAGCGAAGATCTGTTTTCTCCCATATTTTGTCGTTAATTAGTCGAAATTTGTCGCCAAATATCAGAATTTGTCGGTCACTGGTTCAAAAGATATAAGGGTTTATTTTTTCTTGGCAATTTTTCGTGAACTCTTCGACTATAGCTCTTGGACTATACCTTACTAATTAAACTCATTGTATCTCCTAAACTAAGACCCGATTAAATCTGTGACTTGGCGACAAATTGCGACTAATTGGCGACAAAATATGGGAGAAAACACATCTTCGCTAGGTGTCCTAGTTTTTGAGATATAAATGTGGCCCTGCTGGGGAGACTCTCTCCAGATCGGCCACCTATAAACCCTTATAATTATTGAACCAGTGACCGACAAATTCTGATATTTGGCGACAAATTTCGACTAATTAGCGACTAATTTTTAGTGTAATCAAAATTAAAGTCCCTGATGGTGGCCCTGCCAAAGTCAATGACACTACCGAGACCCCTCCGTTAATCCGTTGTTCCAGGCTGCCATTCTTAGATCTTAACAGCCGTTATGGGTAGTCAGATGCCCAAAAAATCTGTTATCCAGTCTTACCAAGGGGTATCGTGTTACCCAGTAACTGGATTGTGGAGATCACATAGGCAGTCGCTCCATGTTCATGTACTGGTTCAGCTGTATCCGGTTAGACTGAAAGACAACCCCAATATAGTTGGGAAAAGGCTAGGGAGATTGATGTAAGTACCTACTTACCTAACAAGTAAATTTTCGCAAAATCATTAGGTATTATCCTTTTATATATGTACTAGCTTTTGCCCGCGACTTCGTCCGCGTAGAAGTCGAATATGGATCTAATAGGATGTTTTATTAGTTTTTAACGTTATTAATTTTGTTATAACATATAAATTATTATGTTAAAATGTTTGAATAACTATAAAATACAACAATCTTTATTATAGTGTAGGGATATAAAGATTTTATAAACTTGAAAAAAAAAAGAAGATATATTTTATGAACACGAAGCCTTTGATCTGGCGAAAGTTACACGGGTGTATTATCTTTTTACAACGAAATCGAAATACTACACCTACCGCAGTATTTCTTTGTGAACAATATTTTTTGTTTTTCTGTCGAGTGCTAGAATCACCAGGCTACTGTGCGCTTACTCTGGAGCATGCCACATACAACTGGTCGTGGGAGAAGCAGCTTTCCTTTAAGTCTGCTCCCGCTACCTTAAGAGTTTAACCTTGAGCTTTGTTTATAGTCATTGCGAAGCATACTTTGATGGGAAACTGCACTCTCTTGAATTCGAAAGGGTAATATGATGGTGTTAGGGGAATCCTAGGAATGGGCACGCCACAATTGCGGCGGTAAGTCCCCTCTTTGAGGAGTGGCTAGAGAGGCGCCACGGCGTCCTAACCTTCCGCCTGACGCAGGTCCTCACCGGACACGGTTGTTTCGGGAGGTTCCTGTTCAGGATCAAGCGGGAGAAAACGCCCGGGTGTCACCATTGTGTGGATCGCCCGGAGGACACGGTGGAGCATACGGTAGAGGTCTGCCCGGCTTGGGCAGAGCACCGCCGTGTCCTCACGGAGGCGATCGGCGGCGGCGATCTCTCGCGTCCGGCCCTGGTTCAGGCCATGGTCCGGAGCGAGAGTGCATGGGAGGCCGTCACCTCCTTCTGCGAAGCAGGTATGCTCGCGAAGGAGGAGGCGGAGCGCGCGAGGGAGATTCAAGCTGCACGCCCTCGCGCCCCTAGTCGCCGCAGGAGACGCCCCGGGCGTCGGGAGTCACAAGCTGACTTCCGGCCACCGTAGGCGCGGACCTGCGGACGGTGAGCGATGGGCAGCTCGCCGTCCGATAAGGACCAGGCCCGGGTCGACGGCGCGTTGTGTTCCACGCGCGCCTCAAAGGGATGTCAGCACCAACTGACGGCGTCCGGAAGGACCAATGCCTGCTGGAGTTGCGGGTTTGTCCGAAAGGGATATCGCGGCCCCGGCACTCAGGCAACGGAAGGAACACGGGTGGGTTTTAGTCAGTAAAAGTCTGACACTCCCTCTCGCTCTGCCCAGAGCGGGAGGAGTCATTTGATGATTGCCCACCCAAAAAAAAAAAAAAGAAAAAAAAAAGGGGGATCCTAGGAATAAATACAAACCTCTGTAAAGCTTCGAAACCTTCAAATGCGGTACTAATATGTATAGTACGGTGACATTCGAGACATTCCAATTTTAAAGAGTATTTGGATTGCAAGCACCAAGCCGTTATGTGAGTTCAACCTTTTTTGAATAAAATCGCATTGACTTTTCAAACATGTGTCAAAATAAAATGTAATTTTAATCAAAAGCACTAAGGAGTATTGATATCAACATAGAAGCAAATCACTCCCAAAATAACTTTCTACCCCTATTTAACCCCGTTGGGGGATGAATTTCAATAAAATACGAAACAGGTCTTGCATTAATTCTGTTAAAGAATGTTTATGCAAAATTTGAAGTAGATTGGACCAAGGAATCACGTTGTCCCATACAAACTTTGCCCACCTTTTTCACCCGCTTAGGGGTAGAATTTCGAAAAATCCTCTTATCGGATGCCTACGTCATACAAAGAACACACCCTCCAAGTTTCAGGTCTCTACGATCAGCGGTTTAGGCTGTGCGTTGATCCGTCAGTCAGTCATTCAGGGCAAAGCATTTTATATGTAGGTATAGATTATCATTAATATGACAAGTTGCTACTGCAAGTAGAAACATGCTTCAAACAGTTTTTAGGACATTCTTTTACATACCTACTTATTATGCAAAATAACAAAAACAAAAAAAAACAAAAAAAAGACTTGTGGCACTCGGAGACTGCCGCGGTAAAGCTTTTGCATAGCATTTTTTATCAACTTATGCAATTTGTGTCACAGTGATGCGCGCGCATCTTAAAATTTCACTCTCATAATTTTTTCATAACGCGCCTAAAGAAGTATAACTTCAAAAAAAGTATCACCGCTGTGCCGGTCGGAGTGGGGGGTGTTATATTATTTTCGTTACGGAATTTCTGGATTCGGTCGCCACGCTCAAGGCCCGCGATAGAAGCTATGCAATAGCTTAACAAGAAAAATAAAAAAAATAAAAAAATAATCTCACGGCAAGCGTTTGTTTAGATGCGGCTAGATTAGGTAAAGTAAGGAACCTACAGTAATAAAAAAAATGCCAAAGATATAGAAAGAAAATATTTTTTACCATTGTCACTCGAAAAAGGGCATTTTATTCATCGATAACAGTGAATATAACTGTCTTTTACTCACAAGAGAATAAAAACATTTTGAATTTGGAACAAGCACGAATTAAACAAAATATGTACAAAAATAAATGAACCGTACTGAAAGTACCTATTGGCTGGATAGATGGAGCTATTCCTTCCTAGAAGCTTTACAATTAAATTAAATAAAAAATATCCCGCCAACTTTAGTTAGGTTCTTTTCAATCTGTTATCGTGGTTGTATTCATTTTAATTTATATAAAAAAAATCGTGTTTTTTATGGATTGTGTGGGCTGCAATAAAGATTTTTATTTATTTATTATTTAATGTCATTGGAAAATGAGACACTGAATACCACTGACTTCGAAATCATTTCGTTCTAAAGCAGCAATTATGGTAGAAAATTTGATACGCCAAAAATGTGATACATATAAATAACATAACATCACGCCTTGTTTCCCCGAAGGGTTGGGCAGAGGCGTACCTTTAGTTCACCCACATTTTGACGGTGTTTTTAAGTCCCATGTAATAGGGGGTGAGCCTATTGCCATCAACCGGGCACAATTCCAGACTCCGGGCTACTATTGAGACATTTCTGATGGAAAAACCCAATAATACTTTGCCCGACCTGGGAATCGAACCCAGGACCTCATGCTCAGCAGTAGCGCTTGCGACCACTAGACCAACGAGGCAGTAATTTAGACACTACAACTACGACAGATAAATATAAATACTATACTACTATTTATTTTCTCGCAGTCAATGGTAAAAAGTAGAGTACACAACTCGTGAAAAAATTATTTATCTCGGTCCTTGTATCCCTCGAATTAAATTCCCTTTTTTTTCACTTGTTGTATAATCTACTATTGTTATGTGGATTGTTTAGTGTGACAAGTCAATGTGTATTGTTATAGGAGGTATGTAGGTATTCGAAGTATGAAATATTATCATTTCTGTAAGTATTTAATATTTATTTATGTGCCTTTGCAGGATAGTAACAATACAACATTAAGACCTGTTTGGCGCAATAAAATCAATTTCAATATTAGGTGGATAATTGGTACCTACATTTTGGCAGAACTTAGTCTAATTAATAGTACCTACCTACTCGTACTTATGTTTTGAAGATATTAGATAGAGAAAAAAGTTTAATAGGGGGGGGCATTGAAGTATTAGGTACTGTAAGAACCAAAGGGGGGTGGGTCTTTGCTTTGCTTATTTTTGATGACATGGGGGACGCGGGGTCTGGATGGTGATTACCTACGTCAGTAATATTTATTTATTGACTTTTTATGACTTTTCTGCAAAATTTAGTAGATTCTGATTTGAACAAAATATGGTAAGGGTTACTTGTCTATCTCGAATGTGACAAGCATGTTCAGGGATTCCCCAAAATAACTGATATTGCTTTAATACAGATGGGACACTCCGCAAAATCATTTAAATAAAAACTGACTCTTGCTACGACACAATAAAGTGCAATTCATGTCGCACAGTGCCAATTACCTACAGTTATATTCACCTAGACTGGAAGTTGCCTCTGTTTCTATCGCGTAACTATTAGATCATCTGACTACGTTACACTAACTGAATCAGCCCGACAAGTCGAGCCCGCCGAGCACTAACTTGTAGCTTCATACCTAAACTGCGAAGTGTCCCATCTGTACCTATTCAAGAACCGAAGTAGGGAAATTAGATTAAATAAGCATTAAATTCCTTATTTCTAGACTCAATCTGAAAAAATCTGAATAAAAATAAAGAAACTTGAACAGAGAGAAAAAAATATAATACCTATATACCAATTTTTAGGTACCTTAGCATAGGAGGTAAGAGCTTTGCTTACTTTTGCTGAACAAAACCGATTGAATATAAGAAATAAGGTACCTACGGTTAATAAATACACGGAATTGAAAATGTGCACTTTAATTTTCAACATTATTTTCACATGACAACAATACCTACACTGGTCTTGGTATTACTTAGCTTAGGTACGGCTAATTAACAAGCTATACACATCCAGTATAAGCTGACCTCTCATTGTACGGAAATCCTATACAATGCGAGATCCGAACTGGAAATGTATAGCTTGATGTGTACCCGTGTGTACCTGGGTACTTTCTCATTCACAAAAAAGTAACATTATTATAAGATTGACGGCAAGAGAGGCAAAAAACCTACAACACGTACATGTGCATACAACCTACTTATATCTTCTTTGCCTGCATTTTACAATAAGAATGTTTTACGATAAATTCTATAGGCGACCCCGCACTATTTCTTAGTAAGTATAATAAACATAATAATATTAAGTATAACATAACGCGTGGATGAAATTGCAAGAGGCTGACAAACGACATCGTTTGCTGTTTTACCGCTATTCAAATACATAACTATAGTTACTACGTATATAATTGACTAAGTTCCGACCAAATTATTTTAACGCTGATTTTTAAGAAAATTAATTTTCTACGTTTGTAGAGAACCGTTAGGTGCTAGCCGTTTGTCAGACTATTATGATTTCATATGGAATTTGAAACATTAATTTTGAAACAGTTTCTCCTGCTTATAAGGACAGTTATAAAGACCTTTTTTTTAAATGCGTAGTTAATTACAATAATCTACATTAGTGCGCTTAACTCTACAAACTACCTCAGCGCTGTACCTTTCAAACAGTTACTAACTACAGTAAAAAACAAAATTTGGCACATATCGATACATTCAGTAACTTAAGACATAAATTATATTAAAGATGTTCGCTGAGATGTTCCATTATGGACGAGTTAAGCCACTTTTGTAGCCCACCGTACTTATTGAGCCTTCGCAGCAGTTTCACCCAAATATTTGAAAGAATGGTTGGTGGTGAAGAGACAGTTTAGCTAATTCTACAATACCTACCATTACCATTGATTACTACTATAAACATTATTATCAAAACGTCACACGATTCCCTGATACGACGGGTCATGGTTTAATAATTTTATTTTTTTATGATTATTATTTATGTTTAAGGTTTATTTTAAATTGATAAGGGCTCGTTTTACATTACAATATGGATTCGGCTTTGATAACTTGTTGTTATTTGCAAACACTAACATGACAATTTTATTACATTTACGAATATTTTTCTACTTTAACACAGTACAACATAAATACATATTTATTACCAACACCCTCATAAAATACATACTTCCATTCCAATTCCTATTTTATAATTCATAAAAATAATGTTCGCCATAAGTTGCTTGTAATAGTAGCTTGTTTTAGACTTTAGCCCAAGGGAAGTAAACATTAGCCTCGATTGACTTTAAGTAGCACATTCAATACTGGTGAAAACACAACAACAGTGCTACTCATTTTAATACTTTCGTCAAATCTCTTGAACAATAAAAAAAAAATAACAAACATCTTCCTACTCTTTTTGTCACATAATTTAAGTAGTTCATAATTTAAGACTTTTAGTTCAAAGTGTTCCAACACATTGCTCTGTTTGTTTGGAAGACAACTTCCTAATACCGTGTTATATATTATATACTAGTATTTTTGACTATTGAATAAATACTAGACTATTTTTAATGTCTCTGCATTTTTTTTTCTGGTATTTGTGAGTACCTCGAATACATTATAACGTAAAATCCTTCAGCACATAGGTATGTACAACTAGATAATTTGTGCGGTAGCTCAGTAATTAGTGTAAATATAAATGAGTCATGCTATGAAACATAAATATGGTTAGGTATATTAAACAATGTAACAGGCACACAATTTAATTAAGAGGGTTTATCCTAAAAGTTGGCAACATCGCAAATAACTGTCAAATATTTACCTGTTTAGATTATTATATCAATATTACTGAATAGAAATAAGAAATGTGGCTAACTAGCGAACTAGAATATTAATAATGAATTGCAATTATAACACTGAATTTGATGTTGTACCCATTTTAGGTGTAAAAAACGGATTTGGAAAGATTCCAAATAGATTTTTTACATCTAAAAGTAAACATTCCGTGTTACGATATTAATTATTGCATTTCATAATCAATATTCTAGTTCGCTAGTTAGCCACATTTTTTATTTCCACACAGTAATATTGCCAAATTAATCAAAACAGTGAAATATTTGACATCTATTTGCGACGTTGCCCAGTTTCAGAATAAACGCTCTTAACAAGCTTGCGATTATGTGAAATCTTTAAAGAATTAATAAGTTTCTCATCACATTTACACTTAAGCAATTAAAATAGTAAGAATAAGTGTTATTGTATGAAAACCAAGTTTTTGCACAAAAAATAATTATGTATAAGTTTAAGCAATGTGGGAAATCTTATTATACTCAGACTTTAATCCTAATGTATCTTTATATTATTAAATGTGACGTATACTAAATAATTAACCTATTGACCGCTTAGTTTTATATCAATTGCCGCGCCCCCAGCACCCTGCTCATAAATCGACAAATAAATACCTACGAGAAATAGGTTCGTGCAATGAAAAAAAAACAAAAGCTAACATAGGAAGTCAGTCGTGTAAATACGACAGAGGCGATACGGGCACGAAAACATTTGTCGTATTAATCCAATTGGGGTGGTCAATAGGTTAATATGGTTACTGGAATTCATATTTTTACTGGTACAAGTCATTCGTGAAGATTACATCATTCTACAAATTGACTGATAAAGTTTCAATAGAAAAAATATTAGTAAATAAAGAGGTACAAAAATACAACAGTTTATAAAGTAAAAGAGTTATCACTAAATGCAATAACAACCAGAAAGATCCAAAGGACAATGCGTCAAATTGGTCCAAGTAACCAATACTCAAGAAATATTTTTTTTATGATAGGCCCATGTAAATAAAAAAATATTTAAACAAATCCAGGTACCCGGGTAACATGTTCACTCAGGTCGAAAAGTATTCATTATTTTTCTATAGATTTTTGTGTTTTTCTACGAAAATATAGAAATACGAAGTTATAAAAAGAAAAGACGTAATGTGAGGACACACAGGTACATCATACCGGCACAGTAAAAGAGATAAGCGGCGTGCTCTGAGCGCGAGCGAGACAAAAACACTGAATCTCAAGTATGCGACAAAGAAAGAATACCTGCAGTCTGAACTGTTAACATGTAAACACCTAGCTAGATGGAACATTCCATATGCAATAATAATATATTTGTATGTGGTTACATATTAATGTCTTTGACTGTGCCAATATGTCTAGTCTTGATTAAAACGCACGTATGTAAACATACTCACATACATAGGTACATAAATACGTAGAATATTTATACCATAAAAAAAGAATATAATTAATTCCCTTGATAATACTTAATTCTTATGCCTTGACTGTACTAGTACCCAGTTCATTAAAATAAAAAAACATTTATTTTCATGAATTTTATGACAAGACCTACCTAAAAAGACATCCACTACGTGTATTGGTAATATGGACCACCTTCCATACATATTTGCCCATTATCCTTTACACAAATGCTTGAAACAATAGTTTGTTCATTGACTCACTTGGTTTAGGAAACACAACCCATTAAAAGTTACATAAATAATTATTTTAAAAATAACAAACAAAATATTATATCACCTTGTTTTTTTGTTTTTTATTTTATTTTAATTTGAATACTTCGATAGCCTTTTTTTCTTTTTTTTTAGTTCTCAAAACACAGTCCAAAATAATTGTTTTTTAAACAAATATGTGAGTACGTGTTATTTTACATATTTCTTCAGTTTATTGAGAAATAGCATTAAAACAATGCTGTTTTATTTTTGTTTTTATTAATTCTGTTATGTTCGTCAGAAAACATTTCACAGAAGGAAATGTACAATAAATAAAATACTATGAATGGTACATATATTATTTTCACTGTATAATTAATTGAGAATTTGTTACGTACTTGAAAATAGCATGGAAGTAATATTATGAGCAATTTGAAATTGAGCTTCAATTGACAAAACATTGGAATTGATAATTTTACTCAAAATGCTGAAGTATATTGTGCATATTTGGCTGATAAAATTTGTTATGTCACAAACAAGGTGGCGGTAGAGGCATGTCAATCAATTTGCATACTTCTAATAGGAAATTTTTCAATATGGCTGCTTGATTATCTCTTGAACCATTGATTGTTATTGTCGGAATGAATGTTGGTTTCAATATGTGAGTATCATCGCCATGTTTCTTCAGGAGAGCTGATCCGAGGTCCTGATGAGCACAATTACTGATTGGATCAGGATCAATTTTCATTTCCTTTGCACACTGAAATTAAATATTAGGATTTATTAGTTTTTTACTATTCATTTACATATTTAGGGAATATTATAAAAAATTCAAGAATTAATTAATATAACATTTATATTTACCCTGGTGAGAGCACCATCAGCATCTATGTTATCTGAGATCATGCATTCTGTTATCTTGACAGCAGTAGTCATGTTTGCCACATACTCTATTGCACAAGCATGGACCTTGTTTGCATAACACTCTTCTTCACCATGCTGACATTGAAAAATATACTTCCCTTTCTCTTCTTTGGTCTTTAAAAATATAAAGCATTTTATTATAATGTATCAATAAGCAGAAAGATGTTATGTAGATCATCCAAAAACACTTAGTCATCATATTTTTATTCATACTATGACAATACGAGTATTACCATTTTCAAATGCGTTTCACAACTAAAATATTTAAAAGTATGCTACAGCAAATTAAAATGAGAACTACATACTTTGTTTTATGCATATTCAATCAAACTTTGTTTATCTAGTTTGAACCCAAACGGTTCAAAAGCTGAGTCATGTTTATGAAACTCAATATTATTTATTCTTTTGTTATATTTGGTGGAAGTTTGAATACTGGTAACATTTAGCACATATACTTACTGTAGCCTTTCCATAGGGTACTAAAGTTACATCTAGGAACTCTGAAAGCTTCTCTGTCACGGGTGCCAAATGCCTCACAAAGAAATGTTTGGAGTCAGGACAAAGGGCCTCATAGTACACCCTCACTTTCACTTTGTCTTGTTTATGCTTATTGTACTTGTCATCTTCTAACTCCACTATGCCAGACTAAAAACAGAAAAATAATTTAATTAAATTTTAATTGATGAAATGAGTTCAGGGGACTAAATACTTTCACAAAATACTTCTAAAGGATGGGCTAGACGCTAGACCTAATAACCTTGATTTCACTTTAAAAAAGTAAAATGTTGAAATCAGAAACATAAAGTTGTACACATTACATTCAATGATGTAGAAAAAAACAATATAATGAGCATTGAGGAAGCAACAGGAGTATGTTATGTAAGGATTGTAGCATGTGGAATTTTCTAGTTTCTGCCTAACCCCATTAAAAGGCATGATTTATGTATGAACATAACACATTTATGCTGAATAAAATAAACACCTGCCTCATCTGATTCACCTGACTGCTTTGTTGGCTTAGTGGTTGCAAGCATGACTGCTGAGCGTGGGGTACTGGGTTCAATCCCCGGGTCAGAAGAAGCGTTATCAGAATTTTCCATTTGAAAACTCTCAGTAGCAGCCTGGGGTCCGGATGTGTGTCCAGGGACTGGCAATAGGCTCTCCTTGCCCTAATACATGAGACTTGTAACATAACTGGCAACATGTGGGTGTAAAATACACTTCTGCTTACCCTTACGTGGGAATACAGGCGTTATATTGTGTTATATAAACATTATTATCTACAAAAACATTGAATATGACTATTCACACAAATAAGGAAAATCAATATTATGTATACCTACTGCATACAATTAACCTGAAACTGCCTATATTCCCATTTACGCTATAGATAATAGATTATATTAATGGTTAGTAAGGATTAAGATAAAATATTGATATTTTTGCAAAAGTTAGATTACATACCTCAGATATTAATGTTGCGTTTTTGTCGGGCAATAGTCGGAAGAACTGCCACATGATTAACATTAGCAGAAGCAAAACTATTAATCTATATCTGTTACAAGAATAGAATGCCATTGTTTTTTATGTAAATTATTTATTTCGATCCAGGTAGCGTTTCTCAATAACACCCGATTCACTTTAGGCAGCTGTTGAGATTGAAACTAACGCCTTCATACCATGTCTGATTCCACTGAATTTTAATAGTACTATAATTTAGAATGGTTTTTGTCTAAATATCTTAAAAGCAATGCATTTTTTTTTGTTGATAATTTCAGTTTTTTTTACGCAAGATGTAGTAAACACTCATTTGGAATGAATTAGATATTTGACTTGTCATTTTTGACACTTTGTTTGACAGTCGTAACTTTGGCCGCTTCCCGAATTAGAACGTAATCTCTCACAGCGCTGACATCGTTATTTGGCGTTCCGAGTAGATAGTACGATTATGACAGCTGAGGGCTCTCAACAATTCGGAACGCTCGTGAACGCTCTAACGGTGCTCGCTCAACGTCAAAACTTGCATAGCATATTTCTTTGTGTTTAAACTACACATTTGTTATTCTTCGTTGGTTAGGTGACCACGGTAGCCGGAAGCACAATTTCGAAAATGCCACGTTTGTCTAAAGATAAGATGCGACTCAAAACAAAACAGCACAACTGTCATCTTTGACAGCGCTCACGGTGATATTAGTAAAAGGCATGGTCTAATAAAACAATGTATTATTATACAATGGTAAAAGGCATGGTCGGCGTTACCGCAAGATGACGCATGTCATGACGTCATCTATGACGATTCACAATACATCATTATCGCGCTCAGGTGTATTCGGTACGGTCGTTAGCACGCTCAAAACGATTACAACGTAACTCGGAATGCAGCCTTTACTTGTCAAGAATCTTAAAAGGTCTATGAGTTAAAAAGAACCAAAATAATACAGGTATGGCATTCCGAAACACAGTGGTCACGTGGGCAACGCAAGTCTACGTCATCACATCTGTGTTACCAGAAGTTTGTAATAATAACTCCCCAACCACCTTTATTACCTGTGCGAATACGATAATAAAAATTGGTTTTAATTAACAATTACGTTGTTTTATGTTTAAATTGTTTGATAAGACACATGAAACGACAATTTAAAAGCTTTGGTTTCTGAAAATCTTTCCGTGTTTTTTTGCAATAGAGTGGCAACTGGATAGTGACGTCAGTATGTGTTCGTCTCGGAATGCCAGACCTTGTTTTACAAAGAGTAAAGTACTATAGAGAGATTGTTTTATTAGACCATGGACAGAACCATTGGCTGGTTAAACGACCTGTTGCGTCCACATAGTTTTCAAGAAAAAAACCGAAACCTTCGGTGACCTTACACCTTAAAGGTGCGTTTCTACTGAAGCGAAACGAGCGGAGTCTTGCAGGGATCGACCAATCACAATGGTTCAAATCCTCATCACGAATTTCGTTCTCTTCCGCTCTCCGCTTCAGTGGAAACGCACCCTAATATCTAAGGTTTGGTGATGGTGACCATTTGCCTTTTTTTTTCCTTGCATCTCACTCATAATTTATTTCCTCTGGCTTACCGTAAAATTGAAGCAGCACCGTCTAAACAGCACGTAAAATTGTTGCACGATACGGGCAAATTATGTAGTTGCCGTTCAAAATCTGTATACTTAATTGTAAACAGCACGTCCATTATATCGCACGTACAATAGAATCTCATTCAATTCTTGCATGAAAATACGGACAATACTTGACTCAATTGTACACGTGGACGTGCACCTCTGCGTTTAGACGAGGCAAAACTTGTATGCAATTATCGCCTTGCAATTTTATTGCCTTGTTGTAAACCGCATGCAATTTTATTGAAAAATGGCAAAACTTGCATTCAATTGTTGCATGCTATTTTATGGAAATCGCACGCGTGTTAACACTTGCATGCAATTCTTGAATGGCAAGAATTGAACGCGCTTTATGGCATGCGATTATTGCTCGTGAACATTCCATAAACTTGCTCAGTGTAGGTAAATGGGGCTTTACGTGGACTTTTCGAAAGACAGATGAAGACAGATGTGTTGTGGCCCACAGGCACAATAATTATATATAGGTTGTGCCTTGTGCATCTATAGAATACATTATAAATACCTTGTGCACAAGCAGCACGAGCACACAAGCACGCGCCTGGTTTAGAGAAAGTGGAGGATCGAAGTTAACCCCAACAAAAGTCAAGTGGTTCTCTTTTTGAAGCCACAAAATAGGTGGAAACCCCCCCTCCCCATCACCATGCTCGGCAAGCCGATCCTTTGGGAGAAGCGAGCCAAGTATCTTTGTGTGGTCCTCGACCAACATTTCACCTTCGCTCTCCGTCCTAAATGCACGTATCAAATTGCTCATCTATACAGTGTGCATTCGACCAATCATGACCTATGCGGGCGTCGTCTTTATACAAGCAAATCCTCTCAATATCCATAGGATGCAGGCCCTCCAAAACCGATTCCTTCGCAAAGCCACGGGAGCCCCCTGGTACGTTAGGAAAGAGATCCTCCATCTCGACCTCAAACTCCCCAATATCCACCAGTTTCTTAAACGCAATTCCAAGCGTGTCTTTGATTCCGCCGCCAAACATCGCAACCCTCTGTTTGTCGAGGCCGCCAGTTATATCCCAAGTAGAATCAGTCGAATCCACCGTCCGAGGCAATTTCTTACCGCCCCAGATGACCCCATAACCACCAGTACAGTGCACAAACACAAAAACCGACTCGCATTCCGACCTCGCCGCCGAGGCGCTCCGCGATCGCGACTCTGAGTAAATAATTCTCCGCCCCGACCCTTGGTCGACGATGCGCCAGCCCGCGTCGAAGCTGAGCCTGTACTTTAAAATTCACCAGATAATAATAATTAATTACCCATGTTTGATCCAGCCTGTTACATCTTACTGTCCTCCCCACAGGGGTGCCCTTACCGAGCGCTCGCCTTTTTTTTTTTTGGTTGGGAAATTATCGAATAACTTCTCCCGCTCTGGGCGGAGCGGGAGGGCGTGTCAGACATTTACTGACTAACACCCACCCGTGTTCCTTCCGTTGCCTGTGTGCCGGGGCCACGATATCCCTTTCGGACAAACTCGCAACCCTGGCAGGCATTGGCCCTTACGGACCCCGTCAGTTGGTGCTGACAACTCTTTGAGGCGCGAGTGGAACACAACGCGCCGTCGACCCGGGCCTAGTCCTTATCGGACGGCGAACTACCCATTGCTCACCGTCCGCAAGCCCGCGCCTACGGTGGCCGGAAATCGGCTAGCAACTCCCGACGCCCGGGGCGTCTCCTGCGGTGACTAGGGGCGCGAGGGCGCGAATTATGCCTCTCCCTCAGGCGTTCTGCCTCCTCCTTCCCGAGCATTACTATTTCGCAGAAGGGAGTGACGGCCTCCCATGCACGCTCGCTCCTAACCATGGCCTGAACCAGGGTCGGACGCGAGAGATCGCCGCCGCCGATCGCCACCATGAGGACACCGCGGTGCTCCGCCCAAGCCGGGGGCAGACCTACACCATGTCCACCGTGTCCTCCGGGCGATCCACACTGTGGTCACACCCGGGCGTTTCCTCCCGCTTTATCCTGAACTGGAACCTCCCGAAACAACCATGTCCGGTGAGGACCTGCGTCAGGCGGAAGGTGAGGACGTCGTGGCGCCTCTCTAGCCTAGTATATAAGTTAGTTTTACGCCCCTAGCTGGAGGCTTTGAGTTTAGCAGCTTAGGCAGTCACAGAAAAGCCCGGTTAAGTAGTCATGACTTTAGAAGTTAGCTACGAGATGACCGACATAAAAAAAACACACATAAGCACAAAATCAAAGACTGATAGAGAGGAACGAGAGGGACATTTTTTTGTGAAGCCATTTGTCATCCAGAAATCTGAATCTGCAAGTTCTTCTCGACTTCAAAATTCATAATTTCCTAGTAAAAAAAAAACAGATTAGTGTGTGTACAGTGAACAGTTCCGTAGTCGGGATAAATATAATTTACTCAATATTATCTAGAAATTATCCCATAACTATCTCAAAAACTCAAAAACTATTGATAAATAGCAGTCACTTAGAAACAAGGATCGAACAATATCCACGCGTATGTACATACGTGCATAGATTTCTTTTAATAGGTACCCAATAGTCTCCAATAAAAATGTCTGTGTCACATCCCGACTGACCAGCAGGCGGCGGCGGCGCCGCAATTTGATACAATGTCTTCGAAAGCCTTTCTTCGATCCACAGTGCGCCGTTCGCAAATCCCTGTCCACTGAAGCGGAGCGCAGGTTTTATGCAATCCCATTGTTTAATATTGGCACACCACTACTCCGCTCCTCTCCTCTCCGCTCCAGTGGACAGGCAGCCTTAAGGTGTGCGTAGTCGCAGCGGAAAAATGTCGAATTTCTTCATTTCAGTTTAGCAGATATTTAGTGTATGGCGTCGTGTAATTGTGTATCGTAAGTAAAATTTTGTACATCCAACTATTGGGGAGCTATTCAACAAAAACTGTTTCCGCTGGGAATACGTCATCCCAGCATTCCCAGCGGAACTTTTTTTTTCCTATGGACGTACAAGTAAAAAAAAATACATTCAATAAAGAAACAGTTTTTGTTGAATATCTTATATAATATTGCGTTTACATGGTTGGATGCACAAATGTTTACTTACGATACACGACGTCATACACTAAATATCTGCTAAATGAAATTAAGAAATTCGTCATTTTTCCACTACGACTACTCACACACCTTTAAGTGGGTCAAAGAAATGAAAGAATACAAATATTATGATAATGAATAAAAGAGTAATTTACGTAAATAAAGTTCTATTCAGTCAACAGTAGAGAAGCAAATCTTTCTACATCATAGAATCCTGCTTTGACTTGTCTGCCTCCAAAAAATCTGCCATTTAAATCCACAACTGCTTTTATAGCACTTTCAATACGCTTAAATTCAACAAAAATTCTAACGGCTTCATCTGATGGCGCATTGGGCATTTCAAAGATTAATACTTTTATAACATCTCCGTATTTAGTGTTACATTCGTCTTTTACTTCAGGTTCTAATTCCTCATCTACATCGCCTGGTCCAACCATATTCTGGAAAAAGGATTTTATTGTGAGTTACAGAATTGTGTGATTAAACATTTTAGTGACCAAAATGCATGCAGTCAGTAAACATTGGTCAATTCAAATAGCGCGCGCTTTCCCGGCTTTCTGTTACACACTTCCGTCCCTTTTCACGAAATATTTACAGGAAAGCGAGAGGAAGATGTTATACATCAAAAATTAAATAATGATGTTATTATGACTTGTAACTTCAAGATATAACCATCATTTTCATATCACACATTGATTTATATTATTGCTTGATAATATGGGATATCCTTACTCTCAATAACACCACTTTGCTGGGTGACTTCATTATCTCAGTAATAGATGGCTCCCTATTGAATGAATGTGGAGAATTAGATGCTTGCGGCGAATCTGGAAACAGATTAAGGTCGATTAAAACCCGTATTATGTACAATACGGTTTTTATTTTAGGTCCTTACTCTTATTAGTATTCCTGAAGAGATAGCAAATGACCTCTCCTGCCGGCTAATTCAATTTGGCAAACGATGCACCAAACACTCTGTATACTGAATTCTGAGAGTTAAATAATTTTATAAATTATGTCAATAAAATATAGTATCCTAAATGGATGCAGGCAGCTAGTAACTACAACTAGATAAAGTTGATTCAATATTCAATAGATAGTTTATATTCAGAGAATATTCATTCCATTCAGAATTTTATAACAATTTTAAATTTCCTACGCAAATACCTGGTCCTGGCAGGGAAGGCATAGCAAATCCAGGAGGAGGCATTACAATGGGAACTTCTTTCTCATGAATAATACGACCACCACGTTTGGAAGTCTTTTCCACTTGCAGAGCCACGGACATTCCTTGTTCTTTTTTACCCAAACCTTGACCTTCCTAAAGAAACAATAATAACAAAAGAAAACTTATAGCTCTTACTGAATGTCTTGAATAAAAAATAAATGAGTGTGGTACAAACGGCTACTCATCAAGCTATACATTTCCAGTTTATGCTGACCTCGCATTGTATAAGATGTCCGTATAATACGAGTTCAGCTTGTACTGGAAATGTATAGCTTGATGTGTAGCCGTGTGTACTAAAACTATAATAAAATGTAATTCCTTAAACTACAAGTTTATAAAGCCACATTTTTAACATATGATACACACTGATAGTTTTTGTTGCCTTTTAAAATGTATTACCTTGAAACCATATTTGGCCATGATTTTAGCAGCTATAGAGCTTGCGCCATATCCGCCAATAGAGAACCCTGATGGAGGAGGGGTTTGTGTGGATGGGGGCCGCGGCGGCGGGGAAGGCGTCTCCGCTGTGAGAGATGGTGGTGGAGCTATGGCTGCACCTGCTGATCGCTTTGATATCTCCTCCGCTTCTTCTTCTTCAGGTTGCTTTATTACAAACAAAAAATATGGTTTAATAAAATAATGTTTTTTTTCTAATAATCAATGCACAGATTTTTGATTTGTGTTAATGAGTTTGTGTTCTTTCCACAATTTTCTTATTAATTAATTAATTAAATTGAATGAAATATTACACTGATTATACTGGTTACTGGTTTGTTTCCTTAGGATAAAGAAAGCCTTGATAGCCCAATTTGTTAGTTATCACTTATCGCAATATTTTTCAAAGAAGGAGTCTTATCTCTACATTTACAACAGACCCTGTACATGTTCAGGTATACTGTGTCTAAAACCTTGATATAATTACCATAGCCACAAGAGTTTTTTCTGGTATTATTTCCTCATCATCCCCAAACCTGCTTTTACGTTTTCTTTCTGATCGGTCACCTCTATCCCCATCAAGCTGCAATCTCTTTGCTTGTATCTCTGAAAAATACAGCCACGGGTTAAATAATTAGGAAAAGAGAATAAGACAAGTGAGAAATGTTGAAAAACATATCTAGATTTTCAGCATCTATAGGTATTAGCTTTACCAGAATACAGTAATATTCATCCAGAGAGCAGACAGGCCTCAAAATAAAAAGATCAGTAAGAAAGGTTATCTAAGTATTAGAAATATTATACATTTTGGCTGAAATTCTAGCCAAAGCCAATTTTGAGATGTATGTAGATGTAGACTTTGGATTATGTTAGCACTATTTTATATAACACGTTTTTGAACAGAATTTAAATGCAGTAGTGAGATACCGATTTTTTGCCATTGCTTTTTATTTAAATTGATCTAAGTACAATAAATAACAATCAACCAAGGGGTATTGTGTTACCCAGCAGCTGGGTTGTGTCTCTGTAGGCAGTGGCTCCACTTATAATACTACCAAGTTATAGTCAAGCCAACCCCGACATGGTTTGAAAAGGCTAGGCAGATGATGATGTAAATACACAAAATAGCATGGTTTTTATCCCACATAGTAATACTGTCACAGTTCCAAAAAATATATATTCAAAATCAATCTTTCTTTCTTTCTTTCAGAACGTGGTTTTATCTTACCTTTAGCAACTTTTTCATAATCATTGGGCCACATTGGGTCATATTCATTAGCAACATTCCAATCAAAATCACGAATATTCAGTGATGCTGCCAGTGTTTTTCCTTGACCTTTGGGACTGTTTGAATTAGATTCGTCATCGTCTTTTTGTTTACTTTTTAAATCTATTACTGGAGTAAGAACCTGTAACTCATAATATTATAATCAAAACCTTTTTAGAGATAACAGTTTATCTATGCAATTGAAATTACCTGAGTAGATCGTCTTAAGGCCTCACGCTTGGGTTGGGTAACCGCTGCTTTTTTTAATTGCAGCTGTGACTGTAATAACTTAATACCTGAAGACCATCCTGCTACCTTTTCGGTGGTACGAGCTTTGATTGTATCAAGATCGTCATATAACGACATCTTTGTTTATGTTTATGCATACAAGAGTTTTGCTAACGTAATAACTATATTACCCAGCCCACTAATCTATAATCTACAATATAATTCACTGTGTTTACTTATTTCTGCGAATTTATTGTACATAAGTAAACAAGCAAGCAGTGCAGCACTACCAGGAGTATTTATGTTCTGTGACTGTGAGCACTACTGCAGCTCATAATTATTACACTATTTATTTATACAACTGCAGCTGCTGCCATTCACAGTTATTGACCTCTGGTTTTGCATCACTCTCACTCTAATTTTATATGTAATCAGAGGTAATTCTATTTTTTAGGTATTATTTTGTAGTGCGGTTTTCGTCACGTCAATCTAATTTTGACATTTGGACAATTTTTTTTCTTTTTTTGTCTCGTGACCGTGGAATTAGTAAATACTGGACCCACCCTAGGCTATGAACTCGTAGCTTCGGGTGGTCGCACATCTGACGGAAGATGCGTTAGACGTAAGTTTTTAACTTCCAGTTAGTACGCTCGACGCACTAACGTCTCATCGGCTGAGTGTGCAAGGTTGAGTGTTTTAATATCTACTTGTCCGTTCTGGCGTTACGCAACCGACGATACGCGGCGCATCTTCCGTTAGATATACAACCACCCTTAATCTTTCTGACTGACCAACCCCCTAAGTAGACTCTTTGCACGGTTTCTACATTATTTTAGTTTAAAATAATTTCGTTCAAAGAAAAAATAAGGCAATTTATCGCAAATATGAGATTTACTATCTAAATATAATGAGTTTGGCTATTTCAGCTAGCTGGGGACTGGAAAATGAGCTTAATTTTGTTTGACCCATGAAATTAGTAGTAGTGAATAATATGGTATGACCAAAGAGTCATAACTCAAATAAACGTAGGTACTCCGACTCCTTTTACATAGGTACAAAAGGAGTTTGTATTTCATTTTTCGGTCCGGAATGAAAATCAATACTTTTGTGTGATCAAAGAGGATCAAAGCATTTGGAAAAATCACTTCAGAGGAAAATCGGAAAAATATTGTCACTGTCATCATAAGAATGAAATAATAAGACAAAGTTTGCAGAATAAATTGTGATTTTTAAGCAGTATAATTATATATTTTAATGGAACTTAAATTTTAAAATGGGTACTCTTATAAGTAGAGATACCAGACGTATCAGTTTTGATAACAATTTTGCTTTAAGCGCTCCTATTGCACTACAGAAATCTATAGAGGCAGAGAATGCGATAGCTTTTGATAATCTGCCACCGGTAAGTCTTATTCGTTAGCCGGTTTTAAGTAATTTATCCGCCTATATAATTAATGCCACTCTAAAGAGCTCCCGAATCCCCCGACCCACGGTTTTTTCAGTCTATCAAGGCGGATAATGGGCCATAGGCCGCGTCCTAACTGAAAGCCAATGTAACTTTTGGTTAAGACGCAGGGTTAGACACGCCTAACAGAACGAACGTCCACGGCGCGTTGAAAACACCGTGTGGATAGGGATTAAACTGTTACCATAAACGTGCAGTTGACTGTATCTCTAATTTCAAGCAGTCGGTTGCAGATTGATTTATTTACGTTATGATAATATCCAGGGTAATCTGTTTGAAAATCTTGAAGAACGTAGTATTTACAAACTTTAAAATCGACGATGTATACTAACATATTCGATTTGTTTACAATTATCGTAATTTTTAGGAGTCGGCAGGAGAAATCATTTATAAGGAAAAGGGCTCAGATAACCAAGAAGATGGTGAAATGGATTACTGGTCGCACAGAATAGATTATCTGAAGAAAGAACACCAGGTTATCAACAAAATTATCGAAGCTGAATATGACAAAAGTATTGAAAATACAAATAAATCATTTGAAACACCTAAAATAACGCACGAAAAAATTCAAAAAATAAAACCTTGTATCGACTGGCGAACAAAGGTATCGTTACACAAGCAACAAGCTTTAAAACATTGTATGTTTTTTTTAAATAATTATTATTACAGTCCGTTCACATTTAGTTAATATAAACGCCAAAGGACCGCGCGCCGATGACGTCACATCTGTCAAGGACCGGGGCGCATTCTGACGGCGTGACGTTTCTATGGGCCGTAGGCACAGACTTTTCGGTGCCGCTGGTCCTTGACGGAATGCGCGAACTGTCACTCATTCGGAGCCGCAGATGAACAGACCATGTTGCTGGTGTCTCAGGTCAAAGGTAAAATAACTGTGAAAGGGCTGTAGTAGCCAGCACCCTAATTGCGTAACACACTTTCAATCACAATCAGAATTATTTTTGAAGGATATTGCTAATCCATTGCTTCATATGTTCGAAAAATGTATCTGCTCAACAACGTAAATATCGCAATGAATGTTGTTGAACTGTCAAAATGTAAGCCAGCGCTACTGTAAGTGAGTTATGAAATTTTTTAATGTAAATTTTTGAGGCCGTCGTCAGCCCGTCTCAGAGATTTGATTATTTGAGAAAAATCTGATGATGATGATAACGATGATGATGACGATGGCGATGGCGATGGCGATGGAGATGACGATGACGATGGCAATGGCAATGATTATGACGAAATGTTGAAAATTAAAGAGTCTAAAGTCAAAAGTCGAAGTCGAAGTCGGAAGTCAAAGTTAAAGTCAAATTTTCATGTTTTTCAATTTAAATGACGTTTTGTGACCATTTTTTGTCTTATAACTCCGATGTTCGAATCAATGGCTCGATTTGGATTTTGTTTATTTTTCTAAAAACTTATGAGTGAAGCTTTTAGAAAATAAGATAAAACCCCCCTTTTACGGTTAATTTTCGATAATTTTGCATGAATATTCAGAAAAATACGGGCGGTCATTATAGGTGGCATTGTATAATAATATAGCATAGCTGCAGCACCTGGAATATTGAACTTTTGTAGCAGTGGAATAAACGAGCATTTGCTAAATATTGTAACAGTTGTATAGATAGTTACCGCCATTCAGATAAATTGTGCCTTTTATGCTACAACTACAAGGATCTTTTCATGCTGGAGTGACATTGATAGGCACTGTTGGTAAACATTTTGTGAAATGGCGTTTAGTTCCAATTTTGGCCACGTGCCAGAAGATCCTTGTAGAAAAGGTATACTTAATTTTTTTCAGTTGTTCTGCTGATCATTTTAAAAGTCTGTTCATCCCTAAGTATATTTTACGCTGACTGTACAATATATTTACAGATTGTGAGCTGTTACGAAGAAAATAGTCATCAACCATTGGTGTGTGCAAAGTTAGTGCAAGCTTTTACCAAATGTGTCACAAATTGCAGATTGGAAGATTAACAGTTTTTGTCATTTTTGATATATTTATTTGTCCAAATACCATGCAAAATAAATAAATATTACGTAGGTACTTATTACTATTGTTTTTTTTTTTTGTTAGTAAGAGTATTTATTTGAGTAACTTAGGTGACAAATGCACAATTTGAACCAGAGCCAAACGCGGCCTGTTGGCCAGAGCTGTTGGTTTCGAGCTCAGAGTAATTGAGGTTTCGAGTTCCGAACTTTGTCTGTCTCGTCTGTTTAGGCCCACTTGCATGTTTAGTCGGGTTAATACTGTCCTGTTCGCCTTTTATGACTGGAACAATTCTAGAATTCTTCTGAAAAAATTCCTTCGGCAAGAGAGCGGTTGTAGATTTTAGCTAAACATGCAGCCAGTACATTGAAACACCGATTTAAAAAATAGGGGTGTATTGAATCAGGCCCTGCACTTTTGTTAGCATCAACCTGTATCAGCTTCATAAATATTTCCCTTGGAATAAACGGTATGTTGCAAGATAAAGAGTCGTTAATTGCAATGGTAGTGTTGATCGTAATCGCTATGAATTTATGATATACGGAGGAGAAGAGAGAAACAAAATTCCGTTAAGATGCATACGTTCAAGATAAGAGGAGTTAAAAAATATAGACCAATTGGAATTTTTCGAACGAAGGGCAATTTTTTTAAATCTCTCTTATATTAACCATATATTAACGATATGTTAGTAAAATCTCAACTAATCAACACGGTTATAAAAGTGGTCGTTCCATTGAGACAAATTTATCTTGTTTTATTTCTGATTTATCAAAAGAAATTGATGGATGATATCAAGTTGATGCGATATCCACCGATTTATCTAGTGTTTTTGATAAGGTAAATCATCAACTATTATTACAGAAGCTGGAATCTTATGGTATCCATGGTTCCCTTCTTGCCTGGTTTAAATCATACTTGAGCGGAAGGAAATAAGTTGTTTCAGTCGGAGGTCATGACTCTATTATGTATTATGCCCAATCAGGAGTACCACAGGGCTCGCACGTGGGTCCCATACTTTTCAACGATCTTGCATCTCGGATTAGCAGCGACTATTACTTTTATGCTGATGATCTCAAAATCTATAAAAGAGTAGAGTCACCGACAGATGCTAGTCTACTCCAACGATCTTGATCTAATCAGTCTCTGGTGTGAATCTAACGGGATGACCTTGAATGCAGACTAATGTTTTTGCATGCGTAATAGCAGAAAATTATAACCATTACTTCCCCTTACAATATAAACAACACTACCTTGCAAGTTTCTGAAACGTCAGTCCCTTATAATCTTCCTAGGCAGCTAATATCCAGACTTTTTGAACCAGAAATAACATTAGGAGACATTCGCCAATAGATAGGATGTTTATTCAATTCAACGAACTCAACATAAAACTACCTGATTAAAATGTGTTCTTTGGTTCCTTGCCGATTTTTTTTTTTTTTTGAACTTTGCCCCACACTAAGAATTTCTTCTTGTATCGTGGGTGCGTTTACACACATAGAAACTCACATGCACTAACACCCAGACCCGAAACAACTACTTGCAGATCATACAAATATTTGTTCCGTGCGGGGATCGAACCCGCGACACGTTGTGCAGCAGTCAATCGCTCAGCCACTGCGCCAACCGTGTCGTCAAACATTCACAACAAAACATGTTCCATACAATGTTTGACAGAAAATAGAGATTTCAACATATTTTGTTGTGAATGTTTTACCAGTGAAAACGTACAGTATACCCTAACACGTGTGACTGCGGATTTTTAATTTGTCCGTCTGTAATGTCTTGTATACCTTTTTAGTTAACTTTTTTGTCATAGTTGGGTTTTAATTATTTTAACACTTTTATTGTTTTATGTTAAAGGTAGTCAGCAATATTTATGTTATATTTAAATTACTTATTAACTAATAATAGTCTATTAGCTATTATGTAATTTAAATTTAACTATTGTATTGTGAATAAAGTATCACCAACTGAAATTTACTATAAAAAGGGGAAAATACAAGTTTATGGGTTATAGGAAAAAAAAAAATCTAATAAACTGTATCCCTCCTTTCACCCCAACAAATCTTTAAACGTATGTTTCGTCATTTAATTTAGAGAAAACTTATTTGTACAAGCTTTTGAGTAGAGAAATCAAGACAAGCAATTCAAGTTATCAGTATTCATACTTTTGACAGAAAATAAAAAGTAAAAACCCCAAACTGCCTAAAAAGTAGTAATTTTAAGTGTTTAGGTGATAACTTCGGGTTAGATAGGATCACGCGTTAAGATTCTTCCATACAAATTTTAACAACCCCTAAAACCAATGCAATGCTTATTTTAATATTTGTTATATGACGTGTAAAAGTGATTCCGATAATATCGGAATCACTTTGAAATTAAATGAAATTGTTTATTCTGGAAATAGGATATTATCCTAGGTGAGGTCGGTGTTTCCTATCTGACTACTCTAAGAAGAAAGGCCGAAACAAACTCAGAGGTCGCAGTCTCTTTTAAAGTCCAGACATAATCTTGGTCAAGCCATGTGAGGACCATGTAGATTAGTGTCTGAAATGGTCTTTTGAGGAAAGAACCACACAGATTTGAGTGGACCTGTCCAGTCAGTGCAAGCATTTGTCAGTAATCGTGGAGCTCAACTCAGAACTTAAGGAGCTCAACTCGACGAACACAAACGAAACGAAATGACAAACTTTTATATTTATTTAAGAATGTATTCGTGCCAAGTTTAAAGTTGATTAACTAAAGAATAAGATTTTTCATGCAAACGAAACAGCCCATTTTCACCCCCCTAAAGGACGAATTTTCAAAACCACCTAATTGCTTGCCTACGTTACGAAAGGAACCCATATGTGCCTAGTCCCAGTAATTTGGGCTTTGCGTTGACGTGACACTCGTGACAGTCAGTTAGTTTTTCCTTTGATTTAGATAGAGCCAAATAAATGTGGATAAGTTTCTCACCCGGGCGTATGTGGAAGCCCACACGAGACGCTCGAGCGGTTCCGTGTACAACAATGTTCAAGGATGTTTTGGGGCTTGAATGACATTGACAAGGAATCGTTTGGGAAACCGAAGCATTTGTTTGAGTGTTTTAAGAATTGTTTTGGAATTAGTAAGTACTTGCAAAAGAAATTACTTTCCAGAGGCACCAGTTTGGTTTTGTGTCATTTCCTACAAATGTCAATGCACTGTGTCGATCTGTGTCCTGTGTCTGTCTCGAGTATTTATCTGTGGTACCTATTTATGTTCTGTGGTGTCGATTGTGTCCTCGTAGAGTATTTAACTTCTGTGATTGTGTCAGACTCTGTCAAACTTTTCGTTAGATTCGAATTTAAGTGGTCAAGTGAATTATGATATTTTGTATTAGAATTTAATTCAGCGTGTTGTTCTTTTTTCCCTACAATGGCTACCAATAATTCTAAAGTAGAAGATGTAGCTACATGCCACACTATTTTAGATAAAATTAATTCAATAAACGACACTGTTGTTACCAAGGTACTTTGAATGATACACGTAATTTTATTACAAGAAATTTGTAAACAATAAAGATAAATTAATGTGTACTTTTCTTTTTCTAGGCACCAGATATTAATGACTTCACAGTCATAAAACCTATAAGCCGAGGCGCTTTCGGAAAAGTTTTCCTCGCACATAAAAAAAGTAACAAGGATCAGTTGTATGCAATCAAAGTTATGAAAAAGTCGGACATGATCAACAAAAATATGGTCACACAAGTTGTAACTGAGAGGAACGCTTTGGCGCTGTCGAGAAGTCCTTTTTGTGTTCATTTATTCTACTCATTGCAATCATCTTCTTCTATATATTTGGTGAGATAGCTAGGCTACTTTTGAACAAAGATAAAAAATTCACTAGCTTCAGTAGCTGGGAAATTTTGATGTTGTTGAATTGATTGACTAATTGTTGTATTTGGAATCCTTTTAGGTCATGGAGTACATGGTTGGTGGTGATTTAAAATCACTGCTTGGTGTTTATGGGTTTTTAGAAGAATCTATGGCAGTATTTTATATAGCTGAAGTAACTCTTGCATTGGACTACCTGCATAGACACAACATTGTACATAGAGACCTGAAACCAGATAACATGCTTATATCTAGATCTGGGCATGTGAAGCTTACTGACTTTGGTTTATCTAAAATTGAAGTTAATAGAGGTAATCCTGTCATAATTTAATACCTTAAATCTCTTTTAGTTTTCTTTCAGTAATAATACAAGCAAAGAGAGTCTTATGCCCAGCAGTGGGCGAAGTCTGGCTGGGAATGATGATGAAAAACACGAATAACGACTGCAGAAGACTTGAATGAGCCATTATTGTTGCATGGAAAATTAAATTTCAAATGATTTATTAATAATCAAGTACAATATACAGTAGCACATTGGACAGTGATCCCCAAACTAGACATTTGCCTGTTCTTGGGGATCAGAAAAGTGTTGTTATTGAATAAACATTCCCCTTTCAGATTTGGAGATATCAGATTTTGTGAACTGCACACCTAGCCTGAATATGAGGACCCCGGGACAACTGCTCTCACTCACATCTCATTTGTCCTTCGGTTCAGGTGGTGGAGACAGCACACACACTTCTGTAATGTCTACAGATGCTTGTGAGAATCTTCTTGATGAGCTTAAAGAAACCAGTACGCTTTTATTATTTCAATAGAACATCTTATCAATTATAATTCCATGGTATAAATGTGAAATTTTTGCAGGTAAATTAAAAAATCTGTTTGATGGAGTCAGCGGGTTTGAAAGTTCACCATTATTGAATCAGTTAAACATGTCAGGGATACACCCGTTTATGAGTGCTGAAAGTATTAAATTTGAAAATGTAAGTACCTACTTGCTTCTTTATAGCATGGGCATTATAATTTCGTCTAACACAACATGCTAGTGGTCTAGAAACAGAATAAATCTAATCATTTGATGAAGGTGATGAAGTCATTTGATTTATTTTATAAATTAACCATGCCTGTTATTTTTATGGTACTTCTTATTTCGTAGTCTCAAGACTCGGGCTCATACCACACCTGTGAGAGTTCAAAGAACAGTTCGAACTCCAGAAGTAACAAATCAACAGATCCGAGTAGCAACAGTTCTGTGGGGGAGTCCACCGTGCTGTCAGATTACCAGCATGATCAGTCCACCTCTCCACTGTGCAGGGGACACTCCTTGAAGAGAATACCTAGGTAGTTACAAGTTGCTACTTCATAAAATACTGCCTAGTCTATATAATATTTTTAGTTTGTTGAATCCATTTCACTACTATTATGATTTATGACCAACAGATATGTTTTAGTTTCTAATATTGCCTTAAAGGGAGCATGCTTGTTTCGTAACTATTCGCTGCTTGAGCTTTTGTTGCGCGATAAACATTAATTCGTGAAACGAATATTCGTTCGAAGCATAGCTATTAAGCTCTGACCAAATTGAAGCGAATCCCGCGCCGGGGTGCAGCACGAAATTCCCTCGCGACGATTGTGTCAACTAACTTGCATGGAGGTGATGAAACTGGCGCGATTAGTAGCGTGATGCCTTAAGGTATGATTTCGAACAACGCTGCACGCGGCACTGCTGCCGCGTCACTACTGGTCCCCATACATTTTCTATAGGTTTATATGAGATTACATTCCGAGCACGGCAGCAATGCTGCGCGACATTGCTACGTCACACACTGCACTACCGCGTGTTCGTCGAATCATACCTTTGCTTTTAATCATTAAAATAAGTTACTGACGCGTGCAGTCACGTCTTGCGTTTTTATTGTTTGTATTCATGTACTCACCATAACTTTTCACGAATGAATATTCTTCGCGTAACAAACGCTCGCGTAACGAATGTTCACAAAACAAATTCGCGAACCGATTAATCGCGGTGAGTAGATCATCACTTAAGGATATACGGCCGCGAGTGGGCTTGGTCGAGTATATTTCTCCATTGTGACCAATTTTCGGCTTTTTCTCTCCAATTTCTTACTACAACAGTTCTTAAATTTGGTCTACGGCTGGGCTGTGCTGGCCTCGGCTTCTCCGGCTATCTGGTTTCTTATCAAATCTACGTTCGGGCGCTCTGGGCATCGAAAACGTCCTATTTTTATGACCTTAATAACATTAGGCGCATCATGTTGAGCTTGTGGTTGTACCGGGTTCGCCATTGCTCGTTTTTCAGCATTGCACCGAATACGAATACTTACAGAGAGATCTGGTCTTTAAAGTTTATGCTGATTATTAAAAACGTTATTATTTACTTACCTTCGAAAAAAAAAAAAACATTGAATCGTTGCAGCTTCAGAGCCAAAAAAAGAAAAAGGATTTTGGATTGTGATGGAGACACACCTACAGGTGTGACTAGTCTACTAGAGTCTAAAGAGAATCACAGTGGTCTGACACAAGAGATCATGGCCTTGGAGTTGAGTCAGAATACGCCTAAACGCATGTCTATACACCCTACACCTGATAAACGCAACAATCCTATAAAGGGTGTGTTGAAAAAACGGTATGTTAAAACAAAGTTTCAAAAATATTCAAAGTTATAGTCTATCTTTTATTGCTCATATACGAATGGCACGTTACCAACAGCACAGGCAACTGCAGCCGTCCACTGTATCATGCCGTTCGTGTATAGTATACGCACTAAGCGGTAAAAAAAAAAGTTATATTTTGAGATTGTAACTAAGAATTAGAAATCTATTACGTCACATAACTGAATTGCACTCTGAATGAAAATAATTAACATTTTTTTCACAGTTGGGTCTCGCAAAACGACAGCCATCATTTCAACGTTGGAGTAATATTCTCCACGCCAGTATCGAATAAGTCGCCGGAAACAAAGAAGAAGGAGACTCGCTTCAATCTTCCTAAAGAAGACCAACCGCCATCTGGGACTAAGGAAAAAACCTTTATGTTTGGCAAACATGTCTCCACTAGTTTAGAAATATTTCCTACTAGAAGATTAAGTAAGGTAATATAAGTCGAATACTTACTAGTACTACATTTCCAACCTAAACCTTATAAGTTAACATGGTTGAATTCAAAATTTTGCTATTTATATTAAACTGAGAATCAGTAATTCTCTCTTCATTCACTTACTGAAAGTGCATGCAGCTGGTTAGAACGTGGAAAACATGCGCAATACTGACAAGCTTATCTAAAGAAGCCTTGGCCACAATAAATTAAGGTTATCAACATGTTACAGGGCGAAGGAAATCGGTCACCTACAGATTTGTGTAGGACTCCATTGGCTACTGCGCACACGCCTTACAGGACACCAAAAAGCGTGAGGCGAGGCAACTTAGTCTCAGACCAAAGGATTTTAGGAACACCTGATTATCTGGCGCCTGAGTTACTTTTGAGGTAAGATGAGTATTATTTATTTTCTAATGTAAATTTATAATTTCCGCTTAAATCAACTAATAGGTAAAAATTACCAATACTGTTGAAAAGAGGAAGTACAGTCTAGCGTCTAACTTAGCTCAAATGTCGTTAGACGGCAGTTATGACTACTTACATCTGCCGGTCTATTCCGTAAATATTTCACCATGAAAACTTTGGTGAAGTGAGCTGCCAATAGTGTCAATGCCTAGCATTAGGTAGAATAACATCTCACTTTAAGCTCACTTCACCCAAGTTTTCACGGAATAGACCGACATGTACTACAGTGGACACTGGCGCCTGACCACTTATCGCCTAAGCAATAAGGTCGAAAACTGGTCAAGCACCAGTGTCCGCGATGGTACCTATACTACCTACACGATTGCCACCCAGTAACATAACAACATTTCTCCAATGCATGACATGATATTGACGGAATGAATTATGATGTTTCTCTTTTGAAATGTTTTCAGACAAGGCCACGGTCCTTCAGTAGACTGGTGGGCGTTGGGAGTATGTCTGTACGAGTTCATGACAGGCGTTCCACCTTTCAACGACGAAACTCCGCAAGCAGTCTTCAAGAATATATTGTCGAGAAGTGAGTATTTTTTAAACTAGAAGTTAATTAGTCGAATAACTTTTTAATTTTACTCAGCATCAGCAAGTGTGGGCACAGATAGATGGTTATCATCCTTTAATGAAGCTTTGAGACATCTACTTGCTTGCCGTAATTTTGCGTTTCCTCTTTACGGACTCATATGACCATAATAACTATAGTATACTTATCATTGTCGGTAGCCGCTACATGCTTCTCTTAGCTTAGCCCGTCGTAAAAGGATTATCGAGTCAGTATCGCAGGTAGCGGGGTTCTAAACCCTGTGTATCATCACTAGATAATGTTATGATAATGTTTCAGACATCGAATGGCCGGAAGACGACGAGGCCCTATCTCCGGAGGCAGTGAGCGCCATCGAGGCGCTGCTGACGATGGAGCCGGCGGCGCGGCCCGCGGCGCCCGCCGTGCGAGCCATGCCGATATTCAGGAACATTGACTGGGACAACCAACTCGATGTGGAACCACCCTTCGTACCCACCCTGGATGATGTGCACGATACTGGCTACTTCCAAGGTACGATTTATACTGACTGGATCCAAATATCCCTAACTGATCCTTTGAAATATTCTGTTGCCATTTTTTTATGCAAATGTTTTTAATCATTGCAAGTCCCCTTTGCAAAAACTTCGCATTGGTATAGATTAACGCAATTACGAAAATCTTTGTTTAATTTTTCGTATCGGCACGACTCACGAGTTGCTTATGCCGCAGTAAATAGATTGGCCAGTTAATAAGTTAATAGCTGTGCTGTATGGCTAATAAACGATATCAATAACTTGGGTAGGGAATAACTGAATTAGCTTTTTGACTTTTTATTTAGCAAAAAAGTCGAAATGGAATCAAGTAAGTATGTGTAAGAATATTTTTCAGTAGGTAGTTACAGTAACACCGCGCTTTACGCGACCCCGTTAGGCGCGGTTTCGGTTTTACGCGAATTTCCAGTTTCGCCCTAAATTGCCTCACTTTACGAGAATGCATTGATTGGTCCATTATTAGACTGTGATATAAATCGCATTATAAGTGTTCAGCAAGCGATAAAAAACAGTGTTGTTTGCGAGAACGCAAACAAAGTCCTACTCCAAAAACATTAGTTATCTATTTCTCACGTAATTCTAAGGATTAAAAGTAAAAACTTTTCTGTAACCATTAATAAGCTGATTGTTTTTAATTTTTGCAATAAAAGCACTTTAATTGGTATTTATTTGGCTTGATATTTCATCATACACAAACTTCGCGATTTTGTCCGATACGCATCCCTCGCGGAAAGCGAGGTATTACTGTATGCGTATTCCTAGAAACAGACTCTGTAGAAAGTTTCAATGACATATGACAATCGGCCGGCGTAACATTATTTTATGTTTTTCTTTTGTTTCAGCTCGTAATATTCTACAACATTTACATGTTTCCAACTTCGACATGTAACATTGAAGTCTGTATATCATTCAATATGAAATTAAATTAAATAAGCCCTAAATAAATTGGACTAAGGGCTGGAGAACGATGAGTCAATGTAAAGTGATAATGTAATGCGTATACACGATTTTTTATATTGTGATTATTATTGCTTCCTTTTTACTTACAATTATGTACTAACCAAATCCATAATATAGACTGATTTGAAAACTGTATGCCATTTCACTAAGTACCTTAAGATATATTATTGTTTAAAATTAAGTTAATTGTGATAATAACCAGTGTTCATTCAAATAGTTAAGATTTTTATAATAAATAACAGTACTTTCGAAAAATGGTAATTTTTATTTAATTTAGAACCTTAAACTAAATTGGCACAAATTCCATAAAGTTAAAAGTTAATATTGTTGCAACTAATTGAGAAAAGCAAGGTCGTTAGGTTGTTTTTCTCAAAATAATTGTCCGTAAAAATTATTCATGGAATAATAATAAACATAAAATTTCGCTGTTGGAATTGTACTCGGTTTGAGTACCACAAAATCTACTTGGCGTTTTTCTGGATCCAAGGCAGGAAGTATGTGACACGTGTGTACACTCCGGGGTACTGGCCTTTGCCGCAACCGATGCCCCACGACACGATGCCCACTTGCGTCCAGCGACCATTCTCGTTCACCATCAAGGGGCCACCGCTGTCACCCTGTTCAAATATCAATAAAAAAAGTTATGCGTCATTTAAAAAAAAAAAATTACAAATACTGGTTGACTTGAGAAACTCCTCCTTTTTTTCGTCGGTTAAAAATAAACAAAGGGTAATCTGTAAAAAAAATTGACCTCGGGTTTTGTCCAAGAACTTACACTGCAGGAATCCATGCTAGCTTTGCCAGCACAAAGCATGTGCTCCACGATCCCGCCCGGCGCCGCTCCGCCGTATTTCAACTTACACTCCTGGTTTGACCAAACCGGAATCGACACCTCTTGAAGGACAGAAGGCTGCGGTCCACCTTTACGAAACAAAGTACAATGAATCATAAATGCATTAGGGCGGAAAACAATATAAACAAAAACGACCTACATTATTTACCAAACCATTTCAGAGGTATTGTTAAAATAAATATGCTAATATCTTTTGTGTAGTAATACAATTCGCCTTTGTTCTGTATGATTCACATTGTTTCCTAAATTATTTTGCTCTGTCTGATACGGCCCAGTAATTTGCGAGTATTGACACTTACTTTCACGCAAACTTCCCCAACCGATGACCGTCGCAACTTTGCCCTGATATGTGGATCTACCACCAACCGGCATGCAGATAGGACGAATGTTCTTTGTAAAGGACACAGGCTGATCGATCGTTAGAACGGCGACGTCGTTGTACTAAAATGAATGAAAAAAATAGTATTTTTAGCTAGTAGATGAGCCAGCAAGTTTCTAAATATAAATAAACCTGGTTTAGAAAATGTTCTTACCAAAGTACGCATGTCGAAGCCTCGATGTCTGACTACTCTCTTGATTTTACGTTCTATGTGTTGAGTCTCTGTGTTTGTTCGGATGTTATAGTCTCCAAGTCTTGCTGTCAGGCGAGCTACATCCCATGAGGTCATACTGGAAATGGGCATCGTGTTAAAAATTACTATGATCCTATATGTTTACATGAAAGTCATCAAAGCTTTCGACATTTCCCTTATAATTTACCACCAAAAACTTTTGGTTAGAATAGATGTAAAATTTTAGTATCACTTACTGCGCCACGCAATGTGCTGCAGAAAGGACATGTCGGTCGTCCATGAGCGAGCCTCCACAGAACTGACGTCCAGCGTTGAACAGTGCCACGATCCACGGCCATTCGTTGAGCTCAGCATTATGGCCTCCTACGATGCGTTCCTCGTCTTGGTACGTGCTTTCGTAAGTCTGCAATTTAATTAGGAGAGAAAGTGGTATCCATTATAGTTTATTATTTGTAGTGTAAGTAGTGCAAAATTCATTGGGATATTTGTCTGTAAATAACTTTTATTTTTTTAGGATCAGGGTATTTGTATTTATTATTACAAATATATATTTTTTGTCTTCCTTAAGATATGATGTTTTTTGGTTAAATATTCAGTGGTAATCCTAATGAAACTTATATTATAAATGCGAAAGTGAGTTTGTTTATTTATTTGTTTTGTTACGCTTTCACGCTAAAACGACTGAACAGATTTGGATGAAATTTGGTACATATAGACATGACCGGGGTTAGGATCTACTACCTACATACTTTTATCGATATTCCCACGGGATCGAGACTTATGCGGGTCAAAACGTGGGGCGCAGCTAATTAGATGTAACTTTTGAAAACAAGAGACCCTGTATTTATTTTATCGTACCTGAGGCCCATTCTTTGCTCCGCAAGACCCATCCACGGCTGGCTGAGAAGGTTGAACTGGATGTGCAGGCACACTCGGCTTTGTAGGGTACGCTGGCGCCCATGTCTAATTCATCAATTCTTTGATCAGTATTTTATGCATAGTGAAAAGGAATGTACTAATTATACTTTTTAAAGTTTTTACCTGTTTGGTTGTGCTAGGAGGTCTAGTAGCCCAAGTTGTTGATGAAGCAGGGAAGTGACTTGGCGGCTTCGTTACGCCTGCAACTTTTGAAAATGTTTTATAATTTTAGGTTGATATCAAAATCCAGAACTTTGCATTTTCACTTTTTCAGTAGCATTTTATAAAAGAAAACTTCTACTGTTTTCTTACCCAAAGATGGCGGATGCGTGGGCGCAACATGATCAGGAGGGTGGGTCGGTAGTGGGGGGAGCGTTGGTGGCCACTGCGCAGGGATCTGCCGGAAACCGTCGTTGTTACCGTAAGACCATCTCGTCAATGACGATAGAACACCGCCTGAAATTCTGTTGAGAGTAACACTCGTTAGTAAAGTTTATTTTTATATTCAGTCGGTACAATTTATAAGCTTCCGATACACACGTCTACTCATCAAGCTATACATTTCCAGTATAAGCTGATCTCGCATTGTATAAGATTTCCGTACAATGCGAACTCACCGTATACTGGAAATGTATAGCTTGATGTGTAGCTATGTGTACATAGCACTAAGTTAAAGTTTTCAAACAGGGAACGATGTTGTGCTCTTTGTTTAAAATTGGCTATTTCATAACCGCCGCTCTGTAATCTTTTATGGATTGGGTATGGAAGGACATGTTTTTTAATTATTGTAGCATACAAACTCACCCTGCTAAAGCTGGTAACTGCACTGGAACAACAGGTTGCAGATAACCGAATCTTTGGACATCAGGTTCCTGTTGTGGTGGTGTGCCCACTGGCTCCGTGCAGCATACTCCAAATACCTATGTTCCAATAAATATTCATTAGATTTTTTTGGTCAACGTAAAGACTCATGTTCTGATGTTTTATGAAAACTAGTTTCGGTATTCCCATTTGTATTCAAGTGGTTATTTTGAAAGGCAGGTCGATTGTTGTCCGATACTTGATCTGCTATACAATACAGGCTACAATGAAGTCAAAAATAAGTGATACATCCTCACTTTCCTCTAAATTCTACAGGGTGGCAGGGACATCGACGCGAAAACTGTTACCATAGATTCCGTACATGATTCTGAACCCCCGTGCTGAAACTTTTCGACGGTTATTTAAAAAAAAATCTGCTGTTTCATAGAAAAGTGCAATACCTACGGGGTTAAAATTTATGGAACAGATATTTAAAAAAAAAAAACGACAAATTTCTACGCAGGGGGTTCAGAATGTTCGGTAACACTTTTCGCGTCGATGATGATGTCACCCTGTATAGCCATTTACTTATTTGAATTCGAAGATCTCATGAGACGTGACTCAATTATCGATAGTGTTCTATACCTCCATGTTGTCTCCGTTGACGTAGCTGCAAGTGTCGTAGTGTCCCATGACCCATCCATCCCAGCCTGAAAAGTCTGCTACTTTGAACAACGGATAGCAGTCACGGAAACTCTTGCACGATCCTTTCTTGCCAAGAGTCGTTTCGCATTCCATTCCAAACGCTCCATCTGTCTGTTAAAATGAGGAATACGGGTTAAAAAGGAACAGTAAACATTCAGTAAGTTGTGTGTTTAAGTATGATTTCTAAACTATTTTGAACCTGTCTAGGTCGCAGCAGAAATAATTGTTTTCCGTCGCGAGTAGAGTTCGATGCGTCGCGCTTCACACGTCCCACGTAAGCTGAAAAATTATAAAAATCGTTAAGTTATAAATTTTTTATTGAAGTAATATTTTATTAAAATAAAACAATTGGCAAAAAAAGGTGGGTTCCAAATAAGCACAACAGCACTGAATTTTTTTCAGACATAACTAAATGTAGTAGGTACAGTCGGCAACAAAATATTTTTTGTTGGGTCCTGCAAAAATAACAAAACCTAAAATAATTCAACAATTTTAATCCCTAACCTTAAAAAAAGTACTGAATGAATTAAAGGGTTTTTGTTTAGTAATTTATTTAAATTAAAAACTCGTTCATGTGTGCAAAAACAAAATCAGAAATTCGTTACACAGCAATCTTTTAAAATGATCACTCATTAAAAATATAATGTACGATCCCTTTTTATGACGGCTAATCAACAGTATCTTATACAAATTATTGCAACTGGCCTTATAATAAAAATAAGAACACGATGTGTTAGGTACATTGAACCTGCCTGTCACATAATGACAGCTTAACTTAGTTGTTTATGATTAGCCCCCAACGCAAATGAATAACGGTTGCTTTAATAAACTCCAATGAGCATGTACCGTATTAAGGTCTAAAAAGTATAACTGCGATATATTAATTATCGTTTCTAAAACCTGTTTTGCGGCGAGTACTCACTTATATTGATCATAAACAGTTGCTAATTAACTCTTTGAATTTTAATTGATGTACTAAACTTTCCATGTCAAAGTTATGTATGTAGACGAGACAAAGTAAGAAATACAAATTACCAAAATATACGTTTGTTTTTGCCAAATGTTTGATTCCAACAATATCGACAGTAGAGTAAACGAACTTTGCCAGCGATAATCGTAAACATCGGGGAAATTATTATTCTAAAGGCGATCTAAAAGCATAGCTGGAGTACAACAACGTACGAAACGTGTCGTAAACATGCATGTTATTTATTTCGGATCGCTGCATAACGGTTTCCGTTATATTCAAACCTCAGAATGCCATGTGCAGCATGCCAATAATATAAATGACCTAAATAATATGCTACATAGTTGCAGAATTATGTCATTAGACTTTTCTTTAACTCTTTTGTCCAAAGTCCAGACACTATAATTGATTAAACAATATACTTGAATAGCCAGAGATAGATGAATAAATAGCCATTTAAAGGTGAACTGGTTCGGGATAGTAGGTGCATTTTTAAGAAGGCGTACAAGTTAAATTGTACGCGTAAATAACCGACCTTGAAGATGTTGGGAGTTGTCGTTGAATCGCTCTCGAATTACGACAAGATTCCTTTATTATTTTCCTTTATTTTTTCCTTTATTCCTTTATTTTATCAATTATACAAGATACCTTGAATGAAAATATACGACCTTTAAAGGTTCCTAGATTTAAAATGAAAAAATCATTTCGCGTTCGTGTTATTAAATAAAATTAAGCTTTATAATCTTCTTTTGAGAGAATATTTTACTCTGCTGGGTAGACTGCATCGCGTAATAGCATGCAGTGGTATGCCAACTGACGCGAAACCTTGAACTTGTTACCAATATCAGGTAATTTAATTTGCCTGTTGGGTAGGGGCCTAAAAAGGAATAAACAACAGCGAACGCATTTTTATGTACAGTGATGGTAACAAAAAATTGGAAAACGTTTTTTTTTTCTAACGAAGAGTAACTGAACTTTTTATCCTTTCTTTTCCTTACGGAACGGGCAACTAGATTCAATTCTTCTATTTTCTTGTAATTTTTGACATTTATTTGAAGTACCTTAAAATGGTCTGAATTGAAATCAACGATTTGACTTTGACTTTAAGGTTCTATTTGCTATATTAAACTAAAGCATTTAAAACAAAATACAAGCAAAATAATGACAATATTTTTTTCGATTCAAATTTGTCACGACCATAAACAAGTCTGTGCGGTGACGCGCATAAATCTAATAACATTTGCTTCTGGATTCCGGGTTCAGCAATCTATGCGGAGGAAATGTCAGCGGCGTCATCCCGCTTCAATCGCCAGTCTCCGATCTAATTAATGTCCTCGAAGCGAGTCACAAAAAGTTTAACAACTTGAGCCGTGCTATGGACAATGATGTGATTGATGTTGATCGCCTTTAGATGTGTGGGCGTATGACAATTTGCATTGAATTGATCCCATAGGTATTTCCGAATAATAGCCCACGTGCTTTAGAAGTTCTGAGTACCAACTCAATTACGGGTTGATGACCAACAAGTCATCAAGTTCAGTACAGATTGATGAAGTAGTTTTAGTATAGAAGTGTTGATATTTCCTTTTTTTTCGTTAAATAAAACGTTGTTACCTATTTTTTTTAATTGTTTTTGCCAGTTTATAAATCAACTTTATATTTACTACCGATCGCAGTTTTTACGATGGACATACATCTTGCAAATTTTAACTTTCTCTAGCCTCAAAACCCCATACCCACATGTGTCGTCCATTGTTTTGAGTCCTCGCAATACAAATACTGGACGTTATACTCATTCTATGAATAAGCCGTACGTGAGTGAGTAAACCTTTATGTTACGGTTAAAGTACACACCTCAGTATAGATATGGTCAGTCTTGAGCGAAAAAAATTAATAAATCATTTTATGAGGAGGATCGATTAATTGTCATTTTAATATCACAAATTGTAATATGTCCAAAATGTTTGTGATGTGTAGATTTGTTCACAATGTTCTGCAATTTATTCTCTTTTTGTTAAATGTTAAGACATTTTTGACGCTAACTGTACCTTGATCACTTCGGATGAAAATAAAAAATAAAAATCGTTGAAACAAGTCGCAGCAGTAAGCGACTGCACGCTTAATATAGGTAGATGTTATAATTTTTTATAATTTCTTTTTATGGAAAAAAATATTGGAAATCCGCTTACCATTTAAAATAACCGCATCGTCGGTGTAAAAGGCACCATCAGCCGCTGAGAATCCATTTGTATCGACGTCGGAGTCACTCCCGTAGCCCAACGCTAAAAGTCCCACCCAAACAATAGTTAATTTAGTCCCTATAAACATTGTCTTGTTTCGACATTCACTTAGAGGTATGATGTACAAAAAGGATAGTTTAATTTTAGTTGGTGCGCGTCGCGGGTGTGTGCAGCCCGTAAGGAGTCGCTTCGCAAAATGCTTCGGGCTCTTGACTCCGCGCCTTTATAATATTTTTGCACGACGACATTAGGTTAAAAAGATAACAGAGCTTTTTCTCCTTTTGTAATGACTTTTGCCGGCCAATACCAGCGAGCTATATAAAATATGACAACCGTTTCGTTCGGCATGCCCGAAAAGGAATATTCGATTGATGGTGTTTATTTTTGCTGCATTCACACGACACCTTGGACTAACATAAAAAATATTTATGAGATCAATGAACCTTAAAAAAAAATTGTCACATTGAACCACTTATTAATAGTCAAGTTTAATCTGAGTTTGAAACCAACAAAGAATGTCATTAAATACTTGGTTTATGTAAACAAGATTTTCTCATTAAAAAACATTTATTTTCATTTAATGGCTTTCTTGGCGCCACCGTGATCCGAACACCATACAAGAGGTCCATTATCGTACATTGCAAAACCAATATAGATAAATTAATGAAAAAAAGAATTGAGATGGTGGGATTGTTAAAGCGTGTTGATATGCAAAATTCAATTGAAAAGGTTGCCGCAAAAATTGCTGCCCCACGCTTTAATTAATTAATAAATTTATTCTTTCAAAAGATTATTTTACCTTTCTCTCTTACAAATAAAACCAACCAACTTAGTAGACAGTAATCCTTTGACAAGGATCCCAAAAAACGTAATGGGACTCACCCACCCTTAGCTTTTGGGATGTTTTTTCCTGTTTACAGCGTCACGATTTTGATGCATGTGATCCGATAATCCCACCTATCTAAAAATGTATGTACCTAAGTGCTTAAAACCACAACAGGCATCCAGTTTAATGTCAGTGACCTTTTCGAAATAAAGGAACTCCATCGTCAGTTTCAACAACTTATTGCTTACTTAATACCTTTGGGCAAGTTATGTTACATGCAGTACATTTTGACAGTCACTCAGACAGGTGATTTGCATTACATTCTAAACTCAGTAAAACTATAGGAATTTAAAATAGTAGGTAATTTAATTTTTGACATTTCCTCGCTTATGCCTTTTGAGTATTGATTACTCACAGTAGGTACTCACACAGCATTCGTCACCAGAGCTTATTTAAATATATGTTCGTCACGCCGCTGATCTTGAGGGAGTACCTACACCTATCCAGAGGTGTTCAGGTGTCAACTGGAAATAAATCTATCAAATCTTGTGTTATAAAATAGCTTGAATTTGTAAATAAACCAAACGCTGAATGTCTTTAAACGAAAATAAACTGAAAGGCTTTAGTAGTGTAGAGGTTCTAGAAGGTGAAATAAATGCTCCACTGGGAAATTGGTTTCTAGGCTTAGATAAACCGCGATTAAAAACCAAAAGACGGTTTCATTAATTTCGTATGTGGAAAGTTATTAATTTGTATATAAAAACACATAAGAACAAGATCAGAATATCGGATATGAACTGACGTGTCGTGTCCCGAACAAGCAGTGCGATTAGATTGAAACGCGTACGATATAGCGTCATTAATCTTTAAATGTCCCGTTATGTCAATGTCGTAGATCAGTATCTGTCGGTACTATGCAAAAATGTAATACGGTCTTACACTACTTCATAGATAACCTCCTACTTACATTCACATTTTGTTCATTGCGTGGGCAAATAATATTTAAGCTTAGTGGCGCTTCGTGAGGTCCGTAAACAACGAATTATACGGAATTATTATGTTTACTCACGTCAGGTACAGAGTTCTGATGACATAAGACGGCCAAGAGGTAAATGAGTGAACTCTTTGTCTATTAAAATTATTGAATGCTTTGGTTCATCAAGGGATCTCATTAGGACGTTGATATTTGGATAACAATTTCATAAGTCGACGTAACTCTGCAAGGCAATGCAACAAAAAAAAATACACTTTTATTGCATGTCATTATACTATGGTTATTGCCATAATTAATTTTTGAACATATCTGTTAAGAAAAACAAGCGAAAACGAATTCTGCGCATCTACGATTTTTGCCAAGTTACGTGCCGGCGACTATACCATGTATCAGGCTAGTTTGCGTTTGCGCAGGTAATGATAGATCGCCTAGCCTGGAAGGTTCACAGACTTTCTTCGAAAAAAACAACATAATAATATTTGGATTACCGGACCGTTTTGTTGCCTTAACAATGCCTTTAATAATTCGTCCAAGTCAACAACTTTCAAAAGCTTGTCAAAAATGTGTCATGTGCTTTTAGGCACACGTCATGACGTCATCATGTGTTGATTTCAAAGTTCCAAGTTTATGAAGTATTTCTTACAACAAATCTTCTTCGCCTAACAAAAATGAAAATCAAAATAGGTATTTTATTTCACATAGACCCAATTACATTACCTTCATGGGCACTTATGAAACGTCAGAAGCTAGGTGCATGCACGTTTCAATTGGTCTTTTGCTATAGAGAAGAACCGGCAATAAACTCAACGGTTACTTTTTTTTAAATATTTGGTTTTACAATATTTCCAAATAACAGTGTTAATGGGAGGACAGTGTAGGCCTTTCAACAAGTACCAGGTACCGTCAAGTAACGACAACCATAGCCGCAGTTAGTTTAAAAAAGTGCGCAGTGAAGGGTTCCGTAGTCATGGTCATTGCCAAGGGTTGATTTAACCGGAAAATAATTTTGTATTTCTGCTGTTGTAATCGAAAATATCCCATATCTCAAAAACTATTGACTTAAATAGAAATCTCACTGAACATTATAATATTTTTAATTATGGAATCCAAAAACGTTTTTTGCCTTGATTTTATTTTTCGTCTATCTGTTACGTGTATGGGGAGTGAGTGCCACCCCTAATATTTTTTTTCACCAGGAATCACCAATTAGTTTCATTGGGGGTTCGACTTTAACAATTATATGGCTGTCGTATTATTAGCAACCAAGATTAAAAATATCAATTAAGAAATAAAACGAAAACCAACTTGAATATTTTTTTACCCAGTAATAAACAAATATTATGTAGTTAATGAACAAAAAATTTTTTTCCAAAAAGAAAACAACTAACTTCGAAAAAAACAGTCGGTTTTTTTTTGTTGTAAAAAGTTTATATTGTTCACTTTTTAGTTGTGGTAACTACCCCACACAAATTCGAATACCACTACCTGCTATGTAAATAACAGTGACAGAAAGTTATCAACATAATATCATCCAATACTAAGTGGGAAAAATACGTAATATTGCTTACTCAAAAACGCTCCCAGCAAAGTTAATAAAATGTATATGGGACGAACTTGGGAGCGTATCCTTTAATACATTTACGTTATAATTTTAAAATAAATACTTTTAAAAGTTATAGTTGAAAATTGACTATTCCCCCCCCCCCCCCCCCCCTTATCTCCAAAAACTACTGAGACAACATTTTTGAAATAAAATACAGAATTTTCTTTAGTTGTAAGTCTAAAGTAAATCTCTCAATATTGTGCATAAAAAATTACCTTTTGCTGTTGGAATGTATGGGAGAACATGTTTTTCAACTACAATGTTAAGTTTGATCTCGGGATAAATTATCTTGGGATAAAAAAGATGGTAGATAACATATTCATCGTACGGAACCCTCACTACGCGAGTTCAACTCGCACTTTTCCGGTTTATTCTATAGAATTTTTGTATGAACTTAAGACCATAACTCAATATTCAAACGATGGTTATGCGTAGGTACGTACAGATCAATGTCTGTCGGGTGAGCTAGTAGTAAATAAAAAATCCTTCAGCTTGTAAACGAATATCTACTATATTAAAATCGGAAACAAGAATGACTATTTAATTAAGTTGGCTCTGATTTAAGACGACAGCTGTCCACGTTTCGCGAGAAACAACTTTAATAATATTTACTACCAATCTTCGAATGCGATGCGATGCAATAAATACATTTTTAATGCCAAGAGATCGTCAACCTCAGTAATAAGGATAAACTAATCGACAACTATCAATCTAATGAACAATTAGGTATAACAGCATTGTATGTAGTGCGCATTTTGTATCAGTCACATCTGATGATGTTACATTAATTTCTGTGTCATGACATTAACCGTTATTTTAAATTACTAACATTTGGACTAATGTGTTCCATATATACACAAACTTAGATTTATTATTAAACATACCTTTATTTTTTAACATTGACGAAGTATGTTGCTCAAAAGAAGACTCGTTTATAATCGTCTCAATTCTTAGCTGATTTGGAGGATTTATTAACGTAGTTTATTTTAGGTTTTTTATTTCAGATAGTAGCTGAATCTACCCACTTAATTGATTGTGATTAATTCGGTACAGCTTCTGTGCGTTGGATTATATTCCTAGTTATTCTAAATAGCTCTGAAAACCAGTAAAGCGATCTAAGTTGTCATTCCTATTTGCTAAACTAAGAACATGAATAAAAGACAACCTACATAATAAAAAAAACAACCTACATATACAGGGTAGCAGGGACATCGACGCGAAAACTGTTACCATGGATTCAGTTCATGTTTCTGAACCCCCATGCGTTGAAATTTTTCGTCGGTAATTTTATTTTTTAATCTGCTGTTCCATACATTTTGACCACGTAGGTATTGCACTTTGCGCAACGCTTGGGCAGGACACCGCCGCGCCGTGGCCTTGTGGAGGCGATCGGCGGCAGTGATCTGTCGCGTCCGGCCCTGGTCCAGGCCATGGTACGAAGCGAGAGGGCGTGGGAAGCTGTCACCTCCTTTTGCGAAGCAGTAATGCTCGCGAAGGAGGAGACGGAGCGCGCGAGGGAGAGGCAAATGTCACGCCCTCACGCCCCTAGCCGCCGAGACGCCCTGGGCGTCGGGAATCGCAGGCCGATTCCCGGCCACCGTAGGCGCGGGCTTGCGGACGGTGAGTCCGGGTCGACGGCGCGTTGTGTTCCACGCGCGTCTCTAAGAGATGTCAGCACAACTGACGGGGTCCGCTAGGACCGATGCCTGCCGGGGTCGCGGGAAAGTCCGAAAGGGATACTGTGGCCCCTGGCAATGTACAGGCAACTGAAGGAACACGGGTGGGTATTTAGTCAGTAAAAGTCTGACACGCCCTCCCGCTCCGCCCAGAGCGGGAGAAGTCATTTGATAAATTTCCCACCATAAAATAAATAAAAGGTATTGCACTTTTCTATGAAACACCTGTTGTTTTTTTACATTACCGACGAAAAATTTCAACGCAGGGGTTTCACAATCATGTAATGAATCCCTGTATACTGAAAACTGAAATTTCAAATCTAGCAATAGGACTATTAGATAAAAAAAGAGAAACAGCAAACGCTTATAAAATAATATACTTACGTAAGTATAATCAAATGATTGCAGAATCATGATTTTGCTTTCTGCTTTTCAGAAGGCGCCGCATCAAACAATTTTCACGCTGCTGGAGTGTCTTTGTCAATATTGCAAATTGTTTCAAGGTAACTATCTCGATAAACCTACAATATTAAGCGGATTTGGAAGATTGCGTTGGCATTTATGTTGTTCCGTTTGTCATAAGTGAACTTCATTACCTACTGTAAATAATTTTATTTACAAAACTTATGTACTAAGTGCATCACCATATGATTATTATTATGTATTGGTAGAAATAAGTGTACCTATGTGCCGTGCCTAATAATAAGGTGCTGTGTATAATATACAGGGTCGACAAGGTGAAATTGAATTCATTGAATTCATGCATCTTCTTAAGGGGTCATTTTACTTATCATTATGAACAACTTTCACAACTGGACCAACACTAAAATCGCGAAAAAAAAAATCTGCTGTTTCCTACATTTTGACGAGCTATGCGAATATAAATGATTTTTTTTAGCTGCATGAAAAATTTTCAAACATAACTGGCGAAATGTTGTTGAACTATAGGTAGTACACCTTTGCCTTCCCCTTCGGGAATTACGGGCGGGAATTTTAAGTAAAAAGAAAGGAAAAATAAAAGTTATTTTTCTCCTAAGTGTGTGTGTGGAAAAACATCGCACATATACGTCAAACATACACATTACACTCTCGGCTCGGGCTGCAATCCCACCTAATGTGCAATGACAAACTTTGCACCCTTGCATCATAATTTTCTATTATTTTATTAGGTAAATCAGTTTATGATTTCGGAAAGTGTAAGTATAACATGTTTTTTCAGCTGACTGTACCTACTTGTAAGAATATTCCAAAAAGTTATGGTAATCACTGATGAACTTGAGATGAAATTTGAATATGAATTGCTGAGTATTTTATCTACTGTAGGAACAGTTATATATTTTAAATATCAAATAATAACCTTTGTATGTAAGTTGGAAAGAAGGAAAAGTCAAGATTTTACCTACGGATTTAAATAATACATTAAGGTACTTACGTCATGAAACCTGCATTATTACAGCATATAGTTAATAGTAAACTATACCAATATTTTAAACAGGTAACATTTTTGAGTATGTGAGAAGGGGTAATCTTCAGAATTACTGATCCGATTCTGAAAATGATTTCACTAATAGTGTTATAGGATATATTTTATGTTAATAAATTTTTACAAAAAAAAAATAGTAGTAGGGACTTACCCCACACCAATTCGCAGGTATACCACTACTTGCTGTGATAGATAATAGGTAATACGGGCTGGTATCCGCAACACCACGTCTAAGTGCGTATTTTGCGTACGGGTGGGAAAATCGGTTATTCGATCCACCCCAGCTCCTCAAAGAAGCCCAGCAACGCCTTGGTGTCACTGACAATCTCCCGTAGGGTACCTGGGTTACCGAAGTACTTTGCCCTGTATGTGGCGACCACCGGACAGTATAACAGCAAATGAGCTGCTGTCTCGTCGTCCTCCATGCAGGCTCTGCACAGCGGACTGTCTGTGACTCCTTTGACAAAGAGGTGTTTATTAAATGACCCATGGCCAGTTACAGCTTGCTGTGATAATAATGATAGGAAGTATTATAACATCATCAAGATACACTAACTGGATTCAATAAGTATTATCGATGCTAACTAAAAAGCTACCCAAGCAAACTTAATAAAATTATATTTAAAAAAAAAAAAAATACGTAATATGGGACCACCGCGCAAGCTTCCTCTACCAAATGACAAAATTAGTTTTCATATGTACATTAAAAATAACAAAAAATACAGACGAACATCAACCTCCTCCCTTTTGGAAATCGGTTAATAATAACGAATATGTAGCATAAAATAGTGTGCTTGCGCATACAAGTAAAATGATATTAACATTTATAATAATAATAATAACCCCACCCGCCGCCGTATCTCTACGTTGATGTTTTGGTGGGGTTTGCGCGCTCCAAACTCTGGGTCTGTGACGGTAGAGTTTGCTTTGCCGGAACAGGTCTAGGATGAGTAGCCAGACCAAGAGAGATACAGAAACCCGTAGGGCAGCATGTGGCGAGCTGTTGGGCAGTCTATCAATTAGAGCTACTCAACTGGTTTTCAAAATTGTTTATTGGTAAATTATAAACTCCTCGAAGGAGATGATTTAAAAAAATGCGCTAAATACTATTCTAAATACACTCATGGAAATATTTAGAGGAACGCAAAAAAAAGTGTGAATAAGACAAAATAACATGGATATTTGTGATAATTTAGTTTATTAATTTGGATTCTGTTTATTATTCGTTAATTTAAAATTGCAAACGTCAATAAACAAACTATTAAATGACAAAAGTTAATCAATTCAAGAAAAAAGGAACAATTTTACAGGTTTTTGTTTTGTACTTAACAATTTATTTAAATTTTTCATAAATACTTAGGAAAGGCTATAACGTGGGCTATTATCAGTATTTAGTGTTGCCCCCTCTAGCTCTTCGAACTGCTTCCAGTCTCCTTGGCATACTCCTAATCAAGTTATCGATAAAATCTTGAGAGATTGCGTTCCATTCTTCCTATAATGCGTTTTTAAGATCTCTCTAATTAGTGGGGGCAGGATTTCTTTTTTTAATTTGTCTTCCAAGCTTATCCCATACATGCTCTATGGGGTTTAAGTCAGGTGAACGCGCTGGCCACCCCATAACATTGATTTCAACATCTCGAAGGTATTCGACAACTACAGCTGCAGTATGGGGGCGTGCATTATCATGCATAAAAACAAATCTATCTCCTATAAAAGGGGCAAATGGTACTGCAATTTCTTCCAAAATCTCAGTTACATATGGCGCCGCTGTTAGTGACCCATTCTCAATGTCCTGGAGTTCCGTACGTTCCCCATACAAATACCTCCCCATACCATAACTGACCCTCCACCATATGCTCCTTTTCCAATGATGTTGCACTGAGCGTACCTCTCTCCTGGGCGTCTCCACACTTTAATCTTTCCATCATCTGGCTTCAGGCAAAATCTGGACTCGTCTGTGAATAGAACTTGACTCCAAGCTTCGTCATTCCAATTTTCGTGAATGCGAGCAAAATTAACTCGAGCTACTCGATGGGATGTGGCAAGAAGTGGGCCTCTGGCAGGCAAGTGTGAATTTATTCCGGCCGATTGCAGCCTTCTTCTCACAGTTTTTGTGCTAACTGTAACCCCACGAACTTCTTGGAGCTTGGTTCTTACCTCAGAAGAAGTTAAAGTCCGGTTTCTAAGCACGCTAGTAACAATGTACCAGTCATCTCTGGCCACAGTTTTCAGTTTACGTCCCTGTCCTGCGATTCTTGTATACTGTCCGGTCTGCTGTATACCTCTTGACAACTCGGTGTACCACAGCTTTTGATACTCGTAATTTTTGGGCCACATGTTTGTAGGTGTGCCCTGTTTCAATTAAAGTAACAGCCCTAGCAACTTGAGTGGCGTTTAGATCTGGCATTCTCAGTTTATTTGAAGTAACAATTCACACTTAACACGATAAACAAGGCAGTCAAGGCTATTTTTTTTACAAAACCTAAATATTCAAAAGTTGGCAATTTTTTTCGCAGTAAGAAAGAATGCGCAATAACTACATAAAAACAAATGAAATTCGAAAAAAGAACATTCCAAAACTTGCTTTTTTGTAAAGCTTTTACTAATGTTTTCGGCCAGTACGCACGTTAATTACAACAGGAGAATTTAAACTCTTTTTTGTATTATGTAGCATAAAGTAGTGTGCTTGCGCATACAAGTAAAATGATATTAAAATTTATAATAATAATAATAACCCCACCCGCCGCCGTATCTCTACGTTGACATTGTAGTGGGATTGCGCGCTCCGAACTGTGGGTCTGTGCCGGTAGAGCTTACTTTGCCGGAACAGGTCTAGGATGAGGAGTCAGACCAAGAGAGAAACCCGTATGGCAGCATGTGGCGAGCTGTTGGGCAGTGGCGACCCCACGGACCCTATCACCCGGGAGAAATCTTGTTCCTCATCTCTGGCTTGCCTTTATTGGCCGGCTGGAGTGAACACTGACGAGGAACAGAGCTCCCACCTCTTTCTTGCCTTAATTGATCGGCTTGAGTGGACATTCGCAAGAGCAAATGTGCTCGGAGGAAGGAAGTATTTCAGTAAGTGCTCGTTGTGCTCATAGGGATCTTGAACATCTTCCGGGCTCTGGGATTGTTCTGAAAGCCGTGGAATGCCTTTCCACTCCACAAGCACCTCCGGACAAGTTGCCCCCTTGTTGCTACGTCACTATGTGCTAGCGACAGTTTTCGGGGGCCCATTATTTAGTGTGCAAGTCACCCCGTGCCATTTTATCCGTGTACAATTAAACATTGATCAGGCAGGTGCCATAGTTCTTCCATAGTTCCAGGTCACCACTCAACTTAAGCCACCCAAACCCACAGTCCAATATCTTTTTTTCCATATCCTGCAATAGTCCTACACCAACCGGGGGTTGTTCTGGAGTGCACTTGCATAGTGCGAACAGGGATAGTCGTCGGTTGGTGCCTCATTTAATTAAAAACGTCTAATGGACCTCTGCGAGTTGGCTTCGGCCCCTCGTACGCCTTCTAAAGGTTCGGGACCCCAGGGTCTCGAGAAATGTCTAACACATTCAAATAATAATAATAATATTTATTCAATAAATTAAGAGGCTTAAAAATAATACAGATTTGCTTAAATGTAAATTATATTCCTAAGACTTACGTGCCTGAACTAGGTAATCTTGTGTTTCAGGCGAGTAGAGCTAAAATAGACTTATAAAATAAATAAATAATCAACAGGTTGTTACTAGATCACTACATCAATATATTCATTACAATACATCACTACTAGTTAAAAATAAAAACTTCGGAAGTCGGTTGTATTTTTTTTGTAAAAAGTTTTTATTTTTCACTTTTTAGTTGTGGTTCCTATGCCACACAAATTCGAATACCACTACCTGCTATGTAAATAACAGTCACAGGAAATTATCATCATATCATCCACATATACTAAGTGGGAAAAATACGTATTATTGAAGCTTACTCAAAAACTATTCAAGCAAAGTTAATAAAATTTAAATGGGACCAATCCGGGAGCATACCCGTTCATACAAAAAAAGAATTTTCAAAATCGGTCCACAATTGACGGAGAAATCGGCGGACATACATAAAAAAAAAAAAACATACATACGTGTCGAACATATAACCTCCTCCTTTTTGGAAGTCGGTTAAAAACCCCCGACACAAACGTTTCCTCATTTCTCTTTCCTACTCCATCACCAGACCCTATTCATCATCTTTCTATAACCTATTCATTGACACCATGCCAATGAGCCCAAACAAGATACCTGTCCTGTAATTTGGTAAGGGAGTTGGGTATCCTGCAAATTCCAGTGATGCTGAACTCTGCAGCATCAGTTCAGGGTTACTATGTTCTTCTAATATCATTGAAGTAACAGAATACTACATTTCAAATCATATTAGACCTGTGGAAGACGCTCACATCCATGTCTCAACTAGAAGAGATCTGACAATCTTCAAACGGTTGCACCGATTTTGATAAAACATATCTAAGAACCATCGCTAGAAAACCTGCTTTCAAATGAAAAAAACCGCATTTAAATCGGTACATAGCGGTGAAACTTATAACACCCCTCTTTTTGCGTCGGGGGTTAAAGCCAAGAAATGACACCCGCGCGAAGTTGGCGGGGGCGGAGCTCGTAAGAAATATAATACATACACACACGTAACACATATCACGACGGTGTAACCCAAATAGAAATAAAATGATAAAAAAAATTGTGTATTGACTTCGAAGCATTTATTAACGTCTATGAACTCGATTCTTGATTTAGTTAGCATGCGGCTAATGAGCATATTATTTAATACTACATAATTATTATAATATAAAATAATCGTAATACTCGTATTCATTACCTATATGTATATGTCGCAGGCAGATTGTATGATTTCGATGATTCGTCAATTTAATATATGGCGGATCCGTGGGGCCGTCTGCTACGTGTTTAGGCCCAATAACAAGACCCAGGCCACACGGACGTTTTTATAAATGTTTTTTTTTATATTTTCATCGAAATTCGTCGTTGCTCAAACTTCAAACGTCAATAATTTCATTTAAAAATAACAAAAGCGGCTACATTTATTTTTTATTTTTTACCGTCTGCCGAACACCCTGTATACAAACGGCGCGGGCGCCGCGAATCTTACAATCTGCCTACAACATATATATGTATATTTATACCTACTATCAATTAGAGCTACTCAACTGGTTTTCAAAATTGTTTATTGGTAAATTATAAACTCCTCGAAGGAGATGATTTAAAAAAATGCGCTAAATACTATTCTAAATAGTTTTGTGTGTATTGGCTGCACCAAGGTTATGTAAAGGTAGCGTGGATTAGGTGCGGTGTGGCTCTATGCTAGTCATCTTATTAACTTTGCGTTCAACAAGTAGGTCATCTTTACACTTAAGCCTCCTTGCGAGATACGCAGGGATATACTCTTATCATATCAGTAAACAGAAGTGTATTGGAATGTTGTGAGGTTAAAAGCTGGCCACCTACACCTACCTCCTTTGCGCAGACGATTTGCGACAGATGGCGCTCTGTAGAGGTAGACATTTCCACAGTGAAAGTATTCAACTTTTTTTATTTTTATTTTACTTTGTTCGTTAAAATTATTTAGTCATATACATTCACAGCGTTACATCACTAAGTGTTATGCAAAGTAAAAGTTAATAGTTAATTCACATGCACCATAGAGACAACAAAATCTGCTCTTTATAGCGCTCTATCCACCAATCGCAATCTCATAATGTGAGACCACATTTTAATTTTTTGAAATAATTTATTAAATACATAATAAAATTTAACACCTTATCTCAAACGCCATCCTAACTTAATGTTTTAAAGTACCTATCTTGGTAAACATTTATCGGTTCAGTTAAATGCATAATACTCTTCGAATATTGATAGAGTATTTGCGTTATTACCTAAGTTTATTATATATTCACCAAACTAGTAGTGACATTGAAGGCTTTTATGCAATCGCCGCTCGATGTACGGCGGGCGGAGCGGCGGCGGCGCGGCGCAGGCGCACCGCTGGACCGAAACTTACAAACGATGCCACAACTTTGGTCGTAATACTCGTCTCTTACGTCTTTGTTTTTATGTGTCAATAAATAAATACAAATAAGTACTAGAAATTATCTCAAAATGTTTGGTTCAAAAACAGCTTTTTATTTATTGACGGTGTTCAGTGCTTGTTATGGTGCAGTTGATATAAGTAAGTGATACATATTTTAATAGACTAACTAACAAATTATTTTTATATGTTAAAGTTAAGTATATTTTTGTTGTAATTTTATACAAATTCTTTGAAAATCTGAACAGACAGATATATATAATTAATCATTTTATCTGAAGAATAAATATTACCTGCTGTTTTGTATGGATCAGAATTTTGGGCCACAAAAGGGACGAATGAAAGGCAATTGCATGCAGCTGAGAAGAGAATACTAAGAGGGATGTGATGAAAAAAGAAATATGATCTGAAGAATAAATATTACTGTTTATATATGTACTCGTATAATAGAATAAATATTTTCTATACAAGAGCTGTCAAACCGCAATATTTATCCCTCAAATAAAACCTTTCTGACAGAAAAATCTGCCCATAACCTACTTAGATGTTTTTTTTTTGTTTTTCATGGCTCTTCCTGATTTCTGATAAAATAAAAATTATATAGTAGGAGCAATGTTTACACGTCATTATAACGGTTTAATGCACACTTTAATTGTCCACCAACACAGTACTGTATTTTAGTCCCTTCACCATAATTAGCGTCATCAAGCCGCAAGTGCCATACGTATTTCCACGTTCTTAAGCGAAACATGCAATTAATGTAAAAACCAACTAAAGTAGCATTTAGAACTGATGGATGCCCAAAGGCCATGAACTCTAGAAATGTTAAAGAAACCGCCAAATCATTTAAATTGTTTTGTTTTGCTTGACATGACTATTACGAAAGAAAATAATAGAATGCTTGCACTAATTCACTGGAACGTCATCAATGTCTACCTCTTGGTTTAGCCCTATGGACTCTGGCCGAAATAAAAGTATTCTATTCTACGTATTTTATTTAAAACCTAGCACCTAGCACCTAGCTTCCGACGTTTCATAAGTGCCCATGTAGGTTTATGTGAATTTTTTTTTTTTTTTTTTTTTTTGAAAACTTTTTTTATATTTCAGAAAAATATTTCAAAATATGCGACAGAAATGCAATAGATGTGAACGACTGCATGGCGGACGCAGTGCAAAAGGGCATTGCAGTGATGACCCATGGCATAGACGAGCTGGGAGTGCCACCCGTTGACCCTTACCTGCAGAAGGAGTTCAGAGTGGAGTACAAGAATAATCAGGTACCAATTTATTTCCTATCGTTAACTCTTGCGCTAAAAGAAAGCACATATTCGATTTCTACCGTGCTGGTCTCATAGTCAAAACTGTGTAATAACTTTAGAATCATCTAAAGTCCCCGTCACGAGAGGTTATAAATTTGTAAATAAAGAACTTCTACTAAGTTACGTAGCGACAATTCAATCAACAACAAATAATCCCAAATTCAATCAACTCAAAGCGCTATCGTCTAATGTTTTGTGGTACTGGAACTCAGACGCGTTCAGTACCACAAAACATTAGACGACAGCGCTTTATATCGCTAAAATATAACCCGACCAAGTGAAATTGCTCGTTAGTATCGTATTACACGTATGTTGCTTTGAGTTGATTGAATTTGGGATTATTTGTTTTGCTACGTAACTTAGTAGAAGTTCTTTGTTTACAAAATTTATAGCTTTTCGTGATGGGGACTTTAATTACCTAACTCCATTCAACAGTCAGTAGTCATGTGATCACCCTTCATTAATCAAAACCCATTGACTAAATCTATACATATAAAATGCTTTGTCCTGAATGACTGACTGACGGATCAACGCACAGCCTAAACCGCTGATCGTAGAGACCTGAAACTTGGAGGGTGTGTTCTTTGTATGACGTAGGCATCCGATAAGAAAGGATTTTACGAAATTCTACACCTACGGGGGTGAAAAAGGGGGGCAAAGTTTGTTTGGGACAACGTGATTCCTTGGTCCAATCTACTTGAAATTTTGCATAAACATTCTTTAACAAAATTGATGGAAGACGTGTTTCGTATTTTGTTGAAATTCATCCCCTAACGGGGTTAAATAGGGGTAGAAAGTTATTTTGGGAGTGATTTGCTTCGAAGTTGATATCAATACTCCTTAGGCCCTTTTCTGATTTGTCGGCGCAGCAGCGGTGCAACATCAGCATGCTCGGATGCCGAAAACATACCGCGTCACCTGCATCTACGCACGTGTCGGCAAAAAATTATGCAGAGCCGCTTGTGCCGCGGCCGTCGCGAAATAATGTCGTCTTCGAGTTCGAGTGATGAGGTTACATTTATATTCGTTTACGTAAAAAAAGAAAACGTTAGAAGCGTCATTCTTATATTTATATTATCTATACTAATATTGAAGAGGTAAAATCTGTTCGTTTGTTTGAATGTTTGTTTGTAAGTTTGTATGTAGTGGGCTATAATCTCCGGAACTACCAAACGGATTTGAAAAATTCTTTTTGCATTGGAAAGCCCAATTCTTGAGGCAGGTTATAGGTTATCACTAGGACCCTTAGGGAGCTTTAGGAGCCGAGCAAAAAAAAAAGTCTGAAAGAACACTAAGCGAAGACGAAGTAATAGTGCGGGCGGGCGATGGGATGCGACGCGGTCGGTCGGGGACCGAAATTTCACGCGGACGAAGTCGCGGGCAGAAGCTAGTAGCTTATACACTTAAAATGTAAATTCGCGCACGTTTCTCAGGCAAATTCCGATAGAATAATTTTCTCAACGTATTATTACTTTGATTATATCAGTTATCGTGCGCGCCAAGTAAAATTTTCATAAATGACGCCATATTAAATAGTGTGGTAAACTTACGACTATTTATTATGAATAGGATCTCCCACAATGCGAGCGAAACTGAAGCCAAAATGAAAGAGATACGATTTGACCTTTTAAGCACGGAAACCCTAAAAATAAATATCAATGAGAGCAACGTATGAAATACGCAATCAACTTAAGGCCATGCAAACACGAACTGCTTATTATAATTTATCAGATCAAGGTTCCTTTTTTACACACGTGTTACCAATGTTTAATATTGCTACGCACGTAACAACATCATCGTTTATACTTCTGTAAACAGTATACAACGGAAACTTATGAAAATAACATCCAAACTGAACTTACACAAGTATCAATAGTTGGTAAATATATTGCAGCTAAGGCATTATCCAGAAATAATGTGTTTTTATGATAAGGGAAAGATCAAGAGTGGCTTGGTTTAGCCAGGACTAGAACCCTAACATGAAAAAATGAAACATACTTAGTGAGATAGATGATATTTTAGAATTATTTTATTTTGTTCAATTTATTTTTATTTTGATAGTTACCCTTATTTAATTAACTATTCTCGCTCCCCTTTTTGCGTTCGCTACCCTTATTTAATTAACTATTCTGTCCATTTTCAAACATCCTGAAATAAATAATTTAAGGTAACGCAAACATGTTTCGAATTAAAATTTAAGATCACGCAACTCAGGCCCCCAAGATAGGCGCTGCCTAGTTGGGGACCACTGTTTTAATATTATGTTAAATATTCTAGTTACAGTAAGCATACAATATCATTATTTTCTGAAATTTATTTTGTAATAATGGACCAATAAATTATTATTATTCTTATTTATAAATTGTAATGAATGAGAGAAAACGTCTTATGAAAAATCAAAAGTAGTAAGTAACGAGAATTATCAAAAAATTATCATTCGTACAAACTAATCGCATTTCTTGCTTAACTGCCCAGCCTTTCTGTTATTTTAGTTACCCTATAACCGATATTAATTTGTTTTTAATATATTAGCGAACGATTCTATGAACGCATTGTAAAAAGAAAGTAAACACTAAGATAACGACTATCGAATAGGTCGTGAAGAAACCTAAACCGCACCAAAATTAATCAAAACATTATCCATACGAAGCTAAATAAAAGACCATAATAAAGTACTAAACCTACCCTGACCCGCAATAAAAATAAAGGTTATAAAAACAAAAACCCAACTACAACAAAAAGTCAACTAAAAAGGTATAAACAAGACATCACAGACAGACAAATTAAAAATCCGACGTCACACGTGTTAGCCTAAAAATAAATCGAACAGATTACGTTTATACCTTTTTTGTCGATTTTGTAATTGTCAAATTATGATGAGTAGTTTTGAAGTTATGAAGGAACAGATACATAGGTACCGGTCAAATTCATAACCCTCCTTTTTGCTTCGCCGTAGTCGGGTAAAGAACGAAACGTAAAGGACGAAGACTTTTGGGCTGGTCATAGACAAAGAAGAAAATTAGAAAAAGGCAGGACGGTGACGGCGTGTTTGTCTCGAAATACAACGATGATTATTTGTTGCTGGATATTTAAAGATACTCGCCAAAACCATTAAAATAACCAAGTAATTTATACAATATCTATAAAGTCCTTTAAAAGTGGTAGTTGTTGCTCCTTCAACTGAATGTCATCACAGTCATTAAGTATATCTTTATGTGTTTGACCTGACCTCATAAAACTCTATTGTTGTAAACGTTTAGCCAAATGTCTAAGAATAACAATTTGAATGTGGACGTGTTTTTATCCTAGGATTTAAAAAAAACCTTTACCTTGAATATAAATCTTTTGAAACAAATGGCTTATGTACAGTCACAACAAATGTCGTTAACATGTCGTGTGTGTGTAATATCGTTAACATTTATGTTTTTTTTTATTATGTCTGCTGTTGTAGCCAAAAATATCGCATAGCTCAAAAACTATTGACTCCAACAAAAAAAGACACATCATAATATGGGATCCAACGATATTAAATAATAATAAATTTATAGGGGCAATTTGATACTTCTTCATTCTTTTTTGTAGCATTCATTTCGTGATGTAGACAAAATTAAATTAAAATGTTAGCAACAGGCACACGATTATGTGCATTGAATTAAGTTTTTATCATTCGGTTACATGTGGTGTGTTACATTGGGAGTGTCACCCCCAATTTTTTTTTACGTACATAATTTCACTACACCATGGTTTAGCGAACCTTGATTCGAATTTTCATCGAGACATCGAGACTCCTCCGTGCCTCAGAAAACACGTTAAGCCGTTGGTCCCGGCTGTCATTCGTGGATCTTTGACAGTCGTTACGGGTCGTCAGAAGCCCGAAAGTCTGAGAACCGGTCTTACCAGCCAGGGGGTATCGTATTACCCAGTTACAGGGTGGTGGAGGTCAGATAGGCAGTCGCTCCACGTAAAATACTGGTATTTAGCTGCATCCGTTTAGACTGGAAGCTGAACCCAACATAGTTGGGAAATTAGATTAATTAGAGCTAGGCAGATTGATTGATTTCAATTTTCATCTATATAGTGCCAATGCCAATACTCTTCAAGTAAAATGGCTGTGTGTCATCCGAACGGACCGACATCGCGACATGACGAAATTGTAGGTGTTCTATTTTTACACAAAAACATGAAATACATACCGAAAAGTAGGGTCTCAAATTTCATATTATGTAAAATTATCACTGTTATGAAGAATTATTATGTAGAATCTTACCTAACTAACAGAAAACAGTACACAGAAATAACAAAAGTAAATATTAAGACAAAAAGAGAGGAATTTTACAGGTCTGGCGAACGAACGCCTATTTACGGTGTCTCGCAAGGGAGCGTGCTTGGATCACTTTTATTTATCCTATATATCAATGACCTGCCTGATGCTACTAACTACCCCATGACCCTATTTGCAGATGACAGCACAGTGACTATAACATGTAATAATAAGGACGTGTATGAATATGACATTAATAGAACTTTGACATCAATAATATCATGGTTAGATAGGAATAATCTTAAAATGAATTTAGATAAAGCGACGATAATGCATTTTAGTCAACGGGTACATGCTGATAATGACATTGCAGCCCTCTACAGTGGCACTGTATTTAATAAAGTCGACGATACAAAATTTCTTGGTGTAATGATAGACGCAAAATTGAACTGGAAAGCGCACATTGAATATATAAGCAAGAAACTGAGCACGTCCGCGTATGTCTTGTACAAATTGTCCTCAGAACTTAACCCAGATGCTTTGGTGACGGCCCATCATGGATTGGTGGCATTAATTCTGCGCTATGGTATCATATTTTGGGGTAACTCTACGGACAAGGACATAGCGTTTAAAGCCCAAAAGAGGTGTATTCGGGCTATGTTTAAATTAAAATCAACAGAAAGCTGTAGACCATTGTATAAAAAATACAAATTATTAACTTTACCGTCTCTATATCTTCTTGAAGTTGCATCGTTTGTAAAGTCTAACCCCCAACTCTTTCCACGACAATCTGACACTTTTCCGTGCAACAGACGTGACAATAGCCAACTTTGCTTGCACTCGGCAAAAACTGCCCTCATGGGGAAAAGCTTTTTTTGTATGGCCCCGAAAATATACAACAATACCACAGGCCTTAGAGCTATGACAGCAAATCAATTTAAAAACAAGATTCGAAATATATTAACGGACAAGTGCTATTATAATATAAATGACTTTTTGACAGATGCCTTTTAACATACTTAACTTTATAATATTATTTCTGTATGATTATTCTCATAAAATTTAATAATGAATGTTAGTGAACCAGTCTTTAGTATTTGGTTCACTGAAATAATTATTTATGTTATATAAAAAATAAAAAATAAAATATTGTATGCCTCGCCAGGCAAAACATGTACGGACTTTTTACCTATATTTAAGATCTTGCATGCTCGATTTGTATGTAAACATGTTTGACAAATAAATTATCTTTTATCTTTTTATCTTTTATGATAATAATAATAATAATAAAAATTAAATAAACAATCAACAGAACGTCTCGTTTTTTAATAAGAACATAAATATTTATTTTCACGCATTTTTACAATAGTTTTTCAATATAAACTGAACCTGAAACCAGAAAACCACTAAAAACTTATTAAAGAGATCAAAATACAACAAAATGCAATAGAATTTATTAAAAACTACCGAATCTATTGGATCTATCGGAGGTGACATGACAGATGTCAGCTTGGCAGTGCAGAATTGAGCGCCGTATTGGTGGGGCCAGAGCGCTCATTGGCAAACTTATCTGCTTCAGGGAGGGCAATACTCGCCCTAGAGTGATGCGCTTTCTGGCGGAGTATCTGGTCGGCGCCTGTCAGCCACACCGAAGGTGATTGGACTAGAGAAGTCGAGCGAGCCTGCGATCCAATACCAGATATGGGGGCTATTACCATCTGCCCCCAAGATGTAGCTCGTGCAGTTCGTCCGTTGCCGAACTGGAAGTCTCCAGGGTCCGGCCCTGGGCTGCACAATTTCTGGATCAAATGGTTCAAAAGGTCACACGTTCACCGACGGTCTATAAAGTTCTTACATCCATTTTGAGAGCTAAAATTAACAAACATATAGACACCAACTCCATCATGTCTGCCTCTCAAAATGGATGTAGGAACGGGTCCCGCGGTACTAAGGAGCTATTCCTCATTGATATGGCCATTAGCCGACAGGTTCGCCGTTCCCGAAAAGATCTATCGACATGCTGGATAGATTATAAGAAGGCCTATGACTCGGTGCCACATACATGGCTCAGGAGGGTGCTGGAGTTGTATAAAGTAGATGCAACTCTGCGCACCTTCCTGATGTCGTGTATGGGGCAATGGAGGACGGTCCTTCGCTATCCAGGATGTCGAAATATTCAGAGGAATAGCGAGCCGATAAGGATTGAGCGAGGCATATTTCAGGGCGATAGTTTGAGTCCGCTTTGGTTCTGCTTAGCCCTGAATCCTCTAAGCACATTGGTGGAGGATTCAGGTCTAGGCTATCGGCTGAGGAGTTATATCTCACCTTCTCTACATGGATGACCTAAAACTCTTTGCCCCCAACAATTTGCAACTGATGGAGCTACTGAAAGTAACTGAAACTTTCAGTAGCGCCATCAGGATGGAATTTGGTGTCGACAAATGTGCAGTCATGCATGTAAAGCGAGGGGAGATTGAGGAATCCGTGGGAACACAGCTCGCGGATTCCATAAACCTTAGAGCACTCTCCGCATCCGAAACCTATAAGTATTTGGGTATGTCTGAAGCGTTGGGTATCAATGTTACTGACATGAAGCAATCATTGAAGGAGCGCTTCTTTGGCCGCCTGAAGAAAGTATTCAATAGTCTTTTATCAGGCGGAAATAAGGTGCGCGCCTTCAATGGTTGGGTTATGCCGGTTTTGATGTACTCTTTCGGCATACTCAAATGGACTCAGACTGAACTCGACGCCCTGGATAGGAGGGTGCGTACGCTGCTGACTGCATATCGAATGCACCACCCACGGTCATCGGTAATGAGACTGTATATCCCGCGAAAGTGTGGAGGTCGAGGCTTTTTAAACGCTAAGACCCTCCACAATCGCGAGATATGCAGTCTCAGGGAATATTTCCTAGAAACCGACGTGGGGATGCATCGAGATGTGGTCGCGGTGGACAAGGGCCTCACCCCGCTCGCCATGGCTAAAGAGAACTGGCGCAAGCCTGTAGTGCTTGACACTAACGATCGCAAGGAGGTATGGCAGAGTAAGGAGCTCCACAGACGCTTTTTCCGGGCCCTACATGGACCCGATGTAGATTTTCTAGCGTCCGTAGCCTGGCTGCGTTTTGGTGACTTCTTTGGGGAAACCGAAGGTTTTGTCTGTGCAATTATGGATGAAGTTATCATGACGAACAATTACCGTAGATTTATTGTGAAAGACGGCACGGTTGACATCTGTCGGGCATGCCACCGTCCGGGAGAATCAATCCGACATATTATCTCCGGCTGTTCTCGTCTAGCTAACGAAGAGTACTTGCATAGACACAACCTTGTAGCCAGGATTACCCATCAGCAACTTGCTCTGAAATACAATCTTGTGGAATCGGAAGTGCCGTATTACAGGTATGTGCCCGACCCAGTTCTCGAAAATGGAAATATCACATTGTACTGAGATCGATCAATCATCACTGACAGGACTATTGTTGCGAATAAACCTGATATAGTGGTGGTGGATCGAGTAGAGCGGCGCACAATGATTATTGACATAACGGTCCCGCAAGACGGGAACCTCGTGAAAGCTGAGAAAGATAAACAAATCAAGTATCTTGACTTGGCTCGCGAGGTTGTCGACATGTGGGATGTGGACTCAGCGATCATTGTGCCGATAGTCAGCCAATGGCGTAGTTGCCAAGAGCCTCGACCAACACCTAAGGAGGCTCTCGTTGGGCAGCTGGATCAAGGGCTTGATTGAGAAAGCGGTACTTCTGGACACGGCTCGCATTGTCAGGAGGTTCCTCTCTCTGGAGCCCTGACCGCCGGTAGCTTGGACCCTGTTCCCGATACCGGTGGGCTACTATTTTTTATATTTTTAAATGTTTTAATTTTTTATGTTCTAATATTTAAAAATATAATTTATAAGTGTTTAAAATGGAATAAAGGACCAGGTCCAGTCTTACCAAGGGGTATCGTATTACCCAGTTACTGGGTTGTGGAGGTCAGATAGGCAGTCGCTCCATGTAAAATACTGGTATTCAGCTGCATCCGGTTAGACTGGAAGCCGACCCCAACATAGTTGGGAAAAGGCTAGGCAGATTGATTGATTGAAAATGGAATAAAGGAAATAAAAATGTATTCAAGTATAAAGTAAAATTATGATTTAGATTAATTACAATCGAGGAAATTTTAATTCTAACTGTAATGTAGACCTGCCTGATCTAGGTTTATGAAAAACCTGTTTTTCAGGTCATCAATTTACATCAAACATTTAAAAAGAAGACAACAATAGGTTTATTACTAAGCAAATTTTTTTTTTTTTTTTAAACATGACATTAAAAAGAACATGATATTTTCAATAACTTAAAGAGTAACTATTTATTTGGGTATATTATTTTAAAACTAGATTATTAAAGATATATTATGTTTAAATAAATTAACAAATAATATTAAAGTAGATAAAATGGACACTGTTATTAATTAGGTAAAGGAAGAGACTTAATATAGAGTAGATAGATAGATATTATTTTAAAATTTCTAGTAGTTTTTCCGTGTCTGCGTAATTGACTTTTGACAATACTCCTGTACTAGTAAGTTACACCAATTATAACTTAAACTATAAATCTTTAGCACTCTGTAAAACTGGTTATACAAGTAGGGCCCTAAAAATAAATAAAATCGATTAGCAAAAGCATATTTAGTCTGAGAGTTAGCACAAACCAAATCTTATCTGAAAGTACTGGGTTAAAATAGAGTTCAGTGTGTTGGAATAAAACTACATTCAAAACAAATAATTGACGTACTGTTAGCACCTTATGAGCGCGCTTTTGAGTGCGTTCTAGGTGCAGTAAAATTGATTTAGCGGCCCCACCCTAGGAAGTTATGCAGTAGGTAATAATAGATTGACACAACGCCAAAAAAAACCTGCCTAATTAATTTAAAGTCGGCAATGTAACGTAAATTTGAAAAATGTATATTAGTTTACGTACTCTGGTGCATAATAAATCGATGTGTTTGCGGAAATTCAGGTTTGTGTCAATCGTGACGCCTAGATATTTGATATGATCGGTTTTAGCTAAAGTGGGACAAGTGCATGCCATGTCAGCATAATGTAAATTACAATTGTTATGCGCTTGAATGTTTAGATTAGTAAGCGTTGGATTAGTGTTTCTCATTGTAAATAATAGGTACTTGGTTTTTTCTGTTTTTAAAGTTAAGAGATTTTTATGAAGCCAATTAGACACAGTATTAAAACCATTCTGTGCTACCTCATAGACCTCGGTTTTTGGTTTTTTTATTCAGCTGCGAACAGTAGAGCTGTGTCATCCGCATATGACATAATTACATCCTTTTGGAGTGTCAAATTGCACAGGTCATTTATATAGATTAAAAACAAAGTAGAACCCAAAATACTGCCTTATGGGATTCCATAACAGCTATTCTTAAGTTCAGAACTCATCCAGTGACCTATTTTTACACACTGATGGCGGTTGGTAAGGAAATCAGATAATAGTTGCAATTGTATTCCCCGTATTCCCAGCATTTCCAGCTTGTATAAAAGCAAAGTACAATAAATTGTGTCAAAAGCCTTGGCAAGGTCTAAAAATATCCCTATGATATGCATGCCGTTATCCAAGTTTGTGCTTATAAAATTTGTCAGATGGTGAACAGCTTGGAGGCGAGTCGAGGAGGCGTATGCATATTGATAAATAATAATATAAAACATAAAACTTTGACTAATATTAATGACTTGGCATGTAAATTTAATTTTGAATGTTGTGGCGTAGAAATAAATAAAATTATGATTATTTGTATATATAGAACGCCTAATAGTAACCCAAACATATTTTTTGAGAAACTTGAACAGGTACTAGTAAGCTTCATTAGGAAACATAGAAAAGTTATTCTTTGTGGGGACTGGAACTTGGACATCTTAAAGTCAAACAAGAGCATCGAAGAGTTGAAGAGTTTGTTAAAAAAAATCAAAATCGAATTGCATATCAAAACACCAACGAGACAATTGTCATGTCTTGATCAGTTAGCAAGCAACATCAAGCAAGTTAAAGCGGAGGTCTTGTTTGACCATGAAACAGGACAAACTCTATCGCTGAAAACTACTAAATCATCCGAAATATACAGCTGGTATGAGAATGTCAGAGATTATAGTAGAGAAAACATGGACAAGTTCTATAGTTGTATGTCATCTCTTACCTTCTCAGAGGTATACGAAAAAAAAAAATTGCAAGAAGCGTTTACCGAATTTCATGCTCTATTTACATTATTTTTCAATCTGTGTTTCCCAATAAACACAGTTAAGAAATCAAATAAAAAAGGGAACCATAAATGGTTGACGAAGGGGATAAGAAGATCCTGTATTAGAAAACGGTATCTCTATCTTACCCAACAATACAAAAAAAACAGAAAAAAGTCAAATAAACAGTATAAATCATACAGCGACATACTCAAAAGGTGCATATATAAATCGAGACAACTACAAAATAAGAAATATATTGACACTAATAAAAATAAATGTAAAGCCACATGGGCAGTAATTAATGAAAACATTGGTGACATTACTACGATAACACAAATTGACAGTATAATCAACAATAATCGGATATATGAAGACCCAAAGGAGATAAGTGACAAATTTAATGAGTTTTATATACAATTGACAAATAGCAAGAATTTTAAATATAATATAGACGAGATAAACAAAACTATCGATACCAATAACGAACATACAATATTCCTTAAACCTACTGATGCGATGGAAATATTTCGAACAATTAAAAATCTTAATAACACAAACGCAGCTGGAGTAGATGACATAACCACCAATGTAATTAAATTATGCGCACCATACATATGTCAACCGCTGTGTTATTTAATAAACTTATCATTTGAGGAAGGGACTTTTCCACACATATTGAAAAAATCAGTAATTAGGCCACTTTTTAAAAAAGGACAAAAAACTGACATGAATAATTATAGGCCAGTGACGCTAATACCAATTATGTCAAAAATCTTTGAGAAAACTATGCTGATTAGGCTTCAAGAGTTTACAACAAGTTTTCGGATACTTAAAGATGAGCAATTTGGGTTTAGACAAAACAGTACCACTTCATTGGCATGTTTCAATTTGATCAATATTATCACACAGGCTATAAATGATGGCTTACCAATTGCTGCGATTTTCCTAGACATGAGTAAGGCGTTCGATTTCGTGGACCACAAGTTGCTCTTACACAAACTTGAAAAATATGGAATAAGAGGCAAAGCGAACGACTGGTTGAGAGACTACCTAAATGACAGAAAACAATGTGTGGAAATCTCTAAAATACATAATAACAAAAAAGTTGTACATAGAAGTGAATATCGACGAAATAATTTTGGAGTGCCACAGGGCACTGTAGTGGGACCTTTCTTATTCCTCATATATATTAATGATTTACCAAATATCACTTGCCATAACACGATCTTGTTTGCCGATGACACAACTCTCATTGTGAAATGTGAAAATGCAGACACGTATGAACAAGACATAAACAAAGCAATTGACAACATAATACACTGGCTACATTCTAACAACTTACAAATTAATATGGAGAAAACTAAAATGATTCAATTCCAAACCCATAAAAGAAATCCATTGACGTTAAATATTAAATATAATAAGACTATTATCGAACAAGTTGCAAGTACAAAATTTCTGGGTATAATGTTGGATCAGAATTGCGACTGGAAAACACACGTCGATTACATTTGTGATAAACTCGACAGATTTGTCTACGCAATAAAAAGATTGAGAGTCACGGTATCAACAGAAGCTGCTCTTTGTGCATATCACGGATACGTATCGTCCGTACTCGCTTATGGTCTCTTGTTGTGGGGTAATTCGGTGGATATTACAAAAGCGTTTATAGTTCCAAAAAAATGTGTACGTGCAATCTCTGGAGCCTGGTATATGGATAGTTGTAAACCCTTATTTAAAAAGTACAATATTCTGCCATTAGCGTGTATGTACATTAGAGAATTATGCCTATTTGTACAACAACATCCTGAATATTTCACTAAATACAAAGATGTAACTAAACGAAATGTAGCTCCTAGAAATAAAAATAAATTTAAACACGAGCTCTGTTTACCGTACTTTACCGTTTACCGTACCGTACAGGAACTCGTACATAAATGCTGTAAAGGTTTATAACAAATTACCGGACGCTTTTAAAGATTTACCTTTGACAATGTTTAAAAAAAAGTTAACACAATGATTAAAAGAAAAATGCTTTTACAATCTGAATACATGTCAGATCGCGGAGAAGGGAACTAAGATAAATGATATTGGTAATTGGAGTAATTGGAATGGTAATATACCTTATAATAATTTATTAATGTTCAAATTTTAATATATTACCACTTTGACATTATACTATTTATGACATTATCAATTACAATTTATTGACATTTATATTTATTATCTGACATTTTTATTAAACTTTATTGATCGGCTGAACTATTAAAGATTATAGGTATAATTTTAATTAATTTGTTCTAAATACTTATGCATGAGACATTATTTGTTATCTGTTGTTACTGTCTATAATTTTATTTTATTTTCTGTTTTTATTGGACCTTATAACTAAAGGAATGTAATTGTATAGGTTAAAATTAAAGATTTGCACACCATAAGTAATGGTAGAATGTAAAGGGGCCATTATAGTTTTAAGATCATACATTTGTAAACCTACATTCTGGCAAATAAATGAATTTCAATTTGAATTTTGGCTTGTTGATCTTTTAGGCCTAAAACCAAATTGATGATCAGAGAGTAATTTACTACTTTCAAGATAGTTTACTAATCTGCTGTTTATAATTTTTTCCAAAATCTTTGAGAGGCCTGATAAAACTGAAATTGGTCTGTAGTTATTTAAACAATTTTTGTCTCCAGCTTTAAACACAGGGGTGACTACGGCTTTTTTAAGCAATTTAGGAAATATTCCTTTTGTTAAACATAACTGAAAAATGTGAGTCAAAGGAGGGACAATGACGTATTTAAATATTTTGAGTATGCTATTAGGTATGTCGTCACATCCTACGGCACAAATTTCCTTTAATCCATCTATTATACTTACAACCTCATTAACAGCAGTATCTAATAAGACAAAAGAGTTTCGTGCTGCATATGTGTTAGTTTGGCTTTGAATGGAAAAACATCGATTAGATAATAGGCTTTTATATGCTAAGTTTATTCCTACGTTAATGAAGAAGTTGTTAGCTTTATTTGCTGCTTCGATAGGGCTTAGCTCAAAAGATAAGTGATCAAGCGCCGTTTCGGGATTTTTTGACCTAAAAGTGTTGTTTTTATGAGTTTACTGTTTTTACCTGCTTTCTGAAGTTGACTTTGATCATATTGGTTTTTTAGCTTTTTCAACAGATTATTACAGAAATTCCTATATTGTTTGTAAGTAGTTGATAGTAGTTCATTATCCGGTGTGTTTTTCGATTTTTGGTGAAGTTTGTCTCTATTTCTAATACAGCGAACAAATCCTGGCGTAATCCATGGTTTAATATTACTATACTCTCTAGGTATTTCTTTAGTAAATGTATTTTTCCTTATTGTAGATTGTAACAAATCGATAAAATATTGTAGAGAAACATTTGGATCATGTAAATCGTAAACTGGGTCAAAATTAATACCGCGTAAGTCGGTTTCAAGACTCGTCATATTGAGTTTAGTATAGCTGCGCATGCAAATATTTCTAGGTGAGGATATTTGTAATGTTAGTAAAACAGCTCGATGATCGGTTAGTGACGAATTAGTAACCAATGTTTTGGATGGTCTTTTCGATTTTATAAGGATATGGTCTAGACACGAGCCGCTCTGATGGGTAGGGTAATAATGAGATGGTAATAGTCCATGAAATGAGCAGATATTGAGGTAATTATGTGAATGAGTATCATATATGAAAAATGATGATAAATGATTTTTATTTCTGTAAGTAGGTTTGTACAAAACACTGTTACACGTCAATCGTCGTTAAATTATCACTTTCGTTGCTGACCTTACCTATATTGTAACATAAGTTAGATAAGAAGAAAACGTGTTGCGCCAACCTCAAGCATATGGGACAAGGGCAGGGGCTGCAGGCCCGACATAGATAGCGATCGCTATACAACCGAGTTCAGTCGCAAAGTCCTAATGGCGACCCTAGACGCGCGCGACGTTCGTGACAAGCACGCCATTTTTTCGTGCTTGTCAAGCAATTTTGACCGTCGAGGGACGCCATTAGGGTTTTGCACCGAATTCGATCGTATAGCGATCGTTATCTACGGGACTGCAGGGCCTGGAAGATGATGAGTTATTTGGTTACGTTCAGGTCAACATGATTCCTTACGTTTTTCTTATCATGCATCTATTTGAGAACTAGAATAACTTCCTGCTTCCAGTCTTTTTTTTTTTTTTTTTTTTTTTTTGGGTGGGAAATCATCAAATGACTCCTCCCGCTCTGGGCGGAGCGAGAGGGAGTGTCAGACTTTTACTGACTAAAACCCACCCGTGTTCCTTCCGTTGCCTGTGTGCCGGGGCCGCGATATCCCTTTCGGACCAACTCGCAACCCTGGCAGGCATTGGCCCTTACGGACCCCGTCAGTTGGTGCTGACATCTCTTTGAGGCGCGCGTGGAACACAACGCGCCGTCGACCCGGGCCTGGTCCTAATCGGACGGCGAGCTACCCATTGCCCACCGTCCGCAAGCCCGCGCCTACGGTGGCCGGAAGTCGGCTCGCGACTCCCGACGCCCGGGGCGTCTCCTGCGGCGACTAGGGGCGCGAGGGCGCGCATCTTGCATTTCCCTCGCGCGCTCCGCCTCCTCCTTCGCGAGCATTACTGCTTCGCAGAAGGAAGTGACGGCTTCCCATGCACTCTCGCTCCGGACCATGGCCTGAACCAGGGCCGGACGCGAGAGATCGCCGCTGCCGATCGCCTCCGTGAGGACACGGCGGTGCCCCGCCCAAGCCGGGCAGACCTCCACCGTATGCTCCACCGTGTCCTCCGGGCGATCCACACAATGGTAACACCCGGGCGTTTCCTCCCGCTTTATCCTGAACAGGAACCTCCCGAAACAACCGTGTCCGGTGAGGACCTGCGTCAGGCGGAAGGTGAGGACGCCGTGGCGCCTCTCTAGCCACTCCTCAAAGAGGGGCCTTACCGCCGCAATTGTGGCGTGTCCAATCCTGCTTCCTGTCTTCAACTTTAATTTGAACAATAAAAAGTTTTAAGATTGAGTTATTCTAAAATTAAGGTTTTCAGACACTTTTAAACCCCAGCACACTTTTAAATCTTTATGTATCAAATGAATTGGATGGATTACAGCCTTAAGTGATATACAAATCAGTCTGTTATAAAAAAAACATAATTATTAGTTGAGAGCGTTTATCCTAAAAGTTGGCAACGTCGCAAATAGCTGTCAAATATTTACTTGTTTTGATAATGTTTGCAATATTACTGTATGGAAATAGGGAATGTGGCTAACTAGCGAACTAGAATATTACGTTTTAGGTGTAAAAAATATTCGCTGTTAAGATATTAATTATTGCATTTCACAATAATTATTCTAGTTCGCTAGTTAGCCACATTTCTTATACTCGTATCCATACAGTAATATGGCCAAATTAATCAAAACAGAGAAATATTTGACATCTATTTGCGCTGTTGCCCAGTTTCAGAACAAACCCTCCTAATAGTAGTGACTTGCCAAGTAGAGCTGACACTGTCACACTTTTAAGCCCTCTATGTATCAAATGAATGTTTAAGTAGATTAATTATTGGATGCATTTACAGGTTAAGTTTACCTGTAAGTGAAATACAAATCAGTCTGTTAAAAAAACCTATATAATTATTAGTTAATAGTAGTGACTTACCAAGTAGAGCGTTTTCATAGAGCTATAATATCAAAATAGTAACAAAAAAAACCCGACTGCAAAAACACATACTTATTTAACTGAAAAGAGAAAGTAGCAGCAGAAAGCAGTCAGGTTTTTAGTTTCTTTTATAACTTTTTTTATTTTCAGCTTTTTAGTTTTTTATGATTTCTCATTCCAAATTACATTTAAACTTATAATTCGTACATATTTGTAATCACCTTTTAAAACCCTTCATTTTGATACCACACTCGATAAGTTTGTATTGTTAGTAAGTATGTATTTATATTTTTTTAAACATACATTTTGGCGCCAAAAATCAGCTATTTGTTTTTTTAAATTATTTTATTTAATATACCCAGTGACACTCACGTAGTTAAGACGAATCTCAATCTGAATCTAAAATAAAACAAACTGAATGTCATCAAAATCGGTCCAGCCTATGTAGTAGTTACGAGAGAACATAGAGACGGACATAAACACATACATACATACAGGTCAAATACATAACCCGCCTTTTTTTGTTGGCTGCAGTCGGGTAATAAAATAGTAATATTTTATAAGAACCTGCCTATTTTATTATACGTCTAATAAAAATGTCATCGGAGAATTGATAGTTTTACATGTCATCTAAAAAAATTATGTCAAGTTCTGCCATATTCTTGTAGAACTGGTTTAATTGTATCTAATTAATTCTTGCTTTAATTAAATCTATATATATGTATATAAAAAAACAATTGCCGTACGTTAGTCTCGCAAAAACTCGAAAATGGCTCAGCCGATTTGGATATTTTTTCTAACCGGATGCAGTTGAATACCAGTATTTTACATGGAGCGACTGCTTCTCTGACCTCCACAAGCCAACCTTGGTAAGACTGTTTGTCAGTTTCGGGCTTCTGACAACCCGATCAAAGATCCAAGAATGACAGCCGGGACCAACGACTTAGCGTGCTTCCGAGGCACGGCTGGGTCTCGGTATGTTGAGATGGTCACCAATCCACGGACTGACCGCGGCAAGCGTAGCTTAACCTGGATGGATCCACCCGTGCAGCTGTTATTACTTAGCCACGACCCCAATGACTAAAAACATTATAGGTACAGTGAGCCTTAAAAAGAGAGGTAAAGATACAGGGACATCTTTGTTCTTAGCTACAGAACATATTACACATTGACACGATGACTTGGGTGATGACCTGGACATTGAGAAGGAACGCACGGCGTACGCTGTCCGATGTAATATGCTGATCCGCAGATTTGCACGGTGCAGCAAGTAGGTAAAATTACACTGTTTAGAACTTACTGCCAGTCACTCTACACGTGCAGCCTGTGGGTTAGGTATACGCAAAGTCGCAAAGGTCATACAACGCCCTGCGTATGCAGTACAACAATCCGTTTAGGATGCTGGTGGGGCTCCCGCGTTTTTCTAGCGCTTTGGGGATGTTTTTTGAGGCGAGGATTGACGGTTTTCATGCCATCATCCGGAGTGCCTCGATCCTTCGTAGAATGCGGGCCAGCTCCCACCGCATCCTGAGCACGTTGTGCGGTAGGTGGGATTGAGATAGATGCCGATGTTGCGTCACTGGATCGTACTTCATACGTCTAATGGTATGAACTACTTATTACGTGGACAGTGTGAGGTCCGACTCCAGACTTAAGATATAATTAGGATTAGAATACTAACATTAGATTTAGTTTTTCTTTACTAATACTTTATGGATCTCTGTGGTCTGAAAATAAAGGTTTTAATAATATTTATACAGCGTGTAACAAAAATGGTTTTTGTCTGATCCGTGAGGGTGTTGTTAAGAATATAAGTGCGAGTCTATTTATGTGGTATTACGGAAAAAAGAAAAAAAAATCGGTGCATTTTTAATAGGGTATTTTACAGAGGGGCAATACATGGGGCGCGGGTGCCCGTCGTTTAGTGGGTGTCTACAAGTCATAACTTATGACCTCTGTAGAAAATTTGCTAATTTATAATGAAACTAGCTTTTGCCCGCGGCTTCGCCCGCGTGGATGTCGCAATATATCCCAAAGGAACTTAGTCACGGGATTACATACCTAATAGCCGAGGAAGAGGTCATTGACTCTTACCGCTGCGCCCGCGTAGCCGTCAACCATAATTTTGTTACGCGTAATTTTGAATCTGTGATATCTTTTAAACTATCCATTTAAATGATATGATTGTCAAGGCATATTTTAATCTAAATTAAATGCCCAATTTAAATAATATATTTTATTTGATAAGGATTAATATAATACCGGTGAAAATAGCTTCGGAAATAATGATTTTTTTATCAAATTCTGATAGATAATAATGGTTATTGTGGGTCATCCTTCGAAGATAGACTTATGCCATCGCGGACATTTTTGTTGAAGTTTTTAAGATGAACCATTCTGTAGAACATAACTTTTATGTACCTTTTACGGTTTACGAGGCGGCCGGGGACTTTGTTTATAATATGTAAGGAATTAAGGATTGGGGTAATTTTGATACTAAAAACGTGAATTTTAAATAGCAAAAACTATTTTCATTTACACTAATAAAAATATACTTTTTGGTAATGTTATTGCGGTACCTATGCGCCCCCTTTCGGATCGGACAGGGTTTTTGTTAAGTACATGGTGTATAATACATTGATAAAATATTCTACTACGAGGGCATACAGTCAGCAGCAAATAGATGTACTATAGTTACATCTTTTGCTGACTGTACGTCCTCGTCAACAACGTCGACTTTTGCTTGCCGACCTTCAATCAGCTGTTTGTATATAGTCTGCAGTTGAAAAAAAATTACTTAATTGAAGTTGAAGGTTATACGGGGTGGCAGGGACATCGACGTGAAGCCGGCTACCATGGATTCAGTACATAATTCTGAACCACCCGGCGTTGAAATTTTTCGTCGGTCATTAAAAAAAAAATCTACTGTTTCATAGAAAAGTGCAATACCTACGCGGTCAAAATGTATAGAGCAGCTGTTTTTGTAGTGTTCTGTATAGTCAGTGAAGGAAATTAAATAACCGGTTGAATCATTTTTTAATTAAATCTTAAATGTTAATGACATTTCGTCTCGATTCGACTCTACTCTCACATCGAAGGTGAGGTATAAAACATTGGTGTAGTAAGGTATTATCATCCATCTATCACGTGCGCGTTCTTTAAAAAAAAGACAAAACGCGCAGTTGAGGTTCACTAAAACCAGTCCATTCGTTTGAGAGAAATTTAAGGGCAAACCTAGGTACTTATACAAAATGAGGTCCAACGACTTCGACGGCTTTAAAAGCTCCAGTGGATCACCGCGACTAAATACCACTTTTCCAAAAGTAGAAAACCCTACCTACCTACCTCCTACCTACCTACCTACCTCCTACCTACCTACCTACCTACCTACCTACCTCCTACCTAGCTACCTACCTCCTACCTACCTACCTACCTCCTACCTACCTACCTACCTCCTACCTACCTACCTACCTACCTCCTACCTACCTACCTACCTACCTCCTACCTACCTACCTACCTTACACTTTTCGGGTTCTTCACCCACACTCGCCGAAACTACAGAATGACACCTGCTAAAATCATTACATACTTACTCATTTTGCTTCGTTGTACTACGCGCCTGACCTTTCTGAAGAACATCACCAATAATGTCACTATAATATGTCCTTTTAGGCGACCGCGCGTCTCCTATCGTTTCCACTCACATCTGCCATCATCATCATTGTAAGACAAAACCAGTCTTCTTATTTATTTTGTATGTCTACTGCACTCCCATAAAACGATTAAATAATAAAACGATTTCGGTTCTATTTACAGATATCCGTTGATGATTTCCTTCTGTTATGACTACGGATGAGAATTTGGTGAACAAGCATAACAATTTGAAATCGGTAGCGGTATGTCCTTCAAAATACTAAACTAATTAGGTACTGATCACCAATGCTAACAACAGGAAAGATATCTATCGTTAATCCGCCATTACCTAAGGCCGCGTCCTATTTAAAAGCGATCGTCGCGTGAATACGTGATCGTCTCAAGTTCACCGAACAAGTGGTCACGACGACAAAGGGCGCTTTTCGGGTTTCCGAACAAAAAGTAACATATGAAAATGAACACAACGACGACGACGCGATGGCGATAAATTCGCGCGACGCGTCGCTTTTAAATAGGACGCGGAGTTAATGTTCGGGTAGTTATTAAGGTGGTCTTCCGAAGGCGACCGCAAGCGGCAACGTCGTCCAATCGTAATGACAGACCGCAGCACACGACTTCTTTGAGGTTTCTACGTAACTCTATGGAATCGTGGATGACGACAAAGCCGTCTGCCGCTGCGGTTAAACGTCGCGTCGCCCGCATACCGCAAACCAGTAATGCCGTCATTGGCTATCATTAACAGTGCGACAAGACGGATTTTTCCTTACCTCAAAAGGAAAAAACGGAACCCTTATAGGATCACTCGTGTGTCTGTCTGTCCGTCTGTCACAGCCAATTTGCTCCGAATCTAATGGACCTATTAAGTTGAAGTTTGTTACACATATTTATTTCTGTGCCCCAAACAAGGACGTGTAACGTAAATTAATTAATTTCGAATATTGGTACCATATTATACTTTTGGGGGACAAATAAGAAAAAAATAAAAATTGCTAATTGTACCGTGTGACATATCAAATGAAAGGGCTTGTTGCGAAGATCTCTATTTTTTTTAATAATTTTAAAATAAATATTATTAAAGATACTAAAGAAAAAATATGAAAATTAGCCATTCCTCCCTTATCTCCGAAACTACTGAGCCAAACATACTGAATAAATACAGAAAATGTTTCATTACTCATAGATTACAGGAACACCTATAAGAAGTCTATAGTCTTAAAATTACATGGTAAATCTCTCAATATTGTGCGTACATACTTACATTTGCAGTTGGAATGTAGCGGAGAACATGTTTTTCAACTACAATGTTAAGTTTGTTGTTGGGATAAATTCATCCCTACTACGGAACCCTGCGTGCGTGGTCCGAAATGCACTTGGCCGGTTTTTTTGTTAAGATGCTCCCTCACGGGAGCATTCGCCTGTAATGTAATGTTACAGATTCGATTTTGAGCATTACGTTACAATACTGCCTCCCTGACTGACGAGCATTCGCCTGATATATAACATTTTACAGACATTCATATTATAAATTGACATTCCGCATTTCCATATTGACACATATTACAGACATTCCGCACTGTAACACTCGGTTCTCCTCCCTCACTGATGTAATGCTAGAATTGTATAATTCTGGTTGCGCACTGTAATGTTCGGTTGTCCTTCACTGATGTTATGCTCGAATTGTATCATTCAGGTTGCGCATTGTAATGCTCCGTTCTTCTCCCTCACTGATGGAATGCTCGAATTGTATCATTACAGGTTGCGCACTGTAATGCTCGGTTCACCTCCCTCACTGATGTAATGCTCGAATTGTATCATTCAAGTTGCGTACTGTAATGCTCGGTTCTCGTCCCTCACTGATGTAATGCTCGAATTGTATTATTACAGGTTGCGCACTGTATTGCTCGGTTCTCCTCCCTGACTGATGTAATGGTCGACTTTGAACGTTACATTACAGGCGAATGCTCCCAGTGAGGGAGCACCTTTAGAAAAATGCCACCGCGGCATGTCGAGCTCGACTCGCTGCAGTCTGTCATCGCCTTCGGAAGAACACCTTTAATTGGTCTTAGCTGTACCTACCTAGAGTAAACTATGATGATGACCCCAAGAAGTTCCACAGCTATCTTTTGCCATGCCTAATATATTCTGGATACTAAGCATTGGTATCACCTTTCATAGCAACGATTTGGTGTTCATCCTGATTGATTACTACAAAAAAAATCCGTCAAATACTTCTAAATTAATTTATTACACAGGTGATAAATTAATTTAGAAGTATTTGACGGATTTTTTTTGTTATTACAGAATAACTTTTATATTTGTAGATCAAGCATGTTTATTAAGTACTTACCTAGATTTTTTATAAATTCTGGTTTGGTAGATCAAAAAACAAGGTCGTTGGCTCTATTGATATTCCGAGTTCGTAAGTAAGTACACGTAACTCATAATAACTAGGTAGGTACAAGCTCAGCCGAGGTGACAATTTCCATTAAATAAAGTATCACAAACCCGATTTGACTCAATAGTCGACAGGCTTATACGATGCGTGCCTATAATTCGGATGGACCCATGTCGCTCCTCCAGAATTAATTGATGTAGTATATACCTACATACCTACCATTTTTACCTAAAGATGCAGGATGACTTAGGTAAGGTGGTCAGCCACGAGAGGGAGCTATCCCCAAAACTGGATCCAGTTTTGGTGATAGCTAGAGCAATATTAGTAGCTCTAATAGGAATTTACAGGGTACAGTACGACACAACTTAGATGTAGCATTGGCAAAATTCGTAAAACCGATCACCATCCGAACTGAGTGCGCCTTCAAAATCACCAATCTTTATTACTGCTTAAGGTGAAAATTATGATCTTTACGAAAACGCAATAACTTGTAAAGTTAGATAACTAAATACATTCGTAAAATTTTAATAAGTGAATGAATTTTTTCAAATTTATGCTACATCTAAGTTGTGTCGTACTGAAATTAGTGCAGCCTTTGAAATTACATTGAAGTGTAATTATGTACTACTTAATCTACAATAGGTACTACTTATGTACTACTAAGCTAATCAAATCTCATTAAAACCACAGCAATTTTCCTTAGTCCTTTCCAGTTCAGTTAGTTATGTAACTAACTAGTCTAAACTACTCTGTAATTATGTCTTAATCCTAGATACCATCAATTATACAGTGGCTTCTGAAGGTAAATACGTTGAAACACACCTTATATGAATAGTGGAACAAGATCATAACCATAACTTGAGTTTGAGAGATAGATTCATAGACCTCTATGACCATAATTACCGCCAAACGAGTTCGTTAACCGACCCCAACATACATAGATAGGAGAAGGTTAGGCAGATTGATTGGGTTCGTTAGGTATATTCCGAGTTGTTTGATTTTTTGTTCGGTGACTGGGCAACTAAGGGTATTAGGCAAAGTAGGGAAAAATTGTTTGAGCTGTATGGCCTTAAGCCTTATATTAACTCTGAAACTTTTAATAAATACGTTGCTACTTACTCTAACACTTTTAAAAATACCTGCAAGGTATGTAGCTAAAGCCTTTTACATTATACAACAAGATCAAATCAACCGATAATAAAATAAAGACGGTTTGGAAAATTATCAATGACGAAACAAACAGAAATAAAAGACATAATGACATAAGACATGCTACTAACATATTGAGTCTTGTTACTTGTTAATTAAATATAAAAAAATAAAAATAAAATCACACTAGAAACTTCACGGGGTCTCATAAGCACTAACAACGAAGTTGCTCAAGAAATTGTAAATTTCTTTACCAGTAAACCTTACATTCCTCTCCCTCGCGTTCAATTGATTTATTAAGAGCAAACGTTTAATCCTGCCCGATTGAATTTAAATTCAAGCATATAAACCCCTTAACAGTAATAAAAAAACAGTAATAAAAGCTTTTAGGCAAATCAAGATCAAATTAACCGAAGATCTATGGGGAATGTCAATCAAAGTTTGTACCTCCATTATTGAGACTATAGCGCCGTACTTAGCCTTAATATTTAATTTGTGTGTGGATCAAGGAGTCTTCCCCGATCTAATGAAATATAGTAAGGTAATACCACTTTTCAAATCCGGGGACAGTAAAGACACTAATAATTATAGACCCGTATCGGTTTTGCCGGTTTTCAGCAAGATTTTTGAAAAAGTAATGTTAAATCAAATGATCAATCATTTTAATAGTAATACTCGTAACATCCTACACGATCAACAGTATGGTTTCACCAAGGGACGTTGTACGTCCGACGCCGGTGTCACCTTATTAAAGCACATATTTACGGCGTGGGAAGAGGCCCAAGACGCCATAGGAATTTTTTGCGACCTCTCGTAGGCATTTGACTGCGTGGACCACGAAACCTTAATCTTGAAACTTGAGCATTACGGACTTGGAAAACTTGCGCTCAGTTTAGTAAAATCTTATTTAAATGATAGACAACAGCAAGTTCAGATAAATGGTGTCAATTCAATCAGTTTAATTTAAAAATGGGTGTACCACAAGGATCAATATTGGGTCCTTTCCTCTTTTTAGTTTATATTAATGATCTACCCCATTTGTTAAAAACTCAACCACAAATGGTGTTATTTGCTGACGATACTTCCTTAATTTTTTAAATTAATAGACGTCCATCAAATCTTGACGACGTAAATAACACCCTACAGCAGTTCCAAAATTGGTTCACTGCTAATAATTTAGTATTAAATGGGAAAAAAACGAAATGCATACGATTTTCTTTACCAAATGTAAAAAGTAGTACTTGTGAGATAGTATTTAATCAAGAGAAACTAGAATTCGTCGATAAAACAGTTTTCATAGGGATCACGCTCGACTCAAGGCTTCAATGGGGTCCTCATTTAACATCTCTTTCAGGACGGTTAAGTTCAGCAGCATATGCTGTGAAAAAAATCCGTCAATTTACTGACGTGGGTACCGCGAGGCTAATCTATTTTAGTTACTTTCATAGTAGTATGTCGTACGGTATTCTACTATGGGGACGGGCTGCAAACATCGAGTCTATTTTTATTTTGCAGAAAAGAGCCATTAGAGCCATATATGGCCTCCGCAGGCGCGACTCTCTAAGGGAACTGTTTAAAGATATTAACATCATGACGGTACCTTGTCAATATATCTATGAAAACATTATGTACGTAAGGAAAAATCTACATCTTTTTAGTAAAAGAGGTGCAAGACACAATTACATCACTAGGAATAGGGACCAATTAGTTCAACCGGGTTTCAGGCTGGCTAAAGTGGACTCATCTTTCATGGGGTACTGTTTAAAATGTAACAATAAAATATCTCCCAACATACTTCAACTGAATGAAACGAAATTTAAATCTTATATTAAACGCACACTATGCAGCCAAGCATATTATAAGTTGGGAAATTATATCGCTGATAAAAATGCTTGGCTCAACGCTGGTCTTGCTCCACAAGGGCGCATAAACTAATAGATTAGCATTTGAAAATACTGTTGGAGCTGCTGAAGATTTAAAAAACTATCTTTGCATTGTATAAATTCAATCTCATAACATTGTATAATGCATAGCACATGTTGAGCACTATGTACCGACTATAAAGCTACCATTTAGGTACTGGATATGTCTTTCATTGACTTGAATGTGCCTTGGCGGCTGAGAGTATGTCATGCTCACTCTAATGTCTCGCTGACGGTGGCGCGTGTTTTGGATCATTTAGCTCCCTTCAAAATGGTTGAGCTGAATGGTGCTAATCCACGCGTCATGTTCGTGAACGGGCGCCGTCAGTAGGGACTGGTCATCTCTTAGCTACCACGGCTTATTTAAATTCAAATTTAATTTAATTTTTGAATTTTTATTTTTGTTACGGACGCTTTTAACGTTTTGCATCTTTCTCACATGTATAACTTCAACATGAATGATGTAACCAATTTTTTGTAACCATATTATGATTTAAAAGAGTGTCTGTGGAGTTTCTTGCCCGTTCTTCTCCATAGGTACCTACTACGCTTTGGAATGGGCATCTAGCTTCATCTTTCTGACTGACGGACCCCTTGACAATTCAAAAGTGCCTGTAATTGGTTTATTTTAAATAAATGCTTTGAGTTTGAGTCCTTTTTTTTTTTTGAGGTTGGGAAATTATCAAATAACTTCTCCCGCTCTGGGTGGAGCGGGAGGGCGTGTCAGACTTTTACTGACTAAAACCCACCCGTGTTCCTTCCGTTGCCTGTGTGCCGGGGCCGCGATATCCCTTTCGGACAAACTCGCAACCCTGGCAGGCATTGGCCCTTACGGACCCCGTCAGTTGGTGCTGACATCTATTAGAGGCGCGCGTGAAACACAACGCGCCGTCGACCCGGGCCTGGTCCTTCTTCACCGTCCGCAAGCCCGCGCCTACGGTGGCCGGAAGTCGGCTCGCGACTTCCGACGCCCGGGGCGTCTCCTGCGGCGACTAGGTGCGCGAGGGCGCGAATCTTGCCTCTCCCTCGCGCGCTCCACCTCCTCCTTCGCGAGCATTACTGCTTCGCAGAAGGAAGTGACGGCCTCCCATGCACTCTCGCTCCGAACCATGGCCTGAACCAGGGCCGGACGCGAGTGATTGCCGCCGCCTATCGCCTCCGTGAGGACACGGCGGTGCTCCGCCCAAGCCGGACAGACCTCCACCGTATGCTCCACCGTGTCCTCCGGGCGATCCACACAGTGGTAACACCCGGGCGATTCGGAGTTGTCCTACGATACTCTTTTGACGCTAACGTTTGGGGGTTTTGTTTTTTAAAACACATGTACCTACCTACTACAGCTACATCTACCAACTAATTAAAAAATGTAGAAATGCAGTTTTGTGTGGTCTCCAAAATCAAGCTCATTAATTATTTGACCTCTTGCTGTACCTACCTACCTATTTCACATAGTTAGGGATTTACCCTGAAGTGAGACGCTCATTTCAAGAACTCAACTGTAATTAAACCTCCCTTTTTAAAAGCTTTTATTTAACTTGCAATGTATGTATGTATGTTTGTTCGCGTGAAATCTTGCTACTCAATTTTGAAGCAGATATCTTCAACCGATTGAGCTGAAATTTTGTATACACGTTTAGTTTGGATGACAATACACGATAAGCTGTGTGACGTCATTCTAAATCCAATATAGCGGACCATCCAAGATGGCGGAATAGTTATTTTTTATGCACTTCTGCAATATGGGTATCAAATAAAAGGGCTTGTTGAGAGTAATTCGAAAATAAGGTGACGTCATTCTAAATCCAATATGGCGGAATATCCAAGATGGCGGAATAGTTATTTTTTATGCACTTCTGCAATCTGGGTATCAAATGAAAGGGCTTGTTGAGAGTAACTGGAAAAATAATGTGACGTCATTCTAAATCTAATATGGCGGAACATCCAAGATGGCGGTATAGTTATTTTTTATGCAATTCTGCAATATGGGTATCAAATGAAAGGGCTTGCCGAGAATAATTAGAAATAACTAAAAAGTACAAAATAAATTAAAAGCAAAAAAACCTTTTTTTAAAAAAAGCTTTTGATTTAAATGCTCTTAAAAGAAGAAAATAAAATTTTCTTTTATAATTTTAACTATCAACATAAAACCTCGTTATACACAATTTATATGATCATAAAAGCTTGTCGCGCGTTTATTTATTTTTTGCAACCTCGCGACAAGCTTTTATGATCATATAAATTGTGTATAACGAGGTTTTATGTTGATAGTTAAAATTATAAAAGAAAATTTTATTTTCTTCTTTTAAAGGTTTTTATGCTTTTAATTTATTATTTTAAATTTTCCTGATAACTTCTCAATTATTATTTAAATGATTGTCAATGGTCATCGGCTAAAATTGAATAGGATGTGAATCAAAGGAAACTATTTTACTACTATAAATATTGTTGTATTTACTATGCATGTAGAAAACTTAAATAGGTCAATTAGTAGGTGTCTGTTTTATTGCAAAGTTTACAAACAATGGAAGAAATATCATGAGAAAACCTACAGACATCGCGTCTGGGGGTTGCGTAATTGTGTAAGAAAAACTAGATGTTTGAGAACAATAACCGAGATTCACAGCCAGTAGACGTCCGTAACGTCGACGTCGAGCTATGATTAACACTACATATTTCTAGGGATCCAAAATAAAATAAAGTTAAAAATTAAACGGGGTCCAGGGCACAGATTACAGGTTCCTCATAAAAGAAACATGTTTTTTTTGCTTAATATTGTCCGGTGGTGTGGGTAAGGGTTAACCCTTCGTGTGCGAGTCCGACTCGCTCTTGGCCGGTTTTTTTTGTATACCTATTTCTGTGAACTTTAGTAAACAATTCTAAAATTTATATCAAAAGCACGCGTCAAAGTGTGAAGGTACTCAACTTGTCCTACTTGATACAACAGTAACTATCCTGATACAGATATTTTCGACTGTAGCAGATATTTTCGACTATCAGATATTTTCGACTATCAGATATTTTCGACTTTAACAGATATTTTCGACTATCAGATATTTTCGACTTTAACAGATATTTTCGACTATATCAGGTATTTTGGACTATATCAGATAATTTCGACTTTTGAATGAGAATCTGCAGTTTATTCAGTTATAGTTGGTGTAGGTTAGGTACGCACCTAACAGTTACTAGCTAGGTACCTACCTATATATACCTGTTCTGTATGTGTGTGTATAATTATTTAACTGGCTTGAACTGTGGTGGCACGCAATAATACTCATAGATTCATTGTCGTCATTAAATTACCCCATTTATTAATGTAGAATACATTCTATTATAAACTAGCTTCTGCCCGCGACTTCGTTCGCGAGCCTATAACCTTCCTCAAGATTTGGGCTATCCAAGACAAAAATAATTTTTCAAATCCGACTGATAGTTCCGGAGATTATCCCCTACATACAAACTTACAAAGAAACAAATTTTACAGATCAATTGCTTCTTTTTTTTTTTTTTAAATAGAAGTATAAAGATAAAAGATAAAGATCATTTATTTGTATAAACATGTGTGACATGATACATAGAATGCACATAGGATGGAAAGGAGTTTAAAATTGCCGGTTCAACATGTTTTGCCATATTCGGCGTACAAAATAGTTCAAAATAATTTGTAATTGGAATTATAAATTGGGAAATAATTAAATTATAGTCAAAATTCAATCAATTCAAATACCTAATTACAATCGATACCAAAAATACAGTCAACAAATAATAATAATTAAAACAATAAAATGAAATAAAACTAAATAAATAGAAGATTATAGATAAACATCATGGTTATAGATAATGTATTTAATTGTCGCAACTTTTACCCGACTGCGGCGACACAAAAAAAGGAGGGTTATGTGTTTGACCTGTATGTGTGTATGTATGTCCGACTCTATGTTCCTTCGTAAGTACTAAACGGCTGAACCGATTTTGATGAATGCAACTTTTCAGGAGAGAAAGATTCCGTTTCATTTTCACTGATACTTTGACTTCCGCGGTGTTAGACCTTAAGCGAAGATATGTCGTTAGATTCGTCTATAATCCTGGAATTTCACTGGGTATATTAAAATGTTGGTATCGCAGGCGGGGCCAACAAAAGTTACATCATATTTTAAGTTATTGGTTTGTCGGGCCCGATTATTAATATTTTATTGATATTATTATTGATAATTTTGCCCGACGGGCAAAATTCGATTGATTATTTTAATCGTCGTTTTTTTGCAGTCGGGTTTTTTTGTTTTTTTTATTCGTTTTTTTATTATCAAATTTTCCTTACCTATTAGGTATACCTGTTCTGCTTGTGTGTATAATTTTTCACTATTCAACTCGCTCTATCTGTGTTGGCACGCAATGATACTCGTAGATTCATTGTTGTCATTAAATTACCCCGATATTCAATGTAGAATACATTATATTATGAATTAACATAATAATAATGTATTTAATTGTCGCCGTTTTTATCAATTATTTTCTTTACTTAATATAAGTATAACTGTTCTGTTTGTGTGTATAATTATTCACTATTTAACTCACTGCATCTGTGGTGGCACGCAATGATACTCGTAGATTCATTGTTGTCATTAAATTACCCCGCTATGAATGTAGAATACATTCTATTATAAATTAACATAATAATAATGTATTTAATTGTCGCAGTTTTTATCAATAATTATCCTGACGTTTTCTTTTTACATTCCAGATCTCAGCGAAGTTGATGCTAAAAAATATATACGTAGAAGGTTTGAAGATAGCCAAGGTTCACGATGCCAGGTGAGATTGTGCAGATGGTTGGTTTATGTTTTTTTTATTCCCATATATTTTTGTAACCTCAATAATAGAACGGAGTAATTAAGTATTATGTCAGACTACAACCGTCTAAACCCTTGCCGAGCACTGCAGAAGCACCAATCTGAAGGAACACCTTCAATCACCATTATTGAAGGTGTTCCTTCAGGTGTGCGGGATTCTCTCTACGCTCAGCATAACCACAGTATATGTATAGACTGTGGCATTACGGAGAGACGTTCCCCTGTTCTGTCTGTTGGTCATAAATGATAGGCAGACCTTACAGCAGACCAATGTGGCAATGTGACATAAGGTAATAATGATAACCTAATCATTTAAATTCATTTAAGATTGCGAGCGGATGACGACAAGTTCCATTTAGAGTTGGACCTGACTTCCCCACAGGTAAAGATCACATCTCAAATCTATGGAGAGGGACAGTTCAATTCCCTGAAGATTGTAGCTTATGGCGAAGTTAATACCACAATGAGTAAGTATACCCACGTTATATACTTAAGTTGATCATTACAAGCTTTGCAAAAGTTCTGCGGTGGTATGGAGAGAGATATCGGGTCCGACAAGTACCAATTCGATTCGTTTTGAAGAGAATGGTAGATAATTTAAGAAATACTGGTAGTTACAAAAGGCGACACTAACGTTCTCAGCAGGACTATTCCGATTTTGATGTAAGTGTTTAACATACTTCGAAGCATATCCAAAGACCGTACTATATATTGAGATATTCGCGTACTTAAAGTGCTGAAAAAGCAGGCGCGGTCGCAGTTTAAGATTTTGGGGGGGGGGGTCACAATGGGTGCCGAGGAATATTAGGGAAATATGTAATTGACACTCTAAAAACTTATTGACCTTTTAATGATGCACACTTTTAAAATAACTGAACCTTTTTTTAACTTTCTGATCTTTTCTCACAGTTGATCGCAGTAACTAAGCTGGGGTACCCCGACCAAACGGGTTAGGTCAAGTTAAAACAGTGACAAAACGCGCGCGAGCTGAGCGAGCGAAACGATACGTTAGATTTTCTTATTATCATTTCAAAATTACCAAGAATGACTTGCTTTGTCGACTAATGAAGAAAAGCTCAAGAATCTGGCCAGCGAGCGAAGCGAGCCTCACAATTTTAGCACCCCGCCTTGTTCTGTGATTCTGTTTTCTTAAAACTTGATTTACATTTTCAAACAGAAATAGGAGTTACATTGTCGTCTTAATGCAGGAAAGGCCAAGCAACTGTGAAAATGTAGAATACAATCGTGAGCGAAGCGAGCTCAAAAATTTTGCAGACTCAGATATGTTAGTTTTTTCTTTTATTATTTCAAAAGAACTAAGAATTACTTGCTTTGTCGGCTTATGAAGAAAAGCTCAAAAATCAAGACAAGTGAAAGAAGCGAGCCTCGAAATTTTAGCACTCCGCCTTAAATAGGTTATGTCTTCTTAGAATTTGATTTACATTTTCAAACAGAAATACGAGTTACATTGTCGACATGATGCATCAACTATGAACATGTAGAATACAAGAGCAAGCGAAGCGAGCTCAAAAATATTTGCACTCTCAGATACGTTAGATTTTCTTTTAATCATTCCAAAAGAACTAAGAATTACTCGCTTTGTCGACTTATGAAAAAAGGCTCAAGGATAAAGGAAAGCGAGCCTCAACATTTTAGCATCCCGTCTTGAATAGGTTCTGTTTTCTTAGAATTTGATTTACATTTTCAAACAGAAATACGAGTTACATTATCGACTTAATTTAATGCAGGAAAGGCCAAGCAACTATAAAAATGTAGAATACAAGAGCGAGCGTAGCGAGCTCATAAATTTTGCACGCTCTCGGATACGTTTGATTTTCTTTTGATCTTTCCAAAAGAACTCTAAGACTTGAATTACTTGCTTTGTCGACTTATGAAGAAAAGCTCAAGAATAAAGACAAGCGAGCCTGAACATTTTAGCACCCCCGCCTTGAAAAGGTTCTGTTTTCTTTTGACATCATCACCTTTCATTATAATTTGTCGAGAAGAAAAGCTCGTTTTACAGCAGTTTAGGTTTTGAAATCTGGCCTTAACACGAGCGTAGTGGTGGACCCCCAGGATCCCCCCCCCCCCCCCCTGGGACCGCGCCTGTGAAAAAGTATAGTTAAGTAAAAATGTTATCGTGATGGTCGGTTGCTTCAAAAATTGCATACTGGAGATCGTGAGAGCCGACTACAATTTTGTCAAAACATACAGAAGTTGCCCGTAACCCGAATTTTTTAAGAATTTTTTTAAGGACTGACGGAACCAACTTTTGTAATAATGGAATGTACAACCGCCGCAATGACCATTATTGGTATCGAGTAAATCCTTTTCGTTTTCATGAAACTAACAGTCAAGGAAGATTCTCTTTCAACGTTTGGTCACAGATTAATACAGATTGGATACTCTGCAAAATCATTTAAACAAAAAGCGACTCATGGTACGACACAATAAATTCAGGTCGCACAGCGCTAATTACCTACAGTTATATTCACCTAAAAGTTGCCTCTCTTTCTATCGCGTACGCCTTAAATCTTCCGACTACGTTACACTCACTGAATTGGCCCAGCAAGACGGGCCCGACGCGTATCTACTTGTAGCTTCATATCTAAATTGCGGAGTGTTCCATCTGTATTCATCTGTGGTTTTGTGCGGAATTATGAGAAATATGGTTGTGTTAGTCCACGTGGAAGAAGGTCATCTATACACTGTCAAGTATCTTGAAATACCTCTTAAGAAATGAGTTAAATGTTTTACCCGAGCAAGAGCGAAACCGTATAATTCTACAGCAAAATGGTGCTCCGACCCGTAACAGCAGAATCACCACTGCCTATATTAATAACCATTTCAATACCTGGATTGGTACAAACGGCACAATCAGATGGCCTGCGAGATCACCAGAACTTCATCCCTTTAGATTTTTTTAATGAGGATTTGTTAAAAATAAAATTTACCAAAAATCCTATGCAACTGTAATCGAGTTACTGAGGTTCACATTACGATTTTCACAACTCGCTATTAAAAGTTTCTGGAAATGAATTCCTTAAAATAATAAGTTTGTGTATCCTACAAAATGGAGCTCATTTCGAGCAAGTAATTAGTTAGTTTACCCTTTTTTTCGTTCAATTAAAATAAGTTAAGATTTTATGGCTTTCCTTTCATTAATTTATCATGTTTGTTAGAGAGATTTGATCCTTATGATTGACCCTATCGATTGATGCCATAAGAGTACAGTACATTACTACATGGTATTTTTTCGGATTTTAGCCGGTTCGATTCCCGAGTGTAGCAAGCGAATTTTCGAAAATCTTTGAATGCAGATTTGTTTTTTTTATTTTTATAAAGGAATGTTTCCTTTGAGTAAAATTTGCTATCTCCAGTTCTGTACTTCTGTATACTGGGATATAGACGTATATAAGAGTTAGCCTCTTCCTAAACAACGTCATAATATTGCAAATATTTTTGCAGCTGATTTGATTTATACCTGGAAAATCGATGGAGTTCCAGAGAAGAACGGCAGTGACACATACATTCGAATTAAAGAGTTCTACATGAGGCCCGATCTTGGGAGCCTTGTGACTTCCTTCAGAAACGACAACCCGGATTCAAGAGAACTCAGTGAGTTGAGTACCTACATATTTTGAGAGGTGTATTATATCAAAATATTAAATAATAAGAAAAATATAAATGAAAAATAAATAATAACTATTTAGTTAAGTCGCAAAACAAACTAAGTACTACTTCTGAGCAATTAGGACTTTAAATAAAAAATTTCCATTTCAAAAATCTCAATTTAAAGTGGCTAACGAAGACAGATTCCAATGTTTTGTGAATATTGTATTAACTAAATATTTTTTAATTTTTCAGCTGATTTGGGCACGAGATTCGCGAACGAAAACTGGAGGACCTTGTACAAAGAATTTCTACCCTATGCACAAGCTAACTGGAATAGAATTGGAGTCAAAGTTGCCAATAAATTATTTTTGAAAGTTCCTTATGATCAACTGTTTCCTGCGTCTTCATGAGCTGCAAATAATTACTAAGTTAACTAACGACCTCATCATCATTTAAAGTGTACATCGGTGTTCTGTTCTGTGATACCTAAGGTTATATTATTATTAGGCTACAAAATGTGTTTTCTTCCATGTAATCTTTCTTAACTACAACTTAACTATCTCACGTTAATTATGTTTGAGATGCAAACCATTTTCTAACCGATAAAAAAAAGAAGTTCTTAATGCGACGTAATTATATGATATATTTTTTATTTTCTAAACCCAATTTAAATGATTGCGAGTATGTAGGTATAATTCGCTATAAGTATTTTAAATTTACTACTTTGAATAAATAGACTTTAAAATGTACAACAAAAAAAAAAATGATGTAAGTACAGAGGCCAGCAGGTCAAGCTACCCGAAACTGTCAAATTTTCGCAATCAACCTTGAACCTTATGTTGTAGTGCTAAAGTTGAAAATCTATTAAATAAATTTGACAGATTGTAGTAGCTCGATGTGCTGGCGTCTGTACTACTAATATTGAAACTTGAAATTACGTTAAGTTGTGACACAGTGATTAAAAAAATTGCTGCTAATTCAGAATAAAATACCTGATTGAATATATATTGTTTTACTTAATTCACTCATCCGGTCAGACCGATCCGTACAGGATTTTGTGCTGTTCAGTGTTCAGTGAGTTTTTTTTTTATGCTATTGTTAATGAAAACAAACTTATAGGATGGTCCAAATAATGACGTCATAAAAAAAAATCCTCATGTCCAGGTGTGTTCCGCGATTTTATTGTAGTTTTCGAGTTGTGTATGCACTTCCATAGAACCATGGAGTATATTATTATTATATCATGCATATAACTCTAACAATAGAACTACGGTTTCCTAGAAAAGCGGTGGCCGCACTTGACGGAAGCAATGACGGCTGTCATGAAATTTATGACAGCGGCAAAGATTGAAATCGCTAGATTCGCCCTACCGCGGCAGGAGACATTCGCGTTGCTGTTTCGTTTTGACACCTCTGACAGAATGACGCAGTGACTAGGTACACTTGTATATCATGGAAACGCTATATAATAATGTGTGAGCTCACTCTTCTCAGTATTGACGCTTTTTCTTGTGACTGAGTACGGTGAGGGCAAATCTTGCAATTTAAATATTTGGGGGGCGGTGTTTGCTTTAGTGTACCACCAAAGTGGGAGCGGCGCGGGTGGCGAGAGCAGATGCAGATGCGGAAAATGCCATGGTATAATAATATACAAATGCATATTCCTAATTGTGAACACAGTAGGTACTTCGCGGGGCGTCTCAGCGTAAATGCGCAGTAGCATCATCATGTCTGAGTTTTTAGAAACAAATTCTTTTCGTTTTTTATTTTTTTTCAAAAGCAGTCGTCATGACTAAGGTTAAAACGATTCACGAAGTGCGTTAGAATCGATTTGAATTGAAAGTAAGTAGTTTTTATGAACGTACTAGAACATTTGTGCTTGTACTTTTACAGAGGGGAAGTGTTCGTAAGGCTTCTCTAGCGTTATATACTCTAAGGAATGTCCTTATGGACATTCGCGTGTACCTACTTAATTTTTTTAAGTACTTTCGACTACTTATTGGAAATTATACGAGGAGAAATATTGACAAATTTCGTCCCAGTGACTATAACTCCTAAGCGGAAAAGGAATACGGGTTTGCATCCTCCCGCTCCGCCGGCGCAGCCAGCTGTTCCCCGGCGGATTACGCTGCCCGCTCCGCTGGTGCCTTGTTCATAGACAAAAGGAATTATGTGTTTACGACACCCGCTTGCAGATTCCGCCACACGCGCCGCGGCCGCTCCCATTGTGTTTGTACACGGTGTCAACAACGCTTTCTTTCTAGGAAACCACACCAACTTACTTTCATAATCAACGTTAGATTTTTCTATTTGGACCACCTGTATACTAAAGAAACATTCAGCGATTAGGTACTTACTTAAATGTTGGTGAAGCATACTAGATGTATGCAGTATGCTAACGTTAAAAATACTCGAAAAGGCGGTTGACAGGGGCTCACAGGGGCCTATTTAATTTAGCTGTTTTAATTTACATTTAAAGAAACAAGTAAAATAGCAGTCAAAATGCTATTTTAGAGAAATAAATTGAATGACGAATTCTGGTTTGAGAAAACAAACATAACTTGGATTTTTTCATAACCATTTGTTTTCCGCCTAGGGTTCGAGTGATTAATTGTTGCGAATAGGTCACACTATCATGTCGTGCCGGGAATACGCCATGGAAGCACAATAAAACAAAGTATTGAGAAGCTCCATGTTACCAGTAAAGGAGAAACCCGTTTCTGGGCCTAATCGTTACACGAATCAGTAACACGTACCAAAAAAATTGTCAGAAGTCTGGCAACCCTACTCACGTCGGACTAGGAAGCTTTCACGGAATAAGTATGTACTAAATATTAGAAACTGTTTATTTAACTGGCGTACGCTGATTTCAAATGTTCAACATATCAGACTCAAGACTCATAGCAGTTTATTTTGATAACTAAAGCGTGTGTCCGTCCACATACCAACATATTATTTCATAATTTCCTTGGCGGGTCATTTGTTACAGAAGTAGTAATGTAATTTACGCAATAAGATATGAGTTTGGTAGTATTTTATAAGGGATCCAATTTTGTTAGTGATCCTAGAACAATGCCCTTCCTCTCTTGAGATTGTGAGTGTGAATTAAATGAAATGAATGAAACTTGAAGTGAAACGTACAATTCTCTGTCCTGGTTTTACATTGAGAATTTTGTGTATAGCTGTCCTGCTGTCAATAATGCCAATTGTGCTGTCAACATGTCCAAATTACGAATGTCACTTTAAAATTTTTATCTCTAAAAGTTAGAATTTTAGCAGATATATTCATTGTATTTATATATGAATCACAAAAATGGGTGTAATTTTAAAATATGTTGTAGCCGGTTTAGTGCGATATTGGCTAATACATATAGATTACTGGCAAACAATAGCCAATCGAGTAGAAATAGCGACTCCTCTGAACTCATGGAAGAGGTTAATGGAAGGCGTTTATTTATATGATCACAACATAAACCCATACGAGGGAGACTCATTTCATGAATCTCCTATTATGCTACTGGCTTTCTACTACATTATGAAGAAAGTGCCATTTATATTGCCAGTTCTATTTACTGCATTGGATCTCCTGACTGCCCACCTTCTGTATAAAACTTCAAAGGCTTTTATACGAATTTTCAAAGAATCCCAAGAAAAAAACTTGCTTGATGTTGCGGAGGAGTCAAAACCTATGCTCCTGGATGATACACAGTTGAAAGAATCTGCTGAATATGTGTTATCGGTTTACTTGTTCAACCCATACTCTGTTTTGAATTGTGCTGGTATGACTACGACTGTTATACAGAACTTGTTGGTGGCTACAGCACTGTGGGGTGCTTCAAGTGGCCAGAGAATAGTAGCATGTGTATTCATAGCACTCGCCACACACCAGGCCCTCTATCCGCTGCTGCTGATTGTACCGATTTCTATCCTATTGGCTGATGTCAATAAAGGATGTACCAAATGCTCTTACATCAGAACATTACTCGTGTTTGTGCTGAGCTGGGGATTCCTTATTTATTTGTCAGCCTACATAATGGATGGATCTTACAATTATGTCTACAACACTTATGGATTTATGTAAGTTTCAATAGAGTTTTTACACACATAATACAACACAATATTACCTCTAAAATGTTTCTCTTTAAGAAGAATAAAATAAATAACAAACAAATAAAATTATAGAGAGACATGGGAGATATTTGTTACTTAATCATCCAGTAACAACCTAATTGTAAATAATTAGGACAATGTAAGAATATGAGAAAGCAAACACCATTTTGAAGATATTCTCAATATGTTAATCCATAATATAAAATGTTTCAGATTGACGGTGCCTGACTTGAAACCAAACATTGGCTTGTTCTGGTATTTCTTCACAGAAATGTTTGAACACTTCAGACTGCTGTTTGTGTGTGCGTTCCAAATCAATGCACTGGCCTTGTACATAGTACCTCTCACTCTGCGGTTCAAGAGAGAGCCTGTGCTACTTGCAACAGTACTTATTGCTCTTTCCACCATATTCAGATCCTACCCATGCGTGGGTGATGTTGGATTCTACCTAGCACTACTACCAATGTGGAAACATTTATTCACATGTAAGTATATTTTATGCGAATTTATTGTTTTATGTGAAACACAGCTATGCTAATCATGCATTGCTATAGTAAGATTTGTATGAAAATGCAGACAGTACCTTCAGGATATGATAATTTATGCTTATTTGTAATTTGCAAAGTGATATTGACTGCTCAATATACACAAATCTGAATATTTATAGAAAGGTTTTGAGAATGATTGGTAATGATAAATCAAAGTAAGTCCTGCAAACGTTGTATGAGCAAAGTGAGGTAAAAAGTTTATTGAAACTAAAGCTCTAAGATACAATTATAAACTTTACCTTAAAATTATAAAAACGAAGTTTGTAATCTTGTGTGTATTTTTTCGTTACAGTCATGCAACAAAAATTCATAGTTGGCTGCACATTTATCATCACATCAGCCCTTGGACCAACAGTTTGGCACCTCTGGATATATTCAGGATCAGCTAATGCCAACTTCTTCTTCGGAGTCACACTCTCTTTCGCCACCGCACAAATATTCCTCATAACAGACTTACTGTTTGCCTACATAAAGAGAGAATTCACCTTAAAACACGGATCATCACGAAAAGTGGATGGAAAACCAGCCAAATTAGTACTTCGATAATAGTTTTTAATGTTTTATACACCTTTCAGTCAGTCATTTAATAAGTGCTGTGAATAACTAACATTTCCATGTAACTTAATTTTGCTAAACATGTACATGTGTAAAAGAGTACTTGTGCATTAAAATCCTCTTTGTTTTTAATCCATCCAGACTAATATTATGTTATAGTTACTTGGGGAGTCTTATAAGTACATAAATTATTAAAAATTCAGAAGTTATAATACTTAAAAATATTATTCTGTGTACATTAATCCAGTAACAACTGGTTCAGAACAAACGTTTTTGATGTGTAACATCTTTCCTCTCGCTTTCCTGGATTCAAAATAATAAAAAAAACTAAATAATCAAATCTGTGGGAGCGATTTCGTGAAAAAGGACGGAAGTGTGTCACAGGAAGCCGACCGATTTGACCAATGAGCGCGCGCGGTGCTATAGTTGGCAGTCAAAAACGACCTTGACGAGGCCCCGCCCCTTTAATGTTGCCTATTACCAAGGTGAGGTGTCAAATGTTCCACATCTTAAGCGACTAATGTAAGGCTCGCTCGTTTTTTTGTTTTAAGGTTAGTCTATAACGTTATTTTAGAGATTATATGACTGCATAGTATGATACTAACAAAGTTACAAGCCATAGGGGGCATTATGGGAATACAGGCTGTTATGTAAGTTGAAGTAGCTTATGAGTGTGAGAAAGAGCCCTCTGATGGTAAAGCTTGACCAGAGTTTACCTTGCCTACTAGGTACTTATTTCTCAAGCTTTACAAACTAATCTAGAAAGTCTTGTTATCACTTTGTATTTTCAAATGAAATAGTTTTAGGCTTGCTTGCACCACAAATCAATAAACATGTTTATCGCTAAACAAATTTAAAACATTGTTCTGTTTTTGTCTATCCCTTGAAGATTACAAAGACAGAATGATAATTGAAATATGCGTAGCTAAACGTATTTAGTGATTTGTGGTGTAAGTGGGCTTTATGTTGTACTTTTTATGAATTTGAATAAAACAAAGTCTTCAGTGAATATTGGTAGGCTTGATGATGGGTTTCTTTTTATCTATACCTCATTTAAGTTTGCTTCTATTTAAATTACATAACTTTTTATAATAATAATGATTTTGTTTTGAGATGATTGAGGGATCATTTTTATTTGGTTTACATGTAGGTATTTGTTGTATATTTGGTTGTGTTTACCAGGTGAACTTTACTTTACCACAAATGTATTTCACGTCACAATTGCATTTAAAATTATCGTAGGTACGATGTATTTATGTTTTACACAATCTGTCTAATAATTTAATTTGTCTATTACCAAATAATGTAACGAATGATTTTAGTTTTTTTGAAACTAGGATAATATTGTACAGATGGATCCTGAATAAAAGGTAAATTATTTTTATAATTATTTTATTAATCCAATCCCTTTATTTTGTTAATCCGTTGGAACAAAAAGGTATCGTTGCAACCTGGTTTCGTAATGATTCATTGTCACTATCTTATCATTTCGCTGTGATCTAAATAGTAGCACTCCTACGCGTGCTTCACCACGCATTGTGTTGTGTTGTTTTATTATTTTTACTAAAAATTATGTGAGTGAACAAAATATGAGGAAAGTAATATTGTACTTAATATTGTTAATTAGCTGTAAGTATATTTCTGAAGTGGCATTGTAAAAGCTGTAGCCGCACCTATAATTTAAAGTGATTAAAACATTATCGTTGATTTATTATTACATATAAGTAATTTAGATAATGACGTGAAAAAATGTTTGTATTTTGTTGGTGTAGTTGCAAACTGTGCGGTAGTGCCGAGTATACCGGCCCACTTGCGGGACTGCTACCGCGCGGCGGTTCCCGGTCTGCAGGCTCCAAGACGCCTCGATGTCTACCTGTCCCTGTTGAGGAAGGTGGAGCAGTATTCTCAACTGGATATGAGGCTACTTAGCTCTGCTTTACTAAGAAGGTATTTTTTTTCTGAAATGTTTCTTCATATGGAACCTTAGCTTTCATTTATAAACATATATGAAAGCTAAGGTACTAAACCAACGTTGCGAAATCGTTCTTTTTTTTTTGAGATACGTAATAAAATGAACTATTTTCGGGGAATGATTTATTACGTTACAAAATCCGAATATTGCTAAAAAACATCGTGAGTGGTGGAGCCAGGCAAACCTCATAATCGTATTCATAGCAGAATAATCCATGTGAAGAGCAACTACAAACAGCGCCATCTATTATGTTATAACAAAATCTATACCGGCTCGTATTTATAAATCAATCATGTATAGTCTGCTTATCACATGGGCCAAGTGTTTACTAGATATCTTTAGTAGCGCCCTCTATCTCTCTCTAGTTACATTGTTTTCAACTCGCGAAATACTTGTACCTCTCAAGATTAAATAAGTACTTATAAACGTCTTATTATTTCCACAGCCTGCGGCTAGATGGCATTGAGCAATCTTCAGCAAACGCCGTGGAAACCGAATTCATACTACCGTACAGGGCATCCAGCTTCCAATTCCACAAGTACAAGATCCTAATGGATATATTCCTGCCGAGTCAAGATCTTATACAAGTCGACGAAATTCTGCCGGTTGCCGAGAAATGTCTCCTGCATAGAATGCTCAGTTCCGCAGTACGACAATGGGAGCGAGGCGATGAAAATTTTGTATGCCCCTTATCGGCACAGCTATCTCAGGGTAACAATAATATGGAAGCACAAAGTAGCAGTAGGTGAGTATGTTAACAAAATGGAATGATAATTACAAGCCAAAACATCCGGTCATTCATCTGTGATCTGTGACGTAACATGAATTCGCCAAACTTTACTTGGTTCTTGTTTTCTTGAATGTATGTAGGTACAGCTCATAAAAATACTTTTACTATCGTAAGGTCAAAAGCCACTTCGTTGCCTGTACCTAAAAAGTAGTATTCTGTAGTGGGTTCGGACTGTATTACGGAATAACTATATTTAGACTATTAATTTATTGACGTCACAAGTTCATTGCTGAAAATTTGTCATTTGCGTCAGCAAAGGTCGGCTTTAGTTAAGGCCATCGGCCTTTTTTTTACTGTAAAATAAAATAAGTAAGTATACAAATCCCTAGTGATATTGTAGTACCTAGGTTAGTAAGGTGTATAGGGTGTATTTGGGTATTTAAATAAAAAGGTCGTAGACATAGCTAGGGTTAAGATGAAGTAGCCATCAGCTGTCTCTGTTGAAGGACCAGGGACAAAAGGCCTTTGAATGGCACGAGCAGGGGGCCTACTACCATCTGTAAAGCAGTATTATTTTAATCTTACTTCAATCGGGGAAAGAGATGGAGCTATACGTCTTGTAGAGCTTCATCTCTTTCCCACACTAAAGTAATATTAAAATAATACTGCTTTAGAGGTGGTGGTAGGGGTATTGTCTTGTTGTTTTCTTGTCTTGGGTTGTTTTCCATAAAATTATTTGTACTATTATTGTTTTCCATAATCGTCCCCCCTCATAATATTTACTTGCACTATTATCATTTATACTATTAACGCTTGTCATATCTTCTTATTAATCATAACTTTTATTTGCCATAAAATAAGTTTCCATAATAACATGTGTTATAATCATTAGTTTCTATAAGTAACACATTACATAATTGATACTTGACATAAGCAACATTTAATATAATTTAGAAACGTTTATTGCCTGTAATCAAATGATTTATTACAGCAAACAATCTTTAGATAATAAACAGTTTTTCAAATTCGAAACGGTTAGGTTAGAACTGTGGCCAAACAACGCGCGAAGGCGAGCGAGCGCAGCGAGCGTGCCGCGGCAGCGGCCGCCGAGTGCTAGATTTCCTCTTTTGCAAAGCAAGCATGCATGGTAGATTAGGTTTATTTTTAGGTTTCCTTGTTAATAAAAAAAATTGTATCATATAATCATATATTAATCAACTGAACTAGCATTGTTGTGCTAGTATGGGCAAATTAATATTATGGTGAATAAATGTAATGGAAAACGAAATTATTGAAAATGAAAAATAAAGCAAATAAATTTATGGATTAAAATTATTATGACACTTGATCGATTATGACAAATGAAATGATATTATGTAATTTCACGATTATGGCAACTGAAGCGTTATTTCTAATGAAATTATGGCAAATACAAGTATGGTATATAAAATTATTGCATTTTAAATTATGTCAAACATTAGTAAACCGGTGGTAGGCCTCCTGGTGTCATGTGCATAAAAAACTAGAATGCATACTAACTAATCGGCAAACTACAACACTACACCAACTATTATTACAAAATTTAAAAACTCCGTAATGGCGCCTACACACTATGCTGCGGCTGCGCCGCCGGGTTTTGCCGCGCGGCATGTACTTACCCCCGTCTTTTGCGCCTTCATATCCTTTGCGATTCTTTGTGCGGCAAGACTGGGCGCGCCGGGGCTTGCCCGGCGGCATAGTGTGTAGCAGCTGTAAGATACAGTAACATGTTCATCATCCTACAGTTAACCGAGGCTAAAATTCCTCTGCCATATTTTTCAGAGTAATCAGCAGATGTCCAATAGAGGACGGCGTAATTCAAACGAATTGGGGAACCATATCTCCCGGGACATTAGTAGCCGCCATTGCCGCGTCACTGGAATCTCAACGAGTAGCTGTCACAGAAATACTTAACGCGAACATTTTCAAGGAAGATATTGCCGAACCCCTCATGGTCTCCGCTAAGCAAGAGTGGTTTGAAGACATAGAGACATTAGACCCTGGACCCGGCACCCAAAGACAATCGGATGTCGCAGATATTGGCAACATTTGGGTCGCCACACTCGCTGGTAGGAAACTTTTATTAATTAATTGTTGATATGCCTTATCACTAGCACTTCCTTCCTTGGAATGGTTGTGCAAACTATATCGTAATGTGACTAATTAATTAGGTACACAGGGATATCGAATACCTAATGTTAATCGAATGTTGATTTTCCCGATACGGTTCATAGGGAATGATCCGAATGACTTGATATTAATTTCATACCAGCCTAGCCCAAAACGACCCCTTTGCATGCATAGGTCTTCTAAACACCTTTAATAAGAATACCATGCGTGGTGTGGTGATTATGGTGCGTTCGTAATCACCAGTCATAGCAGAAAAGTTGGTGATAAAACATGTTTTATCTTCATACACTTTTAGCTACTCATCCTTGAAATAAACGTATTATCAGAATGTCTTCACAGCAGCCACAGTGAATAAGAATGATTTGCTCACGGAAACTTCTATATCTGCTCATGTGTTGTCTCTAAGACAGATTACTGTATATGTACCAGTTGAAGAGATGGAGAGGGTAACGAATGCTGCGGTCACTGCATTCTGGACAATAATGTAGGAACTAAAACAATTTTCCAGGTGATATAGCTGAAGTAGTAGTAAACCAAGGTCCTCGAGTGGGCGCCGTGTCGCAGAACATGGTGATCGGCAGTAACAACCGGTGGAACGACACGTTGCTGCCCCGAGACCATTACATTTTCCCGCTAAACTTGACTGTCGCCGACTGGCAGCTCACGGATGCTGAAATTTTAGCTGGCATTGATGGTAAATAAAGTATATAGGTATTTTTGTAATTATCGTCGATATGTTGCATGCAAAATTACTGTTATTTAGTTACTAATCTGACTTCAAAAACATAAATAAATATTGGCGTAGCGATTATCTGCATCAAGGCTACACCTTTCCCTAATGTTGGGCAGTTATACTGTTATATACAGGGCGGCATGCAGGGACATCGACGCGAAAACTGTTACCATGGATTCAGTACATGATTCTGAACCCCACTGCGTGGAATATTTTTGTTGGAAAAAAAAAAAAAATCTGCTGTTTCATAGAAAAGTGCAATACCTACGAGGTCAAAATGTGTGGAACAGCAGAATTTTTTTTAAATAACCGACGCAAAATTTGTATGCAGGTGGTTCAGAATCAAGTACTGTATCCATGGTAACAGTTTTCGCGTCGATGTCCCTGCCAGACTGTATATGTGGATATTTATGACCAAGAAAACACCGTATCACCAGCACTCTCACTCATACATAAATTAACAATTTCAGGTCTCATATTAGCGCACCACGTACCAAAATGGATAGAACAGAGACGTTCTCTCAGGCTATCTCAGGTCTTGGACATGTACTACTCCAACGAAGGGGTATCATTCGACCCGACAGTAAAAGCCTGCAACCGTCAGAATCTCTTCACAACCATAGTGAATAAGAATGATTTGCTCACGGAAACTTCTAGATTCGCTCATGTGTTGTCTCTAAGACAGATTACTGTGTATGTACCGGTTGAAGAGATGGAGAGGATAACGAATGCTGCGGTCACTGCCTTCATGGACTATGCTCGTAAGTGTCAAGGAGCAATGTTTGTTAACAGTGGACATTAATTATCCTATACTAATAAACGAGCAATATTTATATCTACTTATACATATATTTGCAATCACGTTTTCCAAAAACGGCTCTAACGATTTCGATGAAAGTTGCAATATAGGGGTTTACGGGGGAGAAAAATCGATCTAGCTAGGTCTCATATATGGGAAAATTAGTTTTCTCCGTATTTTCATTCGAGCACAGCTCGGTCGCCCAAAGTTTAGAACAAGATACTTAGAAGGCTGCCTTAGAATAATGACATGGCAGCATGAAATTAGTAAGAACTTTGCACGTACTATTAAATGAGCATTCTCTATTTTCACCCGAACAGAGCTCGGTCGACCAGCACGCGTAACATGACGACCATAGAAATGGGTTTTGTACGGGTTTTGTCGACGGAAGAATAGACAAAATGACAGATTGTGATTGTTTATCTGTCATTTTGTCTATTCTTCCGTCGACAAAACCCGTTTCTATTGTGATCATGCTAAGCGTGCAGGTACTAATGTTTGAAAAAGAAAGAAGAGACGATCGGTTGTCGCTTCCTCTCTGCATTTGTTAAGTCACAATTGGATCCAAATCAAAATATTTTACTTCACTAAACCTACATCCTGATCCTTTGCGTTCCATAGTGTGTATAGATATTCCAACTACAGCTTAGGGACAAATGTGGTCTCTTTACCTTACAGTTACATTTCTTGTTCACCGTCTGCGTGCTTAACTGCATTTTTCAACATGCTTACTTCTGGAATGCTGTCCAACTGAACACGCCAAGTCCTTTGGTTTTGTCCTGTTTCGTGGCGACAAATCTTTTATGCATGTAGCCCAAGTTTATTTTATATTTTTTAAATATAATAATAATTCAGCCTATTATTGACCCACTGCAGGGCGAACACTTCTTTTAACACAGAGATGGCATTCTTTTTTAAATGATTGGAATTAATTACACATTTTATTTCAGCAATCATAATGCGGAGAAATCATCGAGATTGTCAAGTGCTCGGCAATGCACCGATCATAGATCTAATCGTCGCCACGGACGGGTCATGGAAAAGCTACGACGTTGAACAATTCATGTCGTGAGTACGACACTAAGGCTCACTTGCACCACAAATCACTAAACACAATTAACGCTAAACGAACTTAAAACATCGTTGTGTTTCTGACAATCGTTTAAAGATAACAGAGATAGAGTACATAATGTTTTTAATACGTTTAGCGTTAAATGTAGGTACCGTCGTCCGCGTCGCCCGAGTCCTCCCACATGCTGCACACAAGAGTATATTACATCATTAACAAGTTGTACTGCGGATAGAATTTGAGACATTGACGTTACATCTGAGATTAAACTAATAATAACTGCCACAAACTGCATCAGACTACTTGAAAAGTGAGCTTATTCTGAAGTTTTTAGTTGCAATCGGGTTTTTTAATGTTTCTTTTTTTTTACAGTACGCGGCCGATATGGCAATACTTTCTTTTCGAATTGGGTACACTATTCCAGAGACAATGCTCTTCAAAGGCCGTTTTCTAATAAAGAAAACAATGTATTTATTTTAAGTTAATAAAGGAAAAAGTACAGAAAAACTTACTCGTCATCAAATCGTTGACTGGCCAGCTCTAAGAAATTGCTCTTAGCTGCTCTCATCTGCAAATAATTATAGTATTATTACCTATTTAGTGATTGGTGCAGCCGGACCTAACTGCCGTTCACACAAGGCCTTGCGTTACGTAATTTATGCATAATTTATTTATTGTTAAAAGAGCATTGCAAAAAAACAACCCGAGCAGGAAATTAGATAAAGCTGGAGTGACCTTGCGACTCGTGCAAATCTCTTGTATGTTAATTATTAAAACGGCTACAAAAAGAATGTCTTGACGTCGTTGTTGACGATAGCAAAAAATACTTTAAGTAAACATTTTTTTCGGTTAGAAAATGGCTTTTATGAGAAGAGCACTTTAAATACATCCTGTTTGTTTATGCAAACACATGCTAAATTTAAAAACAATTTTTTTTTCAGAAGACCCTAAGTACAGAAAATGTCGATAGAGACATGGTGCCTATGAATTTACTTTCAGAGGTCCTCCCAATTTTTTGTCAGAATACATAAGTAGCATTACACTGATTACATAGGGTATTAGAATTAATTGGGTCTTCCACATCTATGTATACCAGCTACTGCTCAAGAAAAGGCCAGGTTTAAGAGATACCTCTCTCAAAACTGGCTTGGTATTAGAATTAATTGGGTCTTCCACATCTATGTATACCAGCTACTGCTCAAGAAAAGGCCAGGTTTAAGAGATACCTCTCTCAAAACTGGCTTGGTATTAGAATTAATTGGGTCTTCCACATCTATGTATACCAGCTACTGCTCAAGAAAAGGCCAGGTTTAAGAGATACCTCTCTCAAAACTGGCTTGGTATTAGAATTAATTGGGTCTTCCACATCTATGTATACCAGCTACTGCTCAAGAAAAGGCCAGGTTTAAGAGATACCTCTCTCAAAACTGGCTTTTTCTTGAGTCCAATCACATGCAACTCTCGTTAAAATATTAATTGTTCTATTTTTAACTGTCACCAGATGGCTCGGCGGATCATTCGAGATAAATATGCAACGCGGTTCAATATCCCTGCTCCACGGGAACACGGGCGCTTGGATCGCTCCCCCTTCATATAACCTCACAACAATGTATTCTTACATTAGGAACTTTACTGAAGAATGTAAGTACCTAACATTTTCGAGTTACCTTCTCACTCAAATTTTGTGGTAACGCATCTTTTAGTTACATAGTCAACATAAAGAGGTTCAATATTGACCTAAAAGATAAGATAACAATTCCGTAACTATAGGTAGTCACAATTCTTTCTAGGGCGGATTTATAAACTCTATTTCAAGTTAGATAAAAAAAAAGCATTCATTATAACAATGTTTTGCTTGTGTGTTATTCTTGATAAGATATGTCTTTATAGCTATGTATTCTTTTATGTCGTAAAAAACATTCGCGGAAATACTAATTAGGTCTATCCTTGAAGGTTTTCAACTTAGTTTTACGTTGCGGCAAAAAAATTACTGAAGTGAAGAACAGCCTGACATCCAGTTTCTCGAACTTGTCAAACTCTACTTTTTAATGTAGCCCTCGAAATTCAAAATTTCATACGTTCTTAGCAAAGGTTTTTTGGTATTTCGCGGGCTTGAAGGAACAAATTCTTTATTCAGTAACTGGGGGCTTTGCTCTTGATATATTTGTCATAGCATCGCACCATGATAATTTTCACACCTTAGAATCGACTTGAATCGAGTATCGAACCCTGTCCTAGTTTTGGCTCATATACTAAACTCATAAAAACCGGTATATTATTGTGTATGTAAGTAGTTTACAAATAAAATAAAAATACTGTCGTAAGAGCCAACTTTTCTGTTTACGTTTAGGGCCAAACCGCCTCAACCTTCCAACGGTATTGTCCTCCGTCCTGCAGCATTCCCTCAACAGCTCACTGATGGAAATAGCAAACAACGCGAGCGCCTGCCTCAGTACTGTGGTGCTCATAGTGAGTCCCAGCGACCGACCGTCCGCGACCGAGATGGACCGTGCCAGGGAACTGATGACGTCACTCAGGACCACATACTTTGATGTCTACTTTACGTACGTCGCTGAAGATCTGTCAGATTTCCAGAACATTAACAATGAGTATTTGGATTACTCAGAGCTATTTTTACAAGTAAGTTTTATCTGTGTCATTATTATCATCATCTCAGCCCAGAATCACGTACATTGCTGAGTGTAGGGCATCCTTTATTCTCTGCTCGCCTTCATGGCTTTGGGCGTCTCCTGGTCCTAGTTTTTTTTATCTATACTTCCATACTAATATTATTTAACCGAAAGAGCTTGTCTGTCTGTCTGTTACCTATTCTTTTGACCATGACCTGGGTTAGGACAACGTTTTGTTCCGGTAGTACTTTCCCGTGGGATAACTTCGACTTCCCAATAGCTAGCGTGTTTAAAAAAAAAATTGCGTGCCATTGCATTTGATCAAGCGAAAATATTTTTTGCAGTATTTCAAGTAGGTAGGTTCTTGTCCTTACTACCCACCTACGTAGGTACTAGCAATGTGTAATTAAGGTAGTTAATTGCTGCAACTGGCTCTGGCTACTCGCCGTCGGCAGTTAAGTTCAGTAGGAACGTTGATCCTGAAGTTACTAAACGACATTCCAAGATTCATGTGATGCTGCTTCTTTACTTTTTTTAATATCAGCCTGATATTTTGTAAGCTGATTATGTAGTTCCGTATAAATGTTTCAAGGAAGTGTAAATACAGATATCTTCCTTGAAATTTATATTTATACGAAACTTGAAATAGGACAATTAAAGGTCATCTTGAGGGTAATTTTTAAGTAACAAATTTTCTGTAAATGGTAAAATCATCAGGTAACTGTATTGAGGGTTCTCTGTTCCTATTATTACATACTTTCTACATGACAGAAGATGATATGATGATGATGATGATTTCTCTCTCTTTCCTTTTGTTAAGATTTTCTATCTCTATCTATTTAGCTCATAAGGTCCTACTGTTGGGCAAAGCCCTCCGTTCCCCTTTTCGACTGACGTTTGTCCACTGTAATTGCGGGACAATCCTTTCGGTAGGAGTCAAATTCGTCCCTCCATCTTTGTCTTGGTCTGCCGCGATGTCGTCTACCATTGAATGGGACCCAACCAGGCGTTCCTTTAGCCCACAGCTCATCTGACATGCGGCAAACATGTCCGGCCCTCTTAAGATTGTACATATTTTTTTATATTTCAGACGACTTCAACGAGCGTGCAAGATGTGCTAAACGCCGTAGATACGTATCTGGTCAAGAGCAACATTCCGCAGCGGCTGATAGGCGCCCAGTGTCCCTTCAATAACACGGAGTTCAACCAGGTTGAGTACGAGGACTCAGTGCTGCCCAACCGACCCATGTTCTATCGCATGCACCCCTATTATTTGAGGCTGCAGTCTTTAATACGCGTTCAGGTAAATATTTATTTACAAACCGTGTGCTCGATGGAATTTCCCATCGGCACAAATGACGAACTTCCATTCCCTATTTAGAGAACGAAATTTTCAAAAATCCTTTCTTAGTTCTCACCTTTGTTATAAAAGGAACTCTTTCGCAAAATTTCATGCTTCTAGAGCCAGCTGTTTAAGACAAGGCACTCTAAAGACAATTTTCACGCAAGCTCCGCTCCCATGCATCCCGCCAATCCGATATGTGCTAAACGCTAACACATCAGTAATAAAGTTGAATATCGCGTGCGTTCTTTGATCGTGTTCGAGCTGTAAAGTCTGAATTTTTATTTCGTTTATAACTAAAGTAATACTTGATCTAGAGAAAAAATATCTTGTGGCTGGATAATAAACTATATTTTCTTACTGTGAATAATTATTTTAGATATAAAGGCCCAGCAAACTTGATATGAGACATGATTTTCGAATAAAAAATTATTACAATTACGTAGAAAGAAAAAGATCCAATAAATCTTATACCTACTTACTAAAGTTCCATTTTGATTGTATGCGTGACGGTTTCCAAATTAACATACAATTTAGGGAGCCTGCTCTTATGCTTTGTCTGTCAGTGAATGAATGAATGAATGAATGAATTTAAGATTTTATTAAGTAGATAGTACAGTCAGCATCAAAAGTTGATTACCACATTTAGATTTTCAAAATCGCTGTATAGTGAAGTGCTAATAGTGAATACGGTGTACAGCGATTTTGAAAATCTAAATGTGGTCATCAACTTTTGATGCTGACTGTACCAAGTAATTACCACCGGTTTCTGAAAGCCTGATGATAAAGACTGATCAGTTAATTATATGTATAGCTGCCAAATCTCATGTCATTTAATATACAGTCTGTCAGCAACAATTTTATGAGTTTTAAGAAGAGACAAAAATACTAGAATAAAAATTGGCTTGAATGTACCTACTTTTAAGAATATCGTAGACTACATACGTTCTGTAAGACCTATAATAAGTTTTCTAAAGTTAGTCCATCTCTAAAATCTCGTTTTCTATAGTACAAGACTTGTTAATCTCGGTATGTATACAACATGTACCTACGACAAAAAGTCGGCGACCGATTGTCGGTCTGCGATCTATTTTGGTCTGCGTGGAATAGTATTTTTATCTAGCCTGTTTGAAAAACTGGTCACAAAAGTGGATGTTTTGCATTCCATGGTTAGAAGTAGACTATGTTGCGAGATTATAACTATGCTCGTAGCTCGTATGAGTCTTTTTGGATTTGCATTCTTTCGTAAAAAGTATTCCTTAATACTTACTTGTCGTTCCAATTAGAAGAATACCACTTATCGAAGCAACAAGTACTTTTTAAAGTAATATTAAATATTGTTCAGAAGGATAAATAAAAAAATAAAAAGTAAGTACAGTCACCTGCAGAGAAATCTCACTCTCGAGCAATGTATAAATAATTAAATTCATTTCTCTCCAGCTGACTGTACCTAATTAGATTGATGGATCAATAATTTACCTGCATACAAAGACTTGGTCATCGAGGGAAGTGGAAAGAGAGTAGAGAGACATTTGCCCTGCAGTGGGTAGGGTTGCCAACCATATTGTTAAAACCAATATTACTTATACTGTTTTTCAGTCTAAAATACTGTTTACTTACCAAAGACACCGACTTCCGAAATATGAGTTACTTACCTATTTTTCACTATGTAGTATTTTTTTGGAAGTCTGTGGTTTTGTTTTTGTAAAAAAATAATTTATCCGAGATACTGTTTATTTTTGAAATACTGTTTGATTTCCCCCTTTGACCATACTATACCTACTTTATTGTTTGTACAAAAACAACCCTAGCAGTGGGACAATACGGATCCTTAATAAAATAATAATAATACAAAAACACGAAATCAGATCCATTTCATATCATAAAGCAAAATGGCGTTATAGGGCAATTTCAATACGTAACAACTCAAGTGTCTACTTTAATAATAATCAAAGTAATTCCCCCAGTTTCGCAACGATGGTCAAGGCCAGCTGATGGTCTGCTCGTGGCGCGGGGCGGAGTCCTCTCACAGCTGCCAGGTCATCCTAGAGCGAGAGCTGCACATCTTCAACTTGACGGAGCCCTGCCCTTCGCCGGACTTCTGTCCACCAGCCTACTTTACCGTGACTGCAACGTCTACTGCCAATCTGTGTGCAAGTAAGATATTTTGATTGTACCTTGAAACGTACCTAAAAACATTTTTACTTGAATTGAACTTTCAAGTAAAAAATATAGTTTGCAATAAAATTGGCCTTAATTAAAGTTGCATGTTAGAGTTGTTGCTAATACCTAAGTTAAGATGACTACAGAGCCATGGTCTTAGTCTTGGTTTGCACTTGGATTTAGTTTTTATGATTAGTTAAGCAAATATTCGTGCAAAATCCACGAGAACCTACTGCCGACAAATTGCTTCGCAGTTTGGCAGGTGTTATGTAAGAATAAAACATTATAACATTACGGATTAAATAAACATTAAAAAAATAAAAATAACCTATAATATCTTGTAATTATAGGTACCAACACTACCCTCCTACCCTATAGCCAATGTTATTGTTCCTAACATGTGACAACACTCCAACACTGCACACCTGTTACACATTGACTTAACTCCTCTTGGCGCTTATAAACCACATAATTATGTGCGATAAAAAACAAATCCCATGTCATAAATAGACAACATGGTTAAAATCGGCTAGCTATAAATAAAGCATAAAAAATTCGTAATATATTTTAGAAGAACGCCTTGAGCCTAACTTACATTCACTCTAGGCTTCCAGCACACATTGCGATTACGACACATGCAATATCATATCAATTGAGAGGGAATATTCCGTACCATAGGTTAAATATCAATAGCCAATACATTATTCTTATATACTTACCTAGTATTTCTATTACATTACAACCAAATAAAGTAATAAGTGCCTACCCACTACATTATTGTCATAATTGTGATTATTAATAAAGATGATAATATATCATCTTTATGATGGCTGCTTATTATCAGTTATTAGCAAAAAACAGATAAAGTAATAAAAATTGTTATTTTGTCTTAAGTAACAAAAATAATTAACCATCTGAAGGCCCCGGGGGGATTCGAACCCCCGATCTCCTGTTTACTAGACAGGCGCTTTAACCAACTAAGCCACGGCGCCGTTGTGAGAGTCGGCAAAATAATGGCTCATTTATCAACCTAAATAATATGCACGAACACAGCCAACAGGAACAATATTGTTGAATAAAAAAAGTATAAAATTATAAAAATCAATGGCAGTGCGTTAGTCTCGCAAAAAATTGAATTTGGCTCGACCGATTGCGATAAAACTTTGGTGTGTTGTTGAGTGCGCGCCGGAGAAGGTTCATAACCAAAAAAAGGCATATCAGTGATCAATATTTTGTATGTGAATTGTGGTATAGTCATCTATTGCTTATAAATAATGGCGCTAAACAATATTTGAAGGAACTATCAAGTAAATTATAATTTGCTTAAATACGATACAATCAGAAGAGTTAAAAGGCACTTCTATTTATCTACAGATAATGACTGCCGGCTCCCTCATCAAGTGGGGTACTACATATCGCATGGAGGGCTACGGTGCTTACCACTGCGAGGCGAGGCGATCAATACGGAACCTTTTGTTAAATTAATCTTTGTTACCATTGCATTATTATTTTTACAAATAAAAACCCTTTAATAAAAATGGGAGAAAAGTTTATTTTATATAGAATACTAAAAGGAGTTTGTACCCCTGGTGGGACTCGAACCCACAATCCCCGGCTTAGGAGGCCGATGCCTTATCCATTAGGCCACAGGGGCTTGATGTGTAAGAATGAATTTAATAATCATTACGTTACAACTGATTAATTTGAAAAAAAAATACTATTATTATTTTATTTTGGTTTATCATAAAAAGTCAAAAATATTCCCAACCGCAAACGGAAGTTTAAAAGTATAGATGACTAAATATTTCCGCCAGCTTTCAAGCGGTTGTTATTTTATTACGAATCTCAGTGCCGGTTCATTTCGAAAAAAAAAGGTTTTTTTTTACTCTTTGTATCCGTTTATCGTCGATAACAAACTATTTCATAGTACCTACTTTAGACAGACTCCTACGAATGTTTATGCTACAAAAGTTTTCTATTGACAAAGTTATGTGGCCTGAGATGGTGTGTCGAATAATCATTATAAGTTTCAATTTGATTAAATGCATATATTACATATATAAGGGGACAAAGGACAGGTTAACTCATTATAGATTCATCATACTATTTATGGGTTACCCTGATAACATTCCAATACCTATCATCATTTTCACTTAACAGCGCCATCTATCTTAACACTAGATTTTGTTTTAATTTTCATATTCGTGTCTATGTCTACATTTGTATACTATAGAGGTCGCTTTATTAGATTTTGTGTTAAATATTTGTACCGTATGCATTACTTACGTTTAATTATTCTTCAAAGTGGTTTTAATTATTGAAATATAAGGTTAATTAAAATGTCAATAAAAAAAAAAACCATTTACCCAACAAACATAAGTTCCTAACATCAAGCAAAAAAATAGGTACGAAACTTGCTTTCGTCTTAAAAATATTTTGGAAAAAGAGTAAAATATAAAATCAAATTGACTACAATTTAAAAAAAAATCGTTTTGGAGAGATACTTATTGCTTTATTTCGTTTGAATTCACAACGACTCCGTGGCGCAACGGTAGCGCGTCTGACTCCAGATCAGAAGGTTGCGTGTTCAAATCACGTCGGGGTCAAAGAGTTACTTTTTGGGAAAAAGTTCAATTTTTTAAACATGTTGTTTAGCAATAAAGAGATATAGAATATTTTTTCTGTACTTACAACTTGACATTGCCGAAACATTCAACACACTTGTAGTAATATAAAATATATTTATGTGCACTGATGTCGACCCTGCTTAGCTTTAAATAAATAATTGACTACAAGTTAAAAGGCAAACTTATCATAAAGAAACTACTTCTGTGCGGGTTAGTCCGCTTCTAGTCGGATGTTCACGACACTTCGTGGTCAATTGGTTTGTTCAAACAATTAGCAAACACATGACAAAACGTTTTTTTGTATGTAAGTAACCATATAGGTACTTACTTGCAAAACCAATATGTGCATATTATACTTTTGAGCATATACTTGAGTAAGTATTAAGTATCTACCTACATGCCTGTGTGAGGGTATTTATTTGACTGTATGACATTGGAGCAAGTCATGCATGGTAATGTAACATAAGCAGTTCAAATTTTTCCATTAGTTAAGTGGTGAAAAAGACTTTTTAGCTAACATTACCTTCTACTAAGTAGGTACCTACCTACTGGTAAAAGATTTATAACTGAAAAGACGTCACTGACATGTTGTATCACAATTAATTAAAATAAATTAAATAATGTTGCCTATAAAACGAAATACGATAAATATTAAATAAACAGCTTATTAATCATACAACAGGTGTTCGGTTCGGACAATGTGTTGCAAGTTGTAATAGGTACCTACCTTCCTGCCGAATTAAATTGTTTTGGTAGTACCTACTTATATACTTAAGTAGTACAACAATGGTGAGAAATACTCAATATCAACGTTTTCCTTTTCACGCCTAATTAATTATTATCATCTATGTTATATGAAAAACTTGCTATTATCTCGATTAATAATGAAAGACATTTATCGCTCATCGAGTGCATACTATATCGTCATTCGTTCTTCAGTCACTTTCAAAAGCGGGAGTGGCTTCTACGTCACAGCAATACCGGTTTGCAGCGAGCTCAAGGTTCAACACTGAAAAACACATTTAAAATTCGAATGAATCCCAAAATCATACTAACATTGCACACCTCAAAGTCCATTATTCTACAAATCAGTATTTTGTACGGCGTTTAAGACCTACACTGGAAAATCTTGATTCCTAACCGTTTTTTGTGCTTCACAATCGCCATGAGCCAAGTCGTTACATTTTGAGTCTTGGCTGTCTGTAATAAAAGCCTTAGTTTCATGTTTATTGAAGTCGTTACGGACTTTTCGGACTCGAGAGTTTTGTGATCGAGACGGTCAGGTGACTGGCTTACGTGTCGGTTGGCGCCTTTTCAAACGAATCGCATTCTTGCTCATGGACTAGGGTTGCTGAACCATATTTCTAAATGGCTTCTTAAAAACTCAGAAAATAGCAAAGTATGTTATTCGACTAATACCCGATACGAATGTATTGTTTGAAGGAAAACTTGCGGAAATAACTTTATAAGATGCAAATAAGTGCTAACATGCGAAATAAGATTGAAATTATTGTATTGCTTGCGCTGAGTAGGACATAAAGGCCTCAAGTAGGTAACATCGATTTTGGGCGTCTATAAATAAAACTCTAGATAACGCTGATAACCCTATCGCACAACCACCAACGAATATCCTTGTGAGTGTTTCCCGCATAACTATTTCGAGTAACGTGCATGTACACGAACACGCCTTCATTTGTCGATGTGTGTGTGCCTGAAGGCTTGTCTGTATTCAGTTTCGAGGCCATAAAGTGATTGGCTCATTCGAAGTAAAAACATTTTTATCAACCGGCGGCATGCATACACGTTTATTACTTTATTTAGTTAAACATTTATTAGCTGGGGTTTCGGCTGGTTTTCCTAATTGTTTTTCACGTTTTATTTTAGGTGATGTAGTCATTTCTGGAAACTGCCAGGCATTCAAAATGACCACCTAGGGTCAGCCTCACAGATCTAATATTAGTAGGTATAATACTTACTAACACGTGAATGACGACCTCGTCCTTTATGTGTTTTGGTCGGTAAATATAAACATCCTCAGCGTGTCTGACATTTTCAGTTTGTTTTTTAACCTTCCACGCCCCCAATGCACAAGGCTTTCAAAGAATTGGTGACGTCAACCATCAACAGAGTTGACGCAGATCGTCCAGCATTCTCCAATATATCTTCGTTAATGTCTATTTAGTTTTCGTGAACCTCTCGATCCAATTGACCCTCGTTTCAGTGGTTGTGCGTGAGCAGTGAGCACCGTCACATCTGTCATAAACATTAATTTATTGACTATTTCATGCAGAATGAGAATGTTTTTCAAATGTTATCGGCGTAACTATCATATAATTTGTTACATAATTTTGAGATTTACGAATAAATGTGCATGAAATACCTATGTTTATGTAGAATTATAGTCATCAATGTAAACCGACGCATTACAAATGTGGATTAATTCAAAGAGAGGTCCTGGAGGTGTCTACTGCTATTCGGTAATTTTGATGCCACTACTAGTTTTTTTTTTAATAGTAATAATGATTACTGAAATATTTATGAGAAGTGTTCAATGTTTCACAGTACGGGAGAACCAAGGATTTAAATGAAAACACAAATAATTTCAAGTTTTTAATAAACTTAACTTGTGTTAAATAGGCATAAGCAAGCCTATCGTGTTGGTTTTAAAATAAAGCTGTTAAAGAAATACATGAGTCAAATATTAGCACAATAAGCAATTTTCGAGCTGCAGCAGCGTCACGTGATACCTGGTGCCTGATAGCCTATCAAGATGAAAGTCACGATTAAGAAGCGTACCTATCTCGAACAAAACGTGCCAAAGTCCAGGTTTGCAAAATGTGAATTCAATTCAACGTAATTTTCTACACAAAATCGGAATGCGGACCAAATACATACTTGTTTGAGAGTGGGTAATTAGCTGGGTTTATCTTAACTTCCTTGTAATACTTAAGTTAGTATTTCAAACGATAGTAGACTCTCTCACACGTTTAATTTATGACTGTTTCCTATACACCCCCCCTTTTTTTTTTTTTAGGGTGGGAAATTATCAAATAACTTCTCCCGCTCTGGGCGGAGCGGGAGGGCGTGTCAGACTCTTACTGACTAAAACCCACCCGTGTTCCTTCAGTTGCCGTCCTAGCAGATCCCCCCCCTCCCCCGCATAACTCTTCGGGGAATACAGGCGTGATGTTATGTTATGTCAATAGGTGTGTTGTTTCCTTAAATCGGTTAAGGTCTAAGTCATAATTCTTACCTATCAGCCTGCCATGAATAGATTTGTCCTTTAACATAATTGGCACTACTGGGTAGGTAATTAAAAATATACGCTTTTACACTTGTTTCTGTTTTCTATTTTTTGCATCTTATGAATCAAAACTGTCATTTGCCGTCCATAGTCCCAACTGGCGCCATGTCACTCTTTCTCCTGTCGCACTGTTACCTCACAAAAGTTTGATTCTTTTACTGCGATTATGCCATTATCTATTACTTAGATTTCGATTTTTAAGCCTGTAATTTAGCATTTTTAAATATTTCTGCCAAAAAAGACCCTGTTATTGGATATCGAATGAGTATGTACCTACTAATGATAAAGCTGAAGAGTTTGTTTGAACGGGTTATTCTGGGGAACTACCAGTCGGGTTTGAAAGATTCATTTTCATTTGATAGCCTAGTTTTTGAGGAAGATTATAGGCTATTTAACATCACGTTACGAGCCTTAGGAGCCGAGGAAAGTCAGAGAGAACGCTAAGCGGAAACGAAGTAACAGCGCGGGCGGGCGATGCGATTGGACGAGGTGGGACGGGGGAACAAGTAATTTTCATACAGACGAAGTCGCGTGCAGAAGCTACTTAAACAATAACATTCCAGTCTTGCCGATTTCAAGAGTGCACTTGTAGGTTAGCTAGCACTTACCATTGTTACTTTCAAAGTCAAGTGACTATAGAAAGTTACAATATCGGCAGTATTATAAAGTCTTCAAGGACAGGTCGTGCCACACCCACATATTTAGCATCATGTTTCTCAGATGACGCTCACTCGAGTAATTAAAGCCATGTGATGTGAACCATGCCCATGAGTCACTGGCCCGGCCGTTTGCATATGATCCCATTACTGACTAGTCTTTGTTAAACCACGTTCACAGGAGTTTCGAAAAGATTGCCCAATGATTTCAATTTTGTAATCTTGATTTTTTTTGAAGATGATCTAGGTACTCGTAGGTACGTGGTCATGCTGTCATGGTCTTCAACAGTTGTTACAGTTAAAGTTTCGAGAAATCAAATTAGAAAAAAAACCCGTCAAATAAATTGAAGAAGCCGATAATTGCACAATAGGGATTGTGCAATTATCGGCTTCTTCAATTTCAATGACGGCGGCACGTGTAATGGCCTCGAGACTTAATATAGAAATATGGTTTTCGTGCAACAATAGTTCCACGTGAAGTTATGTAGTAGGTACGTATACCTACCTATATATTCTTTTATTTTCACAATGAGTGTAGTGTAGCGATATGGAGCCATGGTCACGAGCTATGCCTGCGTGACAGATACCGTGTGACGTCGGGGGGCTTGTTTGTGCCAGCCAATCAGCAGCTGCCAGCCGCAGCGATCGTATGCGTCAGAGACGTAAAATAATGTGTTTCTTTCCTTAGTGATATTCTGGCAAATAAATTAAAATGTGGCAATCAACTCATTGTTTGGGTGTGTCGTACCGTAGGCATGTTCCTATCAATATGGCTTTTTGTTTCATAATTAACAAGATAAGAGAAACTAGTTGATTGAACACAGCTTGCTGTTTTAGAACCTACCTAAATAACAGACTGAAAAAGAAATGATAAATAAGCGGATTTTTAATGCTCCTGAATGCCTGATAACTTGTTATCGAATCATTTTGAGATGTTATCATTAACAAACAAAAATGGCTCATAGGTACTGCTGATGCAACATGATATTGGATTGAGGCAGACTATTCGCATACCGGGGAGGCTTGCGCGTATCGACCTATGAACGACCAACTAGGTAGCTACGGAGATTGCACATGGTTGCGTGTTGCGATGCGCGTGCGCGCCACACCTCCGCGCAATACGTACCGACAAGAGTACATGTACATGCTTGTTCCAACGTATACGACTTTCTAAGAATAGACGTCATTGACCTCTGTTTAACTTGCGGTTTTCAGTGGTATTTGCTATTTTTAGGGATCCGTATCTCAAAAAGAAAAGAGGAATCCCTGTAGGATCACTTTTCAGACCTTTTTCTCAGGAACTGGTATAGGGTATCAAGTTAAAATTAATTTCAAATACTCAAGTCTGCGGTTCCTTGGACGGGTGAGAATTCAAGCTTTTTAGTCAAGGTAGTCAAAAGATACGGTCAATGTTATGTATGTTACATGTTTTGATGATTATCTCTTTCCAAAACCAATTGGGTACTTGCTGTCATAGCACAATTAAAGGGAAAAAAAAACGAAGATTACTTAAAAAAAGAAAACACATTTGGTGCCAAACCATGTGATCGACGGTCGCAAATAGATGTCAAATATTTCGCTGTTTTTATATTTTTTATTTTTGCAATATTACTTTATGGAAATACAAAATTTCTAATCATAACTAAAATATTGTTTCTAAACTGCAATTATGTTGATGAATTTGGATGTTGTAATCGTTATAGGTGTAAAAAAGGCATTTGGAAAGTTTCCAAATACTCTTTTTACATCTAATACTAAATATTCGGTGTTACGATATTAATTATTGCAGTTCATAACCAATATTTTAGTTCACTAGTTAGCCACATTTCTTATTTCCATACAGTAATATTGCCAAATTAATCAAAACAGGTAAATAATTGTCAACTTTTCATCAGAATCAGTTTCTTTCCTCATCATAATAGTGACGCAATTATTGTAACAAGACACCTCACCGTCACATTCCAAATGTCTTGACTTTATTGCACTGTGGTCGGTGTTTCCACATGGTGTTTTCCGCCACCGTATTTAGTTTGTAATACATTGTTTACTCCATAAATTTGCACGTAGCCTCACGAAGGTAGTACCTAACTATATCTGTCATCCTTCTACCTACAGTGACTTTAGTAGGTACCTACTCGAATTCCTTTTCTGCTAATTTAAACATTCTCGTCATAACAACAGGAGGATGGTTTTTATTTAACGTGACTTAGTTATTTTTTTATCATATTTTTTCCTCAAATTATTCACAAGAATTTCGCGGCTGGGTATTTATTTATATTCTTTTTCTTCGTGTCGTTGGCACGACAGTAAATGGAGTTTAGTTCTAACAAAACGTTAACATTTTGTTCGAACTTAACTTCTTCCTTTATTTATATTTAATACAATAACACTTAAGTACTGAAGAGCTAAAAATAAATTTCATGATGATAATTTTGCTTTTTATTTTGGTAGAAATAAAAAAGACTATTAATTTAAGTAATAGTGTGTCATGCTGTGTTGCCAGTGTCTGCAAAGCCTTGGTTTGAACAGCGAGCAGGCGTGGCGCATGTCGGTGCAAATTCCAAGGTCCAACAGCGTTGTGCTTAAAAGTTCGCAGACTATTGGCTCTCTTGAATAGTCGAAGAGTGATGAAATCTTGCCAATATTTTATATTGTTTGTCATTTGTCAGTTCTTGGAGTACCTAAGTATGGATATTTAGGGTTCAGTAAAAACTGATTAGGAATTTAGGATAAACATTATATAAGTACCGGCTATGAAAGCTAAAATGTTATAAGTTCAAAAAAGCTCTCACATCTTTCAGACCGTTTTCGAAATAGAACAAAAAAAAAAATGATATCATATGTTTTTCGTTTTTGTAACCTCGTTTCCACTGCAGACCCACCGTACCCCTGGCCGTACCTCTGGTGGTACGGTGGGTAACGATACCACCAGGTAATAGTGTTGTATCACTAGCTTCTGACAACAACAATTTATTATTTATTTTTAGCCTGTGTTGTCCCACTGCAGGGCAAAGGCCTCCCTTTCTTCTTTCCACTCTTCTCTGTCTTGAGCTAGTGTGGACCAATCTTGTTTGTAGGCGTCAAGCTCGTCTCGCCATCTTCTCCTGGGTCTACCTCAATGTCGACGGACGTTTTTTCAACAACAATTTAGTCATATATTAAGAATAAGAATAAGAATAAGAATAATTTATTGGTCCATTGTTACAAAATAAATTTCAATAAGTAATGACATTGTATGCTTACCACTGTAACTAGAATATTTAACAAAGTATTAAAACAGTGGTCCCCAAACTAGGCAGCGCCTGTATCTTGGGGGCCTGAGTTGCGTGATCTTAAATTTTAATTCGAAACATTTTTGCGTTAGCTTAAATTTTATATCAGGATGTTTGAAAATGGACAGGGTAGTTAATTAAATAAGGATAGCGAATTACCAAATAAAAATAAATTGAACAAAATAAAAATAAATTGAACAAAATAAAATTATTCTAAATAATATTATAGTGTGCGTGTGTGAGAGTGTGTGTGTGTGTGTTAGTGTGTGTGTGAGTGTGGGTGTGGTGGTGAGTTGCAGGTGTGAGTTTTGAGTGAATGACTTGCTTGTATATTTTGGTGTTAACTCACTATAACCTCTGTGTCGTTGTATGACAGGGAGAGAAGCCAACTTTTTATCATTCTTTTATACGAGTGGGTGTTAAGACCTTTAGTATTACAGCGCTTGCTTATTTTATTGTAGATATGAGTGTGTGAGTATGAAGGGCACCGTCGGGCCAGAAGACTGTTTGCATTAGGAAGAGGGACGTGTAAGATACGTTTTGAAAGCAGGCTTTGGTAGTCAGGTCTGTTTTTAGTAGATTTGTGTGCATGCAGTGCGGCACTGAGTATGTATAGTTGACGTACTCGAAGAACCGGAAATTGGTTGTATAGCAGATCTGTCGGGAACCTAAAAGGCTTTCTAAGCATCACTTTAATTACGGCTCTTTGAGCTCTTTCTATTTCAATAAATATGCTTTTCCCGGCTCCGCCCCAGACGGAGATTCCATACTGGAGTACTGACTGACAAAGACCTAGGTATATTGCTCGGAGAATTTTGATAGGTGTGCAGTCTCGTAGTTTTTTCATGACGTAGATTAGTTTTCTGACGCGGCCCGCTAGCAAGTGTATGTGAGGTTGAAATGATAAATTTTCGTCTATTGTAATACCTAGATATCTAAGGGAGGAAATGCGATCTATAGGAGTACAGATACAGTTTGTGAGTGGAGAATTGTGATCGTTGCGGCATGTGTGTATTTTGAGTGTCAATTGGCGCGGAGGACTGGAAGCTATGGTTTTGAAGAAAGTGATCAGCTTAGTTTTTTTTACGTTAAGTGTGAGTAAATTTCTACTCAGAGTCTCGGAGATTATAAGCAGACCATTTTCGGCACGACGATACACCTGTTCCCAAGTTTTGGCATGGAATATGATTGCCGTGTCGTCTGCATAAGAAATTATTTCAGCGTTTTGAAGCGGTGCATTAAGGATGTCATTCATATAGAAAGCAAAAAGAGTCGGACCGAGAGTACTACCTTGAGGAATTCCAAAGTTGATTGGTAGTAATCCACTAGAGTAGTCACCTACTTTTACTAGTTGCCGGCGATTTGTTAAATAGCTTCGAAACCAATCTAGCGCGTTTCCTCGTATTCCAATGCCTTCTAGTTTTGACAGGAGTAGATCTACCGATATTGTGTCAAACGCCTTGGCTAGGTCAAGGAAAACTGCCAAGACGTGTTCGCCCTTTTCAATACAAGAAGCTATGGAGTTGGTCAATAATATACCAGCGTCCTCGGTCGACTTACCTCTTCTAAAGCCAAACTGTCTTTCAGATATTAGATTGTAACGTTCTAAAAAATTAACTAGTCGCTTATTTACAACTTTTTCGAGAAGTTTTGATAGAATGCACAGGAGTGCGATAGGACGGTAATTTTCCGGTAGTTCTTTAAGACCGCTTTTATGAATGGGTCGGACACAGGCAACCTTCCAGCAGTCTGGGAAAATACCGTTTTCCAAACTTAAGTTAAAAATGTGAGTGAGTGGTTTTAACAGTGTTTTTTTAATAAGTAAAATTTGTCTGACACTTATTTCATCCAGTCCGCCAGCGCTGTCAATTTTAAGTTGATCTATAAGTTTTTCTATTTCATCCTCATCCGTTGGGTGGAAGAAAAAAGAGTGTGGTGGAGTTTCACGTGGTTTATATTTGCCCGCAAGGGATGCTTGGGTTTCGGACAGTCGCGTAAGTATGAGATCAGAAAGATTGTTGCCTAGGGAAGTGAAATAAGCATTACAACTATTTAAAGAATCGACGGGGTCCTGAGAGTTAGATAATAACTGGGAAGAATCACATTTTTCGGTATTTGGGTTGTAAATAGATTTGATGGTGTTCCAAAGCTTTTTTGGGTTGTCTTGGTTTTTGATTATGAGTTGACTGTTATAATCAGTTTTAAGTTTATGTAGCAAGTCGTTACAACAATTTTTGTACCTAGTGTACACTAGGCGTCGCATTTCGTCATTTGGATAGGATCTTAAAGCAAGATGAAGAGTATCACGATGCCTCATGCATCGCATGAGGCCTGGCGTTATCCAGGGTTTTATATTGTATTGACTTCGACTGAAGGTCATTCTACGTGAATTTTTAGCGATTGAGTTGGAAATAGTTTCAATTAGTGAGTTAACGGAGGAGTTTGTGCAATTGGTAGTTATTACGTTAGACCAATCAGTGTTTTTCATTTCTGCGGCGACTGCCTCTTCGTTTATTTTAATTTTATACCGGGGTCTAGCTTTGGTGGGAGTGTGTTTTTGGGCTATGGCAGCCATGGTTATATCATGATCTGTAATAGATGATTTCCCTATGATCCCTACAGATGTGAAGTTTGACTTGACAAAAATGTGGTCAAGACAGTTGCGCCCCCTGGTAGGCTCGGTTATCGCAGGCAAAAGTCCGTGCGTTGCCATCAGACTTAGATATTCAGTGTGCTTGTTGTTGTTTATATTATAAATATCAATGTTAAGGTCACCGGTTACTATAATAGTTGGGTACTTTTTCAATTGCGTAAGGACCGTGTCTAAGGAAATAATAAAATTATCAATATTCGGAAAAGAGGGAGAGCGGTAGATTCCCAGGATAGCCACCTTATCGTCTAGTATAGTAAGAAGACTGTCCGCTTCTGCGACTTCTGTATCCAGTACATAAGTGTTCCAAGAGGTTTTGGTGTAGATGACTACACCTCCATTTTTATTTTGTTGAGTATAAGTCCGGGATGCGGAATACCCTGGTAGTGGGTCAAGTACTGTCATGTCACTTAACCAACACTCAGTTAAAACTATAGTATCGAATTCGGTGTCAAGGCGCTGGAAGGCTGTGAAATATTAATTTAGTACTTAATAAAATTTGTAATTAGGTATGTCATTTCATAGTATGCTACTTCTACTTTTTCTGTCGTCCATAAACAAATTGCATTCTAGTTTTTCAAACTCGACATTTTGCTATTTCCTTTAGTAATATACGTATAGTTTAGGTAGGTAGGTATTGCTTTTCTATTTTGTCTGTTTTTATAAGCTTATTTATACATACATATATTTTTAGTAGGTTGTGTAAATTGAAGATTGATATAATATCTACTTTAAATAATTTCATGTTTAGTTATTATTTTAAATTTTAGGATGTGTGCTAAAATATGGCGAAATGTGTCATCGCACAAATACGAGTATATTTATTTGCCTACCACCTTTGTATTACCGCATTTAAAGCAAATAAATACATTTGACGTTGATAGGTACAAGATGCAAACCAGTTTGTGGTCCTCTAACGTAATAATCACGTTTTTAAGATTGTAAACATAAAGAGTATATACTCGTATATACGTATACATATCAAAATAAAAAAAATAGAGACGCAGTAATGTTTTTTTTTTGTGAACAACCTGTAAATAATATAATTTTTTGAGTTGTTGCCAATACAAGGTAAGTAGGTACATATTGTAAGTAAATTGTAGGTTACATTTTTTGAATTAAATTTCCCTTTCAATCGTTAATCAACGTTACTAGCTATTGTTTGCCAATTTACGTATTACATAAGGAATGTTTATTATATACCTTATTGGCACTCTACGTACCTACTTAGGTAGGTACATAGGTAAATGGCATTAATATTTGATAAGCCTGAAAATGAGGATTTTTTGGAATTCGGTTGGTATTGGAAACACCAGAATTATTTCCTGTAGTACCTTCCTTTATGTAGGCACGTAGTTACAAAAAAAGAATACATAATATTTTGCAAATTAGAAACAATTTAAATTCAGCACGTGCTGAATATTACTCGTTTAATCAAGTTTTTTTTATAAAGTTTCCAAAATTGAAATGAATTTCGGTTTCGAGTTTCTGGACACGTTTTCCACCTATTATTAACCTTTTAATTAATGTTTACATTAGGTACATTTAAATATCAAATTTTAAGTCACTTGGTTTTGAACCCAAATTGACAAATGGTTGATCCATTGATCCACTATTCCAAATGCGATTTTAAAATGTAGGTACACTTGCGAGTATCTTTCATCTGTGACTGCCAGCGAATCATGAAATCGGACATCGTGCAGACAATCAGACAACTGACTTGATTGATATAATTGTTGTCCATCAAGGCTGGAATTTTCCGTTTGCCTTTAAAATGGAATACATAGTCTATTACAGGCATGAAATACTCTATCAAGCATAAATTGATCGCTTCGGAAGAAGACTATTATCATCACATTTGTTCTATTGACGTACATGCAAATTTGGTAGACACGTATCTGCATGTAGTTATGCACATACCTGATGTCAAAGAAAAGCAACTTTGACTCTATTTGTGTGGTTCACGGCTACGAAAAAAAAGGCTCTCTCTTCATCATTGATTGCCGTTAAAAGTTTTATACGAGGGATGATATGAAAGAAAGCACTACACATTTAATAAATGGTGCAGCACGGCATTTTATATAATAGGTATATAGGTAGGTAGGTAGGCTTTTGCCTGCGTGGAGGTCTGAAATTATCCCATGGACCGTACCTACTACCGGGACGAAAAGTACCTAAACTATGTCCTAACCCAGGTCAGGTCTAACCGTGTATCAAATTTCATCCAAATCCGTTCAGTCGTTAAGCGTGAAAAGCTAACAGGTAGATCGATATACAGATAGAGTTACTTTCGCATTCACAATATTAGTATCTATAGAAATATGGATAACGTCTAATTTAAGCCTTTTAACAGCTGTCCCTCATTGTGGTGGTTACTGGGATGCCTACAAACAGTTTCATTAGACTTTTTTTTACAACATTTTTTATTAACATTACCATTTAATTATGTTAAAATAAAATGATATAGGTATCTATTTAGATTTATAATAATTTAAACTGAGTCCACGAAGGATTATTACGTTACATCGTAATTTTGTATTTCTATTTTTAATTAATAGTAAAGGAAGTTTTATATTGCTAGGTAGGTATTTACTCATTTACTGTCTAGACAGAATTATAAAGTAAGAAATGAAGGCACTGTTTAGCGAGTAGTTAGTATTTTAGTAATTATCATAGTTACTAGCATACCTATCTAATTAACGGATTTCCACTACACGTCATTTCAGACACGATATTTAGATTTAATTGGCAATTAGACGCCTGTTTTGTTTGGTGTTATTAATTGCTTAACGATGCGATGTACAGATTACAGAAATGCCTTTCAGGTTACAATGTTTTTCTTCTTTTGTTTTGTTCATAACGATTGACTCGATGAGTGTCTTGAGTAGGTAGGTCTGCACCCTGGGCATTCGGGCACCAACCCTGCTGATTACCTACCAAACTTGAACACAACAGCGCGATACACAAAGTCCTCATCAGTTTTCATAATTTCACAAAACCTCTGATATTTTACAAGCCACGAGTGGGATGCTTGTTATGTTCATTTCGGTATTCAGACTTGTTTTCAAATTCAGCAAAATGAATTATGATGCAGCTGCAGTAACAGTTGATCAACATCCCGAGAAGGTACCGACGTAGGCAGAGACTGATCCTGTCTCGTGAGAGATTTAATTAAGACGACGATTAGGGACGGCCATCGCGCTTCAGTTGTCTACTTTTACTAATGAAGGTTTGTTAGTGATATGAACTAAGCTCCGTAAAAGGATTTGCGAGATCAGTATTGCATTGCATAGTTACTGAGCTGATTACGTCAATATGTCTATTTTATTAGTTACCTGAGTAAACTTTGTGATCGCAACAAGTAGCCATTTAATCATACCTAAGTCAAACTCTATTTTTTAACGTAACAATGACTAAAATCAATGTTTGAACTTTGCTCAAATGACATTCTAGAACTCACTCCAAACTCGAACGATTCTTCTCGAGCGAGCCTCGTATGGCACGGAATGGCCGCCAATTGGCGTTTTGTTTCATAAACATCGGCTTATTATCCATTGGCCGCAGCCAGTCGCAGCGAATGGAAAGTTACTGCACATGGCAGTTACAGACTTACAGTGACCATATTGTTGATATATTAAGATATAATAACAGACAGTAGAGACATCTTAGTTAATCTCCGGAAATTAAAAACCTACCTACTTAATATTGAAAGCCTACATACCATTTGAGATCTGTGCCAGCCGTATTTGTCTGTAGTAGGTAATGCTAATGGCAGGCAGATGTTGTCCTAATTATAATTAGGCTATCGCTACTAGGTTAGGTCAGCGAAGCAAAGGTTGAGGTTGTTTTTAGGTGTCTGTAAACTGATATTACGGACAAGGTAGCATTATAGCCTCAATAAACAAACGCCTCGACGACGCGATACCTACCGTTTTTTATTACATTTAGTGACTTCCTTACAGCTTTCTTTCTGCAAGTTGACTAATACTTGATAGCTCTAACGCAGGCAGCTAGAGTCTAGTCTAGCTAGCAGTCTAGTAGGTATCTATACTACGTAGACTGAGTTAGAACTATTCTGGATGGACGTCACCACAAATCAAAATCTATTGTTCTAAATATACCTAGATGTAACATTTTCTTTCATGTACATTGTATAGGTACATACTTAGCGATGCTACAAGCTACAACAGATGCCTTTAAGACTTTCAGACTCATTTCATACATACAAATATTTTGAGCCCTAACAAACGTTTGTTTAGAATTACGACACCACAAGGCATTATTAGGTAGCCTAACAATACCTAATGAAACAATTAGCGAGCGTAGAAGTAGAATGTTCCATTTAGAACGTATTAGACAAAACAAAGCAGGCGGCAGTACCAATTTTTTAAAATTGTATATTTCTGGTTATTACATCAGCCAAAAATATGATTACCTATCAAATCAGGCAAAAATCATTTTGCTCCCATGATAGCGCACTTTTCAGGAAACTGATCATGAACATTGAACAGATTACTCATTACCGTCGTTACCTGACGCAATCTCTGTTTATTTATTGCTGTACAAGGCTGTCTATAGTCCGACTCCGATGCATCGAAAGTACTGATTATACTTGTGGTGGCGGCGCGTGATTGGTTCGCAGTGGAGGCCTGCCCGGGTGTGTCGAAACGTGTCGTGCTCGCTCCGCGCTCTGCTCAAAATAATAGTACCTACCTATTCAAGGTGTAGTGTTTGAGAAAAAACTACAAGGAACTAAATACCTAACAAAATTATTATTTATTAATTTAATGAACAACTCTCAGACAAGCAGGCAGTCTTGTTGTTGTTAATCAAGCACGTGATGTTTGTATATTTTTTGCAGACTTCGACTTAACATTTTGCTGAATCAACCGAAAGAGACAAACGCGAAACAATTTAGATTACTGCATCGAGGTCGTTTCATGTTAGATATAATAATTATTGTGAACTAGGAAGTCATGCGATACGGCTTAGATTATTCATGTCTTCGACTTTACTATTAAAGTAAGCCCTACTGCAAAAATGTTTAAATTGTTCAAATATTGTGCCAGACACCCTTTTTTTTTTAGCGTCGGACATTATCAAATAACTTCTCCCGCTTTGGGCGGAGCGGGAGGGCGTGTCAGACTCTTACTGGCTAAAACCCACCCGTGTTCCTTCAGTTGCCTGTACGTTGCCAGGGGCTACGATTTCCCTTTCGGACTTTCCCGCGACCCCGGCAGGCATTGGTCCTAGCGGACCCCTTTCGTTGTGCTGACATCTCTTTGAGGCGCGCGTGGAACACAACGCAGGGACATCGACGAGAAAACTTTTACCATGAATTCAGTACGACCCGTGCCTGGTCCTTATCGGACGGCGAGCTTCCCATTGCTCACCGTCCGCAACCTCGGGAATCGGCGTGGGAATCGGCCTGCGATTCCCGACGCCCAGGGCTTCTCCTGCGGCGCGACATTTGCCTGTCCCTCACGCGCTCCGTCTCCTCCTTCGCGAGCATTACTGCTTCGCAGAAGGAGGTGACGGCTTCCGACGCCCTCTCGTTCCGTACCATGGCCTGGACCAGGGCTGGACGCGAGATATCACTGCCGCCGATCGCCTCCACAAGGACATGGCGGTGTTCCGCCTAAGCCGGGCAGACCTCCACCGTATGCTCCACCGTGTCCTCCGGGCGATCCACACAGTGGCGACACCCGGGCGTTTCCTCCCGCCTTATGCGGAACAGGAACCTCCCGAAACAACCGTGTCCGGTGAGGACCTGCGTCAGGCGGAAGGTGAGGACGCCGTAGCGCCTCTCGAGCCACTCCTCAAAGAGGGGACTTATCGCCGCAATTGTGGCGTGCCCAGTGCCAGACACCCTGCTGTTTAAATTAAAGAGCGAACGGAAATATTTTAAAGACGAAACAACCTATGGAGTGGGCGAAAAATATGAAAATACAGTATTAAAATAACCACAAACTATTACTTGTTGCGGTGGTACCTATAGCTTTGTTAATGATCGTCAGTTAATACATAATTGCACAGAACCACCTTCGACTAAGTTTCCTGTAATTACATTACAGCAACAAACAAAGGACGATAATATTTTCTATTTCACGAGAACTTTACACACGGTTAGGGTTACCATCTGACAGGCATTTGCCGCATTTGACAGGCATTTATCGGTTAAGACAGGCGTACGGCCGGTGCTAAGCTGAGACAGGCATTTTTGAACTTCCCTAATAAATGCGCAGTTGAGTAAAGAAAGGAATCACCTGACAATAGTTGGTAAAAGCGTTCTTAATTACCCAAGATTTTTTTTTAAATGTTACGTGTGAAGATTTTTATATTTTATATTAAAAAAAACTTGAAAAAAAAAATAAAAAAAAATATCACTCAGTGTAGTACTTAAGTTAGTTTTTTCTAAATTATTTTAGAGGTCGTAAATAGTTCATACTTTTCATTTTTTTTTAATTGTAGTCACAGTTTTTTTACAATAGACAGGCATTTTTCTGAAAAATCAGGCATTTTGTACATCCTAGACAGGCATCCTCGCTTACATAGATGGTAATCCTACACACGGTCTATATTGAACTGATATATTAATATCATGTCATAGGTATATTACCCTGCACTGTGTAAAAGGAATGTCGTAGATGAACCTGCTTTTTCTACTCAAAAAAGATATGGACTTATTTTATCCCCTAGAAGTAGCACCACAAGTCTGCGACACGAAAGAATCTTGGCATCGATACCGGTTTTAGTAGGTATCTACGGATACCAAGCCCGGCTAGCAAGCGCTAGGATGTCACGTAGACGAAAGTGTGATTTAAGATTTATGGGACGGCAACGTGCTTTCTGTACACTTTATGACTTGCCAATCATATGTCAGTGAATGGTGTGCATAAGCAGTTCTTGAGTATGGATGTACTTTAAGGTAAACTCTTTCAAAAATAGCAATTTTTGGGTTGTAAGCGGATAAAAAAAAAAAAAACTATTCATACATTCCATAACGTCACGCCTTGTTTTCCCGAAGGGTTGGGCAGAGGTACCTGGTGCCCCTGGTCTATTTATCATACTTAGCTAATAATGAAGCTGTTTTTCCGCTTGTTCTAGCTTGCCCCAGTTTTTACTAACTCAGACGGATTTCTTGAAACAAAAATAACCCAATAAGCCCTCGTAATTCTGACGATAAAAATATTCCCAAAATTGTTTATCACAAGATTACCGAATTGTTTACGAGACATCGTCATGATTTTGCGACTCAGTGGTATCTAAGCAAACAAATTGATAACATTCCATTTCTTATCAGTGACACACCTACAATTCACACTGCACCATACGTGCTCAAGTCATTGATAAGAATTCGCACATAAGTACCTACCTCCTAGACTAGAAGATTTACTTATTCAAATATGATGGCAATGTGCCATACTATAAGTACTATTTTTACGCAATGGCCAACGACCTATACCATAACAACAATAAATGTAATAATAGTCATGAATTACATAATACCTGTAATACACCCACGTATTTTGGCATATCAGCTGCTTGAAATAATTTGGCACAGATTTGAACTTTCTTAGAATGACGTTTAACGTTGTGGCGGCATCTACATCGCCACATGCGAACTACGCATCATACTGACGTAACGCGAAATCCTGCATCGCGCAAACGGAGTACCGCGCGATCAGCATCAGTATATCGTCAATCATTGGGCAGTAGCCCGCCAGACACGACACCCGTCTGGTCGGAGGATTTTCCCTATTCTATGGAGGATGAGTGAATTTTACACCCTGTTCCCGATGCCTCTATAACGTTGAATTTATTGAAACGTTTTGTTTTGACAGATTATATCCACTTCTTCAATGGATCTCCAAAATCCATAAGTGAAGATTCCTGGGTTTGCACAGATATACTCGTAGCTTCGAGTATGCTACTTCACTTGACTTACATTAGAAGTAGAGAAACAGTGGCTTTGGAGGCCACAAATTGACATATTGCACGTCTAGAGGTCATTTAAATTGGTTGTCGAGAGCGCACATGAGCATTTCAGAACATACCTACTGCACAGAATAGCAGACAAAAATATTTAAAGATGTTGAATTATTTATCGGTATTTACAAAGAAAAACAATAGCAGAGTCGCAGGTTAACATGGGACGGAAAGATCAGGTCACCGCCGATGGATGTGCGGCGCCTACAAAATAATTCAATGTTTCAAGTGATTGTTATTGATTTGACATTGGCGCTGTCGATCAGAGATGAATTGCTACGCAGTAGGTAGTACTTGATGGTTGATAGGCATACTATTGTATCAGTGTGAAACACTACACCGATGACGTCATGGTACCCCACGCTTCTTGTATAGTGCTAACTGATACTCATCAGCTAGAAACCTAATAAATAACACAGAAACTTTTAAATTAATGAATCTATGAAGACATGGGTTCCTCTTTCCTATTACATTTACATCTAAGTAAGTTTTCAGATTATATTTAGCATTTTCGAAATGCTGAAAACTCTTTTTTTATGAATTGAAAAGAATTTTAATTCGCGGTAAGTTGACATTACCACCATGCACTTGGATCCTGATAGAGCGACACTGCGGGAGGAGTTTGTCAGAATGAATAAGAATTGGTTAGCACTGGTTATGGACGGAAAACTCCACCATTTTGCGTTCTTACCAATACCATATGACAAAAAAAATTAAGACCCAATTATGAGCCAAAGAGCTACAGTTTTCAAATAGACGCTATTAATAGAGTTTCCGTCTGCAGATTATGTTAACGCCGTGTAAACGATTTATGTAAGACAGATTTCTTAGAAGACATAACAATCTTATATCATTTTAACAAGCATCGTGCTGATCGTATTATGCATGACGCACGTCGCTTGATTCGCAAAGGCCGTCATTAGGTTCCAAATGTAATGCATCAGCGTCTCCTTACTAGTATTCACACGTAAGGGTTTCAATATCGGTTAAGAATAGTCTTTCTTACTCATTGCTGAAGTTTTTGGAGGTTTATTTTGAAAGAATCAATGCATTCCTCTATCTTGCTGGTTTTTTTTCAATTTCTAAATTTATCTCTAATGTCTACCGAGCGCTGATGGTAGGTACCCTACAGTACGTCTGGTAGTGAAAGGGAAACGGGGTCAGGTCGTGGAGCCACAGCACACACTCCCAGAAGTATCATCTGTAGAAGACTTCGATCTTCTACATATGCAGAACGTTGCGTGCCTGTCAATGCAAACAAGATCAACGTTTTGCCGAAGCGTTTTTTGTTTTGCCAGGCTATGAAGCCTGGCCACTAGCGCCTTATCGCCTATGAGCTTTTTACTCTGCGTTCTACCGAGTCACGCGTGGCAAACCGGTATTTTGGAGAACCATATCCCATAAGTGGCAGCAATACTCTATACAGGAACGGACCTGTTCTTTGTACAAATTAAGAAGCTGAAACCAGGTGCGAAATATCGGCTAACGTTATTTAGAATTCCCAGCTTTTTGGCTGCAGTCTTTGCTTTTAACTCAATAATTGAGCCAAAGTTTAGGTCTCGAAGCCAAAGACGATCAGTAATTAATAGTAATATTAATAATCCAGACCGCCGCCGTCTCTACGTTGACGTTGTGGTGGGGCTTCCGCGCGTGGCGAGCTGTTGGGCAGTAGCGACAGCACGGACCCTAACTCCTGGGAGAAGTCTTGTTCCTCATCTCTGGCGTACCTTTATTGACACCTTTATTGAGTGTTCACTCCAGCGATTGAACACTGATGAGGAACAGAGCTCCCACCTCATTCTTGCCTTTATTGGCCGACTTGAGTGGAGATTCGCAAAAGCAAACATGTTCGGAGGAAGGTACTATTCCAGTAAGTGACGGTAGGGATCTTGACCATCTTCCGGGCTCTGAGATTGTCCTGATAGCCGTGGAATACCTCTCCATTCCTCAAGCAAGACAAGGGGGCAACATATCCATAGGATATGTTGCCCCCCCTTGTCGTTACGTCACTATGTGCTAGCGACAATTTCTGGGGGCCCATTATCGAGTGAGCAAGTCACCCCCTGCCATTTTATCCGTGTATATTATATAACATTGGTCAGGCAGTGGACATAGTTCTTCAATAGTTCAAGGTTATCAATCCACTATAGCCACCCAAACCCATAGATCAATATGTTTTCTTTCCATGTTCTGCAATAGTCCTACACCAACTGGGAGTTGTTCTTGGGTGCATTTGCACAGACCATACAGGGATAATCGACAGTTGGTGGCTCATTTCAATAAAAACCGAGCGACTTGGCTTCGGCCCCTCGTACGCCTACTAGGTCCCGGACCTCAGGGTCCCGAGAAATGTCAAAGACGAATATGTAATAATATGCTGAATACTCCGCAAGTCTTTTTGATTTCAGAAAATCAATTTGGTTCAGGTTATGACTTTGTTAACGTTCTCCGGCCAATACAATTCTGGCACAAAAAAACACATACCTACATATTGATAAAAAGCACATACGCTATAGGTATATAAAAAGCTAATACTTAAAAGTTATGTTTCCGTATTTATTACTTTTTCATGAATTCTTTATTTTGCACCTGCAAATCAAGCACCAAGATTGTTTTATATGTAGCGGTTTTGGATCCTAAGTTTAGTCTACAAAAGAATCACCAGCAGTTCCGTAACTAACCACAACCAGTAAGTTCTAAACAAAGACAAACACTTTTTCAGAGTTTTCTAGCATTTAAATAAAACTATGGTAATAAAGGGGAAGTGATAATTTACACAACTGACGTCTTTGTTTAGCTTCCGTGATTTATTGCAGCAATTAGCAATCGAGTCGAGACAGAGTGTTTAACAACGGTCTATAGTCTGTACTGACGACCAATCATCATTAACAGACGCAATACAGAATCATGCCGAATGTAAATTCACTTATACTCATGAATTATGATAGTTATGAACTTATGACACAACGTGGAAAATAACCATACAGTGATCAGGACGGGCATGTTATGAAACAAAAATGAATGAAGCAGATCTTGTTCGTTGTTTATATAAGTACCGGTCAACTGCCCTAACTTCGCCTGGCATCCTATCTTTGCCTATAATGAAAAAGATGCAATATCTTTTTCATTTTACTTGTTTAGCAATCGAACCTTTGAGTTTTCTTATAAAGCTTTAAGTTTCGATTGCCATACAAGTAAAATTAAAAAGATATTGCATCTTTTTCATTATAGGCAAACATAGGACGCCAGGCGAAGTTAGGGCAGTTGACGGTACAACATTTATTTGATTTCTTCGTCATTTAGGAATTGCCGAGATTATGGTGGATGAGAATTGCTTGACCTTTTATAAGTAAATGTTTTAATTATATTGTGAATGAAATTCCAAAAAAGGTATAAAAGTTATATCAGCAATAACTATGACCAGTCCATTCTTGTTGACATTTCGGGTTTTTTTTCCTAACATTTCATTATGGTCACGAGCGTTCTGTTTTTTTTTTATGTCAGTCTCAGCATTAATAAATGAATTCAAATCAACTTACTTAATGTCAGCATTGTAAGCAGGTAGTATATTGAAGCTAGAACAGGAACTCAGATGTTTAATAGAGAAGGTGAGCAGGCCGCCTGGTAGCTCGCGGCTAGAGTGGGCTACGCCCATGACACATTAAAAAAAGTTGCTCGTTCGCATATTTTTTTGTCCCCAATCAATATGTGAATGCGGCTGAGCAGACCTTGTAGTGAAGGATAGTGTCGAAGGATTGCCTCATTAAGAAATCACAAACGTAGATTATTATAATACAATGGGATAAGTATTTTATCTTAATGTATACCACGTCGTCTTAACTTATCACAATAGCAAGTTATTATACCACGTGTTGACATTAATTCTCATCTTCTTTTAATAGCTGTGTCACTGGCGGACTAGAGGGGGGTAGGGGGGGCTCGGTAGATGCGGTCCGCCCAGGACCCCGGTCTTAAGGGAGCCCCAAATGTCGAGCAAAGGCTCAAACAAGGCCAAATGTATTCAGTAAGTGAAAGGCAGTTTGTAGTTGGGGGCCCCCTACGTATGCAGTATTAGTAAGGTGCTAAATATTTCGAGCTAGCTGCGCTCACTTTTGCATCGTTCATTCTCTTTTTCTCTGACTTTTCTGCATAAGTCGACAAAGTAACTAGAATGCTACGAGTACCTTACCAATCTCGCTCTAGCATCCTATTCCTATATTTGTCTAATGCTCTAACTTTTCAGTACCTACCTATAAGTCGACAAAGTATTTCTATTTTCTTTATGAATAGTCAAAAGAAAACCTAACCTAAAATTTCGAGTTCGCTACGCTCGCTCTCGTATACTCTGCTCGATCTTTTCTGCATACTTGGGCGGGGGCCCCCAACAGGCTTAGTCCACCACTGTACTGTGTACCTACTGTAGTAAATGTCATCGCCCTCACCACGTAAAAGGAAAACCATTAAATCATTATTATTATTTAACAAACACTGTATGATTAATATTTGAAAACCACATCATATAATAAAAAGGTAGAAAACTGCTATTAATTAAAGCCATATTTTCCATGTTGAAAAAACTCTAACTAGTTGGTTACCTTTTTAACATATTACCTTATGTAATTGTTAAATTATCCTCCACTATCAACTTAATAAGCTGACTTTCGAAGTCTGTTTAATATCAGGGCAAATATGCCCTGATATTAAAAAAGGGGTCAATGTTTATTGCACACTTTGCTACTCATTAGGATCATTGCTCAGCAATTTTTGATCACAGTATTTCTAGAACCGACCTGGATGACGTCGGCTTCCCACTCAACACCTGACTTTACTAAAACCATCGTGGAATAAATAAAGCAGCATTGAGATTATTAGCTCACTTTATTTTAGAACAATACATCCAAGATGTTTTACACTTGAAGTAGGCATTTTCGCAGGTTACTTGCCCATGCGTTGTATGGACCACTCCTGCTGGCAGAGGGGACACCGGTTGTTCTGCTTGACCCACAGGGACATGCAGCAGAAGTGGAAGCTGTGGTTACACTCTCCCCACACCACTACGCAGTCTTGTTTGCCGTACGAATCCTTCTTGCTCTCGCCCTGGCACCGCAGACAGGCGTCTGTGGAAAAGAACAAAGATAAGCTTAGTACACACACTGTATTATTATAGCTTAAAATAGTACGTATTACTTACGACACGAAGAGAAATGAAGACGGATTAGGGTAGAAATTCTTATCTACGTCTCCGCAGACAGGCGCGACGCGACGACGACGGTGTGACTCAATGCTGGTAGAACAATTTCCATGAAGTTTTTATAGAAATTATTCTACTGGAGTCGCGTTGCGCCTGTCTGCCTTTCATCAAATATTTTTCAAGACAATCTACATAATTATGTATAAGCTTAGATACAACCGTGTTTAGTAAAAACTGTTAAGATCGTTACACCCTGTATAATGAATCATGTAAGTACAGTCGTGACATGGTAATTGCTTCTTGTTGATAAAGGTATCAGACGTTTCAGTGTTTATTAATTTTTCGGGTTGCGTACCTCAAAACACAAAACGGTGCCCTTATTGAAGCACTTTGTTGTGCTTCTGTCAAGACCCTTTCCGCACATGGCGGCACATTATACAATAGGTATCAACAGAACTGAGATTCAGCTTAATGTTGTAACCTTTTACCTACACTCTATCTACGCAATAAACAGTCTTATTGGGTACTAGCTTCTGCCCGCGAATTCGTCCGCGTGGAAGTCGTAAGACACCATAATATACCTACTAAAACAACATCCGCAGTTTTTATAAAACTTCCCTGTATACTAAGTGTGTAGTTTTGGTCTCAGCAGCCAAATATGAAGAGAGTCAAGACTGGTGACGCAGGAGCTAACGACATATAGTTGTCCGTGTTAAAAACAGCTCGTCCTGAGGTCGACACTCGCAGCCTTCAGTAGCAATTTCTTATTGCTTGCGCAGTTTTTAGCGAATTAATGAAATCCTGCGTTCCTGCATATACCTACTAAATAATGGCACAACACTGATACACTGACTGATGCATTCTTACAGATTATTCATGACGCTAGCTATAGCTATCACTAAAATTATATAACAGTAGATTGTAATAAATACACGGTATTTCTATAAACTCGTATATTGGCATATTTATTTTTATTATACCCAAAGATGGCAGAAGAGGCCTCAACTTTGTTTTTCTGTGTACGTTCTACGCACTATCATTATAATAGTAAAACAAAATGTAAAAAAGAAGCACAAACATTTATAAATTGTTGGGAATCGAACTTAGATTTGCAAAGCAATAGGCTATATGCTTTGTTGAAAGTTGACAAAAATAGCCGTTCTTATATTATTATGTCATGATTAGCTGCTTAGCTCCTTAAAGGAACAGCGGGATATTAATCATTTAAAAGGTTTAATCTGTCACTAGCTGCAATATTCTAACCTTTTTGGCTTGTCTTTTTACAATTTGCGGTAAACTATAGAAGAATACGAACAAATTGCAATATTGCTCATCTCGCATAGCAAATAGCGTGATAATTTATAGTCTATAGACTGATCAGACTTATAGGGAATATCTATGCAAAATGTTATCAAAATCATTCACATACATTCAGACAAACAGACAAAAATTCTATAAACTATATTTTTGTCATTAGAAGTGTTCCTAGACCTCGTAGAGATAACTTTTTTTTTAAATATTCAATGTACAGTTTTGACATCGCTGCGATTTTATTATACTTAATAGCTCTTTCGCATTTTGTGAAAGCAATTTTTGGTCCTTTAGTTTTTCCGACTCAATTGAAGTTCCAGTATGTAAAGATTAGACGAACTTATCTGTACCTACAAAAGTACCTACATGAAAGTTACAACACTAACTACTTACACTGGTATAGTCTAGCCTACCAGCCAGCTCAAAGCTCAATTGCAGTCCGTGATACATATATACTTAATGGACTGCGACTCGTACGTCGTTAATTGAGGAACATAAATGCTGGTATTATTACAATACCGAGGCCATACCGCTTCACGTCACAATTTTTTTAGCCCTTGGCATATATGTGGAATAAATATAGGTACCTACGTAGGTAATTGATATGGAATTTAAAAGATAGGTATCAGTAATAGCATTTGTTTCATGCAAATGTTTCACAGAAAAACGCCGTTTTGTGCCGTTTTCTACTGACGCTGACGCAATTTAAAGCACTCTGCACTGCTCTAAAGACTTGAATAACTATACAGTCAAATATAAATAAATAACTACTTGAACTTGACTATTAATATCTTCCTATACGTTACGTATCTATTCATTGAATAATCTGATCTCGCAGCTAAAAATAAATAAACAGGAAAACAGAATTAATTAGCTACATTTGTTTTATGAATTTATTTTTTCCGTTTAAAGGCACAGAGTCAAGAACTTTCCACTTTCTAAGAACAGTAACAGATCATAGTAACCTTATAACAGATACATATATAAGATTAATTTAATAAAACTATAAATATTTTATTTTGACAGCGTCGGAAACTAGTTTTCATGTGTCACTTTTACACATATATGATAAATATCAATTTAAATAACGAATTAGGAATTCCATTGGAATGACGTTGCCTGAACACTTAATTTCCTGGTGAGCTAAGAACAAAAGTGATGCTTGAACATCGTTCTAGAATATGAGTCTGGAAGTGCCCTGCCGCTTACTATAGAGGTTAATTAATGTACCTATCACAAACTCTACATTATGTTTTGTAAGTATGCTAATTTATTTATGTGTGTACAGGTACACCATATATCAGTGGGTAGGTAAGTATTATGCTTGTAAATAAAAATAATAAACAAAATGAATCTTCTTAAAATAATATTCGGAAAATATTTCAGGATTTCAGTCAAGAATTTTAAAGTCAGTGGTTTTATTTTGTCACAATCATATTTCATACTGTTTCAGTACCATCAATATCAATTAACGTCGCAAATGTTATTAATTACAGGTGATACAGTAATCACATTACAAATATGTGTGTTATGACGGCAAACTGAAGAATAAACAACGCGAGCACGTTGCGTTCCAGCAGCTACATGATCCTGACGTGATGTGTCACTGTTCAGGTTTACATGTCTCACGCTGAAATAGCACGCTATAAAAGAGCACGTGTTTCAGACAATAAATCGTAAGATTCGCACGATACAACTCTGATCTTTAACAAAGAACTTGAAATTCATTAATTCTAAAGTGGTTGGTAGGTAATAAAATAAACCTACGTATACGTAACGTTGGTAATAACCTACCAACTTCTTTAGAATTCATGAATTTGGGAATTTTAATAAGCAATATTTTTATTTTATCTTATATTTCTACTAAAATTAATCGTGTCTCGTGCTGAGTGCCTGCACGAGACACCTACTTCAAAAAATTGTTTTAATTCCAATAACAACAAATCAATAAAGTTCAAGGTAATCTAGTTTGTTTCTGTTTGATTACCTACAAAAACATATTTTTTATTGAAGTGTTACTACCTATATAATTTTGATTAAACACTAGCAATTCCTAGTAGGTAATCGAAAAATCTAAGTTCTGGACATTAAAAATCAATTATAAACTGACTATCTTTTGCAGATGTTAATGCTTTTATATGTCCGTGTTGGTTAAACCCCAAGAGAAGGAGGGCTGGTATCAAAAGATCTTCAAATATCTGTCGACTATATTCGTATATTTAGTGATACAAAAAAATCTGAAGATAAACAGCCTTTTCCTTCTTCCTATACACATGATAATATTTAAAGATGATGCGAACGGGAAATGCGTCAATCAACTTCCTCAAAATGAATTCGAATATGTGTAATAAAACGAGGCGCGCTATTTTCTAAAAAAATACTACTCTGTTACGTCTACTCTTCTTAAGCAGTAACTATCCAGCACCCTAAACAAGATCAATCGATAACTGAATCATTTTGAAGGATATTGTCATATTGCTAATCCATTGCTTCATATGTTGGAAATTTTTTGTCTGCTCATCAACGTAAATAACGCAATAAATGTTTTTAAACTGTCAAAATGAAACAGCACCCTAATTGCGTAATACACGATCAATTAGAATCTGAATCGTTTTGAAACAGATTGATAATACATAGCTTCATAGGCTCGAAAAAAAATCTGTTCAACAACGTAAATAATGCAATGAATGTTGCTTTACTGCCAAAATGAAACAGATTAGTCGTAATCGTTTATGATAATATGTTACGTTATTAGATAGCTGATTGTGATAGATCGTGTGTTACGCAGGTTACAATAAATAAACGTTTCTAGAGGCTTAATGATACCGATGTGATTATTAACTTAAGAGTACTTCAAATACTTAATCAGTACCTAAATTGTATTTATATACCCATAGTATGTATGTTTATATATTTCAGCTTTATGTATACAGGGTGTCAGGGACATCGACGCGAAAACTAATACTGTGGATTCAGTACATGATTCTGAACCCCACTGCGTTGAAATTTTTCGTCAGTTCAGAAGCATGAACTGAATCCACAAAACTGTCGATGTCCCTGACACCCTGTATACATAAAGCTGAAATACAACCCTATACCCTGTATACAATTTAAGTATATGTTAATTTATTACGTTATACGTGTGGGTTTATTTCAATATTTTAGTTTAAGACTTCGCAGATTTATATTTTTCTCTTCTTGTTCTCACACACTATTGTCTACATTTCTTTCTCATTTCTTCTTTCGCATGTCTGCTGGAAGAAATTTCTTAAGAAATAAGCAGTACATTTGTAGTCTTAATTATGATTATGTCGTACCTGTATCTATTTTACTGTGTGTACATAAATAAATAAATAAATTGTCTCTGATCAAGAGATAAAACAGCATACTTAGTCGTCTGTCCAGTTATTAGAATCATATAAGTCACTGCCTACTTCTTTATTATTCATCAGATTGAGATTATCTCTATTATTCCAATAATTCCGTTTTACCACGACGTTTGACTATATTTCCATGTTCAGAGAATCGATGTTCCCTGGTAGCGTACTTGAATAAGATATTACTAAGACGGTTTTATTAATATAAAATTTATATTCCGCACTCAAACGTATTGACATTTATTGCCTGCCTGCATTGGCCATAAATATGCAACGTGTAATATAAGTATGTATTCTAAACGCTCTACTTGCTATTCAGGCAGTTAATAAATCGGAAACTTTCCTGCCATCAAGCTTCATGAATATAGTTTAATATATTCATGGGATCGGCATTGAAGAAGACAATTTCGGAAAAATTTGGTACTCGACTGTAATAGAGAATAATATATTTAGGTATGTAGGTAAAGAATATCTACGATTTGGTTGACGAAAAGAAACTGTTGTTTTCATATGAACGCTAATGGCAGAATATTTCAGAAGATTGTACATTTACTATTGAATTAAAATTCTAGTGTGTCACAAATGAGACACAATAGAATTTTAATTTTTATACTTTGCGTGACAGTTGAGTGACCTCCTAATTGTACTTACGATAAACTCGTGAAAAAAAAGGAGTGTGGTGTACTGACTCACTAAACTCGGCTTCCCACGGTGCGTGATATTGCGGACAGACACAGACCAGCCCGCACCGACACACCATGGGAAGAGTATCGTCCGTAGTAGCGACGCGGTGGGTCCGATCAGTGGCGAGTCGGTAACCTTAGAGATGCGGTGCGACCGTGCGAGTGCAAATTTCTCTTTCACTTCGAATTTCGGAATGACAAAATGGATCCAATTTAGGCGACACTGCCTTCAAACAATTTCAATCACGGCAATGCACACGCTGCGGGGACACATTTTTACCCGATTTGCGATTTTTTTAGTCCACTTAGAACTTGTGCCATAAAATTCAAATTGTTGCCGATTCTCTTAAACACCGAACTAAACTATCGCAAAAGTTTCTTACTTTTGGCTATAAGAATGAGAATCTTAAAGCTATTCTGCAAAAAAAAACTCTATATTTAAAAATAATTTTGACACAACTACAATCGATTTTGACAATCGCGACTCCACGTGGTACTTGTTTGCCCTACCCCGTGATTAGAGCCGAGTAGATCTAGAGCCGGAGTCGCGCAGCGGGGCCAGCTTCGACTCGTTTTATATGGAATTTTACTCTTTTTGTATGGAAAATGTGAAAAATTATGACCTACATGTTGAGTTTTAGGGGTTTAATTTTCTTTTTGTTTTTATTTGTAATCCACCCTCAAAAAATTTACATAATCGACGTCTAATTTTTGTAATACCCCAACTTTTTGTTCTTTTTAAAGTATTTAGTTTTAATATTCTCATGTAAGTGAATAGTGTAATTCTTATGAGAATTAATGATCTTAAACCGGTAATTTTCATTATTTTTGCGATAGGACACACCATTTTCGAGATATAAGCAAAAGAAAAGAAAAAAAAGATACAGTACTGTTTTTGCACCTGAAGTCGAGATGCTGGTGTAAATTTTAGTTCATGATAACTAATTTTGTTCCGCACCATTTTAATGATTAAAATAGTCAGATTTAGTTAGACAAACCAAATTTTAGATAAAAAACGTAAAATTTAGAATAGCAAAATTGCCATTTTCACTAAATTAATAACTCAGTGCCATCTTAGTGCTCTCAAACTAAAACATAGTTAAGTTGTGTCACTTTAGTCTATTTCAGAATGGGAAATCGTCGTTTAACAGGAATAAACAAAATTTTGGTGTTTTTAGTCTGGTTCGAGGCATTTGTGATAAGATAATCGGCACCATTGTCCAAATCTCTTAGGTTAGTGTAAGTTCATACAGCAATGCAAATGTTTATTCACACAATTTTAAAAGTTTGTTTTGCTGAAAAAAGGTAAGATACGCAAAAGCTCGTCGATGACATCATTCAAGATGGATGTTGACGAAATAATTTGTAACGATATTAGCATTTGTTTAATACTTGCCAAATATGTATAGAGTATTATTAGTATGACATCAAAATACTAGGAACTAGAAAAGAGTATGTCCAAAAAAAAACATGATACAAAGTACTAACAGGCGATTGAAGTGATAATAAAAAAAACCGACATGTATGTACTCATATCTAAAAGAGGATCAGGGTTTGCCAAATCATGCTAATAATTATAAATATGATAGATAGGTTTTATTACAGAAGTAGGTATTCGTACCGAGATAAATGTATAACATTTCTATTATCATTTTAGATCATTTAAAAAATCTTCATGTTATAGATAACCATGATGATACATGGAATTGCCTGGAAGAGATCGCAGTAAGCAATAACGCCGCCCATTGTATGTTTTGTTGTGTTACATTTATTATTTGCTATGTATTTTCTGGTGTACAATCAAGTATATTATATAAATAACTATTACAAAAAAGTAAATGCACCTACACAAAAAAAAAATTGCAATTTCCGTTCACCCTGCACAATGTATGAAATTAATTAACAAACTAGAAATAAAAACCTAACTTTGTTTTCAATCATTTTTAGTACCTAAAGCTTATATGTATATGTATGTATAAATTGTATACAGCTTATAGTTCTTATTTGCAACTTCTATCACGAGACACGTTTCAGTTTTTTCGAGTTTTCACATTACAGTCTGCAAACGAATAACTCGTACACATGAGAAGTACAATTTTTTTGTGTACCTGGATAATTAAGTTGCGAATGTTGTTAAGTAACATGATGTTAGTCATTTTTTTTTGTTAAAAATAGCTATGACTGTGTGTTTACAAGACGGTTTGTTGAAATAGTACCTACCTTCATTTTGATACAAGGCGTAATGGAGCCGAGCGTGTAATGACAAATGCTCCCGCGTTATCAAACCATGTTTTTCGTGTTTTTAGGGTAAAGGAAAAAACGGAACTCGTATAGGATCACTTTGTTGTCCGTCTGTCTGCCTGTAAAGTAATCTAAGTCTACGGTCCCTTGGAGCTCTAAAAAAACCCAAGCTTCTAAGTCAACGCAATAAAAAATTACGGCCATTTATGCGACATATTTTGATACTAGCTAATAAATCAAAACCTATAGGGTAGGTACTTCCCGTTGACCTAGAATCATGAAATTTGGCGAGAAGTTCACAACAAAAGTAAAGGAATAAGTTCGAAAATCTTTAAATTGTATAGATACCGCATTTTTTTTGTGATTTCAGACTTTTGCAGTTGCAGGATTGTCCGTGACGTACGAGAACATTTTAAATTTAAAGTTCCAAAGTTAAATTTGCTCTTGGGATAAATTCATCACAACTACGGATATCTTCATTGTGCGTGGTCTGACACGCACTTTGCCTCTTTTTTGAATCAAAATAAAAGCGGTGCAATAAGCAACTTCTCGAGCAAGTGTGTTGAAAAATAAGTACTGAAGATAAAGTTTTTTAAACAAAAAAAACTTACATTCAGTTGAAACTCTCCCACGGCTTTTGTCGTATAAGCAAGAACTACTAAACATAGAAATGGTTACATAACGAAGATCTAAATATAGAAACTTAACTGCGTTGGCTAAAAACGAATTTCGTAATATTCAACGAAGAAAACTTTGCTATGTCAGCTCGTCTTAATTGAGACGGGTCGCGATATTTTCATGTTATGCCAGGCAAGTAACAGATCATCATCGGCCCAGCCTTTTCCAACCATGTTGGGGTCGACTTCCAGTCTAACCGGATGCAGGTGAATACCAGTATTTTAGATCGAGCAGTCGCTAGTCGGCAGTCGCCTATCTCACCTCCACAATCTAGTTACTGGGTAACACCATACCCCTTAGTAAGAGTTGTCACTTTCGGGCTTCTGACTACCTGTGGCTGTAACGACTGTCAAGATCTACAATGACAGTTGGGACCAACGGTTTAACGTGCTTCACGTGCCACGGAGGGATCTCAATATGTAATGCATGGTCAGCCATTCACGGACCGAGTCACGAGCCCCGCAAGATCAGTACTATGCAGGTAACAGGTAACAGAAACATTTTAAGTCGGCGCATTGTATTTTGCTACAATTGTGATTAAGTGCGGACGTAGCTTAAGCACATAAAGATGACAATGTCGTCATGACACGTTAAACTGCAAGTGTTGCTTACCTACTTAGCATGCTGTTTACTGTTGCAGACTTGCCGTCAGCACGTGGAGCAGCTTTTACAATCTCATTGTCTAGGAACAATGATACAATTTTAAGTAAACATAGCAGTGTTTACATAATAATATATTGTTATTTTTAAAGGAATGTTTTATAAGGTGTACTCGTCTGCTACAACTTTACACAATATTACAGCGAACAATAAAGGACTTCAAGATATTGATCGTTATCAATGCATCTGCCAATCCAGGCTGATGAAATTCTAAAGACCATGTCAAAAGTACTAACGGCAGGCAACGTGGTTCATGTCGCATAATTTTCTCTAGAATATTCTTTGGCCGATTCGCGTGTGCCAGATGTATTGCCATTCGCGCGCAAAAGGTGATTGCTCCGTTGAATCCCGTGCTCTCTTACACGTAGCCTGATGTAGCTAATAAATGAAGTATCTATGAGGACATTTAAAAATAACACCGATTGAATGCGTACGCGCACTCACCCATAACTCTACATATTAATTGAACAAAGACATTAAATTTTCTTGTTGTCATTAATGTCTACTGGAAAGTTTTCCTAACCTATATTTCAGTAGACTACCGCTTCCCACTTGAGAAACAATTGGAGCATATAAAATCATCTATCAAAATTGCAAAGGATGCCCTCGCTTATTTAGGTACTTTCATAAATGAAAATGTATCACGTGCCCAATACATACAAAGTAAAACAAGAGCAGGAAACCAGTGTATTTTCAGGCCTTAGGTATTTACAGACTGCAGTAAAGTTTTCTTATCAAGGTAACGGGCAGAACTAGGTTACTTTCGACTACTATCAGTAATTTCGCGAGTGGCGATATAATGTCGTCATTTGGTGCGTAGCTAGGGTTGCCAGGTGTCCGGCTTTAGCCGGAAATGTTCGGCTTTTTATTATAATCGTGTCCGGCCAAATATACAGAAGTCCGGCTTTTGGTTAATCCCGCCCCACCAAAAGATGCCTGATTATTGATTGTTTTAATTACTTTCAATGTAATGAAGAAGGCTGATATTATTGATTGTTTTAGTAACTTTCAATGTAAAAAAGTTACAAATTACTTTAGTAAGGACATAATGTGATTCATAGATATTTTAAGAGTAGAGTAAGTCTCAAATGAATAACAGTAATAAATACACAAACAAAGGTATTTTTTTAAACCTGAATATGAATCCTTGTCCGGCTTTTCTATTTTTGGGCCTGGCAACCCTATGCGTAGCAGGGAGTGATAAATGCTTTCCAAACAGTAGGATAATGTATATCTTTATCGCAGTACAAATTAGCAACTAGGCCCCTCCCCTAAACAATGTGAAAATCCGATTAAAGAAAATATTGCGTGAAAAACTGAGTGGTGTCCTAAATCATTTATACCTTACTTATTCAAAAATTAACATTCACCTTTGTCTGAACCGTTTTGTTTGCCTCACGAACACGACACAATTTAATTAAATCGACAACAATTTGTTTTCAGCAACACGTATGACGTATTAGTATTCTATTTATCCTGGTTTAACCGAGGGAATAACTGCAAACAAACAAATGTAACGATTATAGGGAAAAAACAATACCTATTGAACTTATTCCTGAATAAAATAAAGTTATTTCAATTACCGCTACTTGACACGGAATTCTTCGAATTAAAACATCGAAAAGAGTAGCATTAAATTCTATGACACGGTTTGACATAATAATAATCAAAATAACACAGACAGCTGTGTTATTTTGATTGTTAGGGTTCCATACGGAAAAAAACGGAACCCTTATAGGATCACTTCGTTGTCTCTCTGTCAGTCTGTCAAGACCCTTTTTCTCAGAAACGCATGGAGATATCAAGTTGATATTAATATCAAATGTCTACGGACCCTTGGAGCTCTAAAAAAGTCAAGCTTTTAAGTCGACGCAATAAAAAGATATGGCCATTTATGCAACATATTTTGATACTCACAAATTAGGGTACTTCCCGTTAACCTAGAATCATGAAATTTGGGACGTATTCCACATTGGGCACCCGCTTAATCGGCACCGGAGCAAATGGTACCTAAGGTATTCCACATACGGCACCTATCGATATTTTTCGCAGGTGCCATTAGTGGAATAATTTGTTTAAAAAAAAATTATTCCACAAATGGCACCTAAGGATCAGTTTCTTTTTTAGGTCCTCAACATCAAAATATTAAATACTTTAACATAGATTACGCGTCACAAGTATATTTTTTAAAGGTCAACGCAATTTTGAGCTTTTCTATTAGAAGAATAGTGCACATTTCGAGTGCTGCCGTGCTGAGTAACTAACACATGCGCATGCTCAAACTTGTGGGTGTAGAGAAGGCGCCTCAATTTACATTTCCACACACCCACTGACTTCTATGTGTACTACATGTGCGTGTGTGAGTGACGAGTGCATATTACAAAACGTTAAAAACGTATGGGTGATACACGCTTGTGTTAGTCTGCCGATTCAGGTTCGGCAGCGGTTAAGAACCTTTCTGAAAACAGCCTTGCTTATAAAATTACATGAAACAATACGAACATGTAGGCAAAAGCAATAAAAATATTATTTTATTTTATTGGTCGATGATAATACGAAATAATGCAGTTGTTATTTTGTTCTCGTTATTTTTTTGTCACACCGAAATGAGGTGCAGACATAAAACACGCAAGGTCTATACGAATTAAGAAAATGTTTATAGCCCCTGTCCTCTTTTCTCCAGTACTTTTCCATCATACCTTGGCGCATACGTTGAGGTCGCGACACACGATGCGTTTTATTACCGATGGGTACGACTTATGAGCAGAGGATTGGACTGTGTGTTGTATGAGATAGATGACAAAGAGAAATTAAAACACAGAGAAAAAAGATTTTTTTTCAGCACCATTTTTACATCATATTGTTCTAACCTCCTTTCACTGACCAAGCTAGACTATTTTGCAATAATTACACGTATCGTTATCGTTCCGTTCCCGTTAGATTTGCGACGACCTTTGTTTGGAACCGACGAATATACCTAGAGCTGCCCCACTCACACGCATACTAACGACTGTAACTCACTGAATACGATTGACTTACGACTTTTGGGCCATAGGATGATTGTCGAGCCTTTTTTTTTATGGGTTCCCAATTATCAAATAACTTGACGCTCTGGGCGGAGCGGGAGGGCGTGTCAGACTTTTACTGACTAAAACCCACCCGTGTTCCTTTCGTTGCCTGTGTGCCGGGGCCGCGATATCCCTTTCGGACAAACTCGCAAACCTGGCAGATTATTGTCGAGCCTGATGATAGGATGATTGTCGAGCCTGTACTGAACATATTTTTGTGAAATATTCACATGGTAAAATAATAGGCTCTTTCATAATTATTTATCAATGCAACTTGGGATAAATGAGTAAGTGTGTTCCAGGAACATCTTTTACCAGTTATCATCTCAGCGAAATGTTATTTATGTCCGAAATTTATCTCGATCGGATAACTGTTCATCCGATTGTATTAATACTTCGATATTTTATTCCTCAGAATGGCCTCAGTAAATTTTGATTAATTTTCTCGGACGATTCAGAGTACAGGTATTTCTTCATGAAGGCATTTATGATTATGGCACTGATGAAGTTTATATGTAGGTTCTGTCGGATTATGGGAGTTCTTCACGAGAAAGATAAACGTTACACTGAGTAAGATACCGTTACTGAAGACTGAAGAGAACATACAGGCGCCATACAAAAGGATTTAATAAAATGCTTTTATGGTAATAAGCATTCCGGTCTATGGCGCCACCTACGACCGAGTCCGTGCGTGATCGATGCGGCTCATTACAGCACTTGGATTTTCTGTTTATAGTACCTACTTACTTTTACCTTCATGTCTGCATAATTCTGGGAAAGGAATGCGAATAAATACGTACATAAAATGTAATTAAATGTTGTTAAAAAGTGATTCATTGTGTGTCGCCTGTCGCCATTATTGGGCCTCCCACAATGCTGCGCATGGAAAGATTCCACGATAATTGCTAAGACTGTAGGTACTGTATTTTCGGAGCAAAAAAGGTAAGTCATGGTACGAAGTTGTTTCGGCAGATTTAGCCCATGACTAATGATCGTGGGCCTCGTAATGACCGCTGCTTATTAAACTACCACGCTGATCATCCCATAATAGTTTAGGACCGCAGTAAGCAGAATGTTTAGAAGGATTATCCCTTGATATTATGACTTACGGTAGGTAATGACCGCGACACCACTAAGCCAGCAGCCATCTACGACTACTGGCTTAGCGGTTGTATGGCACAATCTTCGACGGGAACAACGCAGAGAGATTATAATAAAGTAATTATTTACACGGTTTTTGATGTAGATATAACATCTTTCCTCTCCCTTCCCTGCAATCAAAATCTAAAAAAATCGCTGTAATCAAATCTGTGGGAGAGATTTTGTGAAAAGCGAAGGAAGTGGAAGCCGGGGAAGAGCGCACTATTTGATTTGACCAATGAGCGCGTGCGGTGCTTGAGTTGGTTGTCAGATGGTACAAACCCATTTTCCGAGAGTTTTTTATTTTCCCTTTTTTTATACCATAATTTCTTATACATTATCCTTTTTGCATGAATGCCGTAAGTTTTAAAAATAATATTGAAAATAATAAAGCACATCGCTTACTTAACTTTAGCCTACATTAAAATAATTGGATCCGGCTTCAGTGAGACGCATTCAACTTCATTCAAGTGTATTTAATCTCATTTAATTGCAGCAAATATTGGATTTACAATTTCTCTCTTGTTCAATTTTAATACAGGCGACAACGGGCGTTCTGAATCATTGACTACGAATATGGTATTAATGAATACTGTTCGTGTAAAAATAAACATATACCTAAGTACCTACGTGCGTCATGTACACGTAATATTTTGATTCAAGATAATTATATATTTACCCAAAGTCTCCAGTAAACAATCCCTGTGGAATATTTCACGGTACTACACAATTACATGAAAATTGGTAGGTAACCTACGTCAAGAACTTTTATTGAACATTTTGCAGCAAAGATAATTGTGGATGAAGGCCAGCTAGTGTTATGCCGATTATTGAAAGCTCTTGTAAAATATTATAAACCACAAAAAATATGTTGTTTGGTAGTAGGTACCGACAGGATAGGGTTACTATTTCGGAACTCCGGATAAAAATCCGGTAAGTACAAAAATTTAAAAATAAAATATCTTTCTTTGTTCAGTATTTATTTTACTTACCTCTTTTATGTTCTTTTTCTTCCATTAAGTCTAAGAGTCCGAACCAATCCGTACGGATTAATATTACTACAGGGGTCCTCTACCACCAGCTATAAGCAGTATTATTTTCATATTACTTTAGTGTGGGAAAGAAATGTAGCTCTACAGGTCGTATTGCTCCATCTCTTTCCCCTACTGAAGTAAGATTTAAAATAATACTGCTTTAGAGGTGGTGATAGGCCCCCAGGAGGACTACCACCACCTCTAAAGCATTATTATTATTTTAGCAGTACAATTTTGATATTGCTTAAAACAAAAAAAAAAACTTTTTCAGATATTTCCAGTCATAAAATATCTTCACAATATTAAAGGATTTCAAATTAAAACAAGTAAGTTATCAATAGAGCTATGAATATAACGAAGTTGTTGTTTGGGTCTGGAGTTTTCCAAGGTTTACTTACAACTTGTTTGCGTGATACCAACTGTGTTAGACCTGACAATGTTAATTGGCTTTCCACTAGCATATTTGAACAGTTTTATCATAAATTATATAGTCTATTAAAAATAACTGTGACAGTGAAAATTACAAACTTTATTAATATTATAGACCCATGGATGACGGACCAGGGGATAGTGCAAATCTTGGGGTTCATTCGATTTATCGAGTCTGGTTAAATCACGCTGGGCATGGCATTTCATTCATTTAGCGCGGATTTGTGACCGTGTTTTTTTGACCGTGAGGCCATTTTGATTTTTCTTGATGATGTAAGAAAAATCTAAATGAGATTTTGAGAAGTTTTCCCTTTGACACCACACCCGTAGCTTGCATCAATAAGCCGGGCCGTCACACTTACACGTATTTGTAGTCCATACCTTGAAACTACTTAACCGATTTAGATGAAATTTCCACTGTTTTTCTGTTTTCCTACGTTAAAGTAAATGTAAGCCAATAATAAAATGGTCACAATCCTATTAATAGTTTCGGAGAAATGCGTGGACAAACATACATTTACATAGTTTTTTTTTTGGAAGCCCTAATCTATTATCATGTGTGAATATATTGCAGTTACATTAATATTACATACATACGTGTTAAATTGATAACCTCCTTTTTTTTAAGTAGGTAATAAAATAAGGTACTGCGGAGATGGTTACTTGAAATTTCAAGCAGGTTTGAACAGAGTACAGCAAAGTGCATGTTTGCGCAAATAGCGTTTTAGTATTTCCTTTATAGCACTGTGGTGAGTATACGACATCCAGGAATTCGAAAGCAAGTCTAGAAACGTGTAGGATTCCTAACTAGATACACCATCGAACTAAACGGAACGGCTAGCGCTATAAATAGGGTACGTAAAACAACTCGTATGGGAATTAATTCTTAGTACACTGCGACACTAGTACTATTATTACTTAATCTATGCACATAATAATAAGATCCGACATACGTATATCGATGCAACGCCTCATAAGAATATTTAATGGTTCGGTATCGAAACGTATTAATACGTACTACGTTTCATGCATTGTTTGTGAGAGTGGGTACCTATTACCTTATATACAGAGCCAGAGCATTCAAATTTCTTAACATAGAAAACACTGAAGACTTATGGGGGATGTTCGTCAAGGTTCTTGGAGATATCATTGACACAATTGCCCCTGTCCTAACAGGCATATTTAATCAATGTTTAGATAGCGGTACGAAACATAGTAAAGTAGTACCAATTTCCGAATCGGGTAGTAAGAATGATCCCTCTAATTATAGACATATATCTGTGCTACCAGCATTGAGTAAAATATATGAGAAAATCATGCTAGACCAGATGTTGTCACATTTTAATTCAAATGGGATTTTACATAGTCACCAGTTTGCCGACGACTGACGCAGGAGTAAAACTCATCAGTCGCATTTTGGAATCCTGGGAGAAGTCCCAGGATGCAATTGGCATTTTCTGTGACCTATCAAAAGCGTTTGACTGCGTTGACCACAATACACTGATCAGTAAATTACACCACTACGGAATTCGTGGACAGGCTACTGATCTTTTACTACTACTTTACTTACTTTACGGCTACTTTTTTTTTTTTCTTTTATATCAAACAGGCAGCAAAAAATAAACGTTAACGGGGCGACGTCCTCGGAGTCTCTATTTAAAATAGGCGTGTCTCAAGGTTCAATTCTCGGCCCTTTAATTATTTCGGCGCTTACGGAAGGTAATTTTCCTTACATGATGGCTAACTTATCGAATATAATTCTATTTGCTGACGACACTTTTCATATTTTTTAAATATATATACAAGATACGAGATGTCTCACATGTCAGCGATAATCTGGTTGTTCTTTCGAAATGGTTTAGCTAATAATCTTTTTTTAAGGTTCTCATTACCAAATGTACCTCAAGTGTGTCCAAGTCTATAAAATGGGTCCTCGCGAGTCCCTTACAAACATATTCAAAGAAATTGATATACTGACTCTGCCTTCTCTTTATATCTTAGAAAAAAATATTTTGTATGTTCGCTAAAACTTTTCAAAATAAGAAGCGTTTTCTCTCGTAGTGGAGATAAAATTGTGAAAAATCTAACCCTTGGGATGTGGGATGTCATTTGATGTATTTTTTTGGGTCAACGATCTCTGGTAGTGTTGTTATTTGAAGTATGAGTTAATCTTTTACATTTATCTTGTCAGGTACATAATTGTTATTGCATGAAAGGTGCCGCTAACATCTTATCATTTTATGTCTGAGCGCATAATGATAAGCAAGTTTGGTTATAACTGACAGACTTGTTTTTTAAGAATTGATTCACAAGTAAGTAGTGAAATAAGTGTCTGAAGCTGAACTTAATCTTACAACGTAAGAAGAGTTCTTGCAAGTTAAACATTGTGTTCAAAATAATCCGACATGAAACAAATATAATACACAAATATTACAAATATTATTATAAAAAAAATATGCAATTCAATTTAAATTACGAAATATTATTTAGTATTTTTTTTGTTTATAACATCCAAACTAATGATAAAATTATAAAACCATACGTCAAACAAAATAAAAAATCAGAAGCAAAATAAACGCAAACAATAATCAAAAAAGAAAATAAAAACACAATATAGGTAACCCATAGACAAATAATGACACATGAGAATAGGACTATAAATCATCTAATGAATAGAGGCATTTTTCCAACAGGAATGCCTTGAACCTTGCCTTGAATGAGCCTGTGTACAGTATGCTTTTTAACTCAAGCGGTACTTTATTAAATATTTTAACAATTGAGGCTGGTCAGTATCAATCAACGTAAGATTGTGTAACATAAATTATGAAACATAACGGATCAACAAATTGTTCGAGGTGTCAATTATCTTAATTAATTAACGCAATGTAGAGAATTATAAAAATATTTTATTAATCTTAAGACACTATTAAATTACCAAGCTTTTATACCTACACGTTCTGTATCGCAATCGCAACAGTCTATTTTATTAGTAACCGACAGCAACTATTGGTCTAGGTGTCATTATTATAAATTAACGCTAGGGAGGGAATAATAAAGTGATTTATAATCCTTATGAAACTAGTTAGCCAACCAGTCTATACCTACATTGTCTCGCATCAATCTTTATTTGCATTAACACAAGATTGGTGACCCCTGCACCGGAGGGTGTGTTCAGTTTGACCTCTGTAACCCTCTGAGCTTCGTCAAGGTCGGCGGAGGTCGGCGGGACAACCGCTCAAACTTGCTCTCTATTGGGCAAGATCAGGATCAGACGGACCGACTCATTCATACGAATCATCATCAACAGCAAATTAATAATACATTCATAATGATACTTTGCTGTATCTAGCTATTTCATTTAACTATCTACTCTCTCTCTATTAGTGGTTTGCATTGTGAATCGTATAGAATAACAGTGGTTTACTTAAATGATTTTTTCGGGTCGAATGTCATGAATTCATGATGATCAAAATACAAAGGTTTATTTTTAAATAACCGACTAATTAGTAAATATTATTTTAAACATCATGACGCGACTTTTACCTAAGTGATCCACATATTATTCACTTAGGCATGTTCATTAGAAGTTATAGCGATCGGTCTTTAATTAAAAGTCTGTCAATCATGCAATTTAAAGTAGATTTTCAATAATTCAATAGCTAGGTCAAGTGAAGGACTATCGATCGCCCTAGATATTGTGTTATCGACCAGTGTGTAATAGCTACCTGCTAAAACTAAACACTGAACCGCAGTTACTATTGATTTTCTAGAAACGTGGGCCTTACACAACACTGGAATAGTACACGAAGTCACGAATACGAAACAGTGTAATCAAGTTTCATTGGAGGAAAACTTTAAGTTTGATCAATTGTGTGCGTAGACGTAGAGGGGACACTGTCTAGAAGATTTACTCCAGTTTGTTGCTTTTGTATCATGCATTCATGACTTGTTTATAATCATTCGTTCGAAAAGGGTCTTAGCAAAATATTACAGTTACTATGCGAATGTCGTAACTTTACACCAGCTCTCGATGGAAATTTTTAATCGGAAGAATATCTGATTTGTTTTTGATAAGATAACACTCCCACTTGGATGGAACGCGTGATGTATTTGTGCATAATGATGAAAACATGAATTATTGTTATCTTTTATCGTATCGTCTAGGAAAGGTACAATAATTTTCACAATGTCTTCTTACCAAATAATAGTATCGTAACATAAGTCAGGTCTGTTGCAAAGGAGCGCAAATTTAACATCGGTTGTTTTTTGTGGGTGTTGGATTGCAATTCATGTGGCAAATATTCACCGGTGGCTATAACTGCACTTTGTACGGAAAGATCCATGGGCCGCGGAACGTTCGAGAACTCCGTCGCGCTACCCCGGGACCTGCCTGTTCTCCACGGAATATTCCACTGACATTTTTGACTGTCTGACGTCTGTGTGCCCCTTTCAATACTGTAGGTAGGTTAACACAAGTGCGTCTGTGTGGCACCCGTGTCCTAAATTACGTGACGTCTTCGACGTCGTATGACGTCACGCAATATAGCTGGTTAGACAGAAACGCTATTTCTAACTGACTCTATCTCAGCTTTTACCTGTGCAGTCTCTTAATGGAATGTAAACAAATGATAGATAGGTAGGTACTTATTTACCAGTTTTCCAGAGTTATAGGTAATTTACTAGTTCTGGTGCTAGGTATGGTTATTAGTTAGGTAACTGCAGTGAGGTAAAAACAACCGCGATGGTTAGCCTTATGTCAACAAAATGATGCAACATTTCGACAGAAACATTGCTGCGATCACGTCCACATTATAATTTAGGTGATTCACGTATGTATGACGTATTGTTGCTGTGTGACGCAAAAGCTCGCGGTTGTGTGTGTGCCTGGGGGCGGGGCAGAGCTTTCGGGAACGCCGACGCCGCCGAGCGCCAGACAGTTTAGTAAGCGCACGTGATGCCGAGCACGCGCCTGCGCACACGTTAACAATTACACACAATTATTACAACTATGATAAAATATGTTTGGCACAACTGTCAGATTTCATGAGAAACTCCCGATTACTGCAATAACTACTACTGAATGAAACAAACTCAAAATGCCTATATCGAGTGCCTGTGATATCCTATAGCGATATGATGTAATTGATAGATACTGGTATAATGGCGTTTTTAGATACTCATCTTATCAAGTTACATATTGCACATTTTGGCAGATATTCATTAGGTAGGTACTTAATTATTAGAATATCGAAGACACACCTTCTGATTCAATTCAATTCAGTATCTGATCAGTCGTGCTATTCTGTAAACATCTCACCGTGAATTATTGGGTGAAGTGAGCTTGATGTGAGCTGTCGTTGCACCTACAGCTAGGGATTGACACTATTGATAGCTCACTTCACCTCACTCTTCACGGTGAGATGTTTACAGAATGGATCGACTGATAACATGCAAGCTTGCTTTGGTAAAAACAAATACGTCACTGCAAAGTGAGGAATAGTTTTAACAACCAAAGGTACTTCTGTCTTAAAATTAATACGTTGAGCTGGTTTTACCAGTCCTAACAGTCCTAACCAAAAATATGCACTGAAGGCATGTTTGTCACAAAGCAAAAATATTGTTTTGAGCACCGAAAACGTACCCATACCAAACAACCAACACAAGACAACCGACACAAGTCAACCAACACAAACAACCAACACAAGACAACTGACACAAGCCAACCAACACAAACAACCAACATAAGACAACCGACACAAGCCAACAATCCAATACAAGATAAAGTTTATTGATGCAATCTCAGCTATTTTGTATGTTAATGAAGGCTAAGGGAGATCACGGGGAAGACCTAGATGAGACTCGCACAGACCAGGGAAGCATGGCGCAAAAGGGAGGAGTCGTATACTCAGCAGTGGATGGAACAAGACTGCCAATGATGATCAAGGCTAAGGATCTCAAAAACCAAGAGTATTTGAGTAGTTGTTAAGTGTAAGATTCAAAAATCCTGAAAAGGCGCCCTAGTGTTACAGTAAATAAAGAGTCTTGATTTCACAATTCGTAAAAATAAGTTCATTTTATTTTAGGAAAGCGTGATTCATTGGAGTCACGCCTCCTTTTCATATATCTTATTATGATATCTGCGAGCTAAAGTTATAAAAAACGTGACAGTATGAAAATCTAATCTTATTACATTATTTTGTTATTACGTCGCTGACGTTGACTTTATCGAAGTGGCCCCTGGACTATTAGATTCAATCAAGCAAGTAAGTCACAATGCGTCGGGCAAAACAGTTGTAGAATGACGTGCGCGACCCGCCTACAATTGTTCGACATAATACAATACCTACACACCGCAAAACCGCACGTCAAACTGGCGACCATCTCTTATTCCAATCATTATGTTCTTAAATATTATTATACAAATAAAACAGGTGACATTTTTGGAATCATCCGGAACAGCCTGTTTCAGAACAGTCATTGGCTGCCATCACGAAACGCCAAACCGAACTAATTTTCAGTGGTACATTATGAAATGCATTAAACCACATTTACATACGTAATCTAGCACATTAAACCTCCACTACATTGGTACACACGGCTACATATCAAGCTATATCTTTCCAGTTTATGCTGATCTCGCATTGTAGGTATGATTTCCGTACAATGAGAGGTCAGCTTATACTGGAAATGTATAGCTTCATACATATGTAGCCGTGTGTACCAGTACCTATGTATAATTTATGGCAATTGGTTTAATAAAGGCAACAGATTTATCTCAAAAACGTGTTTTAAGGGCATGATTACATAGACTTTACTTTGCTGATCACATTCGTATGAAACGCTACTTCATTTAAAATAATTCCTAAGAGATCATTGAGGTATTCGGACATTTAGGTAAATAGATAGATTGTCTATTTTAAATTGAAAATACGCTTTTTCTAGCAAAAGTTTTTTTTTCCGTTTGAAATAAAAAGTGATACATATTTTTACTATACTCGTATACCTACATACAAATAATTAAAACTGAAGTTTCTGTTTGTAATTTAAAAATAACAGCTTTTTACTAATTGCATATGAAAAGTTTACACGGTAGGTACTTGTAACAAAGAACATTTTTTTAAATTTTGTCTGTCTCTTTATTCCAGCTAATCTCCAAAACGGCTGGACCGATTTTAACGGGACTTTCACTGGCAAATAGCTGATGTTATAAGCAGCGCTTCGCAGATGTTCGCGCAAGCCCGTGTTAACGATTTTCATGCCATTATGAGGAAAAGAACAGCGTCAATAATGGGTAGGTTGCGCGGAAGCTCCAACAGCATCCTGAACACATTATTAGACAAAGTAGACAGTCCCTTTATACGGCAGTGACGTGGGTACGGAGGCACGTGCCAACTTGTGTTGGCCCACGTCAATTTTAATTGTTTTTAGTTTGTAAAAGTTTACTAACATAGTTTTTTAAGTCATTGTTACTAATACTATATGGATTGTGTGTGATTTGTGTGTATGTGTAGTCCGAATTAAAGAATTTATTATTATTTTTATCTTTGACATTTCTCGGGACCCTGGGGTCCCGGACCTTTTGAAGGCGTACGAGGGGCCGAAGACAACTCGCAGAGGTCCGTTAGGCGTTTTAATGAAATGAGGTACCAACCGACGATTATCCCTGTATGCACTATGCAAGTACACTCAAGGACAACACCCGGTTGGTGTAGGACTATTGCAGGCTATAGAAACAAAGATATTGGACTATGGGTTTGGGCGGCTTAAGTTGACTGGTGACCTGGAACTATGGAAGGACTATGGCCCCTGCTTGATCAATGTTTTATATGTACACGGAAAAAATGACAGGGGGTGACTGGCACACTCAATAATGGGCCCCCGAAAACTGTCGCTAGCAAATAGTGACGTAGCGACAAGGGGGCAACATGTCCTAAGGTGCTTGAGGAGTGGAGAGGTATTTCACGGCTTTCAGAACAATCCCAGAGCCCGGAAAATGGTCAAGATCCCTACGAGCACTTACTGGAATACTTCCTTCCACCGAGCACGTTTGCTCTTGCGAGCCTCCACTCAAGCCGGCAAATTAAGGCAAGAATGAGGTGGGAGCTCTGTTCCTCGTCAGTGTTCACTCCAGACTCCAGTCGGCCAATAAAGGCAATCCAGAGATGAGCAACAAGATTTCTCCCGGGAGATAGAGTCCGTGGGGTCGCTACTCCCCAACAGCTTGCCTCATTCTGCCCTGCGGATTTCTGTATCTCTCTTGGTCTGGCCCCTCATCCTAGACCTGTTCCGGCAAAGTAAACTCTACAGGCACAGACCCAGAGTTTGGAACGCGCAAACCCCACCACGACGTCAACGTAGAGATATTATTTTATGGAGTAACTTACTTTTATTTTAGAAAAAGAATTAGGGTTCATGCAGGCTAAGCCGCGAGCAAGCAGCTAAGCAGCGACTCAATCATAAGAAAGTATACACTTTCGAAATGATCCTATTTTTTTTAATGGACAACCTATTTGGCGGTTTTCTGTGATGAGACCGATACATCTACTTTAAGTGCTAATAATTACGTATACGAGTATATCTGAGATCCTTAGACTGTTGACAGTCATAATTAGGTAAAGGTATTCAATTACCTACCCTTATTTTTTAACTTTACTTTTTGGCAGCTAAAGCGCAAGCCACACTGAGAATGAAGCGAAACGAAGTTAAATTCGTTTAGCTACGCTCATGCTAGTTAGCTAGTACATAGCTACCGCGTCTTTTCATAGTTTGCAGTGTGAACCGAAATGACACGACGCGGTAGCCAGCGGAGCTTAAACGGGCAGACGCGGCAGTGCGCGCTGTGTGTCACGTAGAGCTGAGCCTCTCAGGACACACCCCCAGACGAGACGTAGCGGACTTAAGTAAAGGCATGCAAGGTCGTTGATTACGGGACCCGGCCGGTAGCGGCGACTGCCCAGACCTGTTACAGCTTGGCAACACTCTCGCACTTAAATGTCATCTAATACCAACAAGGATGTCAGAAAATAACCGTCTCTTTAGATAGTACGCTATTTTTAATAGAACTTGTGAACGGAATTTGAAGGACAGGCGTTGCTTTTTATATATTTAATTAATTAGTTCTGAGGCTACTGAACTGAAGTACTTTGTCCATAAGTTTTTAGACCCAAACGGGTTATTGAAAAGTAAATTCGATTTTTTCATAAATATTTTCTAGTAAATATGCATTGGAACTCTCAGTTTAGCCACTTCATATTAGCAGCGCATTTCAGTTAGGTATTATAAGCTATTAATTGCTATATTTAAATAAAGCAAATATAATGAAAACGTTAACGAATAATGTTAAAACTGAAACAACCTTGACAATTTCAGGATTCTAGTTATGCACAAAACTTCCTTGTAAAGGCGTTTACAGATGACAATTTCATTTTGCTATGGTAACATAATTGTTTTTAGCTTAGTTCAACAAGTATTGTACCTGCGTAACCTGGCTATTCAAATTCTAACAAAATATACAAACATTCAAAGTAATTCAGTTGCAAACAGCCGATGTTGCAGTCGTTAGTGTTTGTATCGCGTACAGTGTAGCACACTAGCAACTTCCACGCACACATGCTCGCCCTCACCACAGTGGAGGGGGGCGGGGGGCGGGGGGCAGACGGCGCCGCAAGCTGCCAACCTTCCTATATAAAACACTGCGCTGCCATCTGCAAGTTTCAATAGATAACTCGATTGCCGAAGAATTCGGTACGCGTTGTCAACATTTTATGTTGTCCAGAATTGCAAAAACTGCATGTTCTGCATCTTGACGAATAATAGCGCGGGATTTTTTTTTTTTTGAATGAACTCAGTGAACTGTAAACAATATAAATTTAAATAACACGTCGGCGGTAAAATTGTGTCAATTCGCAGCTGTGTGCCATAGCGTTCGTGTGTTACTTACTGCAGGCCTGGCAGAAGGCGACATCCTCTAGTTATTACGGAGTGATGTGTACTATTTGCCGCGAACAACCCGAACCTGGATTTTAAAGAACAATTTCAATACACTGTTCTACAAAGTGCTATAATTCATAAACATTATCATTTTGACGTTCCTTGACAAGTTTTCAAGAGAAGAGAAGAGAAGCCAGCAAGATGAGCTTCAATAAAAATAACCCCAATGCGGTGGGGAAGATCATGGGCTACCTCAAGCAGCTTTCCACCGAAATGGTAAATTGATATTCAATGTATTTTAGTTTTTTAAATTTAATTTCATCCGCTCTTTGACCAAATATTAATTACAATGTTTTACCTTTATTTATACGTAGTTAATTAACCCAAAATATTATAATGAAATCTCACTCAAGTCTTCTGTAATTTAAAGCTAAGCGTTTAATTTCTATACCTAAACATCCATATAGCCCCGTTTATTATATTAGCTAAATCTTACAACAATACATGCATTTATTTTTATACGAACAGCTTTACAAAATCGCACTAAGCGAGAGTTCTCTAGAAAGCTTTGGAAAAGGCACACGGTGCAGCACAGTCGCCGGTCAGACGGTTGATGCCCGCGTTGCCTGGCAACCTGGGGCTGACATTCATTTCCAAATGATTATTCAGCGGAAAAATCTCTAATTAATAGTAGGTATAGCCACTGTCACTTAATAGTAAAGTAACTGAAAAAAACAAATATGCACGCGAACTGCAAGCGTGTCAAAAAGGCACGCAGGTTCGCCGGCTGCATTCACGGCCGCATTGAATCAAAGCGTCCTTGCAAGGCCGCAACGGTAGATGGCGCCAATGGCTTAGTTATTTCTTTTTTCAAAACATGAGAAATAATGCATTGATAAAGATATCAGGAAAAAATAATTTAGTTATGGCCTTTTTTCAAAATGTTATGTGCTACTGATACATTCAAATTTAGGTAATTTGAAAATCAAGTTTTTGTTTTCATACCTTTTCGAACATAATAAATTTGAATACAAAAAAAAGGAATTGCGTGCTACAACCCGTTAGCCATCAGACATCTGTTTTACCTATATTCAAACTTTCAATGTGACACTAGCGCCATCAACTAGCGTTCAATTGTAACTTTTTACTTGTCACACCAGCGTCTAAAAACTTTTCATAGATCCCAATAGATGGCGCTTTTGAATGTTATGCGCTTATATGGAATTACCATATTAGCATCATACGGCGCCAAGTACAAATAATGGCTTTGAAGTAATAAGTTTTATGTTTATTTAAAACATCGATATTCCAATAAAAAAATATTACACATTTATAGAAAAACAAAAAGGAGTAAAAGCGTCACTTCTTGAAGGTCACAAGAGTTATGGAAAATAAACAGTCTTAGGTGAAGGTTCGAGGAATGGGGCAGGCCCACGGCCCTCCCTAATTGCCACATACGCCACATTCGTCATTGAAGCAATGTCGAGGTCAAACTTCGAGTTTGTTTTTTATTAATTGAAAATGTAAACAAAAACAAATGCCTACCTTGACATAATTGACGAAAATTAAATGTACACTGTAAAAAAATACTGATCTATTTATAAACTATTCTATACTTATCAATCATTATAATATATGGATCGACCTCCTAAAGTGAACTGTGATGATTAGATCTCAATACAAACACGTGAGCGTCTTAATGAACCGTGACTTTAATGTCAATCACGTCAATCTCTAGCGTTTGTAATTTAACCGATTGCCTGATATTCATGTGATTGATTATACAATGTGTAAAAAACCCTGTCTGATCCGTGAGGGGTTTGTTAAATACCCCGATCTTTTTTTGCTATGTATGGCGCGCGTGCGGTCGTTGGGTAGAATGAAATTGTAATTATTTTGATACCAAAAACGTGCAATTTAAATATCTATAACTGCTATTTTCAATAATAATAAGATTTTAATATTATTTTGGTACCTAATAATATTGCAGTGCCTATGTACCCCTTTCAGATTGGACAGGGTTTTTTAGATATGTAGGTAGCTACATCAAAAATTAAAAAAAAAACAACAATCTTATTAGGAAAAATACATTCGAGTCGAACAATGTATCAAGATTTAGTCGGTGTGTGCGAAGTTTGGGTACCTTCTTTAAACCTTCGACATATACTGACAATAAACAAAAAAAAAAAACCCGAGTAATGAAAGCGATGTCATGCCATATCATATCAATATTTTTATTGTTTGTGGCTACCATTGATTTACCGATTAATTTATAAAAATAAACAAATTTGGAGTACAATGGATAAAAAAAAACACAAGATAATTAGAAGGAAAAAAAGTTACGATACATTTAGTAGCAAATCAGAGGTAATCAGAATAAAGACATAAGTAATTAAATCAGCGGTTGCATAGAGATTGAGAATCAAAATTATGACCAGCCACGTCCACTACATTATGTAAAACATCATACTGCCATCAATGAACCATTGGTTACAGGTATGACATGCAAAGAATGTGTTTATACATTGTTTTATAAACATCATTATAACTAATGGACAATCGCACGATAACGTCGACAATATTGAATGTGAACTGTAGTGCTGGCTGTGCTCGTTATAGGCAGGTCGACAGACTGGTCTTTTGTCAATTCATTCGCGAGTATTCTTTAAAGCGGACAAATTATGATAGAAGCGCGGAGGTGCAGTGTAAAGTGGTGTTTGGAACAGGATTCTGAGTATGGATCGGGTCATGGCACTAACTACGCATATCACTAGGTTATCGAAACATGCAGTGGCCATATGATAGCTCGTGGTCAATAAGCAATGTGTGTTTTCATGATCTGACCTCCGACTCCTTGGGCTTACAATTCTTATCATCGTGACTTGACTTACGCACATTAGATAGCGGATATAATAAATGGGGTATGTTTGCGGATGATTACTCCAGTAATGTCTAGAGAACTTGAGTGACCGGTCAATTTTATTTAACAATTGGTGTGTTATAAATGTAAAACTAGCAGAAATGGTGTGATAAGAAATTGAAACTGTGTCTACAATAAGTATTCTTTACAATTGCAGGGTGGAAGCGAGCAAGCTCGCCGAGGACAAGGCGACGAGGAGAGGTTGTACCGGACACGCGGACCTAAGTACTCTCGAGTACCTTCGAAGCCGTCGCTTTCTGCTTCTACGACCTGTACCTCTCTGGCAACGTCTTGTGGATCCCAGGGAACGTTGGTGCCTAACTACCCAACAATCCCCGAGAACGTTACCACTGAAAGCAGCAGTGAAGACGAACAAGACTCGTTCGAGAACACCAGACGCCATTTCCAGCAACTTCGGCAGATCAGTCTAGGAAACGAGTTCAAGTACAAGATGGAGATGGAAATTAAAAGTGCCAAGGAGGAGAATTTGCGAAATTCGATTCCTTTTGTCAAACAATTGAGTACGGAGAGCAACAAAGTAAAAACTGACTACGCAATCAATGGGGATGCTCCGCCATATGTTCCAACAACTCAACGACTCTACCTGTGGACACAAGTAAGTTACATACTACGTGTATTATAATTTAGACCGCGATGATGAGTAATTTGTCCTCCGTGTAAACACAGTCCAATTTTTAACGCTTCCAACGCATGGACAAATGAAAAATTTATTTACAAACACACTTTCATACTATAGTAAAATCGACGATTTCGATAACACTTGAATTGCACTGAATGCCAAAAAAATACTTATGTAATCTTAAATTCGTTTCCCTACAAGAATTTTTCAGTCAATAGCTTTTCTCGCAACTGTCAACACATTTGGACAACTGAAAAGTCAAATATAATACAGTGATGTTTTTCATTATTATGAAAAATAAATGTATTCTATTTATAACCACCTATAAGAGAAATGTAAGTTTATCTAAACAACGGTTTTGCGAAATAAAACCGTTTGTACATTCCAGGTTATGTGCAATAGGTACACAGATCTGGTAAACTTAGGACCCAACGTATACTGAATGTAAATAACTTTATAACATACACACATGGGTGCAGGGGCGACAAAGGGTACATAATAAAAGGCAACCACCCACGGAACTTCATAGCTTTCTGGATAAAGTTCGCGAGTATACGTACACCGAAAAAACACCGTTTATTTTTGTGGATTGATAAATTACTGTTCTTTTCACTGTTAATAATATTGTGCAAATAAACATGTCACATATAGGATCACAGGTGCCAGTTTAAATACGCTACGTGTATCTTTTGTGCTAATCGGTATAAGCATTTTGTCAGTCTTTAACATTTGGTTTCTGTTTTGTTTCAGCTCTTGGCTGCATTCGCTGTGTCTATGGGTTCATTGATTGTCGGGTTCTCTTCAGGCTACACTTCCCCTGCATTGATAAGCATGAACGCCACCTTGCATATGACTAAAGAAGAGGTAAGGTTCCTTTTAAATTGAAAACATAACATAAAACGGTTAGATTAGCATCATCAACAGTTTATCAACGTCTATTCCTTGGTTACACAGTTCTCGATCGCAGTATATGTCAGCTAATTAAGAAGATTAATTTGATTTGCGTCCCCACGTCATTCTATAATCACTTGCGTGAAAAAAAGGACTATGTAGATGGATTTTAGATTGATATTATTTACCCTTGTCAAGGGACTGGAGTTTGAAACAAACTATTCTAATACCCGCGTTTCGGTTACTATCTAATGTTTTTACCCAAATAATAACAATATTCTTTTCTTTCTATTACAGGCAACTTGGGTCGGCGGTCTGATGCCTCTGGCAGCTTTGGTCGGTGGCATCGCAGGAGGGCCTCTCATAGAAGTTATTGGAAGACGATGGACCATCATGGGAATGGCTTTACCATTCTTCCTCGGTTGGATTCTGATAGCAACTGCGTCAAATGTGTTAATGGTATTTGCTGGACGAGTTTTCTGTGGAGTATGCGTTGGAATAGTTTCCCTCGCTTTCCCAGTTTACCTCGGAGAAACATTGCAACCAGAAGTACGGGGTGCAATGGGATTGTTACCCACTGCTTTTGGTAACACCGGAATTCTACTATCATTCTTTGTGGGCAGCTACCTGGACTGGTCACAACTAGCATTCTTCGGAGCCGCACTACCCGTACCATTCTTCTTGCTTATGCTTCTAACACCAGAAACTCCACGCTGGTTTGTTTCCAAAGGACGCACTGATGATGCTCGAAAAGCCCTGCAGTGGCTGAGAGGCAAAAATATAAACGTTGATAAGGAAATGAAGGATCTCACTCGGACACAGGCAGATTCTGACAGAACAGGTGGCAATGCCTTCAGACAACTGTTTACTCTTAAATACATGCCAGCTGTCCTTATATCTTTGGGATTGATGTTGTTCCAACAGTTAAGTGGCATAAATGCAGTCATTTTCTATGCAGCGTCAATTTTTAAAATGTCTGGAAGCACTGTTGATGAAAATGTATCAAGTATCATAATAGGCGTAGTCAATTTTGTATCGACATTTATAGCAACTGGTATGATCGACCGTTTGGGTCGTAAAATGTTATTGTACATTTCCTCAGTTTCTATGATTATTACACTGGTAGCTCTGGGAGCTTACTTCTACGTTAAGGAGGCAGGAGTTGACGTCACCGCTTTTGGATGGCTGCCCCTCGCTTGTCTTGTTATTTATGTACTTGGATTCTCAATAGGCTTCGGACCTATTCCGTGGCTCATGTTAGGCGAAATCCTGCCATCTAAGATCCGCGGTACTGCCGCATCCCTAGCTACTGGATTTAACTGGACGTGTACTTTCATAGTCACTAAAACATTCCACAATATTATTGACGCCATTCATATGTATGGCACAGTGTGGTTGTTTGCTGTCATTTGTTTAATCGGATTGTTTTTCGTCATATTCTTTGTGCCTGAAACTCGGGGCAAGAGTTTGGAGGAAATAGAAAGAAAATTAACTGGGGGTTCGCGTAAAGTACGGAATATTAGTAGCAGTAAGCTACCACCAAGTGGGTGTTAATTTCGGATTTCGCCTAATGTGTAGGAATAATGTACATTCCAAAATCGTGTTATGAACTGTGTTAGGAAGCAGATTTTAGAATATGTAATAAGGCAAAGCACTGAATCAGTGCGGGCTGAAGACTGAATGGGAATGTAGCCATAAGTTTTATTTAATAGTTGTAAATAATAGCAAATTAGAATAGTCCTCTAAATGTCTTGAAACAGTTCCTTTAGTTGTATAATTGTAGTAGCATTCCGCTCTGCGACGGTGCTCGCTATTATTTTAGTTCCTTGATAACAATGTATTGGATCTGTTTTGGAAGACTCACTCATATTTATAAATATCGTGTAATAATTTGTACATAGAAGAACAATAACATATCCTATAGAGTTATATGTATTTAACTGTAAAATCTATTTAGAATGTGTAAGTACTTTCAAACCACTCATAGGGACCTTGCTTGACATACATTTTATCAAGTAGATCTGTAACCTATATTTAATAATGGTCATGACAAATCTGATTTAAGTAAGTACTGTAGGAACCAAATAATTATTTTAAGTTACTTGTAAAATATAATTTGATCTTCCGTTCATTATATATTAAGATTCCGTATATTATGGAGTCGGTATTTATTGTTGTTATTTTTAATACAAAATAATTTATAATTTACGCTTTTGTAGTTTTATTTGTCTGTTTCTACAACACTTTCGGATCGTTTGGATTAACTCTTTGGCCCTAGTTATAACAGTTGTATTGAGCACCCAACACGCAGCGTACAAGACGCGCGCCTCGGGCGCCTGTTATGACTACGGCGTATAACTACTGGCCGCTCTTTTTAATTTTATTATGTTCTTGACTACAAGAACATTACAATGAACTAAGAACCTACCTACTGCTCTGAAGAGAGACTCATTATTATAAATACTGATAACAGTATGTTATTGTACTGAATGTTGATCTTCGAAGTCAATGCTATAGTAGTTTTTATGAACTTGCGAGATGCTACATTATGACAACGAACGTCAATGCTATTGCTATAACCGACTTCCAAAAAGGAGCAGGTTATATGTTCGACGAACGTTTTTTTTTTTTTTTTTTTTCGGAAGTCGTTGGCAAAAGACGAAAATTCAAAACCAAAGACACCGACTTCCGAAATTAAAGTTATTTTTCTCTTTGTAGTGTTTTTTTTCGGAAGTCGGTTGTTTTTTTTTTGTAAAAAGTTTTTTGCTTTTAGAACTTCAGTAGGACCTACAAAAATAACATACCCTCGTATACCTACTATTAGGAAAAAAAAATTTGGTCCACGAGAAAACACACTCCTTACGGCATAATTCCCAAATGAAACTCAATTTTAAGTCGTGCTTTTTCTGTCAAGTCAAAAGGATAAAGTCTAAATTAAAGGCAGGTTTATACGAGCCCAGTAATGTGACAGCACAGTCCAGCGCTGACTTGCAACTGGGCTCGTGTAGACATTAGTTTATACGAGCCCAGTAATGTGACAGCACAGTCCAGCGCTGACTTGCAACTGGGCTCGTGTAGACATTAGTTTCAACCCAGTCCAGTACTGACTTCGCGCCCTCAAGTCAGTCCACTTGACTTACTGTCCATCTCGTCTACATAAACCCACTGACTGGGTCCGAAATTCCGAATCAATAGGTCCGGTCACTGTCATAGTATAAACCAGGCATTAGTCAAAAGCCTATGCTTTTCCTACCATTAACATCTTAGAACAAAAGAAATGATAATTTACAAAGGACTAGCCCAAAATTAATTACACAGATTTACTTTGTTCTTATTTTGCATACATTATCGCTATTCAACCACGATCGGTATGTACTGGTAAGTTAGTAGTATCTATCTAGTAGTTAGTAGTGGTCTTTGTATGACTATTTTAAGATTATTTAAATAAGAGATAAATTATTTCAATCTTGTAACAAAGACCCTTAGAATCTGGAATTTGAACAAAGACATAAATGATCAGCTGTGAAAAAGAACGAAACGCCATATATTTAATTATAGATAGAGGCTTACAGTTATAATGTTATTTTGTTTTGTTAATTTACACTTTATTATTATACATGCCCTTGGTTATTGTTAAAGATATTTTCTATTCATAGCATCCCCTGCCCTTGGATGAGAGTCCAGAATTCGTAATGACAGAATTTTCTCTCATACTCTTGTATGAGAGAAAATTCTATCATTACGAATTCAGGACGAATAGCCTATTGGCTATTGCCATAAATAGGTAAAAAAAACATTACTACTGTTGTGCTTAGAAGCATAATCAGAGGTGGCGTCAGCAGTGTTAGTCGGGACTAAACAACAAATATACATAAAGAACAGAAAGAAAGAAAATAGGTTTATTTGCGGTAAACATACATGACGCAAAGAAAGAACACAAAACCAAAAAAGAACAAGTTGGGGGAAAATATGCGTCACATATATCTGAAGAAATCTGTAATACAAAATTATGTGAAGTACTCCTCACATAATTGTCCGGCCATCGATCAGGTTAATCAGATATTGCCAACCTTTAACAGCCAGGTGTTTAGCACTCGGGAAATAAACAATATACGAGGGCGACACTGAAAGTTTTTAGAACTGGCTACTTGGCCACAAATTTTGAAAATGGAACTTTTTGCCAATATTATTGTGTATGATTTTATTTTATTAATTTGTCATTTGTTTACGATTTGGCGGCAAAATGAAAATTGTCTGTGTCACGTCAGCATGAATTTAACGCGAGAAAACTTTCAGACAATGATTTTTTATGACTTCGGATGTCATTTAAGTCAACAAGAAATTTATGATAGACTTCGATTAGCCTTTCACGATGCCCCATCTCTTGCACTATAACTAACAACTAATTATAACTATAACTATAACTGGTTGAATGAGTTTAAACGTGGTCGCACTAATCTCACCGATGATCTGCGTGAGGGACGGCCTTCTACGGCGACGACTTTAGATAACATCAGTGTTGTGCGGCGTATGGTAGAGACTGACAAAAGAGTGAATTATCAGCAGATTCGGACAAACTTAGGCATCGGTATGAGTCAAGTGCACAAAATCCTCCATGAAGATTTAGCGCTAGCTTTGTGCCCGGTGGATACCTCATAATTTGACAGAGGCCCAAAAACTCCGTCATGTTGATTGGTGTCGTGAAATGGTTCAAAGATAAGAGGTGACTCAAATGCTGTGTTCGACATACTTACGGGAGACGAAAGCTGGATTTATTGATATGATCCTGAAACTAAGAGACAGTCTGCTGCCTGGGTGTTTCCTTCCGAGGAGTTGCCAACTAAAGTGAAGAGAGGTCGAAGCGTGGGAAAAAAATGGTGGCCTCGTTCTTCGGAAGGACAGGTCATTACGCAACAATTGTTTTAGAGGATCGAAAAACAGTTACTGCATAGTGGTACACTAATAATTGTTTGCCACTTGTCTTGGAAAAAGTTCGGGAGAAACGACCTCGCAGTAGGATCCTCCTTTACCACGACAACGCCTCGTCGCACACCGCCAAGCAAACAATCGACTAATTGGCGACGTCAGACGTGGAATTACTGGGTCACCCGCCCTATAGCCCCGACCTCGCACCTTGCGATTTTTATTTATTTCCGAAAATAAAAGAAAAATTTCGAGGAAAACGTTTTATGGACGCCGAGGAAGCAGTGGCTGCGTTTCAAAATGCCGTCGAAGAGACCCCTAAGGACGAGTGGGCAAAGTGCTTTTCTCAGTGGTTCCATCGGATGCAGCGATGTATTGATGTAAATGGACACTATTTTGAAAAGATATAATAAAACTAATAACTTGCTAGTTTGTTCAGTTTTTGATTTTCTAAGAACGTTCAGTGTCACTCTCGTAATACAATTACACGATGTTCTCGTCGTTATCGGCTGAAGTATTTCACTTTATTTCATTTTGTACATTCGGCGCTACTCATTGACAACACAGTTGATATCAAAAGAACCCTACAACGTTTCATACACCATGATATTATGAAAACATACGAGCATGCTGAGTGTTGCTATTGGCACGCTTCGTCGATCAAGCTTTTGGTGTAAGACGTCCTACGCGAATGATTGCGATATTATTCCTGGTATTTTTTAATTTGAAATAAATATTGTGTCTTAAACCTGAAAACAATCACGGGTGCATACTGTGTCGCCTACACCATTGCTACACGTTGCCTACGGCTTTGCTGCGCGTTATCTCAGACTTTGCTACTTGTCGCCTACGCGTCGCTACACCTTTGCTACGCTTTGCCTACGACAGTGCTACGCGTTGCCTACGCCAGTGCTACGCGTTGCCTACGCCATTGCTACAAGTCCCCTACGCCTTCTACTACGCATCGCTTCAACCTTTGTTACCCGTCGGCTTCGTGTGAAATAAAGGGACGCTGGTTTTATTTTGCGGTCACAAACGAATTAAAGCGATCAAAATATCTGTACCTACTTTTCTCTCAATACGCCACCGATTTCTGAATTTAACTTTGTTGTGTACATTATGAAAGACGTATATTAACGCCAAGTAATATTTTGGTGAAAACTAAGTAATACGAATGCATACTGATAAACCCTATTAGCATATATGGAACGTTCAGTTAAACATAATAGTTCTATCGAATCGAAATTAAACATATTATTTATTCAATCAGTGGAAAAGAATGTGAAAATCATTAATAATTTTCTTGTTTACAGTAGGTTATCTGTATTGCCCTTTTATAGCTTTGCATCCAGACGTCGACAAGTCAACATGTGGAACACATGCTGAGCGATTAGGTTGATCAATAAAAACTGTTTATCACACCTTACGATCTCATACGTCCGTAAACAAATGATGTACAATCAAAACAATTCAATCAAAATTATTAATTATTTAACAGTTTATGTACACGTATAAATAGACAAGAAGAAAAGAACAGAAAAATACGTACAAAGGTGATTTACTTATATTGGGGTTTATTTATAAACGTTGCTTAAAGTTAAGTTATGATTAGCGACTGTTTAACCACATTTGAACGTCACTTAACTGTAAGCAACGTTTATAAATAAACCCCATAATGTAGTGAGAAATAAATCTTTATCTTAATTCTTATAAACTTTGCAAATTGGTTTAATAGTAATTTTAGCGGTTATTTTTAAATAAGAAGTCATTTAAAAATCACTATTACTGATGAAAGTTTTTTTGAAACGATCACAACAGAAAAAAATATGCGCAGCATAACTTCCACGAAATTCGCACACTTATTCGCGCATATTTTTTTATAATATTGTCTATTAAAGAGAAGGCAATTTAATTGCTCAATTCTTGGTGTATTCGAACAATTAGGGTCAATTCACACGTACTACGACCACACCACGTCGCAGTGACAAAATGTGGTCAAGCTGTGGTTACGTGTGAATAGTGTCGCAGCGGCTTTTTGCAGTTGCGTTGTGGTACCGACAAAATGTCGATGTGGTTGCGTTGTCGCTGTCGTTGCGATGTGGTAACCACGTGGTCATGTGCAGTTATACTCCGGCTTTCGTAGAGGAAACACGGCTTGACTGAACGTAGTCATGGAGGAAAGATTGTTGTTGCTATCCTTGTTATGGCTTTTATTAATAAGAAGAAGACGACGACATCAGCGTATTCGTCGAAATAGAATTTATTGGGTACATCCTTTATTGGAAAACAAAAGTCAAAGCCAATTTCGTACTGATTATCCTAAACTTCAATGGTTCAAGAAGAAATTTTATAAAAAAAATTGAATGAACAAGAATACATTTGACTACTTGTTAAACGAACTGAATAGTGAGTTGCAAAAAAAGACACGGCCATGAGAAAAAGCATACCATCTGTTGAACGTCTGGCAATGACATTGAGGTGAGTAATTTTTTAATTACTCACCTCAATGTCAGTTTGTGTTCAGTTAATTATTTTTAAGTACTTAGAAAATATAATTAGTTCCATCTACCGGCTATCTAATTACGCAACACATTTTCGATTTGCAATTGAGTCAAATTGGTTTCGTTTGACTAGAATTGCTTTCAAAAGTTGTAAATTGAAAGCAATTCTAGTCAAACGAAACCAATTTGACTCAATTGCAAATCGAAAATGTGTTACGTAATTAGATAGCAGGACAGACTCACCGGGCAGATGAAACTAATTTATAAAATATAAAATACAGGTGCAAATTAAGAGGTATTACCTATTAGGTATTACCTACCTGGTTTTGCTCGCGGCACTAGCGCCACTTTCATTAAAAAAATTATATCGTTTTATTTAAGGCATAGATAAAAATATATTATTAATTTAATGAAAGTGGTGCTAGTGTTGCGAGCAAAACCAGGTACGACCTCTTAATTCATTAAGAAATAAAAAGTAAGATTATGATTGTGAGCACGTTTCATATAGTTTCCTATTATTACAACAGTATGCATGTACAGTCAGCGCCATATCGACCTACCCTTATCTGTCAAATTTCTGCAACTGAATTTCAACCTACCTATTTCAAACGCATAGAGATCAACATCAGTCGTGGTTTTTTCACAGATTTTCGTAGGTCGATGTGTCGCTGACTGTACGTTACGCACACGCCACCTATCCGGTCTGCTCAGGCCTTTATTATTGCCAATGAGTTAATTTGCAACTGTGGTAGGGAGGATAGGAAGGCGAAAACAAAGAGCGTACTTATATATTTTTATTTATTTTGTCATTCAAAAATCAACAGAGTAGGTAATTAATCAGTTAATCTCCGAAAATATCCGTTATAATTGGACCATTATAGTTTGAAGCCTGAGAAGAGACGCTGAGTGGAGATTCTGGTACTGAAATATCTCTTGGTGTGGATGCAGTACGCAAATTGCGAAGCTTTGGAGAGCCTGTTTCCATATCCAGCCGATACGTCGCTCGTACGGTTGGTACGCTGGTGTCGTATACCCCTGTCCATATTCACTGTAATTATCATTACGTGTAGTTGTAGGTGTGTGATATTTTTGAATTACATTCAATATTTCTATCTGAGCATTCAGTTTCCAATCATCGCGAATGGTCTTAAATCTATCGTATAAAGATAGCAAAAAATGCATATCACTGTCACAGGACTTGTCAGGTTCCTGTGTACGAGTATGTGCAGTTACTTGATCGCTCAAATGACTTGTTATTTTTTTTATTAACCCATATTCTGCATCATCTTTTTTTCTTTGGTCTCTTCCAAACTTCAGAGTCACTCGTTTCAGTAGTATTATCGTCTTCATTATCGATTTGTTCGATGTCATCGTCTTTGTTTTGTACTGGTAGAGACGATGTTGTATTTCGATTTTCAGACAATGGCTTTAAAAATAATAATTGACTAAAGTAGTAGTATCTCTTTGAAGTACCTGCTGAACCGCTTCTCTGTGAATTTTGTTTTTTAAGGTCTCTGTTGAAAGAGTCTCTTAAGCTTTTCCATTTTCTTTGTTAGTTGGCAGCTGAAAAATTAATTGTTAAATTGAAATTTGTAGAAACATAAGTTGGTAGTTAAATTTGAAAATAACACATAAAATAATAATAATAATATTTTACAATATCGAAATTACAGTGATCAGATCATATAATGAACTCAGTATTGAAGATAATTTCTGTATATTTAAATATCCATGTTAATAGTTTCAAGTTATTCTTAAATTTATGACAGCCAAGCATCTTTATATGGTTTGATAAATGATTGTTGGCACCCGACCCGTGGCATAAACGCTTTTTGAAAGCGTAATATAATTATTTAATGTAATATATACATAAGTAGTATTTAATATTTTACATTTTTTTAAATTTTACCATATTAAAATTAACTGGATTTATTTTGTATTAGTCCAGTATAATGTAAGATCGATCATTTCCCAAAATGTCATCAGCCTATTGAATGGTGTTAAAAAAGGTTAAAATACCTAATACTTTAAGGGGTCGTTGTACTCTTCAACACGAGCTACTTTTACTATGGGGACACATATACCTACATGACCTAAATGTATGAAACAGCTGATTTTTTACGATTTCGTATGTGTCCCCACAGTAAAAGTTGTTCATATTCATGAGTACAGTACAATGACCCCAGTGTTATTTATTTCAACCTTTTGTAACACCCTGTATAATTCTATTACATTATTATTTGTTTTTAATAAAAAAAATTGTTACATATATTTGGCAACGGGGTGTTCGTTTGAAGATCTCGCCGATTTTTTTAAATGTGGTACTTCAACTGCTAGCAAAATTGTCCACGACGTGTGCCGCCTGATTTGGGATAAATTACAGCCTATTCATTTACCAACATGTAATAAAACAATGTGGCTTGATATTGCGAACAAATTTAAAAAGAAAGCAAATTTTCCAAACTGCTTAGGGGCTGTAGATGGGAAACATATTAGGATTATTCATCCACCACGCAGTGGTTCATTATTCTTTAATTATAAACATTTCTTTTCTATTGTTTTAATGGCCGTATGTGACGCCGATTATTTATTCGTGTATGTTGATGAGGAGCCTACGGTAAAACTTCCGATTCAACTATTTGGAGGGACTGCAGTTTATATGATGTAATGGAAAGAAATGATTTAGATCTACCTGGACCGCAAGCAATTACCCCTGTAGGTAGGCCCTTGCCTATGGTATTCATTGGCGTTCATCGCCTTTGGATTACACAAACATTTGCTGCGACCATACAGCGGCAAGCAATTAACAATGAAAAAACGTGTTTTTAACTATAGATTATCACGAGCACGAAGACATATGGAATGTTCCTTTGGAATTTTGACTAACAAATGGCGAATATTGCATAGGCCAATTAACGTGTCAGTTGAATTTGCAACAGACATAGTGAAAGCATGTGTCGTATTACATAATATAGTACGCAAGCGAGATGGCTATAAATTCGATGACACTTTATCGATAACTTCAAATTTGTTACGAATGCATTCCTTTGATTTTGATCATGACGGGATTCGAGCAGATTCTGTTAGAAATGAATTTGCCGACTATTTTGTGAGCCCTGAAGGTGAATTATCGTGGCAGTACAATAAAGCGTGAATGGTGTTGTTAGGTATACTCGGTTTAATAAATAGTAATTAATAAACTTACCACACTGGTTTTTTTCTTTTGTTTCCTTATTATCAAAATCTTCATAAAACTTCATGCAAAGGTTTTCCCATGCTTTGTTTTTTAATATGCGATTGGAATACTCCTCTGCCCTTTGATCCCAAATGCATGGTAAATTGCGAATCTCCTCAATAAACATATCCGTGTCAAAAGTCTCGGAGTCGGACATTTTAATTTTTCGCACAACCACGTGGCAACTCAGTACAACGCAGAATGAAAGGGCAGGCGGGCAAAGCGCAGGCGCCAGCTAGGCGTGCGCTGTTGATGACGTCATGTCGTGGCGATGTGGCCGCGGTGCCGCCGCCGGTGGTGGCGTTGCCGTCGCAATGTGGTTGCGATGTGGTCGTATTACACAGGTGGTCGATAACAACGGCAAAATGTGGTATGTGTAAATTGTAATATTCATTTTCAATACAAAATATACGCCCGACCACATGGCGTCGTTGTGGTGTGGTTGTGGCTGTGGTGTGGTTGTGGTACGTGTGAATTGACCCTTAGTGATACATTACGTTTTATTTTTATTTTTTTTTATCGCTTATGCACATTTATTCTGTATTAATAATGTCATTGTTAAAGCCAACATTTATTAATTTCAGTGCCCGCTGCGCATGTTCAAGGAAAAAATATTTTACAATGCAAGCAAAGATTATGAATGCATCGAAAATTTATGTTAATAACTTATTAACATACAGATAAAGCCGTGAAGAATTAGTAGGCGAGTAAGTACTTTAAAATAATTGGAATTTGCAGCATGACATGGCTAATTGGACCGAAATAGAAATGTCTAGAAACACGTTATAATTTATATCGAATTCGATAAGGAAGACTTATATTTGCTTTGTTTGGTTTAGTGATAGCAAATGCGGTTCAAGGGGCCTCGGGGACCTGCTATCTCATTACGCAACACATTTTCGTAAACAATTACGACTAATCTGTTTCATTTTGACAGTTCAACAACATTAATTCCGTTATTTCCGTTGTTGAGCGGTTTTGTTTTTCGAAATTATGAAGCAATGGATTAGCAATCTGTTTCAAAACGATTCGGATTCTGATTGGTCGTGTATTACGCATATAAGTAGTACATTCTCTGCAATAAAATCCACTTTTACGAGACTAAGGTAAACTGATACATATAAAATAATGCAATATGCAATAGTGTCCTATGAAGAAGGTAATAGGGGCTCCCGATAACAAATTACCTGCTATATATTCATATTTCTATTTTTGTTAATTGCAGACCTGGTACAGCTACAGGAAAATAGATCTGGTACACATGAAATTAGAAAAACATTAATAAAAATAATTCAGAGATCCATCTGGTTTGCAGTGACAGCAGTTATTTTGATTAATGATCAATATTAAAGTTACTTCATCTAGCTAGGAGAATGCACTTCAATTTAAACCGACATGTTAGTTAGTGACTACTGAAAAATACATTGTACCATAAACTGTAATAAGAAACTACAACGTAGGTAGGTACCTATTATAAATGGTTATATCGTAGCATAGCAAATTAGTACCTTGATTTATATGGAAGTAGACAAAATAACTAAAAGCTATTGTCATCTACACGATACTTTTAGGATTGCTAATTTGGATCATACAAAACAAATCTTGTATGTTGATGTAGGATTTTATACTGTGGCATGTATCGAGGAGTCCGAAAAAGTTCTGCTATTTAGAATTTTAACTGAGTTGTTATGCATTCAATGAGTTTTTTTTTTTAAGTATTTCGCAGATGTACTGTCGAATCCGCTGTTTTACATAACCGCTGACTCTTTCGCAAAACAGCTCCGTTACGTAAAATAGCTGAACGCTGTTACCCACGTTTGGACGTAATGCTGAATGGCTTATCTGCAGTCACAATAAGCGTTTGGGGTGGTTTCTAATGCCGATTCGGTTGCAGTAACTAATCTAGGGCACCCTGACCAATTGGTTTAGGTTAGATTAGACCTGTGTATATCGAATTCGATAAATATGATTTGCATTCTTTGGTTTAGTGATAGCAAATGCGGTTCAAGGGGCTTCGGGGTACTGGTTTCGGATCACATGTCACATGTGAGTGTGGCCATAGCAAGCAGTGTCTCGGAATGATGAGAGATCATCTAATTCTTTCAAGATTTCACTATCATATACACATTACATGTACGCAGTACATTCTCTACTATAAAATCCACTTTTACGAGACTAAGGTAGCCTGATACATATAAAATAATACAATATGCAATAGCGTCCTATGAAGAAGGCTTCTAATGCTGAATCGGTCGCAATAATGAATCTAGTGCACCATGACCAATTGGTTTAGGTTAGGTTAGAACTGTGTCTAACCACGCGAAAGCCAACTGAGCGCTATTTCCAAGTTAGTCGCAGTACTTGGCTATTCAGTATTTTTAACCGACTTCAAAAATAAGGAGGTTATTTATGTTCGTCTGTAACTTAGAGTGTAAAACACTGGAGAAGCCTTTTGCGCAATATTCCGGACAAAAAAGTCTGTCACTTTTGGCGGGGGGTAGCTACTACAAAAAAAAAAACAAATGTCGCTCGCCCGGAAAGGGAAGTCCGTACCATAGTTTTTTTTTTATCGATACCGATATAAATTCGGATTTTTGAATCCATGAAATAAAACAGCTGTTGCATAAAATAGTTCAATTTTAATAAGAAGAGAAAATAACTACAATTAAATAGAAGTAACTAAATTTGTAGTAGGTAATCTCAATAATAAAAAAGGTCAAGTAAAAAAAAAAATATTTTAATGGACATATAACAATTGTAAAACATTGAACAATCAAAAAAATGAAGCATAAATAATTACAAAGTAATTCTTACTAAGAAATTATCGACATGTAAATTTTGGTTTCAAACATGACTTCAACCCTACGGTAGTCTCGCTGTAAATTGTGCGTGCATGTAAATTTTGCTGATTTGACGTATATTTTTGTAATTCAAAGGAAACTATTTTGATCTATATGAACATAAAAACGAGATGTAGCAAGACTCGGTGACATCACAGAAGCAATGTGAGGAAAATACTCAAATCGAAATGTATTATGAGGTTTTGAATTTCAATAAAAACATGACTCAATATGATTAAAAAAATATAAAAATAAAAATATAACTTAAGGAAGGTTATTCAGTTCGTTATGTAAGTTTGACGTATTTGAACACTTTTTAAAGAATTTAACAACACGGCATTTTCACGGAGCTCCGCGCGCCTTTATAACGATTTACGAAGTGCGTTAGAATCGATTTGAAAGTAGTTTTTATGAACGTACTAGAACATTTGTTCTTGTACTTTTACAGAGGAGAAGTGTTCGTAAGGCTTCTCCAGTGTTATATAAAAAAAAGATAAAAGTGATGTTCAAAATTATAGACCTATTGAAAAAATATCAGTATTCTCAAAAATAATTGAGAAAGTAATAATTTAGTAAAGTTAAGTTAGTTAGTTAAGTTTAGTAATAGTTTATAATTCTTTATATTCATATTTCGAAAAATTCAAACATTTTTGCAATGAACAAAAAGGCTTCAGAAAGAATACAAATATTAATATGGCTCTATTTGACTTGCTATCTGGTGTAATGACATCTGTAGATAAAGGTAATCCTGTGTGTGCTATGCTAACAGATATGACAAAAGCGTTTGATTTTGTGGATCATAAGATTTTTCTACAAAAATTACGTGGGTATGGCATAGGAGGAAACATCTTAAAACTCCTAGAAGCATATTGAGTGACCGAACTCAATGTACTGAAATCACTAGAATTTGTCCTATTACTAAATTGGAGATAAAGTACGTATCTAAACCAAGGCATATAAAATATGGTGTACCTAAAGGTAGTTTACTGGGGCCACCCCTTTTCTTAATATATATTAATGATCTGCCAAAAGCAATAGATTATAAAATGGTACTATTTGCTATAGTAAGTAGTGGACTAGTGGTATACATACATTTGTGTGGGGTAGGTACAACAAAAGTGAAAAGTAAAACAAAAGCCATCAAAGCCAACGACTACAAAGTGTAAAACAATTTTAGTTTTGGAAGTCGGTGGCAATACAAAAAAAAAAATACAAGAGCGCCAGCGACTTTCGTAACTAAAATTATTTTTAACTTTGGAGTCGTTTTGTTAAGGATTTTTTTAAGTAGTTTTTTTTGTTGTTAAAAAATCTCTAAACAGCCCAACTAACTAAAAAATATACCTTTCGTATGTAAAAGCTGGCCAAGTGAGTGTCGGACCGCGCACAATGAAGAGTTCCGTAGTTGGGATGAATTTATCCCAAGAAAAAAAAATAGTCTTGGTAAATTTTCATAAATAGCTTAAAAAAATATTTATTCTATAATTATAAGTCTAATATATATGAAACCCGCCCAGTAAGCATTAGATATTTCACGCGGTATAACTTGCTAAACCTGAAAAAACTTTATTGCCTCCCCAAAGAGACCCCGATTTTCAAAATTCATATATTTTCGTTACACGTCGTTTCGTTTGCGTCACAAAAATTCAAGTGTTCCAAATTTCAACTTAATCGGTCCATTAGGTCCAAATGGCTGTGACAGACGGACGGACAGACACATGAGAGATCCTATAAGGGCTCCGTTTTTTCATTCAGACGTACGGAACCTTAAAAAATCCTAACCCTAAGGGGAAAATAGGCGTGATCTTATGTTATGTTGTGTGGTACCTATGTAAAAATATTTGATCGACGCTAACTATTCAAAAACTATTTAACTTGAAGTTTGATTAGAAACGTAATTATTCCTGGGTTATTTACTATTGGATACATTTCAGTGATAATGATAATAAATATGGATTTTTTTGGCAGCTTACGTAAAGCTTACTTACTTAACTACGTGCCTGCTTTTCCTGACTGCTACAACATTAAAAGTACAATGTCACAAACATGTCATGTAAAAACCATAATATCTATTTAAGGCTTATTTATTTTTCCTCTGTACTGATGGTTCGAATACTGTTTTGAATCGTGCAGCCTCGAGCCAATCAATTTGTGCCCATATAAATCGCAGCGAGTGTAGCGAGACAAACTCATTTCTTCAGTAACTTATGTGGAGAACACATTCAGTGCTGTGGTGATTATTATTATTATAAGTGTAAAGTGATTTTTATATGACCAGTTTGAAATACTAATTTCATCATGAAGATTTTAATGAGAGCAGATACTCATTACAGCATACAATACAGCAGTGAATATGAAAAACCGAATTATACTTTTTCACAGGTAGGATTTTTTTTCTGAAGTATACAATATAAGAGGCGTGTGTTACGATCAAATTATATGATGCTACAAATAAAATAATCACAATTTCTCTCAATAAAATTTAGAGCGACGTTAATATTTCGATGTGCATAGACAATGGACACATGATGAGCTTTAATTCCATTGAAAGATATTTATTTGATGCAAAGCCCACTAGTTTTGAAAATAGTCAAGCGCTGACAAAATGTATTCATTCCCTTTTATGATTGCTGTTAAATTCCGTGTACTAAAATGCGAGGCGACCAATTGTGCCTTCTTAATTAATCAGTTGCTACTTGGTTAGCATTCAACTCAGTTTTAGTCCCTAGTAATTCAAAGATTTTTCAAAGTATGTGTTGCAATATTACCAGTGAATTCCTCCAATTCAATTAAAATTTGAAATGTTCAACACAAGTAGTAGGTACTCACCTCAAGTAAGATTTCTTCACATTTTTTCCGTTCAAGTCATGCGTTATGAATTGTTACGGCACATTACGTTATCGATTCGGTATAATTTTACTATAATAACCAATGGAATGAACAAAGTCGTCCTACCCATGACTAAAACTTGAGAACAATTTTTTTTTAATATCATGCCTTTTTAACAACCTTTTTACGTAGGTATTAAATAAAATGCGGTTACGCGAAATATGTTGTAGTGCAAGAAAGAATAGATGCATAGTCTAACTCTATATCGATATCGACTAACCTTGGGAGTAAAAAGTTTCTACCTTAGTTAAAGACTTTTTATAAATTAAACATTGAAAGACTGGCGAAAGTTTTAGCAGATTAAGAGGGATCAGGGCCTACGATTCTTCATACAAATGTATTTACATTTTTTCTTCATTAAAAATGCCTCTAGAACAATCTTTTTTTTTTTTTTCATAAAATCAAGGTCTACTGTAGAGACGTCCCTGTACTTTTTTTCAGCAACTTACTCGTATTGGTAAATAAAGAAAATATGACCATGCAAAAATTACAAAAATGCCCCATTTTTACCGCCGTGATTAGAGGACTACCAGACAAATTCGAAAAGTTTTTAACATAAAAGAAAATGATAGGAACCTAGACACACTCTTTCTTAAAAAAAATTATTGAATCGGCTCAGTATTCGAGGAGAATAAAGGCGAATACGAAACGTCGATCTCGTCAAAAAAATTGTGATATAATCGGTCTAAGCTGCAGCTGTCCCTATCGCACTCTACGGGGGCAGACTAGAGGTAAGACGACGGCAATAGTTTCTTCAAATACCTGTTTTTCAAATTCCTCGCAGACCCTGTTCTCTCTTAAGGGTCTGGTAAATGCCTGTAACCTTGGCCATACTAATGCACGTTGCGCTCACGACCGTTCGGTTTCATAGGGAATATTGATTTTTTTAGTAACAAAAATATGAAAATTTGAAAAAAAAAAACAAATATAATTAAAGATAATAAAATAGTCAGTTAATTAAAAAAAAAACATGGAAATATCTTAAGTAGTTTGAAAGTAATATCGTTTTTTATGCTTTGGGTAGACATTACTTCCGGAATTTATTTCATAAAGTATTATACTACTATACTTAAATATTGACATACAGAATTGATGATATGCATACTAGTTTAACATATTTTTTTTGCATAACTTACTTGCATTATTTAAAGAGTAATAACAGATTTAAAAGTCACTAAAATCATGTATGTGCGCCTTAGCAGTTATCATTGCAGACGGCAGTGCTTGGTGGTAACATTATGATTAGGTATGAAGTTCATACCTTATCATAGCCTTACAGTCAAGCCTAACTGGTCAGCAACTAATCGCTGACAATTTTGTTTCCACCTACAGTTTTGACTACATACAATATCGGGCGAGATTAAAGTGCACAAGAGCGTAGGAAAATTTCAGCGGCCTAACATTATTTGCGACGGAAAAATAATAGCGTATGGATTTAACGTACCTAACGTGACATAACTTGATGAACAATAAATAAAAAATTGTTTGATACTTATTACATAATCAATTATTGCTTTTAAAATGAGTATATTATATTCCAATGTAAAACTGACATAATAAAGGCATTCTTTGATAACGGGGTGTGTAATAATAGTAAACACAGAAACATTTCCCAATATATATGCAAAATAAAAGCATGTAGGATATCAGAATCGTCCATTTATTTACAGTGACGATGTGTAAGTGGACCCAATCAGTCAATGATTGCTTAAATTAATAGAAGGCGGTTTGCGTCGCAACGCACACGCCTCCCTGTAAATAACGTCATGCTATTAACGAACCGAAAACATTGTGAAGCCGTTACTATTTGCATGATAACTACTGACTTCATCACTGTTCACATAATAGGATATGATAGGTAGAGATGAAGGTAGACTCTGTTATGTCGTACAAAAATATTATTTTCTTGATTTAATTATTAGATACCTTATGTACCTTAATGCAAACCTTATACATATTGCTTTGGAGCAAAAACACTTTCGCATTATAATCCCTAAAGTTATATTTATGCGGAATTATATCCTCAATTCCAGGTTCTTGCTGCTGTGGCAGTTTCTATGGGCTCTATGATCATCGGCTTCTCTTCTGCATACACATCTCCGGCCCTCGTGACCATGATGAACAGTACCGTCATCTCTGTCACAGAAGAGGAGGTAATTGATTTGTCGCCATATCTAGTAACTACACTTTAGTTTGAATGAATGTTCAGCTCTAAGATGATCATCTCAGGTTTAGATGATTTTCTTAATGAAAACCTTAATTTTTTTGTCGACAGGCTAGTTGGATTGGCAGCTTAATGCCCTTAGCAGCCCTGGCGGGTGGCGTAGTCGGAGGACCACTAGTGGATTATATTGGCAGACGCAGAACCATTCTTTTCATAGCGCCCCCTTTCTTTCTCGGTTGGATACTAATAGCAACTGCAAGGGTAATACACTTAGTGCTTGCAGGACGCGTAGTTTGCGGTCTGTGCGTCGGTGTCGGGTCACTCGCGTTCCCCGTGTATCTCGGTGAAACTATTCAACCCGAAGTCCGCGGTACGCTAGGCTTGTTTCCAACCGCTATTGGAAATATCGGAATATTAATTTGCTATGCGGCTGGAAAATACTTGAATTGGTATGAATTAGCATACCTAGGGGCAGCCTTGCCTATTCCCTTCTTTATTTTAATGCTAATGATCCCAGAAACACCCCGTTGGTACATATCCCGTGGGCGTAATGAAGAAGCCCGGAAAGCACTACAATGGCTTCGAGGCAAGAACGCCAAAATTGACAATGAAATCCGTGATATAGCTCTATCAGATGCAGAAATGGGAAAAGAGGGCATAAAACTTAAAGAACTTTTCAGTATCAAATATATGCGGTCGATACTTATTTGCTTGGGACTGATGACATTTCAGCAATTGTCGGGGATTAATGCTGTAATATTTTATACTGTTAATATATTTAAAATATCAGGCAGTTCCGTGGACGGAAATTTGGCGACTATTATTGTTGGAGTAGTTAATTTTGTATCAACTTTTATTGCTACTGCGCTTATCGATAGAGCGGGACGCAAGGTGCTGCTTTACATTTCTTCTGTGACCATGACCATTACGTTAGTTGTGCTTGGAACATTTTTCTATGTCCAAACCGACTTAAAAATAGACGTCTCAACTTTAGGATGGATACCATTGACTTGTATTATGGTTTACTTGTTAGGCTTCTCTCTGGCGTTTGGCCCCATTCCGTGGTTGATGATGGGTGAAATTTTACCAGCCAAAATAAGGGGTGGGGCTGCGTCAGTATGTACCGCATTTAACTGGTTATGTACGTTCACGGTAACTAAAACGTTTCACAATATCCTTGTCGGTATAGGCCCAGCTGGCACGTTTTGGTTATTTGGATGTATTTGTTTCGTGGGACTATTCTTTGTGGTAGTTTTTGTTCCAGAAACACGAGGAAAAAGTCTCGAACAGATAGAAAATAAGCTAACTGGTAGGGCGAGTACGAGAACTCGCAGGATGAGTTCTATCGCGAACATTAAACCATTGCCAAGTGGATGTTAATTATTAGGAAGACTTAACTTTGGTTGTGAAATGGTGAGCTTTCAAGGCCAATTCGTTTTTCAACATTTGAATTAGATGATGTCTCTTAATCCATCATTCTATATTGCATAATATTTCTTTGCAAGCACAGATCTTGATTTTACTAATCTCTATTGTTTCCTACCTCAAACCTCGAATTTTCTCAAAATTGTTACTTAATTACGAATAATAGAAACCAGTACATAAAATATTACTTTTATCTTTAATAATCTTAGTTATATATTTAGCTAATAATTTCTTTTCTAGATAAGTAACCTTTTAGATTGTTTACTGGATAATGTAAATATTTTTTGTTTCTAATTTATTATTATATTAAAGTAAGTATTAGTGTTTTACCAAAAATTGATACTTTAAGCATTAGATAGTTTTTTATTTTATTTAAACCAAATACATATTTTCTAGCACATGTTTTTTATTTGCCACTTTTATGAAATCCAATATCCATCTTTCCATCTAACTTCATGCTGAATGAGGAAAGGTATCTATCTCATTTTTTATAATTTTTATTAGGATATTTATTTCAAGTTATTACTTGTGATTTTAAAGACAATACTGGGTTGTTGTCTTGTTGAACACAGGAAGGCTTGGTAGTCTTTGTCTCTTAATAAAAATACCTTCGTCAGGCAGACAGTCCGTTCAGATTTTTTGATGCGATTACAGCTGTTGTGAAACGCCTAAAACTAATGTATTTTTTTTACGATATTTCTATTTTTCGATTTTTACAATACTAGGCTTCGCCCGCGGCTACACCCGCGTAGATGGAGAAAATTATCCTACGGGAACGTACTGCCAGGATAAAAAGTATCCTATATGTTAATAAAGGTTATAAACTATCTGTGTGCCAAATTTCATCCAAATCCGTTAAACCATTTTTGCGTGATTGGGTAACAAACATCCAAACACACATATAAGATGAGTATCAAATTTAAGTCCTTGATGAGCACATTCCCAGACTATATAATTTATTGACATAATTTTTACATAGGAAGGGTGTAAAGTAAATGCAAAACAAAAATTTCATCTTGGGCTGCAAACAATTTATTCAGACTTTTGTAAGACTGCGAATGTCTAAATGTGTGAATAGTTTCATAGGTGATTGAGTTATCATTAGAATTCTTTCAGCATCACACGAGTACGTACCTTTAGTGATTAAAAATTTAAACAACCTGTTTTAAAATAAAAAATGTCACGAAAATGTATAAAGTAAATAAGTAATTAAAAAACACGACCGCCCTGCCAAAAAAAGCAAAAGCTTGTGTTTATTTTTAGTTTGTATTGTTACTGTAACAAAATAAAGTACAAAGGTTGCAACAAAAATTTTTGTGTCCTAAAAATCACCCAATTGAATAAAAAAAAGGTTTAGGTACCAGAAGGTAGTTAAATAAAGGTTTAAAAAAAACTACATAATGAGACAGCGGTTCAGTAACCGACTAAACGTAATACCTGTTACTTCAGTTGTCATGCTACGTCGCAGTTGTACACCACATTATAATATGTTGACGTTTAGAGTTTGGGCTCTTTACAATAGACAGATTACAAAATATTATATTATTATTATAAATCTAACAAAAAAATCTGCTCAAGCAGTTACATCTACGAACAGTAAAAATCTAAAATAAATTTAGTTTGGCTTATCGTATTTTTAAGAAAGTGTCATCTATAAAAACTCTTTTTACGATTTTTTTACATTTATTTATCTACCTAAACCTATCGAATCTATGTAAACTTGTCATTCATACAGATACAATACCTATCATCTTACTGCAATCACTACGCTAATTACCAAAAATGATTGTAATGAATATGATCTTTTTGCCCTAAAACCAAATTACTGTACAAAGAAGCAAATATATGTTTTTATAAACAAAATAACTTTCCACGTCAACAATAAAGTCTGAGCCCATACAAATCAAGCCATCGGTGATACCGATTTGTAAAAGATGTGGTAGACGGTAGGTAACATACCACAACATTTCTAACAACACCATCACATTGACACTAATGATTCACCTAACAATAGGCATTTGTACTCTGAGATTTTAACGTATTAATTAGAAAGGGCTAGTAGACTTAGTAGCATTGTTCAATAGTTATTGCACATTATTGTATAATTATTAAAAAACTTACCCATAACTTGAACGCGGCAAATAGCACAGGTATCACACTCGACGTCCCAACTCCACATGGCTACTGCATTCCACTTTTTCAAAGTAAACATTTTGTCTGGCTTCTGTCCATCATTGTCTCCACGGTCCAAGGCATCACAGTCTTCTCCAGACATTTTAAGAAAGAATTGAAAATATTACAATTCACTTTGTTTTTATTTACTTCGACATATGAAGTTTACGATTTTCGTTTCGCAACGATAGCTTTAGATTATGTTTGATGATTTGTCACACCAGCTGTCATCTGTTCGTGAACACAAAATCGTACAAAAGAATCTTCAAAAAAACTATGTTATCGATATTGTCCAAAAAATGTATTAGTCTTATTCAAGTAAATTGTATTTTTTTATTAATAAGTCTCCATCATTACTTTTTTCCTTTTTCTATTTTTGTAAACGCGACTCAAACGCTGTCAAAAATGCTTTCTCTTATTCAGTCTAACTCGATTTGTTTGTATATTTGCGTCCTTGTCAGTTGATAAAATTGCTGACAGCTGCTAACTTTCCGATTCTTCACACGTTCACCTTTACTCCACCGTTTGAACCGTACATGTATTATTAAAACTAGCGTATTTGAACAGTTTCACAATAATGTTCTGTGTTCACCAGGGCATCTTCGTACAAAAAATCTTAGTACAAAAACTGGGGACAGCAATGGGTACAATGATACAAAATCACGAAGTATATGTAGTCCCTGTAGAAAATAAGTTTTAAAATGTTTTTTAATTTTGTTGGATTATAATCGTAGAAGTTTTCACACACTTAATAAGAGATGGCAGCACTAAAGCAATATTGACTTCAATTCGCCTTGGAGGTTATAATGTCTGCTAATCGCTGACGCTTGCCGTGTTTTACGATATTTTGTGTATTTTTGTGATTCTTCTGTGTTATGTTGTGCGTTTGTCGTTGAGTTGAGCGAAAGTTCGTCCGACTAATCTATATTTGTGACCAGAAAGTGATTTTGTAAAGTTTGAGATAGGATTCTTCTAGTTAATTACTTTGTAATAAAAAGATGATTAAAATTGTATTTCATTTATCAATCTTCACACTACATAATCAATACCCATACTAGCACTATTTATCTATACACATCTTAGACATGGCTATAGCTATAGCATACCGGTATAGTTTTAATAGTTTTAACTGTGAATATCAGATGTCGCTAGTTTCTTTACGAACACAAATGACCCCGTTCCACGGAACAAGATTGGTCTCTATTTCAGTACATTACAAAGTAGGTACTCTGTGGTGTTCACACTCGTTCACACTAGTTCACGCGTCACGCGTAGACAGCATTACTATGCATTGCTCTTAGAGTAATAACTAACATTATTACTCTGAGGCATTGCTGCAAGTCATAGAGTATACAGTCCTACAACGATCTTTTGGAGCTCGAATGACGTTGAGCGGGGGGCCGGGCGTATTGTTGGTAAACATTTGTTCCTTTACAACAAAAGATCCATACTGCTATATGTAATTAAATATGTGGGTGTGGGTGAAGTAGCCGTAAGCAATGTTCCACCACTGATTGGCCACAGGTCGCAACTGCAACTCACAGCTTACCATGTGTGATATGACACAAATTTAGATTTTCTTAACAAATCTTTGGTTCACATGGAGCAAATGGTGTACCCATTTGCTCCATGTGAACCAAAGATTTGTAAAAAAATAAAAATAAATAGATCTAGGCTACTCTGAGATTGTAGTACAGTGTCACGACCCGGTGGCTAAAAGTGGAACTAACGAAATCACGGTGAAAAGTGACAAGGTGTACCATTTTTTGTGTCCCTATAACCTAGGTAGGCTTGTGGGATTGTAGTAGAGAATAAAGACAGTGAAAAAAGGTTCTTCCCATGCGAAGCGCAAGAACGTGCGTTATAAAAAGGCATAAGTAGGTAATGATATTGACAAATAATTGAAGTGTCTCTTCCACAAAAGTTGTCGTTGAAGAGTACAAAGACCCATCCACTCCATTTCTTCCGGTTCCGGTGACAGTCATAAAAGGTGCCACAAATGGCGCTTCATGAATTTATAAGTTTGCCAAATTTAATACTTTCTCGTTTGTCCCAATAATTTCGGTTAGCACACTAAGCACGTAGCAACTATAGGGAACTAAATATTCATCTTCGCACAGATCTCAAACATTAGCGCCCGTTAGTTGTACCAAACTTAGGAGAAAAGGTATCAAGGTGGTTGGCAGTTTAGCGGAGGTAGCAGGGTTGCCTGCCCTGTACCGGACATACCTATTACCTCTGTATGGTTGAAAGCATTGAAGCATTGAAGCCCCCGCCCCTTACAGAACATTTTGAACAAACCTGCATATTAAGTTTTGTCGCCTGCGAAGCTAGTGGAAGCCGAGGTAATTTTAAAAGTAAAACCAATTTGTTTGGTCGTATCATCTCTTTTTTATTTGTAAAAAAACCGGATACACAATACACAAACTGAATATAATGCATCCATAAACTTATCATAGAATGGTTTAAAAAATAATTAACTTTCGTAATCTACATTTAATATATTAAATTCTCTCAATAGGTTACAGCGATAAACGTTTTAGATTTTAATGATAAATATAACACATTGTTACCCTGTAACTGTTTAAATGTGCGTGAATTATTCACGCACCGTATTGCCTATAGATATAGATAATGTTTAGGTGGCAGAATGTTACCTATTCTATTCTTACACAATTAAATTAAAACTATAAAATAAATGTTCACTTTTACAAAGTTAATTCTAGAATTGAACTGATAAAAGGTATTATTACCCTACTTGTTGTCATTTTCCTCATTTGTTTGCTAACTACGAAGGTATTAAAAATAATCGGTAGGTTTATTCTAATGGCAAAAAATAATTACGAAGAACCGTAAAGGGTGATGTATAATGCGGAGAGCAGGATAAGGAAGCTGGCTGTCACACTGCTGGCCCCACTGAAACATTCCAACTCTTCGACTTGCACTTGGTACCTGATGTTATACGGGAACCTGCAGTTTGCATCTGAGGAGTAAAACAATATTAGCATGGAAGCGAACACTTTTTACAAGACTTTTTGTACGTCAAGACTTCATCATCATTATCATTTCAGTTGAAAGACGTCTGCTGCTAGACATAGGTCTCCCCCGAGCACCACCACTTCGACCGGTTCTGTGCTTCCTGCATGCAACGGATTTACCTTGACGGACTTATCGGTCCACCTTCCAACGCTACGTCTTCCGGAACGCGGTCGCCACTCCAGAACTTTTTGGCCCCATCGGCCATTTGTTCTGCGAGCAATGTGCCCTACCCACTGCCACTTAAGTTTGGCAATTTTTCGGGCTATGTCGGTTACCTTGATTCTCCTGCGGATCTCTTCATTTCGACATAAGTAATCAAATTTGACTGTAGGTACCTGTGCACCCGGCGGTAGCGAAAGTGCCTGCGGCGAGGCCGGTGTCTGATCGGACGGACACGAACAGAGGCGGACATTCGTTTATGTGCCCGTAACCGTCGCAAGCGTTCTGCAAGCTGATCTCAACGTTACCGGAGGTCAAGGTCTGGCATGTTATCGCATTGCTGTCGGTAGTGACTGTTGAGTTGCTCCTGAAAAATAATTTTAATTAGCAAAATTCCGACGCTTTCGTTCTTCCTTTAATACACGGATCTCAGAGGAATAGCTAATACGGAGTTAAAAATATTTGCTTGTCATACAGGTAGTAAACAATACTGCTGACTGCCTATTTCGAGTGCCCTGGACCCACTATGTATGACCCACCGTAACTATGTGAAGGTGGTGGAGAACAGGACTCCAACATAATATCTACTGCTCAATATGTGGTTAATGTGGTGTTGTCGTTTCAAACCTTATTCTTATTTCATTTTAAAGAGTATTTCGTGTAAAGTAGACACAAAGCAGTAATCAATTTGGATGCTTGTTTTGTTTGGGTAGGCACCGGAACCCGGATGCCATATCAGAAAAGCCCAATGATAAGTCACTGTTTTCCTCTTCTTAATTTTTATGTGTTAGAAACACATAAAAATTCACACTAGCGTATGTTAGTCATCAAAATGAAAACAATTCATGGAATTAGATAGCTATACTTACATACGGATATCGTAAATGTTGGATAACTTATCAAGAACAACTTTATCATTAGATACCACTATCAATAGATGTCGTACCTGGGTTGTGGGACGGACCGGGAGTGACAGACTACGAGACTTCCAACTCCAGTACCACTGCGGGCCACCCTGACCTTCCTGTTATCATTGTTCCCGGAGAAGTAGTTAGCACTGAGCCTATAGAAGTTGATGTAACCAGGTTCAACGTAGTCATCAAACTGCCTTGTGCCTGAAGATCCTCCGTTGAACAAGAAACCACACGTAGGGTTCACGATTCTTCTACCAACTGCAAGGAAAAACAAATTGTTATATTCTAATAAATGTCCTAAATCTCACAAGGCTCAAGCATAGGTACTACTGCTTTAATTAAATCTAAGCGCATCACTCTTGGCCTGAAACATGTTGTTTAAATTTACTCCTACAATCGCTAAATAAATGCTAAGTCACTTACTGCTTTGAATCCGTTGTAGTACAGGATCCATGATAGTATCCACATTTGTTCCCGCAGAATTGAGAGCAATAGTGAAAATGTCACTGTACATTTCTCGTACATAAGTCCATAGAGTGTCGAAATGATTGGTGGCAGTCGCGTATAGAACTCTTAGGTCTGGAAAAAGAGGATAAGTATTGTAACTCAGATTGTCATTCATCACTTTTTATATCAAATAACCAGTCTTGCCATGGGGTATCGTATTACATAGTAACTGGGTGTGTGTCAGATGGGCAGTCGGTCCATGTAATTCAGCTGCATCCGGTTAGACTAGAAGCCGACCCCAACATAGTTGGGAAAAGTCTAGACAGATGATGATTCATAAGATCATTCATCATCACCTTACATGTCTCTATTTAAAAATTGTCCTAATAAGACCATATTTTTTTCAACTTACCGGGTACGGTATTGTTAATCTCGTTAGCAAGTTGCCATGCAAGATCTGTAGTCTGTAAGTTGCCATTATTGATCAGATACAACAAAACTGAAGAGTTGCCGCCGACGTAGTTCCTCATGCTCTCGTTCAAAAGCGTTTCTTGCATCATCAACTTGATGCGATTCAAACTGCTTTCAAGATTCACTCCTGACGGTACTGTAGATCAAAATATAGTAATGAAAGATTTGAATTGACTACATATAAAATTCTAGTCCACACATTTTGTATTGAGTAAAATATAATAAAAATTTCCATTTACTTACTTGCTGCGTGCCTAGTAGCGTTATATTCAGCGTAGAAATCGGCCGGAGAGAAGGTAGTATTGACAACGATGCTTCCATCAAAGGCATTCAGTAAAGTAATACTAGATCCGAACTTGCCGACCTCAATAGAGTCCACCAAGTAAGCGATGGCTGGGTATATTGTCTGATAAGACCACGAGGAGTCTAGCACGACATACAAGTTGGTTCTCAGACGGAAGTCATTGCTCTGGGTTAAGGTAGTGAGGCAGTTCATGTCGTTCAAATTGCTGGCTGGAAGAAGTTGAAAAGAATTTAGTGAAAAAAACAAGCATCTCAGCCTGGTGACTTAGACTAAGATAGTAAGTATAATATGGTGCACTTATCAGTGAAAAAAAATCTTATATTCAAATCCATAATCAGAATTTAAGGAAACTTATTAGGTCACTGTATCGCGATACTCACTGGTGTAAGTTCGTAGATTGGTCACAGCACTTGTGACGAGCTGTTCAAGGCCACCGATGATGGTTCCACGAAGAGGCATGTTGGTATCCAAGGCGGCGGCGAAAGCATGTGTTTCACTGACCAAGTTCTCATCAGTTACGTATTGGTCCATCAATGCGCGGCGGTTGCAGGCTCGCAGATTAGCATCAAAGGCACCATTCTGTAATTAATAAAAAAAATTGTTTCTATATTGTGGGAACGCTGGGAGGGACGCCCTAGGAGGATATTATCGTGACCTTTCTGGTGATGTTCTTCAGGAAGGTCAGATGCGTTACTTATACTCACAACCGGACACCGGTGTGCGTGCATGACACCTACCCTTATTGCGTAATACACGATCAATCAGAATCTGAATCGTTTTGAAACAGATTGCTAATCCATTGCTTCATAAGTTCGAAAAAATCTGCTCATCAACGTAAATAACGTAATGAATGTTGTTGAACTGTCAAAATGAAACAGATTAGTCGTAAACGTTTACGAAAATGTGTTAGGTAATTTGATAGCAGATGTATGAACGTAAGCAAAGCAGAAGGAGTATGTAAGCATCGTAGCAGGGGGCGTTCTTTAGTTACTGCCTGCCCCCATGGGACGAAGGCGTGAGTGTATGTATGTATGTTCTATAGACACCTACTCGGAGCCTTACTTGGGTTTGATAAAATCAATTAAAAGTCTCATTGAAGTATGAAAACAAGATGAAATAAAACTTACCCTTGGAGAATAGTACATATCCAAGAGTTGTGACAGTTTCAGAGAGCTGAAAGCTCCCAACGTCGAAGTTATTGTGCTTCCAAGGACGAAGCCATCAATATCTCCGCGGATCTCAGGGTCAGTCATCTCGACGTTGACGCGGTTGTGCAGCATGAAGTGTCTGGTCGCCTGCGTGCTGTTCCAGTTGCCAGCAGTACCGATTGATATGGATGTGCTGCCGCGCTCCGTGCCTTGGATTAGGACGGCTTCGGCCAAGTCGCCTAGATAGGAACTCAATAAATGATACGGAGTGTTTTTTTATTACATAGTATGGTGATAAATTTATGCAATGCAGCGTTCACCTTATGCAGGTTAGCCACACCTAACTCCAGATATTTAACGAATTTTAAAGGTAAATAAAAAAGGTAAGGTAAATAATGTGGAACTACTTATACATATGTATATGTACCTACCATATTTTATGCAAAATAAAGCAAACCAAATTATAATAGCAATCTCAAACCAAATGCTGAAGTGCGGATTATAGCTTGGTTTCGATACTCAAATAATTCTAATAAGTACGTTGAATAAAGCCTACTCACCAGCTAACGTTGCCGGATAAATGGAAGACACAGTTTGTTGGACATTTCTGTAGTTAAGGTTCGCATCCCTGACCAAGTCCAGGATATTTACACGCTGCGGCTGCGCCCCTGCGGCAATGCCAGCAATAATGTTACCAGCTGACACGGCACCCCACGGTGTGTTCACCACGCCGTCCAACAGTGGGCAAGTGCTCTCCGCCACCTGACGTTCAGACATAGAGCCCCCGCTGCCAAAGTTACTGAACTCCACATCGTTATTCGGATCGTAACGCCTCATTTTCCCGTTTTTGTTGGCGGATTTTCTGGAAGAAGAGGAAATATAAATAAAAACACATTGCTAATGATTTTGAATGAAGTAAGGGATTTTTTTTTTGTATTACGAGAACAAACAAAAAATAAGGAGAAAAACGTAGGTGGTCGGGGGACCCCCGTCAGGAACGAAGTTCCTTATGCGATACTCGCACGCACACATACACTTGTATATAATAGAATAATAAAAAGAGACAGAGAGAGAGAACTCATAACAATGACATATAACGCTCTTTCCTTACGTGACGATTTCTACCAGTCAACTCCTACAGCAAGCTGCGCTAAGGACCTTCGTTCTAAAAATAACTAAAAATACTCACAAGACTGCTGGTTTTATAATTTCAACATCATCGCTTATGGAGCGACCGGACCTCGCAGTTCTAAGAGCGCGGTATTGCGACAATTGGTTGCAGCTGCTTTCATCTCCTCGGACTCTCGCGTCCACAGTTGTTGACAGCATATGATGAAGAGTACACTTAAATATAAGAACGAAATAGTTAAAAACCAGAGTAACATTTTACCTTCTAATCCATTATATTATAAGGCTAATTTCGATATGCAAGTATTGAAGCACTTGCTATAGTTTCTTAGCTGGCGAATAAAGGTACTGTACAAAACGAACCTTCAGGACAGAAGAGACAGTGTCGTTGCCCAAAACTTGCAAGTTGTTGGGGATGAGTCTCGTTAAAAGAAGCCGATGACGATGGAACGAGGGAAACGTAGGAGCAAACGGCAGCACATTTGAAGAAGACATTGAGTTCTCTGGCTGATGGAACTCAATGCCATCTTGACGGTACCTGGAAGCAATCGAATAAAAGTTGGTTCAGCTGTGAAAATCACTTGTGGTCTTGCCTACATTGATCATCGCAGCCTTTTTGTAAGAGTGTGTTGGAATAATATCCCAATAACCAGCAGTTCTTTACTCGTTATTCATAAGATCATGTAGGTGTGTAAGTTATGAAATAGAACATGAACGTACGTGTGAAGAAGCACCGTTGAGAGCTGTCTCAAATCCATGTTGACGTTAGGGTTGTCCTCAATTTTTCTTATGATGTCGATGAGGACCTGTATCGTGACGGGCGGCAAGTTGTTCCTGTTCGCCAGTTCAGGGTTGCTATAGCATTCGCTGAGCGTGTCTGCCACTCTTGTTTGTGCTGTCTGCTGAGCCTGCGCGCTGCCTAGCGCGGCTACCAAGAGGATTGGTAACCAATACATGTTGGTATCTGGAAGAAAATAAAAGTGATAAGTAGATACTCCGAATACAATCTTATTAGACAAAAATGGTCTTATGTTTTGGCTTTCCAATGGTTGGTTTATAATTATGTATACCAAAGTTTAACAGAGTAGTAAATTCTCACATAAATATGTCATATATTTATGTGAGATTTTACTACTCTATATAGTTGTTTAATACATTATGAAACAGAAGGGTCCGGATCAGAGCCAAGTCTTATTAGACTTTTGTTTAAATCACTAAACTTGATCTGTGATGGTGTTCATTTGATAAATGTCACATGACAATTAATTTCATTAATATAGGTGTTATGTTTTTGTTCAAGATACAGTGAGTAACAAGATTACGATAAAAATATCGATGACGATCGCCTATGGTATTTCACAACAAATTTTATCAGCACTTTCTGGGAGCGGCCGAGGAAATTAAAATCCTTGCCCAATGTTGATTTTTCCACTTCAATTTGATAAATGAATCTAAATATCTTCAAGAAAGCTGCTTATTGGAAGACAGTAAGCCGTTAAGTGACGTTTATTTCTCCATGTGCTTTGGAGTTGAAAATTCAGATCAATTATCTTTTTGAGTTTTGCCTAGCCTAGAATATAGTGTCTAATAACATGTGCTACTAACAATACCTACAACTTTACTTGGACGAATCTTAACTTAGTTGTCGTTGTGACAGTTTCTTGTTAACATAACAAATCATCATTTCTCACTCTCACGTTCTATGTTATCATAATATTATTATGCTTTTACTTTCAACAAGAAGAAGAGTTTACAAGAAGAACCACTGTGGCAGAGTAGGTAGTCACTCTTAACTTGTCGCTGGCTCTGCTCCAGCCATCAGACTTTTACTGACTCTAACCCACCCGTGTTCTTTCCGTTGCCTGTGTGCCGGGGCCGCGATATCCCTTTCGGACAAACTCGCAACCCTGGCAGGCATTGGCCCTTACGGACCCCGTCAGTTGGTGCTGACATCTCTTTGAGGCGCGCGTGGAACACAACGCGCCGTCGACACGGGCGGTCCTAATCGGACGGCGAGCTACCCATTGCCCACCGTCCGCAAGCCCGCGCCTACGGTGGTCGGAGGCTCGCGACTCCCGACGCCTAAAAAAAGGCCAGTCCTATCCTAAAGCACTAATCGAGTCCGGACCTTCATAATTTTTCGCTTAGACATTGTTAGGGTAGAACAGTTACCAAGGATAACTACCCAGTAAATACAACTACCGGTACATAGGTACCGCCATCGCCAGTACTTTAATAAATTAATAATCTTCTATATCAAATGTAATGTACAAAGGAAACGGAGTGTTTTAGGATCGTATCGTCCTGCTGGTTTTGCGGGTTTGTCCGATAGGGATATCGCGGCCCCGGCACACAAGCAACGGAAGGAACACGGGTGGTTCTTAGTCAGTAAAAGTCTGACAGACCCTCCCGCTCCGCCCAGAGCGGGAGAAGTTATTTGATAATTTCACAACATCGAAAAAAAAAAAAAGGCATCGTATCGTATCACATTCGCAGCACGCGACGAACATGAGGAAAGGGGATAGGTCGTAAGCATATATGATAAGATTATGTATTGTAGGCTATACTAGGCTATTTTATCCGACTGCCCCAGAAAGAGGGTGCAGGGTTTAGATATCTACTGTAATGTTTTTTGTTCAATGTTAATATATACTATATGTCAAGGTTGCCTGGAAGAGATCGCAGAAAGCGATAAGGCCGCCCATTGTATGTTTTGTTGTGTTAAATTTATGATTAACTATGTATTTTCTGGTGTACAATAAAGTATATATAAATAAATATAAATAAATAAATATACTTAATTACTCATCACCATCTGTGATGATCTGCTTAGCCTTTCCCAACTTTGTTGAGGTCGGCTTCCAGTCTAACCAAATGCAGCTGAACACCAGTATTTTACAGTGGAGCATCTGCGTATCGGATCTCCACATCCAAGTTACTGGGTAACACGATACGTACCCCTTGGGAAGACTGGTTGTCAGACTTTTAGGTTTCTGTCTGACCCGTAACGTCTGTCAAAGATCTACGAATGACAACTGGTGCCAAAGGCTTAATGTGCTTGCAGAGGTCTTAATTACTATAAATCATAAAATTGGTAATTGGTAATGTCGCTAAAAGGTTATTCTTATCGTAAAATGCAATCAAAATTAGAAGGTTGCCCAATTGTAGGTACGTATTTGTTTGCTCGCTCTACTTTTGATAACGACAGCACAGCTATTCTATGTAGCCACTGATAGTATTTTCATGAATCACACATGAATTATATATCTGAAGCACTTTGGCACTGTTCACGATAAACTATGTTGGTACTATTGAATGTACTGAGAACTGCTTGTTAAGTACTTAATAGGTAGGTAGATCCTGTTACAGTCATCCTACATTCCTACACACCTACGTGATGGTAGTTAGGAATACCTACTATCAGCGAGGATGCACCTCTTTTGAAAGGCCTCCATTCGACTCCATCTTGAGTTTGCTCGGGCACTGCTTGTAAAATTCCTGACCATTTAATCATACATAGAAGACAATTCAAGTAAGGCAAGAAATGTCAAATGTGTGAACACGGTAGTACTGCCATTCCATTGACCAGACAGTTTTAAAAACAAAGCCATTTTGCTTTTGTCTGAATTCGGTGCAATTACTTAGATTGCAGAATATTGATCGAATCTATATATAATATATCTATATTAATACCTACTGTACCTGCAATGTTAGATGCTTCATTATGTTTTAGATTTCAACATATGTAAAATAAAAAGAAAACTCGTTTATTTACGCTAAAACATGACGCAAAGAAAAAACACAAACACATAAAGGAACAACTTTGGGGAAAATATGCGTTTCATAATATCCACGCAAAACGGCCATTGCTCAGCATAATGCTGTGACCCTATACAAAACATACCCACAGCGCTGGTTTCAGCGTCAGCCGTATACCAGCACCAGCACCACCATCACCATGTCATTGATACACTGCAGTCTAGTGGCACCCTAATACAAAATAATAACCCGTCAACTTTCGAAGTAAGAGTGAATATACTGAATAGACGTTCCATCGCATTCCTCATCCATCACGCGAGGTTGAGGGAAAGTTCAAGAGCAGAACTATCAATAAAGAACAACGAAGTTTTTGGATATTCTAGCATGCAGGTAGCTCAGCAAACATTGTTTGTACCGCGAAATTGGCCACGCTGTCATTGATAAAGAGTTTGAAGTAACCATGTTCTGAACAAAGCATTGACTGTAAAATGAGAATTTCATGATACAACGACTACAAGAAGGTTTGCAGTGGCGGTCTTCTGTCCCCTATGGGTAAAGAGGAGGTCAAAGACCACTCCGGAACCTACGATAATAACGCCCTTCATCAGTAGGTTATGGTATGAAATAACACTTTGGGGGGATACTAAACGCCCATATTATTATGTGTACAATAAAACTTCTATTGTGTCTCGTTCAGTGTCCTTCCGATTAATTGAAGTTGTCACCTATCCTCTACGCATTCAAATATAACTTAATTCTCTAGCTGATTACATAGCTATAGGTGGAAGAAAACCAATTGGAAGTTTCACTAATTAAGTAACGCATTGCCACGCGACAGGTCAGACCAGAGGCGGATTATCCCTAAGGCAAACAGGCACGTCCGAGGGGCGCGAGGTTACAAGGGGAGCGCGCACGGACTACTTTAACAAAAAAAAAAAATACCTACTTAAAATTAATTGTAAGTATATGTAATGAAACGATTGTGATTAGACTTGGTACAGTACGACACAACTTAGATGAAGCATCGGCATAATTCGTAAAACCGATCACAATCCGAACTGTGTGCGCCTTCAAAATCACCAATCTTTATTACTTGTTTAGGCGAAAATGATCTTTACATAAACGCAATAACTTGTAAAGTCTTATAGCCAAATACATTCGTAAAATTAAAATTTGTGAAAGCAAATTTTCAAATTTATGCGACATCTAAGTTGTGTCGAGGTATAGGTATGTACCTAGATAGCTGGAGACCCAGATTTACACATTTTATCCTAAAATTCCCACGGGATGAGATCACGCGGGTGAAATTGCGTGGCGCAGCATTAGTTAATATATGTATAAGTACTAGTTAAAATTTATAATTATGTGGCCGCTACAGGGACGTCGATGAGGTGCTTGCCAAGGGCGCTCTCGACATCTAATCCACCTCTGGGTAAGACCAACGTTATCCAAAATTGAGACCTCTTTCAATAAAACCTTCACAAACAATAAATTCTCAGAACTTACAGGACAGAGATAAGAACTTACATTCGAGTTATTAGCACCGTTTCAAAGTTTTGTCCGTCTGTAAAACACTAAATAGGAAACGAAACAATTTGCGAACAAATCACATGTCCAAATAAAACTGTGGCACACTAATAGTTGTCTAATCGATTTCACTAAAACACAGAGAAGTTATGAAAACCTTGCTTAGTTAAGGCGCGCCCAATACTAGCCAACTTGTATAATAAAGGGTGCCAGCATGATAAGATAATGAAAACAGGTCTAGATAAATTCGTAACAAATGATAGCCATGCGATGCTGATATCTGTTTTTGCTAGCGATTACAGAGATAACACCTGATTATGGTCGGACTAGCTTGCACCTGATTCAATTATATTCTAGTAAATATTTTATAAACTCACATAAATGAGCATGAGCCATGCTGAAAATATTGTATTATCGTCAAACTATGTACTATACATAAATTTTTAACTCAATTTTTTACTACGCATTGTCCATTATACATTTACTGCAAAAAGAAGCAAAAACGATCCGACGAGGATGGGATTCGAACCCACGCGTGCAGAGCACATTGGATTAGCAGTCCAACGCCTTAACCACTCGGCCACCTCGTCACATGCTTATGAGGGCAAATTTTGCGATTACTTTGAATAGGTAGATAAAGTTCATTCAATTATTATTTGACTATTACGAACCTGTTATTCAATCTTTTAGTTATCATAAAATGGGTTAAATAAAACGGTAGGTATGCCAAATTCATCGAAAAAGTAACAATACCTCTTTCGACTACTATTTTGATTACAGCGGCATCTACAGTTTTAACTTGGAATTACTTGGGGAATTGTTGGGCAATCTTAACACAATTATTTCATCTTGATAAATGTGAAATCAAATCAAATTAGTTTAAATGCGTGAAATAGTGTAAAAACAATATTGTGTAAATACTATTAGCAAACTGAAAACATTAGTCCAATAGTGACATCTTTCGTATTTTATTAAAACTAGTTTGTTTTGCTGGCTGTTTGGAGTACTTAGTTGTTTTTGTTGCCGATAGATGGCGCTAGCATGGGTGATGCTAAAATTATACTCTCAGGATCAGATCAGTGAATAATATTAGGTAATTAGTTATGAAAATTTAGGTTTATCTGTTTTCATTTCAATATTTATCTTGAGATACATATACAAAACTTAAAAATATAGTAAACTACGTACCTATGCTATCTGTCAAACGAATTTCGTAGTAGTTTCTTTAACGAAATAGGTACCTGTATAGAAGCCATATTAGCAATATTTAAGAAAACTAGATAAGTACCCTTCTTATAAATTATAATGTTCAGTTTATCGGGCAGAAAAATTTGGTAAAAGGTTAGCACAGGGGAATACATAGGGATACGCGACCTCAGGGTCAACCGGAGACATGGAGAGGGATGCGTTTGCCACTGAGGGGCATCCAATATTCGCTCAATTACTGTTCGAGTTTTTCGAATAGTGTTGCTCAACTATTCGAATAACATATTCGAGTATTTTTGTTTCCGTTTTTATAATAAGTAGTTATTAGTAATTTACTCATTTATATTACTTAGTAAACCGACCTCCTGGTTCGAGTAATAAAGTACCTACACTTATCAACAATTTACACGTAGCTAGGTACCCATCATGTAACCAGAAGTAAACAACTGAAATGTTTTTGTTTTAATATTGGGTCATTTCGAAATTAAGAAAAAAAAAGTTTTAATAAATATAAGGTTATGAATGCATTGAATGATACTAAAAATAGACCTTTGAAGTTCTAAAAAACGACTAATACTCTATTCCCTGTCAACGCGAATACTGCAATAACTCTATTCCCTGTCATCGTGAATACTGCAATAACTCTATTCCCTGTCAACGCGAATACTGCAATACAAAGACAAATGCTTGCCTTTGTTGCCAGGCAACCGATCAGACGTATCGTCCCCCCTCCATTCATAAATGGCGCATGCCCAAGCCCCAAAAAAATAGTGACTATTATAGGATAATGTTCTTCAATATAGATATCTACTTTACCTATAATTTGTATAAATAGCCTTAACTACTTAAATCTCATTCAAGTTCATATTATATCCAAAAGAAGGTCAAAACAGGTGCTATGAACTGTGAACTGGAGGTCAAGGGTCATAACCTCTTTTTTAACGAAGTTCATAAAAACTTTGAAAACGATCTGTAAAAACTTAGAACGCGTGATCAGTTGAAGCCTAGGCCTTATTGATCATAATTATTTCTGTGCAAACTAGTTTAATGAAAAAATAAAACTTGTGTAACGTGCCGACAATTTAATTGGCATTCGAGTGAAGAGCTTTGCGGTACATACATACATAGGTACGTAGTCGAACTGTCGACGCCGTTGTCGAACACATCGGTCCGATCCGTTTGATTTTATTAATTAAGCTGAGATGTAAGGCCCGCAGTCTAGACGGACTTCAGAGCTTCTCATTTGGATAGCTTTGCACCACATTACATTGATTTGTGCGTCCGACCGTCTCGAGCGAACACTCCATTCCTCTCTACGGGACTCACAGACTCACATACCTAGAGGGAATAGGGTGTTATTTGAACCATCGAAGAACTTCATATCTATACACCGTAAGGACTATTTCTGCTTGCAGCGCTCGGCGGCAATAGAACCAGGGTACTAACAGATGTCGTCATCGTGTTCACGGGATTTTGTTTTCAAACTGCTTAGATATGAAGTTTTTCGATAGAACATATCATTGTTGTATCGATTACTTTTCCAATATCGTCTCTTCAATTCCCTTGTCTGCAACCAATGTGGCACTGTGCACGGGAATCGGATCCGTATAATAAAAGCACTTCAAAATACGTCATGATGTTGCGGGCTAGACGGCTGTTATTATTTTGATATTAATATTTATTGTTTCTCTATAAACGTACAGATTCAAACTCAAACTCAAAGCATTTATTTCAAATACACCAATTACATGCTCTTTTGAATTGTCAAGGGGTCGGTCAGTCAGAAAGATGAAGCTACATGCCCATTCCAAAGCGTAGTAGATATCTATGGAGAACAACGGGCAAGAAACTTCGCGGACACTCTTCTAAATCAAAATATGGTTACAAAATATTGGTTACATCATTCATGTTGAGTTATACATGTGAGAACGATGCAAAATGGTCAAAGCGTCCGTAATAGAAATAAACAAAACCGATTCAAAAACTAAATTAAATTAAAATAAGCCGTGGCAGCTAAGAGATGACCAGTCCCTAATGACTAACTTTAGCATTCCTGCAGTGTTTTACTCTTTGAATTTTATCCGCGCCGCGCGTCAAAACAATGAGAGATCTGTGCTTTATCTTAGTTACACAATAATGTATTATATACATACATAAACATTCTTAAATAAATTCTCTAAATTATGGTGAAAACCACATACAAATCCATTGTGAAGTTTTACGTCTTAAAACCCTAAGATCAAAATAATAGATTTTTCTAAAGTTTATGACAGACCGATGAGGCAATGAGACCGAATTTCAATTCAGTGACAAAACGCATCAGAACTAAAAAGACAAGATACATTTTAAGCGCATACAAAAGCACAGAACTATCGTAGTTTAAATAAAATGTTTTACAAGTCTTTAAGGTGTGTACCGAAAGCCACCAATTTCCAAATGTGTACCCGTACCTACCCGTAATCGTCAACAGACTGGTCTCTTTGGCGCAATACTCTGCAGTCTGCTTCTATCACATAAGTACGTTTACGTAATGTTGATGCTCACCGTTGCATTTCATTGTGGGCCAAGTAGGTACGTACTTTAGAAGCACTAAAGAGGATTGGAGACGTGCTCCGCCTCCACGACATCGTCTCGGCAGCCGGCAGCCGCGCCAAGCAGCGCCAGTCACGCTCGGCTTTAAACTTTACCTAGGAAAATAAATACTTGCTCTGTACGGTGTACCCAGGGTCAGACACATTGTGAGTTAAACGAGCGATATGTTGCTGGTCGCTTTTTGAACGAGCTTGCAGCCATAATCCACACTTTTATGCAAAAGATCTACAACCGGATAATGCTTTTAAGTTCTTCTAGACTTGCTATTATGTCAACAAGTTTATCAGTGAAAAAAAACGGCCACAAGCGAGTTGGGCTTACACAATATGGGTTCCGAAACTAACTACACTGAACAGCTTGTGGAACGTTAGCTGGCCTGCCGTATTTACTAAGCTCCTAAACTATACATCGAAATGACTAAGGGCCAGTTTCACGAACGAAAATTATCGCAAAACTAATGTGACAACTTATCAAGCGGGTAAACTGTTGACTGATTTATCAACAGCCAATCGCAGTTTATTTACGTTCAAGAAACTGGCCAGTATCGATAGTGCGACGGAAAAAAATATCAGCACTAGGTACAGGAACACTAAAGAATTTTATTTGGTGAAGATTAATACTATTGTAGATCAAAAGACCTCCGTACAATGTCTCAAACTAAAATTGTGACAGACGGTAAAGAAGTGATCATAAACGTATTAATGTTCCGTTGTAGGTATCGTGGTAGGTAAATAAAAGTACCTAAATATTACATTTTATTATTTTGTATATTATGATTTTAGGTAAAATGTTGGTCGTCTTTGTTACGATCGGTACCTGTACGGTGCACCTCACACACAGGATCACTCATGCAGGATCTCTACAATTGTGGCAGTTATGTTTACCGACTGCTCAAAAGTTTTGTTAGAGCACTCGAGCGTCTTGTCGACTAAAAATGCAAAGTTTTTACACATCATTATTATATTTGAAATTTAGCCGTCTGAAACTGGAGTAGCTTTTTGTAATTTAAGTACTTATTTAAGGCACTCTTATGATGATGGAGTAAAATAAATCTGTTTTCTGTAATAGTCACAGCCTCGTGATTAAATTATGGATATTCTGACAAACTTAGCAGTGCTTTTCTTTTTATTTCAAATAAATAGTAGTCGGTAGGATAAAATTAGTGTAGTAGGATTTGACCAGGTGAAGACCACAGGAATCCGCTGGATGCAAGAAGCATAGAACGGCACGAAGTGGCGGTGCTTGCGGGGAGGCCCATGTTCAGCAGTAGACGTCTTTCGGCTGTTGGATGATGATGATTATGAGTAAGATTAATAATAACGCAAAAAAAAACATACAAAACAAACGCAGACAGATTTCCCAACTATTCTCAAAAGAAAAACAAGCGAAATCCTATTTGTTTCCACCTATATTATATCTCCTATATTTCAATGAAGTCATAAAAATGCCGAGACTTAACTTGCCAATGGCCGGGTTTACAGCGAAGACATCGAAAGGTCTTTAGACTCGCTGAATTTCATAGGATTAAGGTTGCGGGCTCTTATTTCAATCGATCTAATACCTCGACTGAGCCGCATTTTGCCTGCGACTGCGGGGAAAATAAAAAATTGCACCAACTTTGACTGATAACTATGTATTACATTCTTTTGTTTCAGTGAGATTTCCGTTTGAACCTGAATAGTTTCGGCTTTTACTAAACAGGGTGTTGTTGTTATTGTTAATTTTATTACATAACTAAATGTTTTAATAAAATAATAAAACAAAATCTAATAATTCTGTGGCATACATCACCAATAAATAACTTTTACTGTGCACTGAATTAATCGCGGCCAGAAAGTCATCGCGATAATTAAATCCTTTAAAAAGATTTATGGATTTGTTTTTCAATAATTTAATGGCTGTAGGTAATCAGTATTTTCCAGAGGTTAAACATTAATCATTTGATTATTCAGCTACATGAGTAATAATTACGTATATATCGGTTTAAAAGAACCGGTCAAGTGCGAGTCGGACTCGCACACGAGAGGTTCCGTACCACATTAAGCAAAACACGACGAAAACTAATTTTTTCTTGTATCCCTTTAATTTTTAACTTTATTTTTATTATTTGTTGCTATACTTAGCGGCAATAAAAAATACCAATCTGTGAAAATTTCTACTTTTATTTTTTATTCTCATTTATTTTATTCAAAATGTATTAAAAATAACTTCCATAAAGTTAGCCAAACTGCATTTTTTTTTTACATTTTCTTGGCAGTTGTTCTCGTTTAACAATGGATTAAATTTTTTGAAAATGTATATGATAAAAGCAAGTTAACTATAAAATAATATATCTACAGTCGAGATAAAAAATCTCCCATAAAAAAGGCATTTAACAAACGTGAAGTTTGTTAGAAACATATCTATGGACACAATGAGAGATTGTTTCTGTAGAACTCTTTTACTTAGTCCTTAGACTGTACATGCGATATCAGTTTTGGGGGTAGCTCATTCATTAACGTTGGTACTACGTATCTTCTTGTACGCTTACCATTGTCTACCTATTATAACGGTTCATGACATACAGCCCGCTGACAGACAGACGGACAGGACAGCGGACGCTTAGTAATAGGGTTCCGTTTGGCACCCTGGGGGTAAGGAACCCTAAAAAGCGATTCATAGAGACAAACAACTGTAGGTACTTTTGATACAAGTGGGCAAATGCTTACGCGTAACAAACGACGCTTTTCAACACACCTGCATGGAACATGTACTGAAATAAAATTTCATAAACACAATATTTTGTAGCAAATGTTTGTAAAAATTGACGGAATATTTATATTATTTATTTGCTTCGCCGGCGTGAATATCTCTCTATCTAAAAGAACTATAATTATGTTATTCTAGGTTATAAACTATCTGTGTGCCTTTTGTCCAAATTCGTTCAGCCGTTTTTGCGCTAATCCGGAACATCCAGAGAAACAGATAAATGGACAAAAATTCAAAAAACTATAATTGCGGCATCAGACTCATTCCCAGACCTCGTAGCAAAATTTTCTTTTTTTTCAAAAACATTCAATGTAAAGTTTTGACGATTAAAATTAAGAATGAAATAAACGCATCTATTCCAAATGTATTTTTTGTACCTTAATTTTTGGGGCCCTACCTGAAAAGGAAAAATAAAACCCTTATAGGATTACTTTGTGGTCCATCTGTCCATGTGTCAGGACCCTTTTTCTCAGGAACGGGTAGAGGTATCAAATTGAAATTAATATCAAATACCAAGGTCTGCGGCCCCTTGTCCTTAGAATCCGTAATTGATAGATTTGCTATTACTAATTAAATTATACGTAATAGTTTAATTTGATAATGTTGGATGTTGGATTAGCTATTTTCCTTATTAATCTAGTTCATTTGAGCACAATGGTACGTAAATCACTGCATACCGAGACCTGTTTCATTTTAATATCAGTGTTCAATAACTAAAAAGGTTATCCTTTTCAGGGATATGGAAAATGGAAACCCTCGGAGACTTTTGTTGAACAGTGATATATCGCCGTTTCCTCTATGGCTGCTTTATCGATCTTATTATGTGGGAACTATTCTTTGATCGTAAAAGGTTTCCTTTATCATATATTTCAAGAATACAACGCACCACTATGACGCGAGCTGAAGGATTATCCACTTTCCTGAGATGGATTTTCTCCCCACCTTCACGTGAAGGTATGAAATCTGTCTGTGTTTCCTTAACCAGCAATTTTTGAGCTTGTTTTATAAACCTTATTTTCAGGATACGTTTTGCCTGCCTAGGAAAAGTAATGGATTCTTTGAAACCAACTGTTTTTAACTGATTGAACTGGATCTTTTTTTTTCAACTATCTTGGTCGAAAAGTTTATCTAATTGCACAGCTTTTAGCAGCGTTCAGAATACAGTGTATTTAACATGTGTGGTTTTTACGTTTTCATAAAGTCTGAAATGCATGTTAAAATTAAATATTATTTGGATACATTCTTCAGTCAAAAACACGTCAAAACTGTGTTTCAAAGAATCACTCAGGTAAGTACCATTTTGTTTTTCAGTCTCATATTTTGTGATTTAAAATGATATTAATAATAAATCATTTATTTGCATAAAACATGGTATAAAATGGTGTTAAAATATAATCATAATGGCACAAACATGTTTAGCTAAGATAAAACATAGCATGCAAAATTTGAGCGTATTTGAAAATGTTATAACGAAAATAATTTATGGAGAAAAAATGTTGATGTAGGACATCAGCATTTTTTCTCCATAAATTATTTTAAACAATAGAAGTTACACTCATTCAACCACTTGTATAACTTTATCTTAAATAATCTAGAATTAAATAGCGCAATAGCTTTCAACATTAAAGAGTTACACGCTTAATAAAAAAAACTCCATAAAGCATGCTAACCTTCAGCATAAAAGTTTAGATAACGTTTTATTACGGCGCGAATTCGAGTTTATTCTGTGTGTACTGAAAGGCTTCAGACGGGCTGCCGGTCGTCGGAAGCTATTCAATCTAGGCGCAGGCAAATTGTGTGGATAGGTCGGAAATGTGCGGCATAGCGGGTAATGGACGGAGAGCACCGCTCGCAGACCGCAGCACGCAGACCGCACTGACGCAAGCCAGCCGTTGTCATCTCCGCTCCTAGCAGGTAACTTTGTTGCATAAAAAAGGCGATAACAAACCACAGTGCTCGTATTTGTCAAGATGATAAATAGATTGAAATATTGTAGGTTTTTTATTTTGTTGAGTTTAGTCTGGTGCATGGCTGCATGCAGGGTGTTTATTGATGCTCTCACTGACGGTCGGTCATCATTTGCAAGTCATCGATTGGATATCTCATCATATAAAGATCTCCCTTAATATTGCTAGTTTAAATATGTTGGATGCAATTTCGACTATAAATCATAATGACAAAAGTGTGGTAAAATGATTAATATCATGGTAAAATCCGTTGTTACCAATGAACCTATAACCTAATTACAGTTACTACGTGCTGATGTGAATATCATGCAGATCATGATTCATTGTTAAATGCACTCATTAGTATTTCACAAATTCACACCATATTTCAATAGTTAGGGACATTAAATTTTCACTGCAAATAATTATGCATTAGCAACAACGAATGGAAGAATTAGTTTAAAAAGCTTAATTTGAAAGCGTGTTCAAAGACGAGTTGGTAATTACATAAGTAAGGTAAGCTTCCTTATCCTGTCTTATTCAATAGGTTAATTAATTGCAGTTCTGTCTGAACTTATCTAATTACGGCTCACGGCCAGCTGCAAGTTTATTTCCGCATGAACTCCGCAGCATCCACTACTCTCTCGCCAATTACCCACCTACTTACTTTGTGTCTGCCCTTCTTTCTTGCTTATTTCACTTCGCCTTTGCTTGAGATAAGAGCAATGAGATTCTCTGTGAAGTTAGTGCAGACAGCTGACAATAGACGCTACCTGGAAGCGGTTTTTTAATATCGCCTTTGAGAGAGTGTTGTCTAAGAAGTATACTTTTTATAATTAACGGGTTAAGTAATTACAAAAGATTCTAGCCGTCATTAGCATGGTTTGTTTTTTTTTCTGACCGCTTCATAGTAGGAAAACCTTTCTGAAGAGGAAACCTGGGTAAGGTGTGAAAGATGGTAAAAAATATTAGCTTAATAAGTAACAACATTAGCTCCAGTCAAAGCTAGCCTTTAGCCCCCTAAAAGCTTCTAAAAACTTGAATACTTAGTATCTTAAGTATCGTCTAGACTAGTATAGTATATCATAGAGGAGCTCGGGGGTAAGTAATAACAGTCGCACGGGTCGATCCTCGCGACTGTTATTACTAAAAGCTTAAGCTACGCTTGCCGAGGTTGGTCCGAGGATAGGTGACCATCTTTTCTGAAACTCCTCCGTGTCTCGGAAAGCACGTTAAGCCGTTGGTCCCAGCTGTCATTCGTAGATCTTTGACAGTCGTTACGGGTCGTCAGAAGCCAGAAACTCTGACAACGAGTCTTACTTACTAGGTTGTGGAGGTCAGATATACAGCCGCTCCATGTAAAATACTAGTATTCAGCTGCATCCGGTTAGACTGGAAGCTGAACCTAACCTAACATAGTTGGGGAAAGGCTATAGGTAGATTGATTGATCTTCAGTATATTCTTCTTCTTCAGGTTGTCTTTAAAACATCGCTTTAAGCGATAAGACCGCCCATTGTAAAACCAGATGTAAATTTTTTTATGAAAAGATTTTTTTTGTTTTTTTTTTGAAAATTCATATGGTGTACATAGGGAGTATTCTATATAACTATATATCTTCATTTTCGTCTCTGAAAATTCAAACAAGCAAGCGAAGCAATACAAATAATAAGTCGGAAGATGGAATGATAGAACACATCGGATCTGCCACTCGGCATTTCCTTTCTGAGAATGAGATCAGCTTATGCGATTTTTTGCAAACACTGGAATCGAATAAATGTGTTTCAAAATAAGATTTCAGTTTTTATATAAAACATTCGTATTTCAGGCTTATTTTCATTTATATATACTAATGGATACCTACTATTAATAAGATCCTTTCAAATACATATTGGTAGATATTGATATCAATATCTACACGTACTCCCTCTAAATTTTCATATTTTAGATGAAACTAGTTAAATATTCGTTCAATAATAGTTATCGACAGCGATTACCTCGTATGCTAAACTTAGGTAGGTACACACGAAAGCGTTCATATTATTACCAAGTTGAACATTTTCCAATTTCCGCCGCATGAAATATTATGAATACTCTTCGATGCTAGCACTGAAGGCTTACCTACTTGAAACAGGAAATAAATAAGTCGTCGACGCGACGTCTCGCACGAAGGTACAAATAAAATATTGCCGTGAGATACTGCTTTACATGATTTATGAAAAGATTACAGAAATAGAAATTAGCATAATATTTTTACATAATGTGATATTGTGATTTAAATAGGTATTCAAATACAACATTTTGGTAATTTTCCATAAAGAAAATTCTTCATGTAGAGTCAAACTTAATACTCAATACTTTATTGCATTCCACAATGTATGTGCTTAGGTGGTAAATCTTAGCTTGAGAAACAATCGTGGACCCTGTCGGGCACAGCAAAAGAAAGATACGTAGGTAGAGATGAGGACTTATCGCATAACTTATAATCTAACTTATTGAAAGATATTTTTTTTGTGTATTTTTTTAATTCAGATTCGAAAATCAGAAGGTGTGTACCTATTAGTTGGTCCCAGCCGCGCCAGCTTATTGAAGATGGTTTCTCAGCCAGCCGCTTCTTACATGATTAATTAGTGGAGGTCTCATTAATAAATTATCAGGTGAGGAGCCGGTGAATCGTATTTTCCAGTAAATAAATTAATTGTTACGAGAGGTGGCTGGCTACGGATTACCGCTCTCGGCGCTTCGCTCGCCATGTGAACGTTTTTCTTATTATTTCTCCCGGGACACTCGGAACTATTAATCTTGTTTAATGTGAAAATGCTGTGCTTCTACTTAATTTGCACATTCCCCTAACTTCGGAACGAATTGAAAAACTAGTCTAGTATTTGACTAATGCTAGGTAAGGGAACTTTTGTATGACGTAATAAGTATTTGTGGTATCAAATAAGATTGCAACCACATAGGTAGGCTATGTGGTTGCAATCTTATTTATACAGCAATTGCTACGTTGAAGAAAAATTCTAACTAATCTGTTAGGTACCAATTTACTCGCAAATTATGGACTGATAGAAGCAGTAGTGGCGTAGTGGCCTAGCGATTTTTAGGTCGTAGGTTCGAACCCAGACAGGCATTTTACTATTTGTAAACTATTTTATCGCTACTGCTCTCAAAACGGTAAAGGAAAAAATCATGAGCAAACAAGCATGACCTAGAACCAAAAATTTGAAGACATGTGACATCTACCAACCCGCACTGGACCCGCGTGGTGGGTTTCCCTCTCTCTGATAGGAGGCCTATGCCCCACCAGTAAGAATATTACAAGCTGATTATTATGAAATGTATAATTTAAGTTAAACTTTTTGGCATGGTAACCGCAACATTACGATTCGTTTAAACTGTGAAAAAGTAATAACTATTACTAAGGAAAACCAAATAGCTCTCAATGTTCACTTATTTTCCTCGTATAAGGCTTAAAAACCTTTTTGTTGTATTAATAGATCGCGTGTATCACGCGTCTGGTACACACAACGACATAATTATTAAAACTAGTTAATAATTAACCGGGCCTCACCTCCTAGAACCGTTTGTTGCCACCTACTTAGCTTACATCTGTTATAATAAGACCCCTTCAAATACTTTAAATAATTAAGCACAGTGAGTGAGTGCTACATAACTAGGCCAATGACGAACCGAATGCCAATTGTATGGCTCTCAAGGATGGCAATCAACCCCGTCACTTTTCTTATGTGTTGGGAAAATGTAGAATTATTAAAGTCCAACTTAAGGGTGCACTAGTCGACGGCTCGAACTCGTTAGTGGGCGTGACTAATATGCATGCTAATTAGTCTAAGTATTTATTTATTTAGTTTTATTTATTTAGTGAAATAGACGATGATTGATGACGAAAAGAAGCGCATAAAATTTCATGAACAGACCTTTGGGCATATATGTAGATGTTAAGGAAAATCTACTAGATGTATTTACTCAAAATAAAATTATTTGAACTTTTGAATAATAGGTTTCTATATTGACATTTGTTTTCTACATAAGTTTATATTTACGCCCAAAGACGAGTTTAAATTAGTGTTGAAATGTGAAAGTTTCGACCCTCATTACTTCCAAACCAATATATTTTTTCTAATTATGCTTCCATACAGGGCTAGATAATGACAGGACAAATTGATATAATTTTTAGTTTTGGACTTACACCATCAAACAGACGAGTAATCACCATACTACATTTGTATTAAAAATACTAAATTAAAATTACTGACTAGCGTACCCTTAGGCTCTACTGATTCGCAGAAAAAAAATCCACGAATGTAGAAATCTAACCAGCAACAAAGTACACTTGCTTGTAAATATCATGAAAAAATACATTAGGTAATTGATAATTTTTAGTTTTTTCAAGGGTAGAAAAACAAATACAATACTCGTATACTATCTTCGTAGTAGTAGTAGTAGTAGAGGTTTACGAGCCACGTCAGGTCCAACGATGTAGTGATGGTGACTCCATAACGGTTTTTCACATCGCCACATCTTAACCATTGCCAAATACCAAATACAAATACGGTTTCGTGCTAAAAGATTTCTAAAATTATATAGTTTCAGTTTCTGAAAACTGTATCTGGGAATTTGAAGATCTGCCTAATTTTCCAGAACCTATCAAATAAACAATAAACCGCCAAGACGCTGGAGTTTTTTTTACATAAAACAATGGTCAACGAACACAATGCACAATGTAACAGTAAACAAATGCACAAAGTCCGTAATATCAAGCCAGCTTACTTCTTATATTAATAATAAAAACTTAATTCAAGTCAAGAAGCAACTTCGTAATAAACCTGTTACATTTTCATTTCTTTGTTTTAAGGCAAAGTAGTTCCACGTCTGGCGAGCACGTTGCATTAATAAGTAAGAAGCGACCTCATCATCAGAGCCTCAGTTTTAATATAGCACGAGTTTCAGCACGTCTTTCAAACTGCACGCAGATGAAAGAGGTAACTTCACGTTTAAGACCTTTATGGCGCTGAATGTACCTACGTAGCCACGTCACGAATAAGCTTTATTAAGTGAAATAAAAGCCTCACCGCGGTCAAGGTTGCTGTAAATGTGAACATCGCTGCGTGAATACCACGAACCTATGTCACAGATAATGGAAAAGCCTACACTTCGCTGAGTCCGTCAATCAATTCTGAAAATCTTTTTCGAATGATGTATCAAATTACAGGGTTTCTTTTGACTCATATCGTAATGGAAATCAGGGTAACAGCCTTTTTGCAAGGGTTTATTTTTCATAGCATTGGTTTCGATAAATCTAGCCGAAGTAATAGAGAAAATTAATTTGTCTGGGTTACGAACTTAGGGTCTAATATGGGTCAAAGATAATGATAAGTTCAATCTCCTGGCAGCGGTCAACTTTCCAACAAGCAGATTACTTCTCACAATTAATTCTTCAGATATTTCTTTCAGACACACATAACTTTGAGATCAGTAACTAACATTAAAATCAGAGCAACAACCTTTTGGTTAATAAATAATCGTACTCGTAGCATGTACCCAACAGAGTCCTTCGCGACACAAAATTAAATCATACGGATTACGCCTCTGAGAAAATTGCTCAGGTTAAATATAGGTCAATAGAAAGTTCAATCTCCTCGTTGAGAACGTGTTCAATCAGGCTAGATTTATCTGAAAATTGCCCAGAATTTATGAGTTCAAGGAGAAAGCTTTAAAAAGATTTTGCGATTTTTGTTGGTGTTTATCATGTCTGAGGGATAAATAAACAGATTTAAAGCACTGGCGCGATATATTTCATGTAGTTATGCAAAGGTAATCGACCCTCATGAATTGAACAACCTTGCGACATTGGCGCTGAGTCGCTCAGCCAGAGTGTGTCGACCTGGCGGCGTCCGCTTCGCTCGTCCTCCCAACATGGATAGGTACTGTCACCAGCTATTTAGTTTTCCATTGGACTAAACTAAAAAGGTTTTTAAACGTAGAGATGTAGGTAAGTTTTAATAGAACGAAGGAGTCTTTACTCGCCGGCATGTCATTTAAAGGCTAGTAAAAATAAATAAAAAATGTTTATCAAGAACAGAACAAATGTTTATCATAAACGCTTCTATTCTTTTTGTTTTTATCCGACTACAGAAAAGACAACAGGACCAAGACAGCCATTGTCTCTTGTTTCATATTTTTCAGTTGGTTTTATCCGTAGCCATGTTTTCTGTTTTTGTAACCTTCTAGTTTTATTTTTGGCATGCAAATTAATCTTTATAGATTTGTTTTGATCGAATGAAAACAAAGAACCATGTATAGTCGCGGACTTTAATTGATGAGCCACTTTGCCACTGTTCGTATTTCAGCCGTGTAATGCAAATCGGGTTTAGTCGGTTATATTCGTACATTTAGACAAGGAGTCATACGTCTTCGTATTATAGAAGAAAATTTTATGAAAGATTAACGGTTGACTAACCTGAGAAACGAACTACAAACTTGACAGCAGAGTGACTACCCAAAGCTAACCAATTGCAGGTCTAGCAACTGTAACCTAGCGACAATTGTTTTAGCGTAGCGATAGTAACGTTAAAGTACGGAGAAATTATGATTGGTAATTTCGACATCGGAAAAACTCGGAAACACGATTTATTTTATCCGAACGCGTAGCGTCCATTATGATGTTCATCTCAGAGTAATACATTGAATGACGTTAAGTAATTATTGTCTTTGTTCATGACAATATACGATAACGAATTTGACGAATTTGCATTGATAATTACGGCTACGATTCACCAAAATTCGAAATTATCGTCTCTGACATTGACATTTCAAGTTTTCAACTGTCACCTCAACTGTCACTATCTTCGGATAGCTTTTCAGAAAAAACGATTACCTATTTATAGAGCTCTAATTCAAAGGAGGTCAATTTCAAATAGATTGAATATGCACCATTGTATTGATTTGTCATTGTGTTGTATTAGTCAACTTCAACCTCTATGGATAAGAATATTTCTGAGAATATTTACGATTATTAGTAATTTGTCATCTTGTTCACGAGCATGCGGTCTGAGTTCGTGTTTAATCGTGTGTAAGTATCGTGAATGTAAGTATGCAAAATTGTATAGTTTGAAAGTGGCTTATCAATTAAAGTCCGTGACTGTACCTATCTTATTTATAAAGAGGAAACGGGGACAGGAAAAAATAAAAAGTACCTAACAATTACTTTTTAGTTTATCCTGTCCCCTTTTTCAAATGATATCACAACTTTATAAGTACCTAGGTACCTACCTTACTATTTATATAGTAAGGTAGGTACCTATTATTATTTATTTATTATTATTTTGGTGCATTATTGCAATGAAGGATAATTATTAGACTATAGCTTCATAGCAAACTGTCCTAAAATGTTTGTGACATTGTGTGGTGTCAGTAGCGCCACCCGCCCGTCGATGCAGGGAGCAGGGCGGCAAGGGCGCGCGGTCCACCAACCGCTGCAACATCAAATCATTCACTATTCTCCCTGAATATCATTATTAAAAGCTGCGTTTTATTCACGTTTTGTTTAACTGCGTTGTTAAAGTTCGAATAAATCATGTTGCTGTACGTCTGTTACGGTAGGCACGAAGGAATAAGAGGTCGTGTTCAGTTGTAAACTTATAACTTTACGGTTTCAATAGATTTTATCTGTAAATAAGCAGTAGTTTTAGAACAGTACTATAGAAGTTGTATGTTGTTGTTATTTTGTCAGGTATAGTTTTAGCACAGCGTGGCCGAAAATCATATTGTATAGCTATATGATTGTATAACATTTATAGGCTACGAATAATTAGGTAAAAAGTACAAACAAAAATTTCCTTCAAAATTAGGCAAAAAATCGCAAAATTATATTGAAATTCACCCTGTATTGTCTACCAGCTCAAACCACAACTTTTTATTAATTTTATTAAAATTTTTTTTTTTTTAGTTATTTATGTTCACCAACATAAATTTAAAGTAAAATAACAGTGCATCAGTTACTCATAGGTAAACACCACATGCGTAAAACATTGAGTCGAGAGAAATAAGCTTAGTAAAAAGTTATATTTAAATTAAATTATTCGATCAACATACTTCCCCCATTTCCCCTGTAATGTCGATACAGTTTAAAGCAGGATTTTCATTCATCAGATCAATACAGAGTAACATTATAAATAATGCCTGCTAATCTTCACAAACACAAATGTAACGTACCTAGGGGGAGGGAAACAACCATAATGCAGAGGAAAACCCATGTTATTTATCAAACGGCAATTTAAATACTTTCTGAGCTCATGAGTAAGTGATGTGAACAAATTACGTAAATGTATGTTTAGTATTACGGCGGGGAATTGAATCCTAGGGGAGGCTGCTACCGGTGTCGCAGGTTTTTTGTAAAGCCATTTTATGGGTATACCATAAATTATTAGGTAGATAGGTAAGTTGCTCGAGTACGTTGCTAAAAAATTTATGTAAGACAATGAAATGAATGAGCGTTTACGGTTATAATAGTCTTTGTGGAAGCAGGGAGTGGGTATTAATTAGTTTTTATTCGTTTTCGAACGTATCCATCCAGTACATTACAATGGTTAATTGAACACTGACGATACTGGCACAGCATACCCAATGTTCAACCGAATTAGGTACTGTTATACCCAATCTCCTTATACTCATCTGCCTAGCATTTTCCCAACTATGTTGGGGTCGGCTTAAAGTCTAACCGGATGCAGCTGAATACCAGTATTTTACATGGAGCGACTGCCTATCTGACCTCCACAACCCAGTTACTGGGTAGCACGATACCCCTTGGTAAAACTGATTGTCAGACTTTCGGGCTTCTGACGACCCGTAACAACTGTCAAAGATCTAAAAATCACAACCGGGACTTACGGCTTTACGTGCTTTCCGAGGCACGGAGGGGTCTTGGAATGTAAAGATGGTCACCCATCCACGGACCAACCGCGGCAAGCGTAGCTTAACCTGATCGATCGACCCGTGTGGCTGTTATTACTTAACCACAAGCCCCTCCCCCAATCTCTTTATACTACATACATTAAATTAATCTTCTTCTAAAATCTTCTTCATAAAATAATTATTTCCTCAAAAGACCATCGCAGACATTAATCTGCATGATCCTTACATGGCATGACCAAGATTAAGTCTGTAGTAAGAGACTGTGACCTCTGAATTTGTTCCCGTCTTCTCAGAGTAGTCGGATAGAAAACACCGAACTCATTTAATTTTAAAACATAACTTATTTTTGATGTGTAAAAGTGTTTTTTGAACCAATTTACAGATATCAGTTAAAATCATTTTATAACCCAACAATTTACGATCACATGAACTAAAATGCATGTTCACCGTAGAGTTCCTGAAAACTGTTCGGTTCATCGACCTCTTTCATTTATACGCGTAAACATTTCCTTGTGTTAGTTTCGCACACCCTTCCTTATGGGGGTGAAAATAGTCATAAGTAAAACAGAGACAATTTTTTTTTTTGTCTTTGCTTGGCGTGGCGACAGACTGCCGAGGTGTACTATGTAGCCCCGGGCCTTTGATATCTCATGAAAAATTCAAGTGCTCCCGACAATATCTACGTATAACTTTTACAGTGGAAAACTTCCTAGCTGAAAAATGTACCTAGCCTGTTGAAAATTTTAAATGAATGAATATTTAATTAGGGTTTTTCGTCAAGGCAGCTTTCGATTTAAATAATTCACATAATTTCAAAATTGTTGTCTCCGTGTAAAGAGCGTACTAAATACGCGTAGTAATAAAATAGGATTTTACCTAATTAATTGCTCACCGCTTCGGAAAGTTTATGTTTATAGCTAATAAGATTTTTTTTTGAAGTTTTTATCATTATTTATAATCGCTATTTCTGATCATTTTACTTGTCCGTTTCCGTAATGTTAGCACCATTGCTTGCCTAGCTTAGTTTCAATACTAATATTACCGTCTGATTTACTATCTCTATGTATATGTATGTGCTGTGGGTGAACCTTAAAGTAAATAAATAAATACTAATAGAGTTCCAGATGGCGACTGACAGATCAGTGCTACCAATCGCGTCACGGCACAATTTATAATGAACGCACTGTACCTACTCAACATCCCCCCATCCCTTCTATACTTTCTAAGGAGTTTATATGTCTAGCTAGGTCTTTTGTTTTAGAACTAAGAGGGACTTGTCACACAGGATGCGTTCCGCGTCCTGCGGTCCGGTCAACTCGACCATATGTTCGATTTGACCGGACCGTAGGATGCAGAACGCATCCAGTGTGACAAGTCCCTGAGGCCTTTTGTACACACACATTTTTCTTGCCGTGAAAAACTACAGTTTATTCGCCGCCGTGTGTAGGCACGGTCATTAGTGTTGTGTGGATCACAATGGAAGCTTGTTTGATAGACACGTTTCACGTTTTTTGTTTTTACGTCGCAACTTATACCCCGTAACCTAAAGAAATCGTGTCATGTACAAAGGACCTGCAAAACCAAGAACAAGCAGAGACCTACCTGTCATTTAGTAATCTACTGAAAGGTGTAATTCATACCAATACCAACTATACATGGTATTGCAATGAATGTATTTTCTTTTCCGCATGCGCGTACAGGAAGATACATTTCTCTAAAAAATAATGTAAACACAGATTCCTTCGTAGATTAAATTTTTTAAGAATCACTAACCGAAGCTAAGTAATCTAACAAATATCAATTTCACCATTTACGAAAATCGTATGAATGTTCACAAATTCTTAAATACGATAGGGGAGTCCCTACCTATATATTCCAATAAAAGTGGTGCAATCTCAGCTCCCCACATAGATAGCAAATATTGCCTTCATATCTGCCACGAGCAGTAAATTGCCGAAAAAATGTTGTTGCTCCCTCGTACATAGTAAACTAATACATATTTCATCAACGTCAACATAGATTCAGCTCGCTAGCGCTGTATTTATTACATATTCTGGAAGTATAAGTGCGAACGAGGAAGCATCGTGAAACACAGATACTGGAGGAAGAATAAATAAAGAAACTTAGGTTTATTTGTCACAGAAATACGTGCAGTTCGGACATATAAAAAGATAAGTTAACTCGAATAAAAAAAAAACGTGTACGGTCGGGGGACAGGGGGCCTCCCTGTGACGGGGGTCCCGGGGGTCTTCGTATGGGTGCTTTGTTCTGTGTTGAGAACACACAATGTGAGCGTAACGCCCGTAACTACGGCCGAAACTACTGATATCGCTTAGGGAGTAGGCCCCCAGGAACGAAGTTCCTTACGCTATACTCACACGCACACACACGCGTATATAATAGAAACAGACAGAGAGAGAGAGAGAGAGAGAAAGTCGCATGGAGGGGGCATAACGCTTTTCCCTTACGTGACGATATCTACCAGTCAAGACTCCAAAAACAGATCTATACCTAATCACGAACACAGAACATAAATAGTCGACAGCTGCACATCGTGACAAGAAGGCTTGATGACTGACTCAACATGATGCTGTCCACAGCACAGCGCTGATTTCAGTAGTCACCGATAACGACGTACGGAAACCAAGTCAGGTTTACAGATTAAACAGATAGATGGTGAATATACCTACCGGCAGTAACAGAATGTACCTACAGTTATAGGTAGGTACACGTCTAATCTATGTAGACGAACAAATACCTATGTCTCGGTTCCACCACCGGCATTCCCAAATGTAATCAGTCAGGTCTGAGTAGAGACTCTAAGGGAATTTCAATGTAAATTGTTTTACCAGACCGCGGATATGATTGGCGTCAAATTGACATTTCTGCGGAATACAGATCGAATAAAGTTGTGCCGTTGTATCATACGAGTCTTAAAACCTAGTATTTATTTTTATCATTATCTCAGGGGCTGAGAGTGAGTAACAGCCGCACGGGTCGATCGATTCGGCTAAGCTACGCTTGCCGAGGTTGGTGCGTAGATGGGCGACTGGTCTTTACATACTGAGACCCGTGCATGCCTCGGAAAGCAAGTTAAGCCGTCGGTCCCAACTGTCATTCGTTAGATCTTTGACAGTCGTTAGGGTAGTCAGAATCCCGAAAGTCGGACAACTAGTCTTACCAAGAGGTATCAAGTTACCCAATAACTGGGTTGTGAAGGTAAGAAAGGCAGTCGCTGTATGTAAAATACCGGTAGGTTAGACTGGAAGCCGACCCCAACATGGTTGGGATAAACCTAGGCAAATGATTATCTTAGCAGTCTGTAGATGCGCTGAATTTGCACATTTTACTTATTGTTGTTTTGTACAATCTCCCACACATCGAGTTAACTCTGATAGCCCTTGAATAAGAATGTTACTCTAATCCAGAAATCCCTACTTTGCACATCATGAATGGCTCCGATAAAGCGTTCTCCTCATACGTGATCGGCATTCGCACAATACCGTTTATGGCCATACAATTATATGGAATACATAGTCAATAGCACATTTTAGAAATAATTTATCATCGTAACTCCTGTATCAATAGAAATTATTAATAGAATCTTAGTGATATTTTTTTTTAGAAGTATGTATGTTTGAATGTATGTACATAAGTAAGTTTATTCTCATATTATTTGTTTTATTGTATTGCGTGACTTGTTTTTATTTTATGTATTTTACTTCCTGTCTACTCTTACACACGGTGTCTACATCTCCTTTTATCCTCTGTCCTATCACAGGTATGCTGGAAGAGATTTATTTCTTTAGAAATAAGCATCACCTTTGTACGTATTTTTCTGTTCTTTTCTTCTTGTCTGTTTATAGGTGTGTACATAAATGGTTAAATAAATAAATAATATAAATAAATAAATATCAATCGTTCATTATTTAGGTTCAAGATTCTATAAATAGTTGGTTTTAAGTGTCAGACATAAATTGAAATGTATCGCACCTGGGTACCAGGGAAGTGGAAGTACACTGCTGTATACTCGTATATTCATCACGTCGAATTTCAGTTTCCGTTTCATTATCCGGGTGCACAGTGAGCTGTGGGTGTAAATAAGACTGGATGTAAATCATGTCGTTAGAGGCGGCTGCGATCGGCGCTCGGGCCGCTTCTAATTGAAAATAAATCTCATTAGTTGAGAGGTTGGCAGAAGCGCATTTTATATTTACTCGCTCTCGTTTAATATCCCGGAGATTTGGTCTGATTTGATATTTCAGAAATTTTTGTACCTACCTGAAATGAATAGCTATATTTTGCTATTAAATGGGTTACGATGCTCATTACTGTGAGTTGTTACTATGAGCATAAAGACACTTATAATTATGGGCCAGTACCTATATTTTTTTTTTTCACCATTTCTCTTAAAATGTAAAGACAGGTGGCTAAGAATCTAAAACCAAGTAAATTCTTTGCAAAGAATTCTAGGTTAGGAAAGATTAGAATCGTCTTTTTATCAATAAAATGCATGATACACACATTAAATATACATCTGATCAATATAATGTGTAGGGAGGTACCTCCTGGACACGATTCAGTAGTGTTCTACGAAATGGTATAAATAACACGAAGATACGTAGCACAATGCCAATAGAGATAGAAATAAAAAGATTGTGTAGTTGAGCTACCTATTCCTGTAGCGAAAGATAAGGGTCATAAATGAGTTCGATAGTAACGGTTGAAACAAAGGCCGGGAGAGCACTGTTTGCGCTGACTCAGATACCAACGTTGCCGGAGAACGGAATGAAATGGGGCCGAGCGAAAACTATGCTAGCACACTTTAAAAGCCGCGCTTTATTATAATAATCCATTAAAATAATTATTTCTAATCAATAGAATGAAATCAAACAATAATGTTTTGAACAAAGTAATGCAGCATTAAATTGTATAATAGTTAATCGATTTATAACGAAGCAGGAAGGTTACAACCTTTTTATTCCGTTTTATAGGTTGTACCAGGTTGTACCCGTTTATTATTAACCTCGTGCTCGTTAGCAAACAATTAGTACCAACTTATACTTTTTACGGATATTTGAACCCCTCCATTAATCTTTCTGACCGTTATGACATGACATTTGAATCTTTGGACCATGTTACAAAATTCAGTGAGTTGTGGAAAACATAAAACATACCTACGTAGCCAACTTATTTATATAGTTAGGTACATATAGTAATGTGCATAAAATGGTCTACCTTTCGACACTGAAGCAAAAATATACAGGAGGCATATTGTATGTATCTCCGTCAATAACTCGAAGGTAGCCCGCCGATCCATATTAATATTTAACGTGGATAGGGAACCCCTCCCGACGAGACATTAATGTCAGGATATCGTGGGAACCATCACCTGCTGGAAAACTGGGTAAAGCGTAAAAATACCCTGCGTTATAATTATATTGCTTACAACTTAAATTGCTTACGGAATTGTTATTAGAGCAGAGCCATTATCTGTAATACTCAATTCGTTTTGTAGAACTAGTGGTCACCCACTGTGGCCGAAATTCGACCATAATTCATTTAAATGTTAGGTTTGGTAGGATACTTTAGGATAGTTCATACTAATTTCATGCTGCCATAAGTACCGTTATTCTAAAGATCTTTAACCATAGTGTGTGCCAAACGCATGGTAGTGTGTGTAATGTTTTTTTATATATAAATTTAATTTATTTCTAATGTATATTATATAAAAATATTAGCTTTCAACCCTCTTTCTCCATATAAAATTTTACTGTGCCAAATTTCACACTCCTCCGTCCGCGTAATTTTCGTAAAAAGGGGTACAAAGGTTTTGCTTCACGTATTAATATACTCGTATAGATTTAGTGACTACCTATAGGGAAAAGGCTAGATGTGCAAATAACGAGCAATTACGATATTCTTCCTGTTCAGCAGAAAAACGATAATAACTCGGCCTCTCAGAAATATAGCTACATAAGTACGAAGTGAGGCGAGTTTCAGCACAACAACATTCGCTTAAATTTTTCATTTCAGTGCAGTTATATAAGCGGCTGCGAGCGCCGACCACCTGCCTGACGAGCTTTTCACTATACTCGTATATTATCAATGCCCTCATTTTCCCCTTTTTTCGCCTTTTCATCTTAATGCGGGAAATCTTTAAAACTACATTTTAAAAGGAAAACTCGCCTATTATCACTGTGCAGACTGTTACATAAAAGGCCATAGTGATTTATCAACAAAAAGCAGAAATTCACTGCAAGTTAAACAAACTCTACGAATTCGAATTCCACCGTTCCTAGTTCTAGTTCAAATGAAAAGTCTTAGGATTTGAAATTGAGGTGGAAAGAAATATAAAGCTTTTGATAGACGAAGGCTTCGGACGGACTGAGTTTTTATTAAGTTGAACTTGTTGAATCGCCAGCGCCTGGGATCAAGGAGCTCTCTGAAACCTACCGCGTTCCTAAGTAAAATATACGATTGAAAAACTTGGCAAACCCTTCGCATAAACCATCGCCCGGATGATTATTAAAAATGCGAATAAAAAATCGCAGGCCGATCGTGGATGGCAGACCTGTGAAATAATCGAAATAATTAGTAGGTACTCTTAGGCAATGAAAAGTGCACTCCTGCACGTTTTACGTATTAATTAAGTAAACCACAAAAAAAAACTTTTATTCGTTTCCTTGAACTGCTATCGCTTGCACCAACAGTAAGTCTTTCAATTAATTGTTGTCTAGCGTTAATCTGCATTTATATGCAGATAGTAAGATGTTAAAATGATGTTATTAGCCTGTTTGTAATCAGCGTGGAGGGTCTGGAGAGAAATCTCATTAAAGGCAAATAGAAAGTGAAGCGGGCGCGGCGGCAGACGAGGTCGGGGCGCCGCCGCCGACGGAACTTTTATCACCCTCTGAACAATTGTTGAAGCGACAACTACCTATATCGCGCCTGGATAATGTTCTGCTTGCAGTTTAATGTATATAGATAAACCGAGGATAAGGATTATATAAATTACTGTCAAAATCCTGTCCAAAAACCATAGAAAAAGGACGTTCAGTTTTTCCCGAATTTGAAAATTTCCCGGGATTCTTTTTCAATTTTTCTTTCAAACATCAGCTTGAAACCAAATCGGTCCAGCCATTCTCAAGTGACGCGTTTTTATGGAAATATTTAACCGTCTTGTACCTATGCATGCAAAGTACTACCGGGATAAAAAGTATCCTATGTGTTAAATCTAGGTTTATTTATTTTATTTATTTATTTGCTAACATGTAAAACACTGGTAAGTAGGCATGCATTCAAATTTCATGACACAATATTAAGACATGCACCCTGTAAGGGCACTGTAAATGTTTCATATCAAATGATTAAATTACATAATATCTGTTTATGTAACTATCTGTGTGCCAAACCTATTAGTAGGATAATACTAATTGATGATTGAAATATTATCGTGAATTCATGCAAGCCTAGTACTTTTTGTTAGGTTACTGCTCAGAAATTGTGCACAACGTGTCGTGAACTGAATACCGTCTCCTATGCATGCAACGTCCTACCGAGATAAAAAAGTATCCTGTGATAACCCAAGTCATGGTCTACCCATTTGCCAAATTCCATTTAGCCATTTTAGCGTGTAAGCTTACTAAACAAATAAAGTCACTTCCGCATTTATAATATTATTAGTAAGGATAAATAAATAAGTGTTTTTTTTCCATGGAACAACCTGACTCAAATTATATAATGGGGCCCACCCACCCGTTCGACCCATTAAACAAATCAGTGGGACGAACGCAAATAAATGTAATATTGTTTATTAAATTCCCGTTCATCCTACCAGTGGGACGACGGCCGGCAGTGGGACGAACGGGAATACACGTTACTAACGAACAGCAATCACTAAAACTGATTTTCTGACAGATCTGCATATGAAAGAGGAACCAGTAGAATCTTGTGAACAACTTATAATAATACATACAATTTCTTATTTATTCGTCGCATAAGCAATGCTCTAGCTACATAATAAAGTTGATCCACGGATGACACTTTTTTCATTCAATAATGCCTTTGAAAAAAGTAGTATTCGTGGATGAACTTTGGTCTGGCGTATTGGCGTAGTTTCATAAACAATTTATAGCATTAAAACGCGCTAAAGTAAGGAGAAGAGATGATCCGTCTGGGAGAACATTCGTTCCGCTAATACAAATCTTAACAAACTATCAAACGAAAAAATGTACACTATTCTAATAAGACGAAACCAAAGCAAAAAACTTTAAAAAAAAGGTTTGTTTTTTTGTATAAAGTTTTTATATTTTTACTTTTTAGTTGTGGTACCTACCCCAAACAAATTCCAATACACTGTTATTTACCTACTATGTAAATAACAGTGACAGGAACTTATAATCGTATCATTCACATAGACTAAGTGGGAAAAATACGTATTATTGAAGCTAACTCAAAAAATTACCCAAGTGTAGTTGGGACAGTGGTTAGTTTGAACAATGGGACTCTTTCAAACAAACAAATAATTTTCAAAATATACATTAAAAAAATAAAAATACATGCTCTACCAACATAGAACGTCCTCTTTTTTTTAAAGTCGGTTAAAAAAACTAACTAACTGACTTCTTTGACAATTCAAAACTGCGTGTATTTTTTTTTTTGTATGGGAAATCATCAAATGACTCCTCCCGCTCTGGGCGGAGCGAGAGGGAGTGTCAGACTTTTACTGACTAAAACCCACCCGTGTTCCTTCCGTTGCCTGTGTGCTGGGGCCGCGATATCCCTTTCAGACAAACCCGCAACCCCAGCAGGAAAATGTATATGATTTAATTGAAATGAATGCTTTGAGTTCGAGTTTGAAGCATTAGATCTATCTACCTCTTCCTAAAGATAGATAACGTAACACACTGGAGCAGCTTAAATCTGTCCATTCATCAAGAGCATCCCAATGTCTTTGTATGTGCAGACTGTATTCATCTGTTCATGAAACTATGTTACAATTCAATTTTCTCTAAAGTACGAGCAAAAAGTAATATGTGAGGTCCTGTAACAAAGACCCGACAGCAAGCCGCGAGCTTGCGAAGCTATTGTGGCAGACTGCAGACTGCACTCCCGTCTGCCCTTCAGACGCTCATATGACGATGAAACTTCTTATACCTTCACATTTATCTAGACACACTACGTAAGCTCTTTCTTTTTTGGCAAACACAAACAATTTGTAAGTTGATTCGTTGGGGTTGAAAGATGTAGTTTTGAAATTCATTAACTTCTTTCGTGTTCGCCTGTATTGGATGTCAGTTCGTCTGTCTGCTGTATGTGTTTGTCAGTGTTTGATATTAAAGACGGTTTAAGTTAATTACCAAACTTACTATGAATAATGCAATAGGTGCGATAAACGGAAACCGTCGTTCCAATTACTTGAGGTGCAGGAATACTCGATCAAATTGAAAAAAAAAGTGTTTTCACGTTTTCTATCAGCGTCACGTGTTCTGTTTTAGGAACGAGTTGAATGTTGGCTCTGGGCAACGAGATGAAAATGTGTCTGTTGTGCAAACGAACAGCGGAGGGCATCATTCGTTCAGCAAATAAAATGCGAACGACACCAGTTGTCGGTGATCCCGAAGTGCAAACACTCGGCTAATTGCAACAGAACCTCCCGTCTGGTAACTACGTGAAAATTTAATCCTTCCGCTTACAATATTTTTTTCTCATTAAATCTTTCGTTAAGTCTGGGAAAATTGAATGTTTTATTTCATAATGTAGGTAGGTAATTTTATGTTGTCGGACCACATTTTTGTAGCACATTTTCTGCATTGCGAGTAGCTACTTATTTGGACATATTTTATCAGTCGGTGTGGAATGTTATTCTAGTAACTCCAAGTAAAATTACTAGTGTAAAAATAAAACATTCAATATTCCAAGAATTTCTAAACGTGCCTTCCACAACTATACTCCATAGTTTAAGGTAGAATAAAAGTAAACAAAAAAAAAACACGTGACGAGTCAGCTGTCCAGTAACCGACTAAACGTAATACCTGTCACTTCAGTTGTCATGCTACGTCACAGTTGTACTCTTCAATTTAGCAACGTTATAATTCGTTGACGTTTGGGCTCTTTACAATAGACAGATAACCAAATATTAAACTATCATTATAAATCTTACCAAAAAATTGTGCTCAAGCAGATACATCTACCAAGAGTAGTTTAAATTATGTCTATGTGATAAAGTTTAACATACATAAATAAAAGAGAAAACTTTTGTAAAAATCTCAAATATATTTAGTTTGGTTTATCGTATTTTTAACAAGAGAGTGTCAACTATAAAAACCCTTATTACGGGATAAGTAGATATGTAGTTAGAATACAGCAAAAATTATAAAGTAATGTTTAATTAGGTACTTAGTTACCTACCTATATTATTGAAATGTTTTTTTTTTTTGGTAGCTTACATACGTACATTGCTTTTATTGCTTTTATGTTTGTAATCTGTCGAAAAGGAAATATGAGAACCACAAAACACAGTCGCGGTCAGATGCCGAAACGATAACGTGACTGCAGTATTTTGCGCGAAGTTTAGCTGAACGGCGTATAAACATTTGATACATTTCTATGAAATCTAGTTTGAGATATATACTAGTTGTGAACTTCGTTAATTTAATCGGTATATTGCACGGTTACCAAAAAGATAAAAACGTAGTAACGTTTGTTATTTGTTATATGATCGAGACAACAATTTGATGGGTTTGCTTGCCTATGCACCAATACTGCAAGGACTTGTAAAACGGTCTCATGAATAATAAGGAAGAAGTCAAATGTAAAAAATGTGGATTTTCCAACATACCAATACCAATTAAGTTTATGACGTAGTAAGTACTTATCATAAATTGTAAATGCTACGTTTAACGGTCACAGAGAAACAAAATCGAGCAATAACTGCCAAAACAAAATAAATATTGCCAACACTTCGTTTATAAACTTTTATCCTGTTTTTATCTAAAATTAGAAACGCAGAATTTTGTGGAAAAAACTGTGTTTTTTTTTTAAATTTTACATAAGTAACACAATTATAGTGTGAATGAGTTCTCAATTAGACTGTAAAGAAACGGAACATAAATGGCTATCGTTCGTCGCGTTATCGTTAGTGTACGTCGGCTCGGCTCTCGGCGACTAGTTTGTACAGCTTTCATTCAATAGATACCACTACATGAATAACAATGTTTTTATTTATAACTCTTATATTATCTTTATTTAGTTTAACATTTATTACAGTAAAAACTCAGGATGATGGTAAGTAAATCTGCTATATTTAAATATATATTGGTATAGTGCCCTTCATTTATTTTACTTTTAATTCGTTTGCAGATATATTTTCAAACTTACTAGATGGCGGGGTTAATCCGATGCAGGATTTTAAAGCAGACTTTTACTTTATGGAAAATAAGGTTTGTATATCTTTATTTATACTTTTTTTTTAATGACATTATCCTGAAAATTCTTTAACAAATCCTAATTGTTTTAGATGCAAGCTCTAGTGCCAGAAAAAGTTGACATAAAACTATATTATGAGTGCCTGTGTGGTGATTGCAGGATTTTTGACACAATGCATTTAACGCCAACAGTGGAGAAGCTAGCCTCGTACCTGAATCTGCACGTTTATCCTTACGGAAACGCACAGGTATGAAAATAACTAATATAAGTTAATGCTGCTATCTTGTACCGAATGAAACAAAGATGTGAATTTTCGCAGGTTATTCATAATGATTAGGTGCTACCAAACATAAATAAATATTTGAACTATGGACCGTCTTGTTTACACATGAGGTTGATAGTATAATGAAGAAACTTATATAATGTGTATGTTAAGATAAATTAAAAGCAAATCATAGTGAACATGTTTTCAAAGTGAATAGCTTTATTTAAGTCTAAGCAATACTGTGTGTGAAAAGTCCAGCGCGTCAGCCAAGACAGAGTTTTATTTTTCATGCGTTATTGTATTGTTTGTTTTTCGCGATTTATGTTTTGTATGTGGGATTCTTTATAACCTCTAAGCATCTCAACGGCTGGCTGGATTTTCGTACATGAGGTATCTAGGCTAGGTTTTACAAAAAACATCCATGACTAATTGACCACGTATCATTCAAAAGGTATCATTAAAAAAACAGAACATACAAAAAGGTTGAACAAAAAAACCCGAGTCCAGCATAAAATCTGAGATTAAACTAAAATAACTGCCACCAACTGCATCAGACTGCTTGAAAAGTGAACTTGGTTCTCGAGATTGGCACGTTTACTGATTTCACTATAGGTAACCTCTCATAAGCCAGTTCATGGGTGCCAATGAGCCAAGGTTAGTTTTGGACGTCAATTAACTCAGCCTATCGCAGTCCACTGTTGGACATAGGCCTCTCCCAGGCTGCGCCAAACATATTTGAAAAAATATTTTTAGCGTTAAACGCATTTAGTGACAAGTCTAGTTAGTCAAGAAATGGTTGAAGCCACTGTTGGTATTAAGCATCTTTTGGATAGTTGCTGCACCTAAATCGTAGTTTACAAACCGGAGACGCCTAGTCCCGCACGAGAATATTGTAAAGCAATTTTAGAGTTAAGGTGGACAAAACCAATATTTTTAGAACCCAAGAAACCAGAATGTCGTCACAATTAGGGAATGCAATCTTGATCCTGAATCTCGCGAGATGTTAAGCGTTTTTTCGAAATTCAATCTTTTGAGAAGTCAATCTCGTTCTTTAAATCTCGAAACAGATTTCGAGACTGAGCGCGCACGACTTAGCATACTATGCTTCTTGAGAAGTCATCTATCTTCTATACAATAAAATGCTTTGTCCTGAATGACTGACTGACGGATCAACGCACAGCCTAAACCGCTGATCGTAGAGACCTGAAACTTGGAGGGTGTGTTCTTTGTATGACGTAGGCATCCGATAAGAAAGGATTTTTCTACCCCTAAGGGGGTGAAAAAGGCGGGCAAAGTTTGTATGGGAGAACGTGATTTCTTGGTCCAATCTACTTCAAATTTTGCATAAACATTCTTTAACAGAATTAATGGAAGACCTGTTTCGTATTTTATTGAAATTCATCCCCTAACGGGGTTAAATAGGGGTAGAAAGTTATTTTGGGAGTGATTTGCTTCGAAGTTGATATCAATACTCCTTAGTGCTTTTGATTTAAAGTACATTTTATTTTGACACATGTTTGAAAAGTCAATCCGATTTTATTCAAAAAAGGTTGAACTCACATAAAGGCTTGGTGCTTGCAATGCAAATACTCTTTAAAATTGGAATGTCTCGAAAGTCACCGTAATATACAGTACCGCATTTGAAGGTTTCTAAGCTTTACAGAGGTCTGTATTTATTCCTAGGATTCCCGTAACACCATCAAATTACCCCTTCGAATTCAAGAGAGTGCAGTTTCCCATCAAAGTATGCTGCGAAATGACTATAAACAAAGCTCAAGGTCAAACTCTTAAGGTAGCGGGAGTAGACTTGAGGGAAAGCTGCTTCTCCCACGGCCTGTTGTATGTGGCATGCTCCAGAGTAAGCGCACAGAGTAGCCTGGTGATTCTAGCATCCGAAAGAAAAACAAAAAATATTGTTTACAAAGACATACTACGGTAGGTGTAGATTTTCGATTTCGTTGTCATAAAATATTAAAAAAAAACAGGTTTTTTTAACCTTTTTATCCCTACACAACTAATAAAGATTGTTATATTTTATAATTATTCAAACATTTTAACAATAATTTATATGTTATAACAAAATTAATAACGTAAAAAAACAATAAAAAATTCTATTAGAACCATTTTCGACTTCTACGCAGACGAAGTCGCGGGCAAAAGCTAGTTTTCAAGAAAATAATTAATGGATTCATAGTGTACTTGATGTGTGTGTGCTGATTTGTTGCTCATCAAAAATATAATCATCATTTATCATTCATAATATACATACATAATATGTGTATTACAGATGATTATTATGAATGACAAATGATGATTATATTTTTGATGAGCAAGTTATAAGGCGACACTTAAAAATATATTCATCATTTATCATTCATAATAATCATCTGTAATACACATACATAATATGTGTATTACAGATGATTATTATGAATGATAAATGATGATTATATTTTTTCAACACACTTGCTCGTAAAGTAGCTCTTATTAAACCGTTTTTAGGGTCATAATTCAGTGTATTAAAAACGCGTGCTTTTAACTTTATATTATCGGACTAGTGCTGTAATGCCACAGATAACTAATCAGGATTTGGTTGCGACTCGCTAAAAACAATAACATTGGACTTGCCTGGGAATTGGACGCGATATCTATGTGTCACTGATTAAATACGCACTAATTAGGATACACGTATTATCACACCCACTTTAACATCCTATGCGTGCTTCTTATCTTTTAATTAAACTATTTTTATTAACAATAAAATCGAAAACGGGAATAAATTTTAAATTTTTACAAAAGTCAAACAACCGACCATAGGCAACCGACATCCTTTTTAACTGGTCTAAATTTATCTTGTCAGTGATTGACGTAATAAATATCGACTATTTGTTCAAGGAGTATTTTATTAATCCTTTATTGGAAAAAAAAAACTATTTTTATGTATTTATAATTATTATACTGACAACAATCGCGTTTTAGGCTAGGATTCTCAAAATGCTGTTGGAGCGAGCCCACGTTTAAAGATGCGGTCCTATTTCCTTATTAAATAATGTCGTAGGTCTATATGTATTATGGAGACCCCTCAAGTTTTAGAATATTATACTGCTTTAACACTGAATTTATTTATCTTTTACATACCAAACGTACGTAAATACCCTTGCTATCTTGTTCGTTTTCACGGTTTTAACTTCGAACATATTTCAATGGATTTGTTTTTATGTGAAAGTTACTCAATATAAAAAATACTGATGAAACACTACATAGAAAAAAAATCGTAACATCGAAAGTACGAAAACGAAAAGATCATACTACCACATCACTAATACCATAGACAATTTCTAGCGGCCTTTGTTGTTTGACAAATTTTGAAACGCGATAGGGCAGTATGTAATTAGTACTATCATTGCAGCATAGAATTTGTATAAAGAAATTGACTTTGAATACATGGAACTAGTATGAACTATCCTATACTATTAAATGAGCATTCTCTATTTTAACCCGAGCAGAGATTTGTGCTTTTTTTAATCTCATCAAAGAAATTTCTTGCCTTCTATGTTAAGGGGTTTGGTTCTTTCCTTCAGGTGGACCATTGTGCGTGGGTACTTCTTGCTTTTTTTATGCCTACTGTGTAAATAAATAAAATATGATACATTTACATAATATTTCATCAAATCATATATTTTTCACTACATATTAATCTTAATTTGCGTATTCAAATTATTTTGTGTTTATTATATTTTCATATAGGCTGTTCAGCGGTTTTGCCTGTGCCTTTATTTACAATTGCGCGCGCATCGCTAGCAGAAAAAAAAAGCAACGCGCCATTTTCCGTAAATATTTGATAACGTTTTTGTTTTTTTGTTATAAAAAATACGAAAATCTAAAGTATTGTCACCAACCGACGTAAAAACTGTTGTACAACAGTTTTTAAAAGAAGCTCCGATTGACAGTACCTGGCAACAAAGGTCCGTTGAACTTTAACCGTCTTATTACAAAAAACTGCATAAGTAATGGTTTAAACCAAGACTAAAAGGTCTTGGATTGTTACGGTAACAAAGCTAGTACCAGCCTCAAAATGTGTCCAGATTACAAAACGAAGACCAATCGAGGATCAGTTAGTACCAAAGAAGGTTCATGGTTCAAATAATATCCACAGATAAGAAACAAAAATGGCATTCTTTCATTCGTTCACGCAGGCTTTATTTGAAGCAACGTTCTGTTTCTCTAAATGTTGATATTGTAATAACACTTGAAATGCTTAAATAATTATTTATCAATACCAAAATATGTCTATTGTTTTTTGTTTAGGTTACAATATATTGAACAAGCAAAACTTGTACTTTTTATGCGCTTTTTATAATCAAGTTGTCATTATTTTTTAACATCTCTGTTGAGGTTTCTTTTGTGAACGAAACGTTAGTTGGTAAAAAGCTGTCAAGTTGACTGAATAAACGTGAGTGACGTTTCTCTTGGGAAAAACAACTCGAAAGGACATATTTTATTATTTATTTATTTTTATTAATGATAATTCCTGAATATTATCAATTCCACTAATCGAACCTGAAATATCCATTGAAAAACATCCAGAGATTCGGCGATGGACGCTGGGCGCTCGTGAGCTTGCTAGACAACCTCTAGCGTGAAGTGCACCGACTTGCATACGGCGGCGACATGCGTAATTTTAAAAGCATGTTTATGTTACGTCCTTTACATATTAATAAATAAATGCACTTCTTATTTGTATTCATTGTTCTTAATATACCTAACTGTAAAGCTCAATACACACACAAGGCGGGTGCGTATCGGGCGGGGGTCGGTACGGTACGGTGAGTGAGACGCCGTATCACCGTACCGTACCGAAAGGGCGTTCAAACTACCGTTCTTGGATCGCGACGCTGTACGCTGTTACGACACAGAGGTACGGTACAGACAAAAAAACAAATTTCTTATATAATTTGTATAACATTTAATGAAGAAAATCCATTTCTATTAATACATAACTGACCCCATCAGCATTTACTTTCTTTACTCTTAAATGAGTTCATTCTATTGGTCCAATTACTGTAAACTTCCTAATGCTTTTCTCCTGTTTATTTAGAGTAATAGGCATTTTTATAAATCTTCAGGACATCTGCTACGTTTTTACATGTTTTGTTGACAACTGGTTGAGACACACCATATAAATCAGCTATATAGTCTTGAATCTACGAATAAAACAATAATATTAGTATATTATTATTGGATTTTGTCTAATATTAGGTTAGCATTGACCAAGGCTAGGTACTTACATACTTAATGGCGAACCCATTTGCGTAATGCGCAAACCACTTGCACTTTAGGATTCAATGGGCATCCTCGAGGGTCGTGGGATAAATCCTCACGTAAAACATCCACAATTTTTTCTCCAAAATGTTTTGTGAACCTATACATATTATTCTAAAATCTTCGTCACTCAATTCAAAAGGATTCACACGATGTTGGTGTTTGTAAGATCTCCGAAAAATTTCCAGCATATCCAAATCTTCCAAATCCATCAAGTCAATCATAATAATATAATTTTTCACAATTTTTATAAAAATTTACAAACAATATTAATCAACGCAAACGTCAAATAAATTAGTACCAAAGATAAACTAGGGGACTCGGCGGACTAACTTTAGTACCATAAATAGTTCTGAAACTACTGATAAACTTCATTTTATAATAACGTTTTAATTAGTCATGGTACTAAAGCTAGTACTAATCCCAGCACCAAATTTAGACCGTGTTTTGGAATAAGACGGTATAAATCTAAATTATCATCTCTATAGTTACGTTATTCCAGCATAAGTTCTTACAACAAATCTGTTTTTTTCCTCGCAAGTTTGTTGAAAAACGTCGTACGAAACGCGTGTGCATTGATCATTACCCACTCGGCTAAATTATCGCGCTCGCCTATGGCTCGCGCGCCGATGCCGCCTTTTGGGTAACGACCAATACAGCACACTCGTATCATAATGTTATTATTAACTGTCGCCATATAACTAGTACTAAAACGAAGATCTGGTTCACTTGCGCGAAAGACACTCGCCAGCAGTTATGTTCAAGTTACAGACAGACTGGAAGTAAAGAGTTCAATTAGGCATCAATCGTTATTGTCGTAATTTTTTTATTGTTTCTATTTTTAGTTACTTTTTAGTTATGTATTTTAATAAATTTTCAAGCCGGCGACAAAGAATAATTGCAATATTTCATCATGGGTATCATTTTCATGGTTTTTGAGGGCGCTGGCTACGATAATATGGTTGAAATCAAAATTCAAGATAATTTTGATTCCAACCCTATTATCGTTGCTGGCGCCCCCCCATCTTCAACATTAAGAACATGATTGGCTTATGAGAATAAGGTTCATATTCATATGAAACGCTAACTTTATTAGCGAAGTAAAGTCAAAGTGCTATCTATGAGTCTTACCCTCATTATCAGTAACCTACATAATTCATACGTTCCGATCATTATTAAAAAAGAGGAAATACTCTGCATACCTTCGCCTGGTTTACAAGCATAGGTATTGATACCGATTGGAATAACGGAACAAAAAGAAAAAATCCGATAAGTACTTAAATCCAAATTCGATAAAATACAATCCCCTTTAAATTCTTTCTTTTTTGTTATTATTCATTTGTACTATTTTGTACCCGTTCTATTTTGCATTTCATTTTGTTTTCTTTCGTTTCGTTTTTAATTTACCTATTTTAATATTTTTTTGTACTACTTGTCAAACTTATTTACCTACCTAGATTATTAGTAAACGATGTGGTCTCCTATGCGAGTAATTGAAGGTGAATACTAGCATAATATGTAATTGTGTAGCCTCTGTTGGAGATCTAATAAATAAAAAAAGATCTCAAAAATAAATATTTTACTTTTTGATACAAGATGACAAAAATGGCAATAATGCTCACGCTTATAAAACGACGTTTTTAAACGCAACAAAAAAATTGTGTAAATGGCTTGCGGACTTTTTTCGTGCACTATGCCTTCGTATTTTGAAGGAGAGACAAGTACTCGAAGCAACCAAACAGCCAATTTTTTTTTACATATATGTATAACAGGTGCAATATTAATTTGTTAACAACAATAAATAATTTGATTATATATATATATATATATATTATTATATATATATATATATATATATTATTATATATATATATATATATACAAAGTTGATACGACGGAGGGGCTTTTCTTTAAACTGAGTATACTAGGTACCATTTTCAAGCTCTGTACCAAAAATCAATTAAATAGGAGCAGTAGTTTAGTCGCAAATGATTTTTTAAGTTTTTGCCCCGTTTGAACACGATGTATCTTTCCTAACAGCTGATTATGTCTATACGCATAGGTCATGCACCTTAAAACGATAAATCTGAGTATAACCTATGCGTTGTTGCCGCTGTGACGCAAGTCACAAGTACAACCAAATATTCTCGCTAAAAAGATGACAATGCAAACAAGGAAGCAATAAATACACACACACTTGCATTTTCATTACGAGTGTGAAAATCATAGCAAACTCACCGTGGGTAAAAGAAATAGAAATAGGTCAGTGTGTTGCTATTGCATCCTAGCGACGAGGGGCAGGGGTTGCGATCGGTAAGTGAGTGGGGCTTCTAAAAACTGTTTTTTTCAGTGCGCCGATGCCATTCTTTCGGAACGTACTTATGTTACGTAACACGGAAGTACCTGCGCGGCCTCCGTATTGTCGAACTCGCGCGCTGACAATTGGGATTTAGTTTTATTATTGTGATAGGACACTAAACAAGTTTAAGACAGTATTTCTTTTTTTATTGTGACAGGACACGTAACTTGGGATTATTATTATTTAGTGTTAGTGTTTTTTTTTGTGATCGACTGCTTTTATTGTGATACGACACGTAATTAAACTTTGGTTTTGTGTGTGTGTGTGTGTAATTAAAGTGTTCAACAATGCCTCGTGTAACTTACACGGCGTTAGAATACACTGACATGATTTTTAATTAGAAAAATAAGTAACAATATTCTCCGTCGGTATAATTTGTGCATTCATGTGAATGACACATCGAGAATTTAATTTTTTGTGATTGTTGTACTTCAAAACCATACCTAATACAAAAGCTGCGAGCCGAGGAGCCGCCGCGAGCGGAGGCGCCGCCCGCGCCACCGCCGCCGCGCCGGCGCGGGCCGGCGCGCGGCGGGCGGCCGCCCGCTTTGACGAGATAACACACGCCGACGCGCGCGACGTTGCCGCTGTTACCTAGGTATCTGTAGGTCAGTTAAATTTATTTTCAAAGGGTGGTTGCGTTTTACTCTGATTTGTAAGCTATTTAGTTTGTTTGAAAAAAAAAAAAACTCATTTTAGGTGCTTTTTATTTTTATACCGTATCGAATTAATACTAAACACGTATAGTATACGTAGTGTTATTTAATGCCCCTCTGTCATATCAACTCTGTATATATTATTATATATATATATATATTATTATATATATATATATATTATTATATATATATATATATTATAAATAATAAATATTATAAATTCGAAAGTAACTCTGTCTGTCTGTCTGTATGTTACCTTTTCACGGCTAAACCACTTAACGGATTTCGATAAAATTTATCAAGGAGATTGATGGTATCCTGGAGAAGGATATAGGGTAATTTTTGTCTCAAAAATAATCTTAGGGAGGGTGAAATAGGGGATGAAAGTTTGTATGGGAAATCCAGCATTTCTTAAGTTAGAGATATGAAAATTCAAATTTATGCTTTTGGTAAGAAATAAAGAATTACACCTTTCAGCGTTTTTGTAAAATCATAAAGGGGTAAAAAAGGGGATGATTTTAAAATTCACATGTAATATTGTATTTTTTGTCGTCTTTTCAAGTGCATTATGGTATTGGAAATATAGTCAAAGTCCGTATCTTGAATTAACATTCAGTCTTTATTTCATTAAAATCAGCCCACTCTGTCAAAAGTTATTACAATTTAAAGTCATAAACTATACTTTTTAACATGTAGGTATTATGTGTTGAATGGCAGCAGTATAATAGTGGCGCACTTTCACACGCTAGTGCGAAAAGACAAAGTAAAAAGCACACGTGTTAAATACACTGCATTGTGAACGTAAAAGCCGTGAGCCATTTTTCAAGCAAGTGTTTTGAAAAGTATTATTATTCGAAGTTAAGTGTGTTACTATGGTCCTGTCTTATCCAATGGTATTTGATGAAATGTAAACAAATGGAACAGAAAACGTAACTGAGGCCAATTTAAAGTGCCACTTGCAAATTAAGTGCTTTGATTTGATTAATTAAATACTTAATAAGCCCGAATTTCTTTTCATTTGACGATTGAGATTATTTTTATAACCTCAATTCTCACAGATTTTTTTTCTATTCCGTTCTTCAATGTTAAATAAACAATAAATGTTGGAAAAAGTGGTGACATATGAAGGTGAAACCTTCTAAATACTTGTTACAAATTTCCTAGTCCTAGATTATAAGTTTTATGCCCAGGCTGTAAGCCTCAATTTATTAAGGTATCCACAGTAGATATGAGCGCCGATGGTCAATCGGTCGGCGGCGGCGGCGTCGGCGGCGTGACCTTCATAAAGCTAACTTCATTTATGAAAATAAATAAAACAATAATTTACGTATAATTAAGATTTATTATAATTTTGACGTGACAAGATGAATTTTAAAAAAGAAAACAAAATTATAATAGATGGATATTCAGTAACTTAGCTGTTAATCATTTCCTTGCGGGTTTGCGAGTTGTCCGAAAGGGATATCGTGGCCCCGGCACACAGGCAACGGAAGGAACACGGGTGGGTTTTAGTCAGTAAAAGTCTGACACGCCCTCGCGCTCCGCCCAGAGCGGGAGATGTTACTTGAAAAAAAAAGGCTGTTAATTTAGTCAGTTAAAAGGTGAAACACCACGGATATACCAATAAAAATTCACAAGTCGGTTTTCCATTTGCAATGGCTATAGTTGTCATGAATAAATATTATTCGGATTACCCATAAGGGATCGCGACCGCTTTGCGGTTATTACCTGCCCTGCAACAGAGAAAACTCTTTCGCTTTGGGTACTGGTCGCCGGTACAAATAAAATTGCTTGAGCCAAAGTTGACTGCTATGGAAAGGAGATCTTTCTGTCTTTCCAGAACATCAATACGTCACCGTCATATGACTAAAGATCTTTGACACTAGCTGTGCTAAAATAATTCCAGCATTCATTTTCAACCACGCTATCTATATCACTGGATGTACTGCTGTGCTTCTCACTCTGCTCCTCTCAGAAATTGTAATGTCGTTTAGTTTTATATAAACGTCTACGTCTAGTGCCGCCATTTTGTCAGCATTCACGCAGACGTGCGTTCGGTTCGGTTCGCGTGTTAGGTTAGGTTAGGTTGAATCCGGCCGGTGCTCGACTGCTGGCTCGGGAGGAGGCACGGCTCCCTGTCGTTTCGGGTGACGCAGGTGCTCTCGGGGCATGGTTGCTTCGGGAAGTACCTGTGTCGCATAAACAGGGAGCCGGACGCCCGGTGTCACCACTGCGTCGACTGCCGGGAGGACACGGCGCGGCATACGCTGGCAGAGTGTGCCGCTTGGGAGGAGCCACGCCGTGCCCTCATCTCAGAAGTAGGCAGTGACTTGTCGCTGCCGGCCATAGTGAATGCGATGGTCGGCGGCGGCGAGTCCTGGGACGCGGTGGTTTCCTACTGCGAGACAGTCGTCTCGCAGAAGGAGGCTGCGGAAAGGGCGGAGGGCGCATAACGCCCTCTTCCAGCCCCCCTAAATGGGTCCAGGGGTGACGGACTTGGGGACGTCCGTCGCCCCCCACACATCAGGACCCGAGGTGGCGGCGCGTAGTGTTCAACGCGCGCCCCTCTGAGACGTCGCGGGGGGAGTCAAACACCTCACTGCCCCCCCTGATCAGAGGAGGCCCGCAGTGGCGGGCCGGCACCAGCCGGGGGTTGCAGAAGATTTCAAGTTCCCGCTTTAGTCAGTAAGAGTCTGACAGACCCCTCCGCCCGCCCCAGGGCAGAGGACATCCATGAGGATTTACCACCACGGAACAAAAAAAAAAAAAAAAAGGTTAGGTTGAATGCTGAAAAAACTGAATGCCGACGCTCGTGCTCGGCGCGCCGTCGTCTAGGGCCGGCGGCGCCGGCGCGCTGGCGCGGCGCTCATATCTAATCCACAGGATAACCTGGGTAAGCAGCTGACAACATCCTAGGTTGGTTGACCAGCAAGACGCAATTAACAAAAAAAAAAAAAAAACCTGTAGTGAGAGATTTCGTGAGAATTTAACCTGAAATGATGTTGTTTACACTTTAATCAGATATTTTTGGGACAGACCATACTACCTACGACTGTGACTTCCAAAAAATGACAAAGTTTATTGCACGTTGTTTTGGGAAACTTTCTTTTCTTTCCCTCAGAGATGTGCGAACCCCTTTGCCATTCTAATGGTAAAAACAGAGTTTTTTCCACCCTTTTCTACAATAATCTCTGTCAGGTTGAACTATTTAATTTCTTTTCAGGGAAAAACCCTATGGTGATATCAGCTATGTTTTTGTTTTTGTTTCACAGACAATAGACAAGGGCAACGGCGTGTACGAATTCAAGTGCCAGCATGGTCCGGATGAATGTTACGGCAACAAGCTGCATGCTTGTGCTATCGACTACCTGGGCAATATGACCAAAGCGGTGTTCTTCAACTCCTGCATGATGGAATCCTCAAGAACCAATAGAGGATCTGACGACAAAGCTGCTGATGAGGTAAGCTTGGATAAAAATTGGTTGGACACTTCTTGCTCGATTCTCAAGTAATCGAGCAAGGAGTGTCCAACCAATATTTTCGAGAAATTCAAGCAGAATGTGTTTTATTTATTTATTAAAATATACTTTATTGTTAACCAGATTATACATTACAAAAAGAAAAAGTAATACACTACAAAATATACAATGGGCGGCCTTATCGCCTACTGCGATCTCTTCCAGGCAACCTTGGAATAGACAGTGATTTCCTGGACATAAAATGGGGCTGTCTTTGGTGCAAATAAAAAGTATATAAGTACAATATACTACTCGTATAATAGATACACAGATAAATGCCATATAATAAATAGATACATACATACATACTAACTATATAAGCAGACATATACTATATAGGCAGTGATAGCCTAGTGGTGTGACCATCAGACTGCCAAGTCATAGGTCTCGAGTTCGAACCCAAGGCATGCACCTCTGACTTTTCGGATTCATGTGCGGATTGTATAATTATCACTTGCTTAAAAAACGATGAAGGAAAACATCGTGAGGGAACCAGCATGCCTGAGAGATATTTCTCGATGGCATGTGGAGCCAAGTCAGAGGCCCATGGGCGGCTTTAAAACTCTGACACCAGGTTAGTCACTAACCACATGAAAAGAAGAAGAAACAACGAAAATAAATGACTAATTACCCCTAACAACGAGAACAAAATCATAACGCCAAGTAATACAGCTCTTTCACGAGTATTTTAAACACAGGCAACGATTGCGTGCGGTTTATTGGAACTGGTAATGCATTCCACAAACGAGGAGCCTGGATAGTAAAGAATTTGTCAAGGAAAGTTGAGGAATGCATTGGCGTTTTAAGCTTTAAGTTATCAGATGACCTTAATAATTTCGTGTGGGAGTGACAAATAAACTGGAAACGTTTCTTGAGATAAAGAGGGGTGGAAGGGAAAAGAGCACATTATACAAAAGGGAAAGAATATGAGCATTCCGGTGAAGGCGAAGAAAATCGAAAACACAGTCTTATTTGCGTAAACCGTTTATATGTATATAAACCTTATACAAAAAAAATTGAAGCCGCTCAAGTTTATCGAGTTGGTCTTGAGTAAGGTCAAGATAGCTGGCATCAGCTTAATCAAGGATGGGTAGAAGAAGAGATTGTGAAAACTCAATCTTGGTGGCAGTCGGTAGAAAATTACGTAGTCTTATCAAAGATGCAGCGGAAGCAAATAGTTTGAATCTAACTTCCTGTAGCTGAGCAGTCCAAGAGAAGTACTTATCAATGAAAATCCCCAAGTTTTTAACTTTCTCGCTGAAGGGGATAACTGAGTTGACAAAAGAAACTTGGGGAAGAGTCGTCCAGTCAATCCTTGAGACCATCCTAGAACTGCCCAGCACAACAACCTGCATCTTTACGAGGTTGAACAGTTGTTGATAAGTCCATACCTCTTGCACCAGTCGCATATACGGGCCAGATCACAATTAGTCGCTAAGATAGCCTCTGAAAGATTTCCAAGAGTGAGTGCTCGTAAGTAAATTTGTAAATAATCTGCATAAAGATGGTAGGAAGAAATTAGTTCATTGGAGATTGAGTTAATAAAAACTGCGAAAAGTAAAGGTGATAGCGTGCCACCCTGTGGTACACCGGCAGAAGTATTACTCCAGGAAGACAAGGTCTCGCCGATGCAACGGCCAGCGACCGAACAGGGGACTTTGAAACCAGTCAATTACCGATGAAGATATATTAAGAGAGCATAGAATGCCAAGCAAAACATCGAAATCAACAGTATTAAAAGCATTACTGAAATCTAGCAAAGCTAAAACCGTTAGATTACCATTTTTCATGGCTGACCTTATATCTTCCGTAATATTCAAAAGCGCAGTGGTGGTGCTATGACAAGGACGAAAGCCGGATTGAAAGGCGTTGAGGAGATTATTTTTGGAGGGGAAAGTGCTTAATTGATTGTGGATTAATCGCTCGAGTACTTTGGACAGGAATGGTAAGTTAAGACGGATATTGGAGGATATTCAGAAAAGGATGCGGGATTGAACTTTTTAGGTAATGGAATAATTTAAGCATCTTTTCATGAACATGGAAATACACCACTAGACACGGAAAAATTGAGGATGTGACAAATGACGGGCAGGATTACATCCACCACAGGGACTAACATACTACAGCTGATACAGTCACTTCCTACTGCGTCAGAAGTAATCGATAGTATACTCTTCTTAACATCACCATGTACCGACTATAAAGCTACCATTTAGGTACTGGGTATGTCTTTCATTGACTTGAATGTGCCTTGGCGGCTGAGAGTATGTCATGCTCACTCTAATGTCTCGCTGACGGTGGCGCGTGTGTTGGATCATTTAGCTCCCTTCAAAATGGTTGAGCTGAATGGTGCTAATCCATGCGTCATGTTCGTAAACGGGCGCCGTCAGTAGGGACTGGTCATCTCTTAGCTACCACGGCTTATTTTAATTTAATTTAATTTTTGAATTTTTATTTTTATTACGGACGCTTTTAACGTTTTGCATCGTTCTCACATGTATAACTTCAACATGAATGATGTAACCAATATTTTTGTAACCATAATTATGATTTAAAAGAGTGTCTGTGGAGTTTCTTGCCCGTTCTTCTCCATAGGTACCTACTACGCTTTGGAATGGGCATCTAGCTTCATCTTTCTGACTGACCGACCCCTTGACAATTCAAAAGTGCCTGTAATTGGTTTATTTGAAATAAATGCTTTGAGTTTGAGTTTATCACATGCGGAGAATTGACCAAAAATAAATAAAATATAAAGATATAAAATAAAGAAGAATGGATGCCGAAATATTAGTAAGAGAAGAAGAGCGATGGTCGTTTTTCAGAAGACATATTAAAGTCACCCATGATAATGCTTCTAAGAGAATTTCAAAAGATTTAAAGAAATTGACGCGTAAAGAGGGACAGTAATAGACGCTAAGAAGTAATTTCGAATGATGTAGTTCGATTTCAAGAATTGTTCGATTGCGGTGGCTGCGCTGACACGTTGACAATAGAGAAGGGAATATGCGCGCGGAGATATATGACAACACCACCACCAATACTAACCACCAGATCGTTTCATAAAAGCTGAAAGCCGAGAAGAGAGTAGCTAGTTGAAGGGAGGCAATGTTTTAGCCATGACTCGGAAATAAGAATAGCATGTATGTTTTTACAATCAAAGCTTGCCTGCATAGCGTGGAAATGAGCCGGAATGCTCTGGGCGATAATATGTAAACGTTACAAACAGAAAACTGTTGTCGTTGCTCGTTAAAAATAAAAATAAACTGTTACTACGAGTACTTTCGTCGATAGACATAAATATTTAAATAAGTAATATAATGTAGATATAATAAAACAAATATCACAATCCTTCCTAATACAAAAATTAAATAAAAATACAACTAGTCCACCTGCCGGTTGCGTTAAAGAATCAAAAACCAACATAAGACTTATTAATTTGCAGTCCTTGATAAATTGCAGTCCGGGTATTATGAAGAAAAAAATTAAACGACAAAAAGCATAACATTTGAGGAAAACATAACAAAAAAATATATAATAAAAACAAAACATAACAAATTAAGACAGTGAAGTGTTTTCAATTCATACTATAATTTAATCAATTACATAAGAATCCTAACCATGTACCTCCTAATTATGTATTTCTTTATTTTTTGTTTGTTATGTTTCCATCTATATGTGCATACTCATGTATGGACAAATTTTATATTTATCTTTATCATTTGATTGGTTGTTGTATTAATCCAAATGCTATCTACTTCTATCACATGTCATCATAAATGTATTTCTTTTCAGTGTGGAAAGACCATGAACGTAGACCCAGAGTGGATAAAGCAATGCGCAAAAGGGAATAGAGGAAGTGAACTCCTTAAATATTATGGAGACGAAAGCAAACAGGTTGGCTACAAATTCGTTCCTTACATCTTGATCAATGGGGTGCAGAATGACGGAGACAACTTCATGAGGGACGTGTGCGCAGCTTTTAAGACACCACCACCGGAGTGTGCGCAAGTAGTTTAAGTAGTTCTAAGAAAAATAAAAGTAAATTGTACCTTTTCTATACACTGTGTTTGTTTTAACGGATTTCAAGGGAAAACGTTGTTATATGTACGTAGTTAAACTAATCTGACTCGTCAAGGGCCATTTGGGAGTACCTACATATAATGTAGAGACGACAATACGACAGTAAATGAAAACGCTGGCAATACTTATGCATAGGAGTATTTTGTAACTTTTAAATAAATCCTATCTTGAAAATTCAAGTGATTTTTTCTTACAAATTAAATAGTAGTGATGGGCCGATTATTTCTGTTGCTAATCTTTGACTAAGGCCCGTATTACAGAACCTCACTCAATACTCAAGCATTACTTAAAACTAGTTTAAAGCCTTCTGATTGGTTGAAACTAGTTTTAAGTAATGCTCGAGTCTTGAGTGAGGTTCTGTATTACGGGCCTAAGTCTCGTCACTTACACAATTGGATATATTTGATTGGTAAGTTCAATGCCTTAAGATTTTTATTTAGAAATTAATTACTACAGTCAGCAGTAGTGTATTAACTCTTTTAGAGACACTAACGCCCATGAGGGCAGTGGTGGCCCAGTAGTAACGGCCCCGGCTGAAAGCAATGGAGGCCCAGTGGTAACGGCCCCGGCTGCGAGCAGTGGAGGCCCAGTGGTAACGGCCCCGGCTGAGAGCAGTGGAGGCCCAGTGGTAACAGCCCCGGCTGAGAGCAGTGGAGGCCCAGTGGTAACAGCCCCGGCTGAGAGCAGTGGAGGCCCAGTGGTATCGGCCCCGGCTGCGAGCAGTGGAGGCCCAGTGGAAACGGCCCCGGCTGCGAGCAGTGGAGGCCCAGTGGTAACGGCCCCGGCTGAGAGCAGTGGAGGCCCAGTGGTATCGGCCCCGGCTGCGAGCAGTGGAGGCCCAGTGGTAACGGCCTCGGCTGAGAGCAGTGGTGGCCCAGTAGTAACGGCCCCGACTTACGAGTTATAGGTCGTAGGTTCTAACCCAGGCAGGGGCTTTACTTTGTAAATGTTATCACCACTGCTCTCAAAACGGTGAAGGAAAAAATCGTGAGGAAACCGGCATGACCTAGAACAAAACATTCGAAGACATGTGACATCTACCAAGCCGCACTGGGCCCGCGTGGTGGATTACAGCCCACTCCCTCTCACAGAGAGGAGGCCTGAGTCCCAGCAGTGGGAACATTATAGGCTAATTATGCTAAACGCCCTTATGCGTAATAACAATAAAACTTCTTTTGTGTCTCGTTCAGTTTCCTTCAACCGAATAAGAACCCATCCTTAACCACTCATATAAACTTAGAGTTTAGGTAAATCTGAGTAATATTTCGATTGCTTGCATTGCATTGCCTGCACATTCACTTGTTTAATGATGCCTAGCAACGATTCTTCTTATAATACAAGGTTATTGGTTATATTGGGTCTTTACCTATGAAATTGGCGTTTTTTTCTCACAAATAGAGAACCTCGTCACTTCTATGATTTAAAATATTCATCAATTGCTTGGTATTATATCGAATAATGACCATCATAGACAACTACCAATAGTAAAAAACCTTATTACTTATAGTTTTATAAACATAAAAAATACTTTAAAAATGACTCCTCATTTTGTTAGCAGAAATGACTACATGACACTACACACATCAACACGGTCTAGGGATATTTTTAAAAAAGCGAATTACTATCAATGTGTTAATTATTTATATGACATGTATATATTTAAAAGATACGTTATTTAATATTCTACCATTTTTTAATAATGGTTAAGGTACTTCGATTAAAATTTCAGGATTTTATGGAAAAAAAATGAAGCATAGACGGAAACCGTATATGAATTAACTTTTAATTTATGAGTAAAAACTGAAAAAAATAGAAAAATCATTTAATTTGTGTTTATAAACTTGAAGTTAGTAGTCTGAGAAAGCGCCCATGATGTTCATAACACATCGGCAACGATTCGGCATGCTCAGAACAAGGTTGTCAATGTCTTGCTGCGGAATATTGTCCCATGTCCTTCTGAGGTGCGCAAAAAGTTGATCTTCTGTAGCCAGATTTTCAGGAACTTCCTTCAGAGCTCTTCTTTGCACCATATCCCACGCATGCTCAATGGGATTTAGATCTGGCGATTGAGCAGGCCAGTCTAAGGCCCTAACATTGTGTGTATGTAACCAAGCTGCTACCATTCTCGCCGTGTGTGCCCGGGCATTGTCGTGCATGAGCAGGAAATCTTGCCCCATTTGTGTTCTGTGGGGCAAGATTACGGGCCCCAGCACCTGTTGGACGTATCGTTCTGCCGTCATATTGCCCCGCACCCAAACGAGATCCGTCCGTCCTCCAAGACGAATTCCTGCCCAAACCATAATTGTTCCTCCTTGGTATGGGTGAACTTCCTGAGGGTTCTGAAGACGGCTCCATCGTCCAGGAACTCGCCAAACACACGTCCTTCGTGAATCTGGATGGAAGCCGAACCTGGATTAATCCGTGAACAGCACATTGGACCATTGCTCACGGCCCCAGTCCACGTGGTTCCGAACCCATTCTAATCGTCGTCCACGATTGCCTCTCCGCAAAGGTGGGACCCGGAGTGGTCTACGAGAGCGTAGATTGCTTTCATGCAGTCGCCTTCTTACAGTTTGGTCACTCACAAGCACTTGGTGTTCCACTCGCAGCCTTTGGACCAATTGAGTCGCCGTTGCATTTGGTTGAGCTCGCGCAGTAATTTGCAAAAATCGGTCTTGTCTGGGGGTAGTGATGCGACTTGGGCCCCGGTGCCTCTCCGCTACTTCACCTGTGGCACGATAGCGTGTCCACAATCTTGAAATTACATTGTGGTGGGTCCCTATGGCCTCAGCAACATTACGCTGAACAGACCCAGCTTCCAGCATTCCCACAGCTCGTAACATCTCCGCCCTCGTCAAATGTTGGCGTTGTATGGCTACAATACCTCAATTTTAACTTTATCTTTCGTTTAAAAATGAAAAAAAACTGTAACTAAATGTAATTCGTATTGTTTTCTAAATTTCGCACAAATGAAAATACCCTCTCCTACACATCAAGACATTTTTATGGCACCGAAACAAAAGAATTTTCAAAAATTTGAATTTGGAATTAGTCTGAGATAAATTACAAACAAATCGGTGTATAAAAGATTCCAATGCGGCTAGTACTTTTCGAGTTATTTAATTGAGTATGAAATATCCCTAGACCGTGTTGATGTGTGTATTTGTATAACTTAGCCAAAACTTATTTTTGTCGCTTAATCTAAGTGGCATATTCGTTAACTTAGTTTTTAAACATTATTGCATAAAAGTTTTAAAACATTCGTATTCGTGGTTGTTATATAAATTAAGAAAATGTTAGTATGAAAAATGCAATTTCTTTAAAATTCTCCATACAAAACGCTGATTTCATAGGGAAAGACCTTTTATTTCGGCAATCCGCTAAGGGGATGTAGGAAAAGGTCATTTGCAACCATAATGACCCCTCATGACCGTATGACAATGTCAACCATTTTCGAGTAATTTGACATTTTATATTTTAACACATTCAGTGCCGGGAGCCCTCCTGGAAGGTTCACCTAGTCGCATATGGGATGCCGAGAGCCCTGGTGGATGCTTATTTTAAATGTAGGTTTTTCTTAGCGAATACAGCATTATTAACCGTGCAGATTTTAACAAGATTTATTAGTATACTCGTATGCATTGGTTTTTAAAACCCAAGCATTTTTTTTTGTTCTCGGTTATAAATATTCACAAAAAATTAAAAAGGTTGTAAACTACGTTTAGCGACAAGACCCCCTGAAAACACTATTTTACTTCGTTTTACAGTGTTTTATAACACGGATTTAAACCTAATGCCGTTGACCGTCCGCGATGGTTAACTTTAGCGCAAACGTAATGCCGGCAACTCTCCCGGAGGGTTCACTTCCAATATGTATGGTGGCATGGCGTATGAGTTTTATGAAATGTGGGTGGAGTCAAAAGTGTTAAAATGAATTAATAAAAGCATAAAATGTCAAATGACTCAAAAAAATTAACATTTGCTTATGAGTCAAAAGGGGTAATTTGGTTGTAAATGACCTCTCCTAAATCCCCTTAATGAATTGCCAAGATATAACCAATAACCCTTTATTAAATGAAGAATCGTTGCGCGTGGCGTTCTGATGGGTGGCGTGAGTTAAAGTCACAATGCAACCACGTTTATCATTAAATACTTCGAGTATAGAAAACAATAACTTGTGACCGATTAATTGCAACAAGCGACCATAAAAGATAGCGTCATAACCAGAGTTTAAGGAAGTTTAAGATGTGAATGAGGGCAAAGACATTTAATTATTTACAGAAGACAATTATTACGTTAAGTAGGTAAGTAAGAGATGATAAAAATACAGTCACATGGACTATTATCACTACTGGTCATAGGCTATTTGATACGACAATAATTTTGTCTCCAAGCTATTTTTACTGCAGATGTGAGCCGCAGTAGTGGTTCAACTGTGTACAATGACTTATTACATGATAGTGTTACTTCATTTATTTATCGGAGTTGCGATATGTGACCCCTTGAATACCGGTAAGCAAATATTTGAATTATATTAATGTTTGTAATCTTGGGAAGTTTAGAAATAATGAGAATTGTTTTTAGGATACTCAACTAAAACACGTAACAACATAGAACACAGGAATGGAACTTCGAATGTGAGTGTAACCAATATTTGCATTTTATGTTTATACTAGCTACTACTACTTCGCAAGGGTGCAATTTGGGATCCCTTTTTTTCGCATAATGTTATTTTTCCTAATATACTTTGGCATAACTGTTTTGGCATAATTTGTTTTGCCATAATAATTCTTTGCCATATTTTTTTTGGCGTACGGTTTATATTGGCATAATTATCTTGAAGGCTAATTTGTTTGGGTGTGTAACGTTTCATATAATAACAAAAGTTCGAATGATCATATGACCTAATTTCATTTATTATAATTCTTTTTTAATATAACGATCAAATGATATAATGAATTATTGATATATTATTTCATTTTACCTAATTTCATATGGTATAATGAACAGTTTATATAATGCACATTTGAAATAATATTCAATTAATATAATATTTAGTTGCTATAATATTCAAAATCTATAAGTAACGTTTAATATAATTTCTACGATTCTACGATGCGATTGATATGATACGATTTTCTTCATTTCTACAATATGGCGACAACATAATTATACACCGGCTTGTAGTTAATAGGTTGAATCTGTTCCAAAACCGAATCGGGGCACCCCGACTTTACGTAGTCTTTTGAGAGAGCAACCCCCGCCCGCTGGAACGAAGCATAGGCACCCGTGCGAGCCGTAGCGGCTGAGGCTGGTCGCCGGAGGATACCAGCAAGCCGAAGCTGCGGAGGTGAGCATGGGTGCCTATCCTTTGTTACGTAAGGGCGAAGGGGTTGCACTTCCCGCAGCGCCGGAGACGATGCAGAAGCAACTTTAATGTTTTGAGGTTAGGTTACAATATAAATTTGTTTTTCCCAAGAACGATGCGTTACTTTAGAAAATTAGTTAATATGAAAGTTAGGTCAAATGAACATTATATAAAAAGAGCATTATACAATTTGAAAATTATATGAAATGAACGTTATACTAAATGAGATTAGAGAAAATGAAAATTATATCAAACATAACATTAGATCATATGAAATTAGGTTAAATGTTTTTATAGCATATGAAAATTATATCATATGAAAGTTATGTCAAAAGAAATTAGTTATATAAAACTATCTGTTATTATAGCAAACATTACACACCCAATTAGTTTTGGCATAATTTTAATTCGCATAATGTTACTAGCCCTAATGACTATTAGCATAATAGTATTAAGGTTTCTGTAACAATTAAATAATAGGGAGCCTGCCGTTTTACCGAAAAGATTTTGCCCAAATTTCACTACGCAAACAAATTTTCGCAACATTTTTTTATACCAATGCAATGTTTGGAATGATTTTAGTACGCACATTTTCATTTGGTAAAATTTTTACTTGGCAGAATATTAGTAAAATGAGTTATTCCAACTGAAATATGTGACTAAATAAAAATTGGTAAAAGTACTAGTTGGTAAACAAGTTATTGTTTAAACGTTCACTTGCAAAACATTAGGTTTGCGTTACAATTATTAGGGAAGAGATTTTTTGCTAAGTAATAATTTGGCAAATGAAATTATGCGGAAAATTGTTTGGGAAGTGATAATTTGGCAATTTCTTTTCGATGAAACAAGGGAGACCCTAAATAATATTATTGATTAAAAATTTAATTTCTAGAAAAGTTTGTGACAGAAACGAATCGCTGCAAAACCGACTCCACGTAGTCTTGTCTGCCCTACCCCTAGAGTGTTATTTAAAATCGCGTAGGCGCGGAGGGGCGAGGCGGCCCGCGAGCTGAGGAGCAGGTGGTTTTAACGCTCGCCGCCGTGGCTGAGGCGAGCCGAAGCTGCGGTGGTGAGCGTTAAACACATCTGCGCCGAGCAGCTCGCGTGGGATCGCCGGAGCCCTGCAGCGCCGGAGCCGTGACAGAAACCATGCCTGCTGCATGTTGCATGCTGCATGCTTGCATGCTGCATGGCAGCTGCATGGCAGCTGCATGCCTGCTGCATGCATGGTGTATGTTTGTTTACATGTTTGCATGCTGCATGCTTGCTCCATGCATGGTGTATGCTGCTACATTTTAAAAGTTAATTATTATGCGTATTTTTTATGCTTAAAAAAATATGTTTACATATCATTATGCGTAAAGAAATTTAAGCTTTAGAATATTATGCTTAAACATTATTATGATTAGAGAAATTATGCTAAAAAAAATTATGCGTAAGCTATTATGCGAAAATAATGTTATGCGTAAATATAATTAGGATAAAAAAAAGTATGCCATGTTATATTATGTCTAAAAATTTTATGCATATAAATTGCACGGTTCCCTATCCAAATGGATAGGGAGTCGTGCAATTTATATGCATAAAATTTTTAGACATAATATAACATGGCATACTTTTTTTTATCCTAACCGTGCAATTTATATGCGAAGACAGAATACCGATTCTGTTCACGAAACGTTGTGCACAAGTTCTGAGCAGCATGAAGTCAAGATCTTATTTCATTAGTATTATTAAGTACTTGTACATAATCCTAATGAAATGTGCCTATGTCTATCTGGAATAATGTACCTTTCAAATGGTGACAGAATTTTTCAAATCGGATCTGCGGTTCCGGAGATTATCCTCTACATGTACACAAACTCATAAAATAAGCAAGCTCTAAAAAAAATAAAATAAAAGAAACACGTAAAATATTTCAAGTTTTTTACTTAAAAGATTTCAAATATAATTTCAGATCCCTTCAGAGCCAACCACAGTAAAGGACACAGTTGAAGTCAAAGTGTATTATGAAACTCTATGTCCATTCAGTGTCAATTTCTTCGTGTACCAACTAAAGCCTGCTATGGAAAGGCTAGGCTCACATTTAGACATACATTTAATACCCTATGGACACGCTAAGGTACGTGAAATTTCAGTATCATTATGGTTAATGTGATATTTTTAATTTATATCAAACACGCTGTGGGTCATTGGGCATTACTTCACACGAAATATAAGCATTAAGAAGTATTTGTCGCTTAAAACAAACTTACATACCTATACATAATGTACTTCTATTACTTATACATACACAAACTTATGTAACTTACGTCTACTCTCAAACTCATCACCATAGATACCTATAACTTTTATTTTCCTATACTCATCACACACATCTAAGATAATATACAGGGTGGCAGGGACATCGACACGGACATGATGGTACATGATTCAGAACACCCTAGTGTTAAAAATTTTCGTCGGTTATTTATAATAAAATCTGCTGTTTCATAGAAAAGGGCAATACTTACGCGCTCAAAATGTATGGAACAGTAGATTTAAAATAATAAAATAATCAACGAAAAATTTAAACTAGGGGTTCTGAATCCATGGTAACAGTTTTCGCGTCGATGTCCCTGACAACCTGTACATTAAAGTGCTTCAAGATACTTTATGGGAAACTTTATTATCTTCACTGTGTGGTGGTCATTTAAATTGTACGGTGAGCGATATGTCGAAGATAATACATATTTTATATTGTCTTCAAAGTGTGACGAGCTTTAAACCTGTTGAAGTGTCCTCTCCACGTATGTCGTGCACATATTAGTCAGTGCAAGACACAAATTACTCGATGCTTATAAACTTATAGTTAGTGCTGTCTCACAAGTCTTCGTACAGTTAACTTCTATGCTATGTATTAAATGCCCTTTTACAATCTTTGAAAAACCCATTCTCTTCTCTTTTCAATCGCTCTCTCAATGCTGAGAATCGTGACTCCGCTCTTTAAAACTCATAAGCATTTATCCATAAAGTTGGCAACGTAGCAAATTGCCGTCAAATACTTACCTGCAGTCTAATTACGCAACACATTTTATTTCTGTTTACAATTCTGAATCGAAAGCAAGTCCAGTTTTAAACGCCTGCCCAAATTCGAATTACGCAACACATTTTATATCAGTCGACCGTAATTGGATAGGGATGTTCTAATCAATTGGCTATAATTTATTTGGGTGATGTGTTTTGTTACACCATGTAGGAATGATTAATTTCCAAATTATTGTGCTATATTTTTTATTTTTTTTATTACAACTGATACTCTACTAGTGCTTATAAATGAAAATGTACAATGATTGCCGAAAAATTAAAAACCAATTTTTAAAACACTTTCTACCAAAAACTACCATAATTGAAATACGTAACAAAACGTTTTTCTTTTCACGTTTTTGTTATCTGTAGCCAATGACAAAATCGTAGAAAAGCAGTGTTGTCAACTTAGTGGGATTTCCACTAAACCTGGGGATTTGGACACCCCTACTGGCGGAGAAATTTTGCTTTCAGTGGCCGGTGGTTGTGTCTAATGGTTAGTTTAATTCAATTTGTAGAAAACAATACAATCAAACTAAAACTTTGACTCGAGAAAATATTTAAATAACACGATAATGGCATATTTTATTGTTTGTTTAAAACCTGTGTCAGTGATTTTTCGATTTATTTCTTTCAAATGCCGAAACCACTGCGGATTCGAACGCTGATTTGGAAAGACTGACACAGCATGACGAATATATTGAAGTCACACAGAGGCTCCGCCCGAGTAGAGATCGAAAAACAACGTCATTTCAAAAAACATATCTCACGGCAGACGGGAACGTACTTACGGGATAAAAAAATCTGCCGTTAAGCCGTTTGAAAACAAACATCTTCACTAAAATTTCAATAATTATACTGCGGTTGCCGTTTGTCATGCCACCAAATCAATAGAAGTTAAAATCGGTTGAACGGACTGTAAAAAAGGTTTATTCAAATGTCAAATCTTATTTTATTTATCGAATAAAGTTTTTAACCAAACGGTTAAATATCCTATTTCAGATTTTGAAATCGCTTTCAAAATCCGTTTTTAGAAATCGGTTTCAGGAGTGGCTCCAGCTCGCAGTTTCAATCGTCTTTAGTAATATTATTCGGTTGTAAGTGCATCATTAAAAACTATTCAAACATAAACAAATACGTACTTACGCAAAGCTACTATTGCCGTGGTTGGTTTTGTGAAATTGGTTTGTCTAGTTCGGATAATCGATACGATTCGATTTCTGACTTAAATCTGATTTTAAATTCGTTTTGATGTATCTGACGCATGTCTATACCGGACTCAGGGAAAAAAATTGGCAGCACTGAGTAAAAGTTGAATAACCTCTTGAACGATCTGCCGACTTATTGTGAGGTGTTCAGAGTCGAATTTATTGCAGAATATTGCCTGTCTTTACTGCTCTAACTTTATCAGTTTGTAGAGAAAAGAACAAGAAAGGCATATAACACATATTAAACATCGAAAATAATCTGCGCTGGAAGCTGGAATGATCATTCTTTGAAGTCTGTGGAGAATACGATATCTAACATGGCGAATTGGCGATGACTTTGTTTACATTTTAGTTTTCGGTAATATTTTTGATAAGCATTGTTTTGCCTTTAATGTTTTATATTTTTCAACATACAAGATTATATTTACTATTCTCTTACAGAAACATGGGCCTATGCTAAGCAGTTTTGGAACATTTTTCTTGTGGCTTGTGGAAGTCGGAAAAACTTTGGAAAATTCTCTCGTTCAAGACACTGAAGACACTGCGTGCTCTGTTTTCGTTTTCTACTGGCTGCACTAAGACTTACTTAGGCTGTTTTGCTCAATAGCGAAAAGTAACTAAGTCGATATTATCACTACAAGTAAGTAAGCCAATATAAATAGGGATAACGTGTGTAAGAGAGTACCTTTGTATCTCATTACATTATTGTAGCTGTAGGTACATTATTGGTCAATCTACCTATGGACAATCATTCTTTTGTTGTGTAGACACAAGCATCTAACTTTTTATTGTGGTTCAATATAGTTACTATGTCCGTCAACCTCAGTCTTAACTGAAATTGTTAATTGATATTTATGTACATAAGTAGATGCTGAAATAAACAATTACAACTAGCCAAATAATAACTAACTACACTAGCCAAATAACAACTAACTACAAAACATATTTATAATATTTTCACAGACCGTGCTAGAGCTGAAAATACAAGAAGGGAATGCAACCCAACATCAATCTTTTTGTTCAAACATGGATTGAATATCCAATCTTCTGTATTAATCATTGAAGGTAAGCTTTTTGACACATAGTTAAGAATAAAGCGTAGCAAGTCACATAATAAATAAAACTTTGAATATATTTCCTTGGCTGAACTTAGTACATAGACACAACAAATATTTTGTGTGTACCTAACTAATGTTTAATATTATAATTCAGTATTATAAAATATCTGGAGACTGAAATATCAGCCCTAAATAAAGATGAAATTATACAACCAGCACCAATGACTAGGCTGATGGGTTTTGTCCAGCCATGGGCTAATGAAAACCTAGTTGAGCCTACTTTACTTTGCCACATAATTTCTAATTAGGTACTTTATTTGAGCAAAAAATAATAAGATTTTGTTTTAAAACTATAGAGTTCCTGGGGCGTTTCACCTATGAAGACATGAGGGCAGCATGAAGGATGTCGCCCATGCTGCGTTGCCCCGTTGCTCTGCTACTTCAGTTTTCAAGCTTCTCAAGAACTAAAGTAAAAACTGAAGATTGTTAATGAAAGATAATCTTCTTTTTTTTTACTGTTCTGTCTTGTACAACAGCAATATAAATATGTGTTACTATTTTGTTAATTGATAACAGTGTAAACTTTAATAAAGTGTTTTTATTTTGAACCTGTACTTGTAATTTTTATTTGTACCTATAAAGGTGCAAATAAAAATAACTTATAATGAAATATTTAAGAATTGAATACTATGCCTTTTATAAACACAGCCAATTGATTATTTTATTGATACTATTTAGAGGTAGGTACCTATTTGCCTAAATTAACTGTCATTTATTAGGTAACAGTAAATAGAGAGAAATAAATTATGGTAATCAAAAACGACTTTTATTATATCTTCACATTATTATGAAATATTTGGACACTACTGTAAGGATTAGTGGAATTTGGAATCTAATGTCCTGTGGCAGTCATCATGGAATAAGTATGTACTGCTTGCTAATTCTTGCTGTAAGCGCTCATGAGAGTTAAATTTTTTCCTGAATAATATAGTTGAGCCTGACACCTGAAATATAAAAAAAAAAAATAAGTAAATCCTCATTAGATTGATATTCCATGAACCATTACATCCATCCACAAAGTCTAATAGGCCTCTCCCTTAAACACTTACATGCACAATCTATCTACTTTATAGAACAGCAATATTCTGCTATAAACAACAATTAGGTGCCTACAATTGACTTTATTTAAATGTATGGTAAGTTTACGTTTGATGGTGCATTTCGTATTTACCAACAAACAATAAGATTGTGTGTAAAATTGTTGCTATGCTAAACACACAATCAATGTTCAACACTAAGAAAGAAAATAATATTGATATTAAGTAGGTACCTTATACAGACAATGATGTGGAAATAGATCTATTTATGGTGTGGTGAGTATGTTCACCGATGTCCTTACAGAATCCATTGACATAAAATGCTTCAAACTATATTATAATATTTGTTCTTCCTGTAATAAATTTGCTTTTCCAATGAAGTACAAGCCCGACTGGGTTGCTAAGCTTGTGGCTTATGATAAGTTTGATACGGTACGAGGTACGAATTTGTCTTTCCTTTAAAATGCCACCAAAATACCTCGTTTCTGAAATATCATAATATATATCTTTAGTTTAGGTTGTAAGCACTTGTAACAGAAGAAAACTTTCACAATTATTATTAAAAACCGACCTCGTTGCTTCGGTATTTTACAGACCCTAATACTGATCTATCATTGAGGTTTTACACAAAAACACATTCACAATTTATGAAGACGACGTTCACTTACATAATTTTGTAATAAGTAAGGAGATTATACGAGTAAATCCCAAAAATATTGCAAAGAAAATCGAATGCGACCAGTAGGGTGCCTTCTCTTTAGATTGATAGCTGAAAGCAATTTCTCGTTGATTTGAAACAAATTTTCAACTGTCAAAATGATTACGTAATTCCACTAATAGCCTTTTTAGACGAGTATCGTTCACTCTTTAGCGTTTGAAACAGAGTGCAGTTGACAACGCAGATTTTAGAGTTACGTAATTCGAAAATTATAAATTGAATGCAATTGTATTCAAATCGAAACAAATTTGACTCAATTGTAAATCGAAAATGTGTTGCGTAATTAGATAGCTGTATTGGAAATAAGAAATACGGCTAATATAATGTACTAATGAACTACAATATTAATAATGAATTGCAATTATAACACTCAATTGAATGTTGTACCCGTTTTAGGTGTAAAAAAGGCATTTGGAAAGTTTCGAAATGCTTTTCTTACATCTAAAACTAAATATTCAGTGTTACGATATTAATTATTGCATTTCATAATCAATATTTTAGTTCACTAGTAGCCATATTTTCTAAATGAAAAATTTCGTAGAATTCCAAAAATAACCTAGATTCCTTTCCATCTTTCAGACTCGGCGTGTGTTAGGCGGCTACAAGTTCACCTGCCAGCACGGCATCCCAGAGTGTTTCGGCAACACAGTGCAAGCCTGCGCTATAGATTCGCTGCGCAATATTACACAAGCCGTCAATTTTAACACATGCCTCATGCAGAACACCTCCTATCGTACTGGATACCAATACTTCATTTCTGTTTTCCATTGGGTAAGTTTAAAAAGCATACATCATATACATAACATCGCACCTGCAATCCCCAAGGGTTTCAGCAGAGGTGTAGGTACATATAGGTACAATAATAAAATACCCATGCACATTTCGTAGGGGGCGAGCCTATTGCCATCAACCACAAATCCAAACTCCGGGCATATGTTTCTTTACGCATGTGCTCCGGGTCTACTGAAATATTCCTGATCACAAAACCCAATAATACTTTGCCTGACCTGGGAAACAACCCAGGAGCTCAGCAGAAGCGCTTGCGACCAACGAGACAGTATACATACAGTCCTGCTGAAAATGACCTGTTTTGGTGGAGATAAAAAACCAAGGGCAATAATGAGCAGTGTAATAGAAACGTTCAGTTTGTCAGGTGGGTTGTTTTACTGTACGTAACAGCACGTTATCTAGGCTGCTATAAGTTAGACAAACCGAAAATCTGAAATAACATAAATCACGAATTCTCTAGTTTTCGATTGAGGTCTGAATCAATACCTACCTACGGTTCACATTTGAAGGTTAAGAAGTATTGAACACTTACTTAAAATAACACCTCTTTACAAATGATTGCCTTTACAAGTTTCTATAAACAAGACATGCAAGACTTGTACATGATATAATTGACAGTACAAAGCGTAGACCTAAAATAAGCTGAGACCAGTTTCTGCCTAGTTAAATATAATTCTCACAAAACAGGTAAATCAGATAATGACGTGTATACCTACTGTGAGTTGTTTCTGTCAAGTTGGAACAACCAGTAAATGGGTACTGCCATAAAAGACTACCAGTTTGTTTCCAGTTTTAACTCTAGTGCCATTCCGAAGGCTCCGGGCCAGAGTATTATTTACCTTTGTGTTGGGATTCTACGAAATGAGTGCATTGTTCACAGAAGCTGCACGCAGCTTTAGTACTTAAATAGGAAAAATGAGAATAGAAACGTGCACGTTTGTAAAATAATTTGCTTGTTGCTCCTAAGTACTTTGATGTTGCAATCGATTTTTTAACCGACTTCCAAAAAGGAGGAGGTTCTATGACCGTAGCGTATGTTTAAAAAAAATAAAAATATGTTTGTCTTTGTATGTATGATTTCTCCGTCAATTACGAACCGATTTAAAAAAAAAAATATTTCAATACATTTTATTAAATTTGCATGTTTCGTTTTTGAGTTGGCTTCAATTACGTCTTTTTCCCACTTAGTATAAGTGGATGATATGATGTTAACTTCCTGTCACTGTTTTTTACATAGCAGATAGTGATATTCGAATTTTTGTGGGGTAGGTATCATAACTAAAAAGTGAAAAATATAAACTTTTTACAAAAAAAATACAACCGACTTCCAAAAAAAAAGCAAGCACTACAAAATGAAAAATAACTTTAATTTCGGAAGTCGGTGGCAAAAAGCTAGAATTGAAAACCAAAGACACCAACTTAAATAAAACTAAAGTTATTTTTCACTTTGTACTGTTTTTTTTTCGTTTTTTTCAAAGTCCTAACAGTATTTTTTTCTCTTTCAGTGTGGTAGCGAGCACGATGTAAACGTTCAAGAAATATGGGAGTGCGTCAACAGCAAGCGTGGTTCCATTCTTCTGAAACGATACGGAGATGAAACTCACGCCCTGGCTCCATCTTTCGTTCCTTTCCTGACCATAGACGGCTCGACGGAGTACCAAGACCAAGCTATCAGCAATTTATTCGCCACAGTCTGCCTAATGCTGAACCCGATGCCAAGGGAATGTACTATAATTTAATTAGATGTAGAATTTATTTATATTTAACGTTTTATGGTGTAAATATCAAATAGATAAGTAATTAAAGTCATTTTAATCATACCTTAACGTTACTATTCAACCTAGTTCCAAGAAAATCCACATTTCTTCCGTTCCGTGACATGTCGTGAGGACCACAGAACAGAAAAAACAGTGTGTTTTCTGTTTTTTCTGTTCTGTGGTGAGGACGGATGTGCACCGACATTGCTCCCTACGTCGCAGTACCAGATTAGTGGAGTTGTAGCAGTTGATCTCAGTTAACCTGCGAATCTTTTAAAACTTCTAGCTGAAAGTGCCTAACTATACTAATATTATAAAGAGGTAAAATTTGTGAGTTTGTATGTAGGGGGTAATCTTCGGAACTGATGCGGTTATGAAAATTATTTCACTAATGAGAAGCTACAGTATTGTCAAGTGTCGTACGATATTTTTGTTAACACAAAAATACACGCCTACCAAGTCGTGGGCTGTTGCTAGTACTTACTCAATGAAGTAGTAGTTCTACGAACAGTAAACCACAAACGCGCACAAACTTTTTGCAACAATAAATATACCACTAAAGTTATTTAAAGCGCAGCTAAAGATATTAAACATGTTTTTTTTTTTAAACTTGATAAAAATTCAATTTTAAATAACTTTAGTAGTGAAAGTACCATGTCAGTTTAATTTCCTACAATTAATATACCTACACAACTTAAAAAAAAGCCGACTGCGTCTGTAGCTTACTAAAAAACATAATTATGATGGCAAATTCTGATATTTGGCGACAAATTTCGACTAATTAGCGACAAATTTTTTGTGTAATGAAAATTAAAATCCCTGATGGTGGGACACACCTTATTGTAAAACGGTACGATGACGGTATTATTATTCGGTACTAGTTTTGTAATGAGAAGGTGTCCAACTAGCTTCATATTTCTGACTGACCGACCTCTTGACAATTTAAAAGTACCTGTACCTAATTGGTTTATTTGAAATAAATGCTTTGAGTTGAGTTGAGTTGAGTCCCAGGAATCGGCCTTTTAACTACTACCTAGTGCTTAAAGGGCCGATTATACTGGTAGATATCTAAAAGTGAGTAATTTACTGCATTTTGAGAAGCTATTCGAATTCCACCATTCCTAGTTCTAGTTCAAATGAAAATTCTTAGGATTTGAAATTGAGGTGGAAAGAATTAAAAAGCTTTTGATAGGCGGCGGTTTCAGACGGACTGAGTTTTTATAAAGTTGAATTTGTTGACTCGCTGTCCTGGGATCTAGGAGCTCACTAAAACCTACCGCGTTCCACTAGGTATCAATATTTGATTAAAGATCTTTGATCAAAGTTATAATGAAATTGTAAAATAGACAAATTATGGGTAATTTGTGAGCTTTGTAGATAGGTATATGATATAATAATGATAGTGCAATATCAGCCTTAGGGGATAATACTCATAATATGTTTATTTTAGGTACTATAGTGTAATACCAATAATAAGTAAATAATAAGTAAAATATACTTCGCATAATAATCTGGCCATTGGTCTATGGCTCTATGCCATAATCCAACGGCCAAATTATTATGAAATATGCGATTATAATAAAAACTACCCTAGATCTAAAACAACTAATACCTCAAAATAAGTACTAATTATAATATTTACTTATTTACGATATTTCAGGGATAAGGAAAGTAATATGAAACACCAAGATATTTTGTCATTCATTTATATGTATTTCTTTGCCAACATCAAATCCAATATTCTACACCATACCATCACATCTCTTATTCCCAATATAATATCTCTATTTATTTAATATTCGAATATTTACAATAAAACTAATAGGTTAACTTAATTTACAGTAGATCTCCAACAAATCTATGCCAATCTATCTTGTAACCGACACAGCCACTAGAAACATCGTACCGCCGCGCACACCCGAACCAGAAGGCCGTTGGTGCGCCATTTTGACATATCTAATCTTTCGGTGTTACCAGTACAATACCCAACAATTATGTATTAATAAATTGAAACCTAACACGATAAAAAATCGCAGGCCATTAAATTGATGATCACGGATGGCAGACCTGTTAAATAATCGAAATAATTAGTTGGTATTCTTATTAAATATAAGGTGTGTCCAAACATTGAGTGGCAAGAGCGCGGCAGCTACACGCGGCGTTTGCAGGACACATTTCTGCCGCGCTCTAGTTAGGACCAAACCGACGAATGTTTGCGCGGCAGTACAGCGCGGCCCATTCGAGACACGCCGCGCACTTCAGTTGGCAATATCAATCTGCCTAGCCTTGAATACGTTCAGACACAATTTGTGACGAATGTTTCCTAAAAATGTTTGTGCGCGGCACGTAGACAGAAGCGTTAACGCGCGGCAGTCATCAAACACAGCGTGGAAGGCCGCGCACGTTTGCCGGTCAATGTTTGGACACACCACCGGTCTAGCACGGTTAACGTACCGTGGCCGACCGAAACCATACCGGCAATGAAAAGTGCACTCCTGCTTAAACGTTTTACTTATAAGTAGGTACTAACCAAAATTTTCAATTTACTCATAATCTGTATTTTTTACTGTAGTGATTTGGCAAGAACATCGTGGGCGACGAACTCAACAATTAAGTAAACTGTAATTTATTTTCTCACTCACAAAAAAATAACATTTATTCGTCTTCTACTATGTATCGTATACGACGTCTACTACTATCTCTTGCACCAACAACATAGTCTTTCTATTAATTGTTCTCTAGCGTTAATCGAATATAATAGCATTTATATGCACATTATTAAGATGTTAAAATTCTCGAGGAGCTCGTGGCTAAGTAACAACAGCCGCACTGGTCGATCCATCAGGTTAAGCTACGCTTGCCGGGGTTGATCAGTGGATGGGTGACCATCTTTACATACCGAGAATCCTCCGTGCCTCGGAAAGCACGTTAAGCCGTTGGTCCCGGCTGTCATTCGTGGATCTTTGACAGTCGTTACGAGTCGTCAGAAGCCCGAAAGTCTGACACCAGTCTTACCATGGGGTATCGTTTTACCCAGTTACTGGGTTGTGGAGGTCAGATAGGCAGTCGCTCCATGTAAACTACTGGTATTCAGCTGCATCCGGTTAGACTGGAAGCCGACCCCAACATAGTTGGGAAAAGGCTAGGCAGATTGATTTTATTAAGATGTTCAAATAATGTTATCAGCCTGTTTGTAATCAAAGTGGAGGGTCTGGAGAGAAATCTTATCAACGCCAAATAGAAAGTGAAGCGGGCGCGGCGACAGACGAGATCAGGGGGCCGCCGCCGCCGCAGCCGACGCCACTTTTATCACCCTCTAAACAATTGTTGAAGCGACAACTAGGTATATCGCGCCCAGATTATGTTCTGCTCGCTGCTTGTTTAATATTACACTATCGGTTTATATGGAAGGGGATTGTATAAATTACTAGCTGACCCAGCACACCGCCCTGTCCAAATTTCACAATCCCATTGAAAAAGGACGTTCAGTTTTTCCCGAATTTGTAAACCTAAAGCTCTCTGCACGCTACACCGTACCAGATCATGACCGTGCTATGAACGTTTCAGGCACGGAACGAAACATATTATGACACGGACTGCTATGCCTACTGGAACGTATCAACAGCGTATCATGGGCGTGCATAACGGTTATAGTGACCGTAGTATCCCTTTATCATCCGCGTGCTTCTCCATCCGTATGCTTCCCACTCTCTCGATTGTAGTAGTTCACCTGTGTTTTCGCATGAGGCAGACGCGTCAGGAAGAGCAAGTGAATATTTTTGTTGAGAAAATTATTTCCTATACCTATGTATACTACGATGGCTATTAGAAAATTGACCGTTTATAACGGGCTTAGAACCGTCATCATACGTATTTAAAACCCTACAACCCGATTAGCACCGACAAAATATTCACGCCGACATTTGTTGACGCTTCATGCATGGCACGTGACTGTGATGGTCGGAGCCGTGGAAGGTCTTGTGGGCATAGTCTCATACTTTTAAATACAAAGAATATTTTTTTGAGTGACACGTTTCTAGCTCGGTCATCGTATGGTACGGTGTAATGGGCAGACTCCTTAATTCGGACTGTTACGAATAGTTTAAGACATAAATTTGCCAAATCCATCCAGCCATTCTCAAGTGATGCGCTTATCAACGAACAGCATTTCATTTTGATGTTTTTCCTCTCGCTTACCTGCAATCTGTGGGAGTGATTTCGTGAAAAGGGACGAGATTGACATTAGAAGGACCTTCAAATGCGCGAGCGCGACGGCAATACATGTCATTTGTGCGCGAGCGATAGAAATGAGTAATGAGGGGTCATTGTACGAAATTCTTTCTGCTTCGCGACCGGACTTTAGTAGGTAACAGGAAGCCAGGAAAGCCCGCGCTATTTGATTTGACCAATGGGCGCGCGCAGTGCTAGAGTTGGCCGGCAGAAACTATCACCAATAATGATGCCTAATTATTACTACATAGTGTTTTTACAAATATTTACTGTACAACGCCTGACAATTAGTGGGCAAAGCTTATACTTATACTTTGCTATGTATTTTTTCTCGGGCGCTTATACGAATAGCCCGAGAATTTTAAACTTGATATAGTTAGTCACAGCTTGCATATTTAATGGTAAAATCAACAGTACAATTATTTTCACACACTTCTTTGTTAATACAATAAGCATCTACGTAAGTTTCTTCATATTTTATCTTGGGGTTGCTGGAGAGATGCTCTACAGCAACATACAAATGAAGTGGTACTTTTTTTTAAAGTATGTACAAATTGAGTACCTACATATTGGGTACAAAAGTAGTATAAACTTATAAATCGAAATGGGGTTGCTGGGGAGCATGACGTCAAATAATACCTGAATCATGTAGGATATTAAGTTAATGTTGCTTATTACCGAGGTGACATGTCAGATGTTACACATGATATACGACTACCTCGTTTGTTAGGGTTCCGGACCTCAAAAAGAAAAAACGGAATCTTTAAAGGATCACTACGTTGTCCGTCTGTCTGTCAGTCTGTCAAGAACCTTTTTCTCAGGAACGCGTGGAGATATCTCTGAATACGTAGGTCTACGGTCACTTGGAGCTCTAAAAAAATCAAGCTTCTAAGTCAACGCAATTAAAAAAATACGGCCATTTATGTGACATATTTTGATACTCGCAAATAAAACAAAATTAACATGAATGACCTAGAATCATGAATTTTGGCAAGAAGCAAGGTCTCCCAGCAAAAGTAAAGGAAAAAGTCCGAAAATCGTTCATTTGTATTTTTATCTATATATCGTTGCATACGCGATGCTCTAACTACAAAATAAAGTTGGTCCACGGATACTACGTTTTTCAGAAATGCCATTGAAAAAAGTAGTATCCGTGGATCAACTTAAATCAACGTCTGGCGTGATGGCGTAGTTTCATCAACAATTTACAGCTCTAAAACGCGCTGAAGTAACGAAAAGAGATGATCCGTCTGGGAGAACATTAGTTCCACTAATGCCAATCGTAACAAACTATCAGACGAAAACATTTACAATATTATATTAAGACAAAACCAAAGCAAAAAAGATTAACAAACTGACTCCTTTGACAGTTCAAAAGTGCTTGAAATTGAAATAAATGCTTTTAGTACCAAGTTTGAAGAATTAAATCTACTTACCCCTTCCTAAAGATAGATAGCGCAACACACTTGAGCAACTAAAATCTTTACATTAATCACGAGCATCCCAATGTCTTTGGGTGTGCAGACTGTTTTCACCTGTTCGTGAAACTATGTTACAATTTTATTTTCTCTAAAGTACGTAGCATGAAGTGATATGTGAGGTAACAAAGACCCGACAGCTAGGCGCGAGCCAGCGAAGCTATTGTGGCAGACTGCAGACTGCACTCACGTACTCCCGTCTGCCCTTCAGACGCTCATATGACGATGAAACTTCTTATACCTTCACATTTATCTATATAGACACACTACTGTTTTTAGGGTTTCGTAGTAAACAAGGAACCCATATAGTTTCGCCATGTCCGTCTGTCCGTCTGTCTGTCTGTCTGTCCGCGGCTTAGCTTAGAGATAGTTAGTACTAATCGTAGAAAGCTGTAATTTGGCATGGGTGTACATATTAATCACGCCGACAAAGTGGTAAAATAAAATCTTTTTTTTTTGTGTACCTCCCCTACCTCAATATTGAGGGTGTGTGTGAAAAGCATTATTCAATTCAGGTATCCCTTTGCGAAATAAGCTTTAAAGTGCTAATTTTTGTTAGAGTCAAGTGTCCCCCCCCCCCCTGTGACAGCTAAATGGCTGTACTTGGATTTATGACAAAAAATCACAGCAGTATAGTATATTCGGAGTTAAAAGGAAAACTATCACAGGTAAGTAGGTTTTACAGGTAACCATGATCTTCGATACATTCCGTATGGGAGAAAATGTTTTTCAACTACAATGTTAAGTTTGTTCTTGGGATAAATTCATCCCAACTTCGGAACCCTTCATTGTGCGTGGTCCGACACGCACTTGGCCGCTTTTTAGGCAACACAATCAATTCATTAGTTTGTTTATTGGCTTTGAAAGATTGTAGTTTTGTAATTCATTAGTTTCTTGACAGCTTTCGTGTTCGCCTGTATTGGATGTCAGTTCGTCTGTCTGCTTTATTTGTGTTTGCCAGTGTTTGATATTCAAGCCGGTTTAAGTTAATTACCAAACTTACTATGAATAATGCAATAGGTGTGATACACGCAAACCGTTGGCCCAATTACTTGTGGTGCAGGAATACCGAGCCCAAGCTCGGTATTCCTGCTCGATCAAATTGAAAAAAATAGGTTTTGCATGTTTTCCATCTGCGTCACGTGTTCTGTTTTAGGAACGGGGTGAAAATGTCGGCTCTGGGCAACGAGATGAAAATGTGTCTGTTGTGCAAACGAACAGCGGAGGGCATCATTCGTTCATCAAATAAAATGCGAACGACAGCAGTTGTCGGTGATCCCGAAGTGCAAACACTCGGCTAATTGCAACAGAACCTCCCGTCTGGTAACTACGTGAAAATTTAATCCTTCCGCTTTCAATCTTTTTTTTTCTCATTAATGTTTCGTTAAGTATACGACAATTAAATGTAAAACATTAAATTTTTTGTGAAAAAAACAGACCAATAAAAAAGACATGTACCATAAAATTGTAATTTTATGGTGTCGTTCAAAATTTTTGTAGCACATTTTCTGCATTTTCTGCGAGTAGCTATCATAAGTAGTAATATTTTATCAGCTTGTCGGTGTGGAATGATATTCTAGTAAAATTCCTATTATAAAACAAAACATTCAATACTCCAAGAATTTCTAAAGGTGCCTTCCGCAACTACGTAGATTTATGTAGTTATAATACATCGAAAATTATTAAGGGAATTTTTAAACAGCCCTTTTTTCTGTATTTCGGTACAGTTTACCTATATTCTTGAAAAGAAAATCCTTTTTTTGGTGGCATACAAACATGTTTTTTTTTGGGTTGGAAATCATCAAATGACTTCTCCCGCTCTGGGCAGAGCGAGACGGCGTGTCAGACTTTTACTGACTAAAACCCACCCGTGTTCCTTCCGTTGCCTGTGTGCCGGGGCCGCGATATCCCTTTCGGACAAACCCGCAACCCCAGCAGGCGTTGGTCCTTACGGACCCCGTCAGTTGGTGCTGACATCCCTTTGAGGCGCGCGTGGAACACAACGCGCCGTCGACCCGGGCCTGGTCCTTATCGGACGGCGAGCTGCCCATTGCTCACCGTCCGCAAGCCCACGCCTACGGTGGCCGGAAGTCGACTCGCGACTCCCGACGCCCGGGGCGTCTCCTGCGGCGACTAGGGGCGCGAGGGCGCGAATCTTGCCTCTCTCTCGCGCGCTCCGCCTCCTCCTTCGCGAGCATTACTGCTTCGCAGAAGGAAGTGACGGCCTCCCATGCACTCTCGCTCCGGACCATGGCCTGAACCAGGGCCGGACGCGAGAGATCGCCGCCGCCGATCGCCTCCGTGAGGACACGGTGGTGCTCTGCCCAAGCAGGGCAGACCTCCACCGTATGCTCCACCGTGTCCTCCGGGCGATTCACACAGTGGTGACACCCGGGCGTTTCCTCCCGCCTTATACGGAACAGGAACCTCCCGAAACAGCCGTGTCCGGTGAGGACCTGCGTCTGGCGGAAGGTGAGGACGTCGTGGCGCCTCTCTAGCCACTCCTCAAGGGATACAAACATGGCTTATGTATGCAATCTGTCGAAAAGGAAATATTTTTTTTTAAATTTATTTATTTACTAATGCACCAAGTCCCAATATACTAATCACTAATCACTAATATCACTAATACTAAATTATGAGAACCACAAAACACAGTCGCGGCCAGATGTCGAGACAATATCGTGACTGCAGTATTTTGCGCGAAGTTTAGCGGAATGACACTGACAAATAAATATTTGCTACATTTGTATTGAAATCTAGTTGTGAACTTCGTTAATTTAATTGGTATATTGCACGGCTATCAAAAAAATACTAATACAAATAAAAAACTTAGTAACGTTTTTGATACGATCGAAACAACAATTTGATGGGTTTGCTTGCCTATAATAGTGCAAGGAGTTATAAAACGGTCTCATGAAGAATAAGGAAGAAGTCAAATATAAAAAATGTGGTTGTTACCTACATATACCATCAATAAAGTTTAGTGTAGTAAGTACTTATCATAAATTGTAAATGCTACGTTTAACGGTCACAGAGAAACAAAATCGAACAATAACTGCCAAAACAAATATTGACGACACATCGTTTATAGATTTTTATCCTGTATTTTTATCAAAAACTGCCTTTCGAATTTTCGAATTTTCGAAATTTTCGAATTTTCTGTGGAAACCTGCTTTTTTTTTTTACATGATTGACACAAATAATAGGTACTGTGTATGAGTTCTCATTAATTAGACTGTAAGGAAACGTACATAAATGGCTACCATTCGTCGCGATATCTTTAGTGTACGTCGGGTCGGCTCCTGGGGACTAGTTTGTACAGCTTTCATTCAATCGTGATACTACTACATGAATAGCAATGTATTTATATAAAACTCTTGTATTTTATTTATTTAGTTTAACATTAATTTCAGTAAAAACTCAGGATGATGGTAAGTAAATCTGCAACATTTAATATACATAGGTATGTAACTTCTTTTAATACTTTAAATTCGTTTGCAGACGTATTTTCAAACTTACTAGATGGCGGGGTTAATCCGATGCAGAATTTTGAACCTGACTTTTACTTTATGGAAAATAAGGTTTGTATTTCTTTAATTATATTTCTTTTTATGAAAACTAACTTGAAAATCCTTAAAGGAATCCTAATTGTTTTAGATGCAAGCACTGGCACCAGAAAAAGTTGACATAAAACTATACTATGAGTGCCTGTGTGGTAGTTGCAGGAGTTTTGACACAAATCGTTTAAAACCAACAGTGGAGAAGCTAGCCTCGTACCTGAATCTGCACCTTTATCCTTACGGAAATGCGCAGGTATGAAAAGTATAATCAGTAACTGAACTATAAGTAAATGCTCTGGTACCGAATGACACAATGATATGGATTTGCACAGGTAATTCATAATGATTAGGTGCTATCAAACATAAATAAATAATTGTACTATGGACCTCGGGCTTATTGGTGATTCGCCCGAATTAACTCGCGGGAAACGGGTGAATCGACGCTTTTAAATTATGGTTTAAGCATTCGCACGAAGTTAATTTACTTGTAGGCGAATCGATTCCTCGATCTCTGGAGTTGTCGATTGACAACTCCAGAAATCGGATCTGGTTTTCAACAAAACCAGATATTTTAGAAGCCAAGAAACCACAAAATCTCGTTACAATTAAGGAATGCAATCGTGATTTCGCAAGATCCCCTATATAACGCGACATGTCGAGTCTTTTTTCGATATTCTTTTACTGTACCAGCCCATTACCATTTCAGACTTTTTATTATTTCTACAATGTCAGATATTTTAGATTTTCTCCTAATTTTCTCATTAGTAATTCTGTCGGACAATTTAATACCCAACATCCTTTTCTCCATTTTCCTCCATAACTCCGAGTTTGTGTTCTTCTTTCACGTGTAGAGACCATGTTTGGCATCCACATTTATAAGGCATGGAAGGTTTGCTATCTCATACAACTTTGTTTTCAAATTCATGTTTATCTTGCTGTTCTTCATAATTTCTTTAAAACTCCATTATCTACTTTTTCCATGAAATTGCTCCTGTTTATATATTTTTCCGTTTGCTGGTTTGTTGTTGTTTTTTCAAATTAAATAGATTGTCCCAAATAGACGTATTCCTTTACATATTCTATTTCCTGTCCATCTACAAGTTTTTTTTAATTATAGAAGAAACCACACAATGTCATTACAATTAGGGAAAGCAATCGCGATTTCGCGAGATGCTGAATCTCTCGAGACATCGAGTCTTTTTTCGAGATTCAATCTTGTGAGAAGTCAATCTCGTTCTTGAAATCTCGAAACTGAGCACGCACGACTTAGCATACTATGCTTCTTGAGAAGCCATTTTCAATCAAATAAGTAATGGATTTATAGTGTGCTTGATGTGTGTGTGCTGAATGCACATGGCGCTTGCGTGCAAGTAAATGTCACACTGTGAGTACATTTGCAGGTAAACTTACATGCCATTTTCTTCATTGCATGCCTGTTACTTGAAAGAAGTATAGATAAGCCAGTTGACGATACAGTACGAACCAGTCCCACGCTAAAAATACTGTTTCTAGTTTTTTCAATGAAAGCGTTGGAAGTGAAATAAATAATGACACATTACTACAGCAGTGGATTGTATGGCTAAATTAATAAGAAAAAGAAGAAGAAAAGAAGATGTTTCAGTAGGACTGTTGAATTTTTTAATAGTATGATGCATTAGCATAATCAGCATATAATGTTCACATTCCTGGGACATAGGCCTCCTCTCTGTGAAAGGGAGTGGGCCGTCCACCATGCGGGTTCAGTGCATGATGGTAGATGTCGTATGTCTGCTGGACATGCCGGTTTCCTCACGATCTTCACCGTTTTGTGAGCAGCCTATCTATCTACAATAAAATATTAGGTACTTATAATGCGCACGACTTTTTATTTAAACAACTTTAGATACACACTCTTCGTTTAGTTAGATTGTTTACAGAATACAGCACTACTGGTCAGCTACTGGCATGCCTGTAGCTGTCACGCACGTTCACACGTGCCGGTTCTGCAGTCCCCCGCGTCCTCTTATTGCATGCCAGTAAATCAAATATTGTGCAATCTACTTGCTTGCCAGGAGCAGGCATGCCAGTTAACGTATACACATGAAAGTACGTAGCTGGCACGTGCGAGCAGCTGGTATGCAAGTGTGCCAGCTACAGGCTTGTGTTTTACCGCCTTTATGTATGCGTTTTGCAGATGATTATTATGAATGATAAATGCATATATTTTTATGTGTTGCCATTTGCCTAGTACTAAAACGAGGATCTGGTACACTTGTGCGAAAGAAACTTGCGCGAATTCACTTGCGCGACAGACATTCTTGTGTGAATTCACTTGCGCGAAAAAGTTTCGGAAATGAGATTTCTTCATAACATCACGCGTGTATTCTTTCAAAGGGCTGTGCAGAGGTGAATACACCCACATTTCGCCAGTTATGTCCAAGTTACAAACAGACTGGAAGTAAATAGTCCGATTAGGCATCAACAGAACAGTTTGTGTCGTTTTTTTTTACTGTACCTATATTTAGTTTATTTTGATCGAGGTCAACAAAATGCTGTATCGCTGATAACAAAAACGGGGTCAAACTAAAAATTCAAGGCGGCAACGAATAATTATTGCAACTTTTTCACTAGGAGTATCATTTTCATGGTTTTCGAGGGCGCTGGTCACGATATTGTAGTCGAAATTAAAATTCAAGATAATTTTGATTTCGACCCTATCGTTGGTGGCGCCATCTTGAACATTATGAACGTGATTCATATTCGTATGAAACGCTAACCTTTTATTAGCGAAGTAACGTCAAAGTGCTATCGTCTTGCCCTCAGTATCAGTAACCTAATTCATATGTCTAGATCATTATTGAAAATCGACTGCCTTGCTTGCCTCGATCGATTGCCTGCTTTTGATACAAGTGGGGAATTAAATGCTCTCGCGTATCAAACGTAATAACGTAAATAACTATATGAAATATAATGTTTATTTACATAACATGTTTTATTTATTTGCACATTTTATAAATTCACGAAATTATTAGGCTTAAAAAGGAATGAAGGCTCTTTGAGATTTAAAAAAACGCACATCTTTGACTAGTATAAATATTTATTATAGGGCCACACTTTCACGTACTAGTGCAATACACCGTATAGGTTCACAATGCATTATTGCACAAGTGCGTGAAAGTGTGCCATATATACGTACTAGTCAGATATGTGCGAACCCCTTCAAAAAACGTTTTTTTTTTGGTTGAACTACTTCATGTTATTTTCAGGTAAAAAAATCCTTATAGTGATATCAGGTATGTTTTATTTTATTTTTATTCCACAGACAATAGACAAGGGTAACGGCGTGTACGAATTCAAGTGCCAGCATGGTCCGGATGAGTGCTACGGCAACAAGCTGCATGCTTGTGCCATCGACTACCTGGGCAATATAACCAAAGCGGTGTTCTTCAACTCCTGCATGATGGAATCCTCAAGAACCAAAAGTGGTTCTGACGACGAAGCTGCTGATGAGGTAAGCTTTAATTGTCAGAATTGTGAAAAAAAATAATATCTTCGAAGTCGGTTAAAAATGACACTAAAACTAGCATTGATAAAAATAATATGATGCTTAATAATCGAGCCAGGAGTGTCCAAATTTTTTTTCGAGAATTTCAACCTGAATGTGTTTTCAATTCATACCATAATTTATTCAATTACATAAGAAGATGACGATACCTACTAATTATGTATTTCATTCATGAAGTTGAGCATGGAGTTGTTTAACATTAGATTTTTTGTTTGTTTTCTATTATAACCTATTATTATTTTCAGTGTGGAAAGACCATGAATGTAAACCCAGAGTGGATAAAGCAATGCGCACAAGGGGATAGTGGAAATGCACTCCTTAAACATTATGGAGACGAAAGCAAACAGGTTGGCTTCAATTACGTTCCCTACATTATGATCAATGGGGACGAGTACACGGGAAACAGAGAATACTTCATGAAAGACGTGTGCGCAACTTTTAATACACCACCACCAGAGTGTGCGGAAGTACTTTAAGTAATTCTAAGAAAAATGAAAGTAAATTGTAGCTTTTCTTTAAGCTGTGTGTTTTTAGTCTAAGAGATAGTCGTACTTTTGGTTAATAAAATAATATGGCTAGCCATAATCAACAGGCAGAAGAATGGTTGGAGTCTTCTTGAAAGCGTTTGACCATATAATTGTTATATGACTTGGCTCGTAAAATTTGTTGTTTTAGCTTTGGCTTTGATGCTGGCAATAATGAACCATCGAACCTGTGTAAATGGTTCATTATCTCTGGCAGGACTTAATCATTAAAAAAATATTTTCGAGCTTAGATAGAAGATAGATAGAATATTCTTTATTATGCACACCATACAAATTACAGAAATAAATTTAGAAATGTTACATAGGGTGACACAATGGGCGGTCTTATCGCTAAAAGCGATCTTTTACAGACAACCTTTGGATGGATTAAAGGGAGAAGGAGAGACAATACTGCAGGTAGTCAGTGGTGTACCATTTACATACACAATGCATAAATAATAAATACATAAATATGCTTAATATTTTAAGTAGACTTCCGAACTCCATATATTTCAGATATAAATTCCTCTATCTGCTTTTTCAAGAGACCATGTATTGGTTGATCAGTACTTAGTTCAGTTCGGCTTCAAGTTATTCTAAATTTTGTGACAATTATTGCCACCTACTGTCCTAGACACTGAAGAAGAATGATATCCATCGTCGTCGCGTTGATGTGCTAACAAATATTATGAAGGCGTAAAATTAATTGCTATCCTATTCTTATTATTCTTATTCCATTTGTTTAATTTAATTTACCTGATTTATGTTCGTGTTTGTGTGTAGTACATATTTAAATATCTCTTTACTATTAATTTTCCTGTTTCAGATTTTATTTTAGATTTAATTATTATCACAAGCGATTTATATGGCGATGTTATTTTCAATGTTTATAAGCATTTTCATGTTTCTAGTTATTTTGTTTGATGTTGATTTTATATTAGATTTATTTAGAATTACATATTTTGTGTGTTTCAAAAATCAAAATTCCTAATAAGAAAAGTTACCATTACCTTACAGATTAATATTATTATCTTTGTACCAAAGGCAATACAGAAGTACCTATGTCGCATTATGCCACGCAATTATTAAAATGAATAAAATAAAACTTACGATGGTCAAAGGTTGACAACATGTAACTGCAATGTGTCAAATTTTACAGGAGAGGGAAAAAACTGTATAAATTCGAAAATAAATTAAAATTAAATAAAATTAAAAAGTAGTTGGTAGGTAATTGAATTATTTATTGATATATTTTAAAACAATACAATGCCCACATAGGTTTTTCATTAAATAATCAATACATAAACAGTTACGAGTAAACATTAAAATAACCTCATTACTAACGTGTTACGAGCAGTCAACCATTAATTACGAGATGTCAGTTTAAAAAAATCACTTTTTTATTAGATTGAAACAATTACATGTGCGGCAAATTATCATAAAAAAGTGACAATCTGAAGGTATTACAGTTATAATAGCTTGCAAGTCATTAAATTAGCATGAAGTAAGTTTAGGCGAGTCCTTAAAAGTTGCTCGTAGGTTGTTATGGAAAAATTCATATTTCTTGGCCTACTTGGCAACAAAGAATAGTCTTTCGTCGGAAATATCTTCTTTTCTTTTTCTAATTTTTTCTCCAGCCTATGTAGTCTTTGACATGTTCTCATAACTTTTTGTTCATACGGGCTTTCCAAATCTCTGATTCAGCTAAACCTTTTCTTTTCTTTGTCTTCCTTCCAGTACAATTTCCTTCATTTATACAACTATCATCATCTTCAGAAGAGCAGGACGTCTGATCCGGATCATAGTTTCCATCATCACTCGTGCTACTAGTAACTACTCGTGGGCCGCGATATCCCTTTCGGACAAACTCGCAACCCTGGCAGGCATTGGCCCTTACGGACCCCGTCAGTTGGTGCTGACATCTCTTTGAGGCGCGCGTGGAACACAACGCGCCATCGACCCGGGCCTGGTCTCTATCGGACGGCGAGCTGCCCATCGCTCACCGTCCGCAGGCCCGCGCCTACGGTGGCCGGAAGTCGGCTCGTGACTCCCGACGCCCGGGGCGTCTCCTGCGGCTACTAGGGGCGCGAGGGCGTGCAGCTTGCATCTCCCTCGCGCTCTCCGCCTCCTCCTTCGCGAACATAACTGCTTCGCAGAAGGAGGTGACGGCCTCCCATGCACTTTCGCTCCGGACCATGGCCTGAACCAGGGCCGGACGCGAGAGATCGCCGCTGCCGATCACAAATAGCTACCTTTAGGTTTTATTATGAATATTACCGAAAATATTATTGAATAACTCAATAATTAGTATTACATTAAGGTATGGATGATAGGACGGAGTCGCACTACGACCACTACGCGTAACATCCGGATGGCTTACTTTTATTGAGCGTTTAGGTAAAATAAAACATACCAATATACACACATCAACACGGTCTAGGGATATTTTTAAAAAAGCGAATTACTATCAATGTGTTAATTATTTATATGACATGTATATATTTAAAAGATACGTTATTTAATATTCTACCATTTTTTAATAATGGTTAAGGTACTTCGATTAAAATTTCAGGATTTTATGGAAAAAAAATGAAGCATAGACGGAAACCGTATATGAATTAACTTTTAATTTATGAGTAAAAACTGAAAAAAATCATTTAATTTGTGTTTATAAACTTGAAGTTAGTAGTCTGAGAAAGCGCCCATGATGTTCATAACACATCGGCAACGATTCGGCATGCTCAGAACAAGGTTTTCAATGTCTTGCTGCGGAATATTGTCCCATGTCCTTCTGAGGTGCGCAAAAAGTTGATCTTCTGTAGCCAGATTTTAAGGAACTTCCTTCAGAGCTCTTCTTTGCAGCATATCCCACGCATGCTCAATGGGATTTAGATCTGGCGATTGAGCAGGCCAGTCTAAGGCCCTAATATTGTGTGTATGTAACCAAGCTGCTACCGTTCTCGCCGTGTGTGCCCGGGCATTGTCGTGCATGAGCAGGAAATCTTGCCCCATTTGTGTTCTGTGGGGCAAGATTACGGGCCCCAGCACCTGTTGGACGTATCGTTCTGCCGTCATATTGCCCCGCACCCAAACGAGATCCGTCCGTCCTCCAAGACGAATTCCTGCCCAAACCATAATTGTTCCTCATTGGTATGGGTGAACTTCCTGAGGGTTCTGAAGACGGCTCCATCGTCCAGGAACTCGCCAAACACACGTCCTTCGTGAATCTGGATGGAAGCCGAACCTGGATTCATCCGTGAACAGCACATTGGACCATTGCTCACGGCCCCAGTCCACGTGGTTCCGAACCCATTCTAATCATCGTCCACGATTGCCTCTCCGTAAAGGTGGGACCCGGAGTGGTCTACGAGAGCGTAGATTGCTTTCATGCAGTCGCCTTCTTACAGTTTGGTCACTCACAAGCACTTGGTGTTCCACTCGCAGCCTTTGGACCAATTGAGTCGCCGTTGCATTTGGTTGAGCTCGCGCAGTAATTTGCAAAAATCGGTCTTGTCTGGGGGTAGTGATGCGACTTGGGCCCCGGTGCCTCTCCGCTACTTCACCTGTGGCACGATAGCGTGTCCACAATCTTGAAATTACATTTTGGTGGGTTCCTATGGCCTCAGCAACATTACGCTGAACAGACCCAGCTTCCAGCATTCCCACAGCTCGTAACATCTCCGCCCTCGTCAAATGTCGGCGTTGCATGGCTACAATACCTCAATTTTAACTTTATCTTTCGTTTAAAAATGAAAAAAAACTGTAACTAAACGTAATTCGTATTGTTTTCTAAATTTCGCACAAATGAAAATTCCCTCTCCTACACATCAAGACATTTTTATGCCACCGAAACAAAAGAATTTTCAAAAATTTTAATTTGGAATTAGTCTGAGATAAATTACAAACAAATTGGTGTATAAAAGATTCCAATGCGGCTAGTACTTTTCGAGTTATTTAATTGAGTATGAAATATCCCTAGACCGTGTTGATGTGTGTACCTTCAGGGACACTTTTTGGATATAAATAGACGTATTTAAATATAAAAACTATTTTAAAACAATTCAAACTCGCGCCGTAATCTTACTTTGTCAGTTAATTATTACGAACTGCATTTGGGTTGACACCTCGTAACTCGCGCACTAGTGAGCTCAAGTTGAAACCTGTTAATTGTGAGTTGTCAATTGTGGCATAAATTGTTCGAGTGACATTTTTTGTGCATTACGAGTTATCAATGGGAAGATTTGGCGCTTAATTTTAAAAAAATTGATGTACTTAACTCATTTTGCGAAAAAATGTGGGTTACGAGTTGTCAACGTATGACCATCGTAAGTGGTGTTTTGTTATATGTCCATTAGAAGCCAACACAATAGGTATGTATACCTCAATTTTAATGTTTCCATAATATATACCTACATAATCGTAGCGGGAGGGTGTGTCAAACTTTACTGACTAAAACCAACCCATGTTCCTTCGGTTGCCTGTGTGTTGCCAGGGGCCACGGTATCCCTTTCGGACTTTCCCGTGACCCTGGCAGGCATTGGCCCTAGCGGACCCCATCAGTTGTGCTGACATCTCTATCGCATCTCTAACACAACACGCCGTTGACCCGGGCCTCTGATCCTCGCCCTGAACTCGAGACCTATGACTTGGCAGTCTGACGGTCACACCACTAGGTTATCACTGCACATAGGATAAGAATGATGGAAAAGTATTACGAAGGAAGTAAATCAAAAAATATATCATTTAGTACTTAATATTTTTACTTGTTAAATTGGCTATAGCTCCTGAACCGGCCGATGAATATCGTCAGTTTTAATACTGTACGCATAGGTATTTTGCATACTTTAATACTATACAAGTATCAGCCTTCCTAGAGATCGTTCATTTTTGTAACCATAATGTCTTTGAGCGGCTATATCTAGTGAACCGGCCGATAAATATCATCAGTTTTATTCTGTTCCCACAGGTACTAATTATATCATAATGCCGTACTAGTATCAGCCTTCCTAGTGATCGTTCATTTTTTGTAACCTTAACTCGTCTTTGAGCGGTAATACATAGTCATTTGGTCAGCCGCATAATACGGGCAGACCGTCACCATTCTTACCAGAGGAGGGCCCTACACCCCCCAAATACTGAGTCAGCCTTCCTGGTGATGTTTATCAAAAGTACGGCTATCTCTTCTAATATTCTCTTCTCAATCGGTCTATCACTGCTGAGAATCGTGACTCCGTAGCAAGTTGAAAAAGCTATTTAGTATCTATATACTGCTCTTAACGCAATTTCGACCACTTTCAAGTTGCACTTGATATAAGAATACTGGTATTCAGCTGCATCCGGAGCTAGGTCTACCCAACAGGGTATAAAAGTAACTCTCCCGACAGCCAATGACTATAGGGCATTAACTAGGCTTCTGAGAGATAGATGTGTGTCATTCCACACATACTCTCTCCCGGAAGAAAAACAGACCCGGGTCGTCATCAAGAGGATCCCTAAAGAGATTTCTCCCTTAGATATTCTAGCTGACCTTCAGTCACAGAAAATCCCGGTAGACGAGGTGCACCGTATGCACCGCGCGGCAGGGAAGCATACGACATGGTTCTCGTCGTGTGCTCCCCTACCGAGGGGCATCACCCGATATTCAATGTCAGTTCTATCTGTAACCTCATGGGCTTCATCATAGAGAAGCCCAGGAAAAATAGCTCCATAGGGCAATGCCATCGTTGCCAGCTCTATGGCCACTCACAGAAGCACTGCCATGCGAAACCTAGGTGCGTCAATTGCCTAGGGGACCATGGCACTGCTGAGTGTACCCGACCCAAGGATCGCAACCTTTGCGACACTCCTCCGAGCTGCGTGCTATGTGGTCTCGAAGGGCACACAGCAAATTACCGGGGCTGCTCTAAAGCCCCAAAAACCAATCTGTCTAAACTGACCAAGCGTCCATCAGACGCTTGGCAGCAAAATTATAGGGATTACCCCCAAATTCCCTCCTCCCAGATCCCCGAAAGGCTAAGCCCCCAGAGGCCTAGCCCGTGGTCCCAACTTCACCACATGCAGGCCTTCCCAGCCATGCATGACCCTAGGCCCGCGCCCCCGCAGATCCCCCTTTATTCCCTTATGGACCCCCGCAATCGCGTCCCCCCGCCCCCCGCTACTTCAGGGCCTCCAGCGCCCGCTCCCGCTCCCGCACCTGCTCCTAAAGCATCGCACCCCGCTCCCACTCCCAGGGCCCGTGGCCCCTCAGATGATGATACATTCGGTATCATCACAGACACCTATCAGGCCTTTTTCTCGCCCCGCGCGCAGCAAATGGCCAGGGATATAACAGCCGCCAAGAAATTCCGCGACGTTCCTATGTTGCAGAAAATCTTACATGCGTACCCGGAGATTACGCACGCCCTTGAATCCTTCTATAACCCCCCCCCCATAATGTCTAACACCGTTATAGCAAGGTTTAAACCCCGATCCCTTAACTTAGGCATCTTCAATGCAAACGGTATAAAACACCAACGCGATGAGATCGCGGAATTCGTCCGCGATCACAAACTAGACTTATTCCTCATACAGGAAACATTCTTAAAACCGAGTAGTCGCAACCCATCTATAGCCAATTATCGTATGGTCCGTAATGATAGGTCGCGCTGTCACAAGGGTGGCACCCTTATTTACTATAAAAAGGAACTATACTGCATTCCCATAGACCCTCCTCCACTTTCCAGACTAGAAGTCTCAATTTGCCTACTAGGCATGACTGGCCATCAGCCGGTCACTCTAGTTTCGGTTTATATCCCACCAATGGTCGGTTCTGAGAACTTCCAACTCATCTCCGACGATTTCGCCATTCTATTAGGCATGAGTGACTCCGTAATCATTGCGGGCGATCTCAATGCAAAACATACCTCCTGGAATTGTACCAGAACCTCTATAAGAGGGCGACACTTGTTCGACCTCTCCGCTACCCTGAACTTTGACGTCATCGCTCCGTTGACTCCCACTCACTTTCCCCACGACCCCAATCATACCCCAGACGTACTCGACCTGGCGCTCTTTAAGAACGTCAACCTTAGGTTAGACTCAATAGAAACGGTACAAGAGCTTAACTCTGACCACCGTCCCGTAGTCATAAGACTGGCCTCCCGCACAGGTCCCTCCGATCCCAACCAACCCATAGGCACCAAAAGGGTAACGGACTGGAGGAGAGTAAGCGATAAGCTGAAACCCACCACGTCCCCCCAGCTGGACTCCATTCCAGATCAGTTTGACTCCGTCGCCGACACGACGGCCGCGATCGACTCGCTCACTGATCACGTGCAAACCGTCCTGAACGACTGTTCAAGGGAGGTTCCGGCAACGGACAACCGTTGCCTGAACCTGCCGGACGATGCGCGTGCTCTACTGACCGAGAAGAACGCGGCTATCCGTGCATACAGTAGCTTTCCCAGCGCCACTAACAAAACTCACATGCGCTACTTACAGAGAACTGTAAGGACACGCATAGCTGAGCTGCGTGAAGCGGGCTGGGATAAGATGCTGAGCGAACTGGAGCCAACTCACCTGGCCTTCTGGGAACTCCAGAGGAAACTCAGGTCCCAGCAGTCAGCTGCCATGCCCCCATTAGTCCGCCCAGACAAATCCATAGCATTCGACGACATCGACAAGGCCGAGTGCCTAGCCGACAGTCTCGAGACCCAATGCTCACCCAGCTCCTTACCAATAGACCAAGCTCACCTTAAAAAGGTCGACGCGGAAGTCGAACGTAGAGCCTCTCTCCCACCCGTCGAAGACCCTGACTGTCCTCTGCCTCCCGTCACTCCGGACGAAGTGCATGACATCATCAAAGGTCTCAAAAAACGCAAAGCCCCCGGCTCAGACGGACTCACCAATAGGGTGATCCAACTCTTTCCCGCTCACTTGATCATGCTACTGACCACCATCTTCAATGGTGCTCTAAGCAATAACATCTTTCCCCAATCGTGGAAAGAGGCCACCGTCATCGGCATCCCAAAGCCCGGTAAGCCCAAATCCGAACCCTCCAGTTACCGCCCCATCAGTCTGCTCAAGGTCCTCGGCAAAATCTATGAGAGGCTTATTCAAAAGCGTCTCAGAGATTACGCAGAGACCAAGGGCCTCATCCCCAACGAACAGTTCGGCTTTCGAACTCAGCACTCTAGCGTGCATCAGGCCCACCGTATAGTAGAACACATATCCGGAGGTTTCCACCACGGTATGTTAACAGGCGCAATCTTCTTCGACATAGCGAAAGCGTTCGACAAAGTCTGGCACAACGGCTTATTATATAAGCTGTACAAACACGGTGTGCCGGACCGTCTCGTGCTCATCATACGAGACTATTTGTCGAACCGCACCTTCCGCTATCGCATAGAAGGAGCGCTCTCCTCCCCCCGACCCATACGCGCGGGAGTCCCTCAGGGCTCCGTGCTCTCTCCTCTCCTGTTCTCGCTCTTCACTAGCGATATTCCTAAGCATAAGAAGGCGCAGTTGGCTCTGTTCGCAGACGATACGGCCATCTACTGCAAAGGGTATAGTACGGCTCAGATACTCCTAAACCTACAAAGGGCAGTCAACAATCTTGGCGCCTGGTTTAGATTATGGAGAATCGAGGTCAATCCCGACAAAAGTCAAGCGGTCCTCTTTTCCAAACCGCGACGCACACCCACCATTCCCAGACCAGTCACCATGTTCGGCAAGCCGATCCCTTGGGGGAAGCAAGCCAAATATCTAGGTGTAATTCTCGATCATCATCTCTCCTTCGCACAGCACATAAAGTCGGTTCGCTCGCGAGCCGCTTTCGCTCTAGGTAGACTCCACTATGTCCTGAATGCACGTAGCAAATTGTCACTCAAGTGCAAATTGCGCATCTATACGGCGTGCATTCGGCCAATCATGACCTATGCGGGCACCGTCTTTGCTCAAGCAAAACCCCACTCGATCCATAGGATTCAGACAGTCCAAAACCGTTTCCTTCGTAAGGCCACGGGATCCCCCTGGTATGTTAGGAATGAGATCCTTCATCTCGACCTCAAAATCCCCACGATCCAACAGTTCCTAAAACGCATGTCCAAGCGTTACTTTGAATCCGCTGCCAAACATCGCAACCCTCTGGTTGTCGAGGCAGCAAATTATGTCCCCTCAACGATTAGTAGGATCCGCCGCCCGAGGCATATTCTCTCAGAACCTGATGACCCCATAACCCTCCTCCAGGAGAGCAGTAGGGCCACCAGCACAGTACACAAACACAAACGACACCCGTCATACCGACCTCGCCGTCGAGGTCCACCGCGATCGCGACCGCGACCCCCCCGAGTAAACGATACTCCCCCCCGACCCTTGCTCGAAGATGCGCCAGCCCGCGTCGACGCTGAGCCAGTAGCTTTAAATTCCCCGATCAATAATCATGATATACTTTTGATCCAGCCTGTCCCTCTTGCTGTCCTCCCCTCAGCGAATGCCCTAAGCCGAGGTTCGTACCCCACAGGGGGTGCCCTTAGCGAGCATTCGCCTAGTTTTAATTTAGAATAGTTTATGCCCCTGGCTGGAGGCTTTGAGTGTAGAAGCTTAAGGCAGCCACAGGAAAGCCCGGTTAAGCAGACACTACCTTAGTGGTAACCTGCGAGATGCCCTAGTTAAAAAAAAAAAAAAAAACTGCATCCGGTTTGACTGGAAGCCGACCCCAACATAGTTGGGAAAAGGCTGGGCAGATGATGGTGTGACTCCGCAGACATAATTGGTATAGACATGTAAGAATACAAAACGAAAAAAATACGATTTGATGACTTTTAGCTAGCTAATTTAATTTGACCCTATAGATCATAGTTTCCTACGCTGTGGGTTTGGAGGGAAATCTTAGAAGCTTTCCATTAACTAGGCCATTGACGTCAACACAAAGCGAGTAGGAAAAGCTATACAAGTTGCTGATCAAGTGTATCCGTGTTGAAACAAAACGGTATTCTGTAAAACCCAATAACGATACTATTAGGAAAAGCTTTGGTTTCCTAGGAAATCGGATCCGTCATACTAAAAATGGTCGTCATGAAAATCTGTATTTGTCATATAAGGTGTCAGCTATGTTTAAGTCCCATATAATAGGGGATGAGCCTATTACCGCCAACCGGGCACAAATCCACACTCAGGGCACATGTTTATTTACGCATGTGCTCCGGGCTGCTACTGAAAAAATCCAATAACACTGCCCGACCTAGGAATCGAACCCAGGAGCTCAGCAGTAGCGCTTGCAACCAGTAGACCAACCAGTTTTGGAGGGGATTCAAAAACCAAGGGCAATTATGGGCAGTGATTTTGTAAAAATATTCTGATTTAAAAGAGTGTCCGTGGAGTTTCTTGCCCGTTCTTCTCCATAGGAACCTACTACGCGTTGGAATGGGCAACTAGCTTCATATTTCTGACTGACCGACCTCTTGACAATTCAAAAGTACCTGTAATTGGTTTATTTGAAATAAATGCTTTGAGTTTGAGTTTGAGTGTAATACAAACTTTTGGTTCTTGGTCTTTGTTCGGTGATCAGTTTGTCAGATGGGCTACTGCCACGTGCTGTTCAAAATATACGTCCAGTACAGCATACTTACTTTACTGGACGTATATTTTGAACAGCACGTTATCTAAGCTGCTATAAGTTAGGCACAGCGAAGATCTGCATAACATTAATCACGAATTCTCTAGTTTTCCTACCTATGGTTCACATTTTAAGGTTAAGTAGTTAGTGAACATTTACTTAAAATAACGTGTCCATATGGATTGAGGAGCCATGTCTCATATTTAAACGCGTGTACTACCAATATTTAGTAGTCAATTTGCTGATTTTGTAGGTGAAATCCTTGAATTTGTAGACCCTTAAAAAATTACAGGACGTTTAAGGTGGCTCCTCAATTCAAACGTTCGAATTGAGGAGCCGTCTTAGAACTCAAAAACTAGTCGACGGATATTTTTTAAGTTTTGGTAGGATTTAGTAGTACTTATAAGTAGACTGTACAAAAAAAATGGGTTTTATATGGTTGAATTTGAGATAGCTACAAAAAAAATAAAAAAATAAAATTTCACCGCGCCGCGGTGTTTCTCGGAAAGTAATCAAAAAATTACAACAGATTTTTTGTATAATTTTGTAATGTGTTCTAATTTGTAGTATACCAATAAAATGGAATAGCTATATACTTTCGCTAATACAACACATTTTATATGGCTCCTCAATCCTGACGGTCTATAGAAAATATATGTACACGGTACCTACTAAAGTAGTTGATCAAATCGGATAACAATAGCACCAATATTTAGTAAAAAATTCAGTATTTCAATAGATATAAAAAAAAAAAAACATTTCTTAAGAATTTACTGTGGTACGAGAGACCACGACCAAAACCATATCACATCGTTTTACGGCCAAAACCGTATGAAATCGTTAGTTTAGATGATTCTCAACCCTACTCGGTGGGAAGTACCGGTCAGAAACGTCCCAGTTTTACGGGAGCCCATTTCAGCTATTCAAAAAAAAATAGGCAGACGGTTTCATCACAATATGTCTGATATTAAAAATGTACATAGGTTTGTAATTTTATTACGAAAAAGTTTGTTTTCAGATATTTTGCGTGTCACATGTGGACTGAGCGTCTTTTCAAAAATGTCAGTAACCGATCTGTCTCATAGCAACCTGGTAATTTTTTTTTTCAATCTCTTGTATAGTTAACGGAATTACCGAAAACCTGAAAAAAAATCTGTTTGTTATTTTATTGTTTCCAAAAACCAAAAGAACGTTTCGGAGTTGCCCGGCAAACGCGCGGTGCTTGTTACGCTCCTCATACATATTCTATTGTCAAGTGTCCTAGTATATTTTTATTAACAAAAAAATACACGCAGACGAAGTCGTGGCCTGGTAGTACTTACTCAATAAACTAATGAGAAATTCCGTTCACGCTTGCTTCAACCTAAATAAATACAGAATTCCCACCAGATAAAACCGTTTCCCTCTTGCCTGTTAGGTACATCTAAAGAAGGCTTTCTTCTTAGACAGCAACAATCCCGATGTAGCCCACATCAAGACAAAGGAGAATCGATTCCCGGCACGGAATAGCGGCATTCGTATGTGTCGAGCACGAAGCAATGTAGCCGAAATCCTAAATGGTTGAAACTATTGTTCTGTCGTATAGCTCGACAAACTTGGGCTTTTGAAGGCTCCCGGGGAATTGTCGGTGCATGTGGACACTTTCCCACACGCCTCCGTCGCGTCGTCGCCGCGTAGACTCGTCGTCGACGGGACTCTTGCCAAACTGTAACACTTATTGTTCTCTGCCTTCGTTCGTGCGACGAAATGATAACAGTTTCACCTCTTGCATCGTCGCAGCTTCTCTGATAATAACACCAATTAATTTGTGTTGGTTGTCTTATTTCGCAATGGAAATGCTTTGTTAATTAATAAGACAGATAGGTACTATCCAAAAATTGCAAATCTATACACCGTAAGGACAATTTCTGGTTGCAGCGCTCGGCCGCTTTAGAAATCTCATCAACCAATAGCATCAAAGCATCAGATTTTTTATGAGTTCCAAAGTATAAAAACATTAAAATTAAAAACTTTCTCATCTTTGTTTATTTTTTTCTATTCCTATTAAAAGGGTCAGCATTTGTGATCATTGTGTGAGACAGATGTGGTCATCGTATTCACGGGATTTTGTTTTCAAACTGCTTAGATATGAAATTCTTTGATAGTACTAACTGAGCAGTTGGTTTCGTTTGTTTAGAGTTTTCAGTTGAAAGCAGTAAAATCGTTACACTGTTCGACCTATTAACACGTGCCAATTGCACACAATTTTATCCAGGAAAAACCTCCTATGGCAATGTGAAAACAGAACAAGCAGGCATATAAGGAAGTAAGGGTAAAGGAAATGGTACAGGTTCATAAACAATTATCTACTCAACTGACTACAAAGGTGATTTACTTAAGTAATTATTTAAACCAGAAATGAATTATATTAATGCCTAGTTTGATTTATAGTTGGTATTGGTAGCTAGGTAGGTTTGCGTGCAAAGATATTTACTTAGGTAGGTACCTCAAAGATTTTAAACTCCAAATCCATCTCTATTATACAGTTTTTGATAGTAAATATCGTCCACCTATTTCTGAGCATTTGATAAAAAGACCATGTTCTTCTTTTCGTGTGGTCGGTATGATACAAGGCAAAGCAAGGTCGATGGCAAAAAGGCCTTAATTACCCGACCGCGGCGAATCCAAAAAATGAGGGTTATGTGTTCGTATTATACGTATGTCCGTCTTTATTGTGCGAGTGTCACTAGGTTTTTTTTTTTTTTTATCGAAATGTTGGATTTTTGGTGCCAAAATGAATGTTTCCAGAATTAAACCTTTTTACTTACAAAAAAAAACAACTGGTTTCGAATTTTTGTTTTTGCCACTGACTTCCGAAATTAAAGTTATTTTTCACTGTGTAGTGTTTCTTTTTTGTAAAAAGTTTTTGTTTTTCACTTTTTAGTTGTGGTAGTACCTACCCCACACAAATTCGAATACCACTACCTGCTATCTAAATAACAGTGACAGGAAGTTATCATCATATCATCCACAAATACTAAGTGGGTAAAATACGTATTATTGAAGTTTACTCAAAAACTATCCAAGCAAAGTTAATAAAATTTATATGGGACCAATTCGGGACCATACCCTTTCATACAAAAAAAGAATTTTCAAAATCAGTCAACAATTGATTGAGAAATCGGTGGGCATAAATAAAAAAAATAAAAAACATACAAACGCTTCGATCAATAATGCACCATATAACCTCCTTCTTTTTGGAAGTCGGTTAAAAAGAAGAATTTTGGTATCGCAGACGGAAACAAAAGTTACCTACACCATATTTCAGGTTATTGGTTTGTTCCCGCCTGCAATACCAAAATTCTATAGATTATAATGCTTGTTTTAGTCTTTTCAGTTATGTGTTTTTGCAGTCGGGTTTTTAGTCTTTTTATTAAATTATGTATATTGATTAATTAAGTTCCTTGATTACTGAATAACTCAAAGTGTGCGATCCAACATCAATTGCTATGTAATCGTGTAAGGCGTTTCTAATGTGAACATTTTGTGGTAGGGAACATGGACATGTACAAACACGTTTTCTACTATTAAATACATCTTTTTGTATCGTATTGAAAACAACATTTGAATAAGAGATCCACACGGAAAGCGTGGTATGCACCAGCGACATGCCTCGGTGAATCATGTCACAAGCATTTATTGAATTCGTTTCGTTATGACTAAGAGAGCATTGTGACCATTGGCCATTGGCCATAAACATTATATTTAAAACCACATGCGATAAAACTGAGATACATTGTACCCTATGAGTAATAAAATATTAAAAATGTTTTATAGAGAAATAACCACGATAAGACAAGTTTCATTCAAAATTGTATTAATCAAACGAACTGTTTACTTTCACTTCTGAATTCCCAATGGGAATCAAAGTAATTAATACTCAGGGCATTGTTCAAACAAAGTCTTCGTTCCACGGTGAATACCCTAAGGTCCAATTACTTGGAGACAACATCGTCATATTACAAGTTGGCAGAATGGTTCTTTAACAGTTAAGACGCAGCCGTTATCCATTTATAGAACAAAACAATTGTATTAAAAGAAATGGAGCTTCTTAATGACACAGATTAAACTATGTGTTCGAGCAAATAAAACGTTGTACGTACAAGTAGGTACGTTCGCTTCAGTTAAAACTGTTAAAACCCTTTAATTAAACGCTTTGCTTTTTACAAGCGGCCGCTTCAAACTGCTGCAGTGAAATATAATTGTAAATGTTCTGTATTTCGGTCGGCAATCGAAACACCTACATAGTTTCATACTGAGTTTTTACAATTTCATTTTCAAATAGTTTAGCCTAGTGCGAGTTTATTAGTTTTACGTAACTAACTAAGTACATAGTTTCGTGTTTTTTTTTTTGACGCTAAACTCTGGTAATATAGGTTCAATATCGATCAAAGCTAAAAAATGCATAAACAACAGCCAATATAACTAGACAACATTGCTATCTAACCCAATAGGACCTCTTCAGTAGAATATCAATTTTCCTCTTCACAAACGTGCTAGTTATATTAACTATAACAAAATAAACTCCACCTAAAGGAAAAATACTTACTAAACAGTGGTTTTAGTACAATTGTGTGTAAAGTGTTACGCTGACGTCAGTGGTACGTGACTCCACGGCACACCGATACTTTGATTGACACGAATCCGCAAATGAAATCGACAACCACGAAAAAACTGTTGCAAAAACTTATTTAGTTCTACGACTGTACACAATGTGAGTCGTCACAGATAAATGAAACAGGTGGTTCATATAAAAATGTGTCGATTTCTTTTAACAGTAGGTATGGAAATCATTATCAATTTGTGTGACTGTGTTATACTTAGAAATGAATAAGAATCATAAAGCCAAACCATAAACCATATGATGTGACTACCGGATAGGATTTTAACCAGCTGTCACGTTTTTATCAGTGCTATGTTCTAAGGAAATATAATAATAAATTTAGGTACAGAAGAAATAGCGACTATACTGCTTGCAGTTTATTGTTAAACATATCAATAACTTGAAACAGGTCTAGATTTTAAAGTCGCTCTCAATTTATGTAATATTATTTTTACGGTTGTACCACTTTCTTCCAAGCCGGGTTAGCCGGGGCCGGATTAGCGCCGATCGAAGTTTCAATGAACTTCGAGACTAGCACAAACTCAAATTAGGCTTTGGCAGTTACCGGCCACGATATTTTATCAAAACTTCAATATTATCGCAAAAATCTACAATCGTCTTCAGTCTTAAAACCGGTAAATGACTGTTTTCTATGCATGACTTTTCTTTTCCTTGTAAATAATATGCTACGGAAAGGTTAAAAACAATGAGACACGAAATTCTCACAACACGACTCATTCATAATTATTTCCTACAACATTTAAATATCTAAAATCCACTGACCCACTAACGAATCTAAATACGAATAATTGCATGCAAATGTATGATTGCAAAAAAATAATTAGCAAACTTGTTTGACAAGCTTGTGTATTAAGCAGCTGTAATGTGAAATGCGAACCTTTTGAAACAGCCAGCAGTCGAGTACATCGCAGCGAGTAGCAACGCACTTCCGTGCAGGGGCCTAGTTGCAGATTCCCGATTATTATGAGCTTTGACAGACCTTGCATGCTAATTAAAAAGTTTGCCTATAAAACAAAAAACTAGCAGCACATCGCCCGCGGCGCTGCAGAGCTGTTTCATGCAGTTCGCTTGTTTTTGTTCGAAAATGAACGTGCGTAGAGGCAGCTATGTGTATGCTCGCTGCACAGAGTTTATAGAACCGTTAAGTAATATAGATGTACTTATGATAAGATGAAGGTTTCGTAGAATTACATAGAGGCATCATACTTACATACCTACATACGTTTTTAACAAAATGGTAAGTATTATACTACGTCTACATATTGATAAAATGACGTCACACTGCAGGCTATTCATTCGTGTGGAGGTCCCCTATTCACTGGTTTACGCTATAATAGTTCATTAGAGTAAAAAACCTTGACTTCGCAATTGAAATTGGACACCGCCACCGCAAAATCTTACGTACAAAGAAACAAATAGAAACGTGGTATTTTCTCGAAGTAACATCATCTATCCATGTTCTAGTTTTTATAGATTTAAGTAATCAGGATTATACATAATATGTAGTTATAAACAATGCTTTGAAATGAAGCTAGGAAAGTTTTACTGGTTAATTATTCTCCTCGTTATATCAACTTTTGTTCTAAAATTGCGAGACAGCCTAATTACATTTTTGACTGTAAGATCTTGTATTTCCAGAAGGCGTGTTGCCTTAACACAACCCTGAAAGATCTTTCTTCAAAATCAAATTATCAATATATAATTATATTATTCAATATCATTATGCTGAGATAAGAGCCTTTTGGCCTCGTATAGGACTGCTTTAATTTTTAATTTGACTTTGTTTTTTTATTGTTTTTCTTTTTTATTTATGTTTAGTGTGTTTTTAGTTTAATTTGTGATTTCCCGAGTCTCAATAAAAAAAAAAAAAACTTTCTAAATTGCACAGTTATTCCCTTACTAGTAGTTACACGTAGCCAGTAGGTACATACTTACAAGTTGCATCCGCGACAATGGATTTTCCAAAGTGCCAGCATTTCCGCAGATTTCCTTTTCGAACGGCTTTCTGCTGTAAAAATACAGCAACATTAATAAAGTCTGGTAGACAGAAACTGTCTCTGAATGTAAATCACTGCTGGTGCTGGGTATTCATATTACTCATATATTTTGGCGGCGTCCTTTGCAAAATACATTCATAACTAGGTACTTAGAGTGACGTAGAAATAATAGTTTGTTACGTAGACTGAGTCTCAACATATTTCACATTCATATTAAAAAGGCGTCGGTCTTACTTAGTTCGTTCGAAACGTGTGCTAATGTTCGGGGGATTCTCAGCAAGAAAAGGTAGATTGTAAGTATATTTCGCCTATCGAGTGATGGCATGACGGATGACGCGGGCGCATAGCGAGGCTGCCACAAGGCCAAGGTCCTCTATGTAAATCCCATGATATGATTGGTCCATGACAAACACCATTGTTTGCGCACAGCACGGTCAGCAACGTTAATCAGTGCGATAATGAGATAACAACCATGCTGACGATGACACGACACCGTCTACATGAAAATATCAGGTTGAGTATTATTCTTAGGAAAGAGCAGTAAAGTAATATTATCTGTAGTTTATAAATTGAATCAAATAATTAATTAAAGTGTTATTCGCTGTTAAAGAAGAATCTCTAATAGAGTTTAAGTTTTCTGTAATAGCTGTTATTTCTACTGTTTAAATTATACATATACCTACAACAAAGTTTATTGATGCAAAAAGGCAGATGATTCACGATTGTTGCAGTAATTGTTCATTTTAAAAGACAGTTATGATGAATCCAACCCACTTGTGAAGAAGACGTCTTAGATGTTCAGCCATCGAGTCACCAATCCTCGTCATCTATGTGTCATCAGCTCATCACTATGAAGTAAAGTAAGTAAGTTAGCAAAATGTTAAATGATTTATTTGTACGTGACCTCTGCTCAACCCTCGGGGCAACCAGGAGAGATGTTAGGTTGATTTATCTATGATGCGAATGAAACTGGAGCAGAAGCAACAAAAATCCAGACATGACACATGTCACAGGTCATAAGAGGTATTCTAAACAGCAAGATTCCTCAAACATTTTCTTCAATGAGTTTCGTGTTTATTTTATTTATTTGGGATCTCCAACAAAGGATACACATACACAATATAAATTACAATAATAAAAACGGTTATTTTACGTGTGTTGTTGAGTAAGAGAGGCAACAATAAATCTGCCTAACCTTTTCCCAACTATGTTGGGGTCAGGTTTCAATCTCAATCGATACCCCTTGATAAGACTGGTTGTCAGACTTTCGGGCTTCTGACGACCGTCAAACGACTGTCAAAGGTCCACGAATGACAGCCGGGACCAACGGCTGAACGTGCTTTCCGAGGCACGGAGGAGTCTCGGTATGTAAATATGGTCATCCATCCACGGACCAACCCCGGCAATCGTAGCTTAACCTGATGGATCGACCTGTGCGGCTGTTATTACTTAGCCAAGAGCTCCTCTTGAGAAAGAGAGGCAACAAACATAATATAATAATACAAAAATATATTTTTTACGAAACAGACGCAAGATACTTAGATGGAGAGTAAACAGTGGAATAACACCAACTAAGGCATTAGTGATAATACCTTGACCTAGACCCCTAGATCATTTTCATTTATAAATGGCGAAAGCGCCAAGGTCTCCCGTTAAATTAAAATTTTCTTACGTTATTTGACATTTGCAGGTGAGTAATAAATAGCTTGATTATTAAATGTCTGATTTCCTGAAATCATGACATTCGAGCCCAATTTGAACTAAGAGTTGTATTGGTGTTACCGTGTTATTACAATTCTTTAATGATTACAATTCTTGATTATACATATTTGTTACGGTCGCGAAACAAATTTTTATCAACATTACACTAACCTTATGAAAAACGTAATAAAATGTAAACGCATACCCCTAAAACAAATTGAAATACCATCCCAGTCATCCCACCTACTTTGCAAGCAACCTGCTTTACCATGGAGGGCTTTTATTATTTAATTCAAGTTTCCATGAGGTCACGGTCAGTTGACCTTCCCATGGAAAGAAAATGAGCTAGAACAAACACGCAGATCATTGCTAGTCCGTCATTCTGTCTTACTAATTGCGCACATCCTTTGCAGGGCTTTTATGGCTTACGTGCAGTTATTTACATAGAAAAAGTATTCATACACTGTTGGATATAAATACTTTTGTGCTCCACCATACCGAAAGTGGTCCTGTCCCTTAGGTAACCGACCTAAACATTAATCTATACATTTATAAATTAAAGTCGCTTTTCGTGTTTGTCTGTATGACCGCGTTGTTCTTCTAAACCACGCAACAGATTTTGATGACGTTTTCACCATCGTTTAGAGAATTTATTCCGGAAACTTCGTGTTTCGTCAACCATAATTACCAAGTGCAACTGATAGAAATCCGATGACAGACGAAACACGAAGTTTGCCGAGGGACATTAAGAAAATAGTTGTACTGTACGTTAACTAAAGGGAAGTGACGCCCTGCTCCTTGTAGTATTAGCACTACCCAATACTGTGTGTACTCAAATAACTCTTTTAACTGTGTAGGTATTATTTCATTACCTAATACGTATATGGATACAAATATACAGTTGTTACCCACGCCCTTTACAATACACCAATTCGTAATATCTCAATTTCTCTTACAAATAATACATGCAGTGTAAACAAAACAAGGAAAAAAGAGGGTGTATTGTATCCTCCCCTGGTCCTGGCAGTGTGCCCACAATACGTGTGCCCGACGCCACATGCGACCCGACCGAAATGAGTTTACTAACAATATTGCACATCCATCCCGGTGCGGACATGTTTGACCAAATTCTATGCAACTATTGATTTTCCTTTGAACATGTACAACTGGAAGAGATAATAACAACCACTGGCCACAGTGCCACATCCATAATTGAGTACTTTGTGAAATGTTTCAATCAATCAATCTGCCTAACATCGTGAGGAAACCGGCATGCCTGAGAGATATTTCTCGACGGCATGTGAAGCCAAGTCAGAGGCCCATGGGCGCTTTAAAACTCTGACACCAGGTTAGTCACTAACCACCCGAAATTATGAAGAATCTGCCTAGCCTTTTCCCAAGTCGAGGTTGTTTTCGCATGTTGGGGTCGGCTTCCAGTCTAACCGGATGCAGCTGAATACCAGTATTTTACATGGAGCGACTACCTATCTGAATTCCACAACCCATTTACTGGTAACTGAACCCCCCGAACCGTGTTACTGAACTGAACTGGATACCCCTTGGCAAGACTGGTGTCAGACAGAAATGTTTATTAATCACAATAATATTCTGACTGCTCCAGTATATACCTACTACCTAGTTACCTACATATGTCTGCTTAGTATGACCTAATTTTGTCAATGTAAATTATAAACTACGAACTTACAGTTGAATGTTGATGTACCCAGGAGCAATTTACACTACTGAATAAATATTAAATGTATAAATAGCTCTGTATGGGCTATGTAGGTAAAACTCTGTTTATCATAACGCCATGAATACAATAATGGCGTTGGTACCTATTAATAATAACAATTAAGTTTACATATATAGCTACACAAAGAGTTGGATTACAATATTTATTATTTAAACTATTTCAGTGTATTTAGGTCCATAACTACACATTGACATAACAATTACACAGCTATCTAATATAGTGTAGTTATAGGTAGCTCCTCCTGGTAGTTAGAGGAGCTCGTGGCTAAGTAACAACAGCCGCACTGGTCGATCCATCAGGTTAAGCTACGCTTGCCGGGGTTGGTCAGTGGATGGGTGACCATCTTTACATACCGAGTCTCCTCCGTGCCTCGGAAAGCACGTTAAGCCGTTGGTCCCGGCTATCATTCGTGGATCTTTGACAGTCGTTACGAGTCGTCAGAAGCCCGAAAGTCTGACACCAGTCTTACCAAGGGGTATCGTATTACCCAGTTACTGGGTTGTGGAGGTCAGATAGGCAGTCGCTCCATGTAAACTACTGGTATTCAGCTGCATCCGGTTAGACTGGAAGCCGACCCCAACATAGTTGGGAAAAGGCTAGGCAGATTGATTTTATAGGTAGCTCCTCCGTAGTTACCGAGAATAGACACGATTATGGTTATCAAAATAAACGGGACGCATCATTCGCATTATTATAGATACCTACATTTCAGTATGAAATGGATGTACCATCAAAGAAGATCATATCTAACCGGTTTGAAAACAAAATCCCTTTGAACACGATGACCACATCTGTTACCCGCCCGGTTCTATAGCCGCCGAGCGCTGCAAGCAAGAAAAGTCCTTACGGGTGATTAGTTATGAACTTCTGTGATGGTACTTATCAGAAAGGTGCGGTTACTTCAATACCTACTCCAGTATTAAAGTTTCGTATGGTCTGGAACAGTTGATAATTTTTTCGCGATGTCGATGTAAGTCCCACATCCTTAATATGACCACACATTTCTGATAATGCGGTATAAAGCGCCATCCAGACGGCCTAGATAGAATGCATTTCAACCAGAATACAACAAAAACACGACATTATGTCATGAACTCAACGCAGAAAGATTTGACATTTATCCGTGAGACATTCATGTCGCCTTGTCACGATGAGTGAGTAGACAGATATACGGGTGGCAGGGACATCGACGCGAAAACTGTTACCGTGGAGTCAGTACGTGATCTTGAACCACCCTGAATTGAAATTTTACGTCGGTTATTTAAAAAAAAAAACAGCTGTTCTATACATTTTGACCGCTTAGGTATTGCACTTTTCTATGAAACAGCAGATGTTTTTTTTTAACCAACTAAAAATTTCAACGCAAGGCGGCTTCAGAATCATGTACTGGAATCCATGGTATCCGTGCTGGGGAGTTTGTTGCGCCACTTCTTCTTCCCAGCTAAAGCACTAGGAAGTGGTGAAGGGTGGGCGTTTTGGGGGACTGTCTTATGTAATTTTAGACGTTCGAAAAGTGCTGATGCTCAGCCTAGTTTGAATAAATGACTTTTGAATTTTGATTTTTTTTAAGTTTTCGCGTCGATGTCCCTCCCACCCTGTATAACATCACGCCCAATTCCCCGAAGAGCTACACAGAGGTTTATCTATGGCCACATATACACCCACATTTCGCCTAGTTATATTTAAGTCCCATGTAATAGACGGCGAGCCTATTGAAATCAACCGTGCACATATCCAGACTCCGGTCTGCTACTGAGAAATGGAAAAGCCTAATAATACTTTTCCAACCTGGGAATCGAACCGAGGACCACTTGCTCAGCAGTAGAGCTTGTGAGTAGAGTTGTAAAGTTTTAGAACAGCAGAAGAAATAAAGATACCTAAAACTGTTTCATTAGGAGTAATTAATAACTGGGTCGGACGTAGAGAGGTCAGTTTTCATGAACGATGTTATCACTCCGTGATTTAACATCCAAGGTTTTAGGAAATCGCACAATAATGCTTTGGATAGATCACTTGTTGTGCAACACACTGCCATGTACTCATGCAATGATTCAACAGCTCACGCAGTAGGTAATTTTATTATTGTTATCAAGGATCTAATCATAATTATAGCAGGCAGGCTAACGTAACCTGATATGTATTGGCGCGTTGAAAAATTAGCACTTATGGTGCTGTTAAAATTTTAAAAGTAACCCACCTAGGTATTTTACGGCATGATATCACTTTGTTTTAGCTTTGGTAATGGTATTTGCATCAGATTCTAATATGTAAATCTCTTTTAACTTTTATCATGATGGTTGGCGTATCTACCTTCCTCGTTTTCCGTTCGTGTTAGAAATATTTGAATAAATACCAAAAATGATTCTTATGCTTATTAATTTGCATGATTCAATAATCGAACATGATGTCCCCATTCGCCATTTCTAAACCGTTACTTACTTTATGAATGGAATTTTCAATATTATTAACAATTTCATCTGAAGTATTTTGTACATTGTTATTGCGTATTTTTTCACCCAATACCCACTGATCCTTCCAAAAAGAAGCGTTAGATTCTTTACAATATAAGCAACAATCTGATGGAACATTATAGAAGGATGAGAAGGACGCGCCTTTGCGATGACGCGACGTCACGGTCGCGGCCCGGTCCGGTTGATTCATTCAACCATGTCTACGCCCGGCCGCCGACCACCGATGCGCTTACGCATTCGAAACAAAACAAGTCGTCTATAACCTCGTCTACCAATAACGACCGCACAAAGAATGAATAATGCATACCAATTCTAATCTGCCCACATAAAAACAATAAAAATTGAACCATTTGCCTTCGCAAAGGAAACTTAAATTGGAAATATACTTTAACATTCCAAAAAATATGCATACCTAATTCAATCCGCGAACAAAAAAGAGCAGGTAGGTATCACAAATACCTAAGAAGGTTGAGATGTAGATATGTGTATACATAGTAAAAGCATTGGAATTATTACGAGACAACTGTACAATATTGTGTATTTCCATAGAGAGCTCCAAACACTCCGCACGCTTCCGAGTACAATCCAAGAACGGTGTAGTCATCAAGTTAGCAGCACAGCACTAACGTTCAGCAGACATTATAATGATAACCATGTTTCTGTTCGTATTTGCAAAGCCGCGCACGTCCGTCAGGTGCGCGGTGCCATCCGGCGCGCATATTCTTTAAAAAAGCCTTCAACATCGTGACAACTCAATATTGTTATTGATTGAACCGTTGCTTGCATGTATTCTACTTGACACAACGTGTCGGTAGGTATGTAGGTGCTAGTTACCTATAACTACTTGAGATTTTTGGAATCTCGTTCAGGTCGTTGCCCTTTCGTTTGCATAGAAATGACACATATTATATATTACAGCAAACAATGACGTCGCATCCTGCTCATTAATGTGCAAGTAATATCAGTGTCGCACATGCCATGGAAGCATTAATCAAACCAGTGATAAAAGGTTCACTGTGGTGCAAATATTACAGCAGTAAATCACTGTTTAGCTGTTATTGTATTGCAAACTATATATCAATCATCGTTCACTTTAATGTGTAAATTATAAACGTGTCGTCGTAATTATGATTCGTTTCGGACGTTAAGGTTCCTTATTTTTTCGACGACTTCGTCAAATTATTTTGGAGCGTGCAGTAACACGGACGTAAATAAATTAATCACTGAATCACACGGCATCCACACCGGTTCCAAGAGTTTTTGTAGGATTTCCAATACACATTTATGAAACCGTTCATAATTAGTTATTCATAACGACCCGGCCTAGCATCGCACATTTGATTTTCTTTTGTTACCCCTACATCAAAATTCTGAAAAGGGAATTGTCCCGTGAGTGAGTGAGGTAATTTTTGAAGACCGTAAATAATGTGAATCAATAGTGTCGACAAAACGGGAGTTGTAAACCTGTGCCGTGGTGGTGGTGGAGTATCATTAGGCAATGTTGCGGCACACGCGTGACTGTGAGGCAGGTGGCGTCAGGCGGCAGGCCACAACGACCGCCACAGGCCACAAGCCCGCAGGGGTGAAGAACCTGCGCGGGACGCCGATAAGCCGCCAGCCGTGTTTACTCGCTCCACGATCATTATAAATCATATACGTAAAGGCAACCTCTGACCCCTCGTTAGTGTTTGATGCTCTAGGTACGTACTCTAATAGTCGACGAAGCGGATCGAAATAGAACCAACACTATAGCACAATCTTAAAAGTACTAAATCATTACGTGACGCAATTTTGAAATCGAGATAATCAGATAGCTTGCTTGGCTTCGAGATCTTTTGTTTGTTTATGCAATCTATTGTATAAGTTGAATAGAGTTCATCTGTCTTAACAAACCTATCGTAGTGTTTAGATTCATCAACTCAAAATATGGAAAGTTAAATAAGGTTTTCGTTGCTATACAACTGTCTACGATAAAATGATAATTCAGTGCTGTCTTGTTAAGTACGTAACTAGTTTAAATTGGAAATGAAATTTTTGTGCAATGATATTTAATGGATGACACAAACAGGATAAAATCAATTATAATAAATAATTACAAAGCCTGTAGGTATCGTGATTTCGTAAGTATAAATGAATCAACTAAACCACAACAAAACGCAACTTAGGTACCTACTGAAGGAAAGAATCGTCGCTTGTATATAAAATGTAGAATAAAAGGAGTAAAAGTCGGTGGCCCAGTGGCTGACCACGTATTTCCTGTGATACGGCGACACAGGCCCGGCGCGCAGTGGCCGCCTGCCTCGCTGATAACCGCTCGTCACTCACTTCCGCCCCCCGATGCATCTCCGACGATACTCGAACTATAACACTAACAAATACCGGTATAGTCCAACTGATGTAAACATAATAATGCACTTAAAAAAACATTATTTAAAAGACAACTACTAGGTATCACAACAACAAGTCGGTTTACGCAGAACACTTATCTTAAACGCTTTGTACAGTAGGCCGCACAAGTAACAAAACTAGTATAAGCTAGCCTCTCATTCTATTGAAGATCCGTACCACGCTAGGCCAGCTCAAGGTCAAAGTATTCCCACTGACGTGGGGTCGACTGTACATCTCTGTCTAATTACGTACATTAGTACACGGAAGATAACAGGATTCAAGAGCAGTAACCTACATACAACTTACAGCCAACATTCACGGTACTGCATAATAATACGAGCCAGTACGAATGTTCTAAGAAAACGTAATAAACAAAGGAGGAGGCTCAATTGGAGACAATAAAGGAAGTTAGAATAGATCGCAAATCATTGAGAATATCTAATATTCTTAGCATGTGGGCCAGTAATGTTAACTGGCGATAATGCGATGTCATCCGATATTAGGGTCAATTGCCTCACACGATATGTTGGGCTAGTCTTTGATAACACTATTTAAACTGGTGTGCTACCGACCATGTCTATATCAACATGGAAATTAATAATAGTTACATAACTTTATCGCCGCTGACACCATTTGTACTATTAATAAAGTTATGTGAAGAGTTGCACTGTAATTCAACAATAACTATTCGCAGTAGAAATATATAAAGCCGAAAAGTAAAGTACTACGCTAGGCCTACGCTGCGTAGCTGCTCGCCTATGCTGGGCCTACGCGGCGTAGCCGCTCGCCTACGCTGAGCCTACGTTGGGCCTACTCTGGGTAGCTGCTCGCCTACATTGTGCTTACGCTGCATAGCCGCTCGCCTACGGTGCGCCTACGCTGCGTAGCCACTTCTCTATGGTGCGCTTAGTACGTACCTACGCTGCGAATATGTATACCGCTTATCAAAAACAGACTGATGGTGATGCAAAACCATAACAGTTGATATAAACTTTTGTTGTACGCTTCGGGGAAATTAACAAATTTTAGAAGTCAAAAATTATTATTATTTTCATCAATGGCTACAAAACCAGTTTAAAAAAAATTTGATCTTTTTATTATCACCGTAACAAAATGAAGCATACGTACACATAGCGTAGGTACTTCTTTTTTTCTGCCCAATGATGCTTCCTGCTTCGCTTATGACTTGATTGATATTAGATATGGACAAAAACGGGTTTTTTCCTACCTGCATCTAACGAATAGGTTAATTAAACAAGAGGGTGTTTATTCCCGTGATAAGTCTTGCGTGGATTTTATAACACGACTAGCTTTTGCCCGCGACTTCGTCCGCGTAGAAGTCGAAAATGGTTCTAATAGGATTTAATATTGGTTTTTTACGTTATTAATTTTGTTATAACATATACATTATTATGTTAAAATGTTTGAATAATTATAAAATATAACAATCTTTATTATAGTGTAGGGATATAAAGGTCAAGTAAACTTGAAAAAAAAAATTATGAACACGAACCTCGGCCTTCGATCTGGCGAAAGTTACACGGGTGTATTATCTTTTTACAACGAAATCGAAATACTACACCTACCGCAGTATTTCTTTATAAACAATATTTTTTGTTTTCTTTCGGGTAGAATCGGCTAGAATCACCAGGCTACTCTGTGCGCTTACTCTGGAGCATGCCACATACAACTGGCTGTGGGAGAAGCAGATTTCCCTTAAGTCTACTCTCGCTACCTTAAGAGTTTGACCTTGAGCTTTGTTTATAGTCATTGCTAAGCATACTTTGATGGGAAACTGCACTCTCTTGAATTCGAAGGGGTAATTTGATGGTGTTAGGGGAATCCTAGGAATAAATACAGACCTCTGTAAAGCTTAGAAACCTTCAAATGCGGTACTAATATGTATAGTACGGTGACTTTCGAGACATTCCAATTTTAAAGAGTATTTGCATTGCAAGCACCAAGCCTAAGTGAGTTCAACCTTTTTTGAATAAAATCGGATTGACCTTTCAAACATGTGTCAAAATAAAATGTAATTTAAATCAAAAGCACTAAGGAGTATTGATATCAACTTCGAAGCAAATCACTCCCAAAATAACTTTCTACCCCTATTTAACCCCGTTAGGGGATGAATTTCAATAAAATACGAAACAGGTCTTCCATTAATTCTGTTAAAGAATGTTTATGCAAAATTGGAAGTAGATTGGACCAAGGAATCACGTTGTCCCATGCAAACTTTGCCCACCTTTTTCACCCCCTTAGGGGTAGAATTACGAAAAATCCTTTCTTATCGTATGCCTACGTCATACATAGAACACACCCTCCAAGTTTCAGGTCTCTACGATCAGCGGTTTAGGCTGTGCGTTGATCCGTCAGTCAGTCATTCAGGACAAAGCATTTTATATGTATAGATTTAAAGTAAGATTCTCTAATATGAAAAGAAGAAACAATTTCTTCTTTACATACTTATTGGCACATAAGTGTATCATATACAAAAATAATAAATACGGAAGTACCTAGTTACATCTTTTGTTTTAGGTAGCCTGGTTAAGTCTGTATCATCGACTAAAATATCTTCATTTGCTGTAGATATGCATTTCAGAACTATTCGGGTCATAAAAGAAAAACTAGGAACCGTTGTATATTCCAATCGAGTCCAAATGTCAACGAGTTTTTAAATTCGGATTACACACCAAACATTCACTAGAATTTGAAAATTACTCATTCACGTTGTGGTTTTCCGCACCAAACGCTCCGGACAGTTTGATTAGAATCTAACATATAATTCCAATATGCACTTGTTTTGATTCAACCTATGACATAGCGACTGGTAGTTTGATTTGATTGATGAGGGGATATTACACTATTATATATCAAGGATCATATAGAATCATTTTACTGAAAACATCGTGAGGAAACCTGGACTTATTAGATAATATAAGTCTGAAATCGCCAACCCCCCTCGAGCTAGCGTGGTGATCAAAGCTCGTGCCTTCTCTGTATGAGAAGAGGCCTTTGCCTTACAGTCGGACAAAAATAGGCTGGTATTATTATATAATAAAAAATATATTGAGTATATTGAAGCTCACAAAGTGATTCATATGTCTATATGATATTATCATTTAAGTATGACTCATGATCTATGATGATATGATGGTGTAACATCCCGCTTACCATAATTTGTAGTATCACTAGTCATATTTTGGAATCATATATTTACTGTGTTTGTTAAACACACGTACGCAGACAGTCCATTCGTCATTCGTTAGAATTACGAATCAAGCGTCAAAATTGATGGATTCTTTTGGTAGGACCCTCCCCGGCTACTCTACATACTGCCGTCGTATCTACATCATATCCGCTTTCTTTGTCGCACTGAAATGGAAATCGTCTCGGTCGATCCATCATAGGTGTCGCGGCACTGGCGCCGAAGAACTGATGTCATGGTCACGCGCGCTTGCGTCACGGCAACCGACGAGACGCGAGGGCACGCGACCGCGCCCGAGCGCTCGCCGGCCGCCGGCCACCAGCGTGCGCGCAGGCTCAACGCGCCTCAGCCACTGGCCCCGCTGACCACTCATCTGGCCATTGATAATCTGGGTTAAGAGGACAGTAACGAAGTTCCTTCAGGCGTGAATTTGCCTAAAACTTGATATTGATGCACCAATATTTAAATACGTGTGATACATAAACTGTTGAGTCAGGAGAAGATATTGATTGGTAAAAGCTATCGAAGTTTGCAAAGTTTTTCGTTAACTTATATTTATTGTAGTAACTTAAATTCATTATTGGTTTTGATTTATGGATGAACTTCAATACATACGGTCTCGTATTTCCTACGAAGCCACCAAAGTGACGTAGAAGTATCGTGACCGCCGATAAAATATATTTACCGATAAACTTTCTATGTGGACACTCCCGGTTCTAAAGGAACTTTATAAGAAAAATTACTTAAAAGGACCGCATAGGTAAGCAAACACGCCAAATATGGACGGACAGGATTAATTTTAGTACACCATCGACGGTAGCGGCGCAGTTCTGCATAATAATTCAAGGCAGTATTAATTTATACACGTATTATCGAGAACTGGTACACGTTGTTTATAAATATCTATTAATAATTGTTAAAAGACTTGATTTAATTTTTTTTAAAGTTTGCAGTTACACGCTGTGACAACTAACAGCCGATATCAGGACAAAATCAAAGTCAGAATTGGTAATTGAATAAACGCATAGCGACGTGATGCAAATGGATCAAGGCCTAACAGTTCCGTGCGCTAACGGATTTTCCAATACTACCTATAAACACGGATAGCATAAACGAGCTTTGACATTGCAATACGACAGTTTCAAAAAGCGTTACTGTATTTTCAAAGGTAAAAGTAAACTGTGATAAGTCATGATGTAATTTATGTCGTCAGGTAACATGTCTTACAAGGTAGGTATATACTCGCCTAGAGCTGCGTATGCTTGGCACTCCGTGTCTACGTCACACCGGTAGTTCATACCTTAGTTGGTAGGTGGTGCTGCCTTTCGTGATTCTCGCCGCACCTTGAGAACTTATTATAAACGCGTGGACTTCCTCTCGATTAATTTCTTTGCCTTTACAAGAAGAAGGGAAAGTATTTGATTAATCTGATATGACATTTGTTTACATTGACACTGGTTATTGACTGTTGTTGCTTTTAATGTAGATAATCTATCAGTAGAGCAGTTCAAACATCCAATAATTTTACCCAAAAACCACATTCGTATACGAAATACATTCGCGATTTTATTTTCGATGTCCGTGTCCTGAACTGGATTCACATCGGTTTAAACTGACACGCGTAAACAGCGGAGACGGATGACGGGGCGACCCGTGAGCCCGTCCCACGGCCCATTATTTAAATCCCTTTGGACGTGAGTTCCATTATCCCCCTGCGCCAGCACTAGCCCTTGAGTGAGTGGACATGACGGCCCGGCAAATACTTACAATGCGAATGAACATAGAAAATAGCCCTTTCTGTGGCCACTGCGCCGTAAACGACTCTTCTAAACTTCGTCGAAAATTGCATACGAATACAATCATCTGCGAGGTTCGTGACATGACCGAAGTCGTCCGGAGACGTTTTGTCATTTACTTTGAAGGGTTTTGTTTGATGGCTCTCTGTAATAATTAATCAGTTGACGGTCCGTGGGTCGCTGCGGTGTAGTAGAATGACAATCGAGTCTACAGACAACTTCCTTTGAAGAATTGGTGGCCATGATACGTAAAAAAGTTAAATAGAATAAACGTAAAAAATATGCTGAAAAGTGTTGTGGATTTCATTTAATTCTGACATACTTCTTCTGGTACATAATTATCAGATTTTGTTTTATTAATATTTAGTGCAGTTACATTTTTATTAGTTTTCTGGCCTATTTAAGTATTTTCGAGCAGTTCTTACCTTATTTGTATTTGCAGGAATATCATAAAAAGGTCCTTACATACTGCACTAATTAGCGACTAGGTATATACAGAATGATTAATGTTCATTTTGAATTATGTAGTGTTAAGGAAGGAAAACGTGTAAACCCGAGTTATTTCCAATAAGACTTAACGTAAATAATACCCAAAGATTACCTTATTTATACTACCTATTGGAACATAGCTGAAAAGAAATCCAGCAACTTATACTGAATGTCTGTTTGTGGCCTATGAGCATAATAAAATGAGGGAACTAAATACAAACAAATTATAACAGAGAGCGCCACTAGTATAGTTCAACGATAGTACAGCATTCCCCATTAAATACAGACAAGGAACAAATAACTGGTGTCTTTTCTTTAACATGGATTCCAAGATCCATATTAGGTATTATTATCTTTCAAGGGGTTCTTCGTGATTGTCTCAGGGTCAGTAGGTATCAATAGTCAATCAATAAAGATCACCGATACACCACACGCATAACAATGGGCATTATCACCGTACCTTATTGTAGGTACCTGTTTATTAAACATGGAACAGTAAACATGAAGTAATTCGAAGTATTGGCAGCTACCGTACTTCGGTCCCCATAAAATCACCATGCGTAATGTCTATTGAACGACCGTATGTTTTACTAACGTAGGACAAAGATCAATCCCCTCAATATTTAACGTTTCACCTTGAAAACAATGAAGGGCCGGTCACCGGAGTCACGTTATATTAAATTGTTAATACCTTGTTAACCTTTGAACATTGGCACTCATGCCTATCGATCCGTATTAGGATTCAATATACTTACTTTTAGCTCTTTGGTAAACCGCCTTTTTGTTTTATAGCCACAAAATTGCATTCGTAAATAACTTGATTCGGTTGAGATCCATATTCCGCATAACGAAGTGTTTGCATAATAATCTATTGTACACTATGAAATTAGGCCACAGTATGTTCATCATCTGCCGGCTAAAAAGCGGCCAAACGTGTAAAAACAATGTTAGAATTCTGAATTGATAAACTAGGCTAAATTCTTTGAAATTAATTTAAAATCATGAACTGTAGCTGCGGGTATGGTATGGAAAGTTCTCGTTATAAGCTTTTTAACAGAACTGCTTAGCAAAATGTTACCTACAATTTGCATCCGATTTCCAACAAGAAAACGGATACCTACCTAAAACAAAGTTTAAGTTTCGTACTACTTAGGTACTTACTGTATACTGTTAGTTTAAGTTTTTAAGTGGCATTCTGGATCATCTGCAATTATCTGTCGCAACAACGAAAACAATGTGGTCAAGGCGAGGTAAGCAAAAGTGTTTCAATTAGTAACATTAGCGGTTAGCGTTAGGCGCAGCTGTTGGGAGGGCACGAGGCGTAGGCAGGGACGGGTCGCAGCGCGGAGACTTGGAGCGACAGTAATTATCGCGGCCGTGTCGACGACTCAGAGGAGATCGTTCACCCCAGGGGTCGCACAATACTCAACTGTCGGGATCGCGCCGCGGCTATCACAAATCTGGGACGACTGCACGCATACACTCGTCTCGCGGAGTTGTGGCTCCGTGCTTACTGCTCAGTGCTCAGTACACTACCACACGACCGACGACGCTAACTTCGTAATTGGTCCTTAGCAGGTTTTCATGTCATTCGCCACCACGATGAATGTCGTCGTACAATGATACATAGGTAATGATGCACCAAGAATAATCTGTTGTGGGTTGTAAACTATTTTCTGTTTATGCTCCATCTCCTGGTAGTAATAGAGTACAAACCAAATATAATAAAACTACACGAGTTTATACCAGAGACTTCACTCGCTACAAACTTGTGCTATCACCGAGACACCACAGCTTTCAAACTTTCATGTTCCATACATTTCAGTAAAAAGGTATAGCTAACGTTTTTATACTTTTCAGTTTGAGATTTATAAGATATACGGAAAATTTTAATTCGTGTACCTATTAGCTTTTGGGTCCATGGGAAGGTTGGCGACGGGATGAACCCTTTTACACTAGAATAGGTACCTACTGCTAATTTTCCACTAGCATGCCTCCTCGGCATTCTGCGCCGGTCGAAGGCATCACATAAAGGCTTGTGTTTGTCACAATGTAAAGTATTCGGGGATCAGGCTATTATGTGTGTAGTTGTGTGGCAAGTGTATGATAGAGATTTTATAATAGGTAATTATTCAGGTAGGCGCGTATAGTGTCGCAAGCGCGGCCGCCGCGCGGCGGGCGGGCGAGGCGCGCGCCTGGCGCGGGCGCTGCCGGTCGCTAATCGCGCAAGTCGACGGCTCACGGCCAGCAGCCGCCCACTCTCCGCTTAAACCCATATAAAGTATTCGGCGCTCAACTGCACAATAATATTCATATTTTTATACACGCCAGTGAAGCAATATGCTAATTGAGAAACAATCACCTACTGACATATCCTTTCGAACAAAGCAGTAACGTTGAGGCTTGTTGAAACACCCTTATTTATGTTAGCCGTTTAATATGTCATTGTTAATTACGATTATTGCCATTCAAATCGAACCACTGCCGAAAGAGTGTTTTGAAACGACAATGTATATATATATACATCGCTCTATATGACGATGCCAGTATGCGACATGTGCTGATATGAGCACATCCTTTTTACGATGTAGCTACTTGTGTACTTACTGGCTGTCAGTCGGACCTCTATCTTTATTTTGTTCTAGTGCATTCTTGTGTCAACTTTACTTAAGTCTTAGCTGACTCATCAAGGTTTGGTACACAAGATGGTTAACACCTGCAGTCAGTGCTCATTCTAAGTATGTAGTTTGGACTTAATTAAGTTCTTTGTTATGGTTAAAATCTTTAAATCTCCAGTCTTTCGACAACTCCACTCAACAACTTCTTAACTTTGATATCAGGAACAATTTCAGCGTCACCTAACACGATGTACTTGGTATCTTTATAATTAGTTGATTACACATTCTTAGCAAAGCTGACGTTCATAATTTCGTGGAACACTTGTAGTGTAGCCTAACATTATTCTAGGCTTCCTCTACAAGCGACTCATAGAGCTAGAGATATGGTTCAAATAAAATTGAATCAGAGAGTGAAAGTAAGGCTTAACAGTAATTGGGTAAGCGGAGTTGTTACATCTCTAATTCGGAAGTCGGTCGTACTATATCAAAATGGACTATGGTGGTGGTTTAATACGCAATCATAGACATCTAATTGAAGATACTACTAGTCAGGATAGTTCAACAGCTGATCGTGTACCGCCATTGTTACACTGTGATGATGTCATCGCTTCGGAACATCACGAGGCACCTCATTCCTCTTTGCACAGTAAATATATAGAGGTCTTTGTCACACTCATGTGAACCTAACTTATATAGGACTCATTTTGGCAGTATAGTATTTTCGCAGGCAGCCTAGTAGGAATTATCCGTTGTGACCATGTCGCATGACTTTGAAATCAAAATTGCACAAATTAACTGTAAAGTAATGATGGCACCTACCTATGTGAATGAAATGAAAAATGTATCATATTCACAAGTAGTAAAAGTGTTTCCTTATGAATGATTGTAAGCAGTAGTACTTACTTAATTGGTATTCATATTTATAACATACCTCTAATTAATAATTAGATTTTTGATGTAGTATTTATATCTTAAAACGCATGTTAAAATGGAATGGGAGTGGGAAATTAAAGTATCTATAAAGGGGACCCCGTCCTCCGCCTTATTAGGTCGATTGTGCTCAAACAATAAGTCATTACCTCTCGCCAATTCCCGCGATCTCGACAATCTCCTACATTATGATTATGCCAGTGTCAGTGAAAGCTTCCTAGTACACACGAAATTGAGACTATTATTTATTTACCTTCAACTACTCACAATGAGCTCTTCCTTGTCTTACACCATAACCATATCTAAGTACTATAAAAAATTTAACTTTCCGACAATTGGTTTGTGTAAAGTAAACAATCAAAATCAACTTTGGTAGAAATTTAATGAGTGCTTGGTTTTATCTGATGCTTGGAGAAAAAGATAGTACTACTTAGATGGAAGTTCCATGGATGGATGGAAGAGAATGGACTACGGACTACCGAAGTATTTACACATGCATCCGCTGGTTTGAGGCAAACATGGCTGTTCACGACGACACCTTGCTCCCATATTATTGTTTCAAACACCGCGCGCAAGAAAGTACGTCTATTGTAATTTTTTATGAACAGGGAATAGTTTCGCGCATCCTATCCTATCCTATTTTGAATAGTGAACTTGCGTCTCTTATGCGTTACAACTGATATTAGTGTAAGACAGTCAAGCTCTATAAGGGTAAAAGTGTCCATCCTTCTTCGACAGAGGAGTTTGGGAGTACCCGAACAATGGCATTAATTAAAGTCATATCAATAACCAAACACAACATTTTCTGGTCATGAAATTCACAGGTAAAAAAGTCATAAATGAAACTACCTCCATTATCTATAGTCATCCAACGAGGTCCCTGCATTTATAAAAATTTGGTGTCATCCACCTGATATACCCTTCTCTTTGTAAAGGGTTATCGACCTCTACTATCTACAGTTGCCCTATTAGTCTAGTTAGACAAATCGGTATCTTCGGATTAAGGACGTATTATTTACTTTTTATTTGTCGTTTACTACTTATCGAAGGTTTATAGGATAACGTAGTAAATGATAATAATATTGTTGATGTAAATCTTGTTAATACTTAATATTGTAACTGCGCCGCCTTCCGCAATGCCGTTTTAATTGATTTCACGGTGTTTCCTTCCTTAGCAGGAGGATAATTAATATAAATCTGCATTTATACAAAGAGATGAGATGCAATGCCTTCAACGACGATGAAGTAGGTATAAAATGTACTTGAAGGCAAATAAATAAGCTCGAATAAGTACATGTATTGTAGCCGGAATAATTATTCTATCCTCATATTAACTAACACTCTACGCTAGAGTAGAGGATGTAGGTGGTATTTTTGTTTTAAAAGAATGTCCGTGGAGTTTCTTACCCGTTCTTCTACGCTACTATTTCTGACTGACCGACTCCTTGACAAATCAAAAGTGCCTTTAAATGAAATAAATGCTTTGAATTTGAGTTGAGTTTGAGTTTGGTGCTTCCGGAAAACCATTTCTCATTTCTAAGTTTGTATCAATAAAATAGAAATTCTCATTATGACACAGCACACCTTGTGGTCTTAGCTGAAAAGATGACTCTTTTGATTCTTAAGATCAATAACGAGCATAAACAATTTGTACCAGAGACCGGAGATAGCTTCGTGTCAAGGGATGATTGTACCTTTATCTATGTTATACCGCAGTGATCAGTACCTACTATACATAGGTACGGTCACATTGAGCACGTAATAGTATGCTATCATGTTTGGTAGGCCTGTTTGTTCGGGCGCCGCTCCCACAACAGCTTCATAAATGAATTAGGAGCATCGCCTGATTCCAGCAATACCTATCACTGTTTTAATAATTCAGCATTGTGATCAAACAGTTATCATTCAATGTAAGAGTATAATGTAACAATTGGGCGTTTCCCTTCACACTAAACACATAACTATCACATTGCCTAATAATAAAAAAGGTAATGTTTAGCACCAGATGTTAAATAATAGATAAGTATCTAATAATGAAGTGTAATTTGTCGATAACTTTTATAACATGTTCCCCCACACAGTAAACGCTTGACTAAAAGAAAACAAAACCCAACCCTTGAGCGTGTTTTGAACGTCTTTATTGTTCAACAGATTAGTGACCAAAATTAGTCGGTTGCGGGTAGTTTAAACAAGGGAACGGAAGACGAGGGGCGAGGGGTGGTGAGGCGGCTCGAAAGGAGTGAAACGCAAATAGCCACGTGACCCGGCCATTGACTCGGTTTATCCTAATCCGTCCCACTACTCCAGTTCGGAGGAGGGCTGAGGACGCGCATCACTCCCAAATCCGCTAGTACTTTAGTCAGCTTCTCCAACGCATTATGAACTTTCACATGACCTAATACCGCAGCTGTGTGGTCCCAAACGAGCATCTGCACGCTGGCTGCTACACTACATAATGTTAATTCTGTCACTAAGTGAACAACACACGCCTAAACGCTGCAGCACTTAAACAGATTAATTGGTCAAATATGACATAAAACTCAATACGAGTAACAATATTATTTATATCGCACCATCGGAAACAGATGTGAAAACGCTAACTGCGGCCGCTGCCGAATGAAAATAAATATCTCCTCATGGTCTATGCAAACAAACACATCAACCTACTTTTATATATTTAGATCGAATGTACCTACTTGAAACTTCGCTCATTCTTCCGCTTTGGAAGATGAATCCATTTGATTTATATACCTTCCGGTAAATTAAAAAAAATGTTTCAAGAGCTCGAGAGTATAATGAAAGTTTAGCGTAGGAATATTTTCCTTTCCATGTTTCCACTCGGGTGCACCGTGCATATCCTTATTTTTTTCACTCTCATTACATGCATAATGAACCGTTTCCATTCGTGCAACCCTTTATTGTGCTCCAAGCCTAATGCCGGATTATGGTAATGTTCGTATGGCCAGTGTGGTGAACTGGTGACAGTGGTGTGGTGACGGGCGCAACTCACTAATTCCCCGTTTCTTGCATGAAATGCTGCATTAAAGTATATAAAAAAACATGCACTTAAGTACGTATTTTGATACAAAGGATGAATTACAAAAGCTTCGTACACTTTCGTAATGTTAAGTATTAATTTTTCAAAGCTTTCGAACTGTCATGGTCGACAGTATTTGACTAATGAAGTATTGATACTATATTAAAGTAACTGATTTTGAACACAAGAAGGACACAGAAGTAGTTTTACTCATTAATAATGCCTCAGACATGGTAGGAGATACCTACGTACTTATATAGTGGCTACAGCGAAGACAAGTCGAGCCGCTCAGACAATGAGCGCCGTGGAGACGCCTCCGTTAAGTCGTTTGTTACACATGCAGCTCAACACTCACAGTATGTAGGACGCGAATCTTGTCAATCAGTATGAATATCTAGAACTGTTTATTGCAATATAAAAATATAGTCGGCAGTCGGCACGGGGAGCGCGCTCGGAGCAGCAGTCGGACGCACACTTTCAACTCAGGATTCACACGCTTTGTTCAAATACAATGACTCTCTACGCTCTTTTTGTTTTCATTCAGACGACCTTTGTTGATAATAAACAATATCGCGACTTTAATGAAAGAAATCATGTAGCGTGAGATTTTTATAACATTTATTTTGCAATTCACGCATTCCTACTCTATTGTAATATACATGCACCATTACGCGCACCTATAGAATTTTCCAAGGATTTTCATAGCCCAGTTAACTTTTCAAATTAAATATTCTTGTGATTTGCGTAGTAATGTTGTTATAATTGTTAATGCACCGTAACACTATTCAGCAACAAACGCAAGGATTTCGCCGAGCTTCCCACGTCCACGGAATAGGTTTACGTCAGTGCGCCTGCGCCCATTACGCCCAAAATATACGCCAGGCGAGCTAAAGCGTGTCAATCAATTTACATTAGGCTCGTGATGATGGCACTATAAAGAACCCGTGAGTGTAGAAGTTTGATTAGCAATAAATCGATCATAATTATGTAATCGGGTTCTTGAAGTTCGGTGTTATCCGTCATTTAATTAGAATTTTGGTAGAAGAAAGTTGCCGACCCGTTAGCACAGTTGATGATTGCCTCACTCTGCTCTGTGTTCACTGTGTTCAACTGTTCAGTGCTTGCAACAAGTGCGTTATGTAACGTGATTGTGTGAGATAGCTCGCGTGACATTTGCGCCGGCTGGGGACGAAGCGCGCAGCCTCCAGCTTCGCCTCAAATCGGCTTCTGGCCTTCGATCCGCTGAAGTAGGACACTCGCTCCACTCATGCGCCTTTTATAACACTATCTGAACGCTATTCGACACCGAACACTTGCAGTGCGCATGCCCTCTATAACCTGTCAACATATAACACCACTTGTATCGTATTGTCTACTTTCTAATGATTGCGACTGTTAATAACTACATTCATTGACAGAATAAGAAGAACACCTCTTTTCGAGTGCGAAGAACCAGAATTAGTTCTGTTCTGTCGAACAATGAACACAAAATATGAAAATCTTTTTGTAAAGGATTCTAGATGACATTCTATTAAATGTTTTGATTATCTTACCTAGGTGGGTACCGTGCTATATCTGTTATAGTGATGATAATACATGCCGACCAAGCCAATGCATGCCGATGCCATTGATGCTGAGATAGGAGCCTTTTGGCCTCGGACAGGACTTCCTGCTTTAAATTTAAATTTTACGTTGTGTTTTTAGTTTAATTTGTGATTTCCGCAGATTTCCTGTGCGAGTCTCAATATTAAATACTTTTTTTCTTTTTTTCTTTCTTTACATTGCAAGAACCTAAATGGATCCATCCCAAATCCAGTTAGGTATAGGTATATCGTTTTTTTTTTTTTAAACATCCTTACACCAATTGGTAGTATTACAAGTTCGATGTAACAACGTTGATTTTGGGGCAGTTAAATACTGAAACTGATTCAAATGGATAAATGTAATCAAATACCGTGTGTACTAAGAATAAAATAAAATATTTTATTTTATCACCTGCTCTCAATCAATCTGCCTAGCCTTTTCCCAACTATGTTGGGGTCGGCTTCCAGTCTAACCGGATGCAGCTGAATACCAGTATTTTACATGGAGCGACGGCCTATCTGACCTCCACAACCCAGTAACTGGGTAATACGATACCCCTTGGTAAGACTGGTGTCAGACTTTCGGGCACTGACCAACCCCGGCAAGCGTAGCTTAACCTGATGGATCGACCAGTGTAGCCACGAGCTCCTCTTTTATCACCTGCTCTATTATGTTTAATTTGTCTATAAATATCGATCTGCTCATTTATGCTTACTTAACAGAGGAGGTTCCAGATCGAATCTTACGGAGCATGTTATGAAAACGAAGACCGGTTTCGAAAATGTATCAATTGAAAGCCCTCGCGCCCGCCGAATGTATAATGTTATTGTACAGCTCAGCCTTGCAACACGGCACGACGAGCCTGTTACATGACAGTTTGTCAGTCGCCACCACCCTGCGCCCGCGCCTCTCTGCAATCTCAGCCATAGCTCGTTCCACTTACACGCTAGCTAGCATGGCTCTGAGGGTTATACGAGTATATAACTTCGGAGTCTGAAAGAATTCATGTAAAACCTTCTGAATTGTGTGTATTAAAAGTTTGTCATAAAAAAAAACATGTTATATTACCTTTTACAGAAATACATTCACATCTAATTCAATCAAGTAAGAGTTAAAGTGCCCATACTAATCAATCGTTATATTATTAATTAATCAACTTATACTTAGGTAAGAATATTATATACCATCCTCAAGTATTTCTTAAACATAGGTAACAACACTGACTCAGTGACTCACCCATCAAAGGAATACCTTTATCATAAGTACCTTCGTTACTGTGAATGTTGTGGTTTTAATATGAAAAAAAACAACCAATCTACACCGTTTTTATATGTTGACCATTTGCATAACAGCTCACGAAGTTACTGGTATTGAAAATGTTGTATAATCGTTCCGAAATAAATACAAGTTGTAGGCAGGTAGCCACTCTCGATTTGAATATGCAACCTCTTGTATATTTCCAAATTCATTCATGAACTTGTCCATGGACAAGTCACGATTTTAGGCCATAAATGTGACACGTTTGAGTAGATAGAGGTGTTTATGTTCAGAATGCCCTTGGTAACTTCCTCGTGTCCGATACTCTATACAAACAACTGATCATTTCTAGCATTTGTTTATGGTTTTCCTTTTGAGAATCACGTGCGCACGCGCTCAGCCCGTGTAAAAATCGAATTACCGTTAGACATGTGTCATCGCGTCCTCGTTACGGCCGCAACAACTCTGCGGCAAACCTGTTCTTGCACTCATACCCTTATTATGCTCTCGTACAATTAACAAATTCGCAACCCAGAATGTTCCTACATCAAGTAGTATCGTACATTACCGACACATGATAGTCTCAAACTAAAGCCTCACCCATGCCGTTGTCATCAGATAGAAATTTACAGTAAACTACGTTTTAAATTAACTGCAATGTCATTGATATCACCTTGAACTGAATAAGATCTTTCTATTTGAGTACAAAGATGTATCTGTACAAGTACTGTTCCAGATGCAGAGCGATATTCAAATGGCCTCAACATTTTTTTTTTTTTGCACTTGCAACCCATTGATTATAATGCCATAGTGTTACGAACATTTTTGACGTTTTCCTCGGGAAGGGACGTCGATGGGTGGACTTCGCGATGTTCATCTTCCGTGGATGTTCTGACCAGTTTAAACTCTTTTACTCACTTGCACCAGCTTGCAACTGTGGAATTTAGAAGAGCAGAGCCCTCTAGTGTTTCGAACAACATGCGTGAACATGTTCAGTAGATTTTTTTTCAAACTGAGTTACTACTCAGTTGAGTAGTGAGTTACTACTCTAAAATTTTTCGCCAACATCGTGTTATTGAACTTATCTTCCAGAAACTATGACCATTGTGTTTGATTTTGACACACTTACTTATACCGAATAGATGTAATATAAATTTATTGATGTAATAAAAATACCTGATCATTACCTACTTTTGAATCAACCCTAGTATAATTTATTTATTGTTATTTTTGAAATATGACTAGATGGTGGAAACATAATTATCTATGATTACATACAGAGTTGATGTATTTAGCGACAGATGTATGTATCATCTGTTTCCAGAGGCGAGAGGCGGGCGCCGGACACGAAGCAGATGCAGACGTGGGAGCCCGAGCCAACTAGACGGCACCTACTATTGTTAACGTTGAATTAACGGTGATACAACCGCTTAATGGGGTTTTATTACACATATCCAACAACAATGCTAAGCTAGCTCGAACATTAAAAGCCACTTATGTCGAGAAAGAAACTTTAAATTACGTATCTTTGCCCTCGTTTACTCAGGATGAGCACAACAAGAAAAAGAACTAGACTTAGTAATTGCCATCAGTCCACCAGTCAATTCAATATTCTTTCAAATGTGACAAGTAACTTAATGGAACGGATATTACAGATGCATAGGCTGATAGGTGCATCTTTTCCCTGTCCATTATACCTACTTACGTTCCAGTAGCCCATATTCGAAGCCGGTTCCACATAAACGCAGCAGCGGAAATCGAAACTCCGCGCTATCTTACCCCTACAAGTTGAAACAGTGGGATTTACAGTTAAGATTCGTTTGACCCGTACTTCGACCATGGCGACAATAGAATTCATATTTACTCATAGCAGCTAAGCTTCGCGTCCTTTCGTTAGGTTTTAACTCAAGTCTCGAATAAATCTTTATCTTGTTGGCGCGTTCTAGAAATTCTAAGTGCGTATGTATCTGCAAATCTGATTGTTGTTATCAGATCGGCAGGTACGTAACGAACGGCGATAAGATAGATAGAAGTAACTTATATATACCTAATTATGTAGTAGAGTCAACTGTTTTAATGACCTCTTTATTAATCACTAGCGGCTCGCCCCAGCTTCGCTCGGCTAATCAAACGACTACAGCAGAGAATTTAAGAATCTTTGTAAAACAAAACAGAAGGTTATGACTCAAAATAAACTTCTACGGATCCTTATCACCAATTGTCTTCGCACAACCGGCATGTCTCTATGTTTCTCAGCTGGTGAATTTGCTTGCCCAGTGTGTCATAACCTTCTTCACAGTGTGGCAGCGATCCGCTGACGCAAACAGACGACATCAACATCGCCCTGAATTGAAGATGATGTTTCGAATAATATCGTCTGCCTAAAACCGACCACACTCAATGAGCTTTATCCGTTGACTAGCATCGCACCACAATACCGTACGAAGGGACGTTGATGCTCAGTTTTATTATTGAAATATTGGCATCAATAGCAAGTCCTCACGTTGTGAGACAATAAAATTTGCGCTACCTACTATAAGCACTAAGTTTTTCTGCGAAAACATGATTGTTCACGAAATGGAACGAACAATAACTGAACAAACTAAACTGTCCGTAGACCGTAAAAATGTTTCTCAATCAATGACTAGGTATATAGTAAGAGGTAAGAGGTAGTAAAATTTGACGTCAACTGGACGACCCTTCTGAGAAATATGTCATTTACTTATTCAATGAAGTTCACAAATGACAAGCTATGACTCAACTGTAATGACGATGGAGTCGCTGGACTTCCAAGGTAAATAGACAGGGTGATTAAGCAGCACACTGATTTATCGTACGAACAACAAACGTACCAGTTACCGACCATCGTCACTTTCTAAAGATAAATGTTAATCATCACCCGGACGAGTCTAAAAGCAACAACAATAACAATTAATATATCGGTGGTTCGGCTACCGGAATGTTCTAGTTCAATGGAATGGTAAGATACCACGTCTGCACTTTCAAAATAATCAGTTACAAAATATTCTCTTAGTACCTTAGTACTTTTCTTCGAATGTATAGTATAACTAGTGCTTTTGTTCTTATTCCAAGACAATCGATGCAGTACCGATAGAGGAAGACGTCATCAAGACGACGAACTGGGTGTAAACATCGACAAAGAATATATGTACATACATATAGTGACAAATCATCCAATCAGTGGTTTCCCATTGAATCATGCAGCATGCACAAGATAATAAGCATTTTACAGGTTAGTAATCATCCATCCATTAATGCCAATCAGATCAAATCAGCGTAGTTACAAGTTGGCAACATCTTGCGACTACTTAGTATTCATAGGAGGCTTGCACAGAAGATGAGAATTTTGGGAGGAGACCGTCACGGACTAGGGGATCTACCGTTAGCTTTTACATTACAACTACGTGTTTTTATAATGAAGTAGAAGTACACTGCTTGTATCATCCTTGTCTTCTCTATGATGTTGCGGAATATTAATAATACACTAATTTATGTCATCACATACGGAAGAATTGGATTCCTACTTATGAAATGACGATATCCATTCGCTGAATCGATGGTCAGAATTTCGGGCTTCTGATATTCAGTGCAAAGTGTCATACCTTCTCATTACCATTCACTCCGAGGCGCGTGGTTTCCATGGACTCACTACTATCACATCCTCATAGTACAGAAATATGCAGAGATACTACGTAAACAAGGTCTTCCAGTTAAACTGACTCATGTCTTTGTTATCTAATCGTTGTTTCCTCTTGCATAGCCATTTCGTATTGGCAGTCGCTCTCCGATTGAAATGAAATATTTGCATACAAAATATTGATGATATTTTGAGTTGAATGAGTGACTTATGTGAAATACTATAATCCTTGTGATGAACTAGTTACTTTAAAATGTAATTGTAATATTATTAATCATCAGCTTTGCTTGTGACCCGGGACGTTTTCGATTTATAGTACATGTTTTGAATATAGCCTGTGTTCTATATAATCTTTCATTTGTTTGACATCAATTGGATTAGCCATTTTTACATGTTTATTTCTAAATGACTGTTGCATTATCATTCTGATTATGAAATACAAATTGGCAGTGTTCGATACTTCGATAGCATTAAATCCTTTAGATAAGATTGTTTATTCTAATTTAATTTCAATAGGTACCTAATGTCTTATTTCTTTCTACTCTTCCTTAATAAAATGGTGAGATAGACATAAAAATGTAGGAAACATGAATGTGCAGTTTAGGAGTACGATTTATATACACTTCCTTATACATAATTTTATGTACTTAGAGGTTCACTTTACTAATACTACAATGGATGACAGGTACGTACCTGTCCACTATAAACACATAATGCACAGCTCTTGTGTGTATAAAGAATGTTTAAATGTAGTGAACAAAGCAATTATGTGTCGAATACAAAGAACATAATACATGTACAGACATAACGCAACTATAATGTAACTATGTATTTGTCACTACTAATGTATGTAGTTAGGTTGCCATAAAAATATGTATATTAGTGTTGTGACAGTGTGCGTGCGTATAGTATTGTGTGATGTGATGTGTGTATGAAGCGCTTATCGCTGGGCAGGAAGTGGCTTGGTTTATTATTCGTGTCGTGCATCATGCGGCTGCGTGCGGCGCGGGCGCAGCGACCCGCTCCAGGATAATTGCTACGTCTCTCCTACCCCGACAGATACCTAGGGCGACACTAACGGAACACGCAGATAATATCTCTAATTAACTGAGAAAATCATACACGTCAACGTTTAGTTACTTAGGTACCAGGCACCAGATACATAGCGTATAAATATTGGTATCGAGGCGGCTCCATCAATCGTAGTTATCTGGGAAGTTGTGGACATTGAAATGTTGAGTAGGAAATTTACTAACTATCGTCTGGACAACATGTCCTAAACAGATAAGAAATAATCAGCCGTTAACGCTTTATCGGTTGCTCCGTAAATAGGGTTCTATGAATCTATTTAGATAAAACGGAAAATGAAACAGATAAAAAGGAGTCCTTCTACCTACTGTTTCAAAAATTATGTATCTACATAATTGTTAGTCCTGTCACTTTATAAATGTACATGACATGTAACATTCTAGCAATATATATTCAGTCCCAGACCTCCTGCTTGCTTAGGATTTCAGAAAACAAACCAAACTTGTTCTTCATCGAGAAAGTTAAAAAGTGAACCACTTGTCCCATTAAACTGGACACAATTTAAGTACCTACCTAGGTTCAGGTACTTAATCATTGAAACATTGCTTAATATTTGTTTCATAGATTGATGTTGAATCCAAAATCAAAAGTTATTTATTCATACTAGGCTGAGAATCAGCACATTTTGAACGACAAAATTACATGAGACAGTCCCTCAAAACGCCCACCCTTCACCATATCGAAGAAGAAGTGTCGCAATAAACTCTCCAGCAGCACAGCTGTCTGTTCAGTTCAGAATTACTATTTAGGTGCAAAATGACGAGGAATGTCAATCATGAACTATTTATAGCCACAGACAGTCATTAATATATTCCCTTATCTGTTTATCTGTAAATTCCAGTCCAATGAATGTCAAATCCTGAGGGACAACTATTTCTGGCCCCAAGATTGTATCTCCCTATTTCAAAATTAAATATTTAGAACCTATATTTAGTTACTCATAATATTTGACTCTTATATCCAATAGGCCAAATGTAGAAGTCTAATCACTCTGGTAGGAGAAATGGTGTGTAGAAAGTCTTGAGGATAGTAAATAATATTCGACTCACGGTTAGGTATTAGGGTAGAGTATATTTAGTTATTCAGATGGCCAATAGGTCAATCGTCGAATTACTCGAATCCGACTCGGCTGGGCAGCGTTGGGGAAGCTACGCAATATCTTCTCCCCCCACATACCGTGTCTAAAGACGAAAGTCTTTGACCAGTGCCTGTTCCCAGTGATGACTTATGGCACTGAACGAAGGCTCAAAGTAACCCAAAAGGCAATGGAGAGGACTATGCTTGAAGTTTCCCTACGTGATCGAATCAGAAATGAGGAGATCCGCAGGAGAACCAGGGTAACCAACATTGCCTGATGAATTGCTAACTTAAGTGGCAAAGGGCAGGGCACATTGCTCGCAGAACAGATGGCCGATGGGGCCGAAAGGTTCTGTAGTGGCGACCGCGTACCAGAAGACGTAGAGTGTGAAGTCTTCTCACAAGATGGACCGATGAACTTATGAAGGCCGACGGATTCCGCTGGATGCGGGAAGCACAGAACCTGTGGAAGTGGCGGTACTTGAGGGAGGCCTATTTCCAGCAGTGGACGTCGTTCTAATGAAGTGATGATGATGATATAGTTATTCAGAACCACAGTAGGTACTGTCTATTCTTAAAGTATCTGATTAAAGTGTAAACAAACCCTGTTCAGGTTAAATTCTTGCGCAATACACAACGAAGAAGCCCTTGGCCTGCAACTCACCTGGTGGCATGTGATGATCAAGCCGAAGGTGGAAGCAAGCTTCACTCGGAATTCTAAACCATAGAGGAACTGGCTATCTTACCCGCAACTGCCGAAACACAATAATGCTGTTAACATTGTTGTTATGGCGAAAAACTTAAATAAGATGGTGGTAGCTAGCCAGGCGGACTTAGAACAAGCCCTACGACCAACCAAACGGAGCGGAAAATTTTACCCCCACAGGGAATCGAACCCGGGACCTCTAGGTCTGAGACAGGTAGTCTCACTACTAGACCACAGAGGCGGTTATTTAGAATGTTTCAACTATACAGGGTGGCAGGGATATCGACGCGAAAACTTTTACCATAGATTCAACGCAGGGGGGTTCAGAATCACGTACTGAATCCATGTATAACTCATCACTTTGAGCAGTGGACGTCTTTCAGCGGAAATAATGACGAAGATGTGTGTACTTAGTATTATTCGATATTTTAATTAGATATTTTAGTGAACACTTAATTATTAATTAGATAAATAACTAAGTGAATTATTCTGAGTGTAGCCTACAGACTAATTCAAATTGGTCTATCTATTCGCCAAAATAATACGTATTTGAAGTATTCAGCGCAAATATTTGTGTAAATTCGGTTCATCCTTAACGTCCTTCCTAGATCTACGCACTAGCTATATCTAGCAATGTGCTTAACAGATTAATTGCCAGTCAATGCTGTTAACTGACTTCTCTATGGTACTAACTCATGACCAGTCTCAGATAATAAATGATGGTAATATATTGGATCAGTAAGCAGTTCTTTACATTGTAGAGATGTAAATCAGTGCAGCAAATTGACTCGTGATACGAGCATAGCTAGACCAATTAGTTTTTGTTACTCTAAACCAGGGATTCTAAACCGGTGGGGCGCACCCCCTTGGGGGCGTAAAGTAACTAATGGAGGGTCGTGGCGGGTCTTATTTCAAACTATAGATTTAATTTTATGTTCTTGATTTAGAAAAGGTTAATTTCAGTTTTCAACAACCGTTTCATAATATTGTAGGTAGGTACTGTAAGCTTCAGCTTTACTGCATAAGTCGACAAAATAAGTTTTCCCACTTCTGTATGAATGTACTAAAGAAAACCGAACTTATCCGAGGCGGCGTGCTACAATTTCGAGCTCACTTTGCTCGCTCTTCCATTCTACATTTTCTTGATTCTTCAACTTTTCTGCATAAGTCGACAAAGTATCAACTTTTTCTGTATGAATGGTCAAAAGAAAAATGTAACAAACCCGTAATTGTACAACATTTTTCGAGCTCGCTTTGCTCGCTCTTACATTATGCATTCTCATGATAATTAATTTTCGGGTGACCACTGAAAATCAGCGCTGTCCTGTGGGTCTCAATAGCACAGCATCATGCTGAATGGAAGCCTTCTTGTCACAGTCATGACGTGCCAGCAGCTGCCGACTACTTCTGTTTTGTGCTCGTTATTGTATTGTTATTGTTGTGTTATCTACTCAAGTTTATTTTTATTTTTATGCACGTGTTTCTGTGACAAATAAACTTATTTTTCTTTCCGTCTTTCATAATTCTTAAGCTTTTTATGCAAAACTCGACAAAGTAACTTCTACTTCTATTTGAATGATCAAAAGAAAATTTTACCTATATACCTACAAGGAAGTGCAAACATTTTCGACCTCACTTTCGATTGTTTAACATTCTTATGCGTTTCTGCTTATGTCGACAAAGTAACTCAGGGGCGTAGTGAATTTAAAAGAAAGTCAGGGGGCGCGTATGTTAAAAGGTTGGGAACCCCTGCTCTAAAAAGTGTTAGAGCAAAAAAATCAGACACAATATGCTCCTTCCGTAGGTATAGACAATGGCAATAATTTTCAGTAGATTATAACACGAGTACTGAAAATTTGTTCACTAGAACAGCAATAGCAGCATCTCTTAAATAGATAAACAATAATACTTGACGGTTAACTGAGTGTTTATCATGTTTATTGTTTAGTGGGATGTGGACCGCAGCGCGGCTCCCCGCTCCCACCGGCCTGCCAGGCCAACTGGTTTGACTGCAGGGTGCTCCGAGCAACTGCGGGTCAACCACTCACCTTACTTACTGATCCAAACACGTACGCTGATCGGCGAAATACACCTACGCGATACTTTCTTACTGAATTTGCAGGTACCTGGCCATATTATCAGAATACAGTCTTAAGATTTTTCTTCAAACTGATTTATAGGCAGCTATCATCAGCAGTATCTAGACACCAGCTACTAGGGCAGTCTTTCCGTCGAATTACTCAAACGTCCCCTTTTACTGTAGATGTACCATAGGTATCCGTGGTACATGTCTGCAAAACCCTTGTATGAAAACAGGAGTGTTGTTATTTACTTATTGAAAGTAAGGACACATTGGGCTGATTTTTAATTGTTTGTTTGACAAGCAAGAATAGATAACATTTAATCTTAATTCGTTTTCGTCATACGATAGCGCAAATTCACAATTGGGAGTAAAGTCCTTACTTGATTATATGTACGTAAAATTGTGGGACCATTTAATAATGAAGATCAACTTCGATTTCCTGATGAAGTTTCAAAAACGAAGTAATCATTTGTTTATGTAATAAACAGAAGTATCAAACCATACAGTTGTCAGTACTGAGGACAACGTTATGTGACATCTGTGCACTGTGCTCGACTTGTTTCTTTTATGACTTTTCCCTGAAGTGCAGAATAATGATACTTCAATAAATAGCCAGTCAAGTGTATAAAAACATCTTAGTAAACGAGATGAGAACCATTTGCGTCCGCACTAAGCAGGGATGTGTTGGACAAAAAACATAAAAATAAATAAGAGGAGCAGTCAGTGAGCCCGCTGCCGCAACTTGAGATGCGCGCGCGCACGCCCTAACAGATCACTGTGCCCTTCAAACGACTCCAAACTGTTTACACCCGCTAACCTAACCTTGTTAAAATAATAAAACAATTAGCGAAATCTTCGGCTTCTATAGACGGTCAATTTAATCATTTTCTGATGAGTCACACATTCAATTACTTTCCAAATTACACAACAACCAAACAACTGGAGAATGTAGATACTGTAGGTTAAAAAATAAAACACATGTCTAGTTAAAGAGTTAAAATGTATACAGACAGAGAACCGGATGAGCTAATCAGCGCAAAATGACTCACACGCATACAAGCAAGCTCTCCCGTGCGCCTGCGTACGACGACACCCGCCCGTATTATGTGTACTATGGAGCTGTGTAGGGCTACCAGATAACCATCACATGGAGGGCGACACCACCGGGTGAGGAAGCCATTGTTTATAGGAATTTGGGAACATAAATAGAATCAGATGGTGCATATTAATGTTCTGACATTTAATATGCGTTTTTCGAGAGTGATATTCTGTAACAATCTCATTGTGAAAACTTAGGTGAACCGTGAAATGAGCTGTCTATAGTGTTAATTCCAAGCATTCGGTGGAATGACAGCTTTAAGCTCACTTCACCTAATTACATTTTTACAGAATATATCGGTTGTATTCAAGCTGACAAGGTGATGATGAACTGTTCTCTCACTCACTCTTTACAATAGGGATAACGTAAAAACGTTTTTTTTTTTAGTCCGTCTTTGAGATTATAAAAAAATATTGGACACGTATTTTTTCTTTTTATACGTAAGCTAAAGATTACGGCGATACATTGAGGTAAAATGTGCCATGACGTCACGAGTAGGTATGTAAATTTTATACATACTAGTGACGTAGCGACCCCCACTCCCCAACTTAAAATGCGTTTTATCTAAGTATTTTTTTATTAATATGATAAGGTAAAAAATACGTGTCTAATATTTTTTTATTATCTGGCTGACGGACTAATTAGAATTAATTTTTTTTTTACTCAGGCATCATCCCTATTGTTATGGTGGGTAACTATCGCGGATAACGTTGTGACGTGCGGCCACTGTGCTGCGGTTCCAGCTACTGTAATCTACATCATCGTTCTCCTGCCATATGGGCAATTTATTAGCCGTCGGCGCAAAATGTATTTTTCTTCCACACTTCTCTATTACTCGTCACCTCGGTAGTCACTCCCTTTCTATCCATATCATCTTTCACCCAGTCCATCCATCGTTTCTTTGGTCTTCCCCTACAGCCTACTCGTATAGCCACCCACATTCATACTCAAAACTTATTCTTGACGACATTTCCCTCATTCCTTCGCATCACTGTTAATAACCTATTACCATAACTGCCACTGTAATCCACAATGGATGTTTTAATACCTACTGGTTCTATTACACTCTACACGATGACCAAACATGTCAAATGCTTGCTCTCAACCTTTAGTAATAACGCAAATAATTGAGTTACTTAAATCAAATACAGGGTGGCTGGGATCTGGCAGGGTTGCGAGTTTGTCTGAAATCGGATATCGCGGCCCCGGCACACAGGCAACGGAAGGAACACGGGTGGGTTTTAGTCAGTAAAAGTCTTACACGCCCTCCAGCTCTGCCCGGAGAAGTTATTTGATAATTTGCTACCTTAAAAAAAAAAAAAAAAAACTGATGTTCAGAATCATGTAAATACTGAATCCATGGTAAAAGTTTTCTCGTCGATGTCCCTGCCACCCTGTATAATGATGTAGGTACACGATTGTTGGTAGGGTAATTAAAATGATGAAGACGCGTGATGTCGGTAGATATCATTTTTATTTAGCGCAGTCATGAATTTCTAGGATTGAAAATAACAACATCGTACATGAGCAGATATATGTAGTTATCGCAGATTTCATCATAAAAACAATCACGTCGATAACAAAGCCAGTACCAGTAGCTATACCTATCAAACTGCATAACTGTGGGTAATAATATGTTATATTGAACGTATATGTTATCTGCGCTAATTGATTGCTTTTTGGCAAACGTAACATTATCATCAAAATCAAAATGAATTAAAATCACAAAATTTAATCAAAATGACCTGACTTTATTTACCACATGACAGAATTTTACGGTAATCAAACTCAAACTCAAAGCATTTATTTCAAATAAACCAATTACAGGCACTTTTGAATTTTCAAGGGGTCGGTCAGTCAGAAAGTTGAAGCTAGTTGCCCATTCCAAAGCGTAGTAGATACTATGGAGAAGAACGAGCAAGAAACTCCACGGACACTCTTTTAAATAAAAATATGGTTTCAAAATATTTGTTACGCGTATAACTTCAATATGAATGTTGAAGTTTTACGCGTGAGAACGATGCAGAACGTGAAAAGCGTCCGTAAAAACAAAAAAAAAAACATTCAAAAATTTAATTAAAATACGCCGTGGCAGCTAAGAGTTGACCACCCTTACTGACGGCGCCCGTTCTGGAACTTGACGCATGGATTATGTACGAATCCTGCCAATTCCTGTCCATCAATTAGCACAGTCGATAAGTATTTGATTACTAGCTATTGCCCGCGTCTTCACCCACATGGATATCGATACGGGAACGTTCTACTACAGGGATAAAAAGTATCCTAAGTTCCAACCTAGGTCATGGTCTACCTGTGTGCCAAATTTAATCGAAATCCGTTGAGCTGTTAGGCGTGAAAAGGTAGGATTCGAAGAATTACTTAATTGAAAATCACAGGTTGAAATATTGAGAGGAAAGGTCATTTAATACCACGGTTAATTGGGTGAAAACCAATTACCGATTTCTCACGCCCTATTGTTTTATGCACTAGGTTCGTAAATTAAAATTGCTGCCTAGTAAAAAATACAGGAGAACTGATTATTGCAGACAAAACTTGCCAACTAGATAGGTATAATTATGTTGTTAGAGCTAGTAATTAACAGTTTCCAATAAAATTCTTATTTTGGTTATTCAAATGGAACAGAAAATGTATGGAGCTACCTACATAACGAGATCTAGTGCCTTTTTTTATTAAACCGCACCTAATCTAAAAAAATCAAGTAGGTACGTCAAGAAATCATAAATAAATAGTTACATCACCGTGTGCAAGGATATAACGGTTATTCTCTTCGTTCCGGAGATATCAGCATTAGCTCCATATATTTTTTTGCAAAAATGATATAAGTTGCCAATTTGCCTACCAGATTGCATCCTATGATATAAGTATGCATAATAATGGCTATTAGAAGCCATTTCAAGCAAGCTTTAAAATTTAAGCTGAATGTCTTCGAGAGCCTTTTACGTTCCACAGTGCGTCGTCGGTCGTCGCAGACTCGCTCCTGTTAAACGGACCTTTACTTACGTAAATCGTCTTACCTTGCCTTCACAATCTGGCTGCATGAGCTGCCTCCGCACCGATTTTGCCGCCAGTCCGTGGCATTGAAACAAAGAACTGTCTGTTTTCAATGGTTTCACTAATTGCCGTAAACACAATTACAACTGAAAACAGGTAGGCTTCAATTATTTCCTGATAAGTAGCGTTTCTGGTGATAAAGTATTATCAGTTTACGATGTTGTTTGCTTTAATATGATTTTACTCAGTAGGTACCTATCTGGTTCATAGCAGGTGGCGTAGTGTCTGCCCTCATGTGAAGGTGTGACTTTATGTATGTAAGTAAGAGGTATGTGTGAATCGGGTTCCAAAATACGCACTTCAATTTAATTATCTAAATAGGTAGCGCACCGAAAACTGAAGGTAAATAACACACGGTAAATAACTAAGCACGTTTAGTTAGCAACCAATGCCATTGTAAATCATTTGTCTATGCCTCACAACCACGAATAAGGACAATGAAATGAAAAATAAATCACGTAGCTAAGCTGTGTTCGCAATTTATTTGCCAAACATGTAAACAAACACGAGTTTTAGGAAAAACAACTGTAATGCCTTAACATAAGGTTCAGTTTGCGCTACAACTTTTTTTTTTTTTATAACTTTTTCAACAGTACTAGGCAATCTAAAACCAACTTTATTCACACTAACATAAAGTTCATGTTTGTTTAAGTGGAAATAACATCAATTGGAAATAAGGATTTGAATAGACTTTAGTATGCACCTACAGCTGCACAAGTGTACACGATATTGTTTGGTGGCTAAAGCTGTATCACAGCTGTATCTAAATCGCGACTTTGGCCGTGACTCCCGTAATGCATCACCACATTAATCCCTGTCCGCTTTGAAATTAATTATGATAATTGTGATCCAAATTACTATTCTTCCGTACGACGCGTTGCCGACCGTCCTCAATACACCAGCTGACAAAGTTGAAACTATTTATTAACTGCGACTATTTATTAGTTTGTTGTTTTATTATTGTATCCAACAATTTGGGAACGCAGTTTGTTTTTACTACAAAAGGGCCCAAATATTCCAATGATCCTAACAGCAAAGCTATGTTTGTTGGCGCTGCATAAAGAGCAACCGATGCACGATGTGAATTTAAGAGCGTTTATTCTGAAAGTTGGCAACGTCTCAAATAGATGTCAAATATTTCGCTGTTTTGATTAATTTGGCAATATTATGTATAGAAATATGAAATGTGGCTAACTAGCGAACTAGAATATTAAGAATTAATTGCAATTATAACACTGAATTTGATGTTGTAACCGTTTTAGGTGTAAAAAAGGTGTTTGGAAAATTTCCAAATACTTTTTTTACATCTAAAACCAAATATTCGATGTTACGATATTAATTATTGCATTTCATAAACAAAATTTTAGTTCGCTAGTTAGCCACATTTCATATTTCCATACAAGTAATACATTGCCAAATTAATCGAAACAGGTAAATATTTGACAGCTATTTGCGCCGTTGCCAGCTTGAAGGATAAACGCTCCGACTAACATTAATAAAGTAAGGCAGGCAATCAATAAATATGACAGAGCATAACTGCACACACGTACTGTACCGGATTCTTCCGCAACCTTATTTAAAAAAAATAGGGTAGTTGGACGGTTGGACGTGATTCATCAATCCATACTTGTTGTGCTTGTACTTTATTGATGGAGAATGCCACTTGGAAGTGGTGGACTCCGCTAGACATTTTTATTAAGAAACACAAACATGTTGATGGAAATAAACATGTTATTAATTATTTATAACTCCATACTAATTTACTAATTATATTATTAATATTAAAATTATATAAATTATAATAATAAATGCCTACTCTGTCTGTCTGTTACCTTTCACGCCTCAACGGCTGAACGGATTGCGATGAAGTTTGGCACACCTGACCTGGGCTAGAACCCAGGTTGGTCTACCTTTGTGCCACTAAGGCAACAAAGGATACTTTTTATCCCGGTAGTACATTCTCATGGGATAATTTCCGACAACCACGCGGGCAAAGCCACGAGCAAAAGGTAATCATCAATGAAGGTTATATTAGCAGAGATATTGAAAACCACATGGGGGGAAGTGCCGGTGGCATGGCGGGGAGGGGGCATGACGTCAGATACACGCAGCATCAATCCGCAGACCTGTGCGCCCGCGCCGCCGCCGCCGTCTCTCTGCGCAACCAGTGCTGCTCCCACGTTCACTTTCTATTGAGCCATCAACGCACCGGGGGCATTAGCTGGTGCCTAATTCATCCAAAATAAAAATGTTTTAGATAAAACTAGAAATACTTATACTAGCCCATAGTTACCTCCTTTATTTTATTTTCTATGCTTGAGTCAATGATTATAATACGTCATTGGCCTGAGTAGTGCGCTTTCGAAAATCCTTAGTTAAAAATGTTGATAAAGTTTTCAAACGTTTCCATCAATAAACGCTGGGCTCATTTATCTAATTCTGTTGTTCGTTTCAGAGTCTAATTCAATTTAGGGCAGCCCATGGTTTAACATCGATTATTTTCATTGATCGCAGTTTATTCCTCCTCTGCTGCGTGTTGGTGTCGGGAGCATTGGCGGTTTGCCATACAGTAACCGTGACTCAACCATATAAACAAACCCGATTCTTGACTATGACGGGCTGTTGTGAGACGCGCTTCGCATATTTCAATACAATTAACGACTTGTAGCTGCTACACCAGCGATTTTTTGCCAGCCTCGTGTGAGAATACACACGATTTCACCGGGAAACACAGCGTTGTGATGATACCTTTCGCTCGATTCGACGGTAGATAAAGAACAGCAAAAACAGTTGTCCCACTTCCCAATGACCTTTGTTACAACAGCTACTTACTATAGGTACCTACATTGGTCTGTCAGTCGGCGTGGGCCATTCTTGCGAAAAGTTGTTTCAGTGATGAAAATAAGTCATCGTACGATACTCAAACATCCCACACTTAGGAGTACACGATAGTGTTCGTAGTAAAATAACAAAAGATTTACTTCGTACAGTCAAGCCGACATTGAACTTAGTGTTGTGTGCGCTAGGAAATTGGCACAGGACCAAATACCAAGGGGCCGAGCTTTTAATTATTATTTTTCCCCGTTTTGATGAAATAGTGCAGTGACGATACGGACGTTTATGGTGCTCTTCGGAGGCGACCGCAACCGCAAACCGCAAGCAGCAACGTCGCCCAATCGCAATGACAGACGAAATGGAAATCCAAGATGGCGGCTACGAAAATCTTTCAGAAAAATGGATGCAGTTTTGTTTTTTTTTAAAAATCGTCTCCTGAGTTTCCGCACAAAGCTTATGTACAGTTCCGATAATGTGGTGACAATATTATTAGTAATATATTTTGGGACATATCGATACTGTCACCTTAGGCTGAAAGCATCGCAAAAGCTTGCGAAGCCATCGTTTGAGTCCCATGTGAAGTACAATATCGCACAACGGTTGATTTATCTGTCGTTAAAAGTCCACGTCAATCCAAACTCAATATGAATAAATTGGAACAGGTTACCATTATAAAAAATAAAAACTGTAATGTTGTGTAAAAATGTAATACGATCATAATATGTAATTGTTTAAGGACGGAAAGGCATAGAAACTGTAAAGCAACTGACAATGCGACCCTCACCCCTCGAGCAACGTGCGTCCCTGTACATGTTTTATGAATGAGCTTAGCAATTTCTGCAACTTCCCTTCGTTACTTTCGAAACAAAACAGAAAGGTTATTATAAAAAATATACACTCCCGGAATATCGAGTAAGGAGAACTTTAAACAGTTTGCATAGTGTATCTATGGAGAACGTTGTTGGTTGCACATGTATCCCCTTGTGTTCTATTTATTTGTTTAATGTGTAATTATTAGTACTTTAGAATATATTTAAAAACATACTTATCTCTGTAATTAATGTGTTAAACTTTTAATATAAGTAGGTATACTAGATGAACGTATGTTATTGCGATAAATGAAGATTAAATAAATTATAGGAGCCACAAGTCATCGCTACGCTTCTTGAGTTTGATTTCTTATCCGCCAATACTTTATTAGCTTATTAGAATATCTTAATAAATAAAATACAACGCTCTGGATATCTACTTAGATAATATATTTGTATAATATCTTATTATCATTGAGGAGAAAATCACGTTACACATAAAAGTACCGATAGCAAGATCAAGTCAAAAGACATAGTTTTATTATTTAGTATACACAATCTGCGTAGCCTTTTCCCAACTATGTTGGGGTCGGCTTCCAGTCTAACCGGATGCAGCTGAATACCAGTATTTTACATGGAGCGACTGCCTAACTGACCTCCACAACCCAGTAACTGGGTAATACGATACCCCTTGGTAAGACTGGTGTCAGACTTTCGGGCTTCTGACGACTCGTAACGACTGTCAAAGATCCACGAATGACAGCCGGGACCTACAGCTTAACGTGCTTTCCGAGGCACGGAGGAGACTCGGTATGTAAAGATGGTCACCCATCCACTGACCAACCCCGGCAAGCGTAGCTTAACCTGATGGATCGATCAGTGCGGCTGTTGTTACTTAGCCACGAGCTCCGCCATTATTTAGTATACACAACAAACCAATAAACATAAAATGCTTATCAATGTGATGCCATAACTTGTCTGAATTGAAGGAACAACAAACTGATTGACATCTGTGACTGTAAAAGACCCACATGGATGGAGAATTGTTTTACATTTCCACATATTATGCAAATAGTAGTTTATGAAACTGCTACATGTTTAAAACCCATATTCAGATTTTTGGTCCCCAGATTTGCTCCAGAAGAGGTTACTACCCATCAGACTTGTAACAACATAAATATTCAATAGCCCAGATTGTGTATAAAAACTGCCGTCGACGGTGAAATGAAGGTTAATTAAAATGTCTCGTTCCATGTGATCCGTAGCGACCGTAACTTTACAAAAACGAACGCAAATACACACTATTATCCTAATTTACCTGGCCATAAGAATCAGAGAAAGGATGGTTGCATAAAGAGTGGGCTAAATATCATTAACCCGAGTACCTAACTTGTGTCCTGGATTTCTTTAGGTAATTTCTACTTACTTATTATTGAAAGACAGATAAATTATAGTTTCACTTTTTTACAACATTGGCGTTAGCTTGTTTGGCAGTTATTCGTATCGACATCGCATGTTAGGTCCTACAATAGTGCCACTAATTCACGCACGCGACGTCTTATACTAACTAGACACGTAGCTGCTCGTGATATTCAATTCGATATGGTTTCACTTCTGATGAGTAGGTAGGTACTTCTGTCGCAGATAACGCACTCGCTAATACTTTTCTTTTGCGGTTGAACGGATTCGTTTTTGTTCATTGGAGAGATTACAATTCCGTACTTACTTAGAAATTTTTACTTTATCAAGTTTGCTGCCTATAATCAACTCTGGCGCTGGCGCGGATATGCCAGCGCCAGAGTTGATTATAGGCAGCAAACTTGATAAAGTAAAAATTTCTAAGTAAGTACGGAATTGTAATTGAAATTAAAATTGTCTTTGTAGGTACCAAAATGTTACGATACAAAAATCAAATATCACAGTTATTTCAAGCCTAGGTAGGGACCTTGTACCTAAAACTGGAATATTACATACGTATTTTGACTTTGGCAACCATGACGCCGAAAAAAAATTCTGCGGCGGCGGCGGCATGGCCAAAATTACCACCGGCGTGCGCCACGCCGCCGCGCCGATCGGCGCACACCTCTAGTACTGTATATCAAGCTATACAGTTCCAGTTTATGCTGATCTCGCATTTTATAAGATTTCCGTACAATGCGAGGTCAGCTTATACTGGAAATGTATAGCTGGATGTGTAGCCGTGTTTACCTACCCCTATTAGCGAAGTGGGGAAAATATTATTATTGCGCTCAGATCAATTATGCAGACCACCAGCTATGAAATCGAGTTTGGTTCATTATCCGAGTCATTATAACGTACGTACCTACCTACATACCTATTCCATTTATCAACAATGTAACTGTTTGTGATGAGTTGTGTAATGTTCAATGTCCTACGTCTACCTATTGAATTCAGGCAGGAGTCCATCATCGCGAGGTGGATCGATAACTCCAGGGGTTTTATCCTACTTCTAAAACTTACATGTCTGTCTTGTAGTAAACTCAGACCAAATAAAAATCAAGACATAACGCTTCGAACAATACAGTGAAGCATGCCAAAATACACCTCCGCTCTGTGCATACACGCTGACACGCACACATTTACAATCAAATCACAATTAAACTACACCTCAAGTGCACACATTTTTTTTTCCCTTTTGGTAACTGAGCCGATGTCGACTATTCTGCCAGTGTCAAGTGCACACATGTTTACGAAACCGGCTTCACGTCACTTTTGACAGCGCTAGGTTTTGGTTTTTTATTTGGTCTGAGGTAGAAAAAGCTGGAGGTATTTTTTTCCATTCGACATTTCACCACGTACCATCTCCAAAAAAAAAAAAGGTCCAATTACCCATGGTCGTCGCTATGATCTTACTATGACACGATTTATTTAGACATTTTAATGAATGGCATTTTAATTAATATTTAGGCACAGATACTAATACATAATATAAAAAAAATTATGAAAAATATAAAGAGGTAAGCGGTGACTGAGTGGCTCATCATCGCTGAGCTAAAACTACTGAACTTACAAAACCACACGCTGGATTATTTGTATAGGTACAGAAGACTCTCTCTCTCGTTCTTCCCGTTCGTTCCGAAGTGTCTTTCGTTCTTCCCGTGACATAAGAAACGATTTTGAAGAAAATCCTCTGAAGGGATATAAAGAATTTGTTTAAACAAGGTGAACCGTTACAGAAGGTTATTTTAGAAGCTTGCCTAGGGGTTTTCCAAAATACCCTCATGTATATTCAGCGATTGTTTATAAGTAGTAGGTATATGAGAAAACTTAGCTCAAAGCAAAAACACGACAAGAGTTTCAGTCCCCAAAAATGTAATAAAGGGAGTAAGTATTGGCAAAGAGTTCCTAGTAGTTTTAAAAACTCTTACTTCCATTTATTTCATGTAATGACCAGTGAGTTTGAAAATATTATCGAAAATCAGCTATGAAATTATTTTTCCACACACAAATATTGCAGGAAGAATATTGAAGAAGAATATATATATTATTATATATATATATTATATTATTATTATTTTTATTATTTTTTTATTTATTTTTATTATTATTTTATTATATATATATTTTTTTTTTTTAATATTGATTTTGTTTATTGAAGTGGGTTGGTTCGCACTCGGACGTGTATCGGTTGGAGTGCGGGGTGAGACAGGGGGGGCTCAGTTCACCTCGGCTCTTCAACCTATACATGAACCAGCTGATCCTTGGGCTCAGCAGCACCAATGTCGGATGTCATATTGACGGAGTGTGCATTAATAATATAAGTTATGCTGACGATATGGTGTTGCTGAGCCCATCGATCGGAGCTCTGAGGGTGCTGATCGATGTGTGCGAGTGTTATGCGGAGAATCATGGGCTCAAATATAATGTCACAAAGAGCGAGCTAATGGTTTTCAAAGCTGGCAACCTGACATATTCGTGTATTCCTCATGTTGCACTGTGTGGAGAATCCCTGCGAAGAGTGGACAAGTTTAAGTATCTAGGCCACTGGGTCACGGAAGACCTTAAAGATAACTGTGACATTGAAAGGGAACGTAGGTCGCTGGCTGTCCGTTGTAACATGCTGGCCCGCAGGTTTGCACGATGTACGAGGGCAGTTAAAGTAACGCTTTTTAAAGCTTACTGTCAATCCTTCTACACGTGCAGTCTGTGGGTTAACTTCACTCAGCGCGCATACAGCGACCTACGTGTTCAGTATAATAATGCACTGAGAGTACTTCTGCGGCTGCCGTGGCGTTGTAGTGCGTCAGGGATGTTTACGGATAATAATGTTGATGGTTTTGCCGCGATTATTAGAAAAAGATGTGCATCCCTGATGTCACGTGTACGTGGCAGCACCAACAGTATTCTCAGTGTGTTTGTAGATCGGTGGGATTCCTCGATAATGCGGAGGTGGATGCAGCTCCACGCTGAATTTTAATTTTTATGTTTATCCGTGTCTGTACCTATTAATACTAAATAATAAGTAAAATTGTAACTAACCCTATGGACTCTGTCCGAAATAAAATGATTCTATTCTATTCTATTCTATTGCACCTCCTAGGTTATCTCTCCACCACCCTTAGTTAACTAGTAGAGAATTCCTAAAACATCCTTTATATTTTTTAAGTTGCATAAAGTTTAATAAAAAATAAATGACGTAACTTGCGCCACAGCGTCTTGGAGCAGTCAGCAGCCAGCAGCCTGCATCACAGCATAGGGCAAACTTGGAGCAGTCAGCAGCCTGCATCACAGCATAGGGCAAACCGTGTTAGGAGCTCAGTCAAGGCAGTTCCCGCCAACGCATGTTGCGCAATTTATGCGCCTAGAATCAGTTTTCGACGAATCGTTTCACGTGATATCTGAGAAATGTGTGTACCTATAGTTGGGTATTTAATTCAGACACATGCGCAATCCATCTCCGCAACAGGAACTCAAATCGGACGAATATCACGTGGCAAGCCTAGGATCTAAGATCGAACACAGCTCGAATTCTAAATATCCAAGTGTGACACTGTTTATGGCCTTAACTTACATACATATGTAAGTTGCACGTAACACGCACAATGGTCCACTGAAGGACTAAGTGCGGATACCAAACCCCATAACATAGAACATACATATGTCACACACACACAAAAGAAAACACAAGTAATCTGTGGGAGAAGGTCGGATCCTGAAATAATTTTCTACGTCGTTGCCTAATTTCCCCCAACTGGGGAGCAGTACCCGATGTTTTGTGCAATTGGCGTGTCCCTTTGCTTTTCTGCTGGCAAATTTGCGTGCTCAGGGTAGCATCGACCCGCTCGTGCCAAGCTCGTAGATGTTGCGCTAAATGAGACCAGTAGGCTAATATCGGGCTGCCTTATAAAGTTATAACTTCCACCCGCTAGCCGGTATCACACCACCTGCCCTACGAAGGGATGTCGCACGCACGCTGTATTAATTGAACCAAGAATCTGTTTCCGGACATTTCCTCTACGACCACACCGGGCAGACTAAAAAGTCGCGCTTGAGCTTCTTACGCTCTACAAAGTTAATCCAAGTCACGGCATCTGGAGAGCGAAGCAAATTGTGGGACGAGAGGTATCCAGTAGTATCCACCCCCAAAAACACTTGCCCCAGTCGTGAACGAGCATTAATCCGATTGCGTCCCCATTCCCCAAGAAGGCCGCATAAAACATAAACAGACAAAATAGGGTATTATCGATTTATCCAACACTTAGTGCGAATGGGGTGCTCCAGAAATCCAGATCAGACAATGTCCCACCTGCTGGAGTGTGCTAAGGTGTCCGTTCACCTGCACCCTCGGCGATGTGTACAACGCTTCTGACGTCGCAATAAACGTAGCCATCTACTGGGCCCATAATATAAGAAGAGAAGTACATATCTTGACTTAATTGGCTAGTTGGCTACTCACCGAAAAGTGAAGAATATCATCGTTTGTCGTTCATAAGTGCACGCATTCAATAAATTCCACTCATAACAGGAAAGCACTTATTTGATGTTAAATTAATAAAAGCATTCAATGTAATAATCAGTACCTCTGCACCCGCATTGATTGTTTCCATGAGAACATTCAAGCCATGAGAACTGAGGAGAGCACCGCGCCATTCTGTCGTCCGTAAGTACGAACTGAGTTAAGTAAACAACGGTTTCATTATTCGAAACTGCGTACCTACTGTACCAGTGTTAATAATATTCTGGCATTGTAACAGATTTCGAGAGGTTTGATTTTATATTTAAGCAGGAAGGGAACGTGCTCGAATTATTATTTTTGCAGCACTTGAATTATGTTACTAAACGTTATGGTATAATTTTTATTGAACTGACGTAGCGTATATGTTATGTTGGGTATTTATAGCCGCCCCACACGCAGCAGCAACGCGCGAGGTGCGCGGGAGACTCGACGAGACGCATCTATTCCAGGCGAGACCTTGCATGCTCCTCGAAAACATTTCCAATACTTACGACTTACAATAAGAAAGCGTAGGTCCTTTAATACTTACTTTACTTACTTTTCTTTGTGGTTTCCCTTTTTTTTTTTTTAGTTTCCTTTTTTTTTTTTTTCCTTTTTTTTTTTATTCAGCTGCATCCGGTTAGACTGGAAGCCGACCCCAACATAGTTGGGAAAAGGCTAGGCAGATTGAGGTAAGTATCCTTTAATAGGAAAGATTAAAAAAAAAGATTTAGTCATCGGTCAAGTAAATGGCATTAATATTGGACGCAGTTCTGCCATAATGTACCATTCCACACCCCCATGTTTTGAGTTTGAAATTGAGATTGCTTTGTTTATAAACCTTGTTTCAGAACTGTTGTTTTGGAAGTATTCGTCAGTAAAAACATTTGGTAGGCACATTTTGCAAAATTGCATTCTGTATGGAAGTAGGTAGGTCAAAGATAGTTCTGCCAAAATACCAACTTTTAAATTCCGTTAAAGCCCTTCTAGTTTGATGCTCAAACTGCTACAGCGAGTTGAAATAAGCGTCAACCAATTTTTACAACATTATTTTACATAGTTCGCAAGGAAAAATACTGGAAGCAAGAAATACTACTCTGGTACTCACATAATCCAAAAAACTGTTTAAATACACGGCAGGTATATTAAATCAACGGCGGCGGTACCTATACAAATGTGACTGTAATATATAATGCGACTTGATTTCATCTGAATGAAACAAGTTGCGAGCTCAAGTGCATGATATTCTTATGCATATTAGTGTCCCTGTCCGCTCCACCTCCACAAGTCCCTTCAATGGTTTGGTGACGAACGTGACGATAGCCAAAATACATTCATTGAAATCTTCGATTTCACATAGGAGGATACTAACTACAGGATTGACCTGCTATCTAATTACGCAACACATTTTCGTAAACGACTAATCTGTTTCATTTTGACAGTTCAACAACATTCATTGCGTTATTTACGTTCTTGAGCAGATTTTTTTTTCGAACTTATGAAGCAATGGATTAGCAATCTGTTTCAAAACGATTCAGATTCTGATTGATCGTGTCTGGACTCGCACTTGGCCGGTTTTTTTTTTCTTTTTTTAGTTACTGATTCTGCCCATTTATGTACGTCATACGTTTTGAATGCATTATTGCTATATCCTACTTCACCTAAATGTAAATCCAATGCAGACATTCATCACGTGTACCTATGTATGATTCGATTTTTAAATTAACATTCAGGTGTAGAGGTATGAAAGCTAGACGAGGGGAAACAATGTGTAGGTACCTACCTAGATATTTCCCTTTGTGTAATGTAATCAATAACGCAGCCCGCAACCCTTACCACTCGTCTGGCAATGTATACAGTTATGCACATAACTGTATAACTACTGCACAATCTACATCGTTGGGATTGGGAACCTATCAGAGATAGGTATAATCACACTCATCACACTGTCCCTAATACACAATTTCAGAAGCGATGGAATGAAATGTTTACGATTAGGTTCTCTCGTAATAAAGACAAACAAATCCAAAAGGTATGTAGGTACCTACTTATTCTAGTTATGTATGAGTTCAGATATAATATGTTGTTTTTAAATGGCTAAATAATAGAAGGAAAACCCGTTATTATATTCTAGTAAACATCGTAATTATAGGTAACTAGCTTTTGCCCGCGGCTTCGCCCGCGTGGATGTCGAAAAATATCCCACGGGTACGTACTACTGGGATTACATACCTAATAGCCGAGTAAAAGGTCACTGACTCCTAGTGCTGCGCCCGCGTTGTCGTCAACCATAATTATTTTAGTACTCGTAATTTTAAATCTGTGATGTCTTAAAATGTTCATATTTTAATTAAAATTAAATACCCAATTTAAATAACATGTATTATTGCCTTATCCAATAAAATATGTTATTTAAATATAAATATATGAGTATAACCGGTCAAAATAGCTTCGGAAACAACAATATTTTTTTTATTAAATTTTGAAAGATAAAATTGTATATTGGTCATCCTTAGAAGATATGACATCGCGGACTTTTTTGTAGAACATAATTTTTATTTATCTCTCACGATCTAAATTTTATGTGTCTTTACGGTTTACGCTGCGCACGCCCGTACCTAAAGATCCCAGTCGGCATTATTTTTCCGACATCTTCAACAATAATCGTCATATTTCAGCCAATTTACAGAAAACCTTAATGACATATACACCAAAACCTTCCTCATGAATCACTCCGTCCATTGGTGAAAACCGTTTGAAAATCCGTTTGATAGTTTTGGGACGCGGGGGGGACTTCGTTTTATAATAATGTAAGGAGTTAATGATAAAATATTCTGATGCCAGCTCTTCTCCATAGAAAACGACCAATTGGAACCGTCCACCTAGCTTCTGACGTTTCATAATTGCCCATGTAGGTTTAGTGAAATAAAATATTTTTAATTTGAATATGAGCGATTTTTCAGTCGTCAAATAACTGCTGAGGCGTAAATGTGGTAGTTTTGGCAGATTTTGTACAGAAAATATGCCAAAACCACCTTATTTATTATTCGGATATTTATCTGACACTTAAAAAATAGTCCCATTTATTAATTAGGTGTATGTTCTATTTTATACCAAGTATCAAAATGATTTATTCCTACTATACTCAGTGATGTTTAGTTTTTTTTGTTTACTTTACTGAGCCAGAGTATACGTTCCACAAAGCTGTCAAAATTACATGACCTCCACCTACAAAACTAGCGCAATTGAAGTCGGACATGCTTCCTTTAGTAATTACCCAATTTACTATAATGAATACTGATAACTATTACTTAGTTTTCATGAAAAATAAGTACATTCTTTTGTACTCGTAGGTAAGTACTTACTACAAAATGGCTATTCCAGCCAATGCATTCAGCATAAGCCTACATGAATGTGGACTTTGAAACAATCAAGGAAAGCTTACAACAAATCTAAATTGTAACCGGTTCAGGCAAATCATTAGGGATAATCCATTTTCTATTAGGTACGTATTTTTTACCGCTTCAATAAAATTAGGTACAATAAATATTAGCAACAATGCCATAAACGAAGTTTTTTCACGTATTAAATTACTCCAACTAGGCGAGTTCAAACAGTAGTACAATATTGCAGTTAGTCAAGTGATGAAAGTAAAACTTTATGTCCTGTTTAGTTCAGATAGTAAAGATGGAGTCAGTGGCTAGTAACTAATCGATGCACAAGGAAGTAAACACGATATTACAACACCCTCCCGTCAACGTCCGGGCGAATTAGTTCCTATCTGGGCCACTAACGGCACATAAGCAGTAGTAGCGCTCGAAAAGACTAAGGGTCAGCGTACACCGACGGAGTAGCGACGAAGAGCAGTTCATCTGTTGCAAGACACACGAAGCGACCACGACGCGCGGGTCTCACCAAGCCGCCATGCCTCCGTGCGATGCTCACAGTCGCTTCGCGCTACGTGATTTTATTACGTAGGTAATACAAATTTCAAACGTATGATTTAGTAAACAAAAGCGTCTTTCAGTTATTATAGAATAACCCGCTTCGCCGCCACTCCATCGGTCTGCCTGACCCTTACGTTAACGTGCCACTTGAGCCATAGATTGTGACGGTCTGCAGGAATTAGTAAGTTCACTACCGAATTTCAGTGACGCAATTAACTGTATGTTTGTTATTTAACACTTTTTTGTCTTCAGTTAATTCGTAGTTCGTATACTGATCGTTAGTGTGAACAACCTTCGCAACCTTGTTTCTGTGGGCAATATAACGTTTCATAGATAGAGATTGTTGGTTACGTAGATGCCTACTTTTGTGCTGTAGAGGTCACGCAGCGGACCGTGTCATGAACTTCTTTATGTATTGTCATAGCGATAACCATAGAAATATAAAATAAGGCGATAACTAACCCCAAAATTTGCATGTGATAACAGGAAGTTCGCTTTAAGTGGCAATGCTTCAACGTTATCTCCATACAGAAAATCTATTATTTGGCGAGTTTTATAAATCTTATAGGTAGGTAAGTATTTCACACAAACAATTCATTCGTACCTGTAATATTGGAAAACTAAAAAAGTTACACCTTTACATTATAACTTTAATATTTTCAGAAAATCTAGAGCTAAAAAGAAAATATTAAAGTCATAGAAGGTATGTAATTATGCTTATTGAATTTATTTAATATCTGTCCTAACTCCTATCACCTACTCTTCTAAAGTACCTACCTACTTGGCATACTCCAACGTGCACAAAACACAACGGGTCTATCTTGTTTAGTTTCCTAACTCCTATCACCTACTCTTCTAAGGTACCTACTTGGCAACTTCAACGTGCTCAAAAGAACACGGGTCTATCTTGTTAAGTTAAAGAGTTCCTAACTCCTATCGCCTACTCTTCTAAGGTACCTACTTGGCAACTCCAAAGTGTTGAAAACACAACGGGTCTATCTTGTTTAGCTAAAAGAGTTCTTAACTCTTATCACCTACTCTTCTAAGGTACCTACTTGGCAACTTCAACGTGCTCAAAACAACACGGGTCTATCATGTTAAGTTAAAGAGTTCCTAACTCCTATCACCTACTCTCCTAAGGTACCTACTTGGCAACTTCAACGTGCTCAAAACACAACGGGTCTATCTTGTTTAGTTAAAGTAAAGAGTTCCTAACTCCTATCACCTTACTCTTCTAAGGTACCTATATGGCAACTTCAACGTGCTCGAAACAATACGGGTCTATCTTTTTAAGTTAAAAAGTTCTTAACTCCTATCACCTACTCTTCTAAGGTAGGTACCTACTTGGCAACTCTAACGTGTTCAAAACACAACGGGTCTATCTTGGAAACACATACGAACGAAGCAAGAGCGATTAAAAACTTGTAAACAAGGAATAAACATACAAAACTCACCAAGTTATCACGCTCGGTTATGTTTGTTTACACACGAAACTAATAATCACTATATCATGATTGTTTCGTTTGAGGCGAAGAACCTTAGCGAAGAACAGATTAAAATGGTAGAATTACTTCATTTTATTACAGACTTCAAAAAAAGGAAGGTTATTTGTTTATTTGAAATTATAAATCATTGTTATTTCGCAAAAATATTTAGAGAATGATCGTTTCATTTTACGAAGATTTTAACCAACTACATTTTTTTTATTTATTTTTTTGTCGGATATATATTAAATATATAGCATATTAAATTACGCGTAACAGAGTGGCAATAACAAAGTAGATGAGTACTCGTATTGCAGAAACGGGGATAGTTGCGCTCACCGTACGTCACGGTCCAACAGCTGGTTACCGTTTAGCAGCACGCGCCAAGAGCCCAGTCGTTTACCCGTGCCACTTGGCGATTGCCACAAGGAACCATCGCGTTTTAACGCAACAATATTCCAAGTAATTAATGCATTTAGTGTGCTGCATATTATTTCAGCTTGTTTTTAACCGACCTCCAAAAGGAGGAGGTTATCAATTCAATTTTTTTTTAACGTCTTACGAAAGGAGAATGGTCATCCGTGACCCTGGCTCGCCACCAATCCCGAATTTAACCATAACCTATCCCAGATTTTTTTGTCATCTTGTTGGTACCTACCACCACATTTTAAGAAAACTAAACAAAACAATCTTGTTGCAGGAAAGTGTTGAAATTGCTTGACTTTGAAAACATTGGCTTCCTTTAAGTCCATTTGTCCCAAACCAAAAAATCTAAATAAGTAAAAAACTAAAATACGGTTGGGTGTTATTTTACTATAACTAGTTCCTGAACGAATCTTTTCATTTTTTATATAAGGCAGCACAGAATCTGAACGTTCATTATTTGATTATGTCCATTGGAAACTGACAGTTTGTTGGGCGCGGAATTCACAAATTTTGCAAAAGTGATTTGAGGTGTAAGTGATTTTCAACTTTTTATGTCGTGAAATATTTATTGCCTGGTAAGTATATTTTCATTGTCTATAGTTATAAAACCGTTATTTGTATTGAGTACTCTGATAAGTCGTAGTAAATATGAAGGGACACCGGCGTCCCTATGGCCCATAAGGGTTGTTTTTATTTACAATTTGCAGTTAATATTTTTTACAATTACCCTCATTTATTTATTTATATTGTTACAGATTATGTTTCATAAAGGACGTGGAATTTTTGAACTCAAGGAAAATGGAAGCCAACAGATTTTGATGGGTGATATAGTGATGATGAGGACAATTTACTGCTGGACGAAGATCAAAAGCTTCTGACACTTGATTATGACCAAAGCGTCATTGATGTGATTGATTGTGTGATTGATGTGAGTGATGTCGAGATTGAAGATACGACACGTCAACTTCAAGAATCAAGAAGATCTTCACCCGAGACTTCAACTTCTGCAGTAGAATTTGCCACTGCACCACTTAGCAACTATCAACCTGTTTTCAAGTGGAGCAATGGATCATACGTTCCGAGTGTTTTTTCTAATATGGAATATGAATTTGGAAAGGTGGAAATCTGTCAAAATCTTGAAGGCGTTATGTCGACTCCTTTTGAAATATTCCTTTCAACAACGTACACAATACTTGTGTTGTATGTAAAGGTCATCTCTGCTACAGTAATGAAAGAAATTGTTTCGCTGACTACCATAGCCACTAAATAATAATCGTTTTTATTTAAATAAGCTTATTATTTCATTATTAAAATAATAATAATCCTGTTTAATTTTTGTAAAAAACCTAACTAATAAATAAATCACCAAAACGTAAAGAAAGTTTTATAACTGAACGTAACCTTTTACGACCATAGGGACATCTATGTCCCATAAAAAAACAAAAATCCCATTATTGTTTTTAGTATTTTGTTTTCAAAATATGATTTTTAGATGCCCAATGGATCATTCTAAAGAGTTAAAATAAATACTTTATCTCTCACAACCTTGTGGTCTTGAAAGGGTTAAGAACACCGGTCGAACAAACGGTTAACTCCCCAAATAGTGTTAAGAGCCCTCTTACATATCGGCGCTGCGCTAAAGCATTCTTGCGATACAGAGCGCACATTGCCGGCGCAGTGAAATATATGGTACTTTTATTTTATTCATAAAAAAATAGAAATAGCAATAAAAAAAATAAAAAAAATTGTTTGTTATTGAGCAAATGTTGGAGATTATTTTAGTATAAATACTACGTACGAAAATGATGTAGAACTTTGGATATTCAGACTTGTTTCCAAATGTTTTTAGTAGAAAATTGAATTAGGTCCAGTCATTTTTTCTTTAAATAAAAGTCATATAACAAAAATGTATTCTATTATTATAAAAGTATCGGATATGTTTAGTATGAGAAAAATTGTTTTGATGAATGTAGAACTACGAACTCATGTAGAGCTCTCAAATGAGCTCTACATGAGTTTTTACCAAAACATGCATCAGGAGAAAGATTATTGCTAGATAAATAAATAACAACTGAAAAAATCGTTTTATTATTATTGTAGAAGAGAAAACGAACTATTTTTACCAAGTAATTGTTATTTATACTAACCAACGAATAGTATTCAGTTTCAACGAGGAAATCATGCATTTACGTGCATTTTTGTAATAGGTCCCTTAAGATAATGCCAAATTTGATATTTCTTACTATGGACACTTCTCTCAATTGCTAGTCCGATTGGAGATACAGAGCCCTACATGTGAGCAATTAAGTACCTAACATTTAAAATTGTAATAGGTACTTTTTCAATTCGCTTTTATTAATTACCTTTTAAGTCATAAAACCCAGTAAATGTTCGCTTTCAACAAAGTCCCTAGTTACCGCTTTATAGAAAATTATTTTTAACGAATTCTACTACTACTAAAACATTACGCTTTCCATTGCGGGTCGGGCAGAGAGGATCGAGCGGCACTGCGTGTGGTGTATTTTTGGATCTGATAATTAAAAAGATTATGATGTTTTTAAGTGACTTCTTTATAATTCTGTAAATACATATTTGCTACGGTCGCAACTCATCATCATTAATGATCAACATACAACCTAACACTGACCTGCAAATTCCAAAAAACCTAAGAAAATTTAAACTTCGCGGGCTACACTTACATTGGTGCTTTCGTCGTAAGTCAATAGTAAGTGAGTTTTCGGGTATAACCGCGAAACTAACTTTGGTTTTTCACATTTTTTCGAAAAATACTATGAAATACAAACTTATTTCTGCGGTTGACAAAATCAATACTGTGCATGGGTAAATATTCATCCTAACTACGGAACCCTTGATTGTGCGTGGTCCAACAGTGTCATTGACTCTGGCAGGGCCACCAACAGGGATTTTAATTTTGATTACCTACACAAAAAAATTGTCGCCAAATATCAGAATTTGTCGGTCACTGGTTCAAAAGATATAAGGTTTTATAGGTGGCCGATCTGGAGTCTCCCCAGCAGGGCCACATTTATATCTCATAAACTAGGGCACCTAGCGAAGATCTGTTTTCTCCCATATTTTGTCGCCAATTAGTCGCAATTTGTCGCCAAGTCACAGATTTAATCGGGTCTTAGTTTAGGAGATATAATGAGTTCAATTAGTAAGGTAAGGACAATTTTTTTGTGTACCTAATCAAAATTAAAATCCCTGATTGTGGCCCTGCCAGAGTCAATGACACGGTCCAACACGCACTTGGCCGATTTTTTGCATTTGTATTGGAACCCTTACCCTTACCCTAAAGACCTTTGCTCCATACATTTTTGTCATTGGGTTTTAGTGTGGTTGGGTTTTCATGGGAATTTTTAATAAGTTCCTAAAGGTAAAAAAAAACAAAGAAAAAAAAACCGATACCGACTTTTTTTTTCCTTAGTCTTTTCTGAGTAAGTAAAAAATTCGACGAATTTATGTTATGGCGTAATAGTGTGACGCTGACCTGTGCAACCATTCACTTTGGTATTTGGTGTTCAAAAGTGCATTGAAATAAATGATATGACTCTGACTGGTCTGTCTGTCCATCATTTTCGAAAAATTGCAATTTTAGTGTTTATTTTTTTTTCAATTTATCTCTTATCGACGTTCACAATTTATTTGCCAAACATGTAAACAAACACGAGTTTTCCACTTAGACAATCATCAACTTAATGCTAGTGTAAATACAGTTGATTTTAGACAGACAAAAGTTGTAGGGCAAACTGAACCATATGTGTACAGTTGTTTTTCCTAAAACTCGTGTTTGTTTACATGTTTGGCAAATGAATTGCGAACGCAGTTTAGATACTTAGGATTTCTATTGCCATTGTTATCTGATATTTTTTTTAGATAACTAGGTAAGTAAAGGAAAAAGAAATGTTCAAGAAAACAAAACTCTTGTAGGTACGTAACAAACAAAAATTAAATTGCACATAATTATCAGGAGATCGTCCATGTAAATGAAGATCACAAAGATTACCCTAAAAGATCCAGCTGTCCAAAGAGGCACAAAAAAAAAAAAAAACATACTGGATAAATGTTAACTATTGCAAAAAATACTCAATGAATGATCATTGAGTATTTTTTGGTCTAAAATGCATTTGATTATAATAGGAGTGGATGTAAAATAGAATATAAATTATGATGAAAAATCAGTTTCCTAAACTGCACTTGAAGAAAATCTCAAGGCATCGGCAACATAATTGCGTAACATACTTTTAATCACAATCTTAGGATTTTTAAAGACGTTCCTAATCCATGGCTTCGTAGGTTTGAATATTTGTCTGCTCAACAATGTAATGAATGTGGCTGAACTGTCAAACTGAAAGGCATTGTCATTTTATGTGTGTAACCCAATTACCCTGCTGATTTGTTTCACCCAACGGATATATTATAAAAGACATTTTTTGTATTACACTTCAGATGATTATGGGTAGAAATCCGATCGCAGATGAAATGAGAACATTAGAACATTCATATATGCTGCTTATTTACATTTAATAACATTGTAAACAATCAGCAGCAATGTCATACCAGATGCACACTGTGCAATTCAATCCACATTGTGGATGATATGATCTGCACAGTTGAGTGCCTACTCGGAATGCGCTGGGCAATTAATTGCCAATAACTGTTCAACTATCTACTTAAAATGAAATTAAGTAGAACATAATTACATTCAAGAGAAAGGACTTGCACAAATAAATCTGTGCCATTTGTTTTGTAGTGAAAATAAAAATATTGTTTTGTATTAAATTACTAATTGAAATGCAAATGTAATTTATTCGCTTTCGATTCAATATCACAAATGTTATTGGTATAATTAATTATTATAAATAGTATACAAAACACTACCAAGACAACATTTAGTTAAACCCGCAATGAAAGAACAATTTGATCATTACAGAATTGCATAAAGATGATTTTCTAAACTTACAATTTTTTTTAATTGTCTCTAGAATGTAAATACAGGTTTTATTTCACTGTTTGTACTAAAATATATCATGTAAATTGTGTAATATCGAAATGGATTGGTTACCTTATTTACTGAAGAATAAAACTTCACTTTTCAATCTCCCACTTAAAACTTTTATTATAGGTATTTTGTTATATGTATTATCACAAATCCTGGTAGACTTTAAAACACAATCACGCAACTGACAAAACATACTGCTTTCCTTGATTACTGATTTTTCATAAAAACATAATTTACACAATAAAATATAATCTGCGACATCACTTAGGTGTAAGTTCTTCCTCATCATCGCGCACCACTCTACACAATCATTAGTTTATTGCATATTGGATGGCTTTTTAATTTTCTAAATTGTCCTTGCCCTTCAACATCATTAATCTCATAAAATTATATACAAAGTTGACTAATATTACTTTACAATACATGTTTCTGCTTCAGACACGGCTATTGCTAGTGTCCGCAAAATATTATGAACAACAAAATTAAGCTTGTTTTTTTTTTGCATTTGAGTAACTATTCATGCTCCAATAAGGATAATTGTTCACATTATAACCATTATTGCGGGAGTATCTACCAGTAATAAAGTATGAAAATATAAGTAAAGCACCTTGATTGGACAATGGTATGTATCAACGATATTAACAATGTGATATGACGCGCATCGCAGCCGCCGGGGCCCCAGCGGCCGGGGCCGGCGTGCCGTCGCCGAGTTCCCCACTGGAGACGGTCGGCCGTCGAGCGGAGGCAGGCACGATCCTGCCTCGCTTTTGCAGTCTTACGAGAAATAAATGCCACATTACACTCTAAATATTAAAGCACTGTACAACAACAATAAGTTTTCTTTTCTTTTTCGGGGCTAACGTTCATTTCACGCACTATTTCGGCGAACATTTCGTTGACGTTGGTGCGGCTCTTAGCGGAGGCCTCCACGAAGGGGCAGCCCCACGCCTGCGCGAGCGCAGAGCCCTCCGCGTTCGAAACCTCGCGCTGGTGCTCCAGGTCAGCCTTGTTGCCCACCAGCAGGATGGGCACGCGCTCAGATCCTTTCACGCGCGTTATCAATTCCTTCATTGGCTTGATGTCTTGAAACGTTTGATGATTCGTTAGTGAATATACTACAACGAATCCTTGGCCATTTTTTATGTACAGATCTCGCATTGAAGCGAATTGTTCCGTGCCGGCGGTATCCAATATTTCTAAAACACATGGTGAATTGTCTACTTCTATTTCTTTCCTATAGAAGTCTTCTATTGTGGGGTCATATTTCTCCATGAAACATCCTGACACGAACTGCACAGTCAAAGCACTTTTCCCGACCCCACCCGAGCCCAACACGACCACTTTGAATTCGCGCATTATTATGTTCCTCAAATCACACTTGCCAGTCTACACAACGTTTTAGAAACGTATTCTCACTATGTGCTATAAAAATGTCATTGCTATGTTGGTTTATGTTTATGACTCACTCGGATACGATCACTGAGTAATGTACACATCTATGGTACACATAAAGCAAGCTAATTGATAAACAGCGACGCCATTTTAGTTGGATGAGTGGCGAAACAACTTGGACTGCATCGCGACGGTATTACTTCAAAGATACAAACGCGGAAGCAAACATCTACCAACTGACTTGTTCACTGCTGGATAAATTCAACAGCAGCAGCAGGTTGGTCAATGCAATGCAATGGTTTGATTGGTTGGTGAATGGAAAATAATACCAAAAGGATGCTAGTGTTACCAACACAAATCAATGTATTCTACCAGAACGGTTATAGCAATGATAGTTAATTACCATAGTATTCATGAAATCTAGGTATGAGGAGCTGTCTTGAAAGTGTTCCGTCTCATCATCAGATCAACTCCAGGTCACTATTATGCTTCAGTGTCATCAGAACAACATTATGTGTGCTATGTTTCAACAAAATCGGTTCACAGGTGGAAATTCAGTTGGTGAAAAATCTGTCAACCCCCAATTTTTTTATACTTAGTGGTGTTTTTTTTTTCAATTTTAAATGGATCCCACTTCGAGGTATCCCTATCCACTAAAAAATGAATCATCAAATTCCGTCTTCTCTCTAAAAAGTTATGTGAAATAATAAGGAGGAGGTTCTCAAGTCTTAGACTTGAGAACCAGACTACACTAAATCCCTCGATTTAAACATTAAAAGTAATTATAAATTCCACCGCTCAATGAAATTAATAATAACAGGCAGTTTCTAGTTAATTCACAGTAATATCATCTTATATAATGTAATTTTGCAAATTGCCTGCTGTAAAAAAAACATACGGATCGACTTTAGAACCTCCTCCTTTTTTGGTCGGTTAAAAAGAAAACCTATTCTATGTTGTCATATTACCAAATGGTAGTTCATCTCAAAGATGGCAACATTTTACCGGAAACAATTTTTTATGTTTGTGTTGTCTAATCTGTGTTTCGTTCGGAAATTATATCATTTGAACTCCAATATAAAATAGAATAGAATCATGGACTCTATAATTATTCTGTTTGGAAAATATGATCTATTAGCCTAACATTATCAGCCTTAATCACTGCTGGGATACAGGCCTTCTCTCTGTGAAAGGGATTCAATAAAATGATGATGGATGGTATGGTTTCGGTCGGCCACGGTACATACGTTAACCGTGCTAGACCGGATAATAAATAAAATACTTACTCTGTTTTGTACTGTGAGTTATTAAAAAAAAAGAAAATTTCGGAAATTTACCTTTTTGACATGTACATCGAAGGAATCCATGGAATTAGTAAGTTTTGTAATCCTCTTCACAAATCGAAAACCGAATACGTTTTTGTTTTTCACAGAAATCGACATGGAAGTTGCCGTGACTCTGTGAGCCTTAGCATGCCACAATTATTTTTGTTTTTGTGATCTTTGATGCTAGGCTTATTATCATTCAAGTGGTGTTAGTTCTGGATCGTTATTCCACGACACACTCATTTTCTAAGACATCGCCGCTCGTCACAATGTCTCACACGCTATTGCGAAAATGTCAATGCGTTCACCACATCTACACTCGCGTTTCACGAATTTCACGGGCTTTTGCACCGCAAGTATACAAACCTTACACTTTACATCAATCCTCGTAGAGTATAAGTATATGTTCTGTGAATTCAGCGCCCATGCTCAACTACCTAGTATCTATTCAAATAAAATTATGTCCTATGTCTGTATCTGACTAGTATATAGTTATCTGTGGTCTGTATTGTCTGTGGCTACTGGCTATGTCTATGGATGGCCAAAAAATAATCTGAAAAAAATAAACAATTTTTTATGGAGAAAAACTAGGAAGTAAGCAAGAATCAATACTTGAATGTAAGGATAATCGTATATTTGTAAGTTAACTTTTCCCTATAATTCACACTTCTACAATTTTGTAGATGTCTTTTCAATCCTAATTACGTTTCCGTAAACTTTTTTATTGGCTACTATTTTAAGTGGCTACCGGCTAGGGCTTAATTTAGAATAGTATTAGGAACAGTTTGACAGTATTGAGTTATTCACTGTTTCATGCTAGGTGGGGTGCCGGTAAAGATCCAGCACTCTATTAATTATATTTCGATCATGCATGTAATATTAACACTGTGTATTATCGAGTGAGGTCATTTAGGACACTGTCATAACAATAGCTGCAAGATTCTAGCAGCTAGAATAGTGTATTCATCCATATTATTTGAAAATATATTTTATTTTGCAGGTTAAAATGTCGCACAAACAAACACCATATTCCCCGAACTTCCCACAATCTCAAGGATATTCTCCAGCACCAGATAGTAAAGCTGAAAGCTATCCAATGAACCCGCAAGGCGGCTATCCTGGCCCACCACCTTCAGGCCCTCAACTGCCACCTGGAGCTCAACCACTACCAGGGATGCAGTCTGGCTTCCAGCCTGGTTTCCAACCAGGTTTCGCTCCTGGGTATCCCCATCCTCAACCTGGGTATTCACAACCGGGATATGGCCAGATAGGCTACCCTCAGCCAGGCTATGGTCCTGTAGTTCAACAGCCGGGACCTCAGGTACCACCAGGTCAGAAAACTTATATACATTGTGCACACTTAAAAATCGGCACACCCTGTGCCCTATTTATATAATACTTTATTGTACACCAGACAATACAAAACTAAAAAATACCCTTCTATTTGAGAAATGGTATCTCAAAACAATGTCAGCAAACTGCCCGACAACGTACACATAGTATTAAAAAATACCGTATATTACACTGAGTAATACTGCTTTAATTTTATTTTTATGCTAACCTGTAGTTGATAATAAAACTTTTAGTTTATTGAAAAACAGTACCTAAGTACTACATTAAATTTTTTACCATACCTGATTTAATAATAATAATGCCTCTTTATTCCCAAAAAGTATTTTTTAATAAGAATAAATATTTAATAGATGGTATGGTCTATAATGTAATAGGTCATTGTCCCTCTTGGGTATAGCCCTTCAACTCTGTCCATTTGTCTCTGTTTTCTGCTTACTCCATCCAAAATACAATAGACGAAGTATTCGCTTAACTGTTCTTAAAGAGTTATAAAGAACCCTATAAGAAATCAACACATGTTTCAACAAAAACTCTCAACATTGTCAGCTCGAAAACAGGATAACTATTCATTATGGAAGATAACCAAAAATTTCAAAAGACCACAAAATTTTATACCCCCGCTTAGGCAACCTACTGGATCTTGGGCCAGAAAAGCAAGCGACAAGGCGGAGCTTTTTGCACAACACCTTTCCATGGTTTTCATTCCGAATGACTCGTCGATGACAGATTTTGAAGAGGAAGTCGATAAGTATCTTAATAGCGATCATCAGTTATCACCTTTACCCAAACTGGTCACGCCGAGAGAACTGACACGAACAGTAAGGAATCTGGAGAACAACAAAAGTCCTGGTTACGATCTCGTCACAGGTGAAATACTCAAGCATTTACCCAGAAAAATTATCGTCTTTCTAACAATGCTGTTCAATGCTGTCTTTCGGCTGCAATACTACCCAAAAATGTGGAAGATATCACAAATATGTATGATAGCGAAGCCGGGAAAACCACCAACCGAACCAAGTTCATACAGACCCATAAGCCTCCTTCCAATCATATCAAAGGTTTTTGAGAAAATATTTCTACGGAGATTAAAACCAGTCCTTGACGAGAATTTTATAATACCAGACCATCAATTTGGATTCCGTGAAAAGCACGCAACTGTAGAACAAGTACATAGAGTAGTCCACAAAATCAGACAGTCGTTGGAAAATAAAGAATACTGTTCTGCAGTGTTCCTGGATATCCAACAGGCATTCAACAGGGTCTGGCTTAAGGGACTTTTGTATAAAATCAAATCTCTTCTACCTAACTCATTTTACGTGATATTAAAACCTTACTTAGACCATAGAATATTTCAAGTTAAGTATGAGGAAGAACTGTCAAATCTTTACGAAATGAAGGCTTCAGTCCCACAAGGCTCTGTGCTTGGGCCCGTACTCTACTCGATCTTTTCTACAGACTTGCCTAATACTGATGACGTGGTAACGGCGACCAATGCAGGCATCCCAAAAAACGCAAGTCCGGCTGAATAAAATTGATCTTTGGCTGAAAAAATGGAGAATACAACCTAGTATGACTAAGTCAGTTCAAGTGACTTTCACTCTTCGGAAAGGCGATTGTGCCTCGGTGTACATGGAAAGTAAACCACTGCCAAATAGTAACACAGTAAAATATCTTGGGCTACATCTAGACAGAAGGCTTACCTTGGCCAATCACATTAAGGCCAAGAAAAAGGCAGCAACCATAGAAATGAAAAGTCTATCCTGGCTCTTAGGAAGACAATCAAAATTATCTCTGAGTAACAAAATACTTGTTTACAAAGTTATAGTTAAACCAATTTGGACTTACGGAATAGAACTCTGGGAATCGGCTAGCAACTCCAATATCGAAATTTTACAAAGGTTCCAAAATTTAGCCCTAAGAACAATCTCAAGTGCACCCTGGTTTGTCAGAAACACAGAAATACACGAGCACCTAAAGATCAAACTTTAAAAGAAGACATATGCGAAAAATGCAATACCTATAAACAGAGACTGAGCAAGCACAGCAATGTCTTAGCCAAGAACCTCTTAAACAGAGAAGCGGATGTAATACGCCTAAAGAGATGGCAAATCTTGAACTTGGACCAGAGACAGTGAAAATTTAAAGTTTATTTAGTACTGAACCAGATAATGTGAATGTTCAATGGAACATCACAAAAACAATCTCACACGAAGACCCCATCTGATTATGGCTAGAAAGCCGATGGCAGATGAAAGGAGAAAACAAAAAAAAAAAAAAATGTTTCACATCTCAACGAGGCATCCTCAGGATGACGATTGACTTGTTGCGAACCCGGACCCGACATATTGACACGTCAAGTGTCGAGAGCAGAGTGAGTGTGTCTCACTCTACTTAGGATTAGGTTACTAAATATACCTCATCTATTGTATTTTATAATTAACTACTCCATCCAATCCAACAATCTTTGGGTCTGCCTCTTGCTCTTTTACAAATTCCAATAATAGATTCTTTAAACATCTAAGAGCCCACAAAACAGAAGTGTATGAGCATATTTTACCTCTGGCAAGAACCTAGACATGGAAATGTTAATTAATTTATTTTAATATTAATAGATTAATCTATATAAAAAAAAAACAATCCCACTTTTCGTAGTAATTTTATAACAAGAACGGCTGGGCCGATTTAGCAGATTTTGGTTTTGAAATGTTTGTCATAGTCCAGGGAAGGTTTAAGCAGAAAATTAGGGTAGGGTAGGTAGGTAGGGTAGGTAGGGTTTAAAGCTACCCGTGCGAAGTCGGGGCGGGTCGGGTAAAGCTAGTACTATATGGATATCTTATGTTTTGTGAAACCTGTTTAAAACAGGATAGCATGTTGTTTATTGTAAATAATTTTTCTATTGCCAGTGTATTCAACCTATCCTTAATAGGGTATAAGTAAGGCACTGCTTTATCCCTTAGGTGAATAATCTACTACATATTATTTACTAGCATAGGCCTTACTCCTGAGGCTGCAACCGTGGCTACGTACAAATGATTAGGAAGTACAGTTACTTTTATATCATTTGATCCTTAACAGTTACACTATCGATTAGTGATGTTATTGTAAAAATAATCAGGTTCAATTCCTGGCTCAGGTAGAACCTTTTGAAAAATAAAAGAGGCAAATGTATCTTGTTCTCCTTACATCTAGAAACTAAAAAATTCTTTTTTTGAGCCATTTGTACCCATATTTAAAAAAAAATGTTATTGACCTTTATACAAATTATGCAGGGTGGCTTGATTCAGGTGTCCAGAAGTGTGTTTATTTTGTTTATCAATGTCTATTTTGTGATTAAAAGTAGTCTTTTAGAAGAAAACATAATTACTTATAATTACTTTTGTCTTAGGTGGATGGATGAGCATTCCGCAAGGGCTCAGCAGCTGCCCACCAGGATTGGAATACCTTTCTATGATTGATGGGCTACTAGTACATCAGAAAGTGGAGCTGCTGGAGGCGTTTGTGGGTTTCGAAACCAATAACAAGTACACAATAAAAAATAGTATTGGTCAAAAAGTATATTATGCTGTTGAAGACAATGATTGCTGCACTAGAAACTGCTGCGGGCCCATGAGACCATTTGACATGAAAGTCATGGATAACTTCAGGAATGAGGTAAATACAAAAAACTGTTTTCTGTCTTATTACAAAACTATTGATTTCTAACTTTAGTTCAAACCGGTGTAGGTTTCGAGAAACGTCAAGTTCTTAATACAATAATTGACTCACGTTACAACCTCGTGAATCTGAGTTCGTCCTATGATGATTAACAAGCAGGGCCAAGCAGACTATGTGGAACTATGTTTGTTTTTTTTTTTCTTAGGTTGGCCTAACCTACACATCTTCAAATATCTGCCTAGTCTTTTCCCAACTATGTTGGGATCGTCTTCCAATCTAACCGAGTGCAGCTGAATACCAGTATTTTACAGGGGTTGATCCATGTAAACTGGTATTCCAAACCGTTTCCGTTTTGGAATGGTGGATTTATATCCAATTTTATTATCTGCCTAGCCTTTTCCCAACTATGTTGTAGGTCGGCTTCCAGTCTAACCTCGGAGTCTGCCTCGGAAAGCACGTTAAGCCTTTGGTCCCGATTGTCATTCGTGGTTCTTTGACAGTTTTACGGGTCGTCAGAAGCCTGAAAGTCGGACAACCAGTCTTACCAATGGATTTCGTATTACCGAGTTACTGGGTTGTGGAGGCCAGATAGGCTGTCGCTCCATGAATGATATTGGTATTCAGCTGCATCCGGTTAGACTGGAAGCCGACCCCAACATAGTTGGGAAAAGGCTAGGCAGATGATGAAGGCAGACGTGGAGGTGGCAACTGAGTTTGAAAATATCTTCACTTCATCGTCGTCCTCCACTTCTGCTTACTCAATACTTAAAGAATGTGTACCAGAATGTGACAAACTTTTTGAATTCACAATTATTGCTGCTAAAGACATTATAAAATCTTTTAAAAAATCTTGTAAAAAAAACTACTGATCTTTGGGGATTATCATTTCTTCAATTATTGATGTTTTTTCACCCTATATAGCAATCGTTTTTAACTCTTGTATTGCATCTGGTGTATTTTCTGATTTGATGAAACTTAGCAAAGTGATTCCACTATTCAAATCTGGTAGCACAACTGATCCCACAAATTTTCGTCCTATTTCGATTACATTGAGACAAATCTTTGAAAAATTAATTTGCGTTTCAATGCACATAATTTACTTCATCTGAAACAGTTTGGTTTTACAAAGATGCTTTTGGAATTTTCTGCGACTTGTCCAAGGTCTTCGATTGCGTACATTATGATACACCCATCAGGAAACTGCACCACTATGGTATGAGGGACAAGGCTCCTGACCTTCTGACTTCTTATCTGAACAACAGAATTCAGAGGGTCGATGTTAATGGCAAGAGATCTGCGGTCACCATGGGCGTTCTGCAGGGTTCAATTCTAGGTCCTTTCCTTAGTCGTGATTTTTCCTTAGTCGATATACAGCTTGCCCCTCCCCGCAGGCGGGGTAATGCGCAATGAAAATGGGCCTTTCAAGCAACTGCCAAATGTGCGGTGTAGGTTCTCCGTATATCGACTAATGATAACGGTTCCCCTAATACGAGCCATGCTCTCCTATGTTATCTCTGTTATGGCATGCTTTATAGAAATCTCCAGCACGCCCGCACCTCGCATACAAGCCCTATCGACCAATGAAAATGAGCCTTTCTGTGAAATTATTCACGGAAAGGCTGTTTCCACCATTCCATTCACTAACTGTAGAAGCTACTTGGTATCTATTCTCTTTAAAAAATCACAAAGAATAGGTTTAGTTTGTGTTTAAGAGTTTTTTTTTCATATTTACTGCCGGAGTGTATTACTTTAATTCACAAATATTTCTAATGACAGGTGATCCATCTTAACCGTCCACTGGCTTGTGACTCGTGCTGGTGTCCATGCTGGCTGCAAAGCATGGAGGTTTCGTCCCCACCAGGCACTGTGATTGGTACGGTTGAGCAAGAATGGTCCATCTGCAAGCCCTGCTACAGCATCAAGAATGCGGCCGGAGACGTTGTCCTCAGAATCAAGGGACCGGTTTGCACATTCTCAATTTGTGGAGATGTAGAATTCCATGTAGGTTTTTTATTTTTAAGCTATAAAACTATTAATGTATTTTACACTTGTACGCTTCATAAAGCATAGTAAAGAGATTAGTCCGACAACAAGTTTGGTAATTGGGTTAACTGCCCAGCGTTTTTCGACCTTAGTAAAATTAGATTAAATCATTTAATTTATCGACATAGAAGGTATAATACGTAATAATCTCAATTTGAATGTGCAATTTCAGGTATACTCCAAGGATGGCGAAACTAAAGTTGGCAAGATCACGAAGCAGTGGTCGGGATTGGCCCGTGAAGCATTTACTGATTCCGATTATTTCGGCATTACCTTCCCCATGGATTTGGATGTGAAAATAAAGGCCGTTCTTCTTGGAGCTTGTTTCCTCATCGTAAGTAACAAAACTCTTATTTTAAATATTATTATGTCGAAAACAAAAAACACCACATTATTCATTCTCATAGCTAAGTAACAACAGCCGCACGGGTCACCGATCGATCAATCAGGTTAAGCCATGTTTGCCGCGGTCGTTCAGTGGATGGATGACCATCTATACATACCCCTCCGTGCCTCGAAAAGCACGTTAAGTCGTTGGTCCCGGCTAGGCGGCTGTCATTCTTGAATCTTTGACAGTTGTTGCGGGTCGTCAAAAGCCTGAAAGACTGACAACCAGTCCGTACCAATCATATTACCCAGTAACTAGGTTGTGGAAGATAGGCAATCACTCCATGTACAATACTGGTATCCGGTATTAGGACTGGAAGCCGACCCCCACATAGTTGGGAAAAGGCTAGGCAGATAATAACGTGAATCGCTTTTGCCCGCGTGGAGGTCGGAAGTTATTCCACTGGAAGATACCACCGGGATTAAAAGAATCCTGTTTCCTAACTCAGTTCATGGTCTGTGTGCCAAATTTCATGGAAATCCGTTCAGCCGTTAAGGCGTGGAAAGGTAACAGATTGACAGAATTAGTTTTAAATTTATATTACTAGCTTTTCCCTTTGCTCGCGTGGGAGCGTATTACCGGGATAAAAAGTATCCCAAGTCCTAAGTTAGGACATTGGCCTAATCCGTTCAGCCATTTAACCGTGAAAAGGTAACAGACAGACAGACCGACAGACAAATTCTCAAAGAAACGAATTTCTTTCATAAATCCTTTGAAATTCAAATTACAAAGAAATATGTCCTACTGAGTTCTCAATAAGTTACCTGAAAAGATAAAAACTTTTTGAAATTAAAGTTATTTTTCACTTTGTAGTGTTTTTTTTTTCGGAACTCGGTTGTTTTTTTTTGTAAAAAGTTTTAATTTTTCACTTTTTAGTTGTGGTACCTACCCCACACAAATTCGAATACCGGTACCTGTTATGTAAATAACAGTCGCAGGATGTTCTCATCATATCATCCACATATACCAAGTGGGAAAAATACGTATTATTGAAGCTTACTCAAAAACTATCCAAGCAAAGTTACTAAAAATTTATATGGGACCAATCCGGGAGCATACCCTTTCATACAAAAAAAGATTTTCAAAATCGGTCCATAATTGACGGAGAAATCGGCGGTAATACATAAAAAAATCAAAAACATACTTACGCGTCGAACATATAACCTCCTCCTTTTTGGAAGTCGGTTAAAAATATAAAACATAACATAAACTCACGCTTTCTTCCCATGGGAGTAAGCAGAACCTATAGAACGCCAACTGCTACGCCCCTTACATACTCCTTTTGCGCCGTCATGTTCATACATTTGGTCATATACGCACGCCGGTTGCTGCCGGTTGATGCCGTCTGAAGAACTTAAATAATTAAATTATAAATCAACTTTGTAACAATCTCGTAAACGTGCTATAAGAAAGCGTATACGTGCTATGAAAAGAGGGTTACATCCCGCATTCATGAATTGTATATTACACTTAGGTCGTTAATTAAAACCTAGTATTACCCCTGAACCTAAGTGAGTAAAATTGTATTTCCAAGTGTAAGCAAAGTTTGAAAACAAATCCTCGAAGTTCATAGCACTCTAATATTTCAAATACAACAATTTAAATTAAAATACATTAAATAATGCAATACTACGAGTATATTGACGTTGGACAAACAAATACCGAGAATTGTAATCGCAAAGATGAATCACTGAAAAACGCGCTAAACAATGCCGATGCGCTTACTTTAGAAGCAAAAATGCAAGTGACCAACAACTATTGATATGGTTTCAGCCTTTCCGGTAGCTTGTTTATCGTACTAATTAAAGTTACCAATTCTTGTGTTTTTCGTTTTGTGACCTTTGGGCGGAACCACCGTGCAATGTTAACCGTGCGATGACGACGATGCTGACGATGGCGATGGCGATGACGATGGTCAATTCAAAGTCAAAAAGTCATGAATGTTGTTTATAAATATCATAATTATTTATACGTCAGCCAATATGTCTGATGATGTTACACATCATATGCGACTACTGTAAGGCTCGCTCGTATTTTTTTTTTTTTGCACAGTGCGTAGTGAAACGTTGTATAATACACGTGCGTAAGATGATTTCCGACAAGTAGCATTTATATTCACGAGCGAGCGAAGCGAGCGACTGTATAAGTCGACACGAGTCGGAAATCATCTCACCTACTTTCCGCACTTGAAGCATAAATAACTATTATGGACTCTTATAACGTAAAATTCGAATTATAAACTTCAAAACGAGTTTATATTGACATCTATATATATAAAATAAAGTCGTGTTAGTTACACTATTTATAACTCAAGAACGGCTGAACCGATTTAGCTGAAAATTGGTGGAGAGGTAGCTTAGAACCAGAAGTCTAACATACCTAAAGGGGTGAAAAGGGGGGTGAAAGTTTGTATGGGAAATTAAAAACTGATGACTGGAGTTGGATGAAAATTGGCTTGCATGATTTCACGATCGTATTTAATTTTTTGGAAAATCCAACGGAAAAGTAGATATTTATCAAGACCGTTGTGAGCTAACCTAACAAAAAGTACTAGGCTTGCATGCATTCACGATAGTATTCAATCATTACGTTAGGATTACTATACTAATAGGATTTCGATTAAGGCAGACGAGGTAGGTAGGTAGGGTAGGGTAGGTAGGGTAAGTAGGCTAAGTGGGTAGGTAGGGTAGGTAAGGTTGCCAAGGTAGCTACGGTAGGTAGGTAGGGTAGGTACTGTAAATAGGTAGGGTAGGTAGGTGCGCCGTGGATAAGTACTTAATGCTACCCGTGCGAAGCCGGAGCGGGCAGCTAGTACTTTATAAACACAATACCGAAATTTAAAAATAGAATCATAATAAGACACTTTTTCTGTAACAAAATATGTAATGCTATAAAACATTTTTTTTACCATTACGCTAAAGGGCAAAATCCAAGAAGATAATTAATATCACCAAGGAGTTTCCATCAAATACTTTTTTGTAATGGAACATTGGTTCAGCAGCGCCCGCTTTAGCGCATGCGCGGTGATGTGCTGGGTTTTGGCGCCATTCATACGTTTTGTTTTACTGAATTTCGTGGGATTTATTAAATTCTTGATCTTTAACTTTGATCTTTTGTTTACTAGGTTCAATCTCAATGTATGAGAGTAGATAAAGTAGTGTATGAAACTGTACGTAACTAGGTATTAAAACATTCGTGTGATACTAAATACCCCTCATTATCATCATTATCAATAAGATTCAGGAGGACTGATTCAGTACAAAGATAATCTTGACACGTCTAAATTAAACTACATTGAATAAAATATGTTGTCTGATGATTTCTATGACTACTTTTCAGGACTTCATGTTTTTTGAGAAGTCTGGAAACCAGGAGTCCGATCGTCCTGGCATGCTGTAAATGTGAGAAGAGGATTCAAATCATGGCACCATTTTGGCTGCCAGTCTTCAGTCAAGGTTGGCTGCTAATCAGTGAATTTTTGATACTACTATATATTTTTTTAATTCGTTTTTATTTTTGGATTACTTATTTACTTTTGGAAGATTTGTTATTTGTATGATTATAGAATCTCTAACTTTGTAATTTTTTGTACTTGGGTGATTCTATGAAAATGGCAACTATATTGACAATTGGGCATCACTTAGTAATTTTTATTATGCATTTATTCCGGAAGATGTATGTGTATAACACATTCATAATAAACTTCAATATTATAAAGAAATCTCGATGTTTGTTCAAGGCATATAAACGCGCAAAGCACGAGCGGGTCGCTAGTAGGTATACACTAACGAGGAATCAAACAGCATCACATAAATTATGAATAATTATTTGCAAAAGTTAAGCTATTTTCATGGAATCATTCACTAATTTAGTTTAATTAGTGGTGGCGCGAAGTATGGTTAAAGTCGCCTGAGTAAAATCGCGCGTCGGGGACTTACTAATCTATTCGTTCCATGCAGAGCTAATCTTCCAAACCGTCACACCAATTAACACACCACATTAACAGCGCTTCGACACTGTTTATGATAATTACTTTACGCTTACTTCAAAAGAGCTCTTTGACCTGAAATTAAAACAACTACCAAGACGTTAAGAGGGTTTATGCTGAAAGTTGGCAACGTCGTAAATAGCTGTCAAATGTTTCGCTGTTTTGATAAATTTCTACATATTAGGAAATTAAGAAATACCAAAAATATAAAATCTAAATATTGATTATGAATTGCAATAATAATACACTTAATTTGGTGTTGTAACAGTTTTAGGTAGAAAGAAAGCATTTTGAAAGTTTCCAAATGCTTTTTTACACCTATAACTAAATATTCAGTTACGATCAGCGAAATATTTGACTGCGATATTTCGACGATGCCAATTTAGTGATGCGTTCGTAATATCATTGAAAGGTATATTCATCAAGTTAATCTAACTATACACAGATCTAATAAGTAATAAAATAAATTCGCTTTTCGTGTGTCTGTGTGATGGCTTAAGCCGGTTCCACACTTGCGCACGCGCACGAACAGTGTGTTTCGCGTGCATCTTACTGTGCGTTTGCACTAGCGAAACAATCACAACAAAACATGTTGAAATCTGTATTTTCTGTCAATGTTCCATACAATGTTTGACAAGAACTAGACATTTCAACATGTTTTATTGTGAATTTTTCGCCAGTGCAAACGCACAGTTAGAGACATAGTATGGACACGTTTGGACATGTTCGCGAACGCGTTCATATTAAATCAGTTAATGGCACGTCCATATTCTTTCGAAGCGCTGACTGTGCATATTTCGTACGCAGTCGCTGCACGTGCGCAGGTGTGGATCCGCATTTAGATCTTCTAAACTAAACAATGTATTTTGATTCTTCTATACACATATTTCTATGCTTTAATCATAGAAATCTCGTTGTTGTTGACAAGTGCACGGGAAGCAAGGGCGGGGTCGCTAGTGGGTATTTAAATAAATCCAGTCTCGCGTCGCCACCTTTATTAATACATAGCATGCGTGTTAATACTTATGAAACTATTAAAATTTTGTATTAATTATTTTAAACGCACTAACTAGTATAATAAGCCTAAAATGATTATTTCTGTTATTATGATATACTTTACAAATATTGTTAACTGCTTAATTATCGACATATAACCACACTTGTGATCATCAGAAAGAACTATTTCGATAAAATTTATTCTTGTAGCCGAATTGGCTTAATCAACTAAGAAAGAATACTGCTAGTGCAGAATTTCGTCCCAAAATCGAAATTAGCGGAATCCTTGCTCAGAAATCACGATAACAACAATTAAATTGGAGGATATAAATTAAAAAGAATATTTTTTTTTGTTGATTATGAACAACAGCAATGATAATAATGCTCGCCTCGTTATAAGAGAACACAAGCATGATTTTATGTACGTACAATGTGTGATTATGATTTTAAATGGAGATTTTTTATTATTTGACAATCTGAATCATTTTACAATCTGACATGGAAGAATTTCATGACTTGGACGAATATTTTATATAAAAAATATTTATGTACAGCTCAAATACAACTTTAGCATTTACAAAGCATATTGACAATGCAATTACTTAGTGTTCCAAATTTTTCTTTTGTTATTCTAGTCTTGTATGCATTTTGTGTTAGATACGTATTTATTGATGTTTTAACCTTCTTCTTTGTCTAAGCATTTTCCTGGCCTGTAACAAGTCGCTTTTCAAAGCAGTCATGGAATATTGTAATCTTCTTTCTGAAATAAGCGAGCTACTTTTGGTACGCACAGACTTGTCAATGTACCTAGCTGCATATGCTAGCATGATGACACAACAAGTATTGCTGCGGCTCTGAACTTACTCCATGCATGCTATAGGCTTGTAACAAAGAATGATGGGCAGGGTTGTATGAATGCTGACCGGTCTATTTAATAAAAATATACCATATGAAAGGCCTATTTTTTAGCTTAGTTTTTATCTCAGTGACATTACGCCTAAAGTACCGCAGAACTGACAAGCGGTCGGCCGGAACGCTTCTCATTCTTTGGCGCGACCATCGTGTAGCAAAAACCAACCATTTTCTGTAATCAGTGTGTTAGTCTTGTGTAGGTACTTAGTTTACCTGTCATCTCGTTTACTCGAATAGTTTATTAAAACTTTAAACTGAATATATACTGCTGCCTTATGTTTGCATTATCTAAAATGTATAACTATGTAACATGTACTACGTAATAAATAAATGTAGTAGTATATAATGAACTATTTATCGAATACATTTATTTGTGTATTTTTACGGAATATTAACAGGGTGCATTCTGAAAGAAGGCAACGTCCCAAATAACTGTCGAATATTTCGCTGTCCGGATACCGGATACCTTTGTACGTATTTTTCTGTTCTTTTCTTCTTGTCTGTCTGTTTTTTTTTTTTTAATATTCAAGCCGTTGTTTTTGGTAAAAATATTTTCAACTGAACATTTTGTACACGTAGCCAAAGGACCTTAACATAATGAGCAAACTTTTACAAACGCTTTTTTTACAACCTTAAACTGTTACAAATACAACACGTAATCCAGTGCTATTATTGCAATTCATAACCAATATTTTAATGCACTATAGAGCGGTATTTCAGCATTCAATCTATCTATATAAATAAGAAGAAATGCTCATTGGTAAGCGCATCACTTGGTTCTCTTGGTTCTGTTGTCCTGAAATACATGCATTACGCCTAGCTTAGGCACCAGTCTCCCACAGTATAAATAAAACTATTATGTATTGTCCAATGATCATTTGAAAAAGTACTTTATATTGTGGTGAGAAATAAATCTTATCTTCTCAAGTGACTGGACCGATTTGACTATTTTTTGTTATGTAATAATAGTCTAAACTCTAAATTAAGTTTTTATGCAAAGAAAAATTAGGAAAGTTTCTCGGAAATTCGGGATAATCTCTATGGGATTTTTGTATTAATTATTGAACATGACGTTTGTCGGGTCAGTAAGTTTAGTAATATTGATAACTTAATCAAACACGAAATATTTGACAACTATGTGCTGCGTTGCCAAGTTTCACAATGGGATGCACCCTCAAGTGTTCATTGTCCTTAGAAATAGACGTAAGCAAGTATATTATGCATACTCAGAGTTGACTTTGACATGAGAAAATATATTATGCATACCCTCTGCTTTTAAACAGGTGCTAAATGGTTAGTGTTGTCCTTTGATGTTGAAAGCCTAAATATTATTTGTCAATATTTTTAATGTACCATCAAAGAAGTTCATATCTAACCAGTTTTAAAACAAAATCCCGTGAACTCGATGACAACATCTGTTACCGGCCCGGTTCTAAAGCCGCCGAGCGCTGCAAGCAAGAATAGTCCTTACGATGGTTAGATATGAACTTCTTCGATGGTACGTGATAATAAGCAAGCAAAAAATTCTTGCAAGAATTTGTAGAAAACTTTTCTTCTAGTTAAACAATATGCTTCTATTAGTCATTAAAAATAAATACAAAACGAAGGATACTTCATCTATATATATTATGTATAATACTAGCTAAGTATACAAGGTGATTTTTTTCTAGCCACTGTGGGCTAGTTCTAAACTACTACAGGTCATAGGGGGGTATTACACTATCAAATATCTAGGATCATTTATAGGATCCTATCTCTTATCCTACTTATATGACACCTAGGATCCTATCTGTGTATTACACTATCATATATCTAGGATCCTATTTTTTGTCTTAAGTGGTTGCAATCGTCTATTAAAACAAAATACTGAAGCCTTTCGGCACACAATATGACAAATAGAACACCGATGAAGCTAAAACAATGAACTTCCGGCCTCCCGGCAGCAGTTTGCTTTTATTTTTTGTACAGCAGTGTTGCCAACAATAATTTTAGAATTCCACTAAAGCATAGTGTGAACTTACGCTAATATTTCTTTGTACTTACTTTTTATCCGTCAATAAAACTGACAATAGCAGAACGGAAAAGGCAAAATCACATAATTTAACGGACGGATTTTGTATCGGGAAATTATGAAAGTAAACGTGGAAATTCAATATATATTATTCAATATGGCAAGACCTGTTTCTATGATCCCATCTAACAACAAATGTCAAAAATCTTTGATCAAAGACGATTTGATTCCTATGTTTGTATTACATTCTGTGTGATCTGTGATCCTAGATATTTGATAGTGTAATACCCCCCATAGAGAAAAACGATCAAAAGAACCTTGAGCCCAATTTTAAAGAAAATCATTCATTGGCTGAGGGTGATGACCAGGAATGCGCGTTCGCTGCATGCTGGTGGTCAGGATATCCGTTGAAGCCGTGGGTGCTGGTCGGCTGTGTGACTCGCCTCACGAAAGCTTGCGGGAGTGATGATGATGATGACGTCACGCTGAAGTATCTGCACGAAGGCTGCGTTGACGTTCATGCTCGGGGTCACCAATTTAGGGGTATGAGGAACAGGGTGTAAAGTTCACTCATCCCCCATAGAAAAGGGAGGATCCTCCGACCAGACGGGTGTCGTGTCTGGCGGGCAACTGCCCCATGGGTTTGAAGTTGGGAGATCCTATATATGTTTATCGCGCGGTAAACTCTAATTGCGCGATGCAGGATTTGTGTGACGTCAGGATGTTATGTGACGTCAGGTCTTTGATGCGTAGTTCGCATGTAGCGATGTAGATGCCGCTACATACATTTAAATGTCTTTTCTGCCTCTACATTACATTACAAACTGAATTCAAAATTCAAAAATTCAATTCAAAATTCAAAAGTCATTTATTCAAACTAGGCTGAGAATCAGCACTTGTCGAACGTCAAAATTACATAAGACAGTCCCCCAAAACGCCCACCCTTCACCACTTCCTAGTGCATTAGCTGGGAAGAAGAAGTGGCGCAACAAACTCCCCAGCAGCACAGCTGTCTGTTCAGTTAGAAGAACAAAAAAAAAGATTCTATATAATAGTATTCAAAATAATTTACATTACGCAACACAAAACATAATTCAAATTATTAGCCATATGTTAGCTAGCACACGCCAATATACCAAACAAAATCATCGAGAACTCAACCAATCAATCATCGATACTCAGGCCGAAATAAAAAAACTAAACGTAAACAGAATTTAATATCTAAATAAAAAAGCCTCCAGGCATAAAGGGCGTGCCCGCTTACATATAGTTGTAACTGGAAGTTATAAATGATAAACTAGGACCATCGATGTAAAATAAATAAACAAAGAGTTAATTACTAATAACAGTAAATAATATGATCAATTATTGTCGAGGTCACTAGCTAACCATATATTGCAATACAACTCATAAAAAAACAGTGTGATGAGTAGATTTTGTCAAAAATAAATTAAAGTTAAATTAAAATAACTTGACTTAAAAAGTCAAATAAAATAAACAATTATATAAACTCATATAACTTGTCAGTACGTAAGCTGGAGAAAGAACATAAACATTGTCTTGAGTTAATCACAGCGACCAACTATTCTTATCATTTAAGTAGTCGTTGATAGAATAGTATGCCTTTGAACAAAGATTGGAGCTGAGAGGAGAATCATGAAGCAATAATTTTTCTAAAGTTACTTGAAAAGTTATCTGAAATATTAATAATTTACCTTGACCATGATCGTATAATCTGTTTGATGTGGCCACCATTTCATGTTCTGAGCACAGGGTACCATCACCTCTAAAGCAGTATTTTTTTAATATTACTTCAGTGTGGGAAAGAGATGAAGCTCTACAGGATGTATAGCTCCATCTCTTTCCCCCACTGAAGTAAGATTAAAATAATACTGCTTAAGAGGTGGTGGTAGGCCCCCTGAACTCTTTTTTAAACTTGTAGTGTCACATTTAAAAAAGAACAGGTAATGTTATTTTCTTTGAAATTGTTATTTTCGATTTTGATTTTCTTTTAGCTCTAGGTTCCTTACAGGATTTTTCTCATGGACCTGTAGCTTAGTATGTAGTAGCTGTGTATCGACCCAAACTGGCTTGGTAAAAAAAAAAACCTGTAAGTACCTACACCAATATTCTTACACATGTAGGTACTTTAGCAACCAAAAAGTATAATACTTATTCTATAAATATTCATATGAACTACAAATGAATCTGTGTAATGTAATGATACAGAAATGAATATATTAGTGTCGCATATTATGTGCCTACTGTAACTATTCTCCACTAAATTCTTAGTACAATAATAATTATACAATGTTAATAAGTAGAACATTTTTATATAAAGTATGTTAAACAATGCATTTAACCAACGTAATTAATCTTATGAATTTATAGTTACTGCTACAAATACTGCACATTGCACAATAAGAACACAATGCACAAATAACCTTCCTTTTTTTGAAGTCGGTAAAAAGGATGCATTACGATTTACAGTGATATAATGTAACGTGTGGGCATATAATGCTCATCTTATTGTCTGCAGCCTTTTATTGTGTACTTTTCTAAGAAACTGGTATTACCATCTATGATATAAATGTGTTATTGAACTATAATTATGCGTTTTATGTATTCTCCCAAAATGCAGTTCGAGCCGAACTAGCGCACTAAAGCTCTGGTCAAACTGATTCGAATTCCGCACGGTATGCGGGAAGAAACTGTAACTGAAAAATTAAATGTTAGTGTGTAAACGCACAAAAAAAAAAATTGTGGTCATGTTTACTTTGACCACTGCCCTGCATACCCATAGTTTCGAATTTAGCCTGATGTGCCATCGCAACAATCAAACAACATGCAGCTGACAATTTTTTAGGTCAGTGACAGCTCGGGTCAAGTTAACTCAACCCGAATAATAATACCAGATATTTCAGGCAGAAAATCTACATTTTAAAATAAATCATTACGAATTTAATTAATATTTCCGAAGATTTTGGTTTTTTATATAAGTAACCCAAGTTCATTAGTTTTTTAAATTGTCTGGACTAAAAAAGAAAAGCGTTCCTTTACAAAAAAATGACACACATCGGATTTGATGACAATAGAAAACTTTTCTATCTCACTCTTGCACATCAAATTTACAATAGTCTAGGACATAAAAGACAAGAAGGCGACTTCTGCGAAAAATTGACCGTGTTCTTCCGTTTTGACGAAGTAGTATCTGGTATGATTATTCGGGTTGAGTTGACTCGGGCCGAGCTGTCACTGACTTATTCGTTTTGGTTGAGGATGATCACAAAAACCGTCCCAACGGATAAGTTTTTTTTTAACTTTAACATGCTGTTACTTTGGATCTCCTGTTGGGTGCGGCGACTCTCACTATGGTGGTTATTCAATAATAAACTACTAGAAATGAAATTTATTGGTATACAATTCACCGCAAAAATCGAGCAGTACCAGTACTATTAGGCTTATGACAGCTAAGTTCAAATCAAGCGCAAGAATTTTTGTTTTGGTGCTTTTATGTAAAATATTTGTGTGCATGATCTATCTTCGAGGCGGATATAAACCTACTTGGCGGAACTGGTCTCTGGCGAGTCGCAGAGGTTTCCCTGCGTAGTTATTGAGCCCACTGTCAATAGTACCTACAACAGTCGGCTACCTACATAATCCGAGTGAATTAAAACCTTATAGCGATCGCTATTAATTAAGCTAAGCACCTTTTCATTATGTATATTCGGGCCGGTGCGAAATATTACATCTGTGATACATTTTAAGAGCTTCTTGTGATTTTGCTAAAATTAACTTTACGACAAAGACTATGAGGTTCTTATGCTTTGAGTTTAGAGTATTGTGTTAAAGTAATTTATTTATATAACAATTGTTTGCTGCATTTACCTACAGTTAACACCAAATCGTGCAGCAAGCCAACGACATAACATTTAAATATAAACTTCACGCAACATGATGCATAGACTTACTGCTATACATAAATATGTCAACATCCGGTTCCTGAGCAATCAGGGCGTTCAACAGATTGATCGCCTTGCTTGTTGGAGCATATGGACCAGTATGCACAAGCGCGCGGCTGCCGCAGCTGGTCTGGACTAAACAATGAACAGCGAGCTCAACTATCACCAGGGATACCGTTTGGTATATTATTATAATAATAATACCAGCTTATAAGTCCCACTGCACGGCAAAGGCCTCTTCTCATACAGAGATGGCATGAGCAATAATGAGCATTGATCACCACGGTTGCTCAAAGCGGGTTGGTGATTTCAGACTTCATTATTTACATTAGGTACGTACCTATTAGGATTATTACTAGATTCATACAAACAATCAGTCCAGATTTCCTCACAATATTTTCCTACACCGATGTCAGTGTTGTCAAGTTAACTACATACATGAATTGAAAAAATTAAAAATTGGAAGGTACCTGCCCGGATTTGAACCCACAACCTCGTGCACGAGAGGCAGTTTGCCGATATATTGGTTTTCATTATGTCTTTGCCTTATTTTTTCTTTAAATATAGGAGTTGTTGACATCTGTACGTACAGATAAAGCTGTTTACTCTTTGTGCAATGACCCCCTAGCTTCAAGAGTATTGATAACACGTTGACATTGTTCAGTGTTGTTTCACTGAGCAAGTAATTCTTACCTCTTCGTTGTATTTCTCTATTGATTTATAACAATCCATAAAAGTTGCCAGTATGTTAAAAGACTCTAAAACGAATTTGGACTTATTCTCAAATGATTCTGATATTAAGAAAAGTAAAAAGTGCATGAAGTGGCTTAAGTTCAAATATTATTCTAACAAAAAAAAGTGTGCTGCTATCGGGGATATCAGGGATAAGAGAGTTTATTTTGAAACACTTAGTGTTTCTAGTGTTAAGAGGAGTTTGAATAGAATTTGTAGAAAAATCTTCAGATCCAATGGCCCTCGATCCAATGGTTATGAAAAGTTTTTATCTGATGAAGAGAAAAGGTTTTATTTTGATACAGACCGTAGTTTGGTGGAGGGTATTTACTAAACAAAAACATATATCTATCTAAGTAAATAATGATGGTATAACTTTAGTTAAGTACTTAATATTTTTATGTCATACGTGTCCAATAAAATAAAAAAATTGAAACTAACAGGTAATTCATTTTAGAATATTATTAGTTTTGTGGTTATTTTATTTAACTAGCTAAATGTGGGTGTAGGTACTATAAGTACACCTCTGCCGAACCCTTGAGGGAATACAAGCGCGATGTTATGTCATGTGATTTATTTATCAGAATAAATTTCAATCTAAACATTAGTTTCAGATCAAGAATTATTGAACATCCCGCAGGGGCCCATGAACGGTCCACCAGGATTGGAATGTATTTCTACGTTTGATGTGCTGCAAAAAGAACAGGTTAATCAGATGCTGGAGTTTGTTACGAATGTAAAAAATGAAGAGGGGGAACAAATATACTTTGCTATTCACGACACTAATTGCTACAGTCTAAGAACTGGCAACGGGCGACCATTTGCTTTGTTAATTGTGGACAACTCCAATAATGAGGTAAGTAGTATTTTTATAAACTTTTTTGTGTTCCGTACTTCCGTACCACAAAAGGAAAAAACGGAACCATTAAAGGATCATTTCGTTGTCCGTTTGTCTGCCTGTCAGTCTGTCAAGCAAGACCCTTTTTCTCAGGAACGCATGGAGGTATCAAGTTGAAATTAACATCAAATACGTAGGTCTATGGTCCCTTGGAGCTCTAAAAACATCAAGCTACTTGGTCGACGCAATAAAAAAACCGGCCAAGTGCGTGTCGGACCACGCACAATGAAGGGTTCCGTGGTTGGGATGAATTTATTTATCCCAAGAACAAACTTAATATTGTAGTTGAAAAACATGTTCTCCCATACGGAATGTATGAGAGATCATGTTTTTCAAACCGCAAATTTAAGTTGGTTGATTATTACTCGTTAACCTGTACAGCCTACTTAGCGCTAATAGTTTTCCTTTTAATTTCGTTATATATACTACTGCTGTGAATTTTTTCACCAATCCAAGTACTACCATTTAGCTGGCAGGGGGGAGGGGGGGGACACTTGACTAACAAAAAAATTCAGTTAAAAGTTTAATATTTCGCAAACGAATCCCTGAATCCAAAATGGTTTTCATAAACGCTTAGCCTTACCGAGGCCTATCCTGTTACCCAGTAACTAGGTTGTTGTGGAGAGATCAGATAGGCAGTTGCTCTATGTAAAATAGTGGTATTCAGCTGCATCCGGTTAGACTGGTAGCCGACCCCAACACAGTTGAAAAAAAGCAGATGATGATCTGTTTACACCAAGCGAATGTGAGCGAGCGGGACTAGAGCGAAGTGGCTCGTTGGGTTTAAATGCACCTTAAACCATCGCAACACGACAGGTGGGCGCAACAGGCCTTTTTGTATTGCGGCGACTTGTATTCACATTACGTCATCTCACTCACTCAGGCACCAAAACACCATCCTGCAGCTTGCTGTTTCCTGTTTCATAAACATGATTAATTCTAAATTAAAACAAATTATTATAGCAATTATGTAACTGTATATTTTGAAAGGACAATCTACCGAATAACAATCTTAAATTTACTGGGAGAAGTGACAAACAACGCACAGAGCCTAAACCCCTAGGGGTAAAAAACATGAAATTTGCACAAGAGTACCAGTAAATAACGAAAATAAGCAAAAGAAAGGATTTAAAAAAAATCTCACCCTAGCTAGAGGGGTATGAAAGTTTATCATTTTGGCTGATGGGAAATTATACCATTGGGCACACGGCTTGTCAATATAATAAATACCTCCCATAATACTAAATATTCATGTCATGATTTTTGTTGAAAGATAAGTCATAATATTTTGATTAAAGATTCTTCTTTATCTTGATTGCAGATTTCTGCGTACAAACAGAGACTTCAGCTTGGTGGTATGAGAGATCAGCAAAACTATCTTCTTGCTGAGGCATTAGTTTTTTCTTGGCAAAATTCAGCTCCCTGTGATCATGCTTCATTACCAGTGGTCTTGGTAAAGTTGTCGTGGTTTTCTTGACCCAATGACTCTGTGGCAGTTTCTGTTCATCTGGCACATCAATCTGTAAATAAAAATCAAAATTAATCACAAAGACAGCTACATTTACCAGATTGTAAATAACATGAATTAATCAAACACATTTGTTTCATAAAAAAAAAATACAGTCCATCATCAATTCACAAGTATTCCACACATTAATTTTCTTTCATTCACTGCAATTTATCAAATCAATCAAGATATTCAGCAATAAGTGTTAAATTAAATGTGTGTGATAAGATAGTTAATTGATTCAGGCGTGACTTTGCGGAAATCCATTATAAAATACAATAGACGACGTATATTTAGTAACCTAATCCGCTTAACCATTCTTAAGGAGTCATAAAGAACCCTGTAAGAAATCGACACGTGTTTCACCTCTCAACAGAGCATCCTCAGGATGGCTATTGACTTGTTGCGAACCCGAACCCGACGTGTGGACACGTCAAGCGTCGAGAGCAGTGCTCTCGACGCTCGAAACACGTGTCGATTTCTTACAGGGTTCTTTATGACTCCTTAAGAACGGTTAAGCGGATTAGGTTACTAAATATACGTCGTAAATTGTATTTTTTTTTGTGTGTGATAAGTAATAACTTACCACTCTAGTCTTCTTAGCACTCTTGTATGCAACTGAAGGCAAGTTGACATTTTCTTTATTACTTGGTTTAGCTGGTGGGAGATTCTTAACAAATTTTGGAATAGATGATGTTCCAGGTAAAGGTTTTTTAGGATGGACATCTTTTACTAAAGGTGCTATGGGACAGTTCTTTATGTAAGAGGCCACTGGGCTGCTAATGTGCTGATAAGCATTTGATCGACTTGGAGTCTTTTTCACAGATGAGGGTTTCTTCAGTGACAGAGGCTGAGCAGGTGTCTTGAAAATTGGTTTTTGTTTTATGTCCCTTGGTGTTGTATGTGTACCTTCAGCATACTTATGAAGTTGATGAGTACTTTTTACTGGAGTAGTCTGAGGAGGCTCTGGAGAATTGTAAGCATCATAGTTTTTTAATTTTCTATCAATTTTCTGTGACGATAAATCTGATACATTTGGTTCATATTTAAATTCAGTCATCAGTCTAGGGCTATCATCTTTTTCATTTTTTTCTTTAGTACTGCTTGGTGGATTATTTAAAATATATTCAATGACTTCTAATGTATTGTTTAGTTCTTCAGTCTTCTCATTGTTTCTAGGTGATACCCACAGTTTTGCCACCATATTTTCCATTTGAATAAAACTGTCGTCAGCAGCTTTCATATCCCACCCAGGACTATTGAGTTCAGATAAAACGAGTTTAGAATTTTCAGTTTTAGGTATTAAGTTAGGTTGTGAATGTGCTTGTAAGATTTTCAAACTTTCATTGTGATCTCCAGAATTCTGAGGGCTGCTGACTGCACTTGCAGCATGTATTCTGAAATTAAGAAAAAAAATAGATGTGTTATTTCTTCTGAAATCTGAATCTTATGAGCCTTGTAAGTAGTAGGTATGTAAGTACTTAGGTTATGGTACTGAATATATTCCCCTTTAGTCTTTGCATGTACCTACTGTTGGTACATGCAAAAACTTCCATACTGACCTGACCCAACCCATACACTGTGATACCAAGAATCTACCAACGGCTATCCACCACCCAGAGCATGTAAAATTAAATGTAAAAGGGGGGTTATTACAATACAACAAAGTTTTAAGTTTAGTAAAAAAATAACCAGAAGCTACAGCATCTGTCCGACCGCCGGCGATTAGCGAATAGAGCTAGCAACTGAAAACGAATTGTTTGTTTGACTAGTTCTCGCCGGTAGTGTGAACAGTCAGCGATCAACTATTAATTTAGGTATCGCTTTTACTGACACTGGACCTTCAATATTTTGTACGTTTCTTGAGCGAGAAAATAGTCGATAGGTCTAGTCACAGCCAGTCGCTTCCTCGCTGGCTGTGATCGTGGAATAAGCCAGGAGTCAGCATTGATATTAATTTAATAAAAACGATCTTACGTTTGCTGTTGTTTATCCCATAATATATGTTTTTTCAATTCTTTCAGAGTCAGCTTTCCGAAGTAAACTTCATCATCACTTAATTCGTCCGCATTATACAAAGACATATTAGCAGTAAGTATGCGTTTTCTAATAAAATAAACTATAATTAAAGAAATAATGGCTGTAATAGTCAAATAATATTTTACACATTGAATTAATTGAAAATAACACATAACGAACTTCTTTCAAAATAAGACATGACCACAGACTAGTTACTTTAGCTTGACATGACACAACATAAGGCTGGTAGACTGTCTCGTTAAAAAAATCCATGGAATGGAACTAGTAAGTACTTTATTCGTTTAAAAAAAATCGGCTAAATGCGTGCCGGACTACCGCACAATGTTGACTTTGTCGACAGCAAAAATAAGTTTGTATTTCATAGTAGGTAATTCTCAAATAAACTTCTAGTCAATAGCGATTTCCAAATCTCACGTCCACCCACAGATTTACATTGTGTGCGTAGCAATAGAATTTCAGCTCTGTGCAATAGAACGTCATTGGTAAGCCTCTAGCTTTCCCGCCAAAAAGTAGGAGAGTATACTTTTTGGCGGGAAAGTAGCATCACATAATTTCAATGTATTTTGCTACTGTTCTTGTGTGTAATGTGTATATTTATGTGCAAGTGCATGCACTTAATTTAATGTCATAAGTTGATCATTGATAGGTAACTGATAAATAGCCTAACGCCTAACTAATATTTAAATATTAGTAGTATTCTGCCATGCTTGGCAGGCGGGTTGGCAGTTGATCGCAGTATGGTGTTAAAATGCTTATAGAAAGCTGCTGTCCATTCTCTAGTGAGTCCCTTAGTTGCCTTCTACGACACCCACGGGAAGAAATGGGATGGTACAGACGCCAGCAGGTCAAGCTACCCGAAACTGTCAAATTTTACCAATCAACCTTGAACCTTATAGTATAGGTATAAAGTTCAAAATCTATTAAAGAAATCTGACAGATTGTAGTAGCTTGATGTGCTGGCGTCTGTACTATTCTTTACGTCCGGCACCACACGGAACCATGGACCGTCGATAGTCGAGGCCAATCCCCGAGACAATCCATTATGCCAATCTAATAATAATAACGTGTAAATAGGGACAGTTCAATGCATTGGATTGTTCACAAGCTATTTTGCCTTAATTTTACTGGCTAATGGATTGTCTCTGGGATTGGTTGGCCCCCCGTGAGGCAGTCAATGTCAATGTCTCGTTGGTCTAGCATCGCGATCAGGCGACTGCGAGCAGTAAGCCTGGCGACCCAGGCTTACTGCTAGCAGTCGCCTGATCGCGAATCCGGGTCGGGCAGTGTTATTGGGTTTTTCCATCTGGATGTCCGTAGCAGCCCGGAGTCTGGATTTGTGTCTGGTTGATGGCAATAGGCACGCCCCCTATTACATGGGACCAATCATGGGACTTAAACATTGCTAGCGAAATGTGGGTGAACTATAGATATCTACCTACACCTCTGTCTAAGCCGTAGACATATAAATTTTATTTATCTCAATTCTCAATGTCTTCTAACCGCCAATGGCCATGCGAAGGCCCAGCGTGATGATAATTATGTGTATTGCATTTTGCTTTCCAGTTGGTGCCGTTCTATCAAACGAATTTTGTCGAGAAACATCATGGAAAAATTGTTTACCATGGGGATGATGTAGTGAGAAACGCTGCACAAGTATTTATAATTACAATGTATAATAGATAAGCATAATGAAAATCACGTTATAACAAAGAAATAAAATAATGCTCTTTTTTTAATAGCCTAGTTTATGTAACAATAACATTACCTAAAACTGAGCTCAGAGTAATAAGTTAATAATAATAACTGAGTGTTCGTGTTCCATCGAGTAAAGTAATTATGGGAGTGTTGAGTTCAGTGTTGCCAGAATAGGTACAATATACGTCGAAACGCTTCGAGAAAAGGTAGGTAGTTCTCCCCCCTGCTTTTTGTTTTTGGCCCTTCCCATACTTGGACCGGGGATCATGAGATCTTTTGCACCTTCTATAATCCCCGAAACCTAACTAACCTGACCAAACATTATCGGAACTGATTATCCGTGGGACAGATTTTGATCCGCCTTGGCCTGAATAAAGGGAGAAGTAATGTCTTCAAAACTACAGTGGTTGTAAATGTGCCGGAGCTGGGTGTATTTTGCCCACAGTCCTTTGAGATGAAAAATATACTTCGTTTAGTATTTTCAAATAAATGAACTAATAACCGGCCAAGTGCGTGCGAGTCGGACTCGCACATGAAGGGTTGCGTACCACCGTACAATATAACACTACCCACACTACCCCTACTAACACATCTTTACATACCGAGAATCCTCCGTGCCTCGGAAAGCACGATAAGCCGTTGGTCCCGGCTGTCATTCGTGGTTCTTTGACAGTCGTTACGAGTCGTCAGAAGACCGAAAGTCTGACACTAGTCTTACCAAGGGGTATCGAGGGGTACCCAGTTACTGGGTTGTGGAGGTCAGATATGCAGTCGTTCCATGTAAAATACTGGTATTCAGCTGCATCCGGTTAGACTGGAAGCCGACCCCAACATAGTTGGGAAAAGGCTAGGCAGATTGATTGATATTTTTAGAGTTCCCAAATAAAAATAACATTTAAAAATTAAAGGAACATGAAAAAACATGTTTTTTTCGGCGTTTTTTGCTAAATATTGTACGGTGGTACGGAACCCTTCGGGTGCGAGTCCGACTTGCACTTTGCAGGTTTTTTTATTCTTCGATAGAGCAATACACTGACAATTTACTATTTATCCTAATCCAGGTGTCAGTGACCTCTCCATTCACGTTTCATACAAAATTGGGCCTAAAACCCAAAGTCGACATCGGCCGCCTGGCCAGCGAAAAAAAATGTGTTGCCCTGGTGGGGAAAGTCCTCCTAATATTTTTTTACTATGGCGCCGAATCTCTACGACCATTCCGTCAGCTGTTTTTAAAGTCAAAAGATCTAGTTACCTTGAAGGCATCTATCGTGTCCGGGAAGAACTTTTTAGTGACGGAGCCTGTTTCGCCGTTCTTGTGTCTTCGGTTCCACTCGTCGAGCGACCCCTTACGGATCTGCCACTTGACGAATGAAACCAGGCAGCGGTCATAGTCTTTCTTTTGAACTTGAGTATAGCCTCTTTCCCAAGGTGGTCTTCGCGTTCGTTGTCCTCCAGCCCAGCTTGAGCTTTTACCCAGAACGAGGAAACATCTTTGCTCTGGGATAAGGCCGCGCTCACGTTAGCTCTCGCCTCTGCCACCAGAAAGTGGAGGGAACCTTGGTTCGGCGGAGTTTTCGCAAACACCACCACACGCTCAATCTCACTACCCGCAAGGGCTGGCTGGGATACTCTTTGCCTCATACAGAGCTACTGCTTCTTGTATTCGGAGGTCGAGTGGGAGCATCTCAGCCAACATCAGGGATGCGTTCAGCGAAATAGTGCTGTAGTATTTGCAGAGCTTTTGGGCGAATATTCATTGGACCGTATGACCGTGAACTAAGAAGATTGGAGTGCATCTTCTGCACTCCAATCTTCTTAGTTGCCGGCCCCCAGACGGTTGCCGCGTGCATCACCACCGGCTCCATCGCTGCCGTGTAAATGCTCCGTATGACCTCCGGGTGCGGACCCCAACTCACTTTGGCCGCTCTAGATTTTAAATGTGAGCCAGTGTTAGTATTTTTATTTCCTTAGACATGCCAATATCGACCCTGCCCATACTCAGGAGTGGGACATCGTACTTTAGCTTTAGCCTGGTGACTACCATTGCACAGGTTTTATGAGGTGCAAACTTCAACTTATTTCGGATGCCCCATTTCCGAATATACTCGAGGGCGGCATTGGCCTGTCTTTGAACCCCCAATGCTAGGTCACCGTCGAAGATTATGACCACATCGTCAGCGAAAGCCTGGCAGTGATCTCCCCGCTCTTCCGGTCCCTTTAGCAGAGGGTCCATTTTTTTTTCCAGAGGATTGGATTCCCATTATACCTGCACCACCACCATCCCATCACCCCGCCCCGCTCGCCGCGCTGGTTAGTCTTTCAAGTAACTTCATAAATATGTAATTGTTTTTTTTTAAGTTTGTAGGATATTTGTAGTGGTTTATTTACGACTTTTGCTGCTAATTTATTCTCTATCGAAATTGAGAGCGAGAGACAAACTGCGAATTTGATCAAAATAAAAGATGGCTGCTGCGAAAATGTTAAAATTTTTCGTCATAGGTGTCGTTTTTACAGTTTTCGAGGATGCTAGAGCCGATCGTGAGGTCAAAATGTAAATCCAAGATGGCGGCTGTCTGCTGGGGTTGCGGGTTTGTCTGAAAGGGATACCGCGGCCCCAGCACATAGGCAACGGAAGGAACACGGGTGGGTTTTAGTCAGTAAAAGTCTGACACTCCCTCTCGCTCCGCCGAGAGCGGGAGGAGTCATTTGATAATTTCCAAACCTCAAAAAAAAAAAAAAAAGGTACCTACATGTCTGTGTTGATCAGGAGTTTTAAAATTTGATAAGTTAGAATAGAATAGAATAGATTTATTTGCTTTAAAACATGGTACATTAAGGTCTTATAATATAGTAATGATCTTACATGTTTCGCCATGGACTGGCATACAAATATTTAAACATGTTGTTAGTTGTTAGTATATAGTATTATAAAGAAACAACAGTTGTTAGTATATAGTATTATAAAGTTTTGTGACAAGGGAATTGGCAATAATAGTATAACACCTTCATATTATTAACGTATATTTATTTACTACAAATGTGTAAATTTATGTATGGCATACAATTACAAAAATAATTTTTCTCTTTATCCCTACTTACTAATTAATAAAATTAATAAAAAATAAATGAAATAGTTTCAACTTGCAACACTTGTTCATATTATCTTTGTTATCACTAAAAACTATACTCTATTTCTAATACCGAGAAGAACTACCATAAAATGTAAGAATGATGCCATGGACAGCTTGAGTTTTTTTGTTTATATTACCTTTTTCAAGACAATATTAAGGAGATTGTTATAATTTGAAAGTTTCATTTGATTTTTTTTAACAACTCTGCTGCTTCAGTATTTGCTTGGTGATCATCATTTGATTTAGCAGGATAGCTTGCAGCTAATTGTAAATAATATTTAGCTTGATCCTCCTTTGCTAGCTTTAGATAGCAGCTGCCAAGTCTTAACAAGTTGACGCTGTAGAATCTAGGCTGAACTGTTTCTGCTTTCAAAAAATATTCAAGTGCATCTTCATAAGTGGAGTATGGTGGTGAAGCAAATAGAACTTCAGCTACTTTCCTGTGATGCCAAGGCATCTCGGTAATCTGATAGCACCATTCGCCCAACATGTGCAAAGTGGTAGCATCTTTAGGATTTAGTGAAACTGCAATCTGAAAATAAAGTCTCACAATGTTTATTTAAATCAGGAACTACCAAATTATCAATGACTGTGAATTGTGTGTGTTAAATATGATAATCACGTACATCCAGATGCTTCTTAACATTTTCCAATTGTTTTATTCGTTCTTTCATACCATCAAGTGAACTTTTTGCATCCAACAGTAAGGCATACCACTTGTGTACAGCATGGTGGTCTTGATCGTCTTTGGTATCATTTAGCACTTTCAATATTACTCCATATGCTTGGACAACAAGATTATTCTTGTATTGTTTATCATACTTTGATTCCTTCGACATGTTATATAAAGCTCGACATATACGCCATTGAACCTCTACATTGCCTTTGTCCTAAAATACAATTATATTAGATCCACAATAACAAATTATGAATGCTAGGTATAATATTAATATGAATGTTATACATTAAACAAGATTATTATGGTCTTATTGTATTAAACCATAACCTTACCTGTTGCTCAGACAGTAAATTATAGCATTCTTCATAGTAGCCATCGTCAAATAATTTATCTGCTTCTTCTAAAGCAGGCAAAGGCTTCTCTGATTCAATATTTTTAGCAACATCTTTATTTTTTACAGGCCATAATGAAAATGCTAAGGTTGCAGATAATACCAATAAATTTTTGGGAAAAGTTACAGTCTGTAAATAAAAATATGTTTAGAAGCATTTCAGAAGTTATTTTATTATACATTTTACTACTTATTAAAATTTATAGGTATTATAGATTTACCTGTTGTAGTAATATTATTTTGGCACTATTCTTAGCATTCATTTCCCTATGGTTAAAAACTTTTTGAACAAACTTATAAGACACAGGATTTAATTTGTAAAAAACACTCATGTTCAAGATAAAAACAAACTGTTACAATCAATGTTATTTTGTAATATTGATGTATACAATACAAGCAGGATGAGATTACTAGATACTATGTACTGCAGTTGGGTGTACGTTGCTTAAGATTACCGATATCGTGGTACCGTTTGTAAACCAAGCAAACAATTCGAAGACAGAGATTTTAGAAAACGATAAATTTCATGAAAACCGCACTGCGGTAGTTGTAAACATCACAAGCACAGATATCGCACGCATTGTTTACTAGTAGGTATCTAACCTATGATCGCACAGATAAAGAATGAATTCCACAGACTAAAGCTGGGAACAAATCGGACGCGTCCGTAAGCCGCGGCTGACAGTTGTATTTGGATAGTACCATGGTATAATAAAACTATACCATGGATAGTACATTTAGCAGTGCACTGTGCCAACTATGGGTCGTAAGTCGCGGCCGTGACCTTGGGCCGTCCTTGAGTGTTCGGACGTCTGATAGCAATCTGGCCGGCTGGATGTTTGTTTCAGCCGCGGACAGGGTGAACGGGGTTCGGACGCGTCCGTGGACGATTCGGGAGTCAAGTCATAAGCAAACCGACGATGGTAACAAATTTGTTCGCTAAGTAGTTTAGCAAGAGGTACGCAACGTCGACTGTCATTCGCGGCTTACGGACGCGTCCGATAGTTTGTTCCCAACAAGATGAATTTTTGTAGCCACTATCGCATTGTTAATGGTCGTCGTTGTTGTCACAGGTAAAAAGACGTTTTAACCGCCAGCGAATTTCCCGCGCGCTTTTCTGACTAAAAATATTATTATTTAGTAAGCTATACCAGAATAAAAAATACATGTATACACATCAATTTATATTTACACAGCTGAAAGTATACAGAATCAATTTATGTGAAACCTAAATAACAACAACTAGTTCAAGGTACCTAAAAAAAAAAGTTTAACAAATATTTTACTCAAATTCAACCCTGTCATTATGGGTTGAACTTTTAAGTCAAATATTTGTTCTACTAAGTTTTAACGAAACATTTTGCATAATTTGTGTAAATAAACAATACCAACTTATTACATTTAAACTTGACTATATAAGCTTTTTTTTATAGTAAATATCATACATATGTCCTTATTTGGAATGTTCTGATTGTGAGTAGCACAATAAACCAAAACAAACAACCCATTTCCTCAGTAATTTGAAGCCGAGTCTGATATTTCCGCCGTGGAATTTTAATTTTAAAACGTAATTTCGTTGTATTTTTATCGTCAAGATGTCTTTATATACTAATACTGACCTTATTTCCATAGTACGAGTAACATTTTATTAGAAGATTTAATCAACCAGCCGGATTGTCGTTATGTAAACAAACAGCCCAGCGCACACTGAGCGTGTTTGTTTACGCCTTTTTATCTTTATATACAAACTCCAGACCTATGACGATAAGTAGATATTCTTATCGCATAAAACACGAGGATTGTTTTGGTATATTACACAAATTGCGATAACAAATACTTCGTAAACACAATCGGAAACCCAAATCAAACCCAAACGGATTTTTTTTAGGCCGTCATGGGAGCCTGGGGCTGTATGAAGTGTGAACGGAAGTTACTCAAATAAAATTTGAAAATCACCGCTGTGATCACAGAATAGTTCCTATGCCGTAATGTTGGCTCCACTGTTTTAGGGCCAACACGAATTTAGTTAGTTATTACCTATTACTCTGAGACACGAATACGTTACGGGGCTACCATAATTATGGTGAATCGGTTAATTTGGAATGATAACAACATTAAAAGCCATTTTATTCTGAAACGCGCGGCGCTACACTGTTACACGATAGTTAAATGTCTAATCTCATTACGTGAACTGTCTTTATGAACTAAAATATTGATTAGTTAGTGATATTTCATATTTCCTTAAAGTAATATTGCCATATTAATCAAAAGAGCTAAATATTTTACAGCTATTTGCGACGTTGCCCACTTTCAGAATGCACCACATGCACGCTCCTAGAATCCACGCTCCTTTTAGTAAAAGTGGAGTACACTCATTTATAATTTTACATCAGCCTAGCCTTTTCCCAACTATACTTTATTTGGGTCGTGTTCCAGTCTTATGTCTTACACACGCTGCGACTTCAGTCGCCAGCGACTCGAAGACAGATTTTGAAATTGTAAGCGACTTTGCCTTCATAATTGTGTGAGGACGTGAGATTTTGAAATCACCAGCGAGTTGTCAGTGATTTAAGTCGCTGCGTGTGAATTTAGCATAATCGAATTAAACTGAATACTAGACGCGTAACATGAGTTATCATGACAACCATAGAAACGGGTTTTCTATGGGTTTTGTCGACGGAAGAATAGACAAAATGACAGATTGTGATTGTTTGTCTGTCATTTTGTCTATTCTTCCGTCGATAAAACCCGTTTCTATTGTGGACATGCCAGCTGTGCGTAAAGTTACATGCTCTGTGACTGTGCGTTTTCACTGGCGAAACATCACAACAAAACATGTTGAAATCTCTAGTTCCTGTCAAACATTGTATGGAAAATTGACAGAAAGTAGAGATTTCAACATGTTTCAGGCGCGGTCACAGCCTAAGATTGGGGGGGGGGGGGGGTCACCATGGGTGCCGAGGAATATTAGGGAAATATTTAATTGATACTCTAAAAACTTTTTGACCTTCTAATGATGCTCACTTTTTAAATATCTGAACCTCATTAACTTTCTGATGTTTTCTAACAGTTGGTCGCAGTAACTAAGCTAGGGTACCCCGACCAAACGGTCGGGTTAAAACAGTGACAAACCGCGCGCGAGCCAAGCGAGCGAAACGAATGGTACCGCAGCAGTGGCCGGCGAGTGCTATAGCTTGTCTACTCTAAAATGACGCGCCCCACTACCGCATTTTTCCATCCGAGTTGGTCGCAAATAGTTGGCTATATAGTATTATAAGGACCCCACAATATGAATTATTTGAGATTCGATTAAATTATGAGATGCTGTCAAATTGGTCGCTAGCTTTTTGATAAATAATAAGTATTAGGACAGAAGATTATGTCGGGTGAGAAGACCGAGCGAAGCTGACTCGACAATTTGAATACCTCGTCTCGGATAGGTTAGGATTTGATTTACATTTTCAAACAGAAAGAAGAGTCGACAATTTACCTATCATTGTTGACTTATTCAGGAAAGGCCAAACAACTATGAAAATGAGAACGAGCAAAGCAAGCTCAAAAATATTGCACACTCTCGGATACGTTAGATTTTCTTTTGATCATTCGAAAAGCACTAAGGCCCGTATTACAGAACCTCGCTCAAGACTCAAGCATTACTTAAAACTAGTTTCAACCAATCAAAAGCGGTTAAACGAGTTTTAAGTAATGCTTGAGTATTGAGTGAGATTCTGTAATACGGGCCTAAGAATGACAAGACTTGCTTTGTCGACTTAAAAGAAAACCTCAAGAACAAGCAAGCGAAGCGAGCCTGAAAATTTTAGCACCCGCCTTAAATAGGTAGTTTTCTTAGGATTTGATTAACATTTTCCAACAGAAATAGGAGTAACATTGTCGACTTATGCAGGAAAGGCCAAGCAACTATGAGAATTGAAAATACAAGAGCGAGCGGAGTGAGCTCATAATTTTTTTTCCCTCGGATACGTAAGATTTTCTTTTAATAATTCCAAAAGAACTAAGAATGACATGCTTTGTCGACTTATGAAGTAAAGCTCAAGAATCACGACAAGCGAGCCTCAAAATTTTAGCACCCCGTCTTGAATAGGTTCTGTTTTCTTTTGACAATACAGGAAGGAAGAGAACTTATTTTGTCGAGAGGAAAAGCTTAACTTGTTTTACAGCAGTTTAGATTTTGAAATCTGGCCTTAACCCGAGCATAATGCTGCCCAAATTCCCGAGTTTGCAGGCTTTTTTTTCATACTTTTTTTGTATATGGCCATCGGGATCTCTGTTGCTCAAATATCTACAGTTTTTAGTTAGTAAGGCACGTAATTCATTCAAGCTGTCGACAACTTGAATGATTTTGGGGGGGTAATGACCCCCAGGACCCCCCCTGGGACCGCGCCTGACATGTTTTGTTGTAAATGTTTCGCCAGTGCAAAAGCACAGTAAGCGTGCAGTATTTTGCATGTATCGGCTGCCTATCTCCTCCACAACACAACCTAGCTATTGTGTATTATGGAGCCGCAGCTTTGTAATTAATGCCCGCAAAAAAGTTAGCGGGCTAATGGTAACTTTTTGCTTTATAGTCATGCAACCCGTGCGATAACTCGCAATCTGAACTTTCACGCGTATCGTGTCAAAAAAGTTGGTTGAAAGGTTGTGGATGCGAGTGTGGTTCCAGCATTATATTTTTTTTGCTAGTGGCAACAATATTCAAAAATCAATTTCTACGCGATCCATGGATGATGGGCGGGTGAGGATTGTTGACAGTTTGTACTTCATTGAAGAGTGTGTTGGATTTGTGTTTCAAGACATGTTTTTGGTTTGAATATTGGATTCCTAGCATTTTCATTATGCAGAGATCAGGTAACGTCAAGCTATAATTATTTAAATTAAGTTTATTTTTATTTTACGTATGCAATTGCGTTTTATTCGCGCCAATTTCTTATTAATATTCTTTTTCAAACGGTCTGAGTATTAGTTCAAATGTTTATGTACAGTCAATGGGTATTTCAAATAATGTTTGAATACAAACTTAATCAATACACATCATTTGTGAGATAGATGAATGATTTACATCATTCGTGACCTGACCAAAGGGACGAACACAGGCGTTTTACTTACTTATCAGTAGGCATGTCTTTCTTTCGTTGCTTCATTACTTGATTAAATTATCAGTTCTTACCTACATGTTACATTCTAACTATTACTGAGGATCAATAATGTGATTATTAGTATTTACCACATCTTTTTAGGGTTCCTTCCTACGCGTATATTCATTCTGACTACGGCACCTTCACTATGCGCAATGTTAAGAGTATCTTATTTTTGGATGCAAGAGCCATGATTTCAGTTTGTAAGGTGTCATAGTTTTTGCCTGTTTTACATATTCATATCACTGTGAAGATGTCACCTGGTAACTAACAAGAACATCAAATTTTTTATCAGTTGGTTGACAATGTGATGGTACAGTAATCTGTACCATCACATTTGTATGTATGTCTTGTGTGTTGATCATCATTCATGTGTCTATATCATCCGTATCATTCATGTGTGTCTAATGAAAACTAGGAAAAATGCAAATGTCACAAGGAGATATGCAATACTGAGTTGTATTAATTAGCAACCTTGATTCTAATCATGTTAAATGTGTTTGCTGATACATGGTGAGCTCAGAACTCAAACTAGGAAGTGTATACATAAAATAAGGAAAACAATAACTGTTACTTTTACAAAGGAACAAAATTACAACCACTAAAATTAACCTAAATCACCACCAATAACTAGTACAAATAAACACATAAATAAATATCAAATATCTAGATACATAGCAGGAAGATAAATCATAGGAAAATCTTACGGGCCCTTGAAGGATACTGCCAACATGAGTGACACCTGACAAATTACCTGATTACGTTTTTAGTATTTTTTTTCTGAAAAGCAAGTTAACCTAGGAGGTTGTTGGTTGCTTAACTGGACTATCATGTGGATGCCTTTTTATTAGGTCTCCAGCCAGTGGTCTCCAACTAAGTGACTACATGCTAAGGGCACTCCGTGTCCAAATTTAATGTTATTCTTTCTTTCTCTGTTTCTTTGGGGTATGGACCTCGGCTTAGGGATCGCTGGGGGAGGGCACCGAGTGACCAATTGGGATGTAATTGATTAATGACGAGCGCGCGCTGCTCTTATACCAGATTATAATTTGTCATTTCATTCTTCTTAAAAATGTAATATTGTAATTTTGTAAGCCATTAATTACTGTCAGAAGGTGTAACAAAAATCTATGCACCAATTATTTTGGTACCTGATTATAATACTGTATTTGCACCATGAGTGTTCAGTATTTTACAAAAAGATAGATAATAGTAGAATCTGGTGTAACTTTGTGGTTCAATCCAACATACAAAATATGAAATTAAACACTAATAGTGTAATTTCACATAGGGTAAATCGCAAAAAACTTTTTCCATACTTTAGGTAGGAAAATAGTCCAACTTACTTTTTTATGATCAAAAAATAAAAAATCAAATAGAGTTATAACATATAAATACCTTACTTTCTTTTTTTTTTTTCGGCCAGTCTATCCATCGTAAAAAGTAGGTTGGAGTCTCATTTCCTACGAAATGTTTGGGAAAAGTTATTTGTGATTTCAGACTTTTCTAGTACTCGAACCTCAGTTGGTCCAGTAGAGATTTTTGATCCTTAAAAAGTTTTTGTGAAAACTGCCCATTTTCTAGCCGACAATTTTTTTTCAAAATCTGTGAATGCTGATCAAAATATCTCAAAAAGTTAAGGACAGTCTCCTAAGACCGTTTTCCTGTAGCTACAATGGTTAAGGTTCCTGCCTGCCCTTTTATTTTTATTTTTTTGAGAATGGGAAATCATCAGCTCTGGGCGGAGCGAGAGGGTGTGTCAGACTTTTACTAACTAAAACCCACCCGTGTTCCTTCCGTTGCCTATGTGCCGGGGCCGCGATATCCCTTTCGGACAAACCCGCAACCCTAGCAGGCATTGGTCCTTACGGACCCCGTCACTTGGTGCTGACATCCCTTTGAGGCGCGCGTGGAACACGACGCGCTGTCGACCCGGGCCTGGTCTTTATCGGACGGCGAGCTACCCATTGCTCACCGTCCGCAAGCCCGCGCCTACGGTGGCCGGAAGTCGGCTCGCGACTCCCGACGCCCGGGGCGTCTCCTGCGGCGACTAGGTGCGCGAGGGCGCACATCTTGCCTCTACCTCGTCCTGCCCTTACTGCCCCATCTCAAAAATCCATTCTCTACACTGCTGTGAATTTAATCACGTATCAGAGGGGCAATTCCCGTAATTTTTAAGAACGTTCGCATTCGCATCTTATTCGCAAACTGAAAAAAATACAATCAATTTAACAGCATGCTTGACAAGTTTGACAGATTGTGACTTGAATGTGAACGTTTTTTAAGTACGAGAATTGGCCTTCAGACTCTAACAAAAATTTGTACTTTAAAGCTTAATATTTCTAGCTTATTTACACAGACGATAACTTGTCCCCACACTCAATGGTGCTGCTTCCTACTGACTGTGCTGTGGGTTGGGATGGTATAACTACTAGGATAATTAAACAACACAAAAATATTATAGTTCCACCCCTCACACACGTCTGCAATCTGGCCTTTGCAACCGGTAAATTCCCAAAAGTTTTTAAGAAATCAGTTATAATTCCTGTCTATAAGGGTGGAGATAGAGACCGAGTAACTAATTATAGACCCATTGCTATTCTGCCTGCGTTATCAAAGATCCTCGAGCGCATTATGAACAAGAGGTTAATAACCTATCTGGAAAGCAAAAAGCTCCTATCTCCACACCAATATGGGTTTCGCGCCGGTAAATCAACTTCTGATGCAGTCCATGACTTAACAGACCACATCGTTAGGAAATTGGATGGCGGGCAGAAGGTTTTGGGTATTTTCCTCGATTTGGCTAAGGCCTTCGACACCGTCCCTACTTCCATCCTTATAGAAAAGATGGAAAGCATGGGTATAAGGGGAATGCAACTAAAGCTTTTCAAGGACTACCTTAAGGACCGTACACAGACCGTTAAGATAAACAACCACATAAGTTCCGAGAAATTTATGAATTAGGGAAAGGGTATAAGGAAAAGCTGTAATCAGTCATCATTGTTGTAATCTTTAGCATGATTACTTTGTTTTATTACGAATATGCCCAGAATTCAGGTCATTGCGCCGGTTAGCGACCGATTAGCGGTTTTGCGTTACTATTAAGATCGGCGCACACCGACGCGCGACGGGGTGGTGGCAATCGAGTAATTTTATATAAGTACTGAAAGTCAATTTTAATTACCATAGCATAGGTACAACTGAAATTTGTGTTACATTATAAAAACACAAGGCGGCGCGAAGCGTCGCAGTGGCTCGCGGCGAAGAAGCTGTCAGCCGTATGCCATAATATAATAGTCATTGGCAGGAGCGGCCCGCCCCGGGCCCCATCATTAGAAAAACTTTTTATCAAGACCCATAAAATGCCGAAATATGTTGCTAGGAAGAAGTAGTTTAGAGTTGGAGGCCCCGGCCCCGTAAGAAGTATGCAAAATATACATGTAGGATGCTATGATTTTCGAGCTCACTTCGATCGCTCTTAGTTTAAATAAGTCGAAAAGTAACTTGGTGCTTAACTCTTCATTTTGACCGCGTAGGTATTGCACTTTTCTATGAAACAGCAGATTTAAAAAAAAATGGTAACCGATGAAAAATTTCAATGCAGGGGGTGTTCAGAATCACGTACTGAACCCATGGTAAAAGTTTTCGCGTCGATGCCACCCTGTATAAATAGGTATATCGAAAATCACTGACTGTGAAAGTGATTATATGAGGAAACGTCGAAATCAATAACATCATAAATGGAGCCAGATGAGCAACGCAAAATGAGTACAAAATAAGAACACGCTTAAACCATACCTAATTCCGTGGAGGCCCTGAACCAAACCGAAAAACAAGGTGTTCAAGTTCAGCCATCAGAGTCCCAACATCAGATCCTATATTTTTTTGTATATTCGCGCATTTTGAAAACACATTTGACGGTCTTGTGCTTGACCGTTGTAGGTGCTCATATTGGATAGACGTATTGTGCCGTGCTCACAGAGCGTATGACCTCATCCCAGGATGTGCGCCCTCACGCGGAAACTGACCACTATGTCGCCCTCGCTGTAATCCACACCTTTCTGTAAGTATGCGGTTCACTCGGCCGCTTCTGCCCGTCTAAAGCATAAGCAAAACTTCACGAAATATTATCTGTGGCATAATTATGTTGCAGGATATAATCCTGCGTCATATACAATATTGGAGCCATTCGCGATAAAGTATTAGCATCATAATCCTAACCCTAACTTATCATAAATGCGAAAGTGTTTGTTTGTTACTCTTTCACGCTAAAACGGCTGAACGGATCTGGATGAAATTTTGCACATGGGTAGTCCATGCCCTGGGTTAGGACAAAGGTGTTACTGGTCGGGAAGTTTCGTCATTCTGATGCTTTAATTCAGGGCTTGGATAACGGTATATTTTTCGAAACGGTTTCGTCTTAAAAACCTAAGATTTGTTTTGGTTACGATCGAACGGAACGTTATAAAAACGTTTTTGAAGGAGGACAAAATTTAAATCGTTCTCGGTTAATAAAACGTTTTAAACCGTTTTTTTCCCCTTTTTTGGTTTGATCGATAAGAAACTCGCAACACAACCCTTACGGCAAGCTCATTGGTATCAAAGATGTAATAAAATGAAGATAAAGTACAATTTAACTAAACAAGTTCATGCTGGTCGGACCACGGCCCGTCCGCGGCTGCGTCTTGCGGAATAAAACGTTCTCATTTCGTTTTCGTTCCGAACATAATGTTGTTCAAAGAACTGTTAGAAACGTTTTAAAAACGTTATTTAAAATAACGTTTCCGAGCCCTGCTTTAATTATCACAAAAAAAACGGCGTCTTTCATGCAGGGTTCCACGTAATTGACAACCGTTGTAACTTAATTACCAATGCGTAGTATTGAGGACTTTGATCTGCTTGTCTTTAGACAAGCAGATCAAAGTCCTCATTTGTTACTTATTGAATTGCAAGCTTGTCATCATAAAGTGAAGTGACCTTCATTTTATTACTTTGCAATAAAATGCAGACGTTATCACAATCAGAATGTATGATACGAGTGGCCTATATTGGGTTGTTAAATACAAAACAGCATTGCAGTCCCCCTTTTACAATTTCTCATGGCTTGACCGAAAATAACACCTAGTCTCAAAAGGTAATTGAACTGGTGTGTGGAGAAGTTCACGAGCGCTTTGGTATTTTTCCCGATTTCAACGCTGCCGCAGCTATCCCGCTGTATTCTAAGTTTATTTCCTTCAATCGACTAAACTTCGACTGCAATTCAAGCGTTCTTGAATCAAATTGACTGTTTTATATTGATACAACACTAAGTACAAGCTTATTTTGGCGCGTGGCCAAAATCAAAACTAACGCCGCCATTTTGTATTGTGAATAAAATGTCTGTACCAATTTCACAAATGTTTACCAACAACGCCCCACTGTCAATGTCATTTTGTCATTCAGGCGCCAGAAGATCCTCTCACTATACTATGTTGAGTTGTTTACGTGTTGTTCGAAAACTGTCTCGACTCGAGGATGTTTATGTCAATAGGTAATTGTAAATGTGATTGATGGAGGCTGAGTCGAGTGGAGGAAAGAACTAAGAATAAGTACAGGGGTAAGTTTGTGCCCGTATAAGCAGATTGACCACGCGAGGCACGCGACGCTAGCTCTACGGCGGCCGGCATCTGCCGACTTGCGAATTCCCTGCATGTATTGAAATAGCTTGTAGTGCACTTGCACGGGCAGTAGGTACAGTATCGCGTCCGCCAGCTCAGTCCGCTGACGAACGCGCACACTGCCTGCTCTTCGTTACCGTCTTAAAACGCATTCTTATCTCACATACGTAAACACCTAGTCACGTCTCTATCGTATATTGTTGTACAAAAAGCTAACTTTGTCACACTGTCAAGCAAGTGTCAATATTTGCTAACAATCAGGGTCGATGGACACTGGACAGTTGGTTCATCGTAAGCAACGAAAAGTGTAGTGATACAATTGTTTTCTATTAGCATGTAATCTTTTTCTGGGAAATAATGTTTTCTTAACTCTTCCTTATTTAAGAAGACTTCAAGATTAGTATTCAGCCGCCATGGAAGCAACGGAGACTTCGTGTTTATCGTGTAAGGTTTTTGTTTTAATTTGGGAAGGTTTTATATAAATTACTTAAATAATTTGTTTTATATTAAGTATAATTAGCCATTAGGTACACCCACTAACATAATCTTTAATTAAAATAAATTAAAGATCGCCGTAGGCACTTTTTAGACATAGAATGCCACCTTTCCATTTAGAATTTTGCTAAACACAAATTAGATAACCTACCTATTTTCATAAACTCGCGCATTTTTCCAGGGTGTGGGAAGAAATTACCCTTAACCCTAACTATCCAAGAGAATCCTTGTGTAGAATCCATAATGTTCAGTAAAGGTGCATGAATTGAAATACATATTTATTATTTTATATATCACGATAGGTTTTAAGTTTAGGCTGCGCGTGGCAGTTTAAAGAGTCTAATGTGACAATGCTAGACGAAAGGGAAGAAAACCGTTTGTTGTGAACACATACGAGTAGTATGAACAATTGACAAGTAACTGAATCATAATAATTAGAAAAGGGGAAAGGACAGTTTTTAGCCAAGGACTGAGTCCCAAAAAATCGGCTGTCACCAGCTGTCACGGTACGATTTCTTTGGAAAGTATTATCCGACTACAGTAGATAGTACAAGTGGTAATATTTATTGTCCAAGACTATCGCTATCCCTTATTATGCTCTAAGGTGACAGCCGAAAACAGAGTATGAGCATTGGACAAGTCACTAAATAATAATAGAAATGAGAGCAGAACACACTTATTAGATCCCATAGTAAGAGTAAACGAGACAGAAAGTTGTTAGCTAACAACTTACTGAGGCCCAACAAAACGGCTGTCACGGTACGATTTCTTTAGGAAGTATTACCTGACTACATTAGATAGTACCATATCCCTGAAGGCTTACGCCGTCAGCTACTCTATAGCATACCATACTCTATCTACGCCGGCAGCTAATCTATAAATACAATACTTACTCTATCTACGGTTTGTTGTTGATTTTATTATTAAAATAGGTCACGTCATTTGTTTTAATCTTGATCAATGACGACTATTGACGACGTGAAAACAATCGGGATTTAAAACAATGAAGCATACAGTTCTAGTGATTCACTGAACTGTACGTTGACTTTTGCTTAAAGAGTAAGTAGTATGTCTCGCTTTGCCACACATAGTTGCGTGTTATTTGGCACCTTTAATTTTTACTTTTTGTTTATAAAATAAAACAAAATAATATAAATATTCTTTCATGGACGTTGATTTCATGAGCACAGAAAGTCTCGAGGACGTAGGTACATGTTGTCTCCCCTGTCTAGGTATGTGGATAGGATTTTATAATAAAAATGGTTTCTGATTAATAAATCCAAATTAAAGTGGCCAAAATTATACCAAAGATCTGCTCAATGGTTAAAAACATAAAATAACGATGTATAATTAAGTTATAATAATTTATTTTTGTTTCATGTGCTGCATTATCAACTGTTCAAAAAATCAGCGGTGAGTACATTTTTTATCCAATTAAATATTGTACTAGTTTTTAAATATTTGTGATTGGTTTTCTTTACAAGTATCTACCTAAATGTGAGTTAAATCTAGTTAATTTAAATTTAAACTACGTTAGCATTCCAATCAATCAATTATTTAAATGCATTGATATCGTACTCGTTAGCAATGAAGTTATATCGAGTTGGAATTATTAGGTCGCCAGGACCGTTTGTCCGCTGGGCACGTATGCCATGCGTGCGTCATTAGAATTACGAGTAGGAATTCGCGACCGCTATTCGGCCCTCAGGCGGCGACTCGGAGGCAGCAAGCACCATGACACCGATACCGAGTGTCCCTATGGTGACCATCATCGACGCGGACTGGGCCGCAGTTACACATCGGTACTGATTGCAGTGACGAACCCGTCCGCAATCCACGACGCGCATATTGTTTTATTGTTTCAGTAAGCGAATTTATATTCGTGGAGCGGTCGTTGCGATGTGATTTAATTGTGAAAATAATATAATTTATCAAATCAATAAATAAATAAACAAGTCAAGTAAGAGGCATCCAGTTCCTCATTTATAAATCCAATAAACATCACAAATTATCGTACGCATACTGTTCGAAAAATCACATTTCCATAATTACCATTCCGATGAACAAATGTATGCGACTTTATTTTTGCAACAGTTAATGGCAACACAGGGTGCTACACAATGTAAAGTCTATAAGTAGTGTAGCAGAGCTAAACAGTTTTAGCTGTATCCGATTATTTTCTGAGTCACTTAGGGTGTGTTTATTAGTGAAACAACATTAACGTTTATCAGTGGTGGTTCTAAGCGGAGTGGTTGTCGTAATCGGTTGAATCACCCACACGGTCTTCGCTCGACTCTTCTCCGGATGTGATTTGTCGACGAAAAAATGTGGTATCGCGTTTGTTAGTGAGTAGTGAAACAATATTTTCTGTAATTATAACAGTATGTTTTCCTCTTGAACAGCATATAGATGTGCACTACATTTACAGTTTAAAAAATAAATATTTTTACTCTTCGTGTGTGTCAGTGCATTACAATGACGTCTATGTCGGATTCTCCATTGAATAGGTCAAGACACAGACCAGTCTTGGCTCGTTATAAGCCCTGTGGGGACTCTACAGACCAGGTAAGAACACAGCTACGTACTAATATAAAAGTATCGATGACCTAATACAAAAGGAACAGTTTCCTGTTCTATATCGAAACTGTAACTAAAGCACATAAAGTTATTGATTTACATTTACAGAAATAGGATTGCTATTTTGAAAATATGCATATTAAACACTGAAATACCTACGTCTGTAGTAGCAATATTATTTTTTCTTATCAGTATGATATATTTGTACAGAAAAAGAGGTCGCTTGTGATATTATTAGTGCATACAACATGAAGAATTTTTGGTATCGGTTCTTTCGTGTTTTGAAAGATCCAGCTTCAAAATTGCCAGACGTGCCGATGTCTTAATAAATTAATTTAAGTAAGTACTCTTGAATCCTAGGAATAACTCTTGCTGTTTTAAATAATAGGTAATATCAACTACGAATTTAACGATCGCCCTCTTAGCGTAAGCGGAGGCGGTGGTGGAAATATAAAGAAAAAAACCGGCCAAGTGCGTGTCGGACCACGCACAATGAAGGCTTCCGTAGTTGGGATGAATTTATCCCAAGAACAAACTTAATATCGTAGATAAAAAAACACGTTGTTCCATACGGAATGTATGGCAGAACATGTTGTCCAAACAGCAAATTTAAGTTGGTCGATTATTACTTGTTAACCTGTAAAGCCGACTTAGGTGTGATAGTTTTCCTTTTAACTTCGTTATATACTCGTATACTACGTATTTTTTTTGACAAATCCAAGTACAACCATTTAGCAGGCAGGCCCCGGGTTTTTTTATATTTTTTTTTGTTGATGAGAAATTATCAAATAACTTCTCCCGCTCTGGACGGTGTGTCAGACTTTTACTGACTAAAACCCTCCCGTGTTCCGTCCGTTGCCTGTGTGCCAGGGTCGCGATATCCCTTTCGGACAAACTCGAAACCCCAGCAGGCATTGGCCCTTACGGACCCCGTCAGTTGGTGATGACATCTGTTTGAGGCGCGCGTGGAACACAACACGCCGTCGACCCGGGCCTGGTCCTTATCGGACGGCGAGCTACCCGTTGCTCACAGTCCGCACGTCCGCGCCTACGGTGGCGGTGGCCGGAAGTCGGCTCGCGACTCCCGACGCCCGGGGCGTCTCCTGCGGCGACTAGGAGCGCGAGGGCGCGCATCTTGTCTCGCGCGCTCCGCCTCCTCCTTCGCGAGCATTACTGCTTCGCAGAAGGAAGTGACGGCCTCCCATGCACTCTCGCTCCGGACCATGGCCTGAACCAGGACGCGAGGGATCACCGCCGCCGATCACCTCCGTGAGGACACGGCGGTACTCCGCCCAAGCCGGGCAGACCTCCACCGTATGCTCCACCGTGTCCTCCGGGCGATCCACACAGTTGTGACACCCGGGCGTTTCCTCCCGCCTTATGCGGAACAGGAACCTACCGAAACAACCGTGTTCGGTGAGGACCTGCGTCAGGCGGAAGGTGAGGACGCCGTGGCGCCTCTCTAGCCACTACTCAAAGAGGGGACTTATCGCCACAATTGTGGCGTGCCCAGCGCTGGGTTGCGACAATCGTACTCTCCATGCCGCCATGAGATCCCGCCGGAGCTCTGTCCGCTGTGCCGTGATTTCTCGCGGCAGCGGAGTTACTCCCGGCGTTTCGCCTCCTCGCGCAACTCCCACATGTGCGCGAGGACTTTCGCCTCCAGATCCCATGGCGGTAGTCCGGCAAGGAGGCTCGCCGCCTCACGGGAGACCGTGCGGTATCCTCGTACCAGCCTAATGGCCATGACCCTTTGGGACGCGTTCAACCGCTGAGGCCTCGGCCTTGACTCTAACAAAAATGAGCACTTTAAAGCTTAATACATATTTCGCAAACGGATCTCTGAATTGAAAAATGGTTTTCACACACCCACAATATTTTTGAACGACCTTTCCAACGACAACCCACACCATGGAGAAGACGAGAAAAAAAAAAGTCCCTACTTTAAGGGTAGGGGAGGCTTCGTTCTCAGTGTGGCCTGCACTTAACTCATTTATGTGTGAATCATAACTTGAAATATTCTTTGACGAAATAACTCAACGATTAGTTCGTTCGAAAATAGCCTCCTTTTTGGAATTTCTGACCTCTTAAATATGAGCCGTTACTAAAATGCCTTATTTTTTCTACTGTTTTTAATATGTCTCGTCGAAGAACGGTTTCTTGATGATTCTTCTATAATTGAGATTGACTTTCACTACAACTACAATCCCTTTTTCATTCACCAAAAGTTACTGGCCATAACTAATAGATAACCGTGGTTACTTTTTTAAAGTTGTCTGTTGCTGTTTTTCTTCACCACAGTCTGTTAGTTTATTGACGTTTTAGTTGCTTTATCTTTATCAACTTCGTCATGAATGATCTTCTACTTCTACAAATACTTTGCAGCTTGATCATGCGATATTTTAGGTCCTTTTGAATGCGAGCATATGAACATTGCCCGTGGCGCGCGCACTACTGACGGGCGAAGTGCTTTTTCGGAAAACCTACGGTACGAACGGACCTCAGTAGTTACGACGCTAGCATAGTTAGGCAAAGAAATTCCCTCTACTTTCTACAATCATTTATTTTTCGGTAATAGTCAAAAATTTAATTTATGCAGGTGATTTTTCTTTACATAAAAAAACCGAAAAGTATTAAAACAACGGCATCAAATGACGTGGAATAGAAGGGACGTAAAAATGGAAGAGAGCAAAGAAAAAATATATCATGGCTCGTCCATAGATTATTGCTGCCAATGTATGTGGTTTAATGAGGTTTTAAGTGTGGCTTGAAAACTTTGATGCGGGTAGGTTGGGCTACCTCATGCATGGCTTACAGCCACAATACTGCCGCCAGCCTGTCAAGGGATTCCTCTCAAACACACTTCATGGCGTTCACCATACCAAGTTCACCATACCATCACCTTTGCGTTATGTGAGGATTTTTTTAAAACCAATACCTGCTGTCCTTCTGCTAGGCAAAAGTCTTATGATAATTTATTAGAAGCACTCAAGAAACAACAATAGTTGATACAATCTTCAATGAGTTTACTGTTATACTATACGAGTATTGTTCATCTTTATGATTGTGGGTCGTTTCTTCGAATATACGAAACACCGCTTGTATAATTATTACTTGCGTAGGATTACTCACTGAGAGGTTATCACATCATCAATGTACTTACCTGATTTATTATTTGGTGTACCCTGTAGGTTGGGATCATTAGCTGATTGCGCAAACATAAAGAGGCCTTTGTTAGAAGCCTTTGAAGTGCTCGGATATGGAGTCATCGGTTCACTGCATCCGAAGGTTATTTTAGGATGAATGAAAGGTACCGAGACCTCCAATAAATTACGATTTTATGGATGTATAGGCGGATCGTACCTGTCGCTTCGTATGAAAGAATTGAAGCCACGAAGTTGCGAGATCTAAAGAAAAACCTCTGTGATAGACGTACAAGGCAGTGATCTTATAAAGGTTTCGTTTTTACTATTATTCCTTAATACTGTGCATGCGTAAATACTCATCCCGACTCCGGAACTCATCACTGTTGTGCGTTATCTTTATCTGACACGTAAGTACTTACTTAGTCCGTTTTTTTTTTTGCTCTGAAATTTCTCGTTCAGGAGCTTAGCGGTACGACCGCCTGGTAGTGTAGGTATACATAAACATACATAGTATATTTGTAGCATGCAATTTCTCGCGAAAATTAACAGTGCCGAAAAGCAAATGAAATAGTGCTAAATTAAACTTCGCAATGTCGTATTGCTAATGCTCCATATTATTATTCTATTAAAGGTACTCGAGGTAAATTGTATTTTTTAACCTCACTTTTTCCTTGTGAGCCTTAGTTGATAGTGATTACTAATGATTGTCAAGCGCACTGGGTAATTATCTTCCAACCTCAATAGTTTTATCACGCCTAATGTCTACATGTATTATTGACTTGCCAGGCTTCTTATCTGTAGGGCGAAGCCAGCCAGCACTGAGTTACGTAATACGAGTTAACGCAAACAAAAGGAGAATGCCGTCCAAAACAGCGTGTATCAGAAATGTGTAGTCTTATTTAATGGTGCCTAATAATTGGCTGAATTTGCGGTAATACCTACTCGACCCAAATGTCGCACACAGCTCTTAGTTTTTTCGCGATTACGATTTACGATGTTGATCCCATGGATAAAATTGTTCAGTTTTGGTGATCTGTACCACACCGTTAGATGTGACCTCACACTTCTGATTCATGCTGTAATGCTGTATATGACGCTCGCAACAAACTTAATATTTTATTTTTAAGGTTCCGAAGGGTGCCAAACAGAACCCTATTACTAAACCTTCGCCGTCCGTCCGTCTGTCAGCGGGCTGTTGTATCTCATGAATCTTAATAGGTAGACAGTTGAAATTTTCGCAGATTGTTTATTTCTTTTGCCGCTATCAACAAATAAATAATTTTATAATTAAAAGGGGTCCCCATACAAGCAACGTGTTTTGAAACAACATCTGATGGAAAGCGATGGATGAGGTTAATGATAGAACGAGCGTGCCCAGAAGATGCCTGTTTACTCTTGCTTTGAAGGCAGACGGGTTAAATGTGGAAACACAGACGCTGGCAAAGAGTTCGACACTTTGGTTGTGTGCATAGTGAATGTAGAGAAGAAGCGCTGAGTAAGGCTGGTCGGTATCAACCAAGTGCGGATCCTGCAGTACGTCTGATAGTCCGGTAGTAAAAGGGCGATGATGGGATCTGGTCGTGGAGTTTTCTGATACGAGAACAACCAATCGTTATAATGGGCATTAAAATCCCCCAGAAAAACTACCTCCGTTGTCGTATATTTGTGTTGGACCAATTCGGACAGATGGCGATGACTCAAAAAAAAAAAAAACTGCACGACGTGACCTCGTTAATTAGTATCGTGCAAACGTCGTCTGGTGGTGGTTTAAGAAATTGAAGTTCCCTCTTTTTCTTGTGTCTCTTATCCCTCATTCAACGATATTGGCATTCAATTGGCACTAGCGCACTATTCGTCCCTGGCCGAGGTTTCTCTCTGCGTAAAATAATAAAAAAGACTAAGTAAAACAGTTCTTAACCTTTTTTATTATTTTTCGTAACCCTTCAAGGCTGAATTGAAAAAAAAAATTACAGAACAATTTTTTTTTTTACATTTTTTATTGTTCACGCTTAACCTTTGTTCTATCTTTACTGGTTCATTTTAACCTCAAAGGCACTAGTTTTTTAGAATAAACTAAAAAGCCCTGGCAATTACTAAAACTAATTTGAGAATATATGTAGATGTTTTACTAAAAAGGTTGATGATGTAAGTAGATAGATGTTTTATTGTAAATATTGTAAATCGACAAAACTTTTGAACGTCAAGTCACTCTTGACGGCTGGAATTGAAGTATTTGACAACAAAAAGCCGGTTATCAACAAAAAAAAATTGGTAGTAGCTTATCATAAGTAGTTGAGTTAATCAATTATAACGTTCAAAGTTTAAACATTTGAAACTAGAATTTTTAATCATAATGTGGCACTACAGCTAAAGTTGAAAATGTCAACTAACTTTTGGAGGGTACTGTATATTGCAAGTGTATTATGTAGAAGCATCGCAACCAGTGATGTGTTTCAGACATAAATTACTTAATGAATGGTGGCAGCATGGCGAGTCCATCGTCATATGTTTTGATTTAGCTGTAGGTTCATTACTAAACTGGCGGCATCAATTCAGACCGCAACACATAAGTGCACATTGAACATTACTCCACATCAGTGCATGTATGGCTAGGGCTGCCATCACCAAAACTGTTGACGCCGAATAAAATCTTCAAAAACCCCGGACATTTAGATAAAACTGATTTTTATCCCCAGAAAAAAATATATATGAAAACATCGTTTTCACTTAATGGTTTAAAAAAAAAAAAACGGAGCCTTTATAATACTTATCAGTTTTTTGTCCGCCTGTCACAGAGATTTTTCCCGAGATCTTTGCAACGTAAGAATTTGAATTTTCAGATTGCTACACAGACAAAATAAATATTCGCAGGGTCAATTCGATCTTAGGACAAAAACAAAAGTTGATTGGTATCGTTTAAAAGAGCTCTACTATAAGGATTCTAAGAATACTGTTTTATTTTCTATAATGTTTAGTGGCCTTGAAGATATACCTAGCTCAAAATTTGCAAAAAATAACCGTTCGCCCCCTTATCTCCTAGGTAAAATTTTGATTCGAATAGATTTATAAGATAATGATCCATATTTTACAAAATTAATGTTAAATTGTAGCGGTTTGCGACACTGTTATAGGTGCTTACATATTATCTATGTTTTATTAAATTTTGATCTATGTAGTAATACATTTTATCAAATACAAATGGTTAGCTATCTAAATCATATACTTAGTTTTTTTTTTTTATCAAATCGTTTATTGGTTTGCAAATATCTATGTAATGCTAATAAAGTACCCATGCACTTAATTCGTATCTACATAGATCTTTTATTATAATAGTCCTCCATGGTCTACCGTTACTTGGGCGAGCATGCAAATCAAATTATTATTTTAATTTAAACAAATTTTAAAATAGTGCGGATCTAGATTGTTCCTTGACATTATGTCATTTAGAGGTTTATGAGCTAGCGCAGATTTAATAATTACGCGCAATGAAGTAAAATTCCGGCAGCTGTTCAGATTTTATCCGATACAATAAAATGATCCTTAATATGAAACGGAATAGAAACGCATGAAAAAAATTTGGTAAATGTTACTCGTTTTAATGGACGACTCGCATTTGACCAAATAACTAATTATGCCAAAAAAAATTCATAAAAAAAGAGGTAATGGTTCTTAAAACAGTTTCTCCATATTTCCTATGAATTCGGATTTCCCATAATGGGACGGTCGCCATTAAAAAAAAACACTGTATATAATATGTAAAATGTTCGAAAAGTATAGATCTAGGTAAATTAGTATTTCTTGAGCTAATTAATAGCTTTCTTGAAAAAAAAAGTAATGAAAATTGTTTGATTATGCGTATGTTTACGCGTGCGCGTGTGGTGTGAAATGTGTTTCATTTCAGCTTGTGCTACGTCTGCAAAGGCGGCGTCTTTATTCAATCTTTCAACATGTTTACGGTTCAACATACTTTCCTTACGCACCCGTATGTCTCAATAAGAAACGTCTATGTACCTTTTTATGTTGCGTTTAATAAAACACGTAGATTCTTTGTAGACTGCTGACCAACGCTCTCGTACTCACATTTTCTGTTGTCTTATGTATTATGTATACGGTTTCTATAAATCGTCGCGGTGCGTCAATTAAAAGCTGGGCTAAAGCAAAATTACCAATTGAAAATTAGAGTAAAATTAGATAGGAGAATGATATTTCCAAACTTTTTGTGAGGCAGAATCATAAAATAATAATAAAAAGCGACAGAAAAATTAAAAAAAAGGAGGAATCATGGAGTTGCCTCTAATTCCACATCTGCCTGTCACAACCAAACCTTGTTTATTTAGAGGAGAATTCTTAGAGTATATAACACTGGAGAAGCCTTACGAACACTTCCCCTCTGTAAAAGTACAAGAACAAATGTTCTAGTACGTTCATAAAAACTACTTTCAAATCGATTCTAACGCACTTCGTGAATCGTTTTAAAGGCGCGCGGAGCTCCGTGAAAATGCCTATTTGTACTGTTAAACGGTGTAAAAAGCGTTCAAATACGTCAAATTTACCTAAAGAACTGAATAACTTTCCATAAGCAGATTTTTTTTTCTAAGATTTAGTCATGTTTTTATTGAAATTTAAAATCCTAACCTCATAATACAATTCGATTTTTCATTCGATTCAACCATGATTCATTATAAAACGTAGCATGAATCGAGTATTTTCCTTACGTTGCTTCTGTGACGTCACCGAGTCTCGCTACATCTCGTTTTTATGTTCGTAAAGATCAAAATACTTTTCTTTTGCATTACGAAAATATACGTCAAATCAGCAAAACTTACACGCACTTGACATGCGATTATGTCCTCTAGTAAAAATGTTAACGAGACTACCGTAGTGTTGAGGTCATGTTTGAAACCAAAATTGACATGTCGATAATTTCCTAGTAAAAAATACTTAGTTATTATTTTGGTTTTTTTTTATTTTATTGTTCAATGTTTTATAATTTGTTTATGTCCATTGAAGTGTTTGTATATAAAAAAATAAAAACTGAACTTGATCTAATAGGGAATATGCATGAGATTCAAATAAGGGTCAAATATTTTTTTTATAAACTATATTACTTCAGAACTATGCCTCCATCAATATTTTTTATTATAATTTAATAATGAGCAAGAAATCAATTTCTAAAAAGTGCCAAAAATCTGTGGGAAATTCAAATACTTGAAAAGCGACGCTATTGGTCAGAGCGAATGTGACGTAACAATCTATGACAACAATGTAATGTCAATGTGTATTGTAGGAGTTTTTGCGATTCAGTCAGTTTTATTGTGATTTTAGTACACATTTAGAAGTAATACATTTGTTAATACACGAAAGACTCTTTCGAAAATGACTGAAAGCGGTTTTGTGAAAGCCCAATCGGATAGTTTGCCGAAAGCTGATGTGTTCATGATGACCACATTTTTACACCAAATACCGATTTCACGTCTGTTGAAATCAAAGGAGTGAAAGCTTTAAGATAATTAAGTATAACATATAATGGATATTTTATCTTCCACACCTTTTCCAGAATAATTTAGTTTTAAAAAGCATCATAACCTAAAATAACATAGCTTCGCAAAATATCGAAATCTAGATTGTGTTAAGTATAGAATGTTGTCATAATACTAGGATATTGAAAACAAGTTGGGAGATAGCATGTTTCTTTTCATAATTTTACACCACTTTCTCCGTAAGTCCGAACCTCTCAGGACAAAAAAAAATACTTGGTCGGGTGCATTTTATAATGTATTTCTGCACTTAGGCACAATGTATTTGTATGTCGGTTTTTTGCATTGTTCTATAGAGGGAGAAGTTGGTTCCATGATGATGTATTAGTCGAAAATAGAAAACCCTGTTTATTTGCAGCAGAGCACAATACTTCTTCAACATAACCTCAACATAGACTGTGACGTCACCACACCAAGCGCGCCAAAATGGCGTTAAAATAACCCGGGTCGGATGGTTATTTTTAACTTTTTTTTAAAGTACTTTGAATTGCTTTTTTGGCGTTGAATTTTTTTTTACTATTATTTGGCGATGTAAAGTATCGAATAATTTTTTTTTTTAAATACATGCATATTCCCTATTTTTTATTGAGATTACTTATTACAAATTTAGTTACTTTTATTTAATTGAAGTTATTTTCTCTTCTTAATAAAATGTAACTATTTTATGCAACAGCTGTTTTATTTCTGGGTTCAAGCAAAATTCCGAATGAATATCGATATCGATAAAAAAAAAAATATGGTACGGACTTCGCTATCCGGGCGAGCAGCTATTGTTATTTTTGACAGTAGCTACCCCGTCCCCCGCAAAAAGTGACAGACTTTTTTGTTCGGAATATTGCGCTTATGGCTTCTCCAGTGATATATACTCTAAGGGAGAATTCGATGCTCTTTCTACATATATTTCGTCATTTAATATTTTGAGGTTAGGTTCGAGAAGTGCCGCGACGTTCCGCGACCTATAGGTATCGCGACTTGGTCCCCTCGCGAATACTCGGCTTAAAGGTATTAAACAATTGTAAAAAAGTAGGTATTGGTGCCGATTCTCTTGTCACAAATACCTCTAAACTAGATAAAAAAACACTAAAATTTAGTTTATTCCTGTCAAACGACGATTTCCCATTCTGAATAGATTAAAGTGACACAACTTAACCATATTTTAGTTTGACAGCACTACTATAGCACTGAGTTATAGATTTAGTGAAAATGGCAATTTTGCTATTCTGACGTTTTTCACCTAAAATATTGATTGTAAAAATCAAACCAGACAATTTTTTATCTCGATTAAAAAGGTGTGGGATAAAATAAATTGTCATGATTCACACCAACATTTCGACGTCACGTGCAAAAACTGTACTTACTGTATTTATTTTTTCTTTTCTTTTGCTTTAAGTATCTCGAAAATGGTGCGTCCAATCGCACAAAAAAAAAAAATCGACCCCCTTTATAATACTCATAACCCCCTAAAACTCAACATGTCGGTAATATTTTTTCATATTTCCATACAAAAAGTGAAAAATTCCATATAAAACATGTCGAGACTGCACCCCATGCCGCCTAAGGCTCTAAAAAAAAAACACGGGGTAGGGCAAACCAGGGGACCACACAACTAAAATCAAATTTGACAATCGCGACTCCACTCGCGATTGTCAAATTCGATTTTAGTAGTGTCAAAATTATTTTTAAATTTAGAGATTAATTTTCGCAGAATAGTTTTAAAATTCTCATAGGTAAAAGTAAGGAAATTTTTTGATAGTTTAGTTAGTTCGGTGTACAAGAGAATCGGCGCCCTTATTAACTAAATTCGTTTTAATCATATTTAAATTGAATGTTTTTATTTAAATTTGAATTACCTAATTCATGTGTGCAATTATTTATACACTCAGCGGCACGGAATTCGGCCCAAGCGTATGTAATTTATTGTCAAAATGAAATACGAAGGACATGTTTTTTGATTTATAAAACTCAGAGGATGGTCTGTTAACTAAGTTAAAATCACGAATTCCGAAAAAAATATTAACACTTTATTAAAACTTCATTAAAATATAAATTCAGTAGCATTTATAGCAGAATATTTGATACTCAAATCAAATATTCTGCTATAAATGCTACTGAATTTTTTTCCGAATTAGAAACTTTCAAGAGTCAAGTTGAAGCGACTACATTATTTATTTTGATAAATGTGAACGTCAGTCTAATCAGCATCATGTTTTTTTAGTTCTTCAACTAGATACTTGGTAATGCGTTCTACTGTCAAAAAACTAAAGAACTGGTGAATGTTGTGTAATATTTCGAATCGCCACGTGAATTTAGAAATAATTTTATCCATTGCTTTATTTATATGCATTTTAAAGTTTGGTTGTGGGGTAAGATCGTAGCCGGCGTCTGCACCAAAGATTTCAATCGTAGATTCGCCCTGCCGCGTTAAAAGATGGTCGCGTTTCTGTTTCGTTTTGACACCTCTGACACACAATATCGCAGACATTTGACTTGCTTGTCATGGAAACGCTAATTATTGTGCGAGGTCACTCTTCTCAGTGTGGACACTTTTTTTGGCGACGTAGTACGGTGAGCCACATCTACGATTTAAATCTTTGGTCTGAACTTTCTCACAAGTCGTGTCTGTTTACTCGCTTTTTACGCTTTTCAGGAAAATCGTCTTCGATATCACATTCTTCACAAATTTTTATAATAAAAATAAATTAAAGAAATAATAGGTATTGTTAGTGGCCCTGGTCTGGTCATTTCTGCGCCCCTCCAGGGTCTGCGCCCTGTGCCTGGGCACCGCTGGCACCGCCCTAGTACTGTCGGCACTGCCAATGAACCCCATGTATGGTAAAACGTGTTCTTGAACTTGAATGATCCCTTCAACGTACTGCACTGCTGGACTACCTTTAACTACGGCCAACCCTGTGCGAGCGTCTGAATTTATTCCTTACCAAATCATAACAGACCCACCATGAAAACTGACGGTTCTCCTGGTGGTGATCGGCAGAAACCGCTCACCGCGACTTCTCCACACCGTCTGGAGCTCGTAAGGCGGGAGCTGCATTAATTCCATAGAACTTTACTCCACTGGTTGTATGTAAGTCCAATTTGCGTGTTCACGAGCAAACCGAAGTCGAGCTACACGGGGGTACCGGAGGAGTTCTGGACCTCGAGCTGGTCTTTGAGCATGCAGGTTCCGTTCCTCTATTCTCCTTCTAATTGTCCGTTCACTTTCATTGACCCCTCTGGCCGCTTGTAGGCGCTGCCGTACCTCAACGAGAGCAATAAATCGGTCATCTTGTGCTGAAGTGCACCCAATTCCCGTGACCAGTCTGATCTTACCTGTAGGCCTAACATCACACACGCGATAATTACTCACTCTCGCGTGAGTAATTGTCGTCTATTTCTGTCACTTTTCTCGTTTTCTGATAGCGCTGTCATACAAAATAGTCGACTCGTTCTGTCAAACGAGTTTTTTCGACAAACCCTAACATGACACCTTAGTTATCTCGATTTTTGACAATTAAACACGAGATAATCTGCGATTTTTCTGTAATTTTGTCTTATTTACTCGTCCTCGATTTTGACGACGAGAAGAGTAGACAAATAATGATACAAAAAAATTGCATGGCAGTTTCACAATAGGGATGACGACTAAATTTTTTTTGCTTTGATCCTTTGCACAATTACCCAATCACAATAGTATGCGAATGCTGTTCATCATTAAAGAGTTCCATGAGACCTTCAAAATCTAAGATGGGTTTATCACTGTTCGGGTGACCTAACCGAAAAACTGCTTTTTATTACAAAAATATCCCATGATTTTGCAATTAAAAAAGACAGTAAGTATTTTTCTGTATTCTCATAAACACATTGACATGTATTCTATGACTGTTGGAAGGTGGGGACGGGGTCCATACAAATTCCCCCATGGCCCTTTGTCTTTCACTATAGTGGACCTCCAATCACAAGAATAGCTAAAATATTTACCCTAGAATTTACTATATTTTATGGCAAAATTAATTTTAATTGAGCATATTGTACAAATTTGGACTAAGTGTCGACTAAATGAGCCCTTTGATTCCCATTTCTTCGGGTCTGGGCAAAGTTTTTTTAACGTCTTTTTGGAAAACAGTAACTAAGTACTTACCCCAGTATCGAATGTCTATTCAACCCGCTTTCAGGTCAGTTCCTCGTAAATGTAAAATTAGTGTTGAATCAACGCCACCTTGTGATTACCCAGTAATAGCATTACGTCCATGTGTGTGTATTGTTTACATTTGCTCGCTTCCAAACTGCGCCTAGCGGTAATGAACGATGTTCATACATGTTAAATACGTCGACCACATCCGTTAGATGGCGCTTGTTTGTTTACTTTCTACTACACCATTAGGATCCATTCTGCTCGTGGAAGCACGGATTTTAAATGCTAACTTTAGACGATTATACATACATATAATTTTTTATTAAATTATTTATTTAAAGACAAAATGATTTGACCATTTAGCTTTATATATTCATTGTATTTCTTGCTTAAGCACTCATCATAATCGTATTTAAAAACTTTCCTCTTTTGGATTTCAACTTTCGCAAATAATGCGTCTACTAACTTATCCTTAGTTTCAGCATGGCTAATAAATTGGAACCCTTCATTTATGCGCATTCGTTGAATATAATTAGTGGAATAGTATTGCCATTCAGTGAGGATACGAGCAAGCATGTTGGTGTAGCATGCACCGAGGGGTTGTGCAAGGAGAGACGGTCGCAGGATTGGGGTGAGGACGCGCATGCGCGGTGAGGCGGTCGATGGCTGGACCTCACTGCCACATGCGACTAACACGTGTTCCCTACACATTAATGAATTGTTGATTCTATGTTTAAAAAACGCATCATATTTGTTACCTATACGTATATATACTTCTGCGAAAATATGCAACTTGATTTGTCTTCTCTTTCGGACCCTTCATATTAATCCAATGTTGACTGCCTATGCCTGACGAATAAACTATTAGGATATCCACAAAACACAATCATTCTTTGTACCTTAAACGTACTTCCGCTAGTAGTCGCATGGATTCTTAGATCCAGGCCGATGAACTAGACAGCGTCATTTGCTTTCTTGATAGCTCACTATTTGTTCCAAGTCGTACAACGTGAGGAAAATCTGTCTGTAGTTAAAAATGTTTCTTACATTCTCGTTGTAAGTGACATTTGGCTCTGGGCCCGTTGGAAGAGAAAGTAGGTACGTGGTGCTTATTTGTTTTGTTTCCCGTCAATTTTGAGTTATAGTGTGTCCGTCTGCCTGACAAATTGACAATCAACAAGTGCTAAGTAGTACCTACCTATTTGAAAGTTGCAAGCAAGTATGAACTCTGTCTTTTGTTTAATAATAACAAAAGACGGAGTAAGACTAGTAAGTATAGCAGAACGAAATCATTAAATTCCCACTCAAATCTCTTTGGAAAATGCGATGCCTAAACATCTTGCACATGCACACCAATATAAGTATGTGTTGACCTTGACAGAGAGCGACAACAATGCATTTTCAACCCTCTGGTCGGGCGGTCGTGTGGCAATAATCCTGAGATGCAGCGGGGTCGGCAGCGGTGGCAAGCCGCGACGACGGCGGAGGCGTCGAGTGCGGGGCGCCATGCCGCCCGCGCGCCTCCTCGCCACCGTCGAGCTGTCAAACCGCCTCCGTCGGGCACCCGGCTTGAACGCACCGGCACAACGCGCGCCGCACTAATTCGCGATCGTAACGTAGTACGCAGTCAGTGACTCAGTGTGTGATTTTGTAATACTCGCATGACGGAAAATACTATAAGGAGATGAACGGCAGCACGACGACGGTGAATGGCGGCGCCGTCAATGGGACCACTGGTGCCCTAAATGGAATCGGTGCCGCGCCGCGTACAGCTACACTTGGAACTCCCAGCAGTTATGCATATACGTCCAGCGGCTCCCTGCTTGGGCGCAGTGGTACAGCCAGACCTGTTCCACCGCCTACATTGCCTAAATATAGTGGTTCCTTTAGCGCGGGCAGCACCACTGGACTCAGGGAACGAGACAGAGAGGGTACCGGGGGATCCCATCGTCTGGCCAGCCTCGAAAGATTAGCACTACGGCAACGTATCATTGAACAAAATGCTAATAATCAGGTGACCGTCGGCTCGACACTTACTGCTCCTCCGAATGGGCCCACCTCTGCTACCGTCACCCTTACCGACACGGCAACGGTGAGTCTCACAGTCCCCTTGCCGTTTTTCATGTGCACCCTCAACATTTCCCCTAATCGTGGTTAGGGCACCCCGAGAAAGGGATGTGTTATTTTATTTCGTAAAACCCTCTCACACTATTGTTATAATATTTATTATTGTATCTGGATTTAGAAGTTTATCGCCATCGTTGTCATTTGTACTAATTCGTCTAAGACACTTGAATATGCTTTTGTAATGAGCTAGGCTCTAAAATACCGAAGTATTTATCGGATGATGCAAGGAACGTGCAGTAAGCCTGAAACTAGTTTGTTTACATTGGGACATATCGATACCATAAACACATACTAACCGTCTGTCATGTTGTATGTATTACATAAAACATTCCTGTATCAACTTCGCTGTATGGTTGGTAGCTTTGCTTTGCAGTAGAGAAGTGTTGATTTAAAAAACAATTATCTTAACTTACAAAAAAAATGCCCTTTTCACCATTTTAACAATAACAAGCAAGTATCACAATTAAATGCAACTGTTGATGTGTTACAGGTATTTAAATCATACTTATACTTAAATAATTACTTGAGTAATTATATCAATCAAAGTATATGATCAAAAGCCTGTTTTTGATCATATATTTTGATTGATATAATTACTCAAATAAAATCATACTAATTGATTAGTCGAAACTATAAACAACAGAACTAAAAAACCGACCAAGTGTGTGTCTGACCACGCACAGTAAGCATTATTACGCGTACGCACGGGCGATTTATTCTCGCGGCGATTTTTTTTCGTGCACTGAATTTTCAACGCTCTGCTTATCGCCGAGAGTTGAAAATCCAATGTCGCTGTGTTGCTTTTAGATAAATCAGGTTCTCATAAACATATTGAGACGCGACTGTCATTATGTTTATTTCCTTATATTTATCCCTCAGTGAATGCCTACAACTAAGGTTATAAATTGCCCGATTGGCACGTTTCTGCATCACAAATATAGCCTGAAATTCGGCTGCATTTCCCCACAACAAAATGCCATACGACATTACACTATAGAAATAACTAAAGTATACTAATCGAGCTGTTTCTACATCAGTCAAATGACGGATTTTATACACCGCGTAGGCTGCAGAGCTTAGCCGCTTCGACAATTTGGTTATATTATGTGGAAGCCCCACTGAAGCTTCGAATCCAAAGTAATACCTAAGAACACAGTGGTATCCACAAGATCCAATTCTGTCCCATTTACTAGTATATTGGTTTTCACGTTAGGTGTTAGAAATCTAATACATTTAGTCTTTTTCTCGTTTAAAAGTAAATTATTAATATTAAACCAATTCACTATTTCAGAGAGAGCATTATTCACATTTATTTATTTATTTATTTATTTATTTATTGGTAAGGCACCTCAACGACTTACTCACTAAAACATACACATACAAAAATCACATAGAGTTTTAGGTATTGTGAATTCGTCACTTACAGAAGTGCACAGCACTAGCAGAGAAATTAATGATTAAAGGACGTTATAGTCATCGTTAGTTGATTAAGTTACAAATTAAAAAGAAAAGTTAAATAATTATGTTCACAAATATGATGGAAAGTACAGAAATATTTAATTAAATAACAAAAAAGACCTACAAAGAAAGAAATGGAAGTGTATGTGTGTGTGTGCATCGTCAATAACTGTCTGTTGTCGCTTAAGCTTAAATATAAGTGACGTGTCATCTGCAAAAAAACACTATTTCATGACTGTTCTTTATAAGGCAAGGTAGGTCATTAATATATACGAGAAATAAAAAAGGGCCAAGAATTGAGCCCTGCGGAACTCCCATAGTGACAATAGAACCCGGGGATCGCTTGCCGTTAACGTCCACTCAATGGATCCTATTATCCAAATAAGAAATAAGAAGATCCAAGGCAGTGTTTCTAACACCATAGTGATGCAATTTCCTGAGCAATGTATCATGAGAAACACAATCGAAAGCCTTAGCTAAGTCACAAAAAATGTCTAGGGCATCATGTGACTTCTCCCAGGCCTCCAAAATATGTGAACGAAGCTCAACACCAGCGTCGGAAGTCGAGCGACCCCGTGTGAAACCGAATTGCTTACTGTTTAATAACTTATGTTTATTAAAATGTCTTTGCAATTGGTCTAGCATCAATTTTTCAAATATTTTACTAAAAGCAGGAAGCACAGAAATAGGCCTAAACTTCGTGGGGTCTGATGTGCTGCCCGATTTAAACAAAGGTATTATTTTACCACTCTTCATTAAGTCAGGAATTACACCACAGTCAATACATTTCTGCTTTCGATTGCCTTTGTACTCAAAACTATAACTATGTCGTCTCTATATGTAATTTACTGTGTGTAAATAAATAATAAAATAAATAAATAAATACATTTATTAAAAATAATTGCTAATTCAGGCGCAACAGTGTTGATAATGCATTTTGCAACCTCTACGGAATTTCCCTCATAAGATGTGATGAGTAACATATGCAATATGTACATTATTATTTAGGGATGGACGTATGTCGTCATTGGTAGTGGTCCCACTACCGAGCTGGCGTAGGTTCGTGTGTCCCGAATACTAGCAATCGAACCATACTGTAAAAAAAAAAAAAACGATATGAAACTATTAATTTGCGCGGCCTTAACCATTGGGCCATCACGACAATGTTGTATTTACAATTATTTACTGATGGGGAGCGCTCGCGCATTGCAGTTTGCAGATGAAAGTTTTACTCATGATTCATCTTTGAATGGTGGTCGTGACCCAACCCATCTGTTTTTGCCGTTTTGTGTTATTCTGTACAGGGTAAGCACATGCTGGCAGCGTATTCCCACGCAGTTCCTCATGTGATAGGACTGGTTGGGAGTGCGGGAGGGGTGAGCGGGTGACTGACCTCGTGAGTCCCCGTGTCTACAGGGTTAAAAATAACCTCGAGCAGTAGCGGACATTCTGCTCGCATGTGTCGAATTCACTAAACAGACATTAACTGTTTCACGGTCGCACCCTGACCTGAAAATTCTTGGAACATTAAACTCTTTCTTAAATACTTTTGTTTCGCTCAAAATTATATCGTTATGTATGAGTATGACAGTGGGTATGATGAAATGATATATCTTTAAGACCAGATCGTTAGGTCCAAACATTATTAAAAAAACATATTTTTTTATACTCCTTAGAGGCAGATAACAATCCTTTTTCAAAAAGTGGTACCTAACACGTTTTTTAAAACATTTTTTCTTAGTATCGAACTGACCCTCCACATAAATTGCAAATATACGAGTATCTTGAGTAAAGTAATCCCTGTGACAGACCGATTTTTTTTTAATTAAAGGTTCCGTTTTCCTTCTCGGAACCCTAAAAATAGATTTCTAGACCTCAGTAGTTCATTCAACTGTTGAGTCCCCTCAACAGTTGACAACATTCATAACTGCCACTACCACATATTTGTAAAAGGTTTCTTTATCACACTGTTTGTTCAAGTCCAATTTCTTGGAATCATTATCAGTAATACGTTATCGCGAGTTCGCGACTAGTGAACCGTGAACTCAAGTAAATTTTACTCAATTGTCCTATTTTAGGACAACTTGTACTCTTTAAACCCAGGTCTGCACGGGCGATTTTTCCCGCGGCGATGTTTTTTCGTGCACTGGATTTTCAACGCTCTGCTTAGCGCCGAGAGTCAAAAATCCAACAGTGTGTTTTTTCAACGCGCTGGGACGAGAGTGCGTCCCAGCGCGTTGGATTCTCAGCCTCGGCTCAACACCGAGAGTTGAAAATCCAGTGCGCGATAAAATCCCGCCGCGATATTTTTACGTCCATGCGAACATGGGCTTACAGTGATTTGAGCGCTCGATTTAAGAGTGGGGATCGGTATGCTCATTGTAAATCCGTGGTAAAAAACTCCCCATTCTTTCAACGAGTGCTTAATATACGTGCCAGTCACTGTTTAGTTAGTTAGTTAGTTAGTGGTGTCTTGCATAAGCATGATTTTAACGACTTGACAAAAATCGAGATTATTGTACGTAAATTTAATCATAAAATAATGTATTATTGCTTCAAAATACGTTACGCAGTTTAGAGGAACAATGCGATCACACAGACAGACGGAAAGCAACTTGAATTGTATAATATGTATAGTTAAAGGTAGATTGGCATGTTTTAAATCATTACGTACAATAAAACATTGTTTTACGAAACGAATTTGGCTTGAAGTTTTTCACTAACCGGCAAAAGCGGTTGGAGCACGTTCTCCTCTTGCATTGTAAAGCCCAGTGCACAAAAAGTTAAGCACCATTGAGTAACGATATATTCTCAGCTTTGAAACAATCGTATTAAGAATCATTTTGCGTTTTATCGACTGTTAAATTTACCCTCTTTTGGAACGATTGCTCGTTGCTTTTGTGTGTCTGGTGGGCATAAGTGTGACGGGCTGGATCCTTTTGCGTCTATATAGATATAGTCATAATTAACTCAGCGGTACCTGAGTTTAAGGAGGCCCTTACACACGTGTTGTTTTATTTTTAGCCCTTCGATCTAGTAAACCGCTATCGAATAAAATAAGTACTAAACTAAAATGAAATATTTTAATATACTTGTCAAGGTCTGGTCGTTGTTTCTTTTTTGTAAAAAATTTTAATTTATGAGCAGTTGAAAAACCCATGATCATACCAACCTAGCCCGAATAATAACTTTTACTTACATCTCAGAACTCTTAGAGCATCGACGAATGATAAGCAGTACGATAACAAAATATGAAGGGATCTTCACATTTTGTTTATATGACAGATAACAGCTGTATTTGTATCAAGTTGATAAAAGCATTGGTATCAACATCGAGTACAAAATAGTAATCACCCCGTGTGGGACAGGGCCGAGCCGTGCGCTGGTGTGGCGCGCCAGCCGGCAGCCGGTATCGCTTGTAACTTAACCTCAAACTGACACAGTCGTGAACGGTGCTTCATATTACAACAGTTAGTTTGTGTTCAGAAACTACCAACTGACGTTTAAAACGTGATATTTAATTTGAAATTGTCGCAGATTTTTTACGCAATACGGGTGATTTTGATCAGTCAGTGTTTATATGGCAACAACAGACGAACAATGGTGTTACATCGATACAGCCAAAAGGGCATAGAACAAGCACGATACTTACATTGTGTGAATGTAAACGAATAGTTCCAAAGATTTTGATGTTGTGTAATTTTGTTTTTGTTACATATATGCCTTTGTTCAACAAGTGGTTTTTTTTATATACTACGTGAGAATCAGAGAAGTTTGTGAGTGAATCAGCAGTGTAGCGTCGTTTGTGTTTTTTTGCTATCTTCAATCGTTGAAGAATACTAAGTAACTCGAATGTGTTCAAAATGGAAAACCGAGCACTAACTAACAGCAACGGACATCAAACTAAATTAACAAGATGTTCTAGCAGCGTAGGAGACAGTGGAACTGATAAAGCTAAAGTTGGATGGACGAGTCCACGTGATATCTGGAGGAACTTATCATTACGCAGGAAAGCAGAGGTGAATAAAACAATAACAATTTCAATAATTTTATAACGCTATGAATAGGAAATTCCGTGAGTGATCAAGGAGTAACAATCGTGCCTTTAGAGCTAGTGCTCTCACTCAGAACTTTCATATTGTCGCCATCAATTAAAACCCTGTTGGTTCGCCGTCTAAGTATAAATAAACTGCTGTTGATAAGGGAGTCACTTAATTGAACCTTTGGAACAGAATGTCGTTTGTATGCAACTCCTATGCCATACATTGGAAGCGTTTATAGTAAGGTACAGTCACGAGCATAAAGCTTCGTGCAGACTAGCGCGACGCAACACTGGTTATTGTTATACCGTGAAGTTTACTTAGAAATTGTATTGTTCGAGTCGCGTCGCGCTGGTCTGCACGAGCCTTGGCTATGGGCAGTTCGGTTGTCTTGTCATATAAATTTGGTGTTCCTGTTAAGTCACATATTTTGTGACGGCACTTTTATATAAAGGCATATAAAAGTGCCGTCACAAAATATGTGACTTAACAGGAACACAAGATGATGATGACATATAATTATTTCCTGTCATCATAAGAACCATAGAAATATAAATAACAGGAGAAGTGGTATGGGGGCGTGTCTGTGTCCGCGCGTCTTGATCACAATGCTCATGCCTCAGGCAAATGGCCGTCTCCGCTAACTAGTGCGCTTTCGAGCGCGATCGTAATAACATTTAAGAATACCGTGTTGTTCAGTGGTTTCTTGTAAAAATCGAAGCTAAACTATAAACTTTATAAATCGTAGAACCACTTTTCATAAATCAGCACAAGTATTTTGCTATATTTGTGTTGAAAATCATGAAAAACAACAAATCGTAAAATATTTCTTGCCTTTACTACGTTATTTTTGTTTTCATATATCACAGCGACTGTACTTTTATTGTAGTAAATACATTGCTTCTTTACCACTACCAAAGTATGTCGCTAAGTAACTGGACAAGCAATGTAAAAATTACAAAACGATATTTACTTTAAGCGGTTGCATCGTTAGTACGGCCGCAGCGTCTTGTGACGGATTAGTGATGTGGTTGTGCAGATCCACTAACGTAGGCTATCGACAATAATGTCGATTGTCGTATGAATTTATATTACTATTAAAGTTTATTCTTCAATTTGTCAACAGTTATAGCCTGATTGGAAGACCGATGTGAAATCTTGTTTTATACTCATTTAGATTTTCTCATAATGTTGTTATTTTTTTGGTTTACTTAATATTTCTTTTTTTTACTTACTTATTGTTTATTTATATCATCTTGTTATATGTATATCGTTTTTTATTTATAATTTTTTCAGCAACTTCCAAAAATTTTAATACAAATATAAATGGGAGAATCGATAAGTTTCCAATTTAGTCAATCACTAGCGTATATGTAAAATAAATGGCTTTTGCACAGCACAACGATAGCGAACGATGTTTTCGTGTGGGTGAGTTGTACGGTGCATGGTAAATGCACGCTGTGTTTGATGGGATAAGGTTTATAATTGATTATGTAGTACGTTCTGATTTGTAAATTGCAAGTGTGAGCGGGGCCTCGTATTTATTGGGTTTACTGATCGCATGTGTGATCGCAGACTAGAGAGTAGGGATAGATAGAAGACATTGGGTTTCGATACATTTTCAACTACCGGGCATATCTCCTTCTTTCTTATATCTATGATAAGAACAGATATTGATGAATCAATTAATCATGAAATGATTAGGATATTATTGCCTATGTGTCCATAGTAATATGTTTATGCTCGTGACTGTACAGCTGTCAAAATATATTTGATTGACTTCCTGTATCTTCATGCAGAACAGATCCAAGTAACTATTTCCTAATCCTCGTCGGTTCTCGGGTCGATGACTCGTCAATAGCATAATAAGTGACAATCGCACTCGTCGTCTTAGTTTTGTGTGCTATCCATATGTGTCGGACGCGTACTTTTAGAGGTAGATAATGATTCAGAGGCCTGCTTTTACAGGTAGACAATGATTCAGAGGCCTGCTTAAACAGGTAGACAATGATTCAGTGGCCTGCTTTTCAAAAATATTGCGAGTCAAATTCACAGCATTTATTTCTTTTAACCATTTACAGGCACTTTTTTAATTGTCAAGGAGTCGGTGAGTCAGAAATATGTAGCTAGTCTGCTAGTGACCCATTCCAATGCGTAGGTTCCTATGGAGAAGAACGGGCAAAAAAACTCCATAGACACTCTTTCAAATAAAAATATTGTTCAAAATATTGTTTACATTATCCATGTTCAAATTTTAGTCATCTGTACTCCCTTTGAAATAAGATTAGACATTTATTTAAACCTTTTTTACAGTCCGTTCAACCGATTTTGACTTCTATTGCGTTGGTGGCATGACAAATGGCAGCTGCAGTAAACAGTTGGTATTGTAACCACTTTTTTGCTTTTAATGCCATCCTTATGCCTTCGGTATAGAAGTCAGAATCGGTTGAACGGACTGTAAAAAAGGTTTGTTCAAATGTCTAATCTTATTTCAAATGGGGTAGGTATACATATTCTTAGAACGATCTAGAAATGCGCGCAAAGAAAAAAGTAATCAATACAAAAATAAAGTAAGCCAATTATATAATCAATTCAAAAATGATAAAACCAGTCCCAACTCACGGTGCTCGTTCACGAACAAGACGCATGGATCATCACCACTCAGCTCAACCATTTTGAAGGGAACCAAATGATCCAATGTGCGCCACCATCAGCGAGACATTTGAGTGAGCATGACATACTCTTAACTGCCACGGCGCATCCAAGTCAATGAAAGACGTACCGGTAAATGGTAGATTTGTAGTACATTGTACTCACACATGTGCTATGAAATTTAATAATACTAAGAGATTGAATCTACACAATGCAAAGCTAGTCTTACAGTTTTTAGCAGTTCCAACAGTATTTTCAAATGCCAATCAATTCGTTTATGGCTCCAAAACCACAAGGGATCCCGAGGCTAAAGTAAACTCATATAATAACCCCTCAACTTGTTATATGAGTTTACTTTAGCCAGTCTAAAACCTCGTTGAATTAATTATATTATAATTACGTAGTTTGGATCTGCGTTATGGCCCTATTTACGTCGTCAAGATTTGTGGCACGTCTATTTATCTTGAAAATCAAGGAAGTTACACTCAATAAATAACACCCATTTGTGTATAAAAACAAGAAAGGGCCCAATATAGAGCCTTGTGGAACCGCCATTTTGTTTTTTAAACCCGCGAATTGACACCATTTATTTGAACTGTCTCGAGCTTCATTTAAATAAGATTTCACGTCATCATCGCAAGTTTACCTAGTCCTTAGTTGCTCAAGTTTCGAGAATAAAGTTTCGTGATTAACTAGTAAACGATATGATGTGTGAGGCAAAATACGCATTGTTATGTCAATAACTTAGAAACGGTCTTAAATAAATCTTACGGTGGTCCAATACTGTTCCTGTGTCTTGTGACTGAGTTTTAATACAGCATGTACATAAACCCTGTACCTTAATTGTTAATTATCCGCGTAATAACCCATTTATGCATATGCGCAAGTTCACAATGTTAATTAAAGTGACAATTAATTTAACCTCAATTAAAAATTCATGGCCAGTGGCGTATATTGCTTAATGAGACCAAAACATGATGATTGCCTACCTCAGTTGCATCTATTGTATAAAAGGCAAGTGTCCCAGCTAACACATCATCGCCCAGTCTAAATCGCTTAGAGTAGAAATAAATTCAAAATTTAGACAGTAGATTCCTTTTGTGAAGTAGGTAGGCATCCACTAAGATAGGATTTTTGGAAATTCTAACCCTAAGTGGGTGAAAAGAAAAGGGATGAATTTCATTTGTATGAAAAATCTTAATCATTGGGTTTACAAACTTGAAACTTTGTTTGAATATGTACTTAAATAAATAATATATGACATATTTAGTATTTTTAACCTACCCCCAATAATGATTTAGGGGGTGTTAGAATTTGTATCGAAGAACCTTAACGCGCGGTCCCATTAATTTGAAACTTGGTATTAATGATCTTGACAAAAAATTTAAATGTAAGTGTTTGGATTTCTCTACAACCAACCTCTAACTGGGTGAACATGGATAATCGAGGTTTTAGGGGAGGATTTTACTGCTTGCTTTGATGAAATCGAAAATTGGTATAAATAATCTTAGAGTCTAATAGTGGTAACGTGTTAAACCAATTTACAAAAATTTACCCCTGTTGCGGGGGAAAGGGGGAATACAGTTTGTATGATTTTTCATACAAACTGTATTCCTCACAAATGATTGATTAGGCACAGACACAAATACTTATGTAGGTAATGAAGATTTAAAAAATTTATACTTTGAAGGGAGGGAAGGGAGGACCAACCTCCTGGTGTTAAAAGTTACCCAATTTGGTACGAAATCTACGCGGACGAAGTTGCTGGCGTGGCGAAGAGCTAGTCGTTTATAAAAACTGCGTAGTTTTTGTATAACTTAATCCCAATGCTTGATTATAGCTTTTTAGATGACTAATGCTTTTAAATTTTAATGGCCATTCTTTTGGAATTTTGCTATTATATTTTTCTTCGAATATCTATAAAAAATATCCATAAGAAATAAGTTTTGTGATGGACCGGACCTGGCGAAAAATAATAATAATTTAACAGTTGCCTTGTCAAACAGCATCCAGCACCCGATCAATCGCAATCTGAATCATTTTGAAGTACATTGCTAATCCATTGCTTCACAAGTTCGAAAACGTAACGCAATGAATGTTGTTGAACTGTAAAAATTAAACAGATTGTGATTAATCGTGTGTCACGCAATTAGGGTGTACTATTCTAACTTCAGTGTCGCGTTTGAGAAAGCCATTTATATGCATCTCTAGGTGAAGTAAGTAGTAGAACTCAAATAGCTAAGTAAGCAGCTTAAATTAAATCTAGTTCTATTGGAACGTCACCGATTGGTATAAAACATTCAACGTATTCATGTTTCTACGTATTCGTCGTTCTAGTAGAGAATAACAAAACGTTACAAGATTGCACTGGACGTATTGTTAGAGCTTATTTTAGTTTGCACTAGTGAATATTTTTATTATATTATATCTTATTAGGAAAGGAGATTGAAAGGGGCTAAAATGAAATGAATAAATCCTATCCTATAAAACGACCAATATTTGTATATATATATTTGTAATCACGTTCTCGAAAACAGCTCTAACGATCTCGATGAAAGTTGCAATATAAGGATTTACGGGAGCGAAAAATCGATCTAGCTAGGTCTCATATCTGGGAAAATTCATTTTCTCCGTATTATCACCCGAGCAGAGCTCGGTCGCCAAAAGTTTAGAACAATATGGCTACTTTAAAATGTCATTACCATGTCATTACATGGCAGCATGGAATTAGTAAGTACCTACTATGATGGCAGCATAGAATTAGTATGAACTATCCTATACTATTAAATGAGCATTCTCTATTTTCACCCGAGCAGAGCTCGGTTGACCAGGTACAAAATAAATATGATATCGGAATCACTTTTACACGTCGTGTAAAAAAAGAAGCTAGATGGACTCGGTCTACTTATACATAAACTATCTAAATAATGCTGGAATTTCTAAGCATGTTTGAGAAAAAAGTATTTACTAGGCTAGACGTGTAGTATACACGGATAGTACTGTAGTATACAGATGTGTGTACACTAGATGTGTAGTATGTGCCAGTATTTTTATTTATTGTTGTATTGTTGTGTCCACATTGTATACTGATCTTATTGTTGATGTTCTTCAAAAAGGTCTGCTCAGGTCCTGAGCTGAACATACACGCACGCCGCATGTATAACCATGAATGTAAACGAAGCCAAAGAAGTATACATTTATATGGATCGTAGCAGGTGGTGTTTAATCATTTCTGCCTATCACCATGGGAAAAAGTCGTGAGTTTATGTATGAGCCTTATAGAATGTCACAAACAAGAACAACCATGTTCCTAGTTTGTTATCATCACTAGTGTATGTAATGGACTTTCTTTTTGTTACACGATGCTTGATGCTCCATTTCCCCCATTAATTATAGTTAACTAGGTCTTCCTAATTGCTTCACGCGATGGTTTTAACGTGTCTTCGTATTGATTTGGTTTTTTAAAGCACTTGTCATTAACATTCTTGTCATTTGCATCACAGAGTCAAGTCATTATGGTGTTAACAGTAACAGTTATCGCAATAGGCTTTTAATTTGTATTGAGAATGTCTCAAACATTTGAATCAGTCATTCATATTATTTTAAGAGCAATTATCTTGTGGCGACATCTACAACACCACATGCGAACTACGTCATCACACTGACGTCTCGTAAATCCTGCATCGCGCAAGCAAAGTTAAATAATACAAAAAAAAACAAAAATAATGTTTCAAGTACTAGATAGTTTTAACATTATTAATACCCATTTTCGCAGTAAAATCCTCCTCCTTGAACTGTATTATCCCTTTCCACCCCGTCAAACGAATGTTGATAAGTAATTTTATGTATTTTATTTGAGAAGTAGGTATTGATAAGCTTAAAAAACTGTTTTATTTGAATAAGCTAGCATTTTCTGTTTCCGAGATATTAAGGTTTCGGTTGGTGACCCGCATTCATTTCTCACGAGTGTAGAGTAGGTACTGGAATCTCTACCGCTAATCCACAAACGTTATGTGCAGAAATAAATATGTTGCCATGTTGTAGTAAGTGGGTACTTCGTGCACGACAGTATTTATATCAGAAGATACTTGTCGGGCTTGTCTTCGTCTTTACCTCACATGAATAATTCAGTAGCGACTAAGAACACATGCAGAAAAAGATGCTTATAAAGTTATACGTTTTGAAACTAAATACATCTGACTGAATTTGTGTCTGTCTGTTCAATTACACCAGCTACCTAACTACGCAACACATTGTCGTAAATGATTACGACTGATCTGTTTCATTTTGACAGTTCAAAAACATTCATTGCGTTATTTACGTTGTTGAGCAAATTTTTTTTTTCGAATTTATGATTCAATTGATTAGAAATCTGTTTCAAAACGATTCAGATTCTGATTGCAGAAAGTGCAAATAAAAGTGATCGATATAACGCCCACATTCGTATGTGTTAATCGACTTTCTTTATTATTGTAATTCGTTCGTGATAACTTGTATGCAACGTACAATTTGATTTCACATTGTAATATTGCTCCTCGGTTTCTTATCCACACACCTACTTACTGACTTTGTTCTCTGTTCTCATAGTTTTTATTTGCCGTTTCTTTGTTATAACTCCATTGATTGGGTTTATTCGGAAAATTTCAAATTTCTATTTACGACGTTTATGTAACGCGAGGCGTACCTACACCTAATACGTCATCGGCTGAAGCTCGTATACATATATAAAGTTAAGTAGGTACCTACTTACTATGTTTGACGAGAACACGATTCCATAAAATTTACTTGTTATAAATAAATCCAAAGCTACCTCCAAACCGAACATTATACTGGTACTAAAAAAAAAAACTTATTGAGGATCTGTACTGCCATTTTATCACGAAAGCTGTCAATTCCATACATTTTGTAACCTATCATTCAGTTAATTTAATTTTTCTCGAAATATGCCTATGTGTGCTGTACCAGGATGAACTAAACTACTAACCCCGGTGTTCATTAATTTCCCAAAGATACTACGCTAAGAAAAAATGGGATACTAAAAGAATAAAACTAAAAGTCGTTTTTAATATGTTGATTGATAATCTTCGGCAATGGGGTGGAGCTCTGGTGGAGCTATTAACGTTTTGGTAAGTTCTACAGTAGGAACGTCAATTGCTTGCCTTTCACAAGCTGGAGGGCTTTGATTGCCAAAATTAAAATTTCGGTCACAGATAACCTAAAAAATAAAGAATACCATTTATGATTAAAGTAATGTTCTCTCAATTTTCGAAAATTTTCATAGTACTCATACTAGGAACATTTTCAAAAATTGAGAGAACATTACTTTAAGAAAGAATTAACACGTTACAACAAAAAAAATCAAAATCTAGAGCCTAGCACTGATGAAAAATATTTTACTAGATAGAAATCTACCTCACAATAAGATCTGATTTCTTTCCAGTAATCCTTGCTCCTCGTTTGTTTAGTTCGTCTTTCAATTCTTTAAGCTTCCAGGAACATTACATGTTAGCAATAACTATGGTGGTTTCAACACAAAAATAGCAAAAGACACTGATATAAACAAAGCGAAAATGATTTGACAGCGGCCACCCCGCCGCTGGCGACATCTGCGCTGACCTTTGCGTGTGGATCACTGGATCCCCATTAGATCATGAAACTTTGCATAATTTGTACTTACTGAACTGTAAAGGAGATACTTAGCTTTTTTTCACATGATCATTATTTTCGCCTTAAAAAAATACATAAACTATTGGCGCCTTGGAGCCTTCACTCCGCCGCTCAGTCTCGCTCTCACTCCGTCCGCGAGCAGTATTCTGCGAGCGATATAAGGAGTGAATTTGAGCTGACGTATTATAAAGTCTTAAGACGAAGATATATGCCAGTGACTTTGTTAAATTATCTTTAAAGTTGTGAAAATTTCTAAAAAATACGCTTGATAGATTTTGCGTAATTCTCAGTTTTTTTATCCATAACTTTACAAATTAATTTCACTATGTAATATAAACAAAATCTAAAATATTCATATATTAAGTTATTAAGAAAATGCTCTTATTTAACATATATTTTTTCCAAATCATTAACACTACTCGTTAAGACGTGATCTTCAGTATAAAATCATTAAAAGTCGGTTATCGTCGCCTTAATTAAAAGAAAGTGAGTGTGTACACCTAGCTATCGGCCGTCATCGGACGATGTCGGTAGAAGACGTGTACGAATTCACTTTCTTTTAAATTATATGTTTTGGTCTTAATACAATACGTCCAATTCCCATAACGTCAGGCAAGGCCGGCCCAGGGGGGGAGGGGAGGCACAGGGGCGCGTGCCCCCTCCCTAACGGTTTAAGTAAAATAAAATCGAATCGTCTACATGGAAAATAGCCTGAGTGCATATCTATCAAGACATTGCTTCAATGATGAACGCTGAAGAAGTGGACTATCTTCAGTCATGTCTTCATTGAAAAAGAATAAATCCCAAAAACAGCATAGTGCAAATATAGTCCTTCAGACCATATTTCGGCCGCGGCGGCCAATCTCAACGGAGACTAACCTTCGACGCGGGAGATATTATAGTGCACAAGTGTGGGCGCAGACACAGGTGCACTCTCTCTTCCCTCACTCTCATATTCCGATGGGACGGCAATCCGACACGACCGGAGAGAGATCAGGCGCAGGACCAACGGCATAGTAATACAAGGTATGGGAGACACTTTTTATGTGTCTGGCAATATGTGCCCCTCCCAGAAATAAATGCTGGATCCGCCCTTGACATCAGGTCGTAAAAAAAGTCCCATTTGCGGAATGGCTGATTCGCAAAACGTCCGATTTTCTTTGCACTCCGACTTGGATAGGTTAAATTAATTTTCTTTTGAACAGTCATACAGTACGAAGAGGAGGAGTTACATTGTCGACTGACGCAGAAAAGTTTGAGAATTAGGAGATTGAAGAATGCAAGAGCGATTGAAGATAGCTCGAAAATAGCACCCAATCTCCGAAAGGTTTTGTTTTTACCATTCATACAGAAATAGGAGTTACTTTGTCGGCAAAAACTTTTATGGAAAAAAGTTTGAGAAATATGAAAATGTTGGATGCAAGAGCAGGCGAAGTGAGCTCGAAAATTTTTGCTCCTTACTTCATATTTTGGCCTTGTCAGGGATTTGATTCATAAATACTTCTCTAGATTGCAGGTCCCCAGGACCAGAGGCCCGGGGTGGACCATTTGGGGTCCAAACTGGGTTAATTTGGAAATATCGAACTATTTAAGTTTTTTTTTGGAAATTTCCCACTTCTCGACCTTACTGCTAATTGTGAGAAATCTTCTCCGATCTGGACGTTATTCTGATAGCTCATGAACGAATGAACCCTTCAAAGATGAATTTATCAAAAAACAACAACAACTGATAGTGGTTCAATTTACGCAAACTGATAAGCATGTAACACTAATGTTATCTATCTAACAGCAGCTACTAACCCGATACAGTATGCAATACCGTAGCGGGTTAGTAATTCAATAGGAATCGATATCTAACTTAATGAAAATCGATATTTACAGCGTGTTCATTTCCAGTTCATTATCAAGTTAATATACCTACCCTGGAGTTTATGAAGTTTGAACAGGCATGAGGCAACATCCGGCGGTATAGGGAGGTACAAGCAGCGCAGCTCACACCTGTGCACATTGACCGCAACCGTGTCTAATGAACCAAGACTTTTGTTTAGAACATTATTAGTACGAACATATAACTTCTACGCAATCCTCAATAAGCATTTAGTAGCCAGGCAGCTTTTGAAGTCATGACAATACAGCAATGTCGTAAATTAAATCTACAGTTATAAATAGATATTTTATTGATAGCTCTAGTTTATTATAGAACTTTATTTTGTGATAGACAGGCAGTAAAGTAATCAGTCTGACAATACAGCCAGGAAGAGCCATCGTGATTGCTCAGCGAATGAGTCATGTCTCCGTAGCGTGGCGCCGAGACTGCAAGCAAAGCATTGCAATTATACAGGAAGTGTCTTTAGAGAGAGAGACATATTTTTTAATCGGCCAAGAACGAATGCCTCCTTCGTTGTCTGGTGACAGAGCTGTCTGATGTATCTGCTTGTTATTCTACGCGCGATTCTAAAGATACCGTTCCTATGTTTCTTAGTGATAACATAGAAACACTGACATGCTTAGCACACAAAGATTAGAATTATTACAACGAATGGAAAATTGTTGCTGGATGTTAAACAGTTACATTGAATTAAGATAACATAATAAGGATGGTCACAAATGAATTATCTTTCGTACTTATACTTATCTGAAATTTGGTTTATTGACGCCTGACGTTTCGGCCAGAGGACAATACGGCATTGTCGCTATCCAATCACTCGTGTAATTACTGCCTCTATAGCTTACTATTTACTACTTACTTCAATAGTTGCTCTATTAAACTTAAAAGGGTGGGGTCGTATGTTTTACTTTAATCTCTACTTAATGGTACATTATGATCTGTCTATATATTCTGTAAAAATCTCCGTGAATAAGCCGGCTGATTTTAAAGTGTTGAATGAGTCAAGTATTTTAGATGACAAGTACTGAGTAATTACGCATACGGCTTTACCTACGGTTAAACAATAACCTAATCTGTCAATATTAGTCAGCGACGTTTTCAGCTACAGTATGTCAGCGAAACTGCCTCGCACAAACGATAAAATATTGTATTATAAATTTTACTCAGTTGAGTAAACGACGACCGTAGAGCGTGTGCTGGCTGTTTGCCTAGCTTCCATATCAATAAGTGATATAATTTATCCCTATTGGCTTTGAATAGTGTTGTGTATTAGTAAAGTAATAATATGGAATATTATGGAATATTATTCCAACGTATATTATCAAGTTCTCATTTACAAAGTCAAGCAGTTGATAAGTGTGACGGTGCTTCTACCTGATATTGATCGATATCGATAATAGGATTGTTATTATTTAGTGTATCAGTAAAATGTTTAACACGTTTAAGAAAAGGCTAAGTTTGAGGAAAGGCAAGAATAAGAAAATAACTAGGGAAATAGTCAGTGACGATGTAAGTACCTGTTAAATTGATTAATGTAAAGCGTTTGGCGGTGCCGAATTTGAATGATTTCATATTGAGTGGTAGAACTCTTGTTGTAGCATTCGGTATGGTTGTTTATACGTGCTTGCTCTACAAACAAACAAATAAATTCCTTGCGATGTTTGGTCCGTTTGATTATTTACATTACAGTACAATGTCTTGCTGTGGTAAACACTCGCCGGATGGAGTGCTGAAGCGTACAAGGCATTCAGTGGGCCATCGGTATTCCGTCATTATGCACTTGATTCATCGAGGATTACTGATTTTGTAAAGTGAATTTGTTTTTGCATTGATAACAATCATGGGCTAGTTTTTGTGTGCTGTCATGTGAAATGGTGATATGTACTCTATGCGTGATGCGCCGCGTTTCGATGCTGCAACTACTGCACGGCTGTAACTACCAGATGTCTGAGACATCTCTATATTCTCCAATCTGGGTCACAGTTCCGAAGAAAATGGTTATAAAAATTCAACATTATTTAAGTATTTTCAAAAGTCTGTGTTTTTGTAAATGTGGGAGGAACCTGAGAATGGTAAATGAAATCAACTTCTTCATGTAACTTTAAGGTTAACTGGTATAGTATATATATGTATGATATATATATGGTATAGTATACTAGTTAGGGTGTTGTTATAGCCTGAAACTTCGTTTGTAGTTACGTATTATTAGAATCAAGCGTCACAGACGCATTACGGTCGTCGCACTTCGCAAAACAGCATACGTGTTTGCATATTCACTTTCTTGTTCGTTTTGCATATGCCTAAACGTCTATGCGGGTATATTATTATAAATATTTAGTGGCAAGCGTATGTATGTATAACATAATAATATTATTATCACACGTGTTTGTCCGTTTGCTATTGCAGCTATCTATCGAGCCTTAGATCAGTTGTTTTATGATCTAGTTCACATATTGTGTGGTTTGGAATTACCAGAAATAATTATCGGTAAGATACGTGTCATAAACTCAAAAGTCATTAACAGATTTTTTCTTTTATTTTACACTCAATTCACGGTTCCCAAAGAAATTATCAATACGAGAAGTTGTAAGGTCGATTGATTACTTCTTGTCCTCTGAAATTCGTTAAGGGATCGTTTTGTGGTATTGTAGTGAAGTCTCCAGGGCCATGCAATGTGTGAGTCACCGCTTTCGTTCTTGGCACCTACGTAATTGATACTGGTTATTGGTACGAGGTTTACTCGAGCAACAACGATGCGTGCTCGGTTCATGTGCGTTGTGCGTATAAATTGTTTTAAACAGTGAAATTAACTCGTTATTGTAGTTTTTCAATTTCTTTGCAATTGCAAATATTGGCATCGGGAAAAGTATTATAGTGTTCAGATCATTGTCCATTGGGTAAGGCGCGCTTTTCTGTGTACTTTATATAATTATGCAGTTTATGCGATGTACGCTACTATACTTACTTAATTATGCTTTATAGGTATATTTTACTACATTGTCCAGTAACGTTACCTTGAAATCGGTGAGTCATCTGACTCGTATGGAGCCGGCTAGACCGACTCGGTCAGCTATACTTGACGTGTCTGTATTTACACCGACGATATTGCGGTTGGTACATACAACTCTCTTCATTATTCGATGGTGAATTTAAGACTACGCAGCGGGAATCTCGTTAGTGAGCTGTATTCGATGGGAATCCTGCGTTCGTAATGTTCGTATAGGAATATAAGAGAGACATGTACTTGCTAATATGCTGATGCCATGTCATCTTTAAATAAATACATACATAAATATACAAATCAAAATAAAAGCTTTTTATTAAATACATTTGAAATTGTACAGGTGTTTGGTAGAAGGACCTACACCATTTTCTTAGAGGTAGGCGTTATATCCTAGTTTTCAACAATAAAATCTGTCTTAGGTGTCACGGTAGGTAATTGATAATTACCCGAAATTTCGTCACAATTTGTTTGTGGTTGTAATAAAGAACGCGATAATTATTGATTTTTTGGTTGAATACGTTTAAAAAAATTGGTTGGTTTAAAAAAAAGACTTCTGAAGTCTTAAAATGGTGTTAAGGTACGAAAAATTTTAATGTCAAATTAAATTTAAAAACGAAAACTAAAAGAATTTTGTGCTAGCAAATATCACACCCTCAAAAAAATTGTCGGCCTGTCCTTGCACCAAACATCCTGTATACATATATGTATACACGATATTTATAAATTTTTGTCTGCCTGTCAGTTTGTTCCGGCTCTCCGAAACGGTTGGACCGATTTTAACGGGACTTTCTTTGGCAGATACTTAGCTGATATTAAAAGGAATAACTTAGGCTACTTTTATTATAGAAAAAGAATTAAGACCCACGCGTGCGAAGCCACGGACATCGGCTAGTTACACATAATTATTTTCCTTGCATAGCTGTAGACTATAAATCGAATAAGAACCATTAAACCAACCATTGAACCATTGAACCATTAATGTACCAGTATTCTATGAATTATTACGACTAGAATGGAATTTCTGTTATTCTATCGATTGATTATTATTGCATCGTTCCTAAGCATTCTACAGTCAGCTGACTGTACTTTATATCATGTATATGCTTACGTCCTAAGTCCTCTATACTTATTGCGGAAAACTTTTTAAGGAAGACATTATACTTATAGACAATTTTGTTTGTTTCCAGTTACAAAGCAAACGCGAATTGTTCTTCAAGTCGGACTCTGCGAGTGGTGGCGGCGTGAGCGCGACGGGCCCGCCGGCAGGGGCTCCGCCCGCACCGCCTTCCGCACTGAAGGATGCGCTGGCCAAGCGCGCCGCCACGCTGCCCGACCAGCTTGAGAACAATCACCACGAGTCCAACGGGACACTCAACAAGCTCAGCAACAGCGTGTCCGTGGACACGAGCAAGCCCCCCAGCTCGGCGCCGCCCCCTACCCCGGCGCCCCCCGTGCCCACCACCGCGCCCCCCGGCGGCCTGGCCCCGCTCAGGAGTACAGAAAACATTATCAAGGTAAGGGTGGTAGAAGCTCGCTATACTATTACCAACTGTTGAAAGCCAGATTCAACAGCGGAAAAGCGCCGAGGCAGTGAATGACGACACCGTAAGAATGTCACCGCCAACGACCCGCGCACTTGAATAAACAACGGCAAACTCGGTGAGCTGAACAGTGTGCACGCGTTAATGTTTCCTCTTCCTGCCTTATGAACCGTTCCATGTCGACTGTTAACTGCCGAACAGTTCTTTGGCGATGCTCAATTATTAGTAGATGTGCCTTGTTGATGTTCTTCTTTAGTATTTCAAATTTAATACAGCAAATGATAACTTCTTCAAAATATACACCTAGTTTTCTATCAAGTGCTTACGTGGATTACCTTACCTATGAAGAAGTAGTACTTACCTATTTCGCCACGCTAGTAATAAATTGCAAACAATCACCGACGATCAGCCACTCATAACAGTGTTCGTTATATGCGGGCACTCATAGTAATAACAGTGTTTGTATTGGTTCGAGGATATGTTATTATTAAATCTAAGTCATTTATCTTCTACTTAATCAAAAAAAAATATTCACTGACAGACAACACACAGTCTAAACCGCTGGGCCTAGAAGCATGAAATTCTGCACAAGAGTCCTGATGTTTATAACGACAGGGAGCTTTTTTTTTTTAAATTCTATGTTTAAAGGGATTAAAAAGGGAATTAAAGTTTGTTTGGAAATTTATAATTTTTGCCGTAGGGAAATCCCATCGAACGCACGGCTTGTAAGTTTGTAACTATATAAGGCTTTCTGTTGATTTTCAGAAACCTGACCACCCACCAGTCGCGCCAAAACCGGAATTACCTAAATTAGAAAAGCCAAAAACCAAAGAATTAGATGGATATGTCGGATTTGCAAACCTACCAAACCAAGTATACAGAAAGGCTGTGAAAAAAGGATTTGAATTCACGCTAATGGTTGTTGGTAAGTCGTAGTTCATTACAATAATACTCCAGTATTTTGCTCTTTAACAGTTTTTTTTTTTTTGCTATCCTGTAATGTCCCGTTGCTGGGCAAGGGTCTCCCACAATTCCCCTAAATTGAAAACCCTGACCAAATAAAGTATTTGGCAGTTAAGATAAGAATACAATTTTGGAATAGGCACATTAGTCACTCCGTTAATATGCAGCCTTCTTGGAACTTAAGATTGTTAATGTATAACGCGTTTTATTTTTAGGTGAAACTGGTTTGGGCAAGTCAACGTTAATAAACTCATTGTTTTTGACGGACGTGTACGACCGGGACAAGCACCCGGGCCCCTCGCTACGCGTCAAGAAGACGGTGGGCGTGGAGACCAGCGTCGTGATCCTTAAAGAGAACGGAGTCAATCTCACGCTAACGATCGTCGACACACCGGGCTTCGGCGATGCTGTCGACAACAGCAATTGGTGCGTGATTCAAAACATCGTTTCGATTAATGTGCATGCAATAATATTGACATGAATTACTCAACACGCGAAAATTGTTCGACGTGCACTAAACAAATAATAATGATCATAAATTTTTTTTGCTAAATAGTAGATTGATTTCGTTATTAGCGATAATATTTCTTCATTCTTGACTTTCATTAGTATTAATGAGACTCATATTTGTCATTGTAGTTGGCAACCTATCATCGACTTCGTTGAGTCGAAGTATGAAGAGTTCCTGAACGCGGAGTCCCGTGTGACGCGCAAGGCGGCGCCGCCAGACACCCGCGTGCACTGCTGCCTGTACTTCATCGCGCCCAGCGGCCACGGGCTCAAGCCTCTCGACGTCGAGTTCATGCAGCGGCTCGGCGACAAGGTCAACATCATACCGGTCATCGCCAAGGCCGACACCATGACCCCGGAAGAATGCAAAGATTTCAAAGAACAGGTTAGTAGGACGAAACGGACTTGTTTGAGTTATTTTAGTCTCGTTTCTCGAATCTAAACATCATCTTCGAGCACTACGTTATGCTCAAAAACGACGAGGTGATGACGAACAACAACAATGACGGACATTAATGAAAGGACGCGTGGCAAACAGTGAAATGTTTTTGTTTTCCTCGTGATAATAATGAGTTTTATACCACTCGTACTACAGATAATGAAAGAGATAAGTCAGCACAAGATCAAGATCTACGACTTCCCGGAGAGCACGGGTGAAGAGGGCGAGGCGGCGGAGGCGACGCGTTCGCTGCGCACGCGCGTGCCCTTCGCCGTGGTGGGCGCCAACACCGTCATCGAGTGCGACGCGCGCCGCGTGCGCGGCCGCAAGTACCCCTGGGGCGTCGCCGAGGGTACGTCGCGACGAGCACCACACCTAACACCTGTTTTCCTCAACCATAGACAGAGAATGGACTGACCGTTCCGTATTCAGTTGTGCAGTGAAAACAGAGCGAAAGTACGAGAGAGAAAGGGAATTCGCAGCCACTAGTTGTGTCTTTAGTAGTACTACATGTATTGGCCGCACAGTCGCTTTGTCTCTTTCTAGACAGTGGTCACTGTTATGAGGCTAACGCTCAGTCCAATTCTCTATGTCTATGTTCTCAACTAACAATGTGTCACTTTATGATACCTCTGTCAAAACCGACTCACTTACACTGGTACTGTTATCTACAATTTCAAATGCAAAGTTCGCATCACACCTGACGTCACAGAAATCTTGTATCGCGAAAGTAAAGTTAACCGCGCGATTAGCGTATCTACAACCATCAACCGTCGGGCAGTAGCCCAACTGACACAACAACCTGTCAACCTCTTCTCTCTTCCAGCTCTTTCGTTCCATGATTAATGTGCATTGTTATTTATTCGTTTCATCCAGTTCATCCCGCCATCTTCTTCGTGGTTAGTCTCCATATAGTATTTTTTTGGCCCACTGTTCATTTACACATTCTGAGTTGAAACTGGCCCATTTAACTTAAATATTTTACCTGTTTGTTTATAGTTGAGAACTTGGAACACTGCGACTTCTTGGCGCTGCGCAATATGGTAATAAGGACGCATCTTCAGGACCTGAAGGATGTGACAAGCTCAGTACACTACGAGAACTACCGCTGCCGCAAGCTGGCTGGCCTCTCGCACGACGGCAAGCCGCACAGGATCAACTCTAACAAGTAAGACGAACGTTGCTAACCTGTCGCCTCATTCCGCTCTCCATGTCATAAACTCATTAAAATTGTGCTAGCAAACTAACTTTTTAAACCAAGTTTTACCTGTTTCTCTGGTCTCAGTAGATCTTTCCAATAATATTTTGAAACAGGCATGATTAATCCTAACAACCTAAGTAGACAGGGTTGCTGGAACGTCTTTTTAACGATATTCTAACATTTGTTTATTTTATTACTGCTGTCACCGCATTTAAGGTGACCAGACTTATTTTTGGAATTCTATGGACTATTATAGCATTTTACTAACAATTGAAACGTTCTTTGATTTTTCTTCATTGCTGCATGTCTGGTCACCTTTAACATTCTTCTATACTGTCGCAGTTGTGTGCTACAGAGTTTTATTTTATTTTTAATATTTTAGATTTAATTAAATAGCTCTGCATTGGTATTCTTTCATTATTGAACGTACTGTGCTTGGGCATGCAGAAATGAAATATTAATTGTTAATCATTGAAGTATATGTTACACTACTACCGCACAGCCAAACAAGATTCTTGTTCCATTCAACTGCAGTTCTTGATCCACACCTACGTGACTTGCATTTGATGCTTGTGCAGGTGCAAAGCGCATTTTATTGCATTACGAACTTAAAACAGTTATTATTGAACTCGTTAGTGTTAATACACTTGTATGATACTTTTACGGTAAGTAATGACAAAAAAGTTTCTATTATAATTATATAGATTGCATTACTTACGCAAAATTAAAACGTCATTGGCAAGTCCATTGTCGCCATTATTGTTACACACTAAATTAAAACAGCGCGCGCAAGTGCAGTCACAGTCGGTTTAACAAACGCTATATGTTTTGGACGCGTATTCGTATTATGTTTAGGTGTTTATACGTTTTATTAACCACCACTTTTAAAATAAAATACACAATTTTTCGAAGATATGTGACACCTACGGCTGGTGGATTATGGCCCACTCCCTCTCACTGAGAGGAGACCGGTGTCCCAGCAGTAGGAACTATATAGGGTGACTATGCTTATGCTTATTTAAAAATATACAGGGTGGATACGGATGGAAAATTTTCTGAAGACCCTTTTATTATTTGATTAATTGCTAACTGCATTCACAGAAATTGAAACAGAAATTACAGTCGGTAACAAAATAGGCAATACACACCAAAACTTATTTTGAAGCCAATCCATCCTGTTTCTCATAATATATACAGGGTGGCAAGGACATCGACGCGAAAACGGTTACCATGGATTCAGCACATGATTCTGAAGCCCCTCGTGTTGAAATTTTTATTAATATTTAAAAAAAAAAACAGCTGTTCCATACATTTGCACCGTGTAGGTACCGTGTCCCTGACACACTGTATATTACTCATATAATGATAGATAATGATAATAAAGAAGTGGATTTAATGATAGATAATGATAGGTTAGTTACTACGCAATGTATGAGAAAAGTTTTTTGCTATTTGTAGAAATTCTAGTACTTTAAACTCGGTTGGTCCGCTAGAGTTTTTTGATTTTTGTGAGAAACAGGATTAGTTGTTGGAAATTTTTGTGTACATTGCCCATTTTCTTGCTGACTGTATTTTTTTTTTAAATCGGGTATGCTGTTAGCAATTACTCAAAAAGTTAAGGACAGTCTCCTGAGAACGTATTCTTGTAGCTGCAACGGTTAAGATGACTGCCCTCACTGCCCGTACGAGTATCCATCCTGTATCTATAAGTATTTTTTTCTCAAAAAAAAAAAAAAATTGCGGGTCAGATTTCTATATCTCTTACACAAGGGTATAGATGAGGTATTTTGATTTTGTTTTGTTTTGTAATTGAACCGTAAAACCATTTATTCATGTTTTCATCAGCATGACGCTGTGTGCTAGCAGAAGCCCCGCCCACCGTGCGTCGAACATGGTCAATGTTTGGATGTGCGGTTCTAGTGTAACATATACTTCAATGTCAATGTCTATCATAATCATTGTTTCATGGATTATTTAAAAAAATAACCATGACAAGTATCATATATCATAATAACTTGCAGTTCACGCGCTTACACAGTGGCATTAATAACAATTTATTCCTCATTAAATTCGTTGTGTTCAAATAATGATGACTGCAACCAATTTGCGTGTGTTACACTCGGCTGCATATTGATTTCTCAGCATTAATATGTGTAATAGGTACATGAATGTCTTGTAAACGTCTTTCGACCGTAACGAAAGCTTACATCACACGGCACCTAAAAAGCAAATAACTAGTCTTTTTTGTCCGTAAAGTACACAGCACATTAATACGTATGCGTTTGGAACGACAATTTGATGCAATAGTCGGCTATTTGTTTAATGTCGCATTTTCGCTTCTTTGTGTAATTGTTGTGTTTGTTACTGATGCCACTGTGAAGTGTTTGCGGGGCACAGCTGCGTGTCGTTAACTCTGGTTGTGTTGGTTCAGTTTGTGCCCGCAAGGATTGATGAACAGTTTCATGACCGTTTGGTAAGTCCCGTCACGACCGACGTATTTTCATAACTGCAGCTTGTACACATAGCACGGTGTTTTGGCCATCCGTCCCCGAACTTTCAGTTTTTGATATTAATTCTCGAAAATTATGTTAAAATGAACGCGATCAGCATTTCTAAAACGCGTTCAAGAGCTGTCAGTGTTAAAATTGTTATGGAATATTGTACACTGACAGCTCTTGAACGCGTTTAGATGTGCTGAACGCGATCAATTTCATTGGATATTTCGCCGGAAATGTTTTTGAGATATCACAGAACTGATTGATTGTTCCTTCGTCCCATGCTTTGTTCTCTTAAGCCTGGAAGCTTAAACTTTGATAGATCACTATTGTGATCACAGTTATATAAAGTTTAAGCTTACAAGCGGTTATTAAATATTTAAATGAGTAGTTTAAGTATGTATGTATGTAGACATGGGTTTTGGTGACATGCATGGTTTTGCTTTGATGTTGTCAGCTTTATAACATACCAACTTACTGCAGCGGATATAACTCAACGTGTAAAATCATCTGGCAAGTAAAATAACTTCATCCTGATTCTAGAAACGAAGAAATTGCTCTCGTCAACTAAACCCAATTGATAAATTGGACTAGGCGAATTGGCCGTCGTTTAAACGTGACTTGTAACTGTGTCCCACATTTCATATACCGCTTTGTCCTCATTTGTCTTTAATAGTACCTATTGATGTGATATATCGTTAGACATGATATGAATTTTAATTATGTATTATGAAAGGAACGAAATTATAGTATACTTTTAGGCGCGCCCCTTTACTTGTTGGCCCGTTTAGTCGAATGCAAGTAGGTTAAAAATACTCAAAAAGTGGAACGAAGTTTATAGTGGTCGGATTTTCATGGGACTCTTTGTAGTTTTTCTTTATGTTGTTTTTGGTGAGGGAAACAAGGTAATAGGTAATACGGGCTGGTATCCGCAACTCGAAGTCAAAGCGCGTATTTTACGTACGTTTTAAAATACAAAATTCGTAATTTTTTTCAGACTTTCCCTTATCCTTTTTTGTGTAACTTGAAATTCGACTTTTGATATCTTCTACCAAATCGTATTCCTACAAAATCCTGCAACAAGTTTGAGGCACAATCAATTTGATTCCTGCCACACTTCTGAGTTGAATCAATCGAAACGAACACTATTATAAAGAGATGACTCACCTCTAGGAGCAAAAAGAAAAGTCCCATGAAAGTCCATTACAAACTTTGCTCCACTTCTTTAAAGTTAATTACACTCTACTAGTTTTTGCATGGATTTATTGTAATACTTCTTATATTTTCAAATTATCTACTTATTTTGTTATATTGAAGATTTTCTTATTCTTGCCATTAAGTTCTCCGCGGTTATTTAGATCGTTTAAAATGCAATTTTTGTTCCCAGGAATCCTTTGGCTCAAATGGAGGAAGAAAAACGAGAACATGATCTTAAGATGAAGAAAATGGAAAGCGAAATGGAACAGGTCAGTGCTCTATCAAAGAAAAACTATATTACATAAAAATCTGAATTATTTACTATTTGGCTTCGAATCAGCGAAGCATTGGTTTTAATTATTTAGTACTGACGTTCATTACTAAGAAAGGCGATTAGGCGATTGATCTCAAAGTTTGTGTGTGTAGCTGCACACAAATTTTAGACATATTTTAATGCACAAGCTTAAACGGGATTTCCTATTTAAGAATTCTAAGCACATTTCTAATTCTAAGCGGATAACCATGGCCAATAGGGAATATGCATGTTTTTTTTATTTTTTTTTATTCGATTCTTTACATCGCCAAATAATAGTAAAAAAAAATTCAACGCCAAAAAAGCAATTCAAAGTACTTTAAAAAAAAGTAAAAAAATAACCATCCGACCCGGGCTATTTAAACGCCATTTTGGCGCGCTTGGTGTGGTGACGTCACAGTCTATGACAACAAACAAACAAATGTCAAATGTTGAGGTTATGTTGAAGAAGTATGGTGCTCTGCTGCAAATAAACAGTGTGTTCTATTTTCGACTAATACATCATCATGGAACCAACTTCTCCCTCTATAGAACAATGCAAAAAACCGACATACAAATACTGCATTGTGCCTAAGTGCAAAAATACATTATGAAATGCACCCGACCAAGTATTTTTTTTTGTCCTGAGAGGTTCGGACTTCGGAGAAAGTGGTGTAAAATTATGAAAAGAAACATGCTATCTCCCAACTTGTTTTCAATATCCTAGTATTATGACAACATTCTATACTTAACACAATCTAGATTTCGATATTTTGCGAAGCTATGTTATTTTATTTGTTTTAGGTTATGATGCTTTTTAAAACTAAATTATTCCGGAAAAGGTGTGGAAGATAAAATAAACATTATATGTTATACTTAATTACCTTAAAGCTTTCACTCCTTTGATTTCAACAGACGTGAAATCGGTATTTGATGTAAAAATGTGGTCATCATGAACACATCAGCTTTCGGCAAACTATCCGATTGGGCTTTCACAAAACCGCTTTCAGTCATTTTCGAAAGAGTCTTTCGTGTATTAACAAATGTATTACTTCTAAATGTGTACTAAAATCACAATAAAACTGACTGAATCGCAAAAACTCCTACAAAACACATTGACATTGACATTACATTGTTGTCATAGATTGTTACGTCACATTCGCTCTGACCAATAGCGTCGCTTTTCAAGTATTTGAATTTCCCACAGATTTTTTGCACTTTTTAAAAATGTATTTCTTGCTCATTATTAAATTATAATAAAAAATATTGATGGAGGCATAATTCTGAAGTAATATAGATTATAAAAAAAAATATTAGACCCTTATTTGAATTTCATGCATATTCCCTATTGTAATCATAAATACATTGTAAGTGTGTCCTTCGCGACTATTAGCGAGCATACACATAATTTCGACGCGTTTGAATTTACCCGTATCCACCCTGCACTGAGCTTAAAAGTGTCACGAAAAATATTTCGATCTTACTAAATCATTATTCCTACCTATTTGATTTTTCAAAATATGACTAATGGGGAAGCAATATACAATTTTGATATAGTTTTTCTAACGCAACCATCGACGTTACAATACGAGGGTACGCGATTGGTCAGTCGGTATGCGTTTCGCGTCATTCGGCTTCTCTTGCTACATGCACATCATACAAAACTCTTATAAATCCGTGTAATGTTGCTGATTTACAAGTAGGGTGTCGTGTATACCGTGCCTAAAAATATTGCGTGTATTATCTTCAGGTATTCGAGATGAAGGTCCGTGAGAAGCGTGCTAAGCTGAAGGAATCCGAAGCCGAGCTCGCCCGGCGGCACGAGGCCACGCGGCGCGCGCTGGAGGCGCAGGCGCGCGAGCTGGACGACCGGCAGCGCGCGCTGCACGCCGAGCGCGCCGCGTGGGAGCGCGAGACCGGCCTGTCGCTCGACGACCTGCGCCGCCGCTCGCTCGAGGCTAACAGCAAGGAGTACGTATTCTTTTTTTTTTCTCTATATGGTATCTTATCAACCTGGTTATCTTGGTTTTTGTAACCGGATCTTCTGGTATTGCTTAAACAAGTTAAAGCGTCCTGCGATATTAAATAAGGTACGCTACGCTGCTAAGTTTGTAAAGCACAGACAGAACTCATTTCATTCTTTGTTATATTTTTCTCTTAAATCTAGATCAACCATGACGTAGACTTTTTAAAATTATTAAGTTTCGTTTATGGCTATCGAAAAAAAAAAACACCAGTATTGGCTTAAAAAAATTCGGGCAAATTTTCACGAGATGAGTCGAGAGATTTAGCCGTGTCTGATTTACCCATTTTTGAGGTTACGGATATGATCACATTTGTACGCTTGCTGTCAAATGGGATCCCTTCCTTATCTATGATCCTAGACATTTTTAAACATATGTAGATATTATACCGTCATAGGTTATTCATAAAAACATCGCTCATAAATCTCTAATCATATTTCTATGGTAGTCTAATTATGGCTCTTATCGTAATTTTTAAGAACGTTCGCATTCGTATCTCATTCGCAATCTGTCAAAAACACAATCTATTTACCAAATTTTTTGACTAGTTTGACAGATTGCGATTTGAATGTGAACGTGCGTCCTAGTGTGAGTTTATTTTAACCATCTCGGCTTTACGCATCGACCGCGTTCGGCGCTCCGATTTGCCCTTCACTGGTGAAGGCCGGCCGGCTGCAAATCGGAGCGCCAAACGCAGTCGATGCGTAAAGTCGATTCATAAATATGGCTGCTGTACAATACTCTGACAAAGCAGTTTCTCAACAGGACTATTAATAACCATGGATGAGCACATGGTTAAGTAATAACAACCGCACGGGCAACCATCAGGTTAGGCTACGCTTGCCGGGGTTGGTCCGTGGATGGGTGACCATCTTTACATACCGAGACTCCTCCGTGACACGGAAAGCACGTTAAGCCGTTGGTCCCGGTTGTCATTCGTGGATCTTTGACAGTCGTTACGGGTCGTCAGAAGCCCGAAAGTCTGACAACTAGTCTTACTAGGGGGTATTGTGCTACCCAGTTAGTGGGTTATCGAGGTCAGATAGGCAGTCGCTCCATGTAAAATACTGGTACTCAGCTGCATCCGGTTAGACTGGAAGCCGACTCCAACGTTGTTGGGAAAAGGCTAGGCAGATTGACTATTAATAATCTTGGATATATTTTTGTAATGTTAGATTTTTTGTATCTAACTTATGCCTATTCGTCTTCCAGGACTGTCGACGGCAAGGATAAGAAGGACAAGAAAAAGAAAGGTTTGTTCTAAACTCGACCACAGTCTCTTCGGCCTCGCACCCACCGTTACTTACTCGTAACTAACCTCGCGGCGCATCGGCGCACATCATCGATCGAGTGTCGGTCATTTTGGTATCGAAACGAGGTCCGAGTACAAATAGAAGTTTGATTACTAATATCGCGTTTTAAATTTTAAAATAACGAAACATGCCTTGGCGTTCTGCCTTTCATTAGTCGTCAATACCGAATTACCCGAGTAGCTTCGATCGATGATTTTCTATAGCATAACTCTTATGCTAAATGAGATTCCGACCGCATTGTGGCGGGCAAATGTTTAACAAAACATACTCGATAAAATTAATTACCTATGTCTATGATTACTGTGACTCTTCGAACATAATACTAGAATACTTTACGTATTTTATCTCTATTCTTCTTGTAAAATAGATACTTACATTCTTCTGATTGCTAGATTGACAAGCCCTTAGTTTATTGGGACTGACTGTACATAACGTGATATAAATTGTTTGAGAAATTCATGATTGATTGTATTTGAAATCTGGAAATGACTTTGGGTAGCGAGATTTGTTACATATTTTTCTTATTTGTTAACCTAATTCTGGGTTATATAGTGCCATTTTCAGTGTTGTGACGAGTGACTGTACTGTCGTAAACACAAGTGTTTGTCAAGTGAAAATTGCTTTATGTCTTCTGTCTAGCAATGTGTGTTCACAATAAGAGTTTGTCTCACTAATTACTCTACTTCAAACTTGTATTTTGTATATTGAGGTTTCTCTGTGACTAAATCACTCTTTTGGTGACAGTTCAGTTTCTATACCCATATAATACGTCTTTTTTTTCTCCTAATAAAGTTGGTTCAAAATTATTGGTATTCTAATAAAACACAAAACCAAGTAAAAAAAACTAACGCAAATAAGTAAAAGTGTGTGCCACTGAACTTCACTTGAAAATGTTTTGATGTTTGCCAAAAATATTGTAATTTACTATATTCTTGTAATTTTACGTCACGTATTGAGATTTTTTACGTCATTTGCAGATTGGTCTTTTAAGAGTGTCGCAACTGGAATAGTTATATAATAAGGACCATAGTCCGCACACGGCGCACTTAACTAATTAGTAAGTTATAGGTTCTATGGGCTTAGCATAATGAAACAACGATTAATGAAGACTACAGGATGTTATAACTTTGTAACTGACATGCGTTGAGGAAGTTAATACAAAATTTACCATGAGTCTACATTGCATGAGATTACTTTTGTATGTATTTTATTTATAAGACTTTTCCATGACAAAGCATTTATTATTATAAGTGAGGCCTAATTTTATACTTCGGTTTCCAAAGGATTTTGTAAAACATACATATTTTTTATGATTATTTATTATTTTTGGTGTTTGAAACTGTTTAGCTGCTTGCAGCGTTGGATTTAGCACAAACAATATTACAGCTTATGAGTAGACATTTACGTCCATAAAGATGCCAAATAGCTTATAATAATGGTATACTTTAATTGAACACGAATGTGTCATGATTTACTGTATTTATTATATTATATGTTGAGTAACACTAGATAGACAACTCAATCAGAAACGTTATCGATTCAGCTCAATATCTGGGTATTTAACATAGGCACTAAATCTTTATCTTTACTGATAAATATAGCATAATAAAATCTATACTAATTAATATTATAAATGCGAGAGTAAATCTGTTTGTCTGTTGCCATTTCATGTCTGGGCGGCTGAACGGATGTGGATGGGATTTGGCATACGGACAGAGCATGACCATGCCGCAGGCATAAAACTAGTTAAAAAAGAATAAATATTTGAGAAGTATGTTTACAGCTTTTTTTTCTGTTTTTAGAGAGAGAATACTATAGCTATTCTAAAAGTTCGTATTAGGTATTTATACACCATTCAAAATTTAAAGTGCATTTTTACTTGTATATCATTCATTACTAAAAGTGTAATATGATTTCGTACTAACCGATGCATTCCTGTCGGAGGTTTGATTCGCACGGCGTTTGTTATAACTGTACAAAGTTATATTGTGCTTAGTGATATTAAAATATGCTCATAGTTCAGTTGTGAAATAGAATCTAGCTGTAGCTAGTTGTTAGCGTTTCTTTATAGTAACGAGTAAGGGAATGATGTAAGGATCTCTCACCAACAGAAACGGAGGAACGCATGGAACGAAATAGTATTATATACAATCTATATTCAATATATTGTCAAACTTGCATAAGATTCTTTGATCGACTTCAATACATACTATAAAGTTACTCTTGTTTTAATATCTTCTTAAGACTCATATTCAACACTATACTGTTTATCAGTTAGCTTATTTTAGGTTATGTAAATATTTTGTTTAGTTATTATTACCTTACGAGCAAAATATATATATTATCAGGTTATGTTACTAAATGACATGTTATTTATGACACATGCATAATCTTTATTTAATCAGCATGCGATGTTTAAATAAATTTGTATTATTTCCTCCACTACAGTATTGACTTCCGCGTTAAATTTAATAATTTAGGTGATAAGATTATGCTTAATTTTGTATTTTGTGTAGGGTCACGGCCCACTACCATACACATCTTTTGCTTAGTCATTACGATGGACTTGTGATGAGTGTTGGGAGAGGAAAGGAGTTCAGACGATGTAATATATTGTACCTTTGAATAAATATAAATAAATACGTAATATATAGGAGTAGATCGTTTTATTTAAACCATTCACGCTAACCGTAACTTCAAGTAGGAGTGCAGTCGTAATGAAACACAGATGCTCGTATGAATTCTCTTTTTATTTGGTGATGTAATAGATCACGTACACAGTGTTATTACATTCGTCGACCACATCAAAATACAATTCATAAATTCACGAACAACCTCAAAATATTCTGTTATGTAAACAACGTTACTACATCTAGATATATTATTAAATATCTTTGGCAGCACTATGGAAAATATACTTCTACTTATAATAATGAAAATGCAACTTCAAATATATTATAACAATCACAACAGTTTATCGACAATACAATCTTTATACACAAAGTAACATTAAGTTAATTTAAAATATTCGACGATACGTGTTTTAACTATGACATCTCTTCACTGAATTTAATTCTATCAAAATTCATTTATTTACAATACCTATTCATTTTATCGGGGTTTTACTCCTTCAGGGTACTCAATTTACACATTACATGTAAGAGAATAATAGAAAAAATATTTTGTAGTTATTATAACTAAGTACTTTGCACATCATTTTATGTGTGTTATAAGACGTCTTAATAAGTGTAGGTACATGGATTATTATTTATTAAATTAAGACTGTTGTTTTCATATATTATTGCAGTATATTATTTATTGTATTCGCGCCATATAAAGCTGTGGCAGCAATAATGAATTAGGCATTCAACTTTCGGAAGCTCAGTTTTTATTAGATTAGGTAAGTATTCCATATTTAATTATTAAATTTGGAAAATATACCCACTTTTAAAAATTTACCTACGTTTTTTGAAGTGCAAATAATATTTCATAATGTTCCCTTATACCTAAATTGTCTCCTTGCGTTAGATTGCTCAGCGTCGAGGTAGGTCAAACAGTTTACATCTCAGGCCTTTCTTCGCTCACTATTAACTAATTGTATCGCGCTTGAAACCAATATCTTCTGCTAAGTGATGCGCATATTATAGCTGTAGGCAATCTCAAATTCAGCATGTATCCTACTATATCTAATTAAATAGAAGAATTCCTGCTAAGGGATCCTCCGTCGAAGTCCTGATCTATTATATTATACCTTGTCTATATTATATCTTAACTATAAGTACATAATTATTTAGTATTTATGGTTACTATTTTGGTGTTCTTTCGTGTTACTAAAGTTAATTACTATAAAAACGTTGAAATTAAAGGACGTTGTACTAAATCTCGATAAGTATCTTGTAATATCACAAATCACTGTATCGCTAAACTCTACTTATGCACTAACCGATAAATTATGATATCGTTATTGTGATGACCGTTCATTATCGTGTAATTCACTATTATTTTATGTTAAAGAATTCTCGTTGAAAATTTCGGTAACTGTGCTAATTAGCTAAACGCTAAAGTCTAAGCGAGGAGGCACAATGGCACAGCTATTGTATTCACGACCTACAATATACGTATGTACTCCGATGATACTATGATTCATAAATTATACCATGTATTCGTTAACTTTATACCATGAAATGACCGTGATGTAAGCAGTGACTGTTAACTGTAGTGAGGCGGCGGGCTTCTCCATGTCACTCGCAGTGTGGACCGACGAACGTTCGAAATTGGGATTCATGTTTAGACTCATATAGGGTTCAGTTTGATGATCAGTTGCGTATCTATTATAATGCCTCATGCAGAATTGTTTTTGCACAATTCATTCATGAATGACGAAGACATACAAAAATGACGATCGATTCTGCTATACGCATTTAGCAATACAATAAAGCCAATCAGCTTTAATTTAAATATCTTAACAGCCCTGCCTAGAGCATTCGCAACCATTTTATCTTATAATTTGTATAAAAGCAATATGTTTGTATATAATTAATTTATAGCCCATGAATCAATAAACATGTCGCTCCACTAAACTTAGTGAAAAACCTTAATAAACTTAATTGTTATTAACAGTCAAAGCAGTTTACGCTAATCTTTTTTTCTAACGTTACGTGGCCACAAGTTCGATTCACAACTCTTTCTTTATAAAGCTTCATCAAGCTCTTTACATTAGTTATAACATTGTGGTAACTAATCTAATCATCTCTTATTACAATTGAAACTGACTTATACATCATTATTAGTATTCTAGATTAATACATTAAGTACTATTAAGTAACTAAGAAGGCAATAAACAAGATTAAAGTTAAGTTAAAGTAGTCAGTATCGTATTAGATAACAATTTCGTTAGATATTACGAAAGCCAACATCGTTCACGTTGTTAGTTTAGAAGAGTAAAGCTAAAGTATGTATGAAACAAGCGAAGTGTTATATAGACCGGTGTAGCGTGGGGACGAGCACAGAAGACAGGCACCGCTGTGTCGGCGAGAAGCACAGAGTGAGACGGTCGTAGCGGTGGCCAAGCGGTACACTATGCGGAGTACAGTGAACTAATAAATAACTGCTGTCTTAACTACTTACATACGTAATATTGCGTTAATTATTAATACGTATCAAGTAATAGTAGACCTGTTCTCACACAGGAGTGTATTGGTGCTGTACCTACCTTCGATATGAGGACATGGAAAGAACTACAATTTGCTATTGTATACATAATTATATGAAAACAAGGTGACCCCAAATTTCAATAATTCGTACAAAATTTCCATAGAAACTGCTCTTTTAGTTTTCCCGAATTTTCTCAATTTTCCCGGAAATTTTCAAATTTTTCTTTCCATTTGAACCTGATTCGGGCTATTACGAACAGTTTAAATCAAAACATAGCCAAATCGGTCCAGCTGTTCTCAACTGATGTGCTTACCAACGAACAGCATTTCATTTTTATTTTATTTAGAAATGAGCGTTTTCTGAAATGACGAGACGTTCACCAGGTGGCAGCACTGAGATGTCAGGTCCGGGCACGTGGTAAAAGTGACAAAGCGCCTATATTTTCCTGTGATATTTTCTTTAGTCATGACTGAATGATGAACGAATGATGAACGTCATCATATATTTTTTATTCCAATTCATTATCGAAATAGAAGACTTCTTGTCAAAGTGGCGCCAACTAGTGGTGCGAATTTTCATGAATACCCTCATTGCAACAATTTGAGTGTGTAAGTAGATACCTATGCTTCATTGAACATCCCAACTAACATTAATATGCTTTCCGTTTTTTCTATTAGAAAGTCTTTCATCTAGGTAAATATATAAACTATTGAACTGACCGTAGAGGTAGGCACGCTTATATTTCTTTGTTTCTCTATTAACAATAAAGCTCTTAAACACTAAATAACGACTTTGTCGTTCGTCTGTAGGCAGTAGAAACTATGACCTACAAACTTGATATGTTCATTATTGCCGTCACATTTTTGATGATCAGCGGTGTCTCAGGCATGCCTGGCGATGCGCGTCTCCATGCAATGCCAGCCCTGATCACGTTGCAGCATGCATGAGCGTTCGTCAAACGAGTGCCCGCGTTCTGCGCCGGCGCGGCTCATCGGCCGAAGGTCTATATAACACTGCGTTTCTGGGCGACGAGGGAGTTGCTGGAGCAACCACCAGAGTCAATTTCCATTCATCTTAAAATTAAACATCCTCCCCGTCGGAAAGATGACGTACGACATCCATTAACCACGGTACACACATGCAACACACATCTACCTATTTGTTCCGCTTCACAATCATGCAATGTAAACAGCCGCACGCGCAGCCTGCTCATGTAATGTCAATATGACCGTAGGTATTCTAATGTTTGTACACGAACTCGTTGAAAGAGAAATGACTAAGAATGCGATAACATCGAATGCAAGAGTAACACTGTGTCGTTCTGAAGTATATTGTGGTAAAGTAGCATGTTTTGAAAATAATGTTGCCACCTATGCCAAACGAAAGAGAGAAGCTGCCGTGCATAACGCAAAACAAAGTGCAACAGGACCACGGAAAGTGCAGTAGGGTGCGCTGAGAAGTTGGAAGCTTAGGTGTAAACAATAGTGAAGGACCAGTAAAGGTATATTACATATAAGTAGATAAAAGTTAGTAGGGTTAGAAGTACTTACTATAACAGGCTTAACAGAGGGAAACTTAAAAAAATAGGCTTCTCTGTGTTGTTTACGTATTAATTGTAACAATGTGTAACATTATGAAAGTGTAACAAGTATTATATTTATTGTACGATTTCACTCTTCTTAATTATTGATCACAAATTGTTCTATTCGAGGCATTATTCATAATACCTATCACTGCAACTGTCTGTATATGCCATTCTACTCTATCAATAAGTTAATAGCACTGGAAACTACGTTTGAGAAAAAATAAGTAAATATTGTGGTGTTAACATTGAAGGCCCTGATTATAGTAACAAAGTTTTATCTTATAATATATTTATTACTTTCGATCCACAGCCAAATGCGTTGCGTCCGCACGCTTGCGATCTAGCATTAAGAGTAAAAATACGATGCCCGTTTTCACTAATACTACGAAACATCTAAATGGACGCCTAAATGTTATTGCACTATTGAACTTTCAACTCTCGGTTCGGAACCGTGCGATGAAAGCCAATTGTGCGCTTTCATAGGCGTTTATTTAGGTGTTTCCTAGTGTTACTGAAAACAGGCATAAGAGTTGAGTTGAGAAGACGCTTTGTGTGTCGCAAGTGCTCTGCAGAAACTTACTTTGTATATCGTACTGTCCATCTTATTATTAATTAAATTGCTACAAACGATTAATTAATGACTGCTTATTTATGCGAGTTATAATCATTTGTTAGCAAGGTTTGTCGGTGTTCAAGTACCACACGGAATAACACGTGACTGTGTTGTTTTAGGCATTTTGAACAATTACGCATCATTTCATGTGGTCCCTAGTACCGGTACCGCACTAGAAGTACATAAAGCTGTACAGAATGCCATTCGTTGTGTATACGCCTCATAAATCTTTCTTTTAATTCGTTATCTTTGTAGATGTCCGTATGGATGTATACCTACTACTAATATTACGTATTAAAGTAGCCGATTTTGTAGACCAAATCTAAGGTGCCTAAATTAAGGTGGCTCCTCAATTTAAACGTCTGAATTGAGGAGCCACCTTAACATTATGTTTGATGAGATTTAAAGTAATTAAAAATCATTGTCTAGTAAAAGTAAATTAGTTCACGAAAGACGTAGGCTCTAAATGAACCAAAAAAATTCAGGAGTGTAGCCATCATTTGAGGTAATTAACTCAGAACAGCTAAAGTAGTACCTATATGTAGCAAAGGTTCTCCTTGAACAACTCTTTACTTTGGTAGGTATATAACTTATGGCTTTTGGGGCTTAGGTCAGATAGCCATAGCTCGTTACCAATTTTCCTTAGAATACATTTACTATTAAGTGGTACTAAAGGCGTGTTTTAATTGGCTTACTTAGTTTCCAATAAACAGCGCGATGTATGTTTGGATTGAGGAGCGATCATCATAGCATTGTAGCTGTCTCAAATTCAGCAGTACAAAACCCAATTTCGTTGTACAGATTATATTAGGTAAATCATACATTAAGTTCAAAAAATACCCGTCGGCTAATTTTCTAATTCTAAAGCAATTCCTCAATTCAGACGTTTGAATTGAGATATTGTAGAAAAGCTCTTAAAAAGTAATACGCCTTAATCGTCCTGTAACTTTTTAAGGGTTTTACTGCAAATTCCAGGATTTGGCAAACAAAATCAGCTAATTTACTACTAATGTTGGTAGTATCCGCGACGAAATTTCAGAAATGGCTTTCCAATCTAAAGGTACGGACACCTTTCTAGTTCCTATCTTGCTATTCATAAGTTGCAGATGCTGTCAGTAAAACCATCAATGATATCAACGGATAATGTTACTTCAATCACTAAAGAAAATCTTTCTTGATGCATCCAGCTCGTCCAATATATTAAGGCATTGCAGGACAGCTTTATGTATATCAGCGCGGTGTCGGTTCTTCCGACGTCAGGCGACGAGTTGTTCGAAGACGTTTATGTCTTTAAAACAAGAGGAAGCTGACCCTGGTCCGGCGCGCGTCGCCCTTGCCGCGCCGGCCCATGCCGTACTGTCACATGGCCGTGTCGGAGCTGCTGCCGCCCGGCTTGGCGTCGCCGCCCACGCCGCCGCCCCCCTCCTCGTCCCGCGCCGGCCGCCCGCCCGCCGCCGCGCCGCCCGCCGTCAGACCAGTGAAGTCCAGGTTGTACTGTATGCCATCATAACACACTAGTTAGCAGATTTGTAAGTGTTCATTAACAACGAGCGACACGAACAAAGGAATTTTTCAGCTAGAAAAGTCCCCTTCCTCATGACCAGAATAGTTACTCGAATATTTTCAGATAGCTTTAGTATAATTTCAATTTTCTGAATAAAATATGCTATTGATAGGTCTCATGGTTAAATTTTGAGTTCACACAAATCTAAAGGAATATATTCTCAAAATGACAAGAAACACCATGCTCGTGAATCAATTTGCGGTCATATGCAGTTCGAATTCATTAAATCCACTGTTGGAAATTGAAATTTTGTGTAATGGGGAAAAGTTATAAGATTAATGAAAATTAGACACCAAGTGCGTTGGTTTTAATTAACATTAGATAAATTGTAGCAAAATTACTTAGAAGAGAAAATAAAACTGATTCACTTAAAGATCATATTTGGTTTATGAACTTAAAGTGAATGATTAATTAAAATACCACACAGATGCTAATCTAGTAATAATAAGTTATCAATTGCAATATCACACCAACAACATTAATAATAGCTATGGGTTACCAAACAATGCTACACTAAATCCACGGTTAGTAAATGATCAGTTTGTTAATGATTTGCATTGGATACAAACTGTAATGTTAAACAAAACCACAATTCTGAATCCACAAATACCTACATCAACCATTCAGTACACTATTTTCACTCTTATACGTGGATGCTTTTTGTAAATTTGGCTTCCAATGCATAGGAACTCTCTCAGGCATACATAGGGAATACTGAAAATAAATGTAACAAATAACACATAAACAAAAGGAAAATGAGACATGGAAAAGCATAAATAAAGAAATAACAACTGACAGGCTGGCTGGACATGACGAAAAGGCAAGTTCATATACACATAGGTAACAGGGAATCTCCGACGTGGGAATGTGTTTTATCCCGTAGAGCACGGGTTCTAGCTGGCTCAAGTTTTTTTTATGAAAGTGGTAGGTCGTTATTAGCATAAATATGTATTCATGAAGAAATATATTCGTGTGGGCATGATTATTATTAACATGCGCAGGTAAACTACGTGGTATACACAGGAACACATATAATACATGAATATGGTGATTTGATATATGCGGGTGCAAGATGGAGACAGACCGAGTCGTCCCGCGTCTGTGCTGAAGTTTTGTTTATCGCTTTGTCCAGCGGAATTAGACCCTGGCGTAGACGGAACCACCCGGTGCATGGAGGAAGGAAAAAAAGATAAAAAATAAATACAATAAACAGTAAATAAAAGTGGGATTCTTCATATGTAAACTGTTCTATTACTATATGTATAAAACTAATATTCTATTAAACTAATGAGATTTATTCTTGTTGATATTGAAGCAAATTTTCTAATTCTTCAAAAATTATTGATCTTTAAGATATAATATGGAAATTGCAACCAAGAATAAATCCCGTATTTTTAATCACACTGTTTCACCGTTTTCCCGAAACTAACAATCACGAATGAAATATAATCTTTAAAGTACTTAACAGGTGCAACACTCTGGTGCCTTTTAACCACTCCCACACGGGCCTCCCACGGCAAAGGTACCTAAGGAACATTATGTTCCAATGCACTAAAATCTTTACATTTCCTAGAAAATTTACTAAACTGTCAAAATGTGCGATGTGTTGCTCGAAAAAGAAATTGAAAAATATAATATTGTATAGGTAGTCAAATAGATTTAAGGAATGAGCGGTCACCTTGTTTGCGCAATCGAAACATGTAGTGACGACTTTACTAATAACGTTCATAAGATGTTTGGTCTCCTGTATAACGTTGTCTACTTTGCTGAAGGTGGCTGCGCGCCCAACCGTCGGCTCTTTCACTGTGAATTGTAGCTGTTGCACATACGTTGGAACCTTATCAAGATGCTCTAGAAGTTCTTTTTTTGTTGCTCCCGCGGGTACCTTAAAATATATTTTATATGATAGATACATACATATACCATTTAACTATGGATGTTTTGCATGCTATTATTGGTTTACCTGATAAGAAAACTGTCGCACAATTTTATAAAGTCTATTGGCTTCCTCTGCGAAATATTCCGCTTGTGTGAAGAGGTCTTGAGTAGTGTTTAGACGGCCTTCACCTTTTGTGAATTGGTACATAGCGAAGGCCATGGAAGACATATTTTTTGCCCTGTAATTTGTGAAGGTCATGTTCAGATTCGAAGTTATATGTAATAATTATGTATATTCGTATGAGTGGTTATAGTGATCCCTACCTCTTCACAATATCGTTGTTTTCGTCGGCAGCTGCGCCCTGCCATTTTTCAGTCTCGGCATCCATTTCAGAGGACATCATTTTCATTTCTAAACCAGACTTCGCTATCTTTGCCTGCTCGTCGGAATCCAACCTTACTGCTTTCAGAGGTTTGCTTGTCGTCCCGTGTTTCTATGAATTAATTGGCACAATATTACGTGGACATTGATTGCGGCTTTGGATGGATGTTGTGTTAGTTTCGGATTTGAGTACCTATTTAGGTATGTTTTATATTAGTGCTTGTGTCCGTGCTACCTATAGGTCTTAAGAGGCTTGCGAAGCCCGAATTGTACATTCATAAATATTACCAAAATCATTTGCAATTTGAGCATTTATTTCCACCATATTGCTGTTATTCGGATTGAGACAACATGTATCTGGCTCCTGTTATTTTTTTTTCAAAATACTTAAGTACCCAAAAGAAAAAAACAGATTATAAATCCTTACAGAGTGCGGAGCGCCGTGACCCAGGGTCGTGACCACCAAGATTAGAATGTTACCTTTACATAATACCTTCATTGTGAGAGCAGGCGAATGAGTGCCGGTCACAATTGCGGTCACTGCATAAAATATCAGCGTATGCTGAAATCAAATGAAAGAAAAAATATGTGTTCAGTGTATGTGCACTACTTACTCCTGGCCTCGGCAAACTGCTGTACTGCTGTTTGTCGGGTCTGTCGTCCGTGAGGTCGAGCAGCTCGCGGGCCAGCCGCGCGGCGTCTGCCAGCAGCCACGCCCACATGTCCACGAACACATCGAGGTTTTCCCGCGCGGCCGTGCTGCCCGGGTGCGCCGCCAGCGTCCGCGCCGCCGTCACTACTTGCGGACCGTATATCCTAAGGTTTATTTCCGCAAACTTTGCACTCACTTGCAGAGTCTCCGACAAAGCTATATGCCTGAGTAATTTGCAAACCTGTTGATTAAAATATAGACTTACACGTATGTCGATTCTACGGATACGTGCCAATATTAAATTAAAATTCTTGAAGTTACCTCTATAATGTGATCTAATTGTTCATGGAGCCGGCTGGCTATATTGTGCAGTCTCTCTGATTCTCTCTCACCACAGGAACTAGCTGCAGGGAAAAATACTATGTTGCTCTCATAGATTCACGTAAACGAAAATCCATCAAACAGCTTTTAAATGGTGAAGAAGCTGTTATGAGGACAAGCAACTTGTTAAAATTGTTAGTTAGGACAATACTCTATACCTGCTTGTTTACCTATATATGCTAGGTCGGAGGCGAGTCTCTTCGCTTCGTCAGCGAGGGGGGCGAGATCTCGCGCTTGATCGCGCGCTGCAGCGACTAGCGCGCGTTCAAGCTCCGACGCGGCGCTGGTCGCACCCGTGCACGCACTCTCCAGCGCCGTCGCAGTACCGTTGACACCTTGCTCTTCCTGAATTATGCACACTTAATAAAATCTTTATACGAAATGATCATTAGAAGTGACAGTGGTAGCTTACCAGCGATACAGCCACGGCAACTAATCTCTCTAATTCGTAAGCTATTCTTTCGGCGAGGGCTAGTATCCGCTGTCGATGTTCGTGCGAGGTGTAGGCGGAGTCGGTGAAGTCGTGCGTGCGCTCGACGAGTGCGCGCAGCGTGGACGCGAGCGAGCGCCGACGCGGCAGGTCGGCGCCGCCACGAGCGCGCGCCGTGCGCACCTGCCCCGTCAGCCCGCGCAGCGCGCCCAGCGCCGTGCCCGCCTCCCATTGCGCAGCCTATACATTTACTCAATTTAAGTGTAAAACACAAAATACCTATCTTAATCTACTAAATATTTGAAAGTAGCAGATTCCTACCTTACACTTATCTAATCACGGGACAACTAAATACCTAGGGTACAGAAAATTAGGTGTTTTTAGCTTTGATTAAAGTGGAAAATATTTTAAAGTAATTATTTAGTGAAAGAAAATAGTGCTTTGTTATCTAATAAGCGTAAATGACTAGACTTTTAAGGTCTACATCACATACCTACTTCATAATTATTGTATGCAGGCTTAATACAATTTTTACTCACCACTGCCGAGCTCAGGGAATTTAATACCACCTCGTAAAGCAGTATTATTTTAACATTTATTTTGTGATTCGTACCATAACGTCCTTAAAACAAGCTCCTAAGCTTGTTTTAACGAACACGAATCGAATACGAACCGGATAGGTGGGCAAAGGACCTATCCTTTGCCCACCTATCCGGTTCGTATTCGATTCGTGTTCGTTTCTGATCCGGTTTGGCCATATTAATGATTGTATGGACGTTTGTGCACTCATGCGTATACGGTTCGTAAAATTACTAGGATGGCCAAACCGCATACGAACCGGATAAGGATAAGTGGGCAAACGCCTTTACTATTTCTGGTGCAATGTCGTACCTATTGACCACATTTTCACAGTGCTTTTGACCTTTCGACAACTAGACTTCAGGCAGTAGAATTACGTCAAATCGTCAAATAGCAGTATCGTTTGACAATCTTAAATATGTTATTCGGGCCTCGGACAAGACGGTTTTTTTTTTTTTAACCAACTTCAAAAAAGGAGGAGGTTACGCCGGCGAGTTTTTGGAACAAAGTTCTTTAACACGGTTTGCGGTAGGAGTGCACTGGCAGAAATCGTCACGCGAAAACATGTTCATACTTACGACTGTCTTCTAGTAAGTGTGAATTTGGTCAAAATAAAAATCAAAGATGGAAGCTGCGAATATTTTCAAATTTTTTGTCATGAGTGTCGTTTTAATAGTTTCGAGGGTGCTAAAGCCGATAGTGAGGTCAAAATGTAAATCCAAGATGGCGGCTGCGATAATAAAAAAAAATCTTAATCAGTTTCGTTTTCATCGTTTTCGAGGGTGCTAAAGTTGATAGTGAGGTCAAAATGTAAATCCAAGACGGTGGCTGCGGAAATTTTGTTTTTTTTGTTTTAAATCATACTTGAGAAGGAACTCCGTTCCAAAAAAAGACGTAATTTTTTTTGCATGTTGGTATTTTCCTCGATTTTTCAGTGATTACTGGGCCGATTTACGTGATCATTTTTTCATTAGGTAGAGGAAGCTCTCGCGCTGGTCCCACAAATGTTACGGTCGGAAATCAAATTTTGATAAACATACTACCTGATACTGATAAAAACTTAAGAAAATTTTAATTTCGCGGACTACCCTAGCGCTTTTAAGGTCATGGTACGAATCCGAGTAATATTATTAAAAGTTTGAAACAAATTTCTTGAAACAAGATTGAGATGGTGGTAAGGCCCCATAGTACATAGTTTGGAAATTGACCTAATCGCTGAAAGTTAGTATACCTACGTATACGTACCTATTAAGTTAGTTACGTAGCAGGAAGCTTAGCCAGGCCTATATTAGCTAAGCTGTTTGGAGCGTGGTCGTTAGCAGAGTTTTGTGAGTAAAAAAAACTTTTTAATCATTAGTCTATGGCTACGTTTATAAAATACAGGTGCTCTTTACTTATTACACGTTTAAAGAACTTAATGCTTCCTCAAGTCCAAATATAAATAAGTCCTGAAATATAAACGAGAATATATTGAAGCCATCGAAGACATTATTCCACTTACTAAATTGAATAATATCTATAGTAATAAAAAAAAAAGTAATGAATAATGCCCGCTTGCATCACAAATCACTAAATACTTTTACCGCAAATTTAAAACATCGCTCTGTTTCTGATGTTTAACGCTAATTGCATTTAAACATGTCATTATGGTGCAAGTGGGCACAATGTTTAAAAAAAATGGATCATTTCACAATACAAATAGGTAAAGTATGAGGAAGCAAATTGCAGAGGTACTAAACATACAAAATTATTCACAAAACATTATTATAATATAAAGCATACAAGAAAACAATCTAGTGCTTATTATATGTACAATAACAATAATTTCTTGCATAAAAATGAATGACTACCTGCTTTTAATAAACTGATACCTGTTCATGACTATCCGAGAAAGGTTTCATCTACAAGAAAAGAAATAAAAGAGTGTTTATGTTCGAAGAATACGCATCAGAGAGTGTCACAGATTAACTGAGAGTCATAACAACCAGTAGAAGAAATATAATAAATCTCGTTTTCTAAGTAATAAACAAGTGTTGAGATTTCCATGCTTTGCTTGGCTGTGGTTGTGTTAGGCTGAAATTTTCAGTAACAAGAATAACCACTTACCTATTTGGTTTATTTTCAAACAAACTAAAATATTTTAAATTAAGATGAAGAGAACCTGCAGAGTTATCAGTGGGGAGGTCTGCAAGCTATGGTGTCAAAAAACTGGGAATTGAACCCATGATCACAATTTATTATTTTCATAATGCATTATTTGCATTAAGTTATAAAAGTAAATATAGAATTCGTACTATAAACCACTATACTATTTTGTACGCTTCAGCGAGGCAATGGTATGCCAAAATTGACAAGTCGTCGAATTATTGGCGCAGATTTGCAATGATTTAGAACAAAACTTTCATAATTATTTTGAGCTATTTTTTATCCAAATTTATATTGGTTATATTGTGTAATAACTATGTATTTTTAAGTTCAAATACTTGCATACTTAAATTCGTTAAATCAGGCGTAAAATGTTATGTAGCAATATTTAGTTTTAATTCCGCAATAACTAGATCTAGGATGCGGAATGCAGCACCACCCACCGACGCGAAACGTGTCCGAGTGATCGACGAGGCACCATCTCCTGAAGATGCCTCGTGTAGGGGCGAAACATGTCGAGATTGATGTATAGATTTGGGTTGCATGTTGTATTATAATAACAGGATCTCCTACACGTGCATATTTCTGCGGGCGGGTGCTGCATTCTGCATCCAAGTCTCGATCTAGTTATTGAGGAATAGGGATGACGCCTAGGTAAAAAAAAAAAAATCGAATTAGTCCGTCAGTCACATAATAAAAAAATATTAGACACGTATTTTTTGCTTTATCATATTAATAAAAATTTAATTAGCTAAAACGCATTTTAAGTTGGGGAGTGGGGGTTGCTACGTCACTAGTATGTATAAAATCTACATACTCGTGACGTCATGGCACATTTTACCTCAATGTATCGCCGTAAACTTTAGATTACGTAAAAAAATTCAAAAATACGTGTCCAATATTTTTTTATAATCTCAAAGACGGACAAACAAATTTTTTTATTCATCATCCCTATTATAACAACTTATATATTTCTACATATCTAACATCCCATATTTTTGAAAAGAATGGACCTAATGGCGAGAAATTTTCCGGATCTTCAGGATTTTCAGGACCATGAAAAGCGTAAACTTTATTGGTTAAGAAGATATACTTAGGGGAAATATCACATGATGATGATTACTGTAAAAGTGTAAATATACCTGTGGCGCGTTAGTGTTTTGTTTTTTTTATTTGGTTTCCGGTAATTTTGACAACCCGACCCGTTACTGCGGGTCCTGCAGTCTAATTGCGTAACACACATACACTTGCACTGCCTTACAATTCAACAACATTCATTTCGTTATATATGATCGAGTAGACGATTTTTTCAAACATATGAAGTAATGGATGTCTTTCAAAATCTGCCGGATTGTGATTGCAAATGAGGGGGCAGATATGTAATCAGCTAGGTAAAGTAAGCCGACACTGTTCTCGTTAGTTAGTACACACATAGGTATCTTGTTCCGGCGTCCGGACCGTTGCGGACTGAGGAAGCCTCTCTAGTGTCTCTCTCATGTATTACTAGCACTTCGCCCGCGACTTCGTTGGCGTGGATTTCGTATTTTTCACATCCCTTCCGCCCAAATTAATGTCATCCCACTACTTTCTAAACACCCAGCAATTCTTAATTTTTGCCTAAGATATGAGGGATGCGTAATTGTTGGAAAGGGGTCAAACTATCATGTCCTGGAAGGAATACGTTAATTACAAGTTACCGTATTGTTACATTCGTAGGGACTGATTACTTAGCAATGTTAAGTACAAACCGACTTATATAGCGTACCTAGGTACTCATATCTAGCTAACACCAACCATATATATCAGTAGTATGTATGATCCATTTAACTATAATAGGTATGTGAATAAAACAACAATTTCCTATAACGTGTGTCGACTACCCTCCGGAACGTGCTTAGTGGTGCGTGTCTCTCCGCTAAACTTGTTTAGACGAGGACATGTTCTAGTCGGCAAATGTTTGCACTTGTGGCACCTTACCTAATGGTACCTTGGCTTTCATCTCTGTAAACGCTATATTATAAATCAAAAATGCAGCTGGAATATTTTCCTGATTTTTTTTCCGACCTTTTCAGCCATAAAATTCAGATATTCTGATTTTCACTGAAACTTTTTGTTCGCTTTGTGTGTTCACAAAAACTCGGCTATCTGTGAAAATCCGTCAATTCTTCGTAAAATGTTTCAAATACAGTACGTTTTGATTGTCCGAATTTATATGCTCGATGCTACCTACAGCTGGGAGTAGTTCTAGGACAGATTTTTTACAAAGGAAAAGTTTTAAGTGAAGATAAACTTCATTGAAAGTTAGCTTCAAGGTATTATTTTCTTAAACCGTCTTTTCTATTTTCCAATGGGAAGTTAAAACAACGAATCTGATATCCCTTTTTCCGTGGCTTATATAACTACCTAGTTACGCCACTGATCAGGGGATATCAGATTCTTTCAATTTCCGTTTCACACAGGGCCACCAGCGTGGTTATTGCATTCATTCGATACTTCATAGGTTTGAAAAATTCGTCTGCTCAACAACGCAGTGCACGTAACTGATATGTCAGAATGAAAGGCATTGCGATCGATCGCCATTTTATGTGTGTTACGCAATTACCGCGCTGGTCAGAGGCCCTATGCGAAGAGGAAATTGGCCCCCGTCACCTCTCTGTCCTGTGGGATTTTTTATCCAAACTCAAGTTCATAAACCAAATTGTCTTCTTTAGAAAATATTTATATGGCACTTTTGTAGCAAACTACATTGAATATAGCATAGCATATTTTGTACTTACATAGTGCCTCCACTGCCTCGCTGGTCGCCTTTTTGGTCGCCAGCGCTGGTTACTATGTTAGCCATGTTTTGAGGGAGCTAGGGAGCTATTACGCTTTTACATGGCGGGGGCGGGGGGGAGGGGGGGGTAATATTATGTGTAATATTTAAACGCGGATACTACCAATATTTATTGCCTAAATAAAACCACTTGGTAGGCCCAATCCTGGTATTTGTAAGTAGTAAAACCCTTACAGGACGTTTAAGGTGGGGCCCAAATTCAAACGTCTTCTATTAACTTCACTTCTATTAAAAACTTTGCACACACTGCCTATGGGTATTGTGATTAAGCAATACAGTTGTAATACGGTCGTAAACAAAATTTATTCAGCCACGAGCATACATTCGTGTATCGGGACCATTCCCGAGGGAATACACGATGTAAACTATACGGTGTTTGAAGTCACGGATTGTGGACATAATTTACTGCATCTATTGTTGTTACCCGTACGCCTAACTGTGCCACGCAATATTTATGTCCCTACCTATATTTTCATGAAAGTTTCTCCGAGGTTTCATTGAACTGTTGTAGGATTTCTAAAGGACGGGTCGAATAAAAATAATTAAATTTTTCACCGTCACAAGGGTAACGTACTCGTATCAATTATCACAGGCGAGGCTATAAAATGTTTTGGGTATACGGATTTCTCATTGTGTAATGGTTAATGAATGTATTCGCGATTATTTGTAGGGGGAGCGGGGCTGAAAGTGCCGCGGGTAAATTGTGCCGACGCGAATATCTCGAAAACAGAAAGAGATAGATATACGATCGTATTGTGTCGCGTGATGCCTAACAGTCGGATACACGCGGTTTCCATTTTAGTTTCGTCAGCGACGCGGACCGAGTGGCAGTGCATGTGAAAGTCCTCCAGCGCCACGTAAGTAAATATTTTCGTTTCGATACTTTTTGGTCGCAAGCTAGTCTTTTCGTGCTTTTAATAAGAGAGTTTTAGTAAAATGTTTGGTAGTTATCCTAGTTTATTATGCAGTGTAATTTTAATGCTTTGAGCACAGTGATTTTTATATGTGAGACAAAATATCACACTCTCATAAGCGGGGTAAAATGTGCCGTTCTTGTGGGGCTGCTTGTGCCGCGGCACAACCAACCTCTAAGCAACCTTTATTGTTTCAATATTGTTTATGTTTACGTGAGCATCACTTATGAAAGAAAGAAAATACTTGTTGGCATGATAGTTTATACTGCATTTATTATCTTTGACAGAATGAGGACATACAAGCGAAAAACCCAAAGGGGAACTACATCTCAGGATCTTTTACAAAGGACTGCTGGGGCAGTCATCAAGGATGGACTTAAATTAAAACTGTACCATTTGCAATGTATTGAAGATGAAGAAAGCCTAGCATTTGTATGACCTAATTGCTATTCATTATCTAGTTTTGATTTATTTTTTGATTTCTTAAAAAGACTCAAGAGACTGCTCAATAAGATAATAACTCTGAAAAGAACTCTGTTTCTTTATAATTTAAGAGAAACTTTATTATTTTTTGTAATATTCTTGCATAATGGAAACGCGCCTATTTTTAATAACTGATCTCATTCATTCGCATAAAAATAAGTACTTATAATATATTATTATAAAACTAATGTTTTTTAAATTCTAAATTAATTTTCATTCATGTAAAAAACCTAGCATTATCAACGGCACAACTGACCTCAGCTACGGCACAACTTGCCCCAAAGAGGGATTGGTAGTGCCTTGCCGCCGCTGTATAAAAAAATCAGTTCTTCTTAAAAACTATTAAAAATGTGCAAAATCTGTAGGTAAATTCGTATTATAGACTAAATTTGGCTTAGGATGAACCACTTCTCTCAGACATAGTACTTGTTTTATCCGAATCATATAAGGATTTGTCAAAATCGGCACTTTCAGCCCCGCTCTCCCTATAATTATTCTATCTATGATTCATTGTCATCTGAGGCTATAGTTTTCATCTTATGACCTCGTTAGCATTTCAGAGCTCCTTCAACAAATGTCAGCAGGATTAAGAAGAAATATTAGTATATTTTGAAAATATTGGAATGTGACATCAAACCTCATGGGTGCTTGGCTCCTCGTGTCCTGGCAGGCCGTCCCTCACGACGTAGTGGATCAGATCCATGGCTCTCCTCATCTGACAGAACACCGTGTCTCTGTTCTCCCGTGCCGACGCGCTTGATGGGTGCCTCATACATGTCTGTTTATGACAAAAAACATTCAAGTAAAATTCATGTTAGGGATACATCGCTCTGTGACTGTGGGTTGGATGAACAATTTAAAGGTGTCTCTGGCCTTATAATTGTATACTCGTAGTATAATTTTGAGATAAATGTAGGTAAATACCTTATAGTAGACACCTCCAAAATATAGTGGTTTTAAAAGCAACTAATTTTAAATTTATAGAGCAGACCACGGAAATCTGAATAAACGATAGAACATCTTGACCTACAACTCTCTATCTCTCGCCATTGTTTCGCGCCAACGCGTTGGTCGGGAGCCCCAGGCTCGTCTGTCTTGAACAAATATTGAGCTACTCTCAAGACAAAGCGACTGCGGTGGAAACCTCGTCTCGCCTATGAATGAAACCCCATCAGTTACCAGTGGGTCGTAAAGGGCGACAGTAAACCAGGACGACAGTATAGCTTTCACTTGAACGGTAATAGGTAGTTACGGGTAATATAAACTACCGTTCATCAAATCCACCGAAGGTAGTAAAATACACTGGGAGTGTCTACGGATCTAGTTGATTGTGGATGCACTTATTGGCTATGGCTTCATTCATGTTTACGTTTTTTTGTAAAACATTACCCATTTCAGTTCAAAGTTAAACAAGTAAAATATAACGAAAATGTGTCGATCAGTTTATTCAGTGTGAACAGTATTTAAGTTCAAAGTTTCACATAATTACATCGTCCACGCGGTACCCATGTCCGGTGCGATATTTTACCAACATCAAAAAAAGGAGGACATGCATTCGGCGAGATTTTTAATTTTTTTCATGTAGTCATGTAAGTACACCGACTTCTCCGTGAGTACTGGGCTGATTTAAGTAAGTTATTTTTCATTTGGTTGGAGTAACCCGCGCATCGGTCCCATATACCTACTCTTTATCAACTATGCTTATACTTGTAGGTACCAAAATAGGTAAAAAGAATTAAAAATTAAGCAACGGCTTCATTTTTAATTCTTTTTATCTATTTTGGTATAGTAATTTTATTCTAGGTGCATGTCTTCACATATAATTATATAATTAATGTACCTATATAATATTTATTTGTGCAACAAGAGAACAAAAACCAACTTTTCCTTGAATCCTGAGCGCAGCGAGGGATTTAAAAGCACGAGACGCAAATAAATTTGGTCTCGTGTAACACTGTATACAACTTCTCACCTCAGTAGCAAAAACATAAATTACCTAAAGGAAAAAAAAACAACATTGTATAAATTAAACCACATGTATAATTGTAAAACAAACAATGAAGTTTCAAGTAAAATTATTGCAGTTTTGCAACTTAAAAGTAACTTTGTTTGGAACCGATATTGTTGTGTGAGCGACTTGAGTTTGAGTAGGTAATCGTTGAGGTTTCGGCTTCCTTACTTGTGTATTGTGACGAGAGGATAGTGACAGTAGGTGACTCAGCGGCGGTATTCGTGACCAAGGATCTGAGGTCTGTTTCAATCTTATGGTCTCTACTATATTCTAACAGATTTTAGATTTATTATGAATCGAATCCTCAATATATAGTTTTAATTTAATGAGGTAGGCATCAGCCAAAAGCGTGGCCGTTCGTCACTGGACTCACTCATATACTTGTTTTTTTAAGTATAATATCCAATGTGTATCGAATTTTGTAACTAGTGTAACAGAAGAAGAAAATAAAACAGCCGACTTAAAAAAAAATACCCCAATGTGAAAAATTATTTTAATTTCGGAAGTCGGTGTGTGGGTGTCTTTGGTTTTGAATTTACGTTTTTGCCACCGACTTCCGAAACTAAAATATTTTTTTTACTTTGTAGTGTTTTTTTTTAAACAATCTGTACTTTTGCGTCTTGTAGCTGTACATGTAGTTAGATATATACGAACCGGGCGAGTTCGAACTGGGGATGAGTATGGACGAAGCCCCAGGTTATCGGCATTAAAAAAAAAAAAAAAGATAGTTACTTTGTCTCACGCTCGCAGCAAAATCGAATTTTGCTCACTGTCTTTAAACAGCAAAACCTGCTTGTTTGAGGTGAAAAATATTGTAAAACATTTTAAAAGAGTAACGGTGGAGTTTCTTCTCCATACCGAAACAACCTTTTGGAAAGAGCTACTAGAATCAATTCTATTCTTATGCAAATGTGCCTATTTGAAATAAATGATAAAACTTTGAGTTTGAAACAAAGTCTGTAAAAAACTAGCAATCCTTATCGAAACTGCACTTGTAATGCTGTTCACACAATCGGTTCGTCGCTAATAGCAATAATGGCAAGTTGTCAGTCGCTATTGTGGCGGCCTACATTTTTGCGGTCGCCTTCTGCAAATAGTATTGATCGAAATATGAACATGACAGTAGGTACACGAACATTAGGAGAGCACACTTTTATCGTCAAAACCCGTTCATTTGTAATGTACATTAATATTAAGAGATTTTTTTAAATATTTTTTTTGTACTGAATGAACATAAAAACTACTGAACCGATTTTAAAAATTCTTTCACCAGTAGAATGGTATATTATCACTGAGTAACATAAGCTATAATTTATAAAAATATCACTCGAGCGAAACCGCTGCCTGAAGCTAGTAAAATATAAATTAGGACGATTGCGTTAGTTTTATAAAATTCTCGCCAATCTTTCTAAGTTATGCTTTTCCTTACCGAGGTAATGTACATTGCAATGATTTACTAATGGTTTTACGTCGATCGTGAATAACCTACCTTAGAATAGTTCACACTCAATATAAATTGCTTTGCATAGTACCTACGATCACGGCACGAAGTTTGTGCATTATACCTCTGGCTCACAGTCATATACTTGGCGGAAGGCGTCGGGAAATGCGACATATGTGGTGTAAACTTGTGTACCTAGTTGCGAAGGATTAAATTGTCCTACCTACTACAATTATTCTAATGAAATACTGCATGCAATGTGCTGTTAAAAGCGAAATGTCACGAGGAAAAGGCAAGGACATAAAAAGGCAGGAAGGCTCTTCGTTAAATTTTTTTTAAAGGCATCTCTGACTATTTATAGTTTTAACTATGCACTTTGCCACACTAGTGCGGAAATGTAAAGTAAAAAGCACGCGTTTTAAACACACTGCAATTATTGTGAACCTAAAATCAGTGCAATATGTTGAAAAAGATTTTTTATCAATTTCAAACATCTAATATAGATCGGTGGAAAAATTAAAGTCTTGTAAAATGTGTCATGTGAATGGTTGGCGGAGGCATCGGAGTGCCGCGCGGTCGGCGGCGGTCGTACGGAAGCGCTGACAAATTGCTAGCTTTGCCATCACACAGCTGACCGCGATTGTTCACTCACCCTCCTCATGACACACTTGACACTGCAATATATAGCAAGCTACGTCTTTACTTTTTACTACAAAACGTATGAGAAATAGGCGTGCATAAATGCCGATATCACAACCAACGCTTTGTGGTTCCGAATTGGGTTTGGAACCTACATAATTGATGGGAGGAGCGGCGGCCAAGCGACAGAGCTACCTAATTTATGCGAGCCACGGGACACACACACACCGGACACTCGGATTGAAAATTTATTACTGTTTATTGGTGTTAATAACGGTCCCTCCTACATAGAGGTGTTTTATTAAGGGCTTTTCAATTCAATGATTGCGCGCACGAGTGTAATCTGATTTAGCTATCAGGTTTGGTATGTTCTTGATGAAGAATTATAGCTGTTGAGAACAAACGTACAGTGGTAACAGTTTCGGTCTGCCATACCAATATGTATAATGGGTGTAAAAAGACGCTTAACAAAGCCGAGTCATTTTATAATTCTTCCCGTTATTGTGATCATGTTTTTGTACTGGATCATACCTGGGAACCTCTTGTACCTAACAGAGATATTGGACGTTTACTTACGAAATCAAGTTTTACACGTTCAGTACCGGGAGCCCTCCTGGAGGATTCACCTAGTCGCATATGGGATGCCGGGAGCCCTCTGAAACTATATTTTATAATACGGCTTTAAACCTATTGCCGTTGACAGTCTGCGATGGTTAACTTTAGCGCAAACGTAATGTTAGTAACCCTCCCGGAGGGTTCACTTCCAATATGTATGGCGGCATGGTGTATGAATTCTTTTGAAATAGTAATTGAAATAGTGGGTGGAGCCGAAAGTGTTAACAAACTTTCATGATTTGACCCCACTTTCCAGTACTTTCAAAATTCAAACGAAACCTAAAAAAGGAACTATTAACCTATTTCCGTGGTTGCATTTAGGTAGAACGTGTAATTTCCTTGACGTTTTTACGAGAGTTGCTAACGAGTTTCCGTAAATGAGCAAGCAATGCTGATTGAATAAACGTTGAGGGTTATGAAGTTTGAAAATGTCGTGTTACCTTGGAGGAGGTGAGTAGCATAAGAGTGGACCGTTCGAGGACGTTTCTTGCTGCGGCCACTTGCGCTCTTCTCCTCTCGTCACGCAGGTCTGCTCGTCTCTCCGCCGTGAGCCTCGCTAGCTCCACCATACCTCCGCCAAACTCCGTGAACGCGCGCACAAACTCCGCGAAGTTCGACACCGACTCCAACCGGTCCAGGGTTCGCGCCACCTGTCGCATAAAACACGCAATAACAACAACTGAGGCCAAAGAACAAGGTTATTCCGTCCAGCCAACAAACTACGGAACGCAAGGACGAAGTTATCCCACAAAACTCCGAAGTACTGTAATAGATACCTTCCGCTTGCGATACGACATACGAAACAATTTAACCGCACTTGCTACACATTCGTGCAGTGAGCCACTTTACTGACGAAGTTATCCCATAATTACGTGCGTTAGTCGAATTTACAAATTATATAGGTTTAAGCTTCGTGTGTTGGTCCAAAATGTGCTTTCATTAATTAACTAGAACAAATGCCACCATGTCGCCAATTAATCACGAATGTCGGAGCCATTTCAGAAAAAAAAATCTTTATTGTTAACTTAGAATTGATGAGACTAATTAGAACTAAAACATAGTAATTGCATGGTCTTTCTCGATTTATTAAAGGACGTTTTGGACACAATTATACGAATCAAACGAACTTACCGGTGAGTTCAATGTAAAATATATTTGAACTGTTGATATTACCTTACTTAACCGACAAATAGGTCAAGGCCTTACTTCAGAACGGAGCTCGGAGGTAGAACGTTGAACTATGAGTAATTCGGGTTAGATGTCAGTTCCATATAACTTTGTCCATTAATCGCTTATAATTAGATAATGGATTACAAAGTTATTATTGGTACCGTACTAACTACTGTTTAATCTGCTTGATTACATTTGATTTCTATAGTTTGCAAACACTAACAGTTTAGAATGTGGCTCATGATATTATATACCCATTCTAAGGTCTGACTACTTATTGCGAATATCTCGTGATACAGCACTTGTATTCGAATCAATGTTGCGTCGATCTGTAAACGAAGAGACTTGAGCTTAGTGCAGGCACGAGCCTTTAGGTACGTGCTACACAGAAGGGATGTGAGACGAGGACGGAACGCAGACGTGGTGTCAATTTCACTTGTCTTCATAATTTTTCATACAAAATGTATTAGCGGGATCTGGCAAAAAACGTGCAGAACGGACAAGATGCAGGCGCGTCGCTTTACTATCTGCATACTACTGCCGCATCTGCGTCCCGTCCTCGTCTCACGTCCCTTCCGTGGGCCCACGCCTTACTAACGCATTATTAACTACCCAGTTTCTGATTGGTTCGTCGTTTACGGACCACCACTGAAATATAATTGCTGTGACATTCTGGCTACTCATTGGTGATTTAAAAGTTTGTAACTAATTCATGTTGAGTAGCGTCATGACGACGGGTCTTAATCTCTGTCGTACTTAAACTTTCTGGTGTTGATACAAAGAGCGTAGCATTATCGTAGAAGCGGAAGAAACGAAAGACAAAATGAAATGACTGATTGTAGAAACATTTCTACGGCGCGAACGCTATTCTATGGCGCGATGTCAAAAATGAAGAAAATATTGTCACTTTGTAAGAAAGCAATAGAAAGAGCTACAAGGATCTTTTGGCGCCTGAATGGCATTGACGGGGGGGCATTGTTGGTAAACATTTGTGAAATTGTACCGTTGTATAAATCTATTCTTTGTGCAGTAGATAAAATAGAGATAAAAGTGGTACTCGTAATACTCGTACTACGCGTTCTATCAGAAATATAATCTAATATAATTTGGAGAGGCATATTTCATAAGCTAAGCAGCAGTAACGACATTTTCAAAAATTCAACAGACAATCGCATCACTTGACTTGTGGTATATTCCTACGCGTCGATAATTTTCATTCCAGAAGTTGGGCGTCAGTTTGTTTGTAAAGTACAAGTGGGCAAAGTTTGTCATTGCACTCGAGGCGGGATTGTAGCCCGAGCCGAATTACCACGCGTATGAAACGAAGTTTTTCATCACACTTTCGAGGAAAAAATAAATTATAACATTACAAACCGAACCCGTTTAATGGGATTTTATAATGGCAAAAATTACAAACTTTCATCCCTTATTTAACCCCAGCAGGGGACGATTTTTCAAAAATCCCTCCTTACTGGTCACTTTTGTTGTATACCGAACGTTTGTGTAAAATTTCATGTTTGGACCTAGGTTACGCTGTCCGTTGTCTGTGATTGAGTTAGTTATGATTTTTATTATGAAGAAGATTAGAATTACCTTATCCTTAGCCAGTAGCAGTTGTCGTACGACGACCATGTCTGCCAGCAGCAGCACCCTGGTGACGGCGGCGAGCAGCGCACGCGCCGCCGCCACCATGCCCGCGCCGTCTGCGCCCGCGCACACGCGCTCGATCGCGCGACCTGCATGGCAAAAGAAACTGACCTTCAGTTTTGTGGACAAACTGTCTTATTTATGAAGTATTCCTATAAAATGCCACAAATAATATACAATAAAGATTGCTTGAATCGTCCTGATATAGAGCAGTGCAGGTTCGATATCGCGTTTCTTGAAGAGGTCTAGGTACCTACTCAGCGGTAATATCTTTTGATTGGATATGACGTGATGAGTGAGAAAAGTATTGAAATAACTCGACAGACTAATAATATAATAATAGGTATTAATAAATGTGACCTGTTGAATATTACACACTATTGCATTTTTTTAAGCTGTTTTGGTTCCGGCTGTCATTCGTGGATCTTTGATAGTCGTTACGGGTCGTCATAAGCGAGACAATCTGACAACCAATCTTACCAAGGGGTATATATTTATATTTAAATAAATATTTATTCCTGAATTCTCGCTATTGCACCTGCCACTGTTTGTCTCTGCATCACCCAAAGGTTGACTGGTAGAAAATGCCTATGGCATTAAGTCCGCCTCTGTACATTTGTGTGCTTGAAGTATTAAATAAATAAATAAATATATTACCCGGTAACTGGGTTGTGGAGGTAAGATAGGCAATCGCTTCATGTATATAAAATACTGGTATTCAGCTGCATCCGGTTAGACTGGAAGCCGACCCCAACATAGTTGGGAAAAGGCTAGACAGATGATAATGATTGAATATTACACATGCCGATGTATCGAGAACCGCGCGAACTATCTCAGAACAGTCATGCTTTTGGGAACTATACAATACAAGTGGAAGTGAATTCGCAATAATCAAACTTCAACCGTCTCGCTTCAATTTTCTATTGAAATTGAAAGTTCTGCATCGCATATTCTATATCCAATGCTCAATGAGAATCACCTAAAGTCGATGAAAGTCGATAATTGTTATTTTTAACCGACTTCCAAAAAGGAAGACGTTCTATGTTGGTAGTGTATGTATGTTTTTTTTTAATGTATGTCCACCGATTTCTCCGTCAATCACCGAGTTCGACGTCTCCGTTTTTTGGAAGTCGGTTGTTTTTGACACGTAACAAAACACCTCGCTTGTAATCCCCGACGGGTTAGGCAGAGTTGTACCTATAGAATACTTACATTTCGCTAATTATGTTATTATTAGATATTTATAAAATCTATTTTGCATGTTATTTTAAAATTATACAACGGTATACTTATATATTATCTTTTGCCGTGCTTTCCTTTAAGGTACCATTGACTTGATTTTTTGTAGGTACGTCCAAGTGCGGGGCCCCCAAAGCGCGGGGCCTGTAGCATTTTCTACACCTGCTAAATGGCTAATCCGACTCTACGCACACCTTAATTGCTGGGCCATACTAGAAGCATGAAATTATATTCAAGAGTTCCTTAGGTATATAACGAAGTTGAGCACTTAGGAAGGATTTTTGAAAATTCATCCTCTAAGGGGGTTAAATAGGGGATGATAGTATGTATGGAAGCTCGTTTTTTTTGCCGATGGGAAACCCGATCGGGCCTCGGCTTGTTTATTATACCTACTTTTCTTTTGTTATTTATTTAAACAACGACCTAAGAGCTGGCTTTTACCTTGGCCAGAGGCTAAGCATTGCCATACAACGTGGCTATTTCGCCAGTCTCTTGGGTACATTATCAGTCGACAGCGATGCTGAGGAATTTTAGTTTGTTTATAGTTACGATATGTATTTTTTTTTTTTTGTTAGTTATTTTATTTTATCCAGTGTATACATATTTTGTCTATCTGAGCCCGCCCTTAACGACTTGATGAAATCCTTATTTTCTCATAGAGACTGTACTATACTTCTGTGTCACACGTCTCACATATTACTAGTAAAACACACTTTCCAATCTATAAAGAAAAGGATAATAAACGTATTATTGAAATCCTTAGAACGGCCTTTCTTGTAGTGTCCAACCTTTGTATTATATACTCGTACATTAAAAACAACGAAATGGATTCGTCACAAAATTAATTGGAAAGCTTATAGCACACAGCACTGAACAGTTATCAATATATTAAGTTTATGTAATCTTTAGCTAGGTATGTAATTTATGTCTTGGCAACGGAGACGTTGAGGCGGCATTCATTTCAAAGGTATTAAATTCCCGACCAGCTTGTGACGTGTTAAATTATTTGTAATGAGTTTCCATGCTGAAATTGCAAGGTATGCCTCTGTAACTTAAGAGGGCGTTCAACGGTACACTAGGGCCACTCCTTTAAAAAAATATTATCTTGTATCTGAGAAGGAATTATGAATAACGGCTAATACCCCTCGGTAAGTGTGTCTAGAATTTTCTAATACCTTTTACGAAGTTTCATATGGGGTCGTCCATTATCGTCCTGATGTTTTTTAGCAACTTTTTAACTACCCTCTCCCCCCTGGTGATACGTGGTGGGGTTTTAGACTAACCCCCCCATACCCAAAGTCACGTGTATTTTTTTTGTGCAATGTATCTTAAAAATTACAGAATATTAATTTTATCTATAAATAGACATCAATATTTTTTTTAATTAGGGGTGCCGCTTTTCGGTTTACAAATGCGCGTTAAACGAAAAAATTATTACACGTGATATCGCACTACACTTAACTTCCGAAAGGGGGGGACGCCATTCGAGCCTCACGTGATTTATGGACAACTCCTATTGAGACACGAACCAACAAAATTCGATCTTACGAAAAGCGGCCATTTTGTTGCTTCGTGTCTCAATATGAAACTTTATAAAAGGTATTAGAAAATTCTAGACACACTGAGGGTCCTTATAACCCGTTATTCATAATTCCATCTCAGTCACGAGATAACATTTTTTTTAAGGAGTGGCACTAGTTTACATTACCGCTGTATGCTCTCTTAAGCATATTGTGGGTAGATATGGAAAGATGCCTGCGGTGCACCTTGTATACCTTGTCGCCGTCTAACGAGTTTCTGAAGACCAGCGGGAAAATCTTACAATAAATTTGCCAGACTAATATTACCGTTAGTGTCAGACCGAAAATGGATTTACAGCCGAAAACGAAAACGAAAAAAAACTGATTTACGGCTTGGCCGAAGCTTAGACTGTTTTATGTCCGAAAATAGCTGAAAATGAAGCTTCGGTCGGTCACTAATTTCTGTATTTACTAACACCAGGCAACACCTAAATGTCTTAATATTACTGTTGCATTTTCAACTCTTGGCGCAGAGCCGAGCGTTGAAAATCCAACACTGCACTTTTATTAGGCATTACATTTTATAAGGCTTCTGCTTTTAATGCTTCTGTGGTAACTTAAGCTTTCTTATCGTGAAGAGATAATAAGGCCTTTGTGATACAGGTTTTACATCCTTTTAGTGGCGGCTGATGAACTCAAAGCCGCAAGATGAAACAATGTCCATCATAGAGAAGTGTAAATTAAAGCAACGTAAATTAAGTTTCGGTTTAACGGTTTCGGTTTAAAAAAAATATTCTTATACTAGCGACTCGCCCCTCTTTCGCAAGGTTTTTATGATTTGAAAAAACATTGAGATTTCTTAATTATCTATAAGTTTAATATGAATGCACACACAAACCATATAAACCTAAACCTTACACATACACATAAACCTTCCGGAATACATTCTCTAAATTATGTTGAAAAGCCTCATCAAAATCCGTTGCGTATTTTAGAAGAATAACGCAGACATACAGACAAACGCGAAATTGACTTTATTTTATAATATGGGAAGAAACACAAACAGTTCAATTAACATATGAGATATACAAATAAATCATGCAGCTATTAGGAAAACAGAAATTGAACAATAAAAGTTGGCTTCTAAATATTTTGAATTCTACCAAAAGGTTATTTATCATACACAGACATATATTTTTAATTCTAGCTTTGTGTCTGAACATAAACTTTTAATATTTGCATTTTTTTGCATTAACAATATTACATATTATTTGGCAACTTATTGTACAAATTACAACATAGGTATGGGCCTACGTTGTAACTTGTTCCTCTCAAATATTTGTACTCACTTATACAATCAATATTCAATCCTTGACGCTACCGTGTCACTTGACTTTGCATATGATTCTTATCACTCTATTGGTTACTATAAGTTCCCTACCTGCACTCAACAAAATACGTGCGTGCCTATATTTACAGCTTTGAAGTAAAGGTTAATTGGTGTCAATTTTGACCTGCCCTTAAAGTAACACGTTCATGAATTATCGGTTTTGACGTAAAACCAACAAACAACTCTTAGGTCATTGTAATAAGGTATAAATTAGAATGAATGGCGAGAGTTTGATCAAACTCTAGACATTCATTCCAAATATACCTTACGGTTGACTACCTGTTTATGCCTGTATGCAGTTTTGTCCTTTTTAGATCTCAATCTATCTAAATCATCACAGATCTCAATACTTTTTAAAGCCTGGTTGGCTTTAAAAAGTATTGAGATCTGAGATGTGAGAGAAAGGAATTGAGAATATTGTCATTTTAATTTTTTTATTGTTTTTGATGGAATTTAAATTTAGACGAACATAATGATATTTCTTTATAATGAAACTGTGGGGAAATATTAATAATATCTGAATCACAAAGCTTGACGGAAATAAATTTTAAATTGAAATTACATTAAGTTCCTTAGATAAATCGAGGAGGAGAATTGAATTGAACGGACGAAAGATGGATGAACAGTAGGGTAAAGTCAGTGAAGTAATGTGCAATCAAACGTGTACGTGTTTTGTTTGGGTGGGTCATGGGTGTGTGGCTCGGGTATTTTGTCGTAGCCGGGCCTCACCGGACCAGGCGGCGGGTGTTCGGCCTACCCCACTGAAAGCTGACGGTAATGAAGGTTGCCACCCTCACCTGGATTATCCAAAAAGTTTACACCAACGAATAAATCGCCCATTTTATTGCAACTATGTTCCGATTTCAAAAAGCAATATCGGAAGCTTTTGTTCAGAGATAGGGTGATCTTTTTTGTATGACACTATTGATCCGGCTACAGAATATAGTTCGTACATTATGGATCCCGCCAACGCTGCAACGGATAATGGCGGAAATATAAATATGCAAAAACGCTCTTTTATTTTATCGACAGTTTTAACAATAGATAGTTGCTTTAATACTTACTTTATTTATAGGAGACGGACAATAACGTGATTCTTGATCACGGACTTGAACAGGCAGACATTATTTAAAAGATAATACTGTCTTCATTGTTACTTTTTATCGAAAGACCTCAATGACAATACCTACCTTTTATCAAAATAATTTATTGGTAGTCAACTCATGTCCATTTTCCGAGAAGGGGTTTACAAATACAACGTAACGTGAGTTCGTAGAACTTGGTGCTACGATATGCTACGTTGTGCTACGATGTGCTACGCTCTGCTACGCTAGTGACATAGTGGCATAATTGACTACGTTATAGGTTTGTGTTCTATATTCAGTGATCTAGATTTTAGTCGTTTTCCAAGATAATTCCGTTTCTTTTACATATACTTATGTAAAAAGTAACGATAGCAGGCAGAACATGAAGCAGAATCGCCAGAGACATGAACAGCATGGAAACGGCTGGAGGAGGACTTTACCGCTATCGCTAGCTATTAGGTCTTGTGACACTTGTATGAAATGGTATCGTATGGAAATGTATGTTATATAACAGGGCGTAGTGTGCCAATTTAATAAACAATTATTATAAAATGATAAAATAATAAATATGTATAATATAATAAAATAAACAAATACACTTGACTAGTATCACCCTTAAAACCCGAAAAGATATGAGTTTTAACAAATTAAAACACCCGACTATTATGGTCTATCCACCAGCTAAAAAAACAACTGTATATGTATTTTGACGGGACGCGCAACCATCCCGCGCGGGCTCAGTTAGTTACCAATCGATATCGGAAAACGATATCCACATCTAAATGAAGACATTAACATTTGCAGAAAAACTGGTTACAGAGCGAAACTCTTTCGAAATTTCACAAATCCTCTGGAAATCGCTCACGACCGATTGGAGCGGCAATCGGGCTTAAATGAGATTAATAAAGGGGCGCCAATGTGGATCCGAGAGATTCGTGCACTTATGTCCTACAATTTATTATGTCTTTGACACTTTTGCGTCTAAGCCCCCCGTCGTTGATTCTATTTGGGTCGTTTTCGTTACTTTAAATAAGCGCATAGGAATAACAATGTTATTATTAGAGGATGCTCCAAAAATAACATTTTAATGCCTTTTCGCTTTCATGCGAAGCCTGTCAGGTCTTTTGATTCGATTCACGTTTTGTTTTTGGATGAAATAAGTTTTTTTTTGGGAAAATGTTTAACGCGGTTCATTTAAATTGCACTAACTCGATATACTATTGGCTGTAATTAAAGGACTACTATTGGCTCATTCTTGAATTAAGCAGCGTGTTTTTATTAGGCGACGTCTCCTTGCGTCGGAAAGAACCTTAAGCCGGCTGCCATTTGTAGATCTTTGACAGTCATTACGGGCGTCCTAAGCTCGAAAGTCTGTCAACCAGACTTATCCAGGAGTACGTGATGATCGCTCAATCTATTCAGAAAACTTTTAATATATATCAATTTGGGGAAATAATTCAGTGCTTACCGAAATTGAGTTCTCATGTTTTATTATAGGGTAACATTTAACATTTCGAGTGTTAAGAGTGATGAGAATTCTGCCGCTTTGTCTCATGGATGGGGCCAGGGCTAGTTTTTACTATTTATTACAGCCCGTAAACAAACAAGCGCCTCTCAATTAGGTACTGCTATCAACGTCCAAAACGCCCTATAAAATATGAAGTTCCCATGTGTATGTCATAATTTTTCTATGAAATATAACCCGCAGCGAGGCATCACGTGCACGAGCATCATTTCGATTAAATGGTTGCGGCATAACGTATTGGTCATCGGCTGTAGTGCTCACAGTACCACTGTAATAGGTCACTAGCTCACGGCCTGAGTGCTAAGTCAGGTCCCAACAAGTAAGCCAACTCCTTACGACTAAGTTTTAAAACTTTTGTGGTAACGAAAATAAAATAAATAGGTATTGCGTTTGAAATAGGTAGGGGTAAAAAAAAAATTGACTACGTTCGGCCGTTTGTTGTCAGACAAAAAGCCGACTAAATGGTAGACTGACGATTTATTGTATTGGCTAAACTGGCTAAGAGCGAGTCAGGCTCGCACAATTGGAGTTCCGTACCAAACTACACTCAGAACTCTGTGGAACGATCAGTGGACTGCTGTAAATAAACATAATATCAAGGGAAAAATATATCTATACTATATGATTCTGTTAAATAACAATAATAATTTTATTTGACAAAGATTAATACTACCCTGCTAAGCCGAAAGGCGTCTCAATCGGAGTAAGATACGTTGTATTTGGCTTAAACCATTAGATGCGAAATTGTTATAGCTATTGAATGGTATAAAAAAACTAAAAGGGCGTATCTCAGAGATAGCGCCTTTCGGCTCAGAAAGGCAGAACACCACAACAGGTCAAAAGTCCTTCGTAAGTATGCTACCTAGCACCTAGCACCTAGCACCTAGCACCTAGCACCTATCCTTTAAAGGTATTTATTTTCAGCAACTATTACTACGTTGCAAACGGCTATGATTATTATATGAGAAGATATTTTTCTGTAAAATATACATTAATATCTAATAACTCTATTAAAATTAAAAATGTTATCTTTAGAAACCTAGGAGATAACGGGAGGTGGAGGTGGTTATTTTTGATATTTTTAAGCAACATCTTCAAGCCCTCTAACCAGAAGAAGAAAAGTTATTTGAGAAGAGAAGTTATTTGCTTACAGCTGTAGTGGCAATCATGTCATTTGCTTTAAATAGCTCTTTATTTTTATCATAGTTACTTTTCTTTAAAATTTCTGATGATTATCTGATCTGTGGACCATTTTATATTTTGCTAAGTACCTGGTACTTTTGTTGATAGGCCTACACTGTCCTCTCATACCTTTTAACACTGTACAACCATTTACTTCATCATCATTTATCAAATCACTACTTTTAAAAGAGTAACCGTGGAGTTTCTTGCCGGCTCTTCTCCATAGGAAACGACCAATTGGAACCGTGCACCTAGCTTCTGACGTTTCATAAGTGCCCTTGTAGGTTTATGTGAAATAAAATATTTTGTATTTATATGATAATTTAAAAAAAAAAAAAAAACCCTCTATCCAAAACATTATTTAACTTTTTCTTTTAGAATCCATAACGAGCTCTTCATACTTAAAACGGTATGGCTTTTTTCTTCTTTTAAAGATTGGACTCAAGCACGAAGATCAAACAGATAAAAGTAAAAAAAAATGGTTTTTGTCTGGCGGTCCGTTTGCGCGTAATTGAGACCTAACATCATGCCTTAATTAAAATTCCTACATTGCATAGATTTCGAGAAAAACCTCTGCAACAGATGGACAAGAAAACTATCTAATAAACGTTCCATTTTTCTTTTAAGGTACTCTTAAAGTAACCTTGTGTGGAATTTGAACACGTAGAATTTAGTTTCAACACTAATAAACCATGGCATTGTTGTATTCCGTCGGCGTTGTTTGACAATTAAAACCAAAGACCAACCTGTGATTTTTAGCGTGCTACATTGGCACGTAAGGTTTGTCCAGCGGGTGCAGAGTTAATTGCGTGTCAACATGCCCCTTATTGTTAAATTGACCGCCGGCGTTGCGCTCTAGCTGATAACTCTCCCGAGTATAACTACGAGTATTAACACGATAACTTTGCATGTTTTGAATAGCGGGTTGTAAGACTATTAAGTAGTTAAACAATGTTTATAATCTGTTTATAAAATGATTCGTAGGTACTTACTTTTATATTTTAAGTGTCTGTTCACTTTAGCTGTCCAGTATTTACCAGATAACATATCCAAATATGAAACAAACTTTCGATTAAATTAACTGCTAGATTAGCTAACAGGCTTAGGTACCCGAAAACGGTGCCTACCTAGGTACCTAGTGTCATAATAGTATCAAATTACTGAGTTGATTTATTTATTTATTTTATTATTTATGTACACACAGTAAATTACATATAGAGATGACATAGTTATAGTTTTGAGTACAAATGCACTGCTTATTTCTTAAGAAATTTCTTCCAGCAGTCCTGCGAAAGGAGAAGTGAAAAATAAATGTAGACAATAGTGTGTGAGAACAAGAAGAGTAAATATGAATAAGCGAAGTCTTAAAACTAACATATTAAATATACCTACACGTATGTTGGTTTAACTGTAAGACCCTAAACATGACAGTGTGGGCAAGGAAACGAATTCTTTCAATACAAGACGGTCGGTACGGTCGTAATGTAGGCCAATTAGATAGCAATAAATTTAGTTCAAATACGAAAGAATACTTTTCCTTGACTATGCAGCTGTCTTTCCACCTCACAGTTTTCTACCGTTTTGTCAAGTTCCAAGTACATTGAAAACTAAACATCAGTGTCAAATTGTATAAAATAATTGCTGTAAAAAGCCTAAAGAATAAAACTCAATTGAAAAAGCCACAGCTGCATGTCTCGTAGACCATAAAAACGTAGTAAGTGAGAAAGTTGTTCAGATTTGCCCTACCCGCGTCAAAAGATGGTCACGTTGTCACTCACTGAAGTTTGAATTGGCGACTGTACCGTCAGCATACTCGTTACGAAACGGGTAATTTTAAAAGGATCTATTAAAGTGGTTTTTTATATTTATTTGAGATAATAAGTATTGAACAAGTCTACACTTTCTAAAAATAATGTAAGGTAATTTTTGACACAGAATGTCAGCAAAAAACTATCTACATTTTATTTACAAAGCAAATAAAAGTATGAAGCGTATCGTTCTAAATTGGAAGTTTAATTTTGGAACGAAGTTCTTTAACGCGGCTTGCGGTTAGAGTGCATTTGCAGAAATCGTCACGCGAAAAAGCGTTCATACTTGCGACTGTTTCTTCTAATACAAAGAGAAAGAAAGTGAGAGAGTGTAAATTAACACACTCTCTTTCTTAAGACATTTGCAAGTATGACGCTGGAAAGTGTGAACTTGGTCAAAATGAAAATCCAAGATTTTAATGTTCACATTTTTGTCATGGCTGTCGTGAAAAAAAGCCGATCGCGAGTTCAAAATGTAAATCCAAGATGCGATTTTTTTTTGTTGTTTTAAATCGTATGTGAGAGGGAACTTCGTTCCTAACGGGGTCCCCCGACCGCACACGTTATTTATTTTTGTTATTTCTTTTCGGCCATTCGTCGTTGTAGCATCCAGTCTATTTACACTAATATTATAAAGAGTAAAGATTTGTGTTTTTGTTTTCAATGAATAAATTCATATTAAAAAAAAAAAAACCACCTGTAGAATGCTATATTATCACTGAGTAACAAAGATTATAATTTGTAAAAGTATCACGCGGGCGAAGTTGCTGGCGAAATTTATTAACAAAGTAAGTTGGAGTCTCATTTCCTACGAAATGTAAGGGAAAATGTTTATGCGCCTTCTAGTACTCAAACCTCAATTGGTCTGATAAAGTTTTTTCCCATTTTCTTGCTGATTGTATTTTTTTGTGTGGGAAATTAACATATAACTTCTCCCGCTCTGGGCGGAGTGGGGGGCGTGTCAGACTATTACTGACTAAAACCCACCCGTGTTTCTTCAGTTATCTGTGTGTTTCCAGGGGCCCCGGTAACCCTTTCGGACTTTCCCGTGACCCCGGCAGGCATCGGCCCTAGCGAACCCCGTCAGTTGTGCTGACATCTCTTTGAGGCGCGCGTGGAACACAACGCGCCGTCGACCCGGGCCTGGTCCTTATTGGACGGCGAGCTACCTATTGCTCACCATCCGCAAGCCCGCGCCTACGGTGGCCGGGAATCGGCCTGGGATTCCCGACGCCCAAGGCTTTTCCCGCAGCGACTAGGGGCGCGAAATTTGCCTCTCCCTAACGCGTTCCGCATCCTCCATCGCGAGCATTACTGCAAGAGGAATATTGAAGGAGGTAACAGCTTCCCATGCCCTCTCGCTCTGTACCATGGCCTGGACCAGTTCCGGAAGCGAGAGATCACCGCCGCCGATCGCCTCCACGAGGACACGGTGGCCAAGCCGAGCAGACCTCCACCGTACGCTCCTCTGTGTCAATGTGAACCCTAAACTGTTAAAAACAATGCACAATACGTGATATTGCGCAATAATATTGAACCCAATTATATTGAGACTACACAATTTAGCGAAATAATAAGGCTACACATGTACGTAGACGTTTTTTTTTGGGAAAAACGATTGGAACAATGCTTTTTTATATTTCCCTCAGCATTATATTTAGCCCCCTATTACATGCGACTAGAACATAACTGGCTAAATGTGGATACACCTCTGCCTAAACTTTCAGGGATTAGGTACAGGCATGATGGTATGTTATGTCATTGCTTCATTTTTAATTCTTTTTACCTAGTGTGGTATAGTAATGTTATTCATTGTCTTCACATATACATAATGTATATCTCGCAGTAAGATGGCTTAAGATTATTATAGCCGCGATATAGTTATATCCCTAGGGATATAACTATATCGCGGCTATAATACGCTACGCTATACGCGGATACGCTATATACCGTAATATAGTTATATGAAAGCGGTTCATAACTGTCTTACTAGGAATATAACTATGATACGAGCACGATTTAGTTATATAACTATCTGGGCACTTCGACCAAATAGGCAAGGTTAGGTTAGAACTGTGACCAACTACGTCGAAATTGATCACAGTAACAAAATTAGGGCACTCCAACAGTTATGAACCGCTTTCATAAAACTATAATACGGTATATAACTATATCACGGGTATAATCATCTTACTGCGTCATATAAAAAATATTGTAAAACATTTTAAAAGAATAACAGTGGAGTTTATTGCCCATTCTTCTCCATACGAAACTACCGTTAGGAAGAGGCGACTAGAGTCAATTCTATTTTCTTGTAAGTGACGTTCAAAAGTGCCTTTTATGTGTCTATTTGACATAAATGATTTAACTTTGACTTTATGTTATATCTTTGGACACTGAATAAGTAGATACTGGCATAATTTAGCATTTAATGCACCTACGTACCTACGTTTGTGTACTTTGTCCGCATAGCTTCTGTTTACATACATTATGCTTTCAAGCTTAACTCTTAATTATTTATTGATGGCTAACATAATGATTAATGGATAGATACTGTTCATTTGGGTATTTACGTAGACGGTGCCTCTAATTATAGAAATTCGAGGAAAACATTACATGTTTTGTAAATAAAAGTACAATAAAAATAAAGTAAGTACCTACCTGCTGTCGCTGCTGGCTTTTACTGGCGGGGGTTATAAAGATTAAAGGGTTACGGTGGTGTTTATACACTCCTTTGCAAAAAAAACGGGCGGTTTTGATTTTTCTACATTAATGGTAATCATTTAGTTCGTAAGAGGTTTTTAATAGCCAAACTATGTTACTGGCACTTAATAAAGAGTCTGGGTATGAAAAAAAGTTAATTTAAAATTCGAAACTTTTGTTTAAAAAATAATAATCCCCTTTTCAGTTTGTGACTTTTTACTAACTTTTCGCGGGTTTGCGGTTAGAAGGTTATCAAGCAACTAAAACTAACTTCTCGTTATTTTTAGTAGAATAATTTATGTTTGTCTCATAATCCAGCCTTATTGTGACTTAAAACAGATATCTTTGTGTCGATTGTAATGGCAGAAAAAGCAATACGAGCTAGTAAAATTATAGCGCTGCTGGAAGAGGGGTGTAGCCAACGTTACGTTTCACAGCGGTTAAACGTGAGTCGTTCAACCGTCCAAAGAACCTGGACTCGATACCAAGAGACAGGTTCCGTTCAGAGAAAGCAAGGTTCTGGGAGAAAACGTTGCACACAACCACGAGACGACCGCTTTTTAGTGACTCAGGCGCTGAGAAACCGCAAATGCAGTTACATAGACCTCAAAAGAAACCTTGAAGAGGTACGAGGAGCACAAGTTAGCCTATGGACAGTGACGAGGAGGCTTTTAGCGGCTGATATACGCAGTCGACGACCAGCGCGGGCCCCCAAGTTACTCCGTGAGCACCGGATAGCTCGATTGAGGTTCGCTAGAAATTGCCTATCTTGGACACTAGGTAACTGGAGTAGCGTACTCTTCTCCGATGAGGCTCGAATTTGTCTGAATGGTGAGGACCAACGTCGGCGAGTGTTACGAAGACCAGGGGAACGCTATGCCGACGTGTGTTTTGAAGAAATCACCCCTTATGGTGGAGGGTCCGTTATGTTTTGGGCGGGCGTAACTTCCAGCTATCGCACCGAGATAGTATTCATTGAAAATAGCTCACTAAATGCGCAAAGGTACATAACAGAAATCCTTTGTCAACATGCACAACCCGCACTGACTGTAATTGGTGAAGATGCCATTTACATGGACGATAATGCTCCGGCCCACCGTTCTGGCGACGTAGATGCTTATATGCAAGAGGTCGGTATTCGTCGTTTGGATTGGCCAGCGCGGAGCCCCGACCTTAACCCCATTGAGCACGTCTGGGACCTCCTTAAAAGGCGAGTACGATCTGTCCAACCACTTCCACAGAACATCAGGGAGCTTAAACGTGTGATCTCGACTGAGTGGGAACACATTCCACAGGACACCATCAGAAGCCTGGTAGAAAGCATGCAAAGACGATTAAATGCCGTAATTGCTGCAAGGGGAGGTCATACTCGTTATTAATTTTGATTTTTTTATGTCTTTTTTTATTAAAATACCATAGAAATACTCGTAGTCTTCATTTCATTATACCGATAAAAATATCCATTTTAACACGGCACTCTGTTTACATTGACTAAAACAACGATTCCAGGATTCAAGTGTTAAAAACTATATTCTCATTGAGTATAAGAAATTACTAGTCATTTATGCTAACGACATACTAAAAATATTAATATTATCCATAGAAAAGCCAATGACTGTAAGGTGCCCGTTTTTTTTGCAAAGGAGTGTATGTCATTAGCCTGTTGGTAGTATTCAGGGGCTGTTTCACGGTTAAAAATAGGCTTTATTCACTAGATTAATAAGAAATTGGATGGAAATGGATAGAACCGTTGCTAAAATTTATAAAAAGCAAAAAATAACATAAAATATCTGTTACATAGTATTATGCATACTTAGATTTTGAGATTTTTTATATAGAGCTCACCACACCGGAGAAGTATCAATAATTATAGCAATATAATTTAAATTGCATAGAGAAAACAATAATGTTTTCATTATTTTGAAATTCTATCCAGCTTAAATATCGCACAGTTTTAAACGATTTCTTAAAGGTAATTTAATGAAACAATGTATACCACCGCCGGTTGCAGTAGGTATCACAATACTTTTAAACGACTAATTGGTGGCTATAATTGTGTTGCAGTAAAATGGTATTGCCACCTTTTATTTATAAGTAGCGGCCGCCGATGCATATCGATTCAATTAATCGATACCAACCATGAACCGCATCGATTGCTGCACTTTCCCGAAACAATGGAATGAACGTTTCTTTGTACTCACTACCTTTACCATGAACCGATCCCGGGGTAACATTTTTCGTCATGGTATTTAACGAGCTTTTTACTGTACATTCTAAAACCTATGTTAGTTATATTGTGGGTACTTACATATTATAACATCACGCCTGTATTTCCCGAGGGCTTAGGCAGGGTTGCACCTATAGTACACCCACATTTCGCCAGTTATGTTTAAGTCCCATGTAATAGGGGGCGAGCCTATTGCCATTAACCGGGCATACATTTTAACTACTTCTGTGGTCTAGTGGTGAGACCACATGTCTTAGACCCAGAGTTCGGTTCGATTCAGTGGCAGCCAAATTTTCTGCTCGGTTTGGTTGATGGTAGGGCTTGTTCTAAGTCCGCGTGGCTAGCTACCACCATAATTATTACCTAAGTCTGGCGCCATACAGCATTGTTGTGTTTCGACAGTTAGAGGTAAGATAGCCAGTTCCTTTGTGGTTGAGGATTCCAGGTGAAGCTCGCCTCTACCTTCGGCCTGATCATCACTTACCATCAGGTGAGATGCGCCAAGAGCTTGCTGACGGTGGATAAAAAAAAAACAGATTTCGGGCTGCTACTGACACCTCAAAATGTCTCATTGGTCTAGTGGTCGCAAGCGCTACTGTTGAGCATGAGGTCCTGTGTTCGATTCCCAGGTCGGGCAAAGTGTTATTGGGTTTTTTCATCTGGAATTTCTCAGTAGCAGTCCGGAGTGTTACAAGTTTTATATCAATTAATATGTAGGTTTAAGTGTATTTGGGTTTCTTTTCTCATAGAACTCCAGTGTATTGACAATATGAAAACTATAGTTTCCCCGTCCCAATTATAAAAAAAGGTAGTATTTTGACATTATTAGTAATTATACGAGTACTAACACTATACAGGGTGGCAGGGACATCGACGCGAAAACTGATACCATGGATTCAGTACATGATTCTGATAACAGTTTTCGCGTCGATATAAGTAATTACTAGCAAATTAGATTTTATGATCTGTAAAATAAATGTTTTTTTTGGCTGCCACGCCTTGACCAATTCATTGAAGCTGAAAGATCGAGATTTATTGAAATTGTATTATGGAAACTTCTAGCTTATTTAAGTCCATTCTGAATAAGTAATAGTGTGGTTCGACTATATTGATTTCATCTATTAGGAGTCGCAGTAGGCCATTTGCACATTTGAATAACAGAAATAGATTTAATAGGGTATGATACAATGTCAGAAATATCAATGTGAATAGTGCGCTTTTATAATTTCTGACGTGGAAAAATTATCGTGGACATTCACGTCACAGCACGCACGATAACACAGGGAAGTAAAATGTATGTAAATATATTAATAGTTATCAATATAATAATAATAATTATTATTAGAAAGCGGTAGTCCTGGACACGGCTTGCATTGTCAGGAGGTTCCTCTCTCTGGAGCCCTGACCACCGGTAGTTTGGACCCTATTCCCGATACCGGTGGGCTACTATTTTTTATGTTTGAATTTTTTAACATTTTTATAAATATTCTAAGGAAAATAATTTATTTTTATTTTTCATAAACAGGTATTAATATTTGTGAGTTTGTATGTAGGAGGTTATCGTCGGAACTACTGATTCGATTCAGAAAGAGAGAGGAATTCTTTCGGTTATAGGAAGCTACAGTATTGCCGATTGTCATAGGATACTATTATATAGAATCAAGTTTTTTCAACTGAACAGACAGCCGTGCTGCTGGGGAGTTTGTTGCGCCACTTCTTCTTCCCAGCTTAAGCACTAGGAAGTGGTGAAGGGTGGGCGTTTTTGGGGGACCGTCTTGTGAGATGTAATTTTGACGTTCGAAAAGTGCTGATTCTCAGCCTAGTTTGAATAAATGACATTTGAATTTGATACATTTGATGTTAAAACAATAAATTTCACGTGCACTAAGTCGCGGGCAGAAGCTTACATTATACATATTTCATATGCGATTGAAAAAATACTATAAATATTCTACAATTTATCAACACCATTGCGTGATCATAAATTATAATTACAATCATCGTTATCCGTGAAACAATCCTAAGTAAGTTAATTAAAATAAACTGTGTCAATTGCGGTATTTAGTAGAATTAGAACTGTCCTGATTAGGATGCGCGATGGCCGCCCTAACGTATTATGAGTTCGTGACTTGGAATCTAATTAAGTTATTATCTTACATAATATGTTTAATATACGGGCTAGATATTAGGGTTCGTAATATGAACAGCATGTTCTAGTGGTATTGCACTAGTGGTTATAGTATAATATTTATAATATACAGGGTGTCACGGACATCGACGCGTTACCATGGATTCAGTACATGATTCTGAACCCCCATGCGTAAAAAAATTTCGTGGGTTATTAAAAAAAAAAAATGCTTTTTCATAGAAAAGTGCAATACCTACGCGGTCAAAATGTATGGAACAGCAGTTTAAAAAAAATAATCGATGAAAAATTTCAACGCAGGGTTGTTCAAAATCATGTACTGAATCAATGGTATCAGTTTTCGTGTCGAGGCCCTGCCACCCTGTATACAAATAATAGATATTATGTTTCCTTCAAAACACACAGCGTTGTTTGAAGAAGCGTGTTTGATGTCTTACCTTGATTCAATAAAATAATATGAAATAATGTACCAATTCTCTTCTGCTCGATCTTTCATTATGGCAAGAGTTGGGGGAAACTATGGTTTCGGCGAACTGTCAGCCATGAAAATATTGAGCGCGTTTATTGGTAGTGCTACACCGAGCATAGCCATTAAAAGCACATTGTAAAAAAAAATGCTCGAAATGGTGAAATTATGACAAAGTGCGTTTTTTATTTTTCCTCGGAAATCAACGTGCCGTAATGGCACCGCTTTTTTTTTTTTTGAACTAGTGCATGTCGCAGGTTACCACTAAGGTAGTGACTGCTTAACCGGGCTTTCCTGTGGCTGCCTTAAGCTTCTACACTCAAAGCCTCCAGCCAGGGCATACTATTCTAATTAAAACATTGCATTAGGCAAGGTAGTATTTACGGAACGAGATGTCTTGAAAGCACTAAAAAAACTTAATATCTGCAAAGCCGGGGGCCGGGGCCAGATGGTTTGCCGCCGGTATTTATAAAGAAGTGTGCTACTAGGCTATCCTTACCGCTTACTATAATATTCAATCATTCGATTGCGCTCACAGTTTCCGACGGAATGGAAAATGGCAAATGTCGTACCAATTTTTAAGAAGGGAGATTCTAAAAACGTGCAGAACTACCGTCCTATTTCACTCCTTTCAGTTTTCGCTAAGCTGTTTGAATCCCTGCTATGTCCTTTACTTACATCACATATTAATCCTCAGTTAGTACCCCAACAACATGGTTTCTGTGTCCGTAAGTCTACGACTACTAACCTGGTCCAGTACGTCAATGAAGTAAGTAAATTGATGGACTCTCGTGCCCATGTAGACTCAATTTACACTGATTTCAGCTGTGCGTTCGACAAGGTGGACCATAAAATCCTCTTGAAGAAGCTTGAAGGTTTCGGCATATTTGGCCAGTTGCTTCTTTGGTTTAAATCGTATCTCTCGGAAAGAAAACAAAGAGTGGTTGTAAAGGGATATGAGTCGCCTGATTATTTCTCTACATCTGGAGTCCCCCAAGGTTCGCACCTGGGCCCAATTCTCTTTCTAATGTTCGTCAATGACATAGTTCTCTCAGTAAAACACAGCAATTGCTCTATTTTCACTGATGATTTAAAGATCTATAAAGAGATAAACTCATCCGTCGATGTTCATTTACTCCAGGCTGACCTCGACGCAGTTCACGATTGGTGTATAAAAAACCACATGTCTCTCAATGTGAAAAAGTGCTACCACATAAAATTTACCAAAAAACGTAAACCTTTACCTACGTCTTACTCAATAAATGGGGTAACACTACAAACAGTCGACACGATTCGTGACCTAGGAGTCCACCTCGACTCAAAACTCACATTTGTCAACCATGTCGATAATATCACTGCCAAAGCTGCAAAAATGTCTGGCTTTATAAAAAGAATATGTCGGGATTTCCAGTCCATCTCTACCCTAAAGGTGCTCTTCAATAGTCTTGTGAGAAGTCTACTGGACTATGCATCTCCAGTTTGGAATCCTACTTACCGTGTTCACGTAAACAGGATTGAACGTATCCAAAGAAGTTTCACCAGATACCTTCGTTTTAGAAGCTTTAGCTGTCCACGAGTTTCTTCCTATAGTCAAAGGCTCAGTCATTTTAAAATATGTTCTCTTGAACACCGAAGAGACGTGACAGACCAGATCCTTCTTTACAAAATCGTTAACGGTTTACTCAATGTTCCCGATCTTTTGGCAGAATTAAGTATAGCTGCACCTCGACAGAAAATTATTCGATCTGGTCGCGAGACCATTACCTTTGCCACGCAAGTCGTACTAACCTAGGCGGCACCGCACCCATGAACCGTCTAATGGGAAATTATAATAAAATCGCTACACGAACCAATAGCATAGACATATTCTCTAACCCTTTTTGTCAATTCCGTACGAGACTTTTAACCAGCTCGGAGTCTCAAGACCTCTGTGCGACACAAGCCGCCTATTAATATTAATAAAATTGTATACACTTCCATTTCTTTCTTTTTAGGTCTTTTCTGTTATTTAATTAAATATTTCTGTACTTTCCATCATATTTGTGAACATAATTATTTAATTTTTCTTTTTAATTTGTAACTTAATCAACTAACGATGACTATAACGTCCTTTAATCATTAATTTCTCTGCTAGTGCTGTGCACTTCTGTACCTAAGTGACGAATTCACAATACCTAAAACTCTATGTGATTTTTGTATGTGTATGTTTTAGTGAGTTAGTCGTTGAGGTGCCTTACCAATAAATAAATAAATAAATAAATAAATAAAACTAGGCGAATGCTCGCTAAGGGCACCCCCTGTGGGGTACGAACCTCGGCTTAGGGCATTCGCTGATGGGAGGACAGCAAGAGGGACAGGCTGGATCAAAAATATATCATGATTATTGATCGGGGAATTTAAAGCTACAGGCTCAGCACCGACGCGGGCTGGCGCTTCGTCGAGCAAGGGTCGGGGGGGAGTATCATTTACTCGGGAGGGTCGCGATCGCGGGGGCCTCTGCGGCGAGGTCGGTAAGACGGGTGTCGGTTGTGTTTGTATACTGTACTTGTGGCCCTATTACTTTCCTGGAGGAGGGTGATGGGGTCATCTGGGTCGGAGAGGATATGCCTTGGGCGGCGAAATTTACTGATTCTAGAGGGAATGTAACTAGCTGCCTCGACAACCAGAGGGTTGCGATGTTTGAAATGGAGTCTACTGAGAGCGAAAGCGGCTCGCGAGTGAACCGCCTTTATGTGCTCTGAAAACGTGAGATGCCTGTCTAGGATCACACCTAGATATTTGGCTCGCTTAGCCCAAGGGATCGGCTTGCCAAACATGGTGACTGATCGGGGGAAAGAGGGACTTAGCCGCGGTTTCGAGAAGAGGACCGCTTGGCTTTTGTCGGGATTGACCTCGATTCTCCACTTTCTAAACCAGGCGCCAAGGTTATTGACTGCCTGTTGGAGGTTTAGAAGCATCGAAGCAGAACCTACGCCTTTACAGTAGATGGCAGTGTCATCTGCGAACAGAGCCAACTGAGTCTTTTTACTTCTGGGGATGTCGCTGGTGAAAAGCGTGAACAATAGGGGAGCGAGTACAGAGCCCTGAGGGACTCCTGCTCGGATTTGACGAGGGGTGGATAGGGCTCCGTCTATGCGTTAGCGAAAGGTACGATTCGACAAGTAGTCTCGTAAGATGCACGAGACGATCTGGCACACCGAGTTTGTAGAGCTTATATAATAAGCCGTTGTGCCAGACTTTTTCGAACGCTTTCGCTATATCAAAGAAGATAGCGCCTGTCAATAAGCCGCGGTGGATGCCACTGCTTATATGTTCAATGATACGGTGGGCCTGATGCACGCTAGAGTGCTGGGTTCGAAAGCCGAACTGTTCGTTTGGGATTAAGCCCTTGGTCTCGGCGTAGTCTCTGAGACGCTTATAAATAAGCTTCTCATAGATTTTGCCAAGTACCTTGAGCAGACTGATGGGACGGTAACTAGTGGGATCTGATCTGGGCTTGCCAGGTTTTGGAATACCTATGACAGTGGCCTCTTTCCATGTTTGGGGAAAGATATTATTGCTTAGAGCACCATTGAAGATGGTGGTCAGTAGCATAATGAGATGAGCGGGGAAGAGTTGGATCACCCTATTGGTGAGTCCATCTGAGCCGGGGGCTTTTCGGATTTTCAGACCTTTGATAATGTCATGCACTTCGTCAGGAGCGACTGGAGGCAGAGGACTATCAGGGTCTTCAACGGGAGGGAGAGAGGCTCTGCGTTCGACTTCAGCGTCGACCTCTGTGAGGTGAGCTTTGTCTACTGGCTGAGAGCTGGGAGAGCATTGAATGTCGAGACTATCTGCTAGGCACTCGGCCTTTTCAATGTCGTCGAATGCGATGGACTTATCAGGGCGTATTAGGGGGGGCATGGTGGCGATCTCCTGGGATTTGAGTTTTCTCTGAAGTTCCCAGAAGGCCGTGTGGGTGGGCTCTAGATCGCTAAGCATCTTGTCCCAGCCCGCTTCACGCAGCTCCGCTACACGTGTACTTACAGTTCGCTGTAAGTAGCGCATATGGGCCTTGTTTGCGGCACAGGGGAAGCTGCCGTAGGCACGGGTGGCCGCGTTCTTCTCTGTCAGTAGAGCACGTACATCGTCAGGGAGCTTCCAGCGACGGCTATCCGTCGCTGGGACCTCCCTTGAACAGTCGTTCAGGACAGATTGTACATGCTCAGTGAGAGAGTCGATCGCGGCCGTCGTGTCAGCGATTGAGTCGAATTGATTGGGGATTGAGTCTAACTGAGGGGATGTGGTGGGTTTCAGCTGTTCGCTTACTCGCCTCCAGTCTGTTATCTTTTTGGTAGCAGAGGGCTGGTTAGGGTCATGGTGACCTATGCGGGAGTCCAGTCTTAATAATATTGGACGATGGTCAGAGTTAAGCTCATGCACCGTTTCTATCGAGTCTAGTCGAAGGTTGACACTCTTAAGGAGTGCCACGTCAAGGACATCCTGAGTAAAGTTGGGGTCGTGAGGAAAGTGTGTGGGAGTCATCGGAGCGATGACGTCAAAGTTCAGGAAGAAGAGGTCAAACAAGTGTCGACCTCTGGGATTAATTCTGGTACTATTCCAGGAGGGATGCTTTGCATTGAGGTCGCCCGCTATGATAACGGAGTCGCTCATGCCTAGTAGGATAGAGAAGTCGTCTGAGATATGTTGGAAATTCTCAGCCGGCGTAGCGGGAGGGAGGTAGACCGATACTAGCATGATCGGCTGATGGCCAGTCATGGATAGTCGGCAGATAGTGACTTCTAATTTATATAGGGGAGGAGGGTCCATAGTAATAAATAAGGGTGCCGCCCTTGTGACAACGCGTCCTATCGTTTCGGATAAGACGGTAGTTAGCTATACAGGGGTTTCGGTGACTAGGTTTGAGGAACGTTTCCTGAACGAGGAGGAGGTCAATTTGGTGGTCGCGGTGGAATTCCGCAATCTCATCGCATTGACCGCGGATACCATTTGCATTGAAGATGCCTATTTTTAGGGATCGGGGTTTAAACCTAGCTGTATTGGTGTTAGACATTATGGGGTTCATGGGAGTGAAGAGTTTCCATAACGTCAGAGTATTCGTACAATTCTCTTTGCAGCATAGGGATGTTACCGGATTGTTTTGCCGTGAGGATTTCGTGAGCCATCTGTGTAGCGCGAGGGGTACAGAAGGTCACGTAGGTGTCGGAGATAATGTTATAAACGTCCGAAGTGGACAACTCGGTGGCCGCGGCAGCGACAGCGCCGAGGCGCGGTGCTTTAGAAGCGGGAGCGGGTTTATAGAGGGGCGCAGGAGGGCCTTCGAACGCGGGGGGTTGGGGGAAGGTGGATGCGCTGATCCATAAGTTAGGGAATTGGAGGAGTTTGTGTTAGAGGGTGAGGAGGGGTCGCATTCGACAAGGTTGGGAAGGCCTGTCGGTGCTGGAGTTGGTTCCAGGGGCTAGGTCTCTGGGGGCTAAGCCGCTCAGGGATTTGGGAGGACGGGATAGGGAAGTAATCCCTTTGCTTTAACTGACGATCGTCTAAGCGTTTCGTCAGTTAAGGCGAAGTTGTTTTAGGGGCTTTGGAGCAGCCACGGTAGTTGGCTGTGTGACTCTCTTGCCCGCATAGCACACAGCTAGGTGGGCTGTCACATAGGCTACGGTCTTTAGGATGGGTACATTCGGCAGTACCATGGTCGCCCAGGCACTTGACGCACCTAGGTTTCACATGGCAGAATTTCTGCAAATGTCCGTAGAGTTGGCAACGATGGCATTGCCCTTCTCAATAGTGAAGCCCATGAGGTTACATATGGATTTTACGTTAAAGATGGGGTTATGCCCCTCGGGTGGGGAGCACACGACGAGAACCATGTCGTATGCTTCCCTACCACGCGAACGGTGCATACGGTGCACTTCGTCTACGGGGATATTCTGCGACTTAAGGTCGGCTAATATTTCCGAGGGAGTTATCTCCTTCGGGATCCTTTTAATGACAACCCTAGTTTGCTTGTCTTCTGGGAGAGAGTACGTGTGGAATGACACGTGCCTGTCTCTTAGAATTCGGGTTAGTGACCTATAGTCGTATGAGGTTGGGAGGGTGACTTTAATACATTGGTGTAGCCGATCTTAAGGTCGACACACCACTTTGAGATGGCCGTCCACTTCTCCTTGTCCTGAATGAACACAGGAGGTGCAGGCGCAACCTTTTTTTGGCCAGAAATAGAGGCAGTGGGAGCATCCTGTGAAGAGGATGACGTAATCGGGCGGGGGTTGGTGGAGGGGGAAGCTACGGGGGCGCAAGTAGCTGGGGTAGCGGGGGCAACTACCGGGGTGAGAGAGAGCTCTTCGAACGCTACGACCTTACTGGCCTGCGAAGAGAGCTGTTTCCTCATCTTCCTCTTTTTCCCTTTTCCTTGGATTCGGATAAAATCGTTGTCTTCGGACTGGGAGGAAGAGGCGACTTGGTCCTCAGTGTCGGAAATTGTGACTTAGGGGAAGGGGGTGGGGGGGGCGGTTTTCTGGTATAGCTTGGCTGTCAGTGGCCATTATTTATATTTATATATACTTTATTGTACACCACAAAAAAAACATAACAAAAATAATAATAATCAAACACTACAAAATATACAATGGGCGGCCTTATCGCTTTCCGCGATCTCTTCCAGGCAACCTTAGAATGGACAGTGATTTACCTGGACATAAAATGGGGCGGTCGTTGGTGCAAATTATAAGTATACAATATACTAGATACACAAATAAATACATATCCTAAATAATAGATACATAAATACATACATACTAAATATATAAGCAGCGAAAATAAATGAACACTATAGATAATTACAGTTACGAGAACAAGATCACAACGACAAGTAATGTTCCTTCACGAGTCTCTTAAACACAGGTAACGATTGCGCGCGCTTTATTTCAACTGGCAATGCATTCCATAAACGAGCAGCCTGGACAGTGAAGGATTTGTCGAAGAAAGTTGTGGAATGCGTAGGCATTCTAAGCTTCAAGTTATCTGATGACCTTAAAAATTTCGTATGGGAGTCGCAAAGAAACTGGAAACGTTCCTTGAGATAGAGAGGAGTGGAAGGGGAAAAAAGCACATTATACAAAAGGGAAAGAATATGAACATTCCGGCGAAGGCGAATTGGTAACCACTTGAGCTTCACACGATATTCGGAAACATGGTCATATTTGCGCAAACCGAATATGAACCTTATACAAACATTTTGAAGCCGCTCAAGCTTATCAAGTTGGTCTTGGGTAAGGTCAAGATAGCTGGCATCAGCATAATCAAGGATGGGTAGAAGAAGCGATTGGGCAAGCGCAATCTTGGTGGCAGTCGGTAGAAAATTACGTAATCTCTTCAAAGATGCAGCGGATGCAAATAGTTTGCGGCTCACTTCCTGTAGCTGGGCAGTCCAAGAAAAGTTCCTATCAATGAATATCCCCAAGTTTTTAACTTTCTCACTGAAGGGAACAACTGAATTGTCAAAAGAAACTTGGGGAAGAGTTGTCCAGTCGATCCTTGAGACCGTCCTAGAACTCCCTACAACCACAACCTGCGTCTTTATGGGGTTGACCATAAGTCCATATCTCTTACTCCAGTCGCATATACGAGCCAGATCACGATTAATAGATAAAATAGCCTCGGACAGATTACCAAGAGGAGCTCGCGAGTAAATTTGTAAATCATCTGCATAAAGATGGTAGAAAGAAATAAGTTCTTCGGAGATTGAGTTAATAAAAACTGCGAAAAGTAAAGGGGATAGAACGCCACCCTGAGGTACACCGGCAGAAGTATTACTCCAGGAAGACAACGTCTCTCCTATGCAAATACGTTGCCGGCGACCGAACAGGTAAGTACGAAACCAGTCAATTACCGATGGAGATATGTTAATAGAGCATAAAATGCCAAGCAAAACATCAAAATCGACAGTATTAAAAGCATTACTGAAATCTAATAAAGCTAAGACCGTTAGATTACCGTTTTCCATGGCTGACCTTATATCATCCGTAATATTCAGAAGCGCTGTGGTGGTGCTATGACCAGGACGGAAGCCAGACTGGAAGGGGTTGAGGAGATTATTTTTAGCGAGGAAAGTGCTTATTTGATTGAGAATTAACCGTTCAAGGACTTTGGATAGGAATGGTAGGACGGATATTGGACGGTATTCAGAGAAGGATGTGGGTTTAAACTTTTTAGGTAAAGGAATTATTTGAGCATCTTTCCAAGAGTATGGAAAGACACCACTAGATGCAGAAAAATTGAGGATATGACAAATGACGGGAAGGATAACATCCAGCACAGGGACTAACATATTACGGCTGATACAGTCACTTCCTACCGCATTGGAAGTAATCGACAGTATGCTTTTCTTAACATCACATGCGGAGAACTGACTAAAAACAAATGGAGAATAACTGGGAGTCGGTAGTGAAGAAAGATAATTCAGTGTATTCAACTTTATTGTCCTATCAAAATTGGACGAAGCAGTAAAATGAGTATTCATTGCATCAATATCTATGTCTTTTGGAATTGTATCTTGTCGGATTTTACCGACCCCCAATGATCTAAGAAATTTCCAAACTTTGGATGCGTCCCCATTTTGGACAGAAGTATGAATGTGGTGGCGATTAGCATTCCTACACACCTTATTACAGTGATTACGTATTGAATGGTATCTTTCCCTGTTAGCGTCATTAGCCCTACGCTTAAATTTAGACTTTGCCGTAACTTTTTTGTGCATAAGCGTTTTAATATCATTTGTGAGCCACGGCGCCGGCAAATGTCTAACCTTAACAGCTCGAACAGGTGCGTGATGATCGTAAAGCTCGATAAGTTTAGCCGCAAAAATACTAACTTGGTCATCGACTGATGCAGAGGCAAACAGAGCAGACCAATCTATGTTGTTGGCATCCTTGCAAAGATCGTCAAGGTTCATACCACCAAAATTGCGTTGCATGAGAATCTTAGCTTTAGCCTTAGGTGGGCGAATTTTGTATGACAGAAAAATCAGGTCATGATAGGAAAAGGCATCGGCTGAACATTGGCCATGCTTAGCGACGTGATCAAGAGAAGAGACAAAAATCAAGTCAAGAAGTGAAGGTGTAGAGTGAGGAAAATGGTGAGTGGCACTCAGCGGAAGAATGGAAAGATTACTGGAAGCCAAAATATTTGCCAGAGAAGAAGAGCGATAGTCTTTTTTCAGAAGACAAGTATTAAAGTCACCCATGATTATACTATGACTGTAAGAAGGAATCAGCATTTCTAAAAGATTGCCATTGACACGACTGGGCTAACTATTTTGGGGGTTTGCTCTAAGGCATCGCTGAAGACAGCGATTTCGTCAGAGGGACTGATAGGACTGCGGTTCAATGTCGCCAGGAGGGCTATCGAAGCACTCCTGGTTTCTGGTGAGAGCTTGGAGCTCTAGGGCGAACTGCTGCCATAGAGCAGGTTCTAGTACAAACATCTGCCTAATAACATCTATTAGGGATGTGTTGGTACATCTGCCTAATAACATCTATTAGGGATGTGTTGGTACATCTGCCTAATAACATCTATTAGGGATGTGTTGGTGCATCTAGTCGCTTCCAACTTGGCCTCGGAAATTTCGAGTTCAGACTCCATTTTCTAATGGAGATTATTGACTAATTGGGAACCTAATTTTCCTAATATTATTTCCTACACCTAACTCCCTGGGGGAATACCGGGGATGTTTAAAACCCTCCCTGTCGGGTATAGACAGGGAGGTTGAGTACTTAGAGTGAGCCCTAAGCTTGCTTTTTGCCCGTTGCCTGTCTTATTGTGCAACGGGGTCCTAACCAGTCTAGTGCGCCGGGTGTAGACACACCCGACCGACACTAGGTGTGTACCTGTTGAAGGAAGACTGTCACCAATGCCGACTAGGAGATCCCCCAAGGCCGAGCACTGGGACCCGTCCAATTGACTGCCTCATCCTGAAGGGGCTCGGCGGGTGTGTTGGGTCAACACCCCACTCGGTTTCGTTGGCACCGTATGGTATCCACCGAGGACCACGAAACTGTGGATTTTCCCTGAAGGGGCTAAATCGCGACGATTACTTTTCAGATGAAATTCTGATAAGAAACTTTATTAATTGTGTCTTGAAAAAGACAACAATTAATAGCTGAAGATAGTCCTGGACTATACACGTAGCAGGAACCACAGCAGGAGCCACTGAGCCGGAACTCAGGAAATCAGGAACTCACGAACACACTATGCAGCACGTCCGTCCGCGTTCGATGCCGAGCGCTGAGTGTAATGGCATCGACCGATATGTCAGTATATATTTTGATTAACCTAAGTAATATCGATAACAATTTATAATCGATAATATTTCGTGATGGCCCTGTGTTTAAGGCCTCGCGCATGACGGCACGAGGTTGTGAGTTCAAAGTCAAAGTCAAATCACTTATTTCAAATAGGCCCTTGCAAGGCACTTTTGAACGTCAAAAATTATAAAAAAAAAAAAAAAAAAGATTTTAGTCGCCCCTTCCAAAAGGTAGTTTTCGTTCAAATGCGGGCAAGTACCAATGTGACTTATTCAATTCATATGCACTTACTTTCTTAGTTTATCTTGGACGTTACGTGCCTACATGTCAGTCATGTCCAAGATAAACTTAGAAAGTTCGGTGAAGGAAAACATCGTGAGGAAACCTGACGAGTTAATATAAGTCTGAAATCACCAACCCGTCTTGAGCAAGCATGGTGATCAATGCTCTTGCCTTCTCATTTATAATAGTACTTCTTACACATAGACTCAGGAAAGATACCCGTTTTCACTGACAACTAATTGACATCTAAATGAATCCCTAAATAAAAGTGCACTGTTGGATTTTCAACCGGTGTTGGTGAAAACGGTCATGAGACTTCTAAATATTCAACATGAACTTGTATGCGTAGTAACGTTCCATCTCTTCTACATAATATATGTATGTTACTCGCCTTTCAGCTTAGATTGGCATTTCACATAGTAGCTGCTTCGAACACGTGCAAGTCGTGCCCAGGAATGCAATAGTATAACACTCTAAGATGCTGGGAGCTACGTGTAAGACGTCTCTGCTTGCTTAGCTTGTCTGAGAAACTATGTTCTCTATTTATGGAAGTATAAGACAGCTGATAGATAAAGAAAATTTTCATGAAAAACCTGTAAGTAATTATACGTATCTCTCTTTTCTAATTGTAATGTTTGTAAAAGAATCGATTTTTCAGAACATCGATTTTATTCAGTCCTATAGCAGCTTAACGCTGCCTAACCATTGAAGCGGAGCGAGGCAGCGGAGAGGAGAATGGCAGCGGAGTGGAGCGGAGTTGCGGACAGTGTAATTATGTCCATTGATGCGGAGCGGAGCGGAGTTACGGACTGTGCGGAGCGGTGTTGCGGACTGTGCGGAGCTAGACTAAGTTCACGCGACGAGTAATAATTCCCCTCTCCGCTTCTCCGCGCCGTTTCCCGCTCAGCTTCCCGGTTTTGTATGAATTTTTAAACTAGTTCGCAAATCCCTGTCCACTGAAGCGGAGCGGAGGTTTTATGCAATTCCATTGGTTAATATTGGCACACCGCTACTCCGCTCGTCCCCTCTCCGCTCCAGTGGACAGGCAGCCTTAAACGGTCACAACACTAGGGCAACGAACCCAAAGACATGACATTGTAATAACGTCCTGTCGGGAAATTAATCAACAATTAATTTGTGTTTTTGAGTGCATTTTTCCGATATAATCCAAGTGAAAGTTGGTGCTGACGATTTATACTCATTGTTATGGTGGATAACGAAGTAATTAATTAAGATTATGAATTTGATTTTTCGATTTCTTACGTAAACGTTCATACAAAGTTATCGCGCCATGTATAATGAGAAACGTCAAATCCGGCTTCTTAGATTGTCGCGAGATTAGTTGCATCGCCTTCTCATATAATTATATAATTAATGTATACAAAATATTGTAAAACATTTTAAAAGAGTAACGGTGGAGTTTCTTGCCCATTCTTCTCCATACGAAAACTACCTTTTAAGGGCCGACTAGTTTCTTTTTTCTTTTTTGTAAATTTTTACTTTGAAAAGTGCCTTTCATGTGCCTAAAATTGAAATAAATTATTTGATACTCGTATTGACTTTGACTTTGACATGCTAAAAAATATGACCATTAAAAAAAGTTTATTCTTAAATTAAATTTAAAAATATTATTCTTTTATTGAACAATTTAATATATTTTGTGAATATAGTATTATAAAAAAAAAAAACAAATGTTTTTGAATGGGCATATTTTTTTAACATACTGTATTAACAGTTAGCTAACTTTATATGCCTACTTACGAACATTCCGCGGGCAACATTTAGTTTCAGCGGTTTCAGTAGTCTCGTGTTTATAAATTGGAGCCGAAGAAGCCATAAACTTTGCTCGTAAACCGTTAATCTGTTCAGACTTGAAATACACAGTTATGGGCCGTCTGCCTAGTCTACTTGTGTTGTAGGGAAATTATAATGCAGTATTATTATTAGGAAGCGTTTTTCCTGGATTAACAGCGTAGGTACTTTTTAACCTGCCAGGTTTGCGAGTTTGTCCGAAAGGGATATCGCGGCACACAGGCAACGGAAGGAACACGGGTGGGTTTTAGTCAGTAAAAGTCTGACACGCCCTCCCGCTCCGCCCAGAGCGGGAGAAGTTTTATCGCATTGCGAATCTGAAAGTTATACCTGTTACTGACATATCGTATGATAATAGTGTACGTGGCGAGCTAAAACTATCGAACTGTTGGAAAAGCTCTAAATCCTTAATACGTTAACCTGCTGCCAATCAGTATTCATTCAAAACTGAATAATTAACTTCTTATAAATTTAAATTACAAATGCATTACGAATGAAGTTTCCCTTCATACTTAACACGTTCAGTGCCGGGAGCCCACCTGGAGGGTTTAACTAGTCGCTTATCGCGGGGAGATTATTAAATAGTTCTCATAGTTTAACTCATTTTGTCAAATACACGTCTGCAGCCGTTGGACAGACGAATGGTTATGAGGTCTGACATCTATCCGCTTCCGTACTCCAGAGAACTCATTAATCTGTAAGCACTGCATCAGTTCCGCTTGTCAGGCTTGTCATTGGTCTCCGGGGCGCATTGGATACATTCGGACACTGACAAATTATGCGAATGGGATGTTTCGACTGGAGCGGCGAATGTCACACAATTATTGCTGAGTTTATTTATAAACGCAACCGTCACTGTATGTAAAACTCAATTTATCAAATGCCATCAATGAATTCTGGTATATACCTGAACCAAAAAGTGTACCTACTTCGCTAAACGGTTTACTCTTTTAAAAAAACCTTTTTACCTTCTAATTAATCATTTGAGGACAACACACACGTGTCTGTTATAGCAATACCCGATCATATCACCCGAGCCAGCATTTTCTTATACACGTCACGTGGCATTCCCGGCTAAGGCTCGCAGCTGTGACCGCTGCGGATGGTGCCACCAAGCAAATCCGCATTTATGGACGGCCGCCATTTGTGTCCCGCAGAATTATGGAGCGTGTGTGGACCGAAGTACCTAATGACGTGGCGCTGTCGTCATAAATTGTCTGATAAAAAATATTAAACACATTCGTGCGTTAAATCCACGCGTGTAATGGTTTATTACCTTGCTTGTGTAAGCTGTGAACCGCTATTATATTGTATCGCTTTTGTAATCCAAATATTGGTACCGGTTTTTTAGTCAGCGTGACAAAATGGCTGGACTTACGACTGTTCCTCTTCCTGTATGAGGTGAGGCCTGTTTTCCGTTAGACCAATTAAGCGAAGCCAGTGAATATGGTAAGATTCAGTTCGTCACCAAAGTTTAGTCTTCAATGTCCAAACATATACTGACACGTAATGTGTTCATTTTCTCACTCATAGAGCTCTCGCGCGGAATTCATTTTAAACTTTCATTGAAAAAGTTCGTGAAGTTATTTTGTTTAACATTCTTTCAGGTTTCGTAACGTTGAAAAGTCTTAAAATAGTCGTCAAAACAGATGGATCGTTTCCGTGTCTAATATGAATTGTTTTATTCAGAAACCGCTATTTCCGTTTCCGAAATGCATTTTAAATTTTTCTTCAGTAGCAATTTTATTAGCGATTCCTTTTCATGTTGTTTCTCTGACTTTCTTCTTTGAAGCAATTTAGTTTATTATGTTAACAACTGGTTACAATTTAACAAGTGCTATTTATTTAAAACTTCTAGAAAACTGTACAATTAACTTTATGTTGTCTGTACTGTAGGCAGCACAAGCTAGCAAATAAGCAACTATTTCATTGTTCTTTGTTGAAATCCATACATTAAATATTTTTACTTTAATTTCGTAGACTTCTGTGATGTCGGTATTGGTAGGTACTCATGTTGTGATGTAGACGTTACAAAGCAGAATTGTAAAATTGCAGTTACTCCAAGAAGTTGACAGAATTTAGAAACCGATTAATAATGTTCCATATAGTCTATTTCCCTCAAAATATGAATATTTCAGCCAATTAAGTACCTGCACGTTGCAGTATATTATGTTAGATGTATGTCATCACTGCAACTAAGGTACCTACTGTGAGTTATAAACAAAGTTTCCACCGAGTCTCAGAAACTCGTGAGTGGAATTTAGTACAGTTTTCACCGCAACTAAGAGCATTTTTGAAAGAGTTTTAAAGTGTGAAAGTTGTTTAACACGTGTGACAATTGAGTAATTGCAGTTGCTCGAATAGAGACTAACAATGTTCAGCAGACGAAGACAGTGTTTAAGGTAATTGATTCCTTAATGCGTTCTATGAAGCTGGCGGACTGTAAGGCAGTAAAAAGATAAAAGTAGTAGGTACTTAGTAACATTTTAAATTCATCAGTAGGTACCTAATTTTACTAAAATGTTGTCTCTGCTCGTTTTGTGAGAACTGAATGATTAAGCTTTATTCACATCATTTGTATTTCGATCCCGACATGTAACATTCTGGCTAGGGCAAGCTGGCCGAGTGCCGTACATACGCAGCACATATAGTATACTTGAAGCGACTCGGCTGAATGTTTCGACTGCTAATGCGATCTTCGTAACTCGATACCCCCTCACGCGGGATTAGAAACACTCTGAAACTGCCAATCCAACATTTATTATTCAGTAAAAGTTAAGCCGAGTTCCTTATGCGTCTTACGAGTTTACGCTCGATTAAAATGTATCGATTTCCTAATCGTTATGTTGAAGCGCGAGGTGACATGAGTTGGAAAAACAAGTATGTTGTAAGCGCCTGGTGTGGAAGTAAACGTGATCTTCATTACAATTGCGAAATTTCACGTTACTCACACGTCGTAGGAACACTTTGCCTTGAAGGAGTGACACGCACAGTACATTATTCTCGCTTTATCTAGCCAATATCGACACCTCATTACAGGTAAAATATTCCTGGCATAAGTATACAAAATCTCACAATTTTGTATACTTACGCGAGGAATAATTTATGCATTTTTTTAACGCAAAAGCAAAAACAACACGGACTAGACAAGTGAAGTTCGAACTGCCGCTCAGTCCGTACCTAGTCAGTCACAATGCTAATCCTTTGATCGATAAATCCGTCGCTACGACGTCACACTCTCGTAAGTGCAATAACTAACTGTGCGAGGGATTGCAACCACACAGGCTTATAGTACTACAACATCTGTATTGTGGATAACCGCAGTCAGCTCTGTAGTACGCACACAATTTACGACTGTCACTTTCTGTGGCGCGGCGGAAGATTAATTTTCCGTCACATCATATATTGGTTCGCGTCAAAGCGGCGTTTTACTACGCCTTCCGCTTTTCGATAACGTATCGATATCCTTAACACTTCAGTCACCAGCCAACACGTGAGTTTAACGACCCAGCAACCGGATTCATAAGAACTCCAAGATATTTTGTTGAATAACAAACTTACAATATGAATAATAAATAAATATATGTTCCCGCTTGAAACAAACAGCTGTCAGTCAGAACGGATGTTGACTGACAGAATAATCTAATCATAATAATCATAATCATAATCATTTATTAATTTGCGAATATGGGTACAAAAAGAAAAAGTCTTATATAAACAATAGTGTCCATTAGCCATATCCTACCTTAAGGCATGCAAATTTAGAAATACACAGGTATAGAATTATAATTATGTCATATTAGAATTTAACAATAAAAATACATTATTTAAAATATCGCATGGAGTAACATTATATAAGTTTGTCCTGTAAATATTCAGTGACAGAGTAATATGCTTTTTTTAGTAACAATGTTTTTATGTTGTTTTTAAATATATTTAAATCACTTATCTCCAAAAGTGAATTTGGTAAAATCTTTGAAGCTCGTGTTAGTTGTTATTAAAGGATCTTAAAGCACGAAAGGGCTGAAAGGGTGGATATTTATGTTTGATGCTGGGTTTGACAATAACTTAATATTTTATAGCCCTGGGTGTTGGATCGCAGAGCTTGAATTTACGAGGGAGCGGCCTACTCAGTATGGGTAGGGACCTGCGGAAAATTGTTTACGACCCCTTGAAATGAGAAATTTAAAAACAGCAAAAAATATTAAAAATACGGCTTTGTTGATTAAAGTAAAATTTTATGGATGCCTAAAATTTTTATTTGGTTGAAATGGAACACAGAACATTGTATAATTAATGTAATAGCTAGAGCAGTGTTTTTCAACCTTTTTCATGACGCGACCCCCATAGCACGAACATTTTTGTGACTCCCTTTCCTCCACTGTTTATAATCTGTATTTTATTATCATACAAGTATCAAATACGTACAACTTTTTATTGTTTTTTATAATGACGTATCGGCTAATTACATAATTAACAGACATATTAAGCTGCCTGTCCACTGGAGCGGAGAGGAGAGGAGCGGAGTAGCGGTGTGCCAATATTAACCAATGGAATTGCATAAAACCTCCGCTCCGCTTCAGTGGACAGGGATTTGCGAACTAGTTTAAAAATTCATACAAAACCAGGAAGCGGAGCGGTGAAACGGAGCGGAGAAGCGGAGAGGGGAAGCGGAGCGGAGAAGTGGAGCGGGGAACCGGAGCGGGGAAGCGGAGAAGCGATGCGGAAAAATACGTGAACTCGGTCTAGCTCCGCACAGTCCGCAACACCGCTCCGCTACCTCGCTCCACACAGTCCGAAACTCCGCTCTGCTACCTCGCTCCGCATCAATGGACAGACACTGTCCGCAATTCCGCTGCCATTCTCCTCTCCGCTGCCTCGCTCCGCTTCAATGGACAGGCAGCCTTACATCGCCAAACGCCTCCACGAAAAAGCGATACGATGAATTTGTGGGGACAGCGTATCCCACTCGCATCCTAATTACCTAAATCCTAAGTAAATTTTATGTCGTATAATTGATGGATTTATGAGGATCATGGCTACGAGGGATTTCCCAGTAGAGTAATTACGTTTTTAAATGTAGCTAGATATATAGATATAGATGAGGCAAGTTTGGGAACCAACCTAAAAGCAAATTTATTGGAATTATCTAAAGCAACAATACAGTTAAAATATATATATATATATAACATATTTCGCGGTTTCGCGACTCCCTCATAGAGGCTTCGCGACCATCCAAGGGGGTCGCGACCCACAGGTTGAAAAACACTGAGCTAGAGGGCAGAAAAGACAAATATTTTTCATGAATATCAAAGGATGAGAGACTTTTTATGTAGGTACGAACCGTTGTGTAAGCGATAACACGCTTTATAATGCTGTAATAGGTGCCGCGAGCGAGTCAAAGTTAAAGAAACTTTATTTGAGAACTTGTGGAGCTTAACGGGTTACAACTGTCTTTTTTTGTTAAAACGCTCCAGCGAGTTTTTGTAGTTTTGAGGCCGATCATTCGGTCTGCCGCTGCCGGTCTATTTTGTAAAAATCTCACCGTAAAAAATTTAAGTGAGATGTCATTCCACCTGATGCTAGGAATTGACATTATTAACAACTGACTTCAAGCTCACTGTGAGCTCACTTCACCTTAATTTTTCACATTCAAATTTATCATCTGCCTAGCCTTTCCCCAACTATGTTGGGGTCGGCTTCCAGTCTAGCCGGAGGCAGCTGAATACCAGTATTTTACATGGAGCGACTGCATAACTGCACTTCACAACACAGTTACTGGTAAGCCCTTGGTAAGACTGGTTGTTAGACTTTCGGGCTTCTGACGACCCGTAACGACTGTCAAAGATCCACGAATGACAGCCTTGACCAACGGCTTAACGTTCTTTCCGAGGCACGGAGACTAATCTGACTGATCGATCGACCCGTATGACAAATAATACTTAGCCAGAAGATGAGATTTATATCGAACAGAATATATCGGCTAGGCATAATATTTTACAGTTAACCACAATCCGAAGTTTCGAATAGACGTTTCGGAATAGCTTGGTTCACGTATAGCTTTCAATTTCCTGTACCTGTACATCGGAGCCATATAGCATCACATGCAAATCATGACTGTGGCACATAAATCATGCGTCGCGTAGGTACCACAGCACCTGCCTATTTCGGCTGTTGATGTATGTACATATATGCGATCAACGGTATTGCTGATTCTAAATATGTTATTAGTAGGTACCGTATCTACCTGCACACTAAGTTTGCCCGTTATCACTATCACTTGGAAACACCTCCATTATCCACCACCATCATTGTAAATTTAAAATTAAAGAATATCTTTTAACTCTTGACTACAGTAAAACAGAAGTCCTATTAAAATCGCAATATACATGACCAATACAATGTCCACTCTATAAACGTACCACTACACACACGAAACCTCACACACGCACACACTCACACATACACACACACACACGCATACACACACGCACTCACCACATCTTTTTCACACATAAAAAATAAGTACTATTTACTTACTATCTATAACATGCATAATTATAATGGACGAATGGTTGACCCCTGTAACACAGGTTCCACCTAGCATTGGGGTCATTGATCAAATTTCTGTGCACTTGTAAGTCCTATGCTGTAAATACTGCGCATAATTACTTTGTACGTTACTTTTGGAAAATAATTTATTTATTAATCTACCTTAATACCTTAATGAACGAACGAAACGAAAAATTAATTTTATTGCACTGTTTGGATTCAACTGTCGCTGAGCCGAACGCTGAAATCCAACACTGCGCTTTTATTAAGGCATCTAATTAGGTGTCAACTAGGGTTAGTAAAACGAGTACAAGTGTGTGTTTTGAATACAAAAAATAAAGGTTAGGTGAATGCGAACAGAAACTAAAAAACACGAATGAAGGAAAATATTAATTGAAAAAAATACGAGTATTCAATTCTATAATACAGATATTATATCTAATAGTCGAGATGAGTTTACTTTTATGTTTTGAATAAAAGCATCTAGGTAATATTATTCTGTTTAAAATAAAAAGAATTTCACACAACGTAAGTAATGCAGGTGGGTTTTAAATAAATGGCACACAGCCAACTTTCGCTTTTATTTAATGTCGCACAGATACAGCCTACAGCACATTCTAAAATGTACATTACATTACCGAAGTAGAAAATGTAGTAAGAAATATTTTTAGACCTGCTGAAAATAGAACTCCGTAAATGTACCTACGTTGTAAATGAGCGCGCTACTGAAAATAGACAAACCTTTTTATAGGGCCCGTTTACACGTACCACAACCACTCCACATCTCAACGACAAAATGTGAGCAAGCAGTGATTACGTGTGAATAGTTTCGCTGCAACTTCTTGTCAAATCAAATCAAACCAAACGTTCATTTGCTTGAAATACATTGTTTTGCAGATATGCGTTGTCGCTAATAGTTGCGATGTGGTTATGTTGTGGCTAGTGTTTGCAGACAGACAGATCGTTGTGCTTGCGATGTGATTGTGTTGTGGCTGCGACGTGGCCTTGATGTGGTCGGTATCGCCCACGGTTGATTTAGACGGCCAAACGTGGTCCGTGTAAATAAAATATTCATTTTCATACGAATTAGCGCCCGACCACGTGTTGTCGTTGTGGTGTGGTTGTGGTACGTGTGATCGGGTCCTTACCATGCTTGGGAAGCGATTGATGGACATAGCAATGTTTATGTACAAGATACAGGTGATCTATTGAAGGTTTAACCCAGTTGCACAAAGACAAACATTAATGCCCCATTACGTAATGGATCATTAACGCTAATGATTTAATTAATTTCATCAAAGAATCATTCAAATCGAGTCTAATGTTGCTTTCTGCAACAAGTTAATGGAAGATTAACAGTATTTAATGACAGCTTTAAAAGTAAAGGTTCGTTTTGCAACTGGCTGTCAGACTGAAAATCAACGAATTAGTACCTATGTCGAACAACGGTGAAGTAATCGATTATGTTATATCGTGAAAATTATGAGGTTTGTGATTGTGAGTGGGTTACGCAATGGGGTGCCGTTTCCTATCAAGTTTCCTTCATTCATCTATACATATTATAAAACAAAGTCGCTTTTCGCGTTTGTCTGTATGTCCGCGTTGTTCTTCAAAAATACGCAACGGATTTTGATGAGGTTTTCAACACAATTTAGAGAATGTATTCCGGAAGGTTTATGTGTATATTACATTAATATTAAACTTATAGATAATGTAGAAATCTCGATGTTTTGTGAAGTCGTAAAAACCTTGCAAAGCATGGGGGGGATCGCTAGTCAAAAAAACAATCTCAAATCCTCTTTTTGGATTGACTATGTTTTTTTAAGAGGGTAATGGCTAAACAATAGGTACTCGTAATTTAAGTACCGATGTTACGATGAAGGCGGAGCGATGACAGCCTGGTGAAGGTATCTGAGCAGGAAGTTTCCTACCAAGACGCCGCAATTCAATCCCACGATTTACCTGACTAAACTCAATTTCGTATCGGAAATCTATCGATTCCAATAAAAAGCGATACGACCTCTATCACACCGACTGAAGATTCGTCTTCACTTTGCATTAAGATACACTATCAAAACATTAAACTATCAAGCCAGCCTCGTTGATCTAGTGGTCGCAAGCGCTATGCTGGGCATGAGGAACTTTTTTTTTTTTTTTAGAGTGGGAATTTATCAAATAACTTCTCCCGCTCTGGGCGGCCCGGGGGCGTGTCAGGCTCTTACTGACTAAAACCCACCCGTGTTCCTTCGGTTGCCTGTACGTTGCCAGGGGCCACGGTATCCCTTTCAGACTTTCCCGCGACCGAGCATGACGATCTGGGCTCAATTCCAAGTCCTGCAAAGTGTTATTGGGTTTTACCATCTGGAATTTCTCAGTAGTAGCCCGGAATTTGGATTTGTGTCCGGTTGATGGCTGATTCGCCCCCTATTACATGGGACTTAATTAGACATAACTAGTGAAACGTGGGTGTACATAGGTACACATCTGCTTAACCCTTCGGGAAATACAGGCGTTATGGTATGTAAACTACCAAGGTAAACAGCATTTATATTTCAGTGAAAATATAGAGTAGATTTGCGTGTGAAAAAAATGTATACTTGTTTCCAATTGATGTTATTTCCATTTAAACAAACGTCAACTTTATACAAATGTGCATAAAGTTGATTTAAGACTGACTAGTACTGTTGAAAAAGTCATAAAACATATGAAGTTGTAGCGCAAACTGAACCATAAATGTAGTCATTACGGTTGTTTTTCCTAAAACTCGTGTTTGTTTACATGTTTGGCAAATAAATTGCGAACGCAGATACTTAAGTAATTATATATGCAAATAACCCGTCATCACGGCTTAGTAAGCGAGTAGGTACATTAAGTGATTGTACCCGGTTACCTACGTAGTCAATGTTCAGGCATGCATACAGAACCACTCTGTTACGTGTCTGGCAAATTTACGAGACAGGAATACCAAAAGGTAACGTACCTAGTGCCTATTGTACGTACTATAGTAGACATGTACGGTCGTAAGTGCGGACTAATAGATACATGGGCCATTAAACGTACGATGCTCATAGGTGGACGGTTAATTTATGACCTGTTCATTTCCAGTAGAACAAAGTCTAATTCGTTTCTTTATTAAACTACTTACACGGTACAACTCACGCTACAGGGGGCCTACTCCCTAAGCGAAATCCGTAGTTTCGGCGATCATTACGGGCGCTTCGTTCTCCGTCTCACTTACAGACTTACCGTTATCGAGAAGGAGAGCGAAGCGCCCGTAAAGACGGCCGCTTAGGGGGCAGGCTCCCAGGTACGGTTTCCTAGAAGCGCGGTGACCGCCACATAACGGTCGCAGTGACGGCTGTCATGAAAATGATGGCAACTGTATATGACTTTATGGCGTCAAAAAACGTTCTCTAGGAAAACATACCAAAGCCAAAGGAAGGACCAATGCCTGCTCTGGTTGCGGGTTTGTCCGAAAGGGATATCGCGGCCCCGGCACACAGGCAACGGAAGGAACACGGGTGGGTTTTAGTCAGTAAAAGTCTGACACGCCCTCTCGCTCTGCCCAGAGCGGGAGAAGTCATTTTATGATTTCCCACCCACAAAAAAAAAAAAAACATACCAACTTACTTTCATAAATAACGTTTCAGTGACGTCTTTCGCCGATGAAATGCGGACGCTATGTGGCGGCCACCACTCTTCTCGAAACCGCCATGGCTTTAGTAGGTATATAAGTACTCACTAACTCTAAATAAAAGTCAGGCCCTACAAATATTTGTTCTTCTATTAGTTAAGCATAACGCTTAACTACTGAGCCAATTAGTTTGTCAGAACCAACACGGAATAGATAACAAAATAGAATAGTCGAAATAGTCTACCAATAACAAGTTGATTAGTGCGGATCGAGCCTTAATCATCGCTCGTCCGTAATCCTTGGTTAAACATTGAGATTAATCTGATTGACAGCCACACTATGGATTTTGATTGCGCTGTACAGCTTTAGGCGCTGTCGTTCAAATCGTATTTATTATGAAAGCTCTAGAATAGCTTTTGGTATATTTGTTGTATTGCATCCAATTTCTCGTAAGATACTTATGAGTATGCTTATTTTTTTTTCAGATACTATATAATTTTATTATAGACAGGATTATATACAATTATTATTACATCATCTTATATTCAATTAAATTATATAATAATAATAGTTTATTGTTACATTATATTAATAACTATTTACACTAGGTACTAAATACAATAAGTAACTATACAAATAGATACAAAAGACCGAAAAGACCGCCCATTGTGTCACCCTATGTAGAATTTCTAAATGTATTTCTGTAATTTGTATGGTGTGCATAATAAAGAATATTCTATCTATCTATCTACAAAAAACAAAAGGACACTTAGGCGTCGAAGTATTCTTCCGCATCGCTGTCATCCGGAAACGTGCCCTGAAGACTGGCAGCATTGCCACGTTGAATGGCAATGCTAATTCTTAGGCACACAAACGAGCCAGCCCTCTGGTCGCGTGAAGTGTCGACCAGTCGGCGAGGACGCGCACTCGGACCCCACGACCGCTTAATAATTGTACCTGCATTGAATATTCATCATGATGGTAAATCCTTTAGGGCCCGGACAATCCTCTGGATTTATTTCATTTGTATTCGGCACAGCGAAGTGCGACATCTGTTATTTATGTAGGGTCCCGAGTATCAGAACGAATTTAACAAGCTATTTGAAGACGTGACATATTTGCCACCGTGTCATGCCATACCATCCTTTCTCTTTTCAGGGTTTATTAACGCGATGGAAATATTCAGTCTGCGGGCACGAAATTTGCGACGGCCGAGCGATGGCGACGTCGGAGTGGCGCGGGGTGGGGCGATCCGGCGGCCTAGCCGTGGGCACGAAAATGGCGGTAAAAAATACAACACTGTACTGGAACGAGCGGCCATGGGAGAAATCAAACAAGTTTGTTCGGACTGTCGCTTGCGCGTCGCCACCGCCCAGTAACCGCCCGTGCATCGCTCGATCGCCCCGCACCGCTCTCGCTCGTTTCGTGCTTGTCACTTCAGAATACTATGCTTATGAAATGAAATGAAATGAAATGAAATTGTTTATGCTGTAAATAGGATATAGGAATCACTTTTACACGTCATATTAAAAAAAAAATATAATTAAAATTTGCTAGATGAGTTCGGCGTTTCCTATCCGACTACTCTGAGAAGAAAGGCCGAAACAAACTCAGAGGTCACAGTCTCTTTTAAAGTCCAGACATAATCTTGGTCAAGCCATATGAGGACCATGTAGATTAGTGTCTGAAATGGGCTATTGAGAAAAGAACCACACAGATTTGAGTGGACCTGTCCAGTCAGTGCAAGCATTTGTCAGTAATCGTGGAGCTCAACTCAGAACATAAGGAGCTCAACTCGACGAACATACCAAAGAAAGGACATTTGGGTAGGCCGCATAAACTACTCAAACCGTCAGACCATTATTAAAACTATCTGAGAAAGGAAATAAAAAAACTGAGTAGAGAAAACAAAAAAAAAAAACATTAAAAATTAAAGTATCCACATAGTCCTCACATTCACAATAGGTAATTAAAAAATATAATACTTTACAAAGTATTCATGTCATTTTGAATGTAATATTCAATAATATGAATGTTTAAATAAAACTGGTATATTTTGATGATTTTACTAAATAATTCTAATGTCAAGTTTTATGGTTTTATCACAAGGTTTAGCAGAGCGAGCAGCTCAATCCCAAGCTTTTTTATCTTCTAAATAATCAGAAATTTTATAGTACCCTTTTTTACAAAGTTTGGTTTTAATACAATTTTTAAATCGTTTAATGGGTAAGTTTCGAATGTCAATGGGAAGTTTGTTGTAAAAGTGTATACATTGACCCATGAACGAGTTGCCTACTCTGTGGAGATGAGTGTGATGTACAGCAAGGTTGTGTTTATTCCTGGTATTTATACTATGAATATCGGACATTTTCTTAAAATTTGATATGTTTTTGTGTACATACAAAAGGTTTTGAGGCTACAGTCAGAATATTTACTTCTTTGAATTTTTTTCGAAGGGAATCTCTCGGACCTAGGTTGTACGAGTAAATAGCTCGAACAGCCCTTTTCTGTAGAACAAAGATAGATTTAATGTCCGAACAGGTTCCCCAGAGAAGAATCCCATATGACATAAGACTATGAAAGTAACTAAAATAAACAATTCTGGCTGTATCGACGTCAGTTATCTGTCTAATTTTTTTAACAGCATAGGCGGCCGAACTTAGCCTTCCCGACAATTTTTCTATGTGTGGGCCCCATTGTAGTTTACCGTCAATAGTGATTCCAAGAAAAACTGTCGACTCAACAGGGTCCAGCTCTATTCCATTTACTTTAACATTGGTAGTTAGCTGCCTGACATTTGGCGTTGAAAATTTAATGAGTTTAGTCTTTTTTTCGTTAAGGAGGAGATTATTTACATTAAACCATTGCAAAACTTTAGAGAGTGCATCGTTAACTTGTTCGAAGATGACTAACTGACGTTTGATTTTAAAAATAAGGGAAGTGTCATCTGCGAATAATACGATCTTGTGATTATCCCTTATGTAAGGTAAGTCATTTATATAAATCAAAAATAAGAAAGGACCTAGAATTGAACCCTGCGGAACGCCCATGGTGACCGTAGACCCTGCAGATCTCTTGCAATTTACATGGTCCCTCTGAATTCTGTTGTTCAGGTAAGAAGTCAGAAGGTCGAGAGCCTTGTCTCTCACACCATAGTGGTACAGTTTCCTGATGAGTGTATCATGCACGCAATCGAAGGCCTTGGACAAGTCGCAGAATATGCCAAGAGCATCTTGCGACTCCTCCCAGGCCTCGAATATGCTCTTCAGTAATTCCACGCCCGCGTCTGTAGTTGAACGACCCTTTGTAAAACCAAACTGTTTTTGTTTTACAAAGGGTTTAAATAGCTTGCATATTTTATTGCTATTTCTTTTACTGTTATGTTTACCTCGCTGCTGCTCCGCCATCGCAATCGCTCGGCTGCCGCTAATTTCGTGCCCGCAGACTGGTTTTACAGCCGGTTTCTCAATTGAGATATTTAAGTTTATCACTTAATCATTTTTTTTTGGCTTTCATCAACTTGAAACAAATTTTGAATGATCTCAACTTACTCGAAGAACTGAATATTGTCATAAACCTACTTCAGTTTTTTTTTTTGCGAAACCATAATCAACTGTTAATTTTCTAATGTACGACGCATACCTTTTACATGCATGCTGTGCCTTTACGCATGCATTCAATTGATTAGCGAGATTTTTATAAATAAGGCTAATTATGGCATGGCATGAAAGTTTTCTTATGGAAAGCCGCATCAAAAATGTTTGCAATAAGTGGCATGTGTAGAAAGGGAACCCAGATGTGTTCGCATTCCGTTAATGACAGGGATCCTCGAGGGCTCATCATAACTACTGAGATTAGGCAAGCGCCAGTATTTAAATTACCCATTACGACTGTCCTATGTAGCGGTCGATAACGGGGTCCATAAATGGTTATACAAGATGATATTATAAGCACACCAACACAACACAACAACACCAATATTTTCTTAACAGCCGGACGGATCGATTGAAAGGTTAAGCTACGCTTATCGAGGTCGGTCCGTGGATGGGTAACCATCCATTACATATCGAGATCCCTCCGTACCTGGACAAGCATTTTAATCCGTTGCACCCGGTACAATGTAGATCTTTGACAGCCATGACGGGTTGTCTGGAGCCCAAAAGTCTGGCAACCAGTCTTGCTGAGGGTATACCTAGTAACGGGGTTGTGGTGGTTAGATAGGCAGTCGCTTCATGTAAAATACTCCAGTATTTTAGCTGCATCCGGTTAGTCTGGAAACTGACTCTAAATTTGGCTGGGCAGACTTTAAATTACTTTAAATATTACATCGTCATATTTGCTGTTTGTTTTTAATATCTTTCATCTGTGTCAATTTGCTGCAATTTGCGACGCTCCTCGGTACAGTAAAACTATATTACACGAACAAATTAAACGTGGAATGAGTAAAACGTCGAGAAAAGAGCAAGACTAAATCTAATTATGAATAGCTAGCTCTCAGGGAAGACATTGTGGAAGGTGAGTTACAGCGAATTTCCTCGACGATACTCAGTAATGGACGGGCTCTTTTATCACGATATCAATTTGGTTAAGAGGATTCAATTTTGAAAACGAGAAATTCATTTCACTTTGTTTTGTTTAATTCATGTCATTGTCTGAGCCATGTAGTGAGCGAATCTGGCAAAAAACTTTGAACTAGTCCGGATCCTATTTCAATCGTTGTTCAAATGAATAAAATGTTGAAATTGTTATTTAACAAACTATAAGAAAAATCTTTATGGAGTCAGACGCCCCGTTGTTGACTGAAATTTGGCAATGAATCCTCGGCTGTCTGGAATAAGGCCGAGGGGTAGTTAAACGCCTATTACGACAGAAATAAGCAACCTATTTACTTACGGTTGTGATATTTATTTGCTACATAAAGAGGGCCTATAGTATCGAATCGTCGTCAAACAACTAGTAATTATGAGTAAAACATTGTTGCGTAAATGACATTTCTTCCCTTGGAAAAGCAAACCAATTTCTTAGGCAAACTCATGTGTACATAAACTGAGTAGTTTTTTAGGACGGCTTTAGAAGATCGTCCATTTTTAAGGAGCTGCGGTTAGAGGTTGGGTGAAAAGACTCAGGAATATTTTATGAAGATTGGTTTGGGAGATACGAGAAGACAGGTAGCGTATAACATCCGCTACTTACGAGTACATGGTTACTTTGAGTACAAAGGAACGGAAAGTGTCCGTTGAAATGACGGGGCAACTCTGGCAGCCGCTGACGACTTTGTTTAAGAATTCACTTCATTGTTTATTAGAAATAAAGAGTGTCTCGGATCCTTTAAGAGATCCTTGTTTAAATTCCTTTTAGATAGATGATACTACTCAATTACTACTGATAAACAGAGGTATGACGATTCCGACTTGCTAATTAAAAACTTATGATTTTATTTATTAATTAACTAAGAATGTTTTTATTTATCTAAAATAGGGATGATGCCTGGGTAAAAAAAAAAAAATCTAATTAGTCCGTCAGTCAGATAATAAAAAAATATTATACACATATTTTTTGCTTTATCATTTTAATAAAATTCAAAAAAATTCAAAATTCAAAAGTCATTTATTCAAACTAGGCTGAGAATCAGCACTTTTCGAACGTCAAAGAATTACTTAGTTAAAACGCATTTTAAGTTGGGGAGTGGGGGTCGCTACGTCACTAGTATGTATAAAATCTACATACTCGTGACGTCATGGCACATTTTACCTCAATGTATTGACGTAATCTTTAGATTACGTAAAAAAAGAAAAAATACGGGTCCAATATTTGTTTTATAATCTCAAAGACGGACTAAAAAAAACTGTTTTGTCATCATCCCTATTGTAATGACTGTTTAATTAACTGACATATTTTAAATATAATTATTTTTTAATGTAATCTATTGGCATGTCACCTTAATTGTAATTGCTAGTTTATATTAATTTTGTCCTCCATATATTGGTAAAACATAGTGCACATATTTTAGACAATACTATCCATACCTATGTATAACCAAATAAATGATTGATTGATTGATTGTTTCTCCAGTCAGCATCAAACAAGTCAAATTGAAACTTGTTTATCATTGTACGATTGGCTTCGTGTGAATTGTGGCAATTATGTATCGACGTGATGAAATCTTTTATATTTTTGTCTCTAAAAATCGCGTACCGTGAAAAAGGTAGGTAATCAAATAAATGTAAGCACATCTCGAATATTATGGTTCCCATTAATTGGAAGATCATTCATTGATCACTGATTTGAACATTCTTTACAGAGCAGATAGATATGACGCTCACACAACAACTAGGTACATAAAGAGAAGCATTGAAGCTCCGAAATCAATATTGACCGAATCATTCACAGTCGTATGATTCCGGGTATCTCTTAGGTCGACTCGGTTATCTGAGGTGGAGGTGCTACTGTGCAGGTCTGCGGCATCTCGGTTCAGTTGCTGTGTCGGGTGCCGCCGCGCCAGTGAGCCGGTGAATATCGTTCACCACACCGCTGTATTGGTAGTTCCCGTTTATTTACTATTGGACAACTTTTCAACCGCATAACTGTTTGGCAAATGTTTTTTGCTTGGTATGGAAAAAGAAAATAAGGAAGATTACAACTCCATGTACTTCGATTACATAAACCGCTTCCAAGACCGATTTTTTATACGTTAAACCGGATTCAGACATGTGTAACGCTCGGGCTGGAGCTTGCGCTGATCCATCGGCTTGGTTTTTAGCGCAAACACAAAGGCTCTCTCGCTCTGCTCGTGGCAACTGTGTGGAACAACTCGAACTCACACAGGATTCGCGTTGAGTTTGTATGCCGACCACACTATTCGCATTACATTACACACGTTTAGTGGATTTAGAAGATAAACGTCTAACTGGCTGCTGTTGATCATTAATAATTTTACTATTAATTCATTGTGATTAATTAATTAGTTATAAATTGTTTGTCCCCTTGTAAATAAATCAAAAAAGTTACCACTCATTGTGATATCTACTTCTTTCAATTAAGTTCAGGAAATAATAGACCCGCGTATAATTAAACTGTCCATTCACGATTAGCTTTCGTACTTATAAGTTATGATGAAAGTTAAACGAAGTTAGTGGAGGGATTCCGGAGCATACATACCTACATATACATAATATTTGTATCGGTAGCGTCCGCTGGCCCGAGCAATAATTTGCCGAAGCTTGCCGTTTAAGGTCGTTGTTTGGTTCCATCTTACATGTATTGTACGTCCTAACTGGGGCGTTTATTTTGTATTGATTAGAGCACAGATATTAAAATATTAGTTTATGTACCAAAGTACATAAACTCAAAATAGATTATAGGCAAAATTAAAAAAAAACATGTAAGGAATTAAGACTCACAAAAACCTACGTATACAATCACCGAGTAAGAATTTATTTAAGAACAGTCCCAAAAAACACTGACCTTTACTCGCTTTTATTTCTTTTTCTGAGAAAAAACTTCCCTGCAGCACCTATTTCATTGTTATCTAAGCAGTCCATTAATATTTATTACCAAATGTGCAGGTTTATAGCAACTGCAAAATAAGATAAAATAAAATACAAAAACTTTGTGATTATCAAATGCAGCACCTCAAGAATAGTAAGCTACGAACTTGCTACGAACCTGCGGACTTGCTACGAACCTGCGAACTTGCTAAGAACCTGCGAACTTGCTACGAATCCTGGTACGAACTTATTGCTACGATGCTACGACAGTTCCGAATAAATTGATTTGGGAATGTAATTCTTGCAGCCAAGTGTTTCGGCGGAATTACTTAGTTGAAAGTACACGTACCTTCAGCGGTTCAGTTTATGTTGAGTAGTTTCAGTATTTCAGCCTGAATACAAAGTATGGCCAAACGCCGTGAGGTGTCGGTTGATTATAGATCTAGGTGAAAATTCCAGGGAATTGTGTGGTGAGTATGGCCGCCAAAAATTGTACATTTGGGGAAAAGTTTGTGTCCTTCTCAGTTATGTAAAAAAAAAACAGGCTTATTTTAAATTTTTATGATATGTTTTAAGTTGATCTGGTTAACAGAATTATGGAGAATCATATATAATTTTTAGTCGAAGTATATTTCGCTTGTAGGAATTATCGGAGATTTTTTTAAAATTGGCTTCTTTCTACTTCCATACAAAATTCGTGTGTCCCACTACGACATGTCGCACATTGAAGTCAAAAATATGTACCTAATTGATAAGTAACCACTTACATTTTGAAATGGTTAACTTTTCCTATAAATGTTCTAGGTTTTTTTTTAATTTGTCTAATTCAGATAAAGTTTTCAAAGTATTCAAAACCAATTTTAAAAATGTGTCTCACTTTTCGTTCCCGTATGTTACTTCACGTATGTTACTATTTATCTGTGAAACTAATGAAAATCCAAGCGCGTTAAAACTATTCTTGGGTCAAGGCAACACCATACTACAGGTTGGCCAACCGCCGGAAAAAAGGCGCTATTTATTTTTCACTACAAGTGAACATCAAGTAGGTCGGAAAATTTGTCTCGAGAGATTTTCGTACTTTTAAGAGCTGATAATTAAGGTATGATCGCAAGTTTACTATATTATTTCTAATAGTACGTGTTGCTAGACTATTTGATAACCAAATAACGCTGTACGGTGCCTTTTAACTTCAAAACTCACATCAATACATTTTTTTTTGGCTATGTCCATAGTTTTTTTGATTCACGGATGATACCGTATGTTACTATTGTGTGACGTAATATTCGTGTATTGATTTTACGTATTATCTGTTGTTAAGCTGAGTGTATACTATAGAAAATTAGTGATTTGCTTCTTTATATCAAACTCAAAATTCATGTATGAATATGATTCATTCATTTTCAAATTAAGTAGTTACCAATAAGATTTAAATTGTAGTTTCATATAATTTTATGATAGTTAAAAAATAAAGACTTCCTAATGATTTTTTTTTAATTTTAATAAGTCTTAAAAATTGTGTTTTTTATATAAAATATAAATAATACCTTACCATAATGCATTATTTTCACATTTTGAAAACAAGTATGTTTTCGAATTGTCAAAATAACAGTCATTATAGAATAATTAGAAATTTCTCTTACATGAACTTTACTCGAGGCTTTACAAACTTCACGTGTGTTAACTTCATTCACGAACGTTGTACAATTTTTGACGGCCATACTCTGGTGCATCTTGAGAACTAATTTTTGAAAGGATTTAAAAAGACTAGAAAATATCTTTACCATTGTAAAAGGTTTCACATGGAGTTGGAGGAGGATTATGGTATAGGTTTTCATCCGCTGTTAATTATAAATACTCTGAAATCTCATAACCAAGCTTTTAATCATTTATAAACTTTTTCATAAATGGGTCAATTATCAGTTATTTTGTAGAATATAAACAGCCTTCTGATCATCCTCATACAAAGCTAAGGCAAAAATATGAAAAGATTTAAAAATACGCGTAGGTATTTATACAAGTGATGTAAACGTATTGACTGTTCACAACAGTTGGCTCTCTCGAACCCGCTCCCAGCCTCGAACGAGCGCACACTTTAATCTCACACTGTGTCCTTTTGCCCTTCAATTAAAATCTAAATTAATCTGAACCGGTCTGAAGCTGTTTATTTATTCAATGCAATATCAACTTCTATTTGGGGCTTATCTTAGTCCGATGATCCCTCGTTAAGTTATTACGTCGTCGTCGGAATGAATAATATAAATAAAAGATGGATGCCAAAATGTTGGGGAACGTTGCCCTCTATTTGCTCTTCCAAGTAATCCGCATCAGGAACCTACATATCGATGCCAATACCTCGGAGCGATATTGATATGACTTGCGATTCCTTTAAGTATAACTATTATTTATTTTTATGCCACGTAAAGAGGCACTTTCGCTCTAAATAGCACCATTGACGGGTGTTGGAGGCGGGACACTGTGGCGCGAGGGGGGAGCGAGCTAAAAATAGACGACCGCCATAGTGGGACAAGGCCATGCTCTCCGGCGCCTTAACCCGACCTACAGCCCCGCAGGTACGGCTTACCAACATCCTTGTGATTAATCTTGGCGTATTTGCCAGCTCACTCGAGTGTTGGATTAGACGCACTTAGAGTAAATCTCAAACGCCTCTTGACGATTCGTGTTTCGGGCCTGAATATCATAGCAAATACATACGATAAGACGCTCCCGAGTAATCAGGAACGGAACCATTCACAAACGAAGTTATTGTTGGTTGTTATTATGCTGTTACATCGTATTGACGATTCAATTAAACAAGCAGAGGAAAAGTTTTGCGCTTTCATTGTAGCATAACTTACTTTTAATTTAAATGTTATTGGTATTGTTTGGATATTTCGGGTTCTACTTTTGTAAAACTTTCTGATTTAGTTATACAATTATGTTTATTATCAAGTATGTTTATAGGCTTATAGAAATTGATGGATGGCTTGAATGAGCTGCTGAAAGCTGGCACTAATGACGCTCGCATTTTGTTCTCACCGCCTCAAGATTAACGACGCTCAACCCTTTTTTTAATTATGCAGCTTTTGTGCTAAGGGTGGCTGAGTTTTTTAATTTGTCTCAACGAGTCTTGGTTAGGAACGTAGAACTTGTAACAAATTAGAAACAAAAGCGAGATTAACTTTATACCTTTAAGTATAAAATATTATGCCGCGGGGTACTCGGATAAAAATGTACGCAGTCATAAAGTATCTAATAAACTTTACATAGCAGTCACGTTGTAAAAAAGTTGAGGCAAGTCTCAAACGTGACTTCGCCCGCGTGGAGTTCGGAAATTATCCCACGGGAACGCATTACCGGGATAAAAAGTATCCTATATCCTAACCCAGGTCTTAGTCTATCAGTATGGCAAAATTTCTTCGAAATACGTTCAGCCAGAGACAGACAGAGTTACTTTCGCATTTTTTATATTAGTATGGATTAAATTAGGTACAAATGTGGATAGTTTTAACTTTTCTTCCGTGCGATGCCATCATTACACGACCCTCGCGATGATACCTATACGAACCGATAATTGCTAACTTTGAAAGTTACCCAGTGGAAACTTTGTGTAGATGTAGTGAAAGTTACTAATGTAATGTTTGATAAAAATACGCGGCAGGTATCTTCCATTGAAACTTTGGTGAACGCAGACTGATGATCACGTTCGAGATGTATACCTTGGGGCTTTTAAGAGAGCTGCATTCATCCACTAGATGTGTCTGAGAGGCGGTGAATGCCATTTTCGACGGAGGTATGAAAAGGAAAAAGCGCTTTGCGAGCACCTGTGTATGTATTCATTCTTTTGTTTGTCGGGGGCGGTCGAGAGCGCGGCGAGGCGCTCGCACGCTCGCTGCGACTAATTTTAGGATAGATAGATATCCAATACAATATAGTATATACCTACCTGAATGATGTTTCAGATATCTCTTTTACATAAAATAATATATTGTTATCGACAGGATACATAATGAGCAACGAAATAAACATGTTTCGAAAACGAATTTGTGCTTGGAAACAATTATGTTAATGTTGTTCGTATTTATTACGTGTTATCTGTAATTGATTCAATTATATTACGAAGGGTACAATAAGCACAGAATTGACATTTTCTCATTTATTTTTTTTCAATATTGAGGTCACAATACCATCTATAAATTAATTCATCAAGACTTAGATAGGTCATTAGGACCTGTCAAAAGATTGAAGTTCTCTCGAAAATTGAGAAACAAGCTCAGTTGAGAATTTGAGATTAGGTTTATCATTAGCTGAGACGATGTTTGTCGTCAGTTCAGCTAGTTTTAGATATCTATGTAGTAAGACTGCGGCAACTTTGCAGATGTAGAGCTTTGCAGGTATAATGCAAGTATCTATATTAGTCCCAGACGTTATAAAACTATTTACCTTTAGTGTTCATTGTGCTACGCACGACTGAATTTAAAGAACTTAAACTCAAAGCATTTATTTCAATTAAACCATTTTCAGGCAATTTTGAATAGTCAAGGAGTCGGTAAGTCAGAAATATGAAGTTACGAGTAGTTGCCCATTCCAAAGCGTAGTAGGTGAAGAACGGGCAACAAACTTCTCGGACACTCTTTTAAATAAATAAAAAATTGTTACAAAATATTGGTTACATCATTCATGCTGAAATTGTACATGTGAGAACAATGTAGAAAGACGAGCACGTTAGAAGCGTCCGTAATAAAACGATAAAACAAAGAACAATTCAAAAAATAAAATAAGCCATGGCAGCTAAGAGATGACCAGTACCAACTGACGGGCCTTCTCGAACATGAAGCATGAATCAGCACAATTCAGCTTAACCATTTTGAAGGGAGCTAAATGATCCAACACACGCGCCACCATCAGCGAGACATCTGAGTGAGCATGACATACTCACAGCCGCCAGGGCACATTCAAGTCAATGAAAGACATATTACCCGGTAAATGGTAACTCTTTAGTACATAGTACTCACACCTGTGCTATGCAATTATATAATACAAAGGAGATTGAGTTTATACAATGCAAAGATGGTCTTACAATCTTCACCAGCTCCAACAGTATTTTCAAATGTTAATCAATTTACTGCGGTTATGGAGCAGGTCCAGCATACTACTACTACTTCTAAACACCTATTCGACTCTTAACGAGGCCCAATGAAAACGTTTGCGTTATTCAAAAGAAAAATCGGGGTCGGTAGAGGAATTAAGTTTAGATGTACAGGTCAATCAGAAAAGGTATGCGCTTCGATTATCTCGTGTTTCCGAATTAGTACCAACGTCGCGCCTCAGAGTAGGTTACTCTGACTACTGAGGCGCGACGTTGGTACTAATTCGAAAACTTGCAATGATAAGTGCACGTGCTGCACGTGCACTTATCATTGCAAGTTTGTATGAAGCTTTCTCTTTGTTGAAACTGATACTAAACTGGTCGCATAATGGCGTGTCACTCAAAAGTTTTTTTTATAAAATTGTCTCTGTACTGACTATTTAATTACTGTCTCTGTAATTTGTAGTAAGAAAAGTAAATTATGATTACTTTTACTATTATTACTACCGGGAGTTGCTTTTTCTCAGCTCTTAGGCTGGTTTTAGCTACATTTTCGGGCCAAAGCCAAGTACATGCAGCGTGTGGTGTCTATTATTATTTAGTTGTCATCAAATCTCGGGACCATGGATCCCTGGCCTTTGGAACGAAGCCAACTCGCAGAGTCCCCATAGACAAATTTTAATTAAATGAGGCACTAACCGACCATTATCCCGTTTCGCACTATGCAAGGGCATCCAAGGACAACCCCCGGTTGGTGTAATACTATTGCAGAATATGGAAACAATGATATTGAACTATGGGTTTGGGTGGCTAAAGTGGACTGGTATCCTGGAACTATGGAAGGACTATGGCCCCTGCCTGATCAATGTTTCATATGTACAGTTGTACACGATAAAATGGCAGCGGGTGACTTGCACACTCAATAATGGGCCCCTGGAAACTGTCGCTAGCACATAGTTCTTAACGACAAGGGGGCAACATGTCTTGAGGTGCTTGAGGAGTGGAGAGGTATTCCACGTCTTTCAGAACAATCTCAGAACCCGGAAGATGGTCAAGATCCCTACGGGCATTACTGGAATACGTCCTCCCTCCGATCACGTTTGCTCTTGCGAATCTCCACTCAAGCTGGCCAATTAAGGCAAGAATGAGGTGGGAGCTCTGTTCCGCGTCCGTGGTCTATTACTTTTATTATTTTTTGGTCTTTGACATTTTTTTTTTTTTAATTGCCTGTACTTCCGTGGTTGTAATAGCTGTATATTAGATCTCATAATCACAAGTTCGTATTTCCGACAATAGACCACGAAGCGCATACTTTTGTTGAGAGATCTGTACAAGATTTTCTATGAAAAGAGCGCGGTATTGCACGAAGACTCATGACGATAATATGCTCGCGTGAACGTGTTTTGTTTTTGAACTTTTTTTTTTGTTCTTACGTAACTAGTAATAACGATTCTTTATTTTCTTGACACAATACGTCTTCAACTACGCTTGAGAGACAGCTTCACACAATAGGTATATCTGCAATAGAATATGTGGAACAAAATAATTCCTGGTATTCTATTTTAAAACTTCTCTAATATATCTATTACTGCAAATGAGAACAAACGATACGTGCACGTGAACATTTTTCGTTTTTATCACATCCATTTTCTTTGTATCACCGGACAAAAATTATACCGAAAACTCGAAGGAGGCGGAATACTTTTGTATACTGACTTTGAGCTCCGCGCTGAAGATTCGACGGCGCAAATTGCTGCCAATGGGAGAGTTACCATCAACAATAGATAAGTACTAGCCGCAGTTATTATCCGGTGAGTTTCGCAGCGAAAAAGCATCTGGGTTGTTGGTGAACGAGGATTCTCGTTAGCGTGAGGCAAAATGCCTTATGTTAATGAGTTGGCTGCAGAGGGGGAGGGACTCATTACCGCTGGGTAATGAGCCCCCCGCCACCCCGCACCTACATGCCACATGATACACACTACTAACTTACGATTACATTATTTTAAAGTTAACACTGTAAAGAATTAGTTAGGTAGCTACGCGCTTACTACGCCGTAGCGCGTAGCGTCGCGTGTTTAATATTGACGTGTCCATAACATTTTGTTAATGTATATTGTGCCCTATCCTTCATATATTTTCAAATCGCGTGTTTATATAGTTTATTTTATATGTTCGTATACAAAGCAGGATTCGATTGACTGCAGCCGTTAATAAATATCAGTAACTGAATCAACCAGTTTATCGGAAATGTTCGCGCGTGTCAATATTCATAGTACTCACTTTTGTTGCCAGATTAAATACTTCTGCGAAAATAAAATTGCCTTTTTATAGTGGCAAATATTTATATGTGCTGTATTTCTGAGGTTTTTGTAAACAGAAAAGCGACGGCGGCATTCCCAAACCGTTTCCGTTTTGGAATGGTGGATTTATATCAAATTTTATTATCTACCTAGCCTTTTCCCAACTATGCTGGGGGTCGGCTTCCAGTCTAACCGGATGCAGCTGAATACCAACATTTTACATAGAGCGACTGCATATCTGGCCTCCACAATACAGTAACTGGGTAATACGATACCCCTTGGTAAGACAGACTTGTCAGACTTTCGGGCTTCTGACGACCCAAAGATCCACGGATGACAGCCGGGACTGCTTTCCGACGCACGGACCAACGTGCGGGCTGCATTCTTCCAAACGCGACTCAACCATAAAATAGCTATCACAAATTGTCACGATTTCATAATTACATATTTTATTTATCTAGGATATTACAACTTGCAACTCACAAAGGAAATCGATGAATAAATTAAAGATAAAGCTGACATAATCTGCAATTTGACTTCATAGGGTCCAATACATTTTTATAACATGAAAATTGGAATTCCATCGGGCATACTTTACATCATTACGGAAATTGAAGAGACCCAAACGATTATCTTTTGTGGAATGTTACGGCAAACCGGGTTCTTATCGATGAATTTTCTTACTTTAAAAATAACCGAACAATCACAATGATTTAAGAATAATAAAACGTTGCTATCTAAATATTTCCTCGCTCCAAAAACTCTGCAATAAAAGATTTAAATTATATTACTTGGGCGAGTTTTTTCTAAACTCGTTTCATTTTGCGTCCAGTGGGCCTGGTACGAACGCACGATTTTAAAATTGAAAATACTCGTTTCAACTGTGAGCTATAGTATGTATGTTTATATATTTAAGCTTTATGTATTTATTTAAGTATATGTTAATTTATTACGTTAAACGTGTAGGTTTATTTCAATATTTTAGTTTAAGACTTCGCAGATTTATATTTTTCTCTTTTTGTTCTCACACACTATTGTCTACATTTCTTTCTCATGTCTCCTTTCGCAGGTCTGCTGGAAGAAATTTCTTAAGAAATAAGCAGTACCTTTGTATTCATAATTATGATTATTTCATATCTGTATCTATTTTACTGCGTGTACATAAATAATAAAATAAATAAATAATATTTATTTAGTTTTAAGACTCATATCTAAAAACTTTAAATTAGCTTCAGTTATCTATACGTACTTGTGAAGTAAGGACAATGCTGGGACTTAAAATATAAATATCCGACGCAGATTCACAAAATATGTAAGTAGAAGCTACTTACATATTTTGCATTAATATAATATACTAGCTGTTGCCCGCGACTACGTCTGCGATCCAGGATAAAAAGTACCCTATGTCCTTCTCCAGGTCACGGTCTACCCCTGAGCTAAATTTAGTCCAAAACCGTTCAGCCATTTTAGCGTGAAAGCGTAACAAACAAACAAACTCACTTTCGCATTTATAATATTATAAAATTAGGATTTTAGTTCCTAGAAGCTGGAAGAACAAGTTAAAAAAAAAGTTTAACGCTAACGGCTTTTTTTTTCTCTTAGGTGTTCCTTTCTGAGTAACTTGAAATTTCTACATAAATCTGACATATAATAAAGAAATCTCGATGTTTTGTCAAGTAAAAGCCATACGAAGCAGGGCTGAGTTTGTTAAAAAACGGTCGCTAGTCTGTTGATAGGTACGTATTTTCGCTTTCAGTAGTGCTTAAATATAGATAGATATAATAGAAGAAAAAAAAACTGAAAACAATGTTCTTTTATTATTAATTAGTGTGTTCCTTTTGATTACCGTACTCCAAGGTGACGGAGCGGAATTGTCTTCGGGTACGAAGTTATAAAACCCAAGAGTTGTCTCATACAGCCGCGCGCCGCCGGAATTAGCTCGGTCCCTTTCTTTTAAAATTCACCCTAATCCCTTTCTTTTCAATTATAAAGTCCAACTTAGTTCAGTTCGGAGATTCTATTCCCCAAGTTTTAATCAAATTAAATGTTATTTAATGTAGTTGCGGGAAGCGTACTTTGTTTGGTCGTTAATGTGCAAAACGTGCCAATTGTGGGCTTACTCGAATAAAAAGTGTCGTTTTAAAGACATGGAAATCTATAGGTTTAAATACATTGTCAAGGCTACTTTTATGAAAATATATACTACTTGATTTAGGTATTATTTGCATTATATAGGGTGTGTGTGGGTAGGGCCCACACACACCCTTAGTCTTAATTGCTTAAAGACGAAATACATAGCTATTCTGGTTGAAGCAATATAAAACCAGGTATAAAGCCGGTTGACTACCACAACTAAGTATTAAGCGAAGATGAAGATAAACGCTTGATATAGTTGGTGTTTATCTTCCTTCCTAGAACATTAAGAAAGTCATTAAAGCTCACAGAGCTGCCTATAACGCAAAGATAAGGCTTTGTGTTTCTCGAGTCAGCAACGATTCAATGATTAATGGACGAAACGAATAACTTATTCGTTGATATTTATTCAGGACCTACCCCTTTGAATATGTTTACTATACCTAGGCGAAAAAACAAGTGAACATTCAGAAAAATATTTGTTTGCAAACCTCCTTCCGTGATATGCGCGAACAGTGCTGTTGAACAAACAAGTTTACTGGTCCGTTATGAGAATTTATTCGAATCGAATGTATTCAGCGGATAAAAGCTAGTGTTAGTTGTTTTCGAAGCCTGTGTTTGTGACGGCCTGTCGCCGCAGAGTCGCGACACGCGGCACCTCGCCAACAAGCCATCAAGCCAGTGTCTCAAGCGCCTGTACGACACATTTTGAGATCACTACTTAAAATGATATAGCGCTCTGTTAGTTTTATACGACATTTTCTTCTAGGTTTTTAGACCATTGTAACTCTTGAACAAAACTTGAACTACAAAATAAAGAAAACTCAATTTCAAGCAGAGTATTCTTTTAAAATACGTGTTTTAAAATGCTGATAAAATACCTGCTTGTATCATCGATAGAACATTTCCTCCAGCTATAAAGCTTCTGTAATACGGAACGTCTCGGAAAAATCGGAACACCTGGTGACCATAACTTACTCGAAGCTACATTTTGTAGCCGGTGATACAAATATATTCCTTTACCTTTTGCTGCTCGATCGACTGTGATGGTCACTATCACAACTCACGGATGTCCCACTGTTTATTTAAATATCACCAAAACTAATGGAATTCATCTCTTAAGCATCTCCAAGGTCAAACGGTGATTTACGAAATGTATAAAATTCGTTACTTGTTTTCATAATTTGGTTACTTTCGGTTTTAACATGAAAATTTGATTCAATATTTTATCTTTAATTAATCTACGATGTTTTTGCCTTGAATCTGCAACATAGTTAACATATAGTTTGTTAAATAATATCGGGATTATTTCAAGGATTAGATCGTTCAAGTGAGCGGTAATCAGCGCCAAGGGGCGAATAGTTGGAATATTTTACAACTTTAGGGTATTAGTTAACTTTGCCAGAAAGGCAGTTAAGGTAAAAGCTTGTAATCCGTGGACTATCTCTGCCTGTTAGTTCAGTAGTTAACCTAGATTCATCTATTAATTTAAAACGTTAAGCCCGTTATGGCCGTTCTCGCATATATTCACTACAGATCTGTAGTTATGTGATACTGACCAAACAGAAGATTATGAAACCAGAACGAAAAGCTGTTTGAAATTCGTTAACATTAGAATAAAGGCGACCACAAGCCCACAAGTAGGGACGCGGGACACGTGTGGTTATGATTAGCAGCCGGGTTCGCAATTTGAGCATTATTGCAGGCTGCGGCCGCGGGCGTGGCCGGCCCACGTCCTTTCGGCACCTGCTACATTAGGCATGTGTCCACTTTGTGGCAAGTCTCAGAAACACTGTTTATACTGTTTGCATAATAATAACAGGTATTTATACTTTTAATAATAACAGGTATTTATACTTTCGTGGAAATGAGGAAAATAGCTTATAATGGAAAATGTGGTGTACTTTACTACGCTCTATATTTTCTTTATTGGACATTGTATATTAAGGTATTATTATTAGAGATTATCAGCAACATTTTAAAAGCCCATTTATTAACTGCGGTTGTTAATCTCATTTTCTAACTTTTGCAGAATAGGAGTTTTCGGTGAAATATATTCTTAGTAAAAACAATTTCATGTGCTGTAAGTAGTGGCAGAATGTTTTACAAGTATTAAATTAATTTTTTGTTAAGGAAATTCTTCATCATAAAAATATACAACAACGATCATTCAGTTACAAAATGGAGTAAGTCTGTATCCAGTCATAACCCGACTCACTGTCACATCTTCATATTACTAAATGGCCGTACTAAAAGTTCAAAACATGTTTTAAGAAGTTTAGGTAGATACCTTCATCATTGTCCACAACTAAATAAAAGACACCCACCGCTAACGTGATCTATAACGTGTTCCTGTTGACCTCCCATAACTGTATTAATGAGATCATGTCAAAGAATCAACTGGCACGTTTTTTTTGTTTTCATTTTTCATACAAAGTAATTCAACAAAGTCACGATTATTTATGTAAAACACCCTTACGTGAAATATGACAACATTGCATTTTCTTAGCTTTAGGTAAATATGAATGATTGTTCGAATGAAAATTATTTACTCATACTTATCAAAGAAACTCATCATCATCAACACTATGTATTTTTGGAATACTTTTTCTAGGACTTTTTGTATTATTTTACTTATAGCATATGATCCTAGAGTTATAGGACATCGAAAGGAACACGTATGTTACTGAATAGTCTTTTTAATAAGATAACCATTTAAAAAAACTGTCAGTAATAGCGAATATTTTAGCATAAATAATGGCTCGGATGATTTAAAAAATTAAGTATCATTGGATTTGCCTTTACACCATAAGTAACGCTGGCTATAAATATTTGAAAAAGAAAGACAATATGGCGGCTTTCAGCCACTAACTATTACCTAAGTGTCGTAAATTCATATTGACTTTTTAATATCAAAATAAGGAGTTCGAAGAGACGATTCCGAAAACATAACTCACCAAAAGGTTAAAAAAAACCCGCCTGTACGACTGTCTGTTTAAGCAATTTTTTTTTAAACAATAATTTTTGTTTTGGTATCATTTAAGATTTTTTTTTTGGGTGTCTAAGTAAAAGTTACTCTTTATTTAGTAGATTATTCAGTGACATGGGTTTCGTTAGTGATGGGCATTTGGGCCTAGCTGCATGTATTTTTGCCTTATGTCCTCTGGGAGAGAAAACTCATTTAAAATAAATGTAACATTATTGAAATTTTACGAAAGTTTAATATAGTCTTTTGTTATTGTTGAACATGTAAAGTTTTATAATACGAGTATATTATGTACAATTTTTTTTTGCACTGTGTTTGTTTGTTTACTGTAACCTAATTCTGTAAACTCTGCTCGCTAATATAATTATTTTACTGTAAATATTATCAGATTTTTTCTATTTGGGAGTAATAAAAATCCTTTAAACAAAAATCTAGAAGCTAGGTATCTGTTTAAATAAGAACCACGTAAATATATTTTTGTATTGAGGCTTCCGGAATGTGGACAAACGTGGCACAGATAGACACGTGAATTATCGGCACAAATATTTACGCCAAATGCAACACAGCACATATTCTATTGATATAAATTGTGGTAGATGAAGAATAAAAATGTGCCACTACTACTTCAAGTAAAGAAGGCTAAATGTTGACGAAATGTACCTAAATCTTTTTTGTTATACCAGTTAGTATTTTAAGTTTTGAATAAAATTGTATATACCTGTTTTTGTCAGTTAATATAATGACTAAATTATACGTATCCGGACGCCCATATATGTCCTCACGCAACGCGTCATATGTCCAGTCAGCAATAGGACTCACCCATCAAGGAGAGCTGTCCCAAATTATATTTAAATTGTTGAAGGTTTCAGAAAAATACACTTGATAGTTTTTGCGTGATTCTCAGTTTTTATTCGCGTTAGACATAACTTTACAAATTAATTACACTATGTATTATAAACATAATCTAAAATATTCACTATACTATAAGTTATAAAAAAAATGCTCTTATTTAACATATATTTTTCGAAAGCATTAACAAAAAAAAAAAACAAATATAAAGTAACATAACGATTTAGATTAATTACAATCGAGGAAAATTTAATTCAAACTGTAATGTAGACCTGCCTGATCTAGGTTTATGAAAAACCTGTGTTGTTGTTTGAGGTCATCAATTTACATCAAACATTTAAAAAGAAGACAACAATAGGTTTATTACTAAGCTAAATTAAAAAAAGACATGATATTTTCAATTACTTAAAGAGTAACTATTTGGGTATATTATTTTAAAACTAGATTATTACAATACTTGTTTAGACGTGATCTTCAGTATAAAATCATTAAAAGTCGGTTAGTGTCGCCTTAAAGAACCTTCCTAACCCTTCGAGGAATACAGGAGTGATGTTATGTTTTGTGTTCAAAATGAAAAAAAATCACGATGACTGTATCGGACAGCATGCAAGCAAGAAAATAATAAAAACGTCCGTTACACAATCGCAACAATTCTAATCTTCAGCTCATCACTACTTCTACACGGTACGGCAAACTGCACTCGACAACTCGTTTCCCCACTCGCTATCGGTTTAAGCTCCACAAATAGGGATTACCTTCATATACGACGTGTTTACTGTTCCTCATAACCGTTCCTATTAGAGCTTTACAGTAAGATTTAATACCAACATTTATCAGCAGGTGTTTTATCTAGCTCTCCTTTTAATTTCACTTTCAGCTGTGCTCGTGAGGACATTTATTTCACTTCTCTGGCACAATTTTGCAGTTTTATTGTAGCAATATCGGATTACACTCGCAATAGACGCTTTGGCATGTCGAATAAAAGTGAAAAGAACGATTGCAATCACAAACGTAACGAATGTACGGAAATAGAACGGAAGGATATTTCGACTTGTAGACTGAAGCGGTATTTTATTAGTTGTGGGATATGGAAGGGTTGTTTCTTATCGAAATAATAAGCTTGTCCATTCGATAACGATTGCCAGGAGTACCGATTCGTCGTCAATTACTCGCGGCATTGCCCTTGACAGTTGGGAATTGACTTCGGAAAACATTACTTGCATACTCCCGAGTTAAGGCCTGTGCAGACCAGCGCGACATGTCGCGCGACGCGACACGAACAATACAATTTCTTAGAAAACTTCACAGTATAACAATAACCGGTGTCGCGTCGCGCGACAAGTCGCGCTGGTCTGCACGAGCCTTTAGAGTAAAGACTATAAATACAAACAACGTCTGAAGACGCTTCTGTCTCGGGAGTAATGTAAGGGAAACTTATCCAGTTAAACTTTCCAAGCCATTTGGGTGCCTGCTGTGTGGCTTCACTTAAAAATTTCTTTTGTCTCGATCGCAAAGTATAATCGTGGTAGCGTGACGCGTATTTTGTAGTAAAATACGGCCTAAATACAGCTACTTGTATGGCTTCTTACGTAATGTTTCCGGGCACGTAAATGTGTTTTTCTTCAAAACGAATACTTGCCTTGAGAAGTACAATCAATCTGCCTAGCCTTTTCTCAACTATATTGGGGTCGGCTTCCAGTCTAACCGGATGCAGCTGAATACCAATATTTTACATGGAGCGACTGCCTATCTGACCTCTACAACCCAGTAACTGGGTAATACGATACCCCTTGGTAAGACTGGTTGTCAGACTTTCGGGCTTCTGACGACCCGTAACGACTGTCAAGATCCACGAATGACAGCCGGGACCAACAGCTAAGTGCTTTCCGAGGCACGGTGGAGTCTCTGTATGTAAAGATGGGCACCCATCCACAGACCAACCCCGGCAAGCGTAGCTTAACCTGATGGATCGACCCGTGCGGCAGTTATTACTTAGCCACGAGCTCCTCCTTGCCTTGAGAAGTACATTGTTGTGTAATGTCTCTTATCGAAAAGTTCTTGTTCGTGTCCCAAATACTATTCTGCGAACAGTATGGCACCTATTTTAATCTTCAAGACTTTTCATAGATTAATGTAAATCGTTCCCATTCATTATTTTTTTTCATGGCCGTCTGAGGACTTATAAAGAGAAATCTTTTCATTTCTTTTTCTCATTTATGTTCTTTCTATACATAAAGGTACATTAATGCTGATCCTAAATAGAAGGTAAACATTTAATTTCTTACAACAACAAGATGCTTCAGAATCAAAACACGATTAAAAGACATTTCGTTTTTACAAAAGACAAAAGAAAAATATGAAAGAAAGCTTTTTATAAACCTGCTAATGACACGATGCGACAGACGGAGCTGTGCAATTGGCCATTAATCACCAGCAGTCGGATGTCGATTCAAGATGACTGCGAGAATTAATTGCACAACTAAATCACGCGATAGTTATACCTTTAATAGGTATGTCTGTTGGGATGAGTACATTATTATGTTTCGCGAACAATAACTTCCCCTCATAAAGCATTCTGTTAGACGTTATTTGGCAATAAATATTAATGGGTTATTAGTTGATTAAGTGCTAAAAGATATACCTAACAGATTTCCTTTCTGAAATTCCAGCATAGATAATGAATAAACTGTAAATCACTGAAATTTTTATGAAAACCGGATTGCGGTTATAATACAACCGTTTCACGCCTACCATATTCCAGACTCTTAATAAGTGTGTAGCTCACTGGGTTATTAAAGTTCCCGTTGAGCATCTAGCTACTAAAATAAAAATTGTGGGTAATTGTTGTAGAATACCCGCAATAAATAGCGTATAGCGTCGTTCCCGCAGCCGCTCGGCGTCTCCCGGGAAATTATTGACGTTTTCCGACGAACAAATTGCAATGTTGTTGCAAATCAACGTCCACACTACAGCTTTGATAATATTTTTTTTATGTAAACTACTTCAGCTAATTTATTTACTACACATATACGCTAGCACCCCAGTGTGTTATGAATATTTTATGCAACATATTAGAAAGAACATTTTAACACTCTAATTTATCTATATGCTCGGTAAAAGATTACATTATTTAAAATGTCCACGTGTATAATTTTGTATATTTAAGTAACTTTTTATTTTAATAGCAGAAGCCTTATTTTAAGTAGAATATGAAAAGCAAAGGCAATATTAAAGCTTAATTAAACCCATCTGTGTGGAGGTCGAATGAAATACGGAGCATGTGTACCTATACCTAGCTTACAACTCCACAATTTATTATTTTAGGTGGAGAGGAGATTATGTATGCAGAGATGTCAAAAGCAAAATCATGTGGAATCCCCCACTCTATGCTGAAATAAAATTCACGTCATCGTGAGTAATAAAAAGTAGGAACATCATCTAATACAGCGGTTGAGTTGAAGTGACCACCCGCTAGTCCCGCAGCTCGCAGTGGCGCAGATTAAGTGTGATAAATGTGAAAAACCCGTGAAAAAGTATGTTCGGTCACTCGAGGCGGAAGCAAAAAAAAATATAAATGTAGTCTTGTAAAATTTACTGCACCTATCTCTTTAAAAAAATTAAAATAACCTGGAGCATTTTATCCATATCGCAAGCATTTAAATAATTGACATTACAACTTAAAGGTTAATATAGGTAGGTACTTATTTTGGAACGGAAACAGAACAGATTGGACAGTGTTTAAATAAATAATGACTTTTATGTATCGAGTTAAATGTATAATGAGTTGCATCAGCGAGTGACTGTGCATGAATGAGGCGGCTCGACGGATACCGATCGATACCGACTAAGTGAGGACCACGGCGACTTTCTGACGGCTGAAGTTGCGGCTACCAACTGCCACAAAACTAAACTAGCTAATGTAATTGAAACTGACGTTACAGCGGAAATCACTCCTTCACTTCATTACTATGCTTTTACTTAGACACAGCCCGAGTCTTAGGCCATTAAGAACTTCTACATTTGTTTGTTAGGGCAATACGTCTTTGTACGCCTGTAATATTTTTCAAAACATTTGCTCGTGTAATTAACTCATAGCTGTTTTGTCTTGAATTAAAATTAAAGTCGTTTTTCGTGTCTGCCTGTGTGACCACGTTGTTCTACGAAACTACGCAACGAATTTTGTTACGGTTTTCAATAAAATTTTGTTTTTTTTTTCCGAAAGGATTATGTGTAATACATTAATATTTAATTTACATATATTAAAAAAATCTCGATGTTTTGTCAAGTTGCAGCGTGCGAAGGAGAGGCGGGTAGCTAGTTAATAATAAACTGTACAGTTTCGTTAAGTTGTGTTCTGTTCCTGCCAAGAGTTCAGTGTTACGTGAAAAATGGCTTGAATATAATAGTCCTCTTAACCCCACTGCGAGCTACTTAAATAAATTGTAACTGTGTCGTGCAACATTGTTGAAATTAAGTTATGTGAGCACGGAGTTAGTATATCCACGATGTTTGTGTGTGTCGCGCTCATACAATTAGACTAACATCATTATGGTGCGAAGTCACGGAAACCGCATAATATAGTGTAAGGGGGGACAAAGTGGATCGTGATTCTTTGTGACCGCTCGCTTTTATCAACCTAGACATAGATTAATGCGACTCCAGACGAACTTCTCTAACAAAATGTCAACTGAACTATAATTTTTACAGCGAAAAATGTATTCTGTAAACAGGATAGGTAATAAATTATGCGAACAGTGTCACAACAATGGTATTGTTTTAAAACTGGTGTAGTTTTAAGCTTTAATATTGTGTAAAAGCGAGCTGAAACTTCCAGCATTTTCCGTAAATATTACACCATTGGAAGTAGGTTATCGCGATAAACAATTTTTTATTGTCATTTGACCTAAAAAACTTCACCGCAATCAGTGTAAAACAAAAATAAAGTATAATTAAGTTTCCATGAATATCGTAGTAAAGGTACATGCACGGGGAGACGTAATTGTTAGGTGTAGCGAAGCCATTCCACTAACGAGTTAAATGAGTTCGCAATTTGCCGACGTATCTGCTTAATTGACTGCGATCATTAGTGCATCGCATGTCTTATTCAGATTTATTCGACGTATAATGTAGTCAATGGTACGACATAATGAGAAAGTCACTAACTACCTCAACTGTATTACCGACAAGTCATTGTTTATGTACAAGTTTCGTGCAGGTTGGGGTAGAACATGGTGAACGTGGTACATTCTCTTTTTCAAGCCATTAGCTTTAATGTACATATAAATTATAACAGAGCACAAAGAAAATGTGCGAACATTTTCTGATATTTCATTTCAGGAGGCGATAAACTGCTAAGTTTACCTATGAAATATTACCGTAAGAGAACTCGTGGAATGATTCTCTAGAGTGGTCCATATACTAGAGCTCGTTACACTGAGATTGCCATGTAGGTACTGAATGTTTTACGTGAGCAGTGGCATTGGGTAAAGCAAGCCATCTTGTTAAAAAGTAAATTGAAATTGGACTATTGGGTAATGTATTTTCATGATAACTGAATATCTGGTTGACGTTTAATTGATTACATACAATGATTGTATGATCACTAGTTCTACTACAGTCCTCTTGAATCAATATTATCTTTGGAATAACCGTACCCTTTGCCCTTCGCATGACGTCACCACTGAAATGTTTCGTTTCCTTGCTGAAAATGTATTTACATCTTCGAGAGAGCCCAGCAGTAAATAATTTTAAGTAATATTTAAAAACCCCAGAAACAAAGGTCTTGAATTTTGAATACAAAGCAAGTCTTAAGTATTTGCGAAGAGAATACTTACCTTCATGAATAAGACATCGAGCGCAGATTAAAAGCGATAAAACTAGCGCCTGTAAAAAGTACGTATTATTTGAAAATTAACTTTGGCGCGCGTATTCCGAAACGGTTTGGACATTGCATGAAATTAGAAGGTTTAATTCTCGTTAGAAATGGACATGTTTCGATCGCCTCTGCTTCATATTGCAGAATAATCCTGCCTAACGAACTTATTACTTCAATAAAAGGCTATTAGGCTGAGCTAGATATTTCGCGCTAGTTTCCTGAAAATTTTCGAACGGGACTCCCAATTGCGCGAGCCTCCGATGAATTTCCGGCGGCCGGCTCCATATTTCCGGGAAATGACGAAGCGTTCACATCATATGCCGTATATGGGGGATGGGCCTGATGGGGACCTGCCTATGTTAATGGGGATCTTCGCGATCCATTCAATATATTTAGGATAAATGATGGCAATGAATATTTCTTGTAACCAACACTGCCATCAATAATGATGATGCTCTGACGACTTGCGTAGACTTGTGCTTTAGTTTTATGAAGGCTATCAATCATATAGCGAAATGATTTATTTTAGAGTAGTTTCCGCTTTCTTCAGGGTCAAACTGTAGTTCGTTAGGTCGGTTAGTTGGTTTTAGTTTTTTGAATATCCAAAATGATGGTCGTTTTACGATTAACTTCAAAGAAGTGACTTTCTTTTCAGATGTAAGATTTATTATTTATTTATGAATGCACAACGGTTTCTTTGCTAAAATAAAAGTTCTAAGCGAATTACGAGAAATAAATACTGCTGTTGGTTCATGGCAAATCTTTGACCTGTCTTGTAAATCACATACCTACCTACTTTTATCTTAGAAATAAGAGTGTTCGGTATAATTTTATGAACTTGTTTGAAAGTATTTTACGACAGCAATATCTATAACTTATTTGTCTTGAAAACTTGCGCGGGCTCGGTGCTGTAAACATGTCAACACGCCACTTTTTATTCCACCAATAAAACAAGTACCTACCTATCATCTATTTTCGCGTGAAAGCCGCCCGACATTTAGATTATAAACATGTTACACAACGGATTTATTTTATTATTTATTGCGTTTCTGAAGTATCAAGCTTTGCTATGTTTATCTACTCCATTCATTTCTCTAGATTCAAAAAAAATTCAGACTAGTTTATTTCATTAAACAGTCTCGGGGTTGCAATAAAATGTCTTTTGAAGTGCTTATGAGCTGTTTGCGTCTATTTCAATCACGATTTACAGTCATGTACTCACATGTCTTCCACAATTCGTGTCACACACATTACCGCTCGGCGCCGGCGCTATTATTTCTCACAGTTTCAGAACTACGTAAAACCACCTTGTATAAACTTGAGAGATAACGTGAGTACAACACTATTACGCAGCACCGACCGGCTTCCTTTAACTTCGTCTTCAAGTAATTGCATTTATTTTGTGTGTTTAGTATCTATACGAGGGGAATGTTTGCGTTCATTCAATTTGCAGCGCGAAGCCCCTGAGGGCGGTAATCCCTGGCTTAGGCCTGTTGCGTCCTGCTTTTGATACTCCCCCGCGCATGACGCCGGCTCTCATCGAATTGTTTTTACTAATGTATGTGTGGCTTTGTGTGGTCCGCAGCTCATTGTTGGTCGGATTAGTGACTTCATGCGGCTAGGCGCTTTGAACTGAGGTAGGCTTTGTCTTCAACTGTCTCGACGGTGCCGATTGTTTAAAATCGCTTAAGGAATAACTTAGGAAAGATAGTTGCTTTTACCAGTAACATTATTTTTTGTTCAAAATTTGTTTAGGAAGCCTTCTGTCCAAAAATAATTACAAATCAATATTTCATACTACCGCGACAACAATGGCTGCATACAAAAATGAACGATACATTTTCATAATGAGTGCGTGTAACTCCTCAGTTCAGCCCCCTGCGACCTAGAAAACGGGAGTTGCACTTTAATATAGCACGGTATGACGGTACTGAAGCGAATGCCGGATTTTCTATTCTCGGCCTTGTCTGTCAAGATTTATGTGTTGTGCCCCTTTAGGTTTTTGCAATATCCCGTGGTACACACCGCCGATTTGTTTTCTTTTCGGCTTAGCTTTTACGACTGTATTTTTAGTTCAAATGAGAGTGTTGAATTGGAGTTGATGAAAGATGTTCTTTATAGACTGTTCTTTGGAAACTGTCTGTTATTACGAGATATTTTTGTTGCTCGTGATTTTGTTCAAATTACTTGGATTTTGTTAACTCTCGACAGCTTTCAATCGGCATTATCAAAGGTGTTGATAAACACGACTTTTATATGCGTATAGATCTATCGTGGGAAAATAGCAGCGTGCATAAAATATAACCCAGTAAACTATCAGACGGGTATCTGTGTCAAGTTCATTTATAGGGAAAGCTGTCTGCGGAGCATTTCCAATAACTTATAAACAGCGAGCGACGGGAATTACCTACTAATTTGTAGCGAGGTAGGTCACGGTTGCGCTGGAACGGGTTGCATTCAGCTGACCCAACATACATATTTATAGATATGGATTTTATTACTATATTCTAGGAACTGTTTACCTGCTCTTTCAAAGGAATTTTAGTGGTTGGTTAGTTTGTAGTTAAAGTTTTATTGATGTTTTGGTGAAAGAAATGAATATTGGAAGACCAGTTGCTCGATTTCATACCAATACTTTATCAGGGAATATACATGATTGACCTTGACTTAGAGAAAATATGAGAAGGTATGCATTTGCTTATCATCAATATGTCTCATTGTCCTGTAATGACAGCGATAACCTGGCGAGGTGTATGATCGTTCAATCAAAGGATAAACCCCTCATTTCCTGGCCATTATTGATGGTGACTGTTTACTCATAGGATTGATGTTGCGTCATTTTTCAAACATGCTGTCGGTACGTCATAGTATCCGAACGGGATGAATGATATGAAATTATCGTGAGTGATGTCAAATAACCATTGAGTAACTGGTCGACCGAGCTCTGCTCGGTTGAAAATAAAGAATGCTCATTTAATAGTATAGGATATAGTTCGTACTAATTCCGTGCTGCTATCATAGTAGGTACTTACTAATTCCATGCTGCCATCATAGTAGGTACTTACTAATTCCATGCTGCCATCATAGTAGGTACTTACTAATTCCATGCTGCCATCATAGTAGGTACTTACTAATTCCATGCTGCCATCATAGTAGGTACTTACTAATTCCATGCTGCCATCATAGTAGGTACTTACTAATTCCATGCTGCCATCATAGTACGTACTTACTAATTCCATACTGCCATGCCATTATTCTTAGCCATCTTGTTCGAAACTATGGGCGAACGAGCTCTGCTCGGGTGAAAATACGGAGAAAGAATTTTCCCAGTTATGAGACCTAGCTAGATCGATTTTTCGCCCCCGTTTCGTCCCCTATATTGCAACTTTCATCGAAATCGTTAGAGCTGTTTTCGAGAATGTGATTACAAATATATATATATATATATATATATACATAAAAATATTGCTCATTTAATAGTATAGGATATCGCTCACGATCACGTCTCTTTATTTTTGGGTATAAAGGCCCAATTTTGATAAAACCATAATGGAAACGTTTTTGTATAGAAGATAGGTATTTGGTTTATTCAGAGAAATTATTTGTTGATTGAACAAAAAAGCTAAGCATTTAGTTTTACTCGTATTTTCATGCCATGTGACATTATATTTAATTAAACGTAGGTATTTTATGTGAGCAGTGATGGCCCAGTGGTAACAACGCTGACTTGTTCGTCGACATACGGGTCGTAGGGTTGAACCCAGGCAGGCGCTTTACTTGGTTTAAATTATTTCATCACCACTGCTCTCAAAAGGGTGAAGGAAAACATCGTGAGGAAACCGGCATGTCCTAGAACCAAAAGAAGACGATTCGAAGATATGTGACATGTGCCAACCCGCACTGGTTCCGTGTGGTAGATTATAGCCCCCACTCTCGAAGAGAGGACGCCAGCTGTATCCCAGCAATACATGCATACATCACAGGCTGATTATGTAGGTATCTATAGACAATTTGCTCCAAAATCATAAGTAACACGTAAATATTTTTATGGTAAGAATATTTCTTAAAATATATACTCAATAGAAAGCACCTAATTTCGTAGAGGGCCGCAAGACGAGTTTATCTCAGCCGGGGTAATTTTTCTTAGAGCCGTTTGTTCCAGAAATAAGTGGTTCTGAACGTGGCCGGGTCTTGTCTTATCCCGGATGTGTTGCTCGATACTAACTCTTGTGTTCACGTACATAAGGAAGTGTAACTAAATCTATATCATAGCTATTTGTAGAAAATGTTTTCGGACTGCTGGACGCTGTTTTAGATTGTACGTACTGTAGGTACGCTAGAGCTTTGTAATGAATGCATTTATGTAAATAAATATTATAATAATATCTATGATCGAAAACTCTCTAATCAGGAAATATTTTAGGATAATCTGTGTTCCCCAGCCAATAATTCAATCAAAACTATCAGCCTCTCGTCGTGACAATGATGTCAAAGAAGCAGCACCTGTGAAGCCCATACAGCTGACCGCCACGCTACGGCTAGTCTAGGGACTGTCCAGGCTTTACCATACCCTGATAAGAGATTGGCAGACGTTCGCTATTACAATCATCTTTTGGTTATTAAGGCGATGACAACTGAAATTTTTATGATTATATACTGAAGATCACGTTTAAACGAGTAGTGTTGATGATTTGCAAAAAGATATATGTTAAATTAGAGTATTTTCAGAATATTTTAGATTATGTTTGTATTACATAGTGAAATTAATTTGTAAAGTTACGTCTAACGCGGATAAAAAACTTAGAATCACGCAAAATCTATAAAGCGTATTTTTCTGAAACCTTCACCATTTTAAAGATAATTTAATTATTGAACTGTTTACGTGTGTACGTAGTATACGTGTTTTTATTAAAATAGCTTTTATTTTATGTATAATAAATTAATAATGCGTCTTATTTGGGACAGCGCTCCTTGATGGGCGAGTTATATTACTGACTGGAAGAACGATGCGTTGCGTTGCGTGAGCTCAATACAGAACATGCAAGCAAACCACTCAAGGTCACTGGCATATATCTGCGTCTTAATAGATTTATCCTATCATTTTAGAATTCTAAACATTTATCAAAGTGGCCGTTCATTGAAAAATAACGTTTTACCGCGAGCTATAAATGATGCCGGCCTCGTTAATAGATACCTGTCCACGGAAACGGCGGACATTACCCAGATTAATGTCTTTCCTGATAAGTGTTTAGCACTCGCTTAAAATGACAAAATATTGCGTGCTTTCTAGAATTGAACCGCCCTTTATATACAGCTATTCGTGGCGAATTTACCCCATTGCCGAAGTTCGTAAGGTATAATGGGTATCCGTCAAAAAGCAAACCGGAAGTCGTTGGCAGCTCCACAAAGGTCGACACTTGGCATTGAAACGCAAATAAGAGAGATATTGAACCAAACTAGAGCCAAATGTGGCTATAAATTTTTGGACGGGCGTCACTGCTCTATATTTAACAGTTTGTAAACTTCGGCGGCGTACGAATTGAAACTTGGGTGGGAAAAATGGCCATCTAGAAATATTCCTAATAACTACTACCCACATACAGTTTCGAACAGTCGTAAAATGAAAGTTGACTGTATACCTGCCTATATCTACTTATAGCTATGTAGGTATACATTCACTTGCTGGATTCCTACATACACGACGACGAACAAAGACCTTCCTTGCAAATATATGAGACAACTTGGAATTACATTTCAAATGAAACACTCGGTGGAACTGACAGGCCAGGGCAAAAGCGTCAATTTAATTTTGTAGAATTTTGATGAAAGCACATTTTGCTACAATTGTAAAATTGTAGCAAAATGTGCTTTCATCAAAATTAGCGAGCGGTTAATTAACAAACATTTATACAAGGACATGGAATTTTGAATTTTCGGTGTACTTTATCGCGTTACAGATGAGTGAATACATTGTGTTCTCTTGTAATAATTGAATATAATGTTTTGTTTCTGGACAATGCTTATGGTGGCCATACATCACGCTACCTATAGTCCAATCCGCATGACGCTGCAGGCTTGACCCAATCTGCAGTTCGTTCATATACACCACACACGATCAATTTAAACTGTCCAATAGGCAGCGACGTTCAGTTGAAGATGGCGTCGCCAGTGACGAACGACGATATTTTAGCCGTCTTGGGCATTTTACTCGTGTTAAAGAAACCAAAAATCTTGACTCAACTGAACTGACGACGAACGCCATACGCAGTCCAATCGGCGTGATCCAATCAGCTTGATCAAGCCAAAAGAATTGAATTTCGATTATTCCGTCAAGTATAAGTGTCATGCCAATTCACGCACACACACGGCCAGTTCTACTTGATCCAATCGGCAATCCGTTGCTGACCCGACTGAGTTTAAGAGTTTCTCAAACATGCCAAAAAGCAAAAATCAAAATCTAACCCAACAGTCTAGGCAGTGAATAAGCTGTGATTGTCAGCCATTCTATGAATATTCTTACTTATAAAATACAGCGGAATCACAATTTCTCACAAAAGATAGCCAGGCAAGCATAAAAGATCTTATTTGGGCGTGGAGCCCCTGGCCATAATCCACAGGGTGCCGGATCTAGGCCGCACTCAAGGGCCGCATTATCACGGTATTATGCTGATGCGTGTCTGAGTTTTCAACGGGCCCGTGACGTCACATTTATGGTAGATTTATGCCAATAATCGTACTTCAGAAGCAGCTTTTATTAAAGCTACGTCTGTGTTTTGTCCCGTCAATACAGGCTACCTACTTGTCACCTCTATAATAGCCGCATATAACAGTGATTTACGATATAAAAGCCTCGTATATTAATTGTTAGTAACGCTAGTAATCCTCACAATGAACTATTAGCTGTATTTATTAGTAAGATCCATGCCTCTGACTGTTGTTTATTTATTTATTTATTTAAGGGCACTCCAACGACTTATTCACTAATACATTTTTTGGGGTACTGTAACATTTATACTTAAAATCTAGAGTGAACTTGTCACTTACAGGTGTGCACAGCACTTACATATTTCAAGTTTTATAATATTACATAGAGTACATATAGGCTAAAAAAAAAAAGAAACACAAAACTACATGAAAAAAAAAAATTAAAAGAAAGAAAAAAAAAATTATAACAATCTATTTTGTTGCTCTAAAGAAAACACAGTCAATGACAAATAATTACATAATATCGAGTCTACAATACGCCAGAGTTGCTTTTTGAATGAAAAAACATGTTTTAGTTCGTTTATATACTTATATAACATCATAATTTATTACATAATCGGGCTATTGAAGAGATAAGAGATAGGCCGTGTCCTTGTGATCGCGTATTTGCGCGACTGTAGCTTATATTAGGACGCGGCCTAAATCTTCATATTTTACGATGTAAGTATATAAAATGAGTAAAGTATTGATAGAGTGACTTTGAAGTTTGTTTTTCTTATCTTTAGTGTTATGTATTAAGTTCTCTGCGAGAATTGTTTTATGTGAAAAACCATCATAAGGTTGATAAAATTAAGATATACCCTTATCTTAATTTTATCAACCTTTTGATGGTCAAGTAGACTATAGATTAAAACTACATGGGTAGGTAAAGGTAATCAAAAATCTTCAATGTTTGCACATTATCATTTAACGATGACAGTGACATTGAAACTGCAAAGATCGCTGACATTCAGTGCCCTTTATAATTTTATTAAAATATTTCAGCACGCGCTCAATGGACCTGCAGAATGTCTTTCTTGTCGAAAGGGCATCGCGTGGACTTTGAACCCCTTCCAAGTCCATTTAACCTTATATGTCAGAAACAGCGTCTCCCTCATCTTTTAAGTTTTAACTACTAAGTATCTTTTGTGTTTTTTGCTTCGAGGGATAGGATCGCTTTCAGTGCTTCAAAAGAGCGAAAGTTACGTCTCAGGGGCGTCTCTATCAGAGAGTCACGCGTCGTTGGCTTCGTCGCACTTTTGTTCAGTGATTCGCTTGACACTTAGGGAAACGAGCACTGAGTTCGCGGCCCATCTACTTTATACGACATTGGTATTTTTGTTTTGATGGTTTTTGGCTCGACGAACAAAATTAATTAAAGATGAAATTGAAATGCAATGTCTGAGAAAGTTTTGGTAGGCGTCAAAAGTAATTTAACCAATGTTCATTTAAAACGCGTTCGGAAGTAACTGAAGCGTGCAAAACATTGTTAGGAGCTGTCACATGGAAACATTCTCACAGGCTTTCGAGTCACCCTCGAGTAAAAAATAGAATCTACGCAAGAATGGTCGGAAGAATAATGTTAAACGCGATATAAAAGTTTTCTCGGTCAAGTTAGCTGTTTCAAGTTAAAAGTGCTGTAAGCAGGGCCGTTATCCAATAAAGCTTTCACAACTTCCTTTTTACGATTCATCTGGGACGACACAGTTATATACCGTAATCGTTACAGCCTCTCTGCTACTATAAAACATCATAAAAGTCTCCCGGGACCTCTCAGTTTTCAGGTACGTATTCATTCTTATTTAGTTTGCCTCCAAAGTTAATGATGGAAGACAATAGTTAGTTAAATGTCAATAAAGATTACCAACTATTATCTCTTAATGAGAACAACGCCAGACAAAGTTGGAGCTACGAAATGTCTACAAAACTGAATAGCTACATTTACAAACTCAGAAATTTGTACGGCATATGATTGCAGGAATTTAGTAGAACTTTCACACCATTTCGACGGCTGAGCAATTTCTAAACTTGCTGAAACTTTATCTCTGAAAAATGCTGTATGTGCTTAGTATTTTTTTAGTTTCATGAAGGTGGTGAAGCACAAATTAATGCTATGAAGTTGGTATTTCCATTTTCTGAACATTGTGTATTGTGGAAAGCATTGTTGCCAGCAAAACTACTTGTATTTTCAAATGAAATCTTGCTGAAGAAGAAAATTGTTCAAGTAAAAGAATTTTTCTTCATTGCTCTGTACGAGTAATAAGTTCCGGAACAGAATGTTATTTATTCATTAAATTACAACTATTGTTAAAAAGAAAATTCATTGTCTTTTTTCAAATTTCATTTTAAAGTCTGTTAACAAAAAGTAATTATGAATGTACTAGGTTTTGCCCGCGGTTTCGCCCGTAGGTCGAAAATTATCTCACGAAAATGTACTACCGAGATAAAAAGTATGTTCATGTTCTACCCGTGTGCGAATTCATTCAAATCCGTTCAGTGGTTTTAGCGTGAAAGCGTAACTAACAAACAAACTCTCGCATTTGTAATATTAGTTAGGATAATAATTCGGAATGATAGAATTGTAAAAGTTCAGTGAATATTTTGTGGCGGATGTGGTCAAACAAAGAAAAGAGCTTTTCTTTTTAAGTATAGATAATGTACACCATCAGTAAGTACAATGTGTTTATAAGAAAAAAGTAAAGAAAGAAAGAAAACGTTTATAACGTTTTAAGAGAACAATTACAAATTTTTTTCTGCACCAGGTTCGTTTTTTCAAAGGCATCACGTAGGTACCTGTCATGTTGTACTTCAACTTCAAGACCCTTTGAATATTCCGTCTGGCGAAGCTTTGTTTCCTTTTTTTGTGTAATATTACAATGTTGATTCACAAAGCTTTTGTGGAATTTTGTCAAGTAATCTTTCAGAGCCACTTTATCCTTATAACAGGCGTCATGTTGTTGGTTCTATGATGATGAGCTGCGACGTTTTAAAAGGACACTCATCGGTTGGGTTTTGATTAAAATTCTATCATTGTGGGGAATAATATTGAAGTAAACCCATAAATAAGTCGTGAGTTCGCGATCTTATAATAAAGTGCTTGAGTGGCCTGAAACACTGCTGCGACAGTGACAAGCCAAAGTCAATTTTGTTTGATATTTTATTCGTTTTTTTCTGGAGATTATCAAATCTCCAGAAAAAAACGAATAAAATATGCATTATGATTTACGGCATGAGGTATCAACCTCATGCCGTAAATCTTTCCACTGTAGTGCATTCTTCTTCGCGATCTGAATGTTGACCTTCTTGAAATACGGCCACAGTTTCGAAATACGGCCACAGTTTTGAAATATGGCCACAGTTTTGAAATACGGCCACAATTTTTGAAATATGGCCTCAGTTTTGTCACTTTTAGGAAAAACATAACATAACTGCCTCCTTGGTCTGGTGGTCGCAAGCGCTACTGCTGAGCATGAGGTCGTGGGTTAGATTCCCAGGTCGGGTAAAGTTTTATAAAGGCTTGTTTATCGATGCGGACGAAATGTTTAATGAATACGTAGGTATTCATGAAACATTTCTTAATTTTATAAGTGAAGGTACCAATTTTAACTAATAGTCCGAAAAAGAAAAAGAAATGAAGGGACGAAAAGAAAATTGCGGTTTCTTTTATCTACCGTGCAAAGGTTGCATGAATGTGCGTAGCGTACGCGCTGACCTGACCACTTTTCGACCTTATTGCTTAGTCAATAAGGTCGGTGGTCTGGCGCCAGTGTCCGCGATGGCACCTATGTATGATGCTTGACTTTTCTTTTAGGTAAACGTGTACCATTTGTATTGTGCGTGTACCTAATATTCTATAGGTACTAAGATTTTTACATGTGTGTGGGAATGTGTATTGGCAAGATTGATTCGTTTTGTATGAAATTCGATGACTGTAGGTTTATTAGAGAGCAAATGTTAAATCTGTATTCATCCTACACGTGATAAGAAAACAAACTCGTAATAATTTGCCTGTTGTTGACTGTCATTGCGTCAACTTACGTGCTAACTAAGAACACGACTGGCAAAATTATCTCTCAGCATGAACACAATAAATAATGTATGTTTCTGTAGTTCGCCCCTTTTACCTCCAGGTGCAGGACGAGGACAAAGAACTTTCATTAAAAAGTTTGACGTGATAAGAAATTAACGACGCCATTAATGTTTGATATCAGTAACCGACTACCCGTCATGAATAAAGGGGTAAAAGTAAAATTCTGCGGGATGACTGTACGACCGTCGCGTGTTAGTTTAGGGTAACTGTAAAAGTTGGTAGGTACCAGTGTAATTGTTGCGGTACCCGTAAATTTGTCGGAATTTACGATCTTTGTGCCTACTTACAACTCAGAAAGCGATAAACGTGAACTGAAAATATATGTTTTCTTACTGTAGCGCTAGAACATCTTTACAATTCATGACATAGCTACTGAAACTGTTTGAAAATGTAGCGTTCAGTAGGTTACTGTAATAAACACGAGCGGGTATTGCAAGTAGAAAATATTATCTTTGAAATTGCTTAAGGCGAGGGTTCATTGAATCAGAAAGTCCCTATCCCCACACAAGAATTGTGGCTACAGATTTACGGTTTATAAATGAAATATTTTATCAACCACTGCAGAAATCTTTAAAAATAGAAAAAGCTGTTTGAATTGTAAGAAATACCTTTTTATCGTTATAATAAGAAAGAATAATGTTTATTTGGACACAGTTCGTGAAATACATAATAACAAAATAAAAAGTGAAAATAATCTTATAGTGCCAATAATAGTGTGTGCCTCACGGCTGCGCCAAAAAGGTTCATTTCAGCATTAATGCCAGACAAATGCTGTTTGACGGTGGTTTTCTAATGAACACGTCATTTCTGAGGACAAATGACGGGGAGTACAAACAGTATTATAATATCAGTGGTTCTTTGAAATGGTACAATATTTGAGAGGAAAGTAAAAATGTACAGTTAGCCATCTTCGAATCTCTTTTGTTTTCATATACACTGATATAATAAAGAGAAAACTACTGGTCCAATTTAAAAAAATATTGACGCTACATTATCACTGAGTAGCATCGGTTATAATTTTATAAAAATATCGCGCAGGCGAAGCCGCTGGTGGGAGCTAGTTCTAAATAAATCCCATTCACTCTCAATGGTTTTAAATCTGACATGACAAAGTAGCACCAGTACACAAATTGACGTAATTCCTTTATTCATTTTCTCACATGGAGGTTGGAATTGCCTCGTTATCGCACTCCTATCTAAAACAGTATACCTACTAATGTGCCATCATACGTCAGTGACGGGGCGGAATACATAGTCGCTTAGCTGCCATTAGTTCACTGTCGTAGTGTGTACAAATGCGTTTATGATGAAAGCGTCAGGGCAGCCCGCGAAATTCATATTTCTTACGTTTTTGCAATTTGCAGGTCAGTATCAGGTTGTATGTTGATCTAAATATGATTCGCGGCCGTATCAAATATTTATTTATAGAATTATAATCATAAAAATCATCAATACAGCTCTCTAAGTTCATATTACCGTATCCGTGTCGCGAATCATATTTTAATCAACATACAACCTGACAATGACATGGCCTGCAAATTGTTAAAAAACTACTGTCTACCTTAACACATCCCCCTTAATAACAAGTACATGAACCAAAACCACGCGGTGTGTGTCAAAACACATCGTAAATATTTACTTTAATACTCGTTAAGTATGTACTCCCGACAACGCTTATAGCTGCATCGGTTTCAGCTTATTTTTATCTAAACGGGACATGGTTTCGCATATTCGAGTGAGCGCTCCCGATATTAGAATATCCGTTTTTAGGTTGAGTTGGTTACGTTAACCTGTTTGAATTTTTATTATTTGTTTTTATTATTGAAGAAAAGTAACTCTCTGTTGTTAAGGAAAGGTGTGTTTTATTAGCCATTCTCACTTTCCTGTACGCGCCCATTTTCAATTTCCCTGGGAATTGAATTTCATTTCACTCTAAAATGACCCTCATCTCCATCAAGTCGTAAACAAGGTGAGAGTGAGATACGAGTTAGGGTAGAGTAGAGGTACCTTTCATGACGGTCCTCGCCTACGGATCAGCTGCGTCACTCGGGACAATTTTATTTTATTATAAACTAGCTGCGCCCGGCGGGTACACCCGCATAAGTTTTGATCCCGTGAGAATATCGGGATAAAACGTATCCTATGTCCTAACCCAAGTCATGGTATACCCATGTGCCAAATTTCATTCAAATCCGTTCAGCCGTTTTAGCGTGAAAGCGTATATCAATAAACAATCTCGCTTTCGCATTTATAGTATTACGTAGTTAGGATAGTTAGGATGCGAAGTAACTCTGTCTGTCTCTCTGTTACCTTTTCACACCTAAACAGCTGAACGGATTGAAGGATACAATTAGGCACACAGATATACCATGACCTGGATACCATACTTTTTATACCGGTTATACGTTCCCGTGGGGAAATTTCCGACCTCCACGCAGGCGAAGCCGCGGTTAAAAACTAGTAATAAAATATGATACTAAAATGTTGCTTTGACAGCCATTTCTTCAGTTCCTATTTTATGCTTTCTATGTAACTTTCTTGAAATCGTGCAAATTATTCGTAAATAACTGCTTGTTTCGTCATTTCAAACAAAATTAACGAAACTGTATCCTTGATAGTTGAAAAGTTACTCCCCTAATTATGTCGATAGAACCGAAAATAACTATGATAGCTGTGATTGTGAACAATTTCGGTAAACAATAGCTGGCCAAGAACAGCATTAGGACTACTATCCATTAGCTTAGTAGTATGGGAGTGGTCGGCGAAGGTCACAGTCGACACCTGTTATTTATTAGATTTGTGTCGATCCCGGATAATCTCGTTACAGCTGACCCACTGCGCGCCCTTGGCCAACCCAATGAACGAACGACATTTTTTGGTCAGTGAAAAATGTGCACGAGACGGCCCCGTTACAATTTTGATGGCGCTCCTAATGGTAAGTAATTACATGGGAGTTCAACTGTAACGTTTCAGGGGCTGAGATATTATCTCATTCCAGTAACGTTTTATAACTTACAGGTGGTGGGGGATGATATGTGTCCAGTATTATATGGAATAACCTCAAAGATCGGGATGCGGAAAACTCAAAGAATATTACTATTGATTTTAGAAACAATATCACTAACTGTCAATCTGCCTAGCCTTTTCGCAAATATGTTGGGGTCGGCTTCCAGTCTAATCGGATGCAGCTAAATACCAGTATTTTACATGGAGCGACTGCCTATCTGACCTCCACAACCCAGTAACTGGGTAATACGATACCCCTTGGTAAGACTGGTTGTCAGACTATCGAACTTCTGACGACCCGTAACGACTGTCAAAGATCCACGAATGACAGCACAACAATATCACTAACTGTAATAATCTGAAATCACCGAGTCTCAAAAAACTGGCACTTTAACCAATTATTAAGGAATTTAATGCATTTAAAGGTACCTATTGTATGGAATAAGTTATAACCTCAATGATCGGGATGCAGATAACTCAAAGAATATTATGAAACCTATTGATTTTAGAAACAATAGCACTAACTGTATTAATCTGAAATCAGCGAGGCTCAAACAAACTGGCACTTGAACCAATTATTAAGGAATTTAACGGATAGGATAAGGGTAGATTGAATTACAATGGCATCCATGATTGATGACTTTCACTATATCAATTTGAATTGAATACAATGTCCACGGTTTGGGTTACGAGATGATATTCGAATTGTTCTAGTTGATTGCTAAAGCCATTATTCAAGGGGAAATATAACTGTATATTTTGTATTCCGCGGTGTTTTCGGTGGATGAAGGTATACAGGATGTCAGGGACATCGACGCGAAGCCGGTTACCATGGATGCAGTACATGATTCTGAACCCCCCTGCGCTGAAATTTTACGTCGGTAATTTAAAAAAAAACAGCTGCTCCATACATTTTGACCGCGTAGGTATTGCACTTGTCTATGAAACAGCAGATTTTTTTTTTAATAACCGACGAAATATTTTAACGCTGCGGGGTTCAGAATCATGTACTGATTCCATGGTAGCCGGCTTCGCGTCGATGTCCCTGCCACCCTGTATAGGTAATGCGGTTCGCGGTTTTCACCCTCGTCTTAAAAACCACCAGAACAATTTTAACAAACGAGGTGTCGAGTCATTTGTCTGGACCAAAGGTGCCAAACAAGATGGAGTGCGGTTAGCTAAGTTCCGGAGAGTTTCAGACGTGGAAAATCTCTCATAAAACAGTTTATTTCAAATTAATAATATGAATGCTAAATGAGAGCCAATTCTGTGGAAGCCAGTAACTTCGTCCAATTTAGTTACCTACTGTCAATCGGATGTTTTGACAAAACACTCACAAAATGAGGTTTTAGTGGTTTATAAATAATTTATAAGTCGTAAAAGTGACCCTATAAAAGGTAGAATAAAAGAAAAGTGATTTATATCGATTGTTATCTAGTTGTGTGCCGTGGGGGCTAACTGAAAACTTTGATGTGGTTTAGCGGTGGTGTGAATTTTTTAAGTGCACTAGTTTTAAAGATAGTAGATTACAAAAATCAACCTAACTTGCTATCAAATGTACCTATTCATATTTATGAATTAAATTGCATTTTTGTTAGAAAGTACGCTTCAGTCACTAGGTATCCAGAATCCGTAAACTACGGTCAAGTCATAGCGCTACAGCGAATTTCAAAGAAAATAACACGCTTTACTGTAATACGGCAAGCCACGAAACTGATCGGTGTTCCCGTATGGCTGAAGGGCAGAGGGACAGGGGCGGCCATTGTTTGCATCTTTTGTTTGTTGCCATGCTGGATCCGGTAATAACGTTCAAGCATTAAAATTCGGGTCAGGTTGTTGACACAAATTTATGAGGGCGGTTAGAAAGGGTAGCCTTGATTCTCCGCATTATCTGCTACACGTTTTAACAGAAAATTGGAAAACGCAACAAGGAATTATGAACATAATGCGTTTATTGGATTAGAATACCTAATGTATTGAGTACGGATAACTCTGCTTTTACTGTATCTAGATTACGACAAATTGCTTACATAATTCAATCTGGACGTGCTTAGAAAAGATGTACTTACATATTATTTGAATAAATCTGGGCGTTTACATAGACGGATTCATTATGCAGGAATAATTGGCGTCCCCGTCACCAAGGACAATGGGAGGGTCCAGACCCGAGTGAAATGTAGCAGTGGACATAAATCCAGTTTTTGCCTCTGGTTGATTCAATCCACTACCTTCCTTATACGAACTATTTCTTAACATTTAACTGTGCATATCCATTCAGGCGAATATATATGGCGGCCCCTTAAATACACAATAGAGATATCGGAGAGATTTATAGGTCACGCAAGTCTTGATTAAAACCCTCTGAATGGTTGTATACGACGGTGGATTTAATCCCACCGCTTTCCATTTGTATATTTTACGTTATTAAATTTATTTCTGAAATTATACTTTTCCGCAGCTCTTGGGATTTTTGTGCTTAAAGCACTTGACATATTTGCACAAGTAATTATTATAATTTACCAGCATTTAATTAGAGGTTTGTTTATCGTATATAGCCAAGTAATTTGACGCCTCAAGTGTAGTTGTGGTGTTTACCTAGCTTAAACACATTAGCAAGTTGATTGTAGACCTAAGTTTAAGTTTATTGTCGGCGTGGGGTGACGTCATTATTAAAGGACTTAGCTTTAATTAAATAGCGAAGAAACTATTTTGGCAAAATGGCACCAGCCGTACGAAAACTATCGGAAAAGTTGTTCAATTTTCATGAAAATTTATGTGCTCTCTTTTCGAAGTTAATAAAACACAAACGACTTAATTTAAATTTTATAAAAGCTTCACCGTATTGCCTCTGTTTAAATTATACGCTTAATATTTGGTTTATTACACTTTCCGTATTTCAACATAGTAAAGTTTATTTAGGTATACGGTGAAATATTACCTACTTGAAAAATGATTTATACTAGTTATTGGAATGGAAAATACAGATAACGGTGATATTTAGGTACTACCTACCGAGGTTTGTACTAAATAATGAGTTATTGAGTTAAAGGGTTAAATCGTTCGTGGAAAACTGTAGTAGGTACCTAGATATCTATTTATCAAACTTTACTCAGTGATAAAATATTCCGCTTGCTTGACATTAAGTTGCAGTCAAAACAATTGTGAACGAAACAATTATTATGTATCTTGGCTCTAAAAGAGTCAGGCCGACCATCAAAAAAATCGACACTGCTTACGGGTAGGGGTAAGGCGCTGAGCAGACGATGGAAAGAAAATCCGCGACGATAGAACGTATGGAAATCTAAGCAATACTGCACACGGCCAAATATACTGCCGGGACTTCCATACGTTCTATCATCGCCGACAAATTCTCCGCGGACATGTCCATCATCTGCTCAGCGCCTTAGTATCTCATCAGTAGACTGACCTGCGGCTCTTGCCTCCTTGCAGGCGAGCACCATGCTGTGCCGCACGTCCGGGTTGTCATCGGCGATGGTCTCCCCGACGGCCACGAACCGTTCGACGGCGCAGCAGACGGCGGCGCCGACCCGCTGCACGGCCGCCCCGCCGGACGCCTCGCCGCGCGACGCCACCAGACTGCTGATCTGTGACAACAGGGCATTATTATTGATGTGATCGTTGCCCGTAAAACCATTAGAAAGTCTTGGCAAAGTAACTCTTAACTCGGTAACGAAAGGTATCAATTAGAATGATCACCGAGAGTTTTATCAAATGCAGGACAATCATTCTAGTTTATACCTTATTACAATGACATAAGAGTTACGTTGTGAGAACTTACTTGTAGTTTTACGTCATTCAAATTAGATCGCTTTAGTGAGCTCTGTTGTCTCTTAGTTGTACGCAAATTCAGCCGGTGACTGGCAAGCAGAACTCATAGTTATGTAGGCCCCTTCGACTCTAAATAAATAATAACTGTTTTGGATGGCTTCGCTTTAGATACTTACTCTATCGAGCTCTAAAATGGTTTCTACCTACTCGTGTAGGCATGATATTCATGGATCACGGAGCCTTAGTGTAACTGGGGTAAACTATACATTGGAGTTGGGAGAATCCCTAATGGTGCTCGTTAGTAATAGCGAGCATTAAGTAGAGCTATTGATAAAGCGTGAAATTGGCGATTTCCAAAAAAGACAACAAACACTCAAATCAGGCGCAAGAAATACGAAATTTCTGATCAATATGGACTCGTAGCAGGTTCGCTGCCTGTCAGTTGTCACGTTAAGTTTGTCCTAAAGGCAGAATGTAATTTTCCGTTTCATAGATACCGATAACATGTTTTGGCAGCACACGACGACGCAAGACGTCGAAGCAGACTTGATACTACAGTCAGGTTTCCATAAAATCTTTTATGGAATCTTCCATAGAATCTTTTATGAATCTTTTAAACGATTTTATGGAAACATGACTATTTTGATGATCGTTTAGCAAAAAAACAATTCAATTCCTATGTGTTATATTCACTATTTTGTAGATGCGGAGTTTCTATAATTAGGTTTGGTAACGGTTATGAATCGACATCATCGCCTAGACTTTTATGAAAACTCTCAATGCAATTATTTAATAAATTGTTCGTCTAGGTCTAAATATACTTCATTTCTTAATGTTAAATTGAATTCAATTTATTATTTCTAACACTAAAATATATATATATTTTGTATCTCATACGACGTATATATAACAACCTTATTGGTAGCTATATTATTGAGTCGTTGAAACATTAGGGTCGTGGGGTCTGAGTGCTCATTGAGTGTTTCGGGACATCACCAAGCGGTTGGTCGACTCTTCACATGACCAGAGGGCTGGCCAATTTTTATGTTAAAGAATAGCATTGCCATCCAACGTGGCAACGCTGCCAGCCTGGCCACTTTCCCACTGACAGCGATGCGGATGAATTTTTTGATGCCCATTGAGCTCTTTCCTTTATTTTTATGTTTTCCTTTACCTACTTACTTGTGTACATTACATTTAAATTAGAAAAGTTAGACAACCAAAATAGGACTATGCACGGAACAAAGGAGCCCATGACTTAATTAGAACTTGAGTTGTGCGAAAAGTCAGAAACACTCCAAAAAAAAAAACTAGTGATATAGTTGATTATAACAACATCAAATAAACATAACATTGTTTAGGCTTAAAGAGGCAAAAAAATAATACAAATATCGGTTTCAGTTCCTCTAAATATAAAGCTAATGAGAAAGAAACCGTACTAAAAGTCAGACACATTGAATAAGAAAAAGTAAGCACGCTACTTCTTGATTTGCCACGCATCGCCGCAGCCACAATGCGGTGGAAAGCTCCCAGGGTATAAATATAATATAATATACCCTATATAATGGAGGGTAAACAATTCTTTTTGCCTGCATAGTTTGCGGCCGTCTGCTATTAATGTGAGGTTATGTGTTTTAGTAACTAGTACCCTACTCTTATAGAACTTTTTTCCTAGATAGTCTTGCTCTCTTCATGCTCAAATCAATTGCTAGACTAGATTTAGACGATTTTCACAAACGACAAGGAGATCGTGTTGCCATAATTACCAACACTAGGTATATAAATATTTAAAAAAAAGTCATTTATTCAAATTAGGCTGAAAATCAGCACTTTTCGAACATCAAAATTACACAATACAGTCCTCCAAAACGCCCACCCTTCACCACTTCCTAGTGCTTTAGCTGGGAAGAAGAAATGGTGCAACAAACTCCCCAGCAGTACTGCTGTCTGTTCAGTTAGAAAAAAAACTTGATTCTATACAATATAAAATCTTTATTGCTAAAAAATATTACAAGGGGTTTACATTGGCCCCAAACTAGGCAAGCCTGTCTCTTGTGCACCAATATGCAGGGTTTACCATTTAAACATTTATCTTAAAAACATGTTCGGTAAATTAAAGTAAAAAACTTCATATTACCAAAAAATTAATAAAAATTTAAGAATCAAAATTATAGAAATACTGGTTACTTTCACTTCATTAGATCCAGAATGAAATTAACAAAATAAATAAGAAGCACCTACTAAGAGATACCTATCTGCTTATTCATAACACAATAATGACAGTCATACACTTATCAGGTAAATGAGCCTTTGACCATCCTCCACAGAGGACGGTTAATCCTTCGTTGTCCGTTATAACCTTAGTTATAACCCTCGTAAAAGGAGAAGGGTGACTATTTAGATTCGACGCTATATGCTTCCTTTGATCCCTTTGAAGCCGTGAAACTTCAATTCCAATATTATTTTGCCCTTTCTCACAATTGTAGAACATGATATACCTACTATGAAACTTCGATAATATCGCTGCAATTTTACAAGTAACCGTTGTTTGTGTGAGAATTTTCACGTCAGGATACTGAATTATTAATGGAGCGAAGAGCTTCACGTAAGTACGGTTTTCTTTGTGTTGTGTCGGAGATAATAACCGACTATCGACTGTAAATTGTGGACTACAGTAATACGTTGTTAATGCGAAAAATATTGATCAAATGGAAGGTTTAATAAATCCAAGGATGGAAAAAAATTAAGAAGATTTATCGTCAACGTGAGAAAAAGCTTTAAGAAAGAGACTAGTAGGAACAATGGTAACGCAATCAGAATACCTGCCGGATTTTCCAAATCCGGTTAAATACGTCCGGAATCGGGGAAAGGGAAATTTTCTTTGTATTCAGCGACGTAAAAGATATTTAATATAGCAGATCAGTGGGGTTTTCATCTACCTACCTACCTAATAATAATACTGGTTCATTGTTTTCAATCCAACCAGGAAATACAGTAGTCCAGATAACTACTGGATTTGGCCGTTATGGCCGTTTTGCGTGGATGTGACGTATATTGTCCCTCAACTTGTTTATTTTTTTATTTTGTGTTCTTTCTTTGCATCATGTTTACCGCAAATAAACGAATTTCTTTCTTTCTGTGGTGGAAAACATTACTCAATTTCCAACCAACTCTTGATGTAACAGGGATAAAGAGAATAACATTACGACATGCTTCTTTTATTTAGGTACATTTTTGCCCTAAGCATGCAATCCCCCAAATAAAGTCAACGATTTATTGGCTAATCAATTTTAGATTCGACTGGTGATTATTTTACAAAATCGGATATCGAAGGCAATTTGTGAATCGTAAACATGCCTAGCAAACTAATTTGCATAATTAAAAGCCCAGGACAGGCATTTGGCAGTGTCTGGCATCGAAGGTTATATCCTCGGAATCATCGAATATTTTATAACCTTTACGCAATGCTTCTTACTTGAAAAGGGTTATTGGACAACTTAAAATATTATATCGTCTTCAAAATTGCTTTTGTGTTTATCACAGAAACATAGTTCTAGCCACAGCACAAGCTGCAGAGAGGATTTATAGTGACGTTGAGTTGTGACGCTACGTCTTTGTTAGCAAGTTGACTGCTCTGAGTAGGACAAGATAAGTCAAACAAGTACAATGTCAACTTTAGTCACTCGAGCGTTACGTAAGTAACTGAAAACTTAATTGAAATCAATGTGTTCCGCTTTGGATGCCTCCCGCCAAGGTTAATCGGATCAGACCCGAACGGATTGTTAATCCGCAGTTAAAGGAGCCCCTTTAAAAAAAACTTTACTGTACTCACTAATATTTACACAAGCCTCACTGAACCGCATGCGGCACAATTTATTATGGCTATAATTAAAAATACTGAGGCCGTTCTAGATTCAATTAAAAGTTTGATGCACAAGTCCGCAGAACTTTAATGTTTAAAATAATTTGTAAGTAACATAGGCACCTAGTCGGTTTGTTTTAAATTTTTATCATGGTTTAAAAGCAAAGTTTTGGCAGGAGGACCTTGGCCTTCATTGTTCAAAATGAAAACAATATAATCTTTCCGAGAAAACTTAAACCACAGCAAATAAATATGTACGAGTGTATTTATGTAAGAATTACGTAATAGTTCAAGATATTCAATTAATCATATTTTGGAAGGTGGTCTGATTGTCGTGGCCGGGACGCGGGGCGAGCCCGCGCGGCGCGAGCTCCGCTCAAGGTCGTTCTTGCACGCGAGCTTCTTCGCCACCCCGCGCCCGCACTACTTGTTGCGCTCACGTATCTGCATTGCTAGGAGCAGAGCTGGTCGTGCGGGAAGTCGGCGCCCGGTACAGCGCCGAGGGTCAGCTCGGCGCCACCACGTACCTGGGGCTCCCGGCGCGCGATTTCATCGTCATCGGAGAGCGCGTCCATGTCTTGGAGCGCGTGGCGCGCGGGCGGTGGGCGCGCGCTCGGCGGCGCGTGTCCGCGGGCGCGCGCACGTGCTCGGTGGCGTGTCGTGCGGCACCGCGCCGCTCCGCCCGCGATCGCCGCGGCACTGACGGACCCGGCGCGCATCGATCGCGCTACCCCCCGCCCCACGCGCCACCACCCGCTACGAGTCCACGTGGCCGCCCGCCCCTCGTGCTTACTACCAGCACAAACTTTCGGTGCGACTTAAGTTATCCTTTTACTTTCACCTTACATCGATAAACTCTACAAAACGCACGTATCTAGTAGTTAAAATTATTATTGAAAAGTTACACCAAGTTTTGACCAGGTACCAAAACTTATTTATTCAAAACAGCCGCCAGCGGCCAGACCCTCATCGCGGCTGCGCGGGCCGAGACGCAACAGATTGTTGTCGTGGGCGGGAAATTCTAATAGTAGACGTCAAGCCGGCGACGCAATAGAAATTACAGCTTCTACGAAAATAAAAGTACGGTTTTAGTCGCGTACGTAAAATCGAAAAATTATCGTCGGTGTTCTCGTCGAGAGCGACGTCAGAGGGGCGCCGACGACGCAATCCGTCGCCGGCGTGAGACGTCACGAGCTCGTCGCGCGGAGAGTGCCGGCGGCGACTCCGCACGTGAGCTGGCGCTGGTGCATACCTGCTTGATGAGGGGGAGCAGGGTTCTCTCGATGGAGCGCGTTTTTATCTGTGACAGATCAACGTCGGGCAGGCCGGTGGCCGCCATGGCTGGCGCGCGCGACTGCGCGTGTGCGCGCGCACGCCGCGCCGCCATTGGCGGAGCGCGCGGCGTCACGTGCGCCCCCCGCCCGCCGCCGGACTGATTCGTTTTAACACATACTCTTGCGGGTTTTTAAAACTACGGCTTTACGCGTTTTACTTTGTTTTGGTTTCGAGCGCCAATTATATTCATCCACGTGCACGTTTCACTTACAGTTTATAATACGTTCGCACGAAACGCGGCCTCCGAAGACTGCACTATGTAGGTATTTTCAGGAAATTAGGAAATAAATGAAAATCGTTTATTGATGCACAAACTTTATTTTCATATCGTTGACCACCCATATAGACGACTAATTAACTTATTATTAATCATTGGCACATTATCACAAAGGTTGTCAATGATTTATCTATAATTTTACATACTTATGATAACATTTCAATAGTTTTACTCTCTGTAACTGTGATGGCAATATGAGTAATTTTTTATCAAAATCACTTTTCCGGTGAGATCCTACTTTCGATATACATGATGTAAACACAAGTAGATTATATGATATAATAATACTGATAAATATTATAAGACAAATCTGATTATTATAATAACTTCATACATTTCTGAAAAATTACCGTAGCGAAGTCATAGTAAGATCATAATAGCTTATCAACTAAAATTTACTTTTAAGGCTTTGGTAATTGCTTAATAGGTATAGTGAAGACTCGAAGAGTAGCTACTTGGAACAAAATGATACGTGGATGTATACAGGGTGGCATCACATCGACGCGCAAACTGTAATCATGAATACAGCACTGTATGATTCTAGACCCCTAGCGTAGAATCTGTTACCATGGATTCAGTACACATGATTCTGAACCCCTGAACAACTGAAAAAAATGCTGTTTCATAGAAAAGTGCAATACCGATGCGATCAAAATGCTTGGAACAGCATAAATTTTTTTAATAACCGACGATAAATTTCAACGCAGCGGGGTTCAGAATCATGTTCTGAATCCGCGGTAAGGGTGCATTCCCAGTATGTTCAATGTTATAGGGTTTGGTTTCCGCATTTAGTCCGTCAGGTGGACCATTGTGCGTGGACCCCGTATGACGTGACGATTAATTTATCGTTGGTTTTTCAGTTAATCGTGTCCTCCTAAATGTGAACACCTTCATTTAAATACACAAGCCACGACGCTTTAAACGTGTCGTCACGTCATTGTGGTTACGGGGCCTAACCCGCCGCCCTGTATGTTTAGTTACAGGCTGCCAGAACACGCAAATTTATCTAACAGATTACTTCTGAGTCAGTGGTTCTAATGCAATCGATTTTCGACTGATTCGAGAGACTCCCAAGTAATTTCAACTGTAATCTGAATAATTAACTCTGACGTTGATTTATTTCCCTGTAAGATTGAAGAACTTGGCCCTTTATGCTACCAAAACTACAGAAATGACTTCCAAGATTACTTACAATGTAATAAATAGGAGTTAATTTTAAGGATTCATTTACCTAACGTTTTGATAATTTAGAACAAGGCTAAGTAAATAATTACCAAAAGGAACAACAGCTGTGTCAACAACAGTTTCAATCAATATTTCAAATATTTCTGTAGTGGGTATACTTGAATGAACATTAATTATAATTAAGATCTATTTCTGAAAACATTCAAAAAGTACACATGAGTATTTCAGTAAGGAATGTTATTTGTATAACTTAAATATGGAACTATAGTAACCTCTTCTAAATAGTTTAAACAATGTTTCCCATTAGGCTACATAAACAAACTCCAATAATTTTAGGTTTATAGACTAATAAATATTAGGTGCTCTTAAATATTACTAAATTATGGCTGTGAGGCAAGCACAATCAGCATGGTTCAAAATAGTCGGCAACAATGTAGCCGCGATACTTGAAGGTCTAAAGAACACGTTGAGAAAAACCTGAAATCTTACTTGAATACTACACTTGCATTGTCTCTAATGGCTTACTGTTATTGAAACGACGGACTTCTATTCGGGTACTCGCCTATCTTATACAATACATTGTCAACAAGCTATGCAAAACTTTGTTGACTGTAGCAGTCAAACTGTCTGGGGAGTTGAGAACACCTTATCTCTAGGAGGTAGAGGTGGAACTCGCTTGCTCATAACTTCCAAGTTCCGATCTATGAGTTGTAGAAGACGCCCATACTGATCTGCGGCCGACGTTTGCACAAAGCTTGCTTGGAGCTAGTGCTGTCTTGTGAACTGTCCGACATCCACGGACTTTGTCCTGAGGAGTTTCGTACTTTTCTTTTGCGAAGACTCTCTGTAGGTCCTAGAGTGGGTCGTAGTAACTGTTTGAACCTGAAGGGGCCCTCCGTGTAGTCGTCGTCGGAGCTGAATACGGGCGTGGCGAGTATCTCAGGCGAGTTCCGGAGTATCTTCCGCAAGTCGGACTCAGGGTCGTAGGTAGGGTTGTATGCTGGCCGCGGTGGAGGACCCGATTTTTGCGATTTTCGCACTAGCTCGTTGATTTTATTGCTGTTGGGAGAAATCATTGTAATTAGTACTCGTACTCCGTTATAAATTAATGCGATGGTATCAAGTGGATGCGATTTCGTGTAGGTTATGATAGCGTATGTATTCGATTCTGAAAACGAGCACGGAATTTTAGTGTTTACCGAACCTAACCGAGCCCGCACCACCTCTATCACATGAGCGATTCTATTGGTGTGAATCTAAACTAAATAATAATTATGAACGTTTATGAAGAGTAATCGAACGTTACAATTAATTACCTACTATGTATGTAAGAAATATACTGATTGTGAGGCCATGCCACTATACATGAGATGGATGGATTTTACTCTGTATGGTCGAAAGGAATATCGCTGTGGTTCTGTTTTCTCGAAAATTCTATTGTCTAACAAAATCTCTAGCGCTCTAACAAAAAGCAGAAACCATCCATACCCTTCGTTTCTGCTGTCCACAATAAGAGACGCATGTGACAGAAATACAGAATGAAAGCGATTAGTTTCGTTCAGGGCCAGAACATGGTGTCGTCCATTTCCTTGTACTCCCTGGGATTCCTCGGAATCCTCGGGGGGTTCCTGTAATCCTTGGGGTTCCAGTCAGCCATAGGCTCCCCGTGATCCCTGTAGTCCCTGTGATCCCTCGGGTCCCTGAGATCCATAGGGTCCCTGATATCCATAGGGTCCCTGAGATCCATAGGGTCTCTGAGATCCACAGGGTCCCTGATATCCATAGGGTCCCTGAGATCCATAGGGTCCCTGATATCCATACGGTCCCTGTGGTCCCTGTCGTATCGTTCGTACCTGACTAGTCCGCCGCACTGCCGGCTGCACGGCAGATTATTCTGCCAGTTGTTCGCGTGTACATGTCTGTCGTCCTGGTAAGCGTGACCGTTGCTTGTGGGTTGGTATCTGTGAGGAAATGTAAATGTGAGTATATTTATTACGGTTGCGTGTGTGATCAAAGCTTGAATTACATCATTATAATTCAGGAAAAGATCAAATAACGTTAGTGAATATTTAAATTTCGCGTTGAATGCGTCTTGGGGCGTTTACTCGAATTTTAAATACCTATACAGGAAAAATACGCAGAATAAGAGGCCTCGAAATCATAGACTGCTTAATTTTTAGGAAAGCTGTTCTGTGTGTTGTGTTTCATTAGCAGCCTGGAGTCTTTATTTGTGCCCGGTCGATGGCAATAGGCTCGCCCCCTATTACATGGGACTTTGGAAAACATAAGTAGCGAAATGTGGGTGTAAAGGTACATCTCTGCCGAAACCTTCTTTTATACATTTTCTGTCGAATGTAAGCTTCCGCCAATCCAGACAGTCCGTTTCAAAAAGCTTTAGTGCCGGTGAAAACAGTTGGACAATAGTTACACAAACAAAGTACATTCACAAACATTGTTGACTTTTATTATTGACAAAAAAGCCATGAGAGTTAGTTGATGGCTTTCCATCATCTGAAAATACTACAATTCAATTACACAATCGTTTTATGATGACAATAAAACAAGATTATGGCAGGATGAAAACGAACGGACACAATATTTTATCTCTTTTTTTGTGCTACAAATGTACAAATAACTAAAGTATGGTGGAAGTCAACAAACCTCGGGTTTTTGATCTCAATATCTTTCTTACAAATCAACGGTTGGTCCCAAGGCCTAGCGGGACTCTCTAGAAACTCGGGCGACGGACTGCAGCAGTTCCATTAGAGTAAGCATGAACAATTGCATCGAAATGATATAGTAGGATACACGTTCGAAAATTGATGAGAAAAAAATGGAAGACAAATGGTGGCCTTACTGAGTTGTGCAGACAAAATAGTTTACATTTTAAAATGAAAAAATCTCGTTAATTAAGAGGGTTTATCCTTAAAGTTGGCAACGTCGCAGATAACTATTAAATATTTACCTGTTTTGATTCATAAAGCAATATTACTGAATGGAAATAAGAAATGTGGCTAACTAGCGAACTAGAATATTAATAATGAATTGCAATTATAACATTTAATTTGATGTTGTAGGTACCCATTTTAAGTGTAAAAAACGCATTTGGAAAGTTTCCAAATAGTTTTTTTACGTCTAAAACTAAACATTCGGCGTTACAATATTAATTATTGTATTTCATAATCAATATTCTAGTTCGCTAGTTAGCCACATTTTTTATTTCCACACAGTAATATTGCCAAATTAATTAAAACAGTGAAATATTTGACATCTATTTGCGACGTTGCCCACCTTCAGAATAAACGCTCTTAAGAACGCCGAGCTTGACTCGAACTTGGCTTTTTTTGGCAATTGGTATCCGCTAATTAAGAACGCTAAGGCAAATTATGCCATATAGCCCATGGGCGGTAAAAAAAACTCTGACAACAGGTTAATATTTTTCAGATAGCATAGTTCATAAATACACTTGATGGATAATTAAAGAAAAATAAACATTCACATTCCACAAATCGCGTATTCTTTTTATTGCGTTTTTATTGCTATCGACGCTGAAAATTCTGATTGATGTGAAATATTGGGTACGCGTACACATTACGACTGCTTGATAGACGATAAACTAGAGGAGTGACGCAATCTTGTATTTGTCTGGTCATTCATCGCTTACGGTTACGAACATCGAAAATACACCAGATGGTTTTTTAAGACCTAAATGATAATAACAAGAGTTGTTTCTATAGGGATGTAACCATACAATGCAAACATTGGTGCCGATTCTCTTGTCACAAATGCCTCTAAACTAGACTAAAAATCACTAAAATTAAGTTTAATCCTGTCAAACGACGATTTCCCATTCTGAAATAGACTAAAGTGACACAATTAAACTATATTTTAGTTTGACAGCACTAAGATAGTACTGAGTTTTTAGTTTAGTGAAAATGGCAATTTTGCTATTCTGAATATGACATTTTTCACCTAAAATTTTGATTGTAAAATACCAAACCAGACTAATTCCGACAATTTTTAAAAAGGTGTGGGGTAAAATAAGTTGTCATGAACTAAACTTCACACCAATATCTCGACTTCACGTGCAAAAACAGTACTGTATTTATTTTTTTCGCTTGCTTATATCTCGAAAATGGTGCGTCCTATCGCAAAAATAATGAAAATTTCGACCCCCTTTATAGAACCCTAAAACCCCTAAACCTGAACATGTAGGTAATATTTTTTCATGTTTTCCATACAAAAAGTGAAAAGTTCCATATAAAATACGTCGAGGCGGCACACCCTGCGCGCCTCTGGCTCTAAAAAAATTCACGGGTGACGGCAAACCACGGGTACCACGTGGTTTCGCGATTGTCAAATTCTATTTTAGTTGTCTCAAAATTATTTTTTAGTTTAGAGAATTTTATTAACAGAATAGCTCTAAGATTCTCATAGTCTAAAGTAAGGAATTTTAGTGATAGTTTAGTTAGTTTAGTTCGTTGTACAAGAGAATCGGCACCATGATTGCATTGTATGGGGACAACCCTATATAACCTTAGAACTGTCTTCTACAATTTGCGGAGTACGGTCCACTAGACCCATTAGGTACTGAGGCCATAAATTAAAGTGTTTATCTTTTAACACTTCATGGAACGGCCTCAGTAGCTTTAACATGTCAGAGGAGCCCCCAGAATTTTGTTATCGGACCTGCAAATTGAAAAATTGATTATCGCGGGCTACCATAGTGCTTCCGTTGCGAAAAAATATTGGTTCTATCTGTACTGTATAGTTCTCACACTCTAACAATATCAAAGAAAACTTCACGGGAGAAGAATTACAAATGTCGCGTCGCGCTAGTCTGCACGAGGATTTTTTTCCCCAGGCCCCAGCTCGTATTGCGCCGCGTACACCACACTCATGGCGGGAGAAGTGCTTTTTGCTGAAAACCTACTGGACGTACGGACTCCGTTGTCACGATGCAGTCTAGACAATGATCCCTCTACTTGCTAAAATAATTTATTTTTCGATACAATAGTCGAAAACTAAAATAAAGCCGGTCACGCTGTTGTCGATCCTAACTAATATTATAATTGCTAAAGTGAGATTGTTTGTTTTTTACGCTTTCACGCTAAAACGGCTGAAATTTGGATGAAATTTGGCACATGGGTAGACCATGACCTGAAAAAGGTCATAGGATACCTTTTATCCCGATATTCGCACGGGATCGAGCCTTACGCGGGTGAAACCGCGGGGCGCAGCTAGTACTGTGTTGATGCTTGACATGTTGTAGTTACCTTGACAGTCTGCTGGCGTCTCGCTCCAGCTGCGTGGGCTGGCCGCGCACGATGGCCGGCACCAGCGTGAAGCCGGGCGGCTGGCGGTACTCGTCCGCTCGCTGGACTTCTACCAGTCTGATCCCAGGTTTATTGCAACGCAGATTCTTATGCACCTCTTGATTCTTGTCGTGCACCTGGTAGATACAGATTTGGTGAAAATACTTGGAAAAAGTAGGTAAGGGATGCATTCAGTGAGAAGTAAACTTTGCAAGCAAGTGACACAGTAAGAGTTTATAGAAAGTCAGGGTTTCAGGTTAGTCCGGCAGAGATATTGACCTCCTTTTGTCGACCAAAAGAGGTTTTTTAGCTAGCAAACAGTGCAACGCACTTATGGAATCTGAGTATCTTTTAAAATTGACATTTGGTTTTAAAAATTAAGCCGCTGGGATCTTCATCAAAATAAAATGAGGTGTAGGAGAAGTGCGAAAAACAAACTAAATTCCTTACTTGGTCAGCGAAGGTGTGAAGCTGCGTGGCTCTCTCCTGCACGGAGTAGTGCTGCATGAGGCGCTGCGCCGGCGCGGGGGGCGGCGGCGCGCGGCCCTTCGCCCACGCGCGGCGCGCCGTGTAGCCGCGGAAGTCTGCGGAACATGACATTGTACTCATACTTGCATAGGCTACATCGTCGAATTGGTGACAAGGTCCAAACACATTTATGTGCATAATGTTAGTTCACTGCTGAACAGGCTTTATTTATATTTGTAATTTGTATAGTGTAGATAATACAGAGTATTCTATCTATCTATCTTTTCCCAAGTTGCCTATAACACTCGGTCCTTAGGCCTCTTCCTCTTAAAGGGGTGATAGAGGTGCGAGCAAGTACGCGTACTTATAGCTCGGCGACCTATGTCTTTCGTGTGTCATACTAAGCACGCGTACTTTATAACCGCTGAGTTCAACAAGTTCAACGGCAATCCAGAAAGTTTGAAATTTTGCTCGTATGCTGCAGGTAGGTACGATATTACGAACCAAAGCGAGCGCCTTGGTTCATAATTTCGTACGTCTGTCGTCGCCGCGAGTCGCGAGCGCGAGCTTAGTTTGATTCAGAAAATTTGTTAAAATCACGATACACTGTGAGCAGGGCGAGCCGAGTAAGTTCGCGAACTTAAAAACCGCGTACTTTAAGTTCGCACGTCTATAACCCACTTTCAATTGCGCTGCAGCACCCGGTTTACTAGTTTCCGTATCAAGTCTTTTCCGGCCACCTTTTTCCATAAAATGGTAGATGGACTGACGACTTCTGGTCGTTAAATCCAGCTGGAGGTCCTACACTACGCTACGAGGCTTCTGTCAAGCAGTTGACTACAATAGGCTGAGTAATTTCGACCCAGTTCTAAGTCATGGCACCAGTTCGTACTTTTGCCATTATTTATTATTATATGATATTTTCCACTCCCTAAGATAACTTCTTCTCTCCTTCTGCATAGTTTCATAACAGATACTTACGACTTTGTATAACAACGGCAGCTTTATTACTATCAATGTTCTCTTTGTTACCGGAGATAGTTTCATTGGTGTCGCTGTCGTCTGACGTCATTCGTCTCAAAACCTTCGCCTTCATCATAGCTTTGTTCTTGCTCGGGACACCTGTAAGGGAATGTCAATCAGTTCTTTTTTACACTTGGATCTCTTTTTAAAAGTTGGTCAACTGAATCTTCCACAAATCTTAATACCTATCCTGCTTTAATTTCCTGATTTGAAAGTGTTTCTTCAACTGAAACTTTCTTACAAGTTCTCTTTTCAGAGCAGAGATTTCCATTTTAGCTCATGTAGTGCTATTGAATCGGGAATTATATGGCAAGAGATTATTATCTAATTTATATATCCAGCTTTGTAAACTCACCAGACTTATGTTGTTTCCTCTGGGTGTCCTGCTCCATCTGGAACTCTCTCGCTAGCTGTCTCTGTCTCTCCTGCAGACCCTGCAGTCGCTTGCGAGTGAGCCAGCCGCGCACGTGTCTCTGTAGAGTTAGGACTGATATCGCCATCTGTGCCTTGAGCCGTTGGTAGGTTCGCCTCGCCAACCAGCCGCGGACGCACGCTTGGACCAGCACTACTTTTCTTATCTGGAATTTAATACACAAAACTTGTTGGTGAGCATCAGACATTTAAATTATAGGCAGTGTATAGAGTACCGCTAGCGGCATTCTATCACTAGTTAAGATAATAGTGCAGGAAGCGGCATTCTAGTGCATCATTTTAAGAAGCCGCACGGGGTTAAGTAATATGGTACGAAAAACCCAGATTGCGCAATGCTATAGGTGCCGAGAAAAATGTCGCCAAAGTTTATTTCGGGATTTTTAGCATAGTGGGAGTAAAAAGCGTCGTGCAGACCGGCGCGACGCGACAGTGCGTCGGCGACGCGACTATAACCAAACAATTTCTAAGAAAGCTTCACGGTAGAAAAATTACCGGTGTCGTCTCGCTAGTCTGCACGAGCCTTTAAGGTTGAGGAAGATCACGTAGCGGGTCAAAAAAAAATCCAAGCAATAATATGGCGTAGTCGACGGAGCCCCGTGAAGGGAATGGCGAGGTCTTTGTTCACTCGGTTCGTTCGCTCACTAGACTCCGCCATCGCCTTCGAACTTAACCTGTCCGAGTCGGGGTGCCCCAAGTCCCGACCTCGCGTGGCTCTTGCATCCTAAGTTCTCCTAGTAACATTGCCTTTTGTACATACACAAAATGTCAATTTTATTGCGCTAAAACTCAAGACAATGCAATGTTTACGGCAAATTAAACGGGTCTGGTGGCGCCACTATTATTGCGCAAACAGCGGCACTTTATCCGATAGTAATAGAATGCCGCTAGCGGCACTGTATACACCTTTTAAATTATATGTGAACATGCTGACTGATATTTGGCAATGGGTAGTCAAGTAACGTCAAGTAAAGATTTTGGTAATAGTGTCAAAAGTGTCGAATGGTGTAGATACGATTTATGGAAACGGTCATTGTTTACATATACAAGGTCTAATTGAAATCATTTTGTCGAGTAATGCGAACATAATGTATGGAGCAGCAGATTTTTTTTCACGATTTCGCATTTGGTAGTATTTGGTAGTAGTAAAAGTTAATATATAATGATGAGTACAGTGATGGGTATAATGAGGTTTCTAGTTATTTCAATAACACCTTGTGTAGCTCAAAAGATGAATTCACATAATCTTAAAATGATGTCTCCTAACCTGCTCCTCATAAATCCTGGAGAGCACTTCGACGTGGTAGTACTTGAGGAACACCTTAGATTTGCCGAGCGCCCAGCCGTCCATCTTCAGCCTTAACAGGAGGAGTCGGCAGAAGTCGCGGTTGGGCTTCGTTTCCTCGTCGTAACTGAATGCCAGAAAGCCATACCTGAATGGAAAAACGAAATATAAAATAACTAGCTGTTACCCGCGACTTCGTCTGCGATCCCGGATGAAAAGTAGCCTATGTCCTTCTACAGGTCAAGGTCTACCTCTGTGCCAAATTTCATCGAAATCTATTTAGCCATTTTAGCGTGAAAGCGTAACAAACAAACAATCAATCTGCCTAGCCTTTTCCCAACTATGTTGGGGTCGGCTTCCAGTCAAACCGGATGCAGCTGAATACCAGTATTTTACATGGAGCGACTGCCTATCTGACCTCCACAACCCAGTAACTGGGTAATACGATACCCCTTGGTAAGACTGGTGTCAGACTTTCGGGCTTCTGACGACTCGTAACGACTGTCAAAGATCCACGAATGACAGCCGGGACCAACGGCTTAACGTGCTTTCCGAGGCACGGAGGATTCTCGGTATGTAAAGATGGTCACCCATCCAGTGACCAACCCCGGCAAGCGTAGCTTAACCTGATGGATCGACCAGTGCGGCTGTTGTTACTTAGCCACGAGCTCCTCTCGCGTAACAAACAAACAAACTCACTTTAAAATTTATAACATTAGGATTGGCACAGAAATGAGATAAGTTAATACGATACAAAACAAATCAATATTATAGAAACAAAGAAAAAACGTAGCGAACGTGAGCCAGACAATGACGGAAATGTTGCAATACAGAGTGGATTAAACGAAAACACTTGCCTCTTCAAAAACTCTTCAAACGAAAGCCGGTGGGAAAATCCAGTTTGCCTTATCCTAATGGTCTCCAAGACTCCCGTGTAGCGGAGTTGTTTCAATATTTTCGCCGAATCAAAATGCTTTGGAGAGCGCGTGTCGTTCGGTTTGAGACATCTCACGAACTGAGGGGTCCCGCTCACCATCTTCTGGAGTAGCTCCATTAGGGAGTATCGGAAGTATGTCGATACTGTCTGCTGAGCTCGGGACTGGGAGGCCAGCCCTCGACTGTTGAAGCGCTCCTGAAAATATTGTTACTAAGTGGATTTCTTTCAAAGTAGGAAAAGCTTTCAGTAACGGCCGACACTTACGAGTAATTTTGTGCAAAGCAAAATGATTGATACTATATGACATCTATCTAGAACTTTTTTTTTTCCGGATTTACCCCCAAAATTTAAAACTGTCATCTATTTGATTCTAAATTAAAACAAGTATAGCCCCTTATCGCGCTGATAACTATCCTAGCCAAGGTAGGCCGAGCAGTAATCCTATATAAATGGGATTGTCGGGCGATATGGCTCACACTGCTCTCGACGCTTGACGTGGCAACACGTCGTATCCGGGTTCGCAACAAGCCAATCGTCATCCTGAGGATGCCTCGTTGAGAGGTGAAACACGTGTCGATTTCTTACAGGGATCTTTATGACTCTTTAAGAACAGTTAAGTAAATTAGGTTAAGTACTGAATATATATCGTCTATTGTATTTTGTCAATTAACTATCAAGTATAGCAAAATAACAACTTACCCTAATATCACTAGAAGTAGGACTCTCCAAGCTCCTTGGATCCATGGCGTCTCCTTGCAGCGGCGAATACAAATTGCCAGTCTTAGTGATGGGACATTGGAACAGGAACCTGATGATGTCGTACTGACTCTGTCTCATGAGCTGAACGACTTCGGGAGGAAGGAAGTTGCGATTCTTCTCTAGGAAGCCGTCGGCTTGGTAGACCACGCGGCCGGCAAAGTGGTGGACCGCGAAGCAGATAGCGTCGGACTTCGGACGGACGTAGTATTTGCTCTTGATGTTGTTGTGGAACTTTTCTGTAAATAGACCAATTGTTACAGTATAGCATGTAATGAAGCAAGATGGAGATCAATAGTGATGTTGACTGGGGGAAAAAAAAACTATTTAGTCCGTCAGTCAGATACTAACAAAATAATAGACATGTATTTTTTGCTTTATCGTATTAATAAAAGATATTTAGATAAAACGCATAAAAGTTGGGGAGTGGGGGTTTGCTACGTCACAAGTCAGTATAAAATCTACCGGGTAGTGACGTCATGCCACATTTTAACTCAATGTCCGTAATCTTTTGACTACGTAAAAAAATAAAAAATACGTGTCCAATATTTTTTAATAATCTACCTGACGGACAAAAAATTAATTGTTGTCCCTATTAAAGGCGTTTATTTATAAATAATTATTTGAATGGCATCAATAACACTTGCAGATGTTATTAGAAGCAAGTTAAGCCTAGTAAAAATAATAGTACCTACTCACTAAAGTGCGTTAAGAAATAAAGTTGTTACAATTACCAATAAGAGTTCTGTCCGTGGACCTCGGGAACCGACTCTCTTCATCCAACAAAGCTAACATTCCCATTGGCCTTGACAACAGCATATCTAACACCGGTCGGTTATCAGAGAACTCCACCAGGTCTACTGGAACACCTTCCGCCATATACTCCTGTTGTTCCCAAGTGAAGATGTGCTGGTTGAAGTAGTACTGGATTTGTTCGTTGGCAATGTTGATGCAAAGCTGCTCGAAGGAGTTGTTGTTGAAGTTTTCAAACCCAAAAATGTCGAGAATGCCGATGGAGAGTTGTTCGTTTCTGGAAATGGTAATTTAAAATAACTATCCCTCGTGGTGTTTGTTTGGGTATTTGGAGTGGTAACTCGGTGGATTCAGCATTGTTCGAGCATGTGAAGATGGGCGGCTTTAAAACTTTGACAACTGGTTAGTCACTAACCACATGAAAAAAAAAGCACTGTTCGAACTATAGTGTCTGCTGGTTGGATTAGAAGACACCAAAATAATTTATGTTATGTTGATTAAAAATATTTATACTTATGAGGTCTTCTGGCCTTTACCCTGCAGTAGTAAGAAAGAAAGTGTCTTCTGACACAATTTGGTCAATTTTGTACTGATTCTGTCGTAAGCCTAATCTTTGATATACAGGATACGTCTCCACATCAAATGTTAAAATTCATAGTCTTCCTTTTATTTGTGACACTATGTTATTTAGCAAAAAATCATCCTTATGATGAAGCCTTTCGATCGGTATGATAAAGCTACAGGGTGATTATTTTTCTCATGTAACGGGTTCGATTCCCGGTTCAACCATGTAATTATTTAAATATCTATGAATGCAGTTTAAATTGTTTTTAAAATTCAAATAATGTCTTCTTTCAGTAAAATGTTCCATCTACAATATTCAAGGTACTTTCCGTCCATATGGCATATCCGTGTGACGCCCTGTATAGTATTTTTGCAGGAGTTTCTAGTGCTGGCTACAGCGGCTTTGCTTGATAAGTGTAAAACACTTACACATTAGGTCTATTCTGACACAGCAAAGCATTGATTCTCTCGACGATTCTGTCGAAGGCTCTGGCGTACAGTCCCCGCGCAGTAGCGTCCCTGGCCACGGCGGCCTCCGCGGGCGAGCTGCGGCGCGCGATGGTCTCCCCGCGCGCCACCACGCTGCTGCTCGTGAGGCACTCGCGGAGGTCCACTGTCTCCACGCCGAGGAGGCAGGATGCTGAGGAAATGTAGAAGAATTATGAGAATTTTGACGCTTTGAAGATCTCAGGATTGAATAATCTTAGTCGTGAAATCGTGACAATGATATAACTGGGTGGGTAGTTAATTGGTAGAGAAACGTGAGACTCCGATTTTTATATATATAAAATACATTAGACGACATATATTTAGTAACCTAAACCGATTGATTTTCCTGATTTTTTATCTGATTGATTTCTTCCAGGGCTTTTATGACTCTTTAAGAACTGTTAATCCGATCAGGTTACTATATATACGTCATCTATTGTATTTTATAATAGATTTCCGCAGAGTCACGCCTGACTCAAACTCAAAGCATTTATTTCAAATAAACCAATTACAGGCACTTTTGAATTGTCAAGGGGTCCGTCAGTCAGAAAGATGAAGCTAGATGCCCATTCCAAAGCGTAGTAGGTACCTATGGAGAAGAACGGGCAAGAAACTCCCTGAGTCAATTAACTATTTGTATGTATATTAACTGTATCCCTAAACAGTTGTAACCGCTAACATTTTGATGGCTGTCTCGTTACAAGAGCACAGTCAATGACTTTAACGCCGTGTAGACACAAAAATAAAATAAACATCCAAACAAACATCTCCATCAACCACCATTTAAACGAAGTCCCATTATAAGCTCGTAATCTGGTCGTTAGTTTACCTCTGTGCAGCGGTGCGGTGTCAATGATGGTTGCTTTGTTATCCGTGTTGTCTTCGCCAGCTGTTTCACCGAACTCTATGTCGCCGAGGTGCAGGATAGCCGCTAACATCTTGTACAGAACCAGTACTTCCTCTTCTTGGAATCCGACCACCTTGAAAATTTTTATTGAGTCGAATGGTTTATTAACATCTTTCTCAACTATTTGTTTCTACTATATAAAGGATTTCCTTGACATTGAAGTCTAAAACTGAAACTAACAAAATAGTCGGTCAGTTAGTCAGAAAGATAAAGTTAGTTGCCCATTCCCATTATGGAGAAGAACTCCATGGACACTCTTTTAGATTATATTGTTAATCAATATTGTAAATCAATAGTATCGAACACCGTTACGTAGATGACATCACGCCAGTCTGCAATTCCGATTATGGAACCTTCGTCATCATAATTTGTTACTGCGTTGTTATGGTAAGACCTGTTACTTTTATGTTCCCTACCTTAAAAGCTTGGTTGAGTTGTCTCCAGCGATGCACATTGTGCTCCCTGTGGGTGACGGACAGCGGCTGCAGGTAACGATGTCTCGACTTCAGTTGCTCGTCCAGATAGAACTTCCTCCATCGACCCTCACTCTCCAGGCCATCGTACAGGTAGTAGAACACGTGGAAGTTGCTTTCACCCCTGAAGATTGTAAAATCGAGACCTTTATTCCATTATAATATTCGAATGTAAGTAAATATGAAAGACAAATGTAATTACAATGAGTAAAAGCTAACAGTAATTCAAGCGTAAGTAAAGACCTTTTAAAAGATATTGTACCTCGATTAATGCAACTAAAAAGGCCTGCCTCGCGCTGGCATGTGTATAAGCACACGTACGCACGGATGTAAAAATATTGCGGCGGGATTTTATCGCGCACTAGTTTTTCAACTCTCGGCGCTGAGCAGAGCGTTCAAAATGCAGTGCACGAAAAAAAATGGCCGATGGAAAAATCGCCCGTGCGTACCTGTGCTAACTCATATCCACAGCCCATATCAATTGACAAGATTTTATTTTATGCTTATTGCTCATCGAACACCGACACTCAAATTTAAATCTCGGTCAATTGGCTCTTACAATTTACTCGGAACTTTTTGCGGGTCACTATAGAAAGTGCGACACTTGGGAAAAAACTAAATAAATATGTACTTACAAGGCTTGATGTACCACTCTGGACTGTTCAAGAAGATACACCGATATTCTAGCGCCAGATATCCGGCCAACTCTCATCATAGACAAATCTAGATATTTGCCGAAACGAGAACTGTTCGCGTTGATGCCTGTGCGAGCATTGCCGAAGGCCTCCATTATTGGATTCATTTGTAAGATTTTTTCTTCCAAGTTCCGGTTTTGGGTCTGGAATGATAAAATGGAAATTACTTAGTTGGAAATAGGCCAATAAAACCCGTACCCAATAACTTGGTCAAGGTCAAAAACGGAGCTACGAGTATATTGCAATGATTATCATTCCTAACTCGAGCGTTGTATTTAAAAAAGCTCTATAAATCAAAACTAGCCCTACATTATAATATGTTAAACTTACAGAGTTAAAGTGGTAGGCAGTCGTAGAGAAAATTATAGTAATACTAGAGGTGAAATATAGAGAGGAAGAACTTCTTGTTAATACCGCAGTTCCGCAGTAAGGCAGAACCTAGACGGCTACAACAGATCATACCTTCGACAGAAACACAAGTTGTTTCAGCAAAAGGTTAGCAGACTCAGTCTTCCCGGCGCCGCTCTCGCCCGAGATGACGACGGCCTGGTGCAGCTTCTGGTGCAGCAGCGCCTGGTGCGCCGCGTCCGCCACCGCGTAGATGTGCGGCGGGTTGTCCGAGCGACACCGACCTTGGTATATCTGTTGAGTCTAGAACAATTAGAATAATTCACATAATAATTGATAGAGAAGCAAAAAAGCTTAGTTTTACAGGATTTATGCCGTTACCGCGTTGGTGAGAACTCGATGAACAGTAAGATCTCATATTTGGGCATAATTTCTTCGATGTCGAGATACATGACATCATAATCAATAACAGTTCCCGTACCTACTTTTGTTAAAGAATGACGTGGCTAAAAATCCCGTTACACGTTTTAACCACACGCAAACAGCAAAGCAAAACAGCGCTTAATAACCCACACATTAAGTAATAATAAAGTCCAAATGTGTGAGGACGAATTAATTAAACACCTTCGTTCTGCCCAAAAGAGCGTATTTTTAATGTTGTGGTTACTTTTAGGCGTCATGAAAATTACCTTTGTGGTATAAATTCCCACGTCGGTAAATGGGTTTACGGCGACCAGGATGTCTCCTATATAGGTGTAGATCTGGTTTTGGATGTATCTCTTCTGTAGTTGTTCCACAATAGCATCTTCTGTCAAAACTTCCAATGTTGCGAGATCATCGGTGTACATTTTTTCTGGTCGCGCTTTTCGATGCGATTTGAGTTTCCCTCTCTTGGTCGTGGCTTCAGGCGCGCGAGAGCCTCGCCCTTCGGCTCTCTGTCGTTTTATCTCCGCTTGAAGCTCTTTACGGATCTATAAAAATAACCAACATATTTGGTCATATATCTAACTATGACTACAAATTATTAGTTCACGTAGTTGCATATTCTTACCTTATCCTCAAAGCTACTGACAGCGAGTAGTAGAGGATGTTCCAAAAGTTCTCTCGCAAATGGTCTCTGATTCATGTCTTTTATCAAACAGTCTGCGATAAAGTCTACGAGTTGCGGCGAAAACATTTCAGGGTGGGATAAAGATGGCGGCGGGTTCCGAGGTATTTGGAATAGTGCCCTCATCGGGTGCAGGCCCGACAGTGGTGGTTCTCCTTCAGCTAATTCTATAGCCGTTATGCCCACTGACCACACATCGCAGCGGCAGTCGTAAGATTCGTCCAGCTGTTGTTCACATGCTATGACCTGCAACCGAAAACAATTGAGATATGACCTTAAACCGTCATTATAATACGAGATCATTACCTACAGCCACTTTCAAAACGTAGTCACTAGTATTGTATTCGGGGTCACGAATATTGTTCGCATTATGTGGACCAGCTAGATAATATTAAATAGCAAGTTTTGCAATTGTTGATATTTAACAAAATGCATTGACATTTTACCTCTGGAGCCATCCAGTATGGCGTGCCAACTGATGTATTTCGTCTGGCAGCTGTAGCTGCCAAGTGTGATGAAACTCCGAAATCAACAAGTTTGACTTCACCATCTTCTGTGAGAAGAATGTTATGCCCTTTGACGTCCCGATGCATACAGCGGTGAGCGTGTAGATGTGTCAAGGCCCGTACGGTTCCGCGCAACACATACGCGAGTTGTGGTTCGGTGAGACTGCTACCGCGAGCCCGCATTCCAGCGCATAAATCAGTCACCGAACCGCCGGTACAGAGCTGCAAATACAAAGGTCATGTTGATTTATGCCTTTCGCATAAAGCTCGGAATAGGCAGCCTATAAATAAAACGTATACCGACCTCCATGACGAACCATATTTGGTCGTCATCCGAACACACGCCGCGTTTCAAGAACAGACCGAAAAATTCCGGGATATTACGATGCCCCGATAAGTCACGAAACACGAGGAATTCTTCTTCTATTTCTTCTATATTTTCTGTAATGTTTTCTAAAATCTGAAACGAAATAAATAGAAAACTATCAGAAATTTATTCAAAGCTGATGAATTCAATCATACTGTGCATATAAATTGGGTTCTAGTTAAGTTATTGTGTTCCAAACGAGAGGCGGTAAAGCCATGCCATGTCATGTATTGTTTAGCAGCCTTGACATCAATACCACATTTGAGATAACATCTATGCAATCAATTACATGCGTATACTAACAATACCTCCATAAAAATTCATCGACCTATTCTGAATACACAGCATTCTCATACATAGTGAGTACTTATACGTTTATACAAATATGTGTAATTTTTCTTCCCAGAAGCGCTTAATTGCAGTCATTACTTGCTTAATTTAAAGAGACGCAATTTTGAGCAGTTACTTATCAGTTAATTACCGTAATTTTTAAAGCATTTTTACAAATGAAAGCATTCAACAACTGCGCCTTAATAGGAAAACCATTACATTGAATGGTTAATAAACTAAAACTTGTAGGGCTAGTGTAACTGCGGCGCAGTTTCTCTCGGATTTCACCCGTACGAACAGTTTACGAGTGCATGCCCTATAAAATATGTTGTTGACCTTAGTCGTGTTCATACTAAAATAACATGTGGAAATAATCGTAGGCACCGCGGTATTCTTGACGATAGCTTTTAAATGACGTCAGCTCATATGCAAACCTAAGATAAGGTTAACAACTTTTATAGTGACTAATACCGAAACCGGTCTAGTGCAGGTCTGCAAATAAAAATATATTTCCTGTAAGCAAGACCATTCAGATTACCGCCATGTACAACAGGTAGATAATTATCTGTGATGCTTTTCAGATCTATAGGTACAATTGACCTTCTGAAGGTTAGAACAATCATAACACACTACACTACCGAATTGGGACACTGTAATGGTAGCGTATGTATGTAATAAATAAATATATAAATAAATAAATAAATAATAAATAAATAAATAATAAGACGACACAGGTATTATTTTATATAACCTACGAAATGTTTCATCATTTGTGTGTCATCGCTTAAATGCTAACGGATCTTGACCGCTACGGGCTACCCGTCTGACGGTCTTCTTGACCTTCGACCACTAAGTGCCCTCTTCTACAAGCTTATATTGACCCTGACAGGGACGGTCGCTTGGTCGCTTGCATTATATCTAGGCATAAGAAATCATATATTGTCAGCTCTACCTTTAGATCCACTTGATCTTACCAAATTCCTATGTTTGTCTGTTATAGCCTTAAAACCACCAGAATGATTTTAGAATAAGAAGCAACTCATTGAAACTTAACAGGGTGGTTGGTGCACATATGCGATCACACCGATATCTGCCTCAGATTGCATCTATTACCCTCTTACAGCTCGTTGCGTTTCGTTTTCGCTTTTCCTTGTCCGTAGACATACTGACCTTAACTGCAACCCGCCTGCCAGTCTTCTTATCCCTAGCGCAGTACACCTCTCCATAAGTGCCCTCTCCGATGAGCTCCTGCAGAGTGAACCGGTCCCGAGGATCGGCTGCCCGGTCCAGCTCCACGTGCTGCGAGAGCCCGCGGTATGCCACGTCGCTGCGCATGGCTCAGCACTCGCATTGAAACACCATCTGGAAAAGAGGAATGCGCCGATAAAATTGGAGGTAGGCCGCCGAAGGAGTAAAGTTTAGTTGCCAAGGTCAGGTGAACGAAACCCAGGACATTACGAATGAAACACAGGAAACATTAGACTGACGACATCGCCAATGTTCCATAAAACACCTGGACGAGGAACGCACAAAATAGTGTAGAATGGCGGATGTAACCAATGGAAGACTTTGAGCTGATGATCGATGAAGAGTTAATTAAAGAAAAGTATAACATAAATAGCTAGGCTAAACTTGGTAAATGAATGACTTCGCTGCTCATAAAACACATACTTGTTCACACTACAGTGTCATAACACTATTGCATAAATACCAAAGGTGCCAAAGATATAGTACGTCGCAATATTCGTAACAGAGTTTGCCTAACAAAATATTCAGAATAATTGAAGTTGAAGAAATATTAACTTACGTAGCTGGGGTATGAGGTGCAATAATCGAGTTCGGAAATTCGAAAAGCTTCATCAATATCCTGTCTATAAAAATTAAAATGTATCTACATATTTACACGCTAGAGCACTATTTCATAGAGATCTAAATGATAATATGCAATTTAACGTGTCGACACCAGTTCATGCATGGGTGCCAGTAACACTTTGGGATTTATTATTTAATAGCGCAATAGTAGAGAGAATTTACTGACTCAATGGACAAGCAACACTGTCTATACCTACTTGATTTAGTCGAAACGATCTATAAGGCTATAAAGAGATTACCGCCAACCAATCGTCCCGCACATTCACATTTCGCTTGCTAAAAGTGTGTTAACGAGGAAAGATTCTGATAAATGACTAATAATTCGATTAAATAATATTAGATACGATCAGCGTATACGTCAGCAGATTAATGACTCGTCGTAGATAAATTGATGGCTGTTCACAATAGCGTACATTATCGTCATTTTCTAGGCACAAAATGCATCGTTATGATAAGTCTAGTAATTAGCACGTGAAACAGTTGAAACATCCGGCATGCAATAACTGTACCGCGGGCAAACCGAACGAATCCGCAGAACTTTATTGATTTCTAATAAAAATAATACTATCTCAACTCTTCTAATTGTATAATATGTAAATTATAGTTTGCAGCTTTCTTTTATTTTTCTTTTATTATGGATTGATTAAAATATGAGCCAACTAGAAAGTGAAATGTAGGCATAATATTTCCTCAATACTATAGTGATGATGCAGACTGAGGTAATATATTATAATATATTCTAATTCATGTTAATTCGTATGACTCGACGACGGACGAAATAACGCGATAAGCGTGTTTTTTTATACACCATTTATCTGCTTGGTTTGCCGACTAAGCAGTTTAAAATAGTAATATATTCACGACAATTTGTTGCTCAGTAAGGAATACTCTGGTGGTATCTGAAAAAGGAAAGGAACGGCATTAATAAATTGAATATGCCGTTGCATGCGCCATCGCGTGGCGGCGTCATGCGTGCTCGACTAGAGGATGGACTGCTGTACCTATCTATGTAATTGTCAATAAACTGTGATCATACTAATGACATGAATATAACGTATAATATCGTTCAGTGTTATAAAAACTTTACAGATACTTGTTTACGCAGTGGGTGCATACAATCGTACTCAAAAAGGCAAAATTATAACCACAAGCTACCCAATCTACTAAATAAATCAAGGAAACTGAACGACAGAATAGGAAGACTAAAAGTAAATAAATAAAATATCTAACACAACAGTTTTAATAACACAAGAGTCATCACAATAATAATTAAAGCCACAATAAGACATAACATCGATTTCCGCCAAAGTTACCTGCAGCATTACTCGTCAACTTTCAAACATCATTTTAATGCTCGTGAGGAACTCTGTCACATAATGTTTCCATATCGGTAACATTACGATGGTGTAACGAAGACATAACTTAGCTTCTTGTTTTTGTACTCATGTGCTGTCAAATTGGTGTCAACCTTGATAGATTGTCGGTGTGTCGTAATTAACACTACCATGAGTAGACAATATTTGAATAGAGCCCACACTTACAAACATTTACGATTGAGGCAATTTGTACAGAGTAGTGACTTTGCATTATGTTATGTTCAACAATTAATATTACAGATGTTATGTACCTGTATTATACATACTTTGTTAGTATACATTGTTATTATGACGTATACTTACCTACTTACTTTGATTTGTCAATTTGAATGATCGGTCATGACAATAAATAGCCTACTTATCAGTTATGATGCATAAGGGACTATAAGCGTACGTTTGTCTTCTGTAGGCCTTGGTATGACGTTATGACATCATGCGTTACATATTGGTATAACATAGCATTGTTAACTAACAAGGGGAGATAATGAGAGCGTAAAGTAATATCAAGTAGGTAATGTCAATAAATTGAGCTTTTAAAATGAAGGTTGCGCATTAGAAATGGGCCGCACGAATTTGAGATTGTTTACACGTGTTTTTTAAATACGGATACCTACATAGGTACCTACGAGTATACGGAATACGTAGGTAATGGAAATACTTTTCTCATAGAAGGTTAAATATAGCTAGCGAAACCCCACATAATATCTAATTGGTAAATTTAACTAAATGCTTATGATGCCAATACTATTTACTTTTATATGAATCCGTTACTTAAACCCAAAAAAATGCGCCTAATCACCTTAAATATAATTTTCCCTAAAAACCGTTATTGTGTCTTAAATATATAAAAGTTAGATATAGTATAGGTACTGCGGACCTTTTTATAAAACTACCAAAGAACAATATTTGTTCCATACATTGTGTTGCTGTTTATATCGAACCATTTCGTCAACGCTTGCTAATCAGCTTATTTTTCTTCGACTTGATTTATAAATGTATTGATTATTATACAATGATAAAAATATTTTCTCCATAAAACTTATCCTATGGCACGCAGCATTTGTGTGGCTTTCTATCAGACAAAGAACTTTAAAAAAAAGACAAACCAACAAAAAAACTAGTTTATTTCTTTATACTACATATGTATACGGGGTGTCAGGGTAATCGACGCGAAGCCGGTTACCATGGATTCAGTACATGATTCTGAACCCCCTGCGTTGAAAATTTTCGTCGGTTATTTAAAAAAAAACAGCTGCTCCATACATTTTGACCGCGTAGGTAATGCACTTTTCTATGAAACAGCAGTTTTTTTTTTTTAATAATCGACGAAAAATTTCAGAATCATGTACTGAATCCATGGTAGCCGGCTTCGCGTCGATGTCCCTGCCACCCTGTATATTTATAGTATTCGTTTAAGAGTTTACATGATATTTCATGTAGCATGTTGTACATTGGAATAGAGAAAATCCTACAAGTATCTGCAAACTTTAATCTTGTGTGGTAACTTGGTAAGATTAAAATCGAGACCAGATTTTTGTTTAAAATAGACATAAGCAAATCATTTGAATATTGTGATGTGTTTATTTTTGTTGCTTGTTTACAATGTAATTCCATGGACCGGTATTGTGTACTTAGCTAACTTTTGTTGTAATTCACGTTAATCAGAGATCAACCGATGACGTTAATGTTTTCCATGATAATTATTAGTTTAGTCATAAGTAAGTACGAATATGTTTTTTGTAATTATGAACCACAAATATAATTAACGTAACTACCTAATGTTAATTTAACAAATAATTAAAATGGCGTTTGCGTTGACAGCGATACTTCATATTTACAGTTGAGATACTTGCATTAAATTAATTACAGCAGTTTAGTAAAAGACGTGTCATCAATTTCGCCATCAATAATATGAATGAATCACGAACGACGGTAAGTAAGTCATCGATACGAAACGAGTGTCGTGGGCTCGTGGCACAAAAAGTCTCAATAATAGATTTTCTGCATGATGAGATCGTATCGACCGTTGATCCTAATCCAGCGTAAACTGCGTAACGTTTGCAATTAGTTAACACAACACATCATAAATGGACATTAAAATGTTTTCATGTAAAAATAGGTCTCGCGTAGTGTGACTGACGGCCGCGACTGAAGCGACACTTTCACTGATTGTTGTTGTCACGAAGACAATGTTGCGACGGCCGGCGAACTAATTATAAGGTTTAGCACAGTTGTCATGTTAACCGCAACTTAAGTTACATCCTCGCTAACAATAGCTGCACACAACGTACCTACACGATAATCTAGTAATCCAAAATTAAACATATTTTTACTGAGTTATCATATCACGCAATAAAAATTGATTGCTACTGTAAAGTAAAATAAGTGTAACAAGCTATATAAAATTAAAAAACTTGCACAAACAAAAAGATTTATATTTCTTCAGCTGCTACATTTCCGTGTGTGTTTCTATGTAGGCACAATTGGTGGTCACACTCGAGTAGTTACATATGTGGATATGTGCAAAGGATCTCGCATACAGGCGAGGCCCGACCGTGCGCCGCGAGTCTGTTAGAATAATTTCCATTAAGTTTTCATAAGAATTGTTCTGCTAGAGTCGCTTCGGGCTGTCGCGTCGCGTCTGTCTGTGAGAGCCTTAATGTGCTCGAATAAATAGGAAATTAGTTGCATTAACAACATTGCTTTCCGAGTTTCTTATTACGTTGTCGAAGGGGACCGCGCCACTGCGCCACCGCATACTTCAACTCATTGTTTGGTTTCGTTCCTGCATGTGAACAATTAAATTATTACCAATCTTTTCTAAATCTAGTCCGTTTTTAATTGCAACTTATACAAGCATTAATTAATAAGAAGGAATTTCAGTATGTGTTTGAACGATCTCAAGTCAAGAGAGGGCGATGTGTTTCACATGGCTATTTTAAAAACAACGTTCTCAGGTTCAATAGCGGGTATTGTATTGTAATACCTAATAGCGTTTCCTGTTGTTGCTAAGCACTTTCTATTTTGATAGTAATAGTTTATTTGTAATAAATATTTGATTTTTATTGTTAAGGACAAGACGACCTTTCATCTTGGTACCTATAACCGATATTGGACTCGATAATATTCTAGATAGGTTTGGAACGGTTACTCGCGGTCAATAACGGTATATTATCCGATATGGTAGGAGGCAAGCCACTGAATACGTAAAGCCTGGAACCGACGGTGCGCAATATCGCGCACGCACGCGCACCAGCCCGCACGACGCACCGTGGGAAGGGTAACGTGCGTGGTAGCGCAGACGCGTGCGTGGCGGTGCGTCCGAGTTTGGGTACATTCCCTTTGAAGTTACCGACTCGCCGCGGATAAGCCCGCACGGACACGCACCATGGGAATGGTAGCGTGCGTGGTAGCGCAGACGCGTGCGTGGCGGTGCGCCCGATCCGCGGAGAGTCGGTAACTTCAAAGGTGCCCGACGTATGCTCGGTTCCTATAAACGAAAATAAATCGTTTAGCTTACCAATGGTAGCTTTTATATTGCTCAACTTGGCGTATAACTACTTAAATAGATTTGTAAGCAAATTTTTAAACATGGGCGTTTTTGGATTTCTATGCAAACGGTTAAATATTCGATTTCAGATAGTGAAATCGTTTTTATCATCCGTTTTTAGAAATCGAATTCTGGAGCGGCTCTGGCGCTTCCGTTTCGATCGTCTCTAGTAATATTACGAGTATAATTCGATTGTAAATGCATCGATCAAAACTATCCAAACATAAACAAATACTTGCTTACGCAAATCTACTCTTGCTGTGGTTTTGTGAAATCGGTTTGTCTAGTTCGGATTATCGATACGATACGATTTGTGACTGAAATCGGATTTTAGATACGTTTTGATATATCTGACGCATATCTACTAATTTTACCTGTGATAGCTACTTCCATATGGGAGGGTCTACTATGCAAAGATATGGTCTTTGCTTCATTATTGGTAAAGAAACAAAAAAGTCTTAATTTTAAATAAATAACGGTCCGTAAATTATAGGAATCGGCTTTCAGTCGGCAGTCAATCAGACGCCGACTGTTAACTCATTTGACTAACGCCGCATGTGCGTCGAAGGAGACGGCTCCGCTCGCTTAATAGCTCTAGATATGAAAATTCTGAACCTACATTGCACGCAGCGACATGCATGTCATTTCGTCAAAACAACCGAAAAAGTAATAAGTACTAAGTACTGTTTGTTTTTATTATGACTTTACGAAACAACAATCAAAATTAAACAATGCATTTCCTTTTGATAATGTGCAAAAGTATTTTCTACTTTAACCTACTAACAATAAAGGCGTATGTCGTATGATAAGTTTACAATCACGTATTGAGTCGGAGAGCTATTCGGACAGCCGAATAACTCTCCGGCACAATACGTCATACGACTTAAAACAAAATTTTGGAACAACCTCATTGACAAAATTCTAGTAACTTTAAAGGGTATGTAAATAAAACAATGATTAATTGAATACAAAAGTTTATTAATTCATAAAAACTGGCCAAGTGCGTGTCGGACCACGCACAATGAAGGTTTCCGTAGTTGGAATGAATTTATACCAAGAACAAATATATCATTGCAGTTGAAAAACATGTTCTCCCATACGGAATGTATAGGAGATCATGTTTTTCAAACTGCAAATTTAAGTTGGTCCAGTATTACTCGGTAACCTGTAAAGCCTATCTAGCTGTGATAGTTTTCCTTTTAAATTCGTAATAAATACTACTGCTGTGATTTTTTTCACAAATCTAAGTACAATCATTTAGCTGGCAGGGAGGGGCGGGGGTCTATACTTGACTCTAACAAAAATTAGCTTAATATTTCGCAAAAAGATTCCTAAATCGAAAAATTTTTTTCATACACTCGCAATATTTTTGAACGACCTTTCCAACGATACCCCACACTAAAGGATAGGCGAGAAAAAAAAAACATCCCCACTTTATGTGTTGGAGAGGTACCTACCCTAAAAAAAAATATAGTTGTTTATTTTATTTTACCACTTTGTCGGCGTTATTAATATGTATACCCATACCAAATTACAGCTTTCTAGTACTAACTATCTCTGAGCTAAGTGTGCTGACCATAAATATAAGAAAGAAGTATTTATATTTCTATGGTGCTGACGAACCTGAATGGTCCTTTTATAACTTAATGTCTACTTTTTTGGACGATGTTTATAACCAAAAACAACGAAGAGTTCTGAGGTATTTTAGATATTTATTTTAATTCAACCATTACATTATCCATACGCCATAAAATAACCATAAATTATCACATTATAATTTGTTTGTAAAACAAATTTGCCAGTAACAATTTTTTTTTTTACATTTATCAAAATAAGGATTGGGGGATTAAGTAAAATAAAACATAAAGCCTTGGGCAGACTGGTGCGACGTGACGGTGCGACGTGACTCCGATAATTATTGTTCCACCGTAAACTTTGCTTAGAAATTGTTTTGTTAGCGTCGCGTCGCGCCAGTCTGCACGGGGCTTGATCAATGCTTAAGGGCTCATGTAGAAGGCACTGCAGCCGCGCCGATACCGCTTCGCGTAACCATGTAGACTGAACGGTGAAGCGCTGCTACCGCATCGCCAAAACCAGCGTCAGACAGCATTTGTCTGGCATTAATGCTGAAATGAACCTTTTTGGCGCAGCCGTGAGGCACACACTTATTGTCAAAAGATTACTGTCAATTTTAGTTAGTTTGTATTTTGTGTTTCACGAACTGTGTCCAAATAAACGTTTTCTTTCTTTTCTTTACACCGTCGCGCGTCGCCGCGCCGTCTCCGCTTGATTTTGACATATCACTATATAATCTGCGGCGGCGGTGCGGCGCAGTAGCGGCACGGCACCGGTGTGGCAGCGGCACTGCACCGGTGCGGCAGCGGCGCGGCATTGGTGCGGCAGCGGGCTGGCAACGTTGCATATACACAGCTCAAAGGCGCGGCGACCGACGCACAGCGTTGTCGCCCAGAGCGTGTGCGCCCCTCACATTTAATAATGTAAACAAACTACGAGTATATTCCATTAGTTTAGGTAATTAACTAAAGGTACAAATCGTAAAAAGGGCTTTTATAGACGACTGATGATGATGATGACATGTTTAAAAATACAATAAACTTAACCAAATTACGTATTATTTTTTTGATTTTTACCATTATTTCCTTTTTTATTAAGGTTCCGTGGTAAACAAGGAACACTTATAGTTTCGCCATGTCCGTCTGTCTGTCTGTCTGTCTGTCCGCGGCTTAGCTCAGAGACGGTTAGTACTAGAAAACTGTAATTTGGCATATGTATACATATTAATTATGCCGACAAAGTGGTAAAATAAAATCAAGAAAAAACATTTTTTAGGGTGACGTTTTCCGTGGGGGTTCGTTTCGTTTTTCGTTTTTTTAGGGGGTGGGGTTCCCTACACGTAAAGTTGGGATGATTTTTTTTTTCTCATTTGCCCCATGTTGTGGGGTATCGTTAGAAAGGTCGTTCAAAAATATTGCGAGTTTGTGAAAACCATTTTTGGATTCAGGGATCCGCTTCGAATTATTAAGCTTTTAACTGTTTTTTTTTTTGTTAGAGTCAAGTGTCCTTCCCCCCTGTCAGCTCAATGGTTGTACTTGGATTTGTGAAAAAAATCACAGCAGTAGTATATTATATAACGAAATTAAAAGGAAAACTATTAGAGCTACATAAGCTGTACAGGTTAACGAGTAATAATCAACCAACTTAAATTTGCAGTTTGAAAAACATGATCTCCCATATATTCCGTATTGGAGAACATGTTTTTCAACTACAATGATATATTTGTTCTTGGGATACATTCATTCCATCTACGGAACCCTTCATTGTGCGTGGTCCGACACGCACTTGGCCAGTCTTTATGAATTAATAAACTTTTGTATTCAATTAATCATTATTTTATTTACATACCCTTTAAAGTTACTAGAATTTAGTCAATGAGGTTGTTCCAAAATTTCGTTTTAAGTCGTATGACGTATTGTGCCGGAGAATCATTCGGCTGTCCGAATAGCTCTCCGGCTCAATACGTCATTGTACACTTATCATACGACATACGCCTTTATTGTTAGTAGGTTAAAGTAGAAAATACTTTGGAACATTATCAAAAGGAAATGCATTGTTTAATTTTGATTGTTGTTTCGTAAAGTCATAATAAAAACAAACAGTACTTAGTACTTATTACTTTTTCGGTTGTTTTGACGAAATGACATGCATGTCGCTGCGTGCAACGCAGGTACCTACCTATAGTTTTTCAACTACAATGTTAAGTTTGTTCTTGGAATAAATTCAACCCAACTACGGAACCCTTCATTGTGCGTGCTCCGACACGCACTTGGCCGGTTTTTAATGTATGTTAAACTTTATCATTCATTCATAAACTACTCATCGTAGCGTAGATGTAACTGCTTGAGCATTATTTTTTTTGTTAGGTTTAGGTATAATAAAAATATACTGTCTATTGTAAAGAGCCCAAAAATACTGATTCTATAAAAAAACCTCAACGTTAACGTTGTTGAAAAGTACAACTGTGATGTGGCATGACAACTGAAGTGACAGGTATTACGTTTAGTCGGTTAACCAGACGCCTTTGACAGCTCTCTCGTCACATGCTTTTTAGGGTTTCATACCCGAAGGTTGCCAAACGGAAGTACGGAACCCTATTACTAAGACTCCGCTGTCCGTCCATCCATCTCTCTGTCAGCGGGCTGTATCTTATGAACCATAATAGTTAGACAGTTGAAATTCTCACAGATTGTGTATTTCTATTCCCGTTATAACAGCAAATAATAAAACCGGCCAAGTGCGTGTCGGACCACTAACAATGAAGGGTTCAGTAGTTGGGTTTAATTTATCTAAAAAACAAACTTGTAGTTGAAAAACATGTTCTCCATACATCGATATACCTACGCCACGATCAATTCTCCAACTGCAAATGTAAGTTTGTAATCGAAAAACAAAAGTGATATACTACAAATTAACACTTTTCGGACTTTTTTATTTGTTGAGCTCAAATCAAATTTCATGATTCTAGGTCAACGGGAAGTACCCTATAGGTTTTGATTTATTTGGAGTATCAAAATATGTCGCATAAGTGGCCGTATTTTTTTATTGCGTAGAGTAAAAAAGAAGCTTGATTTTTTTTTAGAGCTCCATGGTAGATCTGCGTATTTGATATAGATTTCAACTTAATTAATACTTCCATGCGTTCGTGAGAAGAAGGGTCTTGACAAACGGACGGACGGACAACGAAGTGATCCTTTATGGGTTCCGTTTTTTACTGTTGAGGTACGGAACCGAAATGAAAGGGCCATTCAACAAACATTCGATATTTTTTTTTTAATCATGCCCTGGAATGTGAGGTGTTATTGTCTAGAAATCATCGAATAGAGTACAAATATAAATATAATTTAATAGAATAGAGCAGTGATAGCCTAGTGGTGTGACCGTCGGACTGCGAAGTCATAAGTCTCGAGTTCGAGCCCAAGACACGCACCTCTGACTTTTCGGATTCATGTGCGTATTGTATAATTATCACTTGCTTCGAAAACGGTGAAGGAAAACATCGTGAGGAAACCGGCATGCCTGAGAGATATTTCTCAACGGCATGTGAAGCCAAATCAGAGGCCCATGGGCGGCTTTAAAACTCTGACACCAGGTTAGTCACTAACCACACGAAAAGAAGAAGAATATAAATATAAGTAATTTTTTTCTTCAAAAATTATGAAAAAGAAGCCGCTATAGTTGTCAGTTTTAGACCATTTTTGTACGAGTTCTATCGCAACAACTAAATAAGTTAGGAATTTGAAACTTCTGTATATGTATCACTATATTATCACATAATATTATTATTTTTATACAAGCTTAGTTTTTGTTTACCCTAAACCACTTAAGGGGTCATTGTACTCATCATTATGAACAACTTTCACTATGGGCCCACCGCAGAAATCGCAAAAAATAATAAACTGTTCCCTACATTTATGTTCGCATAGTTCGTCGAAATGTAGGGAAAAACTGTTTTTTTTTTCGAGATTTCAGCGTTGCTCCCATAGTGAAAGTTGTTCATAATGATGAGTACAATGACCCCTAAAGAGATAAGCAAAAACTAAGGTTGTATATGTACTGTATTTTATCAACAAATAAAAAAACCCCGATTTTTATGGTATTTTATTGCAATAAGGGCGATTTTCCGCAACTGCAAAAAAAACTTTATAATTCACTGTATCATTATGATTAACAATTTATGCTTGCGATTTTTTAAATCTTAAGATTAAAAAAAACATCGTTTAGAATTTTCATCAGGCTAGGTGTGGGATGTGTAGCTGTCCGTGGTCGTCGGCCGTGTGGGCTGATGCGCGTGCGTCCGCAATATCGAAACCGTGGAAAGATGTCGTGCGTGGTCGTGCGCCATTCGGGCTGGTGCGCGTGCGTGCGCAATATAGCGCACCGTGGGAAGACCTCGGTGCGCGGTGCGTGGTCGTGCGCCGTGTGGGCTGGTGCGCGTGCGTGCGCAATATAGCGCACCGTGGGAACCCGCCTTATAATAAGAAGGGAACTTTTGCCTTCAATTGGGATTGATTTCTATTCACGGCTACAAGCTAATACCTACTGATAATTTTCTGACGAAAGTCTTCATGGAACTGGCTGCCACTGCCAGTGAATTCAACGACAATCTAACCAATATGTCGTTTTGTTAATTTATTTGGGGCATGCTATATCCGAAACTTTGAAAGGTAAATATACCATGTCATCAAATGTTTACTGTGAAGTATCTCTTTGACGCCAATGGCATAACATAAAGATTACATTAGATACAAGTCACTTCCTAAGCTTCAACTATAAAACAAATAATTTTCTATGGTCAAGCATGTGAAAGAGGTGTTAAAAATAATGACGTGCCAAGACAATAATGACTGCCATTCCGTTGCGGGAATAAGAGCATTATGTTTTGGTCCAATGGCCGATGTAAGCCGATGGGCAATTTGAAATATTACCTCCAATAAGCGCGATAGTGAAGTCCATCGCCGTGAACCGACATTTCTTTTATAGTGTAAGGTAATCAATTTTATACTCGTAATTGTAGCGAAAGCGTTAAAGAAAATTTGTTGATATTTTGTTTGAGCAGATTCTGTTGCGTCTAATGGTGGTTGCGTGGCATCGCGAATAAAGAACCAATTGTTAACGGGTCTTGGGAAATCTCAACTTAATTGTAATCACTACCACATTCAAAGCTTCAATAAAATTTAAATACAAAAGCTTAATCTACTTGAACTCTACTATAATATTAGGTAGGTATAGCCACGAATATGTTATCAACATTTTACTATCGGATAACCGGAAACCGGTTATAACCGGAAACCGGTTATAAATCTACTCGGTAAACGAATACCCAAGTGATAGACTTAAGCCCATTTTACCGACAACTAAGTGACACTTAAATGAATCCCTAAATAAAAGTGCCCTGTTGGATTTTCAACACTAGGTTCAGCAGTGAACCTAGCGTTGAAAATCCAACAGTGGTGAAAACAGGTGAAAACGGGCATTATAAAGTCATAACTTAAGTACTTACCTGAGACTTAATACGTTTTTTTTAAATTATTATTACGTTCCTCAATAGATAAGTACCTGTTTATATTTTGTATTAAAGCTATTAGTTTATCTCATAAAATACCTACATTATTATTATAATATATTAGTTTGGTAAGTAATGTTACATAGTTAACAAATTATTCCTCTCTCCTAACTCACTTATTTTACTGTGCCCTGCCATATTGACCCTCCATATGATCTAATTATAAGTTTACCACCTAAGAATACGTATATGTTGAATGCAATAAAAGTATTGAGTATCTAATGTCAATAAAAGTGACCTGAGTAGGTACCTGACCTTTAAACAATGCTAACAAAATGTAAGACAATGGATTTAGCTTCGTTGATTCAATATTGTAGTACAAGGAAGACTTAGAGGTGCATAATGCAATCCTTTCATGGCATTATAGCGAACCGCATAATGCTCGACCACGGTCGCCGGAGGAACTGTCTGACGGATGGCATAACGCACACACGTAGGAATTCAAGCCTGCAAAGTGCTGACACGTGCAAAATATAAGGTGGTAAAGTACACACCACGCAGAAAGATGCTTACTGAGTTTTATTACTCAACTAGCGACTCACCCCTCCTTCGCATGGTTTTAACAACTTGACAAAACATCGGGATTTTGTATTATAGGTACACATCCATTATACATACCTTACGGAATAGATTCTCTCAAAGATGGTGAAAACTGCATTAGAATCTGTAGTGTAATTAAGAAGAACAACGCGGCCACACAGACAGACAAGAAAAGCGACTATTTATAATATGTATTTGTATAGATATAAGTAGATAGACGGTGGCAGAAGTAACACCGTACCTGCCACAGTAATGAAATTGAGGACAATGTTAATTTATGTGGTCGTCTTGGTTTATCTAACGTGCCTAAATACTGTTGAAACAGTAGCCAATTTTAATTTCAAGCCTCATAAATAAATTCCTTTTTAATTACTGACTGTGAGACATAATAATGCGATTGATTTATTAATTCGGGCTCAGACATCTTTATTTAATGTAAGTTGATACCATTCCTTAGAAAACGTATTTGCATTTAATTTGGCTATCATTGATTACAATTACACTTAATATTGTTGAAGTAACATGTTTTCAGAGTACCACAATAACATGTTTACGACAAATCACACGTAAAACTTACAAAATTGAGAACACTTGTGTAACGTGCAATATAAACACTGGCAGTTACTAAACTTCCTTGTTTGACAATCGCTCCGGTAACATGATGCATGCAGTTCAAATATCAGAATACTTGCAATGTACTGTACCGATCTATGTATTTAGTTATTTAACAAGAACTGTATGCCATTCGTGTTTTTAAAACAGGGATATATAACCGAAGTTAACTGCTTAGAGTAAATTTTTGTGACTGAAAAAGGTAGGCCATGAAATAATCTTGTATGCCCGAACATAGATAAAAGATAAACGACGCAATGTTCCGTAGCTCAGTAGCGATATAAAATAAAACAACACCACCATTGTCTCATAATCAGCGGGAGAACGTTGAAATCCCACCAAAAATATAAAAATAAAATAAAATACAAAATTCTCAATTTCACAATTTTTTAACTGAAATCACTGTTTTCAGCTAAAATTTAAATAAAATGCACGTAATAATGAAAATCCTCATTGACAACGCGTGAAATGAGGCTGAAAACTAAGTTGATTGTAAAGTAAAATTGCAGTTGGTACTTATTAAAATAGGGTGGGAAGAACAACAATAACTGAAAATATGAAAAAAGTTCCATCTTTGGAGCGTGACTATCGATGTGGAGACAAGCCAGGAGGCTTTGATAAACGTGACGCTAAAATCATTCTATTGTAGCCATGACGAGAAAGCAACACTTTCTAACAAAAATCAAGAGTAAATAAGCAAGCCTTTGATTCATTAATGACAATGGAGTGTTACTCATAGAAAAGAAAACTTTATCACGTTATAATTAGGCAATATTGGATTGTACCTATAACCTACCGTTGTTTAATGTTTTATTGTGTTTATGCAATCCATTGGAGCAAACTTCACACAAATACATAATACGCACCAAATAGATAAGAATTTAAAAGGCTTGCACAAATTATTTGATCTTCGTGAACTGATGCGCATGATGTTAAAGGCTGGTGCAGACCAGCGCGACTTGTCGCGCGACGCGACACGAACAATACAATTTCTAAGAAAACTTCACAGTATAACAATAACCGGTGTCGCGTCGCGCGACAAGTCGCGCTGGTCTGCACAAGCCTTAATTCATTTAAATTATTTATTTATTAAAAATAAAATATGTCAAAGTTCGCGGCATTGCAAACTTCATTTGTTTTTTTTTTCATAGACTAAGGTTCACTTTTCATACAGCCTGTATTACATCACACACTTTGGCCAAATATTGTAAATAGGTAAGGATTTTATGCAGTTTATTATTTTGAATTTTCTACTTTCTTAGCAGAAGAATAATAGGTTTCCTCCTGTTATCGCGCATCTTTTTATTGTTGATAGTAAAATCTTTTGAGTGTAATAAAGTTGAGCCATTTAAGTTAGTTTTACTATCCTATTGCCGCCCAAATGGATAGTCGTTTTGACACATGATACGTAATTACCGTAGAAGTGTAGGTACCTACATAACTACGTAAGAAGTTTTTTAAGCTACCATAAACATTACGGAGTTTCACAAATTATTGCACATTAAGCAGTAAAGAACTACGTAACTGCTTGACTTTATGTAGACGATTATTTCCGAAACTAATGGCCGATTTGTAATGGACCCTTCACTAGTTTTTGATGAGCTATAAAGGCAAAACCGTGAGCAATGGCGAATGATGAAAATGGCCTAACTGGCTGTATACTGCGAGAGATATTTTAATGTTTTTTCTTTCTCGATAGCTTGTTATTATTTTTTTGTGATAACAGTGGTATTTTAATTCATCCGATTTATCTTATCGTGTGGATAGAATCGCGTAGTAACGCTTATTACTATTAAAGCGTGGCGGTTGTGCATCGATCATTAGTAACGGTGTTCGGTGTCACGGACTAGCCGATACTGTGCCATTAACATGCGATATATAACTACCTACTACATTTCATATAATTCTCAAGATTGGTAACATGATTCGAGAGGGCTTAGTTTCACCGAATGATGTAAGTGTGATTGATATGAACCTATGTATGTAGGTGTTACTAGTAGAAGTTGTGGGAGTTCTGAGAACGGTAATCCTATAAATAATGTTTGTTTGTTTGTTTGTTTGTTACGCTTTCACGCTAAAACGGCTCAACAGATTTGGATGAAATTTGGTACGTGGGTAGACCATGACCTGGATTAGGACATAGCATACTTTTTATCCCGATATTTCTCACGGGGTCGGGATTTATGCAGGTGAAACTGCGGGGCGCAGCTAGTAAAGTACGAGTATATACAGGTTTTCTCGTGATTAAAGTCTGACTAGTATTTTTTTTTATTGCTTTTTTCGAAGACCTCTCATCGTCATCATCATCATCATTTCAGCCGAAAGAATTCCACTGCTGGTCATAGGCCCCAACAAACGAAAACCCCTACTCAAGAAACAATGTTCAGAACTGAAAATAACCTGATTAGAGTCGAGATTAGTATCAAATCTGTATTTTATGTTTATATCTAGGTTCATGCCTAATCAAGACTGAACATCATCTTGAAATGAAATATGATATTCTTCTTATTTGCAGCAAACTTGTTTATTCAAAACTAGCTACTTACCCGAGTACGAAATCCGTAGTTCCGGCCGAAATTACGGGCGTTACGTACTCCGTATTACTTACGGACCTATGAAATCGAATGAATGACAACACGATTTGACAGTTGTCCCTACTACCGATAACCCCATTAATTGCCCGTCGGAAAACTTTAATTTGACACTTGTTTTGACGGATCAACTACTTTCGGTCGGGCACGTAGCTTCGTTGACGGACTTAGAGAGTAGACGTACGTACAGTTTTTATACGCTTTGACAAAACATTGTTTCAACAGGTTTCTTTATTATTATTATTATAGGTTTAATATTAATGTATTAATTATACATATATAAAGCTTCTGGAATAAATTCTCTAAGTCATGGCGAAAACTGCATCAAAATCCGTTGTGTAGTTTAGAAGAACAACGCGGTCACACAGACAGACACGAAAAACTAATAATTTGTGATATGCATAGAAGCTAAGTTCAAGATGAAACCTAAATAGCTATAATACAAATGTTCATTTGAAATAGGTACCTACTTAGTTGTTCTTTCTGATGCAAATCTTTTGACGAATGACCTAGTTATTTAATTAGTCATACACGATTACACGAATTATATTATTATAATTAAATTATTATTTAAATATATTATTGTTTTGTTATTTTGTATTATTTTAGTGACATTCACATTATTTTTTTGGTGCTAATGCAAATTAGCTGTGTTTAATCTTCATAATGCATAATTATTATAACAAATGTTTATTTATTAGAGACGCAAACATATCGACGAATTAGGAAGTATCAAACCGCGGCTAAATCGCCTCAATGACATCGACCTCGCAGCTTAAAATTGCAATAAACATGTTTTTTGCTATATATTTTTTATCATGATGTCATATTTGCTTCCGGAATGGCCACACCCTACATCAGTTCTCCTCCGAGATTAATAAAATATTTAAACAATCCGGTTTGTTTAAAATAAAACCATAAGCTATTGGAATCCTCGCGTCATTTATGCTTCAATCATAATTTTATTTAACCCGTTAGTTTTAGGTAACACATACCTAAAACTAACGGGTTAAATAAAATTATGATTGAAGCATAAATGACACATAACAACAACAAAATAATAATAATTAATAATAACCTCACCGCCGCCTTATCTATACGTTGACGTCATGGTGGGGCTTGCGCGCTCCGAACTCTAGGTCAGTATTGGACGAGTTTATTTTGCCGGAACATGTCTAGGATGAGGATCTAGCCCAAGAGAGATACAGAAACCCGCAGGGCAGCACGTGGCGAGCTATTGGGCAGTAACGAACCCACTGACCCTTCTCCCGGGAGAAGTCTTGTTCCTCACCTCTGGCTTGCCTTTATTGGCTGACTGGAGTGAACATTGACGAGGAACAGAGCTCCCACCCCTTTCTTGTCTTTACTGGGCAGCTTGAGTGGAGATTCGGAAGAGCAAACGTGCTCGGTGGAAGGAAGTATTCCAATTAGATGCTGGTAGGGATCTTGACCGTATTTCCGAGATTGTCCTGATAGCCGTGGAATACTCCTCCACTCCTCATAAGCACCTCAGGACATGCCCCCTTGTCGCTACGACACTTTGTACTACCGACTGTTTTCAAGGGCCCATTATTGAGTGTGCAAGTCACCCCCTGCCATTTTACCTGCATGTGTATTTTATATAAAATATTGGTCAGACAGGGGTCATAGTCTTTCCATAGTTCTAGATAACCAGTTCACTTAGCCACCCAAACCCATAATACAATATCTATGTGTGAGTGTGTGTGTATAGAGTGGTCATTGTATTGGTCACGTCTATTGCGATTTTAATAGGTCTTCTGTGTTACTGCAGTCAAGAGTTAAAAGATATTCTTTAATTTTAGATTTACAATGAAATGTGTGTAAACAACAACAACACAACCAAAGTCAACGCCAAAGAAACATAACTGGCGAAATGTGGGTGTAATATCGCCAGAAACACGGCGTGATGGTTTGTTATGTGAGTTATTAGGTATGTATCTATGAGTATAATATTAAATACAAACGCGGCTCACAATAATGGAGAGCTACACTTCCTTCCTCTTTAAGAACATAACAATAAAGTTACAATTACAATGATACATGATACGCACATATTTTATTAATATTAATTTAATGATCACACACGCAAACCGCTTATTTACGTTTATTTACGATCAATTTGTAATTAGGTAACTATAATATGAACTAGAGTTATGCAATAAATAACTGTTTCTAATCTGAGGAGTTTGTTGCGCCACCTCTTCTTCCCAGCTAAAACACTAGGAATTGGTGAAGGGTGGGCGTTTTTGGGGACTGTCTTATGTAATTTTGACGTTCGAAAAGTGTTGATTCTCAGCCTAATTTGAATAAATTACTTTTGAATTTTAATTGTAACTTTTTGGTTTTGTTCCAGGCAATCTACCTAGCCTTTCTCAACTATGTTGGGAAAGTTAACATGCTGTCTGTGGCACGGAGGGGTCTCAATATGTAATGGATCACCCATCCACGAAACGACCGCGGCAAGCGTAGCTTAACCTTCGATCGACCCTTGCGGCTGTTATCATTTTGTTCCAGTGATATTAGAAAATAATCGCGATTGAAAACGAACAAAGTGAGGTGGTTTAGTGCAAAAAAAGAAAATAACAAATGTCACTATGTATGTACAGTACAACTATTTTTTTAATGTCCCTCGGCAAACTTCGTGTTTCGTCTGTCGTCGGATTTCTATCAGTCCTTTTGCACTTGGTGCTTGTACATTTTGACTCCTACCGCTGCGCCCACGTTGCCGTCAACCATAATTACCAAGTGCAACGGGCAACGGATAGAAATCCGAAGACTGACGAAACCCGAAGTTTGCCGAGGGACATTAAGAAAATAGTTGTACTGTACATATAGCGGACAATGTATGAGCAATCAGTATACCGACCGATCTATCTTCAGGTTGACGTGTTTGGCTATGTTGCACTGACTGTCCATAAATTCAAAGTCACATCAATCTTATTTTACACAAAGAAATCAAATGTTGTTATTTTTCATTAAAGAAAGTGTGGTACATAAAGTCGGTACCTACCAACCTACTCTTTATTACACGTTGGGTTTTTAAAGGAAATATGTACCGATGAACCAGAATCAAAGTCCAGATGTATGAATGTAAAAGAAGCAAAAGGAGTCTGTCAGGATCGTAGCAGATGGCGTTCTGTAGTGTCTGCCTACCCCATGGGAAGATTGCGTAAGTTTATGTATGTATGTACTAATACGGACACTGGCGCCTGACCACTTTTCGACCTTAATGCCTAAGCAATAAGGTCGAAAAGTGGTCAGGCGCTAATATGAATAAAAGGGCATTTAGGAAAGGATGGCACTCTATCTTATCGGAATAAGCGATATCTGTATGAATTGTGCAAAAAACTCAGCACAAAATGCGTAAACTTGTTGATCAATTGATACAAGTTGATACGGAATCGGTTATCTATGCCAGAGTCATTGATATATGAACCGTGTGATTGACCGTTTACAAGCATTACGTGGACAATACTGATCATTGGATCGCACTTCCTGTTGCACCGTAGGTATCTACTCCGATAATTAAATTGTAGGTATTGGCCAACCAATGGAGCGTGGGTTACCAATTGTTACCATTGAGGTAATGTTACAAATAAAATAACTTTTAATCTCATCGCAACAACGCTTTCTCACATGAATGATTAAATGGAGGCAATTTTTAATGCGTTCGAAAGTTCGAAAACCAATTGGCACCTCCAAAAGTATAAACTGTTTTATGGCATTTCAGTTTGAAGTTTATCTGGGACATTACTGACAACGGTAAAGGAAAAGATCGGCAGAAAATTGGTATCGAGTCCCGTTTGTAAGCGCGCACACTAGCTGCACCTAGCGAGCTGCCTGCCCGGGCGGCTCACGATACAGGCTGAGCATTGCATGAATTATACAAGGTACCTACTTGTAGTTCTGTTAATAAACTTTTTTAAAGTAAAAGGAAAGCCAAGACCAGCATTTAGTTTGTGATGAAAATAGAAATATGTTCTTAAAAAAATCTAGAAAGTCGTCACCACAAAAACTGCTGTAAAAATAACATTTTAAGTCCCTTTGTATGTTGCACCATATCTAATTTGACGACACAGAATAATTCGACGATTTCTATTTCAGTCAACAACCTCAAATGTCAAAGATTTCTAAGTTTTTAGCTTTCGAAATAAATTGTGACCCTAATGTTGTTTTAATAGGGATTTTTGTAGCACGTACACGATGATAGTCGAGCGGTAACCACCTGTCACGAATTGTGACCATGGCTGCTTGTATAATAAAAATTCTGCTCAAGGCCAGAAAATGATCTTGTAACTTTAAATTATTTTGAACAAATGAACGAGCTATGACATTTTAAAAGTTTGAATTGAAACAGCACTAGATTTTTGTATTTAGTTTGTAATCTGAGGGTAATTTAATTTCGAAACCTTTCAGGGCTATGGCCGGGAAAACCTTTTATCCAGCGTACCCGAAGGCAGAAGGATAAAACAACGAAATGACAGCGATTAGACTAACGAATGGCGTTTGATGCACTGAAAAGGTTTCGTAATTAGGTGCGTAGACATCCATCGTCTATTGTAACGGTCGAGTTTTCTGGGTCGAATGCCCGGGGTCTAGTTGTCTGGGTCGAATGCCCGGGGTTGAATAGTCCGGGTCGAGTTGTCGGGAACGAATTGTCCTAGGATTGAGTCTCAGGGAGTCGTGCCCGGGTTGAGTTCTCTAGCAGTAGATGTGTCGTAGAATCATTTAGCTCTTGAAATATACCGTATGTAGATACAGTAGGTATACGGTTTTCGTGATCTAACTTCGAAACCTTACGGGGCTATGACCGTGGAAATACCTTTATCGTGCGTACCCGAAGACAGAAGGACAAAATAACGAAATTACAGCGATTAGACTAAAGAATGACGTTTGATGCACTGAAAAGGTTTCATAATTACGTGTTAACATCCATCACGTGATGAGAAGATCTGCAATGTCACGAGCAAGGCTAATCCGTCTCCGTCACCTTGAACACGAAACACGTGGAAACCATAACAAATGCGAGTATCTGTTATCTCTTGAGGTAAAGTTAAGCCCATTTTTGCGTAAAAGTATAAAGTGTAAATTACTGTATCTGTTAGAACGGTCCTTTTATTTTAAAGTAACAAGACTATTGATGATGAAGTGAGTGTGATTTCTAAATTAATGTCAGTAATTTTTACAGTGTACATAATAAAGAATAATCTATCTAAAGATTTAGCAATATGGAAAACTTAGGATGACCTAAGAATAGAAAGAGAGACCGTAAAACAGCAACCATGGAGTTTCTGGCCGGGTCTTCTCCATAGGAATCAACAACCGTGCACCTAGCTTCTAACATTTCATAAGTGCCCATGTAGGTTTATGTGAAATAAAATATTTTGTTTTTGAATATTGGGATGCAGACCAAAGTTTAAGAAAAGTAGGTATTCGGTATCTGTCGATTCATTATAAAAAACAGATCGAACTTTTAATTTAATATTTATCAAGTCCGCAATATATTCCAAACTAGAGATATAACATTGTCTAAACTAAACTAAGAATTTTAATAAAAAGTGAAAAAAAAATCGTTAAGCGTACACCCACTACGTACGCGAATTAAATCGTGCGTAATAAAAAATAAAGTAGGTATGCTAATTAAGCATCAAGCTGACTGACCGGTTTTGGAACAAGTTGTACAACATCTTTCACTTTAGGAAGTGCATTTCCAGTTTGGAATATATAAAAAAAACTTGAGTAATAATTTTGATTCTTCAACTTTTTCTACCATTTGTGTTAGGTTTCGTAATTTCATAGTCAAAGGTGCATCATTCATTCTTAATGTGGTTATCATTACATATCTTATAAAAACTTGGCTCATTAGAGGTTAAATTACTGTCGGAACGGTTGCTGAAATTGATACTCGTAGTAATTGTAAAGATTTTAATATGGGCATCTATTGTGCTAGTTACACTGCTGAAAGTATCAGTATCGCTATAGCTTAAAATTATTTTACATGTAACCAAAATGGTGAAAGACATGATACTGAGAACAAAGGTATCGTTCTTATGTAACTTTCTACATACAATATATTTCAGGAGCTAAATGATTCTAAAACAAATCGACTTCGGAGAACGTGACCCAGACAACTTGACCCCGTGACAACTCAACCCTAGGACAACTCGACCCGGACAATTCGACCCCGATAACTCGATCCCTACAGCTCGACCCCGATCATCCGATACCGAATTTTAATCATACAAACATAACCCTGTCTTTGCTGTCGCGCAGTCGGGTGATTATCAATATCTTAAGCAAAGTGAACGGAGCCTTTCTGGGCGGGGCTCTTATTTCTGTCTGCTTGGTTTAAAAGAACGTAATCCGAAGAGAATGACAGGAATTCGTGCACTCGCTTCACTCGCTCACTCTAGCCCCTGTCATCTCCTTCGAACTTAATCTTTCCATGTCGGGGTGCCCTAAGTTCCCGAGCTCACTTCGCTAGCTCTAGGACTGATTGGTTCAAGAGATGCCGGGATCGAATTCTGATGGGCTCGAAATGTTGGGGTCGAGTTGTCCTAGGATTGTGTTGTCACGGGATCGAGCTGTCATGATACCTTACATAGTCAAGTCTATGGTACACAACCAGCATATAAAGCTGACTTCGCATTCTATTAAAACTCCGTACTACGCAAGGCCAGCTCAAGGTCACAGTGTAACCACCAACGTGCGGTCGACTGTACTCACATAACAAAATAATCTGATATATTCATGCCTAATTAGTTTAAATTGACTTATATAACATCTATCGACTGTAAATAAAATAATCGTCAAGTGTATAGTCTTTATTAGTGTTATGTCAAGAACAAGTAATGTAGGTGAAAGTTTATATATTAGATCAAACAAAAAATTAATTTATAATGAGTTTTTTTTTGGTGTCTATGACCGCTGGTGGTGTTGTTACTTCTTGAAGTATGAGTTGAGAAAATATGTTTTTTTTATTTGTGTGACTGTATATTCAAAACTAACGCCATATTTGGTCGCAGTATAGTTAGGTAAGGTAAGATAATAATATTTTGACATAGCGAAAAAGGGATTTCTGACATTACATACGCAACCGAAGTAACGGGAATATGCTACGTTCTTAGAAGGTATGGGATGTAGTATGTCGTATTGCCGTATGACAATGATGCCACTTTTCACTAACATAAAGAGACACCTAAATAATATTCTGGCGTTCATTTTGGTTCATTTTTGTAGTTAAAACGTGTATTAGTAAAATAAAGTGAGACAGGTTTTAAGTTAAAACCCGCTTTGATACTAAAATATAATGGATTTGGGGTCAACATTGCACAATCAATATAATAAGTAAACCAGGTGGTCAAATATAATTGTTAGATTTAGTTATGATTTAATTTACCACACCTGCATTGCCTGAATGGCCAAAGCCTGATTTGCCCACACCTAGGCGAAGTTTAACAAAGCTGTAATAAATGTATGTAGGCATGTTTTTGTAACAGTGTGATATCATTATGAAAACTCGTGTGAACAGTGCACTCTAGATCTTAGCTGTCTACAGTGAAGGCTGTGCTATATTGTTTTAGGTACATACCTACAATAAAGGTTTTTGATGTGTAACATCTTTCTCTCACTTTTCTGCAATTTGTGGGAGTGATTTCGTGAAAAGGGACGGAAGCGTGTAACAAGAAGCCGGCGCGTTATTGATTTGACCAATGAGCGCGTGTGGTGCTCGAGTTAGCCGTCAAACGGTACTATCCCATTATCCGACAGGTTGGTACTGTCAGCCAAGGTGTCAGATGTTACACGTCATTTGCGACTACTGTAAAGGATTGTGCAGACCAGCGCGACAAGTCGCGCGACGCGTCACGAACAATACAATTTCTAAGAAAACTTCACAGTATAACAATAACTGGTGTCGCGTCGCGCGACAAGTCGCGCTGATCTGCACCAGCCTTAAGGCTCGCTCGTTTTTAATAGGTGCTGAGTATTATGCAGATAAACATCTGTATTTTTCAAGTAGAAACAAAAGAATCAATGAATACTGAACCAGAATATAAAATATTAACTGCTTAAAAGAAGAGGTAAGACCAACACCATCAATCAGAAAAATTAAATTATTATCAATTCTTTTTACACCGTTTCTTTGCGCCGTTCTGACAAAAAAAAAAAAAAAAAAACGTATGATAAACTGTGCGAAAAAGTCTAAGACGTACGCCATAAATGTTTTAATTAAGAAGTTTTCCATCTGGCTAATTAATAGTCAATAAAGAAGTTCAACGAAGAAATACTAACGTACTCTCTGATCGCTACCGAACGTCACAAAACTCATTTCACTGTGACTGTGTGTGACGAAGATACGCAGCGGGCAGCTGGTATATTCGGCCTCTTTTATTTTCCAAATAATTGTCGTTCAGGAATGATTAACACATAACATCACGCCGGTATTCCCCGAAGGGTTAAGCAGAGGTGCACGATAGTACACCAACATTTCGCCAGTTATGTTTAGTGAGCCTATTGCCATCAAACGGGCACGAATCCAGACTCCGGGCTGCTACTGAGAAAATCCAGATGGAAATAACCCTACAACACTTTGCCCGACCTGGCACCCAGGACCTCATGCTCAGTAGTTGCGCTTGCGAGGCAATCATATATTATATTAATAATTAATATATTACTAATAACTAGTAAATATATGCGCATAGTTGTAGCAGTTTCGTTACTTCATTCTAACTTAGCGCTAGACAATGACAAACGTTCCCCTCTAGCCGGCTCCGGTCGTACCTACCACGCTCTGCCTCAATGACAATTCCCAACGCTCGATTGTTGTCTCGTTATTGTTCTATGCCCAAAGTATTCAGTGCATGTATTCCACTCAACCATACTGTAGGTGCGCAAGTTGCTCTAACTGAATCTACACAAGTGAGAATTTAGCGATGCGCACACATTTTTAATCGAAGCGTGTTGAATTTTAATTTATGGAAGCAGTGTTTAGGCATCCCAACTAAGGTGTTCCAGTTCAAAATACAATTTAATTAAATTGTATTTTTAACTGTATATCTTTCATTATTCAATAAGCCATTTAACACAGTTTGCAATATATTACATCATTGTAAAAAACAAATGAATAGGAAGAACTTGTTTGGATAATTTGAATATTCGGCGCAACCGAAATTGAAAAAGTCTTTAGAAAGGAAATCTATTGAAAATTAGTTACATGTTTCCTCATAGATATTAACGCAACCGCTTGATGATTGCTTCTGGGTGCTAATAGTGCGGTTCTCTGATTATATGCAGATGTGTAATGTAGACCCTAATACGTATAGAAACCTCATTTACTTGATCTAACATGGTAATGTGAGTGTGCAAAGTCTATCAGTATGGTATGTACATCCGTACCTATGTTCCATAATCATCTTAAATTTTTGTATCCGTTACACAATCATCATAAACTATCATGGAGTTTGATCATAAAATATAGCGATAGATTCACAGATCGATTGATCAGTTTATATGTGTGTGAATCAATTGATAAGTATGGGAATAAAAAGAAAACAGTAATCGTTTGCAATTTCTTCCAAGGTAAAAGTAACTTACTACGAAGTACGACGAGGCTGATAGCAAATTGGCTGTTGCGTTATGGGCTCATGTTGTTGCAGTCGTATGTTCTATTGCATTGTTCAATGTCATTATTACATTACGACTATTTATACGACTTCACGGGCCACACACACAGGTAGGTATGTAGTACCTATACTTCAATAGAGAATCTGTATTGAAGTACCTATACTTCAATAGAGAATCTCACATTTATGAAGTACGACCCATAGCCGTCGTAATACGTGGAGAATTACAAATGTATATAATAGTCCATATCGACAAAGAACAACCAGATACATACTTAAATCAAGATTTATCTAATAATTTCATAAAGATATAGATTAAAACAGGTTCCATAAATCATAATAGGTAAGTAGACAACTGGCACCGCGGAAACGTGATTTATCTGTCTGCAAATCAGTATTGTGTAAATATCGATGTTATCTTGTTAATCGCGATCGAGTTCAATCGAAATCTGCACAAAACAGCCCGTAACAATGAGACTGGACCCTGCAGATCGCTTCCATAAATTAGAAACCATAGCGATCGTGATTCTGCGGTCAACATTCAACCATTTATTGGACTGAGCATCATCGGCAATCAATTTCAATTGTACAACAATGGCGGCGTTGTCTTCAATTGCTCTTAATTCCTCTCGTTCTTTAAAACTAATGGTCTTTGTGCGATTCGCGGTATTTTTCAGCAATTTGTTACCCCTAGCGTGTTAACGTTGAGAGAGGTGTGAGATGGCCGCTATAAACACGAACAGGGCCCCAGAGTTCTCATTGAATCGAGGGTGTAACGATATAGCAAAAGCAGTAAAGTGTAGTCAATTGGTTTATATGACAAAAGTACAGATTAGCTTTTTGTTGGTATTGAATAGGAATCTTTATGTGCTATCAATTTTACTGTTAAAGCAACTATTCATAAAGACACATGCAATAACGTCGTGCAGTTGAACTCTTCTTCATATTCAAGACTATTTTATTGCTATTCAATGAGCTACCACAGAAGTTCTTATGACCCGTTTTCAAAGCAAAACGCAGAAGTTAGTTAATAGTTAACCGTAAACTGAGGGTATTGAATGCGTAAACAAGAAGAAAGCAAGTATTAATAATGATTAATTCGTATTAGTCACACGTGAAACTGTACACTGGCCTTAATTTGGACAAAAGTGTACAACTACGAGTACCAATCACATTTTGAATGTTAACTCGAAGATTAGCAGCTAATGATTCACTTGAAAAGTAAAGGTGTTCTCCATGACAGTGTCAATTTTGAGTGCAATTAATGACTTATTGTTCAGTGGTTCCGTGGCGAACTCTTCGTCTGCGACTTTTTATTAAAGTTGGATACTTTTTTCAGTCTTATCTTTTTCTTATGAACTAGATTTTCTTCTCAGTAACCGTGATACCCAATTTAAGGATTTTAATAGACTGGCCTATTGAAGTGAAGGTTCTGCTTCCAAAGTGAAAGTACCTAGTACCTTAAAAGCGTTTTCAAGCTCTGCTAAAAAAAAATACTATGCAGGTGAAACAATTGCGGCGATCGGCGACAGTGATCACTCGCGTTCGGCCCTGGTCCAGGCCATGGTACGGAGTGAGAGGGCATGGTAAGCCGTCACCACATTCTACGAAGCAGTAGGTAATGCTCGCAAAGGAGGAGGCGGAACGCGTGAGGAAGAGGCAAATTTCGCGCCCTCATGCCCCTAGCCGCCGCAGGAGACGCCCTGGGCGTCAGGAATCGCAGGCTGATTTCCGGCCACAGTAGGCGCGGGCTTGCGGACTGTGAACCGGTGGCTGGTGGCACGGGTCCCGCGTTGTGTTCCACGTGCGCCTCAAAGAGATGTCAGCACAACTGAAGGGGTCTGATGCCTGCCGGGGTCGCGGGAAAGTCCGAAAGGGATACCGTGGCTCCTGGCAACGTACAGGCAACACTGAAGGGACACGGGTGGGTTATAGTCAGTAAGGGTCTGACACGCCCTCGAGAAGTTATTTGACAATTTCCAACCAAAAAAAAAAAAAAAAAATGGTATCACGGAAACTTTGTATCTTTGTAACTAAGCTGGCGCTACACAGATTTCGACACTGAACGAATTGTAGCTTAAATCTGTCGAGCCGTAGTGAAATCTGTCGAGAACCGGGTCGATATCATGCAATTGTAAGCGCATCACTCCGTCCGTTCTGATTGACAACCGGCGTGACGTATCGACGGCGTCACACTTTCCGACCGCGACCAATAGTCGAATTAATAACTTGACTGTGCCGAGCGAAATATGAAACAAATTGAAACGTCTCCCATTGAGTGCGAACACGTAGCGAGCGTCGGCCTGTCGCCATTTTACAATTAGATCCGGAAGAATCTCACCTGCGTTTAACCACGAGCCGTCACTAATGCTCGTCGCTGCGATTGTTTAACAAATTGACAAAAAAAATTGTTTAAATAAAAAGCCTTTTTCTCCGTCAAATAACAGTACCATAATTGCTTAGAAACTACTTTTTGGATGTCGTATCAACTGTAGGTAATCAAACAAAAACGGCATTCCAAAGTTAGCAAATAAACTATCTAGTGCCAACATTCACAAAATAATGTTCGTCAATATACATACATTCGTGTTTGTGAATCGTAAGTGGCTTCATTTGACAATAATAACGCAATAAATTCTGTAGCATCGTGAACAAATGAAATGCTCTCTTTGCGCTTCCGGCACAAATGCACCAGTTGATCGAACAATACCGCGGTTGTTTTATATGAAATCATGCGAAAACGGCACAATGATTTATTATACAAAACACTCCCACGTATGGTAACGTGTAGGACGTAAAAAGTGGGATGAGCATTCAATTGTATCGGTTTGTTCGAGTTTACTGATCTCCTGAACGCGATGTATGTTGAAGAATCTAGAGAATGCCAGGGTTGTATTGAGACTAGATGTTGCAGAATCAAACACATAAATAGTAATAGTAATAGGTACCATTTTTTTTTATCCAGCTCTTTGAAGAAGGGATACAGAATCGAAGGGTTCCGGTAACATTTGACTGAAGTTCCATAACAGCGTGGAAAATTTTGTTTGAAATCTACCCAAATGATGCAACTTAACTTTTGCAACTTACTGAGCAATACGAGTATCGTTCAAGAATATAGACCATCTTACTGTAAATTCGTAAAAGTTAAACTCAAAACTCAAAGCATTTATTTCTAATAAACCAATTACAGGCACGTTTCCGGATGACAGCGATGCGGACGAATGAAATTGAAATTGTAAAATAAATAAAATATCAGTTGAAATTCATGAAATTAAATTCACTTGTGTCAGTCAGAAAGATGAAGCTAGTTTCCCATTCCAAAGCGTAGTAGGTACCTATGATATTTCTAAATCAACTCCTTCATGGCAATCTTCATACCATACTTGTAAACCTAAAGGATTTGTGATTTCATGATGTTTCCAAAACTAGTTAAGACGCTGATATACGCCAGTGGCCTTGAGTGGTTAGCTTGCGTGTTCTGTACTGAGCTCACGCAACGCGTCGTACGTCCAGCCAGTAATAGGACTCGCCCATCAAGGAGCGCTGTTCCAAATTAGACGTATTATTAATTTATTATACATAAATCAAAAGGTATTTTAATAAAACACGTATAAAAGATAAATAATTATCTTTCAAATGGAGAAGGTTTCAGAAAAATACACTTGATAGGTTTTGCGTGATTGTCATATTGTTTATCCGCGTTAGACTTTACAAATTAATTACTCTATGTAATATAAACATAATCTAAAATATTTACAGATTAAGTTATTAATAAAATGCTCTTATTTAATAAAAAAAAAAACCAAATTATTAACATTACTAGTTTAGACGTGATCTTCAACATGAAATCATTAAAAGTCCCTTAGTGTTGCCTTAAGAGCGTTTATTCTAAAAGTTGGCAACGACGCAAATAGCTGTCAAATATTTAGGTACCTGTTTTGATTAATTTGGCAATATCACTGTATAGAAATATGAAATGCGGCTAATTAGTGAACTAGAATATTAATAATGAAATGCAATTATAACACTGAATTTGTTGTTTTAACCGTTTTAGGTGTAAAAAAGGCATTTGGAAGGTTTCAAAATACTTGTTTTTACATCTAAAACAAAATATTCGATATTACGATATTAATTATTGCATTTCATAATCAATATCTTAGTTCACTAGTTAACCACATTCCTTATATTTCCATACCTACAGTAATATTGCCAAATTAATCAAAACAGGTACACATTTGACAGCTATTTGCGACGTTGCCAACTTTGAGAATGAACGCTCATAAGCATTACATTGATGTTGCAAAAATCATTGGAGGAATGTTGATCGCCAACCCTAGGTGTGCTACACTCCGATGCGGTTCTTATAACGGCAATTATTTGTTTACGCAACTCAAACGTGAGCCTGTAAATTGCACTTATTTCTTATTTATTACTTAGTCAAGGTCATACGAGTATTATATGTACGAACACTTCTATAAACAACATAACATAACATCACGCATGTATTCCGAAGGGTTAGGCAGAGGTGCAACTATAGTAGTTATGTTTAAGTCCCATGTACCTAATAGGGGGCGAATCTATTGCCATCAACCGGTCACGAATCCAGACTCCGGGCTGTCACTGAGAAATTCGTGATGGAAAAACCCAATAACACTTTGCCCGACCTGGGAATTAACCTAGGACCTCATGCTTAGTAGTTGACGCTTGCGACCACTAGACCAACGGTGGACAACGAGGGACTGAGGTTTCCATAAACAAACCTGAATCAATCGCCATTTAAAAAGTTTTGTGGTCTGTGGTTTGTGGTACATTGAAATTGTGTACGCAACTACGTTCTCACCTCAACATTGCCAATTACGTTTTGCAGTGACGTTGGTACAATTAACAAAATTGGTATTTACGAGTATGTATTTTTTACGTTTTTTTTTTCGCAACATTGGATGTAATTATTTGTTTGTAACGTTTAACTAGTGTATCCCTGTTGCACTGTTTTCCACTATTATAATTTAACAGGTGAATTATTTTTTTAAGAGTAACCGTGGAGTTTCTTGCTGGCTCTTTTCCATAGAAAACCGTGCACCTAGCTTCTGACGTTTCATAAGTGCCCATAGGTTAAAGTGTTTTTTTTTTTTTTTGTATTTGAAACAATTTTTTTAATGCACTTGCTTTTGTTATGTCTTGTCAAAAACAATAACTTAGTAATAGTATCGAAGCATTCTTGGGTATAAATATTCTGTTAGGCATTTTATTTCCAAAGTCTACTAAAAAGTAGTGAACCTGCATTTTTTTGTTTAAATAAATAGAGACCACGAATAGATATCAATTATTTTGATATTTCCCTTTGTTTTTGGTGTTAAATGTACCATAGTTAAAGGTAAATACGGTCTACGCATGAATGAAACAGGAAAACTAATTTCAATGTATTTAGTTAAAAATTAACAAATAACACATAACACATAAATCAAGGAAGTTAACTGGAATAGGTGCGAACAAGTCATCAACATTTGTTTTGATTAATGCTCTACAATTTAGAATTATAGGTACTTAGCTAATAGACTACTAAGTAATAGGTATTATTGATCCTTAATTGTACTTTAAAAACACATCATAAAATAATTAAGTGTTTCCAATCATTTTATAATGATACTAGAGATTTCTCTATTAAATGTAAGTTAAATATTAATCTATTATACACAAAAACCTTCTGGAATAAATTCTCTAAATGATGGTGAAAACCGCCGCCATACAGACAGACAAGAAAAGAGACTTAAAGTTTAATTTATAATAATTAAAGAAGTATATAACCTAAACTGGAAGTTTGTAACTAACTAAAGTTATAAAGTGACGTAAGTGACTTTGTGTAAGATAAGATTTGTACTTTTGATTGTAATGAATAAACTCAAAAACTACTGGACCGCTTTTAAATAGAATGATTTTTAAATTCTTTCATCAATAGAATGCTATACTATCGCTGAGTAACATAGGCTATAATTTATAAAAATATCACGAGGGCGGAGCCGTTCGTGGATGCTAGACCGATGGTATAAATATCATGGAACTTTTTCTTCCTACATAAATAAGGGCAATAAACAATCATTTATAATACCATAATTACTTGTTATTAACACACTACCGGCAAAACTTGCAGAAAAACAGCTCATTATGCTAATATAAAGTCCTAAAGGTTCCTAAAGGGAAATCGTTAGCTAATTTGTTTACATTCTCAATTTTCTAATAACTATCACGTCATTTAAAACGAAACGTGTTAATTTATGCAAAAACAACAGAATGCTCTGAAATTTAAAAGAAGAGATAGCAAAAGAAGAGAATTTGAATGGTAATGACCGCATTGATCTAGCAGAAAATTTTATTTTTCATAAATGCTCTCAAAGATACGAACAGCAACATCTTCATCCTGAATATCAGCTGGCCTTTAGGTGGAGACACAGGGCAACTAACTTTATCTTTCTAATTGACCGACCCCTTGACAATTCAAAAGTGCCTGTAATTGGTTTATTTGAAACTATCTGCGCCCCGCGGTTTCACACGAATAAGTCTCGATCCCGTGGGAATATCGGGATAAAAAGTATTCTATGTCCTAACCTAGGTCATGGTCTAGCCATGTGCCAAATTTCGTCCAAATCCGTTCAGCCATATTAGCGTGAAAGCGTGAAACACAGACAAACAAACTCACTCGCTTTGAGTTTGATATAAGCGCTTAGGTGACAATTACGTCTTTTTAGCAGAAAAAAATATCAATCCCAAACGTGGACTAACGGGGTGTCATGATGAGCATCTGTTATTAATGACCTTTTCTAAATACCAAGTTTTGAAAGACACATTTATAAAATAAATAACTTTGCTTGATTAAAGTAAGGTTATTCACAACCATTCGATACGCTTCCGTGCCGAATCGAGCATCAATCGATGTTATCAAAGGAGTCCTATAAACGCTGTTCACAAATCCGAAACCTTAATAACTGATATTTTGCCAGTTTACCTTTAAACCAAATACTTAGACGACAACTATTCTTCCGATGGCTATTTTCCGCAAACCTAACCTTGGGTAACTGAAAATGCATGGGTTATTTGTTGTGAATAACTATATGCTGAACTACCTCTCATTGACTTGGCATGGACATAAAACAATCTTTTATTGCAATTTGCGAAAATTAAATATAAGAAGATCCTAAGAACAAAAACATCGAAAGCATTTTTTCTTCGTGGTGAAGCGCATCCAAAACAAAACAGATTAATAATTCTTTGAACTATCTTATATGGTATTTCAAAAGTACATAACATCACGCCTGTATGCAGGGTTAGGCAGAAGTGTACCTATAATACATCCACATTTCGCCAGTTATGTTTAAGTCGATCAATAATGCATTATTGATCGAAGGTTTAAGTAATAGGGGGCGAGCCTATTGCCATCAACCAGGCACAAATCCAGACTCCGCTAATAACTCGTATATTTCAAAAGAAGACATAATATAAAGCGGTTCTTATATAAAATAAAATAAAACTTGATTGTTGCCCACACAGCACATAAGGCGACTTGCAAATTTTATTGATCAATTAAAATTATTATTTTTAATTATTATGATAATAATGAAAAGTGATGATTAAAACTTTGATAAAACCTCCATTATTTCTATTTCATTTTATGGTATGGCATTATACGTTGTTAGGTACTTATATACGAGTATTTTTTATAACTAAGTAGTTTTAATATTTATATTATATGCTAATAATCTGATATCCGTAACAGGTTTGCTTGCAGTGTGATTTGCATTCAGATTTTTCAACGAACATAAATTAATATCTTTCTATTATGTTATTCAATTTCTTAAAAGTGAAAACTACATTAATCCCACACAAAAACATTTACATTATTGATATTTCAAGCATTATGATAGTGTTCTGTTAAGATAAAACTTATCTCCAGCATCAAAAGCACCTAAAATAATGAAATGTTTAAGAGAAAATCTAACGATAACAGTCTTGACTCTTCATTTTCTCAGTCAAGGAAAATGAAGTAAAAAATAGGTATATATTTTCAAACAAAAACAATATGAACTTACCCGCAAAAAACAATATAGCAACGGCAATTCCGTAAGTATCCTTATGAGGTTTATAAATGGTCCATACAAAGGTATCAATATCACATTCACTTTCGGAATTATTTATAACTTTATTGTTCGAAGTATTAAGTTGCCGGCATTTTCACGCGAGAGAAACGCACAGCGAGCGCGCGGTGCCGCGGTTAGACACATGTGAAATCAGCTGTGGCTCGGTCGCGGCTAACGGAACCCCCCACCGCCCCAACCTGCCACATTCTGCAGATAAGCACGAGATAACATTATCGCATGTATATTTACTGATTAACTTAGGTGCTGTCCGAAATTGCACTTGCTTTATGACGTGACGCCAAAACTGATTCTGAGAGACTATTTTGACATAGGTTTATCAATTCCGATAAATAAGGTAAGAAATTCGGGGTAAGTGCGTGACTCCATTACGAAATGGATAACGTATAGATTCGAGTAAAAAGGTTCATTCTCATCGATAACGCCTATTATTTCATTTTATAGAAATGAAATTAATAGGTATATGTCACGCAACAAAAAAAAACATATATATTGTTATTGTCATTCAAAATTATATACTTCGCAATACCCTAATGCCGAATAACCACACGTCTTTAACATATTATGGTCTCCCGTAACACATAAAGTACGATGTTTCCGTGTCAAATTACTATAACTACTAATTATTGCAGGTGTAAGTCTACTGTGGACATTATAGCCGAGACTTTCTTAACAGTTATTGTCACGAACTTTCCCCGCTTCAATTGTACACTGGAAATCTCCACTTTATGGCTAATTTGTTTAAATATACTACTAGTTTTATTTATGTGTCCAGCACCACCCCGCGGTTTCACCCGCATAAGTCTCGATCCCGTGGGAATATCGGGATAAAAAGTATCCTATGTGTTAATATAGGTTATAAACTATCTGTGTGCCAAATTTCATCCAAATCCGTTTAGTAGTTTTTGCGTGAATGTGTAATAAACATCCATCCATCCTCACAAACTTTCGCGTTTATAATATTATTAGGATTTGTTTAAATTTACTACTAGATTTATTTATGTCTAGTATATTGGTTCATCTACATACATGTATTTATATAATCAAATGTAATTCCGTACAATGGCGGCAATTAAGAATGAATCTAAGAGATTATACAGTTGCTTTACGTATTAGGTAACATTTTTTAGATTACATGTAATAACTCATTATATCTATTCATTTCCCATAGCTGAAATGTTAGTAGTTCATTTAAGAGACTGATACCTAGATTATTGAGGTCGATCACGTCATATGTTTGATTAATGTCGTTAAGACTCACAATAAAAATATAACTTACGTAATATATTATATGTGACTGTATACAATTTATTTTACAACTAACTATTATATATATTATGTACAAGAATGTTAAGAAAAAAATTAAATAAAATAAAGGGAAGAGCTCATTGGGCATCAAAAAATTCGTCCGCATCGCTGTCAGCGGGAAAAGTGCCCAAAAGGCTGGCAGCATTGCCACGTTGGATGGCAATGCTGATTCTTTGGCCTAAGAATTGGCCAGCCCTCTGGTCACGTGAAGAGTCGACCAACCGCTTAGCGATGTCCCGAAATATTCGATGAGCACTCGGACCCCACGGCCCTAGTGTTTCAACCCCAAACGGCTCAAAAATATAGCTACCAATAAGGTTGTTATATTTGCGCCGTTTGAGGTTTTCTGCACCTGCAGCAGCCGCCCCGGCACAGCCCGCCGTGCTAGGAAGATGGGATGGCGCAAGGGTGTCGACACAGGTTGCATCCCACACCAAAGGCCTACCCAACTTCCAAGGCATAATGGTCATTCCATCTGGCCTCTTCCCATCGTCGCGTGCCAAGCCATTGGGTTCTAAAACAGCTGGCACCCCGGCGGTGACAAGAGCCCGACGGATGATGTCATTAATGCTTGCGTGCCGTGCCAACCGACCAGCGCTCTTGCTGCAGGAAAGGCCATGGTGTGCGAGGCGGTCGACTGCTTCACCGCATTGACAGCGATGCGGAGCCCCGCAAGGAGCGCCCAGACGCAGACTTGTAGCGAGCCGAAAAGTGGTGTCACCCAGCATAGTGCCTATGTTGGGTGACGGTAGCGCCTGAAGCCAGAGGCCCGACTCCCATTCTCCCACAGCCAGCAGGCGGGCACGCTCAGCAGTATTGGTGGACGTATTAAAGAGGTTATTCCGTACCAACCTGCAGAGCGGCTCATCCCACTGTCTCTGGGAAGACGGGTTTTCGGGCTTCTCCGTATCCGGACAAGCCACTTTCCAGGCGTTCATCGCATCAGTCAAACACGGCACTTCAGAGTCAACCTGAGAAGCGGCTAAGATCTTTCTGGTTAACTTTTCGGTGCTGTGGACCGAGGACAGGAACGCCGGTAAGCTTACACTAGAAATTTTGCGGACGCCGAGCCCACCATAGCGAATGGGTAGTGTAGCTTGCAGCCACGCGCGGTCGTCCAATGCCACATTTATAATTGATGTCAGAGTACTTCGAATAATTTGATCAATTTTGTCTAAAAGGTGTGGCTTTTTCCATAGAGAGGAAGAGCGGAGAAAATACATAAAATTTGGACCGAAACAGCAGTATCTGATAAGGGTGAATGCCGAATGTAAGTTAATTTTAGAAAGTCTATCCGAAATATCGTAAAAATGTTCAATTTTTCCGTCAATGAAAGGTGAAAAACTGTCTTCTAAAATTGGGGAACCTAGGAGGTGCAGTGAACTTTTTTCCAAAATTTTGATATCTGGGGTAATTGAATTAAATTTCTGAATGGTCAATTGTCTGTCAGTATTGTCACAAAGGTAAATTTCGCATTTTGAGAAGTTGAGGTCGAGGCCGATAGATTGGAACTGCTGCTTTAGAAATTGGAGATCTTTTAGAACACTATCTATGTCGCCTCCTAGAGTCCCATCATCTAAATACCACACATTAAATTTTGAATTTAGTTGTTGTATTATGGGGTGAATAGCTAAGCTGAAAATGACTGGCCCGAGAGGATCACCTTGTTGGCATCCAACTGCAGATTCCAAAACGTTGTCTTTATATAGTAATTTTGAAGGGTGCCTGTAGCACTGCCACAAAAAACCATAAATTTCCGGTAGCTCTTTTTTAGCTTCAGCCAACAAAGTGTCCCTGTTGATGGAGTTGAAGGCATTTTTAACGTCAACCTTGAGGATGACCTCACCTTTACCGGAGTTTAAAAAACTGGAAAGGGCAACTTACGTAAGAATCACAGTTCTACTGTAATAACTACTCTGTTCTTTTTCATATATAATAAGCATTTAAAAATTAATATTAAAATTATTATAAATTATTATTATTAGTTGGGTTATTATTGGGTACAAAAAAAGTTTGGATAAACAAAGTAAAATGTCACTTTAAGAAAACACGTCATTTACTACACAATTTTATTCTCAGCATGTTTTACTTTCTCTAGAAAGGCCATAAGGATTTAAATACATTCATTCAAATACAGAAAACATTTTAATTCCAATGCTTGCAGACTGTTGCGAAAACCAGTTAAAATATATTCATGCTGCAATATGCAGAAAGCACACTAAAGGTGTCCCACAGGGTTTCACTTTAGGCCCATAGACCTTAAGTTTATTACAAACTTAATGGTGCTGGATACACGGGCAGCTTGAAGCAGTCAGGATGGACAGTTTCAAGCTGCGACTGCATAGTGAACTATAGTCGTCTATTTCCATAAGGACATCCATGGAGCCGCTCGACCAGTTATGCGACTGCTACGGGCTGTCGCAGCTTGAAGCAGTCTGACTGCTTCAAGCTGTCCGTGAATGGCCGCTGTAACTTATTTTTACAGCAACTAAAGCGTCTCTGCTTTTCCTTTTTATTTCTATTGATAAAACTGATTTTTAATTTAATGAACTGAACTAATTAATGGTGCCGATTCTCTTGTACAACGAACTAAACTAACTAAACTATCACTAAAATTCCTTACTTTAGGCTATGAGAATCTTAGAGCTATTCTGTAAATAAAATTCTCTAAACTAAAAAATAATTTTGACACAACTAAAATAGAATTTGACAATCGCGAAACCACGTGGTACCCGTGGTTTGCCCTCACCCGTGATTGTTTTTAGAGCCGGAGGCGCGCAGTAGGTGCCGCCTCGACGTGTTTTATATGGTCCTATCGCAAAAATAATAAAAATTTCGACCCCATTTATGAAACCCTTAAACCCCTAAACCTGAACATGTAGGTAATATTTTTCATGTTTTCCATACAAAAAGTGAAAAATTCCATATAAAACACGTCGAGGCGGCTTTTTCGAGATATAAGCAAAAGAAAAAATAAATACAGTACTGTTTTTGCACGTGAAGTCGAGATGTTGGTATGAATTTTAGTTCATGACAACTTATTTTACACCACACCTTTTTAATCGCGATTAAAAATTGTCAGAATTAGTCTGGTTTGGTATTTTACAATCAAAATTTTAGGTGAAAAATGTCATATTCAGAATAGCAAAATTGCCATTTTCACTAAACTAAAAACTCAGTACTATCTTAGTGCTGTCAAACTAAAATATAGTTTAATTGTGTCACTTTAGTCTATTTCAGAATGGGAAATCGTCGTTTGACAGGATTAAACTTAATTTTAGTGATTTTTAGTCTAGTTTAGAGGCATTTGTGACAAGAGAATCGGCACCATTGTATAAATATTAGCAATTATAGATTCTAGAAAGTTAATCAAGTTATTTAATTTTAGATTTTCTGCGTGACGATACGACGGTTTTAAATAGAATGATGTAGTGTACCACTGTGTAGTATCATTTGATTCACCATTAAATACTGCACTGTGGATTCCCACAGTGCAGTATTTAATGTCTTCACATTTACGCACAAACAATGCAACTGGCAAATGGGTCTATGCTAAATAAGCATAGAACTTTCCAAATAAACCCGCATCGGTCCCACTCACCGAGCTATTGTCAAGAACGACTGGTCCTCATCATTCCAATTAGATGTTACAAATCGATTCTACGATTGATTAAATAATAGTCGATTGTTAGCTTCATCAGGGTTAGATGAATTGTCTGAACTATGTGATTCAGGTTTATGTTCAACGTTGAAATGTTTTGTTACGAAACTACATCTATAAAGTGTTGTAGCTACGGCTCTACAATATTTTCTGTGAATTTTATCACCATGGACAGAATTACTGACTAATATCTGCTTTCATATCACCTTTTCCTTTTCAAGTTGTTTTTCTGCGAAACTAGCTAGTTTAAAATACCCGTGTTCCACAATGTTTTATCTAGACTAATAAGGTAGGCAAAGCCATGAATGTTAAGGTTGATGGTCATAATAATATAACCTTATCGGAGATGAAAAGCGGCAAGCCTTATATCTTTGGGCGATGTTCTAGAGCTGTCCCTTGCAACGGACACATAAAGAATATCTAGCGCAATATCAGTGGCAGTTTGATATTATCTTACCTTTACTAAGTAAACTTAGTCGTGAGGCAAATGTCAGGAGAATTGGCGCGACGCATGCAGCGTGCCAGCAACAGCCGTAGTCCTTTTTGGGTACCGGCGTATCAGACTAACGGTTTTCATTCGTAGACGTGATTCATTTTAATATCCTTATGTGGATTGGAAATGAGACTAGAAATCAATAAATAGGAACAAGGTTTATCATACATATTTGCAAGTTATATTATGTTGGCCCTACACCAGGAAATTTCTGAACGTGTTACAGAAATTTCTCTCGTCCCAATGCTGCAAATATGACACAAGCAGCCGCATTCCATTTAATATTGTTGTAATTAATGTTCAGTATTATGTTTTTCACTTTGAATACATCGCTGGAAGTGTTGCAATACGCAACGAACTAATTTACATCACTGATGACATCATTTTAGATGTTTTGCCGGTAGGGCATGAATCATTAAGTCGGAATTATATTTAATTTCGACAAAACCTAACAAACGTACAACAACTCGTTTGCATAATTCTTTGTACGTTTTTTTAATCTGGATCTCACGGGTTTAGTACAGAACCACACAAAGAGTACTAAAAAGGTTTTTGTTGCGTCGCCTGCGGCCGAGATGTTATCTGAGCAGTCACCTTGATCTTTGCACGAAACTGCACAGAACGCAGCGCTTGACCTCCGACGCCGCCACCTTTCTGTTCAGACGTGTATAATACTTCTCATAGGCACAAGTACTATTGATTTTTTGGTAAAAACCTTGGATTATTTTTTTTAAATGAGTCACGGTCCCCCTGACAATATCACGAGGCTATTTGAATATTTGTTTACGCCAAGTTTATTTATACAAAAAAAATCGTGTGCAAGGTTCAATTCAATAACCAATGCGTTATTTTACGTTAAATTGGAAAACTGTCAGTATCTATTTCACAACATACATTATCCATGGCATTTCTAGGGCATAACATTGTAGCTCCATCCGTATGAAAATTGTACTGTAGGTAACAATTTCATAGAAACTCTGAACTAGAAACTAGCTGACAATATAAAAGCAGTGTTCAATTTTCACGACAAACAAGTTATTTTATCTGCACGACGGGTTAAAATGAACAGTTTGATTATAGAGGAATAATGCTATCTCATGTAAATTATAACACAAAGGCGATATTGAAGGTAAACTAGAAGTCGGAATGATTTCTAAAGATAATTTGTATTCGTTGGTTCGTAATGGTTGGTTTTGGTAATAAACGCCTGATAGGAATGTCAGGTGTCAAACGCGCATACACGTTATGCGTTATGCTCAGGAACGCTATGCTTTGTAACCTTAGCAGCAGAGACAAACGTAGACCGCCCCCGAGAGTGAACTATGGAAAAAGTAAAAAATATCGGAAGGTAACTAGAGTTTGTGTGTAGCAAGTTTGGTGCTGAAATGTATGCTTAGTTTACTTAAGTGCATAAAGATATAGCTTTAGATCTATCCCATTAACAATTGCTTTTTAGCACAGCTTTTGCTAACTTGTCATGGTCAGTTTCCAGATAAAGCCAACATGTGGTTGGCAAAATACCCGTCCAAAAATGCTCGCACAAACAATAAATCAACATTGACAAGACAAACATTTGTAGAATCCACCATGTTTGTTTGTTACAGTACAACATGTAGTTGTAGACACACATCACACACAGTGATTGTTTAGCATAATATTGGATAGAATGCATGTAACTATTGAGCCAATTGAAATGCTTCTCTCTCTTGCACTTTGCATCGATAAGTAATAATAATAATTATTAAAAATTGTAATAAGTACTTATTATTGGTGACTGTTTTCTCACTGAAATTAATTTGATTTTAGGTACAGTATTTTTTCCTCACCGGACACGGTTGTTTCGGGAGGTTCCTGTTCAGGATAAAGCGGGAGGAAACGCCCGGGTGTCACCATTGTGTGGATCGCCCGGAGGACACGGTGGAGCATACGGTGGAAGTCTGTCCGGCTTGGCGGGGCACCGCCGTGTCCTCACGGAGGCGATCGGCGGCGGCGATCTCTCGCGTCCGGCCCTGGTGCAGGCCATGGTCCGGAGCGAGAGTGCATGGGAGGCCGTCACCTCCTTCTGCGAAGCAGTTATGCTCGCGAAGGAGGAGGCGGAGCGCGCGAGGGAGATGCAAGCTGCACGCCCTTGCGCCCCTAGTCGCAGCAGGAGATGCCCCGGGCGTCGGGAGTCACGAGCTGACTTCTGGCCACCGTAGGCGCGGGCTTGCGGACGGTGAGCAATGGGGAGCTCGCCGTCCGATTCGGACCAGGCCCGGGTCGACGGCGCGTTGTGTTCCACGCGCGCCTCAAACAGATGTCAGCACCAACTGACGGGGTCCGTAAGGACCAATGCCTGCTGGGGTTGCGGGTTTGTCCGAAAGGGATATCGCGGCCCCGGCACACAGGCAACGGAAGGAACACGGGTGGGTTTTAGTCAGTAAAAGTCTGACACGCCCTCTCGCTCTGCCCAGAGCGGGAGAAGCCATTTGATGATTTCCCACCCTCAAAAAAAAAAGGTACGTACAGTATTTTGATTATCACACACAATTATTTTTTTAATCATTTTGTTTGTCAATATAAGGTTTCATAGATGGTTTTTAATACATAACCCTTTTAAAAAACCACCCAAGTAAGCATAAAATTTCGGTTATTTTAAGTATATTATTTTTTCTCACTTCGACTGTATGTTTTTGTTTTTTGTTGTTCCGCGATTACTCCGCCAATTATTAATTGATTTTGATGATTCTTTTTTTGTTTGGTAGGTCTTCAGAGGTCCCATATAAATTATTTTAGTATCCGTAACTTTACTTGGGTAGTTTTTGAGTTAGCTTCAATAATACGTATTTTTCCCACTTATGGATGATGTTATAATAATAAATTTCTGTCACTGTTATTTATGTAGCATGTAGTGGTATTCGAATTTGTGTGGGGTAGGTACCACAACCAAAAAGTGAAAAATAAAAACTTATTACAAAAAAAAAAATTACTGACTTCCAATTTTTTTTTGAAAGTCGTTTGTTTTTTTTTTGTTGTGAAACACCCTAACGCTGACATGAATTCGTCTCGTGCTTTATTCACGCTCTATTTTTTGTGCACTTCTGACTCTGACACCATTGATTACAGACTAAATAAATCCAATTTCTACAAACCACAACTTACCGATAAAATAATATTACTTACACAGTTAATTTTCATTTCAGAAAGTACGAAACTATCACATTTATTGCTGATGAAGAGTTCAAAATCACTATTTGCATGCAATACATGTTCTAATAGCAATTTAACGAGATGTAGACTATTACCAAAGAGATTACTAACGATGTTGGTAAAGAGTATGTTCAATATCAATTACCAATTTAATCATAATTTAAACGGTATTGCGTGATTGAAATATTTTCTTTCGAAATCAATCGTGCAAGACGTGGTTTCGAGTAGCTCGTTGGTGGGAGGTACACCATCACCTACTAAATGTTACGAAATAAATACTTAGGTTCTTGTATTGGTATTTTGTTACTACAGTATTGTAATTGTAAATAAGAAATAAGGAAAATTTCAGAGTATACAAGCTTAATTTTGGTTTACCCTAAACCTCCACTTTCACTATGGGCAACGCTGAAATCTCGAAAAAAAAATCAGCTGTTCCCTACATTTCGACGAACTATGCGAACATAAATGTAGGGAACAGCTGATTTCTTTTTCGCGATTTCTGCGGTGGTCCCATAGTGAAAGTTGTTCATAATTATGAGTACAATGACCCCTTAAGAGGTTTAGGGTAAACAAAAACTAAGGTTGTATATTTTATTTGTAGCACAAGATATCATTCGCTGAATTCGTGAAGGGCGGGCGTTTTGAGGGACTGTCTTATGTAATTTTGATTTCAAACTAGTGCTGATTCTCAGCCTACTTTGAATAACAGACTTTTGACTTTGATTTTGCTGAGTGTTTCTACAGTTAGTTGCTTTGCTTGAGTTAACTTATATTTTGATGGCCGCATTGGTTTTATTACATTTCAAGATAAAGCGACATATTTTTTAGTTTTTTTTTACCGACTTCCAAAAAGGAGGAGGTTCTGTGTTCGTAGCGAATGTATGTTATTCTTTTCTTATGTATGTCCACCAATTTCTCCGTCAATTGTGGACTGATTAAAAAAAAAAAATTGGAATGAAAGGGTATGCTCTCAAGTTGGTCCCATATAAATTTTATTAACTTTGCTTGGATAGTTTTTGAGTTAGCTTCAATAATATGTATCTTTCCCACTTAGTTTATGTGGATGATATGATGATAACTTCCTGTCACCGTTATTTACATAGCAGGATTAGCAGGTAGTGGTGTTCGAATTTGTGTGGGGTAGGTACCATAACTAAAAAGTGAAAAATAAAAACATTTTACAAAAAATAAAACAACGGACTTCCAACAATAAACAGTACAAAGTGAAAAATAACTTTAATTTTGAAAGTCGGTTGTTTTTTTTTTTTGTAAAATGTTTTTCCCTTTTTCGCTTTCAATGTAGTTATTTGGTGCGATCATCGCTAAATATATTGAATTTTACTTATCATGTCTTAGTAAAGAAAACAAGAAATCTTACTTATGTTAGAATATACTGCTTAGGCATTATAAAAAAGAGGTTATCTTCAAACTACGCTGTAGATACAATAAGGATGTCGCAAATCACATCTGTTATGCAAAGGCGTCGCTGCATAGGAATGACAACAACATCACAGTACGAAAATCTGCTTTCCCTAAAGGTCGCAGAGGTCAGACGGCAGAGACAGTCATATCGAAGAAAACTAGAAACACGTTCTGAAATTAAAACTTATATTTATTACCTTCATAAAATATTGACACAAAGACAGACAAGACTTCAAACTTTTTACCAATACTACCACTACTAAGAGTTATCTCAGACGCAAAAAGAGAGGTTTTTGCTTCCGGGATAACTACTTAAATACTTTATTGATCATGGACTTTCATTATTTTGGTTCTTCTAACTGAACAGACAGCTGTGCTGCTGGGGAGTTTGTTGCGCCACTTCTTCTTCCCAGCTAATGCACTAGGAAGTGGTGAAGGGTGGGCGTTTTGGGGGACTGTCTTATGTAATTTTGACGTTCGAAAAGTGCTGATTCTCAGCCTAGTTTGAATAAATGACTTTTGAATTTTGAATTTGAATTTGAATTAGGAAAATACAACTCACATATAAACAAATACAAATAAATAAAATTGAAGTATCTGTTTGTAATATCAAAATAACAGCTTTTTACTAAATGCATATTAAAGTATACAGGGTGCCAGGGATATCGACGCGAAAACTGTTACCATGGATTCAGTAGGTACATGATTCTGAACCCCCCGGCGTTGAAATTTTTTTAAGGTATATTTTTTCTAAACTGCTGTTCCATACATTTTGACCGCGTACGTATTGCACTTTTCTATGAAACAGCTGATTTAAAAAAAAATACCGACAAAGCTTTCACCGCGAAAGTTTCGTCAGTTATTTTTTATTTATTTTTTGGTTCAGAATCATGTACTGAATCCATGGTATCAGTTTTCGCGTCGATATCCCTGCCACCCTGTTTACGGTGTATACATCCAAAAAAAACACAATTTAAAAAAAATTGTTGGTCTGTCTGTTTGTTCCGGCTAATCTCCGAAACTTTACTTTACTATAAGAGTTTATCTTGGACATCACTGACTCGATCGACTTGATCGGTGAAGGAAAATAATCGTGAGGAAACCTGGACTTTTAAATAATTAATATGAGTCTGAAATCGCAAACTCGTCTTGAGCAAGCGTGGTGATCAATGCTCGTGCCTTCTCTGTATGAGAAGAGGCCTTTGCCCTGAATGGGACAATAAGGCCAGCCTTATTGTCCCATTCAGGGCAAAGGCCTCTATTATTATAATACCAGTATTATTATTATTATTTAGTATTTAATTAATCTCCGAAACGGTTGGACCGATTTTGATGGGATTTTCACTGGTAGCTTTACAAATAAATAAAATTGATGTATAGAATTCCATGCGGACGAAGTCGCAGGTAACAGCTAGTATTGAATAAATTCTCCGGCCGGTACTTATAAAAATGAAAATAATGTAAAACTTACAGGGGATTCGCTATGGTAGCCCGTAAAATTCAAATTTTCTTACGTTTTTTGCAATTTGCAGGCCTTACAGAATTATACTCGTAATCATTACAATCAACAGTACAACTGCTTAAGTTCGAATAATCCTAAAATCCCATGATTTCATGAAATAGTCATTCAATAGGATTATATGAACTTAGAGAGTATTAATTATAATCATAAAAATCATCACTACAAATTGGTGGTTTTATGATTATAATTCTATAAATAAATATATTATACGGCCGCGAATCATATTTAGATCAACATACAACCTGATAATAACCTGCAAATTGCAAAAAATGTAAGAAAATTTGAAATTTCGCGAATCCATCATGAGACGAAGCAAGCGACATTTCAATAATAAAGCTGCAATTTGTTGAACCAACTTATTTTCTTATTGAAAGTAAGGAAAGGATGTTTTCTATATACTTGTCTATGGAGTCTCCCTGGTACAGTAATCATGCCATTACGCGAACGGCACATAAGTCTCACATATGAACAGCTATTTGTGGCCACAAAACAAATCGCCATCATTTGTCACACACGGCTGTCGGTGAGCGAATTTCTCTACGATTATATCATTGTTCAAGTGGCCATGCAGTGTAATACCGTGATCTATGGTTATAAGGAGACAATAAATAGTAATAAGTGCATACAGCACTTGGAAAACGTAATTGAACACGTACCCGTTCATGTACCTCCGAGCGAATGATCAAGAGATTAACACATAAAGGGATAGCTGACCAGTTTGGTTAGGAGATCCCTCCAGAATATCTTTGGCGTCAGTATCAGTGGTCTGAGGAGCTCGTGGCTAAGTAATAACAGCCGCACGGGTCGCTCCATCAGGTTAGGCTACGCTTGCCGGGGTTGGTCCGTGGATGGCTGACCATCTTTAAATACCGAGACTCCTCCCTGCCTCGGAAAGCACGTTAAGCCGTTGGTCCCGGCTGTCATTCGTGATTCTTTTATAGTCGTTACGGGTAGGCAGAAGCCCGAATTATGAATTAATTGTATTACCCAGATAGTAGGTTGTGGAGGTCAGATAGGCAGTAGCTCTATGTAAAATCCGGTTAGACTGGAAGCCGACCCCAACATAGTTGGGACAAGGCCAGGCAGATTGATATCATTGGTCCGGTTCGGAAAAGCACCCACCACCTGACTACACGAATGGATAGATGATTTATTTAAGAACTACCTAAGTCTACAACGCAAACTGCTAGTAAAGATCTAGTATTCTCTCCTCCAGGTCCCCAATCCTAGGTCCATGTAGCGCCGAGCGCGTCATGAATACTGTGGCACTGTTGTAAATAAATTGAATGTTGCAGCTGAAAATAAAAATATAAATACATCCATCATGCTTATAAATCACTTTTCAGCTGCACTGTTTACGGTAGTAACTTCCGAAATAGCGCGAACATGGAATAATAAAATGAAAACTTGAGAAAAGCGAGATTATAGAGGTGAAAGTAGAGTTACAGACCAGGACTTCTGATACGAATTTTCATTAGAAAGCAAAAAGCAGTGACACCTGCTACTGACGAATAAACACTTAAAGCCCCACAAAACAAAGTTCTCAAACTAGAGTTTGCATGCCATCGTTACGTTGGACCAAGTGAAGCGTGTGAATATTCCGTTGCATACCTGCATACTTATTCCATTCAGTCCATACCGATTCAATAAATCGATTAGATGTCTACCTGTATTATTAATTATTTAAAAAATAATAATTAAAAAGGCATTGTAGACACGCGATGTTATAACGCCTAGTGGTTAATTTCTTAGTCAAACAAAATGAGGAAACTCATAACGTTAATGACAGACGGCAAACAATCTACGTATGAAGAAGCGCCATGTGCTGGGTATCATCATTCATCAACAAGAGGTGGAAATTGATGGATTCATCGATTAGAGAGCATTTAACGTTGTAAACTGGTAAATGCTGAAATGATTAAAGTTTCACACCGTTTGCGGATATGACGGCAACGATATTACCAGCAGTAATTACTGATATTTGGTTTAAGTTGCTACGATTTATGATCGAGTACCGAAGGGCTAGACCTAAAAATATCTCAACACTAGCTTCTGCTTGAGACTTCGTCCGCGTGAAATTTCGGCTTCCAAACTGAACCCCGGACCTAGACCAAAATTTCGCTAACTTCGTTTTTGCTTAGCGTTCGTTCTGACTTTTTTCGTTTTGCTTGCCTCTTAAGGGTCGTAGCGTGATACTAACTGCACCTTCCTCAAGAACTAGGCTATCAAATGCAAAAAGAGTTTTTCAAATCTGACTGGAATGGTAGTTCTAGAGATTAGCGCGATCAAACAAACTCGTCTGCTTTATTATATATATTACTAGCTTTTGCCCGCGGCTTCGCCCGCGTGGATGTCGGAAAATATCCCACGGGTGCGTACTACCGGGATTATTTAGATACCTAATATCCGAGGAAAAGTCATTGATTCCTACCGCTGCGCCCGCGTTTTCGGCAACCATAATTATTTTGTCACACGTAATTTTGAATCTGTGATATCTTTTAAAGTTTTCATTTTAATGATATGATGTCACGGCATATTTTAATCTAAATTAAATGCCCAATTTAAATTACATATTTTATTGGATAAGGATAAATAAAACACCGGTCAAAGCTTCTGAAATAACAATGAAATTTTTATCAAATTCTGAAAGATAAAAATGGTTACTGTAGGTCATCCTTCGAAGATAGACATTATATTATCGCGGACTTTATTTTGAACTTTTTAAGATATACTATTCTGCAAAACATAAATTTGATGTATCTCTTACGGCTTACGCGGCCCACGCCAGTAAAGCTCCCAGTTGGCATGATTTTTTGGCTTATTCCTATCGGATCCCACAAACGGATCCCACATTGTGGGATCCGTTAGGAACGAGGATAAAATTAATATTTTGTTCCGATCCAATCCCACATTGTGGGATTCGTTTGGAACGTGAAAAGTTTACATTTTGTTCCGAACCGATTCCATTTGTGGGATTCGTTAGGAATGTGGATAAAATTAATATCCGAACGAAATAATCCTCTGCTTGAGTTGATAAATTGAAAATAAAGAGTACAGAATATTGAAAAAATATATTATTATGGTTATTACTAAACTTAAAAAAATAAATAAACAAAGGTTTTTAAAAATATGTACTTAACAAACAAAAAATGTCGTATTAGAAAAAAAAATCGGTACACCCGGTAATGTTTAAAGTTTTCTAATCATGGTTCATGACGTAAAGAGGGACGATGTAAGATGCAAAAAAACCGTTTATTACGTTTATACCGCAATTCTAGGCAGTGTCCGACAGTTAAATTCAATTTATCAACTCAAGCAGAGGATCATTTCGTTCGGATATTAATTTTATCCACATTCCTAACGAATCCCACAAATGGAATCGGTTCGGAACAAAATGTAAACTTTTCACGTTCCAAACGAATCCCACAATGTGGGATTGGATCGGAACAAAATATTCATTTTATCCTCGTTCCTAACGGATCCCACAATGTGGGATCCGTTTGTGGGATCCGATCGGAATAAGCCGATTTTTTCCGACATCTTCGACAATAATCGTCATATTTCAGCCAATTTACACAAAACATTAATGAATTATACACAAAAATCTTCCGCATAAATCACTCTATCTATTAAAAAAAACCGCATCAAAATCCGTATCCGTAGTTTTAAAGATCTAAGCATACATAGGGACAGATATCGCGAAGCGACTTTGTTTTATACTATATATCAACACTCGTTCGTTAGGTTCGTTTTACCTAAAAGTAACTAGCTGAGTATTTTAAGCAAAACTCCTTTTACATTACAGTATACCATCTCTCACAATATAGTCTGTTTGATCACTAAGAATATTTTGCCCTTCAAGTGCAACATACTCGTACTTAAGTGTGTAGGTACTAAGACAACGTCTGGTACACTGATAAAATTATTCTCATACGAAAGATTCTCAACTTGGCTAACCAGAAACAATGATCTACATATGAAGTGTTGAATTTTGTGGGAAAAGAAAATGTTGAAAAAAAGATGACGATAGCAGGTACAAATCATAATGAGTCGTTTTGTCATCATCTAAAAAGTGTTAATCATTTACTAAGTAGAACAATGTTAGGTAATAAACACGATATTATGAACTGTAGTTAAACAAGAGGCGACACGAGATAAGCTCTTGTGCCTTTATTGACGCGAGGCTGTGGGAAATTGGAAACGTCAGTGAGATGCGTGACTGCACCACTATTGTTTTATCTGGGTAGGTCGCAGCGCCTGAGGTTCTACATCTTTATTGCAAGATGCATTTAATGTTCTTGGTGAGGAGCTCGTGGCCAAGTGATAATAGCCGCACGGGTTGATCCATCAGGTTAAGCTACGCTTGCCAGGGTTGTTCTGTGGATGGGGCTTTACATACCGAGACTCCTCCGTGCCTCGGAAAGTACGTTAAGCCGTTGGTCCCGGCTGTCAATCGTGGATCTTTGGCAGTCGTTACGTATCGTCAGAAGCCCGAAAGTCTGACAACCAGTCTTACCAAGGGGTATCGTATTATCCAGTAACTGGGTTGTGGAGGTCAGATAGGCAGTCGCTCCTTGTAAAATACTGCTACTCAGCTGCATCCGGTTAGACTGGAAGCCGACCCCAATAAAGTTGGGAAAAGGCTGGGCAGATTGGCTGGTTGATTGCATTTAATGAAGTTGCCTTCATATTATTTTTGTTCGAGCAATGCTAAGCTTTCATTGTTGAGTAATAATATTTAGTATGTGCTTGTGACGAAAAAGATAAGTCTAAGTAGACGAAGGAGTTAGAATTCAATTTGAACACTTTACGAGTACCAAACAAACGATGTCAAGTGACGAACAGAAAAGCTCGATGCGAGTACACAAATCTCGGTCAGTCTATATTTTAGGGATTTGAGTGTTTCTGGCGCCGTGTGAAAGAAAGCAGACAACAACTTTGCTAATTTATAAAACCAGATTCTTACGTATGGCGTGCTTAGTTAACTGAAATAACACACATGTTGCATATTAATAGGAACAGTACTTTATGGTAAGTAGTGCATCTGGTTTGGAATCTCGCAATACTTGAAAACCGGGAATTACGGAGGGCTATAATTTATAGGCAATTTGCAAACTTTGAGCGCCTTATGAAGTGCAGAGAGGCTGATTTAATTGCCGCGTAACAGATTCGACCTGACTTTAATGAGAGTGACTTAAAAACTGGTATAGCTGATGATTTAATGTTTTTCCACCCGTAATGTGAACGTGTTCTTGTCGGCAATGTTAAACAGACTATTGTTGAGTGCAATTAATCTTTTTCTTTATTTTCCTTTGCATTTTGAACTGTCTGATAGGTGCATGTCATAGCCCCGTTGTAATTTTATAGCAACTGTTGATTATGTATGGCTTTCGCGATGTTTCTCATTTATTAATTAGCAAGCCATGTGCAAAGAAATGCCGTGTTTATGTAAAGACGACATGCAATAATTATGCATAATGAGGTGGAAAATGTTATGTAGGTACTTCAATTCACGCTATCTAAAATGACCCAGATTTATGGTCTCTTTGAACCTATTAAGACGTATATGCCAGTGACCTTGATTGGTTAGCTTGCGTGTTCTGTACTGAGCTCACGCAACGCGTCGTACGTCCAGCCAGTAATAGGACTCACCCATCAAGAAGCGCTGTCCCGTATTTGACGCATTAACTTATTATACATAAAACAAAATATATTTTAATAAAACACTTATACTAAAAGATAAATAATTAAATTATCTTTGAAATGGTGAAGGTTTCAGAAAAATACGCTTGATAGACTTTGCGTGATTCTTAGTTTTTTCTCCGGGTTAGACATAACTTTACAAATTAATTTCACTATGTAATATAAACATAATCTAAAATATTCGTATATTAAGTTATAAAAAAATGCTCTAATCTAACATATATATTTCCAAATCATTAACACTTCTCGTTTAGACGTGATCTTCAGTATAAAATCATTAAAAATCGGTTATCGTCGCTTTTGCGCGAAGCTGATTAGAAGTTGCGTTCTCTAAAAACCTTCGTCCAAACGAAGTGGTTATTACAATTTTACTTAGTGATTAGTAATGTCGTATTAGTGGCTCGCTACAAAATACGACATTAGGATACTGTTTAATGTCGTATTTTACGCCACTGCGTCGTGTCGTAGCGTACTAGTAACGCTACGACGCAGTGGAAGCAGTGGCGTGGCAGATAGAAAAGTAGGCTGATGTAACGTTTCAGAACTCAATCAAAATTGTTGTTGTTCATATGAATTTTCGCTAAAACGATAATGAAACAAGAAAATCATCAACTAAGTACCTACACTGATAGCAAAACATATATAATTAACAGAATGATAATAAGCAGACTGCCTCGTTGGCGTTAGTACTACTGCAGAGCATGAGGTCCAGAGTTCGATTACCAGGTCGGGCAAAGTGTTATTGGGTTTTTCCATTACGAATTTCACAGTAGCAACTCGGAGTCTGGATTTATGCCCGGTTGATGGCAATAGGCTCGCTCCCTATCGGCGGGCAGAACCACCGACAACATGCGCGTGGCGCGCGGCCGCTCGCGTCACCGCGGGCGCCCTCGCGACCTTTTCAAGCTTTTCAAGCGATACTGGTCTTTTTGCTAACTAAAGCTTAACATTATTTCACACTGAAAGTGCTCGCCGCGTCGCGCGTCGCTGCCGGCCGCTGCCATTCCGGTGTGACCCGACGCAAAGAGTGAGTCTTCTTACACACGTGAAAAGCTAGTGACATTATTGTTCGAAATACAGGTACAGGGTTCCGAGTACCTACATTATATCACTATAACCAAAATAAACAGCGCCACTCATTTGACCCAGTGTTCACAGTTGGAACTAACGAGAGGCAGCGCAGCGATGACAGCGACTCGAGATTATTTTTTGGAACTGTTTGGATACGGTACTTACGACGCCATCTCTCGGCCGAATGCAGATAGATTAGGGGAACTAAACTCTGTATGCTTCCTGCCTATACTCCTAGATGTCTATCCCACAAATGTATTGGTAAATAGGAATAAGAATGGAATCAGACAGTTTTATAGTAAGAGCTAAACTTAGGAGCTTAGTTGAAAACAAACCAATCCAAAACATTATAATATTAAGATCTCGGGTAGTAGAGATACGAACACATGATAGTCTACCCGAGGGTTAACCTCATGTGAGGGCCATGGAGGCAATCCATAAAATACGTCACACGTTAAAGGAGCCCGCCCTTTGGGGGTCAACAAAGTGTGTCTTCGTATGACAATAGGGGGGCGAGAAATAAGCTTCATGAGGTCACATGTATAAATAAGTGAAAATAATATTTTAACAATAATAGTGTGTGCCTCACGGCTGCGCCAAAAAGGTTCATTTCAGGTCTGACGCTGGTTATCTAATGAACCTATAAGTGACGGTGAGTACAAACCAGCTTCAACATAGCTAATACATAAATATTATCATAAACTCTATCAACATTAATAAAAAGTTTAGTTTAAAATTACAAAGTGACGTCACACCAGGGCACACATAAATATGACCACCTATGACGACGACCCTCCCGTCCTTGTCACAGGTGATCATATTGGGGCTGCAAAAATCATGATATTCGTGTGACGTATCTAATTTATGGATGGCCCGTAATGATGCATGAGAAGAGTACTTATCAGTTTTTCATTCCCTGGTGCCGTCATCTTGAACTATGCGGTAAGCGGCTTGGAACGCGCAGCAATTTGCACCAACATGCTTATTAAATTAACACATAAATCATCCAGCCACTGCTATTTGTTTTACTTAATGTATACAAATTACGTGTAAATAACGATGCAATTTCATTTAAAACTTCGATTAGGTTTCGAAATAAGATTGATGGCACTTAATATGCTTGTAATAAGTATGTAGTATGGTCTCTTGAGCTACAGCTTTAGCTCTTATACGTATATATCCCTACATATTATAAAACAAAGTCCTCCACCGCGTCTGTCTGAATTGCGATAAACTCAAAAACTACCAAACGGATTTTCAAACGGGAGGGATTTTCACCAATGGACGGAGTAGTTCATGCGGAAGGTATTTAGTATACTTACAATTAATTAAAGTTTTGTGTAAATTGGCTGAAATATGACGATTATTGTTGAAGATGTCAGAAAAAATAATGCCGACTGGCAGTTTTAGTGGCGTGTGCCGCGTAAACCGTAAGAGATACATAAAAATGATGTTTTACAGAATGGTTCACCTTATAAAGTTCAACAAAAAAGTCCGCGATGGTATATTTGATAATAATTTCATTGTTATTTCCGAAGCTATTTTGACCGGTATTATGTTAATCTTTATTCAATAAAATATGTTATTTAAGTTGGCCATTTAATTTAGATTAAAATATGCATTGACATCATATCATTTAAATGAATAATTTAAAATATAACACAGATTCAAAATTACGCGTAACTAATTAATTATGTTTGACGGTTATGCGGGCGCAGCGTTAGGAGTCAATGACCTTTTCCTCGGCTATTAGGTGTGTAATCCCGGTAGTACGTACCTGTGGGATATTTCACGACATCCACGCGAGTGAAGCCGCGGGCAAAAGCTAGTACTTAATATTATAAAAGGGGGTAAAAATTGTGAATTTGTATGTAATCTTCGGAACTCCTGATGTGATTCCGAAAGTTATTTCACTAATGGGAAGCTATGTAGTATTGCCGCGCGAGTGTCATAGGGTATATGTATTTTATGTTGACGTCGTGGTTAGAAGCTTAGTACTTAATGCAGTGCTTATTTGTGCTATATTTCTCGTTAACATCGTAATATTCGCAATAATTTGGCGTCATCATCATATTGAGTGCCGATTTCACCAAAGAAACAGTTTTATTGGTGAAATCCGCCCCTTATTGATTTTATTATAGTTGTAAAGTTATAATTTTACCAGCTGAAAGGACATTTCCTCTAGAGTGTAGAGAAAGTCGCTGGAGGCTTTCTTCCATTTTCTGTCTGTGTGTGTGAAGGTTTTATTAAATAAAATATTAACATTCTACTTTGAACGCAAGTTATGAACTTTAATTTTGATGTTAGGAAACCAGTATCCCCGAAGGTATGGGCAGAGGTTTATAGAACACCCACTTCTCACAAATACAGTAGTTAATGTTTAAACCCATGTATGTACTAAAGAGTAGGTGTGCCCGGGCACAAATCCAGGAAAGATTGCAATTTTAGGTATATACTTCAAGCCCAAAAGTACCTTGCAGAACGAAATGTTCAGCAGTATTAATATTAAGGTTCGCGCAGACAGGCGTGATGCGACACCGGTAGAACAAATTTCCGTGAAGTCCGCGTCACGCCAGTCTGCAGGGGCCTTTATTAATAAAAGCCTGTGATGTCCCACTGCAGGGCGAAGGCTATCCTACTCAGTTTCCACTCTTTATTTAAAGCTGCTAAGGACCAGTTCTTGTTTAAGGAGTCCAGCTCATCCCGCCATCTCCGTCTGGGCCTGCCGCGATGTCGCTTGCCATTAAGAGAGACCCATTGGGTCGTTTACCTTTTACCATTGTAAAATGTTGTTGTTGATGTAAAGGTTGTTGTTGTAGTGTCATTACACTACATTACAAACTACACCACACAAAGTGCATACATATTTACGAAACCGGCTTCACTTCACTGTTGACAGCGCTATGTCTTGGTTTTTTATTTGGAGAGAGACTCAGAGTCTATTTATAAACTATATTTAACCGACTTCCAAAAAGGAGCACTTTCTATGTTCGTAGCGTAACTTTTTTTTTTTTTTTTTTTTTATTTCAATAGATATTTTCTCATCAATTACGCAGTGGACCCATATAAATACTTTGCTTGGGTAGTTTTTGAGTTAGCTTCATTTTTATCTAAGTATTTTCCCCACTTAGCCTATGTGAATGGAGTTATAAAATTCAAAACCAAAGACACCGACTTGCGAAATTAAAATTATTTTCATTTCGTAGTGTTTCTTTTGGAAGTCAATTGCTTTTTTTCTTTTTTTTTGTAAAATGGTTTTAAATCATAAAGTTTGCATTAACGTCTGTAAGTTTTCAAATAAAAGTAATTATAAAAGGAAAATGCTACGCGATTCTTACACACAAGCAAAGCAAAAGGAGTATGATTGTAAAGATCGCAGCAGATGGATTGTTGTAGTTTCTGCCTACCCCCATAAGAAAATGGCGTAAGTAATACTCGTAATATTATTAAAATATATATTCAAATACGCAATCTTGATTGGAATTATTTATTATATGATTTAGGCAAAACTAGTATTAATCTTTTCAATTTAATTCAGTTTCACGTGATGCTCTGCTTGTGCCGTGAGGTCTAGATATCTAACCTCTTTTGAACGACAGTAAACTGTATACTGCTAACAGGAACGTGACATAAAATGCTGTGATAGTAAAATAGTAGTAGTAGGTCATTATCCCACAAGCATAACTGCTATCTGGATACCTACCATAGTAAATATTTCTCACTGTTTATTTATATCTGATTGAAGACAGTAAACAGTGTTCGTGCGCACTTTAAACCATTAGGATCATCTTAATATTTTTCATAGTAAACTATAAAATAATCAAATCGGTTTCCTTCCAGTTTTGGGACAAGGTTTACGGTACTGTCTTAAGCCAATGTTCAAATCATAGAAGCTCATGTGGTGAAAAGAGAAATATTCAGGATTCTTATAGATACAGCATTTTCCCGCTCCGAGGCCGAGGATCTGAAAATAACATAACATAACATCACGTCTTGTTCTCCCGAAAGGATGGGCAGAGGTGTACCTATAGTACACATTTGGCCAGTTATGTGGGAGTCCTGGGTCTTCCTTGTTTCATCGAAAAGAAATTGCCAATTTATCACTTTCCAAACAATTTTCCGCATAATTTCATTTGCCACTTAGCAAAAATCTCTTCACAAATAATTGTAACGCAAACCTAATGTTTTGCAAGTGAACGTTTAAACAATAACTTGTTTACCAACTAGTACTTTTACCAATTTTTATGCAGTCAAATATTTCAGTTGGAATAACTTATTTTTCAACACACTTGCTCGTAAAGTAGATCTTATTGAACCGTTTTTAGGGTCATAATTCAGTGTATTAAAAACGCATGCTTTTTACTTTATATTATCGGACTAGTGCTGTAATGCCACAGATAACTAATCAGGATTTGGTTGCGACTCGCAAAAAACAATAACATTGGACTTGCCTGGGAATTGAACGCGATATCTATGTGTCACTGATTAAATACGCACTAATTAGGATACACGTATTATCACATCCACTTTAACATCCTTTGCATGTTTCTTATCTTTGAATTAAACTATTTTATATTAACAATAAAAGCGAAAACTGGAATAAATTTTGAATTTTTACAAAAGCCAAACAACCGACCATAGGCAACCGACATCCTTTTTAACTAGTCTAAATGTATCTTGTCATTGAACAGTTAGTGATTGACATATTAAATATCGACTATTTGTTCAAAGAGTATTTTAATAATCCTTTATTGAAAAAAAAAACTATTTTAATGTATTTATAATTATTATACTGACAACAACAAGTGTTTTTCGGCTAGGATTTTCAAGATGCTGTTGGAACTAGCCCGCGTTTAAAGATGCGGTCCTATTTCCTTATGAAATAATGTTGTAGGTCTATATGTATTATGGGGACTCCCTCTACTAGCTGGCAGGCTAGTCTCGTATTATTTGTCGGGTAGGTATTTGGTTAGCATTTTTTTTTTAATCTTTGACATACCAAACTTACGTAAGTATCTTGCCGTTCCCGTGCTATCTTGTTCGTTTTCACGGTTTTAACTTCGAACATATTTCAATGGATTTGTTTTTTATGTGAAAGTTACTCAATAAAAAAAATACTGATGAAACACTACCTACAAAAACATCGTAACATCGAAAGTACCAAAACGAAAAGATCATACTACCACATCACTAAAACCATAGCCCATTCTAGCGGCCATTCTTGTTTCCCAAATTTTGAAACGCGACATGGCAGTATGGAATTAGTAAGTACTATCATTGCAGCATGGAATTTGTATAAAGAAATTGACTTTGAATAAATGGAACTAGTATGAACTATCCTATACTATTAAATGAGCATTCTCTATTTTAACCCGAGCAGAGATTTGTGCTTTTTTTAATCTCATCAAAGAGACTTCTTGCCTTCTATGTTCTATGTTACGGGTTTGGTATAGGCTGTTCAGCGGTTTTGCTTGTGCCTTTATTTACAAATGCGCGCGCAACGCTAGCAGAAAAAAAAAAAACCAGTGCGCCATTTTCCGTAAATATTTGTTATCGTTTTTGTTTTGTTGTTTTAAAAAATACGAAAATCTAAATTATTGTCACCAACCGACGTACAACAGTTTTTAAAAGAAGCTCCGATTGACAGTACCTGGCAACAAAGGTCAGTTGAACTTTATAAATGTAAATTATCACCTCTATAGTTACGTTATTCCAGCATAAGGTCTTACAACAAGTCTGTTTTTTTCCTCGCAAGTTTGTTGAAAAACGTCGTATGAAACGCGTGTGCATTGATCTTTACCCACTCGGCTAAATTATCGCGCTCGCCTATGGCTCGCGCGCCAATGCCGCCTTTTGGGTAATGACCAATACTGCACACTCGTATCATAATGTACTATTACGCAAAATAAAGACGTTATATTACAAGGGGGTTTTTTCCACTTGGGACAAATTCTAAACAGGTAATATTAATATATTATTATTATTATTTTTTATTTATTATTTATAATTAATATTAATTATTCTTTTTTTTAATTAGTAGCATTTTTTTAAATAATTTATTTATTTTATTTATTTAAAATCACATACAACTATCATCACACGCTTACCTAATACAATAGTGTAGTTATAGTTATAATAGCTTACAGTTACACTTAAAATTATATTATTAATAGCTTTCAGAAAAGCAAAATGTGGCCCGTGTGAATTCACTCAGAGTACAATTGAAGCAGTCAATCTGTTGTGACACCATATTGAGTGTATGCAGGGCACGCGTCAGCGGCGCGTGCTGCAGCAGGTTGGTGCGAGCAGGCGGCACCCATAGCAGCGGCGGTCGCCTCCGTCGCCCCACGTACCCATCAGGTACACACAACCCAACCGTGCGTAGAACGCCTGGGTTGTGAATTTTACCACGCATAAATAAGTAAGTGGCGAGAGCTACTTCCCTTCTTACTTCCAGTTTACTATAGCCTACCATACCCAGCACAAATAGAGTAGGATACAACAGTGGATACCCTGGATACACACCATACTGCTTTAAGTACAGGAATCTCACAAATTTGTTCTGGATCCGTTCTAGCATCAGTTTGTACTTGGCTTCATGTAATGTAATTAATCTCGTCTAACTAGTTCAGTTTCGGGTAGCCTGTTTTTTTCATATTTTTTCATCAAATGTGGATTGACGACCATTGTGGGTAATAAAAATCTGAACAAGTTTCTCCATGGAGCCAATATCGTAATCGCGAAAAAGTAATCAACTGTTTGATTCAATACCTACGTTCGATCAAAATGTATGGGACAGATGATTATTTTTTGTTCAGTTTGATAGTCTGTACCACACCCTTAAATATGACCACACATTTCCGATACACGCTGTATGTTTGCGTAAAAATCTTAGTGAAGATTTCTCACCGGGATCATCGTTATTACGAAATTTATAGTAAAAACGAATATTCACGACCTTTGACAGTTAATAACTTCTTTTTCGCACATGGTTTCGCAATGGAGTTACTTTTTATCTTCTACGTAAAAAAAAAAAAAATATTAAAAAGAGGTAAAATTCGTGAGTTTTTAGGTTAGTCTTCGGTTAGGTTAGGGTTTAGGTTAGGGTAATCTTCGGAACAATTGATCCGATTTCGAAAATTATTTATTTATTTATTAGGAAGCTACATTATTGCTGAGTGTCATAGGAATATTTTATATAAAAACAAGAAATTTCACGCGGGCGAATCAGTAATACGATGTGATTGATGGTTTTTAACCTCTAGATTTCCAAATACAAGGCTCATCGAGTGTAAAAAAGGATAACCTGAAATTAACGCCAAGCTAAAAGCTAAAGCTAAGCTATACCAATAATGCCAGCGTGAGGCACTTATAGTTGTCTGGCCTTTTTGGCGCAGCCGTGAGGCACACTCCTAATCAAATTTCTGCTTACATCTCACTTTACACTTTTTAATTTGATTTTAATATTTTCTATCTATTTTTTATCTACTGTGTAATTATATTGTGTGTGTGTATGTTATATTGTATGTGCTAAATAAATGAAACAACCGTGTCCGGTGAGGACCTGCGACAGGTGGAAGGTGAAGACGCCGTGGCGCCTCTCTAGCCACTCCTCAAAAAGGGGACTTATCGCCACAATTGTGGAGTGCCTAGCTCTGGGTTGCGACAATCGCACTCTCCATGCCGCCATGAGATCCCGCCGGAGCTCTGTCCGCTGTGCCGTGATTTCTCGCTGCAGCGGAGTTACGCCCCGGCATTTCGCCTCCTCGCGACACTCCCAGATGTGCGCGAGGACTTTTGCCTCCAGATCCCATATGGCGGTAGTCCGGCAAGGAGGCTCGCCACCTCATGGGAGACCGTGTGGTATCCACGGACCAGCCTAATGGCCATGACCCTTTGGGACGCGTTCAATCGGCGGGCTGGTCGCAGCCTTAAAGAACGCGCCCACACCGGTGCCCCGTAAAAGGGCCATGCACCGCACGACCCCCACGTAGAGCCTCCGGCAGGAAGCGTTTGGACCCCCTGGATTGGGCAGAAGCCGCTTCAAAGCAGCCCCAGCCCTCTCCAGTTTGGGAGCCAAACGTCGGAAGCTGGAAACTGTCGAGGACGAGTCCCAGGTACTTTATCGTCGACTCGACACCGATGTGAACCCCTCCTGCCGTTATCTGGGAACCCGACAATGGCGCGTTCCGAGGACCATAAAAACAAATGGTCTCGGACTTGTGCAAGGCCACCTTGCGTCCCAGTTGCCGGATCCTATCGACGATTTTCGCAACCCCGCATGTCGCTAGTTCGGCCGCCGGCTCGTGCGACCTCCCCTGCGCCAGGACCAACGTGTCGTCAGCGTAGCAGACTACGCTGACGCCGCTAGGGAGGTCGGCGCTGCAGGAATTCAACTCAACTCAAAGCATTTATTTCAAATAAACCACTTACAGGTACTTTTGAATTGTCAAGAGGTCGGTCAATCATAAATATGAAGCTAGTTGCCCATTCCAACGCGTAGTAGGTTCCTATGGAGAAGGACGGGCAAGAAACTCCACGGCCACTCTTTTAATATAGAATAATAATATTTTTACAAAAAGTTGGTTACATCATTCATGTTGTAATTATACATGTGAGAACAATGTAAAAAGACGTGCACATTAAAAGCATCCGTACTAAAAAAACAAAAACAATTCAAAAATTGAAATGAGCCGTAGCAGCTAAGAGATGACCAGTCCCCACTGACGGCGCCCGTTCACGAACGTGACGCATGGATCAGCACCATTTAGCTCAACCATTTTGAAGGGAACTTAATGATAAGAATGTAGTATATACCTCTCCATTAGTTTCCCTGAAGACCCCTGAGGGTATATTTTGCAAAGCCTCAAAGCATGAACACGTTGTGTTTGACGATAGGTTGTGACCCAACTTGCGAACCTGAAATAAAAACAGTAAAATATCAATATCAAAACAAGTAAATTGCAATAAAACCCCCGATCATCATATACACCGTAGATTTTGTTGTATGTAGATTCTCTTGCCGTGTGCGATTGCCAAGTCATTCTATTTATTAAAGACTAGCTTTCGCCCGCGACTTCGTCCGCGTATAAGTCGAAAATGGTTCTAACAGGTATTTTTATTGGTTTGTTACGTAATTAATTTTGTTATAAAATATAAAATATTATGTTAAAATGTTTGAATACATCTTTTGAATACAACTTATAACAATCTTTATTACAGTGTAGGGATTTAAAGGTTAAATAAACATGAAAATAAAATAAATTTTTGTTAAGTAAATATATTTTATGAACACGAAGCTCGGCCTTCGGTCTGGTGAAAGTTACACGGGTGTATTATCTTTTTACAACGAAATCGAAATACTCGTACTACACCTACCGCAGCATTTCTTTGTAAACAATATTTTTTGTTTTTCCTTCGGGTGCTAGAATCACCAGGCTACTCTGTGCGCTTACTCTGGAGCATGCCACATACAACTGGCCGTGGGAGAAGCAGCTTTCCCTCAAGTCTACTCCCGCTACCTTAAGAGTTTGACCTTGAGCTTTGTTTATGGTCATTGCGAAGCGGACTTTGATGGGAAACTGCACTCTCTTGAATTCGAAGGAGTAATTTGATGGTGTTAAGGTAATCCTATGAATAAATACAAACCTCTGTAAAGCTTAGAAACCTTCAAATGCGGTACTAATATAGTACGGTGACTTTCGAGACATTCCAATGTTAAAGAGTATTTGCATTGCACCAAGCCTTTATGTGAGTTCAACCTTTTTTGAATAAAATCGGATTGAGTTTTCAAACATGTGTCAAAATAAAATGTAATTTAAATCAAAAGCACTAAGGAGTATTGATATCAACTTCGACGCAAATCTCTCCCAAAATAACTTTCTACCCCTATTTAACCCCGTCAGGGGATGAATTTCAATAAAATACGAAACACGTCTTCAATCAATTTTGTTAAAAAATGTTTATGCAAAATTTTAAGTAGATTGGACCAAGAAATCACGTTGTCCCATACAAACTTTGCCCCCCTTTTTCACCCCCTTAGGGGTAGAATTTCAAAAAATCCTTTCTTATCAGATGCCTACGTCATACAAAGAACACACCCTCCGAGTTTTAGGTTCCTACGATCAGCGGTTTAGGCTGTGCGTTGATCCGTCAGTCAGTCATTCAGGACAAAGCATTTTATATGTATAGATAAAGATGTCATAAATTGATATGGTTATTATAAATTTTTTTTACTAATCAGGTAACAAAATATGATTAACCTAGTCATAAACTGTTACCTAATTAGTAACAAAATTGTATTGTAGGATAGATGCTCCCATAGATGAGGGAAATTCTAGTATATTTTAATTTTTCCTTTCTTTTTAAGCTAAACACTAGGTAATTGTGTTCTTAATTTGAAGCTTGTGTGTCTGCTAGAAGTACCTATTTGATGATCGGTGAGTATCTCAGTGACAAAATTAAGGAACTTTCATCTGCAATAGTTCTTAAACTACAGGTTCAACTTGAATGTAATTTCTAAATATATCTAGTTATACTACGCTTTCCTGGTCACTGAAAATTCAGGCTTCTATCTTTGTCCACAACGAAGCTACAGGGGGTCGAAATATCCTGAATGGCTTCGAGAAAAGATGGTACGGCTGTGCCTTTGTGTTCGTTTTGCTCGATTTGGCGGGGGCACTGCCGTGCCCTAGGATTTTTCGTGATTTTTTTTATTAAATAAGCTTTGAATAGAAGTATGTGTCTACGATTCAAAAACCTGACAACATTTTACCGATCACCTTTCTGCTACATCACCAGATCCTTTCCACAGTCTGTCTACCAAACCAACTACTAATTTAGACCAATCCAACGAGTCCAAACTCGGTGGGTCTACGATAGTTTGGCCGAGATCCTGAAAATTTTGTTCACCATTTCTAAATCCACTACTCATCAAGACCAATTGAACGAACCCAAACACGATATATCTGCGGTAACTTATTGAGGAGTTGGTTATTCCGCAGACTTTCCTGGCTGCAGCATCAGGTTAAGGCTAGATATCATAACATAAACATAGTATACCAAACTCGATGGGAGTCGATGGGATGAGTGAAAGTGAAATCATTATCATTAAATGGCTGCGATCCCTACACCGATCAGAAAACAGCAGATTATCTTGAAAATGGCCGAACAGATCTCATGAAAAAAGGTAAGAACCATCCTTATTAAAGGAGCCTTCTAACAATGAAACAACCGCATTGAAATCGGATCATACGTTTCATACACACAAAACGAGAACTTAAAACACTCCTCTTCATACGTCGGTCATACAAATACAAATAAATAAATAATTTAAAAACCGACCAAGTGCGTGTCGGACCACGCACAACGAAGGGTTCCGTAGTTGGAATGAATTTATCCCAAAAACAAACTTAACTTTGTAGTTAAAAAACATGTTCTCCCAGACATTTAAATACGTTACGGTAAATTCTCTAACGTTTGTAAAAGCAAAAATATTTAAATATATTATAAAACTACAAATTTACGATTTTCGGACATTTTTTTCCTTTACTTGTGCAATGAGACGTTGCTTCTTGCCAATTTTCATGATTCTGGGTCAACGGGAAGTACTCTCTTTGCTCGCCGACTCGTTTGTAGTTGCTAGCCTTACTTGCTTCTCGTTAACCGCGGTGGGATAGCCCTAACACGAGATATTTCACATTTGTTTCTCAGTTAGGCAGCAGTTGTGAATCTTACTCAACTTCACTCAGAAAAGTACTTACATCATACATAGTTGGAGCACCAGGACTATAGCCACTACAACTGCGTGATCCTAACTTGGAAGGAAGTATACTTAATACTGTTGTCGTTTGTGAAGGAATGGCGGTGCGGACTATTTTGGAGATTGATGCCATTGCTACGTTGTAAATGGCCAAGCGAACTTGAAACTTTACTAAATTTTTACCAAAAATCCATTATTGGAACGTGCGCGAAATCGCGAAAATTATTACTTGCTTACATCATTTAACTTATTTTTTTTACTATTTCTTTTGAGGGAATATCAAATCTTATAAAATCACTAAGACATCTTTCAGGATTTTATAAAGCTAACTAGTCTGTGGAAGTATGGGAAATCGGAAATCTAGGGGATCCAGAGACACAGTTCAGAGCATTAGTCACAGAGGCACTAGTCAGCAAAGAGTATACTGCTATTAGTGTATTATCTATGATACTGCTCTCTCTACTAGACTACAGAGTTTTCAGAAATTTTCTTGAGAAACTTTTCACTGCTTGTCAGTGTAATGGAATTAGTAAGTACTAAGAACCCTCTACAGCCTAGGCGGAAATTCATGGGTTTCAGTTATTGTTAAGTTGGCCAACTTACAATATTGTATGTCTGTGAGAGCTCTAAAAGCCCTAAGAGCTCCCGCAGACATAGGTACAGGGGAAGGGAGAGGGGAAGGTGAGACCATCGGCAGGCGCTGGATGTTTACTCTCCAGGCCTGAAATAGGGTCTGGAGGGTAGGGAGCCACCACATCACTACTGAACAGTAGCCTGGCCGCTCCCCTGATATCACCTTCACTTAGTTTGGATTCTACATGTTAACATAATCATCTTCGTGAAGGGTTATGGAAACAGGTAATTTTCTATCTAAAATAAGAGTCGAATTGTTGCAATTATCTTTATTTTGGTTCGTTAAGGATTTTTGGGCGCCGATTTTTTTTGCACATTCAGAACCCTATATGGGAATGTGAGTAATTGCTCCCAGGCACTATGAGAGCTCTCCTGGGTCGCAAGACGGAGACATCGCGCCAAACTCAGTGCAACGGACCGTCTCGCGCCCCGGGGAACTCTCTCTATTTTAAAACTGGGGTAGTTTTTTTTAATTTTGCCAACGTTTTCCACAAACTTTGATTTGGAGGTGTTGATGTTGGGGATGTGGCTGGGGGCACAAAGTTACAATATGAGATTTGTGGATCTTCCCATAGTGTATCCTTAGCCCCCGTTCGCCTTTAAAGAAGCGTGCCTGTGAGCAATGGGGACATCCATCGATTTATATCGAGGGACATCTCACCAGCTGGACATCAAGCAGGTTGACTGGCACAGTTTCCGGCGTCGCTACGGCCGGCATTGATGTTATAAAACAAAGTTAAAATTACCAAAAAAAAAAAAATTAACTATATACCATCGATTTATATCGAAGGATACGCCTTACTGCATCAAAAGATGAACGCATTTGTGCTTAAGTTGTCATCTGTCACACAATGACGTAGAGAATTGTCGCTGTACCGTCAGCATACTCGTTTTAAAAAGGGCACTTAATTTTAAAACGAGGTTGTTTTGAAACAATAAAATGTTTGTTTTTATAGTCTTTATCAATGATATTATAATTGAATTGAATTTGAAAGCAGAAGCGGTAGAGTTTATTAACAGGCTGATTAAAAAAATCAAGAAACATATTTAATGGATCTTTGCCACACCCTCGCGACATAGGAAAATGGTACGATAACAGTTCGGGTGATCCTGGCTGTAATGAGCAAGCGCTAGAGGTTTTAGAAAAAAAAATAGTGATCAGCGAATATTCTGCACGAACAACAATATGGCAACCCACCACGAGCGGAGAGAGATCAGGCAAAAGACCCCACGCTTTATGTGCTTTCGAAGCACGTCCGTTTTATTAAATTGTTTATGTACCTATAATTTTGTATTCGAATACATAGTTGCAAAGAAAAGTTAATCTAAAAAAAATCCGGCTATAAAAATATTTTAAAATTATAATGTAACCTCCGTACTTCCTAAATTCTTTTAAACATTTTTGTCAACGCTACACTACCCTATCGTTCGTTGTCATGGGAACGAAATTTTTGTTATATGTCATCATCCGTCATAATATTTATTTTTGATATCGTAATATATTTGAAAAAAAATTACTTAGGCATGAAAAGTATACCTTTAGCTTTGTTTGTATTTTTGGAGTTGTGGTACATTTCCTGAAGGCACAACAAGGCATCTTTGTACAGCTCTGTGTATTAAAAACGAGAAAGTTACTCCGATGTGTCGCGAACTATGACGAATGAAGAAATGATGTTCAAATGAGTGAATTCACTCAAATTTAGGAGTGACACTTTTCGCGCGACGTAAGTATGGTGAGGGCGTATCCTTGATTTACATCAATACAGACGCACTCTAGAGACGAAACCACGAATGATAAATAAACTAAAATTTTTTTTTTCACTATTAGCAAAATGTCACGTATCACTGTCATATTTTGTTGACAGCAGCGGCGCAATCGTGCTCGCGGCCTGGGGCGCTGCGCATGCAGGGCGCCGCCGCCACCGACTCAACCGTTGCCAAGGTTGCTGACATCGCGTCTTCTTCGTTCTTGCCCCTTCCAGTGCCTTCGTTCACTTCGATTCTTTCTCGCTCAGTCGAAAAAATTTGCTTGTGTTCTATGGTGTCTGGCGATATTCACGTTACGTGTTTAATTTTGAGATGTTTTTCAAATCTGTTTTGTGTACAAGAGCAGTGACTTTTCAGACGTTCTTCTTTTCTCAGAGCTTAAACATACATTTAATTATTTTATAATTTTTTTAAATATTTGAAATGTTCATGTTGACAGCTCATTCCAGGGCTCTTTTCTTTACGTCCACATTATTTCTGAGAAAAAAAGAATAATAATATTGTGAATGATTTTCTGGTACCAATAAAAACTTTTTTTTCTTTTTTTTTTCTTCATTAGCCTGATTTTTTCTCAGAACATCGGACATCACAAGCAACAAACTACACACATCAACACGGTCTAGGGATATTTTTAAAAAAGCGAATTACTATCAATGTGTTAATTATTTATATGACATGTATATATTTAAAAGATACGTTATTTAATATTCTACCATTTTTTAATAATGGTTAAGATACTTCGATTGAAATCTCAGGATTTTATGGAAAAAAAATGAAGCATAGACGGAAACCGTATATGAATTAACTTTTAATTTATGAGTAAAAACTGAAAAAAATAGAAAAATCATTTAATTTGTGTTTATAAACTTGAAGTTAGTAGTCTGAGAAAGCGCCCATGATGTTCATAACACATCGGCAACGATTCGGCATGCTCAGAACAAGGTTGTCAATGTCTTGCTGCGGAATATTGTCCCATGTCCTTCTGAGGTGCGCAAAAAGTTGATCTTCTGTAGCCAGATTTTCAGGAACTTCCTTCAGAGCTCTTCTTTGCAGCATATCCCACGCATGCTCAATGGGATTTAGATCTGGCGATTGAGCAGGCCAGTCTAAGGCCCTAACATTGTGTGTATGTAACCAAGCTGCTACCGTTCTCGCCGTGTGAGCCCGGGCATTGTCGTGCATGAGCAGGAAATCTTGCCCCATTTGTGTTCTGTGGGGCAAGATTACGGGCCCCAGCACCTGTTGGACGTATCGTTTTGCCGTCATATTGCCCCGCACCCAAACGAGATCCGTCCGTCCTCCAAGACGAATTCCTGCCCAAACCATAATTGTTCCTCCTTGGTATGAGTGAAGTTCCTGAGGGTTCTGAAGACGGCTCCATCGTCCAGGAACTCGCCAAACACGCGTCCTTCGTGAATCTGGATGGAAGCCGCACCTGGATTCATCCGTGAACAGCACATTGGACCATTGCTCACGGCCCCAGTCCAAGTGGTTCCGAACCCATTCTTATCGTCGTCCACGATTGCCTCCCCGTAAAGGTGGGACCCGGAGTGGTCTACGAGAGCGTAGATTGCTTTCATGCAGTCGCCTTCTTACAGTTTGGTCACTCACAAGCACTTGGTGTTCCACTCGCAGCCTTTGGACCAATTGAGTCACCGTTGCATTTGGTTGAGCTCGCGCGGTAATTTGCAAAAATCGGTCTTGTCTGGGGGTAATGATGCGACTTGGCCCCCGGTGCCTCTCCGCTACTTCACCTGTGGCACGATAGCGTGTCCACAATCTTGAAATTACATTTTGGTGGGTCCCTATGGCCTCAGCAACATTACGCTGAACAGACCCAGCTTCCAGCATTCCCACAGCTCGTAACATCTCCGCCCTCGTCAAATGTTGGCGTTGCATGGCTACAATACTTCAATTTTAACTTTATCTTTCGTTTAAAAATGAAAAAAAACTTTAACTAAACGTAATTCGTATTGTTTTCTAAATTTCGCACAAATGAAAATTCCCTCTCCTACACATCAAGACATTTTTATGCCACTGAAACAAAAGAATTTTCAAAAATTTGAATTTGGAATTAGTCTGAGATAAATTACAAACAAATCGGTGTATAAAAGATTCCAATGCGGCCAGTACTTTTCGAGTTATTTAATTGAGTATGAAATATCCCTAGACCGTGTTGATGTGTGTATCTTGTTCTTAAAGAAAATAAAATTACAACGCATACTCGTTGGAAGTAATTTCTTTTTTGTTTCTGTCAGTTAGTCTGTCTATCACAATAAAGTATGTTGGAGTTTATTTCTTACTAAAAACTGAAATGTATGGGAAAAGTTTTTTGCGATTTCTGACTTTTCTAGTACTCAAACCTCAGTTGGTCCTCTAGAGTTTTTTGATCCTTATAAGAAACAGGATCGATTGGCATTAAAAAAAGTTTTTGTGAAAACTGCCCATTTTCTTGCTGACTCTACAATATTTTCAAAATCTGTGAATGCAGATCAAAATGTCTCATAAAGTTAAGGACAGTCTTCTAAGACCATTTTCTTCTAGCGACAACGGTTAAGGTCACATCCTTACTGACCCATCTCAAAAATCCACCCTGTATATCATAACATAATATTGTATTTCAAATTCGATGTGAAATAAATATCATTAAATGGCTGCGATCCCTACACCGATCAGAAAACGGCTGATTTTCTTAAAAATGGCCGAACAGATTCTCACGAAAAAAGGTAAGATCCATCACTATTAAAGGAGCCTTATAATAAAGAAACAACTGAATTGAAATAGGACCATACGTTTTGGAGCTACGATGCCACTGACAGGTACACACAAAAAGAGAGAGCTGTCAAACTTAAAACATGTCTCTTCTTAAGTCGGTCATAATGATGGGCATTTTTCTACGAAGACTGGCCTGTTGACCAATAGAGTTCTAATGCATGTCAACTTATTGCTTATAACCGGCAATCACTGTAACAAAACATTTTATCTCAAAAAGCAATGGGGTTGGGATTCAAATAAGGTTACAATTTTTTATGACGATTCCTTTGTGAAAAATAAATCTACAGCTGATATATTTAGGTATGCTGGGTCCATGTGCTACCTTTTCCGGCCAAAACATATCACTTTGGTAAGTACCCTTTTTTTTTTTTTTTTGAGTGGGAAATCATCAAATGACTCCTCCCGCTCTGGGCGGAGCGAGAGGGAGTGTCAGACTTTTACTGACTAAAACCCACCCGTGTTGCTTCCTGTGTGCCGGGGCCGCGATATCCCTTTCGGACAAACTCGCAACCCTGGCAGGCATTGGCCCTTACGGACCCCGTCAGTTGCTGCTGACATCTCTTTGAGGCGCGCGTGGAACACAACGCGCCGTCGACCCGGGCCTGGTCCTAATCGGACGGCGAGCTACCCATTGCCCACCGTCCGCAAGCTCGCGCCTACGGTGGCCGGAAGTCGGCTCGCGACTCCCGACGCCCAGGGCGTCTCCTGCAGCGACTAGGGGCGCGAGGGCGCGCATCTTGCATTTCCCTCGCGCGCTCCGCCTCCTCCTTCGCGAGCATTACTGCTTCGCAGAAGGAAGTGACGGCTTCCCATGCACTCTCGCTCCGGACCATGGCCAGAACCAGGGCCGGACGCGAGAGATCGCCGCTGCCGATCGCCTCCGTGAGGACATGGCGGTGCCCCGCCCAAGCCGGGCAGACCTCCACCGTATGCTCCATCGTGTCCTCCGGGCGATCCACACAATGGTAACACCCGGGCGTTTCCTCCCGCTTTATCCTGAACAGGAACCTCCCGAAACAACCGTGTCCGGTGAGGACCAGCGTCAGGCGGAAGGTGAGGACGCCGTGGCGCCTCTCTAGCCACTCCTCAAAGAGGGGCCTTACCCAGCGCTGGGTTGCGACAATCGCACTCTCCATGCCGCCATGAGATCCCGCCGGAGCTCTGTCCGCTGTGCCGTGATTTCTCGCGGCAGCGGAGTTACACCCCGGCGTTTCGCCACCTCGCGCAACTCCCACATGTGCGCGAGGACTTTTGCCTCCAGATCCCATGGCGGTAGTCCGGCAAGGAGGCTCGCCGCCTCACGGGAGACCGTGCGGTATCCTCTGACCAGCCTAATGGCCATGACCCTTTGGGACGCGTTCAATCGCTGGGCTGGTCGCAGCCTTAATGAACGCGCCCACACCGGTGCCCCGTAAAGGGCCATTGACCGCACGATCGCATCCGGTGATACCGGAGTGCCTCCCTAATGCAACTCCAGGGCAGGGTATTGAACGCATTGGCGATGTCAAGAGACACCGCCAAGACCACCCCACCCCGGGCAACAGCATCCCCCGTCGTGAGGGCTCGAACGCGCATGATGGCATCCACCGTAGAGCGCCCCTTGCGGAAACCAAACTGGCTGTCCGCCAAATCCGGCCCCACTCGCACCAGCTGCCCGACAAGGCGGTCTGCAATTACTCTTTCAAAGAGCTTGCCCACCTCGTCGAGCAGCACGATGGGCCGGTAAGCGGACGGAGAGTCCGCCGGGCGCCCCGGCTTCTTGATGAGGACCAGTTTCCCCGTCTTCCAACGAAGTGGGAACTGGCCCCTCTCCAAGCATGCGCTAAAGAGCCCTCGAAGTCGAGGCCCGAGAGCCTCTAAGGCCAGAACCCAGGCTTTTCCAGGTAAGCCGTCGGGTCCTGGGGTGGTATTTTTGGCATTTAGCCTACGCGAAGGGAACAGAGCGCTCACCACGTCCTCCACGAGCTGGGACCGGAGACTCTGCGTCAGTCGGGGAACCCATGGGCGGAGCTTGTCTCGCACCCATTTATATGGGCGTCCCCACGGGTCTCTGTTCAGAGTCTCCAGCGACTCCTCGCGGGCCAGTCCTCTGGCCCGCTCGATCTCCGCTCGGAGGGCGGTCTTCGCCGCTCTGTACCCGGCGTACAGCTCCGCCTCAATGGCTTCCGTATCCGGCGGGCGGATACGAAGCCTGCGGTGCCTGGCGTACAAGTGGCGCGCAGCAACGCACGCCGCGCGTAAACCGGTCAGCTCACGCGACCACCAGTACACCTGGCGCTGAGCACGTCTGGGCTGGACCCGGGGCATTGCCACGTCACATATTTCGGACATGGCCTCCCGGAACCACTCCGCCTCGTCGTTGATGTCGGCAGGCCTGTCCGGTGATGACACCCAGGCCTGCACGATCGAGGCTTCCAGGAGGAGCTCCCGGTCCAGCTGCTTCAGCGCCCACCGCGGACCACTCGGGGTCTGTCTGACCGGCGTGCCCGAGGTCTGGGCGGAGACGTCAAACCGGATGTACCGGTGATCGGAATAGGTCTCCACCCCCTCCATGACGCGCCAGTCGATGACACGTGGCGACAGAGCGGGGCTGGCGAACGAAATGTCCACCACTGACTCGCCCCGCATCCGCACGCACGTGGGGACAGAACTCCAGTTTAGGACGACCAGGCCCGACTTCAGAGCCCAGTCCTCCACCATCCTGCCCCATGTGTCCGTTAACCGGGAACCCCAAGCCACGTTCTTGGCATTGAAGTCCCCGAGGACGATCACGGGGAGGGGATGATACCCGATGACGACGACTCTCAACTCCCTAAGGGAGTTGTGGAACTCGGCGAGAGTTCGGTTCGGGGAAAAGTACGCTCCTACCACGACAATCTCCCCGAACCGTGCTGCTACGCAACCCCGTCCCTTCTTGACGGCCTCGAGGAACGGGGTACCGGCGGCGGCCGACGAAATAATGGCCACTGAGCCGCTCAGGTCCTCCACCCAGTAATCCCTGGGCGGGACAAAGTACGGCTCAGCGACCACTGCGATGTTAATCGACCACTGCGCCATGCTCTGGAGCAACAGATCCTGAGCTGCGGCGCAATGGTTGATGTTCGCCTGGAGGAGGCGTAATGGACCTATTGGCAGTCCATTTTAGCCCCCCCCCCCCCCCCCCCGAGCCCCGCGTGAGGGCCCCGCCACGGCGGCAGCGGTCGCGGCGGTGACGACGGTGGTGGTGGCAGCGGCGGCGGCAGTAGTAGCGGCGGCTGCGGCAGTGACGGCGGTGGCGGAGGACTTGCTCCTGGCTTTGGCGGGTTGGGCGCAGGCCTTACTCCCAATCCGTTGCTCGGCCGGCATGCCAGCCGCTGCACATACGGCGCAGTGCGGCGTGGCTTCGCACGAGCCGGCCTTGTGACCGGGCTGACCGCAGCGATAGCAGTGATCGCTGCGGTCCACCTCCGAGGTGCATTTAGCTCCCACGTGGTTGCCCACATGGCAGCGGAAGCACCTCAGAGGTCTGGGTTCGAGCAGTTTGACCTGCGCGGATACCCAGCCCACCAATAACCTTTGGCCCTCCCCGGCGATTTTCCTGGCCGCCGACACGGGGCAGCTCACCGTTACGGCTCGCATCCCCGTGAAGTCAGCACGGATGGTGCCTGCCCTAACCTGCTCGGCAGAGCACCCCCCAGTCCTGACGACAGCGGCCACCACCTGATCCTCCGCCACTGAGTCGTCCAGGCCCGAGATGCGCATTTCTACGCACTTGGTGGGCCTGGACACTCGGGCCTCGTCCGCATTTAAGGACGCCCTGACCTTTTCAGCCAGGGCGTCAGCGGCCGGGCCACTAGCCGCTCCGGGGAGCTCCAGCATCCGGGCCCCAGTCGCAGTGACCCTAACCCGGATGCCCTACCTCCTTTAGGTCCACCGCCGCCCCAATCTTGGAGAGCACGTCACGGTAGGACACGCCTTTCTTCTCCGCTACCGGCTGTAGTGTTATCACTACAGCTGCGGACTTCGGGACGCGGAGCCTAGCCGCGACACTTTGCTCCTTGCGCCGCTGCCGCCTCACCTTCTTTTTGGCCGCCCTTTTGGCTTGGTAAGTACCCTTAAGTTGTCATTACAATTTTGACATGGACAGTATAAAAAAAAACTTTATACAAGTTAACATTTATTACGGTTATAACAGTCATCATATTACAAGATGATAAAGGTAGCAATCACCAACAACAACAACAGCCACATGAAGCTGTACAGGCGCAGGAACAGCGAACTATACAAGTGCCAGAGTATAAACGAGCCCCGCACAGAGCAGATCACTGTATTTTTAATAATTGCGTGAATGGAACACCCAACTCAAACTCAAAGCACTTATTTCAAATAAACCAATTTCAGGCACTTTTTGAATTGCCAAGGTGTCGGTCAATCAGAAAGATGAAGCTGCCCTGCCCACAGTTGCCCATTCCAAAGCGTAGTAGGTTCCTATGGAGAAGAACGGGCAAGAAACTCCACGGACATACTTTTAAATCAAAATATTGGTTACATCATTCAAGTCTTCCAACCGACTTCCAAAAAAAAACACTACTAAGTGAAAAATTATTTTAATTCCGCAAAAAACGAAAATTCAAAACTTTGGTTTTGAATTTTCGTTTTTTGCGGAATTAAAATATAATAAAAATACACCGACTTCCGAAATTAAAATTATTTTCATTTTGTTGTGTTTTTTTTGGAAGTCGGTTGTTTTATTTTTACTAAAAAGGTTTTAAATCATAAAGTTTGCATTAACGTCTGTAAGTTTTCAAATAAATAAAACTTATTATAAAAGGAAAATACTACGTGAATCTTATAGCCCCTACACACTATGCCAGCGGCCTGGCCCTGCCGCCGGGCAAGCCGTGGCGCGCCCGGCCATGCCGCACAAAGGAAATGAAGGCAAAAAAGCCGGGGGTACGTGCCGCGCGGCAAAAGCCGGCTGCAATGCCGCCGGCATAATGTGTAGGAGCTATTGCACGCGTAAGTGTTAGTAGCTTTACATGGTATTGTCTTGTTTGCCATAAAATTATTTGTACTATTATTGTTTTCCATAATCGTCCCCCCTCATAATATTTACTTGCACTATTGACATTTATGCTAATAACGCTTGTCATATCAACTTATTAATCATAACTTTTATGTGCCATAAAATAAGTTTCCATAATAACATATTGTGTTATAAATAATCATTCGTTTCTATAAGTAACACATTACATAATTGATACTTGACATAAGCAACATTTAATATTATAATTTAGAAACGTTTATTGTCTATAATCAAATGATTTATTACAGCAAACAATCTTGATATAATAAACAGTTTTTCAAATTCGAAACGGTTAGGTTAGGTTAGGTTAGAACTGTGACTAAACAACACGCGAAGGCGAGCGAGCGCAGCGAGCGTGCCGCGGCAGCGGCCGCCGAGTGCTAGATTTCCTCTTTTGCAAAGCAAGCATGCATGGTAGATTAGGTTTATTTTTAGGTTTCCTTGTTAATAAAAAAATCTGTATCGTATAATCATATATTAATCAACTGAACTAGCATTGTTGTGCTAGTATGGCCAAATAATATTATGGTGAATAAATGTAATGGAAAACGAAATTATTGAAAATGAAAAATATTGCAAATAAATTTATGGAATAAAATTATTATGAACCTTGATCGATTATGACCAATGAAATTAGTGAAAATGATTTTATGTAATTTCACGATTATGGCAACTGAAGCGTTATTTCTAATGAAATTATGGCAAATACAAGTATGGTATATAAAATTATTGCATTTTAAATTATGGCAAACATTAGTAAACCGCTTTACATACTCTTTTTGTGGAGGAGTAATCCTCCACAAAAGGAGTATGTAAAGCTCGTAGCAAGTGGGTTTCTGTTGTTTATGCCTACCCCCATAGGAAGAAGGCGTGAGCTTTTGTATGTACTCGTAAATAATATTATTAAAATATAGATTCAAATACGGGGATCCTGCACAAATCAAGGGAAGTCTTCAAATATAATAGGCACACCTATAGCGATTTGGGTATTTTTTTTAATAACTTGTGCAGTTGCTCTTGGAAAGCACCATTTGGTGAAGTGGAGGTCACAGATGGCCACCAAAACTACTCAATAATTAGTCTTTCACTGGTTGCGATTCGATTACTTTAATATGGTTGCCAAGCAATTTATTCTCGTCACAATGTATAATGACGATATTCTGGATGGGTAGGTACTAGGAGAACTCCTCAACGATTAACGTGTGATAAGCAGTTGTCATTAGGCTATTGTAACTATTATAACTTATATAAATTACAAACTGACCCACTAAAAACTGATAAATATAACTTTTTACAAATAAAAAAACAATACAAAGTACAAAGACTTCCAAAAAAGGTAATTTTTACTTTGTAGTGTTTTTTGTAGAAGTGGGTTGGTTTTTTTTTGTAAAAACGTTTTTTGTATGACAGTAAACTGTATACTGCTAACAGGAACGTGACATAAAATGCCGTGAGAGTAGAATAGTAGTAGTAGGTCATTATCCCATAGGCAAAACTGCTATCTGGATACCTACCATAGTAAATATTTCTCACCGTTTATTTATATCTGATTGACGACAGTAAACAGTGTTCGTGCGCTCTTTAAACCGTTGGGATCATCTTAATATTTTTCATAGTAAACTATAAAATAATCAAATCGGTTTCCTTCCAGTTTTGGGACAAGGTTTACGGTACTGTCTTAAGCCAATGTTCAAATCATAGAAGCTCATGTGGTGAAAAGAGAAGTATTCAGGATTCTTATAGTTACAGCATTTTCCCGCTCCGAGGCCGAGGATCTGAAAATAACATAACATAACATCACGTCTTGTTCTCCCGAAAGGATGGGCAGAGGTGTACCTATAGTACACATTTGGCAAGTTATGTGGGAGACCTATGTAATAAGGGGCGTGCCTATTGCCATCAACCGGGCACAAATCCAGATTCCGGACTGCTATCACAGCTGCTACTGAGAAATTCCAGATGGAAAAACCCAATAACACTTTGCCCAACCCAGGAATCGAACCCAGGACCTTATGCTCAGCAGTAGCTCTTGCGACCACTTCATTAAGAGGCCGTGCTCAAAATCGACTGATTTTGATAAATTTTGTTCATTCTTTGTAAGAAAGGGAAACAGAATTTAAACAAAATTATTTGTGATTTGAAAAGTCGAGTTATTTGTCTTGCATGTATGTGGCTGAAAGGGATTTTTCAAATAAATTACGTATTCATGGAAAATCAGTAATATTTGCAACAAGAGCAGTATCTTGATTTTATTTTACCACTTTGTCGGCGTGATTAATATGGTTTACCCATGCCAAATTACAGCTTTCTAGTACTAACCGTCTCTGAGCTAAGCCGTGGACAGACAGTAAGGGTTCCTTGTTTACTACGGAACCCTAAAAAGGATAACCTGATATTGTGCTTTAAATTCTGAAGGAATGTAGTACCTCTCCATTAGTTTCCCTGAAGACACCTGTGGGTATATTTTGCAAAGGCTCAAAGCATGATTACGTCGTGTTTGACGATAGGTTGTGACCCATCTTGCGAAACTGAAATAAAAACAGTAAAATATCAATATCAAAACAAGTAAATTGCAACAAAACCGGATCATCACATACACCGTAGATTTTGTTGTATGTAGATTCTAATTGCCGTGTGCGATTGCCAAGTCATTCTATTTATAAAAAATATAAAGATGTCATAATTTGGTATATGGCTCAGAGTAATAACCCTCTAAGTTATATGGTCATTATACAATTTTGTTACTAATTAATTTAACAGTATTATGATAAGTAACAAAATATTGTTGGATAGATGCTCCCATAGATGAGAGAAATTGTGGTATATTTAAATTTTTCTGTGTATAATATTTCTTATATCACAACATATAGTATATCAAATTTGATGGGAGTCGATGGGATGAGTGAAAGTGAAATAAATTATCATAAATGGCTGCGATCCCTACACCGATCAGAAAACAGCTGATTTTCTTCAAAATGGCCGAACAGATTCTCGTGAAAAAAGGTAAGATTCATCCCTATAAAGGAGCCTTCTAATAAAGAAACAACCGAATTGAAATCGGACCATACGTTTTGGAGCTACGATGCCACAGATAGGTACACACTAAACGAGAGAGCTGTCAAACTTAAAACACTCCTCTTCTTACGTCGGTCATACAAATAAAAATAAATAAATAATAAAAAAACCGACCAAGTGCGTGTCGGACCACGCACAACGAGGGGTTCCGTAGTTGGAATCAATTTATACCAAAAACAAACTTAACTTTGTAGTTAAAAAACATGTTCTCCCAGACATTTAAATACGTTACGGTAAATTCTCTAACGTTTGTAATAGCAAAAATATATATATTATAAAACTACAAATTTACGACTTTCGGACATTTTCCTTTACTTGTGCTGTGGAACGTTGCTTCTTGCCAATTTTCATGATTCTGGGTCAACGGGAAGTACTCTCTTTGCTCGCCGACTCGTTTGTAGTTGCTAGCCTTACTTGCTTCTCGTTAACCGCGGTGGGATAGCCCTAACACGAGATATTTCACATTTGTTTCTCAGTTAGGCAGCAGTTGTGCATCTTACTCTACTTCACTCAGAAAAGTACTTACATCATACATAGTTGGAGCACCAGGACTATAACCACTACAACTGCGTGATCCTAACTTTTTGGAAGAAAGTATACTTAATACTGTTGTAGTTTGTGAAGGACTGGCGGTGTGGAGTATTTTGGAGATTGATGCCATTGCTACGTTGTAAATTTTGGTCAGGCGAACTTGAAATTTTACTAAATTTTTACCAAAAAGCAATTATTGGAACGTGCTCGAAATCGCGAAAATGATTACTTGCTAACAACATTTAACTTATTTGTGTTACTATTACTTTTGTGGGAATATCAAATCTTATAAAATCATTAGGACATCTTTCAGGATTTTTTAAAGCGAATTATGGGAAGCACAGATGGGAAGTGAGTATTAATCATAGGTAGTATCTCTAAGTAGTCTGTGGTCACAGAACATTAATACAAGAAGAAGAAGAAGAGGTCTGTGGTATTCTGTGATGGGAAGTCTAGTCTAGGGGTCCAGAGACACAGTTCAGAGCTCGTTCAGAGCACTAGTCACAGAGCTTAGAGTCACATAGGCACTAGTCAGCAAAGACTATACTGCTATTAGTGTATTATCTATGATTCTGCTCTCTACCGAGAGCTAGTCAGACTACAGAGTTTTTCGAGTTTTCAGAAATTTTCTTGAGAAACTTTTCACTCCTTGTCAGTGTAATGGAATTAGTAAGTACTAAGCACCCTCTACAGCCTAGGTGGAAATTCATAGGTTTCGAGAAAATCTTAGACCATTTAGGGCACCCGCAGACATACAATTGTCAGTTGGCCAACTAAAGTAACTTACTGAGATACAGATACAGATTTAGTTGGACAAGATGTGCGGGCTAGCATATATGTCACCTCACTCTACCTATTGGTATACTCTGCGATTTATAGATATATCTGTATGTGTGTGTGTATAGATATATCTTACTTCTTCATGCATAAAACTACTCAACCGATTGTGATGAAACTTGGTATATGGAGATAGCTGGACACCCAGATTTACACATTTTATCCCGAACATGGGCGCCGGAAGAGGGGTGCAAGAGGGTGCACTTGCACCTCCCTGGCTTCAAAATAAAATATAGGTGTAAAAACATTCAGAATTAAAGAAATATCCAAAAACGCCTAACACAATAATAGAGAAGTATTTCGCCTATTTGAGGCGAGATCCTAAAATTTTCGACTCAATTCTAAAGTTTCTGTGCATTAGTCGACAAATTACCGAACTCCTATTTCCCAAAATAGGGATGACGACAAAAAAAAAAATTTTGTCCGTCTTTGAGATTATTAAAAAATATTGGACACGTATTTTTTCTTTTTTTACGTAATCTAAAGATTACGGCGATACATTGAGGTAAAATGTGCCATGACGTAACGAGTATGTAGATTTTATACATACTAGTGACGTAGCGACCCCCACTCCACAACTTAAATTGCGTTTTATCTAAATAAAAAAAAAAATACAATAAAGCAAAAAATACATGTCTAATATTTTTATAATATCTGACTGACGGACTAATTAGAATTTAATTTTTTATACCCAGGCATCATCCCTATTGTTTCGGCCCTAAGCGGGGTGCTAACATTATCGAGCTTGCTTCGCGCTCTCTTGCATCATACTCTATCTTAATTTATAAGCTTCTTTGTATAAATCGACACAGTTAGTTCTCTTTCTGTGTAAACGGACAAAATAAAACCTATTCCACTCGAGGCGAGATGCAAAAAATTTCGAGCTCACTTCGCTCGTTCTTGAATCCTACGTTCTCTTATTTGTTTAGCTTTTCTGCATTAGTCAACATAGTTACTCTTTGTATGAATGGACAAACGATAACCTTACTTCCGAGGTGAACTGAACATCCGTGGAACTGAAGACCCACCCCTGGAACTAAATCTGCCGGCGCCCGTGATCCCGAAATTTCCACGGAATGGGGCATCACGCGGGTGAAACCGCGTGATGCAGCATTAGTTATTATTTATGTATATAAGTACCTACTAGTTAAAATTTATAATATATGGCCGCTAGAGGGGCGTCGATGAGGTGCTTGCCTAGGGCACTCTCGGCATTTAATCCGCCTCTGATAATTAATTTATTTATTTGCTAACATGTAAAACACTGGTTAGTAGGCATGCATTAAAATTTCATGACACAGTATTAAGACATGCACCCTGTAAGGGCACTGTAAATGTTTCATATAAAATGATTAAATTACATAATATAATATTGATTCTAATTATTACAATACAATACATTACATTTTAATAAACATTAGTTATTTAATTATTACATTTTATTTCAAATAAATCATTACTATTAATTATTTTATGCATTCTAGTAATTTTAGGTCATTATAGGATCATGGTGCTTTGATTTTTTTTTCCGAAGGCAAGTTTCGCTTGTCTAGCTTTCTATAAACTCTTCCAGTTGTTCGCGGTGCCTACCTCTTTCTTCTTCCGAAGTGTTGCAAAGAGTGCGATACGCGCGTGCGCATACAAACAAGGTCCGTGACGAACTGCTCCGTGCAACTGTTTCAGTATATTACAAAATACTCTATGCGAACTGCTTAACTGAGCGGCCGACATTGGTTTGCACAGATTAATCACTACGATATATCGTTACGGGTGTAGCAGACATTATGCCTTCTGCATACTACTCGTATGTCCGGGTAAGCTTGATAATGCCTGCTACACACGTAACGATATCTCGTAGCGATTTCAGACAGTGCAGCGCCCGCCCCTAGTGTCTCCACACGGCACCGATATCGGCGTCGATCATGAGTTCTCCGCCGAAGCTCGCGCAAGAAATATGTCATCCACGATAGAAGAGACTGACGCACTTGCGTTATTGGGCCTGAAATATTCTTAAACACTATACCTAGCCCTGTTGGCTTTTGGATCGATGGCTTTGTATTTTTCGACCAGCCTGTTGTAGGCGGCATTTTTTTTGTTGTGATCGGGCTACTCCTTTGTTTTTTTTTTCCAAAGGCAAGTTTTGCTTCTGTAGCTTTTTATAAACTCTTTCAGTTGTTCGCGGTGTCTACCTCTTTCTTCTTCCGACATGTTGCAAAGAGTGCGAACCGCGCCTGCGCACACAAACGGGCTCCGTGAAGAACTGCTGAACTAAGCGGCCGCCATCCACACGCGACGATAAAACTGTGTAAACGCAATCGACAACGATTTATCTAATAAGAATTACAGCTACTGCCGATGAACGATCATCTGCAAAGATTTGTCATACACACGATCTATAAATCTGCGCAAATCGGTTTTCACATATTAGTCGCAACGATAGATGGTGGGACATCGACGCGAAAACTGTTATCATGGATTCAGTACATGATTCTGAACGCCCCTGCGTTAAAAATATCGTCGGTTATTTAAAAAAAAAACAGCTGTTTCATACATTTTGACCGCGTAGGTATTGTACTTTTCTATGAAACAGCTGATTTTTTTTTTATAACCGACGTATAATATCAACGTGGTACAATCATGTACTGAATCCATGGTATCAGTTTTCGCGTCGATGTCCCTGCCACCCTGTATAGTTACGTGTCTAGCAGGCGTTGTATTTCATTAGTAGCTGCGCCCCGCGGTTTTACTCGCATAAATCTCGATTCCGTGGAAATAAAAGGTGTCATATGTCCTTCTCCAGGTCATGGTCTACCCATGTGCCACTTTTCATCCAAGTTCGTTTTAGCGTGAAAACGTAACAAACTCACTTACGCATTTATAGTATTAGATACGATTCCTCGAGGTAATTTTTTTTCATTATACGCACCGTATATTTAAATGGTACAATTATTTATCTAGAAACATGATTTTTTTATATTCCACTGTGGCGCGGCCAGGGAGTGTCACACCAGCAGATTACGCTCTAATTATTCGTTGAACTCAATTCATTCTATATATCCCCGGCCTACTAGAACATCCTGCTGGAGCAATTTTTAAGAACTATTTTTTTTTAAATTTTGCTTTATGCGTTGGTGTCCGTCCATCGTGTCGTTCTCGAGTAACTGACGACACCAAATAAAATGGGAACATTATTGCTTTCATAAAAACTGCCAACCAAAGAGTATTACTGCTTAACTCAAAAACGCATGGCGACCGCAACCGCAAACCGCAGCGACAAAGTAATTGCTACTACTGACCGCAGCGACACGACTGGTTTCTATGAATCTATGGAAACGTTTCGTTTGCTGCTTGACGCTACGACAAAGACTGCAAACCAGTAGTGCCGTCACTGGCTGTTGCTGCGTGCTGCGTGTAGCTGCTACACGCAGCGACTTTAGTCGGCGGCGCAGAACTTTTTATGCTACGCTGCTGTGCATAAAAAGTTTGGGCAGAGGTTGATGCATTAATAAATGAAAAATACCTAGGGGTGATGAATAAATGAAAGAAATGAAAAACGAGATACAATTAAACATTTATTGCTTGCAGATTATTTTGCACTTTTTCTTAAGTTTTCAGGAAATCAGAGAGTATAGGATAAAGCGTGTTCAGCAAAGCTTCATCACCAACATAGGCAAGCCTGCTGCTGGGCCGCCGCTCGCCATCCCGCCTCCCTCTCTCGGCGCAGAACAACCTGCACAACATTCAGGCGTCAACAGTTTCATTATTTCGCGAGGTCTCTGCGTACCCTGCGACTGCACGTTGCGTCCAGCAGGTCCTCTCGTGCCACTGGAGCCACCGCCGCCCGTCAGCGGGTTACGGCCCGGTTGGATGCCGGCCGGAGCCACCGCCGCCCGTCAGCGGGTTACGGCCCGGTTGGATGCCGGCCGGAGCCTCAAAACAGTCCGCTTTACACGGAAGGTCCCACACGCAGGGCGGCGGTGGCTGCCAGTGCACACACCCAGGTCTAGTACACGGCTCTTCTTTAGGAACGGTAGTTTTCGTAGGGTCACGAATCCGACCGCCAGGTCCTACTATCTTCGTTTCACGAGATACTAATTCTTTTTTATCAAATCTTTTCATTATTTGATTCATCGTATTTTCATCGAACGCAATTACTGAAGATTGCATATTTTGCGTGCCTGACCCCGACCTACAACTGCAAGAGCACGGAAAGGACGCTCGACTATTTGGCGGAGGATTTGGCGCAGTTTTCACTGGAACTGCGCCGCCAGTGCAAATGCATGCATGAGGTTTTGCGCCGCCACTTACAGAGCCTTGGGTGGGAACAACAGTATGAGGATTCGCTCCACCACTACTAGAGGCCTGTGTAACGAATGTAGTTGGACACTTACAGCATTTATTGCCCTTGTCCACACCAGCATCGGGGACAATGCCCTTCAGTTCGCAGACAATAAATCGTTTTCCGCCGGATCCCGAATCTGCCGGCCCGCCAGAGCCACCACCGCCTTGCGCACGAGTGTGAGCTAACAGCGCAGCTGGGTCGGCGAGACCGCGAGCGCGCGCCAATTGACTGGGCGCGCACAATGGATCGGGCAATACAAGACACGCCGGCTCGCCCCCGCACCCCGTGCGGCGACAGTCGTGCTGGAGCCCGTTTCGCTTGATACAATGACAACTGTAGTACATGATGCCACCACGCAATTCACGACTCTTGGTTCGCTTCAGCTGATTTTCCTTTTCACTTTGTTTATTATCGTCCTGCTCCACCACTCTAGGGCCTCCATCCGTAGGCTTACCTCTCTGTAAAAGAGAATAATATTTTGCAGTTCAAATGCTACTAGGGAAGATAGGTCTGTCCGCCGTGAGTGATTTAATAATTATTTACCGGAATTCTAGAGACAAGAGGACGACGCGAAAAGGCCTTGTATCACTACCACTGTGATATAAGGTCGAAGTCGCTGAAGCGCGTGACGTAGGTCTTGCCGGGAGGTGGGCGGCGCACGCACGGCGGACAGCACGGCGGGCACGGCCGCGAGCAGCAGCCTCCTGCCCGGCACAGGTACCGAATAGAACCCTGCTGGAAGAACTGGCAATCTTGCAGTCCATTGCGCTTGAACGCAGATCGCGGTAGACACTGTAGCTGAACATTGATATGGCTATTAGATTTTATATCACGATTTACATATACCATAATATTCAAGTTTAGCGAGCCTCACTTACCGGGGGACCACAGTCTTCATATTTGTAGCAAACCATAGGACCACACGGAGAACACCTAAAACAGATTTAAGCGTTCGTAATAACAGCTGCAATACCTACAGTGTAGGATTTTGCTTGCTGATTACAACGATTGTAGCAAAGATCTTTCCTTATACAGAAAATACTTACATCTTGAAAGTTATACGGTTATAGTTATACGGGTATAGTACTATACGGGCCCGTTTTATATATTAGAAAACAGCGGGGAGAAGGGATTTTTAATGATTTTTGTGTTTTTTATGATTTTATTTTAGTTACATGAAAATAGTACAATAATTTAGATAATATTTTATTTTATGAAAATTTACAAAAATTTTATTATAAAAAGTACATCTGAACTAGGCGAAGTGAAAATTTCTTCTGTCAAACATTTTTTCTTTTGTGTAGTTTCCAATTCTTTTTCCTTTTTTGAATATTCTGTTTGTGCCAGGATCGAAGTATTTTTTCTAATGAGCCAATATTCATTTGAAAGAAGACTTGATAGATGATGAATTTATGACTAATGGCTCCTACACACAATGCCGAGCGGCACGTGCCCCCGGCTTTTGCGCCTCTATTTCTTTTGCGATTTTTTGTGCGGCTTTATGCGGCAGGGCCGGGCGCGACGCGGCTTCCTGGCGGCAGTGCGTGTCATTGTGTGAAGGAGCCATTTGGTACACGCTCAACGCTCAAATAGTAGAATAATACATTATTTCCTATTGATTGGGTGATGGTGATGGTCGAGGATCGCTAAAATAAACCAGCAGCAGACTTAGGGTTGGACTTCATTGTATTAGGAAAGTCTAGCAGTTAATTTTTTATCGGCATAGCTGCATATTAACCGCATTATTGAGCGTAAGTACAACGTTTAAGCGAGATACCAGAGATACGTTGCGTACGTGGGATCAGTTTGTCTCTAGCTTTAGCATTTATAAACAAAACGTATCTTAAAAAATATCCTGCATCCCTGCTTGACATCAGAAGAAGAATGATCGTACGAATGAATATGCTGATAATATATTGGCTTTCGTTAGAAGTATATGTAGGTAGATAATTGACACTACAGGGCACTAACCCTGGCTACCAGGGACGTAACTTGCAAATACTACTTAATTCCTCAGCGTGTGGATTAGCACAATGTGTAATGCAAGCAACTCGCGATGGCTCGCAAACAGGTGCTGGTAGAACGGAACACAGTGGACTATTCTGACAACCAGTTCTGCGACAGTCGTACTGCAGTCCGTTTCTCCGGAGGCAGAAACAATCGGTAGAGAGCACACCTCCTCTTAATTCACGACTTTTACATGCACGGAGCGATTTTCCCGCGTTCAAAGATGCGCTAAACATTCGTTTCTTTCTGTTATCAGAAGATTTCAGGTTCTGATTTGCACACTTGCCTTCTTTTAGTTCTGCTGTATCTTTACAATCAATATTCGCTTTGGCATAGCTAATAGCTTTGTTGAATCCGTTTTTATCGAAGACGTAGAGTATACAGTCTTGGTTAGGTTTTTGAATTTTTGGAGGTAACGAACTTTCTTTAGAATCAACACTTTTTATGTTGTTTGGCGTCACTTGCTTCAAGTAGGAAACATTTTTGTTTCGTTGCCTTGTGTCCGACTTGCGTAGCTTCATGATTGAGGATAGTTTTTTGCTTAGTGGGTTTTTCATTTTAACGCAACATGGAAATACAATGCCGAGTTCTTTAGGGTCATCTGGAGGTGGTGGTAAGTCACCCAAATCAAAGCACGATATTTCACCATCGTACTCTATGCATATAACCTTAGCTTTGGCGGGTTTGGCGCAGACATCGTCTTCGCAAAAATATAGCTTCATTTTTCTTTCCAATATAAAACTGATGACTGATGATGTAACTCCTTCATGTAACTGTACAAAAGTATGGTTTAAAAAAATTTGGTTTTGCGTTAAAATTTTATGCCAGTATAGGTATTAATATGATGACTTATGTTGAAGAAAATACAATATATTTTTGAGGCGTGTCCATAATTTGTTGTTTAATAGAAATGCTTAACTACTAAATCTAAAAACTGAAAAATCGATGGACCTCGACCACCTTGTTTTAATAGGGGGTTTACACGGGTCGATTTTGCCGCACGGGGAAAATCGATCGTATAAATGAGAATTCGACTAGGCCGCAAGTGACTAAAATCGCAAGCCCCAAAATTGGGTGCCATCCGACTTTTGCCGTGCGGGGACAAGTCGCATGAGGCGGGTGACTAAAATTGTGTCAATGGTCAGTTGCAGGCGATCGCCCGCCGCATGAGGTGTGTTTTGCGCTATGTTGTTCCGCTACGTTGTCGGTAAAATAATAAGTAATTCTAAAATAATCAGGATCTTCTGAACTCAATTCCACCAGCAAAGTATCCGAAGCACCCAGTACTCTATGTCGAGAAAACCATCCACGTTACCAAAATGTACGTTTCCTTCTGTTTCTTCTCTCTTTGTTTCTCAAGCAACTCTTGAATAATTGAACTACGAACCCGCTCTGCTCAACATTTTCTTCGGAAATGAACAAGTCGCATGCGATTTTTGCCGACTGGTGTAAATTCGACGATTCGATTCGGGTGGCGATTCGATTTTTACAAGTCATGCGACTGGTGACTTGCCGCTCGGCTAATAGCTCCTACACACTATGCCGGTGGCATGGCCACCGGCCCTGCCGCACAAAGCCGCACAAGGAATCGCAAAGGAAGTGAAGGCGGAAAAGCCGGGGGTACGTGCCGCGCGGCAAAAGTGCATAGTGTGTAGGAGCCATAAAATCGAACCGTGTAAACATATCTCATAATTTGAACTCTTTTCTGTTTGAAATATTTTAACCTAGAATGGTACTGTCAACTATTAACCATTTAAAAACAAAAAATTTCGAATTTATGTTTTTTTTTCTCCATTCAAACGCCATCCGACATGTTCTATAGAAGTAAATTTATTTGAAACAGTAGTACAATCAAATCGCTCGTGTAATACACACATTTATAAAAAGTCACAAAAAAAACTTAAAATCTTTTTAAAAATTTACTAAAAATAGTGACTTTCCACAACTTTGGGGTCTATTTTCGACCTATTTAAAGCTCTTATTTAATTTAAGTACTCTTTCTTACCTTTCAATAGGAAAAATGTAAGTATAAATTCTTTCCTTGGGCTTGCATCAGCTGCTTATCGGGCTAAATAAACCTAAGCGACCACAACGCGGGACGCGAACGCGAAGCGGGAGTATATACCGCGCGGCAGACGTTGCTCCGCCTTGCACACCTACGCGACCAAACCGACCATACCGCGGGAACACCGCGTCGGCAAAGCGGAACGAGTTCGCGGATCGCACTATAGTCGCTACTCGATTCATCGTATATTCAGACGATCTGTACTAATATTCTGTGAATAGGCGGCGTGGCTAAATTACGGGAATTCCTTGTGGGTGGACTGCGTTACCAAAGCAAGCTGTTCATGTGTGCCGTTCGTATTAACGTTTCTTTCGGTTTTTTGCAGGTGCGGAGGCTGCGGATGTTGTGGTGGCTGCTGCGGTGGATGCTGCTGCCCTTGCATCACGATCTACACCTGCTGTACGAAGATTTGTTAGTGGCACTGAGTTGCGCCACTGCGGCGCAGACAAGCCATGCCGTCTCCGTCAAAGATGGCGCAGCGGCGCCTGCGATGTTTGTGTCTTCGTAGTATGCATTCCCGTGCCGTTTTGTGGAAATACAACTACTATAAATAAGCGTACTTAGCCAGTTTTATTTACCTGCAACGCACAGACGGGGCAGCGTCCCTCACCACACAGACGGGGCAGCGTCCCTCACCACAGACGGGGCAGCGTCCCTCACCACACAGACGGGGCAGCGTCCCTCACCACACAGACGGGGCAGCGTCCCTCACCACACAGACGGGGCAGCGTCCCTCACCACACAGACGGGGCAGCGTCCCTCACCACACAGACGGGGCAGCGTCCCTCACCACACAGACGGGGCAGCGTCCCTCACCACACAGACGGGGCAGCGTCCCTCACCACACAGACGGGGCAGCGTCCCTCACCACACAGACGGGGCAGCGTCCCTCACCACACAGACGGGGCAGCGTCCCTCACCACACAGACGGGGCAGCGTCCCTCACCACACAGACGGGGCAGCGTCCCTCACCACACAGACGGGGCAGCGTCCCTCGCCACACAGACGGGGCAGCGTCCCTCGCCACACAGACGGGGCAGCGTCCCTCGCCACACAGACGGGGCAGCGTCCCTCGCCACACAGACGGGGCAGCGTCCCTCGCCACACAGACGGGGCAGCGTCCCTCGCCACACAGACGGGGCAGCGTCCCTCGCCACACAGACGGGGCAGCGTCCCTCGCCACACAGACGGGGCAGCGTCCCTCGCCACACAGACGGGGCAGCGTCCCTCACCACACAGACGGGGCAGCGTCCCTCACCACACAGACGGGGCAGCGTCCCTCACCACACAGACGGGGCAGCGTCCCTCACCACACAGACGGGGCAGCGTCCCTCACCACACAGACGGGGCAGCGTCCCTCACCACACAGACGGGGCAGCGTCCCTCACCACACAGACGGGGCAGCGTCCCTCACCACACAGACGGGGCAGCGTCCCTCACCACACAGACGGGGCAGCGTCCCTCACCACACAGACGGGGCAGCGTCCCTCACCACACAGACGGGGCAGCGTCCCTCACCACACAGACGGGGCAGCGTCCCTCACCACACAGACGGGGCAGCGTCCCTCACCACACAGACGGGGCAGCGTCCCTCACCACACAGACGGGGCAGCGTCCCTCACCACACAGACGGGGCAGCGTCCCTCACCACACAGACGGGGCAGCGTCCCTCACCACACAGACGGGGCAGCGTCCCTCACCATGCGTGTATGTGATGTAGAAACAAGTCAAGAGGAGACTAGGCACGTGGGATCTGGAAGTCGCGCGAGGCCGCCAGCGGCGACGCCGGAGGCCGCTGATGGACGCTGGCAGCCGCTGACAGGCGCTGCCGGCCGCTGCCATTCCGGTGTGACTCGGCCCTTATGTGTCATTGACTCTGGCAGGGCCACCAACAGGATTTTAATTTTGATTACACAAAAATTTTGTCGCTAATTTGTCGAAATTAGAATTGGTCGGTCACTGGTTCAAAAGATATAAAGGTTTATAGGTGGCCGATCTGGAAAGAGTCTCCCCAGCAGGGCCAAATTTATATCTCAAAACTAAGGCACCTAGCGAAGATCTGTTTTCTCCCATATTTTGTCGTTAATTTGTCGAAATTTGTCACCAAATATCAGAATTTGTCGGTCACTGGTTTAAAAGATATAAGGGTTTATAGGTGGCCGATCTGGAGAGTCTCCCCAGCAGGGCCAAATTTATATCTCAAAACTAAGGCACCTAGCGAAGATCTGTTTTCTCCCATATTTTGTCGTTAATTTGTCGAAATTTGTCACCAAATATCAGAATTTGTCGGTCACTGGTTTAAAAGATATAAGGGTTTATAGGTGGCCGATCTGGAGAGTCTCCCCAGCAGGGCCACATTTATATCTCAAAAACTAGGGCACCTAGCGAAGATCTGTTTTCTCCAATATTTTGTCGCCAATTTGTCGAAATTTGATTTTGTCGGTGTGTAATTAAAAAGATATTAAAGAATTAAATTTCCCAGTGGTACAAGCAAGTACAAAATACTTTATGTAGTTTCTAGACAGTATCTATGACGTCATATTGAGGAATGTTTGTTTCGAATTAAATAAATATAAACTTATTCTATAATTTCAACCACCAAAGGAAAGCTGTATTCATTACCTATAAATAAATCTACAATAAATATATGTAATTATTTATCTAACATAATGTGCCTTTACCACTTAGTCGCTGGCAAATAGATCGCTGCGCTCCGTTTCATTTACGGTAAGTAAGAAAGAGATAGATGCGCGTGTACAGTCGAGCTACTTATAACGAGTTGCCCGTCACGTAAGTTAAAGTCAGCCAGTTTAATTAAAGTGGAACTCATTATGAATAGTTACGAACTCGAGTGTTGTTATCTCTATTATGGGTATTCCGCAATTACAAAAACGGGGAAAAGTGCGAGATAGAACGAGGGTTTCTCCTGCTGTACGTCACCGGCGCGGCGGCGCTTCGGCGTTCGCGCCGCTCAAAGTACTTAAAAAAGAATAGGTAAATAAACAAACTTGCTCTAAAGGATTTTTTCTTCGTTCCTCCACCGGGAGTACAGCGAGGTTTGTTTGTGTAAAAAATTAAAAGAACAATTACGAATGCGGGCATTTAAGTGCATTGAACAAGGTGGTGGACAATTTGAGTGTTTTGAAAAGAGGACGCCGCCGCACCGTATGATTGCAGATTAATATGTAAGTTACCTTGATTTTTCACGTCAATAGCGTGTTTGTGTGTGTGTCTTTAGATACAAATACCGAGGCGCTACCTACTAATGTAGTCCATCGATGTCCATATTTTTTTAAACCGGCCAAGTGCGAGTCTGACTCGCGCACGAAGGGTTCCGTACCATTATCTATAAAAACGGCAAAAAAAAGTCAAAAATCACGTTTGTTGTATGGCAGCCTTAAAAATTTGTTTTATTTTAATTATTTATTTTTCAAGTGGAACTTAGACAACTACTAACTTAGAACTTACGTACATAACATAACATCACACAAAAAAAAACACACACTCATAAAACAGTTGCATGCGACTATATATCTTGACACCAAATAGACCAAGAGCAAGGTTTAATGTTTTCAAACAAGTTTAAGCCACTTTAAACTATTATTTAAAACATAAAAACATGTATTTAATTGAGAATTTATGTCTCTCGGACATTTCCAAGGACTGTAGACCGATAAAACTAGAAGTATATTACACATATTAATAGAAATATTTTTCTTGCCAATTTTTCGTGAACTCTTCGATCTAGCTCTTGGACTATACCTTACTAATTGAACTCATTATATCTCCTAAACTAAGACCCGACAAATTCTGATATTTGGCGACAAATTTCGACAAATTAACGACAAAATATGGGAGAAAACAGATCTTCGCCAGGTGCCTTAGTTTTTGAGATATAAATGTGGCCCTGCTGGGGAGACTCCAGATCGGCCACCTATAAACCCTTATATCTTTTGAACCAGTGACCGACAAATTCTGATATTTGGCGACTAATTTCGACAAATTAGCGACAAAATTTTTGTGTAATCAAAATTAACCCTTTGAACGCCAAGCGCAGCTCATAGGAAGTGTGCTCTCTACGCCGAGCCATTTATTTACTATTAAATACCTACAAATGCTAGTGATGGGGTATTCACAAATATCGATAAACCTTTATCACTGCTACTACAATCGATTTTCCATTTAAAAGTGTTAAATTTATCAAATAAATGTTACAATAGTAGCATTAATTAACTTACATACATGAAATAATCAAATTAACAAACTATTTTCACAATTAAAACTTCACTGAAAGAAGTTTTTATCGAACAAAGCGCATCCCTAAAATGAGATTGACGTCAATACGTGTCGCTTGAAAGCGTCAATGGCGTATGGCTTCAAAGAAAATACGGATATTTCAGGGATGTGGTAATGGTTAAACACATAATAATAATAATATATAAAATATAATAAACACGTTTATAGCAAACTGTTGTATTACGGATCTGTTATAATACGGAAAGTTACGGAAATTCATTTTCGCCACGGCAACTCCTGATCGTATTTATGATCTGCCCATAGACATATGATCTTTCTTCAGGCCTTATTTTTTCTAATTCAAATGCAACCAAACTAGCAAAATATTCGTTTCTAATATCCGAAGGCCTTTCACAGATAAATCTCGGAGGTTGGAGTGCATCGACATTCACTTCTATTTCGAATTCGGATGTTCGTCTGTAATGTATTCTGTAGTTCGTAGCAATTCATCTCTTGAATAATATTCACTCATAAATGTAAATATTTTTTTTTTTTTTTATTTGAACAAAATGCTTCTTAAACAATGATTTGTGTTTGGAGCCTCCTTTTAGGCAAACAATGCCTGTGTTAGGAGACTCCGCTCCTCCATATCTTAGTTATAACCTCATTATTAGATAGTTTTCCGGAAAATAAATTCACCACGTCACTATTGACGCCCAAAAGCGACGATGGCGAGGGCACAAATGATGGACAGTTACAAATTAGTGACGTGACTACTCGATGACCATAGATAAATCGATGTTTTAAATGTAAGTAGGTTTTAACATTATTAATTTGATTGTTATATTTGTACGATATATATATTTTATTTATATTATTTATTTATATATACTTTATTGTACACCAGATTATACATTACATAAAAAAAAAAGTAATACAATACAAAATATACAATGGGCGGCCTTATCGCTTACTGCGATCTCTTCCAGGCAACCTTGGAATGGACAGTGATTTTCTGGACATAAAATGGGGTTGTCTTAGGTGCAAATAAATGGTATATAAGTACAATATACTATAATAGATACACAGATAAATGCTATATATACATTAATATATATATATATTTATATTGTTATATATATTAATTGTATTAATAATAAAGTAACACTAATTCCATAAAAATCGCATTTTTTGTAGTTTTAATCAATGTTTTAGTTCAATTAGAAATAATTGAAGAAAGTTAAATTACCCCATCACTAGTGTCGCTTCAAAGCGACAATGGCGTCTGGTGAACGTATATTTTGAGGTCTTTTCTTCGCCTAAAATAAGTTCAAATTTGGAATGAATACTAAAAGATCAAGCTTAACTTTAGTACAATTCTATTTAAGTGACTTACGGAGAAGACTACAAAATTTAAAAAACAATTATTTTACCTATTTTCTATAATATTAGATTAAAAAGTAGCACATCTATTTGTCACCTAAACTCGTCGTTGGCGTTCTAGCGGCCGATTACGTTTGTCGCTTGTAAGCGTCGTTGGCGTTCAAAGGGTTAAAATCCCTGTTGGTGGCCCTGCCAGAGGCCCATTTTTTTTGAGGGCCTGTGTCTGAGGAACGCTGCTTGTGTAGGGACGGTCGCTGCCGTGACTTTGTGGGGGGAGGGACGGTCTGTGAGGGGAGGGACGATGCATACCTACTAGTCCAGTCACAAAAAGGTATAACAGCATCTATGGTCAATGACATGGCCCTTATAATCTGTACTGAGGGCTCATTTTTTTTGAGGGCCTGTGTCTGAGGAACGCTGCTTGTGTAGGGACGGTCGCTGCCGTGACTGGGGGGAGGGACGGTCGCTGCCGTGACTGTGGGGGGAGGGACGGTCGCTGCCGTGACTGTGGGGGGAGGGACGGTCTGTGAGGGGAGGGACGATGCATACCTACTAGTCCAGTCACAAAAAGGTATAACAGCATCTATGCCTTTAAATTGACAGGCAGAGGATCTCATTTAGAGGCCGTGATCAGTATTGAAGTACATGCCATAAACAATGTAGGAAATAAAATAGAGCAAATAAAATTCGTCGAAACTTTTATTGAACGCCACTGTTGATTACAGCACAATGTGTCACAGCACTGGTGAATGCTTTCAGTCACGGTACTCCAGCTATGCTGCGAGTAGACGTCATATCTCAGCATTTCCGGAGAACTATGCTTGCGGCCCTTGCAAAAGTCTTGCACACAATCAACAAATCTTCGTGAAGCCCGTGTGTATTGTTATCCTGGGACACCCGCATCCGCAGCAGCCGCCACCGCAGCACCCGCCGCAGCAGCCACCGCAGCCACCGCATCCGCCACAACACCCTCCGCAGCAGCCGCCGCAGCAGCCACCGCAGCCGCCGCATCCACCACAACCACCACACCTGAAAAAATCAAGTAGGTATACTTTATAACACCAAGAGGTAATATTGACTTCCGACAATTTTGACAGTAAACTGGCAAATCGCCTTGGTTGTTAGAAAAAAGACCAGCAGGGACCAGGCGAACGGCCCATGACATTGTGTTGCATGCATAGCGTGTAATGCCTAGGACTGTTTAACCAAGTTAAAACGAAATCTCCGTGAGCTGGGCTACCCTTTTGGCCCGTCCCATATGCCCACCATGAGTCGATGTCGAAGCTGTGCCGAGCCTCAGGACAAAAGTGACGGGGTGGACACAGACGTCTGAGGCTATGGCGTCCTCCTAGAAATTCAGTCAGCCGCTTGCAGTGTTACGCCGTACGCCGTGTTATGATGCTTACTACAGAAATACTGGTGTGGTCTTTCACACGACGTCTTGACGTTGTGCGCAGCATTCAAACGCTTTGCGTCGCGCGCGTCTTCGTTATTTCGAACCATTCCTGCGTCAGGTCGTGTCAAGTGTCACACGACCACTCTCGCAGGTAACGACTGAGCGTCGTCCACTGCGGACGTACTGACCGCCGACGCTACCTATGCGTTGCGTTCAGACATCGATCGCAACGTTGACGCTGAAGTCAGACGTCGCATATTATAGCATAATGGCTCCTACACACTACTTTTGCCGCGCGGCACGTACCCCCGGCTTTTGCGCCTTCGTTTCCTTTGCGATCCTTCGTGCGGTAGGGCCGGGCGCGCCGCGGCTGGGCCGGCTTCAGTGCCGGTGGCTATGCCGCCGGCATGTGTAGGAGCTATTAAATAGGAGACCAACGCCACAAACGCGTTCAATAATGATAAGTACCAACTTACATTGTAATGAGTAGTTTGAAATGTCTATTGCAAATAAAATTTGTGTATCAAAACTTCACCGACGGTGATAATGTTTTCCAACAGTAAAGGCGCGAAAGGTTTGCTTGTTTTTATTATCCTAAACGTATTTTTCTATATTTTTCTTAAAAGATACAGTTTTTTATAGACTTTACGCGTATTTTCTACTTTTTTTCTTAATTTTTTATATTGTTGTATACTACACGGTAGATTTGTAAAAAGTGATATAATTCTGACACAGTTGGGTCGATGTCGATTTCAATTTGAGTTCTAGAACGCCAGAAAAAAAAAATGGGTACGTGTTTTTAGCCATTATTAAAAAAATTGTAAAGCCTAGTCCACACAATACAGTTCGATTGACAATTTAATCGAATTGCCAATCAGATTGTCTCATGTGGAGAGAGAGGCGAGATATCTAAAGTAAAAGCATGGAATTAGTAAGTATTATATAGTACCTACAACTGACTGGAATGCTTAAAAGCACCGAAAAGACGATCTTGGAAGAGAAAACTTAACTGTAGTGAATACTTTTCTGAAGGTCTAACCACACATATCAGACTTCTCAGGCGTGGGACATACATAAATGGCGTTTGACGCGGGAGTGCTGGCTGGTGTGGCGCGAGCGTTGCGCCACCCGTTTCATATTTCATACATTTTGTATGAAATATGAAACGTGTTCGGGTTCGGGTTCCTATACAGGAACTACGTGGCGCGAAACATACACACTACGCTGTTTATTTTCGTTCACTGCTACGCGCCACATCATCACCACGCCCGCGCCTCTCACCACTTGTGTGTGTCCCGCGCCTTAAAGTGATCAAAATACGACAGTGCTATTTGGACGTTTTTTGTGTTTTTTATTTTTTTACAATCGTCCACTAGGTTTACGGGCCTATCAGTATTCTAATTGATGCTCTGTGCACTCAAGCCCCGAAAATGTTCGAACTTTCTCAATAAAAACTGCAAAAAATATTACTATAGCGACAACGGAACTCTAAGGGCCCGATCACACGTACCACAACCACAACACATCGCTGCGACAACATTCATGTGGGCAAGCAGGGTTACGTGTAAATAGTATCGCTTCAGTTTTTTGCACTTGCGTTGTGGTAACCACAGAATTTCGATGTAGTTGCGTTGTCGCTAGATGTTTCGATGTGGTTAGGTTTTGGCTACCACAACACAGAATGAATGAGGGGCGCACAGTATCGTCGCATCGACGCAACATTGTATTTGCGATGTGGCCGGCCGCTCGAGCGCGGTCTCGCTGGTGGTTGTGTTGTGGCTGTAACGCGGCCTTGATTTAGTTGGTTTCGCCCACATGGTTGATTTTGACGGCCAAATGTGGTCCGTGTGAATGAACTATTCATTTTAATACGAATAAGCGCCCGGCCACGTGTTGCCATTGTGGTATGGTTGTGGTTGTAGTTGTGGTGTGGTTGTGGTTGTAGTTGTGGTGTGGTTGTAGTTGTGGTGTGGTTGTGGTTGTAGTTGTGGTGTGGTTGTGGTACGTGTGATCGGGCCCTAAACTGCTCGTGATTTTAAAGCCGCGTCCCCACTAGGGCCGCGCGGCCCGTGAGGCCAAGCCGCGAGACCGAGCCTCGTGAGTGTGTACGTTTACAAACTCACGAGGCTCGGCCGCGCGGCTTGGCCTCACGGGCCACGGTGCCCTAGTGGGGACGCGACTTTATAATGGACTGCCAGCTGCCAGTACGGTAGGTAGGTACTTATTCTTTTTTTTCATAGATTTTTTTTAATGACATCTTTCAAACTCACAAAATAACTTCGATGTGAAAATACGAAAATACTACAGAAAATTCAGAAAATCCAAAGAAACATTTTTTATTAAAATTTTATAATAATATCAAACAAAACAATGTGCAGCCCAATTCAATGCTTACCGAGTTACAAGGAGCCCCCTACTTATATTCCCTGCATCCCTATTAGTGTAAGTTAGAAAATTATGCTATTTTACCTCAGACCAAATAAAAAACCAAGGCAGAACGCTGTCAACAGTGAAGTAAAGCCGGTTTCGTAAACGTAAATATGATGTGTGCACTTTGTGTGGTGTAGTTTGATTGTAGTGATGTGTGCGTGTGAGCCTGTATGCACAGAGCGGCGGTGTAGTTTTGACATGTTTCACTGTATTGTTCGCAGCGCTCTGTCTTGGTTTTTTATTTGGTTTGAGTTTTTTACATTATCAGGTAGCGCACGATTCTGCAAACAGCAGCGATTTTTCGTGTGGCATGTCTCAAAATAATTTCACCAAGTTGCAAAGTTGTGCCGAAACATGCACGTCGCATGTGAAATGCACTGTTTATAAGTAGAGCTCTAAGCTAAGCTCAGAGACTGTATTTCTTGTTACAGCTCAAATACTAGCTTTCTTTCTCGATTATCAAGTCAGTATAGATCACTTTACGCCTGTACAAAAAATTATTTTGCATTTCAGAGTATCTCTAGGAGTATTTCTGTCTATGATTGTACCCAGAGACACTGGAGATTGCTTAAAGCAGGCCGCCGTTTTTAAGAGATATACTATCGAGTTAACGTTTTCGAGCAAGTGTTATTCATTCGATCTTACGTCATTCGATTTCAATTAGGGAACCCATGTAAAAGGGCTCGGCCACATTACGAAGACGCGACGTCGCATTTTTGACGTAGCCGGCCTTATATGCAGTCTAACTCCCAGGCAAACAGTTTAGATAAGACCGAAGTATCTGACTCACATAATATGGCATGTTATGAGCGTTTATCCTAAAAGTTGGCAACGTCGCAAATAGCTGTAAAAAATTTACCTGTTTTGATTAATTTGGCAATTTGGAAATAAGAAATGTGGCTAACTAGCGAACTAGAATATTAATAATGAATTGCAATTATAACATTGAGTTTGATGTTGTACCCGTTTTAGGTGAAGGCATTTGAAAAGTTTCCAAATACTCTTTTTACATCTAAAACTAAATATTCGGTGTTACGATATTAATTATTGCATTTCATAATCAATATTCTAGTTCGCTAGTTAGCCACATTTCTTATTTCCATACAGTAATATCGCCAAATTAATCAAAACAGCGAAATACTTGACAGCTATTTGCGCCGTTGCCCACTTTCAGAATAAACGCTCTTAAATAGTGCCTGCTAAAATAATGTTAGCAGCGACCATGGTAACTACAGTAGCTGCTATTTTTAGGTATGCCCTCTGTGTATGTTTATTATTGTCGACGAAAATTACGACCACAGTTTGTAATGATCTGTAAATAAAAACCTCCTTTTAAATAGTTGAACAGCCCTATGACTATTACATCTGCGCTAGTCAGTCTTTTGCTGGGCTCTTCCAAATGCGCTACAAAAATCTAATTCCACCAACCGCATCTAGTATTATTTACTATTCCAATCTTCTGCATATATCTATGAGTATGTACCTACCATTAAGCAAAAGTATTCTTCTACTAGGGCCCAGCATGTTTGCCATGTGGTATGGACAACTGGACGGTTCGCCGGCCCCTCATCGTGCATGACAGCACCTTCGACTACAGACCCACTAGTTGGCCGGGCATGGTGCTCAACAACCAGGACAAGAAAGTGCGGTATCAACTCATCAATTACGAACGGCCGGTATGTTTAAAGAACACCATTGAGACATAAATAGGAACGGAACTAAAATTTGATAATTAGTCTATGATATAAAATACCTTTGCGTGTGGATTTAAATCAGGCGTTCTGTTTTCTAAAGTTTTGATAATAAAAATAGATATTGCGTTCCGACTGTAAGCCCTCTCTCACATGCTCCGTGTGCCGGTCCGACGACGGCGTCATGTACCCGGTGGTCAATGAATGACTTGTCGTAATCCTGAGCTGGGACATGGATTTCACGAGGTTTCCCCTAGTTATGCGCCGTCTTCTTGAATTGGCTACACGATAGTCCGATTCGACGCTACTAGACGATCGAATCAGTGGCTAAAGCAAGGTAAGCCTTATTGAGCTGTACCTTTGCGTGTACAACCTTAGCCATCCATTGGGCATAGGCCACGGCGTACTTGACGCCGGCTATCCGGCACACGGAACGTGTGAAAAGGAGCTCAAACGCTAGCTTAAACATTCCACACGATTAATGTTTGTTAGATATTTTATACGCACCTGAGCACACAAAGAAAATATTGTAATAAATTTTCCAGTCTCTTTTGTTTGTTTGCCCTCCTGCTTCAATCGCCACTCTTCACGGTCAGAGAATACAGTAGTATTATATCAGTCAACGCTTTCCTGAATAAAAATTCTTTTGTTTACATTTTTAATATATTTGTTTTTTTAATTTCAGGTTAAACCACACTATCCGACGTGCGCTCCCTCGTACAACAATTGTTGCCGTAGATAAATGCAGGTAAATAAAGTAGAAATGAAAAATAATATTAAGGATTTGTACTTGGACAATAAAATTCAAATCCGACTATAATAATATTATAGAAGAGATTGACCAGACCTAGTATCTCTATTTGTGCTGTGGTGACTTTAGTTTATAATGTCGATAAATCTTGTTTTTAAATATAATAATTTTATCTAGTAATGCGAATCCTTAAAATTCACTAAGAAATTCGATACTAAACCTAGATTTTGAGACCTAATTACCGTGTAATGCCGAGAATTATGATAAAATGGTAAATTACATTTGAAAGCCCTAAGATCATTATTTAAATTAAACCATAAATCTTAGAGTCACTGCATATTTCGTACCGATACTAGATTCCTTAGTCACTTGGTCATTGTCCTTTGAAAGTTTATATGTTTGGATGTTTGTTACTCAATGACGAAAAAACTAAATTTGGAATAACCTGGATACGATACTTTTTATCGCGGTAGTACGTTCCCGTAGGATAATTTCCGACAAAAACGCGGGAGAAGGCGCTGGCAAAAGTTAGTAGTAATAAACAACCTGTAAATTCATTTAACTCTTTCATCAAGGAACAAGTTTAAATTCTTCTTGAAATACAAAAACAAACACAATATGCTATGTAACGTAATGTGCAATGATGCTAGGAAAATTTCCTCTAGCTTTGCAGTGGAATAGGCTGTGGAGTAAAATGATCCGATTGGATGCTAGCTTCGCCGGTCACACAAGGCTAGTACGAAAGCCAGGATAGTAAAATCATTGGTCGCAGCTAGTAGCTTTAAAATAGAACTCCATCCTACTAAATTATCTCACTAGCTTACTGGCCTAAAAATAAGGATAGTTCTGTAACACGAGGCCAATGACTAGCTTGCTAGCTTAATACTAGCACAATCTTGCTATCCTAGCTTGAATCACTAGCCTCGTGTAACACGGGCATAATGGGGGAAAGACTGTCCGCTAGCGTCATAAATATGTCGTACGGGCGCTGGCGCTGCCGCTGGCTTGAAGAAATCATATTTATGATACCGACTGAAAATTATAACTATATTAGCTTTACCATCGCACATTAGATATCTTAACGTCAGCTGCTCCAAAAGTAGGAGAATCCAAAGTTATATACTTAATGGCAAACTAGTAAAAAAAACGTATAAAAAAGTAATTTCATAGGTCCCGCATTAAAACTTCTGGGATGATTTTTGAGAGCACCTTCATCCCCAAAAAAAATATCAGCTCCATGGAAGTGAGGAAAATGTATGTCAGTCGTTTTTTAGGGTTCCGTAGTAAACAAGGAACTTGTCTGTTGTCTGTCTGTCCGCGGCTTAGCTTAGAGACGGTTAGTACTAGAAAGCTGTAATTTGGCATGGGTATACATATTAATCATGCCGACAGTGGTAGAACAAAATAAAGAAAAAATATTTTTTTTAGGCATCTACACGTAAAGTGGGGATGTTTTTTTTTTCCTCATCTACCCCATGTTGTGGGGTATCGTTAGAAAGGTCTTTCAAAAATATTGTGAGTTTGAGGAAACCATTTTTGGATTCAGGGATCCGTTTGCGAAATATTAAGCTTTTAACTAAATTTGTTTGTTAGAGTCAAGTGTGTGTCCCCCCTTCTAGCTAAATAGTTGTACTTGGACTTGTGAAAAAATTCACAGCAGTAGTATATAATACGAAATTAAAATGAAAACTATGAGAGCGAGTAACGAGAAATAATCAACCAACTTTTTGCAGTTTGAAAAACATGATCTCCCATACATTCTGTATGGGAGAACATGTTTTTCAACTGCAATGACACGCACTTGGCCGGTTTTTTTTAAATCATTTAATACATTATGAACTTTACAGCTGAATCATCATCGAGCACAGCACAGTACAGATTATGCAGGGTAGGGCAGGCGAGGCAGAGGTAGGCCGCGAGCGCATGCTGCGACGCAGCTACACAGACACAATCCCGTCCTAGCTAGTACAAACAATCTGTTATTGACTTCGATCAATAAGTGCATTATTGATCCAAGGTTATTGAAGCAAAATTATGAATCAGTGGTAAAAACTAGTGACAACCTGCACGCATCGCGAAGAAATCTGTGCCGCTGGACAGACACATGTCTGCATCGCACGTGCCTGCGCCGCAGCGTACGCAGCTGTCAGTACGTTCATGCATTACAAAACCTGCGCTGCGTGGACCTGCGTCACCTGCGTCTCAGCATACGCTTAGCTTTAATGTCGGCGACGATACCGGCACGACAATCAATGTCGGCGACGATGCCGATGACTACACCGACGACAGTGTGAAAGCCTTTTACTATAATTCTATTAAACAAACATTCGACGATATCGTGTCGTTATCGTTATGCTGGGGCTGCACCTGCCTCTATCGTGACAAAGCAATGCGTGCCGAAGCTTCGAATGTTTTACTCGTATAAAAATTATCGCGCTAATGCGATCGTCACATTAGCGGTTTCATAATTTTAGCGAATTACGAGTATCTTGCCAAGTTGGCTGTCCATTATTTCCACAGACCGCCTAGGCAGTCCGGAAACAACAGTCAAAATGAGTAACTAGCGTTACATACATAATTAGCGCAAATAAAAGCGAGTTATGTACCACAACTCGGGCGATAAGTGCTACACAGTCCGAACTATCGGGACAATAACCGATAATGGTTGGTCACAGCTGCGTGTATCGTATCACTGTGCGAACCTTCGGCACGATGAACGCAGATGCGGCCCAGCATTATCGTCTAATGTGAAGACGGCGAATATCGTAGCGTAATTAATAAAGCGCGAATTGTACCTCAATGGTACCAAAAAGGCAATCCTGTGTGAAATAATACAGGCACATTAAGAAAAAAAACATATTCCTGGATTATTTTGAAAATGGAATTGTCACTTTTCTAGGAGGGCTGGAGTGTCACATTGTCAGTTTGTAATAATTTAACAATCATACTTTTGGGTGATCTAAATTTCTGTGTTATAATTTAAAGATTCTGTAAATAACAAAATCTACAAAAATGTGTAACCGAATGGGTGTTATTGGTCAATTACAGTCAGTTATGTCCGCAATTCAGTGAGTATTAAGTAACCTTTCCAAAGTCGAGGATATTTGTCCTTCAATTTGGAGAACACCTTTTTATTGCAGCAGCCTCCCGAATTTCTGATTATATTCACGTGATTCACCCTTAAGTTTTTAAACCTAGTTTTCCTTGACATTTACGGTTTTGAGTGATTGTAGGCCAAATTAGTAATGAACAGTGATGTAAGCTGCTGGTATCTTGTTTCAGGGGTGGCTGTGGCGGCTGTCGAGCACCCTGCGGTGGTCCTTGCAGACCCTGCTGCGGAGGAAGCTCCCTCGTCACAGTTTACAGTCAAGTAGCACATATCCAGTGACGCGCCGCCGCGCTCGCAATCACTTAAGGGGTATCGCTCACACACTTAACGAGTCGAGTCGGCGTCGAGGTGCGCCGCATCTTAGGTTTCCTTAAGCCGATATCAGAAGCTTCACTTGTTGTTAATTTCTGCCTTTTACTGCATTCGAAGTGAAACGTCTGAACATAAAATGAATCAAAAGTGAAAAATGTAATTTCATTAGTGAACCGATCCAACGATGTTGGATTTCCTCACTCGGTTCGGTGGCAGTGACGACGGCATATCTTTCACTAGCCTACGAAATGATCGAAAAATTTAATAACGGGATCAATACGTATACATACTCTTCTTTGAAGCTGAAATCGTTTGTAATTACCCATCATTCAATGTGATAATGACTGTACTTGGGGTAAAAAGTCGGAAGAACAATCCAAAGGTATATTTCCGATTATCCACCCCATCTGGGGTGGACAGTTGAACACGCGCTTCCGAGTATCCACCCTAGGGTGGCTGTTTTAGGGTGGAAAAAAGGAATAACCGACCAAAACTTGAAATCACGAATCACTTTATCCCGAATCAACGTTATTCCGAATGAACGCTATCCCTTATAACGCTATCCCTAATAACTTGAGTCCGAAATAACGTTATCTGCAACGAACGCTATCCCTAAAATTCTATTCATTGTACTTGTTCGATTAAATCCATCTTTATGATCACTGCACACGATTTGTTTATAATAATCTTCGATCAAGATAATAATAGATACGTGTCGCGATGCCGACTCGTCTTAGCAGTGAGCGCACTCCTAAAGTCATATAATTAAATTTTAATCCTTATCCTAAGCGCACTCCTAAAGTCATATAATTAAATTTTAATCCTTATCCTAACTATTATATAAATGCAAAAGCGAGTTTATTTGTTTGTTACGCTTTCACGCTAAAACGTTTTCACTCTAAAACGACTTAACGGATTTGAATGAAATTTGTACATAAGTAGACCATGACCTGGAAAAGGACATAGTATACCTTGTATCCCGATATTCCCACGGAATCGAGACTTATGCTGGTGAAACCGCAGGACGCAGCTAGTTCTCAATACTTAGGTTCTATCATAGCATTGGAAAAGTCAATACCAAAATAGTTAACTTGAGTCAAAACAAATCCTTTACGAAAAAAAAACCCACAATAAGATTCAAGTCAAACCCTTTTAATTCGGATAATAATTATAATGGAAAGCTTGTGTATGAACACTCATCATGGTTTCACCCATTGATTTATATTAATTTTTTTCTTTTCTGATGCTCCACAGACCTAAAGCGACTATTTCATTGATGATTAATCGATGGCGTGAACCGAATAGTATTTTCGTATTTTTGTGGCAGAGGAAGATGGAAGGCCTTTGTGTCCTGCACTGAGACAATAGAAACTGACGGTATTTTTTTTTTTACAGATGCCGTGTTAGCAGTGGGCCAGCCGCCAATGCCTGTTGCAGCATTCGACAAAGCAGTCATAGAAGTCGGCTATCATTAAAACCATGATGCTGAGAAGTTATTTTAACTAAGTCCATTCGTCCGGTGAAAGTCCTGTAGGAATCGTCATGTGGCTATTGAATATGGTTGAATTATGTAAAAGTGTCAATAAAAATTGTTATATCTAGTTTTGGTTTTATTTGGCGTCCTTTGTTTCCTGATTCATCACCTCATCTATTATCCAGGCGGAGACTGACTTGTCGAGTTTTTGTAACGTGTAAACGGTAGTCGGTGCAACGAACCGATCCGCGAACTAGTGTGTAGGAGCTATTACAAGTCAGTCTTCGCCTTTCTAGTTACATTACGGCTCCTACACACAATGCCGGCGGCATGGCCTTGCCGGCGGGCAAGCAGCGGCACGCCCGGTCCTGCCGCACAAAGCCACACAAAAGATCGCAAAGGAAATGGAGGTGCAAAAGCCGGTGGCACGTGCCGCTCGGCAAAAGCGATGGCGGCAATGCCGCCGGAAATATGTGTAGTAGCTTTTATAGCCTAGTATACATTAGCGGACGGTGGGGCAGAGTATTTTACAAGCCAAACTCGGCAAACGTGATGGGTATCGGTATCGGTATCTAAACTATCCAATAACATGTCTGATCAAATTGTTGAATCGTCATTATGGAGGGACCAACGTTTAGGCTCAGCGTTATGCGTTATACAATAGACGTTAATGTCTTTTTTGAATAGTCTGGATGATTAGTATCATACAAATAAGGTTCCTAACGAACTAATTTATTTAAATGTTGTGTCATTGCAACAAAATTATGGATAAGTGGTAAAAAACATGTGTCGACATGCACGCGTTGCGCAGAAATCTGTGCTAGCACTACAACGAGACGCAGAGCTGGACAGACACATATCTGCATCGCACGTGCCTGCGCCGCAGCGTAGGCAGCTCTCAGTACGTTCATACATTACAAAATTTGCTCTGCCCCACACTGCGTGGACCTGCGTCACCTGCGTCTATCTATACTTATGCATATACTTATTACTACTTATTACTTATACTTATTTATTATAAACAGGTAAAATTTGTATGTTTGTAAGTTTGTATGTAGGGGGTAATCTCCGGAACTACCAGTCACTTTTGATAAGTTCTTTTGCATTGGATAGGCCAAATCTTGAAGAAGGTTATAGGCTCTCGGACGAAGTCGGGGGTAGAAGCTAGTGGTCGATATTTCTCAAACGATTCATGTTAGGGACAATAAAATATTTCTAAAGTAGAATTTAAGGTACATATTGTAATACTATGTATTATATTATATAGATAGGATACTCCTCCAACCAGCGTATCAATCTGGTTCCTCCATTTTGACGTCAAAATGGAGGATCAAGGATTTTGTTAAATAACTACGTATAGACGTAGTTGAGGTAGTTAAAATTATTGCATCGGTAGCAAATGGTAGATTTATATAGTATTAAACTTATATGTAGGCTGATTTGAAATCCAAGACTTGGTCCCTCCATCTTGACGGGAACGAAATATCACTTTAAAAATCACTTTTTTTTTTGTATAAGCTTCATAAACGTGATGGGTATCGATATAACTAAACACGAAAAGCAGGGTTTGCGGGGTTTCGCTAGCTAATTTATATATGTCATATATATAAATTAGCTAGCGAAACCCTGCAATTATTTTTTGTTTTTAGATTCCAAAGCTCAGAGACCAACCACAGAGCATCAAGGGGATTTCTCTCTGCAGTATTGGAGAATACCGCGGCGGAATGCGAGCCTGCATGCGACGGTATGCGTCGGAGTCGATCACGGGGTAGAGGCAGTGCAAGCGGGGGTGCACTCCGCATTTCCCCCGTGGCATACCGCGGCATTCTTCTCTGAAAATTCTTCTCGGTGCCGTCCCCCGCTGTCCGCCGGTGTGCTTTGACCTTTCGGTTGCTGTTGTATTTCTGCCATCAGAGATATAATAACTGTGAAAAAGCATTATGGTGAAAGGACTAGGTACTCCACGCTCTGGCACTGTTAGTCGCCACTGAGAGACTACATAGACACAAATTCAGCTATATTGTTTGACGCCTATCAGGCAGGGCATGAGCGTCACCTGAGGCAGCCTCACCCCAGCTTTTTTCTATTAGCAAAATCGGCCTAAAATGCGTGGAACATGGACCATGGTTAAGAGCGATGCACTACAGGAAGGCCTCAATTCCCTCTTTCCACATTCCCTCCATGTATTCTATTTGGGTAATGATTCCAGGTCATCTAATTCCCTTCTCACCATAAATGCATAAATAAAAAGTAGGCAGGTAATTCACATCTATAGTCGTTTTTCTGCAGGACTTCTAGTATAGGATGCACAGCCCAGTTCAATTCAGCACGCATAGACAATCTCGCTGTATTGCTTTTTCAACTCAGAAGCTCTTAATCAACAAAATACCGAGAATCTAAAGAGCTGTAGAAAGAACGGTGGTATTTAGAAGATTATCAAAGAAGAAGAGAATTTCAGGAAGATTAAAAACTTTGTAAAAAATAAAACAAATGACTTCCAAAAAATACATTACAAAGTGAAAAAAATCGGTCTTTTGTTTTGAATTTTCGTTTTTTGCCACCGACTTCCGAAATTAAAGTTATTTTTCACTTTGTTGGTAGTGTTTTTTTTGGGATTTTTTTTTTTTTTTTTTTTCATTTTTAATTTTTTACTTATAATACCTAACCCCACACAAATTCAAATATCACTACCTGCTACGTAGATAACATGACAGGAACACTGTTTTTTTTCTGTTCTGTGCATCCACATAACTAAGTGGGAATTGAAACCACAGAACAGATAAATTATCTGTTCTGTGATTGAAACTAACTCAAAAACTACCCAAGCAAAGTTAATAAAATTAGATGGAACCACCACGCAAGCTTCCTCCACCAAATGAAAAAAGAATTTCGGTTACCAATTTATTGACAAAAATAATGAAAAACACAAAGAAAAAAGAAAAGAAACATTGTCGAACATAAGAACCTCGTCCTTTTTGTTTAAAACTAGGTAATTTTTTTAACGACAGTACTACAGAGTGGAAAAATAGGCATAAGTATCTATATTTCTACGGTGCGACATTAAGTCAATCCCTCGGCTGACTAGATTTCTCTACAAAATCTATAACTCTCCCAAAAATCTCGTAGGCCGGTTCATGTTTATAAATAGGAGCGCATTCAATTCACGGTTTTCATTTGGTTTACCGACCCATTTTTGTACAAAATTTTCAAGTAAATAAAAAATAACAGAATGCGTAACGGTTGTTGTCCTCCGCTCTGTCCTCCAACCTGTCCACCGGTTCAGTGTTGTCCTCCTTCTTCTTCGTACTGCGGACCCACTTGTCCGATGGTGTGCGAGACCAAGTGCCCACCGCAGCCGAGATGTTACGCAGTCAACCCTTGTATCAACATCTACAGTTGCAACACGCAGATCATGTAACCTTAAGTGAAGAAACCTGAGAAACTTTATAGTGATAATAGTGACGTGAACAAAATAAATTAAATTAGGATAGTGTCAGACTTTCATTCAATCGACCTGTACCATGTAAGTCTGTTCCCTGATAAGTCGAAATGTAATGTGTGTATTTAATTCTACAATGCACTTGATCTAATGTGTTCCAAACCTCAGTAAGCATGGAGGAGGTGAGGAGGTCATCGAACCTCATATCCTATTAGGAACCTATCAGTAATACCTATGAGTAACAATACCTACTTGATTTACAGCCTAGGAGATTAGATAGATATTAGAGTAACAAACGAAGACAAATTCAGGGCCTCCTAGATTTGTTTTATTTTGTTTCTGAACATTATAAAACTCACTCCATCATATATTAGATACGTAGATAATTACATATCAAAGATTGCAATTCGGTAACCATTTTGCTAATCAAATTCCAAGGATCAACAGTGTCGGTATAGGGGCGTATAGTTTTTTTGTAATCGATTAAATACAAGTCGTATTTAATATAATATATTTTATTTCAAAACCATCACCAACTTTACTTGTAAAATTCGGTCACATTACCGTTCAACAGCACAGACTACACTGCACATAAAAAATAAACCTTTTCTAAATTAGTGGCACTGGGACTGCATGCCAACAACAAGATTGAGGGCCCTGAAATATAACAAAAGGCAAAATTATTATATCGCTAGGCTTTCAGGCTTTTCATGAGAAGTAACGATAGGAGCAACATCCATACCTGTCTCACATAGTTTTCAACATGATACCGTATGTTTGGGGAAGTTCTTGTGAAACACTCGCCAGGCAATCCAGTCTTTCTACAATGGAACAGACTATCATGTACTATTAACGGCCGACGTCGAGTCACCGGGTCCAGTTCACAGTGTGGGCAACAGCTGCGACTCACTGGCAGGCATGGGTAGGGGCAAGGAGGAGCCCGTGGGCAGATTGGACGCTGTTTAGGTATGATAGGAGGAGGACACTGTGGATTACAGCAGGGCAGTACGGGCTGATAACATGGTGTTGGTTCTGGGCACCGACAGACCTGTAAGCAAATATAAAGACATGTAACATTCTGATATCCAGTATACTAAACTCGGCTACTAATAACACCATATTTATTTCATTAATATTATGAAAAGAATATCACCGGTGGTGGGTCACAACATGGCGGTGGTGGGCAGCATGGCAGCACAGGTGGACAGCAAACTGGTGGAGGTGGGGGACATGGACAAGGTTCTGGTGCCGGACACCGGCGAGGTCTGCAAGGTGGCAATATGGGCACTATGGGTGGCACGACATCGGGGATCACGGGCGCTGGGCATGGCCGGAACACTGGGCAGCATTTACAGGGAGGACACGGCGTACAAGGCACTGGCGGCGGGCAGCACGGCTGACAGCACGGGCATGGCGTTGGACACGAGTGCCTGCAAGGTCCTGTACCACAAGGCAATATAGCTGGACAGGTGGGGCAAAAAGTACATGCGCACATCTTCAAATGTTTTAATTTATTTGATCACTTTTAAATTTTTGTGTGTTTTCTAGGTTTATTGCATTTTTTAAATTTTCCTGACTTTGTCCTACTGACTATAATTTTGATATGTCTAAATACTTTTTTATGTCAAGAAGTATGAGAAGATGCTAGCCAGCCGGACACAGTGGCAGACAAAGATTATGGGAACTGGCGCCAGTATCGCTGACGGACCAACTATGGCGCGGTGATTGAATTATTGCATGCTAATGCAAAATCGTAGGCATCATTAGGTACCATAATCATTATAATCATTGTCATGCACTAGGGATCGTTAATACTCATAGTTTTTCATATCCAGCTGGTTCCTAGCTCTTCTCCTAGGTCTTAATTGACTTATGTTGTCTTTTCCAACTGAGTGATGAAATTCAGCACCCTCACAATCAATTACAATATGTTTAATTTTGACAGTTCAACAACATTCATTACGTTATTTACGTTGTTGAGCGGACAATTTTTTCGAACATATGAATATTTCGAGCAATGGATTAGTGATATCCTGCAAAATGATTCAGATTGTGATTGATCGTGCGGTTTTGGTCAAGTTATGTAGTTATTTATTCTCACTTGAGGGCAGTTCGGACTACTTTTTAATATACATATAGCAAATATTTTATAGTACAAAAATATCGCTCAGCATACATTTAAAGGGTAGTTCAGGCTACGCTATGCTATTTCCCTATATAGTAAAGCATATTGCATCATATATCATCTATCATAATCATAAGCTATAACTATAATATACCATGACGTTAACACAATACGCATACATCGCTCAGCATAAATACTCGTATCATATGGACACGTTCACACAACGCTATGCTACAAAGCGTTGGCTTGCTGTACGCTATAAACTTGAGTGATTTTCAGGTCTGATCTTATGATTCAGATATACCAAAATCTGTAACTTTTTTCCTTTTCAAAATTAATTATATGGAGTCAAATTCCATATCATCGTCATCACTTGATGAGCTTTTCACGCTAGTGAGTATCAAATCCATTGTTTGTGCACTTTAAGTCGGATCGCCGTCAAATAACATGCTATACATGGTAGACCGGCTTACGATATAGCATATCGTGTGAACTATATGCTGTAACAAAAACTCTGTCCAATCCGTGAGGGTTTTGTTAAGAATCATATTGAACATCTATTTATGTGGTAATTTTCTGAAAAAGAAAATAAAATCGCTTCGTTTTTGTCAATGGGGAATTTTACCGGTTAAGCGGGTGTCTGTCTACCAGTCATAACTTATGAGTTGAAAATTTACCATTTTATTATGGAATTGGGATAAATTTTGTACCAAAAAAGTGAATTTTAAATAGCAATAACTTTATATTTTCAATAATAATAAGTTTTTTATTACTTTTTGGTACTTGATGTTATTGCATTACCTATGTGCCCTTTTCGGATCAGACAGGGTGTTTGTAACACATTGTATACCTAGTCATAGCTTATGACGCAATATGCTTTACTATATAGCGCAATAGTATTGCGTAGTCTGAACTGCCCTTTACTTCGTGATTCTCGCAAATGGGCAATCGGGCCATGTGTGTAGTTTGGTATAATAATCTAGTAGCTTGTTACTCTTTGTATTGAAACTTCTTCTAGATGTGAAACAGGAGAAACTAGTTTCAAAGAAAAAAAAATATTTAAACAAAAAAAATTGTCACGAAGCACGGTCATGACATATTTTTTATGAAATTTTAAGTAATTTTTCATTTTATGTAAAAATAAATAAGAATAAACATAAAAAGCGTAAAATTAAAATGAGTGCTCCGTTCTACAGTTTCGATCCTTGCGTGTGCACTGGGCAGCCGTGCGGGGCCTGCTACCCCTACTCCACGAAGCCATGTGCTGCCTCGTGCAACGACCTCCGACCTTGTTCAGTGTGCCCGGGAGGTGGGTGCTCGCCGTGCCCGGCCCCGGTCCGACCGTGCCCGGCCCCCTGTCCACCATGTCCAGTCCTGCCATGCCTGCCACCCTGTCCTCCATGTGATAAGGTACCTACTTCCAGCATTCGTTACACTCCCACCATCTATTTATATCCTCCATGAGCATCTGTCACACAAACAACCTTGAATTCTGATTTTAGTCAAATTATTCCACTTTGGCTTCACAGTTATAATACTTGGCACTGTGACAAAATGTTTACTTTTACATTTTCTATATTATTTCTAGACTAGACTTTAGAAAATTTATTTTATTTATAGCCAATGACTCCGGTGCCGAAACCTGTGCCTCTTTGTGAGACGGTTGCGATTCCATGCTGCCGACCGAATCGCTGCAAACCGTGTCCTTGTTACTGCTGCACGGAGCCCGGGATATGCTGTCCCAAGAGATGCAGTTATCCAGGAGTTCCCGTCTGTGGCTGCGGGTGCTGCGGACCATGCATGCCCGTTTGGTAGTAGAGTGCTATAAAACTGAGTAGAGTCTTTGTTGTGTAAGAATACATGTTTCTAGATAACTATTCTTTTATTTACATTTTGAGGAATCGTTTTAAAGTAAGATCTGTGTGCCTACGCCAACGGAGCTATGACAGCGATTACTAACAAATTTATTTATTTTATTTTATTTATTTATTAGGGACAAAAAACAGTTACATGCTACAAATTACAGAAAAATACTTAAACTAGGATTGAACAAGCACGTAACCCACACCATTGTCCACGTTTTAACTTAAGGTTAGAAGTGCTAAATACATTTAAAAAAGAAAATATTTAAGTAAAATAATAGTCGCTGCCACAATAGTATAACTATGTTAGGTACTTAGCTTAGCTCAACAAAAACAAAAATTACTCGCTAAACAAAATATCCATAGCCATTTTCTTAAATGCTAGCTTCGATAAACAAAATATGTCCAGTTCAACAAAATGCGTGTTGTAGGAGTCAACAAGGCGACGAAGAGGTGCACGTTCCCCAGCGTTAGTCCTGCAAATGTCTGTATGGAATAGTTGAGGGACACGGACCCCCCTTCGAATAACACTTCTGGGTACCTTGTAGCACAATTTGTTTGTGAGGTCAATACAATAAAATTTGTTACTGCATATGCCGTGTAGTGTCATGACATCAAGTAACAGCCGCCTAGATCCCAAATCTAGTACGCCATACCGCTTCAATAGCTGCACGTAAGGAACCTTTGACCGGAAGCACTTATAGTTCATGCACCGTAAGAACTTCTTCTGTACACTTTCAATTCTAGTGCCGTATTTGTCATAGAAAGGGTTCCAGATCGGGACGGCATATTCTAACTGGGATCGTACCAAAGTCTTATAAAGCAGCAAGAACGTAGAGGGCCGCACAAAGTCACGTGATGATCTCATGACGAAACCATACATCTGATACGCCTTGTTTACTATTACTTGTAATTGTATACTAACAAATGACCGAATCACAAATCAAAATACTACAAAGCCACCTACAACAGCAAATGTTAAGTGTCCTCTATCGGCCGAACCCAACCAGTTTTGGCATATTGGAGATAGAAACACGTATCTATCTATGGTTTTAACGTCTCAATTCCCGTCTAACAGTGGTCACAGAACGGGCCGATACCTTCTTAGCCTTTTTTAAGTTTTTGTTTTAGTTAAATGATAAATAAAATATATTGCTTTTCTCTCTGATGGTACTTCATTTTATTAATTCCTTGTACAAAACATTCATACTCTATGGGATGAATATCTTTCGACTGCATCAGCAAGCCTCCCAAGGTTCTGCACTATTAATTGGTTCGCCATATCAGCTGCAGTACGTTGCAGGACCTAAGATAAAATTCTCCGAGCATCATCTAGTGGAGCCTGAGGGCGACCTAAAAACGTTATATATACAACATAATCGTTTTCAATAGTCATATAAGTCTTAACCGCAGTATGAATAACTATAGGGTTAGAATATTCTACTCACTGCGGTATCTTGCTTGCCTAGTTCTACTGAGTCTGAGTCCGAGTCATGAGTCTTGGGTCTTGGGTCCTGAGTCAGAGTCAGAGTCAGAGTCTTGAGTCTTGGGTCTTCATTATCATCATCAGCCTATAGCAGTCTACTGCTGGACATAGGCCTCTCCAAGTCTCCAATTGCACGCCATTCAGCTCGATTCTCGGCAACAACTCTGATCCAGCAGCTAACTGTCGCCTTGCGAAGATCGTCACTCCACCGAGCCTGAGGGCGTCCCACCTTACGTTTGCTGCTTCGCGGTCTCCACTCAAGAACACGTCTACCCCAGCGGTCATCGGTTCTACTGTTTAGTGGCTACTAGTAAACCCCTCGAGTTAGAGCTCATATGACTCGGTTTGACGATTTCAATATGTTTCATTTGGTGTCGAGGATCTGATGATGGAGCCAGGAGGTGGATAGTGGAACTTTTTAGTGGCTACTAGGAGTTTAGTCTCATATGATTCAGTTTGACGAGTGTAATAGATTGCACTTGTGCAATCTATTAGACTCGTCAAACTGGATCATCCATCATCAGACCCTCAACACCAGGGTGTTGAGAGTCAGGAGGTGGATAGTGGATTTCTTTAGTCAACTCAAACTCAAAGCATTTATTTCAATTAAACCATTTACAGGCACTTTTGAATTGTCAAGGAATCGGTCAGTCAGAAATATGAAGCTAGTTGCTCATTCCAAAGCGTAGTAGGTACCTATGGAGAAGAACGGGCAAGAAATAAGTTGTTACAAAATATAGGTTACATCTTTCCATGTTGAAATTAAACGTGTGAGAACAATGTAGAAAGACGTGCACGTTGTTTCATCTTTTTTTTTATTACGGACGCTTCTACGTCCGTAATAAAAAAAAGATAAAACAAATAACAATTCAAAAATGTTAATCTGCCAAGGCAGCTAAGAGTTGACCAGTCCCAACTGACAGCGCCCGTTCACGAACATGACGCATGGATAAGCACCATTCAGCTCAACCATTTTGAAGGGAGCTAAATGATCCAACACACGCGCCACCATCAGCGAGACATCTGAGTGAGCATGACATACTCACAGCCGCCAGGGCACATTGAAGTCAATAAAAGACGTATTACCCGGTAAATGTTAGCTCTTTAGTACATAGTACTCACACCTGTGCTCTGAAATTATATAATACAAAGGAAATTGATTTTATACAATGCAAAGATGGTTTTAAAATCTTCAGCAGCTCCAACAGTATTTTCAAATGTTAATCAAATAGTTGTGGTTGTGGAGCAGGACCAGCATTGAGCCAAGCATTTTTATCAGCGATATAGTGCCCAACTTATAATACGAGTATGCCTGCCTGCATAGTGTGCGTTTTATACAAGATTTGAATTTCGTCTCATTTAGTTGAAGTATGTGGGGAGGAATTTTATTGTAACACTTTAAACAGTATCCCATAAAAGATGAGTCCACTTTAGCCAGTCTGAAACCTGGTTGAACTAATAGGTCCCTATTTCTTGTACTATAATTATGTCTATCACCTCTTTTACTAAAAAGATGTAAATTTTTTCTTACGTGCATGATGTTTTCATAGATATATTGACAAGGTACCGTCATGATGTTAATATCCTTAAACAGATCCCTTAGAGAGTCACGCCTGCGGAGATAATATATGGCTCTGATCGCTCTTTTCTGCAGAATAAAAATAGACTCGATGTCTGCAGCCCGTCTCCACAGTAAAATACCGTAAGACATGATATGATGAAAGTCAGTAAATTGACGGATTTTTCTGACAGCATATGCTGCTGAACTTAGCCGTCCTGCAAGAGATGTTAAATGAGGACCCCATTGTAGCTTTGAATCGAGCGTGATCCCTAGGAAAACAGTTTTATCGACGAATTCTAGTTTCTCTTGATTCAATACTATTTCACAATCACTACTTTTGACATTTGGTAAAGATTTTTTTTTCACTTAGTCTTTTTTCTATTTAATACTAAATTATTAGCAGTGAACCAACTTTGGACCTGCAGTAGGACGTTATTTACGTCGTCAAAATTTGTAGCACGTCTATCTACCTTAAAAATTAAGGAAGTATCGTCAGCAAATAACACCATTTGTGGTTGATTTTTTAAGAAATGGAGTAGATCATTGATATTGTAGCGGCATCTACATCGCTACATGCGAACTACGCATCAAAGACCTGACGTCACACCTCATCCTGACGTCACACAAATCCTGCATCGCGCAGTTAGAGTTTACCGCGCGATAAACATATATAGAATCTCCCAACTTCAAACCTCTGGGCAGTTGCCCGCCAGACACGACACCCGTCTGGTTGGAGGATCCTCCCTTTTCTATTGGGGATGAGTGAACTTTACACCCTGTTCCTCATACACCTAAAATATAATCTAAAAAGAGGAATGGACCCAATATCGAGCATTGTGGCACACCCATTTTTACTTTTAAACCTAGTGAATTGATACCGTTTATTTGGACTTTCTGTTGTCTATCATTTAAATAAGATTTTACTAAATTGAGCGCAAGTTTTCCAAGTCCATAATGCTCAAGTTTCAAGAGTAAGGTTTCGTGATCGACGCAATCAAATGCCTTGGAGAGGTCACAAAAGATTCCTATGGCGTCTTGGGCCTCTTCCCACGCGGTAAAAATGTGTCTTAACCCTTTGAACGCCAACGACGCTTACAAGCGACAAACGTAATCGGCCGCTAGAACGCCAACGACGAGTTTAAGCGACAAATAGATGTGCTACTTTTTAATCTAATATTATAGAAAATAGGTAAAATAATTATGTTTTTTAAATTTTGTAGTCTTCTCCGTAAGTCACTTAAATAAAATTGTACTAAAGTTAAGCTTGATCTTTTAGTATTCATCCCAAATTTGAACTTGTTTTAGGCGAAGAAAAGACCTCAAAATATACGTTCACCAGACGCCATTGTCACTTTGAAGCGACACTAGTCAAACAAACTCAAACTCAAAGCATTTATTTCAAATAAACCAATTACAGGCACTTTTGAATTGTCAAGGGGTCGGTCAGTCAGAAATATGAAGCTAGTTGCCCATTCCAACGCGTAGTAGGTTCCTATGGAGAAGAACGGGCAAGAAACTCCACGGACACTCTTTTAAATCAGAATATTGTTACAAAATATTGGTTACATCATTCATGTTGTAATTATACATGTGAGAACAATGTAGAGAGACGTGCACGTTACAAGCGTCCGTAATAAAGAAAAAAACAATTCAAAAATTAAAATAAATTCAAAATAAGCCTTGGCAGCTAAGAGATGACCAGTCCCCACTGACGGCGCCCGTTCACGAACATGACGCATGGATCAGCACCATTTAGCTCAATAGTGATGGGGTAATTTAACTTTCTTAAATTTTTTCTAATTGAACTAAAACATTGATTAAAACTACAAAAATGCGTTTTTTATGGAATTTGTGTTACTTTATTATTAATACAATAATTATATCGTACAAATATTACAATCAAATTAATAATGTTAATTAAAACCTACTTACATTTAAAACATTGATTTATCTATGGTCATCAAGTAGGCACGTCACTAATTTGGAACTGTCCATCATTTGTGCCCTCGCCATCGTCGCTTTTGGGCGTCAATAATAGTGACGTGGTGAATTTATTTTCCGGAAAACTATCTAATAATGAGTGAATATTATTCAAGAGATGAATTGCTACGCATATTAGACAGTGATAATGACGAATTCGAATACGAACATGACACGAATTTCAATTTAGAGGTAAGTAGGTACTGTCCATACTAACCTAAAATGAACTCCTTCTTATGTATATGACCCTTGGATGCACAGAATGATCCACCCGTATCATTGTCTAACTAAGCAATCATATTTTGCACATTTTTGTCAGTGGTGGATCCATGCCGGGGCCTAAACGTACTATATATTAGGCCTTCGGATATTAGAAACGAATATTTTGCTAGTTTGGTTGCATTTGAATTAGAAAAAATAAGGCCTGAAGAAAGATCATATGTCTATGGGCAGATCATAAATACGATCAGGAGTTGCCGTGGCGAAAATGAATTTCCGTAACTTTCCGTATTATAACAAATCCGTAATACAACAGTTTGCTATAAACGTGTTTATTATATTTTATATATTATTATTATTATGTGTTTAACCATTACCACATCCCTGAAATATCCGTATTTTCTTTGAAGCCATACGCCATTGACGCTTTCAAGCGACACGTATTGACGTCAATCTCATTTTAGAGATGCGCTTTGTTCGATAAAAACTTCTTTCAGTGAAGTTTTAATTGTGAAAATAGTTTGTTAATTTGATTATTTCATGTATGTAAGTTAATTAATGCTACTATTGTAACATTTATTTGATAAATTTAACACTTTGAAATGGAAAATCGATTGTAGTAGCAGTGATAAAGGTTTATCGATATTTGTGAATACCCCATCACTAGCATTTGTAGGTATTTAATAGTAAATAAATGGCTCGGCGTAGAGAGTACACTTCCTATGAGCTGCGCTTGGCGTTCAAAGGGTTAATAAGGTTACACCGGCGTCGGTTATACAACGTCCTTTGGTGAAACCATACTGTTGATCATGAAGGATTTTATTTGTGTTAAAATGATTGAGCATTTGATTAAGCATTACCTTTTCAAACACCTTGCTGAAAACCGGCAACACGGACACGGGTCTATAATTATTGGTGTCTTTACTGTCCCCGGATTTGAAAAGTGGTATTACCTTACTGTATTTCATTAAATCCGGGAAGACTCCTTGGTCCACACACAAATTAAATATTAAGGCTAAGTAAGGCGCTATGGTCTCAATTATGGAAGTACATACTTTAATGGACATTCCCCAAAGATCTTCGGTTAATTTGTTCTTAATTTGCTTAAAAGCTTTTATTACTGTTAAAGGGTTAATAAGCTTAAAGTTAAATTCAATCGGGCAAGCTGAAACATTCGCCCTTACTAAATCAAAAAAAAGCGAGGGCGAGGAATTTAAGGTTTCAGTAGTTTTAAGTGGGATACTGGTAAAGAAATTTACAAATTCTTGAGCAACTTCTTTGCTATCGCAAACGAGACCACCACATGACGTCTTCAGTGTGTAGTCAGAATTATGCTTTTTGTTCCTGTTCGTTTCATTATTGATAATTTTTCAAACCGTCTGTATTTTATTGTCTGCTGACTTAACCTTGTTGCTAATGTATAAGGTTTTAGCTGTCTTACAAGTGTTCTTAAAATTTCTAGAGTACGTAGCAACATACTTTTTAAAAGTTTCCGTGTTAATATAAGGCTTAAGGCCATACAACTCGAACAGTCTATCCCTACTTTTCCTGAGTCCTTTAGTTGCCCAGTCACTAAATAAAAACTTAGGACTGATAGTTTTTGTGTTCTTCTTAAAAGAATTATTGAACTCGGTCTGGACTAACGAAAAGAATTCTTCATACAAAATATTAGCATTGTTCATTGTAAGGTCTTGATTATAACTTACAAACTAAAGTGCTATTAAATTTATTTAAATTACTTAATTAGTGGCTACTTAACTATGTAGTAAACCGGTCAAGTCAAAATTTCGTTGATTTTAGACTTATTAACTAAATGAAAAATATACTAGACAAAAAGTAATTTTTTTTTTTTTTTTTTTGTTCCTAGTATCGAGTTGTGCCTTAGTAAATATGGATTTCGACAATCTTTTAACGGGATTTCAGAACAACCTAGAAGAATTAAATAATTTAGAAACTCCGGCGCGAAGTAGACGGAGGAAGACCTACACGGCTCATTTACATATATCCGCTACGAGGGTGATTACCTATTAGATAATATTCTTCTGTCGAAGTACACATGATTCATGGATTTATAGGGAAAGCTCAATCAGGAGGAGGCTCAGTAGGTGCTCAGGTGGTTTGAAGAGAATGAGTTCGTGAAGACGCTCATCGGAGATAGTGATTATCCAATGTCTTTTCCCATGTGCTCCTCATCTTATGGCGCCAGCTCTAAGGCCCAGAACTAAAAAAAAAAGCCAGGTTGTGGCAGTCACACACAAATAACAAGAGACATTTTATAGAACACAATTTATTTTGTTACTTATTAAAGCTACATTTTCGTTTAACGGTACTGCTTTAACATTCACATGGTCAGTTTATAATGGTTTACATTAGTAAGTAGATATAAAATCATAGACAAATACCTTTTCCTGTATACTCCAATTATTGTAGTTTAATATTTTCATTGCTAACATCGCAAACACGATGAAATAAACATAATATATAATTTTATTCAATTAAAAATATTCCGATGACATTTTGTCTGTCAAAGTCACGACAATCATGGTTTTGAGTTTGACAACTTTAAGCTTCATGCAGACTAGCCCAACGTGACAGCGTGACGTGACACCGGTTATTGTTATACCGTGAAGTTTTCTTAGAAATTGTATTGTTCGAGTCGCATCGCGCTGGTCCGCCCGAGCCTTTATTCTTAAAATTCTGTTTTTTAGTCGACTGTTTTGATTATAATCTGTGCTGAACGCATAATTTCATCTCTATTTCGTTTCGCAACTAATCACTTGCTAACCAGCGTTTATAAATAAAGAAAATTGAATCATTGATTAAGAGCTAATTAATTGCTTAGCTAAACAGTAGCTAATCAGTATTTAGCGAGATTTTTATAAATAAGGCTGTTAATGTTTTGACGACACGGTTGACGCAGTGGCTGAGCGATTGACTGCTGCGCAACGTGTCGCGGGTTCGATCCCCGCACGGAACAAATATTTGAATGATCTGCAAGTAGTTCTTCCGGGTCTGAGTGTTAGTGTATGTGAATTTCTATGTTTGTAAACGCACCCACGATACAGGAAGAAATTCTTAGTGTGGGGCAACGTTTTAAAAATAATAATAAATAAATAAATAAATATCAGACATAGGTAGCAGTAAACCTAAACTAACGATTTTATACGGTTTTGGCCGTAAAACGATGCTGCATGGTTTTGGTCGTGGGCTCTCGTACTATAAGTAGTTCAGGCAAATTGGTAGCTAATAGTGAAAGTTATGTTTCGCAGAAGAGCACAATTGCACACGGTGTCCAGCAGGGGTTAGGTTTGCGTTTTACCAGAAGACTTGTAGGAAAAAAAATCCCCTTCATTCTAGTAGGAAATAATAGTTTTAAGCCTCATGCAGACGACGCGACGCGACTCAAACCAATTTCTAAGAAAACTTCACGATAAACTAATTAGTACCGGTGTTGCGTCGCGCCAGTCAGTACGACGCGTTATACGAACATTATAAAACTCTATTCACAGTCATACTGGCTGGCATATAATGATTCATAGAGTAGAAAATATCTCTAACATGTTCTTCAAACAAAACGAATTTGACATTCATTTTTGTAACAACATCTTTTCAATGAAAAACATCTAAACTCCAAAAAATTCTTTAAAAAATCTTAAACCGATAAAAAATTGGAAAATTGTATAACAATAAACCATAAAAAGCACGGTAGGTATTTTTTCATTATATTTATCTCTAGATGCGAACATGGTTGCTCGTAGCAGCTGGATGACATAAGTCGAAGATCGAGATAGACGTGTGATCGAAGAGGCCGACGACACGTAGCACGACAACCATAGAAACAGGTTTTCTACTGGTTTGGTCAACGGAAGAATAGACAAAATGACAGATTGTGATTGTTTATCTGTCATTTTGCCTATTCTTCCGTCGACAAAACCCGTTTCTATTTTGGTCATGCTAAAGCTGGGAACAAATTATCGGACGCGACCGATGAGTGTGCACCTTGTTCCCAGCTCCAGCCGGCCAGATTTCTATCAGACGTCCGAACGCTCAAGGACGGCCTAGTCACATCCGCGACTTACGACCGAGAGTTTGCACTGTGTAGTGCTAAATGTACTATCCAGATACAAATAAGCCGTGACTGTCAGTCGTGGCTTACGGACGCGTCTTACTGTGCTACAGAGGAGTCAAGCCTGTTGCTGATGATGTTGATAAATATCACGAAGCTATCGAAATTTAAAGCCCGCTATTATGTCATCTCACAATAGTGATGACGTCACACAATATCAATAGCGCGACAACACTCAGTTTCTCGCATTCCTATACAATACGGTGTATAGTAAAACAAAATGTCTGTTAGAACGCTCGGTCAGTGCTCAATCTAGATACCAAAGTAGGCTGAAACTACTGACCGCATTTCAATGTCAGTACATTTTTACCTATCAGGCACTAGATAGCCTGACCAAGTTACAATGTTTGATTTGATACTTGGCAACAGATAATTTAGTAGAAGAGAAAAGTAGTCTCCTTTTTGTGCTGTATTTTGAAAGACATTCACTCGCAAGGAATAAATCTTTGTCAAACGACTATACTAAATCCTTGGTATTCCTCAATAGATTTACATTATTCCCAAAAGCACTTGTTTTAATAACAGCAATGGTCTCTGGTAATATTTGAATTTATTACATTTTTGTATAACAACTTTTCTCTATTCCAGACTCTCGTTACGATTCACAAAAATGTCAGTGTTGCCACGTGGGTATGAATGCTGCCGCCCCCCGCCAAGGTTCGGCACCGTTCGAGGAGAGTACAGTATCTACTACAAGAGACCACGATGCGGGCAACCCAGACCGCAGCCTTTCCAGAGGGAGTGCGCTGGCTACTACTGGGGCTGCCCTAGTAACGCGCCTGTTGAGAGGTAAGTAATGATTACTTTTTATTATATTCCAATTCATTAATGGATATTTTTGGAAATAAGAAAGAAACGCCTGTAGTCATCCGCTGGACGTTCAAACCTCGCATGCATATAACTTGTTACCTTACCATTTCGTTATGTCCTACTTTTTGTCGCGAGACAGGTAAGTTTGTGACTATTGAAGAAGGGAAGTTGACGGTTGACAGATAGTTAAAAAAACGTTGTCCTTCCCTCTACATCAACCATGTTCTCACGCCTCATTTTATTCTCTTTTTAAATTATTATCTAACTTGATGCAATTCTTCTTCATAAAGTAGAACAACAATAGAGAGGTGAGCCAGTAAACGCATTGAAACATTTTAATGGACAGTCAAAGATTTACAGGCATGATAAATCCTGAAACTGGTCGTTAAAAGAGATTAGAGCGGCTCTACGGTAATATTGTAATGACCCGTTTAAGATTAGTAAAGTTAAATAGGTTGCTCGTTGTTCGGAGATGAGAACAAAGGGTTAAAATACTGGTTATTTGAAATATTATAATTTCCTGAAAATTAAATAAGGAGCTCTCCACTTTTTTTTTAAATTATTGGGTAATGATGTAAGCCTAAGCACTTACGAGGTAAGCCTCATACCTAAGCGCCGCCGATCTCCACGACTCGTAAGGGAGTAAACGTATTTTTTGCTAGATATCTCAAAAACCAAGCGGTTTGCGTTATATTCATTTATATTTATGTCTTTAACGCAATTTATTTATTTATTTATTTGATAGGTACACCAACGACCTATTCACTAGAACATTAACATAATAGAAAATAACATAAGCATTGATTTATGGTGAATTAGTCACATACAGGCGTACACAGCACTTACATAAAAAATAGCTTTTAAATACACGTTTTAAAAAGATTTTATACGGATAGAAAAATTGAATTGAAACAATGAACAAAACATTAAGTTAAAAACAAAATCATAATCGTAATTAAAATAAAATATATCAAGATTTACAATCAAAATTATCAATAGAACAAAATTAAAACATTGAAATAAAAAATAAAAATGTATGCAGCAAAATTGTTATTCAAACCTATTCGTTGTTTACGACATGTCTCCTAATCCTTTCCTCTTTGGTTAATATCAGCCTTTACGTTCACGAAATAATCTCATTTACTTCTTCCGCAGACCATGCTGCTACGACTTCCCGTGCAAGGCCCACTGCTTCAACCACGGAGCATGCACGAGGCCAAGCGGCCGGTACGCGCGCACGGTATGGTACCCTGGCGAATGCAGCCCCTGCGTGCCCCCCTGCCAGGCCTTCACCTGCCCCAACCCGCCCTACCATCCATGTTGCTACCACACCTGCAACAAACACGTCTAATGTGTTACAATATCTTTCAAATATCGAAGGTTTTCAAAACAAGGACCGGCGTGAGAAGACGCCGAAGTTGATCTGGAGTTTGATCATGACTTATCTGTCTAACCCTTACCTGCGGGTTCGGTTCAGTCTAACCGCATGCAGCTGAATACCAGTATTATTGGTGAGACTCACAGAGCACGAAGACGCCTCCGGGGCCGCTGTACAAACCAACAGTGCCATCGTTTGAAAACAAATATAATATGTTTACAACACTTACGATGCTACAAATCTTTAGTACTGCTGTCTCCAGACCCTGCCGGCGGTGCGGCGATTCCGTGCTGTGGTAAGACTTTCGGGACCACCCGTAACGACTATCAAAAATCTACTTATGACAGCCGCAGATTTATTATTAGAAATCCCTGTTTTAAAGCCAGAGAAAGAGACCATGTATTATTGCAAGTTCGATGGTAGATCTTGCAACAAACGGTAGTCTTTTTTAATCCCTTGGTTCAAAGCCGTCGCGAAAGCTTTGAAAACAAGGGACAAGATCGTTGTTCGTGAGTTCGTGGAAGTGCAGTCCGTGACGTCAATTTTGTGAATCGTAAACTGTATATTGTCCAATAAATGGAATCCTCAGTATCTGCCTTTTATTAGCCGACTGCGGCGAAGCCAAAAAAGGAGGGTTATTTTAATTTTTTCTCGCGCCTGTTTAGAATAAAACTCGTAGTCATTCCGAAAGGTTAGTAGGTCTACCGTATTATACATAGGTTCTAACTTGTTTGGATGCGTGGTAATTGTTAAATCAGTGCAATTATGACCTCCTCAGACGAGCTCAGATGCTAACAATTGCTAGACGCTAATGTCCAAGTAATTTGTTGTTTCGCCTAAATAAAAGTATCAGTGAAATTGATATGAATTTACGAGTATGCAGAACATAATGTAGGTATGTACTTCAATAACCTGTTTATAAACTTCTAATGCTATTCTGGCATCCGTGAGCATTCCTCCCACGTCTTCGCACCACGCTGAGCTTCCGACAGTAGTGTTTTTCGCGCGCTTTTCGCGATCACTTGCCTTTGTCGGTTTTGGCTACAGCGACGCTATACCCGACCATTTCAGTACACAATATTGTCGCGTTCTTGTGAAACATTTTATTACGCTGTGAAATTTTTATTTCTTTATTTACACGAATGTTTGCCTCAAGATGTCAGTTGTGTTTGCTCTTCTAATTTGTTGTGTTATTGGTAAGTCTTTCTTTTTATAAAAATGTACATGATTTTCTCAATTTTTTTCTTACCATTTCTCTAAATTCTTTGTTTTTTAGTAACTGCAAGCTGTCTCTTCAATTTAATTTCTTATTTATGGAATTATCATATAATATTTTTTATTTAATATATTAATCATTCATCGTTTATCAATCATTCATAATAAACAGGAAGTCACTGATGCCGTTACTTTGATTGCTATTTATGGCCCGCTCAAATCTTTCATCGTAAAAAATATAAATAAACATTCATGTCATAATTTATTAAAGAAAATAACAACAATGAACAAACATTTACACATTAATTTAAACGTGAAAAAGTTACTGTTTGTTGCATTTATAAATTGTCGAAGCGATTTTTATTTGATTAGCACAATGTGTCTCTTTGTTTATAAACAGGAGTCATGATCATAAATACATCAGTCTCTGACCTATCAGATTATGCGTCACCATTTATCAACTGAACGGTCATATTTATCAAGAAAACGAGCGAAAAATAGCTTATTTTTTTACAATTTGGAAAACAAACAAATTAACTCCTCTTTATTCCAAGGACGTATTTATGAAATTGTGAGAATTCTTGCTACTTCTAGAAATTAATATTCTGAGTACCTACCTACTCTATTTAATAAACATCTAAATAAGTATCTCACCGACTTAGTCAAATGTCTAGACAGCATTTAAATTAATGTGATACCGCCTTCACTAGTCTAATTTCCCACCGGTCAAGTTCAGGGTGAATCAAACTCATTGGAGTAGCATCAATTCACCTACTATCGCTGCAGATAACAATGTAGAATGTAGGTCGACACTATGTGCATAATGTCATTCTAAATCATTTTTGGTGTATTTTGCGTATCTACGTAAAGTGTCACTACAACACATTATTATTATAACCACTTGCTATGAAATGCCATCCTTTCAATACGTACATTACAAACGAACAGTTCCGTAACTGAAAGATACAGCATAAACAACTAATGATAATATAAACAATAATGAATAGATGATTCGTATGGGAGATATAGAGTGCACCTTACTGAAGGTTCGGGCCTCTATATTTAAGCGATTCAACATGGGTTTGAAGTGTTTTTAGCGTTATGTACTGTTTGAGGGAATAAGATCTTCGGATCTTATTCCCTCGAAAAGTACATAAGTTTGTAGTTAGTTATAGAGATGTAGATACGACAAAGATACCTACGATCTCTTTAAAAAAAGATAACATAACAACATCACGCCTGTATGTAATCCTCGACGGGTGAAGCAGAGGTGTACCACACCCACACCCAAAAATTTTATGTCCTAAGTCCAGCTTATACAGTCATGCTTCAATGATTTTTCATCGCGGCAATCTATAGTAGTCCCCAAAGAAGAGTCAAGTGAAGTGACAATCCGTCATAGGCTCACTAAATTAGTATAGGTATCTACCTTTACTTGAAAGCTGAATTAAAAATGGAAAGGCTGTAGGGATAACTTTTGAGACTTTTTTCGGAGATCCGAAGATAACTTCTTGAGAAGAAAGATTCATAAACGACGAGCCGACTGTTAAGTGTTAGCTGGATCTTCTTTTCGTGTGGTTAGTGACTAGCCTTGTGTCAGTTTTAAAGCCGCCCATGGGCCTCTGACTTGGCTTCACATGTCATCGAGAAATATCTCTCAGGCATGCCGGTTTTCTCACGATGTGTTAGCCGGATGGAGACCACCGATATATGATGGAGATGGCCTTGAAAATTCTGGAATCCGAGGGTTGAAGATATACACCAGCGCCGTAATATGCAGCCTACAATAAATCTTAGATATAGATCAGCTTTAAAACTAAATGAAGTACTTTTACCTACAGATACTGAATCTAATAAGGAACAATGACATATATTATTATGAGTAACAAGCAACTCCAAATTAAAATGATGTACAAAAAAGGCTGACTAAACCAGTGAGTGGTCGGATTCTATTGACAAACAGTAGGAACTACTTAAACGTTTTTATAACTAACTTAAAATCAACTACTTACAAGATACAAGTTGACACGAGCTGCTTAGAATATCTACGATCAATTATCACGAAGTGCAAAACAAACAACTTAACAGAATCATAGTTTTAGATCATCAACTATTATTTTATACATGACATCATTTCAAAGAGATGAAGAGAAACATTATGGGCATTAGGATGATAATTTAAAAGCAAAATTAAATGTAGTTAAAGAACAATTTGCAGACGATTTGCATGCAACTGCGTAGGTAATTATTTTAATATCTCGATAGCTTCCTAATACTTGTCAGCAAGTTATATTGTTTGCGTACATTCGTTTCTTTATGTTAATGGACTATTAATTGGCTATTAGGAGGAAACACTATAATTACTACGGGAGTGGATTTAATTTGTAACTGTGCCAATTACCTACCATCATTTTCCGACACTGATTGGTTCATAGACTCGTGTCATCATTCATCATCATTTCAGCCGAAAGACGTCCACTGCTGGACATAGACCTCCCCAAATGGGGGGGTTTGCCATAATCGCCACACTTGGCAGACGGGTTGGCGATCGCAGTATGGTGTTAAAATGCATAGAGAACGCTGCTGCCCATTCTCTAGTCAGTTCCTTAGTCGCCTTTTACAACACCCACGGGAAGAAATTGGACTTTTGTATCATTACCAAAAGGTCCTGCGTAGCTTTCTTGTAGATTTCCCTTAGGGTCTGAGTGGTAGGCATTTAAATCTAACATTTATTACTAACACTATGAGATTCTGTTGTCTGGGTTTCATTACCTGCTCTGTCAGTCTTATTTTTGGTTGTCTGGATTTTAATTTGAAGTCTTGAAGACATCTGTCTAAAAACACTGCGTCTCGTCCAAAACGTGGATGAAATTTCATATCGCTGCTTGCGTAATTACAATGTTTTTACATACCTACATGTAGTATGTAGTTGCAATCGTGTTCTTGCCATTTATTATTCACAGGTGCAAGAATTTATTTCCGAAGACTTAGTGATACCTTGCTGGCAAAATTGCTATGTATTTTTCATTCCTTTTGTTTTTAAGTAATTATGCCAAGTTTCTTTCATGAAATGTATTTTCTAATTAAAGGCCTATTCAGATATAAGCGGTACCGAATCAGTACGCGATTTGTTAAGTTTGTTGCGCCACTTCTTCTTCCTAGCGTAAGCACTAGGAAGTCGTGAAGGGTGGGCCTTTTTTGGGGACTGTTTTAGGTAATTTTGACGTTTGAAAAGTGCTGATTCTCAAGCCGCGAGACCGAGCCTCGTGAGTGTGTACGTTTACAAACTCACGAGGCTTGGCCGCGCGGCTTAGCCTCACGAAGCCGCGCGGCTCTAGTGGGGACGCGGCTTCAGCCTAGTTGGAATAAATGACTTTTGAATTTTATCGATGTCGCCAGCGCCAGCCCTGGCGTAGAGTGAGAGGAGCGGTCACTCTAGGTGCCAGATGGCAAGGGGCGCCAAAAAGCTATAAGCGAAATAAAATTTTGATGGCGCCTTTTGAGAGGCGCGGGAGCAGTGTTGCTAGATGAGATTTTTTTAATCCGTAAGGCGAGGCTAAAAAATCCGTAGATGTCCTCTAGATAAATCCGTAGATCTACAGACTTTAAAAAAGGCCAAATCAGAATTTTTAAATTATTTTAAAATTTGGGACATTTTATTTAACATGAAACCGAAGTACAATTTACGTGAAGTGAAAGCGTTGATCAAAGGGCGCTGAAAGACAATCACGCTCTACCCTATTCAAGGGCTAGGGCGGGTGCTGGATATCGCGTACCGATTCGGTATCGCTACCGAGCGCGACAGCGATATCGCATATAGAATAGGTCTTTCGTCATTACAAAAGAGAATCTCCACTTAGTGACAAAGATCTTTATTTGAATGGATTCTTAGACAACCGAATGTTTGGTTTCTAGCCTCTTTTAAGTTTCTTAAAGAGGCTCGTAGTCTAATGGGTCCTACACACTATGCCGGCGGCATGTCCGCCTGCTTTTGCCGCGCGGCACGTACCTCTGGCTTTTGCACCTTAATTTTTCTTTGCGATCCTTTGTGCGGCTTGTGCGGCATGGCCGGGTGTGCCGCGGGTTGCCCGGTGGCAGTGCCGGCGGCCATACCGCCGGCATAGTGTGTAGGAGCTATTGTACCTCCTACACACTATGCCGGCGACATGGCCACCGGGTTTTGCCGCGCGGCACGTAACCCCGGCTTTTGCGCCTTCATTTCTTGTGCGATCCTTTGTGCGGCTTTGTGCGGCAAAGCCGGGCGCGCTGCTTGCCGCGGCAGGGCCGGCGGCAGCATAGTGTGTAGGCGCTATTACAATGCATAAGTAAGTGCATGTTTGGGCCATATGTGCAACTGTTTGTTGTTAGGCCGCTGGATTGAAACCCCGAGAAAAAAGCTAGTTATTTATATTTAAAACTCGATATATATTATCGGTTTAAAGATAGAGGCTATTAATCTTGCCCTGCGGTTGCCAATGTTCCTAATATTTTGCCCTAAAAACCAAACACACAAAGCTTTAAGAGTGAACAAGAAAGGATTTAAATTCTAGTACTTCAAAGGTACCTTCTGTCGAGGTAGGTAACTCTAAATCATAACTCCTTAAAAGGATTGTCGGCTGAGGCTTCAATGATTAGAAGCAGCATTATTGATAGCGGTCTCACAATTCTGATGTCAATAATTTTAACGCCGTACGGGTGGTCAAGTAATTTATAGCACCCGACCACTTACAAAGTGTTTTGCAATATCTAAGATTGTTTAGTGGCTTAGTGCGTATTTCTGATGTCATTCTTGATTCGTATAATTTATTAGCTGGTAACAGTCAACAGCTGAACATTCGACTCCCATACACACAGAAGTCAACAAACAATCCTTGGAGCATTAGAAATCCTTAATGTCGAATACCTACCTCCTACAGAATAAAAAAAATCATTTTAAATAACAGTATCTAAATGATGAACTTACTGAGAAATAGGTACTTTTGGTGAAGTTTGGCTGTGGTTGATGATGTTGACGTTTACAAACGAAACCTTATTTATATTGGTAGATCTTCTCAACTCTAATGTCAAAGCACCTACAGTGGCTTTCTATTGTTAGTCATTTTCGTCCTTAGCTAAACGAGCTTTATCAACTCACACATCGAAATTTTTTGATTTGTGCTATTTATTTATCAAGTTACATTTACAATTATAGGTTTAACCCAATGCGATAAATGTGCTTATCCTAACTTAATAATTATACTAACATCTATAACTAATAACAAATAATGCCGTGCGAATTCACTCAGAGAACAACAGAATAAGTACATCTCACACGCGTCAGGGGCGCCTCTCTTCAAAGGTTGGTCCTAGTGCGCAGCTCCACTAGCAGTGTATGGAGCAATAGCATAATAATCAGCCTTTATTGTTCCCACTGCTAGAACAGAGGCCTCCTCTCTTGGAGAGGGAGTGGCCTGTAACCCACCACGCGGGCCCAGTGCGGGTTGGTAGATATCACATGTCTTCGAATTTTTGGTTCTAGGACATGGCGGTTTCCTCACGATGTTTTCGTTCACCGTTTTGAGAGCAGCGGTGATGAAATTATTTACACAATTTAAAGCCCTTGCCTGGGTTGAATCCACGACCTACAACTCTTAAGACGGGGCCGCTGCCACTGGGCCACCACTGCAGCAATACAATTGCTGGAGCAATACGATAAAATTTTGGATATAAGTCACCTCTCATGTCATCTGAAAAAAATGATGGAATTAGGTTTATTCCTAGCTGATTCCAGTGGCCACGTCATTCCAGCGTCTCGTCATGCACATAATATCAAACAAAAATGATTATGTACCTGCAAACGCATCGGAATGTGGGACTTGTGCCAGATATTTTATACAGTATGTAAAAAACCCTGTTTGATCTGTGAGGGTGTTGTTAAGTCAAGTATTGAGAGTCTATAATTATATGTGGTAAAATTCAGGAAAAAATAAATAAAGAGCCTCTTTTTTTTCAATGGGGAATTTTACCGGGTTTCTAACACGGGGCGCGGGCGGCGGGAGTCTACAAGATACCTATGTCTTGTAGACTCCCGCCGCCCGCGCCCCGTGTTTGAATGATTAAATAAATAAATAAGTTATGACTTATTTATTTATTTAATCATTTAATTCAGAATAAAACATTCCATACATTGTTAGTAAAAAGTACGTAGTAAGTAGTAATTTAGTAAATTATTTATTATTTATTTGTTTATTATTTACAATTTCGCTATTTTATAAATATTATATAGAGCACCTCTAGATCCATGAACGGTGTTCCAGGGCCTCACAACCGGGCAATCAATTCCCAATATGGTATTCAGAAGGCTGTTGGAGCTGGTGGCTTGGTGGCCACTCTTTTTCTTACTATTGCCCTAAAGCAGTCCGTGCTGGCGTTAGCAAATATACCTGATGCACTGCAAAAGCGAGGCAACCCCAACAGCATCCTAGAACCATTATTGTACAGGACCCGTAGGGCATTGAAAGATCTACGCGTATAACGGACCCACAGGCTGCAGGTAGAAAGTGTCTGGCAGTATGCCTTAAAAAGAGCAATTTTGACCTCTTTTGTACACCGTGCAAACCTGCGAGCCAGCATATTGCATCTCACTGCCAGTTCCCTACGTTCCCGTTCAATATCCAAATCATCTGACAGGTCCTCGGTGACCCAGTGCTCCAGGTACTTGAATTATGTGACCCTACCTCCAAGTCTGGCCGGTGGAACGGTTTTCATACTCTTATGACACCTGTTGAAAATTTGCATATTTTTTATGAATTTGTGGTAATTTTGGTAGGTAGGTACTAAAAATGAAAATTTTAAATAGCAGTAACTTTTTTAATAAGATTTTTATTACTTATTGCAGTACCCATGTGAGCACATGGGTACTGCACTAAAAAATAAAAAATCTGACGGATAGGACGGGGTTTTTTTTACTTGTATAAGTTTATATCTCTTAATGATTGTAGAAGAAATGTGTTACTTACTGACTGCTACAAAGACTTCAATGTACTCGTAAATATCTGACAATAAAATAAAATATGTGAAATGTTTGGTTGCCTGATTGTTTCATAGTCACAAATGTGACTGCTATGTATGAGGTTCTGGGTTCGATCCCCAGGTTGGGCAAAATGTGAATGGGTTTTTTCGGCAGGAGTTTAGCCCCGCTAGCTACATGCCTGCATCTTAGGACTTAGGTAAACAAAATAAAATTTAATTAAAAACCTATTTTAAAACAAGCTTTTAATGAACTAAAAAAGTAGTAAAAGCAGTGATAGCCTTGTGGTGTGACCGTCAGACTGCCAAGTCATAGGTCTCGAGTTCGAACCCAAGGCACGCACCTGCGTATTGTATAATTATCACTTGCTTCAAAAACGTTGAAGGAAACATCGTGAGGAAACTGGCATGCCTGAGAGATATTTCTTGACGGCATGTGAAGCCAAGTCAGAAACCCATGGGCGGCTTTAGACACCAGGTTAGTCACTAACCACACGAAAAGAAGAAGGCTTATGATAAGCCTCAAGCTTTTAAGAAAATATTGAAGTTCGATTACGTAAGTTTTATTTGATACTTTTTAGTTCATTAACAGCTTGTTTTAAAAAAGGTTTTTACTTAAATTTTATTTTGTATAAATATCTGTTCTATTATACCTTCACTTGAAAGGTTCTTGTGAAAAAATCCAACGAACCCAAACACGCAAGTCATTGAGTGAAACCAACCAAATTGCACTATCCAAGTCATGATATACTTTAGAACGGGTTACCATAATTAAATGCGTATACAAAATGTTGTGCATATGCTATTGGCCGGTGAGGAGATTTCTCGTATGGAGCCAATCCTGGGTCAGCAGACAGTTCATGGTGTATGAATGCGTATATAAAATTTACTGTCTGCACTGTCGACCGTTTAGGAGTTTCCTCTTCTGGAGCTAACCCTGAGTGCAGCAACCATATATGGTGAACTTTAGAACGGGCTTTCATAATTGAATGCGTTGAATTGCTGCCTCTATGCTGTTGACCGTTTAGGAGTTCCCTCGTCTGGAACCAATCTTGGTTGCAGCACCTAGATCATGATGAACGTGTATCATAATGGTATATAAAATTTTGTGTCCCTGCTGTTGATCGCTGAGGAGTTTCCACGTCTGGAGCCAGTCCTGAATGCTGCAGCCAGGTCATGGTATACTTTAGAACGGACTATCACAATTTAATGCATATATTAATTTTCGTGTCTTTACCGTTTACTGTTGTGGAGTTCCTTCCTCTGGAGCCAATCCTGGGTGTAAAGCCAGGTCATACATCATAAAAAAATGCATTGTCTTCAAAACTTAACCTACATGTAAAATTTCATTTCCGTAGAATAAGAGGAAGTGGGTTTAATTCAGCTTGCAAGATTTGACCAATACATACTAAATAACCAACTAACATAGGACATCTATCCCTTCGGGAAATACCTACATAGCATTCGCCTTCCAGTGTGACTGAAATTGAGATAAAAACTTTCTGATACTTTAGAGAAGATAAAAAGTTTAGGGAATATAATTTTTCTTTTTTTTTTCTTCCAAAACTTACTGTTGTAATATAAATTTTATTCTCGCACGTAAAATATAAGGAAGTATGACTTCATTAGGGTTAGTTTATAATATCGCCATCGTAACATTTTTTATGTGCTTTTTTTTCTAGGATCGTTGAGAGCCCGCCAGCCGGACATAGACATCAACAGGTTAGTCAATTGACGTAAACTTTTTGGCACCACTCTTCAAGCTTTTACAATATTGTTATTAATTGTAATCTACGTTATCAACTTGCCTTTTTTTTTCAAATTACCTACATTACCTACTTCACTCTAAAAGTATCTTCAAGCCAGGTTTTTCATGGTTATCTATTATTGCGTACCAGGAAATACGCACTATAACCGTAAATCATTTTAAAACAAAACATGGATAAGTGGCTGTCAAAATATTCAATCCAGAAAAGCTAACATAGAGCTCACTGAAATAGCAACCAGACGTCAATTCTATTCCTATAGCATAACATTACCTAAACAGATTACAAGCTCTAGTTTTCATGTTGTGAAAACCACAATAGTTCTCTTTGTGTAAATATTTAAAATTTTGAGATGAATCCTTGACGAAACGTATACTTTTTCTTTGCACTCTTCATTAGCAAATTCACACTTCACATAACAGTGATAAATGCGTGCATCGAAATTTTAACATTCTTGTCTGGTTTTCAGAATAAAACTTTTACCGAAAGAAGGATATAACAGCCGAGCATCAAATTATCACAGTCGTCGGTCTATACTAACTGATCACAACAGGAAAAATGATTATGACTATTATAGCAGCCGGTTCTCCAAGCTACGGCCGCCGCTGCACGTTCGGCACGATACCCCATCACTTACCCAAGAGAAGACGGGTAAAGTATACCAACCAAGAGAAGACCCGCGGCTCTTCTATCAGTCTGATGCATATATTAAAGAAACTAATAGGAAGAACTTAAACAATGAAGTGTCGTCCATTTACATTGGCCGAGGAGTAGTGCGAGCGAGTGAACAAAATCGCAGAAGATCGCTGCCAATTCGTATTAGAGATAATGAGTTAGACAGCGTCGATGAAGGTTATTGTAATTAGAAATACATTTTGCATAATTTCTTTTTATTTCAAGGTCACGTGCAACTAACAGTTTAACAAAAATGCTTTTAGGAATCTGCGTGCGATGTCCTCCTCACAGAACTTTGATTACCAAGCCTGGTGTCGATCGTGCAACGTTGCAATATCCTCGGATATTGTCATGCTCAGGAAGAAAAGCCCCCAGGCATGTACGGTTCGTTCACATGTATGGGCCTAAATTCGGTTCCTTACTGAAAGAGGGCTCCCACATGGTCGTCGGTCGGATCACGCATAAAGACGAAGTGAGTTTATTTTTGTAAGTGGAAATCGTGATAATAAATTTTCTTATCTTTCAACAATAATGTTGTACGTTCCAGATTCTCCAAGTATGCAAAATGCAGATACATGTGTTGGTCCAGTCTTGTTCCGTCCCCAAGTATTTAGTGCCTCATTGTGGAGCTGAAAATAAAGCTTGCAATTTTACATGCCGAGATCCTAAAGCTGAATTCCGAGGACAAAGAACACTAACATGTGGTGACGACATGAGGTGGTCGGGACATTTGCCTGTTTGTAGCGGTAAGTCATTAATCATACCGCGCACTTTATATAATTAATAGGATTGCACGCTACAGTCGCATCAACTAGAAAAACAAAGGGAATATATCTCTGCTATGAACGGCGGCGCCGAGTCATAACAACAAGGCCGTGGGACATTTAGATGTTCTTTTATCACCATGATTCATACCAAGTCCCACTTCATATATTGCAACAATCAGAATGCTTGCATGTGACAAAATACTATCGAGGAGGCAGCCAAACGTTTAATATTTGCGACAAATTAATAAATAGATGTCATGGCCAGATCTTAGGATTTATCATTTCATGAACTGTTTCACCATTTCATGAAATGGTTGTATTTCATTAAATATTTAGAATATCGACCGCTGGTCACATCACAGAACAGATAAAAGAGGTTTTATCTGTTCTGTGGGTCACATCATGATGTGGTTTGGCCACTGAGATCATTGAATACGTTGAGTATGACGTTTGACGATATGAACAGTTGAACGTACGACTAGTGGCCAAAAATAGTGATCATAATTTAAAAGAGTTAGATTATGCACCGGTAGAGACGTTGATGTCGCTTCGTTTGTGCTTCAAGGCGGAGGCATGCAACAAATGAAACAAAGCAGGGTTCACGGACCACGCAAAAAAGTTGATGCACTTTTATTGGATTTGTGGCGGCATCTACATCGCCACATGCAAACTACGCATCACAATGACGTCACGCAAAATCCTACATCGCGAAAGCACGGTTTACCGGGCAACGAGTATATACAGGGTGTTCAGCAGACGGTTAAACATACGAAAATGACGGATCCGTGGGGCCGTCTGCTACGTGTTTAGCCCCAATAACAAGACCCAGGCCACAAGGATTTTTTAAATGATTTTTTTTAAATTTTATTCGAAATTCGTCGTTGCTCAAACTTCAAACGTCAATAATTTCATTTAACAATAACAAAACTGGCATTTTCGTATGTTCAACCGTCTGCCGAAAACCCTGTAGGTATACAACTTCCCGACACCAATTCTCTATAGAGGATGAGTGAACTTTACACCCCGTTCCTCATATCTCTATAGATTTCCAAATGATATTATGGAAAGCGACCAACTTGGAAGTAGCGCTCGCTCTGTTGTTGCGTGGGTTAGGTTAGAACTATGCCCAACCACGCGCGAGCCGAGCGACTGAAGTGAGTGGTGCTGCGGCAGTGACCGGTGAACGCTATTTCCAAGTTGGTCGCAGCTACTTGGCAATTTTTACCATACCCTACATTAATGATAAGGCCAAACGTCGACTGACATATTATGTCAGTCGACGTTTGGCCATTTTTCTGTTCTGTGGTATTCCACTATGGCGCCATGTCAAGAGTAACTCAACTAAAAGAGTATCCGTGGAGTTTCTTGCCCGTTCTTCTTCATACGAGTAGGTAGCTTCATCTTTCTGACTGACCGACCCCTTGACAATTCAAAAGTGCCTGTAATTGGATTATTTGAAATAAATGCTTTGAGTTTGAGTCAGAGTTAAATGATATATCATTAAACGCTGACGTGGTCAATTTTAGCTGGCGATTTCATGAAATGCTCGAACATCTTCATGAAATTGATCAATTCTAAGATCGGGGTAGGGCGATAAATTATTTTTACACGGATAGACACGAAAAGCGACTTTAATTTATAAATTAAAGTCGCATTTCGTGTCTATCCGTGTGACCGACTTCATATACAAGGTTGTTCTATTACAATCTCGCCCATTTTCCAATTCAGCGGTATAGCATGAAATACACATTAGCGCTGCTGAAATTCCTCATTGTTTGCATTCCTACACAAAAAGGATTGCGACTAAACCAGCACGCGTAGCATGAACACCGTAGAAACGGGTTTTGTCGACGGAAGAATAGACAAAATGACAGATTGTGATTGTTTATCCGTCATTTTGTCTATTCTTCGGTCGACAAAACCCGTTTCTACGGTGTTCATGCTACGCGTGCTGGGTGTTTATTTTCCAGTATTTACAAATATCTCTCTGTATTGCAGCTCGCTCGTGGTGTCACCCTCCGCCGCCTCCTGAGCATGGCAGGGTCAGCTGCAAAGGAGTAACGACACCGAATGGTTGGGGGCTTAATGAGGGATCTAGTTGTCGCGTCAGGTGCGCGCGCGGCTGGAAGTGGAGCTCCCGGTCTAGCGCCGTGTGTAGACGCGGTGCATGGACCTACGATCTAGGTTGTGTGCCAAAGCGCACGAAATAAGTAGTGTTCTCTGTTTTTTATACCTATTACAATATTTACGTAAGTATTAAAAAGAAGTGGAGTACCTAACCTATACCTTAGCCATCAAATAACAATTAGGGTAGGTTGGGACTTGGGATCAATGTGCGTCCCTTTATTAAATACTTAACAACATAGGTAATTAATTGCTACATATACTTACCTATATTGAATCTTAGCATTAAATAATGTTATTATAATCAAGTCAGAATATTAATAAGTTTCAAGGCTCGTGCAGACTGGCGCGACTTATCGTGCGACACGACACCAGTAATTGCTCTACCGTGAAGTTTTCAAATATTGTATTAAAGTCGCGTCGGTCACGCAGTCGCGTCGCGCCAGTTCGCAGTAGCCTTTATAATCTACTTTGTGATACCCACTTTAGACTTAATTAAAAATAAAGATTTCTTTTCTAAGACGTGTTTTAATTTTTCTTATCTTATTTTATTAGATCTAATTTGAATATTTTAATAGAAAATGAGAATCTCATCGATATGAAAAAGTGCCTTTACAGACCACCCAGTTTAATATTCAATAATACTAGTGTTATTGAATATTAAAGTGGGTAATTAGACTGGGTTTTTATTTTAGATGGAGGTTGAGTCACACCGCTGAGCCTAAAACTTTCAAGAACCGTGATAATCATCGCTCGAAGAACGTAATAAACCTAGGTTACATATGTAGGTTAGCAGCGGATCAACCAATCAAGGGCGGATCAACGGGGGGGGGGGGGGGGAGGCACGTCCCTCCCCCCAAACGGTTTAAGTAAAATAAAGTCGAATCGTCTGAATGGACTGGCCTGAATGCATATCTATCAAGAAATTGCTTCAATGATGAATGCTGAAGAAATAGGCTACTATAACTTCATTGAAAAAGAATTAATCCCAAAAACAGCATAGTGCAATTAAGATATGGGAGACCCGGAGACACTTCTTAACTGTCTGGCACATGTGTCCCTCCCAGAAATAAATCCTAGATCCGCCCTTGCTGCCAATCTCAGAGTAAATTACTCTGAGCTGCCAATGATGATGATGATGATCATAAAGTTATAATGGGGTAGGCTCATCATCACATGGGACTCGAACATAGGTGGTGAAATATGGGTGTAAGTAGTACCTATGTTTATAGGTACACTCCTGCCTAACCCTTCGGGGAATACAGGCGTGATGATATTTATTTATTTATTTATTATGTTATGCTATGTTACAAATAGTACATACTAATTCCATGGATAGAGTCGAGTACAGCTGTGGAGTACAGTACTAAAACGTTATGGTGGCACTTCACATCGCTATTCGGTATTCCGGTTTTTTACTGAGTTTTATTCGGCTCTAAAGTGTAGAAGTTCTAATAACTCGAACACACCGTCCACACATCGTCATGAACAGCGAGTATGCCGAACATTCAAGAATATTTTTTCTAATCTGAAGGTAAAGATGGACGTGTTGACGACAATAAAAATTACAAAAATTACCAATACACGCTATGCGTACATAAAATACCGCACTCTACTGAGCAAGCAATGTGTGGACGGTAAACGAACTTATTCGGTATAATTTATTCGCATTCCCTTGATGTGTGAACAAACCGACAACTGGCGGATACGAGTGCTCCTGTTGCGTATTAGTCATACGCGTGAAAAACAGGCAAATATAGGCGAATAGAGTAACATCGTCGTATTTGGGCAAATAAGACGAATACGCAAACACGAATAGTTATGTGAAGTGCCACTAAATGTTTGCAACATTGTGTCGCATGTAGGTACATACAGTCAGCAACGAAAGCCAATACTTCACTTCGGGCTGCATAAAGCAAAATAACAAATTTAACATTACGAGTATAATGGCGGTTAAGGAACACTCCATCCGCTATTATAATATTAAAATTGTAATTTTTAAATTATTATTAAAACTAACCAGTTTTTTATGATTAAAACTAATCATAAAAATAAACAATAAATATTTATGCGACTTGGAGTGTTGCCCATTAAGGGACGAGAATTACTGGCTTCCAATTTTTTTTTGCAGAGATTTCTTCCATAGTTTTCTTCTATCTTCGGGAACTAAACCAATTCCCATATGTTTTCACACAACAGCTGTGCAAAGGGTACTCGTAGGTATTAATTATTCGTATCCTCGCGTTTACACCAAAGTATAAAACATATATTCTACGTGTTGTATCTACTGTTGTCGTTAGCGTTTACACTATTTGTGAAGACTAGTTTAATAAAACTTGTTGAACTGTCAAAAATATGAGTCAGAATCAGAAAATAGTTTGCCAGGCCCAAAAATAGAAAAGCCGGACACAGGTTCATAATTGGCTGGACATTTTGCCTTAGAAGCACAGAGTACTTTTTAACCGCTCTCGTACTGTTAACGTACCCGGGCCGACCGAAACATTAATATAGGCTTAGAAGCCTGACACACTGGTATTTAAAAGGAAAAAATAAATACTTTTATTTGTGTATTTATTACTGTTATTCATTTGAGACTTGCTCAACTCTTAATTATGTTATTATGAATCACATTTTGTTCTTACTAAAGTAATTTGTAATTTCGTTATATTGAAAGTAACTAAAACAATTAATTGACCTCGCGCGCTTTCATGCGTCTTTTGGCGGGGCGGGGTTGACCAAAAGCATTACAAAAGCCAGCCGGACGTTCAGAATCATCTATCAGTTTTCGCGTCGATGTGGGATGCCACCCTGTAATTGGCCGGTCACGATTGTAAAAAGCCAGACATGTCCGGCCAAAGCCGGACACATGGTGACCCTATGTGTGATACATATTTTATTTATCATGACATATTATTCTTTTTATTTATTTCATATTTTATGACAAGTATTTTACAAGTTTTGTTGAAAACAAATATCGCAATTTATTACTTGTGTGTGGATGTAAACGTGGGGTACGAGAAGTTGTTTGTTTACAAACTAAGTATGAAGATAACTGACAAATTCATCAAACACTCGAGAGTACTGACATCTGAAGTCAGCAAGTGGCAGTTTTTAATCCCGATTTCGATGAAATATAGAAAATGCCGATGCTGACTGTACATATGACTGACTGTCCTGCGGGACTATGTCTTCTTTCATGGAAAGCACAGCGCTATATTATGGGCAACAGTGGCCACCACCAGCAGCAATAATAAATATATTTTGTAAGTTATTTTGCTGCATTTACTAACTAGACAATCGGGATTTTGTTACACCCATAATAAGTTTTGTGCCTACGCGCGAAGTCTTGTGGTATGTTATCATTTCTAGAAAATTATCAATATTTTACAAATTAACTATGATTCCCGTCTTGAAAATGTGAAATCCAGTGCAATCAAACTTTATTATTTTCTAGGTTGGCAATCAGATTTTAGCTCGTTCAGAACTGGTAGCTTATTTATTAATTAAAACAAATTCAAATCTTTAAAATATAAACCAAATATGAAAAACTAATAACAATAATTGGTAACGTAATTTACTTAGAAATCCTTTTAATTTACTTTGAAAGAATAAAATCCACTACGAAAAAAAAATTCTGCAAGTCTGGTTTTCCGAACGAAACATTTTCAAAAATAGAATCCAGTGTGACATTTGCGGCCGTTAAATGTTTTGAGTTCGTCAACCGGATTGTTGGAAGAAAAAAAATAATAATTTAACATAACGTTGTAACTAGCTGATAGTTAAAATGATTAGTTTGTTATAATATACAACAGTATCGGATTCTATACAATACGTGTTCTCTATATTTAGAAGTAACTATGGGATCCAACACAAGTAAACCAAATAATAATGAAGCACAAGCACCAACTGCTGCTTCGCTAAAGAATGAGTTGGACGTTTCAGACGTTTGTAATAACCCTGATCCTCGATCACCAACACCAGAAATTTCACGGACTCCGCTACAGGTGCGTTTATGATTTCTACGTTATGAATATTCTTAACTAAAAATAATACAGTATTCCCTCCATTTCTTTTTTGTGTTCGAAACATCTGATATTTTTTTACTTTGTCTCATAATATCTTACAAATTTATTGCATTTTGGCTTTCAGAACAAGTCAACTGGAAAACACAATATCACTAAAAACGTTGATCTGCGGAAGACTTTCGAAAATGGTAATGGTGAAGAAAAACTGATACACAACAATCCTATTCTTTCTGCTGTGATAAAGAACCATTTGCAGTCTTATGACCCGCGCTCCCCTACACAGGACTTTGAGCGCACACCTATTATAATTTCGGCAAAGACTGATGAAGCAGCTAATGAAAAGAAATTATTAAGACTACAAAGTGATAACTGTGCCAGTCCTGTGTTGAATGCTGAAATTGAAGACAATTGCGACAGCTGCACTGAAGCATGTGAAAAGAGCCCAGGTTTAGTTGTATCCCGAAATTTGTGTGAGGGATTCTTTAACATTACTTTAGATGATACAGTAAAAGAGCCTGAAGAGCCATTGGGATCATCCACAGCTACTTATGAAGCAATACAAAACAACATATCGAGCGAAGGTCAACAGAAACTAAAGTTTTTGGAAACAAACTTTGAGTATGTAGAAAATGAGGATAAATTTGAAGATAGTGAAGAAAATATAAACAGTATTGAAGATACTGATACTATAAATGAAGATGAGGATGATGGCCTAGTATTTCAGATCCTTGATGATGATCCTCGGTCACCATCAATAGGTATTGAGAGAACACCTATTGTTGTAGCTAAAATTGAAGAGGATTCAAATGTTGAAACTATGTCAGATGATACTTTGATTAAAGTATTACAGAGCACTAATGCAGAACTTCGCCAAACTGGTGCCAAGACAGACAAAAATCTTGATGGGCTGCTCATATATGAAGATGAAGCAACTGATCTGAATGAGACACCAAAGAAGTCGAAGTCTGAAAGTAACAGTGGCTCCAGAACTCCACTGTCATGTATGAAGAACAAGGCAGATGTGGGACACACACGATCTAAATCAGCCAACACTTTGTATGATCCCAAAAACCAGAAGATTGGTTCTAAAATTCCCAAAAGAGTGTCACATATCCCACGATTGAAGTGTTTATCAAAGCAGCCCAATTTGTTGCCTGCGGAGAGTAGTGTTTCTTTGAAAAATATTTCTAAAGCTGCAGCATTAGGTGGAGATTGTGAGAATACACCTCCCCATTCACATCGCGATCGCTGGGATAAAGACAACAGCATTGTACTTTGAAACTGATTCATAGTAACCAACAGCAGCAAGTGTGCCGCTGGATATTCTTAAAACTTGGAAATTGTTTTATATTTACTAATATGTTTTTTGTGAAATGTGACTTGAATAACATTGCTCAGAATGAATAATTTCTTGTATTGACATCATGCTTTGCTTTATTGTTTGAAATTAATTAACAATTATAATTGTCTACAATAAGTAATTCTTGACTCTCAATAAAAGAAACATAACTCATATTGTTATCTTCTTCCTAGCAGTATTGATAGACTTGAAAATAAATAATTTTTAGATAATATTGCATCATGTATGGTTTTTACATTATATGTACCATCTAAGAAGTTCATATCTAACCACCGTAAGGATTTCTTGCTTGCAGCGCTCGGCGGCTATAGAACCGGGCCGGTAACAGATGTGGTCATCGTGTTCACGGGATTTTGTATTGAAACTGGTTAGATATGAACTTCTTTGATGGTACCTGTTGATAGATAAATAGAATACTCTTTATTATGTACCGTCAACTGCCCTAACTTCGCCTGGCGTCCTATGTTTGCCAATAATGAAAAAGATTTACTTAATATCTTTTTCATTTTACTTGTAATCGAAACTTAAAGCTCTCTACGAAAACTCAGTTTCGATTGCCATACAAGTAAAATGAATTTTTTTTTACAGATAAATTACACCCAAATTACAGACAAATTTTGAAAATTCGCTGTGGTAATCACACAAATTCCTATTCTTACAGCACTGGTAATACAAAGATAGGCAATAGTTACAAATTCTAAATAACACGAATACAACAAAGAAATGGGGTCACACATACCGACAACTTGGCAACAACATCACAAAGTCGAATTCTAATTGAATTAGGAATATACTTAGTCAGTAATAGTTGGTAGGTACATACAAACTGCAATGGAATTAGTGGCAATGTTCTTACGACGTCATACGGTATCGGTAAGTCAGTGCAGCAGTGGTCAGAGAATTTATTGTCAAAGTTGAAGCGGAGAGAAGAATGGCAGCGGAGTGGAGCGGAGCTGCGTTGCGGACAGTGTCTGTCCATTGATGCGGAGCGAGGTAGCGGAGCGGAGCGGTGTTGCGGACTGTGCGGAGCTAGACCGAGTTTACGCGACGAGTAATAATTCCCCGCTCCACTTCTCCGCTCCGTTTCCCAGTTTTGTATGAATTTTTAAACTAGTTCGCAAATCCCTGTCCACTGAAGCGGAGCGGAGGTTTTATGCAATTCCATTGGTTAATATTGGCACACCGCTACTCCGCTCCAGTAGACAGGCAGCCTAAGAAGTATGGCACAGCCTTGCGGATCCCTATAATAACATTTACGGGATGTTTTCATAGCAACAGGTTTAAAAGGTACAATTCAGTCAAATCAAAACAAGAATTTATTTCAATCGTTTTATTTTCTATACTGACAACACTTAATACATACAATCTGCGTTAAATATTGCAAACGCAAAACATCCTTTTGGAGTAAATAGTAGGCAAGTTAATAAATAATAAAAATTATGCAAATCACAATATAATTTTCATGTTTATAGCAGAACAGCAGTACAGCGTTGCTAGCTTCTTGGAATGGTTTAAAATTGAACACCAAAAATGGATATGGTTACTGGTTAGATAGTTATACAAAAATAAGCCCCATAAAAATATACTACTGTAGAATGTAACTCCTCGTAAAGTCCACATTCGCAGGCTTTTAGAAATTGTACCTACATACATCATAGCATTTCGAGGCGATACATTCTAACCGACGAGTATTTTAATTAAATTAGCAATAATACTAACATATATATAAATTAAGTAGAATCTTTCAGCGCCTGGTTCCTTTAGAATCCTCGAAGAACAGCTAAAAACAAAAATACATAAGAATAATATTATTCATATTGCATAAATATTTAAAAAATCAACTGCTAGTTATTAACAAACTAACCTACACAATGCTAATTTTTGTAAATGATGAACTACCATACAAATAATAATATAAATTTATGCCTACACATCAAGAATTATGAGGTCTAAGATCTATTTCAAGGACTTGAATTCTATTTTAATTAAGATACATTGAGAGGGAAAAAGAAAATGCTAAATCTTAGGGATCACGCGCATTAGTAGTCCAAATTTGAACTTTGAGCCCGGTAGTCATGCATTTGCTACTACTAGTGCGCGAGATCTCTTTTTGATTCATTGTTACGTCTGAAACTATTGAATTTCTTACACATTCATTTCTCTACTACCATTTTCTACGTACACGTAATAACGCAATACAATAATTGCAAAATTGTTTACTCATAGGTAATATTTATATGTCGCCGAAATTGCACAAAAATTTGGCACGAAAAATGGTGGGTCCAGATGTTAGACTTACATTTAATTACTAAAATAGAATCTTTTGTTTGATTTTTTAATATTGCAACTGTATTTTTAATTTATTAGTTATAGGCTATTATTATGGAATGTCTTGTAAGGGATATAATACATCACACTGAAGTTTTATTGCGACAGAAAACGTTATAGTCAAGACTCAAGTGCAAAATCAAGGTTGCCTGAAGAGATCGCAGTAAGCGATAAGGCCGCCCATTGTATATTTTGTAGTGTATTACTTTTTCTTTATGTAATGTATAATCTGGTGTACAATAAAGTATATATAAATAAATAAAATCATCCCAAAATATAGCTAGGCATGTTTTTGGTCTGAGATTCGTTTAGATTAAGTCAGTTTTATAAATTAAATGCATACTGTCAATATAATATCACGACATTTAATTTTAGTATTTTAAATAACTTAGGTAGGTACTTACGATATAAATTTGAACTACTTACATAAAATGGTAAAGCTTAGACTAGGTTGTATAAAGTCCGACTTAGTACACAACATTTCAACATTTTAGTCCTTATGTAAGAAGGACAACAGACAGGGAAGTTTGAATCGCGTGTAAATGCTTTAAATACCATCTAATAAATCATAATTATTTTCCTCATTTTGTAATCTTACAAAATATTGTGTACTGTAAGTCATTATATAAATCCTACATGAATTGTCAACTGTCAAAGATGCCAGTTGTGATTAATAATGATAATGAGATTCTACATACATATCTCTAAGTAGATTCATAAAGAACATTCTGTCGGAGCCGTACAGTTGGAAAAAAGCTCCTACGCAAATACCTCAATCTCTGACTTGGAAGTTTCGCAAACCGATAATCTTAAACTGTACTCGTACGAGTATATCGAAACCAGAGTCGTACAAATATTCATATATCAAGTTTATTAAATAAAATGCAAACCAATGAGATCAAAGAAAAATTGTGAAACTTTTTGGGCGAATACCTATAGTAAAAAGAACAAGAAGGCTGCATCCTACACGCGCGGCGCCCTAGGCCCGCGCGTCTGCGTCGGTGCGCCACCTCCGTCAAAAAAAAAGTGACATTTGACAAAATTTATTTGCATAGTTTTATTTTGTGATTTTTTTATAAATAAGTGTTTAAGTGATTATTTTTTTGCAGAATGGTTATTTTTTCATCTAGGTAAGTTTATTAATACATTTATGTTAAATGCCGGCTGTAGCGACGCCGGAAATAGCGCTAGTCAACCTGCCACATTGTTCGATGTCCAGGTGAGATGTCCCCATTGCTCCCAGCCGCGCTTCTTTAAAGGCGAACGGGGGCTACGGATACACTATGGCAAAGTTCACAAACAACATAGTGTACCTCTGTGCCCCCCAGCCACATTACCAACATCAACACGTCTAGAGAAAAACTTGTGGAAAACGCTTGCAAAATTTAAAAATTCTACCCCAGTGCTAAAGAGAGTTCCCCGGGGCGCAAGACGGTCTGTCGCACTGAATTTGGCACAATGTCTCCGCCTTGCGACCCAGGAGAACTCACAAAGTGCCTGGGAGCAATTACTTACCTTCCCTTATAGGATTCTGCATGTCCAAAAAAATTTGGCAACAAAAAAAAACTTAACGAACCAAATTAAAGAAAATTGTAACAATTCGACCCTAATTTTAGATCCAAAATTACCTGCATTCAATAACCAATCACGAAAAAGCTTATGTTCACATGTGGAATCCAAATTAAGTGAAGGTGACATCAGGGGAGCGGCCAGGATACTGTTCAGCAGCGATGTGGTGGCGCCTTACTCTCCAGAAACACTAACAGCCCTAGAGAGTAAACATCCAGCGCCTGCGGATAATCTCACCTTTCCCGATCCCCCCGACCCTCCCGACCTAAATTCAACCTTCCTAAATGTTTCGGCGCCCCAGTTGATTGCAGCCGTCGGCTCCTTCCGGAGCGGTTCCGCTGGCGGCCTCGACGGCCTGACTCCACAACATCTAAAGGATCTATTGAGTTCAGGCGCCGGGGACGCTGGTGAGTCGCTTCTGAAGGAGCTTGCGGCCCTGATTAACCTCATGCTCACCGGCGGTGTGAACGAGGCTGTCGTCGATGTCTTATACGGGGCCAACCTATGTGCCTTGCGAAAGAAGGACGGCGGCATTCGTCCCATCGCCGTTGGATGCACCTACAGGCGTACGGCAGCCAAAATATGCTGTAAGCTTTACAGTGAATCCCTCACAACCAAGTTTCAGCCCCTGCAGCTTGGTTTCGGCTCGAGAGGGGGCTGTGAGGCTGCCGTGCATGCCCTTTCCACCTTTTTGAACTCGAACAAAGGTGAGGTTATCCTCAAGGTTGACGTTAAGAATGCCTTTAACTCTGTAAACAGGGACACTTTGTTGGCTGAAATAAAAAAAGAACTACCCGAAATTTATGGTTTTATGTGGCAGTGTTACAGGTACCCCTCTAAATTATTATACAAGGACAATGTTTTGGAATCTGCAGTAGGATGCCAACAAGGTGATCCGCTCGGGCCAGTCATTTTCAGCTTGGCTATTCATCCAATTATCCAGAGACTAAATTCAAAATTTAACGTATGGTATTTAGATGATGGAACACTAGGAGGTGATGTAGACACCGTTTTGAACGACTTACAACTCCTCAAACAACAATTTAAATCCATTGGCTTGGACCTTAACCCATCAAAATGCGAAATTTACCTTTCTGACATTACCGACAGACAATTGACACTTGAGAAATTTAATGCAATAGCCCCACAAATCAAAATTAAAAAAAAAAGTTCACTTCAGCTCCTAGGTTCCCCAATCTTAGAAGACAGCTTTTCTCCCTTCATCGACGAAAAAATCAAAAATTTCAACGACATTTCGGACAGACTCTCTAAAATTAACTTACATTCGGCTTTCACCCTGATCAGATACTGTTGTTTTGGTCCAAATTTCATATATTTTTTACGCTCTTCACCTTTATGGAAGCAGCCACACCTCTTGGACAAAATTGACCAAATTATTCGCAGCACCCTAACATCCATTTTAAATGTGGCCTTGGACGACCGGGCGTGGCTGCAAGCCACACTACCCATCCGTTTCGGTGGCCTCGGTGTCCGCAAAATTACAAGTATTAGCTTACCCGCGTTCCTGTCCTCTGTCCACAGCACTGAAAAGTTGACCGGGAAAATTTTAGCCCCCTGCCTGGTCGACTCTGAAGTGCCGTGCTTGACTGATGCGGAGAACGCCTGGAAAACGGCTTGCCCGAATACAGATCGGCCTGTGAACCTGTCCTCCCAGAGGCAGTGGGATGAGCCGCTCTGCAGGTTGGTACGGAACAATCTTATTAATACGTCCACCAATACTGCTGAGCGTGCCCGCCTGCTGGCTGTGGGTGAGTGGGAGTCGGGCCTTTGGCTTCAGGCGCTACCGTCACCCAACATAGGGACTATGCTGGGTGACACCACTTTCCGGCTCGCTACCTGTCTGCGTCTGGGCGCTCCTTGTGTGGCCCCGCATCGCTGTCAATGCGGTGAAGCAGTCGACTGTCTCGGACACCATGGTCTATCCTGCAGTAAAAGCGCAGGCCGGAGAGCACGGCACGCCAGCATTAATGACACCATCCGTCGTGCTCTTGTCACCGCCGGGGTGCCAGCTGTTCTAGAACCCAACGGCTTGGCACGCGACGATGGGAAGAGACCAGACGGAATGACCATAATGCCTTGGAAGGTAGGTAGGCCATTGGTGTGGGATGCAACGTGTGTCGACACCCTTGCGCCATCCCATCTTCCTAGCACGGTGGGCTGTGCTGGGGCTGCTGCTGCAGGTGCGGAAAACCTCAAACGGCGCAAATACTCCAATCTTATTGGGACTTATATGTTTGAGCCGTTTGGGGTTGAAACACTAGGGCCATGGGGTCCGAGTGCCCACTTAGTCTTTCAAGACATCGCAAAGCGGTTGGTCGACTCTTCATGTGACCAGAAGGCTGGCCTATTCTTCGGCCAGAGAATCAGCATTGCCATACAACGTGGCAATGCTGCCAGCCTTTTGGGCACTTTTCCTGTTGACAACGATGCGGACGAATTTTTTGATGCCCTATGATTGTTCCCCCCCAACCCCTTTCTTATATACTTGTACATATTATTTAATGTTGCAAAAACTGTGACTTGTGTAAAAATGTTAATTTTCTAAGTGATTAATTTATGAACACATAATATAATTATTACAAGAAATTGAAACATTTAAAGCTTTCTGAAGCTTCGATACGATTGGAATATGGTTTTTATATAAATATTATGCTTTTACTCATCAAAATGAGTCAAGACGCGGAAATTATTGATCATTTGCAAAAATACACACTGCTTTACGTGATTGTATTTCTAACATGTAAAACATCTAATAAACTCGAACAACAATCATTATAAGCAATTTCTAAACACCTTATATCAGTTTGAATCCCTTGAAGTTCACCATTTTATGGTTTTACAATACTGTGTACTTACTTAAACATTTAATAGGAGGTAGTTTCACATAATATTTGATTTTAAACCATGTTATAATAATAATATGTATGCTTATGTTTATTGGGGCCATATTTCAGTGTTAAACACACAACTAACACCAATAATTTCTAAATGTCGAAAACAGAGAGTAACATTTACGCTCATCATGTATCCCAGGGATAATATCATGCTTCATGCATCTGTTCACTTTTCTTCGCCACCTTTATTCTTCTCCTTGATTTCTGTGGAATAATGTTAGTAAAGTTATTAACACACACCTTATTAATATAAAACTCACGCCAAAAGGATTAGGGATAATTAAAACCAGTAGTGGCCAACACGTAGCTCGCGGGCGCCTGGTAGGCCGCGGTCTGTTTTCTAGGTGCCCGCGAACTAACTAAACTCTATTACTGCGAGCACTGACAGTAAAAGTGACGGGGTTTTGAATACATAGACTCTGTTAAATACAAAAGCGTAGGTACGCAATTGTGCACTCATCGTTAAAGCATTCTTCAGGTCTACATATTTAAGTGAACGTGCTTTTTCTCAACTAAAAGTGATTAAAACGAAGTATGTTAACAAACAAGCACGTCTAACATTGTATGATTTTGGGTTGCACAGTAGATTACCAACTAGACTTTAAGAAGCTAACTATCTGAAAATGTATATTCAAGTATGACATTAAGTTTATGCTGTTGCGGTCTATTGTTTCTGTAGTATGTCATAATAAATAAACAGTGGTCTAATGCAATAATGTAGTTTCCTTCAACACGCATAGTTTTTTTTTTTTATCGGCTGGCGGCGCTTCATGTCGGGATTTTCCAAATACCCCATGGAGCAATAGGTACCAGTTTGGTACCACTCACTGTTTTAAACAATAATCATTATATTTGTATGGGTATAATAATTATCTACAATTATATAGAATTGCATGGTTATTTTACAGTGTTAGTGAAATAATGCAATTATAGATTGTTATTTTAATATTTATGAAAATCAATACAATTCCAAAGTTCAATTTTTATGGTTAAATGTATTTTAATTGTAGTACCTACTTAATACTTTTTTGCTGTTATCAGCAAGTTAGTTCTGTAGTTTATAAATTGTTTTATATTAAAGTATGTGATATTAAAGTACTTTCATATCTTTAAGTTATATCAAGTGTTGTTATTATCAAGGAAAGGTTAATTGATAAAGCATTTAAAGTGCTTTGTTTGGTATGTTATTGATTACCTAATTTGATAACTACATCGAATGGATGTTAGAAAATAAAGAATTTGATTATCTTAATACTTAGAGCACAAAAATTATCTGCAGACATTTTTGTCTGCAAGTTTTCAAAATCTTCAAGTTGTCTCACACACAACACAAACAAACAGGCAAATAAGCACATAAAATCACACATCTACTCAACATAACTGAACAACTGGCTGATTCACAGTCTTATTTACGTTATGTTATTATTAGTTGTTTTCGAAAGGATCAATTAACATAAAGAAAAAAGCACAAACCTCGCTCTTTCTCCTCCGTATTATGAGAAATAAATTCACGCAGCTCTGAGTATGCCTTGTCCAAATTGTCATTGAGAATAATTATGTGGAAGTTCCCTGGCTCCTGACCTGAAATCATTGCATCAGATGGCTGTGTTATATTTTAAACGCTGATAGTAAACATCCATTATTGCATTTATAATAACATGAATTGCATAAGCAACAAAAATATTATTCTTGAAAACAATCCTACATCGATGTTGTTATTAATAAGTGAAACTGTTTATTGATTAAAGCGTGGCGAAATATTTTTAGAATACATTATTCATTACCTTACAAACCTTGCTTTATGGTGTTATAGCAAAATCTGTAATTCAATAATTTACAACAGGTATAATATTTTTTCTTTCCTGTGCAATTCCTGCTGAATATATATTTATCTTATCATGTATATATCTTTGTTACATAGAATGTTTTAATAATACCTTGGCCCAACTATAGGTACTACTCTCACCAGCTAATATTTTTATGAATTATGTTTAATCAGTTTTAAAGGTTTTTACTCTGCTAAACTACCTTCAAGAGTAAGTATTGTATAATTAAAATGTAAATTTTTTGTTGTTAAAAAGATCAGGCACCAAAAGCCAAACCACTGTAGATATTGTGATGTAGTTTGCATTTTTTATTACTGTGCTTTATCATCTTTGCTGCAGGTAATTACTAAGGGCAATTAAATCATTTTCAATTAAGATATACACTTAGTAAAATGAATAATTGGATTTTTTTACTGGTCATAATTATAAGAATTTACTAATGAAATCTAGCAGTGCGTTATTTACTAGTCAGACTAATCACTTTAATACAAGTGCTCTGGAGTAGACAAAGTTTGATAAAATAATAAGTAGGTAGATATTACCGAAAATGTATCCTAATAATATTATAAATGTGAAACTTTGTATTTTTGGATGTTTGTTACTCAATCACGCAAAAACGGCTGAACAGATTTGGATGAAATTTGGCACTCATTAGTTTATAACCTGGATTAACACAGGATACTTTTTATCCCGGAAGTACATTTCCGTGGGATAATTCCAACCTCCACGTGGGCGAAAGCTAGTTAAAATAAATGTTTAAAATGGTAAACCCACCATATTGTTACCTAAGGTACAGGCGTGCCTAGTTTGGGGCTAATCTAAAACCCCCTGCAATCTTTTTGATAATAAAGTTTTTATTACTAATACTTCTTTATTTTTTACTTATAATTAAAATATTGAAGACCATGAACATATTGATTGAAAAATATTATTAAAAAGAATCACTCACCAAATATAATTTCTTTGCGAGCTGTCTCCAACCTCTTTATCAAAGCCTCCTCCTGCTCAGTGTTGCGTGCACGCAGTCGCCTCTCCAACTCTCCAATGGAAGGTGGCATCACAAACACCAGCAGCGGGTTGAGATCAGTTTTCTTCACTTGCTTGACTCCCTCAATCTCAATATCTAGGACACAGACCCTTCCTGAGCACCGTACATCGTTTACAGCTTGTTTACTGAAAGTTTCAAAATAACTTTTGTTATTAGGTCACATAAAAAATATTGAGGTCTGTAACCATTATGTTTTAGGTTCTGGGAACAACTAGAATAGGGACTTGGAGATGTTACAATGAGTATTTACTGAGGAATTATTGAGATATTAGCAGTAAATGCATATAACAAAACAATGACTTTATGAATAAGAACATCTCATTATTGGCAACATGCCAATGTGCCCAAAACAACAAGCACATGGCCAAGTGAGATTCTTCACAAAACACATTTACTTGCCTGGTTCCATACATGTTGCCACTGAAACATGCAGTTTCTAAGAACTCTCCTTTTGCTAAAGCAGCGGTCATGTCTTCTTTGTTTGTAAAGTGGTAATGTACACCATTTTTCTCGCCTGGACGTGGACCTCTTGTAGTATGCGACACACTAAACCCGAATTTATCCGGAAACTCTTTCAGAAGGCGCTTTAACAACGTACTCTTGCCCGACCCCGAAGGTCCGCACAGCACCAAAGGACGAGGACCTTTCTGCACCATTTTTGAGAAAACTATGAACAAATAAATAACGTTACTAAAGCCGCATAGGTTAATGTTGAATGGTTAAGTAAAAAAATATCTTACATCTTAGTAGAATCGTCTTGGAAAGAGTTGATAGAACTTAGTAACGTAGAACTCTGCGAGGAAAATCGACCCGGCAATAATTTAATAACGGTACGAAATCAGCGCACAGTACCACCACAGAACATTAATACTCAAGAGCACAGACCTTGTAATATGACGGCACGGGGCGGGCACGCATTTATCGCGCAGTCGCGCAGTGAGTTCTGTCAGACTCAGATGTCAAAATGATAGTTACGTGAAACAAAACTCAACTAGAAGAAAGATAAGTGGAAAATGTGAAGATTGTGAAGAATGAAACGTCAATGAGATTAACTTTATTAACCATATTTTATTTTTTTATTTTAACTTAAGTCAGCACACACACTGTCACACTGGGCGGCAGTGCTGCCATATATACAGATTTCTCCGTATTTATACAGATTTTCGATTTATGATACAGATAAGCACTGGATACAGATTTTTATACAGAATTTTCTAATTCTATTGATTAAATAGCTTAATCTGCTTTAAAACGGAACTTAGGTAAATAAATCGCGATTGGTAGTACTGTTCTGTCAGTCAGTTGCCAGTTTCACTTATTTTTCAAACGGGGAGTCCGCCAATTAAAGATTTTTGCGTGTTCTCCAAAATACTGCGCTCTCGTAATGCATTTATCGTAAATAATTAATTTCGTACAAATTTTTAATGGTAATTGATATTGATTTAATGCACAATAAAAAATCCCAAAAATCTGGCAACCAAGTTACTGGGTAACACGATACCCCTTGTTAAGACTACAAGGGGTATCGTGTTACCCAGTAACTGTGTTGGTCGAGGTAGGTGATGAAGCAAGCCTATTCTCTTCTTTTTCAAAAGAAGCAGAATAAAGTAATCTGACTGCATACGGTAAGTAGGTATATTATTCTGTTTCGGTTCTTTTGACCATACATACAGATTTAATACAGATTTCAAGTTAAAATAGCATACAGATATAAATACAGATTTTAGCAGTTTCTACTACAGATATAAGGTTCAATGCATCTGGCAGCACTGCTGGGCGGGTACTTACCGCAAGCTTCCTTTCTAAAAATCTTACTTCTCCATAACCATACGGGTTTTCTTACTCGAATTCTGGGGCCGCACCTGCGTCTATCGTGACGAAGCAATGCGTGTCGAAGCTTTGTATGTTTTGATCGTTAAAAAGTTATCGCGCTAAAACGGTGGCCACATTAGCAGCTAAATATTGTACAATAATCCAAGATGTCAAATATGTTGGTTAAATGCCGTCTGGAACGGCCAGACGGCATTTGACCAGAGAAGAGATAATTACTGCATTGTTTTGACAATGGACGACGACTTTCATTACTTCTCTTTGTGTTCATCCTAGAATAGTGTGGAGCCGACATTACGGGATAGGAACTATTTGATGAAAAGCACTTCTTTAACTATATGTCACAGGCGTCATCATAAAGTGCCACTGGAGTAGTTGTTCTATATTTTGAGAACGAAGACATGCATTTATTAAAAGAAAACTTAAAAAAATATACTGACAGAAAAAGCCAATTATAATATTAATGAATTTTTAAATGTAATATCGCTCTGAAGATACTGTTACTGACTGAATTAATTCTATTTATTTTGAATCGCATGACTCATCACCAAGTTTTTTAATTGTAAGTTTTTTAAATAGTACATAATGTTAATTGTTGATTTATTTATATTAATATTCTTTGATTTGTTCATATTTTTAAATCTTATTGTCTTTCGACCTAATTTGTACACCAGCCATGGTCAAACATGTTGAGCCAAACAAAACTTTGTAACACCTGTAATAAACATAATTATCTTATCTTAAACATATATGTATATCATTTATTTGCAAAAACATGTGTACATACGGTAATATGTACACATGTTTTTGCAAATAAATGAACCTGAATCCACATTCGATCAGCCCCAAGATGCAGTAATAAAATATTTTGGCCCATCCAGTTTTTCTGGTCAAGTGAATCGTCTGTACCATGGTATAATAAAGACCATGGTCTGTACTAAAATAAAATGCAGATAAGATGAGAATATCATCCAAAGCCGCATAGACAAAAAGTAAAGTTTCATAGAATTTGGCGGATATTGAGATCAATAAATGTAATATAAAATGTGCATAGAAGAAGAACTGCTGCAAATGAATTTGTAAAAATAGTGTTATGCTACTTTTTTATAAATTTTATGAAATCAGTTTACAAATGATTTAAATAGCGCGGATATTTTTTGGGTACGTATTATTATTTTTCAGTTTGACTTTCCGGATAAGATTACGGACCAATCAGAACTACAAGATTTTCAACCAACCGTAGCGAACCATAGAGAATTTATTGAAAATTTAAATTATAGCCGTTATTTTTGAGTTGAGTTGAGCGGAGTCAAGCAAATTAGCAAAAGGAAGCGCGAAGGAAAAAATTAAAACTCAAACTTGACTGTACAGCTGGATGTAATTTAACTACTTTACGCAGAAACAAGGATCTGCCCGAGACTGTTTATTAAATTGCGTACGGGCTAAACAAGGAAACACGTCGCTATGGACATCCAGATGAGGAGACACCGAACGGTAAGAAATTTTCGTTACGTTACAAAGCTAACTGATTCTGGTGTTTGACCGTACTTATAATGGTGATACTAATATTTTAGGCGCAGATCCAGGACCAGGAAAACATATATGCTATTAAGGGTAAAGCTAACGTGGCGATTCCTACCAAGAAGCAAGGTTTGACCGTTCGAGGAGCTTTGGGGGATATCAACACTAATGTTCAACCGCAGCGTGAAATCGGTGGCAAAGTCGCTGTCGCTGCGGCGGAGTTTGAGAAGAAAGCGACACTAAGTCGGGCTGCTGTGAAAACGTAAGGAAAATTTATTGAGATTTATTGTCACACCCACATTATTATTTTGGTAATCAGCTGGTATATTTTCGTTGTTATTTTATCTTTAAAGTTTCCTTAAATGGACACGAAAGCATGATGCTTACGTTATAAATCTACTGTGCCGTGTTTTATTTGGAATTTAAACTTGGAATATTTTTTTATGAATCATGTAGGTAGAAGTACAAAATGTGTTTTATTGCAGTAATTACAGCCATGTCCAGTCGAAGGTGGACACTGGATTGGCAGCTAAGGCAGCAGCAGTGCAGCCGTCGTCTAGACCTCCACTGCGCCGTGAGGAAAGTACGGCTGGTCTTGCATCTAGGGCTGCTGCTCGCAACAGGGTAATTTTTAATTTATAGCATACTTGTTAAGTAACTTTAATTTTTATGTTACCAGGCAGGTTGAATGATTGCCTGTGGATGATAGAAATCCTCACAAATTTTTAATTTATAGCAACTTTAATTTTTATGTTACCAGGCAAGTTGAATGATCACAAATTTTTTCTTAGATGCCATTAGAAATAAGAACCAATTGGCAGCTTATTTTGTAATAGGTACACCAAAAAAATAGTTTGATCTTATCCATCAGCTAACCCAGAAACCTTGAACTAATATTTGTTAAAATGGACATCTGTAAGTAATGTTAGGGCGTATGTAGGTATGTTAGGAATTTAATAATAATTCCTGACGCTTATCATGTTGGGACTGGCAGCAAAATGAGGCCATATTTTTGTTAACCACATGATGATTTATAGCTACAGTCCGACACTGCTGATGAATAATCTGAAACTGTTATCATTATTGTAGCATTTTAGTCAATAATGACTTCCTAGTTCATGGTAATGGGACAATGATGTTACTATCATATATGATGTTAATCAAGATAGTTGTTATCATGATTTCCAGCATTATTCTACCTAATTAAAACAAAAATATTCATTTATAGGCCATCCTGAAAGATGCCCAAAACAAGCCAGCTGAACTGAAGGAATCCATAAACATTTACATTCAGACAAAGAAAGTTCAAGAAACCAAAAAGACATCTAAGCTCCCAACATTAAAAGAAAATAATGAAACTAAAGCATTGAAACCAATCCTAAAAGAATCAACAGAATCACTTGGAAAGTTGAAGTTGGAAGAGGCTTACGAAAAGACTTCAATCATTGATAGGAAAAAGGTTGAAAGATATGCAGCCTTATTGAATAATGACTTGAATGATCTCAATGCTACTCCTCAATTGCCTGATGACATTGAAGATATTGACGCTGGAGATAATAACAGCCCGCTGCTTATGTCCATCTACATTAAGGATATTTACAAATATTTGACTGAGTTAGAAGAGAAGTATCCTATTGACACTGACCATTTGAGGAAACAGGTTTGTATATATTCAATATTTATTTTTAGTGGCTGGGCTTTTTTAGTGGGTAAACTATATGAAAGTTGTGTTCACAGCTTTAACTCGTTCATTAAAATTAATTAATTACCATCATGATTCAATAAATTTTAATGTAATTTGAACATATTTTTCCCTTCCAGACTGTAATCACTGGAAAGATGAGGGCTACTCTCATTGATTGGCTTGTAGAGGTGCAGAGACAGTTCTCTTTAGTGCTGGAGACATTCCATCTGACTGTTGGAATCATTGACAGATACTTACAGGTAAATATATTTTATTTATTTGTTATAAAGTATCCTCAAAGCAGTGCATTTTTGTTCCTGGGTCCTCATTTTTGTCCTGACGACGAGTCGACTATCGGAAAAAGGCGCTCTGCATATTTCCAACGATCCTATAATCCATTTGAAATAAGATTAGAAATTTATTCAAACCTTTTTAGGGTTCCGTAGCCAAATGGCAAAAAACAAAACCCTTATGGATTCGTCATGTCTGTCTGTCTGTCCGTCCCTATGTCACAGCCACTTTTTCCGAAACTAGAACTATACTGTTGAAATATGAACTACACTGTTGTTGTCGTGTGGGGTATCTATGGATAGGTCTTCAAAAATGATATTGAGGTTTCTAATAAAAAAAAAATCTAAACTGAATAGTTTGCGCGAGAGACACTTCCAAAGTGGTAAAATGTGTGTCCCTGTAACTTCTAAAATAAGAGAATGATAAAACAAAAAAATATATATGATGTACATTACCATGTAAACTTCCACCGAAAATTGGTTTGAACGAGATCTAGTAAGTAGTTTTTTTTTTAATACGTCATAAATCGTAAACCGCAATTTACTATTACGTTACTTGCTGCTATGGAACCCTTCATGGGCGAGTCTGAACCGCACTTTAAAAGCAAAAAAGTGGTTACAATACGAACTGTTTACTGCAGCTGCCATTTGTCATGCCACCAACGCAATAGAAGTCAAAATCGGTTGAACGGACTGTTAAAAAGGTTTAGTTAAATGTCTAATCTTATTCCAAATGGAGTATAGATAATTTCTTATATTGGATTTCATGTAGTTGGTTATGAACAAAATCAAAGGCCGAAAAATCTGGGTGTAGTAGCCGCGTCGTGCTAGAAAGTGTTTGTTAAACCTTGTTGATTATAATTTCCATTCACATGTTGACGTAAACGTATTTGTAACTCTTACTCTTCACACTTAGACAATTTGAAATAAGCTAATTCCTTCACGCAGAGAAGAGGCCTGTGTCGCAGCAATGGAAACATTATAAGTTGATTATGCTTACGCAATTTCCCACTTACAGACGGTGCCAAACATTCAACGGAATCAGCTGCAGCTGGTCGGCGTGACGGCGATGTTCATTGCAAGCAAGTACGAAGAGATCTACGCTCCCGACGTCGGCGACTTCGTGTATGTGACCGACAACGCCTACTCCAAAACCGATGTCTTCCAGTGTGAGAGAGACATCATGTCGAAGCTAGGCTTCTGCCTTGCTAGACCTATTCCACTCAGCTTTTTGAGAAGGTATGTAGTAACTACATATTTCTAATGTTCTACTGTCTAATTCTTGGACATACTCTTTGTAATAAGCTGGTTGTGGTCTTACCTACCCTCGGTGTAGGCAATATCACATTGTTTTGCTGTGGAGTTTATGGGAACTTGGATAAGCTGTATAATTATTTCATTATATAGTTTAAGAGGCTCCTCCACCGCGACTGTAGGAACCATCTTGTGTGCCCTCTTAGAAGCATGAAATTTAGCACAAGTTTGGTTTTTGAAAATTCATCCAGCACTTTTATCATGATCACAATAGACAAAATGTTTCTATGGTTGTCATGCTATGCGTGCAGGTGATAAATAGGGGATAAATGTTTCTATCTGTAATATGGAAGTCTGTAATTTTTGATGATATCAATTCTATTGGGAACATAGCTTGTACGTAAATAAATCTTATCTAAAAGTCTTAGCATTGTTTTGTTTGCCAAAGAGAATGCTGCTAACACATGTATTTTTTCAGGTTTGTAAAAGCTGCACATGGGACATCAAAGAACCACCACTTAGCCAAATACTTCGTAGATCTATGCCTCGTTGAGTACACGATGGCCCACTACCGGCCATCAGAGCTAGCTGCCGCCGCCATCTGCCTCTCCCTATACCTGCTCTCGAGTAAGAGGCTCGAAGAGGTATGGACACCCACACTCTCATATTACTCAGGATACTCCCTGGATCACATTGACCCCATCATCAGGAAACTGGCGAAAATTGTCATTAATGTAGACAATTCCAAATATAGGGCAGTGTACAACAAATATTTGGACACGTCGTTAGCCAAAGTATCCAGCCTACACCAGCTAAGAGGCGAAGCTATCTATGAGCTGGCTAAGATTCCAGCAAGTTCCTAGGCTTATATGCATAATATGCAAGTATTTTGTGTGCAAGTGTGAACAGTATGTAAAGTCATGTGACGCATTATGTATAGGCGTTCTGTGACAAAGGACTGAATTTGATATAAGTTTTGTTTTAGGTACCTGGTTTGTTTGCTAGTTTTAATTTAGAAATAGTAAAATTTTTAGACATAATTTTGTGTTTATGAGACTAAATAAATGTTATTGACAAGTTATTCATGTAATGTGTATTTATGTATGTCGCCACTATCTTCGAACAATAATCTTGTTTTTATTTATATTTATGAATACAGCTTGTTATTTCGCTGTTGAATTGTGTTAGATACTTGAAGAAACAGAACATTGTAATTTGCTATATTACTGACATTTTAATTTATTGAGATTTCTAAAATCTCGTCCATTTTTACTAGGGACTGAATGAAACTAATAATTATGTGGAATAAATTTTAAAAAGTGTAGAAATCTGACGTAATTGTTTTGAAAGCAGTAAATGAAATTGTGACAATAAAGGGTCAAATTCAACTGAATCGCCGTTTATAAATATGATTTTAAAGATACTAGAATAGTACCTATATTCTAATAATTCGCAGGTATCCAAAGTATGACTTGTATATTCGTGATGGAGACACTAAAAACTAATATCTGGCCGACTTATAATCTGTACATTTTAATGTTTTTGCTTCTAATGCTCTTTGTATTTGACGTTTTTAAAAACTAAGTTTCTATGATGTATTGTGATTGATATATTTTGATTGAATGTAATTTGATATCCTGTGATTAGAATATATGAGGTAATTGTTGATAATAAATCGATGTTTATAATATTTTGGTGTTTTTATTTCGTTGGATCAGTCGTCGCCCGGCAATAATACCTAAGCAGTCACAAAATTACACCTCATGTTTTTCTTCGATAGTCCTAATTAATATTATAAATGCGAAAATGAGTTTGTTTGTTTGTTACGCTTTCACGCTAAAATGGCTGAACGGTTTGGATGAAATTTGGCACATGGGTAAACCATGACCTGGGTTTGAACTTTTTATACCGATATTCCCACGGGATCGCGATTTATGTGGTTGAAACCGCGGGGCGCAGCTAGTAGATATTAAATTATAATTCGACAATAGGGATGATGCCTGGGTAAAAAAATAAATTCTAATTAGTCCGTCAGTCAGATGGGTAATAAAAAAATAGTAGACGTGTTTTTTTTTTTGCTTTATCATATTATTAACAAAATACTTAGATAAAACGCATTTTATATTGGGGAGTGGGGGTCGCTACATCACAAGTAAGTATAAAATCTACACACTCGTGACGTCATGGCACTTATGGCCCTGGCTGGAGGCTTTGAGTGTAGAAGAGCCACAGGAAAGTCCGGTTAAGCAGCTACGACCTCTGAGGTCAAATGCGAGATGCCCAATATAAAAAAAAAGTCATGGCACATTTTAACTCAATGTATCGCCGTAATCTTTAGATTACGTAAACAAAGAAAAAAACACGTATCCAAGATTTTTTAATAATCACCAAGGCGACCAATTAAAAAAATTGTCATCATCCCTATTATACCTAATTGATAGAACGGGCGGTAGAGCAGACATAAAAGTATTACGAAACATGGAAACTCCGTACTACGTACTAGGCCAGCATGAGGTCAGTGTTACCACTGCCCTGCGGCCTACTGTAGGCTGTAGGTACATAAGGACTGCAACTCTTGATTATTTGATTATATTTACACGGTATTGGCCGTGCTTGGGGGAGGCCTATGTCCAGCAGTGGACGTCTTTCGGCTGAAATGATTATAATAATTGAGTCAAGATCTGATTTGGTGGAGGGAGGGACGGACACAAAAATATAAAAACCGGACCCTTAGGCAGCCTGTCCATTGAAGCGGAGCGAGGCAGCGGAGAGGAGAATGGCAGCGGAGTGGAGCGGAGTTGCGGACAGTGTCCGTCCATTGATGCGGAGCGAGGTAGCGAAGCGGAGTTACGGGCTGTGCGGAGCGAGGTAGCGGAGCGGTGTTGCGGACTGTGCGGAGCTAGACCGAGTTCACGCGACGAGTAATAATTCCCCCGCTCCGGTTCCCCGCTCCGCTTCCCCGCTCCGCTTCCCCGCTCCGCTTCCACTCTCCGCTTCTCCGCTCCGTTTCCCCGCTCCACTCGAGGTTTTGTATGAATTTTTAAACTAGTTCGCAAATCCCTCTCCACTGAAGCGGAGCGGAGGTTTTATGCAATTCCATTGGTTAATATTGGCACACCGCTACTCCGCTCCTCTCCTCTCCGCTCCAGTGGACAGGCAGCCTTAGGAGCCAGCCGAGCAAAAATATAAAGTCAGAAAAAACGCTAAGAGAAAATGGAGTAATAATAGCGCGGGCAGGCGATGCGATTCGACGGGGTGGGTCGAGGGGACATGAAATTTCACGAGGACGAAGTCGCGGGCAGAAGCTAGTAAAGTGATGTTTAATCAAAGTTTCATACTGTTGTACTAAGTCTCTTCAGATTTTGGGAAGCTAAAGTTACACTTGAGCATTATATTTATAAATTAAACTTTGTTATACTCGTAGAACAAGAAACACCCAAAATAATATCATTTTAGAAGTGTTATTCGTAACGTTGAAACACTACAGTGCTGCGTAATTTTGACGTTCACGTACTTTCCAGACAATTTTTACTGCGACCCTTAACAAAAGTTCTTGATCGTTCCTTTTTTTTAATTTAAAATTCTTTTTGTCAGCTAATATTACCGACTCCAAGACGATTCTTAAGAAGTTTTAAATTTAATCGATGCCCTGATTTAATAGGAAATGAGAGCAAAGATCTCCTGAGCTTAATCTGTGATCTTTTGACGCCGCGGCAAGAGGAACAAAATTGACAGGTCTTATTAAAGTTAGACAGTTTCTAATGGTGAAGTGGAAGATATTAAAGATGAGCTTCGACACTGAAGGTTTATTTTAGCTTTTTATAGCACTCATTAAACAGCTGTTTGATAAGTTCGAAGTACGCTACGAACTTGCTTCGCACTCGCTACGTTGTTGGTGTTGTTTTAAGAAAATCCCTCGATGTCGGCTATTCTCCAAAGTTCGATCTATTCGCGTCTCAGACCATTGGGTAAAAAATCCATTATATTTGTGTAGGTTATGCTAAAAGTGGCTAAAACTTTAAAAGCTTCGTCTTCCTGCTCTTATGTATCTATATTTCTTCTTACTGACTTCGGATTGATTAAGGGATAAAGTCAAAGTCAAATCATTTATTTCAAATAGGCCCTTGTAAGGCACTTTTGAATGTCAAAGATTTACTAAAAATAGAATTGATTCTAGTCGCCCCTATCAAAAAGTAGTTTTCGTATGGAGAAGAATGGGCAAGAAACTCCACCGTTACTCTTATAAAATGTTTTACACTATTTTGTATAATAGGTACATTAGTTATGTAGTTATGATATTAGGTAGGTATGTGAAGAAGACGCACCTAAAAAAAAAAATTTTTTTACTGTACCACATAGGTAAAAAGAATTAAAAATTAAACAACGACAGATAAAATAATTACTTATGTGATAGATAGGTACCTACATGGTTCTCACATATTTACAAACATTGTAAAAGTAGGTAGAAGATTTTCTTAAAATTTTACAATTAATAAGTCAGTGTGTGACGAAGTAATCACAGAATGTAAAATCAATGTTTTACAATAAAAAATAACAATTTATACAGCTTAAATTAGCAACCAGTTTGATTTAGTCTAGACTCTAGATTATCATATGGAGCAGGACCAGCATGTTTCCAAGCATTCTTATCTTGGATATAATCCTCTAATTTGTAATATGCTTGTTTAAAAAGTGTACCTACTTTTAATATGAGTTTAAAATTTTCTTTCATTTAATTGTAATATAAGTATCACAAGGTATTTTGTTGTAACCTTTAACACAGTACCCCATAAAAGATGTATGTACCTACTTTAGATAATCTGAAAAATGGTTGATCTATTTTATCTTTATTTCTAGTATTAAAATTATGTCTATCACTTATTTTATTAAAAATATGTAGATTTTTCTGTTATAGGATTTTTAAGAGTTCAGAGGGTTTACCTATCCTAAAAGTTGGCAACGGCGCTAATAACTGTCAAATATTTACCTGTTTTGATTCTTTAAAGCAATATTACTGAATAGAAATAAGAAATGTGGCTAACTAGCGAACTAGAATATTAATAATGAATTGCAATTATAACATTGAATTTGATGTTGTACCCATTTTAGGTGTAAAAAACGCATTTGGAAAGTTTCCAAATAGATTTTTTACATCTAAAACGAAACATTCAGTGTTACGATATTAATTATTGCATTTCATAATCAATATTCTAGTTCGCTGGTTAGCCACATTTTTTTATTTCCACACAGTAATATTGCCAAATTAAACAAAACAGTGAAATATTTGACATCAAGGTATTTGCGACGTTGCCCACTTTCAGAATAAACGCTCTTAACTAGATAGTGCAGTGACGAACCTGATTACCGTTTGTGGTTGTTAGTGTTGCAACGCCATATGGTTGTTCGATTAATGTATCTCTGGGTCAGCTCTAAGAGTGTGTAGGCGGATGATGATATTGTTAGACATAGGTTAGGTACCTACTTAAATGTATCATCATCTATCCCAGCGTTAAATCAATTTCCCCAAACAAAAATACAGTCTTATAGCGCGACCCCTATTAGAGTCAACTCCCCGCACTTCTAGAGTTCGTCGTGTGCCGGCGAGGTTACGTGACTAGTAGCCGGCACAACACTATCCATGTCGCCCGCGGCCCCGCGCTGCTAGGCCAGTCAGTTGCAAGCACCCAATAATCGCGCACGCGCTCGGCGACCGTACTCTTGCGCCTCGCGAGCGGTCCATTTATGTTTTTACTTGAAGTTCTGAGTTATTTCATGTCTATTTCATTTCGTTGCATATATACCAATATACACAGTTTACACGCACAATAGTTGGAGTTTTCTTTGTGTAAAGTACCCCGACTATAACTGGCGTCCCAACGTGCGGCCGTGTTTCGAAAAAACGGTTGTAAAACATTATTTCGTGTAAGATTGTTATTGTGTATAACAACGTATGTGTAAAGACTCGAAAAACAGTGTGTGAAGTGTCGAACACAGTGACTTTCTCGGGTTTTCTTCGTGCGGCGTTATATACCTACTCGTTATATGCTTCGCCCGCGCCGCCCGCAGTTTCGTTACGTTTTGTGCACACAACATTATTTTTAAAGAACTTTTAGCATATTTTGGTGTAATATAGTGACTATACAGTGGATTTAGTGTTACGAACTAGTTATTTCACGTTTTAGTCGTTCTAGTGTCTTCTTATTTACTTCCTAGAACAGTCGTGTAGGTACCTACCTAGTTCGAAATCCATGGAACATTCTTGAACATTGTTTCGTTTACTGTGCTTAAATTTTACGAACTTGATGTTAGTATTTACGTTTAGTCATCCTAGGTTATAGTACTTTAGTTTAGGTTACCTAGGTCGTATTCTTACAATTCGTAACCTAATCCTGTGAACATTTTGTGTACAGAGTATTGTTTATAGTGACGCTTCGTGCGAGTTGAGACTTTATAGTGTAGGTATTTAGGTTATTTAGAATACCTAGAACACTGACTTGCGTCGAACATTAGTGTAAACAATAACTTTGATTATTAAAACAGTTTCTTGTGTGATAGTTACCAAATTTTATTAGTTGTATTGTTGTGTATTATTAGGGTAAGAACATTCGCGTAAGCTTTTATGAACGTTGTTTACGAAGTTACGCGTTGTGTACGAACAGTTGTCGAACTTTAGTGACGAGCTAGGTTACCTAGGTACACCGTTACCTATTTGTTGTGTCGGAACGTTGTTTACAGTGCTTATAAGACATGGTGCTAACACGGTCTCGTACGAATAGTGCTTCGCGTGCTACGCAGCAGCCTGTAGATACGGATACTACGGCGGGTGAGCAGTTAGACGGTACGATGCCGTCTACTTCAGATGGCCGCGCATTTTTCGTTGACGTGCGATCGTCGACGCCGCCGCTGGCTGGACCCCCGTCCGCCAGCGCCTCGGCTCCATCACCACCGCCGCTGTATGGGCGTGAGCTGCCTGGGTACTCGCAGATGCCGCAGCACGGGCATGCTCCGCCCGTCACCACACCGCAGCCACCGATGTCCGCACCTATCGTGATGACGGACCAACAACTGGTATTCCTCTTGCAAGCCTTACGGTCACAGCCGCCTACACAGGGCGCGCCACTACCGCTGACGACGTCTGTGAGTACAAACTTGGCTAATTGTACTGCGAGATTTAATGGTGCTGGCGATGTTATGGTATTCGTGGATGCTGTGCAGATATATAAAGACTGTGTTGGCGTTCACGACGATATGGCTCTAAGAGGCCTGCCAATGCTGCTTACTGACTTTGCGGCTACCTGGTGGCAAGGCGTCAAACATTCTGTCACAAATTGGCAGGAGGCCACCCATCTACTTCGTCAAACATTCGGTCCACGCCTCCCACTTCATAGATTATATAGAGAAATGTTTAGTCGAGAGCAGGGTGACGAACGGACAGATGTCTTCGTGTGTAGGATAAGAGCTATAATAGCCCAACTACCGCTGCACACGCTACCTGAAAATCCAGTGCAGCTGGATATGGTGTACGGATTGCTCCATAGGAGAATCCGAGAGAGGGTAACACGGAGTGCCTTCACTTCGTTCGCCGAGCTGCTACAACAGGCTCGAGTAGTGGAGGATGTGCTCGAAGAAGTTTGCGCCGCTGCGCCGACAAAAAGGCACACTCCTGCATCTGCTGCCCCGCCGCCTCCGCTACCGCATGCCTCTGGACATGCATCGACGTCTTCACCTAGTGCTGCGGTTAATAAAGAAGAAAAAGCACCACCAAGCAAGGCTAGACCTAGGTGCGCATTTTGCAAGATGTTTGGACATGTCAAAGATGACTGCAGGAAACTAGAAAATCGGAATAAGACGACTGCTGAACCGGTCAAGAGCGAACCAGTTACGACCCGATCGGAGCTGCGCCCGTCCGTAGCGTGCTTCGGATGTGGTGCGCCCGGGGTGATACGTTCAAACTGCACAGTGTGTAAAGGGAAACGCACTACATCGCCGATCAAGACCACCGCATTCCAATCAGTGACAGTAAAAGGAAATGTGTTAAACCCGCGTGTGCGCCCTATTTTTAATGTGCAGGTGTTCGGTGCAGTAGGTACCGCGTTACTAGACACGGGCGCGAAACAATGCGTTGCTAGCGATAGTTTAACAAGACATTTGCGGGCTAATGGTCAAATATTTAAGAGTTGCGAAATAGAGCTAAGATTTGCGGACGGAACCCAACGTTCTCAAACCGTAGAAACTGCGTTAGTAAATGTAAAGGTGCAGGGAGTTACAATAAGCACTCTTTTTATGGTCTTGCCTGGCGCAACCGATTCTTTACTAGGTATGAACTTCATAGAAGACGCTGGCATGATACTCGATTTCGAAAGGAATTGTTTCTCGTTACGCGATACAGGCTTCTATAAGCTACAGTACGAACGCGAGGACCAAGTTGCGGTCAGTTCGACGATTGGCCTCCGCGAATGCGAGGGCATACTCCTATCACCATCTGATAGGGACAAGTTGGCTGCACTGTTGGAAAATAACGCTGATATCTTCAGTGCAGGGGGAGGGCCTACGCCCTTCGCCTTGCACAGGATAGACACGGGTAACGCCACGCCTATCGCAACACCCCCTTATCGACTGACTCCTGCTAAGAAGGAGAAGATAAGAGCTGAGATTGATAAGATGTTGGAACTGGAAGTAATAGAAGAAGCTGAGTCAGAATGGGCTTTCCCAGTCGTATTAGTCCCCAAAAAGAATGGTGAGACCAGATTTTGCGTCGATTATAGAAAATTAAACGCTGTGACGCGTACGGACAAATATCCGCTGCCATTAATCGATGACATAATATCTTCCACAAAGAGTAATTGTGTGATGTCCACCATCGATCTAAAATCTGGGTACTGGCAAGTGGAAGTAGCTCCAGAGGACAGACCCAAGACTGCATTCGTTTCACCGTGCGGAACGTTTCAATTTAGGCGCATGCCATTTGGCTTAAAGAATTCGCCGTCGACATTTCAACGGTTGATGGATCGTTTTCGGTCTGGACTAAAAGACGTAACAGTTGTGGCGTATTTAGATGACATCCTCGTAATTTCTGATAACCTGGATGTGCACCTACAGGATCTGCATCAGGTATTTGATCGCCTTCGTCAATTCAACCTCAAAGCAAACCGCGAAAAGTGCGTATTTGCCAGGGAAAGAGTTACTTATTTAGGGCACGTTATTACGGTCCAAGGTATCGAACCTGATCCAACCAAGGTCCAAGCAGTCGTGGAAATGACACCTCCTAACAATGTAAAGGAACTAAAAAGTTTTTTACAAACCTGTTCCTGGTTTAGAAAATTTATTACACAGTTCTCGGAAGTAGCCCAGCCGTTGACTGACCTAACCAGGAAAACAAAAGCCTGGAAATGGGGTGAGAAAGAGTTCGCCGCCTTCAACGAGCTCAAACGGAGACTCACAACGAGTCCGATCCTGCGCCAACCAGACTTCGACCAGCCTTTTATTCTACGCACAGACGCCAGTGGGTATGCCCTAGGTGCAGTGCTCGTGCAAGGTCCTGATCCGAAGTCTGAGAAACCTATCGAGTATGCAAGTAGGTTATTGACGGCAGCAGAACGCAATTATTCCACGACGGAGCGGGAAGCGTTGGCTGTGGTGTGGGCCCTTGATAAGTTTCGTGGTTATCTCGAAGGCGCCCAAGTCCGTGTTGCAACCGACCATCAACCGCTGAAGTGGCTATTGTCTGTAAAGACACCCAGTGGCCGCCTAGCACGGTGGGCCCTAAAAATTCAAGCTTATAATCTTGATGTGGATTATACGCCTGGGAAAGCTAATGTAGTGGCGGATACACTTAGTCGTCCCGTATGCCAGCCATCGATGGACGAAAATCCCGACTCTACCTGCGATCTGTGCCCAGTCTCAGTAGACCTACCTCACCGTAGTTCCAAGGAGTTGCGAGCAGTTCAGCTCGAAGATCCTGAACTTAGGAAGATACTCACGGACTTTGAAGAGGGTGATGCTGCCGCTCGATGGACAGATCGAGGCTATTACCTTTCAAACGGAGTCCTTTTCCGTTTTGATCCGGATGGCGAATCCGAGGAGCCTCAGCTGGTAGTACCAGACTCTATGCGCACCGAGATCTTGAAAGAACTCCATGACGCACCCACCGCCGGTCATTTGGGCCTGGAACGCACTCTTACAAAGATCAAAGAACGATTCTATTTCTCAAATATGCGTCAATACGTGGCGAAGTATCTCAAGGCATGCGATCTCTGCCAGAAGTTTAAGCCATCTAATCTTAAACCTGCTGGTCTACTGCAAACCCCTGTCCCGCAGCAACGCTTCGAAGTCCTCGCCATGGATTTATTTGGTCCTTTGCCTGAGGGTAGCAAGGGTGAGAAGTGGATCTTCCTAGTTGAAGATACTGCGAGCAGATGGGTAGAGTTGTTCCCGCTGACCGAGGCCAACGCAGAAAGTTGTGCTAGAGTATTGATAGAGGAGGTTTTCTTGAGATATGGGTTTCCCCGTAGAGTACTCTCAGATAATGGAACCCAATTCGTTTGTGCGGTTATGCAAAAAGCAATGCACGTTCTCGGTGTACATCAAAATTTGACTCCTGTCTATCATCCCGAGGCCAACCCAGCGGAACGGAAAAACCGCGAGATGAAGCAGATGTTGGCGATCCTGATAGATCCACAACACCGTCGTTGGCCGGAAGTGTTACCTGCTGTGCGATTTGCTTTAAATACGGCTCCTAACCGAGGTACGGGTCACTCTGCCGCTTTTTTAACGTTTGCGCGCGAGTTCCGGTCCCCGGTGGACGTTGCCCACGACTTGCGAGCGGTCGTAGAGCAAGAAAACTACGTACCCCAAATCACGCCATATTTACGGGACTTTGTATGCCGCCTGCAAGAGGTGAAGTGGCATGTCGAGCGCCAGCAGGATATTCGTAAAGATGCAGCCGACAAAAACCGCCGTACAGGACCCAAGTTTCAGGAGGGTGACCTTGTATTCGTAGATAGCCATCGACTTAGTCAAGCCGCAAAAGGCTTCACCAGTAAGTTTGCCCCGAGACGAGAGGGTCCATATCGCATTAGTAAAGTTGTTTCCGCAACTACTTACGAGGTTTTAGATAAAGAGAGCGAGCCTCGGGGGAAGTATCATGCCAGCCTCCTAACACCGTATGTAGGTGACTCAGACGTTGTCGTCCATGGTAGGAAGAAAGGCCGACCTTGTAAACTTTCGGTTGCCAAGCCAGCTCCAGAGCCTTCAGCTGACTTGGAGGGGGAGGATATAGCGCGACCCCTATTAGAGTCAACTCCCCGCACTTCTAGAGTTCGTCGTGTGCCGGCGAGGTTACGTGACTAGTAGCCGGCACAACACTATCCATGTCGCCCGCGGCCCCGCGCTGCTAGGCCAGTCAGTTGCAAGCACCCAATAATCGCGCACGCGCTCGGCGACCGTACTCTTGCGCCTCGCGAGCGGTCCATTTATGTTTTTACTTTAAGTTCTGAGTTATTTCATGTCTATTTCATTTCGTTGCATATATACCAATATACACAGTTTACACGCACAATAGTTGGAGTTTTCTTTGTGTAAAGTACCCCGACTATAGTCTGTTGTATTAATGTTAAGTACCGCAAAGGTAATGTATAGATCTGAGACTGGCTTGTATGGAGGTACCTTTGTCCTATACCACTTTACATAAAATTAAAGTGTAAAACATACATTTTTTAAATGCTAGTACTGTGGTGTGTCCTGTGTGCTATGTGACTATGTCCAATGTTGGCGGACAGCCGGTCGTGCTCGGACACTGCGTTTTCCACAGCGCAGCCCTCTCTCCGCAAATTCGAAGAATTTATTAACGCTTGGCGGTTAGCCGAATCGTTTTTGTTTCCCCTTTTTTCACTGACCGTACTCCTGCTGCAGCGAGACTAGTGTAAAAACAGAAAAATCTGAACTCTTTTTTTATTTAAAACCGTTTTCTTTTTGCAAGCTTTCACGAGTTCGTTCGTTCGTGTGTTGGTAATAGCGTATGCAGATGATATTAGCTTTTATTAGTCAGAATTTATTATTTTACTAATTAAACACAGAAGTGCATTGAAATGAAAACAAAATAAGAGAGCAGCACAATTAAAAAAGCGTGCAGCTTTTTTATTTAGTCTGAACTGCTAACAGCAATAGTCATGTAAAGTTATTAACAGAATTTATCGTATAGGTAAGGGCCAATTGGTGCAAACTCGTACTAAAGCGTCATGGCCAATAAACAGCGCAGTTATCTAGTTGGTGGCGGATTGTTAATGCAATAGCCGGTCCATGTTGTTGCATTTTTGCAACAAGCGCGCGGCGAAATGTATGCACATAGTCGTTGTAATGCTGCGAAAGCCTGTCTCGTAAATATTTCGCGCACGCAATTTACAGCTTTGGGAATCCTCTTAACGGAATACAGGGGCAGTTAGTGAGCCGGCGGTATTTATAATTTTAACGACGACCACACTGAACCGCTATTGTTCTTTAGATTACTGCTGGAATGCCTACCTACGCATTTATTTGTGACGTTAAAATATTTTCTTTTCAAAGTTTAAACTGCGTATTGAATATTGACTACGTTTTTCCTGTTGCATGGAAAAACTTTACAACATTTTTAAGCGAACTAAAAATATTGGAAAATATTTCAAAATTACCTATGTAAAACCAACTAAGCAACCATTTTACGAAACCAAATGCACCCAGTTCGAAATACTTACCTAACCCCGCTTAAGACGATAATGACTTATATAACTCGTCTTTCCGTTTATACGGTCAAGTGAGTTGAATGAGATTTTGAAATAATTTGTCCCAACATAAAGCTATCTCAAATCATCACTAACACAAGAACAAATAACAAAATGAAAAATACAAAAGTACAAACTTCTTGAACTGGAGATATCAGCTTAAATATCCCGCGTTAGTTTTGTCTGGCAACAAAATGTTTCATATTATTGTCGTGTTATACTTTTCTACTTAACGTCGAGTCGCAAGTGTGTCGGTGTCTCGGTGTCTCCAAGTAACGGTGCTTCCGTTGTTTCGCCAACTTTTAACGAGTTTGTCGGACACGGCTGGAAGTGCAGAAGTGCCGCCGCCGACGGACTGGCGACGAGACTTCACACCCACATATGTTACATCCTGTAGGTAAGAGATATTTTCTAATATTTTTGCCAAAATATTTTTTGATGTTTGGATGTTTTATTGAAATAGTTGTTCATCATGATTTGTTGAGCGGGTTGCGTCTTCGGGGCTAATGTCCACGTTTGATAACTTAATTAAGGGTGCATTCGAATCACATGTCATGATGATCTAGCAGTGTAGCCTCCGATGACCGGACCTATAGGTAAGCGGCATAAATGCTTACCTACGTTGGACATACCTGCGCTCATTGCCAAGATACACCCTGTCATCAAACCGCTATTTATTTGTATAAATTCGATTAAAATCAAAAGATGTTTATTTCTGGAAGTAGATATTTTAAGACACTTACACGTAAACTTTTTGTTCAATATTTTAAAACTTGATGGCGCCGGCATTTCCGTGCTGAGCAAGCATGAGAAGAAATGCCGAAACAAACTCTTTTATAAAGTCCAAATAAGTATTATATTAAAGATATTATGCGATTCTAACAATGCAGGGCCATGTCTGGAAGGGCCTTTTGAAGAAAGAGCTGTTAAAGCTTTGAGTTGACCCGTTTAACACTAACCAAAAACCAAAATTAACAATGAACACGTATTACGTTGTCAATTTTGTTTTTTTCAGTTCTGCTCTCAGATGGTCGTGTTAAGACTGATATAAGTAATAATATTATCTAGTTCTTTCTGGATACTCATGTAAAAACTTTATTTCCGATAGAATCACTTTTATTTTTTTCCCATATCGATGGCTTCGATTCACTCGTGGGTTTATCACAAAAAAATCGCCAACAATACTAAATAAAAATATTGTACATTATGTTGTAGGTACGTACTTACTTTTTCCATTGAATTGATCGGCTGGTGCGAATCATAAGTAAAGAGCGTATTTGAAATAGGCAACTTACAGCGGCGAAGTGTACATTTTTGAATGGGGGAATCCAAAGCACATTTTGTTTTTTTTTTTTTTTTTTGTTATTCAAAGTTAAAAGTTAGTTAGTTAGTTAGTTCGTGCCTCGGAAAGCACGTTAAGCCGTTGGTCCCGGCTGTCATTCGTGGATCTTTGACAGTCGTTACGAGTCGTCAGAAGCCCGAAAGTCTGACACCAGTCTTACCAAGGGGTATCGTATTACCCAGTTACTGGGTTGTGGAGGTCAGATAGGCAGTCGCTACAGGTAAAATACTGGTATTCAGCTGCATCCGGTTAGACTGGAAGCCGACCCCAACATAGTTGGGAAAAGGCTAGGCAGATTGAATGATTCAAAGTTAAAAAGCTTTTTGTTCTTTGAATGTTATGGTGAATTAAATGCTCGTAGTGTGACTATATTTTTTGGCAATAGTAGACTATACTGTGTCATTTTTTAATTACGGTGCAGTTGCTGTTGCGAACCTTAGAACCGGACGGGAAGCCGGTAGGAATCGTGTTGTACGGTGCTTTAGCCACTGACAACTTATATTATTTTGAAAAACTGTTTTGAAAAATTAAACAAAAATGATTAGCCTGTGCGAAATTGTTTTTTTTTTTTTAGGGGGCTATTAGGTATCTATTAATCATACAGATTTTCAGCTGCGAAATGTGTGATTATCAAGGGATGTTGAAATCTTCATCTTTGTGACTAGAATTATGATTAGGCACAAAGAAACAATGAAAGAACAATGTTTTAATCGAAACAGAAAAAAGGAGCATTTAAAACTAACAAAAAAAAACGAACAACGCATAGGTACCTACATTGTGTGCTCTGAGAATAAGCATAAAAGTGAGATATTGTATTAACCTAGTGAATACCGTCGTGCACTTCAATTATCTACCTAAGCATCATTCGACACAGTTCCAAGTACAAACTCAGCAGAGCGGAGTCTAGAAACGTGACGCAAGAGTTCAAAAACAAAGAACTTTCCCGATTTATATTGCGTCTCTTCAAAGTTCCCACCGATATATTGTGGTATTCCATTATTTGGAACCACATCTTTTAGTTTGTTTACGTTAGTCTTTCTTTATATTATTATATTAAACAAACCACCTTTTGATTTATTTACCTATTGATATTCTATGACACATGTACTTAACTCACTTTTATATTCTGTAGCACTGTTTACCCCCTGTAAAGCATACTTTTAATTATCTCTTGATTGTTTTAGCATCCAAATCGATTTTATAGTATTTAATTTTCCCTTTTGTAAAAAACTTTAGAATATTTATATTCTGACGTTTTCATCTTAAACTGTCATCTGTCGTAATTTACTTTTCTAAAACATAGACAGAACACATCATAGATAAGTACACTCTATCTTCTCTCATAAAGTGGGTGTACACACTGAACCTTCGCAATAAGCATAGATCTAAGATTTCTCCTCTGTAAGCCGTTTTTATTAGTGCTGGTCATATCTAAATTAAGAATTAACTTGAATATGTTTTAAAAAACGTTTAAAATATGACACAGAACGATAAAAACGGTCTTCATATTTTTGGAGGCTAGTCTTGTCTGAGCCCTCGGAGAGTCGTATTTTTAACTTGAGACGGAGTCACTGTTTTTATGCCCTTAAGTCTTATTTGTTGAACAGTTAGCTACTCGAATATTAGTCTCTTAAAACTAGCATAACTAGCGTGCGCGAGTGTCCTAATTTTATTGTGTAATTTAAACTATCGATACTGAGTGGATTATGTCAATAAACATTCTAGTACTGTGTAATACTGTGTTTAATTCGCTCGGCCCTCCTGCCTAGCCCTGTAGGAGGTGCTCACTTCTAACGAACTCTTAACCACGCGGCGTAAAACGCCGCGAGCACACGCACACGAAGGCCTCCGACACTAGACGTCGTTACTCTCCGAGAGAGACCTCCGCCGTCACCTGTGACGCTAGCGCGGTCCTCCCGCTAGGTGAGGCGCCTCAAAGCGCCTCCATCTACAAAGTCTCACAACCTCTACTCCGTTCCACAGGCTGGAGTGTACCTCCAGGGGGGATAATCCTCAGCCCAGCCTCCTGCACGCTGCATGCGGCCTGCCTGCCTGCCCACCTGTTCCACTCCCTGCCTGCCTGTTCCTGCCTAACCTGAGCCTGTCTTGTGCCTGTTCCTGCCTAACCCGAGCCTGTCCTGTGTCCTAAACTTAACTTTACTTTTACTAATTTTAACTTTTAATTTTAATACCTTTTTATTTTAATTTAATTTGTGACCTACGTTTCCCTCCACGGAGGAAAACGTTCCGTTACAATATCAAGTCAGCACAATACATCCACCATGCCACCTACAGTTGGTTTATGCAAATCAGCTTTGTCTATCGCTCAAAGCAGTTCACTTACTGCGATCACCGATCCAGTCTGACCATGGGTAGCACTTAAAACTGCCGTTAAAAGGGGCACCGTTCAAAAGCGGCGTATAAATAACGCAACCAACAGCATTTACGTTAGCGACGATATTTTACGATATTCCTACATTCCCATTTGCAAATTCAATCGAAATGTACAATGCACGTGTACCTATACTTACTTGTTTCAAAGGTTTTTGCTGAACTGCTGGAACTGGGTATTGTGGATTTGGAAGTCTTATGATGTTTGTTTATTGCGTAGGTAAAAGGTCAAAAGTTTCGAATCAAAACTGAAAAATAATTTATCGATCTCTACTGAAAGTACCTATAATGCTACATTACAGGTACTTTCAGCAGAGATGGATAAAGTATCAAATATCCACATTGTCGCGATAAAGCCAAGATTCGCGTTGTTGCAAAACGTCTGGACAAGCAATTCACAGTTCAGGTCACAGGACAGATGCAAAAACATGTTCTTCCATACATTTCGTATGGAAGATCATGTTTTTCAACTACAATGTTAAGTTTGTTCTTGGGATAGATCCTAACTACGGAACCCTTCATTGTGCGTGGTTCGACACGCATTTGGCCGATTTTTTTAACAATATGGCCAATATAGTTCGTCGTAGATCGAACACGAATTTTTTCGTGAAAACGCGACTGGAATCTGCGCGACAGTGTGGCCGTAGCATAGCTAGGTAATCTTCCTTTTAAATCGAGTTCATATCTATAATGAATGAGTCCAGGCGCGGTCGCAGCCTAAGATTTTGGGGGGGGGGTCACAATGGGTGCCGCGGAATATTAGAGAAATATTTAATTGATACTCTAAAAAGTTTTTGACCTTTCTAATGATGCCACTTTTTAAATATCTGAACCTTTTTTTAACTTTCTGATCTTTTCTCACAGTTGTTCGCAGTAACTAAGCTAGGGTACTCTGACCAAACGGTCGGGTTAAAACAGTGACAAACCACGCGCGAGCCAAGCGAACGAAACGAGCGGTACCGCAGCAGTTGCCGGCGAGCGCTATAGCTTGTCTACTCTGAAATGACGCGCCCCACTACCGCATTTTTACATCCAAGTTGGTCGCAAATAGTTGGCTATTTAGTAGTTTAAGGACCCCACAATATGAATTACTACGGGTTCGATTAAATTATGAGATGCTGCCAAATTGGTCACTAGCTTTTTGATAAATAATAAGTATTAGGACAGAAGATTATGTAGGGGGAGAAGAGCGAGCGAAGCTGACTCGATAATTTTGCACCTCGTCTCGGATAGGTCAGATTTTCAAAGAAAAATAAGAGTTAGGTACATTGTCGACTTATGCAGGAAAAGCCAAACAACTATGAAAATTAAGAGCGAGCAAAGCAAAAATTATACACACTCTCGGATACGTTCGATTTTCTTTTGATAATTTCAAAAGCACTAAGAATGACTTGCTTTATCGACTTATGAAGAAAAATTCAAGAATTAAGACAAGCGAGTGAAGCGAGCCTCAAAATTTTAGGACCCGCCTTAAATAGGTTCTGTTTTCTTAGGATTTGATGAACATTTTCAAAAAGAAATAGGAGTAACATTGTTGACTTATGCAGGAAAGGCCAAGCAACTATGAAAGTGCAGAATACAAGAGCGAGCGGAGCGAGCTCAAAAATTTTGCACCCTCAGATACGTTTGATTTTCTTTTGATCATTCCAAAAGAATAAGAATTACTTGCTTTGTTTACATAAGAAGAAAAGCTCAAGAATCACGAAAAGCGAGCCTCAAAATTTTAGCACCCCGCTTTGAATAGGTTCTGTTTTCTTTTGATTATTATACAGGAAGAGAACATACTTAGTCGAGAAGAAAAGCTTATACTCGTTTTACATGAGTTTAGGTTTTGAAATCTGGCCTTAAGAAAACTCTGAAATTTGACCACCACAACGCTCGGGGCGTTGTGGTGCCCAAATTCCCGAGTTTGCTTTAACAAGCTTATTTTTCAATATTTTTTTTGTATATGGCCATCGGTGTCTCTGTGGCTCAAACACCTACAGTTTTTAGTTAGTAAGACACGTAAATCATTCAAGCTGTCGACAGTTTGAATGATTTTGGGGGGGGGTCATGACCCCCAGGACCCACACCTCGGACCGCGCCTGAATGAGTCTTGGTGGTGGAGGTTACCTATATAATTAATTCTATTCTGTTTTTTATCTATTTGGAAACCGTTTGATGAAAAAGTTTGGATAGTTCGGTGGTTTTGGAGTGTTCAATGGTTGATCGACCAATTTCACTGTTCCAACAACTGTCAAACATTGGTTTCATTTCATGTTGGTGACTTTATTCGTTCAAAAATTGCTATAGGTATTTCACTTCGTTCGCTGAAAATTGTCTAATCAATCAATATTGAAAATGCGCTGTTAATTTTATGAAACTTAAACCTACCTGGATGTAGTTATAATATATGAATTTGGAACCTAACAATAATGATGACACCAACGTATGAATTAGCTTGATTCGAAAAAGGAATCGTTGAATTTGATCTAGTTCTCAATGATCACTTATTTAATCTAGATTAGGTATGGGTGTTGACAAAAAAAAAATCCGTGAGGTAGATAATTAAAAAATATTGGATGTAATACGTATTTTTTCTTTTTTTTCGTATTCAAAAGATTACGGCAATACATTGAGTATGCAATGCGTTAAAATGTGGTATGACGTCACTGGCCGGTAGATTTTATACTGACTTGTGACGTAGCGAGCCCCCACTTTAATGCGTTATATCTAAACCATTTTTAATTAATATGATAAAGCAAAAAATACGTGTAAATATTTTTTTATTATCTGACTGAAGGACTAAATAGCTTCTTTTTTTTTCGCCAGTCAATATCCTTATTGGGGTCTGGCGAAACAAGTTGGGCAACGAAAATGCGCGTCTGATATGTAGAACATACTTTTATTTTCTTTTGTAGTCTGTGCGCTAGAAATATGCAGTAGGCGTGAATTATGCAGTATTTTACACCAAAGTCGTTGGCGACGGCAAAATGAAACGTTTTGAATTTATGGCTAATAGGAGCTTTTTGTGAACCTATGATGGAGTTCAAAGCAAGCCATGTTCAAACTGAGATGAATTTTACTGTTTTTCGGGTTTCTAAATCGGTTAGGGATATGTTTAGATATAGTCAAGCTCGCATTTGCTATAAATTATTACTTGACAAAAATTCCCAGTAAATTGAAACTGGTGAAGTTTCAATTTACTGGGAATTTTTGTGGGAACTGAGAAGATAATTGAAACTATCGTACTGGTACAATGGGGCTTCCTGTCATTGTTATTTACATAGCCGGTAGGTAGTGGTATTCGAATTGTATGTACATAACAATGACAAGAAGTTATCATCAATTATCCACATATACTAAGTGAGAAACATACGTATTATTGAAGTTTTCTTAAAAACTATCCAAGCAAAGTTAATACAATTTATATGGGACCAACTTGGGAGCATACCCATTCATACAAAAAAATATATATAATTTTCGAAATCGGTCCACAATTGACGGAGAAATCGGTGGACATAAAATAAAAATAAACCCTTTTCCTTTTTGGGAGTCGGTTAAAAACAAATTAAAACAACTTGGTAAGTAGTCTTCAAAATTTTGTGAATGTGAGAACGTTGTAGGCTTAACAGACTGTAGATCTGTGGACCATTTTATATTTTGCTAAGTACCTGGTACTTGTTGATAGGCCTACACTGTCCTCTCATACCTTTTAAAACTGTAAAACCATTTACTTTTAAAAGAGTAACCGTGGAGTTTCTTGCCGGCTCTTCTCCATAGGAAACGACCAATTGGAACCGTGCACCTAGCTTCTGACGTTTCATAAGTGCCCTTGTAGGTTTATGTGAAATAAAATATTTTGATTTTGATTTTGATTTTGTAGGTACCTAATAACATTAGGGAAATATATTAGTGATTCTTTTGAATCTTACATCCAAGTTGGTCACAATTAGTTGGCTTTTTAGCATTTTTACCCCTAAATAGGAATTATGAGTCTCGCATAAACAGGCGCAATAATTACATTAGAGTGTTCAATAATATTTTTAAGAAATAAAAATTAGAATTATTTGAGGTTCAATTAAATACATGCCATAACATTAAAACAAAATATTCGAAACCATGTTTCCATACAATGCAAGCACGACAATGATTTGAAAACGACAATCATCGTACGATGCTAGTATCGCATTCAGTCGAAAACGTTTGATCGCACTGTTTGTTGTGAAAGGGCCACCCGGATGAGTGGCTGTCGTAAAAACCGCCCCAAATGGGGTGAAAAGTGTCGACGTGCGCCTGATCCCGGGTCGGGATCGCGAGTGACGAGCCGTGTCGATAACGTACATTCGGATTCGAGAAACATGCTCTGGGTTTAAGGCGGCTATAACCGACTTTTAATGATTTTATAGTGAAGATCACGGCTAAACGACTAGTGTTAATTATTTGGAACAAATATACGTTATTTTGAGCATTTTTTTAAATAAATAATCATAGGAATATTTTAGATTATGTTTATTATTAATTTGTAAAATTATGTCTAACGCGGATAAAAACTGAGAATCACGCAAAATCTAGCAAGCTTTTTTTTCTGAAATCTTCACCGTTTTAAAGATAATTTAATATTGATCTTTTAGTATACGTGTTTTATTAAAATACCTTTTGTTTTATGTATAATAAATTAATAATGCGTTTAATTTGCGACAGCGCTCCTTGATGGGGGAGTCCTATTACTGGCTGGACGTACGACGCGTTGCGTGAGTTCAGTACAGAACACGCAGCTAACCACTCAAGGTCACTGGCATGTCACTGGCATATACGAGTATCTGGGTCTTAAGTGAATATCGAGGGCTATTCACGGTCATTTGATTATTGGTTGGAGAATGGAATAAAAGTAACTAACTTTAAATTACTACCCTTTCCTATATTTGTTTTACTTTTACTTTTTTTACCTTTATCTCTGAATGTCTGAACTGCCTCGTTCGTCTAGTGGTTGCAAGCGCTACTGCTGAGCATGAGGTCCTTGGTTCGATTCCCGGGTCGGGTAAAGTGTGATTGGGTTATTCCAAATGGAATTTCTCAGTAGCAGTCCGGAGTCTGGATTTGTGCCCGGTTGTTGGCAATAGGCTCGCCCCCTATTACATGGAACTTAAACATAACTGGCGACAGCGCGACGCGGCACCGGTCATTGTTCTACCGTGAAGTTTTCTTAGAAATTGTTTTACTAGAGTCGCGCTTGTTTGCACGAGGCTTAAATTGATAACTTTTCAGTCCTTTTGTCCGAGTCCGTAAATCAGAGTTCTCAGTATTCAAAACTTAACTGATCGTTGATCTAAGTGTTTTTACCGTTGTTACTTGTAAATACAGGATCATTTTAAATTAACTGGCGAAACTTCGCAAACTTGACTGGCCTATCAAATGACGATAAAATATTTTTTAAACTCCAAATTTTCAATATACTATTACTAGCGATCGTTGACCCCGTTATTAGCTGTAGTTACCTACTGGATATTTATTTATTTATCTTTACTTCAGACACATAGCCCATAAAAAATCAAACAAAACAAAGAAAGAAGCCGTAGTAGTACACACAAAAAATTAAATTAAATGGTGAGAATAAAGGGTAAAGCTGTTTATTCTCATTCGCTTATAAGGCACTGAAAATATTGATTCAATTTCAATCGATTTAAAGTGACAGTAAAATTATCGTTATATCCATTATGAAACTCTAACCGGATGCTATCAGGGTCTTATTACGCAGCTTATTTTATTAGCTGCCGTGGCTTTAAATCAGCTTGTCGGGAACAGGTAGGCCAGTCGTCACACGTTCGGTGATAACTCTCCTTTCATTTGATTCGCTCTCGTATAAAGATTAAAGAAGGGGCTAAGAAAGGATTTTTGAAATTAAATTGTGGTGTTTGTATCGAATATTTTTTGCATGATCGCATTTCCCATCGGGCAAGCAGATTGTGTAGAAAAACATTCCTGTCTCCCAACCTATGACGTCACAATATCTCATCTGAAACTCCGGAAAGAAATCGAAATTCCCCGTTTCCGCATGCACTAGTAGCACATAAACAAGATGAGTGGATTTACAACGTGATAAATAAATTCCCCTGTCAGGGTGAGACCTTAGTGTGAAATCTGCGTCAGCATCGCCCAGGGTCGGGCTGATTGCCCCATCTGTCAGTACAAGACCGTAGGGCTGCAGATAAAATAAGAGGCAAATTATTGACCCTTATTGATGGGAGGTGTGCTTCGGCAGAAACGTCAGAACGGGGTATTGTTTATAGAATGAATAAATAAATAGGGAGCTGTAGTAGGATTAAAATAAGGGTTAGGATGGTATGCATTTTGCGTAGCTTGTCATTTAACACTTTGCGGGACACTAAACGTAATACGTAATAATAAAAAAAATACTATTATTGTGTCTCATTCAGTGTCATTCAACCGATTAATAAGGTAATATTAGTGGCAATAATGTAAGATTGCATGCAGTTGAAAATAATATAAACTCCACCTTTTTTGTGAATTAAATATTCATATAACTGAAAGTCGATGTATAGGCGGTTGGTCGACTCTTCACGTGACCAGAGGGCTGGCCAATTCTTAGGCCAAAGCATTAGCATTGCCATCCAAAGTTGCAATGCTGCCAGCCTTTTGGGCACTTTTCCCGCTGACGGCGATGCGGACGAATTTTTTGATGCCCAATGAGCTCTTCCCTTTATTTTATTTTATTTTTTTCTTTACATTCTTGTACATAATATATATATTAGTTAGTTGTAAAATAAATTGTATAATAAGTTTACTACGTCAATATTCAAATAAAGAAACAATGTCTACTGAAAGTAGAGTCCTTATTTTTATTACCCTTTTAAGTACTTTCGGGCCTCATTGAAATTTCTTTTGTCTGGCGCACGCAACTGCACATAAACTCAACCATGGCATTGCGCAGAAGCCATCAACGTACCTCTAGGCCATAACATTAAGTGGTAGACCGAATCAGTTAAGTATTGTTCGACAAAACCTCTCTTTCCAAAGCGGAGCGATAAAATTACCTATTGTCGATGCACATTGCAGTAAAGCCCGCATTAAACTGAAAGCGATTCTAAATGCGTCGCGTAAAACGGAGCAATACGACAGCCAGCCGACCGCATTGTTTCTTTTAGGGTTCCAGACGAACAATGGAAACACGGGGAACCCTTATAGGTTTTTTTTACAAGGGTTATTTACGGGCATCAAATTAATGTCTCGTAAGTAAAGTCATATACATCCATTAATATCTTGAAATCTTAAATGGAACTAAGTTTTCTGTACCTACATAAAAACTAGTTTCTGCCTCAACAAAAAAAATAGGTAGTCTTAAAACTATAACGCTGTAGCTTAGTGGACTCTAGATTTGTTGACCATTGTCTATTTTGTTAAGTACCTGAGGGGCAATTCCCGTAATTTTTAAGAACGTTCGCATTCGCATCTCATTCGCAATCTGTCAAAAATACAATCAATTTACCAACATTTTTGACAAGTTTGACAGATTGCAACTTGAATGTGAACGTTTTTTAAGTACGAGAATTGGCCTTCTGGTACTTGTTGAAAGATCTACACTACATCGACTTCCCATACTTGTTATTTGAAATATTGTAAAAGCCAATTATTTTTAAAAGAGTAACCGTGGATTTTCATGCCAGCTCTTCACCATCGGAAACGACCAATTGGAACCGTGCACCTAACTTCTGACGTTTCATAAGTGCCCATGTACATAGGTTTATGTGAAATAAAATATTTTTAATTTGAATTGATATAAGTGTTTTTTTTTAATGAATTGTAGTGGGTGGCGTCAGCTGCAGAGATTTCTTCAAAAACGATGTCATAATTTGTGAATTAAAATTATTAACATAATTTATTGTCTAGTTTTCACATCTACCGGCACTCCGAGCAACAACAAGCGCCACGCGTCAAACTCATAGCTTCATTATATCATTAGCATGTCGGTGACGCGAATCCATAAAAAAATTCTCTACCAATAATCGCTCAACGCGCTTAAATAAATTTTCACTTCAAAAACACGTGTGCGGTCGGGGGACCGTCAGGAACGAAGTTCCGTCTTATGTATGATTTAAAACAAAAACAATCTTTTCGCAGTCGCCATCTTGGATTTACATTTTGACCTCACTATCGGCTTTAGCAACTTCGAAATCCATGGAAGCGATACCCATGATGAAAAATTGGAAAAATTTCGCAACCGCTCTTTTGCACACTTTCTCTCTCAATGAAAATCGAGATAGAGAGAGAGAAAGTGTGAATTAAAAGAAGACAGTCGCAAGTATGAACGCTTTTTCGCGTGACGATTACTGCCAGTTTACTCGTACTGCATGCCGTGTTAAAGAACTTCGTACCAAAAAAAACTTCACTTACTGCTACGGTGACGCAAAACCATAAGTTGCCCCTCCACCAAAAATCGCCCAACGCGCCTAAACAAGTTTTCACTTCAAAAATACTGCCTCTAAAATCTGGGGATAATGACTAGTAAATAAATGGTGGGTACTTCCGGTACCCTAGAAAACTAAAGTAAACGGAACCTCCAAGCCTCGCTGCCAACCCGCCCTTGTCGGTATTATTTACTTTATGGTTCTACGTGTAAACAGTTTCGATGTCTCGCGCTCGATGATCACATGCTCAGGATAATACCAGTACCGGGGATGTCTGTCTGCTCTGGTTAACTACTTGTGCTAAGTGGTTGCATTTTATGCTGAACAGTGTATTTTACTATTACTATACATAGATTAGTATTTCGTAGCATAGTTCGTAGCAACCTTCGTAGCAAACTTCGTAGCGCCCACCGTAGCAACCTCCGTAGCATAATCCATATTATTAATTGCTAATTTTTTGACAGACCAATTTTCTACAGCGTTTTTGTAACGGCAAAGTGACAATTTATTGTAATTTCTCGTAGCACAGTCCTACCTAGCAACAAGTTTTGTAGCATAAGGTTTTGTAGCACAAGATTTCTTATCAGAGGATGCTGTCTTACTCATTGTTATCTAATAGATCAAATCAAATCAAACTTTATTTGTGAACATAGGTACATAAAAGGTCTAAAAATATACATTTTAGCGTGATCTCTGTTCTACCAATGCAATGTGACAAACTTGTAAGTTCGTTTAGCTTCAACTACTTAAATACGCCTGTAGTCTTGAGTTTAGCTCCTTCGGAGATATTTTATGAAGTCCTGTTGCCTTATTTCAGTATAGGTAGGTACTTTAGAGAGACGTAATATTCTGCCCAACTGGAAGTAATATTACAGAAAACTTTTTTACGTTTACTTGCTTTCAAGTTGGTATGATCAAACGTGCAATAAACTTGTCATAAATAAACTTTTCCCCTTTGCCGTTATGATTTTTTATTTTGTGAATTCCGAGTCGCCAAAATCATTATTATGTGTACATAAAAAGTTTTTTTGACTCAAGTACCTAACCTGTGTTTTTTTTAATAAAGTCATGTTAAGTCTTCTTATTTTTTTATTGAGTTGCTCAAGTCACGATAGATAGACACTGCGATCACCAGTTCGTCTATTAAATGTGTTGATTGACAACATTCGTCATAACGATACAACATTTTTCAACAGTGGAGTATATTTTAAGCTGTGACAAGTTACATAATCAATTTATAGATTGGCTTCATCCCATATTGTGCACGATATCCTCACATAATAAACACTGTCAAAACGCCACTCACAAGAAAATTACTTACCATTTTTTCTAAATTAGAAACTCCCTCCTAACCTCCTCTAAGGATGTCACATAAACTCTGTGTCAATATCTCCTTTTGAAAAATATTTACGAGTATGATCAGAGAGGTTCTCAGCGGGACTCGCGTCAATTGCTGAATCCCATCCGGTTCCGGGCTGCCGGCAGTCAACCTCCGGTTTAGATTCATAACTCCGATGCTTAGAACATTGTCGGCAGCTCATGTGTAAAATACGAGCGCACTTCACAAATATTTATGTTGCTATTCTTTGTCGGCGAATTATTAGGTGCATTGGTATTGTCTGTTTTTATTTTCTGGGGTGTTTTGGGGTGGTAGATAGATTTATTTATTTATTAGAAACACCAACTACTAATCTACAATACATTTTACATTTGATTTGACATAGGATTTTCGTTCTGTGTAAATATGTCACTTAAGATGTACACAACGCATGAATATTATTAGACTTTATATTCATTTTAACTGGATTAATAAATTATATTTAAAAATACAATGGATTACTAAATTAACATTTGAATAAAAAATTAAGCAGGATTATAATTTGATAGATAAATAAAATTTTACTATTTTTATAGATGGATACAACTTCTAGCAAATTCAGTAATTCATTAGAGAAGCAATATTTAAAAGATCTATACAACATGTAAAAAAAACACTGTCTGATCCATGAGGGTGTTGTTAAGTATCATGCTAAGAGTCTATGTGGTCTATTTCAGAAAAAAAAAAGTAATAAATAATGCCCGATTTTTATTAATTGGGAATTTTTCCTTGTAAACCACCATGAGGCGTGGGCGGCCGTCGTCTAGCATGTTTACAAGTCATAACTAAGATTGCTTAAAAAAAAAAAAAAAGCAGTAACTACAAAAAAAAACATGTCCAAAAGGGGCTCATCCCCTTTTGGACATGTTTTTTACACATTGTATAAGGATAAATCTCAGGATTCGAATAATACTGTTGTTGCTTGCTTAAAATGCAAAAATAACGAAAGATGTTCCAGCTTTTTAGTGGAAAATGGTAAGGTTGTTCAATTCGTTTTATTTGTATTATCTGGAGGATGCTTAGTATTTTTTAAACGTCAATGCTGATTATAATTACTATTTAATAGTAGTAACACATAATATATCATTACGCCCACATTTCTCCAGTTATGTTCAGTTGTGTTGTTTGTTTAATAGTAGTGACTAATTATTATTGAGGTTTACAATCGACTGGTAGTTATTACGATTACTTATGCAGTGTTCCATTTTCTCTTCTAAGATTTAATGTTTTGCTTTTGCTTGTGCATTATGTTTACGAACCAATAAAAAAAAAAGTCTCGCTTAACTACTTTCTTATTCACTTCGTCTCATTTTTATTTACAATTTTGCAAATTTTTCTCCCGTACCAGTTAGTTGGGGATAGAGCAGAAAGCTGCCTACCTACTAAGTATTTGTTTTGAGGAAACAGGTAGCGAGCGAGCTTCAACTACTTAAAAGTTGGGTTGCAAATGAAGCGTTACAAAAATGAACGCTCCTTTGGGCCCTATTTGGAGTGCGGAGTATCCAGTGGTTTTCGAAAGCGAATACTAGGCGAAACGGTAATTTTGAAGATGCTATATTTTTGTATGAATTTATCATAGAAAAACTATTGGTAATGCTAGAAGAAGTAAAACACAATTATGTTTGTCTTTACTAAATCTTCTATTTACTCTAAAAACAACATTATTCAGAAACATAAAATATTTCTGTCAATGCAGTCAGAAAATATCAAACAAGTTTAGCAAGGGATAACAGTACAGCAAACAAGGAGAAGTGATTACGTGAGTGGCAGCGTGTAATCGCTACGCTAAGACGTTTGGAGAGGCACCCGCTAACCCCCGGATCCGCGACGCACCGGTCTCGATCCCAGAAGTCACTTTTAAGCCATTACTTACTTGCTTGTTTTCGATTTGTTTTTTCCTGCGAAAAAAGACAACGCGAAATAAGCGAGAACGAGACTAACTTTCGGGCAATCAGCAAGCTCAACTTCGGGAAGGGTTAAATCAAAGGGTTCCGCTTTTATGAAGACTTATTTCAGACTTACCTTGAAGTTGAAATTAGATTTAATCTGGCTCGAAGCTTTAGGATTGAATTTTGTAAACAATTTGGAATACCTCTACAACTTCCAGGCTTTGTTGGAATACCATTGGGAACTCGGGATCCGGTTGTTTAGAAATTCCTTTGAAATGAATTTGTACACATATGAGGTCGAGTTTTGTAAATACGCAGGCCAGTTCATGTTCAATGGGCATAAAGTATATGTGATGTTTATTTAATTGAGTTTATTTGGCATTTGTTTAGGGTCAGACCGATTGTTGTATTTATTGACACATAGTATACACGCTTAGCCAACTTTTTCGGTACAATAAAATCCGTTTGCTTTTAAAGTAAAATGTTTTTGATGTTAATATTTGAGGTTCGTATATTGTTACACTGTGGGTTTTAATATGAATTTTATTAGTGGTTTACCGAACATTTTGGACGAGAAGTGTATGAACGCTGACCGGTGGCTTTTACTATTAAAAATAACACAGAATTGTTTTTATTGGGTGTGTAGTGAGATCTGAATACGTATCGATAATGTTCATCAAAAATTAAATAGTAGTGAAGACTTGAAAATTCGCAGAAATACACTAAAATTATATGCCTCCTGTTAAGAGCGTAATCGAATTTAAATACCTGAAAAACTTCTACGGCAAACTTTTTTATACAACCTGTGTCAAGAAAGCGACGCGACATGGCGTCTCCAAGAGGTCTGCGGAGCGAGGTCGCCCACAATAGTCCTGAGGCCGGATGTGTGTTTCCCTTTGTATCGAGGCTTTTAAGTTCTGACGCCGATCACTGACACCGACTGAAAAAAAAGAAAGAGGTACTGCAGTGTGAGTGAAAGAAACAAAAAATTGTGAAACTCTGGCGTCTGTAAAGCAAGGTGTGTTTTTTAGTTCTTTCGGTAACTAAAAAAATATCAAAATATTGTTTTAGTATTCTATAAGTGAATATACTCTGGCGTTCAAAGAAAACGAGCTATTAATCTGCTATTAAAAAGGAGCAGTGACTTTCGTATTCTCCAGTATTTACTTGCAGCTCGTAAATTTTGTCTGAACACAAAACAGCTCTTAGGAGACGAGCGAATAAACATTGAGTGCTCACTTTTAGCTCTAAACTGTACATGCTGTTCCTCAATATAGCCGTAGTGTCACGCTATTTTATGATACTACCATTAAAAGTACTGCGTTTAGAAAGGACGGAAAGATACCGTACATTGATTTTCAAAAACCACTCGTCGGAATAGATTTCGGCCACAAATATTCCACGATCCCGTGTGTTGACGCAAAACCGTTCAAAAGTGAACAGAAAAATAGAAAAAATCGGTTTTATTATGTCGGTGTTTTTGCAGACGGTGCGCCAAAGGGCCACATATGATCGTCCGCATGACGTACACTTTCATACCGCCGCTATTTTTCCACGGCAGGTATGAACTCCTTTGTGCTCACCCGCCTCGGGACCACACTTCTTCCTTTCATTGTCCAGATCGCCGCTCGAGTAGGAAATCGATGACGTGTACCGAATATAACGTGTTATTGAAACTAACATCACCTCGTTGCTTCGTATCACACTGACGTTCTATATTTTTACTCGATTGTTTTTATCTACATCTTTATTTTTTTAGTGTGGTTCAATAAGGATATACAAGAATTAATTTTATACTAAAAGCTTTAAGATTATACGATTTACATAGAAACGAGAGTATCAAAGAAATAACGTTTCCATTTCAAATTATGCTAATGTTAATAGAAATGCGAGTCCCCTTTTCGCAAACATCCTACAACGAAAGAAAATACGCTGACGAGATCGCGGACGCGCATAAAATTATTTCTGAACAATATTTTTTTTGCAGTATAATATACAGAGGTAAAAGCTAATTACCCCTTCGGAGTCTTTACCGGTTCAAGTGTTCCGCCATCAAATCGCATGAATCGCTCGTATTTATGGAGGGAGGGGGAAGCGAAAATGACGTACTGAATTAAGCCAGCATTTTTTTCTAAGTGGGCAGTAAACGGGCTGCTTTCACCCATACATATTGAAGTGTCGTATATTTTACGATCCATCCCGCTCGAGGGTACTCCCGTGGAAGCAATGGGCGAACATCCGTATCGAGTGGACAAAATTACCTTCGTCCTGTTTTACAAGTTCAATAGTCTTGTTTTACCATTAAAACATTTCTGCTATTTTTTATATTTTAGTTATAGAGCTTCACTCAAGGGATTTATGTATTTTTTCATTGATAGTATGATGAATATGTTAAGAATGTTCCAGAACATTCAACCTTCCAATTGCTTTCCATTTTTTTGCACTAAAATTGCAAAAATCTACAATAAAATATATTAAGATAGCGTTCATTATGTTTTTTCCAGATCTGTGAACGCATGTCTCAGTAAAAGTAAATGTAAAAGTTATAAAATAACGTTTGCCAGTTTAAGATGTCTAAATTATTAACAAAGTACATACAGGCTTGGTAAGAATAGATCATTAATATCTGTTCAATTTGAACAGATGCTTTAATATAGAAGATCCCAGTTTGTTTACGAAAACTCAAGCGTTCCTTTATTTATAAAATACATTAAACTGTAACCCTTTACAAACGGATTAGAAACAATTGTTGCACGACAGTTAGATCATTATTTTATTTCGCGTCCATGTGAAGTGGCCTCACTTCGTTAATTTAAATTATACGAGAGAATTCATGAGACGGGACGTTTCTTCAGCGGACATGCAAACAATTAATTACCGGGAATATTAATGCCCCGCATTAGTCAGGGGTAGAGCCGTGTCAGCGGACCCTCGGACTCGCATCGCTGTCCGCAGCTTACCCACAAGCCTACAGAACGCCCAGTTTAACTTGATCCATTATGGTGGCGCTGCTTTTGACAGCAAACGTCAACGTTACGTCAAACGCAGTACACTTGAATTTAGTTAGTTATTTTACCGTATACCAAGATAAACTGGCCAGTGTCCAATATTTAAATTGTCGGTAAATATTGCTGCAGTATATAACCTGATTAGATCCTTGTTGTGTGGTGCTGCGGTTCGACTAAGTTATAGAGCGCCTTTGTAAGGATTTTGTTGTCAATATTTATATGATGGTTATGGCTGTATTGTTGGAATCGGTGTCTATTCTGTGTGTGGAGATATGCAGTGTTTTACGTGTAATAATCATTGTTATACAATTAGGATTATTCTTATATAAATTTCATTGTTACTAAGCAATGAGCGTGGAAAGATTTTCAAGGAGATCCGTTTTGAATTTCACCGAGTATATATTTATAGTTATTATTTTATGACATCTTTTAAAACGTGTTCGAGACTTTTGTGGGTATTCATTATTTTTAACAATATCTTTATTTTCTTGAATAGAAAATAAAATATTTTTGTCGCAGTTCTTTTTAGTTACCCTAGTATTGAAATAATAGTCCGACAATATACCTAAACCCACAACTATTTAAGCTTTCAAAATCAGCCCTATCCAGCCCTTTGAAACTTAGAAGGTTTGCGCTTTATTGCGCATAAAATTCATTCGGCAAACTAAAGTGGAATATTTGACGTCAATAAAATTGTAGTTTAAAACAATTTTTGGATTGTCGTCTGCCAATCAAAGGCCGTATAAAGCGGAGGCCGCGGGGCTTTCGCGTAGGGCTGTCGCATTCAAGTATTTATAATATTAATATTGAGAAATCGTTTATAGGTAGGTAGTATATAGGGTGGATACGATAATAAATTATATTTCGTATATGTAATGATGTTCCCAGTCTGCATACAAAAAAGCTAACAAATATATTTAATAGTTTAGTCACTATATAGCTAGTCGGCAGATCCGGCAGTGATCGGTCAAACCCATAGTCGGCACTAGTCATCATTTAGTTGGTTTGAAAAAGGCTGTTTTTTATTTTTTTGTTAGAATTTATTAGATAGTCTAAAATAGTGTTGCCAGTGCTTCCATTTATTGTCGTATTATATATATATTCAGTTATATATATATTCAGTTATATATATATATAGTCAGTTAAAAAAGTATGTCTGAGCCGTATTATAAAAATATTTTAAAATTAGGTAAAACTAATAGTATAACAGCCACCAGACATGGTATAATATACAGTAAGCAATGAGATTATTGATTAAGCTTTAAAAAAAAAACTATATTTTTTTATTACCCGACTTTTTCTCATTCTTTTGTTCGACTTTGTATCACTCGAACGTAAATTCCTCCTTTTCGATCACAATTTTTGTATCTTGAATTAATAATAGGAAGATGATTATTTTATGTCTGAAAGAAAATTACATAGAAATGAAACTTGAAAAAAAAAACGTGAAAAAGCCGTGTAAAAACATAGAAAAGTATATTTTTTTAAACCGGTTCCCACAACATTTTCAAGAAATTAAAAAAAATATATATTGAAAAGTAATTAACTCGAAAACTATCAAGAATCGCGGAACGTACATCAGGTATTTTCAGATACCCCTGGGCATAGTTGGCATGAGGAATCTTATCTTTTTATGACGTCACTATTTGGACCACTATGTATAGATGTTACGTATCTTATTGTGAGGTTGTGAAGACGATGATGTTGACTCATGACTGCCTTAGTACCTTATATTGCCTACGCCTGCAGAATATCAGAATTGGCCTAAATTGAGACAGGCTTTTAGGTACCATTCTCATACAAGTATCTCCCGGGCGCCTGACCCATGGAACCCGAGAAGGAACAGTAGGGTTTTAGGATCTCGCCACTGAAAAAAAGGTTCCATTTTCTTCTCTAAATTCCATCTCTAAATGCATAACTGTCAACCTTAGATTAGTGTTACTAGACGTGTATTGAAAGAGGAGCGTTAAAAATACATTTTAAAACTCATAGCAACTGCGACCAAACTCAGGAGGTAAAGAGCGAAAAGATTTTATTATTTTCTTGTCGAAAGCTTCGCTCCAAAGTTTATTGAGATGAGGACGTAACTAATATTAACAGCCTTCTTATATTCCGAACATTTGGCGGGTAACGAGGTGGAAAATCTTCTGTGTTAAGAGTTTCTTTTTCTGTAATGTAGGTATGAAAATGTCATGAAAATTATTTTGCCTATAGACAGTTATATCATAAGGCTATTTAGTTTCAGTCAGTGTCAAAAAGATGTATAGGTATATCGCCAAGAATTTATTAAAATTTCTTCAATCTTTGTTCTTGTTTTTATTAAATGAAATGAAATTGTTTATTCTGTAAATAGGATATCGGAATCACTTTTACACGTCACATATTTTTTTTTATTGAAAATAGGCTAGATGAGTTCGGCGTTTCTTATCTGACTACTCTGAGAAGACAGGCCGAAACAAACTCAGAGGTCGCAGTCTCGTTTAAAGTCCAGACATAATCTTGGTCAGGCCATATGAGGACCATGTAGATTAGTGTCTGAAAAAGAGATTTGAGTGGACCTGTCCAGTAAGTGCAAACATTTGTCAGTAGTCGTGGAGCTCAACTCAGAACATAAGGAGCTCAACTCGACGAACAATACCAAAGAAAGGACATTTGGGTAGGCCGCATTTACTACTCAAACTGCCAGACCATCATTAAAACTAACTGAGAAAAAACGAATAAATGAAAGAAGATAATAAAAAAATACCACATAGTCCTCAAATTCACAATAATTATAAAATAATTTATTACTTTACAAAGTAATCCAAAGTATCAATTTGTAGCCATAAAAAATAATACACATTGGGTACTTAATTGCAGCTACACATTGGTGCTATAGTAATTTGGAACACGTCGATATACGAGTATACATATTTTTGAGGCTGACTGTAATACGAATATTATAACATATTACAAGCTATTTTGGCATCACTATGTAAATAAATAGCAACACACCTAATTGCCGCTATACTAGGAAAAATAAATAAAAAAAGGCCGCCACAGTTCACAGCTTTATCCTTAAGACGAAAATGTTTGACGACGACAAGTAACGTTATAAGGGTGTTAGTACATCATCGACAAACGTAGAGGGTGTGTGCCGGCGAGCTTGATAACGTGTGAGTAATCCGATAAAATATACCTATTGCCTGCCGCGATGCCTCGTTATTAGTAATTACTACTGTGTGTATTATGTTTCTGTTATGTTGTGTGCAGGTTTATTACAACTAATGCCTACTTAGTTACAGAATAGTCTAGGATAGTTTAGTTTTTTTTTATAGTTAATAATTTTTACTTATTTTTAGGGTTCTGTACTTCAAAAGGAAAAAAACGGAACCCTTATAGGATCACTCGTGTGTCTGTCGGTCTGTATGTCTGTCCGTCTGTCACAGCCAATTTTTTCCAAATCTAATTGACCGATTAAGTTGAAATTTGGTACCCATATGTATTTCTGTGACCCAAACACGGACGTGTAACATAAATAAATGAATTTTGAATATGGGGTATATAAGGGTATATACATGACACAGACATCATGACATATAAGGATCTCTTTTGTTGTAATTGTTTTGTTTTGTAATCCTACTAATATGGACTAAGTTGTCTGAAATAAAAGTTATATTATATTATTATTATTATATATATATAATATTCACTTGTCGGGCGCAAATAAAAAGAAGTTGCGATCTGTACCGTGTGACATATCAATTGAAAGGGCTTATTACGAGGATCAGAAATGCATGTTTTTTATCATTTTAAAATAAATTCTTTTAAAGATATTTAAGAAAATTTATGAAAATTGACCATTCCTTATCCTTATCTCCGAAACTACAGATCCTAAAATTTTGAAAAAAATACAGAGAATAGTTCTATGCTTATATATAGATTACAGGAAAATCTATAAGAAGTCTATGGTCTGAGTGGGACGAGACTCTGTGGGACGACCGAGGCACAAATCGAAAATAACATGGTAAATCACTCAATATTGTGCGTACAAACTTACATTTGCAGTTGGAATGTCTGGGCGAACATGTTTTTCAACTACAATGTTAAGTTTGTTATTGGGATAAATTTTATTCATCACAACTACGGAACCCTTCATTTTGCGTGGTCCGACACGCACTAGGCCGGTTTTTTTGCATTGATTCGGATTTTCAAAATTTGAAAAATACATCACCAGCTCGCTTAGCATGACCACAATAGAAACGCCAATATGATGACCAAGGTGATTTTTTTTTGTATTCTTTCCTCACGGATGTTTTTCATGTCCTAAAGTAAACCCTCTGATGAAAGCCTCTATTAAAAGAATCCAACAACTTCAGCACGCATAGCATGACAACCATAGAAACGGGTTTTGTCGACGGAAGAATAGACAAAATGACAGATTGTGTTTGTTTGTCTGTCATTTTGAGTGAAAAAATACAAAAATCACCTCATCATATTGGTGATCGTAACATATACCTGTTTCTGAACCAGTGGGGGCCACTTTAAGGGGTAAGGCTACGGGTTTGTAGAAGAGCGGTGGCCGTCACATAACGGCCGCAGTGACGCCTGCTGTCCTGAAATGGCACACGGGTTTGACTTTACAGTGTTAAAAAACGCTGGAAACACAGCAAGATACTTCCAAAAATTACGTTTCAGTGACGTCGTTTGACGGAAAATCGCAGAAACTATGTGGCAGCCACCGCAATCATAGGACACACTAGCTTTAGTTTAGACTTTAGACTCTCAACACCATAACTACTCAGTAAATCGATTTCATAAACTATTCAATTGCACCGCCCATTATAATTATCCGTGAATGGCAATATCGCTTCCGAAGCTGAGGGATTAGGCGTTAAATTTAGATGACCATCAATCTAACCAGTCGGTCGAAGAGGATTTGTCCTACAATCACTCAAATTACGGATAAAGCTTATTAGTAAGTAATAACAGCTTATCAATATCGTACTAACTTGGGGTTGGCGCATTCTTATATACTCTGCCCTTACCCCATTTTATTTTCTTCTTCGGTTTATCGTTTGCTGATACTGGCTGATCTCTTACTGGCAATTTTTTGGCGTCCTACTCAGGATGTCAAGAGAAGGAAAAACAAACTCAAGGTTTCCGAGAGGAGAGAGTTTTTATACGTTTTTAGGTAGGCAGAGTTTCAAATTTTAATTCAAGTCAATTAAACCTTTCTGCACCGAAAAGGATCAACAGTACGAGTATATGCGAATAATCAGCTCATTGTAAAAAATAAACGATTTTGCCGTTTGGCTACGGAACCCTTACAACCAGATAAATTAACAGATGGACTATTAAGTTATCTAGTTGTACCTACTTATGTTTTGTCCCACCCACCATATCTAATACGTTCACCTACAATCCCTTATCACAATGATTAGTTAAAACAGCCTCATTACAAGTCTCACTCCACAAAGACTGGTCAAGACGTCGGGGCGTGGTTAAATTGCTTTATAAATGTCTGTGGGTCCATTCCGCGAGCCCTCTCGAGCAGGTCTGACCGCGGCTTAAACGTTCGCCCCAATAAAATGTCTGGACTGGCCATTTTTATTCTTGAACTAATTTTGAAATTAGAATATGTTACTGAATATGTTTTGTTTTTCAAAAGTATGTACGTATGTAAGTATAACTCGTATCCTAACTGCGTAATACACGATCAACCAGAATCTGAATAGTTTTGAAATTTATTGCTAATCCATTGCTTCGAATGTTTGAAAAAAAACACAACAACGTAAATGACGCAATGCATGTTGTTGAACTGTCAAAATGAAACGGATTAGGCGTAATCGTTTACGAAAATGTGTTGTGTAATTATAAAAATTAGATAGCTGATTTGTAGAACTGTGCGCCTGTCAACGTCAAAATTGTACAGTGTATGTGGTTTAAATAATAAAAATAACAAATTAACGAATAATTAGACTGAACTGTGAATACGACACGGAGTTGTGTAGACTGTAATAAGAGGCGTCCGAGCACTGAGGAGGTAACCGGGCGAATGAATTCAATACTTACGACCTACAATTTTGACAGCTCCAAGCGCAAAGTTATAAAAATCGAGTTATACTATATATTTGTCACGTATAATAAAATAAGTTAAAATTAAAGAAGAGGTTGTTATTAAAACTTGCGAGATGGGAACAAACCAAAACTGAAACATTCAAATCAGAGTTCTTTTACCCTAGAATTTAAAAAGTAGAATGATTGTCGTTGTTACTCTGTGGTTTTGTGGTATAAGCTTCGACTAGAATCAATCAATCAATCAATCAACTCAGCATATTGCAGTGCACAGCCGCAGTGACCATGCAGCGCAAGCGGATTGGTGATGGTCACCGCGGAGTCGGATAGAATCATCGTTATTCGGATTCACATGCTATCTACTACTTCTTTACTATCTCTGTATCTATCTTTACACATTATGAATTAAAGTCGCTTTTCGTGTCTGCCTGTGTGACCCCGTTATTTTTATAAACTATGCAACGGATATTGATGCAATTTTCACTTTCATTTAGAGAATTTATTCCGAAACGTTTATGTGTATACTACATTAATATTAAACTTATATAGAATAAAGAAAAATCGATGTTTTGTAAAAACCATGCGTAGCAGGGGAGGGTCGGTAGTTCGTTTATATTATTCATTAAACAAAGACAAATGAATCAGGAAAAAGAATTATTTTCAGTGCTAAAGTAGTAAAGGATGTAGTATAAAATTCATTTAAAACTGAATAAATTATACTATCACCGTCATGTTATTGAAGTTTTCAGCTTATTTTAATGGGAACTGATGCTTGCCGAAACGATTATTATACAATGTAATTATCATTTGCAGTTCTCGTTGATGAATGAAACATCAATGTGTCCTGAAAAAAGGGAACAGCTCAAGGTCAAGGTCAAGAAATAAAAAAAAACAAATTGTGTAAATCTCACCATGAAAACATAATTGAAGCAAGCGTGAAATAAGGTGTCATTCCATTGGATTGTCACAGCTCACTTCACCTTCACGATGAGAAATTTAGAATAAAGCGACAGTTGCACAAATCACATACCTATCTATTTTAAATTAAAAAAGTATCTATAAATACTTGAATATCGTTTTATCCTTACCGCTTATTGTTGTTAATACTAGTCATTTATTCGTGAAAACGTTTGCATTAGCCTAATCGTTGTTATCGAGGTGCCGCAACGTATTTGTTTAGTTTAGATTGTAGCTTTATTTAGATGTTTATTATAATTCTGGGCGGCCGTATTTGGTCATCATTTTGTAAATCACACTCACACACGAAACTAGTGAGACTATTATAGTGTAGAGACATAAAAAGACACCCGTAGTGATTTAGTTTTTCAATTGTATAAAATTAAACGTAATTTATTTATCACAAAATTATTCCTTTTTTATTATTTAATCGTCTATTCAATAGGGATGCTGCCAACAAATTTTTTTTTGTCCACAAGAAAATTTGTTTACGTTTATTAAAATATTGGACAAAATTATTAATCAAAAGATTACGGCAATACATTGAGTTAAAATGTGGCATGACGTCGCTTTCCAGTACATTTTATACTGACTTGTGACGTACTCGTAGTGAGCCCCCACTCCCCAACTTTAATGCGTTTTTTCTAAATGTTTTTTTAGTAATAATATAAAGCAAAAAATACGTGTGTAATATTTTTTATTATCTGTCTGACGGACTAAATTGTTTTTTTTTCTCCCAGTCAACATCACTATTAATATTTCAGTTTTCAACGACAATATATCCAACAAAATGAATAGGTACAAACAACTACATAGTAAAGCCAGTCACAGGACGTACATAAGTCTATGTATTTAGTCGGTTGTGGTCGGCTTCTGTTCAAGCTGTGTTTAGAACCATTAAGCTCCTCTACGTATCTTTTACTCTGACCGAATTGCGCCACAATTTTCTGTTTAGACTGTGTAGAGTAATTTATTTTTACATCAGTCTGATTTAAAACAAAGAAGTGTCAGTCGAAAAGAATTCTGATTTTAATTGATATCGTACTGGCAATACATGTTTCATTCTGGAAAACGAATAGCTGAATTTTCAAAAAAAGCACATTTTATTTTTGTTTTGTACAGAAAGTTCTTAAAGACGAGGAAGGTACCTACTCTTCTCCAGAAAAATGTAATCCAGCATATTTATGTATTCTTTCGCTTTCTAACTTTTTATTTAAGTATAAAAAAAGCAAAGGTCACTGTCAATTAAGCCATTAAGAATCAAAATAGACGATTCGGCAAAACCACCTTAGAATTTCGTATGTGTAATAACAACCGAGTTCGGTAGAGGAGCGGTTTTCGAGTATTAACCATTGATAATAATTCGTGTAATCGAGACGTGCTTTGTGATCCCGCCGGCTCGAAATCTGAACCGTGACCGTTGCCATTTCTCCGCAGCGGCCGCGCTTTGAGTCACAGCTTCAATTTCAAACGTTTGATGTGTTTAATTACTTTGTTTGTTCTTGTTTAGCCTCCAATGCTTGCTGCGGTCGCCCTAAGTCGAAAACGCTTCCAAAACTGTTAGCATTCGCAAATTAAACGTTACCCACGTCAAAGTGAGTGAATAGTTTTATGCTTACAACGAAATAATTAAAGCTTGGCTACTGAAGAGGTAAGTGTCAGATGCATATTCGGGTGATTGATTGGCAATCAACCTATGGCCTTTGTCCTGGAATGAGTAGGTGGTGTAAGCCTGTAACGCAACACGCAAAAAGACGCTCAGTACAGATTTTTGTGTAATATACTTTTTAGAGAGAATAATATTTATTATTAATTTATTTATTAATTTCGGACAACAATATGGTCCAACTTGTTAGTAAAATACCTTATCACAATAGTAGGTGACTGCGGCAGGATGTGCAGAGAACGATAAAGCAAGGAATATGCTACCTGACCATTCTCCCCACATAGTGCCTCAGAAAAGGGGAGTAAGGGCTCTCCACCACTGTTTTCACGATGCTATTGTCACTGACCCGCGTTCTACGCATCAGTGATGCGACTTTTTGCGAATCACAGCATGGAAGCCGTCAGTTCGGTTCTGAGCAAACATCTCCGATGCGCTACAGAAACGGGGCAGTTTCAACAGCCTCCTAAAAACATTATTTTATTGGATGCGTAAGACATCTAGCGATCTTTTGGTGTAGCTGACCCATGGACCCCCCTCATACAGACCTTGACAAAACGCCTTGAACAGATTTTGACTTGGTCCGCACAACGAGAGAATCTACGGGCCAACATGTTCCCTCGGACTGCCAGTGCCCTACGTTCCCTTTCGATGTCTGCATTATCTTTAAGGTCGTCGGTAAGTATGTGCCCCAAGTATTTAAATTGGTGGACTTTATTACTTTATAATGTCACGTATTTTATAAGATTGGACAAAATCTACTCGGTCAGCACACAAGAAGAATAAGACAATGGGAAAGCTCTTCTACCCCACCGATCTTTTTCTACATACGGCTCGGTATACAATGAAGAATTTAGACATGGAATTGCAAGATATTTCAAAAATATTAAATTTTTAGGTGTCATGTGGTCTTTTGACATTTCAGTGCGGCTTATTCGCCTCTAGTCCTATGAAAGTTGGACCATACTATGTATACAACGTAACTGTTCGACATTTCATCACTTATTTAGTAAATAATCACTGAAACGGTTAATTTTAAAGTAACGCCTGGGTCGGGTGTTCCACAAGAACGAGCCTTGGGTCCACAATATATCTTGTGGGCAGGCAACCGCGATTTGACTGACGGCGCACTCTGAAAGGACATTTATCAGTCTCACTAGCGGGTTACACTAAACCAAACAACAATGAATTCCCATTGACAAATTGTCTTGGCATTTCTTGTTCTACGGTCCTTTCTTTTGACTAATAGACGCTTAAGACTTAGGTGAGGTTAGCTTGCTTGTGGATACTCTGCGTATGTACATAAAATACTCGTTCCTACTGGCCACACACATAACGATACGAAATTCTCATAATATTCCTGCATGTACATACTTTTCATTATTTCTAACAAATGAACTTCATGCATAAAGTAAAAGCGAGCAGTCTACTAAAAACATTTAATTCGCAAAACCTAAGTGGCTAACAGCGGTGTAATGTGGAAGGCGACAGGAGGAGTGGAGGACTTCCCCAGCCCGTCGTGACGTTGCCTCTCACCGGACCTTAGCCACAGTCGTTGAATGTAAGCCACTTATGAAAATTAATGTAAAGCGAGGATAAACCAAAGCCTATTTTCTGCGCGAAGTAAAGCGGGCGGTTACAAATTGCTTTGGGCAAAGCGTAAATTTTAATTTTATCTCTAATACCCAAATGAGTACCGTGACTCGACATAATAAATGTACTCTTCCCACGTTAGCTGCGGTCGATTCGTGTGCCGCGTTTGTCTGCACAACGCGTTAACACATAGCCCGCTTGTGAATCACATGCCGAATCGCCTACTGTGCCTATAATTACGTGAATCGCTTGGATTTGTGTGCGGTGTGAGCAGAAAGCTAAGCAATGTATAATGTGCACGTATCGGGTAAACTGTATTATAAAGACTGGGTATTTGTTTGTACCCGTTTGCTTGCTTAGATATTTATTATTTTTACGTCTCTTGACATTTCTCGGGACCCAGGGGTCCCGACCTTTGGCCCGAGACGTTTATGAGCCATCAACCGACGATTATCCATGTTCGCACTATGAAAGTGCACCCAATGACAACCCCTGGTTGATGTTGGACTATTGCAGGATATGGAAAAAAAGATATTGGATTATGGGTTTGGGTGGCTAAAGTAAACTCGTTATCTAGAACTATGGAAAGGCTGTGGCCCCTGCCTTTTTATATACGTAAAAATAAACAGATAAAATGGCAGGAGGTGACTTGCACACTCCATAATGGGCCCTTGGAAAGGGCCTAGCACATAGTGTCGAAGCTACGGGGGCAACATGTCCTGAGGTGCTTATGAGGAATGGGAAGGTGTTCCACGGCCATCAGGACAATCCCGGAAGTATACGATCAAGATCCCTACCAGCACCTTACTGGAATACGTCCTTCCTTCGAGCACGTTTGCTTTAACGAATCTTCCACCAATCTCCAGCTGGGAGCTCTGTTCTTCGTCAATGCTCACTGTTCACTCCAGTCGGCCAATAAAGGCAAACCAGAAGTGAGGAACAAGACTTCTCCCGGGCGATAGGGTCCGTGGAGTCGCTACTGCCCAACAGCTCACCACATGCTGCCTTGCGGGTTTTGTATCTCTCTTGGTCTGGCTCCTCACCCTAGACTAGTTTCAGCAAAGTAAACTCTATTGGCCAGACCTAGAGTTCTTAGTATAATTTATTTATTTCAGAGAAGTTACATAATCATAAAAACATAAAATGTTAGTGTATTAGTAACTAAATAGTACCTAAAAATTATGATAGTAGCCTAGGTATTGTTAGTAGGTAGTTGTTAGTAGTAGGTATTGATGCCTGTGGTTGTCCTTATTCACAGATTTTGGAAATGACAGTCAAAATGGGCAGCAATAGCATTAAGGACAAGCTTGGCTTCCCCTGTGTTCGTTCTTTACTTTCACACAGGCTATTTATGAATAATTCATTACTCCATCAAAAATGAGTGAAACGTTAATATTAAACTAACGAAAATAAACGAGTTTATTTATAGGTTTGGGCCAAGTTGTTGGTATTTCTCTTCCTGTAAAGAGGCATCATTGGCATGTTTTCATCTCGTTATCAGCGGTTGCACGGTTCACTCCACTCAGGTGGGGCCACCTGTTTTCATCCTTTCGTCCGCCTCGGTGATAATGGCATGTTCGCGGTCCGTCTGCTTCACTGCACCGCGCCTGTTCGGGTTTAATAAGAATTACAACATTTTGTGGTAGGTAATAGTGGAAATTTAGAGACCCAAATTCATTCATTCCAAGAATACAGGGAAAGGAGATATCAAATTTTCTGTACCTTCGTGTGGAAACTACAAAGTTATTATTAAGAATTCTTAGATTGATTAAAAAAAGGTAGAAAATACAAGTCACTTTTAATGTTTTTTTGCTAGGAGAGCTCTAGAATAACAATATTCGTTGGGGTTTTTTTTGGAAGCTGATATTTTACCTTTCCAGTCTGGAAACTTTTGACAAGGCTTTGACCTCGTCTTTTAATTTGCCCCAATAGAAACGGGCGTTTCACACGTCGCGGTAACAATGTAAACGAAATTTAAATAAGCGTTCGAATCGCCGCGTTCCGCACGCCCGGCTCGATCAGTGTGCCAGTCACGGCGGGACAGTTTATTTCAACTTCTCAACTTGTTCCGCGCCTTCGAATGGGGCATAATTTTCATAAGAAACGCGCCGCTGCGCCCCGACACAAAAATTAGATTCATCAGCCTTCCAGGCACATTTGGCTCGAAACATTCTCGAAGCTACCAATTCGATTCGAGTTCGTAACGAGCGCGTGAACAATGTGATGTTAACTTTTGTTACTTTGCATTTTGCTTTGTAAGTATTAATGTTGGGACTGTAGGTACGCATTGGATGTGTGTGTTATGTAAATGATCTGTTATTAAGGGCTCAGGCAGATGATCCACTTAAGTTTGTAGAAGTTTTATACTTATAAATAGGTAGTTCCATGGCAGCACTGCTTAAGAAATTCACCAAATTTATTACTTGTATTAGCTACAAATGACACAGTCAAATATTTGTGCTGTTTTAACATCAAACAGTTTGTTTGATCGTCGTCTCACCCTAGACTAACCATTCCCACCGTATTTCAATTTTATACAGCACTCTTAAATTGCGATTATATGGTATAACCATAAACCTCTCAAGCTTCTTTATGTCGGAATAATTTGCAGTCTGTATATTTTATTTCAGCAATATTTCCTCGAATATCTGGAGTGTGCGGAACCGCTAAAACAGTTTCATCAACGCTTAATATCGGTAATATATGACGATCGTTTGTATAATTTTTTATTACTCGCATTCTTTGAGAACTTTTTTCATTTTTACTTTACTTTGGTTGAATATGAGAAGAATGCCGGATAATATTTTATAATCTCGTTATCTTTCTTTGTTTAATATAAAATTCTTCAAAGTCTGTTGCTTGTTCCAGCTTAATGTTGGCGTTGCAGACTACCCACATTACCCACTCTTCCACCGAGAGACCAGAACACATAATGTCAAGGTTAGTTATTCACGAGTTAATTTAGTTTCGAAAACTTTAATTCAGGAACTTTTGCAAACAAATATTTATAGTTTAAATAAGCAAATCACGGTGCGAGACATTGAATACAACGCGGCGTTCGGGACGCAAACATAATTTACTTATCTCACGCGAGACCAGAAAGTTTCGTTCAAACAAATAATATAGGTTTCCATCGGTGCGGGGAGCACCTGGGCGGCACTAGGATCGGTGTGTCCCCAGGGAAATAAAAACTTTGTCGCACGTCGCTTGTCCTAAAGCCTTCTTACTGTCTCCCTGCTCCGCGACACGTTCACCGATTTGCTACCGACGTACAGTTTATAGCTTTGATTCTCAACGACACACTACGTTTACGATATTGTTTCGCATTACTGCCGCGTAAAGCGGCGCGTAAAAACGTTAGCGGAATAGAGCGCCGAATTGAATAACCAAAACTTTAACTGCTTATCGGATTTCCGGACGCGAATACAATCAGATTTGAGATATCCATTTCAACTTTTGTTATTCAAATTGTGTAAACTAAGCTGCTATGTAAGTAGATTTCCTCCAACGTGTGAAAGAATTAACGTCTGAAATCCTAGATTCTAAAGTCGGAAATTCTCGAAATGACTTCGCTAATATTACTAGTGTTGAAAGTTTCCGACGTCCCGAGTTCGATAACTGCCAGGATCTCAGCAGGAATTTTTAAATTAATTCAAAGGAAAAATAAAATTAACGAAGTTCGCGAAGATTAAATTATATCCGTCGTAATTTGTGTCAAGAAAGTTGGGATGTTGATTGTGGCATCACGTTCTTTTGTACCTATAATATAGTGAAGTTTAGTTATATAATTTGGAGAATAAAAGGGAATATCGTTATCAATTTTTCTTTACTACTTGAAACGATCGTAAAGATGAGAGCAATATCGAAAAACTTTGCTTAGCACAATTTCCCTAAGGTTTACAATCTATGTTCACGTGTGTATGTGTAAGTACGCGTACATATGCGTACTTACTCACATGTATCGGTAAGTACGAGTATTCTTCACTCAACAGATCTATGAACTTTAGTTTCGTCTCCCTTTCACTCCACAGAATCTATAAAATCTTTGAATAAACATTTGCCTTCTTTGCCCTTTTGCACTCGTAAAAGGGGTCTGAGAAACTCGCCTAAACTTATTTAAACTTTTACCCTAGGAAATCCTTTTCACAAGCACTTTAAATGTAGAATAGAATATGTATTAGAGAATAGAAAAAGGTTACGTGGATTGTTTTTTTAGATAAACTCGGTTAGAAATCTAGGGTCGTTAAAGAACTATACAGAATACATTAGAAAAGTATGGTCAAATTTAATGATGTGGGTGGTATAGGCTATACCGCACCCTTAAATTTGACTACGCCTTTCTAATACACCCTATGTTATTCTATACTATATTGGGGTCGGATTCCAGTCTAACCGGATGCAGCTGAATACCAGTATTTTACATGGAGTGACTGCCTATCTGACCTCCACAATCCAGTAACTGGGTAATATGATACCCCTTGGAAAGACTGGTTGTAAGACTTTCGGGCTTCTGACGACCCGTAACTACTGTTCACGAATGACAGCCGGGACCAACGCCTGAACGTGCTTTCTGAGCCACGGAGGAGTCTCGGTATGTAAAGATGGTCACCCATCCACAGACCAACCCGCACGCGTAGCTTACCCGATGGATCGACCCGTGCGACTGTTCTTACTTAGCCACGAGCCTACCCTATTACCCTGTGTTATTCTATCTGATATTTTAATGACAAGCGACATCGCGGCAGGTCCAGACAGAGATGGCGGGATGAGCTGTACTCCTTCAATAAGAACTGGTAGTTAGCAGATTTAAATAGGGAGAAGTGGAAAGAGAGTTGGGAAATATTTGCCCTGCAGTGGTACATGACAGGCAATTGATAATCCTAACTATATATATAACACTATAGCTGCGCCCCCCGGTTTCACCCGCATAAGTCTCGATCCCGTGAGAACATCGGAATAAAATTCAAAATTCAAAATATTTTATTTCACATAAACCAACAAGGGCACTTAAATTATAAAACGTCAGAAGCTAGGTGCACGATGAAGCTAGGTGTAAAAGATATCCTAAGTCCTCCTCCAGGTCATGGTATACCCATATGCCAAATTTCATTGAAATCCGTTCTGCCGTTTTAGCGTGAAAGGGTAACAAACAAACAAACAAACTCAATATCGCGTTTATAGTATTAGTTAGGATTCAAAATTCAAAATATTTTATTTCACATAAACCTACAAGGGCACTTATGAAACGTCAGAAGCTGGGTGCACAGTTCCAATTGGTCGTTTCCTATGGAGAAGAGCCGGCAAGAAACTCCACGATTACTCTTTTAAAAGTAAATGGTTTTACAGTGTTAAAAGGTATGAGAGGACAGTGTAGGCCTATCAACAAGTACCAGGTACTTAGCAAAATATAAAATCGTTCACAGATCTACAGTCTGTTAAGCCTACAACGTTCTCACATTCACAAAATTTTAAAGAAAATAAACTATAATAAAAATAAAGAGCTATTTAAACCAAATGACATGATTGATTAGTTTAGATAAATGTGAAAGTGAGTTTGTTTATTTGTTTGTTACCCTTTCACGCTAAACCATGACATGACCTGGACGGTAGACCATGACCTGGAGAAGGACATTGGCTACTGTTTATCCTGTATCGCAGACGAAGTCGCGGGCAACAGCACCTATTATAAAAAAAAAGAAAAGATTTTTATTCCGGTTATAATATTCGCCCGCGTGGAGGTCGGATTTATCCCACGGGAACGTACTACCCGGATAAAAAGTATCCTATATGTTAATCCAGGTTATAAACTACCTGTGTGCCAAATTTCATCAAAATTTATTCAGCCGTTATTGCGTGATTGAGTAAGAAACATCAAAAAATACATACTTTCACATTTGTACTTTCATATTAGTAGGATAATATTTTAAAACTTTGCAGTAACTTTCCTGAGCTATCCTACATAGCCTCAACCATATTGTAGACGGAAAATTTCGCTTCCGTATCACGGTTGATCTATAAGCTTGTTACAGACCAGTAAGTAGTTCGTAAAGATATATTGATAAGGGTTAACATAAACACTCTCCAATAACGTCTATCGTGTAGATCAGCTTTACAGTTTTCAAAGGGTTTGAAGTTAAAGTTCGCCCGAAGGTATTTCTCGGATCATCAAGACGGTTTTCCAATTTTAACTTTGCTTAAACCAAGCAGCGGTAGCGATTTTCGAATTATCTTCCTCTTTGGCGGGCTCATCAAAATCTGTTTATCTTTCAAAGCTCTGTCTACAGAGGTTGCTACTTTTACTTTTTTATTCGAATATTACATTCTACTTTACATACTAACAGCATGGATTAGCTGCTTATTTTTTTGCGTGGTATTAAGTTTTTATTAATAGAGGGGTTATATTAGAGAAATGGGTCGCTGAAAGTCAAAGGGTTAAGGCATTTTTGTAGAGATTTTGGGTTACGTTAAGTTTCTTTTAAGAGTAGGTATCACCAAACTTTGTAAAAAAGGGTACTATAAAATTTCAGATTATTTAGAAGATAAAACGCTTGGGATTGAGCTGCTCGCTCTGCTAAGCCTTTTGAAAACCATAAAACGTGACATTTTAATTATTCATCACAATAAACCAGTTTTGGCATTGTTGTAAATTATATTCAAAATGACACTATTATTTTTTAAAGTATTATTTATTATTGTGAATACGTGGATATTTTTTTGTTTTTTTTATTCTCTCTTTCATTAATTTTACTTTCTCAGTTAGTTTTCATGATAGTCTGGCAGTTTGAGTAGTTGATGCGGCCTACCCAAATATCCTTTCTTTGGTATTGTTCGTCGAGTTGAGCTCCTTAAGTTCTGAGTTGAGCTCCACGATTACTGACAAATGCTTGCAGTGACTATCACATTACACTCAAATCTGTGTGGTTCTTTCCTCAAAAGACCATTTCAGACACTATTCTACATGGTCCTCACATGGCTTGACCAAGATTATGTCTGGACTTTAAAAAAGACTGCGACCTCTGAGTTTGTTTCGGCCTTTCTTCTCAGAATAGTCAGATAGGAAACACCGACCTCACCTAGCTTATTGTTAATATTTTTTTTTAAGACGTTTAAAAGTAATTCCGATAACCTATTTACAGAATAAAAAATTTCATAAATCACATTATTCATTTGAACCACAACTTTCGTTTTGTGTGGCTTGTAGTCAACCTTCCTATCTATTCTGTAATACTTATCTTCTACATTTTTTAGGGTTCCATACCCGGGAACTCTATTACTAAGGCCCGCTGTCCGTCCGTTCGTCTATCTGTCAGCGAGCTGTATCTCATGAACCGGAACAGGTAGACGAATTTTCGGCGTTATTTGCTCGATCTTAAGACAATGATTTTTACGTCCCTTCACATTTGCTGTAACATTTATTCAAATATAATATTTTCTTTCAACCCTCATATGTGACGAAAAGATATACGTTGTGTGTTTAATTATCCATGAAGTTGAGATTTAAATTCACACACAGTACATTTCTATTCATAAGACAGATATTCCCTTTTCCATAAAATACTTTTATTGTTTCCTGCAGTTTAGATGATGTTAAATAAAAATCTTTAAGAATTGGGTTATCTCATGCAAAAATAATGATTAAATCCAACTAGTAGTTCCAAATATTACCCCTACGAGTACATACAAACTTATAAGCATCTTTATAATATTAATATTATAGTATAATAAAGTATAGATAGAGCAGAGAGAGTAAGTAGAGCATGAGGTCCTGGGTTCGATTCCAAGGTCGGGCAAAGTATTATTGGGTTTTTCCATTAGCAATGTCTCAGTACCTAGCAGCCCGGAGTCCGGATTTGTGCCCGGTTAATGGCAATAGGCTCGCCCCCTATTACATAGGACTTACACATAGCTGGCAAAATGTGGGTGTAGCTACTATGGGTACTCCTCTGCTTAACCCTTCGGGGACCCAAGGCATGATGGTATGTTATATGTAACTTATAGATCACCCCGCTTAACTAACACATGTATCTTTGAAGCAAGAGGCTAGCCACACAGCTATACAATAGGTTAACAAATATATGTCCTATCTACAAATTCTAGAAGTTCAGTTCCAGTTTCAAAATAAACTGATTCTGATTCCTTACAAAGGTTTATTCGCAAGCTGTACCGTAATTTCTACATTGCAGAAAAGATGCAAATCACAAGAAATTGTCCAAGAACCCCGCGGAAGTGAATTGTTTTAAATTCACTCCTAAGATTTATTCATTAAGGGGGATGTGCTAAGGTAGCCCGCTAAATTCAAAATTTCTTTAGTTTTTTGCAATTTGCATGTCACTGTCAGGTTGTATGTTGATTAAAATATGATTCGCGACCGTAACAAATATGGCCTTACAGAATTATAATCATTAGAATCAACAATAATAATGACGTGCCAGCAGCTGCCGACTATTTCAGTTTTGTGCTCGTTATTGTATTTAAATCGAATGTGTTTTATTTTCTTGTTCAATAAAGTAAACTTATTTTTCTTTCTTTCTTTCTTTCAATACAACTCATTAAGATAGCATAATCCTGAAATGTCATGATTTCATGAAATAGTAATACAATAGGATTACATGATCTTACTGAGTTGTATTGATTATTTCTACAATTATAATTCTATAAATAAACATTTGATACGGCCATGAATCATATTAAGATCAACATACAACCTGATATTGACCTGCAAATTACAAAAACGTAAGAAAATTTGAATTTCGCGACCCTGACGCTTTCGCCTTAAATGACTCCAAGTCGCCAACAATACCATAAACATGAGACACAATAAATTCTAGTTGCTACTTGTAAATGATTTTGGTTAGGTTCATCATTGTGGAAGAAGGAGATAGAAGAACAATAAAAGCCTATTACTGTCCTACTGCAGAGCCAAGGCCTCTTTTCATATAGCGAAGGCATTGATCAATACGCTTGCTCAAGACAGGTTGGCGGATAGAATAGAATAATTTACTGTTAAATTAATAGGTACCATTTTCAAACGCATTTTAGTCTACAGTATAAAAAATAAAAAAAGTTGTTTATTTGCACCTTCAAAATAAAAAAAATAAAAAGGTTTTACAAAAAAAAAAGAAACTACTTTTAACCGGTTTTTTTTTTGGAAGTCGGTTGTTTTTTTTTTGTAAAAAGATTTAATTGAACACGGGTGGGTTTTAGTCAGTAAAAGTCTGACACGCCCTCTCGTTCCACCCAGAGCGGGAGAAGTCATTTGATGATTTCCCAACCTCAAAAAAAAAAAAAGAAAAAAAAAGGTAAGTAAAGTTGTGTAAGTGATCAGTAAGGTATACAATATTTTAATTACGGGAATAATTTTGAAATATCTAGATGAGTAGTTATAAACTAGGTAAGTTAAGTTTTAGATTGTTTTATACTAAGCACAAGAATTAGGGACCGTTTAGGAGCAAAACTCTAGAATTAAAATAAACAAAGATAAAAATTCAAACTAAAACAGCTAATCGGTTGTGGTGGAAAAAGAAAAAGAAGAGATATAAAAAGAAGGAGTTATCAGAAAAGAGGCACATTTTACTACACTGCATGACGTCCAATTTCCATTGCCCAAGTGATGCATTATAACTAATGTGATGCAGGCTGCAAACATACAAACTCTGCATGATTGAGGGCCAGTTTCGGGAACAAAATTATCGTAAAATTTATGTGACAACTGGCCCATAGCAACAAAAGGTGGAGAATCTTTGAAGGCAAGGGAATGGGGAAATGGTATAGGAATCGACTATTGGGATACAATCAATCTGCCTAGCCTTTTCCCAACTTTGTTGGGGTCGGCTTCCAGTCTAACAGGATGCAGCTGAATACCAGTATTTTACATGGAGCGACTGCCTATCTGACCTCCGCAACCCAGTAACTTGGTAATACGATACCCCTTGTTAAGACTGGTTGTCAGATTTTCGGGCTTCTGACGACTGTCAAAAATCCACGAATGACAGCCGGGACCAATGGGATAACGTGCTTTTCGAGGCACAGAGAAGTCTCGGTATGTAAAGATGGTGACCCATCTACGGACCAACCCCGGCAAGCGTAGCTTAACCTGAGGGATCGACCCGTGCGGCTGGTATTACTTAGACACGAGCTCCGACTGCCACTACTGGCACTATTGGGTTACAATAAGTACATAATAGTTATGTGCAATAAGTTGGCTGCTGACGATTTTAAAAATCATCCTCGAACTTTCTAGGAAACCCGAGTCTAATGTCCGAAGCATATTTTTATGTTCCGCGTACAAAACCGTCTGCATTCGCCGGTTTGAATCTAATAAGTAGAGGCAAATAATGTTATATCTTTTATTTATTAGCGATATACTACCGTTATCTTATATTTATCTTTCACAACACCACCCCACCACGCGTAGCGTGACAACCATAGAAATGTGCTTTCTACGGAACAATAGACAAAACGAAAAAACAATCACAATCTGTAATTTTGTCTATTCTTCCGTCGAAAAAACCCGTTTCTATTGTGGTCATGTTACGCGTGCTGTTCTACAAAAAGAAGTCTTGCCTATCAAAAAATTAAAATTGTTTCTAATCTCGATCACAAAATAAAAGTCTAAGAACTACACCCAAAAGCAGCTTCAAGTGTTCAATCAAAACCAAAAGTGAGTTGACTTAGATTAAGAATCAATCCATGTTGCATGGTGTAAGTTGGATCCGTGTGTCATTGTTTAGAGATCTCGGGAACGTCGCCGGAGTCAATATGCGGAACATTTCCTATTACACGCCCACTTCTTTCCGTGAACGAATCGGATCTATATAGAGTGGTTTGTTAAAATACTGGATTTGTAGGGTAAAAATGATATTTTGACGTGATTTAGTTAGATGGAGATCTAAAGTGTGTGGCTTAGCTTAGCTTCGAATATTCTTCGTTATTGAGATAGACGTGATACCAAATACTGCCGTGATATTGTCTCGTTGGTCTGGTGGTCGCAAGCGCTACTGCTGAGCATGAGGTTCTGGGTTTGATTCCCGGGTCGGGCAAAGTGTTATTGGGTTTTCCATCAGGAATTTCTCAGTAGCAGCCCGTAGTCTGAATTTGGCCCCGGTTGATGGCAATAGGCTCGCCCCCTATTACATGGTACTTAAACATAACTGGCGAAATGTGGGTGTACCTATGCAAATACTGTGATGTATTTGAGGCCGACCTGCTTGAGATTTATGGCAGTCTTCTTCTTGTTTTCGTGTGGTTAGTGACTAACCTGGTGTCAGAGTTTTAATGCCGTCCATGGGCCTCTGACTTGGCTTCAAATGCTGTCGAGAAATATCTCTCAGGCATGCCGGTTTCCTCACGGTCTTTTCCTTCACCGTTTTTGCACATGAATCCGAAAAGTTTGCCTTGGGTTCGAACTCAAGCTAGCAACTCAACCTATGACTTGGCAGTCCGACGGTCACACCACTAGGCTATCACTCGGCTACTAGGCAGTAATTGGCGTTATAGTAGTGAAGTGTAGGTCGGATTTGCTTTTAGTATGGTAGGCAGCACGTTAGTGGTAACAAAACCTTTATAAGCTGGCCTTATATTCTATTGAAGTTCCGTACTACGCTAGGCCAGCTCAAGGCCTCATTCATCGCTTTTCATCAGCCGAGACCGAGCAGTCAACAGGTCAAAAGCAGGCCCATTCTCCAATTTGAAAAACGGTCAATGAGTCACCACTGAAGTGTAGTGCGGCCTATTGTATCTACCTGTATAGGTAGTGTAGATTCGTGAACAGCTATATTTTATTTTTATTTTATGTTAGAAATAAGGAACTCTAAAATACAATAGACGACGTATATTTAGTAACCTAATCCGCTTAACTGTTCTTAAAGTACAGTGTAACGTTCCCTGCGAAATGGCTCACTCTGCTCTCGACGCTTGACGTGTCAACACGTCGGGTCCGGGTTCGCAACAAGTCATTCGGCATCCTGAGGATGCCTCGTTGAGAGGTGAAGCACGTGTCGATTTTTTACAGGGTTATTTATGATTCTTTAAGAATAGTTAAGTGGATTAGGTTACTAAATATACGTCGTCTATTATATTTTATAATGGATTTCCGCAAAGTCACGCCTGAGTCAATTAACTAAAAGGAACTCTGTTAAAAATATGTTCTAGTCATTATAGGTTGACTAATTGAACGCTTGAACAGTGTCAATCTTCTGTGTTTAGGATCCTCACATCATGTAAGTTCACCAACAATAATTTTATCACACTTATCAACCACTCAGTATAAATCTGCCCATATTTTTATTCCAACACAATTTGTAATGGAAGCGACACGCGGAGACAAGAGAGCAAGGCAAGGGCGGGGGGCAGAGGGGCGGGGTGGTGGCGAAATTACTTGCAAATTCCATTTACAAAGTCGGCGGCCAGGCGTCAAAAGAAACTGGTGGTTGTCTGCTTCGAAAACCGACTAGTTACCTAAATTGTGGTCTGGTCATTGAAAATACATGTTTGTTGTGTCTACTACTGCTTTTGGAAAAAAAATTGGGGACACTACAAATGTCAAGTGGTTTTAAAAGTTTAATTTTGTTATGATAGGTATTCGGGTTTGGCGCTGTTTAGAACAATAGGACCTTGAAAGAAATTTTATTTTTATTTATATGGAAGGCATTCACTAGTAATATACAATATAGTAAAAATAAAGATTGTCTGTCTATTATCAATAAAAAAATAACGAAAAACATTTTCGTATTTTTAAAAGGAACCTTTCTACGAACCATTTACCAAAAATGTATTTAGCTAACGTCTTTCGGAAATGATAAAATCTTACCGAGCCAAATCTAAGACACACGCTACTTACGAGGACAGTTCTGGGTTATTTTAATTTTTTATTGTGAACTACATTTTATGTAATTTTCAGAAAACTCAACGATCCCATTCAACAGACAATAAACTATTGCACGATAAATAAAACCCGTTTTCATAATTCGTTAAAAAATCATCGAAAAGTTCGAATTACAAGAAATAACAGGTAAAACGCCGAAAATACAGTTCTGAAAATTAATTTAAAGTTACAAAAAAGTTTACCCACTAACTAATAGCCTTCAAATCCAGTACGAAACATGACCAAAAGTTTCATGTTTTCCATGTTTATGGCAAGATTACCAATGGAGGTCGGGTGGTAAGGAGCTCACCGATTGGTATGTAAGTTACGAGGCGTTACGGCGAACTTAGCTCATTACCAGTGGTACGCGGTAAGAATGACAATGGCGAGAATTTTTACTTCATCCTCGTCCACGCTTATTAGGTGCTTCCAGACGTGTAGTGGCAAGAGACTCAAGTCTTGCAACTGCCATATTGAATTTTTCGCCTTAGCATTAGACCAGTGCGCTTTGTTCTTGTTTCAGCTTAAAAAGTAACCGACCTCGGCTCGGTGTCACGTAGACGATGTTGCCGCAACACGTTGTGGAACTGTGACGTTACATACACTGAAATAATAGTATTTTCATAGTGTGGTGGAGGCGCAGAGGGTTATTCCCTGAGTACGTTATTGTTTATATGTGTATGTGTCAACGGGATTAGGTTGTTTGTTCTCTTGTTTGGAAAAGTAAAATCGGTTATTTTAGAAGCGACCGCGCAGTTGACGCAGCGGTTTTTTTAAAAATATTGACGTTGATTAACAGACAACTGTATATAAAAAAATACTAGATTCTACTCATTTGAGGCTACATCAAAAGAGGAGCTCGTGGCTAAGTAATAACAGCCGCACGGTCGATCCAGATGGATCGACCCGTGCGGCTGTTAAGCTACGCTTGCCGGGGTTGGTCCGTAGATGGGTGACCATCTTTACATACCGAGACTCCTCCGTGCCTCGGAAAGCACGTTAAGCAGTTGGTCCCGGCTGTCATTCGTGGATCTTTGACAATCTTTACGGATCGTCAGAAGCCCGAAAGTCTCATCTTGTCATGTGCCAAATTTCATTCAAATCCGTTCGGCCAAAGAAACAAATAAACAAACTCACTTTGGCATTTTTAATATTAGTTAGGATAGTTAGGATTAGGATTTCCAAAAAACTGAATAAGAGCCAGAAAGTCTGACAACCAGTCGCTCCATGTTAAATACTGGTATTCAACTGTATCCGGTTAGACTGGAAGCCGACCCCAACATAGTTGCGAAAAGGCTAAGCAGATTGATTGATCAAAAGATAATTAATTTCAGTGTTTACACAAAAAAAAGAAATTTTATCTTAAAAATAAATCCACTCCGAACTTACAAGATTCTCTCACATTGAAAGCGATGCCTTACTATCTTCTCCGATCCGAGGCAACACTTAGACGGAAGCATCGTTATTGGCAGTATCTATTCCAAGACTTGTCACAAACCTTTGGCTTATGAATAATTTACAAGACCGCCGCGACCGCAAAGTGTTTATTGTGATAGCGCGCCTGGCTTCACAACCGCAGTCTCATGTGAAATAAAACACCTAGATTTTTCCTCTCAATCTCTCGAGGTACGTCTGCGGAAACATTTCAGCGAAAAAGATCGTATGCGCTTCATAGAAATTTCCGAATATGAATTATATTTGCTGGGGACTAAGTCCGACTGTAAGTACTTTTCTAAATCGCTCTCGGGTCGCCATTTCCTGGATGAAGTCGAGAGTGTAAGGAGTCGTGCCGTCGGATTAGGATAACGCATTTAGCATCGAATGTTATGGGAATAAGGTCGATAATTATTTGCGGTTAGCAGTCACGTTTGCCGTGAGAGCCGGAATCGAGGGAAGGCGGCAGTAAATAACAAGCGAGATCGGATTATTTCGATAAGATCGTAAAATGAAACAAGGCGCGCCTCGGCGGGACGTTTTCTTTTTGAATATGTTACACGTTAGTTACATTGCCCATGTACTGGTGTAAAATGTGAAAGTTTGACTTGGCTCATTTTCTCGTGTCTTACAGTTGCGGTTTTGGCACTGAATATATTTCTGATATTAGATTCGGGTTAGAGTTATTGGAATGAATTTCCTTTATTTTATGAATGAGGAGGAAAAGGTATTACTTAGAACCAATTTAACTCTCAACGCAATACACAACTTTTAATTTAAGAAGGCATTTACTGAGCTGAACTTGTCTGTGAATTTTTGAAGTTTGTGTATTTTCCTTTGGTAACAAGATAGCTGGAACGACTAAAATAGTCGTTTGTTATTTGTGGAATGTGGAGTACGTAGACAACCCTGCGAGCGCGCCCGTGCATTGTGGGGCATTGTGGGGCAGTGCGGGGCAGCGCTGGGCAGCGCCGGGCAGCGTCGGGCATGTGGAAGCACGCGCGGTGGGTCAGAAGCGTCGGGTGCAATCTTATTTTTCTCCGGGCGGCTCGCTGGCGCTCTGCCGGCGGCTTATTGCCTACGTGCCAGCGGGCCGGTCGCGCGCCCGTCATATTATTCTATCGAGCGGCTATCGGTTGCGTCCACACGACCGATATTAGTATACCCGACGCTGCCTTCTCCAGATATTGCTCTGGATCGTAAATAAAAATGCCACCGCGGTAAACCACCCGCTCTCGGTGCGAAAGCTCCACTTATCACCTTAAGAAGACTTGGGTAAAGTACGCCGGTGGAAGCAGATATTGATATTTTAGTAATTCCAGATTTATTCTCAAGATTTAAATACGAAAGTTGTTCATAAACCATTTAGTAGACGTGCAAAAAAGGAACAGTGCAGCGTTATTTGATCTGGAGATTACTAACACCATTTGTACAATTTCTTGCGGTCCAATATAGTAAGAAACGACACCTCCACATTTATGACGAAACTTGTTTATCACAATTACGCAAACAATAACGTAATAAGGGCGTCCGCAGCCGGCGTTATTGTCGCCAGCGAATGTCGCCGCGGAGAGTTGTCGGAAAAAGTGAAAGTTTTTATCTGCGCGGTCCCCGGCCGCCCGTTCTCATTTCCACGGAGCCGCTCTTGATCGCAATCGGCTCTTGCAGGGTTGAGCTGTGTACACTTAACCATCGGATAATTGCTGATCAGCAGATACCTCGCGTACACCAACACAAACATATCGATTTATTGTTAGTTTGCTTTTTTACCCTAGGGATTCGGTAGATTTTTGAGAATGTGCTGTACCGAAACGTTTTCGCAGATTCGCATGACACAGTTTTCTGAAATAGTTTCAGTTTTCAATCCATAAAAAATATGCTATCAATGATCCCCCAAAACACATAGATTCAACATGTTTCAAAAGAAAAAAAAGAAAAGCTTTATAACAAAAAACCGCCAAAGAAAACTGATAACATCAGAGAAGAAAGTAAGCAACCCTATTTGAAGAGTGGAAGACAAAGAAAAAAAGGTGTATACTCAGGGGGACGATACGTCAAAAAATTATGTGACCCTAGTACTGGATGTGGCAGGACTGGCAGTGACGGTTAAGTGTGAGATGAAGCGTCACTGCGTTCGTGAACTCAGTCGTGCAGTCGACTGCAATGGCGTATCGCGCGCTTTGACGCCTCTAGGGAAACTTCTTCAGCATCTCATTTTCGTATCGTATTTTCTTTTAGTTGTTTTTATGAGCTATGTTTGTTGGTTTCAGTAACTTTCGTGGTTTTGGTTATTTGATTTTCTACTTTTTAATTTATGATTCCATCGGTGTCGTTGTGCTAAGCATAGTCATTTCTGCTCAGAACAATACTTCACCATTGCGTTTGTCAAGCATGGTGATTATGTCCATATTAGTCCTGGATACAATGTTCTGCTAGGGCCGTATAGAGCAGTGATAGCCTAGTGGTGTGACCGTCGGACTGCCAAGTCATAGGTCTCGAGTTCGAACCCAAGGCACGCACCTCTGACTTTTCGGATTCATGTGCGTATTGTATAATTGACTAATTGTCACTTGCTTCAAAAACGGTGAAGGAAAATTTAGTTTAGTTTGTGATCGTGTGCGAGTCACAATAAATACTTTTGCTTTGTTTCTTTCTTTCCCTTTTATCTAATCTATATTTTCACTCAGATAGATATAATCAAACCATTTTCTAAACATCTTTTCTCTTTAATGAAATACAAATACCAGTTGGTATATAAAAGATCGATGTCGCATAAAATTTCGTAGTAAAATATAAATCGGTCCACAGATAACGTGAGTATAATGAGTTGCCAATATTTTTCATTCTCTTAAGAGTGCGACATTTTTCACGGAACCCTTGCGTAGCCGCATATTTCATGCCGTGTAGGTAACTATGTTAATATGCCGTCAGTTGTGACTGGTCATCTCTTATCTGCCATGGCTTATTTTTAATCTTATATTTTGAATTGTTTTGATAATTTTTTGTACATTGTTCTCACATATAAGCAACAAGAATAATGTACCCAGAATTGGAGTGTCCTTGGAGTTTCTTGCCCGTTCTTCTCCATAAAGATCTACGTTTTGGAATGGGGAACTAGTTTCAACTTTCTGACTAACTGACGCGACTATTTGACAATTCAAAAGTGCCTGTAAATGGTTTAATTGAAATAAATGCTTTTATTCTAGTATATTTTCTGGCGTATGATCGTGTTCTTGTTAATATAAAATTGGGATGCTTTCACGAGTTATTACAGCCTTTTTTTTTTTTTTTTTTTGGCGGGGAAATCGTCAAATGACTCCTCCCGCTCTGGGCGGAGCGAGAGGGAGTGTCAGACTTTTACTGACTAAAACCCACCCGTGTTCCTTCAGTTGCCTGTGTGCCGGGGCCGCGATATCCCTTTCGGACAAACCCGCAACCCCAGCAGGCATTGGTCCTTACGGACCCCGTCAGTTGGTGCTGACATCTCTTTGAGGCGCGCGTGGAACACAACGCGCCGTCGACCCGGGCCTGGTCCCTATCGGACGGCGAGCTGCCCATCGCTCACCGTCGACTAGGGGCGCGAGGGCGTGCAGCTTGCATCTCCTTCGCGAGCATAACTGCTTCGCAGAAGGAGGTGACGGCCTCCCATGCACTCTCGCTCCGGACCATGGCCTGAACCAGGGCCGGACGCGAGAGATCGCCGCTGCTGATCGCCTCCGTGAGGACACGGCGGTGCCCCGCCCAAGCCGGGCAGACCTCCACCGTATGCTCCACCGTGTCCTCCGGGCGATCCACACAATGGTAATACCCGGGGAGTTATTATAGCCTGCCTTGTAGACTGCTATCTCATCCACCAAAACATGACATTTCGAACGGTAAAAAAAAACAGGTAGGTTGTCAAATTGGTCATCCTGCTGCACCGTTTCAACAGTTTACCATGACTTTTGCTACCGGTCAACTGCCCTAACTTCGCCTGGCGTCCTATGTTTGCCTATAATGAAAAAGCTGTAATATCTTTTTAATTTTACTTGTATGGCATTCGAAAACAAATACAATAGACGACGTATATTTAGTGACCACGTGATTCCCCTCTCAATGAGGCATCCTCAGGATGACGATTGACTTGTTGCGAACCAGAACACGACGTGTTGCTACGTCAATCGCGTCGAGTCAATCGTCATTCTGCGGATGCCTCGTTGAGAGGTGAAACAAGTGTCGATTTCTTACAGGGTTCTTTATGACTCTTTAAGAACATTTTAGTGCATTGGGTTACTAAATATACGTCGTCTATCGTATGTTATAGTGGCTTTCCGCAAAGTCACGCCTGAGTCAGATAACTATGGCAATCGAAACTTTGAGTTTTCTTATAGAGCTTTAAGTTTCGATTGCGATACAAGTAAAATTAAAAATATATTACATCTTTTTCATTATATAGGCAAAAATAGGACGGGAAGTTAGGGCACTAGACGGTACTCAGATAGTTTGTAACGCAGAGACAGATGTACAATCTAATTAATTGTTAAGCAGATTTCACCCTACGTCAATTTGCCATTATATCTATTTCATACAACTGTCAAGGAATGACAGTTGTCATTTGAATATACGGACAATTTAAGTTGATAGTCAATTTGCTAAGAATTACGCCAGGAGCACACCTCCGCCGCGAAACCATAGCAGCGAAACTGCAGAATTTCAATTTAACTGGCTCGCGTCATGTTCCGCTACTCGAATTTCGCGTAGCGGAACATGACGCGAGTCAGTTGAATTGAACTACTGCGGTTTCGCTGCTATGGTTTCGCGGTGGAGGTGTGCTACCGGGGTTAATTTCCCTGACTTTACATTGACAAAGCAAAGTCACAGGAAAAGTCACTAGTATAATACATTCCCATTAGCACACGTGTGAGGAGTGGTAAAAGGACATACACTGACCTTTTTGGCGCTGTCCCCTCAAAAGGTCGTGTGTTTCGTACTCGCAACTAACACGCATTATGTTAATGCATGAGTATGAAAAAGCAAAATTATTAGGATCGCTTTCTTTATACTTTTACCTGTATCCCCCAGCACGAGTAAATGTATGGTCTGTTTCAAAAGTATACCGATTTGTACCACTTAAAATTAGTGTGATTTGATTTGTTTGATACTGACTTTGTGTATCATTTACCTATAGGTATGTAGGTCCAAATGGATGCCACAAATGTATATCCATAATATTCGGCTGGCTAGAGACAGCTCTGATTGGTAGGATGTCAGTTTTCATCATCTCGTATGCGTGTACTTGAAAAGCCTCAATATCTTGGCAAACCGATGATTACCGATATGTTGTGTTTGAGAAACCGCAGGAGAGCTATTACTAGGTAATGAGAATGGATTAGAATGCTTTGTATCGTACTGTCGTGTTTCTGTGACATTGCATATTGTGCTTGTAACAGGGAACTAGGTAAGTAGTAAGGTATGCATAAGGTATAAAGTTTCTGAGATCATACTTAAATATCAACCCTAAAGGTAAATGCGCATGTGTCGGATTATAATAATATCTAACTCATTGTCATAATGAAATGCACGAGATACCTAATAATTGCGAGTAGCGATTTCTGAATATGCTCTTGTCAAGATCTTTTCCAAAACAAAAGAAAATTCCCTCAAACAGCCAACTCAACAAGAAAACTCCACAAAAAAAATTAAACCATCTTATTCCATTACTATTCCGGCTTCCGAAGTAGAAAGAAGGCTGATTCAATTTTATTAGCGCATCGCGTTAGTGGTTTCGGCTTGTCGGCACGGGCCCCTAATAAAATGAGCCGAGGTAACGGCGTGTTTGCGCCGCGAGATGACAGATACGGCACGGACCGGGTCGCCGCCGCGCCGCCCGGACCCCGCTCCTCTTATAAACTAGCGTACACACCACACCTACTAAACAGACTGAAAAACTGAATTTATATAGTGTTTGAGCTATGAGCTTTGGATGTGCGAATCAACGTTGAGTTTGTGAGGTGAAGAGTGGAAAGTTTTCAAACAGAGAATCCTAGTCTTTTATTGTATTTAGATTGTGAAATCAAATATCCAATTGTAGGTTCGTTAGCCGCGTTTTCATTGGTTGGTGATCATATTATTCAGACCACGGTACAATAGAGTAACTTTTATAAATCTAAATTGTATTTAAGTGACCACACATTACACGACAATATTTTCTGTCGTATAAGATTCAAATTAGTTTTGCTATATTCCATTCACAAGAAAATTGTAGAAGGCTGATTTATTCATTTTTATCGAAGAACTTCCACCTTAGATTACGTTCTTCTGTAAAAGCGAGTAAAACTAGCACAAGAACCTCGTATTTCACAGCGCTGTTGTTTATAAATCAACAGTTTAATATCATTAAGCGGCTACGCCTCGTAAGCTTAAAAACTTTCCAGTTTTAATTCGCCCGTGAGAGATTTTAATTTAGCGAGAAACAGTTTCCTCGAACTTGTTGTAATGTATTCATATATTAACAAAATACTGACATCGAGCCGGTCGGGGCGCTTTTCCGAACGCCGCTTCCATGAATAAGTCTGGAATGAGCGTCTGGTATAATGTAATAATCCTAACTATCCTAGATAACAATATTATAAATGCGAAAGTAAGTTTGTTTGTTACGCTTTCACGCTAAAATGGCTGAACAGATTTGGATGAAATTTGGCACATGGCTAGACCATAACCTGGATTAGGACATAGGACTTTTTATCCCGATAATCTCACGGGATCGAGACTTACGCGGAGGAAACCGCTGGGCATATATAATCCACCTGTACTTGTGGCACTGCAGGGTAACTACCACTTCACATACCTACAGAGAAATCACGAGTACTGATCATGACGCTGCTCTTTACATTTAGATATGCAGTTACCTGATTTCATGATGTTGTCCATTAGTTTCTAAGATTTTAAGAAGTCCCTATTACAGCTGTGGTACTTTAGAGGCATGAGGAAATTGGTCTAAAGTTCACTCATCCTCTATAGAAAAGGGAGGATACTCCGACCAGACGGGTTTCGTGTCTGGCGGGCAACTGCCCAACGATTGATGTCGGGGAAGTTGTATATATGTTATTCGGGCGGTAAACTCTAATTGCGCGATGCAGGATTTGTGTGACGTCAGGTCTTTGATGCGTAGTTTGCATGTGACGATGTAGATGCCGCCACAGTACTACTTTCCAGGTTTCAAACGTACACTCTCGCGGTTAAACCTCGGGGCTATCAAAACTTATTCGCAGTTGATGTATAGCATTAGATCATTATCTCCCTAGCCTTTTCAAAACTACATAATGTTGGGGTCGGCTTCCAGTCTAACTGGATGCAGCTGACTACAAGTATTTTACATAGAGCGATTACCTATCTGACCTCCAAAACCCAGTTACTGAGTTACACGACACCTCTTGGTAAGCCTGGTTGCCAGACTTTTGGGCTTCTGACTATCCGTAACGAGTGTCAAAAATCTACGAATAACAGCCGGTACCAACAGCTTAACGCGCTTTCCGAGGCACAAAAGGGGTCTCGATATGTAATGGATGATCATCCATCCTAGATCCGACCGCGGCAAGCGTAGAACCTTCGGTTATGATTTAAATATCTTTCCTACCTTGATAAACTAGGCTGCTACAAAATGTACCCTGGAAGCTCGAAGGGAGCTCTTGGATTTAAGATTCGCATCTAAACTACTCAATAACACAATTGACTGCCCACAATTGGTATGTAGGTTCAATCTCAGAGTACCCCGTAGACCACCTCGCAAGCCTATAACACCCTTAGCTCCACCTCCTCGCCGTACAGTGTTTGGTGCTAATTCACCTATACCTCGCATGAGCAAACTTATAAACGAACGCAGCGACCTGGTTGACGTCCACGCAGACTCAATATCGACGTTTGTCAGACGTAATTATTATTAGTTTTTATAATACTCTAGAATTTAAGTACTTTAAAATTAAAGTTATAGTCACAAAGTGCATTTTGCATGCGGTGTTTGCCTGTAATTGGTTGTGCAGTAAGATTTAAGACACTATTATCAATTTGTATTTTTACTATTACCAATGTGTGTGTGTACAACTGTTGGTGAACCTTAATTAAATATAAATAAATGATTATTTACGCCACGAGCCACGAGTGCCTGCACTGTAGCACTGTAGCATTAAATGTTGAGTAATAATATCATGCTGCAAATACCGACGATCTGAGCCTATGTAATTATGGCAAATGACCCTCGGGATAGTTTAGGGCAGTAGCGGTTTAGGGGAAGGTTCATTTCTGTAATGGATATCTTGGGGTGTAATGTCGAGAACAAATAGATAGGGAGCCATGGGTATTTTTGTATGGACCTAGCACGTGGAAGGTTTTGATATTTACTTTAAGAGCACATTGAGGAAATTGCGAAATAATTGCGTTCGTTTGATTCCTTGCTGCATCGATAGTACTTAACCTTTAGTTATGCAATTAAAATGTAAGATATATTAAAGATTCACTCTATAAATCGTACACATTAGAAACACGATTACTTTGTAGTATCTTCGATAAAAAAAAAACAAAGTAAATATCTAAAAAATAACATAAAGGACATCGCTCATTATAACAACACCGTTCCGACACGGCAAATAACTTGTCATCCTTCTTCTTTTCGTGTGGTTAGTGACTAACCTGGTGTCAGAGTTTTAAAGCCGCCCATTCACATGCCCTCGAGAATTATCTCTCAGGCATGCCGGTTTCCTCACGATGTTTTCCTTCACCGTTTTTAGGCAATTGATGATTATACAATTACAATTACGATTATAATGAATCCGAAAAGTCAGAGGTGCGTGCTTTGGGTTCGAACTCGAGACCTATGACTTGGCAGTCCATCGGTCACACCACTAGGCTATCACTGCTCTGCGTTCGCGATTTAGGATGAACCATACCCATTTTTGTAATGTTTTTTTTGTATTATGAGTAATTGTAATGTGACTATGTGTGTAATATATTATATAGTAATAGGAGACTCAAGTACAATGGAAGCCAGTAGGAATGGAGTTGTATGAAGCCCTCGCCTCTGGTAGGGTGTCAATTTGCTTAACTGTTAATTTCCCCGAAGGTACATAATATGCTAGCCGTACACACTGCTTGATTAACGTAACTATTAACTTTAAACACAGCGAGCCCTAACAGACTGATGGCGGTCAAAACTGAAAAATGAGACAAAAAAACTGCCATTTTAAAAACGAAATTTATTCTACAAAAACTGGGTTTGTTCTGTTAATCGAAATTCGCGTAAATACAAAGGCACGTTATTGCATCGTTACACCAATTTTATTATTATATCTTTTGGAAGCTAATCAATTTGCATCTGTATACACGTCAGACTAAATGACCGAAAAAGCCCATTGAATGGAAAAAACCGTTCCCAAATCGCTGTTACATGAATGAGGGTCATGAAGCTAAATTCAATTTGTGATATATTTGTAGCTGTGAATTATTTACGGGTTTAGATACCTACACTGTGTGGTTTTATCGTCATTTTAGGAAAACGTAGGTCTTCATACGGGTTTTAGGAAACCTAACAGACAGAATGATAGAAAGGGCATGGCATAACAGCGCTGTGGCATGGTAATTAATAACTAGCGACCCGCCTCTGCTTCAAAAAGTTATTACGACTTGACAAAACATCGAGATTTATTTATATGCAAGTTTCAAATAAATGTATTATACACATAAACCTTCTGAAATAAATTCACTACATGATGGCGAAAAGTTCATCAAAATTTGTTGCGTAGTTTAGAAAAATATGTCTGACTCCGTACACAGACAGACACGAAAACTGGCTTTAATTTAAAATATTTATAGATATTGATGCTTTATGCACAAATAAAACCGGAAGCACCCATTTTCTGACAGTTTTTATAAATGCATGGTCATGGTATACATGTTAACATTAAAGCTTTGTTTTGTTTTTACTTTTTGCTGTATTTCATGATTTCATGCCATCATATTCTCAGATTCAGGAAATAACTGTGATCCATCTGGATGAGTACTATAAGAATCACAATAGTTGACTATCAACTTAGCTTCTAATGATAAATAAATAAATAGTGCTTTATTTCCGGCAAAATACCCATATACAAAAAATAGAATAAATAAGTAGTAAAAACATAAAAAAATATAATTAAAGAATAATCATTAAAAAATTATCATAGTCTTCAAAAACATACATAGTCTTTCGTAATATTTTATTCTCGTTTAGGTGAACAAAAATTCAGTGCACAAATATGGGACTTGCTAGGTTGCACCCTCAAAATGCTAAATAACAAATGATTTTATTTCTGTAAGTAGGTCTGTACAAACACTTTTACACGTCAATCAAAACAAAAAAAAAATGATTTGATTTGAAGAAATTTTTTACTAGATGACGGGCGGTGTTTCCTATTCTGAGAAGAAAGGCCGAAACAAACTCAGAGATCAGTCTCTTTTAAGGTCCAGACATAATCCGGGTCAGATTATCTAAGGATAATGTAGATTAGTGTCTGAAATAATTTTTCGAGGAAAGAACCACACAGATTTGAGTGGACCCGTCCAGTCATATTCTCAAACTCAGGGAAAAGATCTATCTGGATGAGTACTGTTAGAATCACATTAGTGGATAATCAAATTGGCTTCCAATGTCGATAGCCAGCCTTTCACTGCTTATAGGATAACATAAGTGGAGGCAAGTTTAATGGACAGGCAACCGACCGCAGAGATACTACCAATAGATAAACTCAATATACCAATCCCATGACACTGATAGTTTTGCTCGCATGGTTACACGTTATTTAGGAAAAATAATGACCTGTTGTACCTAAGTACGTTGATTAACTTGGTATGTAACTGGAGATAGTTTTCAATTGAAATTTAATTGGGGGAGTGGATAAATTTTACCACCCAATAAAATTGTAAGCTAATATGCGTGTCGTGTTTTTTAAATAAATGTTTAAAATGGTAAACCCTTATTGGTATCTTGATACAGACTTGCCTAGTTTGGGGCTTATGTAAAACGCAGTGCAATCTTTTTAGCAATAAAGGTTTGCTCTTTTATCATCTAAAAAGTAATGTCTACATACATACAAACACTACATTAAATAGAAGCTCCTCACAGATGACTTTGACATGGCTTAATTTGTGATTGTTGGAATACTTACCTAATGTTATCATAAGCCACAGTAGGCAAACAGATCAGTGATCGCTACACCTAGTGCGAGTTTCACACTATAAATGCGAAAGTAAGTTTGTTTGTTTATTACGCTTTTACGCTAAAACGGCTATATGGATTTGAATACAATTTGGCACATGGGTTGACCATGACCTGGATTAGGGCATAGGACACTTTTTATCCCGATATACTTACGGGATCGAGAATTGTGCGCGTGAAACCGCGGGGCGCGGCTAGTACTAAAAAATAATCTTAAGCTCATCACTGACCGACAACGCTCACCCTAAACCGCTGGGTCTAGAAGTATGACATTTTGCCAAAGGGTTTCTAATATAACGAAAGTGAGTACGGGATGGAAGGCCTCCCACAAGATGGACCGATGACCTCGATGATCGAAGGTCGCAGGAATCCGCTGGATGCGGGAAGCACAGAATCGGTCGAAGTTGCGGTGCTTGGGGGAAGGCCTGTGTTCAGCAGTGGAATTTTGGCTGAAATAATGATGATGATGAGCACTAAGGAAGGATTTTCGAAATTTCATCCCCTAAAGGGGGTTAAATAGGGGATGAAAGTTTGTATGGAACTGCGCTATTTTTGCTGATCGGAAACTCCATCGGACACATGTGGCTTGTAAAGTATATACATATAAACCTTCTGCAAAGTGACTCGTGCATCTATTACGTGTACTTATCCTCTTTACCTAGTTCTTTGAAAGCCTGAGCACGCATGGACTACAAAAAAGATCTAATTTTATTCTTTATTTTACGATACAAAACGCACAGCAGCAATGATTATAAAATGAACTTGTTTATATCGATATAAATATTGGCTGTCTTTACAAATTCGTGTTATGAAATTTATTGAAAGTTGTGTATTCTTGTGATTGAGTTTAACAGGATATTGTTGGCTGATTCGGTTTGATTGTTAGAGCAATTTACTTGTTCGATGGCGAAGAGAATGATTATAAAATTGATTAGACCACGAAGTTTCTTTTGTAGTAATTTGGAAAGGGCATGAGGTTTGGAAAGGTGATGGAGGTTTATTTTCGTTAAGGTCACGCTTTTATCGATTAGTGGAGGTCACATTAAAGTATACATGGTTAAACGTGTCTTTGATAAATATAGAACACTGTATGATTGTTTTTATCCCCCGACGCAAAAACGAGGTGTTATAAGTTTGACCGCTATGTGTCTGTGTCTGTCTGTGGCACCGTAGCTCTTAAACTGGTGAACTGATTTGAAAGCAGGTTCTCTAGCTATGGTTCTTAGATATGATTTATCAAAATCGGTTCATCTGTTTGAAGATTATCAGCTCTTTTCTAGTTGATAAATGGATCTGAGCGTCTTCCACAGGTGTGGTCGATTTTAAATTTGGTATTCTGTTACTTCAAAGATATTAGAAGAACATAGTAACCTTGAACTGATGCTGCTGCATCACCTGGAGTTTGCAGGATACCCAACTCCCTCAACAAGTTACAGCACAGGTATTGGGTTCAAAGTGTTTAGGCTCATTGGAATGGTCTCAATGAAGAGGTTATAGATCGATTATGAACAGGGTCTGGTGATGGAGTAGGAGAGAGAAATGAGGAAATATTTGTGTCTGGGGTTTTTTATATTTTAATATAATTATATTGTTAAGAGAGAAACTGCAGTATTCATCAATCTTGGCTAACGGGTTAATGTTTTGTTGAAAAGAAAGCCTACCTTATATCCAAGCCTTATCATTTATTTCATTACTACGTGCAATTCTTGTGTTCATTGGGTCAATCTGATCCTTACCAGGAACCATACGACAAAAAATTGAAACTCGCTTATAACAATAGAAAATCCCCATAGACTTTCGAAACATTGCGATATTGGTATATATTATTATATTTTAATTGTATATTGGCGTATCCACAAGTCCATATTTTAAACCGACTGCCCGAGCAAGAGGTTAATGTTTGTACACTATATTCTTCCAATTCCAATTTCCAAGTTACAAAATGTTGTGACTGTCGTCCAGTGTTGCAGTTTTAAGTTATAACTTAGTGTCGAATGCTGCAATACTTGCCGTAAATTCTACACATCTTATTTATATAAACGTTTTATTTTAATTAAGTTTCCTTCCGACTCAACTTTGAATAATATCAAGATTTTTAGCTCTGTTTTTCTTGAGTTGCACTCAGCCAATAAAGTTCATTCATATGAATTTTAAGCGTTATGAATGTTGCAATCTGTTTGTTTATTCATCTTTGCTTGTTAGGTTTTATTTTAGAAGCGAAGTTTTATGTTTTCTTTATCTAAAGGAGTTGACTTCTTGAAATAAATAACTATAAAGTGATATAGTAGTTTGTAGATTACTTTAAAGTAAACTTTTGAAGATTTTGTTTGGTTTTCTTGTTCAGGTCTATTTTGTTCATAACTCTGTATAATCTGCGTTCGCAATTTATTTGCCAAACATGTAAACAAACACGAGTTTTAGGCAAAAAAACTGTAATGCCTACACATAAGGTTCAGTTTGCGCTACAACTTCATATTTTTATGACTTTTTCAACAGTACTAGTCAGTCTAAAATCAACTTTATTTACACTGTCATAAAGTTGATGTTTGTTTAAGTGGAAATAACATCAATTGGAAACAAGGATTTAAATAGCTACCCTAACTGCAGACATCAAGAAGGAAATAACATCCGTGATCGACAGCTTAAGAGAGGATTTTACTCGCACTACAGATTTTTTTGCGGCTGAACATAAAGACCTTAATGTCAATCTAGCTTCGGTTAAGAATACCATCCAGTCGCTTGAGTCTGAGAATATTAAACTCCGCTCAGACATGACTGAACTCACACGTCGAATGCAAGCGATTGAAAAAATATCGCGAAGCCGTAATATTGAAATTCATTGTGTGCCGGAAAGGAAGAATGAAAACCTAGTTGCGATTTTTAAGAATCTGTGTAACGAAATAAAAGTCTCAATTCCTGATACTGACTTGCAAGCAATTCGTCGCGTTGCAAAAATGAACAGTGAATCTGTCCGTCCAAGAAATATACTGGCAACATTACCATCAGAAAGGCAACGTGATATATTTCTCTCGGCCCTCACGCAATATAATAAAGGTAAAAAAGACGACGTTTTGAACTCGTCGCACCTGGGCGTTCCTGGAGATAAACGCACTATTTACTTGGCGGAACATCTATCACCCGAATGCAAGAAACTTCACGCCGCGACGAAACTGCGGGCTAAGGAACATTCTTATAAATTTGTATGGGTAAAATATGGCCGCATTTATGTTAGAAAAATTGAGCAAGACCAGGCTATACTTATTAAAGACGTTAGTTGCTTAGCTAAACTTGTCTAATTTTAAACTCACACGATTGTTATTTGTTTGGTTCTATTTACTGTACCTTTTTATGTTAATTTATTATCAGAATGTGAATAGAATAAGATCAAAATTACAGGATTTATATGTTAACTCACTAAATTGTAATTATGATATCATTTGCTTAACGGAGACGAATGTTAATTCTGGTATTTTTGATAACGAGCTTTTTGACCAGCGTTATAATGTGTTTCGAAGAGACCGCGAAACTTCATGTGTAACGAAGGTTGACGGAGGGGGTGTATTAATAGCTATTAAAAAACATTACAAAGTGATAAGACATTCCTCATGGGACAGCAGAGTAGAAGATATTTGGGTAAGTATTTTGCCTAACAACTCGCATGAGGATCAGTATAACCTTTGTGTATGTTACCTTCCCCCGGATTTGCCAAATAGTGACCTTAAAGCTTTTTATGCGAATACACAAAGGATTGTAACGGGTTCTCGTAATGATTGTGTCAATCTAATTATTGGAGACTTTAATGTTCCGGGTGTGTTATGGACACCCGCGCCAGCAAGCAGCAAATTGACGAATGCTGTTGCAGCTACTGACTGTAAGTCTTCTCTCTTGCTGGATTTATTGGCCCTTTGTAATTTGTCACAGTTTAATTGTATATCTAACAAAAACTATAGATTTTTAGACCTTGTCCTTTGTACTTCCGATAGTGTTCAAGTAATGTTAAATGATGAGCCGCTCAGTCGGGTTGATGATCATCACCCACCTTTGAGTATACGTTTAAAGGGCAGCATTCCTACCAAACAGATGAAACCTAATAACATCGAACGGCTAAATTTCCACAAGTGTGATTATGTGAAGGTAAGGGTAGCTATTGCAGAGGTTGATTGGGATACCGTATTACTATCAAGTGATATCGATCGGGCGGTGGATGAGTTTTACATGGCTCTCTACTCTATAATCAGCAAGCATACTCCCACAACCAGATTAGGTGAGCCTGCACAGCCTTTCTGGTACTCACTAGCTCTTAAAAAATGTCTCAATGAGAAAAATAAATATCACAGACGTTACAAAAAATATAAAAACCCCCGTGATTATGACACCTTCTCAATGTTGCGTGGTAGGTGCAAGTTCCTAGCAAAGGAGTGCTACGGTTCCTTTATAACATCCACAGAGGACTGTTTATCCGATAATATCAAATCATTTTGGAAGTTCGTCAATAGCAAAAAAGGTATGAATGGCTTACCACAAACGATGAAGTTCGCCGGAGTGATTTCATCTGACAGTCAAGTAATCAGTGAATTATTTTCAGGCTTTTTTAGTTCTGTTTTTGAGGATACGTCTGATCTTCCCTTTAGTGGCGAGCTATGCGCAGGTGTTGAATGCAGCTCTTTTTTATCGGAGATTTATGTTGAACACGATTATATTTTGCGTGCATTGAAACAACTGGATCATAATAAATGCGCTGGTCCGGACGGAATACCTTCTGGTTTCCTGGTCAAGTGTGCTGAAGAACTATCATTGCCACTGTATTATTTGTTTAATCGATCTCTAAAACTGGGTACGTTTCCAAAATGCTGGAAAAAGGCGCACGTTGTACCCATTTATAAAGATGGTGACAAGTCAGATTGCGCAAATTATAGACCCATAAGTATATTATCTGGTATGGCAAAACTTTTCGAAGCGTCTTTGTATCAGCATTTTTATTCTCATTTTAAACCGTATCTTTCCCAATCCCAGCATGGATTCGTACGAAGTAAATCGACACTCACAAACCTGCTCGAGTACAAAAACTATTTGTGTACTGCTTTCGCGAAGGGTGGTCAGATAGACTCAGTCTATACAGACTTTCGGAAAGCATTTGATAAAGTTAACCATGAAATGCTGCTTTTTAAGCTGAAATCGTACGGTATACATGGTTTCCTGTTCCGGTGGATTCAGTCTTACTTGAAAAACAGAAGCCAACTCGTTTCTGTCAGGGGATACTTGTCGTTGCCAGTTAATGTTGCGTCAGGCATTCCACAGGGATCGCATTTAGGGCCCCTACTTTTCATAATTTTTATTAACGATCTCGTGACAAAATTGACATGTCCTTGTTTGTTGTATGCCGATGATCTGAAAGTATTCACGTCGATAAAAAACACATCCGACAGTGATTCCCTTCAGAACGATTTAAATATTATTTCTGACTGGTGTACCCTTAATCGTATGAAATTGAACATAAATAAATGCTTTGTCATAACATTTACGAAAAAACGTATAAAGAACACCTATGACTACAGACTCGAAGGTCAATCGTTAGAACGAAAGAGCGTAGCCAAAGATCTCGGCGTATTGTTTGATGAACAATTATCCTTTAGAGATCATTACGATAACATGACGAATAGAGCATTGAAACTTCTCGGTTTTGTATCTAGGTCTACCAAAGGATTTAAAAAACCTCAAAGCTTCATATTACTTTATAAAAGCCTAGTAAGAAGTATATTGGAATACTGTTCGATAATCTGGTCACCGTGTTACGCGGTACACTCTGACAGAATTGAGAGTGTGCAAAGAAAATGTGTTAAGTGGGTCTCGTACCGGTACGGCTTCTCTAGATCGCTGCAAGGCTATTCCGAACGCCTTGTTAAATTCAATTTGGAACCTTTGCACGCCCGTCGCAAACAGCAAGATTTAATAAACCTGCATAAGATCCTACATTCTACGCTGGACTCTTCAGCTCTGCTGTCCATCATAAACATCAATACTAGGTATAACACCCGCAGACCGAAAACTTTTGCACTTCTGGTCTTTACAAATAACACCTCATATTACAACCCTATCGTTAGAATGTGTCGACTTTACAATGAAGTTTCAAAAGACAATAACAGTATTGACATCTTCGATTCTCGTGCCGCTGCTTTCAAAAGACATGTATGTACTCTTTCTTTTTAATCTTGTAACATTTTAAACTGTTTTCTTTATATAATGTAACTTTGTGTCAATTATGTATGTACTTTAACCTGGCGTGTTTGTTCTCCTGCACATTCCCTGCCTAAGTAGAAGTGTGTTGGAGGGCAGACGCACGGACCTTGCAGCTGTAACTTTGTGAACTAAGTTTTTACTGCAGTTGTCTTCTTTATTATTGTTGTTGCTAGTCATGTTGTGCGATTACGCTTTGGGTGATAATCAGGTCGAAACCTTTAATGTGAATCTAGTGATATACTGTGATTGTTACCTGTTGTAGTTGCCTTGTAATTAATAAATAATAAATAAATAAATAAATAGACCTTAGGTACAGTCAGCATCAAAAGTTCATGAACACATTTAGATTTTCAAAATCGCTGTACACCGTATTCACTATTAGCACTTCATAGTGAATACGGTGTACAGCGATTTTGAAAATCTAAATGTGTTCATGAACTTTTGATGCTGACTGTACATCCATAGATGTTTAAACATTACACACAAGCATCCCAGTTGATCGCATTATCCCTAATTCTACGATTTATCCGTGCGTATGCCCCGGAATCCGGCTCACCATCTTACTTAGAGATCTTGGCATGAAGGTATTAATAGGTGTACTAATATCAGAATAATGCATTAATCGCTCCGCTTGGCTAGGATTTGTAGTCGAGTAACTCAATTATGATAAGCGTAGACCATTTAATAGGATGTGTCGGATAAGTATATTCGATTGTGCTCTGTTGTCTTACTGTTTGGGCACGCCACAATTGCGGCGATAAGTCCCCTTTTTGAGGAGTGGCTAGAGAGGCGCCACGGTATCCTAACTTTACGCCTGACGCAGGTCCTCACCGGACACAGATGTTTCGGGAGATTCCTGTTCCGCATAAGGCGGGAGGAAACGCCTGGGTGTTACCACTGTGTGGATCGCCCGGAGGACACGGTGGAGCATACGGTGGGTCTGCCCGGCTTGGGCGGAGCACCGCCGTGTCCTCACGGAGGCGATCGGTGGCGGCGATCTCTCGCGTTCGGCCCTGGTTCAGGCCATGGTTCGGAGCGAGAGTGCATAGGAGGCCGTCACTTCCTTCTGCAAAGCGGTAATGCTTGCGAAGGAGGAGGCGGAATGCGTGAGGGAGAGGCAAGATTCGCGCCCTCGTGCCTCTACTCGCCGCAGGAGACGCCCCGGGCGTCGGGAGTCGCAAGCCGACTTCCGGCCACCGTAAGCGCAGGCTTGCGGATGGTGAGCGATGGGTAGCTCGCCGTCCGATAAGGACCAGGCCCGGGTCGACGGCGCGCTGTGTTCCACGCGCCCCTCAAAGAGATGTCAGCACCAACTGACGGGGTCCGTTAGGGCCAATGCCTGTCAAGGTTGCGAGTTTGTCTGAAAAGGGATATCACGGCCCCGCCGCACAGGCAACGGAAGGAACATGGGTGGGTTTTAGTCAGTAAAAGTCTGACACACCCTCTCGCTCCGCCCAGAGCGCGAGAAGTTATTTGATAATTTCCTACGCAAATAAAAAGGGGTACAATAACATGTTATAATGCAATTATTATGATACGCAATCAATACGAGTATTATACTTTTTATCTACTCTTAAATATCGTAATATTCGAATTATAAACTTCAAAACGAGTTTATATTGACATACTTTATAAACACAATACCGAAATTTAAAAATATAATCATATTATAACACTTTTTCTCTAACAAAATAATGTTATAATAGTTATTTATGCTAAAAGTGCGGAAGGTAGGTGATAAGTCGACACGAGTCGGAAATCATCTTGCGCACGTGTATCATACAACGTTTTACTATGCATTGTGAGAGGAAATTAAAAAAAACGAGCGAGCCTTACGGTAGTCGCATATGATGTACACATCATACCATACATTACCTACCATCTACATATTACGACGTATAAATGATAAAAACCACATTCATGACTTCGACATCGACATCAACATCGACATCGACATCGACATCGACATCAACATCGACATCGACATCGACATCGACATCGACATCGACATCGACACCGACATCGACATCGACATCGACTTCGACTTTGACTTCGACTTCGACTTTGACTTCGACTTCGACTTTGACATCGACATCGACATCGACATCGACATCGACTTCGACTTCGACTTCGATTTCTACTTCAACTTCGACGACTTTGACTTTGACTTTGACTCCGCCATTGCCATCGCCATCGTCATCGCCATCGTCATCGATATCGTCATCGATATCGTCATCGCCATCGTCATCGCCATCGTCATCATCATCATCTGATTTGTAAAACTTTTCGCAAATAATAAAAACTCTTTGCAACGGGCTGACGACGGCCACAAAAATTAAAAAAAAACAGAAAAGTAAAAAGCACTAGTGAAAAAAGTGACACTTTCCGCTCTAATTTACTGCTTGGAAAAGGCTCTTTTCGAGCAAATTTTTCTATTACGATACAATGCAAATCCAAGAAGTTCATATCACCAAGGAGTTTCCATAAACTTTGGCAATGGAACGTTAGCGGGGCACAGCAGCATCGCTCTAGCGCATGCGCGGTGATGTGCTGGATGCAAGCGCCATTCATACGTGAAGTTGTACTAAATTTCATGGGATTTTTTAATCTTCATCTTTAACTTTGATATTTTATTTGGTAGGTTCAATCCCAATTTATGAGAGTAGATAAAGTAGTGTATGAAACTACACATAACTAGGTATTAAAATAATCGTGTGATACTATTAAAAACCTCGCCTACGGCTCGGTTTTTAAACAACTGCTCGTATTTTAGTGCCCCTCTTTATGCAACAGTTTCATAAACTACTATTACTTAAGTGCGTTTGGGCTCTTAATTTTTTTTTAATATAAGTACTTGTTTTAATAACAGAAGAAGTACAAAAGCTGTGGCTTTTACAATTTATATACCTACTCATATTAAGAGACTGAAAGCTTCAACAGAAGAATTCGCCATTAAATTGCACTCAGAAGCAAGTTAAAACAATTGAAAATCTTAAATTCCCTGATTTATCTCCTTACATAAACGTATCAAACTCAACGTCGACGATAGTTGTAAAATAACTGAGGTATAATGTTCCCCTAAGTCGTCTCGGCAGAAATAATACCGAATGCCGAGTGCCGAGGCCGAAGACGAATTGATTCGACAACTTAATGACTCATTCAAGAAGTCATAAAGTCGGCGGCATCTCACTGCTTAATATAGCGGCGTTGCAAGAAACAATTAGACAAGCGGCACAATCATCCTAGAGGTGCTGGGGAGGAGGCACTAGTGTTTGGATGCGGCATTTTTCAAATAACTTTAAATATCCCAATTTTCAGGCAACTTACATACATAAAATTTGACATTTTAGAACTTAATGTAACTTAAGATTAATTGTTGTATACTGCTCATAATAAGCAAAGCTATTTACAGCGAGGATACATTTTACAATGTCCAATTTTCAATATAAACAGCAGTATTAGTTTCTATACTTCAAGAATAAAACCAGTGTCGCTACGACGTAGCCACAGCGTAGCGGGTTGCTACGCTGGCTACGCTCTCGTAGCGTAGTATAAATCATATACGATTCCGTAGTAACTATGGGCCATCTAACACAAACACATAAACATCACGCTTGTATATCCCCGAAGGGTTAAGCAGAGGTGTATACCCACATTTAGCCATGTAATAGGCGGCGAGCCTATTGCCATCAGCCGGTTGCAAATTCAGACTCCAGGCTGCTTGCTACTTCTTCTTCTTAGCATATCGATGGTAATCTATATAGTCTGCTACTGAGCAATGCCTGCTAGAAAATTCCAATAACACTTTTCCCGACATGGGAATCGAAACCAGGACCTCATGCTAAGCAGTAGCGCTTGCGACCACTAGATCAGCGAGACAGTCTCGGCCATTTAAGTATTTCTCAAGTATTGTTTTATCACTTTCAGATGCAGGTGTGGAAGAATCTGCCGTGGTCGCGGGAAAGTCCGAAAGGGATACCGTGGCCCCTGGCAACGTACAGGCAACTGAAGGAACACGGGTGGGTTTTAGTCAGTAAGAGTCTGACACGCCCTCCCGTTCGGCGTAGAGCGGGAGAAGTTATTTGATAATTTACCCAAATTAAAAAAAAATACAAAAAAAAAAGTTGTGGAAGAATGGTAATTGAACGTTCATTTATCTTAAAATAATGTTACGAATGGCGTGAAGAAGGGATGAAAATGAAAGGAGCATGGTTTGACAGGGACGATCCCCATCTCGACCTAAAGCGGGGGTAAACGATTGCTCCGTACAATTATGTGAAAGTATCCTATGGGAATGCGCGGATATGAATTACAACCATGGAAAGGAACTACAATTTTCCGGTTATTGCTTGTTTTTTTGTGGATTTGCAGTTAATAATATGTTATCGGTTTCGACGTGAGCCTAATTTGTATCTCGCGTGGCTTGTGAATTTGTATCCTGTGTATTATTATTGCTTATTCATAAGGTTGACGGCGGAAAAGTAAATTTATTTTTGTTAAAAACTTGCGCTACAAATGTATTTTGTTGATATCGTTTGGAATTTTTACAAAATTCAATGCAAACAAATGTACGCACATCTGCAACAATTTACGTATAATGTATACTCTTTCATTGAAATACCTTTTGAACTATGTTTTTTATTTCAAAACTGGAAATTCTCAAGAACTCTGCAGATATTTCGTCTAAAGCTACGGTTTGCTACCAGAGCGTTGGCCACCACAAAATAGCTGCAGTGACAGCCGTCATGAAAATGATGGAACATGGGTTTGACTTTACGGTTTCAAAAAACGCTCTCTAGGAAAACACACCAACTTACTTTATATAAATAACGTTTCAGTGACGTCATTCGACAGTAAATTGCGGGCGCTATGTGGCAGCCATCACAGTCTTAGGAAACCTAAGCTTAGGCTCCTAATTTTTGCTCCACTGTTATATTTTATCTTCTTACCTTCTTGTAATGGCAACGTGTCGAATGGCGTGTAATACTGCTCGCATAAATCGTGGAGACACGGTGACGAGAGAAGGCGCACTTACGCTCGGAATGAGGCACATATACGCTCTGTGCGCCTCGCAAGCGCTAAAATTTCCTTTTAATTGTCTCGCCGTGAACGTACGACATCACCCTGTTACCTAATACGGATAGATATTGCTATTCGTATTTAGAAAACGAGCATTTTAAATATAATAATTTAAAATAAAAAGCTTTTTGCTAAGTATTTTTGGTACGTCAAAATGTCTGAACTTCAAATGGAACCTTGACCCTATAGTTTGTTCAGACGTTTCTTTTCAAAGGTACTAAAGATAGGCGACTTTGAGGTAAAAAAACTATATTATCGAAGTGCTTTTACAATTTTTTTTTTTTTTTGGAAAATGATATCTATTTTAAACTAACAAAGTAAACTTATTTATGTAAGCTGTGGCTATGTAGGCTATTGTTTAAACTGATCTTTGAAAGCGCGTCATAAGTTTGCCTAGTCCGATAGCTAGCATACATGAATCACAGTGATGCTGAAACTAATAATACAGTTCCACGACAACCCCCATCACTACTTCTATACTACAACACTAATATCAATTAACACCATCTAAAAGCGACACTAGACACTACTTTTATGACCACTTTGTATTTAAAGTGTTTCAGTTACGAGTATAACGCAGTATAACAGTCTTGCACAATATTCAAATTAAATTGCATCTTTGCCAAAACTAGCGAGAAAATGGCGCCGGTTACATTAATATACAATAGAGTTTCTGACCCTCCTTGTCGTGGCAACCTCTTTGTTTTTATAGGTTGTTGAATAAGCATTAACTAAGTAATTTGAGGGGCAGGTAGGTGCGAATTGCGGTACGTTTAGGACCTTTTATGTTGCCATGGAAACGATATTAGTGTACCACAGTGCGATTACAACTACTCGTGTGTGGATTTTAGATTTTTACTTTGCATTTATTTTAATTTTATTTTCTGTTGTACTCCGGTAGTTATAATTTTATTTTCTTAATGCTAGTTAGGAACTAGAAAGACGAAAGTCTCCTTCGATGGCAGTACCTCTTGTTTAAAATTAGACGCACTACAACTTAAGAAAGAGCAGTGTTCCTACATATGATTTACCTTTCGTAGGGATACGGTATAGAAATACTCAACTTACCTACTAATAGGACACGAAAGTGAATGCCTTCCAGAACTTACACCCATCCTCTAGAATATAAATAAATATTACAAAAATATAATAATAATACCAGCCTGTTACTGTCCCACTGCAGGGCAAAGGCCTCTTCTCATGCACAGAAAGCACAAGCATTGAACACCACGCTTGCTCAAGACGGAAATAAATATTTTATAGCCAATTTGAAGACAAAGTGCTCTCGTCTATATCGAGTTTCTACCGATCGGGTGTGTCAATACTATTCAATCAACGACATAATTGTGCTAATTATGCATCGTAATACGCATCATTTCCATTTGCCCTTTCAGCTAATACCAACGTACTTAGCGACGAATATCAATTCATTTCGCTAATGACATCGGGCACATATTAATGCATCACATCGAATCAAAGCAAATGCATGCCTTCCTCTATTTTGCCGTGCCAAATATACACACGGTGCCCTGAAATTATATTGCTAATAGTCGACATGCGATGACCGGGCGGGCAGAGCCGGGCAGAGCGGGCTGAGCGAGCAGAGCGGGGCTAGGTATTCAGCAATGGCTATAGGCTCACATCAATAGCAAATGCAATTAGTTTGAGTGCACCGTTTTTGATGTAGTGGCCGAGTGCCGACAGACACGCTCGTGTGTGAGCCGAGAGCTATCCGATATAAATAATCCACAACGTTAATCGTACATACGAGTAGATGATTTAAAGCTGAACAAAATTGGTTGTCTGACTCTCTGAGTTGTGGTTGCGTTATCCCAGGCTCACTCGCGCGGATACACTAACCTACTCCTAATTAAATTGTTATGTAGAATAATAAGAAGGAATTATGTGGTATTATGGAATTTGTAGTATTATAGAAAATTTGAAAATATTTGGGTATACCTTAGGGTGGAGTTCACCAATAAAACTGAACGTGATCAGCAAATCTAGAACATCTTCAAGAGCTGTCATTGTCATCACTGCTGTGGAATATTGACAATGACAACTCTTGAACGCAGTTTAGATGATTTGCTGATCGCGTTCAGTTTCATTTGTGGAATTGGCACTTAGCTGATAAGATTGTTTAATTAATTATTTATACAGTCTTAAGATTTCGCCAGTTTAAAATTGTAATGACACAAGCCTTTAAAATAAATGCACCATGTTGATGTTTCTGGTTTGATTGCCAAAAAAACATAGCGGGTGGGAAACGTTATCGTTTGTTACGAATGTTTTTTTCATGAATGAACTGTACATTATCGAGATTAACGTGTATACACAAAAAGTACGGAATGAAAAAGATAAAAAAAAAACAAAAAAAATAAGATCAGTCATCGTAAAAGTCGACAGAGAGTCCATAACTATTGAACAGCAGTCTGTTACACTTAAACTATCTTTTAAAATAGAATCTGAAAGTTTTTGCCTCAAATATAACTCTTTAATTTCATCACATACGGTGATTTTTGCTACATACAACCATTGACTCTTTCCGACTCTCAAATATTTCAACTTAGATTAAAGAGAGAGAAAAAAATATATGCCGCGCTTAATTGGCTCGCTGTTGAGCTGTTCATCAAGTCTGTTTTTAATTCTATTAATTAACAAGGCGTCAGTCGAGTCGAGAGTTATGTTGAAAAGCAAAATATTTGCACGCTGAAAATCTGTCGATGTATGCTCGTTGATTTACGATTTCATTAGTTTCGTGCCTCGACGAGACAGCAACAATACATGTGTTTACTGATTGCGACGATTATGTGAATGCTAGTAGTAACTCTGACTTGATAATGTAAGGTACAAAGAGATTGGGTGCAAATGAGATGTGCACCAATTGGATCGTATTAGGAGAATACTAACAAATTAGACGGGCCGTAATGAATGGATGATGTGAATTAGGAGCGCTAGATTGAATTAGGGTTTGATAAAGGCTTTGTGGAGAGGTTTATTGATTAAACGTAATAAAGTTGTTGTTGCAATATAGGAACGTGTATTAGGTTGTAGTGTATTAGAATAGCAATTAGAATAATAAGAATAATTTATTGGTTCATTGATATAAAATATTAATAACAATATAGTTCTGAAAGCCGTGGAATAGCTCTCCACTCCTCAAGCACCTCAGGATATGTTGCCCTCCTTGTCGCTACGTCACTATGTGCTAGCGACAGTTTTCGGGGGCCCATTATTGAGTGTGCAAGCCACCCCCTGTCATTTTTTTCGTGTACAAATAAAACATTGATCAGGCAGGGGCCATAGTCCTTCCATAGTTCCAGATCACCAGTCAACTTAAGCCACTTAAACCCATAGTCCAATATCTTTGTTTCCATATCCTGCAATAGTCCTACACAAGCCGTGGGTTGTCCTTGGGTGCACTTGCATAGTGCATACAGGGATAACCGTCGGTTGGTGCCTCATTTTATTAAAACGCCTATCGGGCCTCTGCGAGTTGGCTTCGACCCCTCGTACGCCTTCCAAAGGTCCGGGCCCCAGGGTCTCAATTAAAAATGCTTACTGTTACTATATTAATTAAGACGCAGATATATGCCAGTGAACTTGACTGGTTAGCTTGCGTGTTCTGTACTAACTCACGCAACGCGTCGCACGTCCAGCAATTAATAGCACTCGCGCATTCAGGAGCGCTGTCCCAAATTAGACGCATTATTAATTTATTATACATAAAACAAAAGGTATTTTAATAAAAAATGTATACTAAAGATCAATAATTAAATTATCTTTAAAATTGTGAAGGTTTCAGAAAAATACGCTTGATAGATTTTGTGTGATTCTCAGTTTTTTATCCGCGTTAGATACAACTTTACCATGTAATATAAACATAATCTATTATATTTTATCTATATTCTAACATAATCTATATATTTCACCATGTAATATAAACGTAATCTATGATATTCACTAAAAAAGTTATAAAAAAATGCTCTAATTTAAAATATATTTTTTCCCAATCATTAAAACTACTTCTTTAAATGTGATCTTCAGTACAAAATCATTAAAAGTCGGTTATCGTCGCCTTAACATAGATGTTTGAACAGTGGTTCCTAAACTAGGCAGTGCTTGTACTTATCGCAATATTGAATAGGTAACAGAATTTACTCATTACCTACTTATATTATCAGATGATACGGGATGTTATTACTGGTCGTCACCGAAAATCACACACAATCAGTCTTACCAAAGGGTAGTCCATATAGACAGTCGCTACATTTAACAATACTCAATACTCAATTATTTATTGCATTCTATATGTATTACATAGATGGTAACAAAGTAAAAGACCAATATGGACCCTGTCGGGCACAGCAAAATTATGAGAGAGGAAGACGGCAAAATGTATCAATTTAAGTTCAATATTATTATAAATTATTAGATGTGTTTAATTGGGTTAATATGTATATACGGGGTGTCAGGGACATCGACGCGAAGCTGGCTACCATGGATTCAGTACATGATTCTGAACCCCCCTGCGTTGAAATTTTTCGTCGGTTATTAAAAAAAAAAACAGCTGCTCCATACATTTTGACCGCGTAGGTATTGCACTTTTCTATGAAACAGCTGATTTTTTTTAAATAACCGACGAAAAATTTCAACGCAGTGGGGTTCAGACTCATGTACTGAATCCATGGTAGCCGGCTTCGCGTCGATGTCCCTGCCACCCTGTATATTATATGTTATTAGGTTTGTGGATATATGTATAGAATATTAATTATTTTTATTTTATGTAATAATGTAGGTAATTATTATGAATTTTTTAAATTTAAATTACTTGTTTTCAGCTTCATCCGGATATACTGTAAGCCGATCCCAATGAAGTTAGGAATAGGATATGCAGTTGATGATGATGATTATCAGATCATCCCGTGTATCTATAAGTGATCTGTTAAATAGATATGCTGATAACAAACTTAAACAAATTAAATAACAATGTTAATAATTAATAAAAATAGATAAATATAGTTAATAGTTATAGTTAAAATGGTTATAATTAATGGTTATAGTTTATAGTTAAAATGTATAATACTGATGTTAAATAATTATGTTGTGTTCATAATTTTATAATTATGTCGTACCTATCTCTATGTATTTTACTGTGTGTACATAAATAATAAAATATATCAATAACGCAAATGAGATTAAACTTTAAAACGATTCAAAAGTCGTACATCGTCTCGTATTCATTTCTGTAATCCCATTTATAACAACGCGTTTCAAAAATGAAGTATCAATTCTAATAATAACGTAAATATCACTTTGTTACCAGCTCTGGAGTTCGTCCAAGAGGAAAAATAAGTTTTCTTAGGCGTGCCAACAAAACTGTTGTCATTTGGGTTTTTAATCTAATGTTCCTCGTTTTCTTATTCATGTATTTTTAGCTTATTGTACTCGTGTTTTTGTGTTATGTTTTTAAGTATTATTTTTAGGTAGTATGTAATTTTTGTTAAAGGTTGAATACCTTTGATGCAGATGGTGCTTTATTAAAATTACCTTGATAATAATTTGTAAATCTATTAGGTTTGTTTAACTTGAAAAAAATATTTATGGATGGGAGGAGCGATGCGGTCAGCAATGAAGTATGCTTGCCTAGAACAAACCCGTAAATCGTGGATTTACAATAGGTACTTAAGAAGAACTGGAATTCAAAACTAATACTGCTATTTCCGTCGGATCCCTCCAGAGAATTACTAGGAAGTGAAGGAGAATTTCTCTAAGTTCCCTTGTAAATTCCATGAATCTATCCATTCATCTACCTGGTCCTGTTTGTAATTGTTCTAGGCCAATATAGTCGGCAAACCGCGGCTCGCGAGCCACATGCTGCTTTTAGGCCTATTGAGTGCGGCTCTGTACAAATGTTGATGAGTGCAAGCGTAGATACGCGCGTGGGTCGTGGTTTCGCCAGATATCAAGTTTTATTCAAAATTCAAAGTATTATTTCCGAAGTATTTTCACCAAAAATTTATCAAGACATCGCAAATTAATCGTTTAAATATTTCTTATATCTTTTATTTATTTATATCTTTCAAAGTTTTCCAAGGTTAACTTATTAATAAGTAAGATGCCTTCATCATATTATGAATTATGATGAAGGCATCCTCTTAGTTCAGAGGATACCGCACGGTCTCCCGTGAGGCGGCGAGCCTCCTTGCCGGACTACCGCCATGGGATCTGGAGGCAAAAGTCCTCGCGCACATGTGGGAGTGTTGCGAGTTTGTCCGAAAGGGATATCGCGGCCCCGGCACACATGCAACGGAAGGAACACGGGTGGGTTTTAGTCAGTAAAAGTCTGACACGCCCTCTCGCTCCACCCAGAGCGGGAGAAGTCATTTGATGATATCCCAACTTCAAAAAAAAAAAAAAATTCATCCTCTTAGCAAGTTAATTTCACGAAACGTCCACAACGTTTCGTGAAATTAACAGTACCCTGGAATGGTAGTGAAAGATGATGGGAGTTTGAAGGATTAAGAAAAGTGTATTTAGACAGTTTGGATATGTCTCCGTATAATTATGAACTTCGTCAGTTTATAATCTATCGGTATTATTTCTGTTAGATTACAAACTGTCAAAAAATTCTGAACTGCAACAAATCATTTACAATTTAACGCATTATTTTTCGATAGTTTATAATCTATCCATGAGAAGCCGACAAATTGTGAACTGGTAGTAAACTTGCTTGCGACGTCCCGGGCCTTGCGTAGCCTGCCTTGCTGCGAGCAAATTGGAAGTAGCGCTCGCCGGCCGCTGCCGCGGCATCGGTCGCTACGCTCGCTCGGCTTGCGCGCGTTTGGTAACAGTTCTAACCTAACCTAACCCATTTTATCCAGCTCACAATTTTTCGACAGTTTATAATCTAACGGTAACAATATCGATAAATTATAAACTTACGGTTCTCACAATCTTATTGTGACAGACACCTACACAGAATTGATTGGCTCTCATAAGAAATCTTTGCCGTTATAGTATTGATATTTGGGGCTCTATTGATTAATAAGTTTGCCGAGCACTGCTCTAAGCATACCGAATCCAGCCTCGCTATAGTTACAGGTTTTTTTTATTACGAGTATAATCATGTGACGTCCCCAGGGCAAAAACCTCCTTTTCCTCTTTCCACTTTTCCTCGTCTTCTGCGGTTGCGGGCCAATCTTTTAAGAAGGACTCCAACTCATCCCGCCATCTCTTTCTGGGCCTGCCGCGTAGTCATTTCTTGTTATTTTGGATCCACTAAGTGGTGGTTTTTGCCCATTGTTCCTCAGACATGCGACAGATGTGGCCAGCCCAAAAAATAAAAATAAACACGTTGTCGAGCACACTCCACAATCATCGTACCTCCATTCAATTTTCTCGACTTGCATGTCAAACAATTCTTCAAATCCATTTACTTTTGAATAACTTTACTCCGTTTACAATTCTATCGAAAACAATTTTCATAACTCGCTCTCTTCCCAAATAATTTTAGACAATATTCGTATTGTAGATTGATTGCGTTTTCCACATGCGTCATCGCATAGAAAATATTGCGAATGGGTAATTGGATATACGCTGTACGTCGGGCGCACTCGACGCCCGGCGGCGCCTGCCAGTGACGGCTGGTGACAAATAATATGACGGACGATGAATACTTGCACCTATTGGCTTAAATGCAATTTCATATCGAGCACTTACGCCAATATGTTTTTGAATGTTATTGGACGAACAGTGAGCCCTCGGGAAAAGCGATGATCGATTATTCGGTAGGAGACAACGCAATAAGTGATAAAATTGAACAACTAAAATACACAGCCATCCATTTTTCATAGCTAAATTGAATTTTCTGTGAATTGAAACATAGAAACGTGCGATCATAAACTAACAAAACGACACGGAAGTTTCTTTGTAAACGTCCGTACGTATTTGTTATGTGCCATGGAGAGACAAGAGGAAAAATGGAATTGATTTATTTTTGAAATTTTTCGTTTGTGTGCTGTACTGATCGTTTTTAAAAGATAAACACAGTGGGATCCGCGAGATAAAAATAGATTAAATGCATCTCGCAAACAGAAAAGCCACTCCGTAGCCAAGTTGCATTATGTGGCAGCGGTACAATTGGTCATTTCCGGAAATACCAACGATTTTACATTTTTAGTTTTGTAGTTGAATGAACAAGTGCATTGAAAAAAGTACCTACTTAGAAAAAAAATACAGCAGCGTGGGTCTTAATACCATATTTTTTTCTGCAAATTGGACCCTATGGTTTTTACCTAAAAATAACTTTTTATCTGTGTTGTTCGTTTTCAATTGAAAAGAAAAACTACCCACCATTGCTTATTACATTACCTTGAAAATGTCTAGCTAGCCACGGCGAGAATTCAAAGAACAGGGATTTGATCTGGTTGCTCTGAACTCAAATACCGTGAAAGCAGCCCAGCTGTGGCATAATATAATTTAAATTAAGACAAAATCTCCGTAAAACATGGCAATGCTATTTAAATACGTATTTTAATATTCTGTTTGTGAATCAGGAAATACGTAGTGTATGAATTTACTTACTTGCCTCTGAGGGTAGTAAGAGAGATATTGCAGTGGCATGGTTATGTCAATGCATGAGGAGCTATGGTTAAGCTAACTTGGTGAAGTTCATCAAACAATTTCATCACCATTGCTCTCAAAACGGTGAAGGAAAACATCGTGAGGAAACCGGCATGTTCTAGAACCAAAAAATTCAAGGCATGTGACATCCGCCATCTAGCACTGGGCCCGCGTGGTGGATTGTGGCCCACTCCCTCTCACATAGAGGAAGCCTATGTCGCAGCAATGGGATTATTATAGACTGATTATAAGGGATCTTGCGCAATACGCGGCCACGAGTTGTGGCACGACTGGCCGCAATCTTGGCCGCAGAAGCTGGACAAGGCGCACGTGGCCTGAGGTAAGAATTTCTTGCTTTGGTAGTGGATGTCTTGAGCGGGGCGGCCCATTCGATTATTTCAACCAACTGCTCCTAATTATGGAGGTACTTATCCTAGTCCTTGCACATATTTTTTAGAAGACCAAGAAAAAACTGTGGCCGCACAGACGGTCATTCTACCAATTTCGTTAAAGATTGCGTAAATAAGGTCGCTAAGAGTAAACCTCATCTTCTGATCACATGACCTGATACGCTAAACACATTACTTTTTAAATTTTCGGAGAAAATAGTTTGGTACACGCCAACCTTCTTCATCCAGTGTGTCCCTACCACACCGTTACGAAAATAGTTCTCGTACACTTAAGGCAAGGTGAAGCGGAGACGATTGAATCGAATATTCGCGGGGCTCGGCAATGCGACCCTGGTTCCACAAAATAGATAACCACAGAAGGTCGTATTCAGTGAGTGAAAACGCACGCACACATAGACACGCGTATAGGTAGAGCGAGCGCAACCAGCAGACTGGCATTCGTTTGACACAGTTTGAGATCACCGTACGACACGCCTGTGTGCGTCCGCCGTTTTCGCTCATTGTATGGACCTGGCCTTCTGTACGCATCTATTTTGTGGCGGTTCCTTTGCGAGACTTCCAACTCGATTTCGGAATTCGGATATTATACAGGTTAGTTGGTTCAACTAGGTGGAACGTATTTTTAAACCGAGTCTTCTGGTAAAATATTTCGAATTCGGATGTTGAAAAATGTATTGGTATCGGTAGGACGGATTCAAAGTCAATCAGTACCATTCCAGGGTACTGTTTATTTTTTTAAATAGCATCTGGGTTCAGAAAACCTTGGTTTTCAAATTCAAATTGTATTAAGTATCTAATATACACCTTTATAAGCGATCTTATTTAGATGAATTACGTTAATTACTTATACTAATTGAATTACTTTGGGGATAAGAGCGGGGTGTGTGGGTTTTCTACTTCACTAAAACTACCCCGGTGGTCACCATCTGCACATGGTACCGTTACCTTTCAAAAGACCAATCTGGAACCCCCTCTGTGCAGCGCCTGTTAGGGTACATCTCTGGGGAGTCTGTAAAGGCGTCTCCCCGAAACCTAACTGTGCAAGTGTGCAATGCGTGTGTTAAATATCTACATCTTATGGAGGTGGGTAATGTGGAGTTAGTTATGTATGGTGTATTAATAGTAGTGTGTTAAATACCTACATCATATTAATAATTAACTACAAATTAACTCATGACTGAGTAGAAGCTTTCATTTAATTATAGGTATAACTTTTGACACTGATTCAGTTTCATCTGTCATAAGAAGCGGAGTTTAACAACACACTCGCGGATAGATTCGACAATGACGTCACTACCTCGATTCAATTTTTTCCCACGAAACACAAGCTAGAATAAAGTTGATTACCGTGCGAGCCGGCCCAGTTTACAGAGGCGAGTTTTTTTGTGAAGGCCCTTTATCGCGGACACTTTACCCACGACCACTGTGGGTAGTTGAATAGTGCTTCACCGTTTTATTTTTCAAGCTCGCAGTAAAATGTTTTGAAAGGACCGATTTCACTTTACGTCGGTTGTAGCGCGGTACCCGCCCGCATGTCTCCGACTGCCATTGTAAAAGCAACTACAATCGTGCATTATTGTTTCGACGTCGTACCTGCACCTTTTTTATTTCAGTTTTCATGCAAAACCGTATCTTTACACGGCTGAGTTATGGTGATGAAATTAAAATGGAGCTTTTAGTCGAATGTTTTGTTCGTTGCTTCATAACGATATCGCACTATCTCCACTTTTGTAGAGTATATTATTTTTAACTCTTTTTATCCGATTATGGCGGGGGGTTATGATTTTGACTGGTATGTATGTATATATATGGGTATGTATATTCATCTGTCACTACTCATCATAATTTGACAAATGAGTTATCGATGGAAGCGTCTTGATCGTCCCCTGGTTAAGTTACGTCACATTAAATTGAATATGGCCCTCTAGAAGTATGTCATATTGGGTATCAAATAAAAGGGCTTAATTAGCACATTTCAAAATTATATATATTACCAGCAGCGCCCCGCGGTTTTACCCGCATAAGTCTCGATCCCGTGGGAATATCGGGATAAAAAGTATCCTATGTCCTAAAACAGGTCATGCTCTACCCATGTGTCAAATTTCATCCAAATCCATTCAGCCGTTTTCGGGTGATTGAATAACACCCTGCCTACCCTACCTACCCTGCCTACCCAACATACCCTATATTCCTTACAGGGTATCATTCCACTTTTATATAAATGACACGATAAGCTATCAACTAGAATAGGTTCAATCTATAGGGTCACGATTCGATTCAGTCAGTTGAGTTGGCATTTAAACTTGTATTGAAAAAATGGGACACGAAGAAAAAATCGAAATTGATGGATCTTATAGCCCCGAAGTAAACTGTAGATGGAATACTTATGGTAATTACAGACTTATCGTATGGGTGTGGATGATGAACGAAATCACAATAATGTTCTCTCCTGCCGAAATATCACATAATGGATTTTATGCGCATGCAGCTCTGCAAGCATTGGCAGTAATCTTGGGCGGGATGCCACTGGCGTATTCAGAGATATGTTTGGCTCAGTACACAAATTGCAATATATTCACCATGTGGAATTTCTTCCCGCTGTTTCGGAATGTTGGATATGGCACATTATTTTTGATTTTCTTGAAATCATTATATTTGTTGGTGTTAACTTCTTGGTATTTGGTGTACACATTTTATGCGGCCTGGGGCGTCCCACCCTGGCTCAGTTGTGATGAATATGGTGATACCAAATGTATGGTGAAAATGGTGAATGTTTCAATTTTCCAAAATTGTCTACAAGCTCAAGATGTATTTCAAGACGATTGCGGCATGAAAACTGCGAGCAACTGTTTTTTTGAACGTGAAATAGGTGGAAACTGTACTGCAGAAATTGGATTAAAATGCTTTATTCCCTGGAAAACAATCTTAGCGGTCATTGGCATATGCGCGTCTGTATACATTTTATCAATTAAGCAAGAAAGATTAATTCAAGTAGCAGTCAAACTAGCAGCATTTTATATTTGTGGTGTCATCCTGGTTTTGTTTTGTGTTGCGCAGTCAACCAGCGGTACTTGGTATGCTACAAAGATTACTATAAATTGGACTAACTTTACATTTCTCATTTGTTATAGCACGATTACCAGAGGGTTTCTGTCAGTAGGCACTGGGTACGGTATATTAATTTTCTTAACTCGCGACGTATCATTTCGGAGCCCTGCCACGATGACTGCTATAAGTACGCCATTATTTGCACTATTTGTATCATTAATGTTCGCACTTATTGCATTTAATGGAATTAAAACGATGTCTTATTACCACGGTGAAGAAGATAACGTTATAGAAATCGGCAGCAGTTCATTTTTTCAAATGTTTGCTTCAATGTCCGAAATCTTGAGTTACTTTGATGCGTTGCCAATTTGGGGATTTTCTTGGTTTTCCATCATATTCTGCAGTTTATATATAAATTTTTGGATTTTGTATTTGTTTTTAAAAGAATTATTGCTTCACATGGATTTGGCAAAAGAGTACACAAAATTATCTTGTATGTTCATGTTAATATTTTTAATAGTTTGTACTCTTCCATTTCTATGTTCCGACCTGACTGGTATACTAACAAATGCAACAGAAATTATTCAATCACTTAATTGTTTATTTCTTTCTGTTTCATTGTATTGGTTTTATGGTATCCAAAACCATAAGGTAGACATTATTTTCATGATAGGGATCAAAACTAATTATTTTTGGAAGCTAGCGTGGTTTTTTAATCCGATCTTTATTTGCGTTATTCTTTACGCTCAATGGAAAGTTATGGAAACATATGAGTTTCAGGACTCATATTTTATTGAATCAGTTTCTATGACTTGTGATTTGGTTTTACTGTATACTTTATTAATCATATACCTCGTTATCATTGTGGTCGGATTAATAGCACAAGTAATAAAGTTTTATCTTCGTGGTGAGCTTCATGCGCTATTTAGTGCTAAAGGGAGTTGGGGGCCCAGGGATAAGGTATTGTATAGAAGTAGGAAAATGTTTGTGCCTGAAATAATGACGAGAGAATTTCTGTACCGACAAGTTCGTATACGTGGTTATTACAAGAAACAGAACCTTGTGTATAAAACGAAGACAGATAGAGTTTCCAGCGTGGAGTCACTGGGTGAAGAGTTATCTTGGAGCGCTATGGCGTCAAAATAGTGTATTTTATGTATGTAGGTTTATTTAGTTATTGCTTACCGTACCTGACTTTTCATCCCTCCTTTATTTTCTTTTATTCTTTTGACCCGATCACCCGGGTCCCCCTCTTGGACGCTTCTAATGTGTAAATTCCAAACGGTCTGACCGTTACGCGACACTCCTACACGTGTGATTGTTTGTTACCACGTAAACATGCATCGCTTGTATCGCTTTAGAATCTGCTTTTACCCATGCGACCTGCGAATTTTTTATACTGCCTAACCTAACCTGCGTAATTGATGTTTTAATTTAAAGGAAAAGTTTTTTTTTCAATTATTTTTACTTACTCTGTATCCGCCTAAGTTCTGCACTAGACATCTAAACGTTGCATTCCGGCTGTAATGTTTGACCCGAAATTATTCTGAACTGTTACTAGATCTTCTTACACTGACTTACACAGGAAATAATATTAAATATTGTCGTCCAAAACTAACACGTTTATTATCAAAATTGGTGTACCCAAATGTATTTTCTAATTGCTACTTATATTTCTTCGCAAAACACAAAAATCCGTTATTCTATAAGTTGTTTCAGAAGTGGAAATTAAAATAAGTAATACTTTTCGAAACCTGTATTTTATTTACCAAGGAAGCCAATTTTCAATAGTTTCAGTTCTTAGAAATTGTTCCTTCAAAACTTCATTCTATACAAAACTTACAAACGAGCTTCTAGTCCAGTCCTAGCCTGATTATGGGAAGTAAGTATATGGACCACCAAGGCTGCTGCATAGTTCCAGTCGCGCCGACCGACTCTGCTCTCAGGCAAAGCACTGCAACCAAATATATGTATTGAACTAGATAGCACATCTACTTATCTGAATTTGTTATATACAATATATGGTGCAGACAAATACATAGTAAAATGCAAGGAAATTGCTCTGTAGTCTCCTAACTAATCTCTTTTTGTTCTTTTTGTACTTATGTAGGTACATAATATATAACTTATGACTTTACTGAAAAACAAATCCTCACTTAAATTAAGAAAAGATATTAACATAACATCACATCACGCCTGTAATCTCAGAAGGGTTAGGCAGAGGTGTACCTAGAGTACAGTATACACCTACATTTCGCCAGTTATGTATAAGAGGCCGTGCACGAAATCCACAGATTTTGATCAATTTAGTTCGTTAGTTGTGAGAAAGGGAAAAATAATTTAAACAAAACTATTTGTGGTTTGAAAAGTCGAGTTCTTTGTTCTGCATGTGGCTGAAACAAGTTAATAATTCATGGAAAATCACAAATATTCGCAACAAGTATTCCGAAAAATGTCGCAAAACTGACGTTTGATTACTTTTTTACAAAAAATACTTTCGATTTTGAACATTTAAACATGTTATCAACATCGTTATATGTTCTACTTGCATTTTGCTGAACAACTTTTTCAATTGCTATACAAACTATAGCAGAAAAAAAAATATGAAAGAAAATGAAAAATGAAATTTTAAATGTTGAAAAATACATTTTTTTTTAAACTTTGTCAGTAATGTATTTTTTATTATTATTTTGCAAACCATATCGAGAAATTTAAAAATGACACATTAGTCTTCAGCTATTCTTGAAATAAAATCAAAAATGTGTGTTACGATTATACAATACCTGCATTAAGTAATTCAAAGGCGAAATAAACCATATTTTCGAGATCGCAAAAGTTATGCAACTATTATATTCATATCTTTATTTGCATTCCATGATGTAGGTATACAGGTGTTACAATGGCTTAGAGCTAAGGTACAATTACGGACCCTGTTGGGTACAGCGAAAACTATAAAATAAATTCTTAATAAAATTAAAAGAAACAAATTAAGCAACAATCAACATTTTTTTAAATATTCTAAACATTATTTGAGATCATAGGTTGTGGTGCATAATAATAATTTGATAAGGTCAATTTTTATTAAATATATATCATATTATAATATTTATTTATGATGTATGAATTGTATCTATACGACTAACTGGGTATGGTGTCTGTTTGTGTTAAGTATTTTTTTTTGTCATGTATGTATTCGTTTATTGCGTAGTATGCTTTTTTAATTAATATTAGCTTGATGATGTCACAGCACCTGTTTATAGAAAAATACCTGTTAAAGACAGGTATTTTTTTATTAACAGGTGATGTTACTGACACGAATGGTACAGCGGCAGCGCCACGAAAATTGTACTTTTATACTAACACAGACTAAAGCTTTCTTACAATTGGATAAGTTATGGACAAAAAATTCGTGCACGAAGCCTTAAGTCCCATGTTATAAGATAATAATGTAATTATTATGATGATAATAAAATAATAACGATTGATTTGAATTATCACTACTTTTTCATCTCGAAAATGGATAGCACATCTGTAATATTTGTGCTTATTTCCCACTTGTCATCTGCCTCAGTTTGGAATATAGAAAATTGAATTGAGATATCTACCGGTAGACATTCTGAAAGTGGTTGTGCTAAGACAGTGCCAAAGTGTGGTGTGTCGAAAACATATCCCACGAGTAAAATACACCTGCCTATACTTTACTTATTTCTGTAATACGTTTCACTATGGATAGATCTCTATACAAACAAGTGCATAGCCAGGGGCGGATCCAGGATTGTCGTTTGGGAAGGGCCTGACCCCGCTGAGGGTAGGTTTTGGCAAAGTAAGCACTAAAAACCAAACAACATTTTACAAGCCTCCTTGGATTACTTTTCGCAAATTCCTCAATGACTTCGTTAGGTAGTAGAGTTACAAAGATATCTCGCTGAATATACATGGCGGCCAAACCGGGCAGCATCAGGGCAAAATTCGTCACGTAAACAAAACATCTTATAGAAAAAAACTTGAAAACGTAATAGGTACTGATTAAGTTAATTGTATTGGTGGTGTAATACTTGCTAAAAAGATTTATTAGAATAATATCAAGTTCACTTTAAGATTTGTCACCGAAGAATTTAAGACGCTTTTGTGGGGGGCTTGAGCCCCTTAGGAAACCCCCTGGATCCGCTACTGTGCATGACCCTCCGAACCCTTAACATAATACAGCCATAACACATAAAAAGCGATCCATTTCTATAACATTATTTTGACTGAAGCAGGAAGAAATTGGATATTTTAATTTAATTCTTAAGATATATTTTATTCTCCTATTTCTCCTATTCAAAATGGCTACTGCGTCAACTGAATCACTTTTAACGGCTGCATTAAAGAGCGGGATTCATTCCGCAATATGCGTAACGCTCCAATTTATGCAGATTATAGGAGCAGTAACTAAACGCACAGTCGGGTTAAACTGAGGGGATATTTTCTCATGTTCGACAGATTATGAGTAAGCCTGGGCTATTAAGGTTCCATTACATAACACGAAGTTGCGAGCATTGGCTGTTATTTTGCTACGTGTATATCACTAATATTCCAACAACAAGCACGAATTCTCCCCTTTCCTTTGCACGATACTCAATTGAGTAATTATCGCAGCGAATTGCTTGAAACTCGATAAATACTCGTTACAGTAACAATCAGTGAAAAACTCATTTCGGTGGAACACAAAGGAGCGTATCAGTAGTTGAAATATGGGGTATTCAGATCTCATATCAGATCTGAATACCCCATATTTCTCAGTTCAACCATTCGAGTATCCGTATGACTGTTCAACATTCATAATCCTCTATTCAAAACGAATGATAATTGTATTCAGAATCATCTATTCAAAGTGACTGTTGCATTCAGATCGAAATGAGACATCTATTCAAGATCTGTGCTCTTTTAAATTGATTTAAATAAAAGGAATTTCATCTTCCGGTAGAATCTGGCAGCATATTATGTCTTCTGAATCAGCTATTACTAAATCATGCATTATGTTCCTCATTGACGATTTGCGTCCTAACGCTTCGCTGAACTCGCTTTCAATTAAATAAAATCAATCAGGAAAAAGATATTGCATGTTGCATCCAAGAATCATCAAACAGTAATACAGTAGTAGTAGTAATGACGCTGCGATTAATAATCGTGTTAAACTGTTATAACTTATTTTAGTCTGGCAACAAATAAAATATTCATAAAATATAATATCTAAATAATCCATTGCTAAAAGTAAAGGTGTCAACGATTCACTTATTAATCTTTCAATTTGTGTTCCATGATACCTACGTATGCGTATACTCGTAATATAGAAATATGTACATGTGTGTATGTGTGTTGCATGAATGGGGCGCACTCACGAACAGCATCTGTTCATCATGTGCTGTTCAGACCAGAATTAACATGCTGTTCCATGTGTTAGGAAAACCGTTGCCTCTATTTTTTTTTTATAATTTAAAGAAGAAAGGGTATAATAATAAAACTAAAATGTTGGTTTAGTTCTATATTTTTATTGCTGCTTAAATTAAAAGAATATTATTTTCGACACACCACTTATTTAAGCAAAATACATTTTTTAAGGCACAAATGTTGGTATGATTGATACAACTTACAATATCAGGAGAACTAGAATATTTTTTATACAATGTTACGATACTTGGACACTGCTTAATTTCTAAATTATATACATTATCAATTTTGAATATGTCTTTTAACCATAACACTTTTTCGTTACCTTTCGTAAATATAGACTTATTTAAAAAAAAAAATGCTAAGTTAGCTTTATAGCTAAAGTATGGTACAGAGCCTTCATTCCAATAAATTCCTCTGTTTTTTTCAATCCACGCTACTTGTAACCGTTCTTTTTTCGTCAAGTCATAAAATGGTCGTGGTGGTTTTATCAACATTACTTGTATGCGTCCTTCATACATCATTGCTATTTCTTTTGGAATAAATTCGTTTTCTTCATTCTTAAACCCTTGGACATCCACGATGACATTCATGATAATTTTCTAACAATATTACTCAAAGGTTTGTATTCGAAAAGTCGATCGTTTATTATTAAACAATAGGCAGATGTATTATCTGGAATATCTTCAGAGCATTCAATTTCTAATCGCACATCGACCGGTCCAGTTTTGAGCGATTCGTTTTGTCTTGAGCAATCAATCACAAAAAGTGGACCAATTTCTTTAAATTGATTTAAGCTAAGCAACGGATCTATCCCCAAGTTGTAATACGACTGACGAAAATTTGCATACATTTCGTATAATATACTGTATTTATTTTCATCAAATTTCAGATTAAGTGAGTCATAAGGATAATAGTGTGAATTTAAAAATAATTTAATATTGCATACATTGCAATGATCGAATGAGGAAGAACTTTTAGTTTTATTAGTTTTTCGGTTAGTTTGCAAACCAAATATAATAAACCGTGGTTTCTCTAATTGTGAAGTTGTCTTCACCGACCATGAATGCTTTGTTGTTCTTGGTAATAACGGATATTCATACAAATCCCAATTTCTAAATGCTAACTGTATGGAACGATCTCTGTCCAAACTTTTAAGCAATAATAATTTGTTACGATCAGAAACTTTGATATGTGGCACACGCCATTGTATTTTTTGTATATCCATTTCTAGGCTATCATTTTTCTCCATAAGCACACAGTTTAATGGGGAGCTGTTTCTTTGTAAGATTAGTTCATGTTTACAATTAATTATTATTTTGTTATAATCTTCTGCAAATCCCAGTACTCTATTCAATGGCACAATAACGCTAAAATGTCCCTTTCCTATTTTCGTACCATTTAAGTTCCATCCCCAAATTGCTGCAGCTTTGCTTTCACCTTCATTCATGGAGGCATATGATTTTAAAGTTGTTGTGATACCAGCATTTTTAATGCGATCGATTTCAACACCATTTATTTCGTACCTAATATCTTGAAATAAATATAAGATTGGGTTGTTAATGAAATCAATATCTTTTTTTATTGTTTTCCCTCCTGGATCTTTAGTAGACACACTAGCATAACCTTCTATAAAAATGGAACTGTTGCAGGGCAATACATACAAATCTTGATGATGAATAGGTATTCTGATTTCGTCATTCTTGTAATCATTCAATTTTAGGTTACAAGTTACATACTTAGAAACACCTTTGGCTTTTTTAATTTCAGTCTTCACGGTGTTTATAAAATATAATTTAGCTCTTAAACCGGTAAATTCTGTAATTAAATCGTCACCAACCTCATGTTTCCATAATCCAGGAATTTTAGCATTAAGTTGTGGTATGTGATATGTATTATTTATTCCAAAATTACTGGTATCAAACTTAGTAAGATCATCATACATATCATGATAAAAATCATCTGTATAAATTAAATATAACAGGCTATCAGTATCTGTATAGCACAACTTAGCATTGTTTTCGTATTTATTTATAATAACGTCATAATGAAATTGGTATAAATGTTGCTTCGAATATTCCAAAACGGTAAATCCAATATAAATAGGTCTATCTAAAACAACCTTTTCACGGTACAATTCTACAGCTACGAAATTTTCTGAAAAAAATTGAAATACATTTTAAATTCGGTTTACATATCAATTTTTCAGCGCCAAGATGCTTATTTGTTTTATTTCTTGTATCTGTCCATTTTGTTACTAATTTTACATCACCTTGCTTGCGTTTATTTTCGATAGTTTTTCCGAATATGGCATTATTCAATAATTTAAAAAAGTCCTTCTCGAAAGTAGTTTTGGAATTTTGCCGAAGACTAGTATTCAAATCAATGTATTTTTTTAGGAAGCATTCTTGTCTGAAGCTAAGTATACGATGAATCTTTTTTAAAATCAAACCATTTTTCAAACATTCTTTCAAGTGAACATAATGAATTACATAATTTTTCCCATAAGGAGGTACTATTTTTTCAACTGCAAAAGGTAAGTCTTTATGCTTGTAATGTAGATAATTTGGATAATTTAAGTCTACTTCCAAAATATAACCGTAATCATTATCATCTGACACATCATTTACATCAAACTCGCAAATTTGTTTCAGACTCAAGAACTTAAATTCTTTAATAGGAAGTTTCTTCATCATAGCATAGCCATATAGATTATTACAATCAAGATATATTAAATAACTACTCGGTTCGAGCTCATTAAAATGTGGTAAATATTTATTGTTTGCTACAGCATGACGTAGAGAACACTGTGCTAGCCCACCACGAATTCCTTTTTCTAATAACTCGTAAATTTGTAAATCACTTATCAACTCAAGTTCAATGTTGGTATATAGAAGCATTGCATCCCAACTTAAGCTCGGTGATGTTACATAATAAGCCGGATCCAACTTGTAGTAATGTAAGCTTGTTTTTCTAAATTTTTCAAATATATCACATAGTAAAAGTACATCACATTTTATGTATAAATCTGTATATTCACCAAGAGATTGTATTTCGAAAATATTCCAAACTGTTTGAGCGTGAAAATATTCTTCATTAGTTATATGTTTTTCGCACAGACTGTTATAAAAATGATACTTTAAGGGAAGTTTCGTCTCATCAAATTTAGACCAAGAATCAATATAATCATACGGATAAACACCTTTTTTTCGCATTAAATCAAATTGTCTTTTATCAGTAAATTCTCTTGATAAGTTTAAAAAATCGTTTTCTGACAAACTTTTACTTAATGCATCTAGACTAGAACTAAGAAACTGAAAGGAATCAATAAATCTTATTTGTATAGGGTGATTGGTTTTTTCCGTATTTATTTCTTTTATTATTGAAAGGTATTTTTCTTTAGTTTTTGGTATTATATTAATAGAACCTTCATACTTTGCTAACTCTTCAACGAATAAATGTGAGTCATATCCAGACAAATTATGAAAGACAACAGGAATGAATGAACAAACTCTATACATCAAATTACAATGGGAGTGCGCTGCCCCACGATACTCAGATGTAATATGATCATGATCTCGGACTTTATCATTCAATAATAATTGTTTGCATATGTGACATGTAGTCGAATTTCGATAATCCATCTCTTGTTCTGCTGATAATGGGATCATTGGATTTTTAATACTTAAAATCTTATGTATATGTTTAACGTCTTTTATTAAATATTTAACAAATATTTCCACGCAATCTGTACCTCGATATGTAACATACTTGTTTAATTGATCATTATGTGCGCAACAAATATAATAAGCGAAACATGAAGGTTGATGTGTTTTTAATTTCTGAGTATTCAAAGAGTTACTTTTATTACAGTCTATTAACATACATTCAAAATCAGCATAAATAATGAAATTAATTTTTTGCTGCCTCTCGTAATGTTTGAATTTTAGTACAGAATTATTTTCAGGTAATATAGTCAAAATCTTAGAGCAGTTATGAGTCTTGTGTCTATTTTCGTTACTAAACAGTTGTAGACATGCATCACATAAATAAAGTTTTCCTTTAGAACGAGTCACTTGACGTCGCACTAGACGTATTAAATCTTTAATTAGACAGCAGTGTCCGATAGAACTTTTTTCGATATAAAGTAAATTAAAATGATTTTTTCTTCTATTTTGTGTTAAATAAAGAGGTCCAGTCACAGTATTATTTTGTATGCCATATATATTTAAACTGATATTGGAATTATTTTTTTGTAACGTTTTAATGTCATTTATCGTAGGAGGAAATGTCATTCCCTCAATATTTAAAACAGAGGTATAATGGGGGTATGAACTTGTTTTGCATACATTATTTTTTGCTGGGTATAATCCAGCAACTATAATCCATAGTAAACAACAATTATCTTTATTTTTAATATTTATACAACATTTCGAGTGCTTAATAGCTGATGGCAATTCTATATAAGACCCACCTCTCATAGGGGAGTACTTGTTTATATTAATTTCGAGATGACTCATAGAAACAAATGTCCAACCAGATTGACAGTGCTGGAACTCGGTTAATTTATTATTTAGTTTATTTATTACTTTCGTTAATAATTCATTCAAATCAGTGTTTTTATAAATAATTTTATATTTGGTATTAAACGACTTTAATTGTTGTTCGTCTGATTTTGATAACATAAAATAGGCGAACAATTCAAAACTCAATTTTATGCAATTGTGTTCATTAAGTGACATATTTATCAATTCTGTTATATTTATTAGATGATCACCCAGGAACGCCTCTAAACCGAGGTACTCGTCTTCCTGGGTGACATTCAATCTGTATGTCATTAATCTGTTTTTGAATGCTGTTGCAATAATATGAATATGTGTGAACTTGGTACTCAATAAACAATTTGCTTTATGTATATTCGTTCTCATATGATAGGAATACTGATTTTCTGGTATTTGAATTTTACATTTTTGACAGGTTATTGACTTTCTAGATCTCGATTTGCTGTTGAGGTGTGTAACTGTAAAAAAGAAAACCAATGACGAGATTACTTACTTATATAATATTTATATAAACTACAACATCTTATTTATAAAATATAGTACAATTATTAGTAAGACATGTATGTATGTAGGTAAATACAATTAAAAGAAGATACAATTTAAAGTAAGTAAATATTGACTGACACCAAGTTAATCAAATAAAGTCGTTATGTATCATAACCACCAATGTGGGTAATAGCACAGTTTTTAAAATCATTCTGAGTTGCTTTGACAAACTCCTTTAAGTGAGCCCAAGATTCTTTATTTTCATCAAATTTAGTCTTGATGGTAGTTATGGCCGAGCGCCATCTATTTATAGGCATTATTTTTTTTATTTCTTCCGTATTGTAAATTTTCACTTCTACATAATATTTTCCTTCTTTAGTCTCGCTTATCTGTCGAGAATATCCCTTGGCCATCCTCCTAGTAAAATATGAGTATAGTGGTGGTATATTACCAGTTTTGTGGGATTTCTGTGTTGGGGTGACGCTTTCTTCATTATCACTATCTTCACCGAATAATTCACTCGCTGTAACTCGAGTGTGTGGTGTTACTGGCGAAACGATCGGCTTCGATTTTTTTGCGCTTGTTGACTCTTCACTCAACTTACCGGACCTTTCCCGCTTCGTTTTTCTTTCCTCTGTCTTCCTCTTCGACTTCACCTCTTGATCAGAGTCATCGCTGGAGAGGAAAAGGTCGTTGCTAAGTAGTTTCGACCTGCGAACAAAAAAATAAAAAATTAGTGCATTGAATCAATCCATTTCCTTCATAATTCCTACATTTGAAAAGGAACTGATCGTGACGAAGATAAATAATTAACAGATATAAATATCGTTTTATTTGTGTAGGAATCGAATCCAAATTATTAGTGCATTGCAATCAATCCTTTTCCTTCATAATTTCTACATTTTGAAAAGGAACTGATCGTGACGAATATAAATAATTAACATACCTATATAAATATCGTTTGATTTGTCGATTCCTGTGAATCGAATTCAGGACACCAAATGGTTACAAAAATCGACCACTACTAGCCACTACGCTGACCGTGTTGAAAAAAATATATTTTAATAGATGAATAATATACATAGCATTTGATCTGTGCAGGAATCGAACCTGCAGCATAGAAAAGCATCACTCAGTCTTTGAGCTAAGCGTGCTAACTATTGACGGTTTAATATATAAATTAATACATTACTACATTCAATAGTTAGATATGATTATGAATAGGTACTTACATTCTGGATTGATGCTTAGACAGGTAGCTTGATTAGGAGCTCGGTGTGTTGATTCCTTGCAGAGAGGATCCGTTCCAGAGAGGGATTGTACCGGAAACTAATTTGTGAGGTGTTTTTATAGGCCTAAAATCACGTCATTCAATCCAAATATGTAAAACTGCATACTTGCAAATATTCTCAACTGCGTACACGAGCGTACAAATCGTAGCCGTTAAGGTTTTAAGTTTCAGCGTTTAATATAAGATGAATGATAAGCGATTTTGAATGTTATGTAAGTACCTACTTAAATCAACAATAGGGAATTTCATACTTACTTAGAAAAAAGTTTGAAGGTTGTTGTTTTTGCTGAATATTGTCGACGCCGACGGTACAATCGCTGCGGTTTGCACGCTCACATGTAACTCCTAGACACGTGGAGGAGTGGAGATATGACGAGTCAGAATCTCATATTTCGGTATATAAGAATAAGCTTGTTTTTGTCTTATAATTTGAACCTTATTAAAAAATATAAACTAACGCTCAACGAATTAAGCGTTTAAAACGCAGCGGTTATAACGCTCGTCTGTAGATTGAAATAAATATTTGTGTACGTATCAAAAATTCCTAGTCATATAGAGACAAGAAGAGCTGCCAGTTTCAGATTACTTTACATACATAAAAACGAAACAAAATTGAACCTTAGTGACAAAAAAAAAATGGATCAGTTCCTGTATATAAACCAATCCAAGATACCAAAAATAACAGTCAAATTGTCTTATCTGCTCTACGATGTCGGTAAGCAAAATATTAAAAAGTATTTTAAATTATTAATAAAAACATTGAAATGTGTATTTTATATGAATTTTGAATATTTTAACAGGGATCTATTCTAGAATAGTTCATTTGTATTCGTAAACTTGTAATTAAAGTATTATTTAACTTATATCTACTTCTCTGTTTCAGATGTCCAGCGATAATTTCCCCACAAATTCTTCATACTCCCCAATTCCTGCTGAACAAACCCTACGTCAAAATGTGGTCAACTATTTGGAGAGAGAAAGACCATTTCAACCATTTCAATTTGAGGAAACACCGCCTTGCAACAATAGTACCAACAGTAACAATAATAAAAGACGAAGAAGTGATGTTGTATACTCATATATACAGAAACCATCAACGGGTCATCGTAGCAAAATAATACGAATACAAGTTTTTGACGCAGAAGAATTCACAAATTCACAATGTGACTGTAGTGCCAATATTTGTGTCCAACATGTCGTGGGGAATGTATTTAATGATGATATTTATAAATGTGTTAAGGATATTTTAAGCAAATTGCATAAAAAATTGTGAATAAACTATCAATTATATTTCAGTTTCTTTTATTTCTACCACTCCTGTTAATAAAATGTACAAATAGTTGCCTTCAGCAAATAAAAAAATAAAAAATCTTATAAGTAGGTACTATGCATGTGTTCCTGCATACCAAGAGTCAAATTATATTAAATTTAATTAATTAAAATTACTTAAAACTTCTTTATTATAGGGTTTACATTTTTATACACATACATTTCTTATTGTTCATGTCTGTACTCATTATGTAAACCTATTTATTTGTCTTAGGTATATTAGGAATGTAGTATATTGGTATATCGCAATACTACATGTAAATTTCTGATGTAAATAAATAATTATAACTTCATAGCGATGAGGCTCACGATGGGTAGAAAAGAATATGATCTGCTTCCTTTACGGGAATGGCAATGTGTTTGTTATATAAACAATCACTCCTGCTTAGCATCTGATTATGAATACGATTTTTTAAACGATTTAGGTATTTGATATTTTGCTCAGAGACCACATTAACCCATAATAAATTCACATCACTGCATCATACATAACTACATTTTTTTTTTAATCTCTCTGCAACGGGATGAAATACATGTAATTTCTAAATATCAAATAGGTAACTCTCGGTATTATACACCATCATAGAATAAAATCCCAATCGTGAAAGTTTCATTCCGAATGGAGTATTCTAAATAGACGATCTTGAATAGATGTCTCATTTCGATCTGAATGCAACAGTCACTTTGAATAGATGATTCTGAATACAATTATCATTCGTTTTGAATAGAGGATTATGAATGTTGAACAGTCATACGGATACTTGAATGGTTGAACTGAGAAATATGGGGTATTCAGATCTGATATGAGATCTGAATACCCCATATTTCAACTACTCGTATCAGCTGCCTATCAAACCATTTATGCCGTAAGTCATTGAATAAAATGCTCATACCAGAATCAATTTAAATCCTAACGTCAAAAGGTAAATTGGTGGCGGTTGAAGCGTTGTTGATTTTGGGGGGAATTGAATGTATGGTTAGTCGAAAAGGCTAGTTCGTTTGTAGTGTCGTCAAATAATCTGGTGTACATGTCTGTGTGTGTGCCACAGACCTGTATACTGCGAAAACTTCATTTTGTAGTATAATGCTGCAGTAATATCTACATTAGTAATTTTGACGTTATTCCATTAAATCCATTTGGGCCTAATTAGGCTTTTATTCCAAATGAATTGGTATGTGAAATTAATATTTGATCGTATGTCATATTTGATATCTCGCAATATGGACTTTAAAGGTACCATTCCGTACCCGACCGCAGGTGGCAACTGCAGGCGACGTGTTACCGCGTCACGTTGCGGCGACACGTCGCGGCGTCATGTCGCTGCAGTTATGATTCCGAAACCGACCGCAGGTGGCAGCAGCCCGTATTCCAGTCGGTAGATAGAAGATACAAAAATGTGTTATCGCTCGAGCGTTGGCGGCACTACTGATGCGAGGTCGGGCTACACTGTCGTTAGCTACGGAAGGTATTTCATGGAAATTTATAGAAACCAGTCGTGTCGCGGTTACCGCCTGCGGTCGGCTACGGTATGGTACCTTTACGCATCAGATATGTTTATAGCCAAAATTATCATTTGCAGAATAGTTCGTTACTTGATGCGGTCAATCAGCTATAAAGTGGGAAATTGTAAAATAACGAATTATTTTCCTGAGCAATACAAAGCAATTTGATCCTGTGTCGTGTTGTTCTGTGTGTAGGCGAGGAAGTTGTGGCAGACCACACTTGCTGTTTGCATTTGAAATTTATATTAAAAGTATAGCCGATTAATCAATTCGAACTACGGTTAACTTTTTTGCCTAAATTATATTTACGGTTCTGCCACAATTCGAATGTTCACCTACCTACTATATTATCTAGTTAAATGAACTAACAGTTCTCCATATAATAATATTATTCAGTGAAAGGACAGCCATTTCGAAAATCTTTTTTTTTTACAATCAGGAAATTTAAAAACGGCCCTGTACATGAATTTTGTTCATCTGTCGTATCGCGTGTGCTATTTATCTACAAATACTAATCAATGAAATACCTGTTCATTACTGAACATCTAAAGAACTTACAATTTGTACGACAATAACCATGCTTCCCAGGTCCAATATATTTTAGCCTTACTCGAAATATAATGTAATATCTACTGTAGGTATAAAGAAATATGATCGTGTGTCGTATCGTAGTATTCGATTGTCCGTGTGTGCGTTAGACTACTGCTACACACTTTATTAATCAATAAACCTAACACTCTATATCTATTTCCGACATATCCTTATCCAAAAAAATCTGTAATACTATACAAAGAAATATGATCGTGTGTCGTATCGTAGTATTCGGTTGTCCGTGTGTGCGTTAGACTACTGCTACACACTTTATTAATCAATAAACTATCAGTTCTAACACTTAATATCTACGTCCCACATAGAAGATTAAAAAAAAACCCAAAAACAATGTAATACTATACAAAGAAATATGATCTTGTGTCGTATCGTAGTATTCGGTTGTCTGTGTGTGCGTTAGGCTACAGCTACACTGCAAATCATTAGCAGGATAGAGACGGCTGCGGCGGACCACACTCGCTGTTTGCATTTGTAATTAATACACTGTTTGTACTTCTGATTTACGATAGCGTCCGTTGTGCACTCCTAATGTGTTAATAGCTTAGAAAATTAACATTTAAATTTATATACGAAATTGTTATACTGATTGCTGAATCTATCAGATTTTTTTAAATATTGATAGTTGGGATAAAACGAATCTTTGATTGGATTGTGTGAATTACATATGGTAATTAACACTCCATTAGACATATAAGTTAACAAGAGAACTTAAAGAATTCCACCATTAAATAAACCTATGGCACCCAAGTATTTTTGTACTAGGTACATTTTCATTCATTAGTTAAAAAAATACGAGAAAAATATATTAGTTTTATGTAATGTAAGTATGTAGGTTTTCTTATTAACAAAATTTAGTACCAGGTATAACGATTAAAATTTACTATGCAGATTTATCATACAAAGTAGGGTTAGTGAGAATTCAAAGTTGAACACGCTGCGCTAGGGAATGCTAACTTTAGTTGATTCAAGCTGAATTCATTTATCACAAATGTAGCAGGAAAGGATCAAAACGTAAGAGTTTTTTTTAAGTAGATGTAATAATAGTCATTTTAACATTTACTGAGAACAGTGATAGCCTAGTGGTGTGACCGTTAGACTTCCAAGTCACGCACCTCTGACTTCATGTGCGTATTGTATAATTATCACTTGCTCTAAAAATGGTGAAGGAAAACATAATGAGGAAACCGGCAAGCCTGAGAGATATTTCTCAACGGCATGTGAAGCCAAGTCAGAGGCCCACGGCCAGCTTTAAAACTCTGACATTAGGTTAGTCACTAACCATACGAAAAAAAGAAGAAGAACATTTACTGTTGACTAGTGAATACGTTAAACCTCATATTTCCATAATTGTCACGCTTTGCTGTTTGAGGGTTTCCTTTTATCTTACCGGCTCGAACTAAATATAAATAAGTCATCCATATGCCGCATGATTTTTTTACCGTCTCGAAAAAAGTAGGGAATAATAATGAAATGAAATGAAATGAAATGAAATTGTTTATTCTGTAAATAGGATATCGGAATCACTTTTACACGTCATATAAAAAATATTAAAATATAAGCTAGGTGAGGTCGGTGTTTCCTATCTGACTACTCTGAGAAGAAAGGCCGAAACAAACTCAGAGGTCGCAGTCTCTTTTATTTTAAAGTCCAGACATAATCTTGGTCAAGCCATGTGAGGACCATGTAGATTAGTGTCTGAAATGGTCTTTTGAGGAAAGAACCACACAGATTTGAGTGGAACTGTCCAGTCAGTGCAAGCATTTGTCAGTAATCGTGGAGCTCAACTCAGAACTTAAGGAGCTCAACTCGACGAACAATACCAAGGAAAGGATATTTGGGTAGGCTGCATCAACTACTCAAACTGCCAGACCATCATTAAAGGCTTGTGCAGACCAGCGCGATTTGTCGCGCGACGCGACACGAACAATACAATTTCTAAGAAAACTTCACAGTATAACAATAACCGGTGTCGCGTCGCGCGACAAGTCGCGCTGGTCTGCACAATCCTTAAAACTGAGAAAGGAAAAATAAATGAAAAGGAAAAAAAAAAAAAAAATATCCACATAGTCCTCACATTCACAATAATTAAGATAATATAATACTTTACAAAATAATCGTGTCATTTTGAATATAATTTTCAACAATGTCAATGTGTATATAAAACTGGTTTATTGTGATGAATAATTAAAATTTCAAGTTTTATGGTTTTCACAAGGCTTAGCAGAGCGAGCAGCTCAATCCCAAGCTTTTTTATCTTCTAAATAATCTGAAATTTTATAGTACCCTTTTTTATAAAGCTTGGTTTTAATAAAGCTTTGAAATCGTTTAATGGGTAAGTTTCGAATGTCAATGGGAAGTTTGTTGTAAAAGCGTATACATTGACCCATGAACGAGTTGCTTACTCTGTGGAGACGTGTGCGATGTACAGCAAGGTTGTGTTTATTCCTGGTATTTAAACTATGAATATCGGACATTTTCTTAAAATTTGATATATTTTTGTGTGCATACAATAGGTTTTCAAAAATATATTGTGAGGCTACAGTCAGAATATTTATTTCTCTGAATTTCTCTCGAAGGGAATCTCTTAGACCTAGGTTGTAAATGGCTCGAACAGCCCTTTTCTGTAGAACAAAGACAGTATTAATGTCTGCACAGGTGCCCCAAAGAAGAATTCCATATGACATAAGACTATGAAAGTAACTAAAATAAACAATTCTGGCTATATCTACGTCAGTTATCTGTCTAATTTTTTTAACAGCGTAGGCGGCCGAACTAAGCCTTCCTGACAATTTTTCTATGTGCCCACACATAGAAAAATTGTAATTTATTTTAATTTATACTTTTTCTATTTATACATAGTAATTTACCGTCAATAGTTATTCCAAGAAAAACTGTTGACTCAACAGGGTCCACCTCTATTCCATTAACTTGAACAATGGTAGTTAGCTGCCTGACATTTGGCGTTGAAAATTTAATGAGTTTAGTCTTTTTTTCGTTCAGGAGAAGATTATTTACATTAAACCAATGCACAACTTTAGAGAGTGCATCGTTGACTTGTTCAAAGTTGACTAACTGACGTTTGATTATAAAGATGAGGGAAGTGTCATCTACGAATAATACGATCTTGTGATTATCCCTTATGTAGTAAGGTAAGTCATTTATGTAAATTTGAAATAAGAAAGGACCTAGAATTGAACCCTGCGGCCATGGTGACCGCAGATCCTGCAGATCTCTTGCCATTAACATCGACCCTCTGAATTCTATTATTCAGAATAGGTGAACGGAGTAGAAGAATATGGCACAGATTTCTACCATGCGGGTCCAGTGCAATTTGAGGACATTGTGACGTCCACAGACGATGTCACAGGTCTTTGAATATTTGGTTAAAAACAAAAGAAATACTAAATATTTTATTTCACTGCACTAGCGACCCGCCCCTGTTACGCAAGGTTTTTACGACTTGACAAAACATCGAGATTTCTTAATTATCTATAAGTGTAATATTAATACATTCTCTAAATTGTATTGAAAACCTCATCAAAATCCGTTGCGTGTTAGAAGAACAACGCGGATATACAGACAAACGCGACAAACGACTTTGTTTTATAATATGTATAGATAAACCTACAAGGGCAATTATGAAACGTCAGAAGCTAGATGCGCACGGTTCCAATTGGTCATTTTCTATGGAGAAGGCCAAAACACTCCACGGATACTCTTTTAAAAATAAATTGTTTTTACAATGTTTTCAAATTACAGTGTTAATTAGGTATGAGAGGAAAGTGTAGGCCTATCAACAAGTACCACGTACTAAGCAAAATAGAAAATGATCCACATATTTAGGACATGCCGGATACCTGACTATGTTTTTTTTCCTTCACAGTTTCGAGAATAGCTCACGCCGTAATCAACCAACCAGTCGCAAGGTGGCATCGGATGCATCGTGCGTACAGGCAAGTAACTCGTGGTTAGTATTTTAATGTACTGGTGATCGTGGTAGGTTCTATAGAGGCTGTAACCCGACACGGTTATAGTGCCATCCACAAAGACGCGCCCCACTCTGCGATTACTGTTGAACTGTAAGGTGTACTTCAGTATGCCGGGGTTGCGAGTTTGTCCGAAAGGGATATCGCGGACCCGGCACACAGGCAACGGAAGGAACACGGGTGTGTTTTAGTCAGTAAAAACCTGACACGCCCTCCCGCTCCAACCAGAGCGGGAGAAGTTATTTGATAATTTTACAACCTCAAAAAAAAAAAGGTGTACTTCAGTACGGAGCGGAGCGGAGCGGAGCGGGGCGCATTTTCTTGCATGGCACTATCTGTAACTGTGTGTGTACATTGTGCAATAAATAAATAAATATTTTTTTATTCATTAATTCTATCTTTCCTCTTTGATTTTGTGAAAGCTACAAGCCAAAGGGCACTGCCACCACCATTTTTCAGTGCTAAAAACATCATAGGTACTGTAAATGCTCTCGTCCACTAAAACTAAAGGCTCCAATTAAACTAAAGGCTAAACTTATGAGTACCTACATGACCCTGTTAGGGTGTAGTAAGTTGGAACATTTAAATGATAGGTAGTTTATACTTAAAATAAAATATTGCATACCTGCTAGATAATATCGCACCGTACATTATTTATATTGGAACAAATTTTCTTACTAACAATATATATTTAACTAGCTGCACCCTGCGGTTTCACCAACATAAGTCTAGATTCCGTAGAAATATCGGGATAAAAAGTATCCTATGTCCTAATCTAGGTCATGGTATACACCTGTGCCAAATTTCATCTAAATCTGTGCAGCCGTTTTAGCGTGAACGCGTAACAAACAAACAAACTCACTTTCACATTTATAATATTAGTAAGGATTTAATATAATAAGTATTTCGTTCATACAGATTCCTGTTTCCTATTTAAAAAATAAACTTATTAATTATATCAGGTACACAATAATACTGTTCAAAGCATGTTTGTTTTATACAAGGAATTGTTTAAATGAGTTGTGCAAACAACTTTGATACTTAACGCAGTGTATGAAGGTTGTTAGATGACGTCACTAGCGTTCCGTAGCCGCTCCGTATAATAAAGAAAACCGCGAGAAAATTGAAGTCGTGGTTAAGTTATAAGTGAACAAAATGTACGTGTACCTTGTTTTATAAGTGAGTTAATAATGTACAACATGTGTTTGTTTGTCTGTGATGTTGAAGAAGCAGTGTGTAGGCATTACCGTGTAGGTATCGGTAGTTTCAACGTTTTCACATGTAAGGATAAGATGATTACAGAATATTTCAAAGAATTCCGTTGTTTAACGTAGAGTTCTAACAGTAAAGCGTTTTGTCCAAGACGTACTTAGGTATTTTATGATTTTTATCAGAGCACTGTACCGTGGTGTGACCAAATCAGCATCACACATAATTTGAGTCTATGCAGGATTAACTCTATAACTCTACTTATTCGGTTACGGATGAGCTGACTAAGGTGATATCAGAGCTTAAAATGTAAACAGGATTCAGCTGAAAATCACGTCACAAAATGAAATACTGACACAGGAATACTCCACACACAACGAGTCCTAGGGGTGTGTCTTGCTCATTTTCGTTTCGTGAAAAATTTTGAGCCTCCCTTGCCGCTGAGTCCCTAAGTCAGCTCCACGACCCCTGGGCGTGGTGTCTGTTCGACGTACAATTTGCATTTTTAGCGAAAGTACGACGCACGTCTTCTGCAGACGGATTGTGCGGGTGACGAATGATCTCGCGACGTGGATTGACACCGATGTTTACGAGATTTTTTTAAATATCGTCTAACGTGATTTGAAGGGAGGCTGTTTGATTTGAAATGGATGTGAACGTTAATTGGTTTTGAGGATACTTGCATTTCAATTATCTTCAAATAAATTGAAGTAGTGAATTGATTTGCTTCGATCATACGTTGAAGATTGTCTTCCTTTTTTTCAAGTTATTGAAAGGCAACCGGATGCTTAATACATTTTGCATAAAACTTTATTTAAGGAAAAGATACATTCAGCATACCGCGTTACCTAGAGTACCTACTAAAGTGTAAAATAATATTATTTCATCTCACGTTGTTTAAAAGCAATAAAAATCCAAAAACTTAGTTTCGCTGGAAAAGTTGAGCTTTGCTTCAGCTTCGGGCGAGTCAAGTGAACGCACCCAACCCAACAAGGAATAGGCGTGTGCGGAATGCATAATCAAGCAGGAGATTAAAAACTACAAAACCTTGTCAATAGCAGCCTGTGACACTTGACACTGTTGAGTGTCGCGGCTTGTTGAGTCACAGCGTCCACGCAAGCACGTCGGATTTAAATATCACAGTTGACGCTGGCAGAGTAATGACTAATCTATCGGCTTAGTTCCCAAAAAATAAGAAAAAAAAATATATCACAGTCTTCCTAAACGAGATTAACGTTCATATTAATGAGTAAGTCACAATTATTTAAAAAGATAATAGCCAATAATAGGCTCGCCCCCTATTACATGGAACTTAAACATAACTGGTGGCATGTGGGTGTACTATAGGTGCACTTCTGCCTAACCCTTCGGAACATACTGGCGTGATGTTATAGAAAAAGATCATGATGGTTATCTTTAAAAGTTATTTCAGACGACTTTTAGTGTTCGGAAAATCTTTTTGTTTCAACCTTTCGACAATTTCTCATGCTGGGGCTACATTGTTGCGTTATCGCGAACTTTACTTCGCGCGCTCTTTGTTGCTTAGCGAGACACCGAGCCGTGTGCGAGAGAGAGCGCGCGAAGTTTAGTTGCGAATGGCTTATAAATATTCCCTGAAATGTTAACAAAATAGTACTTCAAACCGAGAACCGTAGTTGCCTTGTCCAGTCAAATGGTAGACGATGGTCGTCATCCATCTTTTGATGAGAAACCATATAGTGTAGTGCCTGGCGCTCTACTAATAACAATTGTCATAATTTTCCGTCTCAATGAATGCTGTACAGTTCAAATATATAATTTCCTTTTAAAACTATTTCCTCACATAGAATTTTATTTCTCAGTTGATGTTTATAATTTCGCTATCGATGAAATCTTAATGTGATGGGAAGGATCTGAAGCCAATTTAGTAGCACTAGTTGTTTCTGCTAGCTGACTGTCCCCGTTTCTCAGAACCGAGACTCAACTTAACTCGTCGTGAGAAAATCGAATGAACGGTGAGATACAAATACAAATTTTCCGGAGTAAGGACAAAACTCCCTGGCATTTTGATCATATGAATTTTTAATCTGCTGGCCGTCAAAAAACGTAGAACAGAAATAGTCGCTCGCTTCGAAACCATTAATGTAAGTGCATGCTTTCTGTATCGAGCTATCTCTCTTAGTCGATATTACGATATGAAACTTCAAGTGCTCGTTCGTCTTTACTCTTCATTTATGGTATATTTTGATACTAATTTGCAAATATAGTTTTTGAATTGGAATGTTTTCTTGAAGCTAGAGTTGTAGATTTGATTTAGCGATTGTACTGATGTAGGTATGCGTGTAGAGGAGAATAGCCTTTGCCTCCGATTATAATTAATGATTAATGATATGCCATAACTAACGAGCAGGTTACATATTGATATCACGTGATTAGTAATGTTCTGTGGCAAGATATTATTAAGGAACATTTATTGTGATGAAAATTCGTCCAGCAGCAGTTAATTCTTATTTTTATTCATCTCTATTTTAAATGGCATGTTCTGATTCAAGGGGCTGTAACAGAATAAAATAGTTACAAAATGAATGTAACATTCATTTCCAGTTTGTGAATACCATTATTATTAGTTACCAAGCGAGAATGGTAGCAAAACTATTCAACTGAAACAATCTCAACGTGCCTGAAGTGCGAAACGGCAAAATTAATGATAATTGGGTCATTTCTTTCCTCAAATAAACACGTATATGTACATTTATTTACGGAAAAGCAATATAATAAGCATTTTTCAAGCGAGCCGACGTCTCAGGTGGTCCCGCATCTACATATTGAAACGAGTGTGATCAGAATCGAGATGCAGTTTTATTGTCACTCCCGTCGAGTAAAGCTATGAAATTTTATTGCTTTCTTTAAAATTTTCACGGAATTCACACACGTTACTACCTCGCAAACGTACCGGCAATAACTATCGTATCGGGCGAAGGAGATGCTTTACAAAATGACTTCTTTGACACCAAATATGACAGTGTACATGAAACAAAATATGTGGAATTTACGATCTGCTCGAATGAGGATATACGTAAAACCATATTTTAGACGTTTTCAGGGATGGTTGAAGTTAACTTGAAGTAAAATGCCTCTAAATTCGGGAAGCCTGTTTTGTTTTCGCACACGGAAACAAGGAACGGGTGTCCAAAAATGTGTACAAGAAAAGAGAATCCCTCATTAAAACTTAAAAGACAAAATGTGATAGGTTATGCAGAACGAATTCCTCTGTGGTAGAGGATTCCGGGTGAAGCTCGCTTCCACTTTCGGCCTGATCTTCACATACCATCAGGTGAGATGCAGGCCAAGAGCTACACCGTCGCGGCAAAAAAAAAGAGTAAAGAGCATAATGTAACAAAATATTTATTCATGAAAATTAATTTTGTTTGCGGTTTATTACGTCAGCCACGCTAACCACAGGACACATACAGAAAAAAATACTTCGTGAGTTGGCATTAGCACATGAATTCTACTTCTGAAATAATTCTTTCGTCACCTCCTTGTCTATTCCTAGGCAAGACAATACGCCCTCTAATAAACAAAAAAATCTGCATAGCCTTTTCCCAACTATGTTGGGGTCGGCTTCCAGTCTAACCGGATGCAGCTGAATACCAGTATTTTACATGGAGCGACTGCCTATCTGACCTCCACAACCCAGTAACTGGGTAATACGATACCCCTTGGTAAGACTGGAGTCAGACTTTCGGGCTTCTGACGACTCGTAACGACTGTCAAAGATCCTCGAATGACAGCCGGGACCAACGGCTTAACGTGCTTTCCGAGCCACGGAGGATTCTCGGTATGTAAAGATGTTCACCCATCCACTGACAAACCCCGGCAAGCGTAGCTTAACCTGATGGATCGACCAGTGCGGCTGTTGTTACTTAGCCACGAGCTTCTCTAATAAACACATAACAACAATACATTGTCACATTATTAATACCACGTCACACAGCGAATAAATCTTAAATTCGATCGCGTTTCATGTACAATATTAACCCGCGAACGTAAGAGGAAATGAGCGTCTGTATCTAAGGATTCACACGCGAATGGGCCACGGTGCAGATTGTTAGGAAATGTGGCGTTACTAACGCAGCTAATGTCGTATGAAAGGGGCGCTATTGCTTTATCTCAATCGCGGATTCGTGTGTCGTGGCCTTTAGGGAGCGTGGGATGATTAGTGGTAGGATGTGTGACTTTTGATCTATTACCTAAGGGATTATTGTTAGCATAGTGGAAAGTCGGGGTGAGAGAATGTTTGTTGGTTCGAACTGTCGCAACGTAGGTTTGATTGGTGTCAAGACGCTTTTTATCGTGCACGTCTTTCTACATCGTTCTTACATATAGGTATGTATGTATAATTACAACATGAAGAATGTAAACAATATTTTTGTTGAAAAGAGTGTCGAGGAGTTTCTTGCGCGTTCTACTCCATAGGAGCCTTCTACGCTATGGAATGGGCAACTAGTTTCATCTTTCCGACTGACCGATTTCTTGACAATTGAAGTGCCTAATTGGTTTTTTAAATAAATGCTTTGAGTTTGAGTTTGAGTCAGCCATGCTACCGACCTTACTGAGTGGCTAATTTTAACTGATTTTTAATGGTAAAGCGCGACATGAAAGAAAATGACAGTGTCTCTCTGCCAAGAAATTTACTGCTGTTTTTATGTGGAAAATACGTTCCATTGCTTCCTAAACGTGTCTTCACCTTTAGGTTTCTAGGTATATAACTTCAGCTTTTTTTAAATGAGGAAAGTTGTGTAAACATAAAGTCTGTGCTGAAACATTAATCAAGACTTTAATTTAACGTGACAACAAACATTGCCCATAAAATCATAAATCAACACTTTTTAAAACACATGCAAAACCGTAATCATTTACAAAAGTGATATACTACCTAATATGAATATCTGCAAACACGATGCATCAATTAAGTAATCTTTGACCAGGAGGCCGGCCCGACGGCAATACATCAATCAGCCTTGTCGGCGTGACGAGGCAGCAATCAAATAAAATTTAACTCAAAAGCCGTAAGCTCTCACATATAAGCTGTTTATTGCGTTCATATAGCACTCTTGTGCTATTATATCTTACCTTTTGTTAAGTACTTTTTATTTTATTTTACTTTATTACCGCTTTCATTAAAACGAAAGCTCATGGACATGTGCATTCTTCCCACCCTCACCTACGGAGCGCAAACATGGTCTCTTACAAAGCGTCAAAAGTCCGCACTTGGGGTCTGCCAACGGGCTATGGAGCGAAGTATACTAGGTGTCAAACTCACAGACCGCATTAAGAACTCTATACTTCGTTCCAAAACACAAATGGCAGATGCTGGCCGCACAGTTGCTGGACTAAAGTGGAACTGGGCTGGCCACATCTGTCGCATGTCGGACCAGCAATATGAAAAAATCACCACTCAGTGGATCCCAAATAACAGGAAACGACTACGCGTCAGGCCCAGAAAGAGATGGCGGGATGAGCTGGACTCCTTCTAAAAGGATTGGCCCACAATCGCAGTTGACCGGGAAAAGTGGAAAGAGGGAAGGGACGCCTTTGCCCTGCAGTGGGACAACACAGGCTTATAATAATAAATACTTTATTACCAATTTGTGTACAAATTGGTAATGTAAACTTGGTTTCCGTACGTTATTTTCGAGTGACCATATATAACGATTCGGAATTCAAATCCATACAAAAAGCTGGCCACAAACATATGGAATTCCATTTCCGAATTTTGAACGGAGAACTACTCTATGTGTGTGATAGATCCTTGGTTTTGAATGGATTTGCTGCCTTCGGAATCGTTATTCAGAAATGTTATTCCGTTTCGGAATTCACGTATGTATATGGCCGGCCTTAATCAGCGCTGAGCTGTAGGCCCCCATACTCGTAGCACAACATCATGCTGAGTGGGAAGACTTATAGTCACAGTCACGACGTGCAGCTGCCGAATATCTCTGTTCGGTGCTCGTGATTAAAGATCAATTTTTTGTTTTATGTTTATTTTTCTTTATTATTTGAGTTAACTTATCTTTTTGTTTGCACGTGTTTCTGTTACAAATTTTGATAAACTACTTTTCTTTCTTTCTTTCTTGCATCATAAATCACTACCACTACAGTGCGTTCATAACAAATTGTTCCGTGACGCAATTGGTAGCATTGTTCTGTCAGTCGCCATTTTGAACTCCGTTAGTATTGAAACTACGCTTGACAAGCAATGGTGCCAACATGACGGCAAAGGACAAGTTATAGTGAACGGACTGTAAATTAATTTAAAACAACGTCTATCGTTCTATTTCTGTCAATTGTCTGAAGTTGGCAGAGACAGAATGATGATTTAAATACGTTCCACGGTTTAGTGATGCGTTATGCAAGTGGATCTTAGTGGGGAAAACACGCGTAGGACAGGTTATTTCGTGGATGGATATAATATTTTTGGTATTCGATGTTTAGTTCTCATTAAAGGGTTATATTAAAGTACGGGGAATTAATTAGCAATTGAATCGAAGTAATATTCATGAAAATGTCACGTCTCTTTTAGTACAGCCTACATAGGTTTCCGTGTTATTCACCTCATATTGAAAATAATGCCTTCGAAAATATGACTGTCATATAGACAGTCATATTTATGAGTTATTTAATATTCGTCACCTATAAAAATTACCAAATCTAACATTCTATTAAGACGCAGATATATGCCAGTGACCTTGAGTGGTTAGCTTGCGTGTTCTGTACTGAGCTCACGCAACGCGTCTTACGTCCAGCCAGTAATAGGACTCGCCTATCAAGGAGCGCTGTCCCAAATTAGACGCATTATTAATTTATTATACATAAAATAAAAGGTATTTTAATAAAACAAGTATACTAAAATATCAATAATGAAATTATCTTTATAATAGTGAAGGTTTCAGAAAAATACGTAAAAAATAATAATAATCTTAAATATTCATATATTAAGTTATTAAGAAAATGTTCTAATTTAACATATATTGTTTCCAAGTCATTAACACTACTCGTTTAGACGTGATCTACAGTATAAAATCATTAAAGGTCGGTTATCGTCGCCTTAAATAAAATAGCCTCCACGATAACAATATAATGTCGGGCCCTAATAAAGGCCCTTTTGAACGTAAAAATTTACAAGAAAATAAAATTGATTCTAGGCACTCTCCCTCCCAAAAGATAGTTTCGTTTGGAGAAGAATGAGAAAGAAAATTCACGGTTAGGCAAGTCAGTCCCATTACCACCTTGCTGGGTAACTGATATTTTTTTAAATGATGAAACGAGAAAAAAAGTTGGAAACTGATCAAATTTTGAATATGTCTACAGGGCCCGTTTCTCATCAGTACGAGTACATCCCATCAAGACAAGTTAACTTAGCTTATTAAAACATTTGTGTTAGTTCATTTGTTTGAAACAATATCAGGAAGTAGCCGCGGGCGAGGACACGAACATCATTCTAATCAAGTACCTCGGTTCTAACTACCCTAATTGTTCGAAAGGTACCAGTCCCTTTAACTTAATACCTCATAGTTAACATATTCACGTTCACATGTTACTTCAAAGTTTGGTTCCCTATACTTGTGAGTTGTTTTCGGTTTGTACTGGAATTTTCTTTACGAGTATTAGGGTCTGAGGGCTCTTATATTATAAGGATCAATTCTTGCTCAAAAATGTGTTGTGAAAATATTTTCTTTACATAATTTTAAATGAGAATGAAGGTAGTAATTTTTTAAAGTATTATTAATACTAGCTGGTTATTTTCTAAAAAAACATTCTTATTTGTAATAGTTTTGGACCCTAGAGTCCGCGTCACCACTGAAGTCGCGCGCCAGGCGGAAATTGTGAAACTATATTTTTTTAAACGCAATTTGATGCAATGACATAAACACTAGCGCCGCGTCAAAAGGACTTCAGAGGTAGCGCGGACTGTATAGTGCGAGCCTTCTTTCTATATTGAAATTTTACCGGACACGACAACTGTACTGGCGACAAATCCACGTAAAGCGCACTACGGGTCAAACGTGCCTAGATCCGCCTACTGTACTTTAGTACACAACTCGGAAAGATGGAGCACAGAGCGTTTGACAAAGTATCTGCACACAGTCTCAATAAAAATGTGAAGACTTTCATATATAATAAGGAAAATATTTAACTGATCAAAAAGTTCAATAACTTTTTGATCAGTTAAATATTTCCCTTCCTTCTAATGAAGGACACTTTTTAAATAAATGAACCTCTAAAAACATAGTGCGCTTCTATCTTTTAACTTTCTGACCTTTTCCTTTTGGTCGCAGTAACTATGTTAGGTTATCCCGACGAAAGGGATTAGGTTAGGGCGGAACAGTGTCTAACCGCGCGCGAGCCGAGCGAGCAAAGCGATTGGTGCCGTGGCAGCGGCCGGCGAGCCCTACATCCAAGTTCGTTGCAGTTACTTGGCTATTTAGTATTTTTAGGACCCCAAAATAGGAATTATTTGAAATCCACTAAAAGAAACGCAATCATTATATTAGAGTGTTTTATAATATTTTTAGGAAAGCTAAATCCGAATTATTTGAGGTTCGATTAAATACATGCCTTTAAATAATACGTGTTGTCGCTAACTTATGAGTATAAAGTATATCTTTTTACAACATTGTCCCTACATGGAAAATAGGGCGTTCAAAAAATTGGTTGGCTTATATTTCAGTGGTGTCTCCATACCGCAATAAGGAAAAAAAGTATGTTGCTCGTATCGGTAAGCACACCTTCCTATGAGTTATTTGCCTTTGTTTTCGAAGAGAATTTTTAGACAGAGTTTGTAACTGCATGCGTGTGGAAAATCGAAAGAATATCACATTCAAGAGCGACACGTATCTTCTACTTAATTTATATCTTAAATTTATTCACTGACAGACAACAAACAGCCTTAACAGCTGGGTCTACAAACATGATATTTTGCACGAGAATTCTTTATGTAAAGAAAATTAGCACTACAGAAGGATTCGTCCCGTAACGGGGTTAAATAGGGGATGGGATTTAACCACCTCACCCCTCGACCCAGAGGTTCGATTCCCAGTGGGGGTGAAATTTACTCGCTTTGGTTGGTGGTAGGGATTGTTCTAAGTCCACTTGGCTCGCTTTCATCTTCGGCCTGGTAATCACTTACCATCAGGTGAAATGCCGGCCAAAAAGAAATAAGGAAATTGTTTGCAAGTGGTTATTTTTGCCTGATGGGATTTCCCATCGGTCACACGGCATGTATTATTTTGTAAAACTGCATGATTGATGACCGATGGCCAGAGTGACTAACAGCGCACAATTATAAAATTGTCTCTATAGTTAAGCAGATGCAGTAACAGCAGCATCGTCTGACGTAGCATCTGCTTAACTAGAGCTATAGTCGCCGGCACGTAACTTGGCAGGAATCGTAGATGCGCAGAATTTGGTTTCGCTTGTTATTCTTAACAGACATGTTCAAAAATAAATTATGGCAATGGCCATAGAATAATGGCATGTAATGAAAGTGTTCATTGTTTTATTGCACTAAGTGTACATAAATGCAATAATTAATACAATGTGTGTGCGCAAATTTACTCCCAATACGCCAAAACCTTGTCAAGTTATGTGCGACTGTACCATCTGATGATCAACATATCTTCCTAACTCGCTTCTGCCGAGATTATGAAACTCCTCAGAAGATTGTTTTTGTTTATTTGGGAGAAACCCATATTCAGGAGAGCAGTGGTGACCCAGTGGTAACGGCCCCGACTTCCAAGTTGTGGATTCTAACCCAGGCTAGTGCTTTACATTGTGTTAATTATTTAATCACCACTGGTCTAAAAAATGGTGAAGGAAAAAATCGTGCGGAAACCGCCAGGTCTTTAAAGACATATGACATCTACCAACCCGCATTGGGCCCGCGTGGTGGATTGCGGCCGAATCCCTCTCACAGAGAGGATGCCAATGTCCCAGCAGTGCGAACGTTATGACTGACTAGCTTTTGCCCGTAGCTTCGCCCGTGTGGATGTCGGATATCAACCCACGAGAACGTACTACGGGGATAAAAGTATCATATGCCTTAACTGATTTTAATGAAATAAAGACTAAGCCCACGTTGGAGTTGTAGAGTTAGAGCAGTGATAGCCTAGTGGTGTGGCCGTCAGAGTGCCAAGTCATAGGTCTCGAGTTCGAACCCAAGGCACGCACCTCTGACTTTTCGGATTCATGTGCGTATTGTATAATTATCACTTGCTTAAAAAACGGTGAAGGAAAACATCGTGAGGAAACCGGCATGCCTGAGAGATATTTCTCGACGGCATGTGAAGCCAAGTCAGAGGCCCATAGGCGGCTTTAAAACTCTGACACCAGGTTAGTCACTAACCACACGAAAAGAAGAAGCCCACGTTGTAACGTAACGTTTTCCTCCGTGGAGGGAAACGTAAGTCACAAATTAAATTAAAATAAAAAGGTATTAAAATTAAAAGTTAAAATTAGTAAAAGTAAAGTTAAGTTTAGGACACAGGACAGGCTCGGGTTAGGCAGGAACAGGCACAAGACAGGCTCAGGTTAGGCAGGAACAGGCAGGCAGGGAGTGGAACAGGTGGGCAGGCAGGCAGGCCGCATGCAGCGTGCAGGAGGCTGGGCTGAGGATTATCCCCCCTGGAGGTACACTCCAGCCTGTGGAACGGAGTAGAGGTTGTGAGACTTTGTAGATGGAGGCGCTTTGAGGCGCCTAACCTAGCGGGAGGACCGCGCTAGCGTCACAGGTGACGGCGGAGGTCTCTCTCGGAGAGTAACGACGTCTAGTGTCGGAGGCCTTCGTGTGCGTGTGCTCGCGGCGTTTTACGCCGCGTGGTTAAGAGTTCGTTAGAAGTGAGCACCTCCTACAGGGCTAGGCAGGAGGGCCGAGCGAATTAAACACAGTATTACACAGTACTAGAATGTTTATTGACATAATCCACTCAGTATCGATAGTTTAAATTACACAATAAAATTAGGACACTCGCGCACGCTAGTTATGCTAGTTTTAAGAGACTAATATTCGAGTAGCTAACTGTTCAACAAATAAGACTTAAGGGCATAAAAACAGTGACTCCGTCTCAAGTTAAAAATACGACTCCCGAGGGCTCAAACAAGACTAGACTCTAAAAATATGAAGACCGTTTTTATCGTTCTGTGTCATATTTTAAACGTTTTAAAAACATATTCAAGTTAATTCTTAATTTAGATATGACCAGCACTAATAAAAACGGCTTACAGAGGAGAAATCTTAGATCTACGCTTATTGCGAAGGTTCAGTGTATACACTCACTTTATGAGAGAAGATAGAGTGTACTTATCTATGATGTGTTCTGTCTATGTTTTAGAAAAGTAAATTACGACAGATGACAGTTTAAGATGAAAACGTCAGAATATAAATATTCTAAAGTTTTTTACAAAAGGGAAAGATAAATACTATAAAATCGATTTGGATGCTAAAACAAGAGATAATTAAAAGTATGCTTTACAGAGGTAAACAATGCTACAGAATATAAAAGTGAGTTAAATATAAGTGTCATAGAATATCAATAGGAAAATATATCAAAAGGTGGTTTGTTTAATATAATAACATAAAGAAAGAGTAACGTGTTTATACGTAAATAAACTAAAAGATGTGGTTCCAAATAATGGAATACCACAACGTTCACACCTACGTATAAATATCACGGCGGGATTTTCAACTGTCAGCGCTGAGCAGAACTTTGAAAATCCAGTGCACGAAAAAAAAATCGCCATGGCACAAGATCGCACGTGCGTACCCGGGCTAAATGTTATCTCAAGATACTGACTGTGACTATATTTCCTGTCACTTAAATCTCTTTTAATGAAGTATAAAAATACGTAAATGCTAAAATCATCCCCTATTTAACCTTCTTGGGGGATGATTTTACAAAAACGCTGTGAGACATAATTCCGTATTTCTTACCAAAACCATAAATTTTAATTTTCATATACCTAACTTAAGAGCATTTCTTAAGTTTCCCATACAAACTTTCATCCCCTTTATCACCCCCTATAGGATTATTTTTGAAACCAGGAGGCTTTCCCCAGGATGCCATCTATCTCCTTGCAATTTTTTTTCGAAATCCGTTCAGTGGTCTAGGCGTGAAAAGGTAAAATACCATATAAATATAAATAACAGTAATATACAGACAGACAGACAGTATAATATTAGTATACATACTGTCCGTATGGATTATGCATAAGCGTATTTAGGAAAAATATTTATACAGTTACACAATTAGATAGTTATATTGTTGTGATCGTTTTAATTGCAGGTTCAGTCTATAGGGTCAAATTAAATTAGTTAGCGAAACTCCACAGACGTGATGGGTATCAATATCTCACAAACAACATGAAAAAACAAAACAAAACAAAATATTTGTTGGATATTTCTCTTTTGGGTTATTATCAAGTGTAGTAACTTGGAAAATTAGTTTGTTTGAGTAAACTTCACAGACGTAATGGGTATCGATATCTAAATAGGATAAAACAAAAAAAAATACAGATATTTTTCAACTCACACTTCAAGTAACTATACTAATTGCGGTCGTTGACCCCAGAAAAAAAATTATCAAGTTAAATATCAACAAATCTTTTTATTTTTATGTTTTGTTGTCGTGTTTAGATATCGATACCCATTATTTCTGTGAACTTTACACAAACATACTAATATTCCAAGTTATACACTTGATACTGACCCAAAAGAAAAATATCGACAAATCTTTATTTTTGGTTTGGCGCTGTATATACTCGTAAGTGTGTTGTTGTGATTTTTTCATATCACTTAGAACTCCTATCATAATCCGTAAATACAAAGCCAAATCAAAACACAATGCGAATGATTCACGCCTATTAAGTTCATTCAATTCGTGTCTGTAATCGACAAAGTCGCAATCCATCGAGCAGTTCGCATCACTGGTTTAAAATGTATTGGTTGTTCGGAATTATCGTCATGTGTCGGCCTGCTGTCGCGGACAGGCCGTGAGAGATCGGATGGGTAACGTACAACGTATAAGTGACGTCACTAATACGGGCTGTTGTGCTATCTCAAGCACACCTGTAGTGGTGTGACTTGGTGATGCCTAGGTATTGTTGAGTCCGTCAAGTGTTCATGTCCGTACCGTTACTAATTCTGATGTGATCTGAAAGCAATGCTGCTGCAATTATACTGTTGCATCAAAGGTTTCCGTGCGTATCTGGGTCATTTTCAGAAAAAGTGTACACGATTTAAAATATTACATTTTTAATTGTTTTTCGTGTTTTTAAATTAAATTTACAATTAATGTTCTTTCCACTATATGAAAATTATAATAAAACCTAATTCAGGATTATTTACTGAAATATAACTAATTTATTACCCCCGGGGAACAAAATTTATTCCATTCCGAAACTAATGGCTTTCGGGTTATAGAAATGAAATAAAACTCGTTTGGATTTAATCAAATAGTATAATTGGTAAGCGACGTTTTGTACTTCAATTCAAAATATAGAACATTAAAATCAACAATAGCAAACATGCATATTCATCATTTTAATTTCTATTACATTACTCTTTTGACCAAATTAGTTCAATACTTTTTGGTATGTTTCTCAATTAGGGTACAATTTAAGAACCCTTTTTTAAATTACATTAATCAAATGATTATGCTCAAAATTATCAAAATTTAATAACAATAAAATAGCGTTTCACTCTAAAAATATTATTTTCATCTAGACTATTGCACATTATCAAGAAAATGAGATGAAATTAATTCTTACCCGCCTGCAAGGAAAGTCTTATGTTTTTCGCGTGTATCTTGTATTGTAATATTCTTACCTCATAACTTTCAAACCGCTAGACAGATTTATATAATTAAGACATCGATACTACGTCTTGACTATCCAAGTGTTCTTAGACAAGTTACGGAAATAATTATAAAAAAAAAAAATAACACTTAGGTATTGTCACACAAACTATTTAGCAAAAACTCAAAATAGTTATGTGACAATAAAATAAGTGTTTGTTTGTTTTTTTTACAAAGTGACCCATTATGAATGTTACAAATTAGATTTGGAAGTCGTCACTTTTTTTTATTTTTATAATAAATAGATCGATACTACAAATTAATATATCATCTTCCTAAGAATTACATTCCGAAACTTTTCGAAAAACTTTCCGAAATATTATATAAATCATAAACCATCTTTCCGTTTCCTTCCTCTATTTACACAGCAAAAATAAAATTGCGCGTCCCTTAAAAATGGTGATAAATAGCGAAATGCTGGAAACCTTTTATTACATTCTTGACTAATATTGCACATCTTTTGAGGCACACCCGGCAAAACCAAATAAAGGTCACCGCACACAAGCACTAAAGCAATCGGCATCACCTCACCTCAACGGCTCATTAATAAACAAAACTCACAAACTCAAACTCAAAGCATTTATTTCAATTAAACCTACTTTTGAATTGTCAAAGAGTCGGTCAGTCACAAAGATGAAGCTAGTTACCCATTCCAAAGCGTAGTAGGTACCTACCTATGGAGAAGACAGGGCAAGAAACATGGACACTCTTTTAAATTATATTAGTTACATCATTAATCATTTATCATATTCTGAGCTATTTACAAAATTCTCGCGCTAAATAAGTTCTATATTAGGAAAATACCAACCGCGTTTCAAAATTGGTATCTTCGAAATTCAAATTCAAAAGTCATTTATTCAAACTAGGCTGAGAATCAGCACTTGTCGAACATCAAAATTACATAAGACAGTCCCCCAAAACGCCCACCCTTCAACACTTTCTAGTGCGTTAGCTGGGAAGAAGTGGCGCAAAAAACTCCCCAGCAGCACAGCTGTCTGTTCAGTTAGAAGAACAAAAAAAAAAAAGATTCTAAATAATTGTATTCAAAATAATTTACATTATGCAACACAAAACATAATTTAAATTATTAGCCATTATGTTAGCTAGCACTAGTAATGTCAATTAATGCGATTTCGCATAAATTTCTTTAGAATGTGAATTCTTGAGTCTTAGCATGCTAATTGCTATTGCTATGCTATTCGCTAATATGACGATAATTGATAATAATAAAATATGTGATATTTGTTAATATGCGAATTCACGCATTCATTCAATATACAACCCTAAGTACGCGCAAATCAAAGATAATAACATAACAATTGCTTAACCCATTTATTAGCATCTGCTATTAAATTTCACTCGCAACGAGGTCACGGTCAAGTGAAACCGATAGATTTAGTATTCCCGACTTCCCGTGGGTGCGAAGGAGAGCGCACACTACCGCTGCGTGCGTCGACGCTCTGACGTATGATAGTATAAAAAGTACGAAGCGATAAATTCATTTCGCATTTCACAGAATTTCGCAATTACATTTCATTTGCTAAATGCTAAATGAGCATTCGCATGCTAACAATTTTTTTTTTTTTTAAATTTATTTATTTAATTCGAACACACGTGATTCATATTTTGTTAGTAATACTTATAAAACTATGTTAGTAACACTTCTAATTAAAATAAATATAACACCAAAATAAAACAGAAACAACAACTAGTTTAAAAACCTATAACTATATCCGCTTCCCGCTGCACCAGACCTGCAACTGTGCATACGGGTCCAGTGCCCCAGGAACGGGCAATCAGGCTTATTTACTATCACCTTTAGAATGCTGTTGGTGCTCCCCCGAATCCTCCGCATCAGGGATGCTGTTCTTTTGCGCATAATAGCATGAAAGCTATCTGTATCTGCTTCAGCAAACATGCCCGATGCGCTACAGAACCGCGGGAGCCCCAACAGCACCCTAAAAGCGTTGTTATACTGTACGCGGATACAATGAACGCGAATGCTAATTAATCCATCACTAGCTAGCACACGCCAATATACCAAACAAAATCATCGCGAACTATACTCAGGCAGAAATAAAAAACTAAACGTAAACAGAACTTAATATCTAAATAAAAGTCCAGGCTTAAAGGGCGTGCCCGCTTACATATACGAGTACGTACATAGTTGTAACTGGAAGTTATAAATGATAGACTAGGACCATCGAGTTAAAATAAATAAACAAACAGTTAATTTCGACTTCCTGGCGTTGGGATTAATCCTTGTCAGTCATATAGTTGATCAATGTACGAAATGCAGTCAAAGGCCATGAAACCATCGTAGTTCACGAATCCGTGGGATGATTTCCGCTGGCTCTCGTAATCCTGTCTGGTATGGTAGGTAGGAACTGAGTGGATTTTGATAAACAGAAAGATTATTGTGTACTTTTTCGTTGCAATTAGCATGATAATACTACTCAGCTCAGTACTGAGATGAACTGCAGAAAAAAAAAAAACAGTATTCTGTTGTTTTTTGAGATTCATACAATTTTTTATGTTTCCGCAGACAGGTGCGACGCGACACCGATAGAAAAAAAATCGTGAAGTTTTCATAGAAATTGTTCCTCTGGTGTTGCGTCGCGCCTGTCGGCAGCAGCCTTTAGGCTGCGTTTTCACCAGAGATGAGCGAGGATGCGTAGCGAGGGATGTGTGTGAAACTAACCAATAATATCGCTTCGCTGTCATAGTTTGAGCTAAGCTAGCGCTGTTATTGGTTAGTTTTACGGATACTCCTCACTACGTATCCTCGCTCATCTCTGGTGGATTCGAATTCTGTCAAGAATAATTAAAAACTTGAATACAACTTTCGGCGCTGAGACAAGCGTTGAAAATCCAACAGCGCGCTTTTATTTAGAAATATATTTAGATGTCGCCTTGTGGTAGTGAAATCAAGAATAAGATCGCTTTGAATAAGAAAAAAATATATACTTAAAGAAAAAATCTGCCATCCGATTTTAAACTCTTATGGTTCGATTTAAAAGCGCTGTTGCTATGGGTAGAGTAAATATTTTTCTTATCTAAGTCCATAAAGTAATACGAGTCTGTTGTAGGTATGTTAAGCTCACTGTGATTAAAAATAGCTCACCAGCTTGAATACTGTAACTAATATTCTATGTTGAGATGGAAAAGAAAAACATAAACTATGAAATGCTCTCAAGTTAGGTAAATGTCAATAGAAGTAGAGAGAGCCTTTGCGATGCGCCCTACTTACACGGCATTTGCGTAAATCCGGATTGCATGTTTCATGTTTCGTAAAATTATTTAAATGAGGTAAGTATTTGTTTGTTTGTAGAAGTTTTTTTATCAGTTTTTATCAATTATGAGGTAAGTCATAATAGGGATCTGCTGGGGTCGCGGGTTTGTCTGAAAGGGATATCGCGGCCCCAGCACATAGGCAACGGAAGGAACACGGGTGGGTTTTAGTCAGTAAAAGTCTGACACTCCCTCTCGCTCTGCCCAGAGCGGGAGGAGTCATTTGATGATTTCCCACCCAAAAAAATAAAAAAATAAAGTCATAATAGGGATGCTGACCATTTTTTTTTTGTTGGAGATTATTAAAAAAATATTGGACACGTATATTTTAATTTTTACGTTATCTAAAGATTGCGGCGATACATTGAGTTAAAATGTGCCATGACATCACGAGTATGTAGATTTTATACTTACTTGTGACGTAGCGACCCCCCACTCCCCAAGTTAAAATGCGTTTAATTTAGTGTTAGATTGTATATTGTATTTAAGGTTTTAAATAGAAATAAATCATTGTACATAGTAATGATAATTCTTCTTCTTCTATTCGTGTGGTTAGTGACTAGCCTGGTGTTGAGTTTTAAAGCTTCCCATGGGCGTCTTGGTTTCACATGCCGTCGAGAAATATCTCTCAGGCATGGCTTCCTCACGATGTTTTCCTTCACAAATTTTAAAGCAAGTGATTATAATTAAAAATAACGGTTTTAATAAAGAAATACGTATCTATTTACGTTATTCATGCATTTGCAACGCAGATATGAATGGCAACGCCGCCTTAGAAGGACATAATTATACTGATCTTATTGGTGGCGTTCTTCAGAAAGGTCAGTTGCGGAGTCAGAACCGGGGTACGTGAATTTACGAACGTTCACGAAGCAAAAGTACGTAGTATGTAAGGATCGTGGTAGGTGGAGTTCTGTAGTTTCTACCTACCCCCCTGGCAGTAAGGCGTAAGTTTATGTATGTTATATTATTTAATAGATTATTATTATATTAATACGTGAAGCAAAAACTTTGTACCCCTTTTAACGAAAATTATGCGGACGGAGGAGTATGAAATTTGGCACAGTTAAAGTTTATATGGAGAAGAAGTGCAGAAAGCTAATATTTTTATATAATACTCGTATACAATCAATCTGCCTAGCCTTTTCCCAACTATGTTGGGGTCGGCTTCCAGTCTAACCGGATGCAGCTGAATACCAGTATTTTACATGGAGCGACTGCCTATCTGACCTCCACAACCCAGTAACTGGGTAATACGATACCCCTTGGTAACTGGTGACAGACACGGAGGATTCTCGGTATGTAAAGATGGTCACCCATCCACTGACCAACCCCGGCAAGCGTAGCTAAACCTGATGGATCGACTAGTGCGGCTGTTGTTACTTAGCCACGAGCTCCTCCTCCTCCTTTTGTATAATATACATTAGAAATTACACACACTACCATGCGTTTGACACAAGATGGCCACCTTAATCTGCGTTCGCAATTAATTTGCCAAACATGTAAACAAACACGAGTTTTAGAAAAATAACTGTAATACCTACACATAAGGCTCAGTTTGCGTTACAACTTCATACTTTTTAATGAAATTTTCAACAATACTAGTCGGTCTAAAATCAACTTTATTTACACCAACATAAATTTGATGTTTGTTTAAGTGGAAAACTCGTGTCTGTTAACATGTTTGGCAAAAAAATTGCGCACGCAGATACGTTTGCCACAAGATGGCTTAGAATCATGACATGGCTGCATGGAATTAGTATGTACTATACAACTTACAATCTAAATGAATTATGGTCGAATTTCGACCTCTGGGCGACCACTAGTATTATTTAATAGATGTTTTCCTTAACATTAACAAAAGCCGTTATTTTTATTGTATACGTAAATACTTGCTTTAAAAATAAAGTCAAAATCATGTTTTTTTCCCTTGTTGATTCCATTGTGTAGAATAAGCATAATATGTAGAATATTTTTTTCCGTAGGTATCGTTAATCGCAAATAAGGTATCATGCAGTGTATGATCCACAGTATGGCTCTTGGTTCAGGCCTATTGGGAAGAAGTGACAGACAGTAAATCAACACAACGCTCTCAATATATCAACTGCGTAAATTATAGTTTGTATACTAACTGATGAGTGTACTACTTATATAACTAATGTATCTACACAAAATGTTGTGAAACATTTTAAAAGAGATGGAGAATGGATGGATGGTGGAGTTTTTTACACATTCTTCTCCATACGAAAACTACCTTTTGGAAGGGGTGACTAGAACCAATTCTATTTTTTTGTAAAATTTGGAGTTCAAAAGTGCCATTTATGGACCTATTTGAAATAAATGATTTGACTCGACTTTAACTTTGTGTAACTGGCTGAAAATTCTCGATTATCAGGCAACTTCTCCCAATCTGTTAAATTGCTATCTCCTAGACAAACATAAACACATTTAAATCACACAGGTACAACCAGCCTAGAGAAATTTTATTTTCCGGTACCAGTATCTCACAAAGGTTTAGCTAGTTAATTAGATTAAGCACTTCCTGTTAACAACATTAGTGATGAGAAAAAAAAAAAAACTATTATTACAAGTAAAGAAAAAACTCGGAAAATTACATATTTTACGTAGTATTTAGATTTCAAGCCATGGAAACCAATGCTTCCGTGTATCTACAATTTCAACCTTTAAATCTTTCTAGTGTGTTGATTATAGCGTGAACTCTTCTATGCCTTGTTTCATCGTTCTGTTGGTCTGTGGGGACGCCAATGTTCAGCTGGAGCGGTCGTTTGCAGCTTTTGTTTTAGTTTATTTTCACAAAATGTGTCCTGGGATTTTCTATACAAGGTAACCACAGGTGATGGTGTGTCAAGAATATACATAGATGAAGAACAGACCTGAATAGAATTACTACAATTATCGACTGATAGAATAGAATTTTATAAGGTATTCGTGAGTATTTGCCAAAATGAGTCTTGTTTTAAGGTACCAATTTAAAAAAATAAAGAAATAAAACATCAAAGTGGTGTTTCAAAAAGTTATTCTTGAAATAACTAAAAGAACCAAACATTGCAGATTTACCCCGAAAGTCTTTTATAACAAGAGAGGCATTTCTAAACACTTCGGCCCAATTGAATAGCTAGTATCGAGTTCCAGCCGATCGCTTTCTGATAGCGTGGTATCAGTTATTTTTACCGTGATCGGAACTCGCCCAATCTTTGTGGGCTGTCGATTCGCTTGGTCCTTCCTACACGCTTATTTGAATCCCCTTTCTAAGCGACTTCCTTTTCTGTGAGTGTCAGGTAATTATCTGTGTGGCATTCCAATTTTACGATCGAACGGTTAATTCAGTTTAAATCTCTTCGTCTAATACGTACTCGGCTGTAGGCATTGCCTAATCCCAGTCCCTCGGAGCCAGTTCCCGAGTCTCGACTCTCGAGCAAGCTCGTCTAATGTGGAGTGGGACTCTTTATTTTCGTTTATGTTCAACTTTCATAGTGCTTTGATAGTCAGTCCACATTTTGAAGCTGACTAATTAGAATTTTAAATCTTATTCAAACGTACGTGAACTTTGAGTTTAGGCGTGCAGCTTTTCATAATTAATGAAACTGCCGTTTTTATTAGGCGTATAAAATTATAATGCATTTCTAATGAAGTCAATGCCTTTTAAAAATAAATTAGGGCGTTAATGTTAGGGTTAAAAATTAAACATGTTAAATGATTTCCGTATCCGTCTCCATTAAATTGAATCGTCGTATCAGTAAATAAAGTTCGGTGCCAACTCATCAGCCGCAGTGGGCTGGGATCTGATAAAAGTTGTCGGAAACTTTCTTTTGCGATATCGCCACCTTCGTCATGTAAATTGGACAAGTTGTGGCCGACACTGATGCTTGTTTCATTGGTAAATATAGATTAGCTCTTAATCTGACCGATTCTCGCACAAAATTGTTTCCAGATGAACGGGGGTCCGATTCACTGCGGGCAGGGTCGTTCGGGTCAAGTAGCTTTTGTAATACTTACGCAGGTAGGAGGGCAGACGTGGACATCGAAGGTCATTCAATTATAATGTTAATTATGCTTTTGTCCTATAAACAATGGAAGAGTTTCCTCATTCAATACTCACATAAAGAGGATAATCATAATCGCGAGAAAGATCAACAATTTCTTTCGCAACAAACGCCTTTTTATTTTATTTTTTTATTTTATCTTTCACAAACTCTAATGAAAAAACGGTATAGCGGATCAATATTCCATCTAAGTGAAAAGTTCTACTAAATCTCGCTTTAATAAAGCGTATATGTATAAAGCGCTCGATTGCCTTTAACGGATTCAAAGTTTTTATTGAAACGAAGGAGATCCAAAAAGTAAACAACTGTGGATACTTTTATCCTTTTCAACCCGGTTAACCCGTAAACCATCTCAGTTTAAGGAGGCATTAAATCGCAACTCAAACAAGAACCGTTACACTGAAGTTAACTCACATATTGCTTTGTGTCACGAACGCTAAAGCGAACCGAGTAGAGTTGAAGAGATGCGAAGTTGGAGTGAGATGGGGGATGCCAGCTGGGAGAATGGGTGTGGAGGGTGTAAAAGGAGAAAAACTACATCGCTAAAAGTGAATGCGGTCGAAAGCCGCGCTTATTTTCAGCGCTAAGTGCATGGATTTTTTCAAGTGAAGCCATGAGCACGCTAGGTAGCTGCGAGCGCTGCGCCGCCATACCTACGGGTACCTGCGGGTTGCAGTACGCAGTTGCCGCCGACAAAAGATCTGTTTATAACGCCGTATATTTCTATGGCAGACTACTCCCAATTACGTCGTAAGAACTTATTGTAACAAGTGTCTGTCTGCGACTTCACTTAGTCGTAACATTTGTCATAATTTGATTATTTTCTTGATACATCGAGATTTTTTATAATCTTCTTCTTTTCTTGTGGTTAGTGACTAACCTGGTGTCAGAGTTATTAGTTAAGCCGCATATTTCTTTTATTGAATTATAATGTTGCTGTGATTGCACATTTAGGCTGAAGTTGTCACATAAAATATTGCCTTTTCAGGTAAGACAATCTTTCTAAGGTATTTGTTTTTGGTATTTCCGTAATTTTAAAAGGGAGATAAGTAAGTACCTATTGGTGTGGTTATCTTGCATGCACCATACAAACTTGCTTGCTACGTTACAAATAAACAAGCCTGAAAATCATGTTTTCGCTGATTAAAATCAAGCAAAACCTATCTGGTTAATTACACTAATGCATCGCGGTGTATAACCAATGACATCGGATAATAATGCTTTTAACTTTTCATTGAGCGCCTAATTAACAGCTTATTAAAATGCTCGGCTTTTACTCACTACACTGTTTCAGGACTAAAATACCTCAACAGTATCAAACAGCCCTAAAATAAGATAATAGGTACTAGAAGTTTTATTAAAAAAAAAACTCATAATTTTGCCATTTGTCTATCTATATCCTGGATAGATGTTTAAATATTACACACAACCATCCCAGTTGATCGTATTATCCCTAATTCTACGATTTATCCGTGCGTATGCCCTGGAATCCGGCTCACCATCTTACTAAGAAATCTTAGCATGAAGGTATTAATAGGTGTACCAGTATCAGAATAATGCATTAATCGCTCCGCTTGACGAGAATTTGTAGTCGAGAAACTCAATTATTGTGTGTGTAGACCATTTAATGGGATGTGTTACATAAGTATCTACATATTCGACTATGCTCTGGATTTTGCTTACAAATAATTTGTTAGTTACCTGTGCGAGTCCAGAGTGTTTATATAGAATTTTAAGTTATGAATAAAGTATTAAACTCAATTTCAAACTAAAAATCATTTTTCAATTACACCATTTATAAGCACTTTTGAATTATCAAGGTGTTGGTCAGTCAGAAATATGAAGCTAGTTGCCCATTCAAAAGCGTAGTAGGTACTTATGGAGAAGAACGGACAAGAAACACCACTGACACTCTTTTAAATAAAAAAAAGTTACTAAATAAAAGCAGATAGTCAAGTAAAAATAGCGAAAATACATGACTAAATTCTAGTAGCCTGTGGTTTTCAAGTTAAAAGATAGTGGATAAATAATAGGTAAGCTTTATTTTAACTTAGACGTAACACATTCATTATTAACAGTATTCAGAAGAGTAAAAGTGTCATAAACCATTGTAATCAAGCATAAGTCAATTAAGGTTTATTTGGAAGAGAAATCAGTGACATTGTGTTCTTTAAAGAGTCTTCTTGATTTTCTAAACTTGGCACTAAGAGTTTGGTGGGCTTTGTGCGAGTACACATACATACCTACAATTTGTACAGAAACTGAAGCAACGCGTAGTGGGAAACACAATTATCCATACAAATTGACGTAAGTAAACGCCAACGTAAAGGTGATCGTATATATATAAAAGTATCTGTGGAATTAGTATGTGTCTTTAAAAAACTCTCGCTAGGCTCTTAGTTTAAAAGTAATTCCTACCGTCACTAGTAAGATATCCGTTAACTTTCCAGCCTATCTTCTAAATTAGAAGCGGAAACCAACAGGTTGTTTATTTTAAGTGTGCTTCGTGAAGTTAATTAGATGAGGGAGACCAGCCAAGTTTAATTTGTTCAAAGGAATTCGTGACATTGCCAAAAAAGTCATTATCAATGTTTTTAAGCCCCCACCTTGAATGTTTCCTTACAAAAAATAAGCTTCCTATCATTTATTCAGGGAAATGGAATACTGAAGAGTGGCTCCTAAATGATGCTTTGTTTTTGTAATGTCTGATAGGTGCTGTTAATTTACTGTGGAATATAAATTAACTATTAAACTCTTCTAAAAAAAAGTTGTTACTATTTTAAAGTTTAATGTTAAGTTATCTGAACTACTAAACTATTTCTTCCATCAATTAATCAATCATTGTTCCATAATATTGTATCAATTTGTAGCTACAAAACATATTACAAATTGGGTACTTAATTTTAACTGCTCATTGATACAGTATTATGGAACACAAATGTTGAAATACAATAGACGACGTATATTTAGTAACCTAATCGATACAAGTTTCACCTCTCAATGAGGCATCCTCAGGATGACGATTTACTTGTTGCGAACCCGGACACGACGTGCTGCCACGTCAAGCGCCGAACGCAGTGCGAGCCACACCGTCGACATACGTCTCGATTTCATACAGGGTTCTTTATGACTCTTTAAGAACAGTTAAGCGGATTAGTCTAATTATACGTTGTCTATTGTATTTTATAATGGATTTCTGCAAAGTCACGCCTGTGTCAATTAACTATCACAAATTGTATTAATGAAATTGCTCTAGTCAATCATCTTTTGGAGGCTGTACCTACTGCCATCACGCTCTGTGAACTGCAGTGTACATGTTATGACAGTACCTTTGGTTACGTTACGACCCTATTAACTCGATCATTTCCTAAGCTGTCCATTAAAGTCTGTGAAATAGAGAAGTAATCTTCTCAACATTTTATAGGTATTGGTCAGGAACAACTTCAGTTTGGTATAATTTGTATACCTCTATTTGGATACTGATTGATAATGTAATTTGAGATGAAATCTATGCTATGCGCATAATTAATGACAGCTTTTGAGCTTGATTAAATGTAGTATCATACTTATCAGTTGTTATCGTTTGGTCCATTATTATTTGTTACTTTGTTTAAAACTGATCGGTTTTCATGTCATGATAGTGTTACTCTGATAATGCGTAACTGCTTTTCAAAAAAACTTTACGGGCAATATGTAAATATTTCCAAAGAAGAAATATAGGGTTTTCATTTTTTTATTTCATTGGCTAAGATCCTGATTGCCTCATTGATATTAATAATTTAATTAAATTATATGTTTCAAGCTAGTTCAATAGTCTGATCTCCAATACCTCATTTACACGATGCAAATATCTTGCCTGTGGCATACGATACAATTGAAGCAACAAATGACTTGCATCGTCTAAACACTGTTCGACGGTGCAAATTTTATTGTTGCTTCGACTTATGGAATGCCACAGGGAATGAAATCGCACCGTGTAAATCAGGCTTTGGAATGGCAATGTTTAAAGACTGTTCTTAGTTTCATACTTAAGGTACAATTCCGTAGCCGACCGCAGGCGGCAACTGCAAAAAAAAATGAAATACCTTCCGTAGCTAGCAACACGTAGTCTTTATAGAAATACATAGACAACAGTCGTATCGCGGCGACACGTCACCTGCAGTTGCCGCCTATGGTCGGCTATGGAATGGTACCTTTATGATACCAGCCAGTCATAATCATCATCACCATAATTTCAGCCGAAAGACGTCCACTGCTGGACATAGGCCTCCCCCAAATGGGGGGGTTTGCCATGCTTGGCAGGCGGGTTGGCGATCGCAGTATGGTGTTAAAATGCTTAGAGAACGCTGATGCTCATTCTCTAGTAAGTCCCTTAGTCACCTTTTACGACACCCACGAGAAGAAATGGGATGGTACTATTCTTTACGTCCGGCACCACACGGAATAATACTCTGAAAAATGTATGTCAGAGAACGGTTACCTATCATAAGTTCGAAAAATATTTGACCGAATTTCATTTAACCTAAAACTTTTCAACTATTATCGTTTCGTTTTTTTTTTACTTCATCGAAGTCACGTCTGCCACTGTATCAGTTGACCTATTATCAATTGGATTTTTTTCGTTACTCCGACGTTTTATTTGGTCGAAAAAAAATTTACCGAAGTTACACTTAGCCGAAATAACATTTGTTCGAAGTATTATGTTTCCGAACATTTATTATACCACGAGGTATGGATGGGTGAAGGAAGGATGCTTGCTTCAAGCATGCAGCATGCAAGCAGGCATACAGCATGCAAGCAGGCATGCAGCGTGCAAGCAGGCCTGCAGCATGCCAGCAGGCATCCAGCATGCAAGCAAGCATGCAGCGTGCAAACAAGCATACAACATGCACGCAGGCGTGAAACATGCAGGGGTCTCCCTTGTTTCATCGAAAAGAAATTGCCAAATTATGACTTCCCAAACAATTTTCCATTTCATATTTTTTTTCCATATAATCTAGTCGTTTCTGGCGTAGGAGGTCACAGTTTTAACCTAACCTAACCATTTTTTTTAAATTACAACCTACTCTAACTAGTTCCATAACTAACAGACCAAACGTATATTGTCTGAAGATTGTTTGCTGTAATAAATCATTTGATTAAAGACCAAATTGCTAAATGACATTATCGTTGATAATATTCTGCCAAGTAAAAATTTGACCAAATGAAAATGTGCGTACTAAAATCATTCCAAACATTGCATTGGTATAAAAAAGGTTGCTAAAATTTGTTTTGGTAGTGAAATTTTGGCAAAATCTTTTCGGTAAAATGGCAGGATCCCAACATGCAGCAAGCATTGTATCTGTCACGGTTCCAGCTCACCCCCGCAGCTTCGGCTTGCTGGCTGGCTTCGCCGGCCAGCCTCAGCCGCGGCGGCGCGGCGGCGGGCCTACAAACCACCTGCTCCTCAGCTCGCGGGCCGCCCTACCCCTCCGAGCTTAAACGGGCTTACGCGGGCTTAAATTACACTCTAGGGGTAGGGCAGACAAGACTACGTGGAGTCGGTTTTGCAGCGATTCGTTTCTGTCACTAAATTTTGTAGCACAACATATTATTGACTTTTTATGACACTACTTTTATTTAATATTGAAAAATATTGTTTCGGTGTGGTGAAAATATGGTAAATAAATCATTTGGCAAATGAAAAAAGTTCAAAAGAGGCAGACAAGACTACGTGGAGTCGGTTTTGCAGCGATTCGTTTCTGTCACTAAATTTTGTAGCACAACATATTATTGACTTTTTATGACACTACTTTTATTTAATATTGAAAAATATTGTTTCGGTGTGGTGAAAATATGGTAAATAAATCATTTGGCAAATGAAAAAAGTTCAAAAGAGGCTTATTACCAATAGCAAAAAGTTATTTTGTAAATCGGCGAAATATAGTTTGGTAAAATAATACCTATGACACATGATACTTCGATGATCTAAAAATATGTCAATTAATGCATATAGCAAAAAAGACGTCGGTCAATAGTTTTCGGTAAAATTAAATTCGAACAAAAACAATTCGGAAAAGTGATCGCTTCCCCAGAGAACAGTACAGTCAGTAATCACACTTGAACTACGAAACTTACCCTTACACACACATACACATAACATAACATCACGCCAGTATTCCTCGAAGGGTAAGGCTGAGGTGTACCCATAGTACACCCACATTTCGCCAGTTATGTAAAAAACAGCAGCAGCTGTAGCGGCAGTGCTGTCGTGTGCTATGTGGTGAGTGTGTGTGTGTTTTAAAATTACCCGTACTGCCACGAAATATAGATGCCGTCAATATCATAATGCGACCATGGACGTTCGTTTAACTGTACAATTGGTACGTATGAGGTAAATAAGAAAACTGATAAATTATTTTATTTCTGTAAGTAGGTCTGTATAAACTCATATAAAACGTTTGTTGTTTTGTTGTTTTTGTGACATTTTATTTTTTATTTGGGAAATATATAATTGTCCTCTAAAAACTTATTGACCTATAATGATGTGCCCTTATAATAAATATACCTCTACAAACTTTTAAGCTTCTTATCTAGTGATGTACGCTTTTTTTAATTAAATGAGCAATGATGAGTTGGAAAATATGAATTACTCACTGCAAAATGCTCTAATTCAACATATATTTTTTCCAAATCATTAACACGTTTAGACGTGATCTTCAGTATAAAATAATTAATAGGCGGTTATCGTCGCCTTAATGAGGTCAAGGAGCTGGAAGGTGCTGCATCTAACGAGCGTAACAAAACGTACATGACAGCTTTTTTCTCTTGTTTGTTCTAGATAAATCAATATTAGACTGAATTTTGCCCTGTTTTTTATGTACCTAGTTATAATTCCAATTATATCAAACGAGATAATTATAATTTCATTATTTCTACGGAATAGTATGCCAATAAAAACCTTATTATTAAGGCTTTCCTTCCCTTCACATTATTTTTCCAAGTTCTCCAAATTAGGACAATAGAGGAAACCTCTTGCTTAATCAATGAAGAAAATTTAAATACTGGTTTATATCATCAAAATGTTACAAAAAGTTCTTCTATAATATCTCACGGGAATTAGAATTGGAGCTGTTCATGAACTGTAGTTATATTGATATCCTATGTGTAACTGAACATTGGTTGAAAGTCTACCAGTTCATGTTCAGCTTTAACAACCACCAGGTTGCCAGCTCATTCAGCAGAGTTAATTTGATACGTGGTGGCTCTCTAATAATTATTCGTAATAATATGAAATTTAAAGAACGTAAGGATATTGTGAGCCTCTCTGTTGAGCGAGTTATTGAAATAGCTTGCATTGAGCTTGAGCAGTTCATTGTAATGAGCGTGTACAGGCCCCCATGTGCTTCATATGATATTTTTGAGAAATATATGGAAGAAGTATTATTAAAGACTTCTAACAGTAATAAAACAGTTGTAGTCTGTGGAGATTTCAACATTAATATACTGGAAAAATCTGCTGTAGTAAATAAATTTGTAACTTTATTAAAGTCATATAATTTGTATAATACATTCTTTGAGCCGACTAGAATAACTGCCACTAGTGCTACCTGTATTGACAATATTTTTACAAACTTAAGACCTTCTAGCCATTTAATTATAAATGAGTTGGACTCTGATCACTGTGGCCAGTTAGTCACTTTCCCTCAGAAAACAGTCAGAGCTCAAAGAAAACTTGTGAGTTTTGTTCCTGTAAATAAAAGTCGCTTAGGACATTTTAAAAATCATTTAATGGAAAAGCTACCGGGTTTGCCTTATCATAACGACCCGGACCAAGCGTATGCTTCATTATTTAACCTCATCAATTGTGAGTTTAGGAAGGTTTTCACCGCAAAAACATTGCCTGTTTTTGACCGCGTTTTATTTAGTGATTGGGCAACACCAGGTATTTACAAAAGTAGGCAGAGGTTATTTGAATTGTATCATGAAAAAACATATAACCATGATGAAACTTTTAAAGAATTTGTTAAGAAATATTCTAAAACTTTTAAAAGAGCTTGTTCCTCAGCAAAAGCCATACACATTAAAAATAAAATAAAATCTTCTGGAAATAAAATTAAAACAACTTGGAATATTATTAATTCAGAAACGGGAAGAACGACAGTACGGAATCGTGACTTCCATCTAAAAATCAATAATGTAGATATTAAGGCAGACGTGGAGGTGGCAACTGAGTTTGAAAATTTCTTCACTAATATTCCCATTTTAACAACCAAAACTCTGTCATTGTCGTCCTCCACTTCTGCTTACTCAATACTTAAAGAATGTGTACCAGAATGTGACAAACTTTTTGAATTTACAATTATTACTGCTAAAGACATTATAGAATCTTTTAATAAACTTGATGTAAAAAAAACTGCTGACCTTTGGGGATTATCAGTACATACCATGTCTTCAATAATTGATGCTATTTCACCCTTTTATCAATCGTTTTTAACTCTTGTATTGCTTCTGGTGTATTTCCTGATTTGATGAAACTTAGCAAAGTGATTCCACTGTTCAAATCTGGCAGCACAACTGATCCCACAAATTTTCGGCCTATTTCGATATTACCTACATTGAGTAAAATCTTTGAAAAATTAATTTTAAAACAAATGTTAGGATATTTCAATGCACATAATTTACTTCATTTGAAACAGTTTTACAAAGGGTCGTTCAACTACAGACGCGGGCGTGGAATTACTGAAGAGCATATTCGAGGCCTGGGAGAATTCGCAAGATGCTCTTGGCATTTTCTGCGACTTGTCCAAGGCCTTCGATTGCGTACATCATGATACTCTTATCAGGAAACTGTACCATTATGGCATGAGGGACAAGGCTCTTGACCTTCTGACTTCTTATCTGAATAACAGAATTCAGAGGGTCGATGTTAATGGCAAGAGATTTGCAGGATCTGCGGTCACCATAGGCGTTCCGCAGGGTTCAATTCTAGGTCCTTTCTTATTTCTAATTTACATAAATGACTTACCTTACTACATAAGGGATAATCACAAGATCGTATTATTCGCAGATGACACTTCCCTCATTTTTAAAATCAAACGTCAGTTAGTCAACTTTGAACAAGTCAACGATGCACTCTCTTAAGTTGTGCATTGGTTTAATGTAAATAATCTTCTCTTGAACGAAAAAAAGACTAAACTCATTAAATTTTCAACGCCAAATGTCAGACAGCTAACTACCAATGTTCAAGTTAATGGAATAGAGTTAGACCCTGTTGAGTCAACAGTTTTTCTTGGAATAACTATTGACGGTAAATTACAATGGGGCCCACACATAGAAAAATTGTCAGGAAGGCTTAGTTCGGCCGCCTATGCTGTTAAAAAAAATTAGACAGATAACTGACGTAGATACAGCCAGAATTGTTTATTTTAGTTACTTTCATAGTCTTATGTCATATGGAATTCTTCTTTGGGGAACCGGTGCGGACATTAATACTATCTTTGTTCTACAGAAAAGGGCTGTTCGAGCCATTTACAACCTAGGTCTAAGAGATTCCCTTCGAGAGAAATTCAGAGAAATAAATATTCTGACTGTAGCCTCACAATATATTTTTGAAAACCTATTGTATGTACACAAAAATATATCAAATTTTAAGAAAATGTCCGATATTCATAGTTTAAATACCAGGAATAAACACAACCTTGCTGTACATCGCACACGTCTCCACAGAGTAAGCAACTCGTTCATGGGTCAATGTATACGCTTTTACAACAAACTTCCCATTGACATTCGAAACTTACCCATTAAACGATTTAAAAGCTGTATTAAAACCAAACTTTGTAAAAAAGGGTACTATAAAATTTCAGATTATTTAGAAGATAAAAAAGCTTGGGATTGAGCTGCTCGCTCTGCTAAGCCTTGTGAAAACCATAAAACTTGACATTTTAATTATTCATCACAATAAACCAGCTTTATATACACATTGACATTGTTGAAAATTATGTTCAAAATGACACGATTACTTTGTAAAGTATTATATTATTTTAATTATTGTGAATGTGAGGACTATGTGGATATTTTTATTTTCCCTTTTCATTTCTTTTTTTCTTTCTCAGTTTTAATGATGGTCTGGCAGTTTGAGTAGTTGATGCGGCCTACCCAAATATCCTTTCCTTGGTATTGTTCGTCGAGTTGAGCTCCTTAAGTTCTGAGTTGAGCTCCACGATTACTGACAAATGCTTGCACTGACTGGACAGGTCCACTCAAATCTGTGTGGTTCTTTCCTCAAAAGACCATTTCAGACACTAATCTACATGGTCCTCACATGACTTGACCAAGATTATGTCTGGACTTTAAAAGAGACTGTGACCTCTGAGTTTGTTTCGGCCTTTCTTCTCAGAGTAGTCAGATAGGAAACACCGACCTCACCAAGCTTATTTTTAATATTTTTTTATATGACGTGTAAAAGTGATTCCGATATCCTATTTACAGAATAAACAATTTCATTTCATTTAATTTCTCCATTATCTTTCCAATATGAAAACATCATTTAAAAAATGTATCGTTTAACATCGTACCACTTTATCGGCCATAACAATACAATTTCGCCATTTAATGTAAATAAAAATAACGTGTTTTTGACATTCATAACGTTATTGTAGGTGAATGTGTATGGGCCGCACCTGGGCCCGCCAACAATGGGCCCGCACAATACCTCGCGAAGTAAACTGAATAACTTTATTTAAGAACACAATAAACCACTTTTTACTAGAAAAGGTCTGAATTGTGTAATGCTATCGTGGGTTGGATAGGTGAAGAAAAAGAAAACAAAAAAACCTTAGGCAATTTTTTGCCTATTACAGAAAAAGTTCTATACAGACAGTTGTTGAGTAGTGTATCCTACATTACTTTCTTTAATTCCGCGCTAGAATGCTTTTAGATCTACATTATTGGGCTTTCGATTACATCTTGAAGACATCAGGCAAATTGTATTAAAGAGATTTTAGTTTTCTCCGTTATTTTCTTTGATAGAGACGGGTTTTTATTAAACGGTTCTGTTTTTATTTTTATTAAAGAAGTCGCAGGGAATTTGCAACTCCTTATGTCACGAGAGCCCGTTTTTCCTCCATTTGTTGAGCTGTGCAATGATTTCTAGCCCAGTGCTCTTCAGTTTTACTACTCGCGGGGAAGTTGGGGAGAATCGCGCCGATAGAGAGTTGAAGCGGAAAACAAAAGGCAATCGAGCAGTTTCCCACCTATTGGAAATACATCAGTAGCGAGGCTGGGTCATGACTGAGTTTCGGTTACAAGCGGGTATTTATTTGATGGCGTTTCGATAAACATGACTTAAACGATTTTGATAAACTTTAAGAGCATTTATCCTAAAAGTTGGCAACGTCGCAAATAGCTGTCAAAAATTTACCTGTTTTGATTAATTTGGCAATACCTATCAGTAGAAATATGGCTAACTAGCGATCTAGAATATTAAAAATTATTTGCAATTATGACATTCAATTTGGTGTTGTAACCCGTATTAAGTGTAAAAGTGTGCATTTGGAAAGATTCCAAATACTTTTTTACATCTAAAACGAAATATTCAGTGTTACGATATTAATAATTGCATTTCATGATCAATATTCTAGTTCGCTAGTTAGCCACATTTCTTATTTCCTTATAGTAATATTACCAAATTGATCAGAACAGCGAAATATTTGACATCTATTTGAGACGTTGCCCACTTTCTGAATAAACGCTCTTAAGTTAAATAGTATTGCACAACTAGTAAACATCATACTAGTATTTAATAAGGTACATAATAAAATATATTTTTTGTACATTTATGTTGTGATTTTTTTATATTCCTCGTGAAACTATAAGAAGAGTAGATTAGAAAATCTTAGCTCCAAGCACAATGTTGCGTTATTCAAAATTAATCATAGTAGGTATTCATTCTAATTATATGCAAGGTTATTTATTCAGTATTTATTTTAAGTAAAACTATATTTTACCCTAGATCGAAACATATTATTTGATAGGTTCCTATACTGATAGTGATTTCAGGTTAGGTTCGAACACTCCTTTGAATTAAATGGATATGAAAACTAGATTTCGCACAGTTCATTGCTTAGTATCGAGGTTGGACATGATCACGAAATGTTCCGATGCATTCAGGGGATTTCAATATAGGTATTATAATCCCCTTACCTTACTCCATACGGTTCGAAGTTCTGTTTTCCATTAGGATAGGTCCTATATTTGGCAAGCTTATCAGGGTGTTAATTTGTTAATAGTAATCTACACGGTATAAGGAGCATTGACGCGCAAAATTTTACCATGAGAACAGAACATTAGAATCTAGTACCTACATGATGCCCTGCAGCGTTGAAATTGTTTGAAGGTTATTAAAAATATCTGCTGTTTCATACAAAAAAGCAATACCTACACGATCAGAATGTGTCTAGAGCATCATGTACGGACTTCATGGTAATAGTTACGGCGTTGATGTCGTCGTCATCCCTTACACCCAGCATATGCCACAAAATTTAATGAGCTATGATTCGAGATAAACGACTAAAGCTGATATTTAAAATATGCTTAATTTCAGTTCTAGTACTTGTGAGTAAAGCAGTATTCTAAATCACCATGGTCTTTGCATCATATTTCGTAGATACAAATCCTATTATAGCATATTACGTGAACTGGTCTCCAGACAAAGGGTCGTGACATCTTATGACTGAGGCTCGTTCGTCCACTTCATTAAGACATGAATTATGAATGGAGGGCATTAGCATCCGCCTGGAGAGTACGTAACTATGACCACCATTGTTATGCAGATTGTTGCCGGACGTCGGCGCACCACCACCCTCCAATATGAGATGTTTGCAAACAAATATACATCGATAATAACCGCTTGTTACTAATTGTTCTTGGGTATGCAAATTGTGATAGTTGTCTGTTGAAGTTTGAAAGCTCTTGTTTTGTTTAAGTGAGGTAACTTGAGTAAAGAGTGAAGTGCATTGACACTGCTAGAGGGACTTATTTGTATTTGGAGTTCAGTAGTTTGATTATAGGAGTCTTGTTGGAAGTCATGAGAATATTTAAAAAAAACAAGATTCGAATTACGTAGGTAAAAAAGGTAAAGCAGCTTAACTGTTAGTAAGAGGAGTTTTTTATTACTAACTGCGCCTCGCTGTTTCACTCGCATAAGTCTCGATCCCTTGGGAATATCGGGATTGTTGCATTAAGTCAACCTATGTACTTACCATAATTTGTACAGTTAGCCGTATATCAGTCAGACAGTATCTTATGTCGTAACAGTAAGAGCGATTTTCGTTGTGCCAATTGATTTGCGGATTAAAAAAAATCTGATTTCCATGACATAAGAAGCAACTCTCATTATTGAAAGTTGCTTCTTATGTCAAAAAGTTTAGATAAAAAAAAGAAGGTAATTCACTTATTTCAAATACTAAATAAGCTTATAGTATAATGAACACCAAATTGCTTAGGTATATGCTATTTTCACAAACCCAACCAAATTCTAGTCTCTAGACAAAATATATTCAGCTGAAAATCAGTATAATGATGATCTTCGTACTACTTAATTAGAACGGTCATCTGAACTACCATCTATGGTAATTCGGCCATGTTCAAGCCATCGTTTCATGTTCTAGCTAGGCTACTGCTTGCTTACCTTTAAATAAATAGCCTCCCAAATAAAACCACTTTTGATAAAATTATCGTTTATTATCGATTAGCTGTGCCCCGCGATTTCATACGCATAAGTCTCGATCCCGTCGGAATATTGGGAAAAAAAGTATATTTTATGTCCTTCTCCAGGTTATGGTTGATTGGATTGTATTCGACACTTGCAGTGCATAGACGTACTCGTTAGCAATATTTAATCAATAATTTATTTAATAATAGTGACCTCATTTAGAGCATTACTGTCGTAATGCATCTGCAAAATTTTGCTTAGTGTGTAGTTTGGTAAAAAATGAACACAAAATAGTGAACTTGTGAAAACAGAATGAATAACAGCCCCTTTAATCCAAGGGGCCTAGTGCAACCCTCCGCCTCACCTTCGAAGTCGACGACGCAAAATCCAGCTCTCGAGTCGGCCACGGCTGACATTGTTTCAACTCCCGAGCTTCAAAAATGGATGTCAGCGATTGAGCAGCACCTAAATGAAGTTTGCTGTATTGCTGCGGATGGAAAACTGAATTCGGAGCAGAAAATGAAAATTTCTACCCTATGCCGTAAAGTAGGTTCTGGCACCTCACAAATGGCAGTCCTCTATCAGTCACTCAAACAGAAAGCCATTCTCGCGTATGATATGGTTGATGCCCTTCAAGAAAAGCGCAACCTGATGGAACATATTTCGGAGCTCAAGCAGACGATAAAAGACTCCGGCTCTGCAGGAAATGCTTCTTTTGCCGATATGGTGAAAAAGGGATCAAATGATTTCGTTCGACCCAACAATCTAAGCTCTGTTGCCATTTATCCCAATGATAAATTTAAATCAAGCGACGAAACGAAAAAACTCGTGCAAAAAATCATACGGCCCGAGCAAATGAAGCTGCATGTTCGTGGTGTCCGGAAAACAAAAAATGGAGGCGTAATTATCAGTACCGAGACGAAACATGACGCTGATAAACTAAAGCACGCAGTCCAGCTCTCTACATCTGGACTTACCGCCGACGAGCCCAGCAAGCGCAAACCTCGGATTGTGGTTGTAGGAGTGCCGACTTCCTTGGCTGAAAATGAGGTGTTCAGGTGCATTTTCGAACAAAACGTAGCCGACAAGTTACCAGCACTGTCCTTGGAATCCTTCTTGACCTTGATCAAATTAAGCCACAAATCGGGGAAGAGAGATGCTACGTCCTGTAACTACGTTGTTGAAGTTTCAGCCGATATACGTAAAGCCCTAATCCTTCAATCAAGGCTTTTTATAAATTGGACATCCTGTCCTGTCAGGGACTTTACATTGGTAACAAGGTGTTATAAATGCCAACAATATGGCCATGCAGCAAAAACTTGCCGAGAGATCATTACTACGTGTGGTCACTGTGGTGATGCAGGCCATTCGATGTCCGAATGTGCGAAGAAAGCCGACATTCCGAAATGTGCAACTTGCTCACGCTTTAAAAAGCCCAGTGATCACAAAACGGGAGACGCTGAATGTCCCGCTAGGAAAATAGCAGAATACAGATACATCAACTCCATCGATTATGAGGGCACCTAGTGCGTCATATCGCTTGTTGCTGACTCAACAATATTCCTGGCCACTGCACTGTCCTACTTACCTTCGATTTGTCGCTGTCTAAGCACATTAGCCGACCACTTCAAAAATCTAACGTAGCCTTGAAGGTGATTTATGCATTATTTGTCTCAACCTAGTTAATAATATTGCAAACACAATCATAATCGTGTAAATAAGTGCTAACTACTATGTATTTCCGTAATATACATTTTTCCCTTAATTATTAGTATTTAAGTAGATTATAACATAATAAATTAACAAACTATGTCACTATTCTTAAAACTTATGTTAAATATTGTTTAAGAAATCATTTGTCCAAATAGTAATTGTAAGAACTCATGCCGCCTGTGATACAGGTTTATCCTAGTACAGGCATCATACTTTGTAATACCAACATTATTTCTAAGATTTTTATACTGTTTTTTACCAATTTTTATTTTTGAATAAATTTTATTATTATTATTATGGTCTACCCATGTGCCAAATTTCATCCAAATCCGTTCAGCCGTTTTAGCGTGAAAGCGTAACAAACAAACTAACTCACTTTCGCATTTATAATATTATACATATATGTATAGTTAGGAGTTATCGATTTTACTCGTATATTACCCGTTTTGCATGTAATATTAAAAAGCTGTGAGCGATCTAAGAAACACCTCTGAACAAAAGAAAAGATGCTATAAAATGAACTGCAGACTCCAGTATCAGTTAAGAAAATCGCCAACCAAGAAGGAGTTTTCAGCTTTTCACAGTTAGAATAAACACTACACACACCTTTATGTAGATAGTTCAGTGAGTTTACAGCACGATTTAATGTCAAAACGACCACATTAACATTTCGTATGCAGTGAAAGTCCCCTCTGTAACCTATATATTCCATTGAATGCGAAACTAGGTAACTTTTCGCAATACTGAAAAGCTGCGGAGTTGGAACAAAGAGTTAGAAAAGTTGTGTCTCAAAAACGTGCAGTTTACTTCAATTTTAACTTTACAGATGATGGTTACACAACTGAAATATATGATGTGGTTATAACAATAGTTTCAGGTATTGTTTTTGCATAGGAAATAGGGTTACAATTTCCTTATTGTTTACACGAACACATTACCTAATGATTTACAGGAATTAATTAAATAAAACAACAAGTTTTTTTATTGCATTTACTACAACAGAAATATATATATGAAAAAATAACACACTTGTTGTTGATACAGGAAAATTAAACGAAGAGTGACATTCATTTTTAATTAATTCCTGAAAATCATGAATGTGTTGGTGTGAACAGTTATATCAAAACACATTCAGTAATTCTGAAAAAGCTTAAAAATCTGGAAGTATGAGGAACCTCAGTAACTAATCGTATCGTATTACCTAGTTACTGGGTTGTGGAGGTCTGATAGGAAGTCGCTCCATGTAAAATACTGGTATTCAGCTGCATCCGGTTAGACTGGAAGCCAACCCCAACATAGTTGGGAAAAGGCTAGGCAGATTGATTGACTAGGAAGTCATGAGGGAGAAGGTTAGTTTTCGGAAAGCGTCCGCCATCGTTGACCGCGTGTTGTTATTATACAGTGTGGCCATTAGTTTATCACATTATTTGAAACTACGTTTTCTACATTACGTATTTTAAACAAAAACAACTAAATTATTAATGACAATTAACATTCTAGCCGTGAGACCTTTTTTTCGTTTTAATATTTAACGACATCAAACTTAATTTGTGATTATTGGGTAACAATACCATAAAAGTTGTGTTGAATTGTTGATACCATCGGCCCGCGCTTGTCTAGTGCCTTATTATTAAGGATGGTTTATTTTGTGCCAGGTTTTACCTTATTTACTCGTATTCTGTTCGAATAATTCAGTTTTATATTAAGTTAAAAAAAAAAAATCTCTTATTTTAACAGACTGATATAACCACTGTACTATTTAATGTGATAACCTAATCGCCACTCTGTAAGGGAGGTGCTAATTTGCGAAAAAGTTCGTTTGCTTTCACCCACTTTAGTGAGGTTCCAGGTTAACTTAATAGAATAGAACTCTATGGGAGGTACGTAAAGGCAAATCTATGTAAATAGTACATACCTATGTATAAAAATAGATGTGAAACAGTGGCGATACGATCACGTGAAGCAATATAACTTTACAATACAACCTTCTTCTGAAATGTATACTGAGATTTTCTCACTCAAATTCCCAGAATTGAATCATGGAAATAATCTTCCAGGGGAATACAACCAAACCTAACAATACCGCACTTTTGTACCTCACGCATTATTTACGCGTCTAAAACTACCTGCCCCACAGGGGAAACGCAAAACCGTCACAAAAAGAGTATTCCCATCTATTAGTACACTGTATATGTAGGTCCCAGCACTTAAGATGCAAACTGTGACATCCAAATCGTGATACACAGGGGAGTTCCAGGGGCAGGAATGTACGTACCCGATATTGTGTTACCGGAACAAAGATCACTGAATATCAGCCGTGTGCCTAAACTTGGGCTTTTGACAGACTGGACAAAGACTTCAAAGGAAACCTCTGTAAGGATGTGTCATTAATAAAATGGTGACTTCTATGTGTCTGTGCCCTCTTCAAGGCTATTGATATGTAGTAGGTAGGTGTAGCTAAAACCCTTTGAGTTGTTTGCAGAACAGGAAATTATGAGGTCCTATAAATAGATTAGAAATAGTCATCTAACTTTTAGATTTATGGAGTTTTAAGATAGAGGTTTTAGAGCGGATCTTCCACGGTTTTGGATTTTGTTATTCGCCATATTATTATCTTCATCGTACTTTAAAAGGGTGTTCTATTAAAATGATAAAATTAACATCCAGTATCGCACATTCACTTCTATTTACCATATTAATTCAATTAAAATTCAGCACATTTCACCGTCTACGTATTACGTGACTACGGGGCCACTGTTCCTAGTATTCAAGTTTCTATTCCACTTATACGGTACCTACGGTTGTCGCAATGAAAATAACAAAGCCTCAGGTAATTTCGCTAATGCAAGTGGTTACACCCTATCTACATCGCACTTACAGAGGCTTCGCCCGAAGGTACCTATTAAGAGGGTCGACACACGGCCGGGATATTGTCAGACCTTCGCCGGTATATTTTGACTAAGTGTTAATATTAAGGTGGTGGTAGATAGTTTGAGAGTACGAATGGTCTAAGAAATTGGGAACCGTAGCAGTATTGTGTTAAAGCAATTATAATAATTATTCAACCTTACCTCTGTGTCACGTAGGCACTTAAATAGTGTCCAATATTCGTAGTAATTAAGACTTGTGCAATATTCGTAGTAATTAAGGTTGAGTTGAAATGAGAGAAAAACAATGTCAAAAGTTTTACTTCGTTTATATTTGTTTCGCAGGCAATATCATACATTTACATAAGGCCAATAAGTAAAGAAACACTGGCTGAACGACAGATACACAATCCATTACCAGTTTCACAAAAACAAAAACAAAAAACACAACGCATCTGCGTAAAATATGACTACGAAACTTCCACTTAGTATTTTAGATACAGTTTACAAATTATTTCTCATAAATTCAACAATATTAAAAACGTTAACAATTTACAAAATTTTCCCTATATTTTATAGCATTTCAGATTTACATACATTTTCATTAATACAGCTATAAAATTTAATAGATAACAAATTATATAAATGAGCAAATAAAGTTCTAACGTTTATAACCGCTTAGCTACATTATATTATGTACATATACATTAACAGTTTATTATTTTAGATATACAATTATTATGACACTGAGTAGTTACATGCGCGCGCGACGCAACAAAAACGAACTTCGTATTTTAGTGGAAAGTATTGTACAACAGCAAGAAAGTATTTTAGAGAACCGTATTTGTGAAAAATAAAATGGATATAGCCTCAAAACGTTAAAGTTCCAACAGTAATGTAACAAATAACTCAATAATATTATTTCCATACATTATTAAGCATTTACATTGTTAATACAAGCTGACATCTGATGGAATGCTAATGACTATTATGTAGTTACACTTATTTACCGTTCTTTCACCGTTTGCTATATAACGTACTATACTTAGTACCATAGTCTTTAACCTAAACGATAAACACTGTCTTACGTCCAATTAGTAAGACACAGACACTTCTAATTGCCGAACAATGCTGAGCCATGCACAATTTTAAGACAAGCTCACACAAAAGAATTAGTTCAATTGTGTTATACGTGTGTACGTGACGAATTACATTTAGATTATCTCAAAATAAAGGTTGACGAAGTAGAAAATTGATAAATTACCGGCAGATTTTTCTATTTTGTAAGTAGGTACATTCGTGTTTAGGTCAGTGATAAGGTCGAAATGCTTGAAAATTATAGTTATAGTCCCCTGTTTTGAAACCATTTGGTGAATAGGACCGTCCAAACTCATGGGATAATCGAACAATGGAGTAAATAGAGGTGGCAGGAGAGCAGTTTAGGTGTAATATCTGGATTAAAACTCGATATCAGTAAGTACAACAACTTGAATATGCATTCATGAAAAAGAATACATATTCTGAATTTAAATACATGTAAGTACATACGTATATTTTCGCGGTCAGTACGCACCTCTGCCCTTCACGTATAATACCCGAGACGGTTATAAAAAAATAAGGAGTAACTTTTCCGATTTTTTCAGTCTTAAGTTTGCACATGGCTTTAAGTAAAAGTTTAGCATGTGGCGAGGGCTAAGGTCGTTATTAAAAAGGTAGCGCTCACGGTGAGGGCGGATGCGGCAGCGGTGGCTGGTCCGCCTCCGCCTAAGAAGCCGGCATCCTCGTCTCTTGGGCCACCTTCTCGAAGCGGACCCTGGAGGCTGGAGCGGACGTCGTTTGTCTCTTCGACGGAGTAGTCGCGATCATCGTCGTCGCGTTTTCGGTTTGGCAACTCCATTTCTGTGTCGTGAATGAAAAGGGGTTTTTAAAATTCATTCACTTTAATCGACTGCCTAATGTTATGAGAGAAAGCAACACTTCTGCTTTCGTCTCCAGTTTAAACTTAGACGATAGACACTGATATTCTGCCCACAATAACCCAACAAATCTTTGGAACACGATTGGAGACACACATAGTCCATAGCTTACAGTCGCTTCTTGCCATACAAAGTTCCATTGACAATACAAAGACAGTATTGCGCCTCCTTTGTCCATGACTTACCGTATAACCTAATGTTGCCTTCGGCGTCGCCTATAGAGTTCTTGGATATGCACTTGTATCCTCCGAGGTCACTCCTCTGAATGTTTCGGATAACGAGACGCATTTGCACGCTGTATGCAGAACTGTTGATCTCAGTCATCTGGTATTTGTCGTTTGAAATTATCATTTCACCTGAAAAAAAAAGAGACATTATTTTCTTGCAGAGCTTTCATCTGACAAATACCTACTGGGTACAAAAATTTAATTAAATTTAAAATGCCTAACCCCACATAAAGTATCTCGCACAACCAACTATTAATTATGTTTACATAGCGCCAAAGTGTTTGGTTTCAGTTGATACAGTCATTTGTTTCATCGCCCTTTATTCGATAGGTAGAAGCCTTTCCGTCCATTTATATTCGGCCACTTCCGACCATTGTCCGCCCGATATCGAATTGAAATATTGTTTCGGCATGTCGTGTGCGGAACAATACACTATATGCTCACATAATGTATCTACTTTGCAGTATGTGCTAACAGTAGAGCATTCAGTTAAAATAATATTCAATTTCATCCCATCCCATGTTGCAATGTCAACAAGCAAATGTTGATTTTGGGGCAAGTGTTAACATTATTCGTTCGTGTTCAATTTGTCAGTCGGAAAGCTTAATGTGTTTCACAAAACAATAGTAATTACAAGGATAAACTGCCGCTTTGCGATTGTTAATCCATTAATAGTGGTGTATGTCGCGACTGAATCATGGTTTGGGGGACATGTTGTTTGCCAATCAAAATGTGGGGCCTTGTTATGAATATTGGCTATTCATTTGTACTGTAATAGTTAATTTCCTATTCAGTGTGATGCGAATCGAAATTTGTATGTTATTAGATGGTTCGCGATTGTGATCATACGTGGAGTAGTTGTGCTGTGTGTATTTTTTTTTTGATAAACGTATTTAAGGGGCAGGGCATCAGCAGCCTCGTCTTTTCTATTTTAAGAATAATTGTATTATTTGCATTAAATAACTAACTTTATTATAGTCCAATCTCACCTAAATTAAATTATTTTGAACGCTCAAGTGCAGTCAGTTTACAAAATAGAGATCTCTCATCCTTATTTTCTAGAGTGGAACCACCCCTAGGTCAATTATATCGAAAAAGTGTTGAATAAAAAATAAAGTCATTCTACGGGATTTGTGCCTAGAAAATCCGTGAATCCAGCGAAAATAATCGGTGTGCAAATCTAAACACAGTCAACATTTTGAATAATAGATACGATGTCCGCTGGTGTTTTTGATCAGAACTGTACAATGGACATAGTTTGTAAACCTACTGTACTAGGTACCCGTTTATGTGTTTTCAAAATGGATTTTAGTTCTAAACTAGCTTTCGCCCGCGGCTTCGCCCGCGGCTTCGCCCGCGTGGAGGTTGGACATTTATTATCCCACGAGAACATACTACCAGGATAAAAAAAAGTATCTTATATGTTAATCCAGGTTGTAAAATAACTGTGTGCAAAATTTCATCCAAATCCGTGCAGCCGTTTTTGCATGATTGAGTAACAAACATACAAACTTTCACATTTATAATATAAATCTATATATATAAAATGATAAACTGACTGACTGACTGACTGACTGGGTGATATATCAACGCACAGCCCAAACCGCTGGTCCTAGAGACATGAAACTTGGAGGGTGTGTTCTTTGTAAAGAGTAAGTATCCACTAAGAAAGGATTTTTGGGAATTCCACCCCTAAAGGGGTAAAATAGGGGATGGAAGTTTATATGAAAGTCCGTCAGTTTTGAAGTTAGGATCTTCAAATTTTGTGTTTAGGCTGACGATTGAAAATTAATTTATACATGTCTCAGCGTTTTTGATAATTCCACCCCCGAGGGGTTAAAAAGGGGATAAAGTTGAAAAGTCCTTAATTTTCTAAGAAAAATCACTAAATTTACTATCTAGGCTTATGGTTGGAAGCTAACGCAACGGTGTTGTTGGAATTTCAACCCTTAAGGGGGTGAAAAGGGGGTTGTAAGTTTGTTATTAAAGTTCTTTATTTTTTAAGTTAAAATCACTAATATTTCGGCTTATTATTCTATTATATTCGCAACCCACTGCTGGGCTCGCCACATTTGAGGCGATAAGTCCTCTCTTTGAGGAGTGACTAGAAAGGCGCCACGGCGTCCTCACCTTCCGCCTGACGCAGGTCCTCACCGGACACGGTCGTTTCGGGAGGTTCCTGTTTCGCATAAGGCGGGAGGAAACGCCCAGGTGTCACCACTGTGTGGATCACCCGGAGGACATGGTGGAGCATACGGTGAAGGTCCGCCCGGCTTGGGCGGGGCACCGCCTTGTCCTTGTGGAGGCGATCGGTGACAGTGATCTCTCGCGTCCGGCCCTGGTCCAGGCCATGGTACTGAGGGAGAGGGCGTGGCAAGCCGTCAGCTCCTGCTGCGAAGCAGTAATGCTCGCAAAGGAGAAGACGGAGCGCGTGAGGGAGAGGCAGATGTCGGCACAACGGAAGGGGTCCGCTAGGACCCATGCCTGCCGGGGTCGCGGGAAAGTCCGAAAGGGATACCGTGGCCCCTGGCAACGTACAGGTAATTGAAGACACACGGGTGGGTTTTAGTCAGTAAGAGTCTGTCACGCCCTCCCGCTCCGCCCAGAATGGGAGAAGTTATTTGATAATTTACCACCCTAAAAAAAAAAAGGGTCTGAAAAGGGCCATGAAGTTTTGTATTGAAGTTGCTCATTCGCTGAATTTTGTATTCAAGTAAAAATAATATAAGTGCACGTGTATTGCTTCTAACTTTACAGTATTTTACATAGAGCGACTGCCTATCTAACCTCCACAACGCAGTTACTGGGTAATACGATACCCCTTGGTAAGAATGGTTGTCAGACTTTCGGGCTTCTGACTTCCCGCAACGACTGTCAAAGATCCACGAATGACAGCCGGGACCAACGGCTTAACGTGCTTTTCGAGCAACGGACGGGTCTTTGTATGGTCACCCATCTACAGACTAACTGCGGCAAGTGTAGCTTAACCTGATCGATTGACCTGTGCGGCTGTTATTATTTAGCCACGGGCCCCTCCCCCGGAGAACCCCCCCCCCCTTCCCCTTCTCCGGGAGAATCGATATAGATATAGATTAGGATAGTAAGGATACGAACAGAATGCGATACTGCTCATCCCTCATAGCAAATAGCGTGATAATTTGTACCCTACAGACTGACCACACATATAGGAAACACCTATGCAATGTTATTGAGGCCAAAGTACTAACTGGATCTGCCAGAGGAGAAACAGTCTTCGTGCCGCGTATACCATTGATACCAAATAATGACCTTCCGTTTGAATTTAAAAGATTGTAGTTGACTATTAATAAGTCACAGGGACAAACTCTGAAATTTGCTGGAGTTGATTTGCGGCAAGACTGTTTCTTCGTCGGCCAATTTTATGTGGCTCACTCACGTATTAGCTCTCCAACTAGCCTGGTTGTTTTAGTGCCCGCTTCCGAATTAGTGAAAAACATTGTATATAGAGAAATACTGTAAAGGATTTAGGTAGATACCGGTCCTTTACAGTCTTTTTACAGTAGGTATTTCTTGACAGTATTCCTCAAATATCACAGATAGTGGAGGACAATTAGCCATGAACAAAGCTCTATATTGTAATTGTTATAATCATTCATAAATATCTAGAAAAAAGAATTTATACTCTACGCAGACGAAGTAAAATAAAATAGTAACGAAGTCAAATCTTACATTGAATATTCGAGTCTGATGCCGAAAACATAGTTTTTAGAATTTTGGTCTGTTTGTTTGAATGTACGAGTATGTTCCGGTTTGCACAAAAACGGATGAACGGATTTGGATGATATTTGGCACACAGAGTTTATAACCTGGATTAACCTATAGGTTATTTTTTAATCCAGGTAGTACGTTCCCGTCGGATATTTTCCGACATCCACGCGGGCGAAGCCGCGGGCAAAAGCTAGTATAATATAATATTTATAGGAGGATAGTAGAATTGTGAAGGAGAAAGCCCTGCATTCCTCAGTTCCTTTTAAAGTAAGTAGGAACGCATCCGCAAAGGTAGCTCACGAAATTAAAATTGTCGCGACCATGCAAAAAATGTATTTCTAGAATTATAATCGTTACATCTCTCTAAGCTAGATTTGTTCTCAAATATCATTATTTCATGAAAAAGTCATTCAACGGAACAAATCTAACTTGAATTTTGGCTACCGTTGCGGTTCCCTTTACTCGTAATAAGTATCTCCCCGTGTGAAGCTATGAAACGAAGCGTTGTTTTCAATATTGGAAAGTTCCATAATTTTCATATTTTATGTTTTAAGCAAGCACGTATGTATTTTATTTTTAACCGACTTCCAAAAAGGAGGAGGTTCTATGTTCGTAGCTTATGTATGTTATTTTTTTTTATGTTTGTCCGTCGATTTCTCCGTCAATTATGGACTGATTTTGAAAATTCTTTTTTTGTATGAAAGGGTATGCTTTCAAGTTGGTCCCATATAAATTGTATCAATTTTGCTTGGATAGTTTTTGAATTAGCTTCAATAATACGTATTTTTCCCACTTACTATATGTGGATGATATGATGATAACATCTTGTCACTGTTATTTACATATCAGGTGTGGTTTTCGAATTTGTGTGGTGGGGTATATATATAATTTCACAAAAAAAAACTAACTTTAAAAAAATAATACTACAAAGTGAAAAATAACTCTTATTTCGGAACTCGGTGGCAAAAAACTAAAAATCAAAACCAAAGACATCGACTTCCGAAATGAAAGTAATTTTTCACTTTGTAGTGTTTTTTTTTAAGTCGGTTGTTTTTTTTCGTGATAATAGTTTTTTAATTGTAATATACCCTATAGATCGTATTTAAATGAAGCGTGTTAGTAAAATTAGCTGTACCTATTAGTTAATAAAAATACATTGTTATTGAAAGAAAATGATTAAAATGTGTGAGTATATCCTGTGTACAACGATTCCGTTGAATATTTGTCGTAAGCTACATTATTACCGTGGCGGGTCGCGATGCCTCGTTCGTTCTACATTAAAAATTGCTTGCATTCTTCTTGCGTCGCTTTATTTTGCGGGCGGCTTTTTATTTTTTATTGCCAGCCAGTGACCATGGCTTTCTGGTATGAAATTGAAAAGGTTATAGGCATTTTAATTATATAATCCACTTGGTTGTTGTTCTTTCTTGTATTGTAATCCTGTGGTGCAGGAATTTGATTATTATTATGCGAATCGGAGTTACGATGTTTTGAACGTTTGATGGTTTTTAGCTGTAGTAAAAAGGCATGTATTTAATCGAACCTCTAATAATTCCCTTTTTACGCTCCTAAAAATATTACTGAACATAACATGAATGCGGCTCTTTTTTTTTTTTTGGGGAGATCTTTGCCCATCAATAGGAAAAACAGGAGACCAGTGGTTGCTAGTGGTAACGGCTGCGACTTACGGGATGTAGGCCGTGGGTTTGAACCTAAGCAGGCACTTTACTTTGTGTAAATTATTTCATCACCACTGCTTTCAAAACGGTGAAGGAAAACATCGTGAGGAAACCGGCATGTCCTAGAACCAAACATTCAAAGACATGTGTCATCCGCCAACCCGCACTCGGCCCTCGTGGTGGATTATTTATTTATTAAAACTTCATGCACAAGTAAAAAACTGTACTTTTAATTTTTTTTTTATTTTTTTTATATTTTTATCTGCTTTGTATTATATTGTGTGCTTTAGTCTGTGCTAAATAAATGTATTTTCTTTCTTTCTTTCTTTCTTTACAAAGGCGGATTTAATGCCTGAGGCATTTTCTACCAGTCAACCTTAGGGTGGTGCAGAGACAAAACATGGCAGGTGCAACTTAAGGGATAGATAACTTGAAAATTAATACACACTAATACATAGATACATACATATAAACCGAATAAACTTTGTCAGGAGAAATAACGATAGGTAGAGGAGAAAACAAATCCAGCAAATCAGCGCTGCAATGATTCTGCCAACTTTTAACGAATATGTTCACGTGCCCTCACTTTGAAAGATAACCGACTGGTTGCCATCCTGATGTTCAGAGGGAGCGCATTCCAAAGAAATAGGATTATGGCCCACTCCCTCTTACAAAGAGGAGGCCTGTGTGTCAGACATGGGAACATTATAGGCTGTTTATGCTAGGAAAAACAGGTTAACTGAAAAAATAACAAGTCCCAAATAAATAACAAGTTCCAAAAAATACTAAATGGTCAAATAACAGCGACCAATGGTTCGTCACAGTTCTAACCTGACCTAACTTATGTGGTCGGGGTGCCGGCTTAGTTATTGCTACCAACTGTGAGAAAAGGCCAGAAAGTTAAAAAGAAGCTCAATTATTAAAAATAGTGTGCATCATTAGAAGCGCAAAACGTTTTTGAGGTTCATTAACTTAAAAATGTGTCCATCATTGAAAATTCAATAAGTTTTGAGGATCAGTTAAATAATAATAGGTAATGATAAAATTTATTTAAACATTGTTACAATTATTACCTTAAAATTTGTATATCATAATAATTATAGCTGTAACTGTTGGTGACATTCATTTTGTTAGTGCGGTGGTCCCCAAACTAGACGGCCTGTATCTTGGGGACATGGGTTGTGATACATAATTTTATTTTTTTATAGTGTTGTTAAGAGAATAGGTAATTGATTGCAAACAATTATAGTAAATCTAAATATTTTTTTTAAATGAGATCAAAGATAAAGCAACAAAATACAAAACTTAAATTGCATTAAACAAAATAGGAATTTAACTTGTATTGGTCAAGGCTAAGACTAAAGAAAAATAAACAATCAAAATAAGGTGTGGGTGTATGTCTGTGTGTGCGTGTGTAGTGTAGAGTGTAGGTATGTGAATTGTGGGTGTGTATGTCATGTTAGTGAGATTCCGAGTGTGAGTTATGTAATGAGAAAGCGAGAAGGATTCGTCGTATGAAAGACCTAAGAGCTATTGTCAAATATCTCCCTAGGTAGTAAAAACTAAGCTGATAGTACTCGTATGTCGCTTGTTTGTGGAATCATAGCAAATAGTACGTCCGCATTGTGTATCATACTTGTAAATGTTTTGTTTTGCTACCTTGTTTATTTGCAAAACAGCAACAAAATATCACTGTAGGTAACAGTGTCATTTTCAATCAAAGACATAAAAATCCTAGTAGCTAGCGAATCGATGGCAAAAAGTTTATATAATATGTTTGGCCGAAAATTCAGTAACGCGAACTGCACTTACTGACGCCGTCACAAAGTCAGTAGCTAGCTATGTATGATTGAAAAATATTAATATGTACTTCATGAACTCTGTGTGTGTGAGTGTCTTCATGGCAGGACCACTGACCAATGCATGCAGCTAATGAAATGAAATGAAAATATTGATTTCAGACAAAGCACACAGTAATTGATACAATAGTCCATATTATGCTAGAAGGTAGATACTTATAGCAATGTTAGTAAAATTTAAAATAATTATTATTTTGGACATGCATGAGCGACCAATGCCTCAGGATTTGGCTGTCCACTCTGTCCGACACCACGCTCAGAAGCGTGTTGGTGCTACCCTTTATCCGAGACCACAGGGAAGGCGTTCTTTTGCGAATCACCGCCTGTAAGCCGTCCGTGCTGTGGCCAGCGAAAATGCCGGAGGCACTGCACCGCGTGGACAACTGGACGCGCAAAGCATTGCAGGCTATTTTAGTGTAATTGCTCCACAAGTTGCACGTGTATAACGTTTGGCAAAAGCTTTTGAATACTGTGACTTTAACGCCACGTGAGCATCACGCAAACCTGCGAGAAAGCATAATACCCCTTACCGACAATGCCCTGCGCTCATATCCAGCTAATCTATTGGTACTATTTTATCGCAAACTTTCTCTCTCTCTTATTCAATATTCAGCAACTATCGACTTCGCAGTAATATAACGCGGTGAGTTCGACGTCGCCGCCGACTTGATGTGATCGTTAATCACGCCATAAGACGGTGGCTCTATTACACACTGATATACCCCTCGACGGTTGATCTTACTTCAATTGACGGGGGCTTCATTTGAGGGTTAAACTTTATTACTGCTTTCGAATATGCTTATAAGCGATTATACAGTTAGGAAAATTCATTGTTAAGGAAAACACCCTATGTCAAATTGTAGTGTTGTTGCCATTTCATATGACTGTCGAAGAATGACAGTTACTGTTGTGATTTGAATAAAATTCAAATTCAAATTTTTATTTCAGACCAAGAGATCCATATAGTGTTAGTATGAAGTTAGCCTATGTTAGTAAACACAAAAATTCAAAATACAATAAAGATAGAGGAACATTAATTGGCAACATGAACATGTGCACGCACATGTCTGCTAGCCCAGAGCCTGATAAATGGTCCATCAACCTTGTCCGCCAGTGTAGCTAAAATACAAAAAAAAAAAAAAAACAAATAAACAAACAAAAAACTTACCTACGAACAATTAATTTAAGTTGGTAGTCAGTTTGCTTAAGAGGCTGGCAACATTTAAATATATATATATATTAAATATAATTTACACTTTCATTCCTTAGGAAAGCCGTACCCAAACAATACGTTGAAAAAAACAAGACCAAAGGAATATACACAAAGCATCTTCATGATTATATATTATTCCCCCGCGAAGGGTAAAGGTGTCGCTCTAATCATGAAATGGCATTAATTTATTACGGGGGTGAGTTCATTGCATTAGTTTAGTTCGAAATGAACTTTTATTTATTTAACGCTATTGCAGCAGTGGTCTGTGACATCAGCCATTTTGTTGTTTTTGTGGTAAAATTTCAGGAACTGCTTTTAACGTTCAAATTAGAAATAGGGGAAATTATGTACTGCAATTATTGTTCTGAATAGTAATTGATGTGTTGGACATAATTAGGTATATGTTCTAAGATGCTAAAAACGTTTGGGAACTTTTTATTTTGTTAATATAAAAATAAAAATAAAATTATTACTTTACCATGTGCCTGCAAGAAATAAATCATTTTTAGAAAGACTAGGTATCGTTTTCCCTCGACTAAGCGTTTTAATTGTAAGATGTCATGATGATAATATAAGTAAGCAACGCATACGCAACTAAATCACAAGCATAAATTAATATCCATAATTGTTCAAAATTGTTCTGTACCGAACTGAAATTGGGGCTTAAACACTGGCGCACTATTACTCCTGAGGCGCTATCATATGTTAGAACTCAACGCATTACTGTTGTAATATTGCTTAGCAAATGGTGGCAAAACATCAAATGTTATTACTGCTCCGAACACAGTTGAACTACTAAGATTGAGAATAAATCTTTAGTAATACATGTTTATTATAAGTCAACTTGGGAATTGCACTGTGAAAGTAATAATATCTTTGTGAAACCATTATCGGAAGTGAAATATCTTGTATTAATATTCGGGTTGAGTTGACTCGGGCCGAGCTGTCAGTAGGTAGGTATATAATACGACCGGCAAAGTTGAAAATAGACAGTCATTAACAGTCCCTAGAACGCAGTGTAAAGAAAAATTTCGTAACAAGTACAATAACTAAAGGCAGGCTGCAAATTGCAAATTATAATTTAAAGTTTTTTTTATTACATACACAAATACATAAATTCATGCCGCTTTCCATGGGGATAGGCAGAAACTACAGAACGCTAGCGGCTACGATACCTTTATAGATTATTTACAATAACATTCAAGTTATTTAGAAGGATAATTAATTAAATTGAACTAAACAATAACTTTAAGCAATACACTAATACAACACGATCACAATAGCTTCATTAATAACTGCGGTCAAAGCCGAAGACATCGAGTTCTGTCAAGAGACGTGGCTTTGGCGCTCGGGCCGGCAGACCACAAATCTGCGGCGACCGGCTCGCTCTGATGCAACTGACACCCTACGGTGGCCAGCCGCTACTGACACACCCTCTTTTGTTTATTGTTGACAAATTTGTTAATTAATTGTCAGTTTACAGATTTCAATTGAAGGCGTATCGAATGGTAATGAATGGACGATGATGTTGAGAAGTTGAAGTGAAGATTAATTGAGTGTTTCGTTCGATAGTTTTCCTTTGTTTGCGTTTGGTTTGCAATAATACCTATTGTTTCTGTGATGTTTTTGGCTGTTTTTCTTTTTGGTTTATGCCATCTAAACCTTGAAAAAGGGAACGTGTCTGTCTTCTTTATAACAATACAAAGCCCATTTATAGCAGAATTTAAACGGACAATGATATATAAATTGAAACGAAAATGTTTCGTTAAAAGCGCCATCGAAAAATAACCGGTACATCACGACAATAAAGTAAGCAATTTTATTTAAATAAAACCCGATTGAAATTACAACAAAAAGTTGTCGCAAGGCCTGGCTGCGAATGGCGGACACTCCCATTCCATGTCCGGTGCGGCCGGCACGCCGCTTGTCCCATCTCGTCACGCCCGTGTATTACCTAATTTAATTTGTAGTCCCCGCAATTTATGGGCCGCAGAAGAGCCGTCTACCCCCTCTGTTTGTTAGTAACGGTCCAGACATATGTGCCGTACGTCACTTCAGCATTTGATTGTTAATTGCTTTAAAAGTTTCTGCGTTACACAACGTGTTAACGACTCGAAAAATTCAGAAAGTTTGAGGCTAACAAACCTAAAACTCGCAATTTGCATTGAAAATCCAATAAAAATACGTTTTATAGCCGTGCATACAAAAAATATTGAATATTATCGAAATAATGAATATTAATATGCCATAATGAATATTTAAATATGTAAATGCGTGAGGGAGAGCGCAAGAGATCAAAAGCGTGAGCCTCGAAATGCGATCTTATGGAAAATGTTTTTGCATTAGTTAATAATTAGGTAGTGTCTATGTTTTCGGAATGCTCTTTTTTATATGCTACGTGTTTTCATTTGGTTGGGATATAAAACTAAAACTGGATAAATCCGTGGCGGTTTAGTTTCGGCGAGTAATATTTGAAATTGAATTTAGATTTGTACGAATATTGTGGTACGTACGTGAGAGTAAATATTGTGACTGTAGCCTAAAGCAATTTGAAGCGGGCGGGCCAGCGGTCTTTGTTGCATATCGGGCGGTAATAGAATTTGGTCCGCTTTTTGCGCGGGTGGTCGCCCCGACCGCGTAATAGCCAGCTCGGTTGCCTTTGTAACTGCATCTAAATCTGCCTGCACTATGCGTCGGCCTGGTTAGGGTATAACCAATTATTTCGTTTAACCTATAGGTTAGGGATTTGCGGCGTGTTTATTTCTTTTGAAGACGTTGACGAAGATATGGGATAAGGTTTGCTGTGTTTGTGCCACTTTATATGGGCTGTGTGTTCTATAGGTACCTTTTATTACGGCGTCCTGGAAAAATGGTATTTGATATTATTATTAACGGGGCATGATTTTCAGAGATTAATCTGCGCGAAAATCTAAAGTGTTTAGAGCTAGGTCGGTAATACTCAGGTATTGCCGACCTAGCTAGATTAGCAGTTGTATTCTATGTAATTAGACAACATGAGACTCAAATCTAAACTAAATTCCTATGAATGTGCAACGTAAAATAGAGCAGAACAATGATGTGAGGAAACTTATAGGTAAACTGCTGTGAGTTATAAGTGAAACACAATTATTTATAATATTTACAAAGCCAATGGGCTATCCCATCGGCAAAAATGACGAACTTCAATACAAAATTATTCCTTATTTTTCCAAAATTCTATTCATCCAATAAAATTCCCCGGGGAATGATTTTTCAAAATTCCGCTCCTTAAGGATAATTTTCGTTATTTAAAGAACTCTTGTGCAAAAAGGCTGTACCTTGTCTGTCCGTGAGTGAATTTAGAATTTAATTTAGTAGATTTTACATTAATAAAGATCATAATATTGCATTAAAAAGTCTTGTCTTCGCCACTTTTCCAGATAATGGTAAAAAATCATAATAAACACGTCCTGTTCAGTCACATACCTACCACCAAGAATTTCCTATTCAATTCTTATAAACAATCGGCAAAAAATCGTTTCGAAATGTCAATTTCCATGCGTCTAACTTTCAGCAAACTCTGCCTGCACTCGCATTGAACCGCATAAACTGTTCGATTAGACCGACAAAAAATATAAGTTTAAAGACCGCATTGCGAAAAAGTTTTGTTCGTTTTATCGGGTTTCGGTCGAGGGCCGTTCACACATGTCGCGGCATGCGGTGCGGTGGCGGGTGGCAGATGACTGCGAACGGCATAGGACGGCACTGGACGGCGCCGGACGGCCCGCAACCCGTAAATCCATTCCTAACTCGACTTTAGTGGCCGGCCGTTGTCCGCCGACTGTGCCGGCTGTTTGTTGCAACGCATTATCCACTTGAAAACTAGCGCTTCGACTAAAACGTATTTCGGCATGTCGGATTCCAATTGCGTTGGCCTGTCTTCGACGCAATGAAAGTGAAAAATAAAACTGATAGTTTTTTATTAATTTAATTGTGTTTGTCTCGATTAATGTCAACTTTGCTGCATCGCTATTTCATAAACATTGCGAAATTATACAAATGCCAGCACTGCATTGTCAGTTTTATGAATATTTGGATTTACGACGGCGTGTGCGGGCGTTGGGTCAGTTTTGTTAAAGTCACGACATAATCTCTCGCATTTGATCTTTATTTCCTTCATCTACATACGTAAAACAAACGTAAAGTAAATATTGAGCTTATCTCTGGCTCATCTCCCTTCGTTGCTCTCCGAGTGCTTTTGTCCATCTGTCACCCAGGCACTAAATAAGCAACTTTTATCCTGAGGGTGTCATTTTAATGAGAAATAATGAAGTTCCCGACCTCTCTGATGTTTTGTTAGGTTAAGAGCCTTATTTGTATTAGTTAGCACGTGTTTTTATATAGGTGTTTCACGGGTTATATTTCACTGTGTCCAATTTAGTTCGCCTTTTGACGGTTGGCTATTTATGTGCACAGGCAGACTTAATAATGCTGAAATGGCTTTTTGAGTCGTTATTTCTACAAATTGTAAAGGCACAGTATAAAAGTGATGAAACAAAGTAAGGCTACGCTTTAAACGCGTATGTATTTAACACAGTTAAATTAACGAGAGGAGATTCAAAATAAATAACTTTATTTTTGAGTCAATCAGAAACAGGCAGAGTTTCATTCGTTTTTCTATCAAAAACCGATGTTTCATTAGTTTTTCTATGAAAACCGAATTCTCTAATCCTAGACAATAAACAAGGTCCATTTATTAATTCGTAGCATAGCAATATTTCACGTTGTCATCGTCGCTATAATTATGAGGTCGTTAATAAGCCGTAACATAGGCGCCATATAATCAAAGTAAAAATAAATCTTTGCGAAATGAAAAACGGACATGAAATAACCGCATATTTTTTCCCTTTAAATACGTCCATAAAAAGGCAATAACTTGTAAGCAAGCACTAGCCCCGTGGCCTGTCAAAGAGGATAGTAGGAACATGAATAACGGTCCTTTTAATGACTGCTTTAACGCTTTCAATGTGCTTTATGAATAATGAAATTAGTTGCTTATTCCATTCTCGAGGTTCGTGCTTAGTACTTAATAGAGTTTATGAGTTGCGCCGCTCGTAAACATCTTTAAAACACAATCAGAGATTATACTAATTATAGCTTGCGTTAACTGATTCTCGAAGGTGATAAACGAAGCGTAAAATAAGGGACAACTTAAAGATCACTTTATACTTTGATCTGTTTTTTTGATGATAAGTACGTTTAGTAGTTTCTGCTTAAAACGGACACATATACTACTATATATATATAAATATATATAATATTATAAATATGAAAGTTTGTATGTTTCTGTGTTTGGATGTTTCTTACTCAATCACGCGAATATGGTTCAACGGATTTGGATGAAATTTGGCATACAGATAGTTTATAACATGCATTGACACATAGAGTACTTTTTATCCCGGTAGTATGTTCCCGTGGAATAATTTTCCGAACTCCACGCAGGCGAAGCCGGAGGCGAAAGCTAGCATTAGCTATTGCTTTAGTTGTGACCGGGTATTCAACCGGATTTCGATAACAGCGACCCTTTGAAATTATTACTTCCTAACGTGAGCCCTAATATGACTAGCCAGACCGAATTTTGTTTTAAATACCCGGTCACTAGGAGGGCTTAGGTCTCGATTTACGTATTTGGTGTTATTCGGTTAGTGTACCGAGTAGCTTTTTTTATAAGACACATAATCTAGTGGTAAAGTGTCTTCTCATACACAGAAGAAATGAGGATTAATCACAAGGTTTACTTTCGACGTGTTGGCAATTTTAGACACTTAAATCCAGGAAAAATAGTAAAAATAGTCTCTTTCCGGGCAAGACAAAACAAGGAAGTTGCATGACGCACCGAAAATGCCTGGAAGAGCAGCTATTGGGCCATTAATGATCTAATGAAGGTTAAACTTCCTCTATCTCATAAGAGAAGACCCATCGATATATGCTATCGGCCACGGTATCCCTGTCGAACTTTCCCGCAACCCCGGCAGGCATCTGTCCTAGCAGACCCCTTCAGTTGTGCTGACATCTCCTTGAGGCGCGCGTGGAACACAACGCGCCGTCGACCCGGGCCTGGTCTTTATTGAACGGCGAGCTACCCATTGCTCACCGCCGCAAGCCCGCGCCTACGGTGGCCGGGAATCGACCTGCGATTCCCGACGCCCAGGGCGTCTCCTGTGGTGGCTAGGGGCGTGAGGGCGCGAAATTTGCCTTTCCCTCACGCGTTCCGCCTCCCCCTTCGCGAGAATTACTGCTTCGCAGTAGGAAGTGACGTCTTGCCATGCCCTCTCGCTCCGTACCATAGCCTGGACTAGGGCCGGACGCGAGAGATCACTGCCGCCGATCGCCTCTACAAGGACACGGTGGTGCCCCGTTTAAGCCGGGCAGACCTCCATCGTATGCTCCACCGTGTCCTCCGGGCGATCCACACAGTGGTGACAGTCAGGAGTTTCCTCCCGCCTTATGCGGAACAGGAACCTCCCGAAACAACCGTGTCCGGTGAGGATCTGCGTCAGGCGGTAGCCACTCCTTAAAGAGGGGACTTATTGCCGCAATTGTGGTGTGCCCAATTCTTCCTATCCTCACGTATGGTTCTCAAACATAGTCTTTGACAATAATTCAGCAGAGCTCCACGGTAGAGGTCTGCCAGAGACCCATAGAACGGAGTATTCTGGGTATTAAATATGTGGACCGGGTTACGAATGCAACAGCCCGTTCCATCACTAAAATAACTGATGTCACTCGGAAAGCAGCCACGCTTAAATGACTAAACTTACGACCCAGTGGGTCCCGCTTAATGGCAAACGATATCAGGGTAGGCCCGGACGGAGATGGCTGGATGAGCTGGACTCCTTTAATAAAGATTGGTCCTCGGTAGCTCTGGACAGAGAGAGGTGGAAAGAGAGTAGGGAGGCCTTTGCCCAGCAGTAGGACAATAATGACTAATGAATAAATTAAATAAAAACAGATTTCCTATAGTAATGCCTTCTGTCACCATAAGTAAGTACGTCGTGTCGAAAACCCGCAACGTTTAATAATAGCCTAGTGATAGCCTAGTGGTGTGACCGTCGGACTGCCAAGTCACAGGTCTCGAGTTTGAACCCACGGCACGCACCTCTGACTTTTCGGATTCATGTACGTATTGTATAATTATTATCACTTGCTTCAAAAACGGTGAAGGAAAACATCGTGAGGATGCCTTAGAGATATTTTTCGATGGCATGTGAAGCCAAGTCAGAGGCCCAGGTTCGGCTTTAAAACTCTGACACCAGGATAGTCACTAACCACACGAAAAGAAGGAAAGTTTGATAATGGTTTCTTTTGTTTGTTCACCATTTCATCACCGCATTGCATTTGACACCGTTTCTGCCCGAGCCCTATTGAGTAAAATGGAAAGCATTGGAATACGTGGATTCCCATTGAAAATCTTCGCAGACTATCTCAGTGATCGTACCCAAATAGTGAAGATAGGCCCACATGAAAGTGATGAGCTTCCAATCACATACGGCGTTCCGCAAGGCAGCATTCTGGGGCCTACACTCTTTCTCATTTATAATAACGAACTTTGCAAACTGCCTCTCGTCAATTGTAAGATATATACGTACGCGGATGACACTGTCGTTGTTGTAGATGGTTATGACTGGCTCCAGACATACTAAAGACGCCGAGGCTGCGTTGTCCTCCGTAATGAAATGCATGGCCGATAACTTGCTCACTTTAAATGTTGATAAAACGGTATTCGTTCCCTTTGCCATTCGGTAAAATCTATGTCCCTCAAATTCCCTTACCCTAAAAGCACACGCTTGCGGTCTCTTAACGCAGTGTAGCTGACTCTTCCTTGCCAAATTGTGTAAATTATCTAGGAGTACTCAGTGATCAGCATCTCAACTGGCACCCCCAGTCCCCCATATAGTCAAAGTCACGTCTCGCATACGTAAGCTAATATATGTTTTAAAGAAGCTACGAAACTCTGCTGGTTACGAAACGCTAAAATTAGTAGATTTTGCACCATGCCGTCCATCCGACAGGACGGACCGGAAACGTTTGGGGTGGTGCTATCCAAAATGTATTTGTCCGCCTTGAGAGAGCCCAGAGAGCTGTCCTTAAGGTAATGCTTTCTCTTACGCGTAGGTACCCCACTGTACAGCTCTATTCTGATTGCAAGGTAGGTACTCACAGTCAGGCAACTTTATGTGCTCCTGTCGACCTTACGCAAGCACTCTGCCCACCTTCCAAAGGAACCGACTGGCAGACTTAAACATAATGTTTTCCCACACGAACGCCATAGAACTGTTGCCAAACGCCAATTGTACGTTAGTAGCATTGCAATATACAACTTCCTAAATAAAAAGAAAACAATTTATTCGTGCCCGTAATTTATCAATGCGAAAACCTACTTAGAGATTCCCTCCAAACACTTAGTTATGACAACACTGAGGATCTTCTGCTGGGTAATTTACAATGATAACAAACTATATAAAACTAAATCTAAACGAAAACAGATGTGTACTCGTTAAACCTCATTCTTTCTCACTACACACACCCTACACCTACTCACTATATACACACACACTCACACATCCCACACTCACTACACACATACTCAAACCCTACTTTTGTTCACCACACAGTTAAATGTTTTTCTTTTTGTGTTTTGTTCACATACTCGTAAATTATATCCTGTTTTTTTTTACACCTTTTGATTATTGTTGAAACGTCCTGTTTCAGTATAATACTTTGACTTTGTTGTAACAGAGAATCACTGACTCCTAAGACACAACCACATACACCTAGTTTAGGAGTCAGAGTATTAAAATTATTGTGACCTAGTTATAAGCCTTATATGCTCCTAGTCTTTGATATTGTAATGTGATGGCTTTTGGTGAAATAAAGAATTTATTATTTATTTATCATCATCATCTGCCTAGCCTCTTCTCAACTAAGTTGGGCTAGGTTTTTCACCATCTATTTATATTAAATGTCTAGTTCTTTATTAAATCTTTTTGCCTTACCCATAGCCAATTCCTTGGCCTATTTTATCGAGTTCTGGTCTCTTTTAAACAAAATTATGAATATATACCCACTTAATATAATACACACTGTAAAAAGAAAAAAAAATAACATGACGAGATGGACCAGCTCCTACTTTACTCGCTCCTATTGAACAATCATGCCATTAGCATCACACATTTACACACGCACACACATACACACAGACACACACTTTAATGCATAAAGTATGAGAAAAAAAAATAAGTGTGATCTTTCCAGATACATTCTTACATGGCAATCTAATAATGTTTACAACTTTAAACTTGGCTACTAAATATTCACAATTTATATATGGGGATCTAATGTAATCCGAGATACAGGTTTAACACCTAGTTCGGATGCAGATAGTCCCAAACTTTGTATATTACAAACTTTAAGCCATTATTTACTGTAACATTGTCACATATTCAATTTTGTAAATAATTCGTGTTCTTATTTTGATGGATAAATCATATTATTATTAGTTCCTTCATTTCATTATTTTAGTGAAATATCCCACACTCCCATCTTTCCTTGTCTGGATTCTTCAATATGTAGGACAAAGTTAGCAAACTAATGTTGAGTGTTTCTTTGTAGTCCCCACTACTTTGTGCTAAGTCTCCTTAGTGTCTGTCCAAGTTTAGACACCATAAAACTAGTCACCAAGAGATTTATTCAAGCTTCTTAAACTTTGCTTTTTGGGAGTATTTTATGTTGCAGTTAGGACTTTCATTCATAATTTTATGTACGTATGAACACCTACTTCTTTATAGAACCTTCTATGAAGAAGCACGTGTTCAACTTTTAAAGTGGGTGGTGTATTTCTCAGAAAAATTGGTTTTTAATTTTTCAGATGTGGGTGTTGTAAAGAGTTGGAGTATGTCAAAAGGATTGGCTGAATTATCCTATTTTCTACTAAATAACAAGGCATTGCGATGCAATCTAATACTTCGTACATCTACGCACACTCATGCCTATACACGTCACACACACACACGCACACACACACACAGTACACACACCAGTGCACTATTTCGCCTTCAAGTGGTATTACTATGGGCACGCCACAATTGCGGCGATAAGTCCCCTCTTTGAGGAGTGGCTAGAGAGGCGCCACGGCGTCCTCACCTTCCGCCTGACGCAGGTCCTCACCGGACACAGTTGTTTCGGGAGGTTCCTGTTCAGGATAAAGCTGGAGGAAACGCCCGGGTGTTACCATTGTGTGGATCGCTCGGAGGACACGGTGGAGCATACGGTGGAGGTCTGCCCGGCTTGGGCGGGACACCGCCGTGTCCTCACGGAGGCGATCGGCAGCGGCGATCTCTCGCGTCCGGCCCTGGTTCAGGCCATGGTCCGGAGCGAGAGTGCATGGGAAGCCGTCACTTCCTTCTGCGAAGCAGTAATGCTCGCGAAGGAGGAGGCGGAGCGCGCGAGGGAAATGCAAGATGCGCGCCCTCGCGCCCCTAGTCGCCGCAGGAGACGCCCGGGCGTCGGGAGTCGCGAGCCGACTTCCGGCCACCGTAGGCGCGGGCTTGCGGACGGTGGGCAATGGGTAGCTCGCCGTCCGATTAGGACCAGGCCCGGGTCGACGGCGCGTTGTGTTCCACGCGCGCCTCAAAGAGATGTCAGCACCAACTGACGGGGTCCGTAAGGGTCAATGCCTGCCAGGGTTGCGAGTTTGTCCGAAAGGGATATCGCGGCCCCGGCTCACAGGCAACGGAAGGAACACGGGTGGGTTTTAGTCAGTAAAAGTCTGACACCCCCTCTCGCTCCGCCCAGAGCGGGAGGAGTCATTTGATGATTTCCCAGCCAAAAAAAAAAAAAAATGTGGTATTACTATCTCGTTTCATTAATTTTAAGATTAGTTTAATGTAATTTACTCTATCATTAGGCCATGTGAAAGGTGCGGAGTTTACAAGCCATTCTTGCTTAAAAGGTAACTCCATACTTTGTAAAGAATGGCACTTATGTTAACAAAATGAAAAATGAAAAAAGCTGTTTGACTCTCATGTAGTCTCAGAAATCAATGTTGCTCGATGGCTATACAAATCTAAATAGATTGACAACCTTTATCCTAATGGTAAAGTTTATGCTGAGTCTAAGTACTAAGCTTACGTCATTAATCATGCTTAAAGGTTAATAGACTAAAATGTAGTGTGCTTATCTAATTAGTTATTTAACTTTTGTTTTTATTTTGGAAAAATATAGTTGAATGTACTCATACGGTACGAGACAGGTCCAAAGTCAACTGAATAATATGCTTAGATCTGTAAACTTTGTTGGTGACCCCTAACAAAAACATGGCAATATTTTCCAAAATATAGCCTTTTTTTGCAAAATTCTTACCGTTCTCTCTGGTCCAATAGTTGATGGCTTTGGGTGAAGCCTCGACGTGGCACTGAAGAGTGACGTCAGTGCCGGTCGGGGCACCCACCAGCTGGTTTGGTACTTGCACCAATGGGTGAACTGAGAACAAAAGTGTTACATAGTAAAATCAGTTAAGTCAAAACGTATAAATAAGAAAATACTAAGATGGTGTCTTGTGATCAAGGAAAAATATTAAAAATCCTGAATCAAATTATTTTATTCGACATGGGTATTTATAAGACGTCGAAAGCTAGGTGCTCGATCCCAATTGGTTATTCCCTATGGAGAAGAACCGGCAAGAACCTCCACGCTTTTTTTTTTACAATATTTTCAAATTACAGTGTAGTAATTATAGGTATGGGAGAGCAGTGCAGGCCTGCTTAAAAACAATCAACAATGATAACAATCTTCGCTAAAGACCTTTTATGCCGACTGTTATAATGTAGCTGCCACATCATTATTATTCCTGTGTTATATCTTCCCACTAAGACATGCTTCATTATCCCTATGATTATATTGTAGTGGCAATTAGTTACTTAGTGCATTGACCAGTAGAATTAATTTAATATTTATTTACATAACATCACGACTATAATCCACGAAGGTTTAGGCAGAGGTATACCTATAGTAACACCCACATATCGCCAGGTATGTTTAAGTCCCATGTAATAGCCAGGCACAGCTCCTTACTCCGGGTTGCTCTTGCGGTTGGTCTTTTTTTTTTTTTTCAGGCTGGTAAATTATCAAATAACTTCTCCCGCTCTGGGCGGAGCGGGAGGGTGTGTCAGACTTTTACTGACTAAAACCCACCCGTGTTACTTCCGTTGCCTTTGTGTCGGGGCCGCGATATCCCTTACGGACAGACTCGCAACCCTGGCAGGAGTTTTCCCGACCTGGGAATCGAACCCACGACCTACGCGCTACCCAGCAGCAGCGCTTGCGCCGACTAGACTAATAAGGCAGTCAATATAAAATATATGAAAGATATTTATTTATGTACTAGCTGCGCCCCGCGGTTTCTCTCGCATAAGTCTCGATTCCGTGGGAATATCGGGATAAAAGGTATGTTTTGTCCTTCTCCAGGGCATGGGCTACCTATGTCTCAAATTTCATCCAAATCCGTTCAGCCGTTTTAGCGTGAAAGCGTAACAAACAAACAAACTCACTTTCTCATTAATAACATTAAGTAAGGATTAAAATGAAGTCGGTAAAAAAACGATAGTTTAAGAATAATAGTAACGTTTTGTAAGATTAAGCTTATTTATCATATCAATCCTATTCGCATAAATGTAAAGAAATAGTATTTCAGATTTTCTTCATGAAGTTGAATTCTTTTAAAATTAGTTTTATGTTTGTTTAGAAATATTTTAAAGCACCACTTTTTCTTATCTAGTAATTTATGCTAACTAAATAGTCTTTTTGAGAATTTGAAAGGAGATTTAAATTGTAAACATTAATATGCAGAATTGATAAGATCTTAAAAGTTTCTTAGTCGAAATGAGTAGCTATTATTAGTTTAATCATTTACAATTTAAAACATTATTAATGGACACTTATAACAAACTTTTATTATATCAGAAAGATTTATTAAATAGTTTTTTTTATGTTTCAACTTTGTATACCTAACATTTCCAGTATATTTTTTAATGATATGCCTATGTTAAAAAATCACAATATTTACAAGCAAGTAGGTTCATAAGAAGATTTCACTATTTATGTATATAAACAGTATTTATACACTAAAAATATAGGTATAAAATAATTTCATTCATCGCAAAAAGATTCCCAAAATAGCACGAACCCGCCTAGTAGGTACTTGTAAGTGGTTTCATTCACATTTTTGTAACATTACGTGCTATTTTCGCTCTCCACTTATAAATACGCGTTCAAAGCCTTTGCATTTGGCATGGTATGCATACGCCCCGCACATTCGGTTTGCTTGCACAGTTTCAGAACATGTTATTTTATATTTATAACTTTTCGCACTAATAAAGGCGAATGTGCCACTAACAAAATGTTTGAAATAACACAAAGTTGAATTTCGGTGTATGATAAACATGTTGCTGTAATGTTGGTTTAGTTAAAGGTTTGTTAAATCAGAGTAAAGTTGTTTGATTTTGCGACTGAAGACGCAACAAAGTAAGCATTTTTTTTTCTCTTTTACACATACACATATAAACCTATTTTCTTCCTGGATGCAGAAACTACAGAAGTTTATTTTTAGGGTTCTGTACCCGAGGGTGCCAAACGGAACCCTATTACTAAGCCTCCGCCGTCCGTCTGTCTGTCAGCGAGCTGTATCTCATGAACCGTAATAGGTATACAGTTGAAAATTTCACAGATGATGCATTTCTGTTGCCGCTATAACAACAAATATTAAAAAAATAATCAAATAAAAAATTAAAGGGAGGCCATACAACCTTTTGATATTGAAAAAATATATTGTAATCCTGGCATGTGGGACGTCATTGTCTAGAGCTTATCGAGTAGAGAACAAATATTATTTTAAAATGCTATTATTTCTATTATTTTGGCTGTAAAAGTTGTCAGTTTTAGACCATTTTTGTACGAGCTCTATCTTAACAACTGAACAAGTTAGGAATTTGAAACTTCTCTATATCATGTACCATCTATTATATATAATCAAAAAATACTAAAAACGCCGACAGTAAAAATAACTATGTAATTCATAGTATCAGTATGAAATACGAATTTATCTTTGCGATTTTCATTAAGATGAAAAATAATAATATTTTTCGTTTAGTATTTTCATTTATTTGCTAAATAATGTACGGTGGTACGGAACCCTTCGTGTGCAAGTCCGACTCGCACTTGGCCGCTTTTATTTATCTCACATATACCTTTTGTTAACCGCCTTTGATGAATTATTTCTTATTTATTGGCACAACATCTTTTTTAAACCGTACTGTTGCCATAACACATAATTCCTCAGCCTATCATCAGTTTTAATTCAGAAAATGTAGACTTTCTCCTCCTTAACATTCCAGCCCATCTAATGGTTGTCTGGGAAAGATAGCCGTCAAGCGATAGGGCCGACAATTGTATTTTTATGCCTTTATTAAGTGAGTTCGTTGTTAATTTTTGTAATTAAGATATCCCATTCAGTCTGCGCTAATAAATATTCTTTAGAAAAATACATACATCAAAAGGATAAGCAGAGATGCACTTTCATGTACTTATACAAGTTTACTTTTGTACTTATACAGGTATAGTTTATTGTACTTAAACAAGGTTCAAGGCATTATTGCACCGTTCAAGTTTCCTACCGCTCAAAATGACCAGCAATTGCATATAAAATCATTCATATAAATGTCAGTCAACTGCAGCATGACGTCATATTATTAGCTGTAGTTAATTAAACGTTCGTTCGTTAATAAATGAAATGACGTTAATATATTGCAGGGTGAACTGCATTAGTTTCGAATAAACTTTTACGTTCATGTGAGCATTCAACATGATACGATCTAATCTGTTTCGGTAATGAGTTACGGTTTCGACTATCCTGTTGCGAATATGTAAATTGAGTGTATTTAGTACTGAGCTTGAAGTGGTTTTTAAGGTTTTTTTTTAACCTTTTGTTTCTAGGACGACATCAAAGGACACAAAACTAGTTTATTGTAAAGCCAGTTTTATTAAATTGTGCTATTGTTTAAAATGAAATAGGATGATTGATTTTTATGAATCTGTATCTGTCGTAGTACAAACAACGTAGCCACGCGGTCTTCTACGGCGTAGCTGCTACGCCACTGCTACGGCAGCGTAGCTGTCGAAGTAGACGAAGTAGCTTTTATAAAATTTGTGAATCTCTTTAAATGTGGCTTTTATAAGTATGGCAACACACGTGCAGGAAATGTTTGCGTACGAAACGTAAGTTTCCCCAAAATTATGAGTTAGTTGGCAACTTGTGATATTGTTGACAGTGCGCAGCGAGTCGCTATCGCCACGTCGCCGTCGCATCGCTCGCGCACTCTGTTTGCCTCCTCGCTCCGCCACTTTGGTAAAACTCCACTGCGTCTGTCAGGTGTTTACTCTGAATATTATCCCGCCTGCAGTACTTCTGTTTGCATTAACTATTTAACGTACTAGATGTTTGCACGCAATTAAAATACAGTTTCAGAGTATGGTTAGTTCGTAGTGTAACATTCTATGTTTTTATAGTGATGATGGTAATCCAACACAAACTCCAGCTTAGATCGCCATTCATTATAACTTTGAAAATTGTATTTACTCATCTGTACAAAAAATATATTAAGTCCCAAAAGGACTTTAACAATGCTTTCATTTGAATCAAAAGATGTTTCGCAATTAACAAAGGCTTTGATTCGAAAAGATACCGAAAGGTTGAAATGTCGGAACGAAAGCGTCAAGTTGTTCTTAAAGCGAACGGATTATTTCGAAAATGTAAACAATCGCACCAGCATCCCCAAAAGTCTATTTAGGGTGAATTAAGGAAAACGGAATTTTCTTCCACGACCTTAGATCGGAGCTTATTTGCGGTTATTCTCTTTGACCGTCGTTAAGTTCCTTTGGACGGCTTTTACGAGTTTGAGTGGCCAATTTAGCGAACAAAATCTGAACGATCAGAATTTTTGTTCTAATTAATAACTCCAAGGGGCTACGAGGGTAGCCTTTTGCTTATTAAATAAAGCGGAATAATGAACAGTCGAGATGTTAATCTCATTGCAATTGCGTTTTATTCAGTTGTATTTTATAAGACTTAAAGCGGTTATATTTTACATTGAAATTATATCGTGTGTGCTGAGTGCGCAGCATATAACTTAAAGAACGTGATTAAGCAATCCCTAACTGTATAAGTAGATAGGAATTCTCGCAGCAATCAAAAGTTAGGAGAGTTTTCTTGGGAAGGATTCCGCGCGGAATTCTTGAAGTGACAGTTTGATTAACTGAGCGGCGCACACGCTTTCGCCGTTTTCGGATTTCTTGGCGTTTTGTAGCTATTACCTGTTTTAGTTGACTTCGGAATTTCTTCAGCTGCAGTTTTAACCTAACAAACCTTACAAATACGTTGCATTCACTACGCTAGTTGAACGCAGACAGACTTATAAATCAGGGCGGGCTCGGAATTAACACTACAAGAGAAAATATATCCTAAAATTAATTATCCTTAACTGCTGGATCCTCTTTGCAAATTGATCGCGATTTGTTCACTTCGTTTGGCGTGTTTCTTTTTCTCTAAACTCAATTTACCGTCGTCCGGGCTCCAGTGAATCAACTAAAAGAGACTCATCGCGTTACGTGGCACTTAATGCTACAAATGAATTGCTTCACTTCTGCTTCTAAAAAAGTGTCTTTATGTACCTTCGCGACCACAAGTCCACCCAGCCGCTGTTATCATTCGTTTTCGGGGGGAGGAAATTTAAATTAAATATTTGAGAGCGTTAATTTTGTCTCCTCATCGAGCGAACGCGACGCATTCTTTGTGAAGTAATTAAACTGAGTGGAAGGGTTTCAGACGGCAGTAGTTTGTTTGTTCGCTTGAAATTGCGTTTCCTATGAAGTGGATTTCTCTCGGTTGTCGTCAAGCGAAGTTGGCTTTTATTTGTTTTATAGATACGAGATATGAAATGTCAAGTATCTGAAATGTATATTTATAGAGCGTAATGTGATTGGCATTAAGGAGTATGTCAATCGAGTACTTTATTCACTTCACTAACTCATTTCAGTATTATTTGATGTTACTCCGAAACTAAATAAGTTGTTGAGTTATTTAGTAGTTGTGTTCGTATAAATGTAGTATCTATTCCAATCAGAGTGTTTACTCCGGACTGCCAATAACAGAATGCAAATACGTAGTGGACAACGCGTCCGAGCGTCCAGTGACCCGCTAACCATACGAAAAACTTTTATAGGCACGGTGTTGATGTGAAAAGCGAGACAACCAGACACTGAAACTGGAATTATACTATTATTACCTTTCCGTCTTTTACAGTTATTGTCTGGGCTTGAAGTGGTTATACAAAGTAAGAAACATAACAATTCCGTTCTTATAAGTTGAGATAGATTTATTGTTTAGTATCTGAGAGAAAATCGTTACAAAGATACTTTAAAGTGTGTTTATTACTTGATTTTGAAATATTTCTAGAATTATTCTTCATGTTTAATTTTTCCTGAACTGACGACGAACGAATCTGAACTTTGCTTTTTTTGCAAGAATTTTTTTAAATGACCATTATCAAAACTCTGTTCAGCTATATATTGAATATAGTTCTTCAATATCTTAAGCTGAACAGAATTTAGATTATGGTCATTTAAAATTTATGTTAAATTATTGCAAAAAAAGGAAACTTAGCAAAAAATATAGTGATTGTGATAACTGATTTATCTTTTGACCTGAAGAAGAATGTTACTGCTCATGTACCTTAGGAAAGATGGGATAGTCCAAAAAAAACGAAAAATACTGTATCAACAGACATACCAATAGATGCTTTAATAAAATTGTCGGTAATTTATATAAAAAGATAACACAATTAAGTATCGTACGTTTGTGTGTTTCGTTATGTTGACAGCTTTAGTGATTGAAGGCTTTGTTTGATAATTTTAATAACAAAAACCCTTTTATAAATTTTCAATGAACGTTGATGGATCGCTGCAAATACATACAGTATACAACGGTTGATTTTATTTACTGGATTTTATGTGGAGTTAGTTATTAAGCTTTTGTTTTAACTGAAAATGTACAACATTTTGAACACAGGAATTCTTATTAATTTTATTAAGTTGTTATTTTTGGGAACTAAAATAAAAGTTAATAGGTTTTGTCTTCCTTTATTTTACGAATGCCCGTTTTCAGTAGTAGGAAACATCTAAATGTTATGTATAAAAAACGCAGTTAGATTTTCAACGGTTGTCTCAGCGCCGAGAGTTGAAAATCGAATGTGCTACAATATTTAGACATTTAGGTATTCTCTACTTTTACTAAAAACATACATTAGCCACCTTAAAGAAAAAAATTGTATTTTTTGTTCAAAGTTATTTTGAATCTTTTCCACACTCTGTTTATCTATTTTAAGAATAATAATATGTATTACATAATTATTCATGTTTGCATACATTGCAAAATTCTTTTTAAATTACTTAGGGGTTAATTTAAATAACTACACTAGCCACCCTGCCTCGCACTGTTTACTACTTGTCAAAACATCAAGATTTCTTTATTATACGTAAGTTTAATAAAATAAAAGACACACAAAAAAAAAACACACAGACAGAAAAAAGAGAAAAGTAAAACAGAAGAGAAGTAAAGTTACACAAGTAAAGTTTAGTTTGGTTGTAGAATCTGATTTCGCAAATTCTTTCACTGGCAGAAAGCTACACTTTTTGCGAGTGTCATAGGGTATGTTTTATAGTATTGTTAATTAAACGCGTAGTTGCGGGCAGATGCTAGTGAATTATACACATAAACCTTTCGAAATAAATTCACTAAATGATGGTGATATTCGCTTCAAAATCCGTTGCGTAGTTTAGAAGAACAACGCCGTCACACATACAGACATGAAAACCGAATTTAATTTATAATATGTCTAGATATATGTAGATACAGGATAATTTATCTAACTACATACACTAACAATATAATCTCCTTGCATTTTTATCATCATCACTCTCATAATAATCAAGCCATACGTAATAGTCTCCTGAACATTGTCCTCAAAGTCATTTGGAGCGAACGTTCCTTTGGGGATAATGCAATAACGAAGTCGGACGCATGCGGATGTGCAATCACGGGTATGTTATTAGTTCACAGGTGTCTGCCGTTTCTTTTTGTGTTCATATCATTTACCATTTGTTGTAATTAGTATTAATTAGTGGAAACTTTAAATATTGGCGCATGGTTGTCTTCTACGCCACTTATTCATACTAATATACTAAACTAGCTTCTTCTTCCCTGAATACTATAACGTTTGTAGTTTTGGTCTCAGCAGCCAAAATATGAACAGAGTCTGGATTGGTGACGCGGAAGCAAGCAACGTACAGTTGTCCGTGTGAGAAGCAGCTTGTCCTGAGGTCGACACCCGCAGCCTTCCGTAGCAATTTCCCATTGCTTGCGAAGTTTTTCGTTTTAGGTGAACTAATGATCATATATTACCTAATGGCACAAAACTGATACACGTATTCTTACAGATTATTCCTGACAAACGGCTATCACTAAAATAATATATGAGTAGATTGTAAACACATAAGATTTCCATTAACAGTCACCTAACAGTAGATATTTATTTTTATTATAACCATATAGATGACAGAAGAGGCTTAAACTTTATGTTTTTCTGTGTACGTTCTACGAAATATCACATAATAGTATTTCAAAATGTAAAAAAGGAGCACAAAATATATCAACTGTTGGGAATTGCAATTAGGCTTGAAAAGTAGTCGCCGAACCGGTATTTTCTTTGTTGAAAGTTGACTAAAATTGCCGTCAATATATATATTTCATGATTGACTGCTAGCTCCATAAAGGTATGTTAATCATTTAAAAGGTTTAATCTGTAACTATCTGCTATATTCGTTCCCTATTCAGCCCAGTTCAGCGAAATTTTTGCGATCTAACTTTTCTAGGACTCAAACCTCAGTTGATACGATAGAGTTCTTAAATCCTTATAATAAACAGGATCAATTGACCATTTTCTTTAATTCTGTTATTTTTTTTAAATATCTGTGAATTCAGATCAAAATATTTCAAAAAGTTAATAAATTTTTCTAAGACCCTTCTCTTGTTGCGACAACGGTTAAGGTATCTGCTCTTATTGCCCCTTCTAAAAGATCCACCATGAATATGCCATGATTGACTGCTTAGCTTCATAAAGGTATAAAGTGAGGTTAAATCTGTAACTATCTGCAGTATTCTAAACTTTTAGCTCGGCTTTTTACAATTTGCGGTAAACTATAGAAGAATACGAACATGAAGCAATATTGCTCATCCCCAAAGCAAAAAGCGCAATTTATAGCCTAAAGACTGACCAGACTTGTCTTATAGGGAATATCTATGCAAAATTTGAACAGAATCTATCAGGTAGTATTTGCGTGATGCTGGAACATACATTCAGACAATCAGACAACAATTCTAAAAACGATATTTTCGACATTAGCATTGTTTCCAGACCTCGTAGTAATTACTTTTTTTCAAAAATATTCAATATACAGTTTTGACTTCGCTATGATTTTATAAGTGATAGATATGATTTTATGATTTATTATGATAAGTGATAGATATATACGTAGATGCGAAAATAACTCTGTTTGTCTATCTGTCTGTCTGTTACCTTTTCACGCTTTAATGACTGAACCGATTTCGATGTAATTTTGCAGACAGGTGGACGATGACCTGGGTTAGGACTTAAGCTTTCATAGTAGTAGTACGTTCCCGTGGAATAATTACCAACCTCAATACGGGCGGAACCGCGGGCAAAAGCTAGTACATAATAATTTGGTGAAGAGAGCGGTCTGATCATTGTTAATTAATTTAGGAAATTAGTTTAAAATCAATTTAACTTTCTTAATAAAAACCTTCGCGAAGAAAAAAACCGAACATGTTTTTTTTCCAACAAACTAAACTTTAATACAAAATGGTTACACTGTCATCGGTTTACAGATTCATGAACTGATCAGAGTCAATTCCCAGTAGCATAACACTATCCATGCAAATGGAAATGGGCGTATGCACCTGTGTGGAACACTATAATTCCAGTAGTGATTTTGCAATCGACGTGCGAATACGAACGGTTGATCCGGCCAGATAGGAGATTAATTTGTCTGAGTGCTGGCCCGAGCTAAACATAGGTACACATTTTTTTTTTCTTTTTCTGTAATGCATTGTGTCTTCGGAAATGCTTATATTTGTGAAACTAGTCGGGTTTTGAAAAAAAGTGTTCTCGGTTAAAAAAAGAGAAAATCAGGACCTGGACCCTAAGCGATGCGGTTTCTGCTTCTTTATACAAGTTTTTCGAGTTCTAAAGTGGCTCCTCAATTCAGACGTCTAAATTGTGGAGCCACCTTAAACATCCTGTAACTTTTCAAGGGTTTTACTACAAATTTCAGGATCGGGGCTACAAAATCGGCTGATTTACTACTAAATATTCGTAGTACCCGCGTTTAAATATGAGACATGGCTCCTCAATCCATACGGACACAAAAATACAGATTCAGTTTTTATAAAATTGACAAAAGTCAACAAACACACCCTTAGCATAAATTATAGCGAAAGTTATGTCTGCTACGCTGTTGTTGCTACGTCACTTCATAGCTCGTCTTCAAGCTACAGTAATTTTACTTAATTTACCTAAGCTAAGATACGCTACATATAATATACCTAGATATAAAGAATCTCAATAAACAAGTGATATGTTTCGTTGCACGAAACATTTTATCTCACTAACAAACGATAAAACACAGCGTACAAAATATTGTAACTCAAATTTATCAGACGATTTCATCTATAATTGAAAACGGTACTAAAACTAAATTCCAATAGTCAACGGGGCAGTAACTTTCTACGCTTTGGTGCGAGTCATTCGGATGCAAGACACGCACCGAAGATGATACGTGATAACACGAAAATCTCCCAATTGCTTACGTGTTCGAGCCGGCGGGGACGGTGTGCTACAGTCACGGAGTAGTAGGCAAATGGAGTGATAAATCGGGTTACCGAGGGAAAATACATGTGCTCAAATACGAAGCATAACAAGTAACTAGTTTATTTTTTTGTGGTATGTTTTAGGCAGGTAGGCGGTCTCGATTAGAATCTTATAATAAAACGTGAAAAAATCATATCTAAAATCTATGCTTATGGCTGTGAAACCCTACACAAAAAAAAATACATATAATTCAGCAACGGTTCTGGCAATTTGTAGTCCTTCAATTGAAAATATGTATGTTTATAGAACGAATAATATGTTTATAGAAAATATGTGACACGAACAATTATCAAATGAGAGACGTATCAACGAGTTGAATTTAAAAGTAAAATATTCATATGGGCACTCCATTTACTCCCCACTCAACGTCAAAAGTTGAGAACTTGAGACCACCCGAGCATTGAATAACTCCTGGTTATAAATTAGGACGATCGTTTGATAAGTGAGTTCGCAACGTAACGCTTTTTGCTCGTGCTTTACGCAAGCGAGTAGACTTTATCGATGATTGAATTGATACATGTCGTGAATGCGTAATCGGATTGGGTCTCTATGAGTTGGGTTAGAGAATTAATTTTCAGGTGCGTTTTTGTATGACTGATTTGGTTGCGCTTTTCGTTTAAATTATGGAATAAAAAGCACTCATTATGTAACTGCAGCTGTAGATCATCATGATTTAGGAAATAAATTTAGTGTGCTAAATTTCTTAAAAATATCATCGTGGTCTTTTGCTAGCTTGCTTGTAAAGTATGATCCTGTTTATAACCCATAATATAGACATATCTTTTGCATAACTTTAACTGTCTTAGCATCGCCTTACACTGTATCATAACACCAACGACACACTAGAGACACAGAATAATAATAATAATAACTCATTTCACTCCCCTACATTACAAGCTACATTTGTCTCCCCTAGTATCAGTTATGTTATCTGTAATGAATACTCACAGTGTACATGCAGCATTATTCTCTTGCTCACTGAGGGAGGCACGCCATTGGCTGCAATGCATAAGTATGCGCCCATCTCGGAACGAGTCACCTTCGTTAGGTTGACTATTTCTCCTACCAGGGAGGTCACTGTGGACAAAAAGGCAATTTGTAGAACATGGCCAAAGCTGGGAATTAGAATTATTTTAAATAGAATAGCCTAAAAAAAAAGAAAAAAAAAAGAAACTATATTAGAAATATTAGAAAGCATAATAAAAAGAATAACAGGCACAATAAAATAAATTAACAACGTTTGAGAGTTAATTAATGAAAGAAAAAAAAACACTCATTCTATAGCAAAAGTGTCGTGACGATCAAATTGTTGTACTTTTTTCAGTCTAGGTCTCATTCGCCAAGAGTGACTTGCGATAATAAATATTTATTTAAATATAAGGCTATGCATATACCTATTACCATAGCGCAACTTAAGATACCGCTAAATCGCTATCGCTAATCGGGCATCGTGTCTCAACTTGACACAAATTCTCTCTCCGCTGGTAACCAGTTGTAGGAACAATCAGCAACAAATTCATTAACACTATCACCATTTCATAGGTATCGACATAATTAACACAAAACGATTCGATAAACTGCTTTTTAACTTTTCAAATAATAGCTAAGAGTGGCTTTTCTTTCAATTTTACTTCTGTTTCGATTTTAATTTGTTTTTTTTACCACCGTTTGTTTCTGCATCAAGGTTGTAGACGGTAGAAAATAGGAACGTAGGACTTAGTCGGTACTTGCAACTATTTAAAGATACACAGACAAACATGACACACAGTGATACATACTTCTCACAAAGTTTCATACAATCTGGCAGTATCGTCTTGAATTCTTCCACAAATAAATCTAAATCTGTGAATGATGATGATGCCCTAGGCCCCTAGAATTTAATAAAAGTCAAACTAATTTTTTTTAATTCAAAATTCAAAAGTCATTTATTCAAACTAGGCTGAGAATCGGCACTTTTCGAACGTCAAAATTACATGACAGTCCCCCAAAACGCCCACCCTTCACCACTTCCTAGTGCGTTAGCTGGGAAGATGAAGTGGCTCAACAAACTCCCCAGCAGCACAGCTTTAAAAGATACAATTAAGCTTTTTAGTGTAGCAAGGTAGGTAACTTCTTAGTTCCCAAACGGGCACTCTTCATCGTTTCGGTATTAATATTAAAGCTATCAATAAGAAAATTCAGAAATACATGTTTTTCGGAATAATGGACTCCAACATAGCAGCTAACGTAGAACCTTATTAAAGCTCCTATACGAGTAACAATGTAAACCATCAGAACCTACCAGTAACATTATTGCCCCGTAATGATAACCGTGCATTAATCATAAAAGTTTATATTGATAAAATATTACGTTATTGACACCTAGATATGAGGAGGGCTTAGAGGTTTTTAATTGTGTTCAAATGTGTTCTTTGCTACTGTTTCATAGTACTGAGCCAAAAAATCACTTTGTGTCTTTCTTATTTTTTACAATTTTTTTTGTACGCGGCACGATTTCTTAACGGTACGGCGAATAAACCGCGCCGTAGAAAAAACGTGTCTGTTGACAAGTTTTCATAGTGATCCTAACACTGATGACCGTGCCTACACACGGCCTATAAACCGCGCTGTATAAAAAAACGTGTCTGTCGACAAGTTTTCATAGTGATCCTAACACTGATGACCGTGCCTACACACGGCCTATAAACCGCGCTGTATAAAAAAACGTGTCTGTCGACAAGTTTTCATAGTGATCCTAACACTGATGACCGTGCCTACACACGGCCTATAAACCGCGCTGTATAAAAAAACGTGTCTGTCGACAAGTTTTCATAGTGATCCTAACACTGATGACCGTGCCTACACACGGCCTATAAACCGCGCTGTATAAAAAAACGTGTCTGTCGACAAGTTTTCATAGTGATCCTAACACTGATGACCGTGCCTACACACGGCCTATAAACCGCGCTGTATAAAAAAACGTGTCTGTCGACAAGTTTTCATAGTGATCCTAACACTGATGACCGTGCCTACACACGGCCTATAAACCGCGCTGTATAAAAAAACGTGTCTGTCGACAAGTTTTCATAGTGATCCTAACACTGATGACCGTGCCTACACACGGCCTATAAACCGCGCTGTATAAAAAAACGTGTCTGTCGACAAGTTTTCATAGTGATCCTAACACTGATGACCGTGCCTACACACGGCCTATAAACCGCGCTGTATAAAAAAACGTGTCTGTCGACAAGTTTTCATAGTGATCCTAACACTGATGACCGTGCCTACACACGGCCTATAAACCGCGCTGTATAAAAAAACGTGTCTGTCGACAAGTTTTCATAGTGATCCTAACACTGATGACCGTGCCTACACACGGCCTATAAACCGCGCCGTATAAAAAAACGTGTCTGTCGACAAGTTTTCATAGTGATCCTACTTAACACTGATGACCGTGCCTACACACGGCCCATAACCCGTAGTTTTACACGACAAGAAAAACGTGTGTGTAGAAAGAGCCTGGTTTTTATAGTAACAAGTATAATATAACAGCGTTCTAGTTAGTTTAAAACAGATTGAAAGAAAAAGAGTGAAAAAATCAGAGCATTTAGTTCAGTTCATTCAGTCACTGAAGCCGACTTGAAAATAAATGAGTTCGATTTACGTTCGTGTAGTGAAGGCGAGTCGAAGATTGAAGAAACAGCTTAGGTTATATTTAAACTTCGACCTGAGTGATTAATTGAAGAAAATGCATGGTTATAATTAAAATACAACTTTAACAATAAGTAGTGCGTATAAAGACAAAATCATTGTTATGCCTAACTGCTATAATATATTATACTAAATAACAGTACTTAACTAAGTAGGCACATATAGCAGAAAGGTGATAATATGAGGTACAAAAAAGTTACCAGAGAATTTTTAACATAAACGTTAAATTACCATTCTAAACTAAACAACTTATTTCATAGACCTAACAGAAATTTCCAAAAAAATAACTAAAAAAATTATTCTTTATTTTAGCTTTGATTGAATTTATTAGCTCCTTTTTCGTAATTGTATTGTAGTTTTTCGTTTTTTCGTAATAAAATTACCTTTAAATAAAATAAATAAATAGTGTTTTATTTCAGGTAAAATACCCTTATACAAACAAAATAATAGAACAAATTAAAATTAAAATATACGCTATTAAAATTATTAAAAACTATCAATAAAAATTATCATTAAAAAAATTATCATTAAAGAATTATCATTAAAGAATTATCATTAAAATAAAAATAAAAATAAAATATCATTAAAAATTATTATTATCATTATTATACATTGTCTATAGTCATTTTTTATTCCCGTTTAGGTGAACAGAAATCCAGTGCACAAATATGGGACTTGTTAGGTTGCACGAGACAACCCTCAAAATGCTGTTACTGGAGCGTCTCAAACTTTGCCAAAAAGTCGCGACCCTCGACCTCATGATGGCGAAAAAGTCCGGGACCCTCGCTTCGGCAAACATGCTTGAGGCATTGCAATACCTTGGCAGTTTCATAAGGGTTCGGTAAGCAGTAGCAGCTAAACGTGTTTTAATTTAAGAAACAACATTTGAAATTTTTTATTGGGGCTATAAATAAAAACACAGGTCTTTTAAAAAATTCTAAGAACGTAACATTTTATAAAATTATAACAGAAAACTTAGTACCTAATTTGAATAAAATCTGTTGAAACGTGTCTAACACGGGAGACGGTACGTACCTATCTACTACAAAATGTGAACAGAGAACCGATACATATCTAACACAAAAAAATTGGTACCACCTACGTACACACTCTGAAATTGCCAAAGCAAAGACCCACGAAAACGGTTTTGAGCACTATCTGTGGAAGTGCTTACATTACATTCCGCCAGTAACTGCTCGAAAACACTTGTGAACCGCCAAAAGTTGACGGGTTGTGTAAACAAGTGCCGTTAGTGGTTCGAACTCGAGCTGTTTTCCTGACACCTTGCTCGAATGGCGGCCAAGTACGTTTACAGCCATTATTCAAACAAGAGGATAAAAAGCTAGGGCAATATTTTCCGAAGGAGCTGTACACCGTTGATGGTTTAAAGTGTAGAGCTCTTGGTGGCGGGACGACGACGCTTCGTTAGCGAACAATGCGCGCACAGAGGCGGCTGTTGAGTCGCTTCGCTTTATGGTAGTTTTCATTTATTTGTCAAGAGTCGGAGATAGCTTATTGCGTTTCATTTGATTATGATTGAAGTTGAAAAAAACTCAAACAAAAGTAAATAGCTTTGGACATCATAATTTTTTTAAACAACTTACATTTTATTGTTTGTAAGAATAATTAATCACATTTTTTTATAAAACTTTGAAACTGTAAATTAAAATATATTTAATTTCTCGAATGAGTCTGGCAGTTATCAGCTATTACTTTAAAATAAAGCACTTAAAAATTAAAAAAAGAAGATTTTAAAACGAGGCACACTTTTTTCTTACATCGCACTTTACACTTTTATTTTATTTTTTATCTGCTGTTTATTACATTGTGTGCCTTTTAGTCTATGCTAAATAAATGTATTTTCTTTGTTTTTTTCATTATTTCAAAGAATAAAATTAAATCAATAATAATATTGACTAGTTTGCACACTACTCCACAGATTGTTGTGCTGTCTTCGAAGCGGACCGTTGAATAAACTTGGCCTGTCGATGTGTCATAAGTCAAGTGACTCTTGAGCCCCACGGACCCCTAGTGGTTTTTCCACAGACACACGACATCTTTTAAAGAATCCTTTGAAAATGTTCTTCATAATAGTTTATCAAGTTTTTCTTCTTTTTGGCTGGTTCGAATTAAATGGATGAATCGTTACGCAAATGAGACAAGATCATAAATAATTAATGAGAAAATTTATAAAACGGCGCTTTTCACGATATTGTGATCCAACCTGAAATTAATCGGTGTTTAATTAACGAAGTGTTGCCTCAAAATTCCCTAATAAAATAACTGATAAAAGGAATTTCAATTTATTACATTTCTGATTCCAAGTTGTCTAATAATATTGGCACTAATCTTGTCGTCACTAAACTCTACGGTAAAGGCGACAAAAGTCCAGTACTTTGGTAAAGTGTCCTCGAGTAAAATAGAAAACCAACATTTTCTCATCACTCCTTGTTCCAAAGTTATAATTTTAATTATGAATTCGAAACGTTCTGTACTGAGTGGGTAATTATTTATTTTGTATTAGGGTGGGTGTACCACCCTTCTAAAAGAAGTACTTGAATTGAATAAGCAGAAATACAGCACTTAGTGGACTTTCTATTAATTGGTGTGATCGCTAAGAACTTTTGTCTGAACCACGCAAACAATTGTTATGAAATCGATCGAATTTGATGTGAAACCATCGCTGAACAACTTACTCGATAATTGGGATTAACAATTCTGGATATCGTAGAGCGTAGTCGTATCTGTTTCAAACTTTGTGGTGCTGATGGAAAGCGTCGAATGGAAGGATGGTGGAGTTAATTTGCATCAGTCTACGACTAAGTTTCCACCATTCATTCGCTTATCTGCATAATTTGGTGTTGAACATGAAACAAATAGGCACGCGACACGCTGTTGTCACCACGAACATGTTTTATGCGAAACAATAAAGGGCAAATTTTGAATAATACCCTATTGTTAGCGACGCTGTTTTCTGTCGCCGCTATCATTATTATTACCTACACAACATAGGGCGTATTTCGTTCTTCTCGGATTTACTAAAATATGATTGTCTCAGAGATTTTCAGATTTATATTCAGAACAAAGCGGACCGCTAATGTGTTTAACGATTATGAGATTTGTAAAAATCTTCGTCCAAAACAATTCAAAGAAAGGTAAAGATAATGAAATAATATCAAAGGATTCCCAAAAAACAAAAGGAATAGAATTAAAGTGAAATAGATTTGTTGTTCCAATAGATAAGAAAGTGAATTACTTTATAATATGAGTATCAGAGCAGTGATAGCCTAGTGGTGTGACCGTCAGAGTTCGAACCCAAAGCACGGACCTCTGACTTTTCGGATTATTGTGCTTGATTAAAAAACGGTGAAGGAAAAAATCGTGAGAAATATTTCTCGATGGCATGTGAACCACAGTCAGAGGCCCAGGGGCGGCTTTAAAACTCTGACACCAGGTTAGTCACTAACTACACGAAAAGAAGGAGAAGACTTTATGTGATGGTTCAACAGTCCTGCGACACGCCAAAGCTATTAGTTAGGTACATCGATGCAGCAATACCATATATCATGGCAATATTAAATTCTTGCACTTAAATTTGATTTATATGGCTGAAGTTGCTCCTCAGTGGCAGATAACAAATTGGAAAGTGGCCGTGCTAGTCATTAAAAAACTATATTTGTCTTGGCCGGCCTCAAAGTTTGCTCATTGGAATATTCGTGAAGTAACATAGGCCTAAGTAATGGATAGCTTGTATTGTTTTCTGTTCAGATTTATGGAGGTAACTTGTAACGGCTTCTTTAATTAGACTTCTTCACTCAAATTGATGATTGTTATTGATGTTAGTTAATTTAAAATTGGTTTAGGCGAGTTTCACCTCGCCACTTATTCAATTACCGATAATTTGGTAAGTTCGTGGCTTTTGTGTTCCGCTAGCGTATTAGCATTTACCTACTTTATACAAATTGATTGATTGCTTACTTTTTAAATATTCTGATACTTCAGAAAAAGACATGCTTAATTTATTATATTTATTTATTGCCATACAACGTGGCATTGCTGCCAGCCTTTTGGGCACCTTTCCTTCTGACAGCGATGCAGACGAATTTTTTGATGCCCTATGATTCCCCTCCCCCCTTTTTATATACTTGTACATATTATTATTTTAAGTCTGTTAGTTTTTAAATCATTTAAATACGTGTGTGTAAATAATAAGAACCGGCAAAAAAAAAAAAACATATCACACATAAGGACTGCTTTGGAAAATGCACACATAAAAAGCAATTAACTGATCACAAAAACATTTCTTGTCGTCTCATAGAATTTAAAACGACACGAAACAATAACTATTTGTTAAAATCTGCCGCTAATAGTTGGCACTCACTACAGCACCTGAATGCATGCATACATTGACACTAATTTCCAACGTACAGAATTGAAAAGGTCTAAGTGTGCTCTAATCTTAGCTGTAGTATTGAAGTGCTCGGCTCGTTGTGAAAGTCATTACCGGTAGTACTTTGTTAGCTTAATGAATTGACTGATGGCAGGAGGAGGTCTGAACAGTGGTAGGGTTAAGTGGGACCTGCTGATTAATCACCCTGTCAGTACAGTTTCCAATTGCCACTCGTCACGAATTCCCCTTGTGCTGGCATAATTTTTGTACTCACTTTCCCATAGAGCAATCCAATAGTATGTATTTTATTGCAACATTTGAATTCGAATTCCAAAAATAAGCCGTTACGTTTTCAATTTCATAAATGGAATGGCTGTTCGAAATTTAGGCAACGGTCGATTAATTTTATTGCCATATCAAAAATAAAAGAGCATAAAGTGCATAAATATGGGTTTTGGTATTTGTTTTAATGGAAACTGTTTTATTGTTTGAACTTTGTGGTTAATTTGGGGGCTCTGCGATAACCCTTTATCCAGCTTTTATTTGACCGAGTGCAGAGATGAGTAGGTAAGTAATTATTCCCGGACCGTCTCGAGATTGTAATCCGCCGGGATTAGGAAGGGCGGTGTGAATGGTAATAGGAGTTCCTGAGGTGCTGCGGTGTGATTTACTGCTAAGATTCAATAGTGAATATTTTAAGCGCTGATTTATTTGTTACTCGTTTCTTGAAGTTGTTGAAATCTTTCGACATGGACTGCAAAATGAACTGCTAAGTGTTCAGATACAAGTAGTTAAAACACTGTTTTTTTGGTCTCCAGAATGTGATATTACACGCTAGTAAAAACTAAGTACCTAAATAATGTACTTTTTAAATCGTTTTTTTTTTTGTCTTTAAACTAAAAAGAAAACCCTTAAGCTTATAGGTACTTTCCTTTGTATTCTAATTTAAAAAAAAAATACTTTAAAACATTAAGTTACTAAACTCAGGTATAACTTCGGCTCCCGTCATCATATTTGCAAGTAATACTTCTAAAACTAATGTGCTTAACGACATTTTAAGCTGGAATAGTTTAGAGGTGGATAATGCAGAAACTGGGTTACGTTAAGCTCTGGCTAGTTCTGCTCCACAGTTTGAGGAGGGTCGACCTCGTCCAACTTATATGAACCTTTGAACTCAGCCTGCATTTTCATGCATTATTATAGTTTTAATCGAAATATAAATAGCGAGAACGCTTTTGTAATGCCTGGCTGGATAACAGCTTTTTAAAAAAAATTTTTAACCGACTTCCAAAAAGGAAGAGGTTCTATGTTCGTAGAGTATGTATGTTTTTTTTTTCCGTCAATTGTGGACCGATTTTGAAAATTCTTTTTTTTGTTTGAAAGTTTATGCTTTCGAGCACCACGCAAACAATTGTTATGGCCCCATAAGGTTAGAGTCCCATATTCCCATAACCCATGAGTTAGCTTCAAGTCCATGAGGTAGTCTATGTGGATGTTATGATAAGTTCTTGTCACTGTTATTTACATAACAGGTGGTATACGAATTTGTGTGGAGTAGCTGTGCCAAAAAAAAAAAGTGAAAAATAAAAACTTTTTACAAAAAAAAAAACTACTTTCACAAAAAACACTTCAAAGTGAAAAATAACTTTAATTTCGGAAGTCGGTGTCTTTGGTATTAAATTTTCATTTTTGCCACCGTTTTTTTTTGTTTTTTGTGGAAGTCGGTTGCTTGTTCATTTGGCAGTTTGGAAACAGGTGTGGTTTTGTAACAGTGAATGTGTTTTACTATGTTTTTTAACTAACTGTTTTTTGTTTTTTTTAACTAACGGTTCGAATCCTTTCAAACAAGCAGATTATCTTAATCGAAATAGGTTTTACGGATTTGGAGGCATTATATTTATTGCCTGGTTGGTCTAGTGGTCGTAAGCACTACTGCTGAGCACGAGGTCCTGGGTTCCATTCCCGGGTCGGGCAAAATGTTATTGGGTTTTTCCATCTGGAATTTTTCAGTAACAGCCCGGAGTTTGGATTTGTGCCCGGTTGATGGCAATAGGCTCGCCCCTTATTACATGGGACTTAAACATAACTGGCGAAATATGCGTGTACTATAGTTGCACCTCTACCTAACCCTTCAGGGAATACAGGCATGATGTTATGTTATACTTATTGGGACAAAAACTTCTTTTTTTGTTATTGTTTTTTTATGAGCAAAACATAGTGGATGCTTTTGTTAGAAAGGCTTAGAATAAATAAAAAATGCTTGATATTTACTTTGTTCTTTAAGAGCTATGTATAAATGTCAGAACATAAAATTATTTGAAATGATTACAGTCAAACTTTGCCAATCTATTTTAATTAATAAATTAACTGCAATCAGAACGTCAGCCCGCTCTCTTGGTGTGAGTTTAACGATAGATTAATCAGGAGTTATCGTGTTAAGAGGCCTTAAGTTCCCTCATAGTAGTAAATGATACGCTTATAGCACGCGAACATCCGTGACCTTAGTAGAACGTAAATTTCACTTGATTTTACTAACAAAATAGTTGTTTAAATTCAATGTTTATTTTCTTTTTGCTCATGAACACACGTTGCTCTTCTTCTTTTCGTGTGGTTAGTGACTAACCTGGTGTCAGAGTTTCAAAAAAGCCGCCCATGGGCCTCTGAATTGGCTTCACATGCCGTCGAGAAATATCTCTCAGGCATGCCGGTTTCCTCACGATGTTTTCCGTCACCGTTTTTTAAGCAAGTGATAATTATACAATACGCACATGAATCAGAAAGGTCAGAGGTGCGTGCTTTGGGTTCGAAATCGAGATCTATGACTTGACAGTCCAACGGTCATGCCACTAGGCTATCACTGCCATTTCAAATACCTAGGGCATTTGGTTACTGTCGGTCTCAGAGACGATACTGATATCGAGAGGGAGCGGAGGGCATTGTCAATTAGAGCTAATATGATAGCCCGCAGGTTTGCACGTTGTTCCAAGTCGGTCAAGCAAACACTTTTTAGAGCTTATTGTACCTCATTTTACACGTGCAGCCTGTGGGTGAATCACACCCAAAAAGCATACGAAGCCCTCCGCGTCCAATATAACAACGCTTTCAGAGCGCTGATGGGGCTGCCGCGACACTGTAGTGCCTCAGGCATGTTTGCCGAAGCTAGCGTCGACTGCTTCTATGCAACGATGCGTAAGAGGTGCGCGTCTCTGGTGCGCAGGGTGCGCGGCAGCCCCAACAGCGTGCTGATGATGATAGCTGACAGGCTCGACTGTCCTTACTTACGACGCTGCAGTGACTTGCACGTCACCTACAGTCGACGGCCATTAATGTGTTAGTGTACTGTGTTTTTGTTTTTGTATTGTATTGTAACGTATTGTTTGGTGTATGTGTGTTGTATTAAATATTGTATGAGTCATTGTAACTCGAATTAATAAATTAATAATAATAATAATAATAATTTGGACACGTTGCACTAACCTAGTATTTCTCTTGTTACGTAGATTGTTTTCGTATCTGTAAAATGACGCCCCACGCTAGCGATTTTCCTGCGTCGTGGGTGCGTTTCGTCATTTCAGCCGAAAGACGTCCACTGCTGGACATCGGCTTCCCCCAAGCACCGCCACTTCGACCGATTCTGTGCTTCCCGCATCCAGCGGATTCCTGCGGCCTTCACAAGGTCATCAGTCCATCTTGTGGGAGGCCTTTCAACACTACATCTTCCGGTACTCGGTCGCCACTCCAGAACCTTTCGGCCCCATTTACTAACTTAAATATCTCTTGCACAAACACGCAGACCCAGAACAAGTATCTTTGGGGCTTAAAATATTTTGGATCCTTTTCTCAATGTGTCGGTGTGAATGGCAATTTAAATTTTGCCTGCTTGAAATCAGGTACGAGTAGGTAAGTAAAGCACTATCAGAAGTATCTTATAAAGCCCATAGATAGAATCAAGTTCTTCTAACTTAACAGACAGCTGTGCTGCCGGGGACTTTGTTGCGCTTCTTCTTCCTCCCAGCTAAAGCTCTAGGCAGTGTTGAAGGGCGTAGGTTTTGGAGGACTATCTTATGTTATTTTACCTCCAAACCTAACCGTACCTACGTTCCGTGTTTCTCAGTAATAGAATAATTGTAGCATAATAATCGGTCAAAAGTTGAAACGAGGTGACAGTTTAATTTATTTAAAAACAGGGATTTTGGAAACGAATATTAATTGGTACAAATGTATTGACAATAACTGTTGACGTTATAATGTTATTTGATTAATTTAATTTGAATAGGATTAAACGATTATAAATACAAACTGCTTGTTTACTCTACCATTGCATAGTTTATAATACTCGTTATTATTAGGATTGGTTTTTCCATTTTTAGCAGTTTTGTTCGAAAAAACTGGTCTGGTTATAAACAGCATTTTGTCAAATAACACTACTAATCTGTTTTTTTCCAATATTTAAATATTTAGAAAAATTATCTTACAGTTCCATCTAACCCATTAGGTAGCGGTGCACTAGCTTAGTTACTGTGACCAACTTTTAAACAGGCCACAAAGTTAAAAATGGTCTCATTTATTAGAGGATCATTAAAAGGCGATCACGGGCAGAAGATCAATAAGTTTTTAGAGGATCATTTACATATTTCCACATAATGTTGCGTGTTTGGGAAAAATCCCGGGTAAGAGTGGCTAGTGGCAACGTTAAGTCCCATGTTACATAATTATTGCTACATTCTAAATCATCATCATTCTCATGTCCGTTTCTTCCATACTTCTGGATTAATCGTCATTTCCCTTTCTAGCTAAATCATCGTTTACACAGTCCATCCATCGTTTCTTCCCCTACTCTTATCATCTCAAAACTTTCCTACATTCCTTGCTACATTCTAAATCCACTATTGAAAATCAAACCAAAGATTTCATGGGTGTTTGGTGCTAATAGACTAGAGCAAGTTCTCGTATAAGTTACCGACTCGCTTAGCGATGAATTAAACTCAGCCTCGAAGTTTCTACGCAGCGCCGATACATGTGTGTGTCAATGCTCCGAGCCATATTTAATGGTAACATATTGAATCTATAGATTGCAACGGAGCTAGCAGTATTGAGTTACTAGTCTATTAACGTCTGGCTTCAATATTCTATCGAACCGTCAAGACGTATCGTAGTGCGTTTCCAATAATAAATTGATGGGTTCAGATGCGGCACTATTAGGTGCCAAGTGGCCTTCTTAACTTCTGCCCAATTTTGGTAATAACCTCATCATCTGCTCAGCCTTTCCTATGTTGGGCTCGGCTTCCAGTGTCACCGAATGCAACCAAGAACCAGTATTTTACATCGACCGGCTTCCTCTCTGACCTCCACAATGCAGTTGCTGGATAACACGATACCCTTGACTTCTTGTAACGACTGTCAATTATCTAATCTGCGTGCACAATTTATTTGCCAAACATGTAAACAAACACGAGTTCTCCACATAGACAAACATCAACTTTATGCGAGTGTCGATAAAGTTGATTATAGATTGACTAGTATTGTTGAAAAAGTCATAAAAAATATGAAGCTGTAGTACAAATGATAGTCGAAACACACCACTAAACGTGCTTACGCCAATTTCGGTAATAACAAAGATATCAAACAGCATAATGCAAAATCAACCTATAGTGTTCCCACTGCTGGGACACAGGCCTGGAGTGGGAGTGGGCCATAATTCACCACGTGGGCCCAGTGCGAGTTGTTAGATGGCAGATGTCTTTGAATTTTTGGTTCCAGGACCCTCCTCCCTGTGAGAGGGAGTGGGCCATCATTCACCACGTGGGCCCAGTGCGGGTTGTTGGATGGCAGATGTCTTTGAATTTTTGGTTCCAGAACCTTCCTCCATGTGAGAAAAAGTGGGGTCATAATTCACCACGTGGGCCCAGTGTGGGTTGTTGGATGGCAGATGTCTTTGAATTTTTGGTTCCAGGACCCTCCTCCCTGTGAGAGGGAGTGGGCAATAATTCACCACGTGGGCCCAGTGCGGGTTGTTGGATGGCATATGTCTTTGAATTTTTGGTTCCAGGACCCTCCTCCCTGTGAGAGGGAGTGGGCCATAATTCACCACGCGGGCCTAGTGCGGGTTGGTGGATGGCACATATCATACATTTTTGCTTCCAGGACATGCCGGAAAGTTAGGATATCAAATAGGCTTTTTGATAATATATGCATATTTTTGATAGGTTACGAGTACAATGAAACTCCCACCATTTACCTTATATACCTATAAATCCTAAAACCAATGTCACGGATTTGTGAGCGACACGCATCCGCCTCGCCCCTTCGTTCGCGACTGTCAAGATCTATGCAATACTCGTCTCCGCAAATGGTTCGTAATTCCGCAAAGCTTGTAAAGGATCTCGAACACCATCTAATCATGTTGCTGGATGGCAATTCCTGTTACACGTGAAAGATAAAGTGAGTGAAGGAGAGTGGGTCGTGAAGTGGCTGTAGAAGTGACTGATAAAGAAGTTTTTTTTCTTTAGATGATTTATGGATCCTAATGTAACATAATAATATTATTATAATAACGTGTCCCAAAATTCAACGATAAGCGGGCACCAGACGCTGGACCTGCTCATCACTACCCGAGAAAAAAAAACAGAAAAAAAAAACAATATTTTTTTGGAAATTATAAAACATACATTGAAATCCTTCGGAAATTGATACCCCTTAAGATATTTTTAACTACCACAACTTTTCTAATATTTCTGTTTTTTTTTTAAATTGGCAAGCTAAGTAGCACTTCTATCCACCACAACAAGACCACAAAATTTAAAAATCCCAGAATGCCTGTAGGTTTTACACAAAAATCAATCAAAATTATTATTTTCAGAATTTTTACTTTTAGTTCACTTCAGTCATCGTGGTGTAAAAAAAAAGTATGGACACTACAACGGCAAGTTTAAAAAAAAATGGCGCAACTAATCAAGATTCCAAAATGGTATAATAGTCTAAAAAAAAATAGGCACAAAAATAAATTGGGTACTATTTCTAAACAAGAACCAAATTTCATAAATTGTTATTGTTGATAGTTGATATTGATTGGTATACGAGTACTATCAACAATAACAATTTATGAAATTTGGTTCTTGTTTAGAAATAGTACCCAATTTTTTTGGTGATATGGAAAAAGTACGAACCAGGGTATTATAATTGGAATACATACCTTTCGTCTTTCCTTGAGGTCCGCCTCTTGAAATGATGTCTCCTCCGTCTTCTCTACGCCACACAATCTTGGGAGGAGGGTAACCTCTGGCTTTGCAGACCAGCTTGGCTGACCCTCCTTCTGGTACCATCATGTCTCCTGACGTCTCTTCATAGATTATGTCTGGAGGGATAACTACTTCCAGAAATGCTGTCTGAAATATGAAAAATAGTTTAAAATTGTTTTGTGAAAAAACTAATTGAAAATTATTATTAGGTAGTACTTAGTAGGTAGTAACCTTTACTCTCAGAACATAATTTTATCATACATAGGTTCCCATGAAATCATTAATAATTATTTCAACACATTTGTTGATTTAAGAATTGCATGTTTCCACACTCGCTTGCATCGTTATTCTGATTATAGCGTCAATGCTCTTTCGGAGAAATGACACCATTAAACAGGCGCGCCGATAAGGCCTGTATTCACGAACCACTACAAGAGTCGTTCCGAAAAACTGCCTGCAGTTCTCGTTAAAGAGTAACACAGTACAAAGAGCAGAAGTAGCAAAAAATACAAGTTCAACGAAATACATGCTCAGGAATAAATCGTGGGAAGGTAACATTTTAACGGTCCAAAATTAGCAGCAATTTACCTGCATTTTCATTGGGTCAGTGTTAACTTGGCACATATATTGTCCCCTGTCCTCCCGCTTCACCCCCCTAATGTTAAGTGTCCACGTGTTGTAGTCGTTGTGCGTGACGCTCAGCCGTGCGTTGTTCGTGATCACGTGCTCGTGGATCGCCAGGATCGCCTTCGTGTCCGCTTTGATCCACGCTACCTACCCCGCGAACATCCAGCGCGAACAGACGTCAGCGAAATTGTACGCCCAAAGTGTGCATGGAGGAAAGAAAATTGTAAGTACAACGAAAAATAAAAAAGGTACACAAACGCCGCATTCCTGTCACGGTTATCCGTTACACGTATGATGTTTTGTTTGTAAACGATGAAGACTTTCAACGAACAAGTCTAATTACAAGCGAATGCTTCCCAAGAGGCAGTCATGACAACGATCCTCGAGCCGGCAACACTATCTTGTTGCGAGCGCCGCGCAAAATGCTCTCGGAATTTTTAATTACATTTTCGTCTGGTCGCCGGCATGAGGCGGGCTGCGGGCGCACTGAAAACGCCCTCGTTTCACCCGCTTTACCAAAAGCGTCGACATCGCAATAGAAGCTAATTTCCTGCATAGCGCGTAACAAAAAAATACGAACAGAAATACGGCGTCTGTACTCGTCTCGATACGCGTCGCCCTCGGTATGATAACTTTATTATTGAAAATATTATTTGGGGCGATGTTTTTTTCGTAATTTCAGTTGAATGTGAGCGTTAGTAGTTCAATTCAATGTTCCCATTGAAAAAGTTATATGGGTATCAGCCTTTTCATGTATCTGCTAAAGTTGACAGTCAAAGTATTTTTAACAAAATAAGGATTGTGAAAAATTGTTAATGCTTGATTTTCCCTTTTCATAAATTGCTTGGAACTTATTTTCTTTACATTTAAATACGCAACGTAAGTGAATAGAGAAAGTGCAAGAAGAAGTGCACTAATAGAGGTGCGACTTAGAAAGTGTTCTACAATTGTATAGTGCTTGTGCAACTCTAATTAGTCACTAATTAGGTGCCTAGGAACTACAATCAGAACAAATATAACTAAAACATCGGAGTACTTGAACACAATAATTGTTTTGTAGCAACAGCCTTACAATTCTCGCATTTTGCTTTATCTGCATTATTGAAATGAGCGAAGAAAGGATTGCAGAGCTGTTGAGCGATGTAATTTCATTTTCAAAACGCTTTAGAAATTGCATCGCGTAAACACACAATAAATAAATGGGTATAAAATAAGACATATTTACCAAATTTTGAACTCATCCATACCAGCGGTGCATATCGAAGATGTGTTTAAAATCTTTTGATTATTTGTGTGTTATGTATTGATATTGTATTTGTGTTGTTTGAATCTGATACAATTAATTCTGTATGAAGAACCAAATCATTGATAATTATTATGTGTATTTGTAGATATCTCTTATTTACCAACTAATTCTGTCTGCGTTGTTTAAATTAACTTCATAGTGCCAATTACAAAGTTTCAGTCTGTTTGCATAATTTATACATTTACCTATATTATTTTCTATCATGCAAACCGCAGCTTATAGACACAACCATGTTTTATTTCATTTTCAGTGGAACAACTCAATTGGAGGTTATCCCTTATACAACCTTCGTGTTGATACGATTTTCATCTCGATACTCACGTGGGAATTGTTGAGAAACACATACGGAGATGTTATTAGTCTTGTGTAATTACTTACGCGGGATCGATATAGAAAGCAAATATGTATCGATACGAATCGATAGTCGTGTAGAAACGAGTGACCTGAGCTAACGGCCCCAGTGAGACTATTATCGAATCTTGTTTCTCGTAGAGGAAAGATTCGCGAATAAGTATTTGTGTGCGGATTTATTGCACGAGCTTTTGTTGTTATGTCTAACGTGTTCTGTTTTTGTTAGATATCCAGAATATTTGTCTAAGATAAACAAACATTTAATTAATACTTGCATTGGAAACGAGTTGAATTGAATAAGTCTAATTGTTTATTTTAACGACAAATTTTTTGGTTTATTTTTTTAACATTTATTGAGTGTGCGCAAACAAAATATCTTGAATGTGCCAAAAATAAAGAAACCTTTGTGATTTTATTCCAGAGCATCGAATTAATTCAAGGCACGACGTGTCGTATACGATACATATCGTATATCATAATGATAGTGTAGTAGATTAACTCCCAGGACAGTTTGAGAGCACCGCCTCTCGAAATGATTGAACGGGGACCGAGGGGGTTTGTCCTGGCTTTATTTTAATTTCCTAAAGTGACTGTTTTGCAACGTAAATTCCTTGGACTAAAGTGATCCCATCATAGTGGGGTGCGGTTCTTTTTCCGACAATGATTGACTAACTGTCCGACGTGCATCGCTAAATTAAATTATCTTTGAAACTAAAAGGTCGCGTAAAGTGCATTTGGTATAAAAAGCATGCTCAAAACATGTGTTCCAAAATAAACGGAATTGTGCATTAGTGTTTAAAACCCAAGAATAGTTCTCTTAACGTTCGTTCACTGTTGCATAAATCACTGTTTTTATCACATTCTTGGATCTTAGTTTCTATGTGCAAGTGTAAGTGTCTAATGCAGTTGTGCACAGTGTGCCAACACTACGGCTATGTGGACAAACTTATAGTAGATTTGTGCAAATATAGTACCGGTGTAACTCTACTCTAGGATAGAGAGAGGTTCTATAAAGTGGTGCTGTGAGTTTCGAAGAGTGCTGAAGAAAGTGCATTGAAGGTAGTGTGCTAAGAAGTGTGGAAGTGGTGCAAAGTCTATTTGTTGAGATCTATAATTCTTTATGAAAGTTTGGTATCGAGGTCTTTTGATTCTATTTTTTTTGTGTTATAGAGTAAACATCATGAGCTATTTAATTATTGTTTATGTCTAGTACAAAAGTTACAGTCAGTTGCGAAAAAAAAAGTAAAAAATGAGACAGAGGTCTACTTACTGTTGTTAGGAGAAATTTATAAAATAAAAACTCCAAGAAGGAAATCTAGTGAGAATAAAAACATGCCTCTTTATTCATAAGTAATATAGAGTTCATTCACTAGAAATTAAAAATAGAAAATTAAAACACCATTTACGTATTACAAGAAAAAAATCTGAATAGAAAACGGAATCCGTAGAAGTTCCACTAAGGATGGAATTGTACGAAGACTTTTTTGTAGTTATAAATTATAGATCTCATAGTACAAGTGCTGTGACGGTGCTCCACTAGAGTTAGCTGTAATGAGTCAGTTTGATACACACCCTGGCTGTGGCGGAGTCGCCACTCACCCTGTAACCGCCCAGGTTATTCACCACGCAGGTGAACATCGCGTCCCTTCCCTGTGCAATGGTCACGTTCTCCAAGGGATATAGGAAGTCCGGCTCCAGACCTAAAGCTGAAACAAAAAAAAACATGATTACTTTATGTCTTGTGGCTAAATTATAACAGTCGCACGAGTTGATTTTCAAGGGTATGCAACGCTACCAATCGCGCCGTCCATTATATATCGAAACCCCTCCGTGCCTCGGAGAGCATGTTATTAAATCTATCTCCGACAGTCGATACGGATAGCCCGAAAGTCTGACAACCAGTCTTACCCAGGGGTATCGTGTTACCCAGTGACTGGGTTGTGGAGGTCAGATAGGCAGTCGCTCCATAAAAAATACTGGTGTTCAGCAACATCCGGTTAGACTGGAAGCCAACCTCAACATAGTTGGGAAAAGTCTAGGCAGATGATTACTTTATTAGTCTCTCGGTCCGCGAATTGATGAACAACTCAATTACCGTGATTGGTCTATTTGTCATGGGAAATGAAGTCCTAAATTATAATCCGATTGGTATATTTTGCGTTGGTTGTTGTTCATGATTATTTTCTCGTAACTTCTACGTCAGGTAAGTACACAAGGCCGTGGTTTTATCGTTATATTACTAATTTCGAAAATGTATTCATTGATTTTCTCTAAAAATAAAAACGCTGTCGAATCATGAAAATGTACCCAAATGTTTAGAGTTGCATTCCTTGGATGTTGCTTATTTCTTCGACGACACTTTGTTGTCAAATATGATTTAAATGATTAAAAAATTATTTTTAGTTTTTAATTGGTTTACAAAGTTACTTCAACGTATACAAGGTGTCGAAACTGTTAGAAAATATAGGTAGAAGTAAGATGCTGGTAGCATAATTATCTAGCGACCTGCCCAAGCTTTGCACGGGTGCAATCTACTGATGTGGCGACGCGTGTTAAAACACCGAGATATATGTGCTTTATCTAAATTAAATACTAATATATATTACAAATAAACCTTTCGTAATAAGTGTTCAGAGTAATGGCGAAACTAAAACGAACATCTAAGCGGTCACACAGACAGGCACGCCAAGCGTCTTTGTTTTATACTATGCAAAGGTAAAGATCTGCAGTTTTGCAGTCTCCTGAAACTAAACAATTATTGTTTGAAATAATTTGTAGAAATTTGTATAGTAAAAAAAAATACCTAGTTGAGAAAGCGAAAGCTAAACGCAACGATTATTTTTCAAGTTAAGAATAAAAAAACTATTTGAAATTCTGTTTTTTCGGTGCAAATTAAAAGGTAAGCAAGCAGTGTAAAGTTATACTACATATTTTCACATTCGATCTTTTTTACATAAACTTTCCTATTGCAATCAAAACCATAACAGGCAGTTATTGAAATGTTCTACAACTCTGTATGTTTGCCGGGCAGTTGTTTGTATGATAAAGTAAATCAACCAACCCAACCATTACTTGTTTTCGTCTCTCAAAAATCAATGCATTTATTTTTAATTGTGGCAGATATACTACACACATTTTTTTTTTTTTTTATAGTTTTTTTGTCACAGAAACACGTACGTAAAAAAAAAGAAGAAAGTTCGAATAAAAAAAAAAACTGATCTATAATCACGAGCACACAAAATAAATAGTCGGCAGCTGGATGTCGTGACTGTGATAAGAATACTTCCGTTAGGCATGATGCAGTGCTGACCCTCAGCACAGCGCTGAAACTCACACACGCACAGAAAGTTCAGTTACTTACTTGAGCTTAGCTATAATGCTAAATCGAAAAAGGACTTGGTAACAATATTTTTCAGATTTTAAAGTCGTTCGCCATGGGTGACTTCTCGGTACTCTCAAAGCAAATAGGAATGCCGTTTTTATAGGTAAAGAAAGTTATAAGCTTTCGCAGTCGAGCCGTTTCTCTTGAGATTAAGCTAACCTAGGATTTACAATGCTGGTTGCTTCATTACATTATTTCCTAGATTCTAACTTTTATGGGGGACCTAATAAAATAGACGCGTGAATTTTGGTTTAGGGTGATTTAAACGAGTCTTTTTAAATCAGCTTATTCTGAGGTAGTCATTGGTGTTAGTTTTTAGGGTTCTGTGCCCAAAGGATGCCAGCGGGACCTTATTATTAATGTAATCTGTGCTAATGCTCCGTCCGTTCGTTTGTCACAAGGCTGTATTTTTTTAACCGTAACAGGTAGAAACTTGAAATTTCACAGAGTTTTTACTACTATGGCCGTTATAACAACAAATAATAAAAATTGCATGCATTTTTGTTACGTTACTAAAGTATAAAAAAAAGTTTAAGTTGTACTGTACTTCGGGATCCTTTGAGTCCAACACGCACATTCTAGCAACCATTTTCGAGTAATTTGACATTTTATATTTTTTGTTCATTCATTTTAAAATATAAAATGTCAAATTACTCGTAAATGGTTGACATTTGCATTGGGGTCATTTGGTTGTAAATGACTTCTCCTACATTCCCTTAATGGATTGCCGACATATTGCCAATAACTCTATGTATAAATATGGTTCTTGGTGTATACAACATGTCCCGGAATAAACACACACTACCAAACACAGCAATTAGAATATTATTTTATAATCATAATAAATACACTGATTTTTTACTATGTATAAAACATTGTTTATATTTTAAATAAATTATACTGATTGTGGGAGAAAATTGTAGTCACATTATTATAAATCTACGCACGTCTACGCACGCACACAGTCGCACACGTATAAGGGGTAGCGTAGTATACTATACTTCGTCCATTTTGGTTTGTTTTGAAGTGTGACTATAATTTACGTAGTATTATTTATTTTTGGGATAAAAACTTACCCATATTTAAAACTAGCTTCTACCCGCGGCTTCGTTCGCGTGGAAGTCGTAAGACACCACAATATACTTAAATAACAACCAAATTTTTATAAAAAGCTACCTCGGTGGTCTTATAGACTAGACTTATAGGAAATATCTATGCGAAATTTGAACAGAATCTATCCTGTAGAATTTGCGTGATACTGGAACATAAACTCAGACAAACATTCTAAAAACTATATTTTCGGCATTGGAATCGATCCTAGACTTACATAGCAATTACATTTTTTCCAAAATATTCAATGTACAGTTTTGATTTCGCTACGATTTTATTTTATGTATAGATCGATGACAGAAATCGATCCAGTAAAAGATTCTGAACTACTTTCATAATTTGTATTAATCCAGCTATACATTGTTTAAATGAGATTGATAAACTGCAACACTTGGCAGATATATGCATTTTTTCATGGAGAAAGTGTTCATAGGTTTCTTTTTCCTTTTCCACGCTGGCGAAGCCGCGGGCAAAAGCTAGTCTGAACTAATATTATAAAGAGAAAAGATTAGATTTTTTGTATGTTTGTAACGAATAAACTCAAAAGCGACTGGACCGATTTTTTAAATTCTTTCACCAGTTGAATGGGACTCACTCACTGAGTAACATACATAGGCTTTTTTTTTTTTTGGTTGGGAAATCATCAAATGACTCCTCCCGCTCTGGGCAGAGCGAGAGGGAGTGTCAGACTTTTACTGACTAAAACCCACCCGTGTTCCTTCCGTTGCCTATGTGCTGGGGCCGCGATATCCCTTTCGGACAGACCCGCAACCCCAGAAGGAACATACATAGGCTACCCTACCAATATTATTAATGTGAAAGTTTGTACGAGTATGTTTGTTACTTAATCACGCAAAAACGGCTGAACGAATTTAAATGAAATTTCGCACACAGATAGTTTATAACCTGGATTAACATATAGGATACTTTTTTATCCCGGTAGTACATTCCTGTTGGACAATTTCCGACCTCCACGCGGATGAAAGCTAGTAATTTATAAAGATAGCACGCTGAAGAATCCGTGGGCAAAAGCTAGTAGTATATATAGTTAACGACTAGCAACTTGGAAAATATTAACTTTTAACAAAATCAGCATTAACTACTTCAAGTTCAGTGAATAGGATTGTCAAATAACATTAGCATAACGTCTCACATTTTACCTAATGTCATACCCACCTTAGACTAAATGTTCGAACATGACCTGTTTAATAATGAACGTCTTCTGAATTATTATTCAGTTTTGGAAGTTTGATTTTAGGAACACGTGAGAATTCTTGATATTGTGACCTTGTGTGTTACGTGAAATGGGGTTATTCCACTAATCCCCATTGACAATCCCCATCAATGGGGATGTGTGAACTTTTCTTCTACAATCATCCCCATTGACGTTTCATAGGGCTGCAACCAAGGGCAGAAGTAAGTACCTAAAGTGAAACCGAGATCAATAAAAGGGTCAAAACTAAATGCTTCTACAAAATCTTCCACAAAAAGATCTTAAATTCATTCATTGATAGACAACGCACAGCCTACACCGCTGGGTCTAGAAGCATGAAATTTTGCGCAACAGCTCTTTATGTAACGAAAGTGAGTAAGCACTATGAGAGGACAAAAAAAATCATCCCCTAAATGGGTTAAATCAGTCTTTGTTTGTTGATCCATTAATATACAGAGCACGCATTAACATTGCTCTTTTGTTTTGTTTGCAATTTTTTTGCAAAATTTTGTTTACGGAATGCTTATAATTAGCTTTAAATTTTCCCATCAAAGTATGAAAAGGGTTAAAGGTAACTTGATCGTGCTTTTTTTGACAGTAATTTGTTTTGAAAGACATTAAATTAGGTTGACAAAAGCTTATAAATATTGATGAATATTATTAAAAGATGGCGAAACGCTAATAGAAAGATACATTTCACTTCTATTAAAATTACGTTCTCTCTACGTATAATAGATAGAATGTACAATCTACATTCTATTAAAAACGTTGCGTTGCAACTACTTAAACGGGCAAATAAGTGAGTAGTGAGCTTTACTATTTTGCTGTCATAGTCAAAGTCAATGTTTGATTTTTAGTGTAGGTACCTCAGTTATTTCCCATTCCCTATTGCATAGAAACCAACAGAACTCTACTCCCAGAGGCCTTCAGAAGTGCTTCTAAACTCCGTCCAAAACAACTCCGGACGTTCAGATCTCGGAATCACAAACGAATCGTTCACAGAATTTAAAGCGCAGAAAATACTCGTTATTCTCCACCGAATGTTGAGAATGATATACGTAAGTTCCGCATAAAAATGTCTCCCTTAGCGCCGTAGGTATTGTCCGGAGCGAATGGATAGCAGGAGCCGCTGGAGGCGTCAATATTCTACGTGACCAGTTACTTGTGTCGGCCACGGAAACATGTGTCGGAAGTGAAGACTATCTGTTTGCTCATAGAATGGCGATCTCACCGTTGAATTATTCGCGTCTACATGCGCGACAGGAAGCGGATTACATGGTGCATTCGATCCGTTTATGTTTTCGGGTAACGGGACGGTTTGCTGTCAATTCATGAACGCTAGATTTGAGGTATCGTTTAAAAAATGTAGCTAGATAGTCAACAAAACAGTGAGATCTAGCCAGGTATGTAACGTTTTGGTCTTATTATCATTCGGGTAAATGATAACAAAGTATTTTCAATAGAAAAACATCCAAAATATATTTAGAAACTCGTATACCTAGTTAATACTGACACTATAATATTAGTATTAAAGACTACGATAACAACACTATCAAGCAATTTACGTCACATACTACATAGTAACTCGATTCTCTCATTCGACTACAATTTACACTGAAAGATAATCTCTTTATGTTTTCCTTTCATTAACAGATTGGGAAAACACATCGCTGGGTCCAATAAATTTCAATACATAACGGAGTTAAATTCATTTCGGCCCTTATTTGTTCACGTCCATGTGTGGCAAACGGAATGGGTCAATTGAAGCAGCAAAGCAAATGTCGCCAGACTAAATGTCGTCGATATATACAAGCCTTTCCCGTTCTATATTGGGAACACACAAAATGTCGGCTGGCTTCAGAGCCGTGTTAACATCCCGCATTTAAATTTTCAAATATTCATTGGCAATTAAAATATAATTAACTGCGAAAAGCGAGTTCAACCAAATGTACAATTGTAGGCGGTAATCGTGCAATAAAATATGATTAAATACGGTCAGACAGAAAATAATGTTGTACTTTTGTAAGTCACATTGAAAACTACGATTAATACCGACCACAAGCAGACGATTATTTATCCAGCGCATTCGTAGTATTGTTGAAATGCGGACAAAGTTCTTGGAATAGCTCAGCGGAAATGATTCCACCGACGATCTCGTAGTGAATATCAAATGTCCGAATCGTACAGACGTTCGGAAAGTAAATAGAGTTGGATTTGTATAGGTCGGGAGATCGCACGCCCAATAACCGGCCAATGCTGGCTTCGATACCAGCTGAAATCGTAAGTACCGGCCCGACCAACTGATATTTGTAAATTCTATGGTAATCCGAGTCTGAGCCTAATCCTACTTTCCATTCAGAGCGGTCGAAATAAATTCTAAAAACAATAGACGGTTATTTGGATGTTGCGTTCATTGGGAGTGGGCATAGAGGACCCCTTGTGTATTATCTACGCATTGGTATCGTCAGCAATCGTATAATAATCGCATGTATAGTTCTAATTTGTTAAATTAATCCCGTTACGTATTTTGGTACGGTATGTGAGCACGTGTGCTACTGCGAACAATTTGCTAACACGGTTTCGTACTTTCGTCGAGATTCGGAGTTGGTACACCTCTTGGCCAAAAGTCTTAAAGGCTTAATTGGACGATTTTCTACATGGAGATTTGATTTACAGCGCCTTGAAAGTTAGGGCAAATAGGTAGTTAACATTTTGCAAGTATAATGTTTGAAATGTATTGACTTCGTATGTTATACGCCTAAGAGTATATTTAATGTTATTTAGGATTAATGTCTCTGTGGATTTAAAAAGTTTTACTGTCTGTAAAGTTATTGCTAGCTCACAACTAAAGTTTATTAGGTACTTATTTGCAAACTCAACTTAGGTACTCCTACGCAATAATCGAGCATGAATAATTTGGTCTTCTTCAGTGACTAACCTGGTGTCAGAGTTTTAAAGCCGCCCATGGGCCGCTGACTTGGCTTCACATGTCGTCGAGAAATATTTCTCAGCCATGCCGGTTTCCTTCACCGTTTTTGAAGCAAGTGATAATTTCAAAATACGCACATGAATCCGAAAAGTCAGAGGTGCGTGGCTTGGGTTCGAACTCGAGACCTATGACTTGGCAGTCTGACGGTCACACCACTAGGCTATCACTGCTATAATTTAGTATCACACTTTTATTTCTTGTAGATAATACAGTTTATAATATCTACCTAATATAAATCTATAATAATAATAATAGTAGTAGCATCTTTACCTATCAATTTTAAGTATTTTTTCATAAAAACAGTTTCTTATTTCTAGTATGTGTATTTTTATTTTAGTTTTGTTAGATTTACGTTCAATATTATTTAAGTATTAGTAGTAGTGATTTGTTTTTTTTAGTAATTGTTGAATATCAATTACAATTTATTATATTTTAACTATTATAATTTTGCTTGATCTACAAGAACCCCAGGGTGGATGAAGGTCTTCTTCAAAGACTTCTAATTAATAAAGAAAGACGTGTGGCACTCGTAGACTGCCGCGGTAAAGCTATTGCATAGCATTTTTTATCAACTTATGCAATTTGTGTCATAGTGACAATTTGTGTCATAGTGACAATTTGTGTCACAGTGACAATTTGTGTCACAGTGATGCGCGCGCATCTTAAAATTTCACTCTATGGGGGTGTTAGGTTGTTTTCGTTACGGAATTTCTGGATTCGGTCTCCACGCTCAAGGCCCGCGATAGAAGCTATGCAATAGCTTAAAATCTTGATTTCACTGACATACACAGCCCAAACCAACCGCTGGATCCAGAAGTATGAATTTTTGCACATGAGTTCCTTATAGTATAACGAAGGAGAGCTTAACAGAAGGATTTTTGTAAATTATTTCCCTAAAGGGTTCGATCGACGATGAAAGATATATGGAAGTTCGTCATTTTGCGGCTGGTAAATCCCATCGGATACAAGGCTTATAACTTATTTTAGAGGTATGAGGAACAGGGTGTAAAGTTCACTCATCTTCTATTGAAAAGGGAGGATCCTCCGACCAGACGGATGCCGTGTCTGGAGGGCAACTACCCAACGATTGATGTCGGATAGTTTTATATATTATGTCGTTCTCGCGCGGTAAACTCTAATTGCGCGATGCAGGATTTATGTGACGTCAGGAGTTTGAGTGACGTCAGATCTTTGATGCGTAGTTCTCATATGGCAATATAGATGCCGCCACATTATAATAAAACAAACACAAACCAAACAAATACTTAGCATGCCTAGAACGTGCAATAAAGTCGAATATTAATCACTTACGTTAGCAAAAACGTAGCACAGCTATAAGATCTGATATACGGCATTACTAGAGTTAGGCAGGCGCTTCATTTGCAATTTGGTTCAGTGATTTTGTTGGAGCTCTCCACTGAGCGAACGCTGCCCATGAATTATGCCTATTGTTGTTGTTCTAGGGGCAAAGGATGCATTACTGTGCCTTGTTCGGAGATATTCGACGTCCTTTTACAGAAATTGCTTTTAAAACGTCCCTATTCATAGTATTCGGTGTATTAATTTGAGTTACTGAAAATGTTTTTTTTTGTATTTCTGTTTGTGTAGGATTTTGTATCGCGATACTTTTGAGTTCATGTTTGAAAAATGTATGAATAGATAGGAATTTTATTAATCCATGAAAGACATGACAAAATACCTTTCAGATATGATAACAGGATCTTATCTGAAAGGTATTTTGTCAATTTTTTTCAACATATGATTTTTCATCACATTTAAATTCTGGACAATAAAAAACTAGTTCAAGAGTCAACTATATTAAAAAAAAAATATCTTATAAGACTTTATGATAATTAATAAAATTGCTATAATTTGACGAGTCGTATTTTCTATTCCTATCATGGAAATAGAGGTTTCTTTTCTATGTCCATGTTTTGAATATTAATTATTTATTAACATAAAAACAGCATCACGCCTGTATTCCCCGAAACATTTTTATTTATTTAGTTTCTCAATATATATTAAGGTAAGTCAAAGTCAGAGATTAACCAATCTACGTTTCGCTGACGACATTGTCCTCTTTTCATCTTCAGCAGCTGAACTAGGCCAGATGTTCGAACAACTGAGCCACGCCAGTCTTCAGGTCGGACTTAAGATGAACATGTCGAAAACAAAGCTGATGACGAACAGCACCGAACGCAACGTAGAAATTGGGGGTGTGGAGGTCGAGTATGTCCATGAGTATATTTACCTCGGCCAAATAGTATCTTTCCAGGCGAGACAGGACAAAGAAGTCGCTCGACGCACAGAAAACGCCTGGAAGAACTATTGGTCGATGAAACATCTCATGAAAGGACCACTCCCGCTTTCACTAAAACGAAAGCTCATGGACATGTGCATTCTTCCCACCCTCACCTACGGAGCGCAAACATGGTCTCTTACAAAGCGTCAAAAGTCCGCACTTGGGGTCTGCCAACGGGCTATGGAGCGAAGTATACTAGGTGTCAAACTCACAGACCGCATTAAGATCCGCAATACTCGTTCCAAAACACAAATAGCAGATGCTGGCCGCACAGTTGCTGGACTAAAGAGGAACTGGGCTGGCCACATCTGTCGCATGTCGGACCAGCAATATGCAAAAATCACCACTCAGTGGATCCCAAATAACAGGAAACGACTACGCGGCAGGCCCAGAAAGAGATGGCGGGACGACTCCTTCTTAAAGGATTGGCCTGCAATCGCAGTAGACCGGGAAAAGTGGAAAGAGGGAAGGGAGGCCTTTGTCCTGCAGTGGGACAACACAGGCTTGTAATGATAATAATAAAGTCAAAGTCAACGTCAAAAACGTTTATTGCAAACTAAGTGTACAATTGTTATGTTATGTAGTACTTATGACTTAGCAGCCTTTTACAAGCATTGCAATTATCATTCGCCTGCCCTTAACATCCTAAATTAGCATGCATTAAATATTATAAGTACTTAATTATTTTCTTTTATATTAGTACAATTAAATTGAGAAATTATATGTAGTTATGTCAAAATTAAATGTCCATAATAATTAATTGATTAAATGTTTTTTAAATTTTATTTCTTTTTTATAAAAATATTTAAAAATGTAATTTGTATGTATAAAAATGTAATAAAGAAGAAATTTAATACAATTATTCAGCAATATGAATGTCATTCTTTTGATGTAGTACAAATTATAATTATAGTTAAATATGAAGTTAAATAGGATAGACTAAATCTTATTGTTTGTTTAGGGCAGATCGGTATTTTTGTACATGAGAGAAAATCTTTATATTAAGCTAGATTCTAAATATTATTTTACTGAGTAGAAACATGTTTGGATTAGGTATAGAAAAAATAATAACTTTAAAAAATTTAAGGAGTGCCTTAGACCATTGAACTGAATAACTTTTACTATGGGACCAAATTTGAAATCGCGAAAAAGAAATCTGTTGTTCCATACTAAAGTTTAATATCTACTGTTCTAAACTGCATGGGATAGCTGTTTTTTTTTTCTAAAGCACTCCTTAAATTTTTTAAAGTTAATTTTTAACACTGATATAATTTTCATTCATTTCTTTATGCAACAATAACTTTATTGATTCTATTGGTAGAATCCAAATCCGTATCTTCCGAAATCATAGAATTCAAGAGTACCACCTATAATGGCAAAATATTCCACAACATAACATTTTAAGATCTTCAAATATTTATCAGCTGCCCTTAGCTTTACAAAAAAACCCATTTCTATATTCCAAAAATAAAACCGTTCAAGTACTACTTACAAATAATACGTAAGCAATATGTCAAGAGGGGATCACATTAACATCCTCAATAAATTACCCGAACAATCAGTTACGTTCGATACATTTGTTCAGGGGTCTCGAGCGATGTTTAAACCAGAGACGACGAACCTTTTTGCATGTACGTGACAACAGAGGAAAAAAAATGTATTTCCTATGACGTTCCGGGCAAAATTAGATGAAAAATTACTCACATGCATCTTTTAATAAGGCCGATTTCTAAGACAAATGAATTTCGATCTGCTTGCACTACGAACCGCTAAATACGTTTACCACTAAACGTATACCTAATACTCTGTTTCTGTCAATAGTTTAAAGATGACAGAGACAGTCTGATGTTTTAAATATGCAAAATTAAATGTGCAAGTGGGTCTTAGAATCAAATTGTAGAATACATTGTAATCTGAAAAAAAACAATATCTGTTGTAGTTTTGATCCTTCAATTCATACCGCCCCACAATTTTTCTGCCGCCTACCATGGCACGCATGCCAAAGGTTCGCCATCCCTGCCGTAGACGAATCGACTTATGATATCACTGAGTGGATCAGTGGGTAAATCGGCTATTGTCGCTAAGGGGAATCCGATTCCCGCCACTTACGGCTGTCGACGGATCTCAATCAGAGGTTATCACTAACAACTTGATAAGTACTGACGGTAGATTAGATTTCTAACTTGAGTTCCTTTTACGAGTTTTACGTTTCTTATTTTCATTGGTGGGATTTTTTATTAGAGAAGCCTGGAGTGGGATGGAGCGTAGTTAATTTAGGATAGGAATTGAACAAGAATGATTACTTGTTGTAACAAATATAGGAATGATATTACAATTTAAATTCATTGTTTTTCAATTAATTTAAATTCTTATATCACATGTTTTCTAGTGTGTATGTGTATTCAAAAGTAAACGAGAAAAATGTCAAAAATAAGAGCTTCCCCATGGTGGATAAAAATAAATATAAAATATAAAAATTTGGACGTGTCGGAACTGAAATAAAATAACTCAATGTTTGTACTGTTCTAGTTCAACACTAACCTCCTTTTTCAGCCAGCATTATTCAAATACAACAATATCAAGCGCAATAAAAGTTCCTCCTGGCCACAAACAATACATCTAAGCAGACGTGGCATCAGATCTTGTGTACTCGTATCTTGGTTTGCAAAACAAATCTTTTCCTAGACGTTTTTGAAGTCGTTACGAACAAGTTAGACGGCTGGTCTACGGCCCGAGTGCAATTCGCGCCACTAGAGTCGCACTCCGGATTTGTTTGCTCCAACTAGTTAAATGTTGGCCCAAACTTTATTTCGGACGTCGAAGTCTCCGAGATGTTGTACCCTTGTTATTGTTGTTCAAGTATATTTAGAGAGGTTCAGACGTACCGCTCGAAACAAACATTCGTCTGGCTTATTCAATATTCATATAAAACTGCTATAGTTCCCATTTGGGGATCGTTTACTTAGCAAATGCCTTACAATTAGGTACCTACATGAAAATAGTTTCCATTGTAATTTTTAACTACAATACCTACCTCTACAAAAACTTAGCAATCAAAACGTAAAATCCATTACAAATAGTCATAAAAATTTAAATAGAATCAAATAAAACAATAAAGTAGAAGAACAGTGTGTTGTTAATATAACGCTTTTAATTAAAACCCTTAATCTAACCAAACACAAACTTTGGCCATCACCAATATTAAAACTTAGAATCTCAGTTCCTAGTCTAAAACGGATAATCTATGTGAACAAAGCGTATTGGAACTCAACAAACAAACAAAGTGAACGCAAACATCTCCGAAGGAAAATTGTTAACTGGAGAAAAATAAATTAAAGATCGACAGTAAGCAATAACGGAGAAACAATGTGGGGGGGGGGAAACCAAGAATTCTGGTTTGGGGTTTCAGAGAGCTCATTCGAAGTAAGGAAATTCTTTAACAACATTGTTTCTAAATTAAAACAATCTCATAATTGCACATTCTCCAACTTCTTTGATGCAGTGTAGGTATGGCTCGCGGGGGGTGGGGGTAGGATGGGGGTGTTTGCCCGGGGTAAGTTTTGAGGCGAAGTTAAGCCGATTAAGTGTCATTTCCGGCGCGGAACTAGCACTGTTCATTAAATATTTCGAGTGACTTAATTGCTGAGGTCGCTCGTCTACTAAGTTTTGATGTGAACAGATTTCTATTATTCTTTGCGCATTTGAAAATGTATTCAGAATTTTATGCTGGATTTTTTCAGAGAATTTTCGCGTCATTTTTTTAAGAGTATTATTAGCTTGGATATAAATATGAATTGGAAAATATGTATCTTGTAGTACGACATAAACGATCAAGGAATAGCATCATAAACAAAAAAAAAAACTGTTTATTTTATTTTACAAAAATATTCATGTTTAAAAAAAAAATAGATTCCTAAACCTGAAAAATATCTAAAGTAATTCATTACTTTAGATATTTTAGAGCGCTGAAAATGAATGAAACGAAAAATGATGATGAAAAATTGTTAGCTGAATACGTAACAAACTATACGAAAGCTAACAGTTTACACATTTCGCTAGTTTATTTCCTACAGTTTGTAAAGTGACGGTAGAAAATGGGTTAATTAATGGTTTTCCGAGTGGACGCGAAACAATTTGTCTGCTACTTTTGCGCCATTGCTCTCTATGAGCCTGAAGTATCATTGTTATTTACGATCTTTGGCAGTTTATTACGTCACGGTGAACTTCTAAACTATTAGGGATCTTGCACACTAGACGGCAACGAGCACGAGAAACTATAGAAACGGATACGAATCGCGCACTTGGATGCAACGGCCAACTAGCCAACTAAGTGTCGGTTACCTGGTCGCAGCGACCACCGGTCGTGGTCGTGGCTGTCTAGTGTGTGAGATGCCTTATGACACCATAAGTAAATTAGGAAAGGTTTATATAACATATTATTAATACTCGCCGTAATACAATGGTTTTACAGAAGGTCGTGGGGAAGACCTGAATGAGACTCGCACGGACCAGGCTTCCCAGGTCCTTGTCATGGCGCAAAAGGGAGGAGGCCTATACTCAGCAGTGGGTGAAACTGCCAATGATGATGATAAAGGTTTTACTCAGGATCTTTTTCATGGTATTGTAATGGCTACGTTGAGTTTCCATTAAAATATTATTGATTTTTTCTTGTGCTTACCTAGCCAAAATGCATCTTTAATTTTACAATTGATTTACATAAAGCTAGGAAAAAGGAGCCTCGAAGGTAAGCATAAGTACCTACTTTCAATTTACCTAAACGAAGTGCTTAGAAGTCCCACGACGAAAACTTCCAACATTATTTTAAGCCGTATCTAAAAAACTACCCTCAAAAAATAAAAAGTGGAACCTATTTCAGCGTTAATCTCTCTCGATAAATATTTCCCTCTTTGTGTAAACACAAGGATACGACGGGCTACTGCGGGCACAAAGTCCATTACAGTCAATTCGTCTAGACACGGCACGTGTTGAAACTATTCTCACGGGTAAACGAATTACCTGCTCTATATAAATAAAAGAAACCACCCGTAGAATAAACCGTACAACAATTAAAGTGAGAAGGAATAAAAACTGTTATGTTAATGGCCGTGACTGTACTTTGCTTACATTAGTCGTCATTTATTATTTACAGAACCAACCATTTTATTATTTTCTTTTACATTTTCAATAGTAAGGGATTATTTTTGATTGCCATTTTGTTTTTGTTATTTTTTTATCGTTTTAAGGGTACACGGTACACGGGTAAATCTGGGATTACGGTGCAAGTTATGCGCGACATCGCTAAAGCTACGCACGCACCAAAATCGCACATTTTGATTAAATTCGTGATCTACTTCATGCTAGGCTCGCGAACTGCTCGCCTTTGCTATGCGTTCGTGATTCTGCAATGGAGGTACATATTACGCCAATGTATGATCAAGATTAACCTTATAATAATAACTACCTTGTGTCTGCGGCTCCGCCCACGTGGATGTTGAAAATTATCCCATGGAATCGCACTACCGGGATAAAAAGTATTCTATTTTCTGACCTGCGTCATGGTCTATCTGTGTGCCAACTTTATCCAAATCCGTTCAGCCGTTTTAGCGTGAAAGTGTAACAAAGGAACTCACTTTCGCATTTTATCATATTTGTTAGGATAATTTATAATGATGTATTTATTTTCACTTAAGACACAAACATAAGTGTACTTGATCTTGTACGCGGCTCTTGTACTAGGAATTTCTGTATCATACTTTATTGAATTATATGAGTAAAGCCTATTTCTCAGTAGCAGCCCGGAGTCTGGATTTATGCCCGGTTGATGAGAATAGGCTCGCCCCTATATATTAACATAACTCGCGAAATGTGGGTGTACTACGTCTAGGTACGTCTATGGGTACACCTCTGCCTGACGCTTCGGGGAAAAACAGGCGTAATGTTAAGTTATGCTTAATGCAATAAAGTTGATCTGTATAGAATACGCGCCCCGCAGTTTCACCCGCATAAGTCTCGATCCCGTGAGAATATCAGGATAAAAAGTATCCTATGTTCTAATCTAGGTCATGGTTTACCAATGTGCCAAATCTCATCCAAATACGTTAATCCATTCAAGCGTGAAAGCGTAACAAACAAACATACAGAAAAACATATTTTCTCTTAATAATATTAGTTTATACATGGCACAAATACAAAACCATCGTCCGACTAGAACGGATTCAATGATTCAGCAAAGTGTGTGGGAAAGAAATTGAGGGTGAACATGAACAAATGTGATATTATGGGGCGAGAGGAGGTGAACCCAGACAAAAGTTATATAAATATATAAACAAGCCGGCGATACTGTCCGTGAACGCATTACAGACCTTTCTATCCTTGCGGGTCGAATTTCGAAAAATCTTTACTTAGGGAGCGCTAACAGAGGAAATAATAATATATTTCCTTCAATACATGTGGGTGAAGGTATATTTATGTTTCTGAATATTAAAAAGTGTAGGCAGGTATGTTTTGGTATATTTTGTTTTATAATCTAATTTATAAAATTCGTAATTTATAAAAAAAATATTTAATGGAACCTCATATAATTCCCATTTTGTGCCATTTTCCCTAGTCCTATTTTAGGGTCCTAATAATGGCCAAGTAACTGCAACCGATGTGGTATTCCATTATTTGGAACCACATCTTTTAGTTTTTTTACGTAAAAACACGTTACTCTTTCTTTATGTTATTATATTAAACAAACCACCTTTTGATTTATTTACCTATTGATATTCTATGACACATATATTTAACTCACTTTTATATTCTGTAGCACTGTTTACCCCTGTAAAGCATACTCTTAATTATCTCTTGTATTAGCATCCAAATCGATTTTATACTATTATCTTTCCCTTTTGTAAAAAACTTTAGAATATTTATATTCGTTCAACCAACAATCGTCTTCTACGATGTCCTTCTCACCGCTCTGGTTTCATTCACTCTTCTTTCTTTGTCCAGGCGGTCTTTCTTTGGAATTCGCTACCTCTGAATATCAGGACGGCAACCAGTCGGTTGTCAATTAAAGTGAAGGTACGTGAGCATATACGCAAGAAGTTGGCTGAAACATCCCAGCGGTGATTTGCTGGATTCGTTTTCTCCTCTACTGATCGTTATTTCTCCTCTACCGATCGTTATTTCTCCTGACAAAGATTTTTCTGTTTATACTATGTATATGTATGTATTTATGTATGTATTTATTCTTGTATTTTATAGTTAATTTCGTGTTATCAATCCCTTTTGTTGCACCTGCCATGTTTTGTCTCTGCACCACCCTAAGGTTGACTGGTAGAAAATGCCTCAGGCATTAAGTCCGCCTTTGTACGGTATATTTTTACTTGTGCATGAAGTTTTAATAAATAAATAAATAAATATTCTGACGTTTTCATCTTAAACTGTCATCTGTCGTAATTTACTTTTCTAAAACATAGACAGAACACACCATAGATAAGTACACTCTACCTTCTCTCATAAAGTGGGTTGTGGTATTCCATTATTTGGAACCACATCTTTTAGTTTATTTACGTAGAAACACGTTACTCTTTCTTTATGTTATTATATTAAACAAACCACCTTTTGATATATTTTCCTATTGATATTCTATGACACTTATATTTAACTCACTTTTATATTCTGTAGCACTGTTTACCTCTGTAAAGCATACTTTTAATTATCTCTTGTTTTAGCATCCAAGTCGATTTTATATTATTATCTTTCCCTTTTGTAAAAAACTTTAGAATATTTATATTCTGACGTTTTCATCTTAAACTGTCATCTGTCGTAATTTACTTTTCTAAAACATAGACAGAACACATCATAGATAAATACACTCTATCTTATCTCATAAAGTGGGTGTACACACTGAACCTTCGCAATAAGCGTAGATCTAAGATTTCTCCTCTGTAAGCCGTTTTTATTAGTGCTGGTCATATCTAAATTAAGAATTAACTTGAATATATTTTTAAAACGTTTAAAATATGACACAGAACGATAAAAACGGTCTTCATATTTCACAGTCTAGTCTTGTCTTAGCCTTCGGAGAGTCGTATTTTTAACTTGAGACGGATTCACTGTTTTTCTGCCCTTAAGTCTTATTTGTTTAACAGTTAGCTACTCGAATATTAATCTCATGTAACTAGCATAACTAGCGTGCGCGGGTGTTCTAATCATACTGTGTAACTTGAACTATCGACCCTGAATGTATTATAATAATAAACATTCAAATACTGTGTAATACTGTGTTTAACTCGCTCGGCCCTCCTGCCTAGCTCTGTAGGAGGTGCTCACTTCTAACGAACTCTAACCACGCGGCGTGAAACGCTGCGAGAACACGCACACAAAGGCCTCCGACGCTAGACGACGTTACTCTCCGAGAGACCTCCGCCGTCACCTGTGACGCTAGCGCGGTCCTCCCGCTAGGTGAGGCGCTTCAAAGCGCCTCCGATTTCTACAAAGTCTCACAACCTCTACTCCGTTCCACAGGCTGGAATGTACCTCCAGGGGGGATAATCCTCAGCCCAGCCTCCTGCACGCTGCCTGCGGTCTGCCTGCCTGCCCACCTGTTCCACTGCCTGCCTGCCTGTTCCTGCCTAACCTGAGCCTGTCTTGTGCCTGTTCCTGCCTAACCCGAGCCTGTCCTGTGTCCTAAACTTACCTTTACTTTTGCTAATTTAACTTTTAATTTGAATACCTTTTTTATTTTAATTTAATTTGTAACCTACGTTTCCCTCCACGGAGGAAAACGTTACGTTACAGGGTGTACACACTGAACCTTCGCAATAAGTTCTGTAAGCCGTTTTTATTAGTTCTGGTCATATCTAAATTAAGAAATAAGTTGAATATATTTTTAAAACGTTTAAAATATGACACAGAACGATAAAAACGGTCTTCATATTTTTACAGTCTAGTCTTGTCTTTAGCTTCGGAGAGTCGTATTTTTAACTTGAGACGGATTCACTGTTTTTCTGCCCTTAAGTCTTATTTGTTTAACAGTTAGCTACTTGAATATTAATCTCATGTAACTAGCATAACTAGCGTGCGCGGGTGTTCTAATCATACTGTGTAACTTGAACTATCGACCCTGAATGTATTATAATAATAAACATTCTAATACTGTGTAATACTGTGTTTAACTCGCTCGGCCCTCCTGCCTAGCTCTGTAGGAGGTGCTCACTTCTAACGAACTCTAACCACGCGGTGTGAAACGCTGCGAGAACACACACACAAAGGCCTCCGACGCTAGACGACGTTACTCTCCGAGAGACCTCCGCCGTCACCTGTGACGCTAGCGCGGTCCTCCCGCTAGGTGAGGCGCCTCAAAGCGCCTCCGATATCTACAAAGTCTCACAACCTCTACTCCGTTCCACAGGCTGGAGTGTACCTCCAGGGGGGATAATCCTCAGCCCAGCCTCCTGCACGCTGCCTGCGGCCTGCCTGCCTGCCCACCTGTTCCACTGCCTGCCTGCCTGTTCCTGCCTAACCTGAGCCTGTCTTGTGCCTGTTCCTGCCTAACCCGAGCCTGTCCTAAACTTACCTTTACTTTTGCTAATTTAACTTTTAATTTTAATACCTTTTTATTTTAATTTAATTTGTGACTCTCGTTTCCCTCCACGGAGGAAAACGTTACGTTACACCGACTTGGATGTATTGAACTGTAATCATTTTGGATGTAGCGTTCACGGCCTGCTACCGCGGCACCGCTCGCTGCGCTCGCTCGGTTTGCGCGCGGTTGGTCACAGTTCTAACCTAACCTAACCCGTTTAGTCGGGATACCGTAGCTTAGTTACTGTAACCGACTGTGAAAAAACTGACTCAAATATTTAAAAAAAGGATGCATCATTGGATAAAAGCGCAAAAAGTTTTTAGATTTTCTTTAAGTGTCCAACATTTAGTAAGTTTTTAGAGCATCAGTTAAATATTTTCCATGAAAAAAGCCGCAGCCGACTAAACTCAAAAAATCTTATTTAGCAACTTCTGTACAATGGGTAAGACGATAATAATTCAAAAGCCGCAAAGCGAATTTTAATGCGACTTTGATCCAATTACAAGAGACTTTGTTATCAATTACGCTAGCTGTAGGTCTTCAGGTACCTACATATTTCCTGAGGGGTCAATGTCAAGGGGACTTAAAAGGAACCAGAATAAAACCTTTTGTGCTCTATGTTAACTAGTAAAAAGAACATAGATAAAAAAAAAACGTTTGACATATTATTGTTATTCAAAAATACTTAAAATATACTTTAGTAAAATTACTAAAATAAGGTTTAATTTTTTGTTCTGACAAAGAGCTTTGCTCGAGGGTTTTTCGACCGCTATATTTAGATATCTGTCGTCTGTTGGTCACAATTATAATCAGATAGTTAATTGACTCAGGCGTGACTGTGGAAATCCATTATAAAATACAATAGACGACGTATATTTAGTAACCTAATCCGCTTAACTGTTCTTAAAGAGTAAAGAACCAGAAACCGACACTTGTTTCACCTCTCAACGAGGCAGCCTCAGGATGACGATTGACTTGCCGTTCGGTGCTTGACGTGGCCACACGTCGTGTCCAGGTTCGCAACAAGTGAATCGTCATCCTGAGGATGCCTCGTTGAGAGGTGAAACACGTGTCGATTTTTTACAGGGTTCTTTATGACTATTTAAGAACAGTTAAGCGGATTAGGTTACTAAACATATGTCGTTTATTGTATTCAATAATAATCATATTAGTACGATTATTTTCCAATTAAAAATATTTAAGTACGACCACGTTGGGCATCGTGGGTTTTCACCCGTAATGTTTCTGCAGGTAACAAAATTACCCCAGATTATCCTGTTTATGTTTAACTAGCGCTCCGACCCAACTTCGCACGTTTTTTACAACTTCACAAAAGATCGAGATGTCTTTATACATATATGTAACTTGAATATTAATGATACACATAAACCGTCAAAAATATTTTTTCTAAATGATGGTCAAAACCGGATCAAAATCCGTTGAGTAGTTTAGGAGACGACTTCAATTCAGAAGTTGTCCTGCCCAAACAGCGCCACCTACAAGGTCCAATTTTGAATTTAAACTATTCAAGGACCCACACAAACAGGTCCAGCCGTTTAGGAGTTTAGTGAAATACAGACGTCCAGAAGAATTATAATTATATACATAAAAAGATATTATAGATATAGAGATGACCAAGTAAAAGTTTTGCTAAAAGAACTCTTACAAAATAAGTCTTCTCATAAACACAATTTTGACAAAATCTACTCATCACACTGTTTTTTTATGAGTTGTATTGCAATATGTGGTTAGCTAGTGACCTCGACAATTGATCATATTATTTATTACTATTAGTAATTAACTGTTTGTTTATTTATTTTACCTCGATGGTCCTAGTTTATCATTTATAACTTCCAGTTACAACTATATGTAAGCGGGCACGCCCTTTATGCCTGGTGGCTTTTATTAAGATATTAAGTTCTGTTTACGTTTTGTTTTTTATTTCTGCCTGAGTATAGTTCTCGATGATTTTGTTTGGTATATTGGCGTGTGCTAGCTTATATATGGCTAATAATTTAAATTATGTTTTGTGTTGCTTAATGTAAATTATTTTGAATACTATTATATAGAATCTTCTTTTTGTTCTTTTAACTGAACAGACAGCTGTGCAGCTGGGGAGTTTGTTGCGCCACTTCTTCTTCCCAGCTAACGCACTAGGAAGTGGTGAAGGGTGGGCGTTTTGGGGGACTGTCTTATGTAATTTTGACGTTCGAAAAGTGCTGATTCTCAGCCTAGTTTGAATAAATGACTTTTGATTTTGATTTTGACAATCACGATGGACAATAAATCCTCCCCTTCTGATTATTAACAAAATTGACCTACAAAGAAAATGATGTGTTGCCCTATACGTGATTCGTGTTAGCCACATGTTTATCGGTAACAAACCAATTTGCCCACTATTATTGTGTTAGCGCTTACGCAGGGTTGCCAAAGTTCGGGAATTATTTTGTATTATGACAGATTTTTGGACTTGCAACTCGGTAGAAGATTTTTCTCTGGTTTAATGGATTTTTTATGTGAATGTAAAATATATGGAGATAGATGTACATAGAGCAGTGGTGGCCTATATAGTGGTATCGGCCGCGACTTTCGAGTTGTAGGTCGTAGTTTCGAACCTTGTCAGGTGCTTTACTTTGTGTAAATTCAAGATCAGAAAGATTATCCTCTCCATTAAGTCAAAAGCCGTGGGCTGCGATAAAATCAGCCGCCATATGATCGTAACGGCTCTTGATCAACTCCTTCCTGCTATCGCCCACATTATAAATTTCTCCTTGTACACCGGTGTTTTCCCCTCCCTGTGGCTTAAAGCACTTGTTCGGCCCCTGCCTAAGGTACCCAACCCCTCTCTTCCTAGTCACTTTCGCCCAATTTCCATCCTTCCCTTTCTGTCTAAAGTGCTCGAGGCCAGTGTTCATAAACAATTCTCCCACTTTATTCACCACAACTCCCTCATCAGTCCCTTTCAATCCGGTTTCAGGCCTGGGCACAGCACCGTTTCAGCTCTTCTTAAAGTGACTGACGATATAAGGCGGGGAATGGAAGACACTAAAGTTACTGTCTTAGTGTTAATTGACTTCTCTAATGCTTTTAATGCCGTCAGTCACGAAATCCTTTTATCCATCCTTTCCTATCTTATGGTCTCCCCGGAGGTACTGGAATGGTTTTCTTCTTATCTTCGGGTGCGTCAGCAGTCTGTTCATGCTGGAGACTCTTCGTCGAGTTGGTGTGATCTTGCAGCTGGCGTCCCTCAAGGCGGTATATTATCTCCTCTTTTGTTCTCCATTTTTATTAATCTCATTACCACCGTGCTTCGGACTGCGTATCATCTCTATGCTGACGATTTACAGCTTTACTGTCAGGCAAGTGTTGATAACATTTCTGATGCGATTACGGAGCTAAATCGGGATTTAGGTGTAGTCAAAAACTGGTCTGATCGATTTGGGGTGGTGGTTAACCCTACCAAGTGTCAGGCTATCATAATAGGGAGCCCACACAGCATAAGGAAGCTGAATGGTTTAACTGTGCCATCTGTAATCTTTGACAACTCAGTCATTCCGTTTGGCTCCGATGTTAAGGATCTTGGCCTGCATGTCGACACTTGTCTTGACTGGCGAAGGCAGGTAACAACCGTCAGTAAAAAAGTTACCGGAACTTTGCGGTCGCTCTATCGGTTAAAAAATCTTCTCCCATCACACATAAAGGCAATGCTTGTGCAGTCCCTAATATTTCCCATAATTGACTATAGTGATGTGTGTTACTATGATCTGAATGCAGATCTCCTCAATAAACTTGACCGCCTTCTCAATAATTGCATTCGATTCGTTTTCAATCTTCGTAAGTATGACCATGTATCCGCGCACCGATTGCTTTTAAAGTGGTTACCCATTCGACAGCGCAGAGAGGTGAGGGCTCTGTCTATGTTGTTCTCTATTCTCGACAAACCCACCTCTCCTTCTTACCTGACTTCCCATATTCAATACTTATGCTCTGCCCATAGCAAAAATCTTCGTTCAACCAACAATCGTCTTCTACGATGTCCTTCTCACCGCTCTGGTTTCATTCACTCTTCTTTCTTTGTCCAGGCGGTCTTTCTTTGGAATTCGCTACCTCTGAATATCAGGACGGCAACCAGTCGGTTGTCATTTAAAGTGAAGGTACGTGAGCATATACGCAAGAAGTTGGCTGAAACATCCCAGCGGTGATTTGCTGGATTCGTTTTCTCCTCTACTGATCGTTATTTCTCCTCTACCGATCGTTATTTCTCCTGACAAAGATTTTTCTGTTAATACTATGTATATGTATGTATTTATGTATGTATTTATTCTTGTATTTTATAGTTAATTTCGTGTTATCAATCCCTTTTGTTGCACCTGCCATGTTTTGTCTCTGCACCACCCTAAGGTTGACTGGTAGAAAATGCCTCAGGCATTAAGTCCGCCTTTGTACGGTATATTTTTACTTGTGCATGAAGTTTTAATAAAAAAAAAAAAAAAAAAAAATTGTTTCATCACCACTGCTCTCAAAACAGTGAAGGAAAACATCGTGAGGAAACCGGCATGTCCTAGAAACTAAAATTCGAAGACATGTGACATCTACCAACCCGCACTGGCCCGCGTGGTGGATGACGGCCCAGTCCCTCTCACAGAGAGGAGGCCGGTGTTCCAGAAGTGGGAAAATTATAGGTTGATTATGCTACACGATATGGTTGCTTATCCGTGTATAGAGTGTGTAAGGTTTAATACTCGATATACGTTTCAAAATGCATGGAGGTGTATTTGAATAACTCAGTACTAGGAAGATTCCACCTTGACGCCAGAGTACACCTCCGCCGCGAAGCCGTAGCAGCGAAACCGCAGTAGTTCAATTCATCTGGCTCGCGTCATGTTCCGCTACTCGAGTTCCGCTCCTCGAATTTCGTGTAGCAGAACATGACGCGAGCCAGTTGAATTGAACTACTGCGGTTTCCTGCTATGGTTTCGCGGAGGAGGTGTACTACCGGGGTGAGACTTTATAATAAATAGCTTCTGCCCGCTACTTCGTCCGCGTGGAATTTCTTGTTCCCCCGATCCACTCCGTCGCATCGCGTCGCCTGCCCGCGGTATTACTTCGCTTTCGCTTAGCGTTCTTTCTGGCTTTTTTGCCTTTTTGCTATGTTAAATAGCCTTTCTCAAGAATTCGGCTATCAAAAGCAAAAAAGATTTTTCAAATCCGACTGTTAGTTCCGGAGATTAGCGCGGGCAAACAAACAAACAAAAAAACAAACAAACTCTTCAACTTTAATATACTATATTATAAAAAGTATAGGTATCAAAATACCTCTTTCTTTTTCTCAGTCATTTGAGGAATATGATTAGCCTGAATAATATCTAATATTTTGCTTCAATTCTTCTTTCGAATTATCTTATATATTTTCACATCGGTAGGTACTGTCTTTATTGTTTTATTAATTAATGGAATAGTTAGTCATTTAATGTTAGTACCTAGTGTAAATAGTTGGTTTAAAATTTTGTTTAAAGAACTTACCTTTGTTTAATTTAATCATATATACATTGGTTGAAGCCAATTTAGTACATGCCAAATTGCAGCTATGAAGTTCGGCCAGGTAATTGAGGTGAATAAATTTGGAAGTTCCCAGCTTCAGTGAGTGGGAAGCACTCGATGTATTTTCGATTTCAAGGCGGAGAGTTTAAATTTAATTCAGTTGAAATAGCATCTAGTACAAAGATCGGTAATTTCGGAGTATTTTGTCTAATAATAATAGAATATTATTGTACCTACATACATAACATCACGCTTGTTGGTAATCTCCAAAGGGTTAGGCAGAGGTGCATCTGTAGTACACTCACATTTCGCCAGTTATGTTTAAGTCCTATGAAATAGGGGGCGACCCTATGGCCATTAACAGGACACAAATACAGACTTTGGACTGTTACTGAGAAATTTCAGATTAGCGAAAACATGATTGTTGCCTAACAATCACGTTTTCGCTAATCTGAAATGTCTAACAATCCTTTGCTAAGAGGGTTTATCCTAAAAGTTGGCAACGTCGCAAATTACTGTCAAATATTTACCTGTTTTGATTCATATATCAATATTACTGAGTAGAAATAAAAAATGTGGCTAACTAGCGAACTAGAATATTAATAATGAATTGCAATTATAACATTGAATTTGATGTTGTACCCATATTACGTGTAAAAACGCATTTGGAAAGTTTTCAAATAGTTTTTTTACATCTAAAACGAAACATTCGGTGTTACGATATATTAATTATTGCATTTCATAATCAATATTCTAGTTCGCTAATTAGCCACATTTTTTATTTCCACACAGTAATATTGCTAAATTAATCAAAACAGTGAAATATTTGACATCTATTTGCGACGTTGCCCACCTTCAGAATAAACGCTCTTAATTTGTAATGTAGGGTTATGGTGCAGTAGTATACAGGGAAGTTTTATAAAAATAACATATCATCACGCTTTAATTCCCGTGAGTGCTAGGCAGAGTTGTAAAGGAATTTTCTACCTAATCACTTCTTAAAATAATTCAATGAAACTTTCAAATTGGCATCTAAAACAGATCTTCAAAACCAATAGTATCAACCATCTTATCTCGATAAACGTGCTAACATAAATGACGTCACACATACGGACATACGGTTTCGATCGGCGAGGCTCACTTTTTCAATATCCCTTACCTAATGGGCGTCACATGGCAAGTTGGGCAAAGTGATGCTATCAAAAAGCGATAGGCCGCGGTTTCGCGTGGTTATCGGGCCACTTTGCTCTTCCCTATGACGTGGGTCCACTCGACATGCTGTACACGGGCTCCCACAATTCGAAATGAATTTAGTGGCCTTAGTTGGTTTATTAGTTATTTTTCTATTGTAGAGGAACTGGACTGGAAAATAGAAAGGTTGTTGTTTTAAAAATGTTGACGTTGAGTGAAACTGTGGGTGAAAATATTGTAGGCGCTTTCAATTCAATAGAAGCTTTAATAGAATTTAAAGCTTGTCTAAAATAAAAATCGTTCTTTTGTACTGTTATCATAATGGAAACTCGCTTAAAAACTATAAAAATATGTACTTCCAACAAAAAAACATATTTCTTTACCTTTCGTAGTTTTCACGGAAAATAATCTATCTAAAATCTTAACGGAAAAACAAAGTCAACCTGACACATTTTTTTTAATAAAGCAAAATACTAATAAACGTTTAACAAATGAAAATTCCACGTTTTCAGCGCAGGTACAATTTTTGTCGCGCGTTGTTTTAGTATGCGCGAAAGGCGCGCCACCGAAAAGTTATAAGGGCAGGATTGTTTGAAAAATATTCTCATAATCTCATTGTTTCTCAGATTAACGTTGTTACACTTCTGTTTATTAGCAAAGCGCTTTTAATTTGAGTTAATTGTATTTGCCGCGGCACATGATTAGCGAGGGTTTGTTTTTCACGCCAGGTACAATTGGGGGCTTTTTTCTGCTGTTTGACATTTTTTTAATGAGTGCTCGTATGTTTCATGAAAAGGTTTTATGGATTCGAGACTCGGATTTTATGAACAGAATAAAAAAGACATAAGATTTTTCATACTTCAAGATAATGACAGAACTATACTGCATGGAAAATACTCCTACTATAATAGTATTTGTGAAACAAAATATTGGCACAATTGATAAAATATATTGTAACCATAAACTGTTTAAAGCTAATTCCTTTTCAATTTATCATCGACAACCAGATCTTCGCCTCTAAAATGTAACGCTACCGCCAGATAATACAATTTTCTCGTTTCTTTTGCATAACAGAGGAGCAGCATTTTAGACGTCCATTTGCATTGTTATTCAGTCGACGAAGTCACAGAGGCGCACGCTCCGGAGCTTATCGTCGGCCCCCAGCCGTTGTAAATTAAATAAATATACACCTAATGAGCGGAAATACAATGCATGACTAAGCTGAATAATTTCTTCATCTTCCTATTCGCGAATTTTCTTCTTCACGACAAATAACTGGTCCAAAACAGTTTGACTATATCTAAAAAATTATGTAAATTTATTCGACGTACATCCGTGAAACTCATTTTTAAAGTTCGAGTCTAGAATGTATGCGGAAGCTTTGCTATTATTTATTACTTTCCGTTAGCTTGACTTCAGTAATTTTATTCAAAATAGAGAGAAAATGAAAAATGTAAGGGGTTCATAGTCACCCCACGGCGTCGGAAGGAAGTTATGATTGAGGGTGACTTTATGCGATTTGATTAGTTGTAAGCTTTTAGACGGATTGCAAGGGTTTATTTATATTACGAGTATTTTACGCCGGTTTTTCTTTTTATTTTAGTCACAGAAATCAAGTAGTGCGTAGGGACCACTTGGAGAGTTGCGAAGCAATACGTTCGAGATATACCTATTTATTAAAACTAAGTGAAATAGGGCTTTCCGGCAATAAAAAACTCTAAGCTCTAGACCTGAAAATATACTCTTATTTTTCTGAGATAAATTATTTATTGTATGTGACACTAGCGACCCGCTCCTGCTCACCACCGGTTTTACAACTTTACAAAACATCGAGATTTCATTATTATATGTCAGCTTAATATTAACGTATTATAAACATGAGGTTTCGGGAATACATTCTCTGAATGATGGTAAACCCCGCATTCAAATACGTTGTAAAGTTATAAGAAAAATGCGGTCACACATACAGACGAAAAGTGACATTAATTTATAATTATGTATAGATAATTATAGATAAAGGAGACTGATATTTTTACGTCATTCAGCAAAACACATTCGTTGCAATCACCCCGTACAGCCAAAAATGTTGTACTGTATGCATATCTATGTACCACCTACCCGGTAAACATATGCCACCTCGAACAAAAGCCTCTACTCTTACACTAAAGGGAACTGAAAGAACTAAAGTAAAAATCTATTCACTGTTAAAATCGATACCGCTATCAAAATGCACCCGAGCTACCGTTCAAAGGCTCGTCCGCCCGACCGCCTCAAAGGATGTTCAACGCAACAAGCCGTACGTTCCCACTCAGATCAATGTACAAGGGTATAGAGGCTCTTCTTTCCTACAATCATGAGCACTTGGCACAAAACACATCCTTTCTTATACCTCTGTGAGGACGTTTATCGTGTTTTTTTCCCAGAGCCGCTATGTTTTTGTTTTTTTATCCAATTTGGAACTGCTGACCTCATCGGTGCTTTGTTTTTCGCAGATTTTAATGGAAATTAGACTCAAAAAATGTATACATCGACGAGAATCAATCATTTGATTGTCTACTCTTTGTGTTTCATAATACTGTATAAATGAGTAGCTTCAATTAAGTACCCCATGTGTAATTGTATTACATATTACCATTACATATTGATTCAATGTTATGGAACAAAGATTTAATTTTAATTAAAATAATTCTACGTCTTTTTTAGACTGACTGTAGTAGGTACCTATATGAATTTCATGATAGGTTTATCTATGTTGTGCGTGATGTGCCTCCACTAACTATAAGTAGGAATTAGTACCTAAATGAGCATTAAAATATTTTTAGGATGAACACACATGTTTGACTCGTTTTCGATACTACTTCACATAGAAAAACTGAAATGGGCAGTATTTAAGATAATATATGCAACTGCAATATTCATCAATTTTATAACTCTACAAAAGATGACTACTGTAAGGATGCCAATATTAATCAAGAAAAACATAATATATTTGTTATTAACTGATCCAACAGACATTATGTCGTGAGTTCATACAAAAATCCCATAGAAAAAAGGACGTCTATTATCCTGAATTTGAAAATGTTCATTTTTTTTAACTCCTAAAACAAAAGATCATTGTTTTACATGAATATTGTAACGATCTGTTTGAATCTGTTAACAAGGAAAAACATCGCGATAAAAGCAAACATTGATGGACGTGCCAAACAAAAATATGCAGAGCTTGGAATTGAAGAGAAACAGGCCATTGTTTGAAATAAAATCATTGTTACAAATTCAATGACTGAAGTTTTTTTTAACTGTTTAGTAAAAAATCATTTACAGACCGATTTTTCTAACTGTGGGCTTGGAGCTGGCAAGGTTGTAGGTTGTCAGTATCGAATTCACCCGACCGCTTTCCTCCTCAGCGCCCGGTCGACGCCTCTTAGTACGGTCTACAGTCCACACACTCGTGTCGTCTGCACAGTTCTGTCATATTTTTCGTTAGTTCGTAATTTTTTATTGTTATTTTATATACAAACACTGTAATATTTTGACGGTAACAGGCGCACAATAAAAACATCGGGTTATAGGTGCAAACAAAATTAAATTGAAAGAGACAAGAAAAAATGTACACCTCTTCAAAGCTAAGAAGAAACGATGAAATACCTTTAAAAAAAATCATGTTATACCTAAAATTATGCTGAAGTAAATCACCAACCTAGTTATCAGTGAAATTCTATAATTACTGGCCAAATTCACCCAAGTTCCAAAAAATATCCAATTATTTTAATGGTGAACTCTAAAACCGGTAAAACTCGGTAAAACCTACCTATATAGTTCTAACTTCTTTTATAAACTTTCTCTTTATGAAATCGGCTATTATTAAAAATCTTCTAAGGCCAATTTACCACATTTTTGTTCGAACATTCTAATATCAGATTACCCTCAAAAGCATAACCGCAAAAAAATAGACAGAAAAAGCTTAATAAAATAAACCGTTAAAAAAGAAAAGATGATATTTGATCACATTAATCGAACATTCAAAGTATTTGTCTTTTGGCTCTGAACCCGTCCCACTTGCGAAGGGAGAGCGTTCGAGAATTTCAATTTAGGAGAAGAATGTGCCGACATAACGTGTGGCCCGAGATATTTTGATAGGACATGTTCTCCGTGAATAAATTTCTTTCCTCATATTAAAACTTTTTAAGCGGTTTTATTTATTATCAATTTGTGGTCGGCGAAGTAATAGTTTGAGGCGAAATTGATTTTTCGCTAACAGAATGTTTTAATTTTTTTAACATGCAGCATTTTATACATAAATACTGCAATAAAATACTTCACAGTAATTAATTGTCTCGTATTAAAATTATTTTTCTGAGAACAGTTTTTGATTAAAATGCCATTTAGAAATTGTAACTGCTTCAAAGACAAGTGGTCGTTTAAGTTTTCTGCTATTTTTTTATCCCGAAAATAAATATGAACCTGTCAATCAATCTGCCTAGCCTTTTCCCAACTATGTTGGGGTCGGCTTCCAGTCTAACCGGATGCAGCTGAATACCAGTATTTTACATGGAGCGACTGCCTATCTGACCCCCACAACCCAGTAACTGGGTAATACGATACCCCTTGGTAAGACTGGTGTCAGACTTTCAGGCTTCTGACGACTCGTAACTCGTCGACTGTCAAAGATCCTCGAATGACAGCCGGGACCAACGGCTTAACGTGCTTTCCGAGGCACGGAGGATTCTCGGTATGTAAAGATGGTCACCCATCCACTGACCAACCCCGGCAAGCGTAGCTTAACCTGATGGATCGACCAGTGCGGCTGTTGTTACTTAGCCACGAGCTCCTCTAAATATGAACCTGTAAAATAGTAAATAAAATAGACGACGTATATTTAGTCATCTAATCCGCGTAACTCGGACACGCCAAGCGTCGAGAGCAGTGTCCACACGTTGGGTCCGGGTTCGCAACAAGTCAATCGCCATCCTGAGGATGCATCGTTGAGAGGTGAAACACGTGTCGATATCTTACAGGGTTCTTTATCACTCTTTAAGAACAGTTACGCGGATAAGGGTACTAAATATACGTCTTCTATTGTATTTTATAATGGATTTCCGCAAAGTCACGCCTGAATCAATTAACTATTGTAAAATATTAATCATTATTATGTATGATATACTTAATATTTATTTAGGAAAAAAACGATGTGCATCGTTGTTATTTATGTACAAGAATCACAAAACGAACCATAGATATCCGGTCGGAATTTTCAATTTGATCGTGGAATGCGACCGCAAGTAAAGAACAAAACGTTGAAATCTGCATGTACTCGCAGCGAACGCACGCCGCCTGCTTCCTACTGGGTTAGTTCCCGATTTATTGTATCAATTTTGTATAAAGCCAGTAGGTGAAATAAGCGAGAAGAAATATGTGCTAGCTCGCGCTTTTCACCTCCGCAATACTGCAGTAGACAATAGAAAAGAATTTAAAAAGGAAACTGATTTTACTGGGATTTTTCGGAAGATTTCTTAGTTCTGTGAGAAATTAGGTAGGTATTCAAAATTGACTTAGATTTTCAGATTATCTCTTGCTCTAGAATAATAACGGTAGGGCCAATATTTGAAATACTTTTCGAACAAAACCATTTCTACTACGCGGGTAATTTCTTTGAATGGTATCTCGTTCTTTAAATAGCGACCATGAGCACAAAATAATGTGTATTAATATTAAAATAACAGTGTGATCAAGTGCAAATACTCGTGCAATGAAAAATAAATAGTAACGGTAATTTTTTTTAACCTTACAGTGATTTCGCGTATTTTAACTTAAAATACGCGGAATCACTTTTAGAAAAGATACGGCAGTGCCCTGAATAGGTGTTTTTATGGGCATTATCTACCTGTCAGATTCATGCAAATTAAACAAAATACCTAATTATGACCTCGAAAAGACGTCTTCACGTAAAAGTAATGCATCATACCAAAAACTAATGTAAAAACATTTAAAAATAAACTAACATAATAGAGTAAAAGATAAGTCTGTTTTCATAAGCCATATCAAATTCATTACGACAATAAAGTCCCAAATGTATTTACGAGGGATCACGTCATGAATAAATTTTGTCAACAGAAAGTTTCATCTGCGTAAAATAGCTGCGGTAACTTAGACAATGCTTCGAAAAACTGAGTCTTTGACTTGTTTAACATGGCATGATAATATCACGCTTGTATTCATTGAGTGGGTAGGTAAAGGTGTTGACGGGTACATTTCGCCAACTTGGTGTGTTTTAGGGGGGCGAGCCGAATGACTTTTACCGACCACAAATCCAGACTCTGGGCTGCAACAGAATACAATCTTGAAATAATTCAACTTGTATTTTTAGGGGTGCTACGCACATGTTCGCTTCGGCATGATTCGGTGCAGCCGGGCGGCAAAATCGAATATAAGTAGATAAATGAGTATGTTCGGGAAAAAACCGCTAGGCTTAGCTCGAATTGTGCCGAGACGAAAATGTGTGTTGCGCAACAACAACCTAAATTTCACCAGGAGCTATAGCAGCCCCGAGTCTGGATTTTCGGCACGAGCCTATTGTGAGCGTCATATGGCCTGACCAAGATTATGTTTTCTCAGAGTAGTTATATAGGAAACGCCGAACTCATCTAGCTTATTATTTAATATGACTTGTAAAACTGATTCCGATATCCTATTTACAGAATAAACAATTTCATTTCATGTAGTAATTGCCTCAGGTTGGCTTTGATGTTAAAAAAAAAAATATTTATCGAATCGAATGTACCGACCCGAACATGTGTATACACAAAACTGAAGGCTAGAAATTACGCGTAATATTGGCTGCAGCTAAGCTATTTACGAGTACTTAAGTAATAGTCATATTAATCAAATTTCAATATTGTCTCCATCACCGCAACGTTAGCGCGTACGTCGACTGCTGAACTATTGAACATGAATCTACCAATAAGGTACCACTACATTGAAAATGAACATTATAATCATGCTTGGAAGACGTAGGTATGTTATGTATATAGTATTTAAGTTTGTGGTACAGACAGCCTCAAAATGATCGAGAAGAACTCATTTAGTCGTTTACAATCTTTTTTTCATAATATTGTATCAGTGTGTAGCCTGAAAACATATTTTTTACTTAATTGTAGCTGCAAATTGATACAGTTTAATAGAACACAAATTGTAGACAATAAAACGAATGAATAAATTCTTGTTAATGTATACATCTGTTTAAAGCTGACATTTCGTACATGTGGTATACCTATTTTGAAATCCAACTGATTTCCTTCTATAAATCACATATCTTTCACATTTTGGGTTTGAAGGTTAACAACTCGATATTTGAGATGTATTGGCAGTTTGCACCAACAACACAATGCATCCAGAATATATATGACATCCTGCAGAAATATTCGAAAGTCATTTATCGCTTTTATGTGTTTCGTTTCATCCTATTTTTTGGTACCGGGAGTGATGACGAGATTTTTAGTTTTCAGCGTGTGAAGAACCCGTTATTAAAGAGCCTTTTAACTTTGATCCGAAGATTGTCGTATTGCGTCCACACATAATACAGGACCTTGAAATGTCGCAATCTGAAGTTAAATTTCTAAAATGATAGGGTTTTTTTATGCTCTAAGTATATTATTACTTTTCTTCTTTGTATATGTACATATTATAATTTTTAAGACTGTGAGCCAATTATGTAAATCTCTCGTTTGAAAATAAACCTCTCATAACTTGAAAAAAAAAAACAGTAGCTATTTTTGAGTTCAAAAATTATTAGCTTTTTAGAGTCAAAGTTTTGTTGAATTGTTTAGCTGTTTTAGGTATTCATACTGCATAAACAGTTTACTAACAAAAAACTAACTGACCATACAAAATTCCGGTACTGATTGGAAAATAATCCCGCATAGCCTCAAAAATCATAGTAACTGAATCCCGTGGTTGACACAATTCCCTCGGTATGATATGCGGCTGACGTGTCCTATGTTTTTCTTTAATTCTCCGCAACGTGTAGTTTTATGGGCGACACGATATCATAGATTTTATTTTGTTTTATCTCTCTGTTGATGCTTTCATGAAATTTTAAACTAAATTGGTCTTGACTTGTCGTGATAGAAATAGTAATAAATTACACACAGAACATTACAACATCACGCCTGTATGCCAGGAAGAGTTCGACAGAGGTGTATCAATAGTACACCCACATTTTGCCAGTTATGTATAAAGTCCCATGTAACACGGGGTGAGTCTTTAGCCGTCAACCGAGCACAAATCTAGACTCCGAGCTGCTTCTGAAAAATGAAACCCAGTAAAATTTTGCCCGACACGAGAACGAACCAGGACCTCATGCTCAGAAGTAGCGCTTGCGACTACTACACCACCGAGGCAGAGTTAAAAATTAAATTACTGAGTCAAAATAAAATAAAACATCAAACTGAACCCGTAGGTAAAGAGCAATGACAACCGCAAAAACAAATTTATGATTGAAATTGAGAAAAAATCATGTGTCAAAAATTCCAAAGGAGCAAGAAAGATGTCCTATCAATATATCCCAATCGACGTAAGGGTCGTTTTAGTTTTACGGCGACACAACATATCCAAACAGTTAATAAAAATCGTAGCCAGCCTTACAGCCCCCCCGTGCGTGACCCAATCGCCTCACACATAACATTTTTACAACACATAAATTCCCTACTCATATTTCCCAGTTTAGTTACAATATAAAAATAACATGTAGAAAAATATTACTAGGATTAACCCACAGCTTCGCTCCCAGTATAAGTGTCAATAGAGATTTTTCAATGCGAATTTAATATGCATGTAGTTTGCAATAAAACTGTTTGTTTTGCACACCTTCGTGCGGTTTTATGCATGCACTGTGCAAAAAACTGTACTGTGTAATGTGTAAGATTATGTTTACATAAAACAATTTATTCAAATAAGAGTGAATAATTGAGATGCATCTTGAATATTCATGATTAATTCACATAAAAAGAAATTTAAAACTAGAATACCTTTACGAGTCTTTTTATCTATCTGCACTATTTTACGTAAAATGGGCGATTCTTTCTTCGTTGGGTTACGATTTGGTTTTATAGCTCAATTTGTCTTCACATGCATCAAAAGACTTCTAACGGTTCTCAAAAATAATTTATATTATTGTAACTGTTTAGGACCTTCTTTGTCTTCACATCTTGAGCATTTTTTATTATCTTGCACCATCAATTGAATGTGATAGATAACACTTTAGCCATCGCTTTATACTTTAACCTTCATATACTAACTCTATTGATTCTTCTTCAGACTCCTGACCCAGGTTGGCCTTAGCAAGGAATTTCTGTTCAGGTGGAGATTCATAGACGACTGTTCTACAAACGATGGGACACTTAATGCCGTGTCCTGCGTGTCCTGTCAGCTGCACGTTACAGGGACGCGTGATGGCGCTAAACACGTGGTCGAATTCTGGGCCTAGTCTATTTAGATTGCCATCGATACGTTAAGAAGGAGACTCTATTGATTGAAGTGGATAGACATACGAACCTCACTTGAATTGAAAGAGATTCACCTCAGTCCGAGACTGAAGAAAATGGCTACTGACATGTATATGCCACATATTGTGTGTGTATGTCACTTTTTAATGCGTCACCGCACAGACAATTTTCCACGTGCTGGTCCAGAAATAAAACACTCGAAAAACATTTTTCCCATAATTATCCCAACGTTTTCCCCATAATCACAGCTGATTATAAAAGCGATCAAACAAGAAAGTTTCGTTACAATAAATAAACAAAGCTTCGAGGGTGGCTCGTAGTAGATAAAACCCTTATGGGCGACCGACGACAAGTGATGACGGTCACGTTTTTAATCACCCCGGTTTCATCCGTGACGTGTCAGGGGGAGTTTGGTTGTGTACTTCGAGTTGGCTTGTTCATTGAGAGCTTTAGCGTGCCTAATTATTTGCGACGTGGGCTGCCTTGAGAAATATCTATCTACCCATGTGCCCGATGGAATTCTCATTGATTGGCAAAAATTATAAACTTTCATACAAATTTTCATCCCCTATTTAAGACCTTTAGGGGCTGAATTTTAAAAATCGTTTTTAGTGCTCACCTTCCATATAAAAGGAATTGTTGTACAAAATTTCAATCTTCTAGACCCAGTTGTCTAGTCTATGTGTTGTCTGTCAGTGAATTTAAGATTTTTTTTAAGCAGACTAGCCATGTGCCCGATGGGATTTCACATCAGAAAAAATTACGAACTTTCATACAAACTGTCATCCCTTTACGATGCTTTCGTTGTAAACGACATTTTGCACAACTACTGTGCAAAGTTTCATGCTTCGTGCACTGAATTTAATTTTTTTATTAAGTATAATAAATTTGTGACGACAGGACTTCTTTTAGTTATCAACTTATTTAGATTATATGTAAAAGCATTGGTATTGTGGCGGCATCTACAATTGCCACATGCGAACTACGCATCAAAGACCTGACGTCACACAAATCCTGCATCGCGCAGTTAGAGTTTACCGCGCGATGGACACATATACAATCTTCCAACTTTAACCTCTGGGCAGTTGCCCGCCAGACACGACACCCGTCTGGTTGGAGGGTCCTCCCTTTTCTATGGTGGATGAGAGAACTATACACCCTGTTCTTCATACCCCTAAAGTATAATGATTTTTCCAAGTGTAGGGTAGGTTCTGAGTGGTTGTTGGTTTATTGAGCACGTGTTTTGTATAGACGTGCGGAAAATAAATAGCAATCGTGTTTGTTGGTTACCTTGGAGCTTATAACAATATTAATCAACTGTTACCGTAATGTTACCAACTAATGATGTAGTATTACTTTTTGTATCAGTCGGTCCGAAAAAGTATTTGTATTATTTACTTTTGAATCGGTGTGTTATGGATTATAAGAGACATCCATGTCAATTTAAGAATGCCTTAACGGGTAAAAAAATATAAAGAATTCAAAAAGGTATCCATTGAACATGACATGAAGTTACCGGTTGTAACCCAAATTTTACCAATAACTAACTGAGCATACAGATAACCAAAGGCTTTTACACGATTACTGACAAATGCGTGCACTGACTGTACAGGTCCACTCAAATCTGTATGATCCTTTCCTTAGAAGACCATCTCAGACTTAAGGCCTGACCAAGATTATGTCTGCAGTTTAAAAGAAACTGTGACCTCTGAGTTAGTTTTTTGTCTCAGAGAGAAACACCGAACTCATATAGTTTTAAAACTTATTTTATTTTTAAGTCTTAATGTGTTTTGTTTACCGATTGATCCGGAAGCCGACCCCAACATAGTTGGGAAAAGGCTAGGCAGATTGAATGTGTTTTGTGTATCAATTAACAGAAACAAATATCATTTATCATTATCATTTACCTAATACCTATTTGTTCATCTCAACATGCATCCCTGAAGACAGACTAATGTTGAAAAAAATTAAATGCTCTTTACAACAAAGTTTGCCTTTGCAATTCCCTTTATGAGTGCACGTAATCGTTTTAAAACTGTCTTAAACGAATTATCTAGTTTATTAGTTACTTGTATGTATCTTGCAATAGTTTTCACACTTTTCGTCTGAATGAGGAGGCATTGCCCAACTAAAACATGGTTATTCATGGCTAATCGCACATATCTACTCGTACAGGAGAAAATATTTGGTTGTTAGTTTTTTTTTTTAATGTTCAAGTTCACCAGGATGAAGTCTAATAGTTTTGTTACAGTATTTTTATCTCATGGAACGTCGCGCGCTTTACTTGTGTTTACCAAGTGTACAAACACGCTATGAATGTGTGTGTAAGCGCAGGAGCTCTCGGTATCGTCGTAGACAATCGCGAAGTCGGAAGTGTGTGTGAGTTATTTGATGACGCTACTCGTCTTCACGCACATATTCACATCGTGTTTATAAACTTAGTTAACACGACTAAAGCGCGCGTCGCTTCGTGAGATAAAAATAGTGTAATCGTGTAAAGAATCAAAATCACTTTCAAAAGACAAAACAAATGGACCTTATGGTATTTTTATAACCCCCAATCCAATAGATTCCTTAACCTTATGAACCTTAACCAAATTTAATTTCGCTAAACTTACATCGGTTTACACAAACTATTTTGGTACCCGTGTCCTTTATCCCTTGGTCACCTTTGTCAACACCCTCAACGTTGCCCTATTTTTACCCCCACACAGGACAGATATTTTTAATATTTATTTTTGATTGTGTGTAGCATTTTGTGGACACAGTGTTTGTCGTTTACTTATATCCTTCGTTCCAAACGGGAATCACGAACTGGAAAATAGAAACTATAACTATTTGTTCAGTATTTATTGAACAAGCTCCTAATATTTATTTTGGTTTTATTGGGTTTTGTTTGTTTGTGAACGATCAAATAAAGATTTGAGAGGTATCAAGTGAACAATGCTGAATATATTTTGATAGCTTTTTTAACTTCTACGACTCGTAGCTGCTCGTAGCACGTTCGTAGTAAACTCGTAGCAAACTCGTAGTACACTAGTGGATGTAAAATTATACGAAAAGTTTACCGGTAAGTAGTGGTGATAGGGAGACAATATTAAAAGCAACGGACTCGTTATTTTTGGAATACTCTGGAGTGTTCCAAAAATAGGAGACGCGTCCGTATTTCTAGACGTAATTTATTGAATATTGGCGCGTAGGCACTTATAGAAAACTAACTTAGTAATATTGCTAAAAATAACTTCTAACCTATTTTATGAGTGCCAACATTTCGGAGAAAATTATTATGTAAAGTCTACATCAAAAAATAAAAATAATTTACAAGCTAAATTTCCTCACCAAGGAACTGCTAGTAAACAGAGAAAATATTTGTTTACTTAATAACTTATTATAAAATCCAGTGCAGCTTAGCTTGCCTTCGGTCGGCAATAGGAAAACATAATGCTATAATGTGGTGGCAGCGCTCGGGCTCATCTGTTGCAGGACCGATAATCGTTCGACTAAATGAGTTCTAGACTTGAAACTGTGCCCAGGGAACGTATTATGGAGTATGGAGGATGGGACTTAGAAATTATTGGCGCATATAGGAATACTGGGAACTATTCATTGGGAAAGAGACGTCAGAATCTTTTTTCGTCAGTTTGTATTGTGAGTGTTACCAGTCTTACCAAGGGGTATCGTATTACCCAGTAACTGGGTTCTGGAGGTCAGATACACAGTCGCTGCATCTAAAATACTGGTTTTCAGTTGCATCCGGTTACACTGGAAGCCGACCCCCATGTAGTTGGGAAAAGTTTAGGCAGTTGGTAGGTACTGCTATGGTTTCGCTGTTTTATGTATATATTGTAATTTAATCATATAATCATAGATATTTTATGAATACGTATTGCAATAAATGCAATGTGCAAACATCTGTGTTTTATTAAAATTTTAGGGTTATTTCGTGTCGTTATGTTGACATACACCTTTTTAATAGCATTCTGACATTTATATTGCAGTCTGGTTATTTAATTTATCATTGGAAACAGATTTTGCCTGCAAATAAACTCAACATTATTTTAGAATTCATATTATGCAGTTCATATTAAAGCCAACACCATGTTAGATCGAATCTATCTTTATTGAAAATCTATTTAGTTAGCAGTATCCCAACAATTAATTATGCAGAATTAAATTGAAAGCTGAAATCAACTTTTAATTTAATTTAATTTAATCTGTAAGTTGCTGTCCGGATTATAATTAAACTTATAATTTAAGTAACCAAGTTTAAGTTATTAAAGGCCTTATTAAGACACGTTACAGCCATCTTAGTGTTAGTGCAACTGGGTTAATGAAAACTAAATTAGGGATTGAAATTATTCACTTCACAAAATTTTTTACGGTGAGAATTTTACAGAATAGATCAGCTAATCTAAGGCTTGTTAAGTGTTAAGTTAATCGACAGTTGTTTCACTCGTTTGTCACAACTTCTGCGCGAAAATAAGATTTAAATTCCCCCCATGTTCAGAGTATGTTCGCTCAATCTCGATATGAACTACGAGCAATTTCTCAAGCGACTCTTCTGTCATTCGTGACGCGCCGGAGTCAAGAGGCTAATAAATAAAACTGCTCCCCTTTCCCCAATTTTACATAAAAACCGTCTCATCCGCAATCTGCATGTTTATGAGCGAATATTCTATAAACAAGTCGGAAGCCGCGGCTTATGGCGTATGTTGGGGACAGCAATATACAGAATTGCATGCAAATAAGATAAGGGTAATAAATACAAGGAACGATCTTTGTAGTTGTGTTTTGTTTTCATCTAATGTTGCGTTTCTCTAATTTGCATTCGAAAAATCTTTTTGAAATTGATATTTGTCTGCATTGGTATTCACTTTCTTCATGACTCACTGATGGTAATATTTGCTTTGTTTATATTGTTCATTCTTGATTCGAGGATAAAATTACTTTTAAAATGAAGATAGGAAATGGAAAATGCTTATCGATATTTTTAGTCATCATTAGTTTTATAGTGCACTTTGAAGTCACGCTATCTCTTAAACGTATCAATCTCTCTAGATACTAGGTTTCTGGTGCATTTATAAACTTAAATAATCACAGTATTGTGCACAATACTGTGATTATTTAAGTTTGATTATTTTTATTAGTATTGATTATTTAATGTCTACCTAAACCAAAAAGAATTAAGTAAAAACCTTTTAAATTTCAAAGTAGCACATGGCCATTAAAAATGATAAAATTTCGAGTTGACACAAACATTATTTCAGGGATATTTCGGGTCCATCAGTAAATCACTGGGGAAGGATTACTCATCGACGATGTCCAAACAAAACGGCTCATTGACTTGCTGATTAATTGCAAGGAGACCGCGGTGACATTCCAATGTAGCAAAATATGCAAAGAAATAAATACGCCCTAATTGTCTAATGACTTGGAAGCTTTGAAGGTTTCACCCCTCCGCTTTGTTGTTGTCCTAGTAGCTTACAGGTTTAAGTTCTTTTATAAATAAACAAGATTTTGCGATATCCTCTTTCTATCTTGGGTTAAATTTGTAAAATGATAAATAATGATTTTTGACATGCATGAGATGACTTCATGGTGTAAAATTTCTCTCACAAGATAAGATTTAAAAGTATTTGTAATGGATGTGTCTGTGAAGTGTATTGTCTACCTCAAGTATTTAGTCAAACCAAACACGATCCACGTTAAAGCAGATATACGAGTACTTCCATAAAGGTGAGATATGAATTTTGAATAGTAGGTATTAAAAGAGCTTTCTGGAGAGAATAAAAATATTACATCTACTGACAACATCATTTTGTGTTAACACGTAGTTGTCATTCTGTGTTGCCGACGCGAGTGCGTCGTGTTTCACATAAGTAGGGATTTCGCAAAAAGGTGGTAATAAGGTATGCAAGCCCTCTTTCCTTTGTCGGCCACTCGCTCGCAACGTGACGTGAATCACTACACGAGATTCGCTAACTCTATGCGAAGAATCCGAGAGGTGAAATGTAGACGACACAATTCGTAAAAGTGTTTACTCATTCATACGATTCGAAGCTAAGCTTTCTACGTCGATCGGTGACTATCTCTGGAATTCGGTCCGGGATTGTGGATACAGGAAAAGCGGCGTTCTATTCTGTAAATAATACGAGTGCTTGGGGTATTCTCATTTATTATAGAAACTCAAATTTGTATCATAGTAAAGGTAAAAGGCGCGTGTAGACGGGCGGGGTCGAACGGCCACATCATTGTGCGGGCGGGCCGCGGGCGCGCGATTACAATGCCGCCGCTGTGACATTTTCGCTAATGGTTCCAGGGTAGGCACAATAAAACGACAATACGACAGGAGATAAGGTGGCAAGTGAAAATTTTAGAACGAGATTAATTCAATTCCGACGCGGTGGTGTCTAGATACTCGCTGAGACAATCTCGATCTATGTGAGCTTAGTTTGGGGACCTACTAGTTCGTGGAGTAGAATTTATTTTAATGTAATTTGTTTTAAATCGCGAGTTTTAAATATAAGGAAATATACCTAATTTACCGATAACCATGTCTCTTTTGCCATTTGGGCCTTTTTCGTCATGACTATCAGCACATGAATAGCCAAGTCCATGTCGTTTCATAATAGAACATTTCGTTATTATTACTAGTATATTTACTGAACAATCCAATACAATAAATATACAAATCCGACCATTTAATCTCAGCAAATCGGTACTGGATCCGCTGGATTACAGTCACTTAAATTTTATTAAATAGCTTTGCTAGAATTGCATGATATGATATTATTCAATTAAAATAAATAGCTTAATTAAAACTGTAATTTTTGGTTAATTAAAATATTTCCCTCTTGCGTGTGTTGTGAAAGAAATAGGACAAAAAATAATATACAAAAATATTTATTGCATAAAATTAATGTTTATAATTCATATTGAATAGTAACTTATTCGTCCATCTAACTAAAATTCGCTGATACCTATGTTACATGAAATGCCAAATAACAGCAATTAACGGTGAACGCGGGGGATGCGTGTATCCCCTTTCTCTATTTTGACCTCTCAACGGTTTTTCAATGAGGATACCGAACATCGCTTTGAGCCCTGAAAGGGTTATCCACATTACTCTACGATGCTTTTAAATTTTTATCAACGTCAAATGAATTGCTCCAATGTGACTACAAAAAATCCATTTGCAAAATGTCTCCCCGGATTTATTCTACTCAAACATTAAATACTCTTTTTATGTAGGCACTTTGAGGTTATAAAGGACGCGCTTGATGATGTAGTTAATTAATATTGCCTTTTGCCTGAAAGGAAATTCTTTGAATGTTTGTCTAGAAATTCATAGAGGCTTCAAGAGGAAGCCACGTTATTTAGGAATGTTAGAAAGTATTTAAAATTGTGTTTTACCTAGTTGTTTACTTAATACCCGGATGAAAGAAATAGTTTTATACCAACAACAGGCAGAAATAGCTCAACATGTATAGATTGTGAAAACCTACAAGATTTAGTATGAGAAGTAGATTTAGTTCCGTCTTTCCCATAATCGCGGAGTGGGGCGCGCGTCTACTTGGATGGCACTATCTTTAATTGGATTATATTGTTGTTAAAATTAAGAAAAGGACAAAAAGTATCAGGTGTCGATGGACTATGATACTAATCTTGCAGTTTTAAAAACAAAGTGAAATCACGACTCAATGCACATGTATAATTTATATAAATATTAATTGGGAGTAGATCGTCCTAAATTCATCTGTGATGTTACCAGTAACCCATACATACATATATTATGAATACGAAAGGAACTGTGACTGTGTGTTTATCTGTTACCTTGACAGATTTCAATGAAAATTGGCACATGGGTGAACCATGACCTGGGTTACATAGGATACTTTTTATCCTGACAGTACGTTCCTGCGGTATAATTTTCAACCTCAAAAGCTGGTATTCCATAATCTCACCTAATCTTGCTTAATTGCAACAATACCTACTTACTATTTTCTGTTCAAATGCTTTTAGTGCAGGTATGAAGGCTCCTGGAGACAGGCGTGACATCGGTAGAAAAAAATCCGTGAAGTTTTCTTATTAAATGTTTCACCAGAGTCGCATCGAGCCGTAGCGTCGCGCTTGTCTGGAGGAGCCTTGAGTCTAATTCACTTCTAGATAATGTACAAAACTACGAATAGTCCAGTATGTCTGTCTAGACGTCATAAATGTCGGCTTTATTATTATGTTCGTTTACACTTATGGCACTGTCCACCACCAGTAGCTTTCAAATATACAATAAGCTTTTATGTTCATACAGGTAAGTAAACTTTCAGCCTTTTTAAATGTCGCAGCTTTATGCTGAGATGGGGGCCTTTTGGCCTCGTACAGGACTTAATTTTTAAGTATACTTTGTTTTTTGTTTTTTTATAATTTTTTTTGTTATTTATGTTTAGTGTGTTTTTAGTTCAATTTGTGATTTCCTGTGCGAGTCCCAATAAATACTTTTTCTTTCTGTCTTTCTAAACTTCTTAGTTTTTATGAGAACAAAGTCTTACGTAAACGAATATTATTTTATGAAAAATATGCAGAAGATGAAGATAGTAAATCCGATAATTTTATTTTAGCCTCACGATTATTCGGTACTAGTTTTCGCCAGCGGTTACAGTTAGGTTAGGATATTATCCCACGGGAACGTACTACCGGGAAAAAAAGTATCCTCTGTGCTAATCCAGGTTATAAACTATCTGAGTGCCAAAGCACATCATTCATTTCGTATCCAAAAATTAAAGTGCCAGAAATAAAAAAACCTTTTTTTATTTCTGGCACTTTTTTTTTTTTTTTTATGGGACATAACATCTTCTAGGTTGTTTAATATTACATCGAAAGTATTCAAATAATTGTATACTCTCATTTTAATAGTAAAAAAAATTGAGGCTGTTTCCCATAAGAAAACCATTTTTTTTCTGGCTTTAGTTTTTGGTACAAATGTTCGAAACTTCGATGATGTCCTTTCATCCAAATCCGTTCAGCCGGTATTGCGTAATTGAGTAACAAACATCCAAACATACAAACTTTGTAGGCTTTGAGAAAATCCAGTAGGTACACGAACAAATTAAACAACCACCGACAAAACAACAACATTTATAGTTGAGCTGAAACAAAAATACTCATTTCACTAATTTCTAGATCCATTTTAGCCCGCGATTCCATAACCGTAACAGTGTGAAGTACAATAGTTTACTATTATGAAGCGTTCTACGCTTACGCAGTGAAAGCTTGCACTTTGTAAAATGAGAGCGGTCCGAGACAAAGCGCCGTGAACGCGGGCCCGAAACGTCGCGTAAAGGTCTATATAGACGTTACCACGAACCGAACACGCACGGGCTGCATCGTTCAAAGAGTATTGCGGTGTTTCGGCGAATCCTGTCCCCGGTTCCGATTAGTTGATTGAAACCGCACAGTGCATATCAATCCGTTAACATCCATTGTTTGACGTCCTCGTCATCTGCTCTATTTCATTGTATCATGATGAAAAGCCTGTTTGACCTTTACCTAGGAATTTACTAGAATCACACGTAAAAGACAAAGGGATAAACTTGTATGGAAAGAGGACCAAATAACGTCATGAAACCTAGATCATTGTGAGGAGAGCTACTTTGTGATGTTTGACGTTAGTTTAGATTAGACGGAAGTAAATTTTATTAGTTATGCATAAATGTTCTATTATTTTAACAAACTAAGTTAATATATAAAGTATATAAATAATTTTAAATTCAAATCAAAATATTTTATTTCACATAACCCTACATGGAACTTCAGAAGCTATGCTATGCTTTTCCTATGGAGAAGAGCCGGTAAAAAACTCCACGGTTACTATTTTACCACAAAAAGCTTAAATCCTTCTGCAGATCATGTTTTCGCGGATATCTTTATTTTACGGATTTGTCTGCGCCTGCCTTTACACTTGGTTGCTGAGTTTAGGCTTTGAAAACCCACACGGTGTCCTAGATAAACAGATTTACTGAATATTACGAGATACGACTGACGTCTCGCGTAAAAATGAGAAAGGATATTATAGTTTGCTGATTTTGTATAGATGGGTCAAAAGAATAGACATAATAATATTATTTAAATAAACTTTGGAATGTGGAGGTATTATATTTAACATAGCAGATATTTAGAGCCTTTAGGGTAAACTCACATAAGCAGTGAGTGGTATCAAAATTTATTTAAAAGAGTGTCCGTGGAGTTTCTTGCCCGTTCTTCTCCATTGGTACCTACTACGCTTTGGAATGGGCAACTAGCTTCATATTTCTTACTGACCGATTCCTTGACAATTCAAAAGTGCCTGTGAATGGTTTAATTGAAATAAATGCTTTGAGTTTGAGTTTGAAATCCCTAATAGGCAGGCGCCGATGTTCAACAAATTTAATGATTTCACCTTAAAATACTGTCAAGTTTGGTAGTCTTTGAGATTGAAGTCAGTAAAAGCAAATGAAGTCACAACCAAATCAAAGCCAATGAGTTACTAAAAATAATTATAAAATAATTTTAGAGTTTTATTGTGTGGACATAAAATTCTATTTCATCCATTTCATTTTGTAGATTTAACGTACCAAATATACTACGCAAAGAAAATAAAATGTAAACAACTTTTTAAACTAAAATGAAACCTGCCGTCAAAAGGCAACAAGTATTAATTTATTATTCGAGTAAAAGTAAAAAATATTACAAAGTACTGCCTAGTAGTAAGTTTTGACGTGTGCGGCTTTGCACCGGGCTGGGGAATGTTCTAATATTAATATCATGCATGTGTTTGTGTAAAAAAATCATTACTAATATTCCTCTTTCAAATAAAATCAGTAATTTTTGTAGACTATTTCATGGATTTTTGCGGATACAATGTACAAAAACGTTAGTTTACAGTGGTAAACGAAGCAATCCATTTTATTAAAGAATTAATTCATTACAACCCTTACAGGTTCACCGACCATTTTTATTTTTTTCCTGACGGTTTACAGTCTAATGTAAACAAATAGCGTTTACAACCGCCATTTAAAAGCTTCCACGATAGTCTTGATTATTTATCGAAGCACCTAGACTTCTTAACATTTTTGAAATGTCAAAGCGAAAATTTGCCAACATATTATAACGTTCAGTAAAATATAGGAATCCGGCTTAAACCGCTCTAAAAATAGAATAAAGCGCAGTTTGTCAGTTGTTTACCGTCCCACGGTAATTTTAGGAGTCAACTCAGGGAAATAGCCTGGTGTAGTGCCCTCGGGCGATGAGCGAACAATCTGTCACTACAAAATAATGTTGCAATTTTTGAAACAAGCGTTTTGCTGATATTTTTCTAAAAAGAAAATTAAAAGTTTCCGGAAACAAATTGGTACCAACATTGGCTTGTGTTTAATGCAGGTAATAGGTATAAAGGTTTTAAGATGCTTCCGAAGGATAAATGCTCAAAATATTATTCGGTTTTGATTTATGATGTTACAGTCATCACACATTGTGGTTAGGAAAAGTTATGTTCAACATGACAAAATATAGGTTCTGAAAATATACACAGACAGCAAAATTATTGCAATTACCAATATTTTTACAATTAAATGCAAACTTACCAATAAAATTGACATGTAAAACAGCCAATACTAGAAGGCGCGCGAGCGGGCCGCCCTGCGCGTGCGTCCCCATCTTGCTTCAACGAGTCACTGTCCGGTGCTGCCATCTACCGCCGCTATCCAACCTCGACACCCACTTTTGTCTTCTCATTTTGGAACACACTAGCACGCAGTTCGAAGTTTGATTGGTCAGCGATATCTGCAAAAAGAGCAAGTAATGTAGCGGAATAAAAAAAATGTGTAGTATTTACTTTTATTTTTTTAGGTCATGTTATCAGTTGAAACATATGGTAAGTACAGTTGACTATAGCAGCATTATTGACCGAGCGAGCGAAGCGTCTCTGCTTCAAGTCTGGCAAAATTTGCTTTCATATGTAAGTTTGTTGGTAGGTACTCCTATAGAGGTCGTATTTGTCGTATATATAGAGGTCGTATCGGTTTCCTCACGATGTTTTCCTTCACCGTTTTTGAAGCAAGTGATAATTATACAAATTATTTTTTTTTATTATAATGAACCAATTATATGATAAGTGTTATGTAATTATCATAAAATTTTCTAGATAGTGTATATTTTTCGCTTTTATTAATGACAATAGGGCTATTTGTAGAATCTATTAGTTTGTTCTTGATATTTAATAGCGTAAAATATTGTTGTGGATTCTCTAATTGGATGTCTAATTGTAGTCGCAGTTTTCCTAATCTGCGGACTAAGGAAGGATTTATAACAAAAGGATCCCAGATTAGATAAGTTACAACGAGCTCTTAGTGAGGCAGACCGAATACATAAGTATATAGTGCCATCCATGAAGACGCGCCTCACTCCACGATTACTGCACATCTAAGCTGTAGTTTAGTACGGAGCGGAGCGGAGTGGGGTGCGTCTTCGACAATGGCACTATCTATACACGCGGATAGATCAATTTGATCGGTTTTTATAACCTGCAAGTAACATTGAAGCACACGATCTTTTTGATTTTGTACAAAAATATATTTTAGTATTATTAACTCTAAAATAGTTTAAAATGTTCCATTGATCTGTGTACAAATTCAACGCAGCATTTTATTCAGAAAAACGGAACAAAAATATAACCTAACCTAACAATAAATTCTGGTATCTATGCACGAACTCGCCGGGGTAGTAAAATATTCGTATTTTTATTCACATTCGCTGGAGAACCAGAAACAGTCGAAAGTTATCTAAAATATGAGTGAATGTGAGAGTACGTGCGGTCGGTTCTAAAAGAATTTGATATCAAAGATTCGAGGCAGCATAAACACGGACCTCAGGCCTGCCGCCTAAGGAATTAGGGGTCGTGGAAGAGCCGTTATTAGGGTGTCAAAGTGTTCCTTTAATACTTGTACAGATGTTTACTAGAGTTCACAAGAAGGGATCCAAGTGAAAGATTAGGATCTAGGTAAATATATTTTATCTGAAATTCAGTTGACATTTATTTTAGAAATTACCTAATAACGTACCAAGTTTTCTTTTTTTCGTATTATTAAAATTGCGATATCTATTATACAGAGAGACCATTATGTAGTTATAAAATATTTTTAGAGCAGTTAAAAGGCAGACTTGGTTAATAAAAGGTAAAATTCGGTACTCTCACATCAAAGGTCTAAAAAACATGAGCAACACTTGTTTACGTGATTGTACAGATGTTTATAATATTTATTATAATGAGTCAATTCATTATCAGGAAAAGTGATAACGGCCGATATTTTTAGACCTTCAATGATACTCGTATCATGACATGCAATGATAATAAAATTATGCATAGAACGTGTTGTAGGTATTCTCTACGAAAACGACACCCATGACAAAAAATGTGAAAATGTTTACACAGCTGCCATCTTGGATTTACATTTGATCTCATAATTGGTTTTAGCATCCTCAAAAACTATGAAAACGACACCCATGACGAAAAATTTGAAAATGTTCACAGCCGCCATTTTGGATTCACATTTTGGCAGGAGGAGAAGTTGTTGCAGGGATGAGGGCAGGAGGATACTTATGTGTAAGCGTAATAGGGAAACATACAACATTTAGCTATGCTAAGACACCAAACTACGCTATTTTCAGTCTTTTAAATGAGGGATACTCTGTGGGATAACCCTGATAACGTTTCAAAAACTATTACCTACTGCCAATGCCTGCGGGATAAAAAAAAACCTCTAAAAACTTTATTTGTTTATAGGTATATAAACCCTTTTGAGAACTTAAAAAAATATTGGATTCTAGAACTTGTTTTTGTTCAAAGCAGACAAAGACACGTTCTTTTAAATTTTATATTATAATACTGACAATAATCAGTCGTGTAGCAGTGTAAAATCCGAACTATGTATATTAATTTGTTTTAGCGTGAAAGCGTAACAAACAGTTACGCTTTCACGCTAAAACGGGTGAACAGGTTTGGATGAAATTTGACACATGAATAGACCATAAATTGGATTAGGACATAGAATACTTTTTTATCCCGATACTTCCATGGAAGCGGGGCGCAGCTAGTAAAAAATATTTGCCGAATCTCTTCCAGGGAATCGTTGTGGCAGCACTCAACATAACATAATCACAAAATGGATACGGTGGTGTCTTTTGGCCTCTGATTCTGTTACCAAATAGAATGTGCATTACATCACATAGTTAGCTAATGGAATATTTTTATTAGCCGGTTTTTGACTATTCGGTTTTCTTTATTTAAGTATATTATGGTATTGCTGTATGATTTTGGTATTTTTTCTGTAGCTATTTTTGTCTTATTTCGACATAGTAAGTTCCTCAATATTTATTTATGTTTACCAAAATAAGATTATTGTTTTTTCAAAGTTAATAAGGTAAACACTGAAGTACCTTTAAGAAATGTGCTGTGGCAAGCACAAAGAAGTAAAAAAAAAAGTAGTCCTCCCTAGAAAACGGAAAATAATAATTAAAAACAATTGTTTCGTAACTAGCGTTACTGCTTTGCTACAATAGACCATACAAACTTTACATATACTCACGCCTTATTCTTGAGGGAGTAGGCAGTAACTACAGATCGACACCTGCTACGATCCTTACTCATATTCCGTTTACATCGTTTACGTTCATTTATCTGGTCATACTCACACGCCGGTTGCAAATACTACGCAATACTACTATTATGGACTAAATGGCAAAATAGTAGTTTATGAAACTGTTGCATAAAAAGGGGGGGTACATAACTAGGTATTAAAATACTCGTGTGATACTCACACTCGTATTTTAATACCTAGTTATGTGCAGTTTCATACACTACTTTATCTACTCTCATACATTGGGATTGCATTGAAAGAACCTACTAAATAAAAGATCATAGTTAAAGATCAAGAATAAAAAATCCCACGAAATTAAGTTCAACAAAACGTATGAATGGCGCCTGCACCCAGCACATCACCGCGCATGCGCTAGAGCGGTGCAGCTGTCCCCCGCTAACGTTCCATTGCAAAAATAGATGGAAACTCCTTGGTGATATTAACTTCTTGGATTTCCCCTGTATCGTATTAGAAAAAAAATGTTTTATCATTATTTTGTTAGAGAAAAAAAGTGTTATTAATATGATTCTATTTTAAAATTTCGGTATTGTGTTTATAATGTACGTCAATTTATACTGGTTTGAAGTTTATAATTCGAATTTTACGTTATGAGAGTAGATAAAAACATTTAATAAACACACAAAAATTACCACCACGAAGCAAGCAATATAATTGATTCAAAACAAGCAGCTTGGCAATGACAAATCGCCGGAACGCAGCGCGGCCGCGTTTGAACCGCGATAACGTTGCGATCGCCATCGGAAGTTGTAATTAATGCCAGCAAGCGTTATGCGTTTCCCTTACGCCCTTTTGTATGTTGGACGGTGTGTGGTTGTGTATTTGTACTTATGTATGTTTGTGGAGCTGGTTTTGGTTGTAAATGGATTGTGGATGTTAGACCTAAGAATAGTCGCGAGTTTTTAACGGCCTATTACTTTTGAGGCCACTTTTGTTATTTTAGGCAATATTAAAAGGAATAAATCTATGGCCTGTTATATCTTTTAAATTTTTTCAATAACCTTTTCACATTCTTGGGAACACGGCAAAGGGATTTTCACTTGCGTTTGAGAAGAAAAATAGGTACAAGGAAATTTCTTTAAAAATATTTGGTGCGAGTCAATTTCATCTAGTCCTATCTCCGCTGCATTACGAACATCGATAACAAATTTGATTGAACCGTCGTCGTAGGATCCGAGTGTGTAGTTTGCAAATGTATCAAACGCGAGCCACAGACTACACAGTATTCCTCTCCCAATGGATATAGCATTCTCAGTTAGTACGGGCTAACAAATTGTTCAGTAGGATAACCGGATATCCAGAAATGATTTCATGTCTGTCGACCGATACCTAGGTACTTTTATTTTTTGGCAACCGACTATCGATCTGTTACTTTTCTTTTTTACATTACAAAATTATGTCCTAAATCTCAAAGTGGTTACAGATATCAATGATTAAAATTTTATTTACATTATTAAACGCATACGCATTACGCATTGTTAAGCAGTACGGTTATGGAATGCCTTGCCCGTGTCGATAAGGCGTGCTCAATCTTTGTCCACTTTTAAAATTCTGGTGAAAAACACTTCCTCTTTCCTTAAACATCATCATTACAGATAGTTCTTTATTCTTGTATCATGTTTATTATTTTATATATATCTATGTACATGTATATGTATTATGTGGTTAAGTTTATGCGTTATGTATTTATTGTGTATGTAAATGGTACACCACTGACTACCTGCAGTATTGTCTCTCCTTCTCCCTTTAATCCATCCAAAGGTTGTCTGTAAAAGATCGGTTTTAGCGATAAGACCGCCCATTGTGTCACCCTACGTATAATTTCTAAATTTATTTATGTAATTTGTATGGTGCGCATAATAAATATCACCGTTGCAACTTTTATTAGTTTAACCGAAACACTCTACATTTATATACGTTTTTACCGTAGTAACCTACGTCAGTTCATGTTCCCCCAGATTGCGTGAAAATAAGTGCGTTTAGTGTACCCATTACTTGCCACTACATTTGCGGTTTAAAGCTGTAAACTTACGCGTCACGGCACCCTGAATTATTTCAATTTGCAACTGGTTCAAATTGTTTCGAACTAACTAACTTTAAGATTGTTTTACTTGATTAGTTTTTGCGAACAAAGAACGCAATAAAAATGTTTAATAGTAAAGGAAAGATAACATTCTTTGGAAGGATATTATTCTTAAATGTATAAACGCAGATTTTTTTTAAACATAATTTGCAGAAGAAGAATGTGTGAATATGAATTAGTGGTTGTGCAGTACCTAATAATATGGTTATTGATATTCGCTTGAAACACGAATGATGCATTAAATGACTATCATTTCTGATCAAAAAAATATACCTTGACTATGACTGACATGACAGTCGGGGCCAAATAGTCAAAAGCCAAGAGCCAGAAGCCAGAAGAAGACTCTGAGTTTATTTCGGTCTTTTTTTTCAGATTAACCAGTTAGAAAACACCGAACTCATTTAGTTTTAAAAACCATTTAATTTTGACGTGTAAAAGATTTTTTTGAACGAATTTACAGAAATAAATATAATTTATCAATAGGTCTGTGAATAGTTCTAAACTTAGAACATCGGTAATTCCCCGTAGGTACTTATAATTGGTTAGTGAGGGCAGATGACAAGCTCTCAATATTAAATTTTGATATTAATTAAACCGCATCTAGTCAGACTGGACGCCGACCTCAAACTATTTTCAAATAGGCTAGGATGAAAGCCTTAAACGAACAATGTGATATAATCGTATCTGCGAAAAATCATCTAACTATGCATTTCAATAACCACATAAACGAAATCAAAATTCAGTGCATACATTACGTTTATCAAACGTTAATCAGTTCATACTTAGCGATATTGACAACTGGAAATCAAAACGATTGCAATCCCATTTAAATCATCAATGTGAGAGTTGACACAATATACTCAAATTAATGATCACGCGACTGAAAACACATTTTGCTTTCGTCAGATTGGCAGTTCGAGCTCATTTGGGAGAGCGGCAATTATAAACTGGCGTAATCAGTGAATGGTCGGCGTATCGAACTCCGACTAGGGATTCGGAAAAAAGTATCGATACGTAAAGTAGCATCGATATCAAAATAATCACGATACTTTTGTAACGGCAGTTAGTATGTTTTCAAATAGTAAATAATAGATAGTTTTAGTTCATGTATCTGAACTTCGTTAGGCATTCATTTTTAATGCGATATTTTAGTGACGTCAGTACTTTCATAAAGGCTGTCTTCTAGTCTGTCTTCACGGAAACTCTAAGTTGGAATCGCGGTACGCAAAAAAAAAAAAAAAAAATACAAATTTATATGTGTAACTGATTAGTGAATTAAGATGGGAGTTAGATAAATGGTTGATTTGATTAATAATTTAGTAGATTTGTTATTGATATTTTTAATCCGATACTATTACGAAAATCGATAAAACTCATGGATAAAATATCGATACTTCGGATTCCATTCTCATCCCTACCTCTGACTGAACAGAATCCTTTGACCAGCCGTATTTAGTGATGCATTTTCTATACATTACAGAGTGGGAACTGTGTCAGTTTATGCCTACTTTCTGATGCGTATGCGGCGTAGTTGAGAGTTTAGTATTATTATATTATGCAGCTCCTAGCAGTTTGAAAGCTCTGGATTGTATTATATGAATTCAGAATAGGAAATCGTGCATTGGAATGTGATAATATTGCGTGAGTTTCATAAAAGAAATATTGAATGGAAGGGAAAGTGGTAATTTATTTTTTGTAGATTTCTTCGATGAAATACTCGTATCTTTCGTCTCTTGAAAATTCTGTTTTCTACTTGAAAAAAGCCAAGGTCTGCTTGCGTTTTGCAAACACAAGCTGGTTTCATAGTTCTACTTTCCTCACGTTTCGATTGTAAAATATTATAATAAATCAACTATTATCGGCAGAAACTTCACCACGAATTTAAAAATAGCAACTGTGAGTTGAACTTTATACATGTGGAGGTATGGACTGGTTCCTTAATGATTATTATCGATATTTCCTCGAATTTGGTACTGAAGTGAAAAACTTACGGATTATTTTACCAAACTTTCTTTTTTACAAACCACTTGACCTTTCGAGAACCATTAATTGTGGATTTTTATTAAAACGTTTATCAAATAATATGCCATTTACTTGTTTGCGTCATCAGTTTACAATCGTTGCTATGCTATGTACAGTCAAGTATTTTATATCTTGGGCAGTTTTTGAATTGTTTCCTTTATCAAGTCAGGAAACACAATATCTTTAGAAGTTACGGCGCTTCCATTCAGAATGTGACAGAACTATATTTTACCAATGTCGAGTTGACATCAACCAAAAATCTTCTTTACTGTAAAAACATTAAGCTTAATTTATGATTATTTGGTAACAATACCATTTATTATTTATTTATTTAACACTTTAACTATAGATGTGCGTGCACCTGTGTTGAGGCATTTCGATCGTCTAGTGATCTTTTAGGGAGGTATATCCCTATTGGTTATCTTGACGGGCCGGGGTGTCTCAGCACAGGGGCATTTGTGTATAGAATTGGATGTGTTGTCCTTTGTAATTGTATTTATGTGCTAACAATAGTTTCTAAGTTTTTGTATACTAACCTTTGGATCTAGTTGTCCCGAAATAAATAATTTTGAATTTGAATTTAAGCACACAAATGTACAGAGGCGTAATGCCATAGGCATTTTCTACCAGTCAACCTTTGGGTGATGCAGAGATAAACAGTGGTAGGTGCAAGATCGATCGATATTATTTGTGTTTCTTTTTTTTTTTTAGCCTATATGTACTCTATGTAATATTATAAAACTTGAAATATGTAAGTGCTGTGCACACCTGTAAGTGACAAGTTCACCCTAGATTTTAAGTATAAATGTTACAGTACCCCAAAAAAATGTATTAGTGAATAAGTCGTTGGAGTGCCTTAATTAAATAAATAAAAAATAAATAAATAAAAAATAAATAAAATATATTACACGGGGTGTCAGGGACATCGACTAAATATAAATCAATACAAGAACAGATAAATACCATAAAATTTGTGTTGAATTGTTGATACCATCGCCCCGCGCATGTCTAGTGCCTTATTAACAAGGGTGGTTTATTTCATGCCAATTTTGACACAATTTTTTTTTTTTGGAAAATTCGGTTTACTATTTTCAATATTATTGATTATTTTATTATTTTAACCGACATCTGTTGATAACAACTTGTAATAACCGCTGTACTATTTAATGTGATGATAACCTAATCGCCACTCTGTATGTATGATCTAGCTTGCCCGCGTGGTTGTCGTAAAATATCGGATTAAAAGAAACTAATGAGTTAATCCAGGTTATAAACTATCTGTGTGCCAAATTTCATCCAAATTCGTCCAGCTGTTTTTGCGCCAATCCAGACAAACGGAGAAACAATCTAAAATATGTTAGTTTTGGCATCAGACTCGTTCCCACCCCTCATAGCAACTACTTTATTATACTGGGTGGCAGGGACATCGACGCGAAAACTGATACCATGGATTCAGTACATGATTCTGAACCCCCTTGGGTTGAAATTATGTCGGTTACTTTTATTTATTATTATTAATTATGTCGGTTATTTTTATTTAACTCTGCTGTTCCATACATTTTGACCGCATAGGTATTGCACTTTTCTATGGAACAGCAGATTTTTTATTTATAACCATCGAATAATTTTACCATGGATTCAGTACATGCTTCTGAACCCCAGGGAGAACCGAATCCATGGTATCAGTTTTCGCGTCGATGTCCCTGCCAGCCTGTATAACAATACACAGTTCCAATAAGTAAGATTACTCTAACTAATAGTATTATTAAACTACCTACTTGTTATATGGTCAAGGTTAACCAATAAGTTTATTATTTTACTTCAATTTATTCTTCATCATCCTCTCTTACAATTATTTCATTAAAATAAATCTGCGGGTGTGGAAATATTTTGCTGATATCAGACCAGCGTCATAACATGAGTGCAACATCCTACCTATCCTGCCTAGTGGTTGAGGCCTCGCCTCTCATGCACGAGGTGGTTCAAATCCGGGCAAGTACCAATGTGACTTTTTCAATTCATATGTACTTTCTCAGTTTATCTTGGACATTACTGACATCGGTGAAGGAAAACAACGTGAGGAATCCTGGACTTTATAGTGAAAATAAGTCTGAAATCGCCAACCCGTCTTGAGCAAGCGTGGTGATCAATGCTCGTGCCTTCTCTGTATTAGAAGAGGCCTTTGCCCTGCCGTGGGACAGTAACAACCTGGTATTATTAATAACGTAGCTTCACAGCTGACAGTAAGTATAAAATTATTATAAACATTTGTGTATATGATATACTGTGGACGATTAGATACTAAAGCATATTTAGAACTCTGGGCCTCAACCTTTCTGGGTAATAATAGTATTGACAAATACAGAAACTATTTCTGTAGGATAAACATGATGACATTTTTTTACCTCCAACTCTTTGTCGGAGCAAGATCATAATTTCAGGTAGGTCATTATCATTTGCCTAGCCTGTTCCCAACTATGTTGGGGTCGGCTTCCAGTCTAACCGGATGCAGCTGAATACTAGTATTTTACATAGAGCGACTGGCTGTTATATCTCACCTCCACAACCCAGTAACTGGGTAATACGATACCCCTTGGTAAGACTGGTTGTCAGACTTTCGGGCTTCTGACGACCCGTAACGACTGTCAAAGATGTACGAATGACAGCCGGGACCAACAGCTTAACGTGCTTTCCGAGGCACGGAGGGGTCTTGGTATGTAAAGACGGTCACGCCGCGGCAAGCGTAGCTTAACCTGATCGATCAACTCGTGCGGCTGTTATTACTTATCCACAAGCCACATTTCAGGTAGGTAACTCAGCCAAATAATTTCAAATTACTCTGAACACCTACTATTTCCTACGCTCATCAGCTTACCAACATCCCGTCCGCTGTTATTGCCTTATCCGTACCGTATTTGCGTGTCATTCGTCAGAGGCGTCCTGTAATTAATGCGGACATGGACAGCGTCGGCCTAATGAATAGCGGGTGTACTGTGTCGCACAAAAACTGGACCGTCATACAACACGCGGTCGGTATCGGCCGGTGAGGCACGGCTGACTGTTAGCGAGCAAACGCTCATGTGGTTAGTGCCTTATTGGGCTTTCAATTTTTATGGCGTTTGATGGATAATTGATTTAGAGGAATGATTAGGTATTGGAATTCAGTTGAAGAGGATAATGTCTTGAATGAAAAGGTATATGGATTAATTATTTGCTGATGAACGTCAAAATAGGTTTCAGGAACTAGTTACTTGAACCTTGATATATAAACTACTTTGTTTTCATAATCAGGTATGCTTTAGTAGTGAACTTTACATTAAGTGTGTGTGCGTTTGTACGAGTATTTCGAACCAGCTTCCGCTAGCGACTTCACCCGCGTGATGTCTTTATAAATTATATCCTATGTAAATCAGTGATAATATAGCATACTACTGGTGAAATATTTTTTTTAATCGGTCCTGTAGTTTATAAGTTTATTAATTACAAACAAACATAAAAAAGAACAAATCTTTTCTCTTTATAATTTATTAGCTCAGATAAAAATAGCTTCGAGGTATTTAAGATTGTTCAGTTACTCTTAAGGAACTGTATAGGTACATAGGCTGATCTCAGTTTGTACGGAAATCCTATACAATTCGAGATCAGCATAAACTGGAACGTAAAAAAAAGTATACAGGTTTCTCTATAACATATCACCTAGAAGCAAAGACATTTCAATATACTTACGATAGACAGGACAAAGCGAACGTCATCAAAGTCTAGTAGGTATCACCTGCAGGTCAAACCTCGCTCAGTTTAGTTCTATGTCTCGTGTCATAGGAGCCCATGGCAGGTTGCAGGGTGTACAAAAGAAAATTATTTTCGAAGTAGTATACGGTGAAGTGGTATACGGTATTAGTATTTTCTAATTTACCGAGTATTGAAAGTTAGTTATTCAAAGGTTGGTGCCGAAGTAGATCGTGTCCAACTTGGCTATTATGTAATTTTGCAATATTATGCTAGGTGGCATCACTGATACATGGGACAGCCTTTTTTTTTTTTGTTTTTTTTTTGTGTGTAGGAAATTATCAAATAACTTCTCCCGCCCTGGGCGGAGCGGGAGGGTATGTCAGACTTTTACTGACTAAAACCCACCCGTGTTCCTTCCGTTGCCTGTGTGCCGGGGCCGCGATATCCCTTTCAGACAAACCCGCAACCCAATGCATTGGTCCTTACGGACCCCGTCAGTTGGTGCTGACATCTCTTTGAGGCGCGCGTGGAACACAACGCACCGTCGACCCGGGCCTGGTCCTTATCGGACGGCAGACATTGGACAGCCTTGAAGTGTTATGGGGTAAATCGAATAAAACGTAATTTTGAGAAAACTGGTTGTATTATTCTCCTTGCCTAGATGCTGTCAATATCGCTACCCGCTCTCACTCCGTCCGACCCTTAACTGAAGCGTTGCCATAAGCTGCGTACGAAATTCTAGATGTCAAAATGATAGGCACATATTGGGCGGTTATTGATTTTACCCGGACACTGACCGAACGCTGCAAATTTATCTACAGAGAAACAACATAATATCACTCTTAAAATATAAAGTCTGCGCTTTTTCACATACGATGATACCTTTTTAACAAGCAACATATTCGTAAGTAAACTGAACTGGGTATTAAAGTTTTTCAGTTCATTTCGTTGCAGAAGAGGTTTTATTTAATATTTAAATTGACTATGCCTCAAGGCTCTTTTTCCGGAATAATATTGTTTGCTTGATGTGAAATCGAAAATGTAAAAAACTTTTTTTTTTAAAACAGGTTGCTTGATTGTCTCGTTGGGAATATGCACTTATTTTTAATTTTTATTTAAATTAACTACATTATGGCAGCTTATTTGCATTCCACGAGTTGTGTGAAAGGCGACCATTGTGTATTTTCAATTATTTATTTTTAACCGATAGCTTTATATGAGACCAGGTTCTGCCCGCAACTTTGTCCGCGTGAAATTTCTTATTCCCCCGACCCATCGCGTCGCATCGTATCGCCCGCCCGCGCAATGACTTCTTTTTCGCTTAACGTTGTTTCTGACTGTTTTCAGGTGCAAAAAGAACTTGTGGCTAAGTAATAACAGCCACTCGGGTCGATCTTTAAGCTACGCTTACCGGGGTTAGTCCGTGGATGGGTGACCATCTTTACATACCGAGACTGTGCCTTGGAAAGCACGTTAAGCCGTTGGTATCACTTGTCATTCGTGGATCTTTGACAGTCGTTACGCGTAGACTGACAACCAGTCTTACCAAGGGGTATCGTATTAGGGAAAAGGCTAGGCAGATTGGTAGATTGAGATGTCGTAGCCAGATCTTAGAATTGATTATTTCATGAAGTGGTCGACTATTTCATGAAATGGTCGCGTTTCATGAAATGGCTAGCTAAAATTGACCATTTCGTTTAACTTCAACGTTTAATGATATGTCAGTAGACGTTTGGCCATATCAGTAATAGCACTTTGCCCGCGACTTCGTCCGCGTGGATGTCGTACTTTCCTCAAAAAATTTCAACACCCGCTCCACCCCTTTGAAGGACAATCTGTTTAAAATTAATATTTACGATCTATACCTAGATATATTTAGATAAATATGTATTCGGGGTAATTTTTAAGTTTATAGCGCACCCCGCGTTTTCTTCCGCTTAAGTTTCGATCCCGTGGGAATATTGGGATAAAAAGTAACCTATGTCCTTACCCAGGTCATGCCAAATTCATGGTCTATCTATGTGCCAAATTTCATCTCAATCTGTTCAACCGTTTTAGCGTGAAAGCGTAATAAACAAACAAACCAACTCACGTTCATTTTATAGGACAGGAAAAAGATTTTAAAAATAAACTGTGTACTTGATTTTGAATTCGACAGCGCGTAAAAAATGTTTGTTACTTACCTTGACACCCCCTTCATCTTCTGTGAGGGGTTGTTTAAAAAACTAAAAGTGACACTCTTATTACATATTTACTGAGGCAAGTATTGCAAAGTTTCAAGTTTATTAACCAAATGAATAAGAATTTTCATATAAACCATTCCATAACTGGATCTACAGGGATGGAATTTGAAAAAACTTTTGATGTGTTTCCATAGCGTGACTCAAAGATTATTTATACCAATTTTTGAGTTAATCTAGCCACGCATTCAAATCCTCCCCTGTAAAATTTACTACCCTTTTTCACCCCGCTAGGGATAGATTTTCGAAAAACCCTGACACACGTTGTTCTTTACTTTTAGTTTTAAGTATAAATACTGAATTTCGAGTATTTGGAATAAATTTGACACTCCGCAATCCTTCAAGTCATTAGGGGGTAGTTTAGAAAAACTAAAATGACAAAAAATCTAATTTACTTAGATAAGTATTCGTGCCAAGTTTCAAGTTTATTAACTCAAGGACTAAGATTATTCATACAAACAAAATCTCCCCTTTTCACCCCTTTGCAGGTGGAATTTCGTAAAACCCTTTCTTAGTGGATACCTACTCTTCACAAAGAACACACTCTCCAAATTCCATGTCTCTAGAACCAGCGGCATATGCTGTGTGTTGATACATCAGTGAGGACTTTGAATTTTATACATACAGATTATAATCTTCAAAATAGTTGACCAATAATATCTTAACCTCTAGTACAGAGCGCAGATAAACCGGTAGGTAACAGAAAATAAACGTATGTCAAATAAGATGGTCACAGCGGTAATGGATCCAGGGATACTGTTGGTCACGTGGGACATGACCCGTACCTCATTTTGTTCTATTTCTTGGTGAAAAACCGCCGTGGCCAGCCTTGGGTCACGGTCAGAGTACTATTGTTGTACCTATTTATGACTATCTTTTATTCACCCACTTCTAGTTGGACACACTGTGGAAATGATATGGAGAAAAGATTTAGATTGACGTCGTATTGGCACGGCATTTATTTTATTCTAGATTTGTGTATTCTACTAATATTATAAATGAGAAAGTTTGTGTGCTTGTTACTCAATCACGCATAAACGGTTGCAGTGAAATTTAGCACACATATATTTTATAACCTGGACATACAGCTTATAACACAAAGGATACTTTTTATTCTGTTAGTACACTCACAGAAAACAATGCACAGCCTAAACTGCTGGATCTAGAAGCATCAAATTTTGCAGAAGAGTTCCATAAGTACTTGAAGTGAGTACTTAAGAAGGATTTTTGAACATTCATCCCCTAATGGGGTTAAATAGGGAATTAAACTTTTTATGGAAGTTTTTAATTTTTACCGATGGGTAATCGCGTGGACTGAGATTGGTAAAGCCAAAAAATTAAAACTACGAGATGCAAAAGATTAGCTATGATTAAATTTAGTAAAAACTGAACTCATTTTATTATTATAAACAAACTCTAGTTCTTTCCATTTATTTTTTGAAGAGATAACTAAAATACAGTAGGGTACACTCCCAGATTTTAAGTGTTGACAAAATTATGATTCCGCCGAGACACGAATGAATAACAAAGAGAGATAATATTTCATTCTCTATCTCCCGGGACCTCACTGCTGTAAGTTTTTAAAGTTATTTACTTGTCTCCTTTTTCAGTCTCTTTACCAAATAGGACGGAATGTATGTATTGTGAACCAAAGAGGTTTCATGCGGGAAAAAAATACCTTTTGAAAAGGGGTCTTCGAAAAGACATAATGTCCAACAACGAACAGAATTAAAAAAATCTGAATCATATTTTTTCTTAATTGTGGTGCGCTCGAAATACGTACTTATTCAACCTGTACAGTTACGAGCAAAATGCCTTAAAATTACACGAAATTCAAAAGCTATTTTCTTCCTAAGTATTGAAAGAAATTTTAGGTGTTTATAATTTTAAGTGTTTCGTATATGGAACGAGTTCGAAACCATACTACTCGTATTATGAAATAGGTTTTTTCTCAAAGTTGCAATCGTTATTTCGGGGAAGTGTAAAGTATGTGTGCTCGTAACTGTACACCTGTTTGTAATATTTTTATTTATGAGTCATTCAAAATATTATTTGAAATATAAAAAAGAGTTTACAAGTTATATATGGGTATTGGTGATTTAATTACCTTCTGTAATTTTAAAGTAATGACATGTTACCCGTTTAACATTCCTCACCCCAAGTTTGCTTGTTCAAAAGCCGCAAGAGTCGGCTAACGGCAGGTAGCCGTACCACTAAAACAAATATTGCCCTTTTACAGCCAAGGGCAAAAACAGTAGTGCCTGTAAATGTCTCAGTGGAGCCTTTAATTTTTATTAGCCCAACATCGTATATTAAATAGACGTGAGAAATGTTCGGACTTCGAAAATATCCTGTTATTTTGTATCTGAACGCTTTGTTCAAATAATAATTTATTATTCAGCAATGTTTGTGATATTTTAAAATTCCACAAAAATGTTAACGTCACGTGTTTTTCCGAACGAATATACGTGGCACGATTATTTTATTTTGACAAAGATTTAAAATGAAATGTATAAAAATGTGTGCAAGGATGACGTGAAGCTATGATACATGCATGGACTATGTGCTACGGATAAATGTTGCTACGGCGTAGCTTTCACGATGTCGATAGCTACGCTTTCGTAGCATGCGTTTCGAAGCGTAGGAACTCCGTAATTGTTGTTTTAAAAATGTTCTTTTAGAACACCTTTTGGCCAAATGTGTAGGTAAATTGAACGCTTATCTGTATGGCTCGGCAGCCATGCTTTTGACTTACTATATCAAAGAGTCAGTTCTCAGTAAAACTGTGTATAAATCATTACCCATGAATATTTATTAAACGAAAATATTAAGAGAAAGAAATACTTGGTTAAAGTTGGCATTACACCAACTTGACGCAATACTTTGTTTTTGTTTCTCATTTCCTTTGTTCACTGCGAGTATTTATCCCCGTTTAATTGTGTAGCAAAGAGTTAAGATTTTTTAAATACCTTCTTACATTTGAATGACATTTATTTATTGGTTCACTTTTTCTCTCGTGTTTTAATGGAGTTAGGTAAACAGCAGCTCAGGTAAATTAATGTAGTGTTGGTACACATTAATTGCCATTGGTAGCTGATTTTATTTTATTTTAAACGTTTGATAAAATGGTAAAAGGTCTTTGAAAGCATTGCTGTCTGTAGCAAGAGATATCTGAATTTTGAAAAGACTGTATTCATTTTAACATAACTAAAGACGTATCCATTATACTCTGCTATGTAACTTTTACATCAGATTTTAATACCACATATTAGGAGCCAGGGCCGCAAACACGGCACCTATAGCCTAATTTAAAAATCCCTTATACATTTCGGTCACGACCTAACATATCTTCCTCACTCCATAACGGAACGCGTTTTACCCCGAACAGCCGCGGTAATTGAGGCCCATATGCTGGCCTCCATTATAAAGACCCGTAGCATCTAAATACTATATAGAATAGAAAATTTACAGCTCTATATAAATCAGCGTATAAGTATTCCTCCTTATAATTTATGGGAGCCTGGTACCCCGTTGTTGGGGGTAATGGATGCGCCCGCAGATATCAGCGTGGCCGTCTTTAAATTACTCACTGTTACGGAAGCATTGGCTCTGCCGTGACTACAAATCCACTTAAGTGTACTTCTCACACTATTTAGATAAGCGTTCCTAATAAAAATCACCCTTACTTGTAATTGATTTTAATTGTATCCTGTTTTATACAGGGAGATTGTGTCTCGAAGAATAATGGGCAGAACATTTCTGTTATAAAAATCTGTGTTAAAGTTTTCGTAAGAATAGTAGGATAAAATAGGTAGGTTTTTTGTTTGTTAGCCATTATTGTCCCATTGCTGGGCAAAGGCCCACTCTCTTTCCACCTCTCTCTGTCTAGAGCTGCCAAGGACCAATCTTTGTTAAAGGATTTAATCATTACCCGCTTGATTTTACCGGTTCACTATAGGAAAAACACGTATTAATATTATTGTCAATAAATTTGCCTAGCCTTTTCCCAACTATGTTGGGGTCGGCTTTCAGTCTTACCGGATGCAGCTGAATACCAGTATTTTACATCGCGACTGCCTATCTGACCTCCACAACCCAATAACTGGGAAATACAATACCGCTTGGTAAGACGGGTCGCCAGACTTTCAGGCTATTCGACGTATTAATTATTATTATAAATTAAATATCGATCACATTAAAATTACAAAACATACTAATACTACTATACTAACGGAATGTAAGTGTATGTATTGCAGGTATACCTCTACCTAACCGTACTGGGAATCCTGACGTGATGCTGTGTTATGTTTAAAAAAATACATGCAAATTTCATAGGTAATGTCGGTAAAGGATACTTGCAGCGATCATTTGTATGCCATATTCGCCGCACTAAGGTGTATAGTTCTGGATTGTTATAGGTTTATGATGAAATTGAGTTTAAAATGTGTCATCTTCCGGTTTTTCATCAAAAACCTAATTTTATGAAAAACCTGCGATATATATAACTTAGAATAATGTAGCCCAACGTTAAAGTATAGACTGGCAAGCGATAGGTTATAAGTTTAAACTCCACCCGTAGCTCTATTAATGTAAACCTAATCTAGGGTAGGCTTTGTTACAAAAGGCCATGCAATGCAAAAATATCTTGAACTTAAGCACTAATTTTTCAACTCACATATTATTTGTATAGGGTTCAGTACATATAAAAAATGTACGCACTTTATATTATAACATTGTCCACCCGTGGTTCTATTAATGTAAACCCAATCTAGGGTAGACTTTGATAGAGGGTTACTAATGACCATGCAATGGAAAAATATCTTGGGCTCAAACACTTATTTTTAAACTCACCTATTATTTATTTAGGGTTCAGTACATATTAAAAATGTACGCACTTTATATTATGGCATTGCTTCTATATATCCTAGGATAATTAAAAAAACTGGCCATGTGTGAGTCTGACTCGCACACGAAGGATTCGTAACGTATTAAGATTGATCAAAAACGCCAAAAAAAAACACGTTTCTTGTGTGGCACCCCCTTATTAATTGTTAACTTTATTGAATTTTTATTATTTGTAGTTATAGTGGCAATAGAAATACACAATCTGACAAATCAATTGTCTACCTATTACGGTTCATGTGATATAGCCCGCTGACAGACAGACGGTTGGACGGACGGACAGCGGAGGCTTAGTAATAGGGTTCCGTTTGGCACCCTTCTAGTACGGTACCCTAAAGATCATTGTTTTGCGAAATCCTGTCTGGATTATTGGAAACTAAGAAAGATTTTCGCAATGATACGGCCTAATATCAGGATTTTTTGAAACTCTTAATACGTTCATCCTCTCAGTGTAAATTAAAATATAAAATATTTGATTTGTAATAATTCTAAGTACGTAAGCGTAAGATGGCAAAATAATTCCATGGAATTACAAAATGTCAGTTTTATAATACTTCGTTAATGAATAAAGGGCTAAGCACTTGTTCTCATTACTGAAGACGCTCATAAAGACTATGTTAACAAAACTCCTTTACTGAGAAATATAAATAATAGCGGGACAGAATGTTAAATATAGGAAAAAAATACAAGGTTTTTATAAAAAGCTCCTAAAAATTCCGTACACAGGAATTCATACAGAAAATGAATAGAATATTAAATTATGTTGGTCCGCATTTTGTAAAACTGACGAAGCTTCTTGTTAAGCTTTCAAGAAGCTTTTAAGTTAATGAACAACTTATTAAAAAAAATCTATTGACTTTTATACTGATTGTTTTGTTAGAATTTGATCAACGTTTATTAATAAAACAGTAGATGTTATTATTTTAGCTTTACGTGGAACCTGAAATGTAAAAATCTTCGAAATTTATTATATATTTTTTACGAGAAAATCTAATGTTGATTTAGATTCTATTGTTACTGTATTTTTTTCGTAATAAAGAGCTGATACCGGAATTATGTTTATTCTAACTAATATTATAAATGCGAAAGTGAGTTTGTTTGTTAAGCTTTCACGCTAAAACTGCTGAACGGATTTGGATGAAATTTGGCACACGGGTAGAATATGACTGACTTGGGTTAGGAAATAGGATACTTTTTATCCCAATATTCCCACGGGATCGAGACTTATGAGGATAAAACCGCGGGGCGCAGTTAGTAGCGAATACATTGAATTCGCTTTTTCATTCATCCTAAATTCGGGGAATACCTAAATAATAATATGAATATTACATTCCTGTTCGTACTGATTCTATTATTTGCAAGGTGTTTCTCTTTTAATTTGAAATAGTTTAACATAATATACAATTTGACGGCACTGCTTATCTGTGAGCTTGTTCTGCAAAAATGATTTATAAATGCCATCAATTTAAAATATTTACTGCACAATATGATTAAAATGTAGCATTTTGATCAGCATAAAACAATATTTATGTAACGGTCGTATGGAATAAATACTGTGTTGCGTATAATTGTTTTGTTTTAAATATTTATTGACAACATGGGATAATGTTTTCCGCAACAAGCAAAATAAATATTATCAATATATGTAGCACTCCGAAATATTTTTTACAATTTTATATGTCCAACCGATCAATTTAACGATTTTATAAATCTTTAATTCTACCCATTTCTGGTTGGAAAATTTGAATTTCATTGGGGAGAGCAATTGGCAACTTTATTTATTACTCCGCTCGGCCCGCGGTGTTGCCCGTGAAAACGTACTTTATCCCTTTTACCTCGCTTAAGGGGCGATTTGGAAAAATCCCTAAGTGGGTACCTACGTCACCGGCAGGGCTATCTTACAACAATTTTGTTTGCCACGGGCTACATTTAATATCCCTCAGCCCTAATTTTGTTTCCAGTATTTTAGGAAATTTAATTTTTCCCTGTAATTTCATTAGCATTTATTTTGTTGCTCTATTATCTAACTCAGTCTAGGATAGGTTTGCTAAATAATTATGTAGTTAATTAGAAGAGGAGTCTAGCCTAAACTTCCTTCACTCTGTTAACTTACAGCACAAACGTTCAGGCATAATTAATGAGTTTAAACCACTTCATTTACTTATTCTTACGTTCAAGTTTCCATAGTTGAAGCCTTTTACTGCCCAATTATTTATTCAGGCATGACTGAAACTTACTCATTTGCGGTATGGGCAATATTATAATAATATGAATGGCGAAGATAATATCTAAAACTATTATTATATTAATTAAACCTAGCAATTAGTTCACAAACTATATCTTACTTACTTATCTAACTAATACTGTGATTACGGAAATATTTGTTTGTCAGTGGGTATTGCATTTCAGTTCTATAACTTTTTAACGTAGCATTAATTCTATTCAAAGTAACACATCAGCTAATACTCACCTACATCAAGTCAATGAAACGAAACAATACTTCTGTAACTGGTCATAGCTCATGGAGCAGATCTGTAATAAATAAACCTGCGGTTCTCATCCTCGCTACACTCACTGAACATGAAATCCACTCAAACCTGATCGGTTTAATTAACAAATTATTTGTTAATGGGTATTACTCTCCTCGTGTCACTTCTGTTGATCCGGTAAAGGTATATTAAAAGTTGAACATGAAAGTTTTGTGTATTTTCGCGGCACACAAACGGGAAGTAAGCTCGTCGTGTGGAGTGGCAAGTTGTGCGGTGGCGCGACACAGTCCCAGCGCGCGGTCCGTTTCGCACTGACTTAGTTCGCGCGACACACGGAGCGACCGGCCGACTTGAGAGCGATGCCGGTGCGATTCATGCGCGGATCACTGGGTAGGAGGAGTCTTCGAACAAAACCACGCCTACCAAGGAGCTACACATTTCTTTTTCAATATGTGTAATTCAATTTCGCTTATGTCTTCGCTGGGAAAGTTGATGCCCCGTTGTCGTTGAACGCGATGTTTTTATGTAAACTGTAATGTAGTTCGCGAACCGAGTCGGCCCGTGATACTACGCTCCGTCTGATTTTCTCTTTTCTTTTTTGTTGGCAATTTCACGTGCTGTTGCTTGTTCATATGTAGAGGTATAATAATAAAAATTGGGCAACTTTGTTAGGTAAAGAACAAGTGGTATGATGAGCTCTGTTCTATGTTAACTTTTTAAACTTTTTTTATTGATGCAACTTTCAGTAGATCAAATAAAAAAAAAAATGTAGTACGTAGTAATTAAAAAAACGCATTTAAAACTACCTTGGAAAAATTACAGTTACTTAACGGTTTAATAGTTGCATCAAACATTAAGGGAAAATGGTAAACCAAACCACAACAGTAATATCGTATTAATTCCTCCACACAACAGAATCCCATCCCACCGCGGCTAAGTTCCTCAACGCTTTGGACTGTAAAGGAATTCACTAAATTATAACAGTAAATTAAGCGTAGTTTCATTTGTGTTACCAAGTGAATTATGCGTTGGTATCTTAGTTCTGTCACCACCTAAGTTACTACGGTTCAAAATTAATACAGTGCCATAAGCCAGCTCTAATACCGCGCGTCCTGGGGCTTCTATTTACCGTATCAAATTTTAAGAAGACATACAAGGTAACCCCAACCTTGTTTATTGAAAAATAGGGTTTAAAATCAAGCTGTAACCCATAATGTACATAAGCTTTTATGTACGCATTCAATCATTATTAAGTGTACACCTATTTGTTTAGTGTCGTATGTAACTAGATACTAATGACGACTGACATCTATAAACTAAATTGCGCTATATGATATTAGCACCTGGCTTCATAATAATTTACTTGAGAAATGGCGAGGAGTTGAAATAAGATTGCTGAGAGTTCATATTGAAACTTGAAAAGTAAACGATGGAAGAACGTCTGAATGTTTTAAATCTACAGAAGTCGTTTTTATTTTAGTTTTTGTTGCTTCAAGATTAATTAAATTTTTACTAGAGACCCACTTCTCCGAGGCTGCTTGATTTTTTTCCAAATATCAGGAGTAGAATTCATTATAATAAATAACTAAGTAAAAAGACCATAACGACATTAGGTAATTTATAAATCATGTGAAAAAAAGTTTCTAAACTTACCTACAGGAAATAAAAGGTTTTCCGGTTCAGTATGCGATTTTTTTTTTTTTTTTAAGTTTCATCGGTACAGTTTTCGCGATATCGCAAATCCCGTTTGAGAAGATTAAATACAAAGTAACTGCGACCTACATGTCTTCTCAAAAACTTTTGCTTCATGGAAAACGAACTACCACTCCATCTTACTAAACTGAACAGACAATCTCACTTCGCTATAAACGGCTACAATTACGTACTTAGCGTAAAACAAGCAAAACGAACAGGTAACCAACTATTTATGAAGCGAATTAATCATAAAAAGCAAAACCAACCGTAAAAGCGTAGTTTTTAAACTGAGCTAGTTTTAAAATCAAGCTAACGTTTAAAACTCGACAAAAAATGCAACAACACTTTAACGGCTCAAGTTTTTCATACGGCAGTTGGTGGGGGTAAGTCTGATGTAATCCTGGCAACTTTGCTAGATCGTCTCGGAGCAAAGGAAGCAAAAGGAGAAAGGAGGCCGATAGTCGGTCGCTCCCTCGGGCCTCGTTTGAACCGGAGCGATTTCGCGGCCGTTCTTATGATTAAGTCAACTCTGGTGGGATTCAGAATCGAGCCTCACTAGACGCTGTTTCGATGATTCAACTGGCGGAAATATTACTTCGTCAAGCGAGTTTATTGATTTTGATTTAGGGTTTTATTGTTTTTTTTTTGTTTAGTTTGTTGACTTCAATCTGATATGAGAATAAGACCGGCTGTACCTATAAGCGAATGGGAGAAATATGTAGCAAATGTTTTTTTATTTCTAATTCTCTAAACATTGCTAATAGGCAACATTATGTTTTCTGTGCAAGGGAAGGGAATAAATAACATTTTGCAATAACCCCTATGCCTACATCATAATTTAAAAAAAGTTTTGCTTTAAAATACAAGATAATTATACCTAAATTACCACACCATTTGATAACGTAGTAAAGTAGTTCAACATCAATGGTTCATTATACAACTTTCAAATGACCCTTTTTACTTTGTAACAAATTACGCTATCTTCTTCCAATACCCTCATTTTTACAAATAGAGACTGAAGATTTTATTACAGAATATCTAGATAATGAAATGAACATAAATAAACTTTATTATAGAGCGAAACAGGAAAATACGATAAAGGGGAAGGAGCCTTCCATTTGAACGGAAAGTTGTTTTATATTAGGCAAATTTTCTTTATTTACATTTAGGTAAAAAGAAAACTTCACCTGTACTTTCACGACAGTATATTCAATGGTTTATGAACGACTTGTTCTGACTGACTTTACAGTTGAATAACTTGACATCTCTTTAGATGTGCTTAGAATATAATCATGTAGGATTATTATGTAGCTGCGATAGATTTAGCTATGTATTGCTTCTGCTTCCGAGTATTTTCGAAAAAGTCTTCTATTAGCGTCGACTCAACATCATCCATGAGTATTATCTGATTTCTAACGTACTAATAGAATTATCTAAAGATCACAGCAGCACGCGTAGCATGACAACCATAGAAACGGGTTTTCTACGGTTGTTGTCGACGGAAGAATAGACAAAATGACAGATTGTCATTGTTTATCTGTCATTTGGTCTATTCTTTCGTCGACAAAACCCGTTTCTAGTGTGGTTATGCTAAGCATGCACGTGGCGTACTGTAGTTTCTGCGTACCCCCATGGGGAAAAGGCGTGAGTTGATGTATGTATATGTATGTATCATCTGATATACATACGGTACATTACATAAATTGTATACTCTTGTAAGTCAGCAACAACAACCTATGAAACTATTCTACTCGGACGAATGCCACTAGTAGTAGTCACGGGTAGAGGCTTAAAAGGCTTATTGGTGATTCGCACGAATTTATTCACCCAAAATGGGTGAATTAAAAAAAAAAAAAAAACGCTGTTTTTTATATACTTGTGAATCGACAACTCCAGAAATCGATTCGCTTACATATAAACTTCGTGCGAATTGCCTCAAGAAAAAATCCCTCCGGAGCAACTGAACAGATTCTCGGCTGGACAGTTTCTCAGCTGAAATATTTTTTTAAATTGTCGATTCGCCCGTTTCGGGCAAGTAAATTCGTGTGGATCACCAATAAGCCGCATATAGATGCAGTTGTAAATAAAAAAACATAAATCGGTAAATTGTACCTGAAATTATTTCAAATCATTATTGTATCATTGTATTCCTATAACTATTATTTCATCTTACTACTTCTGCTCATTTCAATAATTCCATCTACAGACTCTTATCATAAATTTAATTCCAAAAGACTCGTCAGTTAGTTGATCCACTTAATTTATTAGTCGTCATTAAGATTAATTGAAAAATGTTCAAAGTGAAATTTTAACCGGATAATATTTTTTGTTCATCGAATAACTCCCAAGGGGATCTGTTAATTGGTTTCATGTCTCTGTAAATTTTACTAGTTTGTTTTAATGCACGCCTGAATTAATTTTCAGTTTTCATTCATAATAATACAAGTTTTGGTACAGAAGTTGGATGGATGACTCTTAAAGTTCGGAGTTTGAGGTCCATGTGGTCAGCGCTGGTTGACTGGTTCGAGAACATGTACGTTGAATTTGTATGTTTTGTGTATGCTGTGAAAATGATTCCTTTTGGAACTTCAAACTTTGTTTGTGGCCAGAAGATTGTGTCGTATAGAGATCATTTGGGTTGAGAGTGTTCTTAGATATTAGAAAGATTATTTTAGATTATTTTTAAAGTGGTCTGTTTTGCATATTCCAATTTGTACCGTAGTTTTCTATTTTTTATCTTTTGCTCCGAATTATAATGAGAACTTACTAAGACCGACGACGCTATACCTTTTTATTTTATTCATTTAATTAGATAAATCAAACTTTTTTTTTTAGTTTAATTGATTGCTGAAAAGGTCTTAGTCTTGTTTGGGAAACAGTGGGAACGGAAATTAGCACTATGGATATACATAGGTTAATTAAGGCAAAAGCTGAATTACATTTAAGCACCCAACATCCATTAACTAAACAAAAACCATATTTAAAACAAAATGTCGAACTGTATAAATTTTAAATGTCCTTCTATTGTCGCCCATCGTGTTTAAGCGAGTTTCTTAAACAATAGCGAGTTGGGTCGCCTCGCCTTAACGTACAGATCTTATTGTTTAGAGGAATACGCGGTTTCGGCTCAGTATTGTTGTTATCTATGCGCCCGACCTCCCTTTTGCGAAGAAATTAAAATAATAATACGTGTTACATGTTCGTATTATCAACAGTTCCTCTTTATCTCAGTTGATTAGGTGTTCTTACTTCTCTAATGATGTCATTGAAAGTGGTAACACTAACAAGTATAGTAAAGAAGTGTGGCTGATGTTATTGAAGGAAAAGTTGATAGTTGTTTAACCCAGTTGTTGTTAAAACTCATTTTCTAACTACGATTACTTCTAGGCATTGAAATTTTAAGTTTTTCTTTAGACTGCAAAGTCATGAGCCTCACGTCCAACAATTAGACTAAGCGTATGCTGAGACGCAGGTGACGCAGCACAGCACAGTACAGATATTGCAGGGTAGGGCAGGCGAGGCAGACGTAGGCCGCGCGCGTATGCTACGACGCAGCTACACAGACACATTCGCGTCCTTGCTAGTACAAACAATAGACGGCTGTGCTGCGTTACCTGCGTCACCTGCGTTTCTACGCTTAGCCTTAATGATGTTAACGACATACCACTTAAAACGTAGGTTCTAACCCGGTCGCTATCATCCCAAAATATAGTCTTTCACACTCTTCGCTGAAAAAAGACAGTGTTAAACAAAATCCTCCTCCAATACATCCCAATTATAATTCCATAGTGATTGCAGCATGCATGTAAAGTTAATTATCGTCTGCAACATATTTACGACATGGGGTCGGCTGTCGCTTAATTTAGCGGTTTCCATGCCACTGAGTAATTAAACGATTGTTTGCCATTTTGCGATAATTGATGTTGCTGTGTTTGATTTGCACTAATTATCTTTCACGCATTAAATTATTAATTCAGTTGTTTTGCGTTTTACGATAGTTAATTTGGTTATGTGTAATTCGCGGTAGCTGCGTTCATTTGGAAAATTGGGGAATTTCGGGAAGAGAAGTGGCAACATTGCGTTGTTGATATTCGTATCGTAGTGACGACTATCGGTTTTCACCAGGTTTTTTTTTAAATAAGTTTTCTAGGGTTATGGTTATCATATCTCAGAATAATTCAATATTTTAGGAATGAACACCCTAGCTTAATAATATTTTTTTTTAGATTATTGATACTGGTATTTTTGCTATGTTAATTGTCAAAAAAAGGTTAATAGAGTATCTAATTATTTTAGCAACAATTCACGTATCACTACACATGTATACATTACTAGTGAATGATGCTTCAAGTTGCTAAAGCCGGCCAAAGGGCCAAGGAACGAAACTACCAACAACGTCGAATTATAGAGTGCTTGAACAACCATCAAAGTAAATTTTTACAAAGCTGCAACATGGTCGAGGTAAATACGGAAATATATTTGTGGTTTATGAATACTTTACTACTTTACTACTTAACTTTTACTAAATGTTCGAAAATTATTGTAAATTGAAGCACGTTAAATCTTATTTCTTTTTAAATTAACACATTCCCCGAAGGGATAGGTAGTGTACTACACGCATTTGTGCAAAACGATCATTTCGCGAACCACCTTACTGAATACGTTGATTTGTTACGTCCCACCATTTTTACGTAACTTAATGTACTTAACTCTACCTTCTCATATGAAATCATAGGCTAAAATCCTTATAAGATCGGTTTAAGAAGTTTTACAATATAATTTTAAAAGTTAATATTTTACACATTTCCGTGTTTCCAGAACTTTTACAGTTTTTTTATTGGTTAACAATTTAAAAAAAATACCTCCTTAAGTAACAAGTAAATATATCTACATTTACTCGGAACAGTTCCATCGGCAGTTCCATAGTTCAAATAAAACACATTTAATAGAATAAAAAGTGTATTGCTTTCCTTTTGAATGTAATTTCAAGCTTGGGGGAGCATGCCAGCATTTTTAAACGGCAGGATTGCGATCCTCGCGAATACGTACATATATTAAAATCAACTTGCGTTTTGCTCTCATTCGTCTCATAATTTTATTTGCTGGTAGCAAAAATGCGCTTGCTTGGAATTCTTATTTGATAGACATAATATTTTGCTTTTGTTTACATTTGGTGCTGAAAGGATTTTTATTGTGTTTTATTCGCGTCTTGACACGGATTCTTTGTTTTGTACGAATAAAAAACACCCACAATTATAGTTATATACAGCAGAGGTCTGTGGAAGGCTAAATTGATTAAAGACTCTGTCTGCGACAGACGCGATGCGACGGTGCGATGCGATTCTTATATAGGTAGCAATTTCCATGAAGTTTTCATATAAATTGTTATACTAGGGTCGTGTTGCGCCTGTCTGCAGGAGCCTTCAAACCAAAATGGACTTGTTTAAAGAAAATAAATACTATGAATACTTGAATCAATTTAACCTTTTTTTTTTTAATTCAAACTATCTATTAATTGTTTTAAGTAATTAATTGTGAAATTATCTGCGCATAATGTACTGCATGATGTACTTTTCTGTAAGTAATGAGGTGTTTAGAATTAGTTCGCAAATATTCGGTGTTACGATATTAATTATGCATTTCATAATCAATATTTTAGTTCACTAGTTAGCCATATTTCTCATTTCCATACAGTAATATCGCAAAATTAATCAAAACAGTGAAATATTTGACAGCTTTAAGCGACGTTGCCCACTTTCTGTATACAAGCTCTTAAATTGTACTACTTAAATTGTAAAGTAACTGTTGTACTCATTGTTGAAGAGCATAAAAAAAGAGCAAGTGAATTAAATAAACAAATAAATACTAACAACATGGTGAGACTTAAATATTTTTTGTTGATTTAAGTCTCTAGTACTAGTAGTACTACCTACGCATACATACAGAGTCACGTGAAAGTTACTTTACAATGCGTCTGACATCAGTGAAGGAAAAAGTCGTGAGGAAACCTGAACTTATAATTAAAATAAGTCTGCAATCGCCAATCCGCCTTAAGCAAACGTGATGATTAGAGATACTTTCTCTGTATGAGAACAGGCCTTTGCCCTGAAGTGGCATAATAATATTTTCGTAAATTGACCGTGGGTTTTTGAACTGAACTTATTTTGATCGAGGGATTACGCAGGACAAATTAAGTTTTGAAGAGCAGTGGTGGCCGAGTAGAGCAGTGGTGGCCGAGTAGAGCAGTGGTGGCCGAATAGAGCAGTGGTGGCCGAGTAGAGCAGTGGTAGCCGAGTAGAGCAGTGGTGGCCGAATAGAGCAGTGGTGGCCAAGTAGAGCAGTGGTGGCCTAGTGGTAACGGCCGCGACTTACGTGTACGGTATGTTCGCAGGTTCGAACCCTGAAAGGCACATTACTTGGTGTAAATTATTTCATCACCACTGCTCTCAAAGTGGTGAAGGAAAACATCGTGAGAAAAATGTCATAGAACCCAAAAATTCGAAGACATGTGACATCTACCAACCTGCATTGGGCCTGCGTGGTGGATTACGGCCCACCCCCTCTCACTGAGATGAACCCCAGCAGTGGGAACTATATAGGGTGATTATGAAATGAAGTTTGATGAACCGTATTGGTACCTGGTACCTACATTTGTGGGATTTTCAATATCCAATATATTTATAATTCAATTGGTACAGTAATTTTATTAATTGGTGTTATAATTTCTAACATACATTGGTTTCAGTAAATAAAATGATCACAACTAAATTCTAAAGCCCTTGGCGTTTGGTAATATTGCGTACATTCAAATGTTAGACGTAATAAATAACATTTATTGTAAATACATTTATTTTAAGTTCAATTTATTGCTAATAATGTGGATAATAGTGTAAATTAGCACGGTATTTCACTTTAACATAATCCTAACTACATACTATTGTAAATGCGAAATTGAGTTTGTTTGTTTGTGGCTGAACGGATTATTTGGATGAAATTTGGCACACGGGTAGAATATGACCTGGGTCAGGACATAGGATACTTTTTATCCCGGTAGTACATGCCCGTGGGATATTTTCCGACTTCCACGCGGGTGAAGCCGCGGGAATAATCTAGTGCATCAAAGAAAAATCACGTAACAGCTTACAAATCCCAGAAAAACGTCGTCGATTGGTTAATCAATCCTTATAAGTTCTTTGCTCTAGTTTCATGATTATTATTGTATATTTTATATATTGTATATTTTATATAATATTATTGTGCATATATTATTATTGTATATCTTTTTTATTTTTTTTTGTATGTATTTGAGTACGGTGTTTAATGTTTGTGTAAATGGTACAGTCAGCCTCAAAGATGTATAGGTACATCAACCACAATTCATTTAATTGTCTACAATCTTTGGTCTATAATATTGTATCACTATGTATCCACAATACTTATTAAACATTTGTTAATTAATTGTAACTGCTCATTGGATACAGTAACTATTATGGAACACAAATTGTAGACAATCATCTTGTCGATGTATGCATCTTTTTGAGGCTGATTGTATACCACCAATTATCCCCCGTTTTGTCTCTCCTTCTCCCTTAATCCTTCTGAAGGGTTGTTTAAAATATCGCTTTTAGGGATAAGAACGTCTATTGTGTCACCCTATGTACTAAATTTTTATCTGTAATGTGTATGGTTTATACAGGGTGGCAGGAATATCGACGCACAATATGTTACCACTGATTCAGTGCATGATTCTGGACGCCTTTGCGTTGAAAAAATAATGGGATAAAAAAAATTGCTCTTCCATATATTTTGACCGCGTAGCAATTTTGTATGAAACAGCAGTTTTTTTTAAGTAACCGATTTAATGTACTGAATCCATGGTAAAAGGTTGCGCGTCCCTGCCATCCCGTATAATAAAGAGTATTCTATTTTAATAGCCCCCTTTTCAAGTCATGCGAAATTGTTATTATTAGATACTCATCTAACCATCACATTTATTACTAACATGCTCTGTTTCAATCTCAATCAATCTGCCGGTCGGCTTCCAGTCTAACCGGATGAATACCAGTATTTTACATGGAGCGACTGCCTATCTGACCTCCACAACCCAGTAACTGGGTAATACGATACCCGTTGGTAAGACTGGTTGTCAGAATTTCGGGCTTCTGACGACCCGTAACTACTGTAAAAGCTCCACGAATTACAGCTGGGATCGGAGGACTCGTGCAATGTAAAGATGGTCACCCATCCACGAACCAACCCCGGCAAGCGTAGATTAACCAGATGGATCGACCCGTGCGGCTGTACTTAGCCACGAGTTCCTCACAACATGTTACAAGTTATTTATTCAACCCGTCTATCATAAGCGTAATCTTATAAAATTATAAGTTAGATATACAAGAAACAAACTTTTTAATCAACTTCTAATAGCCCGTTAGTTGTAATCTTTCAACAATGTATTTAATATTAGCACAGAAGAATGTCTGACGTCGGTAGTTGGAGGCAGCTTTAGTTTTTGTTGAAAACCTCCTTCTCTACTCTTTAGTTACACAAGTTGCATTATTAGTTTTCAACTTCACGAGTTTAGCATTTTCGGGTGAGTTTAGCTCGCTCAAATTAAATGTATAGTAGTTCAATATTGGTGCTTTTTATTGAAACTTCATTTTGTAACTAATCTAAAGTTTTAATCACGGTTCTGAAAGTAAGCAATCCTTTCTTGTTCATTGGTTCGGATGTTAAATAGTTTTTCAATTAATTATGTTTAGTAGATGTTTTTTTTTTAATTTGATTTTCTTTTTTTACTTTTATAATGTTGAGAATTAACCTATTTATGGCAAAAACACGATGGAAAATAATAAACCAATTTACTGTTAATCGTGCTAGACGTCCTATGCCTTAATTTTTGCTAATGCTGAGCATGAGGTCCTGGGTTTGATTCCCGGGTCGGGCAAAATGTGACTGGGTTTTTCTATCTAAAATTTCTCAGTAGCAGTCCGGAGTCTGGATTTGTGTCTGGTCGATGGCAATAGGCTCGCCCCCTATTACATGAGACTTAAACATAACTGGCGAAACGTGGGTGTACCTGCTACAGATACACCTCTGCCCAACCCTTCGAGGAAACAAAGCTTGATGTTATTAGTCATTATCACTGTTGAAATTCAGAGATTTGAAGAATCTATGAACTAGTAAAATGCTTGGAATTGTAAGAATTTATGAAGTTCTTCAAAGAATGTTGATTTTAAAATTCCAACGTCTTCAAATGAAGTTTATGTTCTGTGAAATAGCAACTTTTTACATTTCAAAACTAAAGTTGTTTTACTTTTCCAACAACTTATATTTTATAAAGGAAGTACGGAGTATAAAATCGTGTACCTATGTTTTATTGCTTTATACTCAAAGTAAACTTGACAAACCTAAGTAAACTTATTGCAAACCATTACCCATCTCGTACAGAACCATCAACTAACGATGACAAGTTGCACAGAAATTTTTCACAACCTTCCTTTCCCAGCAACTCTCTAAAATAGAGAGGTGCCGGATGCAAGCAATATAACTATCTATCGAAACTGCACTTGAGGCCTTGTGCCTCATACAAGGAGGTGCTCCGACGCAATTAACTTGATTTATTCCCGGCGTTTACTTATTCAGTGCTACGGTTAGTACGCCCAGGGAACACGCAACTACATTAAAAAAATACCTGTTCTAACTTTCCCAATATGCTACGCGAATTTGAGCTCTATGTTTGTACATTTTGAGGTGTTAAAGCAGTTGTGGAGAGAAATATTTAAGACGCAAAGTTTCATGCAAACTGTCTCGCGTTCAGAACATCTTTTGCATGTTACAGTAAATATTTTTTAGAAGCTTGTGATTTAAATTTAGTGGGTAGCTTTATTATTGTACGTTGGTATGAATATGAAGACAGTATTTGCTAACTTAGTTTTGGATTGAGCAGTTGTAAAAATCACATTGAATTTAAACTAGGCTGTTTTGTATGTTCACTTTTAAACGCGTGATGCATGTCGCGAAGCTAACGTAACACATTCAGTACACAACTCTCGCCTTTAACACAAAGCTTCTCTATAAAAGATAGAAAAACAGAACAAAACAACAAGAAATAAGCAGATTACAATAACGAGATAATAAGAGAGCCTTAACAACTCAGCGAAGTAAACTTAACTACCGTGCTGCAGCTATTATGAACTAATTCTCTAGAAAGAAAGCCTTTGGCGGATCTAGGGGTGGGTCTGGAGGGCCATTAAAAAGGTGTGAGAGTGCGCGCTACGCCTCGAGTGAATTTGTCAGACGACGTCGTGAAATTAACACTAGGCGAACATAAGTCACCGGGAGACAGTGCTGCGCCTTGCCCCCGGCGGTTATCGATATCTCGGATATAGTAAATTTTATCCGCCAAATTCGCTGCGAAAGTGGCTGCAGCGAAGTGATTTGCAGTGTTATAACTGCGTTTGTGTTCGGTTTCATTGGATTAGCGCTGGCGTAATGAGTAAACTTGTTAGTGACTACAGTGAACAAGATTCTATTTCTATTTTAGTGATAGAATTTAGGTCGAATAGATTTGTGCTGACCAAATTACGCAAAACATTTAATTGGGGTTGAAGAAAGTGTACTAAATGATTAGCATTACGGTAAGGGTATAAAATAATGTAATAATAATATACTTTATTACCGAAGTGGTTACAAATTGTGTGAAGTCCCTGACACTTGTGCTAGGTGGTTAACCTGTGTTACAAGAGCCAGTGCCCTCTCCGGGGGGTAAATATTCGTACTATTGGAAACTTATGCAATAAGAATAAAAAATGAGAAAAAAAATATGGTTAGAAATAGCCTGTATTGGTGATTGTGTGTATGCGTTTAGTGTGAGTGTGTGTGTGTGCGTGTGTATGTGTGTGTGTGTCTGTAAATTGAATTGAAATGTTAAGGAAAGATTGATTGGGATCTCGAGTAATGGTAACTTGAATGCTTCTCATAGTGTAGAATTGGTGTTACGAAAGATTTATTAGAATATGCTTCTTCGTAACTGAGGCTGAGACTTATGCAGGTAAGTTTTATGTACAAAAATCTTCACAAACATTGAATCAATTAAAACACTATCTAATTATAATAACTGAACTATATACTTAATATATAAATAAGCTAAAAGCCTTTAAAAAAACTGTTACAGTTTTTTTTTTTAAGTTATAAAATTTAAAACCCATCTACGACAAAAAAGTCAACTAAAAAGGTGTGAACAAGACATCACAGCCAGACTAATAAAAAATCCGGAGTCACACGTGTTAGGGCATAAATCGAACAGATTATATGTGATCCAGATTCCAGCGGACTAGCAAGACGCTTCAAACGATACCTCATTTGTCAAATTATGATGAATAGTTTAGAAGTTATGAGGGAACATGAATACATACATATATACCGGTTAAAATTATAACCCTCCTTTTTGGTTCGCGCTAGTAGGGTAATTACCCAAAGTGGAAAAAAAGGAGGAGAATGACTCATAGGGTATCAAGAAGTGCCTAAAAGGCAGGCAGCATTGCCACGTTAAACCGTAATGCTTGAGTCTGATAGTTCAGTTGGAGTAAAATTCTTCGATATGCACGCTCTGTATTAAGCACGTCTCTAAAGACGTTTGGGATGTAGCAATAATTGCTGCGACGTTCACTACCTAGATGTTATTAAGTTTAACATTACAACAGCTATGCAGCTCACTCCTATGCAGTACCCAACTTTTCTATGGGGCCCTGGTACCCGAAGAAACGAAAAAGTATTATGAGATGAAATTATTAAGATACTTCGTTTGAGCGGGCCCCGGATTTATTACGGTTGGGATTTTGTTGGCGTTTTTATTTTCTTCAGTTACATTCAAAGGAATAAACATAATAGTTCCTATTGTACATGAGGCTTAATAAAAGAAATGGTCTAGACTTTTGGAACTGGGGTTCAGTAGGTATAGTGTTCAGAATTACATAATATAATCACAAAAAGGATTTGTTTTTGAACATTACATTAAAAAGTCAGCTAAATGATGTTACGCGGGATGTGGATTGGACAAGCTTTTTATTATTATTTTATTATTAAAAATATATGTATACAGGTGTTGAAGATTATCCAAAAATGACTCTGCCCCCGTAATAGCGTTCAAAGCAAACAAACTAAATGACTAAAAACTCAGTGAAAATAGTGCAAACACCTAGTTACAGTTTACAGTATTAACATTATAATTAAATTAGTTCTTCGTAGTACGCGTTGAAAGTAGAAAGTAAAAATAAAACACAAACCTAATCACTAGGAAGTTCAATAGGTGCTCTTGTTTTCCAGCGTGAGCCATGACAGCAGTTGAATGAAGTAGCCATTGTGATATTTTTTATTTCGATTTGATTTGAACTAAGTTGCTAGAAAGTCTTTAGGCTGCCGTGGATTGTGATATGCTAAGGTTATTGAAGGTGTTAAAAGACAGTGGGATATGATTGAAAACAGCACAACAATTGAGAATTTAACCGCAAAATAGTGGTTATGTAAGTGAAATAAAATGTTTTTTGCTGCAAGTCAAAAGGATTTTCCGAAGTAAGGACACAGCACACATATCAACTCGGAAAGGCATCGTCACCGTATCAACTCGAGCCATTCAGTATTATTTGTCTGGAACTCGCTACTGCAACGCACACTAATCGGAATCGTAACGTCATCGCCTCGCCTCGGGTCAAGCTCACGAACCGCGGTGAGTGCGTGGTCGACTTGCAGTTCCCGCGCTTACGGCTCGTCGTTGCCGCGCTTACGTCCGTCTCTTCGTCCTACCTTGCCCCTCTCACCCCTCCCGCGGCCTGCCTGCAGCACACTACTGCCACGCGTCGCTTACCCGTAGACAAGTCGACGTATCAGATCTGCCGATCCGCTTTGGTTAAGTGCTTACGTTAGGTTGACGCCTGTTTGACGGCGAGGCGAAAGGCGGTTACGATCCCTTTCCAAGTTGATATGTGTGCTACGACCAGTATTTTTGGTTCAAACCGTGAAAGATAACGTTAAGGCTAAGCGTTTGCTGAGACTTAGTTGACGCAGGTCCACGCAGCGCAGAGCAGAGCAGATTTTATAATGCATGAACGTGCTGAGAGCTGCGTACGCTGCGGCGCAGGCACGCAAAATCTGTACTGTGCTGACCTGCGTCACCTGCGTCTCAGCATACGCTTTGTCTTTACGTTTAGAATAACAAAACTATATACAAACGCATTTTCCAAAATTTTATATCAAGAAGGTATTAGTACCATGATCTAAAAAAAAAGTTAAAGTTAGTAAAAATGCTCGTATTTTAAATGTCGACTCCTTGGATGTCGTATTCAAACATCTGTAAAAACTTGGTTCATTTGGTCGAATGCATTGAGAATTTTAATGCTTTCCTTTATCTTGAACTCTACTTGTTAGGACCTTATCGGTTGCCTACTAAGTTCCTTTATTTTATTACCATTTCAATTCTTTGCATTAGTTACACATTTCAATCAATTATTTTCAAGAACGCAATTGAAATTAGAATTGATTTGCTTATTTTGACTACGTTTTTAGACTGTTTTTATAATTATTTGTGAACAGCTAAAAATGTCCACACTTTTTGAATGGCACCCACTCTCATCAGTTTGTAACTTCATAAAAAGCATACACATGCATATAAACATAAAGGAACAGCTCATAGTTTTACAGGTTATTATTGTTATGTACGGTATTATTGTACCATATATAATAAGTGAGGGTATGTCGAAATACTATCCAATAAATCAGTCTGCTTTGATTCTCTGTGTTTCATTGTCACGAACATAACAATAATTATAACGCATTGGAGTCGCGCCAAAAAATCCGGTATAAGATTGTATTATTAAAAAAAATGTTTAATTAAATTCTCTCTCCTATAATTAATTAATAATTTTATATTTATTATTTATTTATTTATTTTATAAATTACATTTTTCTTATACTTAAACAAAGCATACAATCAGACCTCTGGGGTCTATCTTAGCATGCCATGGCCTTACGATTTGATCAACGCGCTATTAACAGTTATATTGTTATCGAGTTGATGTAATATTCCTTCAGCTTACGCTTTATGTTCTTACTGTTCATTGAGTCTCTAATGTCTACAGGTATTTGGTTTAGTAAATTGGGTATTGTGAAAGAAGCGGTACGCCTGCCATAAAAGTTATTTTTGCATTAAACTTATAAAGCCATTTAAGTTTTAGTTTAAGAAAATTTGCCAGTATTCGTGCAGAAATTATAATTATTATCATTGAAATGTTGTCTCAACTGATATTGTTCTTATAACAAAGAAGAGTAATTCTCTGAATACTATTTGCGTGATAATAAAGTATAATTTTACAGTGATCAATAGCCCTTGGTTTTCTTAGTATTGCTGTTAATAAGTAGGAAATACCTATGGATTCTTTTAAATACCACTATTATTTTAAATTCCAGCCCATGGAACCAAAAGCTCCATCTAGTGTAAATTTGCTGCGATTCTTATAGACTCCAGTAGTTCTCATTTTCAGGAAAACAAACCTCGAAGCTAGCTGCCTTTGTTGCATTTTGTCGAAACCGACTTCCTTGATCAACAAAATTATGTTACGTAGATGGCGCTATGCTTTCGTAGCGCACTACGAAGCTACGCGGTCGCGGCGTAGCACTGACGTAGCAAGGCATCCTCTTGATGTATTTGTTTTTCTATAGATGGCGCTGGTCGTGCATTGGTTTTAAGTTATTTCTTAAGGAGGGCATTGCCGGAGCAGTTCAATATTTTCTTTCAAAAAATCACCACACTCTATGTACCTATGGTTGATGACTTTTCCGAAAGATGTCGTTGTTTTTTAATAGAAAACATTGCTCATGGATAAATAAAAACTGCATTATTATTGTAATCACTGCTGCTGATGTCATTGATTTTTCTGAGATTTGATAGCCAGAGATTGTAATTGCAATAAATACACCGCTTTGCTTAATTTCATAATATCCTCAATGAAATGCAGGGGGTACTTTGGTGAACCTCAACCTAATTTACCAGGGTTGAACATTACTGCTCTAAATAAAATCATTGTATGTTATATACGTTGAGTAGTTTCCTAAATGTATCTACTATCCTACTGTGTACAGACGTGTATTTTCAGAAGCTGTATTATTAATTTCTAAACCGTGACTAGTTATTTTGGCAGTGTTGTAGTGTAGTTATTTAAGTAAAAAGGTTTTGCATAACATTATATTTTTTATACATATTATGCATTTACTAAAACGAAGAGGCTTATTAGTTACAGGACATAGATTAGATTATTTTTTAAAGTTTTTTTTTAAATTCAACAAATATAGTATTATTATATCGAAAGACAATAGCATCGAGCGTGCATTACTTCGCGCAAGTGATTCATGTCTACAGAGAATAGAAATACTCCTAGCTGAACAGAAACACCTCCTATTTGCACTCTATTTTGTGTACAATCCCTTTGAACAATTCCAAACCTTGTTCCTTAGCTATAAGATTGCATAGTGTGGAACAGATAAGTTTGTATGTATCTACACACGCTCTCGTTTCTCGTATACGTGCCGAGTTCTGCAAAGTTCCCGCGTCTTGTTACCACCACGCGTTTGGCAGATTGGATTTGTTTCTCCGCATGCTAATACCATAGGTACGTGTGGACTCGTACGGATTAGCGCTAGAGGAAAAAAAATGTCCCCTCGTTTGTATATTTTTGAAACATTAATACTATTACGTTTGTTTGAGTCTGCCTCGTTTCAAAAACAATTGTCCCGTCTCGACAAGCTTTATGTACGCAACTGATATTTTAATAAATGTGCTGTGTTGAGTCAGATAAAACCAGGGCCTTGGTAAAGTAGGTTCTATTTTTTGGAAAATGTTCTGTTACGTAACGGCTTTATTTCAATTCACTGTTTCAACCTAACCACGTATGAGTAATAAATATAGTTGCGGAGGAATCCTGTACAATTTAATTGTTTCGTATTCAAGGTTTTGATGAGAAATAGTACTACCTCATCTTACATAATAATCGATTTTTAGTATGTGTGCGGTTTATTTGTTATAAGTGAGTGTATAATAATTTTTATATCGGCTTTGTAGTCGTATTATTTTTACTTTTAAAATAGCCACATGACATAACTATTCTTAAATTGTTTTTCCATTAATTTAATACTCAAGATACTTAAATACTCGAACTAGATGGAGAGTGTTTGGTATCAAATCATCAATTCAAATAATATTTATTTACAAAATAGAGAGATAATTTAATCAAATTATCATTACCTCATATTCGTTTACCACTATAACCACCGAGTTGAAGGTGAAGACAACCTACATACGATCCGTAAAACCACAGAACTATCGCTCCCTCGAAACCTCGTATTTTCAATTCAAATAAACGTATACTCATATGTAAACATATTTTCTGTCGTACACGTTAGTGAATATCTCATTTGCCATCGTTTCTGGGCCACTGGTTCGATACCCGATTTGATAAGCTTGTATGCTAACTTGGGGGCTCATATATTTATAACTTTGACAAGTTTAATTGGATTCTTCGTATTTTTGGTTCGAATCTTAAAGTGCGATTGGAAGTTTAAAATTATGAGTTTTAATAAAACCATCTGGCTTCATCCAGGAGCTACGGTAATGTTTTTTAATGGTAGGCTATCTCTTTAGGCCATTACTTTGTTTTTTTTTATTATTTCATCACCACAATTCTCAAAACGGTGAAGGAAGACTTCGTGAGGAAAAAAAAAAATTCGTAGAGATGTGACAACCACCAACGTGCACTGGGCACGCGTGGTTGGTTACGGCCCACTCCCTCTCATAGAGTGGAAGCCTGTTTGCCAGCAGTGGGAACTAGGCTTTATGCCAGACAACCTCTTAATATCATATAGGTTAAGTGTGTCAGGTAAATGTTTTACCAGACGAATGTCCATTTATTACCTTCTAAACAATTTGATTCGAAGCACAACTTACTAAATAGTTTTCTTCTTCTTTTGTTTACCTCGTTGGCACGAACAGTGTTTCGCTGTTGAATCACAGTAGATAATATGGTAATATATTTCACTGAATATAGATTTATTATTATGCAAAACGATTAAAATAATTGATTTTTAGAGATTCCCAAGACGCTGTAAGTTTTCTATCAAAACTTTTTATGTCATTGCAAGTAACACGGAAACCAATGCCTGGGCTCTTACGTTCTTCATTTGTTGTTTTATTTTTGCATACTCGTATTGTGGTGTAGAAAAACAATCGAGTTGTTCGAACTTGTTATCAAAACAGGTGATATGTTATCATTTTCACACTGAAAATCTTTAATCTCATCACGTATGGCCCTACGTGACTGACGAAGGGATAGTCTGCCTTCAGGGGCAACTTCCCTTCCTTTGTGGAAAAGCCTCATGGTTAACATGGTACCAAATTATATACATAATATTTCTCCTACACCCCAGGGGATGTACCTCTTCGTTTTAGAGACTCTTGCGTTAAGCTTTTTCTTTTGTTGTTTTTGTTTCTTGGATTTAAGTAAACTAAATTGTGTGTAATGTAGTGAGTTGCCATTGCACTTGATGCTAGGGATTGTCACTATTAACACGTTCAGTGCCGGGAACCTTCCTGGAGGGTTCACTTTAGCGCAAATGTAATGCAAAGGAATCCCTTGGAGGGTCATAAGAAATTGTGCATATTGCATACCGTTAGTATGGGCATGAACCAAAGATATTTTCCTAAAATTAGAACTGCTTTATCACTGTTAGTTTTTTTTTAAGCTATTGCATAGCTTCTATCGCGGGCCTTGAGCGTGGAGACCGAATCCAGAAATTCCGTAACGAAAAAACCTAACACCCTTGTCAGCGCACTCTGTTTTTATTTTTTGAAATTTTTTGAACGGAGCTTCAGTTTTCGTTCTTATACTGTCAGAAAGCCACATAAATTACTGACATTTTCGTTAAATGGCGTTACGTTGTTAGAAGCATAATAAATATTGTAGCGGTGGGTGAAATCACTTGTTTATCTGTGCCGTGAACAGTGCGTGCTTTGTGTTAGCGGACGTTTTGATAAATACTTGGTACGTAAGTTTGTTATTTGTTTTATACGTAAGATTATATACCATTTTGTTCGTGATTTTACGGTCTTTCGAATGATATATAATGCATGTTAATTCCGAGTCATAAATTGGATGATATTTTTTTCTTCTATCACGGTCCTTGAGCGTGGAGACCGAATCCAGAGATTCCGTAACGAAAATAACCTAAAACCCCCATAGAGTGAAATTTTAAGATGGGCGCGCATCACTGTGACACAAATTGCATAAGTTGATAAAAAATGCTATGCAATAGCTTTACCGCGGCAGTCTCCGAGTGCCACACGTCTTTTTTTAACGCAGTTCAAAGTCGGGCTTTCGGTATTTATTTGTTTGTAGTTTTACTTTTCTAGCAATCATCTGCGTCAAATACAAATTTTATAAGATTCTACAATAATTTTGATGAAAATAAAAATAAAATATTGCCAGTTTTGTTGTTTTTAAATGAAATTTTTAATTTGACAAATTCCGAAAAAAATATAAAAGAAATCCTTGTGGCCTGGGTCTTGTTATTGGGCCTAAAAACGTAGTAGACGGCCCCACGGATCCGCCATTTTCGTATGTTCAACCTTCTGCCGAACACCCTGTATATGGCGTATGTGTATGGCAGCATGGCATATGAGCTCTATGAAAAGTGGTAGGACGCGAATGTTTTAACAGCCTACTTCAAGGTCACTGCACCTAAGTTTTTTACCAAATATATCGACAGTTAGGTTTAGTAGACTTGGTCTTCTGTGGTTTTGGCATGAGCTGTATGATAATGTTAGCTATCGCGTGATAAAAAGATAAGCTAGTCAGTAGGTTATCAGTGCAGGTGATTGTTCGGGTACGCTGGATGAGTCGGATCGAACGAGCTGTTTTACCGCTGCCAATAGACAGCTAAACGGTGAAGGAAAACATCCTGAGGAAACCGGCATGTCCAAGCATGGACAATTCGAAGACATGTTACATCTATCAACCCGCACTGGGCCTGCTTGGTGGATCCAGGCTTGGTTGGATACAGGTCTTCTTTCTGTGAGTGGGAGTGGGCCATACTCACACCCACACATAGAGAGGCGGCCTATCTCTCAGCAGTGGGAGCAATGTAGGTTGATTATGCTCAAAAATTTATAAATCATAAAAGTAATATAGGGACTGAACGAAACCGAGTATGCAAGTTTATTTTTTAATTTGATTTAAAAAATTACGCGGCAAATCTAAATGCCTTTGTTCCACTATTTCTCGCGTAACACGTTGTAAATCTAAAAAGGTTGTTTGTGACTGTGTAATTGCTGCAGAAAGTCGTAGTCTTTATTGCTGGGGAATTAAGTCTAGAATCAGAGAAACGTGGTGAAGGAAGTCTATAAGGGCATGTTTTGACTGCACACTTGAAGCGATACGACGTGTGAATTGCAGCTGTATTCGCAGTGTAACGACAAGTGATTCGGGTCACTAGTTCATTCAAGCCTTCTCGGGTACTACAGTTGATTGATAGTCACTAATGACAAGGCGTTGTGTTGTGCTTTGGGCCTGTTTCCACCCACCTGTAAGCAGACCCGGTAACTATGGCCAAAGTGAGCACTCGAGCGCAGATCGACATGCGAGCTTACCGTTGACATTTGATCAAAGGACTGTTCATGGTTTTCTATGATCGATCGGCTCTTTGTGACACCTACTAAGCTCACCTACACCCTATACAGAAATCTTGTAAGTGTTTACTCCGATCGCTGGTATTTCTACTCAGGTGGATGATATTACTAGAAATATTGGGAATTCAGAGATAATGGCTGAGAGAAATGAACCATCAAAGAAGTTAATATCTAACCAGTTTCAAAACAAAATCCCGTGCACATCTGTTACCGGCCTGGTTCTATAGCCGCTGAGTGGTGCAAGCAAGAATAGTCCTTACGGTGGTTAGATATGAACTTCTTCGATGGTACCTACTGGATAATGATATAACAGATGCTATAAAATCCTTCCGACAAAAATCTCGTTCTTATTGACAGGCCAACACTGTGTTCCCATACCTATTAACCCATTGGCCTGGATGCTCTCGTAGCTGCAAGCGCGACTGGTGAGCGTGGGATCCTGGGTTCGATTCCCGGGTCGGGCAAAGTGTTATTGGGTTTTTCCATTAGGAGTTAATTAGTTGTAACAGCCCGGAACTTGGAAGTCAGCGGTGTGATACCCCAGTGCCTCGGAAAGCACGTTAAGCCGTTGGCCCTGCGCCAGATCTCTCTCCGGTCGGTCGTGTCGCATTGCCGTCCCATCGGGCTATGAGAGTGAGGGAAGAGAGAGTATACTTGTGCACTATAATATCTCCCGCGCCTAAGACTGGTCTCTGCTGAAATTCGGTCTGGAGACACTAAGCCATTGTAAAAGCCAATTATTTTTGAAAGAGTAACCGTGGAGTTTTTTGCCGGCTCTTCTCCAAGGGAAACGACCAATTAGAACCGTGCAACTAGCTTCTGGCGTTTCATAATTGCCCATGTAGGTATCAGTGAAATAAAAAAATATAATTTGAAAATCCAAATTTTAGATTTTTATTCAAACCGAAAATGCACCACTCGATTGGAACGCACGTATACAATATGCCGCAGCCTTACCGTAGCAATATGCAAGCGACGACGGCACGAGCGTGTAAATTGTTAAAGTTGGAGGGTGGTTGCAATTTTCGCAGCTGTATAAAATATTGTCAGGCGCAATAGCGGACAGGGACGCGAAACGATGGATGTGCTCTCTTTGGCTTTTTGGCACGTTTCAGCCGATCGACTCAAACACCGCTGCTAACAGATATTGCTTTTGATATGACTTGTACTTAGACTTTGTTTGGATGCTAGTTTCTAACTTATATTATGCTTTTTTTTTAAGTGGTTAATGATAGGTTCGGAATCAGTGTTGCTTCCGAAGGGGAGAATGGAAGCGTATGACCTGTCCCAAAATAATCTGATAAAAATCGCTCGTAAAACAACGCTGTTAAGGTTAAATTATTACGATCACTCACTGGGGGGTCACACAAGTCTTTATCTAGAAGGTTTTAACTTTACATCTCACCACTTTTTCCGACAATTATTAAATTATTGTTTGAATAACATGCATCATCATTATTTTAGCCGAAAGACGTCCACTGCTGGACATAGGCTCCCCGCAAGCACCACCACTGCGACCGGTTCTGTGCTTCCCGCATCCAGCGGATTCCTGCGGTCTTGACAAGGTCGTCGGTGGGAGGCCTTCCAACGCTACATCTTCCAGTACACGGTCGCCACCCCATAACCTTTCGGCCCCGGTATGCGGTCTCCACTCCTGTCGGCCCCATTGGCCATCTGTTCTGCGAGCAATGTCACTGACACTTAAGTTACGCAGTTCTTCTAATGAATAAAATTTCTGAATTATAATTTAAAAATCATCGACGAAAATTGAGGTTATAAATTCAAACTGAATAACAAAAAAAAGAGAACGAGAACTGTTCCATTTGATTACATTTTAATCAGATGCTTTAGGAACAGATTATAGTTTTAACTATTGTGTTGTATCTTGATGTGTATACTTAGTGAAAATAAAATATTTTGGAATATTTTATACTTACCGCTTCATGAAGGACCATAGGAACCATACCCACTCTACAACTTTCTCTGCTCCGTCTCATTGTAAACACGATTCTTTTTTTAATATCACCTATATTAGAATACCGCAATCGTTAAGTACTTGACATACCTAATTATAACTATGGAACGATGCTGCGTTCAAAGTACCTGCAGGTACCTACATTGGTGACACAGACAAATGAGTTTCCGAGTACATAACAACAATAGCCCAATGTTATGACAACAGTTTCTATAGGACTGTTTGAGTAATAGTCCGTACATATCTACATATAATACGCATTTAACACCCTTACATTTCCCAAAAAAAAAGTAAGTAAGCATGTTTCCTTAAAATACCATTTCTTTGTTGTATCTTTCGGTCTAGATTTATATAAGACTTGATGACCCGGTGAATTTCGTATCATGTGAGATTGAACATATTTGCCGTATTCCCATACAAAATTTCGAGTTTTCGGCTGTTCCTTTGGGATTTTACAAATTTTCTATTTTCCTAAACTACCCCAGTATTGAGGCGAACAAAACAAAAAAAAAACAAATAAGTCGAGCCATTTTCGAGTTTTTGCGACACTAAGGGCGGAGTCACACCGGAATGGCAGCGGCCGGCAGTGGCTGCCAGCGGCGTCCGGCGTCGCCGCTGGCGGTCTCGCGCGACCTCCAGATCCCACGTGTCTAGTCTCGTCTTGACTAGTTTTGTTTCTACATAACATACACGCGGCCGCGAGTGGCCTCGCGTCGCCGCTGGCAGCCGCAGGCAGAACCACCGACAAGATACGCGAGGCGCGCGGCCGCTCGCGGCACCGCGGGCAGCCTCGAGACCTTTCAAGCTTTTCAAGCGATACTGGTCTTTTAAGTAGGTATGTAGATAAAGTTTAAAATTCCTTCACACTGAAAGTGCTCGCCGCGTCGCTATCGGCCGCTGCCATTCCGGTGTGACCAGACGCCAACGCACGGCAATGATTTTTTTATATGTAGGTAATCCACAGGTGTCTAAATGATAGTCTTTACAAACAATTTGTTAATTCTTTTAAGTGATAAAACTTCAGTTTTTTTTTTTGTACTTCAAAACATTAGCATTCGCATCAAGAAAAAATCTTAAAACCAAGTGAATTCCTCCTTCCATTATTTTTAATACAATTCCGTGCAACGCGTGCCGTTAATATTCTTTAACACGGTTAATTTTTACAGCACTTAACTTTCTTTCAAAATTAATTATCCTTTACGCCGTAATTGAACGCCGCACCATTACATTCATCGTTAAGTAAAATGTTAATTTTTATATTACAAAGTTTTTGCGACGTTTTCCCTTAGTATTTCCTGGAGCACTTTTTCGGGCTAGAAAGTTACAGAAAAATGTGTTGACCGACAAAGTCATTTAATATAGTGGCGCAAGAGCACTAGTACTAAATTAATACTCAATAGAGTGGTCGAAAGAAAACAGGACAAAGAAACGTACCTAAATAAAAAATGAAATACATATTTTGTAAATGCTTTTAGATTCTTCAGATTCAGATAACTTTATTTGCTCCAACATGTGTGTATATACAATACAGTGCTTGCAAGGTGTTATATAAGTACATGGAGTTGTGCTAACATGTTTACCATATTGTCATGGTGTACGAATATGAATCAGAATTTAAACAAAATAATAACAAAATTCATTAACATTGACATAAATAAATATATAAAATAAAATTGATTGATTACATAATTAATTCATATAGAAATAGATAGGAGTTACATCCACAATAATTGTCAAATATTCAATTATCAAATAATCGTATAACAAAAAATCCTCTTCTTCTTATCTTCTTCCACATTATACTTATGAGTACCAGACTAGGTGTCTACTTATCGTTATAATAACTAACTAGCCTACCTAATTATTTATCTCAGACATCAATTAAATTAATTACCTGCACAAGATGCTACAGATACTCCTGTAGGAAGCTTAACATCAAAAACAGTTTAGTATAATTATGTGTCGGTATTAACAGATTTCTATCTCATGATACTTCGTTATCTAATACCATTGGTCCGAGCTCGAAATAGTTGAAACTACTTACCAGCTGGATATTAGCTACAGCTGTCAGATTTAGGCAAACAATTGCGTCGCTCGTTTGCTCCTAAACCTAAATCCGCTCAGTTCCTCACATTAGTTCAGTCTCAATGAATTGGAGCACTTGCTCCACTACAGCTGAATTTCGTTAGAGCTTGCATTGTGTAACGCCTACCTAAAGTTGTACACTCCTGTGTTGAGAACTCGGGACCGGATTCGTAAACCTTCGGTCAGGATATATGTGCGACTTTTGATAAACGACGCGGTGATGCCTTTTTTATAAAGTTTGTGGTCACGTTTGTAACAGATGGGTCTGTAGTGTGTAACTACACTTACCTATGTTGTTTATAGTAGAAACTCCAGTCAACACAAGACATAATATCACCGCTGTATTCCCCGAAACTGGCGAAATGTGGGTGTACTATATGTAAACTTCTGCTAACCTAATTTTTACTGTCTACTGTGGGTTAAAAAATAAGATAAGATTTTACATACTTAATGCTACAAAAATCAATAGGTATCACTACTTATTTAAGGCTTTGGTACCAATATTATTATATCCGTCTGTTATTTCATATACGTCTGTTATTTCATGGCACAAATTGGTTCACATTTATTATTGCTCCTAATTCGGCCCAACAACAAAATATTATATCGAATGTTGGCGAAACTCAGAAATAAATGACTAAAATAACTTCTTGTACGAACTAGTATATTATTATTATCAGTTGTATGACCACTAACAATACATGAATTATAAACAAACAATATGCCTCACGAATCCTCTCGATGTATTCAAGATTATCAGTAAATCGAGATGCTAACCCTCAGTAAATATTCCATAACAAAGACTCTCATAAAAAGGAACAAGAAACAAATTACCTAATTTCTCTTTATGTATACAAAATGAGCTCGAACTTGCTCAAATTGGCCGTTAAACACACTAAAACAATTTGGTATGAAGGCGGGAACCTTATTAGAAGGTTTAATCTGGGAGGCGACTGAAAGCGAAATACACTTCGAATAATTTTTGAATGAATCTTTAAACAACTCCCATCTACTTCGCGGAGACAATTAGTGTCTTAAATGTTAAAATTAATACCTACATAATATACTCGGCTTGTACCTGGGTGTAGGTACAGGGAATCAATAACCATGTACTATAACTGTTTATCGTTAAAATCTCGTCTCTCATAGTAACATCATGAAGAATATCCATACATAGATACTTCCAGATTCATACTCATATTATAAATGTAAAAGTAATTCTGGCTGCATACACTCAATATGGTGTCACAACAGATTGACTGCTTCAATTGTACTCTGAGTGAATTCACACGGGCCACATTTTGCTTTTCTGAAAGCTAGTAATAATATAATTTTAAGTTAAATCTCTGTAAGCTATTACTATTGTATTAGGCAAGCCTGTGATGATAGTTGTATGATAAATAAATAAATAAAATCATGAGGAATATCCATACATAGATACTTCCAAATACTCATATTATAAATGTGAAAGTAATTCTGGCTGCCTGAACTGATTTCGTTTATGAAATTAAATTAAAATTCATTTATTACAGATAACAGGGATCCATATTATGTTAGTATTACAAAAACAACTTATATTCTAGTGTTAGTAGTAGTTAAAGGTAGGTATAAAATAAAATAAAATACAATGATGCACACTCCACGCAGAGGACGAGCAGGCAAGAAAACGTGTTTCCTACCTGAGCAACCTCCGGATAAAATGCCGAATATTTGGAGTATAGCTCTCCGCCACAGCGCTCAGGATATAGTTGCGACTACCTCGCACTCTGCTCAGCAGCGACGCGGTTTTTTTACGTATTATAGCATGAAAGCCATCTGTGTGGGTCTCAGCAAACATTTCCGAAGCGCTGCAGAAACGGGGCAGTCGCAACAACGAAATGTGGCGCACTGGTAAGTAGACCACATCCTGGGTTAGGACAGAGGACAATTTTATGCCGAAAATACGTTCCCGTGGAATAATAACCGACCTCAGCGCGGGCGAAGCTGCGAGCAACAGCTAGTATTACTATTTATATTTTTCGATGATCATGGTCTTCTTCATTCTTCAGAGTCATTTTTGTATCGAAATGAGTTTGTTATGTGACGTAACCCAGGACACAAATAGATCTTAAGATAAATGCAGGATCACCCCAAACCTTCGCCAAATTCTTAGAAACAGAACTCCAAAGACGAAACCGTTAACTTGCAAATTGGTGCTCCATACCACAATATGCAAACTCATTGTGTTCAACCTACACGAAGCGGTGTGAGCGATGTAAGCGGTGTGAACGGTGTTCAATAGGTGTATGTCTTTGAGAGCAGCGCAGCGCCTGAGGCACACGGCGAGTCTTTTAACACGTAATTGCGTTAATATGTCCCGACATACGACACTTACGAAATTAAATGAACCTGTGATGTACTTTGATTATGTTTCTTTTTGAGATTGTGTTTTGTTGAGTCTAGGGTATGGTGGAGGGTTTCAAAGATATTGGTGGAGTTTCTGAAGAAAGCTTTGAACAATCAGTGTTGTATCGCATTCGTCGACACCACAATATTGTTAATGAGACTTCAACAGAATAAGAAAAAATATAATAAAGTAAGTAGTGTGTAATAATTTATGTACTTTTAGCGTCATAGTAAAATTTTGAAATAATAAACCATGTTTAGGGTGTGCCCTGACGATGTACTACTTTTCCTACTTAACTTTTAATCATTGGGTTCAAGTGCCTGGTATTTTAAAATTTCTGAATATAGAAAAATCTTCACAAAAGTGTCAGCTTCAAATTCAAACAGTAAGCAAAGCTTTTGGGTTCCTTGATTTAGGGATAAATACAGTACAGTAATTATGACCACTTTTGGGTAATTTTCTGAATTAATGAAATTTCGTCATATCTACCAAAAGGCTCCATCAATCCGTCAGATATTTACATAATTATTCACTATCAGGATAGGCTACAGTATTGCACAGGATAACTTTCATTCGCCCAGAATATCCTTTTAAAAATTGCCCAAATCTGAGTTTTCAAAGTCGTGATTTAGGGAAAGCCCACAATTTCTTCGTTAGATTTGTCGATTTAAGTCAATATGGGTTAGGCCGCACATGATCATGTGAAAATCAACGGCTCTGAAGATCACTTTAATTTTGGCCCTTTTTCGAAATCTGAAAGTGGAATCCTGACCACGGGCCTCATAACTGAAACTTTTCAAATATATTTTCGGTGTCCTCTCCTCATGCCGCACCTAAGCTATCAACTTTTCGCCCTGAATATGCTTGCTCAAAAACCCTCTGGGGAGTAACAATAAAACAATTGCAGGATGTAAAAACTACGAGTACAATTACAAGGTATAAAATTAATGAGTAGATAAAAATAATTCTTACTTATTACTTATTCTGTCTATCTTTTTCATTTCAATAAGTAATAAGTAAGAATTAGATAAAAATAATTCTTACTTATTACTTATTCTGTCTATCTTTTTCATTTCATAACAGTTAAATATATAAAAATAATTCTTACTTATTACTTATTCTGTCTATCTTTTTCATTTCGTAACAGTTAAATATATTACCGAAATTAGAAGCACCGAAATTATAACTAAAGTTTGAAAAATAAAGTGGACCTTTCATTCCCGTTTGTAGAAAATTACAGCAATATACTTACGTAGAATCCGCTGGATGCGGGATTGCAGGCAGCGCAGGATTGTATGTTGTTTTGTTACTCACTCAAGCCTTAGCCAATCGCTACTCTACTATCAAATCATCTGCACTACCACTGAAAACATAAACTGCTTCAATAAGTGTTGAATCAGTTTATGTTTTCAGTGGTAGGTGAAACAACGTGATTTTCCCGTGCTTTAATGATGGATGAGACATTGAAGTAACATTTTGCAATACTTGCAGTATTATCAACTTTCCTTCATACTTATCTATATCTATTGCAGTTTAGTGCTAATTACATTGCCAAAAATGCTCTTCATTCTTCATAAAATAAATATTAAAGTCGCATTTCGTGTCTATCTGCGTTGTTCTTCTACATTTTGTAATGGATTTTGATGCGGTTTTCACCATCGTTTAGAAAATTTATCCCGGAAGGTTTATCTGTAATAAACTTACATAGAAGAAATCTCGAAGTTTTGTCAAGTCGTAAAAACAGTCGAAGCAGGGGCGGGTAATAAAGTTAAAACAATCCTATCATTCTGCTAAATCTCCTTCAATATGTCTGGTATCGATTTACCCGACATCACCGCTGTTGTTGACATACTCCATCGTTCAGTGCAATGTCGTAGGCCTGCAGCGAGCAGCCAGTATTTTCATTTTCGATTTGCTGCCTCTAAGAGATAGCACATTGGTTAGTAATTGAACCACGGACGTCTTTGATATATCGGCCCTTTTATCGGATTGGACGGACGCAATAACAGACCGTTGATTGCTTCCAAGTGGACTCGGAAGATTGATTATTTTCTCGTTACTCCGTCCGTGTCTCCGTTGTTTTATATACATTGTCGTATATAGTTTTAATTTTACCTTTTATCAGAAATGTCTGGAAGATAGAGTGTAAGAAGCAACAATAATTTAGAAATTGTATTACAGTGTAGTTTGCGTAGTCGGAAGTTGATGTCTCTTTCCTAACTTTGGCCCGGTTATAACAATCAACAAGTAACAAAATTGAGTAAATAAAGATTGATTCAAAACATTTACTGTTGTTTATATACAAAGAACAGAATGGTTGTACATTTTAACTTTTGTGAAACAAAGCATTTACAGAGACAGATGATTCCATTTTCATCGGATATACAACACATGACTGGCAGCTTGATATGTAACTTAAAATAAAATATTCAAAAATTGTGTTAAGCTTAAAGCAAAATAATTAAATTATCCCTCGCTTCCCAGTTTCGCCTGAAACATCACGACAACTCGTATTCTCAGTACATTTGAATATTCAAAACGTTAAAGTATATTTTTTTAAAGACGTCCTAAACAAAGGCTGTCCTTTAGAACGTGTGTTATTCTGTCCCTAAATCGGTATTGCAAAAAGCGGCAAACATAAATGTGAATATATTGTCGGCGAAGCATTTCGTCCGTTAGCACTGACCAAAGCTCATAAATAAACAAAACTGGATGCTCTGTCGAAAAGTTCCGTAAAAAAAACTCAAAAACGTAAAATTTACAACCGGGAATTCAGTGGAGTTTTAATTAACCGTACAATGGATCGACGCGAGGACAAACTGTGCCATACGTGTGATGTGCCATCTAAATATAAGTTACAATAGAAAGTTCGGCGAAATCGACAGTTTGCAGTATTGTGACGATGGGGCAATTAAAACCTTTATTTTGTCGTATAAGTTAGTATCGTATGGATGTTTAATTTTGCAGCCTCCTAATAATTAAGTTGGGCGTTTCATATTACGGCGTCAATCCTTAAGGTGAACCATTAAAGTCATAGCAGATCAGCAGTGAGCACTTGGTTTTTCACTGCTTCTTTTTCGTTATTTCTTCAATGCTGCTCCAAGTTAAAGTTATGGAGTTTCTGCAGTGTGGACCCCTCGGTAAATGCTGCCTCCAATAGCCCCTTGGTCGCGTCTGACCATCTTGCTGGTGCTCTGCCATAAGCGTGGTTTACGTCCACCCACACAAGTATTCCACTGCTCATGACCATGACCTCACTGAAGGATTGCTGCAACAGCCAGTCGCAATAGATAAATACTATAAATGTCATGTGCACCACGTCTATAGCAAACGGATTGGTGATGACAGAATCAGGAGCCTGTCTTCCTGTCTTTGGTATCACCACAGTTGTCCATTCATTGCGTACCTCGTCTCTGCGTTAAGTTATCCATTTACTCGTATAGTTTTAATTACTAGGTACCTACCTATATCAAAGTAGGTCAGTACCTATACCTATTAATGTATTGATATGGGTTTAACTTAATATTATACTTCGTGTCAGAATTCAGGGCTAAGGTAGGTTAATAATACTTATCACATGTCTAGAATATGAAATATTAATTATATTATGAACAAGAACATAGAAGATATTGTTAATGTGTTTAATTATAGGTAGGTATATTAAAATCCACGCAATATTCATCGGCATAGCTTCTTTCCAACTATGTAGGTCGGTTTCCAGCCTAACCGGGTGTAGTTGAATACCAGTATTTTCCATGGAGCGACTGCTTATCTGACCTCCACAACTCAGTTATTGGGTAATACGATACCCTTAGCTGGTAAGACTTAACAGACATCTTCTGACGACCCGTAACAACTGTCAAAGATCTACGAATGACAACCGGACCAATGGCTTAACTTGCGACCCGTGTGACGGTTATTACTTAACCACGATCCCCAATAATCCTCACACCAAAAAAGAAAAAAGAAAAAGATCGTTTCCGTACCATTACGTTACCCTTCAAAAAAAATCCATCAAAATACTTTTTTCAACAAAATTAAACAAGGCAGCCACAGCGTATTAACCTAACGTCTCTGTATAACCAAAAAGTTTATTTGTTTGTGAACTTAGCGCCTGATTTGCATACATAGCAACAAAACACGGCCGTCTCGTGTGGGAGTAGGCGGGAGTGTGAAAATGGGAAAGTTCGCTCTGTATAATGAAGATGAGGGAAGACGGGTAATCCGCCACATCGGGAGAAACTTGCTACAAACCGCAAGTCGAGCTTCTTCGAACTTGACTCGTGAGAGTTGGCACCTATTTTTCAGGCGTGTGGATACGTGATAATATGTATTGTTATCTAATGTGTGTATGGTCTGCTCCAAAAGTTTCTGATAAATATGTAAACAATTGGAGCAGAAAACGTACCTGTGGAAGCCAATTTGTAGTGCCACTTGCAAATTGAGTGCTTTGATTTGTTTACTGGGAAACTTAAACCCGAAATTCTAATTTTAAATCACCACAAAGATGTTTTGTATTTGACAGTTAATTTGATAACCTCAATTTTCGTCGATGATTTCTCAATTACAATTTAATTATGTTATTCAATTAATAATTATTGGAAAAAGTGGTGTGTTATAAAGTTGAGCCCTTGTTAATACTGATGAATAAATGTGTTACTAATTCTCTTTTATGAGTGTTCACACTTTTATCAGATACTTTTGGTACAAACATTAATTACGTGTTGAGGATTTTTAGCTTGAAGATGTAGGTATTACCTTTTTGTTTATTGTGTTTTTACATTTATTGTTAATAAAAACTGTAACACTACGCTGTGTAAACTAATATTTTTGCGAAGTTACTTTTTGATTTTGAAAATGAGTTAAAGTGGTATCTTATTATTTTTTATCGCTGTACTAACAGTAACATTAACCTTTTCTCGTATAGTTGTGCTCCTCCTACACGTCGTAGGGTCAATTTTTCAATCTTCAGATAATATTTATCCAAGAAATAAAAATGACGATTGGGAATTTTTGTATATAAAATATGTCAAATCACCATATTTTGTCTTCATATAAAAGTTATCTGACTATTGACAAATCGGCCCTTAGTCTTATTGATTCCGTATGAACTAATTATACAAATTGAAATTGACTCTGATTAAAGCTGATTCTAACAGAGTGTATGTTTTTAAAACTTGAATGATAATTATTGAGTTTTCGGTGCAAATGAACTTATCAAAGAGTGCCAAATGATTCACAACTCGTTGCATTTCAAACAACATTTTAGTTCCAATGTACCCGTTGAACTGTTAAAATGGTGTCAGCCATTAAATCAGAATGCAACATTTGTTCGAAAACCACATTGTAAAACACAGGGTGTCGATTTAAACAACATGTTTAGAATAATAATTTATTTGTTTATTCATTTATTTATAATGTTCTATCTAGCGATTCAGGTCCGAAGATCACAAAAAGTTTTGCTTACATTTTTTATTTTTGTTCAAGAATATTTTGGGTGGTGTAATAGTTTTTTAATTGTGTTGCCCAAGGCTTTATATAATGCCTTGGGCAACACAATTAAAAAAAAAACAAATAAATCAATAAATAATCTAATAATCTGCTGGGGTTGCGGGTCTGTCCGAAAGGGATATCGCGGCCACAGCACATAGGCAACGGAAGGAACACGGGTGGGTTTTAGTCAGTAAAAGTCTGACACTCCCTCTCGCTCTGCCCAGAGCGGGAGGAGTCATTTGATGATTTCCAACCCAAAAAAAAAAAAAAGGATTACATAATAATGCCTACATTATTTCCCATCCTACTGGTAAACGCTAAAATTATGTTAAAAATTTGTGTAGGTAGTACATAGGTTTTATCTATTTCTTGACAGCCTATACCAGTAGAGGGTTAGTCCACAAAATACCTATTTCTTTTAACAACAGTTTGTCAAATAATGTTAACAAGAGATAATGTATGTATGTATTACACAATGAATGGACTTTACATAATAATATTTTGTTCCCTTTTTAAGGTATACATAGCAAAAGGAATTGTTTTTCTACATTATTTTAACATCGTACGACTGTTCGTCCTGTTACATAGATTTGAGAACCAAAACTAATTGATTATTATAATTATCTTTTGCAACGGCTTCATTGTAGGTAGGTAATTGTGGACGCTTGGAGTATGTTATAAACTTTTTCTTTTCTGTATAATTTCATATTGTTTTATGGAAGATATTGAGAAGTTTTTGATATAATTTAAATTATGGTAATGTAACTGTTTCTTAAAGATAATAATGATGTAGAACTTAATTTACTGGAAGGGGATTAGAAATGGTGGAAATACACTTATTATTTTATTGTTACTTGTATTTTACTTGCATACACATGTTTTGCAACAATCACTTTTTAAAACAACTTTATTTTTATAATTAGTTTTGTAAGAAGGTACGTAAAGTGGAGACTTAAAATAATGTGTTTATAAGATACGTTAGGATAATAACAGTTACCTACGTTTGCAATATGACATCAGAAGATTAGAAAATCTGAATGCAGTTGTTTGTTATGTAAAGTCAGTAATTATTGTTTATCTAATTGAAACAATACGTCATAGTTCTGCGTTATAGTAATTTTTTTAAACTGTAAATTAATGACAGTTATATGAAATGGCTATAGCATGGCAAACTGCCAAACTGGCAAACTGTCTAAGAATGACAGTTGCATGAAATGGCTATAACACGGCAAACTATCAAACTGGCAAACCATCAAAGAATTGCAGTTGTATGAAATGGCTATACCACGACAAACTGCCAAACTGGCAAACTGTCAAAGAATTACAGTTGTATGAAATGGGTATAACACGGCATAAGCGACGTAGTGTGTTTATTTGATAAACATTTAATTTCCCTGATCGTACATTTTGGAAGAGTCTATTCCACTGCTGCATTATGTTTATAAAAAAAACCTTTTCTATTATTCTCTACGTACTTAATATAAATTAACAATAAGCCACTTTTTTCATGCCGTGTAGTAATGCAAAATACTGTGTGTAGTTATTAGTTGGATTCTTTGTCAATTTAAAAAAAAAATCTTGCCTCATTAGGTGATCAAAAATGTACTGCCCTGTATTATTTTAGTAAATAACTTGCTTCCCATCACGTATTTAATTGACTTAAAGTAATAATGTATTCTCCTGAGAACGGTGACGCGTGGCGCCATCTGTCACAGGAGTTATTAACTACCGGTGCACTGTGATATATCGGACTAACATCCCCCAACATAAGTGTACCTATGCAGCTGTTTAAAGGCCATTAGGATATACCTACAAAAGGGTGTACAATACCAATTAACTGAGAGGTCTGCAAACAATTCTCCAACAAAAGTTAACTAACAACAGTCAAAGTAAAGTGTCCACAGTAGTCACTTAAGATACGACAGGTAAATGTTTAAAAACTCCTGCAGCACATATGTTTATAAAATCTTTGATGTGTAACATCTTTCCTCTTGCTCTCCTGCAATCTGTGGGAGTGATTTCGTGAAAAGGAACGGAAGTGTGTAACAGGAAGCTGGGGAACCACGCGCTATTTGATTTGACCAATGAACGCGCGTGGTGCTAGAGTTGACCGCTAGATGGTATCAACCCATTTTCCGAGAGGTTGGTACTGTCAGCTAAGATGTCAGATGTTACACATCATATGCGACTACTGTAAGGCTCGCTAGTTTTTTTGTTCCGTCCCTGATTCTCTGACCATTGTCATTGCTGTGAATTTGAGTATTTTTTTCACAACATGTATTGCTACTACAGTGTCGATGAGGCATAAACCCCATTTACACGATACAAGTTTCTTGCCTGTGGCATAAATAATCAAATTGAAGAAGTGCAACTTTTATTGTTGGTTGAAATGCCTGCGTATTACATAATGTTTATGAATTTACATGTTTTAATCTTTCTTGTTAAATACAGTTAAATTATAGAAAACATGCCCAAGGCAATATGCACAATCAGTTGATTTTGGGTAAAATATGCAATAACCTGAAAAAATTGCCAAAAATGCAAACTTGCATTGCATTAAATCTGGTCTCTAGTTATTACGTGATTGGATGCGATGTGAATACTATATACAATACTTTAATATCTATGATTGTTTACGTGCATGTCTCGGGATGATTCAGGACTAGTTTCGAATTTAATCGGAGCCAAACTTTGCTGAAGTGACGATTGAAAGTCGAGTTGATCCGACGGAAAACAAACGTAGATAACAAAATATGAGTGTATCCTTCTTCTTCTAAATCTTCGTATCGACGATTCAAATTATCCTTACGGTGGAATCCCGACATGCGGAAACTATTACCATAGTATACATTTTTTGTCGGTTATTTAAAAAATAAAGCGAGCCTTACAGTAGTCGCATATTATGATGTGTAACATCTGACATCTTGGGAACAATCAACCTCTCGGAAAATGGGTTAGTACCATCTGACGGCCAACTAAAGCTGATTGGTCAAATCAAATAGCGCGCGCTTCCCTGGCTTCCAGTTACACACTTCCGTCTCTTTTCACGAAATCACCCCCACAGATTGCAAGAAAATGAGAGGAAACATGTAACACATCAAAAAAAAAATAGACATATGCGCTGCAGGAGTTTCAAACATTTATCTATATGTGTTTGCATAATAAAAACACCACAAAATCTGTTTGAATTAATTTTCAAAGTAAAACAAAGAAGAAAAGATTAAACAAGAGGCGAAAAATTCAAAAGCAAACTGTAAGAGACGAAATAAAACCCTCAACACATGGTATGGGATGATAATTTTAAATATTCAGAAAAGTATTGTCACCGACATCCATTCAGAGTTGTATCCGCCACGGATTCGCATTTAAAGCCGCATTTACATTAATAAAAAATCCTGTCCGTTGGTGTGCGACAAGCCTGTCATATGCTTACTTTTTGGGATAAAAATCTTGTGAAAAATATACATCAAATTACGGTAAGGTTTAAGCTAACGCCTAACCAAGCGGTTGGTATAGGAAAAGGTTAGGAGTCTGAGCTAGGACAATAGACAAATAGGATAACAGTGAAAAGTGGAACTTGTGTAAAGTGCAGTAGACACTATACTAAGTTTTAAAATAATTATCACGTAAAAAATTTCTTAAGGCTTGATTGTAATTAATTATTAAAAACCTGGTTCTTAATAATAAAGCATTAAAAAAGATGGTTTAGTGAAGCTAAAATTACAGAAATAGAATTTTGAAACGGGATCATAAGTAGGTACCGAACGGCGTCCTCACCTTCCGCCTGACGCAGGTCTTCACCGGACACGGTTGTTTCGGGAGGTTCCTGTTCCGCATAAGTTGGGAGGAAACGCCCGGGTGTCGCCACTGTGTGGATCGCTCGGAGGACACGGTGGAGCATACGGTGGAGGTATGCCCGGCTTGGGCGGGGCCCCGCCGTGTCCTCGTGGAGGCGATCGGCGGCGGTGATCTCTCGCGTCCAGCCCTGGTCCAGGCCATGGTATGGAGCGAGAGGGCGTGGGAAGCCGTCACCTCCTTCTGCGAAGCAGTAATGCTCGCGAAGGAGGAGACGGAGCACGTGAGGGAGACGCAAATGTCGCGGCCCTCACGCCCCTAGCCGCCGCAGGAGACGCCCTGGGCGTCGAGAATCGCAGGCCGATGAATATCACCATAATTGTATATTTTTGAACAAATAATTTATTCTTATTCTTATTTACTTCAAGGACATTTTTCATGGGTCAACTGACGAAACGGCCAATCATTGCCTTCAATGATACACATTAAACTAACTTTACACAAATGATTTTATTATTTTAACAAATCAACGAGGGAGAATCGTGAGTTTATTTATTTTGCAAATAAAAATTTTAGCTGCATTTATAAAACAAAATTATTACATTTTAAAATAGTGAAAAGTTTCAATAGCTGAATAGTAATCACATCTGAAATGTAGGCCTTTTTCACTTTATCCATTAGATTCTGACATCGTATTACACACGTATCCGGGTAACGGGTAAAGCTTTTATAAATATTCGATTATAACGGGTAATAATGTAATGTATCGATATCACGTCAATAGAATATTAATGTCCATAGCTACGGAACTCTCTCATCAATATCAATTTCGTAACCACTTCAAAACGTTCAATTAATTATGTATGAAGGCGCTAAAATCTTGCATCGCATAACTTACAATATACTGGAATGAATACCGAAGTATTTTTTGGTTAACATTGTAAACATCCATACACAGTAATAACAGTTAACACAAATATTTCTCTACGTATAATCTAGGACTACAATAATTCCTAACGAAAGAATACAGTTTATTACATATGGGGAATGCACAAAACATCTGTTGTTGCCAAACTCTTCTATTTCGAATTTGTTCATAATTTTGCGAACTTTATTGCTGAGCTTTTGTTCTGGTGTTGGGGGATAATGGATTGTTCTGTTTCTAGTTACGTTTTCGTGTTTGTATGCATTTGAATGTCTGTCAGTGGTGTATGTGGCGGTGTCTCGTTCATCTTCGTCATCCGACCTGTCAGCAGAACCGAATTGATTGTCAGGCCCCTCTATCGGTGTTGAGTACTTGAACTCTTCTCTTTTGTAAGCAGGACTCGTGTTCTTCATTGTGGGCCCTGGGATTTCTGAGGACGAATTTACGAATGTAAAACATTTACTGTCAATATTGTCTCAAATTACTGAATTTAATATAAATCGGTCTCGACATCATCTGCCAAGGTTTTTTCGCAACTATGTTGGGATTGGCTTCCAGTCTAACCGGATGCAACTAAATACCAGTATTTACATGGAGCAACTGCCTATCTGACCTCCACAACCCAGTTACTGGTTAACACGATACCTCTTGGTAAGACTGGTTGTCGGACTTTCTTGCTTCTGACCACCCGTAAGTGACACCAAATAACAGCCGGGACCTTCCGAGGCTATATAAGTCTATCTAGTTGTTTTAATTCAGCAAGCTGTATCGATGTACAGTAATTACAGTACACTTGTTGTTTCAGCAGTTCTCTGTTAGTTTGTTGTTAGTTTTCTACTTTGGTGCAGAGATAGGTTGAAAATAAATGCTCTCTTCAAGCTTTATTGTGTTTTACTATTTAAGTGCAATGAACAAAGAAACATTTCCCTGGTCAGGTCCCCAAGATACAGGCACTACCTAGTTTGGGGACCACCGCTTTAACATGATGAATGTCACCAACAGTTACAGATAGAATTATTATGTACTAATTTTAAGGTAAAAATTGTAACAACGTTTAAATAAATTTGTCATATTATCTTTGTCATATTATTTTGTCAAGGAATAACTGCGTTTTCTTTTTTTATTGTTTTGACCTGAGTATGTTATATTGCAAACGAGTTATTTGATACTGTCCTCTCCCTTTTTAGGGATCCGTCTTCAAAAGAAAAAAACTGAACTTTTATAGGATCACTTCGTTGTCCATCCGTCAATCTGTCTGTCTGTCAAGACCCTTTTTCTCAGGTATGCGTGGAGGTATCAAAGTGGAATTAATAGCAAATACGTAGATCTACGGTCCCTTGGAGTTCTAAAAAAAACAAGTTTCTAAGTCAACGCATTAAAAAAATACAGCTATTTATGCGACATATACTCGAAAATAAATCAAAACCTATTTTAGCTAATTTGTAGTTTTATGCCGTTTTTTTGCGACTATAAACTTACATTTGCGGTTGGAGAATTGACCGTGATGTATCTCGATGTATCGGAGAAAATTTTTTCACTGCGAAGTTATGTTAGTTTTTGGGATAAATTCATCCCTTCATTGTGCGTAATCTGATGATACGCACTAGGTTTTTAAAATTAATATAACTTTATAAACTTTCTTGCAGTAAGTATAGATCTAAACGTGGAAAAGAGAAAATAATGCCCTTTTGGAGATTTAAAGGGTTTAGTTAGAGGATGTTAATTATTGTTTAAAGATTATATATGAATAGTTAAAAAAACAATAGAAAAACACGCTTTTATAAATGCACGTAAAAACAACAAAAAAAAACCATCATGAAGTTCCAGTTCATATCTTCCGGCTCCATCATCAGATCAGTTCGACAGTACCATATTATTGTATTGTCATCAGAACTACATACAGCTGCCAATTTTCATTACGCTACGACCCGTGGAAGATGGATAGATTAGTTACCTTAGATTTCATTACACAGTTAGTTACATACAGGTCGACCTAATAAAAGCGTGTTAAAAAATAAATAACTTATCCAAAAATAATTTATGGTGATTCCGTTATTTAAGAGACTTCTCACTAGGGATGTAGGTAACAGTGATAATGTTGATGATATCTGTGTCTATTTCAAATCACAACTTTCATTCTTATACAGTTATATCATATGACAATTATCACGGAAAATTTACGTGTTAGTAGGTACAGGTCAGGGAAATTAATGGTTATTTAACCATTAATTTCCTGACCTGTACATACCTCAGACTAAATAAAATACCAAGACAGAGCGCTGCGAACAATACAGTGAAGCATGCAAAAACGACACCGCCGCTTTGTGCATACACGCTCACACGCACACATTTACAACCTTTTACCCACCAACCAAACTACACCACACAAAGTGTACACATGTTTACAAAACCGGCTTCGCTTCACTCTTGACAGTACTCTGTCTTGGTTTTTATTTGGTCTGAGGTACCTAAATGCCAATGAACTATTGGCATGTTTAGTGCAACATGTCCAATGTTTGTTTATTGCATTCGTTAGCAGACAAGTTAAGTCGACACGCCTTTAGCGCCCTGCTGCTCTCGAGTGAGCTGATAACGGTGTTCATCATCTCAATAATATACCTTTTGAAGCAAATACTTAAAGTAAGATCATCTTACCATAAAGCCTGATGACGCTATCAACTTCTCCCAGCGAGTTCTTGGCGACGCACCTATACCCGCCAACGTCAGCAGGCGTCAGGCGTCGAACCGTCAGCGCCATGCGGCTCTCGAATGAGCTGACAACGGTGTTCACCACCTCGTACTTACTTGATGATATCACCATCTCATCTGTAGGAAAATAAATAGTTGTAATTATTGCAGTCAGTCATAGATAATAACGGTTTTATCACACGGATATATCGTTTGCGCGGTGAACAATTGTAGAGATCTTTCAACGCTATTTTTGTTAATTCAAGCATTATGATCGTTGTAAAAGCAATCGAATAATTTTCTTCTGTGTATTAAAATGAACAACTAAGGTTCTGAAATCAATTTCTATATAATATCTTTTATGGTAGATTGAAACAAAATATGTGATCCCTGTATACAATAATGGCGATTACTCCCATCTTTAACGGCTACGAGGGCAGTAAAACATAGTTCGGAACTAATTCAAAACTTTAAAAAGAAACCTAGTAAGCCGTAAACGAATTTTATAATTCACAGCTAAGTCTAAGAAACTTAGGGCAATAAACTGTTGAATGTAAAAAGAAAACAGATTCAAATAATACAATTTTACTATCTCAGAGCAAAGCAAAATAGTTTACTGTAAACTTTTTCTTTCAGCGTGAAGAACTCATAAAAAGAATTATTACGTCTTCAGTTTTCTTTTACTTGACACTCCATTTCATGAATATTTTTCGCGAGTATAATAAAGCCACACAGTTTTCATACAATAATCTATTACACAGAATTACACGCAACGGTAGCTTTGCGTTGAAATATGATACAGCAGCGAGATCTCAGTTATTATTCCGAAATACATTTGAATTGTAAGACAAAATACGTGTGTTATTTCGTGAAAAATGCGGAATCTCCTTAGCTCCCGTACATTTATATTAAATCCAGCTGTGGCAAACTAAAGTGTTTACCAGATAAGGTAAACAATGTCCCAGTTGTCCCTCACAAAAATCCGTTGCAGGGGAAACGATATTTTTCAAGAAGCTCCAAATCACCGACATTTCCTGGTAGACCCCTTTAGAGAGGTGGCCCAAACAATCCCTACATTGCGGTACGTAAGTATGTCGTTCACCGCCTCGGAGCAGGCTGTGGTAAGCCTCTACCGCCTGTTGTCCGCAAATGATAAAGCGACTAGCTTTCTTTCGAAAACACTGCACCGCCGCCGCGCCGCCGTCCTGTTAAACACTCCTTTCAACCGCTCCGTTTTATTAGAACCAATAAAATATCCCCGCACTATTTACACCGCCCAAAATATTTACACCATATTTAACATCATAATTCAGAGAGGCATTAATTTAAGCTTCGTCGCCCGCTATGAACTTTTTAAGGAAACGATAACACCAGTAACGCCTTTCTTAATCTTCATTCCGATCGCAACTTCGGTTTGTTTACTCTCCAGTGTGCTTCGACTTTACGACGTGCGGCGAAAATGGCCTTCAGAGGAAATTACTCGACAATCTCGAAGTCTACTCGTTTCATTATAACAAGAAATTTCATCTCAATTAATGTCTAAAATAACACTGTAACACTCTTAATTACGCTCGAGTGAGGCCTGCTTAATTAACACTTACATGTCAGCCACCCTAACATAGATTGATGACAAACGAAAATGACGATCCTGTAGTGTTACCCTTTGGGGCTGGTTTTGGAAGCGGGCCGGAGCGAAAGCGCCAGTCATTGGGCGCAAGTTGGCGGCCTAACAAAGGGCTGTGTACGCCGCCGGCCGACAATGCCCCCATGGATCATAACGCAGAAGTAAAACAACTTGTGACCCTAATGCGTTTTAATAATTAGCCCTCGACGCTGTATAAATTCTCGATTGCTTCCGCAGAATAAATATACTGAATTTATTTTGGCAAACAACCTTGTATTTTCATAGCCAGATAAATTTTCAAATCACAATTTTGAGAATATTTCTATGAAACTAATGTGTTTGTAAAGAGAACGCGAACTGCTCTTTACTTGTGTTCTCTTGCAAATTAACTGAACAGGTCCTTGAAACCCGTTAAAGCCTTGAAAGTTAGCATCATGCTCTTGACTGGTTTCCTTTGTGTCAGTCACTCGGTGTTCTCGTACATAAAACGCGAACTAACTACCTACAGCCTCACCTCGCAACATTATAAATAAATGCATTTCCATTGTATGTTTTACACTAGTTATAAAGTATGCATTATGTTCTCCAACTTCACAGCTAGATAATATTGAGTTGTGTGAATGGCAAGAGTAACAGTATCGAGCATTCGACACAAGTTATTATGACTGTTACTGGTCTCCCCTGAGGTTCTCAGAGAGCTGTACGAAGCCACGTAATGGACTAAGCGAACAAAGCACTTGTGTGCTAAAGGCGACCACAAACCATGGTTGGTAATGAAATTATGTGCAACATAGGGGCTACTTATTACTGAGATACGGCGAGCGGGTAAATGGGTGAACGCAGATCTATCGCCAAACTAAATTTTGCTTATGTATTCAGGCCTGATGATTGTAATGTAAATCATAGTAGTTGGAAGACTTAAAGATGTGTTTCTTTAGCACGTATACTGGGTGGCAGGGACATTGACGCGTCGATGTCCCTGCCATACTATATACAATACGACTTAAACCTGGAAATAATCTCAATTCTCAATCAGCCCTTAATGTGCCCACTGCTGGGACACCGTCCTCCTCTCTGTGAGAGGGAGTGGGCCGTAATCCACCACGCATGCCCAGTGCGGGTTTATAGATGTCACATTTCTTAAAATGTTTGGTTCTAGGATATGCCGGTTTCCTCACGATGTTTTCCTTCACCGTTTTGAGAGCAGTGGTGATGAAATAATTTACACAAAGTAAAGCGCCTGGCTGGGTTCGAACCTACGCCCTGCAACTCGTAAGTCACGGCCGTTACCACTGGGCCACCACTGCTCGGAAATAATCAGAGTGCCTTTTTCAATTTCTTATGTAATAACTTTATAAGTTAACTTGGAATACGAAAACCTCAATATCCTCCACAATCAAACCTCAACATTACCACACTTTGCAAAATGATGAAAGGATAGAGTAAAAAAATACACAGCCATATTTTAAGCTCCTGAATGTAATGTACAAGTTAAGTAACCTGTACATTACATTCAGGAGCTTACAGACTTACACCATGTCTGAGAAAGTAAAAATGTATGGGACGGCTGTTTTTTCGCGATAACGATGTTGAAAGTTGTTCAGTCAACTGTGATGACTGTGAGCGCGTTCACGAGCGTTCCGAATTGTTGACAGCTCTCAGAACACTTTTTAGGACACTAAATGAGACACAATAGAAGTTTTATTGTTATGACGCTTATGGGCGTTTAGTCAATCTGCCTAGCCTTTTCCCAACTATATTGGGGACGGCTTCCAGTCTAACCGGATGCAGCTGAATACCAGTATCCACAATCCAGTAACTGGGTAATACGATACCCCTTGGTAAGACTGGTTGTCAGACTTTCGGGCTTCTGACGACACGTAACGACTGTCAAAGATCCACGAATGACAGCCGGGATCAACGGCTTAACGTGCTTGCCGAAGCACGGAGGACTCTCGGTATGTAAAGATGGTCATCCATCCACAGACCAACCCCGGCAAGCGTAGCTTAACCTAATGGATCGACCCGTGCGTTATTACTTAGCCACGAGCTCACGAGCCTATGGGCGTTTAGTGTCATACTTAAGTGTTAAATATGACCACACCTTTTTGATACATGCTGTATTATTTCAATATATCCTAGCCTAGTGGTGTGACCGTCGGACTGCCATGTCATAGGTCTCGAGTTTGAACCTCTGACTTTTCGGATTCATGTGATTCAAACCGGCATGCTTGAGACGTTTGTGAAGCTAAGTCAGAGGCCCATGGACGGCTTCAAAACTCTGACACCAGGTTAGTCACTCACCACACGAAAAGAAGAAGATCTCAATATTTCTGTATTCATAAAATGCAACATTCATAAAAGCTAATCATAACACAGATGATTTATCACGTTCACATTTGTCTTTGACTGAAATGGGAGGTCTGTTGTTACTAGTGTAGCTTAATTAATATAGTTAGGTACTCGCTAATGTACTTGTTGTACTTCTAAATTAGTATTATGTAACTCTTTGCATATGTTAGAGAAACGGCTTAATGGAATGAATGTGCCTTTATGAAACAACAACTGATATTAATTTTCGAGCTTTTGAATTAGTCTGGTTGAAAGTTGAAGTTATCGAGTGTAGTATTAGTTACAAGTCAGCGTTGGTTGTGAAAATTACTTGTTGTGTAATGTTTCATTTTCATAAGACCTTGCTTATGGGTATAAGAGAGAGTATTAGACGTTTCAAAGGCCTGTAAAGAATTATCCTAAAAAAACTATTCAAAGTGGCTCTATAAAAAGCAGTGAAGTTACAACGCAATGTGGATATTTTTTTTTTTTTTTTTCTCTACTCATTTTTTTTATTTCCTTTCTTAGATAGTTTTAATAATGGTCTGACGGTTTGAGTAGTTTATGCGGCCTACCCAAATGTCCTTTCTTTGGTATTGTTCGTCGAGTTGAGCTCCTTATGTTCTGAGTTGAGCTCCACGATTACTGACAAATGCTTGCACTGACTGGACAAGTCCACTCAAATCTGTGTGGTTCTTTTCTCAAAAGACCATTTCAGACACTCATCTACATGGTCCTCATATGGCTTGACCATGATTATGTCTGGACTTTAAAAGAGACTGTGACTTCTGAGTTTGTTTCGGCCTTTCTTCTCAGAGTAGTCGGATAGGAAACGCCGAACTCATCTAGCAATTTTTTTTCTTTTTTTTAATATGACGTGTAAAAGTGATTCCTATATCCTATTTACAGAATATACAATTTCATTTCATTTCATTTCTCCCGCGCTAGTAAGAAATCATATCCAAGATTCATCAAAATTTCATAAACAGAAAAATACGCGAACATAAAAAAGAAACTTCTCCCTTTATTACGTCATACATTCCCACTGCGGATGAGAGCCAAGCATAATGTGGAACTTAAAATTTCCAGAAGCTCAAAACCCAGTCCCATTGAAAATTAACCCGTAAATTTCGCGCGACAAGTGCCGAATGGGGAACTTTGCGAAACCGCCGACGGCTCAGGGTGGGGGCGGGAACGAATGAACGAACGAACCGAACGAAGTAACAGCCACGAGCTCCATCCAGCTCATTACTCCACTGTGTGAATGTAAACTGATTTTGATACGTCATATTTGTGGGCAATCTGTGTGTGTAGTTAACTATAGTATTGCGCTGCCGTGGTTATAGGATTAGAAGGAGATCGATCGTAGTCATTAGAGCTTTAATTAGTTTGAAATAATTTTATGAGCATTTACTTAAATATTTATTTGTCTTCACTACATCTCAACGTCCCAAAACCATCTTTCTATTTCTCCAACTGAGCTGGCCCGTGGAAATCACGCGGAAAACACAATACAAGAATACCGGATAAATATAAGAGATACTAGAGGAATTTTCCTATAGCATTGTTTTGCCGTGTTCACAACTGCCAATAACATGATGCACAATCTTTTGCAAAGTCAGGATTACTGTTCACAACTCACTGATTCCCAATGTCCAGAATTATAAAAACAAATTATTGCAATGTCTGTTTCCAAGCTAGTTATATATATATGGCGCAACATTTATATGCCTGACGCGCAATCATTCTTCTTGAATATCATATATGATTTTGTACTTTCACATTACACCTTTCCATATTATCAAACGGAATTGCGGAGAAGAATTTATTGTTTTATTACGTACCTAAGCTACTTTGGTGTACTTTACACCCGGATAAGTGTTAATGGATTTTGCACAGTAGATATCATGTGGGATTTGATACCGGTGGTAATGTTTTCTACTTTTCAATGTGGAACACATTTGGGTTATACGGCTGTGTTACGAGCTCTCGGTCGCGTGACGGAGCCGATTATTGAACCAGGATTTTTGTCATTTTAGTATGGGAAACGCGATTCAAATTATGCTATCGACTCGTTTATAAAGCGATATGTCATAGTATCTTTGGGGGGTTGCGGGCCTAGCAGATGACGTCACGTAATCTCCACATTTCTTATGTCATCATTCTGCGCGTTGCGTGTATTATCGTGTCGACTTGTAGGTTGCATAACAAGAATCAATGCCAGATGGTTTTAACAGGGACGACTGTTACTGATGTGGATTTGAACTTGTATTGTTAAGTTATTGTTTACATTATGTAAGCTGGAACTTTACTATTGGATTCACAAAACCAATTACTTGTTGTCTGTAGGAAATCAGCTACTACTTGGAAATTCCATTCAGGTAATACGTTATTGGAAACCATCTAAGAAGCTTATATCTCGTAACATAGGTACTAGGTACATGCAGGGAGTGATATTTGTGAGGACGTTAAGAGGAAATTCCTCTTAACAGAACTTGGTTACGTCCGGTCGTTTTTTATACGTTTTTTGTGTTTTTTAAACGGTCGTTTTTTTATTTTATAAAAATATATATATATATAATGCGCCCAAAAAAAAGCATTTGGATATGACAGTGGTAGATATACCTAATATCTTTAAAAAAAAATGGATTTGCATCATTACCCAGGGAGAAAACAGAGGAATACGTTAGTATGGAATGAACACCATCGACCATGTAACCGCGCTTCCTCATATGGTACACTCAGAGATCCTAAGGCTGCTTGTCCATTGAAGCAGAGCCAGGCCGCGGAGAGGAGAATGCTTGTCTACTGAAGCGGAGCGGAGGTTTTGTGCAATTCCATTGGTTAATATATTGGCAAACCGCTACTCCGCTCCTCTCCTCTCCGCTCCTGTGGACAGGCAGCATAAAGCAAGGACCAATCTGCTTTTTCTACTGAAACCAAATCCACTTTGAAGGACACTACACGAGACACATATAAAAAAACAAAAAATATTTGATTTCAGGCAAAATACCCAAACAAAATTTTTATAAAAACATTAAAAATTAAAACATGGAGGACATCTTTCATGACTTATGACGTCTATTGGTTGTATAGTGTCCTTCAAAATGTTAAACTGGGCTAGGTTATGAAGAAAAGCCTAAAGTCGCGAGAAAACAGAAATTCCTAGACTGCAGAAATTCTTATATTAATATATAAATTTCGAGATATCTCGTAAATAAAACTCCTCGCTCGCATCAGCACTAACTGATAAAGACCATTCGAGTGACAACTCCTAATATCAGTAGCACATAAAAAGATTTATGCGAAAACTCTGCGTCTGTTAAGAATTTTATATGAAATTCAGGAGAATCCTGTAGAGACGGAGTCCTTCCACACCTCATACATGGCAATATGAATAAAATATGGATTCATCAGTTGAATAAACGAACATTTCGTGCTCGAATAACGTTGTTCGCACGGAGTGTGTAATGATCACTTGAGTTCCGTCAAATATCCCATGTTTGAGGGCACATCTTTGAATCATTGTCATTCTGGCTGAGAATTTTAAGGTGATTGCTTCTGCTGGATGGCATTTTTAAGGTGATTGCTTCTTTTTTCGTGTTTTGATAACGTTTTTTATGAGCTTGTGATTATATCGTTGCACATTAGGGTTGTGTAAAGGTTAATGGGATGTGTGTTGTGGTTTATGAAGACAAAATAAAGGTAGGAAGAAATACATAATTATTTGTTACTGTAAATGAAGCTTAGTGTAATGCTGTCGTCGTGCCAAAATTAATTTCGGTAATAGTTCTCGCGATCAATAAGGATATTTTTTTGCTGTTTTGTCATAACTTCTTTTCGAAAATGAGTCATGATATATGTATGGTATGTTTTTTTGGGCTAGAGATATTTTGCAGTTGACGAATAATAACATCAAAATACCATTTTAGACACCAATCTACATGGTCCGCATATGATCTGTCCACCAAGTTTATGTCTGGACTAAAGAAAACTGTGACCTCTGAGTTTGTTTCGGCTTTTCTGCTCAGAGTAGTCAGATAGGAAACGCCAACTTCATCTAGTTTTTAAAATATGATTGATGTGTAAAAGTGTTTGTACAAACCTACTTCTTCTAGGTATATACGTTTTTGTATCCGTCCCTAAAACTACTACTACTTAATATTTCCCTTCCAATATTTTATTACACGTATATCCACTTACAAACAGTATTTGTAGAAATGTAGTTGTGCTAGTAAGTCGTCGGTCGGCTTGGCCGCTTAAGCAGAAACTTACCGAATCAAAAGCTTGACTGGAGTTGGTGGAATGTTTGCGCTGCCAGTTAACTTGGTGTGTTGCCTTCAGACTTATGCTAAGATAACTAGACTGCTACAAATTGTGTGTGCTGATAGAGGTTTAGAATGTATATTACATCGATATATTTGATTTTGTAGACCGTTTAGGAAATTATGATATACATATTATAATTTAAGACGCTGCTTATGCGACAGCGTTGTTCTTTAAAAAAATGCAACGGATTTTGATGGGATTTTCACCATCATTTAGAGAATGTATTCCAGAAGGTATACTTATAATACTGGTACATTAATATTATACTTACATTTGTCATAATGTTTTGTCAAGTCATAAACCGTGCGAAGTTGGAGCGGGTCGCTAGTTAGAACATAATACGTTACATCGATATAATTGTTTTTTTGGACCGTTTAGAAAATTATGTAGGTATAGTTATTTCATTACATTGATCAAGATGAAATTAATACGTTTTGGAAACCATCAGCTTCTAGTTAAACTCAAGGTAGCATTGAGTGTTGAATATTTTTAATATGTTTTATCAGCAAGATTTTTGAGTTGTGCTATAATTTGTGGATTTATTTAAATCACAAAATGAGACTTAGATTAGATTTATAAGTAATAGATTTATGAACACAGCAAGTCGAGTAAACCAGCATAATGCTCACTATATCAACAAGTAAACACCGTATTATCCAATTGCTAAACAAGACCCTTCTCATAAACTCCACTACGCTGAACACAGAACAGCCTTCAAGAAACTCTCATAACCTCCACGCAGTCTTTTACGACATATTTCTAATAGTTATTTTTAAAACACTGAACTACATAAAAGCTAATGGCAGCGTTGGCAATATCGTACATCCTTAAGTGATAAATTATAAAGGCATTGTTGGACGTTCTCGGAGAGAGTCGTAAACGGTCGTGTCCAGTCGTTCGGAACTAACGAGCATTGTCTTATTTCACCACAATAGGTCACTTTTCTTAAGACTTAAACCCGACGCACTCGTAAATTAAAACTTAATATCTCATTACTTGCAAGCGTTACCCCGCCCGGTTTGGCTCGAGCCAAAAAACTTCAATTACAAGCAGACTTTTTTCATTTCACGTCGGATTTTTTGGTTTTAAATTTTAGGCGGTCTCGTAGTGTAATGTCATTGCATTTTTTTTTTTTTATGGTCATTCACATTTTTCGATTTCATTGTTTTTCCTTCTGCGTGTCTGTTAAATGAAGCGGTAATTTTTACGTGTTTTAAATGTTTTTTCATTTTTTTTTTTTATCGATTTTTGTCCTCTCTCTTTCCTTTTCTGTGGGTTTGATTTCGTGAAAAGGAACGGAAGTGTGTAACAGGAAGCCGGGGACGCGCACGCTATTTGATTTGACCAAAGAGCGCGCGCGAGTTGGCCTTCAGATGGTGCCAACCCATTTTTCAAGAGGATGCCAAAATGTCAGATGTTACACATCATAATTATACGACTACTGTACGGGTCCGTCGTTTTTTGTATGGAAATCGAGATGAACGTTATCAGGCGAAAAATAACAGTTATGGATATTAAATATTTTCCCTTCGCTTCAATGTCACTCGAGGAAAACCTATCTTAATTTTTAATTCCGAGCAAAATAAAAGTGATATAAATAGCGTAACTATAGTACAACTACCCAATTAAACATACTAAATTACCCTTATTACCTGTAACTAATTACCCACTTTTTCACAAAAAGCACAAAAGCAGACCACTCAGCGGAGTTACTATAAAAATAAATCTCGGTCGTAATTAGCAACATTTCCTAAGTGATGTCGTGCTAAATTACTTGTGCAATTGCGATTAAACTCAGCGTTTTAGAGGTCACTTGCGTGCCGTTGCCATAGTAACCAAGGATCTTGGTCCCAGAGGAACACTAAAGTAAGCTGGACACGACAACAGCGTCTTAGTAACACAACACAATCTGTGTTATTTAACGGCTTTAGATAGGTTCAGTTTGTAAATAAATATTTTTTTGGTATATTTTTGTACGTTTTTACCGTCGTTTTCCCATGGGGTAACGTATGTAAACATAAAACGGTATACATAATTTTGGGATTACGGTTCTTGCTATCTCCGTATACTATTAAATGAGAAATATTTGTATAAATATTTGTAATCACGTTCTTGAATTAGGGGTCGAAGATTTCGAAGAAAGTTTGTTACGGGGGCGAAAATCAATCTAGCTAGGTCTCATATCTAGGAAAATTCGTTTTCTATATTTTTACCCCAGTCGAGCTCGGTCGCTTCAAAATTCAAAATTCAAAACTCATTTATTCAAACTAGGCTGAGAATCAGGATTTTTCTAACGTCAAAATTACATAAGACAGTCCCCCCAAACGCCTCAGTACTAATAATGAAGCATGGAAGACTGAGTAGCACTTAATCAAAAACCTGCTTATATTTTCACACGCTAGTAATAAAGACTAGAGGCATTCGCTTCTATTATTTCCAAAAACATATAACGACGATAACCTCTAACAGCCGAAGACAAACTTTAATATTTTACACGACATCATATAACGAAAAGCAGCACTATTTTGAAAATTCATCCCTTATAGAAGTTAAATAGCGGATGAAAGTTTGAATTTTTGCCGATGAGAAATCCTATATGTAATCTGCGTTCGCAATTCATTAGCCAAACATGTAAACAAACACGAGTCTTAGGAAAATTAACTGTAATATGTACCTTCAAATAAGGTTCATTTTGTGCTACAACTTCATATTTTTTATGACTTTTTCAACAGTACTAGTCGGTCTAAAATCAACTTTATTTACACTTGCATGAAGTTAATGTTTGTCTATGTGGAAAATTCGTATTTGTTTACATGTTCGGCAAATAAATTGCGAACGCAAAAAATCTAATCAGTTTATTGCAAACATGTTGTAGTTGGAATAAGCGTAAAAGTTTCAAACATGCACCCAGTAAGGGCACTGCAAAACAAAATTAATAAATTACAATACATTACATTTTTCAGTGTAATTTTTACATAAGTCATGCTATAGCTATCGAATTCGCACTTCTTGTAGTAGTGGCAATCATATCATTTGGTTTAAATAGGTTTTTTTTAAACATAGATTCTTTTAGGATATTTTATGAATGTGAGAACGTTGTAAGCTTAACCACAGATGAAATACAGATGGGACACTCCGCAGTTTACGTTTGAAGCTGCAAGTACGCGGCGGGCTCGACTTGTTGGGCCAATTGAGTGAGTGTAACGTAGACAGAAGATCTAAGAGTTACGCGATAGAAAGAGAGGCAACTTCTAGGTGAATATACTGGAAGTAAATTAGCGCCGTGCGACCTGAACTGCACTTTATTGTGTCGTAGCAAGAGTTGCTTTTAATTTAAATGATTTTGCGGAGTGTCCATCTGTATTAATCTGTGACTTAACAGACTGTAGATTTGTAGTCTATTTTCTATTTTGTTAAGTACCTACTCGTACCTGGTACTTCTTGACAGGCCTACACTGTCCTCTCATACCTATTGAGACAAATTTGAACATTGTAGAAGCCATTTATTTTTAAAAGAGTAACCGTGGAGTTTCTTACCGGCTCTTTCCCGTAGGAAACAACCAATTGGAACCGAGCACATATCTGCTGACGTTTCATAAGTGTGTGTTTTATGTGAAATAAAATATTTTAATTTTGATCAAAATTAGGAAGCTATTTTCTAGTCTCTAATGAAATTGTTGATAGGACTCCAAATTAATCATGTCAGCTCTAAACAAAGCTACACTAACGTCTGGTGTGCATTTGCAAAATTTTGCTCTGTATTTGTGTATTTATTACGTTACAAAATGCACAGTGGCAAACTGTAGAGTTGAGATGTAGAAATAAATAAACAGATCCTACTACAAAAGGATGATGCAATTTAGTAAAACAGAAAATATTGTTTGTATTTGTGAAAATAGGAGCGATGTTTATTAAATAAAAATCACTCTCACATATAGAGAAATATAATAACGATGGATGGACTGTGTGAAAGATGATGGCTACATAGGGCTGACTACCGAGATGTCAAAATAGAGAACTATGGAAGAAAATAATAATTGAGAAAAGCTATTACACAATTGACGACTTCCTTACTGATAAATCTCTGCACTGATTGATAACCTAATAATATGATTGAGCTTCATGTTCCTATTCTGACACTTTTTATTCTGATTGACGCCTTGACATACTTTTTTTTTTTTTTGACATTACTGTAAAAATGTCACTACTGTTTATTAGTCTGTTTTTTGTAATTCTATTTTTTATTAATTTAAGTCAAACACGAGTGATTCATATTGTTGTTAGTAATACTTATAAAACTATGTTAGTAACATTTCTAATTAAAATAAATAAAATAAAACAGAAACAAAAATAAAACTAGTTTAAAAACCTATGATTATATCCGCTTCCCGCTGCACCAGACCTGCAGCTGTGCATACGGGTCCAGTGCCCCAGGAACGGGCAATCAGGCTTATTCACTATTACTTTTAGAATGTTGTTGGTGCTCCCCCGAATCCTTCCTAATGATTTGACATTTATATTTATTCGGTATCAATAGAATTTCTGTTTAATTTTGGAATTGAATATTATTTGCATGCCCATGAGACGGTAGAATATGGAGGACTACTTTTTTTAGAAAACATATATGTACCAATTGCCCATGTTTGCAATAATAAATGATTTGATTTGATTTGAAAAAGACATGTTGCGCCGACCACAAATAAATTGGGATAATGGCAGGAGAATGATTATTAAAGAAAAATATTATAAATTCTAATAATAGCCGACATGGCGAATATTATCATATTTAAAGTAAAATAATTTCAACATTTAACCGTTTTTACAAGTCAAATGAAACATTTCTAAAACAAAGTTAACGAAATCCCGTCTAATTATTTGAATTGTACTGAAACAGTTTCAGTTATATAACGTAGTTAAAACCTTTCGAAAATTAAATAAAACTGGTTAAACAGTGAAAGTCGAAGTAAATTTTCATTGCTGTGGTTTTGAAGCTTCAATCTTGCGAAGTTCGCAAAAAATATTAACAGGTACGCAAATTGGTTAAATGGACTATAAAGATGAAATAATTTTCTTGATAAAATTACTTTAGGGGATACGAGGGGTATTTGAAGAAATACTTACTTGAATCTCTGACCCAGTAGTTGATAGACTTGGGAGAAGACTCGACGTAGCACTCTATAGTGACGTCAGTGCCCAGCGGAGCACCGACCAGCTGGTTGGGCACTTGAATCACCGGGTGAACTAAACAAAAATGTCAACATAAAAACACCTTAGTATCTATTTAATATTTACAATCCTCAAATTTAACACGTTGCACAATGTAGACAGCAAATTTCGGGAGACTGTTTAAGAAAAGTAGACTAATTATATTAAAGTTAAATCTTGCATAAAAGCGAAATGTCCGCTCGAGTTGACGCGAAGACACAAACAGTCCCTTACAGCCAGAAAATAATTAAAAGCTACTACTCGCTGACGTTAAATAACACCATTAATAACAAGAAACCTCTGAAAGTTGCCGAGATAAACAACAATTACTACGAATTTGGGAAAGACCTATTTCGTCCTCCGAGTGAGGCTGGTCCTAAAACATTTTTTTGGGAAAAATATTCGACTCCTAAGAAACCTAATTGCTACTTTGGTCTTGTTATGTTTTTTCAAGGATACATGGATTTACTGGAGCCTCGTAAAGGTCATTATAATTGTGTGTAAGATGTAGTTAAGGCTGGATCAAATAAATAATCTCGTTTACTATTTTGCAACTGACAAAGTCACACAACACAGTTTTAAGGATTGGTCAAAAGTGTCAAGGTCGAAGACAATACAGAAAATAAAATATTTTTACAATAAAAGTAAAAACTTTAATCTAGAAAACGCTAGTACGAGTATATAAAACCAACTTACAATGTACTTTGATAGTGATTCTCTTGCTAACTGAGGGCGGCACTCCGTTGCTCGCGATGCATAGATATGCACCCATATCCGAACGAGATATTTTCGTTAGTGTCAACACCTCCTTCTCGTACATGGCAACTATATGGAAAATATAATCTAAATAAATAACCGAACTTCCGAGATTTGGTGAATGGAGTAAATGAAATATTCATATTACATGACTCGGTTATGTAAGCCCTTTACACTGAAATGTAAATGTCAAGAGAGAGTATACAGCATTTTGAAAAATGCCACTCATTTTTATACTGTGATATTTTTGATCACTGTAACAAGATTTGTACGGGGCTAATTCTTTGCTCTTGTGACAGTACAAATCGTCACAAAATAACCTATCATAATGTGCAATCTTCGATCAATAATGCACTGTGCAATCGTATATTTTTTTATTTACAGTGAAATATTTAAATACATATTTTATATACTTATTCTTAAAATTATAATAATATAGAGACGAATAAATAGATGGGAAAGGAATCATAGGGATAATCATATAAGTATCGGTTACTACAATGATTCGATAATAACACTGTACACATAACTCGTTGATTTTAGAAGAACATTTAGTCTAGTATGAACACTACGAGTTACCTATATCCAAGACCCATTGGCACAGGCTCCAAGTATACCTTACATACCTTTAGTTTTGCCACCACTAGGATCTCTGATAACAATATCAGCGCCATCTTCTCTCCTCCAAAGAACTCGAGGCTCTGGCATACCTCTCGCGCGGCAAGCAACTTTGGCAGTACCACCTTCGGGCACCATTATATCTCCAGAAGTTTCTTCTGGTATAAAGTCTGGTGGTATCACCACTTCTAGGTAACCCATCTGAAAAAAAATACACGCGTTAACAATGAAAATATTTCTAGCAAAATATTTCGATTGTGTCTTTAATGTTCGCCAATGTAAGAGTTAGTTAACCTCGTATCAACCACATGTCAGCGTATCGAGCCTTTTCCCAACTATGTTGAGGTCGGCTTCCAGTCTAACCAGATGCAGCTGAATACCAGTATTTTACATGGAGTGACTGCCTATCTGAGCCCCACAACCCAGTTACTGGTTAACACGATACCCCTTGGTAAGACTGGTTGTCAGACTTTGGGGTTTCTGACTACCAGTAACGACTGTCAAATATCTGCAAAGACAGCCTGGACCAACGGCTAAACGTGCTTTCCGAGGCACGGACGGGTCTCGAATCACAGAAAATATGTATCAAAACAAAATTTTAGTAACCAAAACACTAACAACAAAGAGTTTTAAGTCTCAAAAACATACAAACAATTACTCAAAAAGGTCTCCATTGTATAAGAATGTAAATAATATTATTAAACTTTTGCTTGTTGCTGTTAATTAATTATTGCCTACAAAACAACGTGAAACAATTATCGAAAGTAGGTACATAGCGTCAAGCGACTGACGTCATGCCGCGTCAACGTCGGAGTCGAAACCTCGAGCGCTGTCGCCGCTGGCGATTTATGTCGTTATCAGCTCCGGGTATAAATTACAGCGCAGCGCAATAATTTAGGTGCACCATGCACGAATCATTACCCGCTGCGTCCCTCGCCTCGCTCCCGTCTGCGTAGCTTAATTCACTTTATCTCCCCAATGTTTATTTTAACTGCAATTTAATTTTCTCTGATATGCTGCGCCAATTTATTCCTAGCAGGGTATCATTCCACTTTTATATAAATGACACGATAAGATATCAACTAGAATAGGTTCAATCTATAGGGTCACGATTCGATTCAGACAGTTGAGTTGGCATATCAAAATTAATGTTGTATTGAAAAATCGGACACGAAGAAAAAATCGAAATTGATGGATCTTATAGCTCCGAAGTGAACTGTCGATGGAATACTTATGGTAATTACAGACTTATCGTATGGGTGTGAATGTTCTGTCCTGCCGAAATATCACATAGTGGGTTTTATGCGCCTGCAGGTCTGCATACATTGGCACTAATCTTGGTCGGGATGCCACTGGCGTATTCAGAGATATGTTTGGCTCAGTACACAAATTGCAATATATTCACCATGTGGAATTTCTTCCCGCTGTTTCGGAATGTTGGATATGGCACATTATTTCTGATTTTCTTGAAATCATTATATTTGTTGGTGTTAACTTCTTAGTATTTGGTGTACACATTTTATGCGGCCTGGGGCGTCCCACCATGGCTCAGTTGTGATGAATTTGGTGATACCAAATGTATGGTGAAAAGGGTGAATATTTCTATTTTTCAAAATTGTCTAGAAGCTCAAGATATATTTCAAGACGATTGCGGCATGAAAACTGCGAGCAACTGTTTTTTTGAACGTGAAATAGGCGGAAACTGTTCTGTAGAAATCGGATTAAAATGCCTTATTCCCTGGAAAACAATCTTAGCGGTCATCGGAATATGCGCATCTGTTTACATTTCATCAATTAAGCAAGAAAGATTAATTCAAGTAGCAGTCAAAGTAGCTGCAATTTATGTTTGTGGTGTCATCCTAGTTTTGTTTTGTGTTGCGCTGTCCACCAACGGTACTTGGTACGCTACAAAGATTACTATTGATTGGGCTAACTACACATTTCTCAATTGCTATAGCACGATTACCAGAGGGTTTCTGTCGGTAGGCACTGGGTACGGTATATTAATTTTCTTAACTCGCGACGTATCATTTCGGAGCCCTGCCACGATGACTGCTATAAGTACGCCATTATTTGCACTATTTGTATCATTAATGTTCTCACTTATTGCATTTAGTGGAATTAAAGCGATGTCTTATTACCACGGTGAAGAAGAAAACGTTATAGAAATCGGCAGCAGTTTATTTTTTCCAATGTTTGCTTCAATTTCCGAAATCATGAGTTACGTTGATGCGTTGCCAATTTGGGGATTTTTTTGGTTTTCCATCGTATTCTGTAGTTTATATATAAATTTTTGGATTTTGTATTTGTTTCTTAAAGAATTATTGCTTCACATGGATTTGGCAAAAGAGTACACAAAACTATCTTGTATGTTCATGTTAATATTTTTAATAGTTTGTACTCTTCCATTTCTATGTTCCGACTTGACTGGTATACTTACAGATGCAACAGAAATAATTCAATTACTTAATTGTTTATTTCTTTCTGTTTCATTGTATTGGTTTTATGGTATCCAAAACCGGTAACGGAACGGTTTTATGGTAACGTAGACATTATTTTCATGATAGGGATCAAAACGAATTATTTTTTGAAGCTAGCGTGGCTTTTAAATCCGATCTTTATTTGCTTTATTTTTTACGGTCGATGGAAAGTTATGGAAACATATGAGTTTCAGGACTCATATTTTATTGAATCAGTTTCTATGACTTGTGATTTGGTTTTACTGTATACTTTATTAATCATATACCTCGTTATCATTGTGGTCGGATTAATAGCACAAGTGATAAAGTTTTATCGTCGTGGTGAGCTTCATGCGCTATTTAGTGCTAAAGGGAGTTGGGGGCCCAGGGATAAGGTATTGTATAGAAGTAGGAAAATGTTCGTGCCTGAAATAATGACGAGAGAATTTCTGTACCGACAAGTTCGTATACGTGGTTATTACAAGAAACAGAACCTTGTGTATAAAACGAAGACAGATAGAGTTTCCAGCGTGGAGTCACTGGATGAAGAGTTATCTTGGAGCGCTATGGGGTAAAATTAGTGTATTCATACGTTTATTTAGTTATTGCTTACCGTACCTGACTTTTCATCGGGTCTGTATTGATCTGACACATGTATTGACCCCGGTCCTCCTCTTGGACGTTTCTAATGTGTAAATTCCAAACGGTCTGACCGTTATGCGACACTCCTACACGGTGATTGTTTGTTATTACGTGAACATGTATCGCTTGAATCGCTTTCGTATCTGCTTTTACCCATCCGACCTGGAATCGTAATTGAGTTTTTAATTAAAAGGAAAATTTTAATTTCTACGTATTTTTCCTTGTATTTGTAACTTACTCTGTATCCGCCCAAGTTCTGCACTAGACATCTAAACGTTGCATCTCGACCAATTGGTACTGTCAAATTCATTAACGGCTCTGCGAATTCCGGCTGAAATGCTTGACCTGAAATTATTCTGAACTGTTACTAGATCGTCTTACACTGATTGACATAAGTAAATAATATAAAATATTGTGATCCAAAACTAACACGTTTATAATCTAAATTATATATATATATATACATAATTTTTGTTTTTTTTTAAACGTTGCCCCACACTAAGATTTTCTTCCTGTATCGTGGGTGCGTTTACAAACATAGTAACTCACATACACTAACACCCAGACCCGGAACAACTACTTGCAGATCATACAAATATTTGTTCCGTGCGGGGATCGAACCCGCGACACGTTGCACAGCAGTCGATCGCTCAGCCACTGCACCAACCGTGTCGTCTTTTATAAACGTCTATTATAAACGTGTTAGTTTTGATATACTTCTCCGCAAAACACAAAAATCCATTATTCTATAAGTTGTTTCAGAATTGTAAATTAAAAGAAGTAATAGCTTTCAAAACCTGTATTTTATTTACTAAAGAAGCCAATTTTGAAAAGTTTCAGTTCTAAGAAATTGTTCCTTCAAAACTACATTCTATACAAAACTCACCGACGAGTTTCGAGTCCAGTCCTAGCATAAATATGGCCAGTAAGTATATGGACCACCAAGGCTGCTGCATATTTCCAGTCGCGCCGACCGACTCTGCTCTCAAGCAAAGCCTTTGTTAGCCATGGGACACTGTAACCAAGTAAAAGTATTGAAATTGGTAGCAATATATCTGCAATATTGTTTTGCACAATATGGTGTAGACAAATACATACATAGTAAATAATACAAGGAAATTGCTCTGAAGTCTCTTAATTAACTTCTTTATGTACTTATGTAAGTACCTACATACAATATAACTTATGACTTTACTGAAGAACAAATCCTCACATAATTAAGACAAGATAATAACATAACATCATGCCTGTAGTCCTGGAAGGGTTAGGCAGAGGTGTACCTAGAGTCCTGTGAATATCCACATTTCGCCAGTTATGTTTAAGGCGACGGCGACGGTAACGGCAACTGTTAATGACTTTATACTGAAGATCACATCTAAACGAATACCTAGTTTTAATAATTTGGAAAAAAAAATTGTTAAATTAGAGCATTTTCCTAATAACTCATACACTAATATCTTAGATTACTTATAATTTTATTTTATTTCTTAATAAAAGAAAATTAAAGAAATAAAACAAAATTCTCATATGAGAAAAGCTGATAATCACGCAAAATCTATCGAGCGTATGTTTCTGAAACCTTCACCATTTTAAAGATAATTTAATTATTGATCGTATAGTATACGTGTTTTATTTAAATATCTTTTGTTGTATGTATAATAAATTAATAATGCATCTAATTTGGGACAGCGCTCCTTGATGGACGAGTTCTATTACTGGCTAGATGTACGACACGTTGCGTGAGCTCAGTACAGAACACGCAAGCTAATCAGTCAAGGTCACTGGCATATACCTGCGTCTTAACTCCCATGTAAAAAGAAAATAATATAATTGTTATGATGATAATAACTATTGATTTCTATGATCATTCTTTCCTAATCAACAAATTATCCTACGGTGTCAGTAAAGACGTTGATTCCTACCAATGATAAGTACCAATTAGACGAATCATGTTCAAAACCAATACAACGATCCGTAAATAGAATTCGATTCTCTCGCCTATTGCATTAAAACATTCTTCAAACACAATCTCCCCATTGATTTATAATATAAACATCGAGCCAATCTTTTTATGGCTTCTATTAATATCTTAACGATACCATTTACAGGGATACGGCTAAAAAGTCGCTGCTCCATAACCGCTCAAGATGTTTATGATACATCACATCAACATAAAACCAGAGAGGTAATATAAACATTTTGATGGCGCATTGTCACTCTATTCGCAGCAATTATGATGCGTGACATCAACAGCGAAGCTTTCAAGGTTTGCGATCCCTTCGACCCCACGATTCAATAATGATTCCTTGTTACGACTATTTCTGTTTATCGGAGTCGTTCGTATGAGCATGTATGAGCATGTTTGAGCATCATAACAACGGGAGAGCGTGTGAAATGAGCACGGATGCGATCGAGCACCGGTAACTACTTTTCCGCGAAGATATAATGTTTGAGCAAAAAAATACAGTTTGCCAACACCCTCGTATTGATATGAACTGTGTTATTTCAGTGTGCGTTTAGATAAAAATGTATGGCTTATTTTTTCGGTCGAGTGTTGTGAGATGTCGTTTTGAAAGCTATAGGACTCACATAACGGAGAATTTGGTACAAACTGTGATATCTCGAGAGGCTTTTTCAAGTTAATGGTGTGATTTAGATACTTAGCTGTATTTTTTTAAATCCTGGAGTTTATTTATTTGAAATTAAATTTGTATAAACGAGAGAAACATTTCAATTATTTTCTACAATTAAAACTTGTGTAATATATACGTACAATATCCTGTAATGCACACTCAATTACACAGTAACTACAGCTTACAAGTTACAGATTAACTTATTTTGGAGTTATGGCCTGACTTTTTTTTTTTTTTTTGGTCTAATCAATCTACATAACACTTTAAGTTTTCAGTAAAAGAGTAGTACAATACTTTTTTTTCTGTAAGAATGGCCCCAGACTGCAGAAGCCAGGGGCAATATTAAGCCGAAATAGTAAAAAATATCTTTATATATTATGTTCAGTTTTAATTTCAATAAATACACCTTCCCTATCTCCTTTTATCCAAAGAAATATAATAGAAAGTCACAAACAATTAATTTAACAAAGCGCCAAACGCGGCCTTGTATTATAATCGGCATCGATTTTAATCAGAAAATGTAATGAAACACGAAATATCTAAATAAACAAGGTAAACGTTGGGGAGCGTGACAGGCGGGTCACTGGAACATCCCTGTCGAAGAATAATCCCGGTCTCAATTGTTATTGGCAACATGGCAACGTCGCAATATGTTATACATAACGCTTTGTTTGAACACGACTAATACTGTGTTCATGCGTGACGTTTTATGTGTTAATTAATTAGAATTAAGTTTGTTTTGAGATAATTTTATGGGTCAGTTGCCACTAAGGGTCAATTGTCACTGGTGCGAGTTTTGCAAGTTGATCACAAGTCTATTCTGTAAATAGCTCACTTCACCTAAGTTTTCAAACTTAGGTGAAGTGAGCTTTATTCTACCTGCTATAGGAATTGACACTGTTGACAGCTTAATTCCCGCTCACTTCACCTAAGTTTAAAAACGTAGGTTAAGTGAGCTGTCTTCCACCTGGTACTAGAGATTGACACTGTATGGCAGCTTACTTCACCTAAGTTTTCAAACTTAGGGGAAGTGAGCTATCTTCCACCTGCTACTAGGGATTGACACTGTTACAGCTCACTTCACCTAAGATTTCAAACTTAGAGGAAGTGAGCTGTCTTCCACCTGCTACTAGGGATTGACACTGTTGTTGTTACTTCACGATCACTTCACCTAAGTTTTTGAACTTAGGTGAAGTGAGCTGTCTTCCACCTGCTACTAGGGATTGATAGTGTTGACAGCATACTTCACGCTCATTTCACCTAACTTTGAAAACTAAGGTGAAGTGAGCTGTCTTCCACCTGCTACTAGAGATTGACACTGTTGACAGCTTACTTCACCTAAGTATTCACGGAGAGATTTTGACAGAATAGGTCGGATTGTTGTGATGCACTTTAAACTTCAATGTATAAGCATCATCAAAGTATAAAGGGCAAAAAATTAAGGCAGTCATTGGAGTGAAATTACCTTAATGTTGTTGGTAATTTTAATCTTGCTTGAGTAATAAATCTGTTCCTATACACAACGAATAAGTATAAAATAACAGGCTAAAAGCTAGCGTGAATGTAATCTGTCCGTCGGCTGCTCCTTTCAGTTCGAGTCCCACAGAAAGACTCCGGTAGAACAATTTCCATATAGTATTTAAGTATTCATTCCTAAACAAGCACAGAAATTATGCGTGATCTCATAAAAATAACTATTGTGTTAGAATATCTCCCATATTCCTATCATTTACCAACATTTGTGGCCTGCAAAAAGGAAAATAATAATGTTACTTCTAGACAGAAACGATATCACACTGCTATTGTCTGCTATTAAATTCATAAAGTGCAAGCTGAAGTTGTATAATTCGCTTGTCTTGTTTTTGAACTTCACCCTTGACCTTTCAGTAGTTACACGTAAACGGTCTTAATACAAAACAAGGATTTTCTTTTGACATAGTTTAAATCCTCGAGCCAGTTTTTGTAAAAAGAACGTAATTGTGAGCGAAATTAAGTTTGATATTCAGAAATGAACACACAAATCACAATCCAAAAGATTAAGAATGTAATATGATAATCCGCCTCTTAGTTATGTTTGGAAAATTCGTCTGCTTAACAACGTCCATCGATATTTACGTTGTTATGCAGACGTTTTGTTTTTTTGTTTCTTTCATTTTCAACGTTCGTCAACATTAATTGCGATCAATTAATGTTGTTTAACTGTCAAAATGAAAGGATATTGCCATTATAAGAACCCTGCTGATCATTTTAGAATACAGGATGGCATCATCGACGCGAAAACTGTTACCATGGATTCAGTACAAGATTCTGAAACCCCCTGCGTTGTAATTTTTTGTCGGTTATTTAAAAAAAAAACTGCTGTTCCATACATTTTGACCGGGTAGGTATTGCAGTTTTCTATGACACAACTGTTTTTTTTATTTCTACTTAGGGGTGTTCAGAATCATGTACTGAATCTATGGTAGGTAACAGTTTTCGCGTCGATGTATGCCACCCTGTATAGGTAGAATATATAAATTCTGGACACTAACTAACAGTGCTTTTATTTTGATATTCTCCAAAAGAGATAAAACCGTGAGGATTTAAAAACAAAAATTGAAAAAGTAATACATATATACTAGAACTCGTAGCAGATCGAATTAAGTATTCACAAAAACAAATACTGCTGGATGGACAGGTATATAGCAGATCCCATAATACTAAGTGTGACGAGGGAAAAAATATTGGCTATAGTGCTTGATGGCTGTACAGTTTATTTTTAAATAACTTTTAATAAAATAGGTACATGCAAGGAAAAATCAGCCCAAAGTACCTATGAGTTACACAATCGATGGTGGAGTTTTTTTATATCAGCTGCTCAATGTAAGGTTTTTTTTTATAAAGTCGCGTAAGTACCTAAGGCTTTTGAATACAAGCTACTCGATCGACTAGATTTTTAACGTTATCTATAAAAAAAATGTAATGAGACATTTTAAGCCACAATAATAAAATGTCAATGGAATGCGCCTGAAAGGAAGACTGGCAGCGCGCGGATCCGTAGTAACTTACCTTGTAGCTTTTTTTTAGCTGGATCATAAAGTATAACCCGTAGGTTTATTGATAAATTACAAGAAAATCAGGATGTCTTTGAGGAAAATATTCTTTTTTGCGCAAAAATTATTGGATCACATGTCCACCTATCTCACAGAGAGGCTCATTGACGCATTAAAGAACATTGAACGAGACACAACATATTTTATTGTTATAACGCCTGTGGGCGTGTAGTGTATCTCAAAGTGTTAGGTTTATGCACAAAATTAACGCACACAACTAAACCAAACAATAAAGAACAGGTAATTAGGTACACAAATTTAGAAATATCCTCTTATTATATTATCCATAAGCTATAAGTTGATCTACACGATTACAAATGTGTGTACTGACTGGACAGATCCAATAAAATCTATGTGGTTTTTTCCTCAAAAGAACATCTCAGTCCAATCTGCATGGTCCTTACATGATCTGACTAAGATTATGTCTAGACTTCAAAAGAGACTGTAACCTTTGAGTTTGTTTCGATGTTTCTTCTCAGAGAAGTCGGTTAGCAAAAATACCGACCTCATATTTTTTTTAAATATGGTTGAAAAACCGGCCAAGTGCGAGCCGTATTATGGTCGAGCAAAAAACGCCGAAAAAAACACGTTTCTTGATGGATTTCTTTAAGTATTTTATTAACTTTATTACATTTTTATCGTTTGTTATTATAATGGAAATAGAAATACACAATCTGTGAAAATGTCAACTGTCTACCTATTACCGTTCATGACAGACAGATGGACAGACGGACGGACAAACATATTAGGATTTCGTTTGGTATCCTTGCGGTATGGCTCCCTAAAAAGTGTTTTTTAATCAATTTACCGAAAAAAAAAATCATTTGATTAACTATCAATACTATACTTGCGGTAGTGCGTAAGACGACAAACTCCCACGCACAAGTCGCGGATATCTAACGCCAATAACTTCCTTTGACTAAAACAGACCAAAGTAGCAAACAGCTGTTATAATCGCAATAATTTCTAGGCCTTGCTTTGATGTGCATTGTCTTGGACGACCTGTCTCAGACTATACCAACTTGCTAGTCAGAACAAAGTTTGCAAACGCTCTGTCGGAAATTTCATACCGGCCGGCCGGCAAACTCCTCTCCATACCCTAAACATTTATACTAAGTAGATTTACTATGAACGCGTAACTTCAAGTGTTGCTTGGCTAATGTTCAGGTATTCTAAAGTTCAACACATGGATCTGTAAAGTAGTTGATTGTATAAGGTAGGTTAGCTGAAACTTGTTGTATGATTTTGATACAAGATTGATGAATCTATGTTGTGTGAGTGCATAAATTTGCAAAAATTAATTTTAAATAGGTACCTGTATTTTATTCTTAGGGACCTTTCGCAGGAAAGTCCGAAAGGGATACCGTGGCCCCTGGCAACGTACAGGCAAAACTGAAGGAACACGGGTGGGTTTTATTCAGTAAGAGTCTGATACGCCCTGCCGCTCTGGGCAGAGCGGGAGAAGTTATTTAGTAATTGCCCATCCAAAAAAAAGAAAAAAAAAGGGGTACAGCCTTGCAATAGGATGCAAGCAAGAGAATGATTATGCTAGACATTTGCTCATTATGGAAGTAAGTGCCTAGCCACTACCCACTATGAAACTTACGAATCGTCTGTTGTTATTGCTTTTTAGGGTTCCGTACCTCAAAAGGAAAAAACTGAACCCTTATAGGGTCACTCATGTGTCCGTCTATCACAGCCAATTTGCTCCGAAGCTAATGAACCGATTAAGTTGGAACACATGTGTATTTTTTGGTTTAGTACACATGTGTATTTCCGTGACCCAAACACGGACGTGTAGTTTGTTTTGCAAACTGTACCGTGTGACATATCAAATGAAAGGGCTTGTTGCGAGGACGTCAAGTATTTTTTTTTTTTTTTTTTTTAATATATTTAAGAAAATTGATGAAATTAACCATTCCCCCCGAATCTACTGAAAAAAATACAGAGAATGGTTCTTTACTCATAGATTACAGGAAACCCTATAGGAAGTCGTATGGTCTTAACATAACACGATAAATCTGTCAATATTGTACGTGCAAACTTACATTTGTAATTGGAATGGATGGGAGAACATGTTTTTCAGCTACAATGTTAAGTTTGTTCTTGGGATGAATTTATCCCAACTACGGAACCCTTCATTGTGCGTAGTCCGACGCGCACCTGGCGGGTTTTTTTAAATTGCCGAAATGGGTACTGCTCTTGACCTTTCAAGCTGCGAGTATGAGAACGAATTTTACACTTCTCGCGAATTCCAACCAATGTTAAAACCTACATACATACAAAGCTTTGAACCATGGAGAGAGCTAAATCATGTAATGTAACGTAGCTTAGATAAAATTCAGAATTTTTAAAGGAGGTGAAGATTATTTGTTTTGTCGTAACTGAGATAAAATTCTTATGCAGTTGTTAGAAGTCGCAGCCTACGTTCTTCCATTCTAATCTTGTCTGTTAAAAGTTTTCTTGTCATCGCATTTCCTCAAGTAACAAATAAAAGCTTTTACGTAGTAGGAAGGTAGGTATACACGTTAAAACGTAACGGTTGAAACGTAAAGAAGAAGTAAGAAAATGCATACTTAACCAAAGAACAAAATAAAACATAACGCCTGTTTTGCCTGCCGGGTTTGGCAGACATTTCGCGAAAACAAAATAGGTAGTAAAATCAATCAATCTGCCTAGCCTTTTCAGAACTATGCTGGGGTCGGCTTCCAGTCTAACCGGATGCAGCTGAATACCAGTATTTTACATGGAGCCACTGTCTATCTGACCTCCACAACCCACTAACTGGGTAATACGATACCCCTTGGTAAGACTGGTGTTAGACTTTCGGGCTTCTGACGACTCGTAACGACTGTCAAAGATCCACGAATGGCAGCCGGGACCAACGGCTTAACGTGCTTTCCGAGGCACGGAGGATTCTCGGTATGTAAAGATGGTCACCCATCCATTGACCAACCCCGGCAAGCGTAGCTTAACCTGATGGATCGACCAGTGCGGCTGTTGTTACTTAGCCACGAGCTCCTCAAAAATAGGTAGTAAAATATTGCTTGATATTTGGTTCGTTGACGGCATACATTTTGTGATGGTAAAAATCTAATCTGGGAGTCTTGAATCAGTTGAAATCGTTCCAACAAATTGTCCACCTAATCTATAAAATCATCTGTACAATATCTATGCTTAATCAGCCTAAAATGTTCCCACCGCTGGGACTCAGGCCTCCTCTCTTCGAGAGGGAGTGGGCTGTAATGTACCACGCGGTCTCCCATATCAATGCACATGTCTTTGAATTTTCTGGTTCCATAACTAATTAAGAGCGTGCATTCTGAAAGTGGGCAACGTAAATACATGTCAAATATTTCGCTGTTTTGATTAATTTGACAATATTACTGTATGGAAATAAGAAATGTGGCTAACTGGCGAACTAGAATATTGATTATGAAATGCAATAATTAATATCGTAACACCAAATATTTAGTTTTAGATGCAAAAAAAGGCATTTGGAAACTTTCCAAATGCCTTTTTTATACCTAAACCGGGCTCAACATCAAATTCAATCTTATAATTACTATTCATTATTAATATTCTAGTTCGCTAGTTAGCCACTTTTCTTATTTCCATACCGCAATATTGCCAAATTAATCAAAACAGGTAAATTTTTGACAGCAATTTGCATCGTTGCCAACTTTTAAGATAAACGCTCTTAATGTCATCGAACTATGTATACCAAAGTATTATAGCGTTAGCTATCCAATATTAGACCCAAAATCTAACTCAAATACCGACATAAGTTTTAGTAGGTACTAACCATACTGAAAACAGTTAACAAACAGATATCTGGCTTCTGTGTTTCTAAAGTATACAAAAAACCGGCCAAGTGCGATTCGTACTCGTACACGAAGGCTTTCGTACCGTATTAAGATCGAGCAAAAATCGCCGAAAAAACTCAGATGGGGTATACGAGTTTTTATGGGTTCTCTTTCATTCTTATTTTTTTTTTTTTTATAATTTTCTTTTAAAGCGGCCATAAAAATACACAATCTATGAAAATTTCAACTCTCTACCTATTACGGTTCATGAGACACAGCCCGCTGACAGACAAACGGACAGCGAGGTTTAGTAATAGGGTTCCGTTTGGCACCTTTTGGGTACGGAATCCTAAAAAATAGGTGTTAATTAGTACTAATACCAATAGCTTTACTGAAACACCGGTAAGAAACCTTTTAATTAACACCAAAAGTGTTAAACTTCTGTCGAGTACTCCGGAAATAAATATTTAAAGAGTTACTAGGTATTTGAAAAGGAACAAATACCTTAGGTTTACTTTTACTAACTAACCACACTTCATGTAAGTGACCTAGAATTGAATTAAATTATATTCAGTTACGCCGAAATGTCTCATATAGATGAAAAAAAACAAATTTCCAAACGAGGTAATACAAAAAGTTTTGGATATTCCGTTTTTTTTAGCTTTTTTAAACTTAAATTTTTAATGTAGGTCTGTATAATGTGATCTTTTTGCTATTTAGTACCTAGATACCTACTTATATTTAGATTTTTGGATCTGTTTTGCGTAATTAACTCAATTACGGGTGTGGGTTTTGGTACATTCTGACGTAATATGTATGGGCCCAAATTGTATCGTAATTTTGGAAGTATTACCATCTATGAAATAGTTGAAAGAGATTTGAAAATTCTAGGAAATATGGAACAAAGTTATGTAAATCTTGTTTAGTAAGTTCTACAGATTTAGGTAGATATTGTGAAATACTGATTAAGTAAATTCTTGAGTGTTGTCAAAGGAAGCCAAATAATTAGATTAATTTTCTCCGAATAACAGGCAGATTAATTAATCAATTAATTTAATTATTTTGCGGTATCTAGTTGAAAGTTTAATTAATTTAAGTTTTCATAAGATTTTATTTGTCCTATTGCATTATATAAATGAAATTAGAATTATTTAATAAAAAAAAAGAAATCATGAAAATGGCGTATATTGTATTTTATAAATTGAGAATCCAGTAGTAAATAAATATTTAAATACAGTAATTAAAGGAGTTAAAAAAAAACTGAATGTCAAAAAGTAAGTAATACAAGTAAAGTAAAATAAATACTGTGCAACAGCACGTTACGTTAACAAACAAAATAATTTCTTCAACAAAAACGCAACTACAAAAAAAAAAAAAAAAAAAAACAACATCCTTACCTCAACAAGTCAATCAACAGTGAAAAGCCAATCAAAACTCTTTAGAATGATCCAGAAAACTTTCCCCTATTCCCGCATAATATTGTGCGTTACTCGCGTTGTTTGCGCAAAGTTTTCCGAGCGCGTGTGAAGTTTCCCGATCTCGGGGGAGCGCAGTCGTGCGCTCGACGCAGGGTCACGACACACACTGAACCAATTGTTCATTCACTCCTCCACTCCGTCGTTATTCTTACGCAGATGTCCGTATGATCGTGGCAGATATGGAGCCGATAGGATCCCTCGAAAAATTCGAAATTCGAACAATCTTTCCTCTATATTCGGCGCTGTGTTGATTATCAAATATTTTGAATCAACAGCGGTGTTTACTCCGGGGAGTTTATTAATAATTCTTTAAACCGTTCCCTTTAATAATTATTATTAGTGTGGGTGGGTTTTCGTTTGGATATAATTGAAGCTTGCGCAGTAATTAATCGTTTAACACTGATTGTCTGTTCCTTTGATTTAATACCTTTTTGAAATACAATAGCGTTTGTTTGTTTTGTTTTGGTATTGTTTGAAACTGTTTTTTTGCGACAATGGTTTTTTGTATGTTTTAATTCAATAAGGTATTCATTTCGTCTATAAAGCAAAAAGATGAAATCACATTTCTCACACACGTCATGAAATCTAAGTCAACAAAGTGGGTTAGCCTATAACCATAATGGTATGCCTTCCTGGGGTACCTTTAATATTGCAGATATCCACAGTCGGCGGTGACTTTGGAATGTCAGTAAAGTTTATTGTTAAGGAAATTGACTACATTTTAAATGATCCGTGTTTTCAAATCACAACTGTCATTCTTTGCAAGGTGTATGAAAAACTGAAAACAACAAAACACACAAACAACACAACAACAACACTGAAAATTGACGTGGGGTGTGAATTTGCTTTACCTACTGTCAGGTGGGCCGTCCGCTTGTTTGCCTGACTAAGTCATAAAACAAATTAAGTATTTGTAACAAAAAAACTTGAAGACAAAAGAAAAGTAGGTATAAGACACACTTTCTAAGAAGAATTATTCCACCAATTTAAAATCCCACTTTAGTTGCATAATAATGAGGAATCGAAATCCAATTTGAGTTACACCAGTTCAACTTACGAAGGCACTTAATGAAACCGAGATAGAATAATTAGCCACTTTCCGCTAATTTCCAAGTTATTAATTGGGACGTTAGAAAGGGCCGTCATCTGGCCGGGGAGCTATCTTGAGCTATGTGTGACGCTCTAAACGGCTCCCATTGTGTCAAGACAAAAGCTCATTAGGGAATAAGCTGGATTCAAACGAGGAACGCCGAAAGAAAGTCGGACGCGTTCGCCATACATCTGCTATTGTAGAACATTTTTGAGCAGGGTTATGCGTTGCAATTAATACTAAGGTGCTAAGCGAAATAATAATTTTATTTTTAAATAACATACAAGGTAGTTAATGTGTTAACATAATGCATCGAATATTTTATGAGTCACAAGTGCAAGGGCTCTCAACCTTAGGTGGTGGAGTTGGTGGCGGCTTTTGTTCATTATATGGAACATGAAACTTATTCAAGTAGTGCCACGGTGTCTGTAGCTCGTACTGCCGCGCTTCCTGAGGATGCTCATTAGGTTCATAAACCAGTTTCTTCAGCTCGTCATCATAACGAACTTCAATGTATCCGACCAATGGAAAATCCTTTCTCAGTGGATGTCCCGTGAACCCGTAATCTGTGAGAATTCTTCTCAAGTCTGGATGATGAGTGAAAACTACTCCGAACATGTCATATATTTCTCTCTCGTACCAATTGCAGGCCCTCCAGACGCCGTACCCGGAGCGGAGAGGCGTCAGTTCGTCTGTGTAGGTCTTGATACGAGCTCGTTCGCTAAACCTCAAGCTGATGAGATCATAGGATACTTCGAACCTGTATTGCCTGCTTGGAACATCCATAGCGGTTGCTGAAGCGCATATGGCGAAGCAGGCGTGTTGATGGTCACGCATGAAGTTCATGACCTGGTACATACCGGCTGGAGCCACCAGTATCTCCAGTTCGTCAGTTGGCTGCATTTGAACCTTCTGCACATATTTCGGCAGACATGTTGCGACGTACATACCGAACTCGTACAGACGTTGACGCCTCACATTGTCGTGACACCTAAGGGTGTGATTAGATCGCTCCAGCGGTTCGATGAAAAACGGATCCTTATCCTTGACCTGCACATCTTTCTTGTTGTCTAAAACAGGCACGCCGGAGTGAAATTTGAGTGTTAAAGCTCTTGCTAGGTTCGGTTTTGCTAGCTTCAATAGCATATATTTCATGATTTCTAAGTTTTTTCAATAAAGTAGTGTACTTGATTTGCAAAGTTTTGTACACGATGTCATGAAACAATATCGTTACAATGACATCGATTGTCATTAATGGGACTTTTTCTTTGAATTCTGTTCAAATCGAAAAGGTTGTCTTAAACCAAAAATAAGTATGTATACCTACACAGTTTAACATTTAAAAAGTGGGACAAAATCAAATCATGAAAATATATAAAAAGAAAAGCTTGATTCAAGCGGACAGTTGCTTAACTGATACAATTTTTAACCACGAAACAGTAGTTTGTCGCACAACTGTTGCGATTGAAAAACTAACTTTTGTTTGACAGAATGCGCAAAGTAAAGTTGATACAATTTTGCTTTGCACCGAGCCATAATAGGCAGGGTACAACAAATAATTGCGCAATCATAGACGTACAAAAAAGGTATTGTGATTGTTTGGTACTTCTTCTAGCGTGTAAGGAATTAGTGTAACTTTACATGTGCGAAAAATTTGTATGCTTTACACTGTAAGGCCGATCCCCGCGCCGCTGCCATCAAGAACAGTTCCATAAAAAATTATGCATTTGAACGCGCTGCTGTCGCCGCCTCCCCGCTGCCCGCTGCCGTCGAGAATACGTCCGAAAGCATACAATTTTTCGCACATTGCTCGCAAAACATATGGCCGATGGGGCCGAAAGGTTATGGAGTCGCCACTCCATAACCTTTTACTGGAAAACGTAGCGTTGGAAGGACTCCCACAAGGTGGACCGATGACATTGTGAAGGCCGCAGGAATTCGCTGGATGCTGGAAGCAAAGAACCGGTCGAAATGGTGGTGCTTGGCGGAGGCCTATGTCCACCAATGGAAGTCTTTCGGATAAAATGATGATGATAATGATACTAATTTTTGTCATGGCACAAAAGGGAGGACGCCTATACTCAGCAGTGAGTAGAACAAGGCTGCCGATGATAATGACATTATTTTTAATGGAAACAGTATACCGGTATCTTATTTGTTCTGAGACGAAAACCGTGCCAAAGCCTAGCTGGGGCTAGAAGGTAGCTGGGGCAGACTAGATAAGAAAGGCGGAGCTCATACCTAGTAGTGGACATATACACTGCTTTTCATTGATTGTTTGAACTTAAAATTAAGTATAAGTACCTGGTCGACCGAGCTCTGCTGGGGTGAAAATAGATATATGTCGGAGGAATGGTATGAGTCTCTTTCGTTATCAGGCATATTTTAACTACTGTGGGCGTACTATGGGTAGTGTTGGTAAAAACCGTTGCAGTTCAGATCAAATTATAATTTACAATAACATTACTCACACTAGCATTTCACACACTGTAGGTACACGACACAACTATTCGAAACGCGGGACAGTTTCTAAACGTCTTCATCGGTTGACCGCCACCCATCAAGTCTGCCTCTGCTCTGCCGCTCTGCTGAGCCCCGGGCTGGCGGCCGATCTGAGCGCCACGTTATAGAGTCTGTCGAGCGCCGCCCCCAGGCGGCGCTGGCGTCCCGATTAGTCAACTCAGCAACGAATTTGCGACATATACACATTGTCCTGGTATACCAACGTTGTACCACATTCCCGACGCTGTGAAAATAGAGAAAAAAAAACTCAAATATGAGATCTAACTCGATTTATCACCGCCGTAAACCCTTTATTGCAACTTGCATCGAAATCGTTAGAGCCTTTTTCGAGAACGTGATTGCAAATATATATGTATTTACAAATATATATATATATATGTATATATATATTTTTTTTTTACCTGCCTACGCTGTCCCACTCCTAGGTATAGGCCTCCCTCCACTCCTTCCATCGTTCGCGAGCCCACGCGTCCTCCTTCCAGTTTTGACGGAACCTATACAGCTCGTCCCGCCATCTCCTACGTGGTCTGCCGAGACCCCGCCTCACTGTCTCAGGGCACCAGTTCTGTGCTATTTGGGCCCACAGTTTGTCCGGCATGCGGAAGACATGTCCTGCCAGTCCCATTTAAGTTGGGCTGCCTTTTGAGCTTTGTCAGCTATTTTTGTTTTGGAGCGCAGTATTGTGTTTCGAACACGATCCATTAATTTAACTCCTAGTATACTGCGCTCCATTGCTCGTTGGCAGACCTTGAGTTTGGACTTCTGGATGTTAGTCAAAGGCCAAGTTTGTGCACCATAGAATAAGATGGGAAGAATACACATGTCCATGAGCCTGCGTTTCAGTGCCATTGGCAACTCACCCTTGAATAGTTCCTTCATGGTCCAGTAGCTCTTTCAGGCGTTTTCTGTTAGTCTTGTGATTTCTTTATCTTGCCTCGCCTGGAAGGAGGCTACTTGGCCCAAGTAAAGGTATTCCTGTATATATTGCTTCTATATATTGCTCATTTAATACTCGTAGTATAGGATAACCTTAACCGAAATCAGCCTACAACGTTCCCAAACTCATTACAAGGTGAATTCGCGCTATGTGAAGTATAATATATACATTTTTTATTTTTTTTTATATTATTGTGAACGTGAGGACTATGTGGATAATATATATATAATTTATTTCGCAGTTATTGTTAATGATAATCTGGCAGTTTGAGTACTTTATGTGGCCTACCCAAATGTCCTTTCTTTGGAATTGTTCGTCGAGTCGTTGAACTCCTTAAGTTCTGAGTTGAGCTACACGATTACTGACAAATGCGTGCACTGACTGGACAGGTCCACTCAAATCTGTATAATTCTTTCCTCAAAAGACCATTCGAGACACAAATCTACATGGTCCTTCAATGATCTGACCAAGACTAAGTTTTATATACACATTGACATTAATTAATTTTATATATCCAATGACATGAATATTTACTTTTTAAAGTATTATATTGTTTTAATAATTGTGAATGTGAAGACTATGTGGGTCATTCCTTTTATTTTATTATTTAGTTTTTATCACGGTCTGGCAGCTTGAGTAATTTACGGCCTACCCAAACGTCCTTGCTTTGGTATTGTTCGTCAAATCGTTGAGCTCCTTAAACCCTGAGTTGAGCTGCACGGTCACTGACAAATGCGTGCACTGACTGGACAGGTCCTCTCAATCTGTGTGGTTCTTTCCTCAAAAGACCATCTCAGACACCAATCTACATGATCTTCACATGATCTGACCAAGATTATGTCTGGACTTTAAAAGAGACTGAGTTCTGAGTTTGTTTCGGCCTTTCTTCTCGGAGTAGTCAGATAGGAAACGCCGACCTCATCTAGTTTAAAAAATATGATTGACGTGTAAAAGTGTTTTGTCCAAACCCACTTACAGAAATAAAATCATTTATCATTTATGAAAATAAAAATCATGATTAAAATTACATCATGCCATTCCCAGTTGGATTTATATTCCATAATCATACTTCCAAAATCAGATTCATAATGCAGTCCACTATTGACATAGATACGAGTATAGGTCTCAACTTCCAAACTGTTATCAGAAATCCAGCCTTTCTAAGTTTATCTTGGACATCATTGACATCAATGAAGAAAAACATCGTGAGGAGACTTGGACTTATAAGATAAGATAAGATAACATAACTTATAAGATAATCATTTATTTGCTCAAACATGAATTCATTACATACAACACAAATTGTCAGTATGCAAGAGATGTTAAAAGTAGAGATACAAATTTCGTTTAAAAAAAACGAAATTACACGCACAAAAAATTATTAAATTATTAAATTGACTTGTATTCATTTATATAAAAAAGCGTGGAGCGCTTTGTTTAAATTAATTAAAGCTACAAACAGTTAAAACTGAATACAAGTTAATTATTTAAAAAAATGTTGTGCATGCAAAAAGCGTGTTTTATGGTTTTATTAAAAACTATGTAACACGCTAGTACATTCTTGTCTTAGTTAATAAACTCTCGAAACTCAAAGCGCAAAATGGGGGTTAAAACCCCCATTTTGCGTTTTGCGTTGGCTATTAGTAAACCCTTCGAGTTTCCCACCCACCTCCAGGCTCCATCATCAGACCCTCGTTACCAAACCTTAATCGTCTAAAGTTAACGAAGTTATGACTTGACCGATTTACTAGTAGCCACTGAAGAACTCCACTATCCATCTCCTGGCTCCATTATCAGACCCTCATCACCAAGTGCAATATATTCGACTCATTAAAACAAATCGTATGACTCGAAACTCAAAGCGTTTAACCCCCATTTTGCGGTTTGCGTTTTTTTGCGTTGGCTTTTAGTAAACCCTTCGAGTTTCCCACCCACCTCCTGGCTCCATCATCAGACCCTCGTTACCAAACCTTAATCTATTAGACTAGTCAAACCGAATTATATGAGCCCAAACTCGCGGGGTTTACTAGTAGCCACTGAAGAGTTCCACTATCCACCTCCTGGCTCCATCATCAGATCAGCGGCCAAAATTATGAAATTATTATATTGTCATTGGTCCTTGAAACGTGCACAAATTTTCGAGTTAATGGGATATCTTGATGTTGGTGAAAATTACGTTGAAAGATTCCGTTACATATATAGATAGATACAGGCTGATAAAATCGTGTTAAAAAAAACAAATCACACGTTTGCGTTACAATGGCATGCAAATATTAATAAAATAAGGTATAATGTCACTCCGAGTCTAATAATTTAAAATGTCATGATATTATAGATCATTAAAAATAATAATTTAGTAAAACATGGCCAAAATTTCTCATCTAATAACTCATTTAAATTATAACAAGCTTTAAACTGCTAGAAAATGTATAACTTTCTTTTTAAACGGTATGTCACTGTTAAACTGCTTACAGCTTTTAGGTAGATTATTACAATTTTTTAGAGCCATGCAAGATACCTACACTTTTCCGCAGTGCCGTTTTACACTGATATAGGCAAATTTGACTATTGTCACGTCTATTACGAGGAAATCGATCTGCCATGCGACAAAAGAGGTGACGGTTGGATCTTAAGACCATTGAATTTTCTAATATATAAAGTGAAGATAATGTCAAGAAATGTATTTTTTTTAAATAAGGCTTGCAACTTTGAGTGGTTTCAAGTTTGAACTTCGACCTAATGCAGTGGGCAAACTCATTAGTCAATAGAGCCAAATATCAATACTATAACGATTAAAATTTCTTATGAGAGCCAATCCTTTCTGTGTGTCCAAACTGTCTCAATACACTTTTATTACTACTTAAAACTCCCATCCTCTTTCACTTCACAGCGCTTCCTCAAATTAAGAAGTAGGATGCCTTAATCATCATCATCATATCGGCTTATAATAATAATAGGAAGGCATCTATTATTAAGGCATTACTTATTAACAAGCTAATCTTGGAAAACTACGAAAGGTACAGTTAATGATAAATTTTCGATGGCCTGTAAATTTTTGGTAAAATTTTATCCGACCCACGCCCGTATCTACGCACACATTTGTACAGACAGAGCCGCACTCACTAGGTCATAGAGCCACATGCGGCTCGCGAGCCGCGGTTTGCAGACCACGACCTAATGCAACGCTTTTGAGTTTTAAATATAAGTTCCCGGTCATTGGAGTTACCCCAAAAGATGACACCGTATCTTATTAATAACCGTACCGTAATCGTATCTTCTGATTTACATAGCAAACACTAAGTTTGAAATCGTTAATTCGATCCGCCTGGAGCAAGCGTGGTGATTAATGTTCATGCCTTCTGAGTATGAGAAGAGGCCATTGCCCTGCAGTTTGACAATAATATAGCACCGTGACATTTTTGTCGTCTTACAAAGGACCGCTCAATGTACCCGACATAAAATACCTCTAGGAGCATTTTTTTTTACTATGTATCATTTTTTTAATGAATGTTTAGTAGTCAGTGGATTCATGAAGTGGGCTGCTTTTGTAAGAAAAGTAACGGTGTATATACAGGGTGGCAGATTGTTACCATTTAAAAAAAAAAAATTTGGTTGGGAAGTTATCAAATAACTTCTCCCGCTCTGGGCGGAGTGGGAGGGCGTGTCAGACTTTTACTGACTAAAACCCACCCGTGTTCCTTCCGTTGCCTGTTGAAAACTGTTACCATGGATTCAGTACATGATTCTGAACCCAAGCGTAGAATTTTTTTGTCAGTTATTTAAAAAAATATGACCAGTTTCATAGAAAAAATGTCAAAATGTATGAAACAGCAGATTTTTTTCGATATCCAACGAAAATATTCTACGCAGGGGGGTTCAGAATCATGTACTGTATCCATGGTATCAGTTTTCGCGTCGATGTCCCTGCCACCCTGTACATACATATAATATAAATATATGTAGTAATATATTAGCTATTATTACTATTCAGTAAGTACCTACACTATTTCTCATTAAATAACGTTCTTATTCCAACATCTGTTTTAACCTAAATTGAGGTGCCAAAGTCTGCTTTTGATTAAACTTTTATGCTCTGTTTTATAACGAATAAAATGCAGGTGGGAGAGGTGTTCGCTCGGTAAGGAATCTCGTGGTGATTTTATCAATATCGAACATAATTTAAAACGATAAGTCTGATGGCTTTGAAGGATTTATGTCTATCGAAATCAGGATTTAGTGTAATGGGTTTTTTAATATCAACAAATAAAAATAGATATCAAATTTTGGTTCGTAATTGTTTTTATCTGAAAAAGGTACGAGTATTAGACCTTATTGGTTCAAATCAAATCAAATCAAATCAAATCAAAAGTCATTTATTCAAACTAGGCTGAGAATCAGCACTTTTCGAACGTCAAAATTACATAAGACAGTCCCCCAAAACGCCCACCCTTCACCACTTCCTAGTGCGTTAGCTGGGAAGAAGAAGTGGCGCAACAAACTCCCCAGCTGCACAGCTGTCTGTTCAGTTAAAAGAACAAAAAGAAGATTCTATATAATAGTATTCAAAATAATTTACATTAAGCAACACAAAACATAATTTAAATTATTAGCCATATATAAGCTAGCACACGCCAATATACCAAACAAAATCATCGAGAACTATACTCAGGCAGAAATAAAAAACAAAACGTAAACAGAACTTAATATCTTAATAAAAGCCACCAGGCATAAAGGGCGTGCCCGCTTACATATAGTTGTAACTGGAAGTTATAAATGATAAACTAGGACCATCGAGGTAAAATAAATAAACAAACAGTTAATTACTAATAGTAATAAATAATATGATCAATTGTCGAGGTCACTAGCTAACCACATATTGCAATACAACTCATAAAAAAACAGTGTGATGAGTAGATTTTGTCAAAAATAAATTAAAATAACTTGACTTAAAATGTCAACAATAATTAAATTTAAATAATTTGACTTTTACAGTCAAATAAATTAAACAATTACTTATATAAACTCATATAACTTGTCAGTGGGTAAGCTGGAGAAAGAACATAAACATTGTCTTGAGTTAACTACAGCGACCAACTATTCTTATCATTTAAGTAGTCGTTGATAGAATAGTATGCCTTTGAACAAAGCTTGGATTTTACTTTCGTTTTAAACGCATTAAAAGGCAAATCTACCAAAGAAGAGGGTAGCTTGTTATAAAAAGTTATACCAAGCCCAACAAATGAGTTATGAACTTTATGAAGCCGGTGAAAGGGAGCTCGTAGTTTGTCCTTATTTCTAGTGTTAACATTGTGAAAATCACTGTTTTTAGTGTATAAGTGTATATTTTGCCTAATATATAAGATATTGGCGAAGATGAATTGAGATGCCACCGTGAGGATACCAATATCTTTGAAAAAATCTCTTAGAGAAACTCTGGCACCTAGCTGGTAAATAGCTCGAACAGCTCGTTTTTGAAGGACAAATATATTTTGAATATCAGCAGCTTTGCCCCACAGCAGAAGACCGTAGGACATAACGCTATGAAAATAACTAAAATAGACTAAACGAGCTGTATCGACGTCAGTGTATTGTCTTACTTTCCTGACGGCGTAGGCGGCGGAACTGAGCCTTCCCGCTAGGCTCGATATATGTGGGCCCCACTGAAGTTTGGCGTCTACTGTTATGCCCAGAAAAACTGCCGAATTTACGGATTCAAGCACCTCTTTATCTAAGACGATGTTGGGACCTAGATTTCTAACATTAGGTAGGGCGAACTTTACACATTTCGTTTTCTTAGCATTGAGAACTAGGTTATTTGTCGTAAACCAATCTGTAACCATTGAGAGTGCACTGTTTACATCGTCAAAATCTTGTCTATTCCTGTCTACTTTAAAAATAAGAGAGGTATCATCTGCAAACAGTACAACTTTACAGATACCCTTTAAATAGAATGGTAAGTCATTGATATACACTAAGAACAAGAATGGACCCAGTATTGAGCCTTGAGGTACACCTAACTGAACTGGTAGCCCGGAAGATTTCACACCATCAACATCTACACATTGGGACCTATTATGTAAATACGAATTTATAACGTTGAGAGCTTCGTTTAGCACACCATAATGACGTAGTTTACGCAAAAGCGTGTCATGGTGCACGCAATCAAAGGCTTTGGAGAGATCACAGAAAACCCCAATAGCATTTTGCGAGTTCTCCCATGCGTTAAATATGTGTTTCAGCAGAGCAACACCCGCATCTGTAGTCGAACGACCTTTTGTAAAGCCATATTGTTCATTATGAAGGAGGCTATTTAAATTAAAATGTTTTAGCAACTGCTTGAGTATTAACTTTTCAAATATTTTGCTAAATGCTGGTAAAATAGAAATAGGCCTGAAATTGCCAACGTCATTTTTATTACCTGATTTAAATAATGGTATGATTTTACTATTTTTCATGAGGTCAGGAAAAGTTCCTAAATCAACACATTTATTAAAAGTAACAGCTAGATAGGGGGCTACGATGTCTATTATATTACTTAAAAGTTTAATGGAGATGCCCCAGTAATCACCCGTGTTTTTTGACTTGAGTGTGTTAAAAACATTAACTACATCACGAGGCGTTACATGTTCGAAGCTAAATAAGGTACTACATTTAGGCACACTACTATGCAAAATGTTTTCAGCTTTAGACGGGGACGAATTCAAGGAGCGAGTCGTAGTTATAGGTATGTTGGCAAAAAACTCATTAAATGCCTCGGCTACGTCGGCTGCTGTATTAACTAATTTATCGTCTACCATAATCTCAAGTTGTTTTTCATGTCTAACCGACTTACCCGTTTCATTGTTAATAATTTTCCAAGTGGTTTTTACTTTATTATTAGATTTTTTAATTGTATCGCTTAAAAATTTAGATTTAGCAAAAGCACAAATATTTTTGAATAATTTTGAATACTTTTTGACATACTCTAGGAAAGGAGTATCAAACCTGTATTTTTTCAAACCATATAACTCGTATAGTGTCGCTCTACTTTTATAAATACCTGGAGTAGCCCATTGATTAAAGCCAACGGAGGTGCCATTAATGTTAATGGTTTTGGTCTTAAAAATAGATTGGTACTCTTTTTTTTGCACAACATCAAAAAGGGCTCCATAAATTTCATTAGGATTCTGGTGTTCTACTATAGATGGTGTAATTCTATGAGCTATATTGTTTTTAAACTTGATGCAACGAGTAGCTGTATAAGGCCTGCATTCTATTTTATGAGGCTTTTTATTTAATGGCATAGGGAAGCTAGCCAATAAACCACAGTGGTCAGACGTTAAGTCACTTAAAACTATTTTATTTTTGGCATCATAATCACTAAAAATATTATCGAGACAAGTCGACGAAGATGCCGTAATCCTAGTAGGTTCAAAAAACAAGTTAATTAAATTATAAGACCTGAACAGATTGAGAAGTCTAATACTCAATGGTGTAACCTCTAAAATATTAATGTTGAAATCGCCACATAAAATTATGCTTTTATTACTTGATTTTAGCCTATTGAGTGAATCCTCCATTACCGATTCGAAACGAATAAAATCCCCAGATGGGGGTCGATAAACGCAAATTATAACGTATCGCTCTAGTTCAACACAAGACAACTCAATAGTGCGCTCAATAGAAAGATTAACTAAATCTAGACGTTGTTTACATTTCAACTTGTTTGAAACAAGAACTAAAGACCCACCGCGAATAGCATGTTTTCTTACAAATGCACTTTGTACAGTAAACAAATCATCATTGATAAACACTACTTCATGTTCTTTCAACCAGTGTTCAGTCAAACATAACACCTGAACATCATAGTTTTCCATAAATAAACTTAACTCTAGTTCTTTGCCAGACAGACCCTGCATATTTTGATGTACAACATTGAACAATGTTCATGAAATGACCAGCCATAAAATGGTAAATAGTTGTTCGGTTGTTTATATACTCGTATATTTTGGGCACCGAGGTAACTCAGATGATAAAAACCATCCATATTTTTAAAAAGTGGTGACTAATTAACGGTTTTTATGCATGTCGTCAGCAGGTGAGCAAAAGGTCACGAGTTTGAAGTTTGAAGTTGCAATACTGGCTCAAATTATGTGCTTATTTGTTGCAAAATTGAAAGAGTAAAGCGTGGGAAAGAACATGGGCGCCCATTGTATGTTTTGTAGTGTTAAATTTATGATTTACTATGTATTTTCTGGTGTACAATAAAGTATATATAAATATAAATAAATAAATCAAGAACTTGACAAATCGCAGAATAGTATTATAACTGACCATATTCCCATAAAAATATATGTGACATAATTTGACCATATTTCTTGATTGCGTTGTTTCACCGCCCAAGGTACCGAACACCGTATTTGATATTAATTTCAATTTGATATCATTACCCGTTTCTGAGAAAAATGATTTTGACAGACGGACAGACGGAAGACAAAGTGATCCTATAAGAGTTCCTTCTTTTCCTTTTGAGGTGCGGAACCCATTATCACATTACAATAAATAAAATCCTCTTACGATCTTGAACCAACATCACTTGATTTGATAACCTTACCAAAACACGGTTACCACCTACATTAAAACCAACATTCTATGGAAACAAGAACGTGAAATACTCCAACAGAACAGTTGAGAAATAAGAACCTTAATTATAGTCTCTCAAATTACTCATTTTATTAAATTATGAAGATATAAAACGTTTCTTGGTGCACGTTACGGGAACAGGGCTTTACTCTTTGTTCCGTTGAAGTTTTCGAGTAAAACTTCCGACACATGTCTCCGAAGTCTTGAGATCCACGGATCTTCGGATCCGCGTCGCAACATGTCTACAAATAAATTCTGAAACGAATTGTGTTATGAAGATTTTTGGGGAAACTATTTTGTAAGTGTTTAATGTGTGTTAATTAAGTTACCGTGGATGGTTTATGTTAAAACTTTAGTATTGTTCGTATTTTTTTAAGGAAGCTTATTAAGCTTAGTAGCTTAGCGTGTATACCTAAGTAAAATTCAGGTTTAGAGTAGAATAAGGAACTTTTTGCAACTAATCAATTTCTCGTGAAATTAGAGACAGTAATCAACGTTAATAGTTTGTATCGATTTAAACGCCGGCACTAAACTAATGCCCCACACGTCACTCCACACGGTATGTGCGTAACTTCGGCGTACCGACTCAGCCGCACGCCCTACATACGCATGAATAGCACACACCACTACAGCGGATACACGCATGTAAGAACAATTAAACCTAACAACGGGAATTACCTCTCCCACGGATGATATCTAATGAAAATGTACTCATATATCTTTTACTCTCTCATATATAAAACAGAAAGCTCAGGCTGCACTTGATTCAGTGTTTCCCGCCGTCCAACTCCAGATTGTGCGCCGCAACACCACAACTTCCTGCTTCCGGTGGCAAGCCTGCGCCTGCGCTGTGCGTAACACCGCCCGGATGCGACGTCACGGCATGTCACTTCCGCATAGTGCTACGCCCCATTTAAAATAAGAACAACAGTTGTGATACATCCACGAAAATTATTATGGGAAGAAAATGGTGGAAAAAGTACCTATTTAAAAAAAATACAAAGTTATCATCAAACAGGCCTCTTTTACGCAAAGAGGCCTGTATGATGACTCCTTTGATTTCTTTTCATGCAATATTGACGGTCAACACACATCAAAGCCAAAAAATTCTCAACTCTTTCCAGCCACTGAAAAGCCAAACACATCCAAGATACCCAAAGTAGATATCTCCTCACATTCAACCAGCACACACGGTGAGTACATTTAAATATTTAAAAATGAAACTGAGTGTTTAACGTAGCTCGAAATTTGGGTAAATCTTCCTTTCCGGCCGCAACGGACTGCGGCGGCCATTCTGAACCCTACCACTCTAATGAAAGCGGACGCGTTCTTAAAAATATTAATATTGCACGGACCTTGCTTTTAACATTATTATATTAAGTTCTAACCAGCAATGCTCTTTTAATTTCACTAAAATGTATGCGTTGAGTAACTAAAATAATATCTTTTGTGTAAGTTTTTGCACGATTATTCTTAATATTTTGCACGAGACGAGGATTGTGATTAGTCGTTTTTTAAATTACTGTTACTTAATACTTTTGTTTGTAAGAACGAAAGCCGGTTGCGTTAAAAAATAAATACTAAACAAATCCAAGCTTGCTACAATTTTAATTATCCACTAAAGATTACCGTGCAAAAATGGTTCACAAGCCTTCAAAAACTTTTCTACCTTTAGCATACGATTTTTTTTTCTCTAAAAAAGAAAAGAAAGTATTAAATAAGATTCTATTTTAAAGAAATTAAGTGAGCCATGGCACGAGAATGTAAATTATTGCGAGCCGTTTTTTCGTTTTAACAGACTGATTTATTGTAAAATATTTCTATCCGAAGTGAAAATATCTCAACGAACGTTAAGAAATATTATTTTTATTCATACATGGGATTGTAGAAAATTCTTGTTACTGACACATATAAAAATATAGTTATATAGGGTAGGCTTACATATATATTTTTGTGCAAGAAGTAACGTCTGTTCGAAAATAATCTGAAGTAAATGTAAACAAATGGATCAGAAAAGGTGGATGTCAATTTGAAGTGCTACTTACAAATTGAGTGCTTTGATTTGATCATTTGAATATTAATCCCGAAATTCCAATTTTAGATCACCTTAAAAATATTTTCTGATTGACAATTATTGAGGTTATTTTTATAAACTCAATTTTCGCCGATGATTTTTCAATCATTATTTTAGTTGAAACCTTCTAAATTTTATTCGCACATGAATGTGTGAATTATTAACACATTCATGTTCAGAACAGGGCTTGTTTATACTGACATCCGATATTTTTGGAACAGACCATAGATAGGTAGTATACAGTTTTATTACTTTAATTTTACGACAGTGAGTGTCAGCTGTTTATTTGGTGTAGTTGTAAATGTCAACTCTGGAAATGGGTTCAAGTTAGGGTTGCAAACAATGAAAATGAACTTTTTGCTTTATACTTTTTCTATAATAATAATAATTACTGTGATTAATAATTGATGAAGTGTTTAAATGAGACGTACAGCCAAAGGCAAGTGGGTTTTTGTGTTTATGTTTACATCGCAGTTTAGTCGATCCGGTTCAGAAAATAACCATGGTGAGCTGTACTTAATATAGATAACTAATTACAGCTAGAAATTCTAACAACATGATGTGAAACCCTGAATATAGGACACAAAGCCTGTGAAATCGAGACGGTTAATAGTCCAAACACAGTTTCAGTATTTACACTAATTTAGTACATGAGATTATATTAGGTGTACGAATTGTATTTTGTTACTAGCCCAACTTTATTTGGTCTAACAAAATAAAACAGCCTTAAGAAAATATTATCAATCTTCCCATTTTTGACGCAATTAGTCTCATTTATTTGAAAGAATACATGCAAAATAAAACAAAATAAATAAGTTCATAAATTTGTCATTTCTTGTTATTTTGAACCGACTATTACCGACTATTAACGACATTATACTAGTTTTTTTATGACAGAAATTTGATTGAAGATATTCTTGTCAGTAGGTACATGTGTATACTTAAGAGCGTGTATTCTGAAAGTGGGCAACGTCGTAAATAGATGTCAAATATTTCGCTGTTTTGATTAACTTAGCAAAGTTACTGTATAGAAATATGTAATATGGCTAACTAGCGAACTAGAATATTGATTATGATTTGCAATAATTTATATATAATTTGTTTTAGATGTAAAATAAGCATTTGGAAAGTTTCCAAATGCCTTTTTTACACCTAAAACGTTTACAACATCAAAATCAGTGCTATAACTGCAATTAATTATTCATATTCTAGTTCGCTAGTTAGCCACATTTCGTTTTTCTATGCAGTAATATTACCAAATTAATCAAAACAGGTAGTGGTAGGTATTTGACAGCTATTTACGACGTTGCCAACTTTTAGAATGAACGCTCTTAAGAAACGGGTAAATAGAAACAAGTACAAGTCTAATTTTAAAACATCTAAATTAACATACACCTGTAACAGATTACGGGTCATTAAAATTCAGATCGACCATTACGCTGGTTTAACCAGTTGCATACAAGATGCCGCAGCGTGTAATGCAGACGCAATAGATTTAACCGAATGGCTATTATTGTTACTACTTAGGACAGCTTACAATGTGCTATGATAGGAATACAAATAATAATAAAACCCCCCTATTATTGTCCTTTATTAAGTCTAGTACGTGGGCGACCGAGCTCTGCTCTGGTGTAAATAGAGAATGCTCATTTAAAAGTACAGGATAGTACATACTAATTCCATGCTACCACTATAGTAGGTACTTACTAATTCCATGCTGCCATGATAGTAGGTACTTACTAATTCCATGCTGAATAGTAGGTACTTACTAATTCCATGCTGCCATGATATTAGGTACTTACTAATTCCATGCTGCCATGTCATGTTATTCTAAGGTAGCCATCTTGTTCTAAACTTTGGGCGACCGGGCTCTGCTCGGGGGAAAATACGGAGAAAACGAATTTTCTCTGATATGAGACCTAGCTAGATCGATTTTTCGCCCCCGTAAACCCCTATATTGCAACTTTCATCGAAATCGTCGAAGTCGTTTTCGAGAACTTGTTCACAAATATATACTCGTATATTACTAGCTTTTGCGCGAGGCTTCGACCGCGTGGAGGTTGGATATCATCCCACGGGAACGTACTACCTAACGGAATAAAAGTATCCTATGTCCTAACCTAAATCATGGCCTATACGTATGCCTTTCATCCAAATCCGTTCAGGCGTTAAGGACTGAAAAGGTAAGAGATATATAAATAATAAATTGTAAACTTTTGACCCATTGGACCGATTTTAATGCAATAAAGACTAAATGTTATCTCAATATACGGACTGTGACTATATTTCCTATCCCTATACAAAAATATGTAAATTTTAAAATCATCCCCTATTTTACCCCCTTGGGGGAGGGATGATTTTACAAAAACGCTATGACATAATTTCTTATTTCTTACAAAAAGCATAAATTTGAATTTTTATATGCCTAACTTAAGAAATGTTGGGTTCCACATACAAAGTTTCATCCCCTTTATCACCCCATAGAGGATTATTTTTTAAACAAAAAGTATCCTAAAAAAAAGTGTCCTAAAGTGTCCCTTTCGAGCCTTGCCAAATTTTATCTAAATCCGTTCAGTGGTTTAGCCGTGAAAAGGTAACATACAGACAGATATTGTACTTTCGAATTTATAATATTAGTATGGATATATATTACAAATATTGCTCGTTTAATAGTATAGAATAATGTTCCCAATGCTGGGGCACAGGCCTCTTCTCTTCGAAAGGGAGTGCGCTGTAATCTACCACGCAGGCCTAGTGCGGGTTAACGACGTTGACGATGTTCTTCCTTCACCGATGTCAGTAATGTCCAAGATAAACTCAGAAACTACATAATATGAATTCTTAAAGTCACGTCGGTACTTGCCCGGATTTGAACCCACAACCTCGTGCATGAGAGGCGGGACCTAAAGCACTGAGCCATCACGACATTTAACCAATGGGGCATTACGACAGAACCCGAAATAGTTTATTAGGTATCCAGGTAATATAATAGTAACGGACATAGGTTAAACACCATGGGTAGCTTAAAATATCACTTAAAGCTAGGTTACAAAGTATTATTTGCCAGTGAGCCCTAAATCAGACAGATAGTCGGTATGTTGGGGCTCCATACGATTTTCAGATTGGAGACTAGTGAGGTAGTTTGGTGATGTGGTATTATAATTATTATTTATTTATTTATCAGACAACTGCACCCTAATTGCGTAATACACGATCAATCACAATCTGAATCATTTTTAAAGAGATTGCTAATCCATTGCTTCATAAGTTCAAAATCTGTTCGACAACGTAAATAACGCAATGAATGTAGTTGAACTGTCAAATGAAACAGATCAGTCCTTATCATTTACCGAAAATGTGTTACCTAAATTAGATAGCTGGATACAATTACAAAAATACTTACAATTCAAGATGTTGGTAAACAATTTAACTTATATGCCATGTGATATGATGACAGCGATGCGGACGAATACTTCGACGCCTAAGTGTCCTTTTGTTTTTTGTATCTATTTGTGTAGTTAGTTATTGTATTTAGTACCTAGTGTAAATAGTTAGTAATTTCTATAATTAAATTTCCATAATTTAAAAATTAAAGATATAATATGCCATGTCAATACTTAAATTCTACTACATGCAGGGAGGTGTTTATAAGATTCTTCACCATGGCGCCTTCGTCATACCTATCAGCAATAACTTTCAAGAGGCTGTTGCTACCGTCCCGCAATCTAGTGAGAAGATATATAGTTATCTACGTTGGCTTAAGCAAACATTGCAGATGCACTGCAATAACATGGCAGTCGCAACAGCGCCCTAAAAGCGCTGTTGTATTGAATACGCATCGCATTGGCAGTACGTTTAGTAAAGCTGATCCATAGAGCGCTCGAGTACATGGATGTGCAGTATGCTTTGAAACGAATTAGTCTAGTACCTATGGTATTTGTGGTGTATGTGTTTGTTCCCATTGTATTTAGTCTGATTCGTGTTAGGAAATGGAAGGAGGCATGAATGTTTTATTTGATTATCTGACTGACGCATCTTGGTGCACCTCCATGGGTCTTTTACAGCTTTTCCCAGCGTGGACGGGGGCGCCGCAGCGAGAGACGCAGATTAGATCCTATGATGCTGCTCTTTAATCCACCGTTGGCAATAAACCCTTTATTGCTTGAACCATGATCCGTAGCCTCAATACCTACTTACATTCATATAAAAAGAATTAAACAAAAACCGTTGGCTTGCGCCTGAGATTGAAGCATGATAAAAAAATCGTGACATCCGTGCAAACGGCCTGAAATAGATTACAATAACATGGAAAACAATTCCGCTCTTTTGTAAATAATATTAAGTAATAAGTAATAGTTTATTTATTTTCACTTCAGAGACACAAACATCTGTGTAGCCCTGGCTCTTGTACTTAGGAGTTCCTGTAACACAAGAGCCAGAAATATAATATATAATATTATCGATGTAAATTACTTACACTCATAAATTGAAATTTACATGGGGTGTTAGTTACGACTAATAATAATCTAATCATCTTGTGTCACAAAAATCTATACATTATTTAAGATTTGTCTAATGCCGTCATACAAAGTTAGATACCTACTTTATTGATATTTGTACGCCGTCAACGACAAAACATATTGTATACTTACTTACTTATTTCATTTACTTATTTATTGTTTTTACACCCTCCTAATGCATTATAAATAAAACTGTTGACATTGATGATAACCAGAAAAAAAAACGAGCGTGCCTCACAGTGGTCGCGTATGATGTGTAACATCTGATATCTTAGCTGACAGTACAAACATCTCGGAAAATGGGTTGGTACAGTCAGCATCAAAAGTTGATGACCACATTTAGATTTTCAAAATCGCTGTACACCGTATTCACTATTAGCACTTCACTATACAGTGATTTTGAAAATCTGAATGTGGTCAACAACTTTTGATGCTGACTGTACCATCTGACGGCCATCTCTAGCACCACGCGCGCTCATTGGTCAAATCAAATAGCGCGCGCTTCCCCGACTTCCTGTTACACACTTCCGTCCCTTTTCACGAAATCACTCCCACAGATTGCAGGAAAGCTAGAGGAAAGATGTTACACATCAAACATCTCTTAATGAATTCTAAACAAACAACAAGTAAAGTCTTAAACCTAAAATCTTTTATCCAACTTTCTTCCACGTGGCTAAAAATAAATAATAAGCTCGTGTTGACCGTGACTATCTATGTAGGTCTTGGAAAGAAAGAAGCGGGCAATATTTATGATAATATCCTAGACAAAAGGAGTTCTACACGAGTAGGATGTACCTATGTGCTTTATTTATATACTAGATTCTATACAAAATGTCCGTATACATTTTTGTATTATCGCTTGTAATCACGCGAGCGTATGTGGAAATAAAACCAAGTGCTTAAAATAATATGGAATTATTTTTAGAAGAGGCAGTGGTTTCATACTAAAGTGATGTACATACATTCAGAGAAATTACTTGTCAAGCTAATTGACACACTACGCAAAATTTCCCCTGTTATAGAAATTTCATATAACTTTCAAAGACAGACAGAGAGTTGGCGGTTGTGATTTTAATATATGGACAATTTATGTTGGTAGTCAATTTGCTTGAAAATTAATTTCCCCGACTTTATTAATTAGAAGAGGCAATGGTTTCATATAATACTGTATGGCCTGATATAGGTTATACACGCTCCGTAAGTGAACGTAACATTTTGGTCAATTAGCCACATTTTCTTTGTTTTGTCTTTTTACGACATCCTACTTTCACGAGTGTCAAAGAATAGTGTCACATTGTGCCGTTTTTGAAGATCGAATGTTGGGTAGGTAACCTATCTATAGGGTATACACGCTCCGCAAGTGGCACGTCCAAATTTGGCCAATATTTTCTTCGTCTTGTCTCTATTTCGCTCCCGCTAATTACGACATGCCGACCTAGTTCCACGTGTGTACATCTAATAGTGTGAAATTGTGCCGTTTTTGAAGATCGAATTTTGGGTGGGTAACCTATCTACGTCTTTTAACTTAGAATAAAAACTAACGATAAAACCCCAACAACGTTTTGTCGGACATGGAAATTGAATTCAGGAACGCTTGAAACCGTGTACGAGCTTTAAATAATTGAACCAACCAATAGATTTAAACAGCGTCTGCGAAAACTTATTCTCTAGTGTTGGTAAACCATAGTCTACCAGTTCACAAACTGAAACAATTTTTTTTAATGAATCCATTTTCAAGCACTTTTTGCTTTTGAATTTTCAAAGGAGTCCGTCAATCAGAAAGATGAAGCAGTTGCCCATTCCAAAGCGTATTAGGTAGAGGAGAAGGGCAAGAAACTCCATGGACATTCTTTTAAATCAAAATATTGGTTACATTACACTCTCTGTATTGAAGTTATAGGTATATTTTCTCAAGAGACCATTTCAGACACTAATCTACATGGTCCTCATATGGCCTAACCAAGATTATGTCTGGACTTTAAAAGAGACTGCGACCTCTGAGTTTGTTTCGGCCTTTCTTCTCAGAGTAGTCAGATAGGAAACCCCGAACTCATCAAGCCAATTTTAATATTTTTTTAATATGACGTGTAAAAGTGATTCCAATATCCTATTTACAGAATAAACAATTTGTTTTCATTTATGTCATAATTATAGGTATTTTCATTTACCTACTAATCAATAATGATGGTAACCAACCATTAACTTTGATTGATGTTTCTTGACTTTGAATCTTTGTATATCCTGTCTGACTACCCTGTTGGTCTAGTGGTCGTTAGCGCTACTGCTGACCATGAGGTCCTGGGTTCGATTCCCAGGTCGGGCAAAGTTTTATTGGATTTTTCCATCAGGAATTTCTCAGTAGCAGTCTGGATTTGTGCCCGGTTGATGGCAATAGATTCGCCCTCTATTATATGGGACTTAAAAATAATTGTGGTAAATACGACGCTGCCTAACCTTTCAAGGAATACCGGCGTGATGAAAATCTTTTATTACTAAGAATTCTATATCTCTCTTGTAAGGATTGCTGTCACCCTACAAAACACCCCACTTAACATTAAGAGTACCTATCCTAAAACTTCTACTACTTGCGTGTGGTGCCCGACGTAAAGAACAGCAGTACACTATTGCTTCCCATGGGTGTCGTAAAAGGCGACTGAGGGACTTACTAGAGAATGGGCAGCAGCGTTCTCTATGCATTTTAACACCATACTGCGATCGCCAACCCGCCTGCCAAGCGTGGCGATTATGGCAAACCCCCCATTTGGGGAGGCCTATGTCCAGCAGTGGACGTCTTTCGGCTCAAATGATGATGATGATGATCCTAAAACTTAGCAACGTCGCAAATAGCTGTCAAATATTTGCCTGTGTTGATTAATTTGGCAATATTACTGTATGGAAATAAGAAATGTGGCTAACTAGTGAACTAAAATATTGATTATGAAATGCAATACCTATATAGTATTTTGAAACTTTCCAAATGCCTTTTTTACACCTAAAATGGTTACAACATCAAATTTAATTCATTATTCAAATTCTAGTTCGCTAGTTAGCCACATTTATTTATTTATATATACTTTATTGACATGTGTATTATTTACATTTCGTATTTCCATACAGTAATATTGCCAAATTTATCAAAACAGCGAAATATTTGACATCTATTTGTGACGTTGTCTATTTTCAGAATAAACTGTTTTAACACAACAAAATTATAAGCAAGTAAAAGCAGTTACTTATACTCTTAATGTAGAAATAAAGAAGCCTAAACATTCCTTTAAAGGAGCGCTTTAAAGAGGTAATTTGTTAATGGTGCGGCCGCAAATCTGCCGCTATCTGATGCCGCAACCCGCCTTTTCGAAACAAGTAAACTCCTCGCGGTTTCCTTTTTTTTCTAAATAATGTTCGCGACTTGCCTTGTTTAGTACCCCTTTCACGATAAGAACTCTTAAAAAGATATTAAGGGCTTTTAAAGAAATTGTCTCCATGGATTCGCTAAAGACTGTGCTTAGACCTCATCCAATTTGGTAATAGGCACGTAATATTAAATGGCGGCGTTATATTTATGAAATTGTGTAAATAATGGACTAAGTTGGTGTAATGATGCTGTTCCGGACAACAATTAAAATTAAAGTTACTGAAACAAAGCTAGGAATGTATTAATTTTTGATTTTGTAGATGGATAAAATCTTTTATTATTTACTTGATAAAACATTAAAAATGCACGTGTTAAAATATATTCCTTTCCAAAACATTATATTATACATATAATAAAATAGTTGCCCGACCCGGCTTCGCACGGGTAGCACTAACTACTTATCTACGGCGCACCTATCTACCTTCCCTACCCAGCTACCTTCCCTTTCTTTTCTTCTTTCTTTCTTTATTTTCCCTATCTACCTTCCCTACCTACATACCCTAACTACCTACCTACCTACCCTACCTACATACATACATACATACATACCTTCCTACCTACCTACCCTACCTACCTACTCACATACCTACCTACCCTACCTACTTACATACCTACCTACTTGCATACCTATCTACCTACCCTACCTTCATCTACCTATCCTAAGAACCGTGTCCTGAGAATAACGAATACAACAAAAAAAATATTATCCAATTTAGTGCAGCCGTTCTCAAGTTATGGCGGGAACCAGAAAAATAGGAATTCATTTATAAACAATAAAAGTGAGAACACTATTGTCTACATTTCTTTTTCATTTCTCCTTTCGCAGGTCCGCTGGAAAAAAAAATCTTAAGAAATAAACAGTATGTTTATAATATAAAAAACAGTTTTATGTATGTCGTGTCTCTATCTATTTTACTGTGTGTAAATAAATAATAAAGTAAATAATTCATAACTCACACAAAAGTTGTAACGGTGCCATACTAAAAGTGTGTGAGTTCAAAAACCCTAGACTAAAAAAGATACTTAGGGGAAGATGCGATCTTTCTCACCACCCGTCATCACTTCAAGAGAGCAATGTGTTACTCCATATTGTTTACAACTCCTGCGCTACGAATGAGTTAGGGCGAGCATAGACGGTTCATGTCTGGGCTACGTCGTATGTAATAAAGGGTGTAACAAGACCCATTAATGTATACAAGATATCGTAAAATATTTTAAAATAGTAATGGTGGAGTTTCTTGCCCATTCTTCTCCATAAAATTACTAAATATATTAACTATTTTATAAAATTACTAGCTTTTACCAGCGGCTTCGCCCGCGTGCATGTCGGTAATTATCCCACGGGAACTTACTACCGGGATAAAAAGTATCCTATGTCCTGACCCCACTTCCCTCCACTCCCCTGCTAATTTGTTACATTGCATTTAACACATTTTATTTGTTTATTTATTTTATCTGCATTAAAATTGCCTGTGTTAGTCTGTGTTAAATAAATGTATTTTCTCTTTCTTTCTTTCTTTCTTAATCCAGGTCATGGTCTACTCGTGTGCCTAATTTCATCCAAATACATTCAGCCGTTTTAGCGTGAAAGCGTAACAAACTCACTTTCGCATTTATAATTTAGTAACGATATCCTATTTGTATCGATTTATTGAACTGTAATAACTAACATCAAAGATTAAAAACGAAGAATTCCTAGTTCCTAGTTAGCATTTTTTAGTAATTACATAAATCTTACTACTGACTGAACTTTAAAGTTGGTAGGTATTACTTACCATTAAATTATGGCCTATGTTTACCAATTGATTGAACAGTAATGATAACACTGTATAATCACCTTATAATGTTCCCACTGCTGGGAAACAGGCCTCCTCTCAGTGAGAGGCATGATGACTGCTAACTGGAATTTGTTGTAAAAACAACGAATTCCTAGTTATCATTTTTATTAGTTACATAAATCTCGCGTTGCGGCGGCACGAACTACGTATAGTGTGTGAGAACCATAACACAAACATACTTAACCATAACCGGCATTTGTTTATTTTAGCCACTTGTTGCCGCATCGAGACGTTTGAAGGAAAACAAACAAATTATTATACGGGGTGTTAAAGAAATTATGGATTCATAACAAGATTTTTTATGGCAATTCTTTTTCTGGGTCTAGTGGTTGTGAGCACTGGGTTAGATTTCGAATGTCAGTTTATTTGTTATGGTTTCACGGTAAAACGGCTGAACGGATTTCGATGCAATTTGATACATGGGTAGACCATGACCTAGGTTAAGACACAGAATACTTTTTATCTCGATATTCCCACGGGATTTAGACTTAGGTATGCGGGTGAAACCGCGGGGAGCAGCTAATTATATAACAACACCAATAGTTTGAGTTTCAGTGAGCATAAGACACGAATTTCGATTTACGTATACAAAAAAAAACCTACTAGGTACTCATCACAGCAAAGGCGTGTATTATAACTTAATTTTAATTTAATAAGCATACAAGACACCTTCGGAGTCGCGAAATTACAGGCAGGTAGATATCTAAGTGGCCATTTTTCGCGTTGAATTAAAGGAGAAGCCTCCGACGTTCCTTTCACGATTTTTGGAGCCAAATAAGTACCTGTTCCTTTACATAGCGTTTTGGCAACATTTCTGCATATTTTGAAGATTTATATCCTTGTATTTTAATTTTGGCGTGTGATCTCTCCTGAGAATGTAATGTAAGTTATTTATATATTTTTTTCTGTCACAATAGTGATATTCAGATTGGCGAAGAGCTGAAATAATAATATTATGATGTGTTAGTAAACAGTTTGAGAATTAAAAGGCTGTGTTTAATTCTCAGAGTGTCAACTGGCAGTGTTCCATTGAAATTGAAATATTTATCAGTAGAAAATATTTTACTATTTTAAATAAATTTTCGGGATGGAAAAGTTTAGAAGGAACTATGTAAGTAGGTACTTGAGTTTATTATCTTTTTTTTATGCACGTGTGTCTGTGACAAATAAACTTATTGTTCTTTCTTTCTTTCTTTCTTTCTTACTTGACTAAGGGATGAGTAGATCCTGCTGGGGTTGCGGGTTTGTCTGAAAGGGATATCGCGGCCCCGGCACACAGGCAACGGAAGGAACACGGGTGGGTTTTAGTCAGTAAAAGTCTGACACTCCCTCTCGCTCGTCATTTGATGAAGTCCTACCCAAAAAAAAAAAAAATGGCTTGAGTAGATGTTATGAACCAACGATTCAACTCATAGTCGAGATTTTTACAGTAGAACATAAATCTTAGGCAGATTAATTTAGTAACAAAAGTAAAAACTAGAATAAGGTTAGGTACATGTGCCTCAAGAATCTCAAAACTTTTCTAACCTGTCTCAGTTACCTACGAAGTAAACCTACCCTCGCGGAAGTTGAATGTAATCAAGCCAAGTTTACACGATGTGTGCTGTTCATACTCGAATCACCCAGAAGGCCACGTCAAAGCCAGAGACGTGTTCCCAGCATAGATTAGCTACTCCTCCAGAGTGTGAAATTTGATTATGTAGCGATGTGTCTAATTGAAGCCTCTGGTTTACACATTACTCTGTAATCGCTGGCATTTAATTTAGTGCATAGATACGTAGTTCATCTGAAGTTGGTGACTAATCAACATGTTAGATAGGTATTTACCCAAGAATGATAACTACCTAATTTGAGAAAACAGTGAAACTAACGTGCGGTACAAAAATAAATAGGAAATAAAACGTTTTTTTTTTTGAGGGTGGGAAATTATCAAATCACTTCTCCCGCTCTGGGCGGAGCAGGAGGGCGTGTCAGACTCTTACTGACAAAAACCCACCCGTGTTCCTTCAGTTGACTGTACGTTGCCAGGGGCCACGGTATCCCTTTCGGACTTTCCCGCGACCCCGGCAGTCCCGCGACCCCGGCAGCGTTCAGCCAAGCCTTTTACCAACTATTTTGGGATCAGCTTTTATAGTCTAACCCCGTGATCGGCAAACTCAATAGTCAATAGAGCCAAATATCAGTACTATAACGACTAAGATTTCTATAAGAGTGCCGTCCTTTCTGTGTGTCCAAACTGTCTCAATACACTTCTAATCCTTAACACTCCCATCATCTTACACTCCACAACGCATCCTAAAATTAACTCACCAAGATGTAGGATGCCTTCATCATCATCATCATATCGGCTGATAATAATATGATGAAGGCATCTTACTTTACTTTAACTTGGAAAGGACTACAGTAAATGATTAACTTTCGATGTCCTATTAATTTTTGATGAAAATACTTCGGAAATAAATCTTTGAAATATAGTTTGAACTTTCAATAAAACTTGATAGCTTCCGACATCCGCGCGTATCTTATCTACATTCGCACTTATCGAATATTTGTACAGATATAGGCGTAGTCAAAAGGCCAAAGAGCCGCATGTGGCTCGTGAGCCGCGGTTTGCCGACTGAGTACCAGTATTTTATATGGAGCGACTGCCTATTTGACCTCCACAACCCAATTACTGGGTAACACGATACCTCTTGGTAGGTACGAGTGATTAGGGAGACTTTCGGGCTTCTGACTTCCGACTGTCAAAGATCTACAAATGACAGCTGGGACCAACTGCTTAACTTAAAGAAATAAAGCTAAAATATTTACTTTACCTATATAATTATAATTAAAATGCTTAAACAAATAAAATATTAGAAGAAGAAGAAAAAGTAGTAATAAAATAAAATACAATTACCTACTTACACATTGAAATAATTTAAACGGTCTTCAATTAAGCGCTCTGCCTCCTCTCTCCTACCATGCTGTGCCCGACAGGGTGTGTTGTTACATTAATTTTAAGCCTACCAACTATTTGACCAACATTAGGTATGGAATGCAATAAAAAGTTGAGAATTGAATTGGGAACATCGTCCATCATTCTTATCAATTTCAAATCCACAAAAACTATGTTTAATGAGTATCTCATGTGTATTCCATTAATCTTCTTCCAGATTTACCTAAATCTTAATCTCAACACAAACAATCCATTCAAAAATATTTAAATGAAAACGTTAAATTTCAATTAGTTAAGTTGTAAGCGACGTTCCAGTCGTAGTTCTTGCATTTAATTTCAGCTTGCCATAATGAGGTTGAGAAGTGCATATTTCATAGCGGCGGGGCTCGGAGGGCGTTAAGTGGGGTATTTTATTGGCTTATTATACAATATTCTAAGCTAAAAATCGTGGAAAGAGTACGTTTTTAATTGGGCAGAGAGCTCGCGTGGTGCTGACGCGAGGATTATTCATGGCCGCTTCAGAGCCAACGCTCCGTCGCGCCTTTATTCCACGCGGATTTTTTTTATGATCGCTCCGGCCTTTTTAGCCCGTTTTAACTTTTACTGATATATAGCAACTTCTTCTTTGGTTAGGATTATGGTCTAATGGGCAGTATTGAATGTTGATATAGTTTCGGAATGTGCTGGTTTGCTGGTTTGTTTTAGAATTCAAACGTTTGAAAAGTCTTCTAATTTTGTACGTAAGTAAATGGAATTCAAAACATCATCCGAAAAATTGGGTTGTGTAATTAATTACCTGCATATATAGTAGAGTATCTACAAACAGACGGATCAAAATATTCCCATTCTGTCTACTTCAATCAATTAATAATATTGCGAGCTTTGTCGGTTTCGGTGTATTTCAATTTGTTGTGGTTTTTCAACATTCACGAATTGATTTCGACGCGAAATTCACCGTCGTTGCCAATTTACACAATACCTTTTTAGCGAATTAGGGCGAAATGTTTCAATATTATGTTGATGATGAATATAAATGTGGTATTTAAAGGGAATGTAAATTATTCAAAATATTCTACTGCTGATTTTCTTGTGGTACCCTAGGTATACTTTTATGTATTCAATTTTTATCATTGGCGACAAAGATTAGACGCACATTTTAATAGACATAAAAATACATGTTTACTTTTAGAGCTTTTCATACTGTACAGTAATATTATGTTATTTAGCTAAAATATTAGTAAATAACTACTTATAGGTATACAACCTACATTATTGGTTTCTCTAAAACAGTTTTATTTGCCAATATGTACTATTTATGTATGTATTCATGAGAAACTAGCTTCCGCCAGCGAATTCGCCCGCGTGATATCATTTATATGTTACTCAGTGATAATATAACATTCTTCTAGTGTAATAATTTTTTAAATCGGTCCAATAGTTTTTGAGTTTATTCATTACAAACAAACATACAAAAATCAAATGTTTTCTCTTTATAATATTGGTTTAGAATGGAGCTAATTATAGCACTCTGAATTTGAATCAGTTATTAGAATAACGTGCACCCACGGGAGCACTAAATATTTATCAAAATCATGTTTCAGATAATTTCTATTATGCCCAAGGTAATAAAATAAATTTTAGATAGGCACTAAATGAACTACAAGGGAATAAATAATATCTATCTAAAAACATTATATAGGTATTGAAATTTTTTTGACTTGAGTGACTTTAAAAATTGAACAAAAATAACCGTCTTGGGTTCAAATTTATTCAATGTTTTTTTTCAATTTTAATTACCGCTAGAATTCGCGCTAGACCACAGTATAACTAAGTAGGTATTGTTCTATTGAAAAATACAAAAACCTCATACTATAACGTTATAATTTGACCTATACTATTAACGTGCTACCCTATCTGTAACATACACAAGACAAAAGAAAAACATTCGCTGATACTTCAAAAAATAATGTGATTAATATAATGTCAACATAAACCACGTTGAGGCTGATACTCATATCATTTCACATAATATTTCAAACAACGCTCTCTGCGGTGTGGCAGGCTAATTTAGCGTTCCGAGCCAGCGGGCCGAGTCAGGCAGAATTTAAACATTTCTTCTAGAATCTGCCAGAGGGCGCGCGGAATCTATTTCACGCACATTACGCCCATGACTTATGAGTTATTACCGCCGTAAAACTCAGCACACGTCACTCCATTTACTCGCATTTTTAATATAATTTAGACGGTTTTTTTGTTGTTTTCTCACTAAGTGTTGCATTTCCTGTGAGTTTAGTAGACTTTGGCTAAATTAGGAACTAAATAATAATGAAAGTGTATAGATCTCTATCGGATAAATTGCCGCTAGTGGCATAATAGTGGCGCTGCCTCGATCCGGCTAAAGTGCCGTAAGCATTGCTTTGTCATTGTCACTGTCACTTGTTATTTTGTTTGATTGTTGAGGGTAGTTCGCTGTAAATCACAACATTCCCAAAACCTTACATTCTCTCGTGCCTAAACGGACCCTGGCTTGTTGTGTGGTCGCAGTTCTAACTTAACTTAACCTACCTTTCAGATATTTTCATTTGCTACTTAAACTTACGTAAATTCAATCATTGTAGTGACTTTTGATATCATTATCTCAAACAAATACGACCAATCAATACAAAGAGCAACGAACTAACCCCAACAATAAAAAAAAATAACAAGTGACAGTAACTCAGTGACAATGACAATGCAATGCTTTCAGCGCTTTAGCCGGGGCGAGGCAGAGCCACTATTATGCCGCAAATAGCGGCACTTTATCCGACAGGGATAGAATGTCGCCAGAGGCGCTCTATACACTTCCAATAATAATACTAGTTAATTATTACGCCACTCCAGGGACAAGCCTTCTCAAGTTCTCATGCAGAGACGGCGACTGAACGAAGAGCACTGGTCTCCACACTTGCTCAAACGTCGTTACGACTCTTCGACTTCAGTTAGGAGCAAATTTTCATTATTTCAGCGGTCTTGAAAACCATTCGCTATTCTACTCACTTGCATATTTTTTTTTATTATTTCTGTATTGCATACAAAACACGATTAACACTGAGGTACTTAAAACCAACAACTACATATAAATATGACAAGCTTTCAAATATATAGTTTCTATTATAGGACGTGCGAAAACAAGTTTTTACACGTGGTCCCTTTGTAAGGATAAAAAAAATTGGACAAGTGCGTGTCGGATCACGCACGGTGAAGGGTTCCGTATTTGGGATGAATATTTACGCATGCACAGTTTTGATTTCTCATCAGCAAAAAAAAAGTTTGAAAAGTATTTGAAAGTATTTCTCGGATAAACGATTAAAAAAAAATTATGTCTGCGGTTGTAATCGAAAATAACCCATATCTCAAAAACTATTGACTTTAATACCAAAGTCACTTAGAAACATCATAATCTGGGGATCCAGTATCCCATGCTTATGGGCATTGATTTTTTTTATGCTTCGGTTACAGGTTTGGGGTGTGCCACCCCTAATTATTTAATTTCATTACACCATTGTTTAGCGGAGCATAGAATACACCTTCGTTCCAATTTTCATCGATATAGTGCAAATAGTTTCTGAGTAAAATGGTTTTGTGATATCCAGACCGACGCACATGACCACCATTTATTATAAGAGTCCCGTTTTTGCCATTTGGCTACGGAACCCTAAAAAGGATCAGAAGTACGTACACGTGTAAGATTTGACACATGTTTGTGTTTATTTATCTGTGCCCTTTTTATGTTTGAAGAGTTGCCCGTGGAACGGCTTACACAGATTTATAACACACAATCATGTAATTATCGATTCCAGCTGCGATGCGATGCATGCAGAAGATTTCCTTGCCCTGAAAATTAAATAAAATATGGCAGATATAAGCTTTTGTCCAAAATCTGCCTATATTTGTACAGTGTGTGTAGAGGTAATAAAAGTATTGCATGCTTTTATTAATGTTTTTGAAAAGGTCGTGAACGGCTAACATAGATTTATAAGGCATGTATTTTATTGAAACTTTAATCATTTCCATTTTGCATTTTGGTTGGGGTACCCTAGCATAGTTACTGCGAGCACTGTAGTTACTGTCAGTAAAGACCAGAAGGTAAAAAAAAGGCTCAGTTATTTTTTAAATTGATCATAATTGAAAGCGCAAAACCTTTTAGAGAATCTTTAATTTTTTAAAGTGACCATCATCAGAAGGTCAATATTTTTTTAGAGGATCACTTATTTATTTAAAACACTCGGAAACCATTGATTCAGTCTACTTCAATCACTACATAATTAGGGTAGACAATTTGTGTGATAAATGGAACTGTGTACCTATTTCACTGAATGTCGTCTTGGGTGTACTAACTAACATTTCTAAGTAATTAATTGTTGTCCATTTCTGATGAGATGGAGTTAACAAAGTGTTTTAATAATAATATAATAATAATAATAATCCATTTAATTCAGGCGACGCAGGCCCATAAATAAATACCTTAACCTAAACATACATATATTTTTATTATAATTACACCAAATCATTATTGTACACGAAGTGATGACTGTGTCGGCGTCGTGTTGCGCTGCGTGGTGTCGCGTAACCTTCCACGAAATCGTCGGTACGCCACACCTTTCGGCCAAAACTCTTCTTTCATGAAGGTTTCTAGGTACTGAGTTGGAACCCGCACCACAAACGACTTGAAGTTTATGTTATGGCGCGACTCCAACTTCTCTACTCTCAAAGTCCACTTGGTCTTGGTTCTGATGTATTCCACGATGTCTTCAGTCATCGTGGAGTGATGCAGACGGGATACGTACAGCTGCGTCGACGGTGTAGCAGGACGCAGCAACATATTTGGTCCCGCCAGAGCAGTACCACATCGATTACGGCAAGTGGGCTTCTTTCGCTTAGATTCCACCTTCACGAAGCCGTCCTTGTCTGGCTGCCCTTTCTTAGGGGCTGGGGACAACATACCAGGAGCCGGTTCATTGCGGCTCTTAGATGCCCCCTCGGTTGATTTTGCACTTTTAGCAAAAACTTTCTTCTGTTGCTGCTCCTTTTGGATGGGAGGTTGTGCAGCAGCTGCTGAGTAAGCACGGTGAGGTGTTGACGTGCTAACTTGTGACGTCACCACTACTGCGGTAGAGGCGGGATCGGCGGGGTGCGGTATTGCATCGCTTGCAGTGACGGCGGCCGGTGACGAGTCCAATTTCGCTGACTCGAAACTGGACAGCGACGCGTTGTTTGCACCACGACGAGTGTTCACCTTTGATGCGAACTCAGGTGACCTACATACCGCTACAGTATTGCGTAAGTCAACCATATCGGCACGTAACTCACTGATGGTGTTTTGAGACGCATCCAACTTGAACTTCATCTCGGCCAGGCTTGCCTTCAGAGTAACAATATCCTTTAGCAACCTGGTGACGTCGACGTGGTCAAATGTAACAGGGGGCAGCTTCCGCAGCTCCTTTGCCACAAAGGACGGCACGTCGTCAGGGTCAGTCTCCTTAAACACCCGAAACATGTCTTGGAGACTCCTCTCTCCCTTTTCGTCCCTCCTGCGGGACGGCATTCGGTCGGCTAAGTCGAGCGATGTGTACAGTGTCGTCTTTGCACTGCGTATCTCATCTTCGGTGTAGCTCGAGGTGCAGATCTGCATGAGGCTTACTTCGTCCATGACGTCCAGTTGATGTTGCAGGAACGCCAGGAGCTCGTTGACTATGAGTTTTTCGGAACCCATGACGGCGACGGCTAATGCCACGTTAAGCGCGAATTAATAATTCGTAGCGAAGAGAGATGCGCGACCGTTTCCGAGCGCGCATCGCACTAGACTGAATGTTTAAGTGTTATTTGTGGATCATTGTTTGTCATTTATACAGACCTACGTATTATTTTAATACTATGAAAAACAGTAATTACCTACGTCGTTTTTTTTTATCCACAACGTGGATGCTTTTGACCTCGTACATCTCACCTCATCAGGTAAGATGAAGCTCACCTTCGGCCTGATCATCATTTATCAGCTTCTTCAACGAGCTTCACCCAGAATCTTCAACCAGAGATAAACTGGCTATCTTGCCTCTAACTGCCGAAACACAATAATGATTTAAACATTGTTGAGGCGATAGACTTAGATAAAACGGTGGTAGCAACCCAGACAGATTTAGAACAAGCCCTACCACCAACCAAACCGAGCAGAAAATATTGCTCCGGCTGGGAATCGAACCCGGGACCTCTAGGTCTAGAAAGGTGGTTTTATCAATAGACCACAGGGAAGTTAAAATGTGGCTACTATAAGGCAGCGTTTCCACCAGAGATGTGTGAGGATGCGTAGCGAGGGATGTGTTTGTAAATAACCAATAGAATCGCTTCATTTACCTCGCCTCGGTCAGCATAGCTCTGGTGGAAACGGCTCAGCGGAGCTAGATTTTTGTGTTGCGAGGTTTGCGCATACTGTACCAGCCAGTCCAGCGCATTTTCACAGCTCCGCTACACATCCTCGTAGGCACATTTTCATCGCACAGCTTTGGTGGAAACGCAGCCTAAGTCTGCCTGTCCATTGAAGCGGAGCGAGGCAGCGGAGAGGAGTTACGAGTGTGTGGAGCGAGGTAGCGGGGCGGAGTTGCGGACTGTGTCTGTCCATTGATGCGGAGCGAGTCTGCGGAGCGGAGTTACGGACTATGCGTGCGAGGTAGCGGAGCGGAGTTACGGACTGTGTGGAGCGAGGTAGCGGAGCGGAGTTGCGGACTGTGCAAAGTGACAGTGACAAAAAAGATGACATGAAATAATGCAAAAATAAATAATTGTAGGGGAAATCGGGTACAAAAGTAACGACGGTCGTTGTCACCTACTTGACAGTTTTATGGAGAAAGAAGGCCTCTTTATGATGAGCTCCTTCTTTAGAAAGTGAACCTGGCAGTGCCCTGATGGTGCAACCAAAACCCCGAAAGCTTTCAGCTCGAACTTCAGAATCGTTTCGTTTATCTAGGGAGCTCCGTGGGCGATTATAATGAAAACTGTCCATACAATCGGGTCTAAGATATCTAAGACCCGTCGTACGAATCGAAACCAGAAGTTTTCCGATGCTACTTTACAGTTCATGGAGGAGAGGCCTTTTTTATGTTGTTTACTTTTGTACCCGGTCTCCCCTAAGTCGAAACAAAGAGGCCACATAATATACTCGCCCAGCCGACGCACGCACTGGCCGGTGGCACACTACTCCCCCTCCCCCGGGCCCCGCGGCTGCAATACTCCGCGGCTGGTTTTTTTCTGCATCCTCTCTCCGCTTCTCCGCTCCGCTTCCCTGCTCCGTTTCTCCGGTCCGCTTCCCCGGTCCGTTTCCCCGCTCCGTTTCCCCGCTCCGCTTCCCGGTTTTGTATGAATTTTTAAACTAGTTCGCAACTCCCTGTCCACTGAAGCGGAGCGGAGGTTTTATGCAATTCCATTGGTTAATATTGAAACACCGCTACTCCGCTCCTCTCCTCTCCGCTTCAATGGACAGGCAATTTACAGTACATCACTAAAGGATTATCACGACTACAAAGATGTACTGTGTAGATTATTAGAGGGTAGAGCAGCGGTCTCCTGCCTGAAAGTATTCAACAAACAGTGGCCGCTAATCCGTCTGTAAAACTGGTGATAGTGGCAATTTCCTTTTGGCAGTTTATTCTAGGCATTGTAGGTCACAAACAACAAAGAGGGGCCCGATCAACCCGTGCGGCTGTTATTACTGAGCCACGAGCTCAGTAATAACAGCCGCACGGGTTGATCCAACAGGTTAAGCTACGCTTGCCGGAGTTGGTCCATGATAGGTGACCAACTTTATATACCGAGACTCCTCCGTGCCTCGGAAAGCACGTTAAGTCGCTAATTAAACGTCTCGATCTTCATATTATGCTTAATTTACAGGATATAACTTTGCCAAGGTCTTCGAGCACCCTAATAGAGTAACACATTTTCAATCATAATCTGAATGATTTGAAGAATATTGCTAATCCATTGCTTCATACAGGCAGAGACATCGACGCGAAACTGCTATCTTGGATTCAGTACATGATTTTGGACTCCGCTGCGTTGTAATTTTTCGTCGGTTATTGAAAATATAATCTGCTGTTTTGACCGCGTAGATATTGCACTTTTCTATGTAACAGCAGATTTTTTTTTAAATAACCGACGAACAATTTCAACGTGGTTTCAGAATCATGTGCTGAATCCATGGTAAAAGTTTTCGCGTCGATGTCCCTGCCACCCTGTATGTTCTAAAAATTTGTCTGCGCAACTACGTATTGTTGAATTGTCAAAATGAAAGCCATTGCTATGTTACGCAGTTACCCCGTCGATACAATATTTCCTTATAATTTCACCCCGCTATTATTTTCAATACTGTATCTTGTAAACTCTTGCTGTTCCTTCATGATAGATTGGGTACAAAACCGACTAGCTATCAGGCAGCAAGCGCAAGCTACTTTGCGTACTGCCACAGATGAATACAGATGAGACACTCCGCAGAATCATTTAAATAAAAAGCGACAAAAAGGTGCAATTCAAGTCGCGCAGCGCTAATCACCTACATATTCACCTATAGAAGTTGGCACCCTGTGACTCTTAGATCTTCTGACTACGTTACACTCACTGAATTGGCCCAGCAAGACGGGCCCACCGCGTACTTGTAGCTTCATACCTTAACTGCGGAGTGTCCGATCTGTATTCATCTGTGGTACTGCAATCACTTCCAAGGATACCACAATCCTAAAAAATCAACCTTCCCACTCAGGAAATAGACGAGGAAAATAAGAAAACTAGGAGAAAAAATGTGGTTTCTATTACCTAAGTATTTTTGCATCGTAAAGTTGAACTGTTTACTTTGTGTTAGTATCAGAGGCCCTAGAACGAACGCGCGACGTAATAGAAAGTAAAGTACTTATATTCGAACGACTTTTGTATCGAAAATGCAACTATTTTATAGAAAAAAAAAAGTTTATTCTGCACAAACAAAACGCACAAAAGACAAAAACACATAAAATACACATTTACAAAAGTAGCCAAAAGCCTCGTGTTCAACCGATAAATAAAAATATAAAAAGTAAAAACAATGTTTTTCATTCGTTTTTTTTTGTTTTTTATAGCATTTTTTCCACTTTAACTGTCTCGTTGGTCCAGTGGTCGCAAACGCTACTGCTGAGCATGAGCTCCTGTGTTCGATTCCCGGTTCGGGCAAAGTGTTATTGGGTTTTTCCATCTGGAATTTCTCAGTAGCAGCCCTGTCGTGAGTCTGGATTCGTGCCCGGTTTATAGGCTCACCCCTTATTCATGGGACTCAAACATAACTGGCGAAATGAGGGTATACTGGGTACACCTCTGCCTAACCCTTCGAGATTACAGGCGTGATGTTTATGTTTATAAAACATTTTGGTTAAAATTTTTGCAACAAGCACATTGTTATCACCCACCACAGATCACACAAACCCACAAAAAATAAAATAAGGGATAAGCTTTAATTTAAATATATATAAACATTTCATTCGTTTTAATTGAATTTTTTAACATAAATTGTAAAAAAAAATAATTTAATTTAAAATAAAATGTAATAAATTTTAATAAAGAAACATTTTTTTATTTAATAAAATTTGATATAATAATAAAATTAGTATATAAATTATGAAATTGAAGTAGTTATTTTTAATAAAAATTAATTAATTAAAAGGAATTCGGCAAACATTATTATATTCACTTGTTTATCAAAAACATGTCTTTTTGTAAATAATAAAAGTCTAATCTGCCCACTGATACCACAGAGACTTAAAACTAAATATCTAAATATTATGTGCGAAACGACTATTTTGAATTTAAATTTTTAAGTTTTTCAGAACGTACGTTTACTCCGTGCGTTCGTGCTCGGCTCACAGGGTTCAATAAGTAAGTTAAGTTAAGTGTCGAAATTACCTTTGCGATTGCACTGGAGTGTGACATTATATCGTCTTCGACTAGACTACATGGCGGCAGTAGGAGGAATGACCAGTCAATGGTGGTTGTAACATGACAAGTCAGTCGGTACATACGGGGTGGTTATTTAAACAGTGAGATTTTAGACGTGACAACGTCTATCGTCCGTAAACCGACTTTACAGACAACCAATTTTTTTGTTCGAATGATTGGAAAAATGCTTCAAGAAATAGGGTATTTGATTACTATAAATAAAAAACATAAATACACTGCTAGTGAAAAAAAAAAACTGTGGAGAAATGTTGAAGTTACACGCTTTTGAAATGGTAACCCTGTCACGCAAAACGATTATTGTACTGAATAGCGCGAAGATACAATGGCGTTCCTGTGTTGTGACGTCAGATGCCAGTAGTGCTATTTTTGTCTAGCATTGACTTTAAAACGCTTACAACTTCGCCATTTATTGAGATATTAAAACGTTTTTTTTAACAGCAGCTTATTTTTTTTGTCAAATTCTAACATTTGTCACGACAGTTTATTCTATGTACATAAAGACGATCCCTACAGTTGTGTGTGTAGGCTTCTGTTACTACCCCGTGGTAAACGGATCGGAACCAATGTAGTGGTAAAAAAAAAGGAACCCTCCTCTTCCAGGAGCGAAATGATCGTAGCGTAGGTGGCGTTCTAGTTTCTGCCTACTCCCATGGGAAGAAGGCGTGAGTGTATGTATGTGTAAATTCATAAAAAATATATACACTGTAAATACCCTATAGATCCAAATCGCGTAGTGAGAATCGTTCCGATGTATTGAACCCAAAATAACAGGTCAAACAGTAGGAAGTACGCTCGACTCGACGACGTCGACGAAATATCGTTCGTTACCATATAAATACAATATTATGACAGTGACTAATTTCATACGCAGTTCTCGTCATTATCCACTTAACGATGCTGACAATGACGATAGTTATAGGTCGTGGGTTCAAACCCCATTAAGCGCTTTACTTTGTGTAATTTACTTCTCTAAAAAGGGTAAAGGAGGAGGAAACCGGCATGTCCTAGAACCGAAAATTCGAAGATATGTGACATTCACCAACCCGCAATGGGCCCACTTGGTGGATACAGCTCGCTCCCTCTCACTGTGAGGAGGCCTGTCTTCCAGCAGTCGGAACAATATTGGCTGATAATGCAAACGATGCTGCGAAAATTTTCACTTTGAAGAATTATTTTATCTTATTCAATTAGTTTCCCAGAGAGGTTATTATTGGATGTGTTGCTTGCAGGAAGTGTGTGGGAATTGATAAAAAAGAAGATAAATTAAATATATAAAAAAAAACAAACAATTTTTAATAAGAAAATGCTATTATAGTTTAAACGATAAATTAAAAGTGCTAACATAATCTAATAATAATTTATACAAGAAGTAAACTATTTATGTTAAAAAAAAACCTAGTATAATAATATTAGTATTCTGGAATTTCTCAGTAGCAGCCCGGAGTCTGGATTTGTGCCCGGATGATGAGAAAAGCCTCGCCTCTTATTACATGAGACTTAAACATAACTGGCGAAATGTGGGTGTACCTGCTGCAGGTACACCTCTGCCCAAACCCTCGGGGAGACAAGGCGTGATGTTATGTTATATGTTATATTATTACCACAAAGGAGAAAACCATTTACTTGAATACATAAATCATAGCTCTATAAGGCTTTAGTAATGAAAATCTATCGAATAATGTGACTCTATTATAACTAGTGTCTCATATCAAGCCGAGTGTTCATACTCGATGTTCCAATAAAGTTTTGTCAGGGGGATCTTTGCCGGCACATAATAAAGTATTACAAAAGCCAAAGACCGTCATTGTTGCTGGTACTTCAATCCCCGACGCGTTGGCGCGTTTGAACGGGCGAGTTGACTTGACTAGTCTGGGTATTTTTGAAGAGGTTAGTCGTGGCCTTGCTGGTTTTTACAAATCTGTAAATTTTTCACATATAAAAGGCACAGGTTTGTCAGGAAAACTACATCCGTGGCGTTAAGGTGGTTTTCTTCGTGAACTCGTAAGTGCTTTCAAACATACGTACGCCGCAATTAAGTTTCTTGATTTGTCAAAAAAATTAAAGGGTGAACTGTGAGAAAAGTTTAATATTGCCTATTTATACATGCACTTATTTTTATTGAGAATATTATTTACGTGATTTATTACTTATAAATGTAATTTTCATCTTCTGGGCGAGCTCGTTCCATCATTGACTTCATCTATCGATCGTTTTCCATCAAACGAGATCGAAGTCAAAAGCAAAAAAAAAAAAAAATGGAGAAACAGCATTTTTTATTTAAGCCTGATAATAACTATTCCTTACGAGTATTAACGTTTCCGAGTGACAGCGATGTGGAGTACTTCGATTCCTAAGTATCTTTATGTTTTTGTATATTTGTAAAGTTGATTAGTTATTTCATCCAGTACCAAATGTAAATATAAATTTTAAGTCTATTAATGTATTATTGTATATATCCGTGTTTATTAAAATTGTAAAATAGGTTTATAATTATTTTGGGTACTAATTAACAGTATTCCGCCACAAATCTATGTTGAAGTTAAATTTAAATTAACCAAGTTAATTACGCTTTGACTTTTAATTGTGTGTAAATACTTCTCATAATAGAAAACAGCTGTTTCTAATGTTGAGAGAATCCAATTTTATGTGGTTGACCCACTCGCACCTGTTTTATAACTTAATTATTTTGACTAAAATTTTTTGATTGAGTTGTTTCTTCATCTCATCTAAACAAAATAAATCATTTGTTTGCTTATTTCAAAAGAAATGACTAACCAAAGCCGTGCATTATTTGCTGATCATTCTAAAAACTAAAACTGCATGAAATGGAATTCACAGAAATACTTATTTTTTGAGCTGCGAATATTTAGACAAAACGTTATGTAACGTATACAAAACAAACGTCTATCGAAAGCATACTTAATAAAGATCAATTCGATTTTATATACCTACGCCATAATAGGTAACGGGTACCAACAGACTGATAACCCTTTCTTGCGTGCAACATTGTTTACGTACCTACCAAATTCAACGCACCGTTTGACTCACTTAGGGTGGAGTTCAGGAAAAACTAGTCTTGATGCACCTACGCACTTTATTAAAAATATTTTCCGTGCATTTCAAATATAATTGCCTACTCAATGATGCATTTTCGGTATGGCTCGCAAATACTTCCATATCCTAAGGGCACGTTCTTCCTTACCATTACCGCGCCACCTGGTCTACTCCCTGATTTGCAATGGCCTCTGTAGCGCCATGCAACATGAGGCTCCAGGGGCTAGTGCAAATCAAGGGGTCCATTCGATTTATCGAGCCTGGTTAAACTACGCTGGCATCGGTGCATTTTATTCATTCAACTTCAAATGTAAAGTAAGTAATTGAAAAAATGGTATAGACAATTATAAAAAAAAAATACGAGTAAAAAAAGGAATCACTCGCCCGAAAATGTCTCTAACTGGCAAGTAGCAAAATCAATGGCAACGCTCCCCGAAGGGTACAGATAAGGTTTTATGAGCTCGCCACGTCGTTTCTGTGCGGGAACAGCGAATGTGCACTACATAGGTTTGTACAGAAAACCAATTACGTCCTCTTTTGTCTAGCATTTGATTGTTGTATTATGCCCGCTCTATTATAATGAGAAACAAAAGAACGCTTAAAAAAACTAGCAGATAATCGTAGTTCGTGAAAAGTGAATTTAGTTCAGTTATCTTTTATACTGGGTCAAATTAAATTAAATTAGCTAGCGAAACTCTGTAGACGTGATGGGTGTCGATATATAAACACGATAAAATAAAAACATAAAAGATTTGATGTTGTTTCTTGGGGGGTCAACGACCGCTTTTAGTGTTGTTACTTGAAGTATGAGTTGAAAAAATGTGTTTTATTTTGTTTTATCTTGTTTAGTTAACGATACCCGTCATGTCTACGAAGTTTAAAAAATAAAATATTTTTAAGACACCTCTGCCCAACCCTTCGAAGAGCAAGGCGTGATGTTATGTTTTATATTTATAACAAGTAATACAAATAAAGCTGTACGAGTAAACTAAGATAAATTCTACCTCTATTAAATATTAGGTATTTCTTTCCTTTTGTTAGATTAGAAAAATAGAATACAGAAATACTTAGTTAATAGGTATTTAAATTTTTGCCCACATTTCCACAAAATGTGAAAAAATCTATTCGAAACATTAAACGATTTCCACAAAATGTGGAAATGGTTTAATGTTTCGAATAACTTTCGACTTTATTTCACGTTCTTTTATGGTTTTTAAGGAAATGATTTCATCACCAGTACTCTCAAAACGCTGAAGGAAAACATCGTGAGGAAACAGCCATGTCCTAGAACCAAACATTCAAACACATGTGACATACCAACCCGCACTGGGCCCGCGTGATGGATTACGGCCCACACCCTCTCACTGAGATGACCTGACTGACCTGATGATGGTCCCAACAATGGGAACATTAAAGAATGATTATGCATTTTGCAAAGAAATAAAAGTTTTTCAATGGGTTGGAGCCATGGTATAATATGCGGGGTGTCAGGGACATCGACGCGAAGCCGGTTACCATGGATTCAGTACATGATACTGATCACTCCTGCGTTGAAATTTTTCGTCGGTTATTTAAAAAAAAAACAGCTGCTCCATACATTTTGACCGCGTAGGTATTGCACTTTTCTATGAAACAGCAGATTTTTTTTTTTATAAGCGACGAAAAATTTCAACGCAGTTGGGTTCAGAATCATGTACTGAATCCATGGTAGCCGGCTTCGCGTCGATGTCCCTGCCACCCTGTGTAATATATAATATTCTCGTATATAATATAATATACTTCGCCAGGTATGGCATTCCGAAACAAAGTGGTCACGTGGGCAACACAAGTCTACGTCATCACATCTGTGTTACCAGAAGTTTGTAATAATAACTCCCCAACCACCTTTATTACCTGTGCGAATCCGATAGAAAGATGAGGTTTTAATATATAACAATTACGTTGGTTTATGTTTAAATTGAATTGTTTCGTTTGATTAGACATACGAAAGGACAATTTGGTTTCTGAAAATCTTTCCTTAATCGTGTTTTGTTGCGATAGAGTGGCAACTGGATAGTGACGTAAGCATGTGTTAGTCTCGGAATGCCAGACCTTGTGTTATTAGAACATGGTTGGAGCAATAAAAATGTTGTTTTCTACCTAAACATACAGCTGTGCTGCTGCTGGTGGTGTTGGTTGCGCCACTTCTTCTTCCCAGCTAAAATAATCGGGCGTTTTGGGGAACTGTCATAAGTAATTTTGACGTTAAAAAAGTGCTGATTCTCAGGCTAGGTTCAATAAATGACATTTGATTTTGAATATGTTCAAATGTGCATTTTAATTACAATGTATGGCTATTTCTGTGATTTTTTATTTGAGTCTTTACACATTCTGTAAGTCTTGTCTTGTATTTACTCTGAGAATAAAATATTCGATATTCCAAGATTTCATCACAATCATAATATATAAATGATTGGCTTATCTCTTCCAATTAGTCGATAAAATAATAACAGTTCTACTCCTCACAACACCTCCAAGACTAATAAATACCCTATCCCAATTATTCCTCAATCGTAACAAATCAATAAGAAATAACAACTAATGGACATTATGAACCTGTGCCGACTGGCGGCACGGCACGGCAAGGGATTTTTATTGCAACGAATAGGAATATAACATATTTTTATGACAATAAAATTTATATTTCAATAACAAGGCATGTCTAAGTGAAAGTATAATAAAGTAACAGTATTATATCTCGGTAGTGACTTTGAAATATTTACTTACAGCCGCTCGGTAGTTCGTGCGTAACTGCCGCGCACTCGATACTGTTGCGTACAGATGTACACTGAGATTTCGAAGCGCGACGTTTCGGACTTTTTCTATGAAGGTATAATTAATACTGTTACTTATTTATACTGTGATTATCATTGAAATTTTTAATTTTATTTTCATACAGGGCGCAGGCCACTCTTGTTATAACATAACAGAGACCTCAACCAATGCAGTTTTACCTTAGAAGTAATTCTTCTTCTGATCAAAGTACACCAATAGTGGTAATTGGTGTACTTTATACAATTAAAGTAAAAGCAACCAATTATGTCGAAACCTTTCGTCGTTAATTTCGCGAACAACAAATTAGTGTGTCTAATTGTGATTCTGTGTTGTTGGGCGTAGAGCGCATTCACACAAGCTTTCATCTTCATACGAGTGCCTACGGGACGCGTATGTAGAAACTATTTGATTATTAGATGAAACTAGGTTAGTGTGGCTGGGATGAGGCATAATATAATTAGATTAATTAGGTAGGTACGGTATCTTTAAATAATGTCGTGTGTTTTCATTAATGTCGTGATGCCTCAGTGGTTAAAGGCTTGTGCAGACCAGCGCGACTTGTCGCGCGACGCGACACCGGTTATTGTTATACTGTGAAGTTTTCTTAGAAATTGTATTGTTCGTGTCGCGTCGCGCGACAAGTCGCGCTGGTCTGCACAAGCCTTAAGGCCACTCATGCGCGAGGTTGTCAAATCCGGGCAAATACCAATGTTTCTTCTTCAATTTGTATATGTGCGTTCTGAGTTTATCTTGGACATTACTGACATCGGTTAAGGAAAACATCGTGAGGTAACCAGGACTTTATATTATCTACTCTAATATTATAAAGTGAAAAGATTTTTTTTTGTAATATATAAACTTAAAAACTACAGGACCGATTAAAAAAAATATTTCACCAGTAGAATGCCATATTATCACTGAGTAACATATGCTATAATTTATAAAGCGGGCGAAGATGCTTTTTTTTTTAAAAGGCTGGAAATTATCAAATAACTCGCTCTGGGCGGAGCGGGATAGCGTGTCAGACTCTTACTGACTGAAACCCACCCGTGTTCCTTCAGTTGCCTGTACGTTGCCAGGGGCCACGGTATCCCTTCTGGACATTCCCGCGATCCCGGCAGGCATCGGCAGACCCCTTCCGTTGTGCTGACATCTCTTTGAGGCGCGCGTGGAACACAACGCGCCGTCGACCAGGGCCTGGTCCTTATCGGACGGCGAGCTACCCATTGCTCACCGTCCGCAAGCCTGCGCCTATGGTGGCCGGGAATCGGCCTGCGATTCCCGAGGCCCAGGGCTTCTCCTGCGGTGGCTAGGGACGTGAGGGCGCGACATTTGCCTCTCCCTCACGCGCTCCGTCTCCTTCTTCGCAAAGGGCTTCCCATGCTCTCTCGCTCCGTACCATGGCCTGAACCAGGGCCGGACGCGAGAGATCGCCGCCGCCGATCGCCTCCGTGAGGACACGGCGGTGCTCCGCCCAAGCCGGGCAAACCTCCACCGTATGCTCCACCGTGTCCTCCGGGCGATCCACACAGTGGTGACACCCGGGCGTTTCCTCCCGCCTTATGCGGAACAGGAACCTCCCGAAACAGCCGTGTCCGGTGAGGACCTGCGTCAGGTGGAAGGTGAGGACGCCGTGGCGTCTCTCTAGCCACTCGTCAAAGAGGGGCGAAGCTTCTGGCAGAAGCTAGTAGTTAATATAAGTTTGAAATCGCCAACCTGTCTTGATCAATGCTCGTGACTTCTCGGCAAAAGAGACCTTTGCCCTGCAGTGGGACAATAATATGGCATTATTTCGTATTTGCTATTAGTGGGAAAATATATAAAATTGAGCGTGTTTCAAATTAAAGTAGCCAAATAGGGCTTAATGGATACTGATACGACGCAATTGCTCTCGGTAGTTGGCCAATGACTGGCTCGATTAGACGGAACGAAACGTAGGCGTATAAAAGTTAGAAAGCGTCTAATCTAAAGTGAAACTGAAACTGTTTTAGAGGTATGAGGAACAGCGTGTAAATTTCACTCATCCTCTATAGAAAAGGGAGGATCCTTCGACCAGACGGGTGTCATGTCTGGTGGGCAACTGCCCAACGACTGATGTCGGAAAGTTATACATATGGTGATCGCGCGGGAGTATGCTTGCGCGATGCAGGATTTGTGTGACGTCAGGTCTATGATGCGTAATTCGCATGTTGCGATGTACATGGCGCCACATTGTAATATCCATTGTTTTTTTATATTCTAACATTAAGTAGGTACCTCACACACTCTTGTACCTTCATTCATTCCCCACCTACTGAAAACACAAAAAGTTTTCCAAATCACATTTTAAATGACAGAAAATAACCCTTTTTTTGTTAATTCCTAGGAACACTTTGCACATACGCATCCAGTATTTCCACATACGCCTGCGTATTATCCTGTGTCTGTCACACAGGTTGTCGGGCAAATTCACTTACCTATTCTGCAGAGCCACGTCATATGGACACTGTTAAATTAATTAATAAGCTTAATGAGTTCTCGCTGTTTTTAAGTCATTTTTGTTCGCTTACAGATGCTATTAGGCTATTACTTTGATACTTATTTTATATTGTGTAAATAAATGATGCTTGCAAACAGGTTTTCTCAACTTATACTTCAAGTATTTTTTTTTTTCCTGTTTATTATCGATGCGTAACCAGTAGGTACCTATTATTCAATTTATGTCAAAACGTTCAAACAAATAGTTTTATGACAGCTACGCGTCTGCGGCACTTGAGTCGCAAGACGGAACGAAATGATGCCATTTTATATCATATTTACATAAACATTTAGGTCTAAGTAATGTTTTTATTTTATTTTATTTTAGATTTATTATATTGTTATTTCAATATATGCTGCACCGGTTGACGTCTTCACCTCTACTCCGCCTGTCGCTGAAAACCAGCGCTTGGGCTCTGTCTCGCATAGGCTCGCAGGATTATGCTGAGCGATTGCCGTTTTACGTGGATGTGAAGCATATTTTCCCCCAAAATGCTATTTTTGTGTTTTTTTCTTTCTTTACGTAATGTTTACCGCAAATAAACGAATTTTCTTTCTTTCTATCTTTCTATACCCATCATGTCTGTGAAGTTTCGCTAGGTAATTTAAATTGACCCTGTATACTAGTGCTCGTGACTGTACAGAATGTAAGCAACCAGTAAGGCGTGCATTACTCGAACGTGAACCAGTAGAGTTCATTATTGTAATGTAATGCGCGAATACATCGACTACAATTGTGAACTCTGCAATGTCAGTCCACATATAGATCGGTCATCGACCACGACACCACGTTGCATTGCATTATGTACTCAGTACGTTATTATTTTGCACGGACTGAATAGGTATCAAATATAACAAGGATATAATTTCATGCCAGCCCGTAAATATCCCCTAATTCACATTAGCCAGTGGGAATAATAGCGTAGTGATTATAGTCATTAGAGACATAGATATAAAAAAAATCTACCACCACCGCATTATCGAGTTACTATCGCAACATGTTTAAAACGACACGAATACCAACCCTATAGACCGGCTAATCATTTCTAATAAAAATAACAACTTCCTAACTCCGACTTCCAAAAAAAAACACTACAAAGTGACTAACTTTTATTTCGGAAGTCGGTGTCTTTGGTTTAGAATTTTCGTTTTTTGCCACCGACTTCCGAAATTAAAGTTATTTTTCACTTTTTAGTTGTGGTACCTACCCTATACAAATTCGAATACCACTATGTAAATAACAGTGACAGGAACATATCATCCACTTACTAAGTGGAAAAAAAAAAAGTATTATTTGAATCTAACTCAAAAACTATCCAAGCAAAGTTAATAAAATTTATATGATACCTCGAAAATTTATATGACACCCTTTCAAACAAAAAAAGAATTTCCAAAATCGGTTAACAATTGACGGAGAAATCAGTGGACATACATAAAAAAATAAAAAACATACATGCGCTACGAACATAGAAAGAACCTCATCCTTTTTTTAGTCGATTAAAATAGGGAATTATAGTAAATATATTGTTTCCTGAAAACCAACATATTCCACCCCTACAAAAAAAAACTGCCCAAAAATGCTGCATCAAATCTATCCGCTCACACTGCACATGCATAAATACACGAAAAAATATCACCACTTTAACAAAACCGTTCGTACTTTATGACGCAGAAAATACTGGCGAACGCGACTGAAACAGAACAGTGGTAATCTATAATTCTCTGTGTAAACGCGTAACGTCAATGGGCGATTTAAATAAATCCACTAGTTATCGCTCGAGCGTTCTCTTGCACTTATTACGTAACAAACAGTTGCGATTGCTAAATCGATGAATTCGTAATTGCATTGCACTTTTGATAACCTTTTCGCGTACTAGATTAATTACTCTATGTGTAGTTTCTGTCAGTGTTAATGTTTTGTGTTTGTAATTAATCAAGTATTGATTCAGCATTTTCCCTAAATAATCATGGTTGAGATAGACTTTGGAATTGATAATTGTTTTTACAATGCTGCAATATAAAACAATTTAATCGCGTTGTGTAGACACTAATTCACTTATTTGCAACTTCGAAATGAACTTTTCAGTTACCTGTGCCGCTGACAGTAGTATTTACAATATTAGTGCAGGATATAATGTGCCTTCTTGTTTTGATAACTGCGTTCTGTGAATAATTTACCTGCTTATTTATATATTAATCCCATTCGATGGTTACTTGCCCTTTTTTTTTTTGATGGTGGGAAATTATCAAATAACTTCTCCCACTCTGGGTGGAGCGGGAAGGTGTGTCAGATTTTTACTAACTAAAACCCACCCGTGTTCCTTCCGTTGCCTGAGTGCCGGGGCCGCGATATCCCTTTCGGACAAACTCGCAACCCTAGCAGATGGTTACTTGCCTTGATTGTTAACATGAAACCCTAATCTCCATTATTCAAAAGTGTCGCTGAAGCATTTTTATGCGTTTTTATTTCTTCATTTATCAGTTCTTTATCGTTTATAGCTGAGAGACCCACATAAAATTCACAACTCAGAAAGCAACGTCGCAGCAATTGCGGATCGCAATCGCAAGTTACGTGGTGCGTCCCTGAGCGGCGCGGCGTCGACGGGGTTACGCCGCGAACGTGTCACTTCAGCACCAGTAATGGAATTCTCATGCTCGCTCCGCTCACGGTTTGCGGCGCTAGTAATACATACTTTAAATTTGCACCGGTATCGCCCGCGAGCGCTCCTACAAGAAACTTTTCACAACTTTAAAGGGATCTAAATGGGCCTTATTTTAAACTTTATCGGTACCTATAAAAATCGAGTGACGAAAAAGACGTCGTCACGCGGTGGTTTTTTTCCGTTTCTTTACTAACGCGAAAAAATTGCGGGTGGAATAGGCCGGATTTAGCCTTTATTGCCAAGAAACAAACAATGTTATTATTAATAACAGACACAATTAGTGCGAGCTGAAATGGCGCAAATATAATTTGTACAATATTTCAATTTCGTGTTTTGATGATTTCAATCAATGGGAAATTTAATTAAATAAACGAAATTAGAAATTCTTTAAGAGAGGTTTCGTGTAGGCGTTTCACAGTAGATTTGTCTTTGTTTGTAGGAAATGAATTTTTATAATCTTTATTGTCTATGAATACAACGGACTTTATTAGAGTTTAAAATTATACATATTTCTAGTGAAGTAAAGATAAAGATTCTGTCTATGTTAATAAACAATTAGGGGTTGGCTTCCTGTCTAACCAGATGCAGCTGAATACGAGTATTTATAGAGCGACTGCCTATCTGACCATCACAACCCAGTAACTGGGTAACACGATACCCCTTGGTAAGACTGGTTGTCAGACTTTCTGTTGTGACTTGTTTTGACGATCTACAAATAAGTCTTGGTATGTAAAGATGGTCACCCATCCACGGACCAACCGTGGCAAGCGTAGCATAATTAGATCGATCGACTGTTATAACTTAGCCACAAGCCCCTCAAAAATATAACTCCTTTTAATCTAATCTAATTATTTTTCAGTGTTAGAAACTATTTTAAGTAATTCTTTATCCATCTGCTCATACGTATAATATTTTTTATTCTAATAACACGGAACAGAAAAGGTCTTCTATTCTTAGTCGGAACCATGGAGCGTTCGATAATAATTAATAGTTAGATTCTAAATGGGTTTGTAGAGATGAGCCTTTATATGCTGAATTATGCTTTCACACCTGTGACAGTACAGGCACAATGTATCTACTGCCGTAGAACCTTATATAAGCCAATGATGGTTTAAGGTGTCTCTGTCATTTTGTCTATAGTTATCGCAAATACAACTTGAAACAGAGATAGATACATAGATAAACCATTTATTGTCTTATATTATACAAAAAAAGAAAATTACTCTATGACGCACTAAATCAAATATCGAACAGATAAATTCTGCGAACTATACAATAAGTCATACGCAATTTTTTATGTTTAGATTTACATATATGTGACCCCATATTCATAAAAAGCGGCCAAGTGCGAGTCGGACTCACCCATGAAGGGTTCCGTAGCAGCAAGTAACATAATATAAAAGTTCTTGTCGTTCGTTGTAACTTTGATCGATGTTTTAATAATAGTGTTTTTTTTTTATTAATTTATTTATAAGTAAACATAATAATTAGGTACCTAAATGATGGGATTTTATGAAATTAAATGTTTTTTTATTTTTATATTTAAGTTGATTGAATGAAAGGTAAATTGCGGTTTACGATTTATGACGAATTAAAAAAAAACTATTTACTAGATCTCGTTCAAACCAATTTTCGGTGGAAGTTTACATGGTAATGTATGTACATCATATTTTTTTTAGTTTTATCATTCTCTTATTTTAGAACTTACAGGGGGGACACACACATTTTACCACTTTGGAAGTGTCTCTTGCGCAAACTATTCAGTTTGGCTACGGAACCCTAAAAAGACAATCTAAAAAATCTCTATTAAAATTCATTCATACGTGAGAGGTCAAAACTTGTTACGTAAACTGTAAACCTCCAATACTTATGCATGTGAACCAAAAAACAGGTTCCCATTAATTACTTAAAGACGTTTCAAATAGAAGTGGAATTTTTAAAATGTAACAACATTTTCTGCTGCAGCTGGAATGTTTGCGGCTGATTGGATTTGTTTCGTTTTCCATTCAGAAGCTCCTGAGTTCCAATGGCGGGCGAATACTCGTTTTCAGTAAAACACTACGGTTAACCATTGACTGCGAGCGTTTCACAATATGCAGCTCTTTTTATTCCCTTCCCTTTATTTGTTTCTTTTAAGCACTCATTTATTTAGGGGCGAACTGGATTCCGACGTTTCTTTTTCGCGCAGTAATTAATTTTTATCTTTTCTCAATTTGCTTGAATATTTTTGTTGGTAAATGAACAGTGGGGCTGATTTTGTATACGTTTAGTAATTTATTGCTAGGGGGTAATAATGTTCTGTTGTTGAACTGGGCAACAAATTCCCTGCAGATATAAAGCAATGATATATACCCTGTTTAATTACCAAGCTCTTGGCGCAACAGGGGAGAGCCGTAAAAATTTGTTCCCTGTTAGTGGTGGCGTGACCCACTTTGAGGGAATGCATTACGGGAATGTTTCAGTTTTTTGGGAATTATATATTAGTAGTATTAAGCAATAGGCTCGCCCCCTAATACATGGGGCTTAAACATACCTAACTGGCGAAATTTGGGTATACATATTATGGGTGCCTCTGCCTAACCCTTACTCGGAGAACCTCGTGGCTAAGTAATAACAGCCGCACGGGCTGATCCAACAGGTTAAGCTATGCTTGCGGGGGTCGGTCTGTGGATAGATGACCATCTTTACATACCGAGACTCCTCCATGCCTCGGAAAGCATGTTAAGATGTAGATCCCAGCTGTCATTCGTGGATATTTGATAGTCGATACTGGTCGTCAGATGCCCGAAAGTCTGACAACCTGTCTTACCCAGGGGTATCGTATTACCCAGTAACTGGTTTGTCGAGGTCAGATAGGCAGTCGCTTCATGTAAAATACTGGTATTCAGCTGCATCCGGTTAGACTGGAAGTCGACCCCAACATAGTTGGGAAAAGGCTAGGCAGATTGATTGACCTCTGCCTAACCCTTCGGGAATACAAAAATCAATTTTCTTTTAAATAGAGAAGCATTTTGTATTCCTTATCGATAAACCAGCCAGCCATCTTGGATCTCAAATCTTTCAAAAAGAGAACATTCCAATAAACATTACTATCAAAGACAGATTACAGTTAAATTAAAAAATACACATATGTAGCCATCTAACACATAAAATAAATAATTTCATCCTACACCAGTGTCCATCCACAAAATTGTATCTAAGCATTTCAATTAAATCTTGAAAGGTTTCTTGAGGAATGCTTCTCGTTTAGACAAAGGAGTTACAAAAGCCGTTTCAGGTAATTAATCCCTGTGGAATTCTTTCAGCGGCAACCAGTCAAGGAAAATAATCACAATTCACTACTTACTTTGACAAAAGATTAAACATTTCTCTTCTCGTTAAGGAATTGCGTAATATTAATTATCTTGCCTTTGTTATTATTTATTTTTAGGTTATTTTATTTAGAAAATTATTTCTGGCTGATTGGTTATTAGATTTTATTTTAATTGCGTACAGCGTGTATCAGAAATATGTGGTGGATCCCCGGTGGTAGCCCGCGAACGCTATGGTTCATAATAACTTTTCTATAAGAGATTTGTTCTTATGGAACAAATCTAACTTACGATTTAAGACATTTATTTCTCAAAAAGAATACAATTCATGAGAAATACAAGTTAATCTTAATACTAAATATACGAACTTATGACGAACGGTAGGTACTACCCGAAGACGGTACGAAATGTTACCTTTTTAAATACGTATTATATTTTATATAAACATTTAGGACTAAGTATTGTATTTATTCATTTTATTTTTGTCTTATTTTGTTATTTCACTATACGCTGCACCAGTTGACGTCATCACGTCAACGCCGGGCCGGCGCTGAAAACCAGCGCAAGCAATATGCCGATGGCCGTTTTGCGTGGATGTGACGCATATTTTCCCCCAAAATGTTTATTTTCGTGTTTTGTTCTTTCCTTGCGTCATGTGTACCGCAAATAAACGTGTTTTCTTTCTTTCTTTTTTACTCGTAAATAATCTATTAGGAAGTAGATGCACAAAAGACTTGGTTGTATGGTTAACAAGAATAACTCAATGTACTAGGTATTACATATCGTTTCTCAATGGCAAGTATATTAGCAATTATACATTGTTAATAGTAGCAAACTGTCATTATTTTTTATTCAGTTAGAGCTTCAAAGTGATAAGATAGATTAGTACATGGATGTATTTTATACCTTGGTATGTATTATAAATAAGTAATAATTTAATGTTGTAGAAGAAATAGCATTAAATTTATATATAGATAATTGAATTAAAATCGAGTGAAATCTTTCAAAATCTTAGAGAACTTAGAGGGATTTAATGATTCTAATGATTATAATTCTGTAAATACATATTTATTATGGTCGCGAATCATATTTTTATCAAGATACAACCTGACACTGACCTGCAAATTGCAAAAAACGTAAGAAAATTTGAATTTCGTGAGCTGCAACTGCGGATTCTTCTTAATACAGGCCATCAAATTGAACAACTTTTTTATATATATTATTATTATTTTAAGTCTGTTAGTTTTTAAATTGTTAGTTGTTAAATGTAAATAAACAAAAAATATTCGTTAAATAGTAAGTTATATTCTTTTATTAAAACAGAATTTACTTTTTTATTATAAAAATCAGCTGACCCATAGGTATAAAACTTCAATACTTACTCCACCAAAATGTATGGGACAGCTGATTATATTTAACGATAACACACTACGCACCAATCTGCCGATTTAAAACAAAATGGATACCTTAGACTATCTCACTGAGACTACTGTTAAATTATAGTATAAAAGTAGGTGTAAACATAATCAAAATTTTAATTAGAATGAGTAAAAACCTTATGTATCTACTAGAACAACTCCTGCCTCTGGAAAAAGGAACATCACACTTCTGAGAACACAAGATTTAAATGCAAAATGTCTATGGTATTAGTTCAAACTCATGCAAATGGTTCCTGACACTGGCAGTATAACCAGAAATTTAGTTCCATCCTGTTCCATCACACCTGGAAAAGGAGTTTTCTCGTAACTGTTCAAAAACGAAAAAGCTTATATTATACATATGTCACTGACTGAATCAAAGCATTAATTAATAGTGTTTTTTTTTGTCTGTCATTGTTAAAATCTTCAAAGAATAGTTAAATTAAGTGACCAATCATGGAACTGCAACAAGGCCAAAATATAGGGAACTCAAAATAAACTTTTTTTCGTAACAAACTCAAAAACTACTGGACTGATTTAAATAATTCTTTCACCAATAGAATGCTATATTACTCGTATCACTAAGTATCATATGCTATAATTTATACGCGGGTGAAGCGCGGTTGAAGCGCGGGTGAAGCCGCTGGCGGAAGCTAGTATCTCATAAAGTCAAATCAATCTGCCTAGCCTTTTCCCAACTATGTAGGGGTCAGCTTCCAGTCTAACCGGATGCAGCTGAATACCAGTATTTTACATGGAGCGACTGCCTATCTGACCTCCACAGCCCAATAACTGGGTAATACGATACCCCTTGGTAAGACTGGTGTCAGACTTTCGGGTTTTGACGACTCTTACCGACTGTCAAAGATCCACGAATGATAGCCGGGACTAACGGCTTAACGTGCTTTCCGAGGCACGGAGGAGTCTCGGTATGTAAAGATGGTCACCCATCCACGGACCAACCCCGGCAAGCGTAGCTTAACCTGATGGATTGACCCATGCGGCTGTTATTACTTAGCCACGAACTCCTCATAAACTAGTATCTCATAAAGTCAAATTAGAAAAATCAAGCGGGACTTACGTCGACAGTAGTGAAAAGTTTGCTGGGAGCGCACGATACCTCGCCTGTGCAAATTTAAACAGACAAGCACGATAGCGGGCCGGCCGAGCACGGGAATTCCATTTACCTGACCGAAACGTCTAGGTCTTAGCCTTTAAATACTGTAGCCACAAAGGCTATATTTTTCTACCTTAAAGCTAGTCAGACAGTATGTGAGAATGCTGTTCAATCATGGTTTTTGTAATTCTCATTGAAATTAACGTTATAATAGGCAACGAAAATTAGGTAAGCATCGGAAAATACCTATAGGTATTTTAAGCCTGCTTTAACACACGACACCAGTCTTTAGTAATAGTAGGTATCTTTCGTTCCCTAGGCAAGCAGTAAGCGGGCTTTGACCTTTAGGTCCATTATTACGTGTTTATTTAAAATCTAGATAAATAGAATACACTTTTTATGTTATCGAATTTAAGGTACCTACTGGTAATCTAAAAAACCTTAGTGATATGAGGTGTCTACACGAGTGAGTGTAGCTTCAAATTAATTTAATAAGAACTACTCACTTGGACAGAGATCGATGTGTCAAAAAACCGGCCGAGTGGGTGTCGGACCACGCATAATGAAGGGTTCCGTAGTTGGGATGAATTTATTAGAAAAAACTTAACACTGTAGTTGAAAAACATGTTCTCCCGTACATTCCAACTGCAAATTTTGTAAGTACGTACAATATTGAGAGATTTACCATGTAATTTTAAGACTATAGACTTCTTATAGGTTTTCCTGATAAGGGAAACCCCCTTAACCACGGAAATACTGTCACAAAAATTTTGGTCAATTATTATCAATTTTCTTCAATATCTTTAAATTATAGTATTTATTGTCAAATTATTAAAAAAAACATAGTTAACAGTACAGTTCGTAATTATTTTTTTATTTTTCAATTTGCCCCAAGTGAAATATTCAAAATTCATTTATTTACGTTACACCACGTTTGGGTAACAAAAATTCACATGTGTACCAAATTTCAACTAAATTGGTCCGGTAGATTCTGAGAAAATTGGTTGTGACAGGACAGACAGCCAGCCACCCAGCCAGACACACAAACGAGTGATCCTAGTAAGGTACGGAACCCTGAAAACTAAACAAAATCACAAAACAAAAACATCAAAAGCAAGTACCATCAAAAACATTACCGAAAAAGAGTTTACAATCCTAATCTGGTACGGAACAAAAGTACATTCGGCTATAACTCCCCATGTATTTTACGTCAGCACTAACATCGAGTAATACCAACTGTTTTCACGTCGCCACTCAGTAGATACCTTTTAAACCAGAAAATGGATGGTACAGAGAAGTTATAAAAAGAAATACGACATTCCTCCGTCTCTGTTTATTACTGTACATTAGTTATACAGCTTCCGTAGTGTCGTCTCGGCATGAAATGGAACTAATGAGATTTTGATGTTTTTTTGACTATGCTTTTATTTTGCTTGGGAACGTTAAGATGTTGTTCGAGGCCACGTGAGGACACTAGTTGCGAATTTAACTGGGAAAGATAGTGGACTTTCTTTGAGAATGATTGATAGTCTTTCTCTCTTTCGTGACATTTAGGAGGACATGAACATTTTCTGTTACAAAAATGGTCCGGTATTTAAAGAGAAACATGAAAAGTTACGACCAGTTGTGGCCCAGTGGTATCAGTCGCGACTTGAGACAACTTTTAAGTCGCGACTGATAGCACTGGTATCAGTCTGTATCAGTATAGATCGTAGGTTCGAACCCAGACAGGCGCTTTACTTTGTATAAATAAAGCCTTGTGCTGGCTGGCGCGACGCGACGACGAACCCGACGTGACTCTAACAAAACAATTTCTAAGAAAACTTCACGGTATAATAATTACCTGTGTCACGTCGCGTTAGTTCATCACCACTGGTCTCAAAACGGTGAAGGAAAACATCGTGAGGAAACCGGCATGTCCTAGAACCAAAAATTCGAAGACATGTGACATCTACCTGCACTCTGCACTGGGCCCGCGTGGTGGATTACGGCCCACTACCTCTCACTGAGAGGAGGCCGGTGTTCCAGCAGTGAGGACATCACGGGCTGGTTATGAAAAGTTTATATTAGTATAGGCACCATCGAAGAAGTTCATATCTATACAACGTAAGGACTATTTCTGCTTGCAGCTCTCGGCGGTTATAGAATCGGGGCGTTAACAGATGTGGTCATCGTGTTCACGGGATTTTGTTTTCAAACTGCTTAGATATAAAGTTCTTCAATAGTACCTACCGCCAATGATTTATAAAAAAATACAAACCATGTCTATTACATAAGAAATTACAGTTATTCATTAAATCGTTATCCAACTATTAGTCGATATCGACAGTTTCTCAGTAAAGCAAAGAAAGTGGCCATAATAGCTATCATGAATGAATACTGAGGCCGCGCTTGCTAATTGCCGAGTTTCAATTGACTGGGGACTGATCGACTTACTTATAGGTAGGTATTATTAAACACTGACATTTTCGCAGTTTCTGTTCGTGTTAATTTGTCGGTATTGACCGACAAATTAACTTAAGAATTTAATTAATTATTAAGAAACTGCGAAAATGTCAGTGAAACAATAATAGTACAAATAATTTTATGGAAAACAAGACAATTCTTGTTTTCCATAAAATTATTTGTACTATTATTGTTTTCCATAATCGTCCCCCCTCATAATATTTACTTGCACTATTATATTTTTTACTATTAACACTATCAACTTATTAGTAATAACTTATATTTGCCATAAAATAAGTTTCCATAATAACATGTGTTATAATCATTAGTTTATATAAGTAACATATTACATAATCGATACTTGACATAAGCAACATTTAATATAATTTAGAAAAGTTTATTGTTTTGTACAAAAAATTATGTCATTAAGGCATTTGGTCTGTAATCAAATGATTTATTAAGGCTTGTGCAGACCAGCGCGACTTGTCGCGCGACGCGACACGAACAATACAATTTCTAAGAAAACTTCACAGTATAACAATAACCGGTGTCGCGTCGCGCGACAAGTCGCGCTGGTCTGCACAAGCCTTTACACCAATCAATGGTATGGTATACAAAATTATTGCATTTTAAATTATGGCAAACATTAGTAAACCTAATTTTTCATATTAAGAGTATTTACTTTTTTCATTTTATACTCCATATCCACCATTATTCCATATATTTTATATACCATTAGACAATAGTACATTATGATACGAGTGTATTGGTCATTAGCCGAGTGGGTAGTGATCAATGTACATGCGTTTCATACGACGTTTTTCAACAAACTTGCGAGGAAAAAGACACACTTGTTGTAAGAAGTTATGCTGGGATAACGTAAATATAGAGATGATAAATTTAGATTCATAACTGTCAACCCCGAGCTTCTTTTAAAAACTTTTGTACGTCGGTTGGTGATAATACTTTAGATTTCGTATTTTTTATAATAACAAAACTAATACGATAACAAATATTTATGGAAAATGGCGCGCTGGTTTTATTTTTTCCGCTAGCGATGCGCGCGCAGTTGTAAATAAAGGCACAGGCAAAACCGCTGAACAGCCTATATCAAAATATAATAAACGCAAAATAACTTATGCTAACCAAATAACTAACTGACAAATAATACGAGATGAGCTTACGGATGGTGTAGCTCAGGAGTCAGCAAATGGCGGACCGCGGTCCGGATCCGGACCGCCGACCTATTTTGTACGGACTTTAAGTACACAGTTTTTATAACAAAAACCTAAACAACATTTTTTGAGTACCTAATTGAATTAAGCCTACTACCCTCTATATTTTGTGCCGTCGACATGACAACGGACGACGTGAGACGCAAGCCCGATGAAGCTGCAAATGTTTTCGGGAGCAATAGAGCTAGCTGGGTGAGGTACTATACAAATAAAAAAATATCGATTACCAAAAAACACAAAAATACGCAAGGTCCTTTAACATTTTTTAATCTCAGTTGCTAGTAGGTAACGTCTTCCAAACGGATCGCGAGTCATATTTTTTTTTTATATAGACCCTAAATAAAGCTAATTGTTGATTTCTGGTGTAGCTCATATTCTCTGCTCGTACTTCCGGCGGACATCTCGAATGTCAAAGACAAAAACATTTTATAATATTTGTAACAGTAACGATATATTGTATTCGTCTAGTTAGCTCGGAGGATATAAGATCACTTGAAGGGGATATGATTGGAGTTTCAATTCCCAGAAACTTTTAATACACTGAATTATGAACCTAAAAACCTAAAAACGGTTCTATATACTTAACGAGCAAGTGTGTTGAAAATAACATTTATAATCCTTTCGTTATTTCTATATAAACGTATTATTAACTCCGTTATTTCACGATAAGTACAAAGCAATGTAATCTATAGTGATCATATACAATATACAATTAAATGTAGCACATAACCGAAGGGTAGCACCTCAAGAGCGTCTCGCTGAGTCTCGCTCTATCCCCGGTGCCGACTAGTCGTTCCCTTTGAGTTGTTGTGTACTTACTGATAATTTGGTGGTTTTACTCTAAAACCAAAGCCTATAACTATAACAAGTGATACAACACCACATTACCATTTACATTTAAAAAAATCCTCGTTCTTTCTTTTTTCTTTTTCGTGTGGTTGGTGACTAACCTGATGTCAGAGTTTTTATGCCGCCCATGGGCCTCTGACTTGGCTTCACAAAAAAGAAAAATATTGTACAGCCACCCGAAATTCCTAGTAAATTTAGTTTTCAATTAATATTAGTAACATCCTATAATTAGGCATCGGTAGGTAGGTGTTGTTGAGAATACTACATTGTAAGTGATACCTGTACATTTAACCTTGATTACTAATTTGATACGTTCTAGGAATTTGAACAAAAAAAGTATTTAATATTTTCTACATATGTCTATCCCTGATTCTAGTAAGTCTAAATGAAAATATACGCATGTCAGCTTTATCCATTCTAATAGCTGACATGCGTATACGCATGTGCTCGCCGACGCTCGCTTGGCTCGTTGCTCACCAACTCGCTTTTAATCGCCGACGGTGCAAACCGCAGCTGCTGGTGGTGCCGAGTGCGCGCACTACGTGACTCGTGCGCTGCGCACTCTCAACACGGTGGCGGGTGCCATAGACATATTCACCTGTACACTGGGTGAGTTCACAAGGGCCACGTACTGTGTAGCATGTAAGGTATAGTTAAGTATATTTTAAGTTACTTTGTCTCATTCCATTTATCTTTTCTTTTTCATTTATCTGTAACAGCAAAAGAAAAATGTAATGAAAAATAAAATTTAGAAATTGTCTAATTTTTTTATTAATCAAACACTAGACGAGCGTCGATATGGCACATCGAGTTTTACACAGAGTATCTCACACCGCTATGAATGACAGAAACGACGCACTAAAAAGGGGAACTTTTTATAAAATTCTGTTACAGTTAAGGCGTTTGCCCACAACCGCCGTCACCGGGACGTCACCGAGAAACGAGATTATTCAAACCGAACGTGAACTGGGTGGTGATGATCGAACTTGTTTGTATTGCCGGCACATCGGCCCGTCACAATATGGGGTCGAGTTCTAGCAGTCGCACCGAACTACACGAAACTTTGGCGGTCGGGATGACAGCGCTCGGGTGTCGGACATACGATGGACACGCGGCCATAGTAAATGTATGTATCGCTACTTCAGCGCCGAAATCTCGTTCTTGGTGATGTTCCGGTGATGGCGGCGGTGGACAACCGCCTTTTGTGGCCGTTAATAATGGCACATTGCCATTATACAGAATAGTTTTTTTTTAAACGTTCATAGCAAAGATCATATTTCGTCAATTCGCAATTAGGATATTGCTCTCCATTATAACCACCCAGTTTACCAGTAATAAGTTAATATTCCGTTAAGTATTCCTCTAATTTAATACTACAAGCTCATTAATCACTCATCATTATGTGGATGAAAGACGATCGTAGCGTTTTACTTTCTTGCTTCAAGTTGGGGCGTGTATTAATAAGTTTATGTAACATCTTATGAATTGATGGAGAGATTTTAATTATGAATTAGGATGTAGACTAAGAATATATTTATATTAAGGACTAAATTTTATTTGCTCCTAGTTGCCACAGAAACGTTCAATTGTATTGATTCCCATCGAATTGATTGTGTTATCTAACACTACGGTGTTACACATTATCACATACAAGTCATTGATCTGGAAAGTAGCACATTATCAAACTCCTGGAAGCACCATTAGGTAAGGTAAGTACACATAGGTAAGTAAATACTATATTTCATTTTAATAAACCAGTGAATTCAACTTCCTTTGTTTTGAGATTTTTTCAGTTTGTTTATCTCATTTTATAACTAATGAAAGGATTTCGTGTGACACAATGCCCCTGTTACTTTCAGCAGTTTTCATGGAAACAGTCTCATAAATGCTTGTCATACATTTTCTTCTTGTATCGTGGGTGCGTTTACAAACATAGAAACTTACATACACTAACACCCAGACCCGAAACAACTACTTGCAGATCATACAAATATTTGTTCCGTGCGGGGATCGAACCCACGACACGTTGCGCAGCAGTCGATCGCTCAGCCACTGCGCCAACCGTGTCGTCTAAATCATTCGTCGTCATTTGAATAAGCTATATTAAATTCTTATTAGCAGTCGCCATGATCGTGGATTTTATTCTAATAAGATATTTATAATAATAATACAAGCCTTTTATTGTCCCACCGAAGGGCAATGGCCTCTTTTCATATTGCATTTGTTAATTTTAGTACGTAATGTTTACTGTTTTTTCTTCGAAAAAGTGCTGAAACGTACCTACTTTATTGACAGATCGAGACTGAGATTAAAAAGCAAACGTTCTTAAAAATATGGGAACTCCACCTCTGGTGTTGACCCAGAGATCACCGCTTAGTATCAAGTCACCTATAAGTAGTACATAGGTACTACCTACAAGTCACCTATAGAGGTGCCCTCGTTCGCTTTCTAATCTCAGTCTCGATCTGTCAAATAATCCTCTAATTTTCCAACTTATTTGTTAAGTTTTTGACATTTATTGTCGCAGAGATGATTGCGACTTGAATTTCAATGTTTTTAATTACGAAAATTGGCCTTCTGATGGGTGATGTTCCCGCTAACACGAGACAAAACAGAAATACTGACGTTCCTGTGATCTTAAACCATGCTTGGTGACAAAACATCTTGTTAATTAGAAAGTAACCGCCTCTGTACTCGAGTAACCGCCTTTGTGGTCGAGTAACCGCCTCTGATCGAGTGATTAGACCAACTGTCTCAGACCCAAAGGTCCCGGGTTAAATTTCCAGTGGGGGCAAAATTGGCTGCTCAGTTTAGTTGGTGGTAGGGCTTGTTTTAAGTCCGCCTAGATAGCAACCACCATCTTATCTAAGACTGTCGCCATAACAACCATGTTAAAAGCATGATTATGTTTCGGTAGTTAGAGGTAAGATAGCCAGTTCCTCTGTGGTTGAGGATTCCGGGTGAAGCTCGCTTCCACCTTCGGTCTGATCATCACATATCATTAGGTGAGATGCAGGTTAAAAGCTTATCCGTTGAGGTTAAAAAAAAAAGTGAGATGCATTTTTTTTCCTCTATGTATAGATCATTTTATGAAAGGCAGGGGTCGACACGTCAGGTAATTTCCAACTTGCATACAATAATATAGCAATTTATATTCAGTTGCACACTACGTGTTTTGTTTTTCGTCCAACATTGCCCTCTGTGCAAAAGCTTTATAAATTATTTAGAACTCTCAATGAAATTATTAAAATGCTGCACATTGCTCCAAAATATGCTAGTTTAATACCCACGTGTCAGCGTCCCGAACTAATATGCTTTTTAATCAAAAAGTTTGTTTTTGTTGTGTGTGTGTTTTTCATTGTTTTTTAAAGTTTGTGCGCTGTTATGAAAACTGAGGGCTATTTTGTTCAGGTTATTGCAATCGTAAAAAGCCTCGTAAAAAAGTCTCTACTAAATGAAAGTCTATCAATCGCGGCCATGTAGTTAAAAGGTTATCACGCAAACCTACTTAGATTCCGCTACATTGTTTTTGGCAGTTGCTCTATGAAAACATAGGTAACTAAAAGCTAGTTATTTCTCCGAAAGATCTTGATTTAATAAGGAAATAAATAGCTGATAAGAGCAGCAAAATGAACAATAATTTAAGTGCTAATCACCTTTAAGATTTCCGCAAACAGTCTCGGTACGACAGCACGACGCGACTCTAGTAGAACAATTGAAATGGAATGTTCATGGATCTTCTACTGGAGTCGCGTCACACCCCTGTCTGCGGGAGCAGTTACGTTTTCACATAATTGAAAGGTAATTTTATTATTTACCTACTCAAAAATGAATAATAGATACAAAAGTATTAATCAAATACATATTATAAATTAAACTCGCTTTTCGTGTCGGTCTGTGTCAGCACGTTATTCTTCTAAACTGTGAAATGGATTTTAATGCAGTTTTCACCATCATTTAGAGAATTTCTTTCGGAAGTTTTATGTGTAGGTAGTGCAGTGATATCCTAGTGGTGTAACCATCATACTGCCAAGATCTCGAGTTCGAACCCAAGGCACGCACTTCTGACTTTTCGGATTCATGTGCGCGTTGTATAATTATCTTGCTCCAAAAACGGTGAAGGAAAACATCGCGAGGAAACTGGCATGCCCGAGAGAAATCTCTCCGAAGCCAAGTCAGAGGCCCATGGGCGGCTTTGAAACTCTGACACCAGGTTAGTCACTAAGCACACGAAAAGATGAAGATGTGTATAAAGTGCTTATATTAAACTTACATATTATACGTATAATAAAAAATCTCTATGTTTTGTCCAGTCGTAAAAACCGTGCAAAGCAGGGCCGGGTCGCTAGTTTATTTTTGTTTAAGAGAAACAAATTTATCTAAGGAAAAGCTTACGTAATTGGGTATGCAGGCAAGGTATGTACAACAACAGTTTGTAACAACACTCAAAAGCAAACAGAATATGATACAATTACCTTCCTGCTTGCATTTTCCTTGTGTTTGTGTAATAATAATGTTGCGGTTAATTTGCAGCTTCCGTTTTATATTAAAAAGCCCGGAACTTCAGTGCGTTATTCAGTAAGTTTTGTTTTGTAACTTTGGTGTGCAACACACACACATTTATTTATTTATTAAAGAACATCAATAGCATAGACATTCAACAAATAATAATAATATTTTTTATTGCGGCTACAATTTTTTATATTTTTAAATGTTTATTACGTATATTCTAATATTTAAAAATATAATTTATATGTATATAATGAAATAAAGGAAATAATAATAATAATTAGGAAAGGTATTACTGCTGATGTATACACTTATATACACTTATGTACATAACATTTAAGGAATAAATAACAGCATTGGACAGAAGCTGCTTATAAACTAAAAATAAGATTTAAAAATTTAAACAAAGTTTCAATAAATAAATTACGACTGAATAGGTATAATAACAAATCTCACATAGGTAGCCAAATACAGACTTCCTCTTGTAGAACTCCTTCCACTGAGTATCCCAGCTGCTCGTTACTTGCCTGAGGTGTTAGGACCGGTGAGATCAATGTTGTGTCACGCTCTTAATGTAAAAGGCTAACTTTGTAATTGTAGGTAATAAGGGATTGTTCAAAAAAGCCTATCAATTGAATTCTCGAAATAGAGATCTATGCAGACTTGCATTGCAGGATACTCCTAAATCAGCCAAGTATGCGAAAAGTTTCCTAGTCATGTGTATACGCATTTATAACAAAATTCCTAAAGAAGTAAAATTGTTATTTAATATTAACTCATTTAAAATCAGATTACTGAAATGGTTGAAAGAACACATGTTTTATGACATTAAAGATTTTCTCAACAATAAATTATAAATTTCTGGACTTCTGTAATTGCAGATAATACTGATAGAAAACTATTATTATTGTATTGACTTTGTATCTGTGATATTGAACTAATAATTATTATTTTGCATGCAATTGATACATATCCTGTATAGCTGAACATGCGGACTTTAGATTAATATCTGATTGTAACAACTTTATACCATGTTTACGGCAAATAAAGACTTATCTTATCTTGCTTTGGTGCAACTATTAGTAAATATTTGAAATTAGTCAGATTCCGAAAGTCTCTGCCACATATCCCTGGCTGTTTAATGCAGATTAGTAAAGTTTTCTAAAAAATAATTTTAAAACACTCCCTTTTACTTAAAAAAATAACTATTAATTTACGAGAAACATGGCCAAATAAATCCTTTATTAAAACTCAATATTAAACCTAAAGCCATTCAAGTAAATCCACAGTGTTCTATACAATTCATCTGTCTAAACCTAACCTAAATCTGTACGAGCGTACTCTAGTAGAGCATTGTGGACGAAGAAACAATATACCCGCTGTTTACAAACCAGCAGCTTATTTCGTGTGATCCACCCTCTGTCTAACACAATACTTTACTGTGGAAACAGTGACGTCATCTGCAGGGATGTTTTCTGCATGGCTGCATGTGTTATTTTGAATATGGATAGATATTACTGTCTTTATGGTATTTACTTACAAGGCAGATGTAAGTGGAAACGCCGGGAGGGGACGCCCTAGGAGATTATATATACGAATTATATATACGTAGTGACCTTATTGGTGATTTTCTTCAGAAAGATCAGGTGCGAAGTGCTTGCAACCGGCGCGCGTGTATGACCAGATGTATGAACGTAAACGAGGCGAACGAGGTATTAAGAAAGAAAAAGTAACTCGCACTTGTGACTCGCACAGGAAATCACACATTAAACTAAAAACACATTAAAACATAAATAAAAAACAAAGTAACATTATTAAAATTTAAAGAAGGAAGTCCTGTACGAGGCCAAAAGGCTCCTATCTCAGCACGATGCCGCGACATTTAAAAATAAATAAAAATATCGCAGCGCTGGTATTCTGATAGCTCCCGCAGTGATGTCACGGATAAATAGATACAGACAAATAAATTTAATAAAAAATAAAACGGTGTGTGAAATACAATGAAGAGTAAAATATTATGTAATCCGCGTGTCTGCATCCGACGTAACATCAGTTACTTGCCTTTATTTAGTATTTGCAGTACTATATGGCAGGGCTGTCCAAACTACATACCTTCGTGGGCTTATTAAATTTACTACAAAAGCTGGCCGCAGAAACAAATACCATCATATTATACAATTACCATCTTTGTTCTTAAGAAATCGGAGGAAAGAAAAGATAGGTACTTACGAGTAGGTACTGTCCATGGGGTTTATTGCTCTTTCTTCTCCATAGTAAACTATTATGCTGCGGAATGGGGAACTATAGGGTAAAAGTGGGAGAGTTGCCCCACATTTTGAAATTGTTTTTTTTTTTCTAGAAAATAAATGATATTTAAACAGATTTTTCAATTTAATGGTACATTGGTCTATTATTTACTATATTTTAAAAAGAAATTCAATGCAGCATTATGCCTACATTAAAAAAAAAATAAGAAAAGGTACAGCACTAGGTCTGAGTATAGATATGGGGTAGATGCCCCGATGCTGTTATCACTATGAGGATAGTTGCTCTTAGGTATAAATCAAAGCATATTTATAATTATCAAGTTTTATTTTAATATTTAGCAATGGAACATTCATATTCTTAGTTCATTAATCTGCTGTTAGTTTTATGGGTCAAATCTTGTAAGCTGAATTAAAACCACTTTTTTTTTATCATACGGAGTTTATCTTTTACATGTTGGTTCAGATTCAAAGACAATGCATTTTTATGATGCATGATCTGATTCTACTCCCAGGATGGCTCTAGACGGGGGAACTCCTCAACGGTCAACGGTACAGACAAGAAATTTTATATAGGCATTCAATTATGAAAGTCCACACTGACTTGGCTGCTGCAGTTTTCTTCTTACTGTATTTCTTTTTTCTCATCTTATCCTTTTTGTTTTTAAGCGTTTTTTTCATAGAACTTTATTACCTAATGTCTGGTTTTCAATATTTTTGTTTGCGAATCTTCTCCTTAATATTCTCGATGGAATCCCATATATCTACGATGTTTCGTTGATACCAAGAATGCTTTTTGAAATTTCATCCATTGTAGCTATTAATGCCTCTTGGTAATAGGTATATGCGAGGTATTTCTGAAAAGAAGAAATGGAAACATGGCTATGCAAACATCAACTTAAGACATATAGTATAGATAGACTAATCCTTTTTTACAGTCCGTTCAACCGATTTTGACTTCTATTGCGTTGGAGGCATGACAAATGGCAGCTGCAGTAAACAGTTGGTATTGTAAACACTTTTTTGCTTTTAATAGCATCATGCCTACGGTATAGAAGTCAGAATCGGTTGAACGGACTGCAAAAAGGTTTTTTAAAATGTCTAATCTTATTTCAAATGTAGTATAGCTTCGTCTTTCTGACTGACAATTCAAAAGTTCCTGTAAATGGTGTAAATGGCTGCTTCGCAGAAGGAAGTGACGGTTTCCCATGCACTCTCACTCCGGACCATGGCCTGAACCAGGGCCGGACGTGAGAGATCGCCGCCGCCGATTGCCTCCATGAGGACACGGCGGTGCTCCGCCCAAGCAAGGCAGACCTCCACCGTATGCTCCACCGTGCCCTCCAGGCGATCTAAACAGTGGTGACAGCCGGGCGTTTCCTCCCGCCTTATTCGGAACAGGAACCTCCCGAAACAGCCGTGTCCGGTGAGGACCTGCGTCAGGCGGAAGGTGAGGACGCCGTGGCGCCTCTCTAGCCACTCCTCAAAGAGGGGACTTATTGCCACAAGTGTGGCGTGCCCAGGGGAGTGGGGGCTCACTACGTCACAAGTCAGTATAAAATCTACCGGCCAGTGACGTCATACTGCATTTTAACGCATTGCCTACTCAATGAATTGCGTAATCTTTTGATTACGTAAATAAATAAAAAAATACGTGTCTAATATTTTTTTATAATCTACCTGACGGACAAAAACATTTTTTTTGTCAACATCCCTATTGTGTTACATTTATCAATTGACAAAAGCAATACAAATCATTCACGTTCAGGATTTTAAACTGAAACAAGTGAAATTATATTTTTTTTTTAAAACCCCGACACAAACATTTCCTCATTTCTCTTTCCTACTCCATGAACATACCCTGTTCATCTATCTATAACCTATTCATTGAGACCATTCCAATGAGCCCAAACACGATACCTGTGCTGTAAGTTGGTAAGGGAGTTGGGTATCCAGTATCCTGCAAATTCCAGGTGATGCTGAAGCATCAGTTCTTCTAATATCATTGATCTATTCATCAACTAGAAAAGATCTGATAATCTTCAAACGGTCGAACCGATTTTGATAAAACATGTCTAAAAACCATCGCTAGAAAACCTGCTTTAAAATTAAAATAAAACCGCATTCAAATTGGTTCACCCGTTTAAAAGCCACGGTGCCACAGACAGACACACACACATAGCGGTCAAACTTATAACACCCCCTTTTTGCGTTGGGGGTTAAAAAACGAATCCTTTGAAGACCCATCATCTTCGTCTCATATCGATTTCTATTGAAATATAATTATAAAAATAATTGAAATATATATGAAAGCAGGCATCATTGACAAGACTGGTACTTCCGCAAAGTCTTCTGTCTAGGATAAGAAGACCGCTTAATCACGCAGAAAAAATAATTTAGCAACTAATTATACATATAAAGAAACGATTTCTAAAGAAGAAGTGGCAACTTATTAAAACCAGTATTTTAATAATAGCAAACGGTGTAATATGGCAACAAAGAGCGAAATACATAAAATTGTGGGCGCAAGCGTAATCCCTGTATCTTGGCTGGAAATAGGAAAAGAACCCTCCTGATTCACGCGAAGCTGGAAATGAATTTATTTAGCCACGGCGAAATTAAACACAAATATATTCATAATGCACTCTGAATGTAAGCGGGTTTCGCTGTTCCTGAAATTTATAAGTCGGAATTTTTGTGGGAGCTGTGCATGATTGCGCTACTCGAGCAAAAAGTGGTTTGGAAGAGAATCAAGTACCCTACATACTAAAGCTCGCTTGCACCAAGAATTACTAATTGCGTTTAGCGCTAAACTTATTTAAAACATCGTTCTGTTTCTTTCAATCGTTTAAAAACACAAAACAAAACTTTTATCACGTCATTTAAATATTTCATCATCATCATCATCATTTCAGCGAAAAGACATCCACTGCTGGACATAGGCCTCCCCCAAAATGGGAGGGTTTGCCATAATCGCCACGCTTGACAGGCGGGTTGGCGATCGCAGTATGGTGTTAAAATGCATAGAAAACGTTGCTCCCCATTCCCTCGTGAGTCTTTTAGTCGCCTATAACGACACCCACGGGAAGAAATGGGTTGGTACTGTGGTATTCCATTATTTGGAACCACATCTTTTAGTTTATTTACGTATAAACACGTTACTCTTTCTTTATGTTATTATATTAAACAAACCACCTTTTGATATATTTTCCTATTCATATTCTCTGACACATATATTTAACACACTTTTATATTCTGTAGCACTGTTTACCCCTGTAAAGCATACTTTTAATTATGTCTTGACTGTTTTAGCATCAAAATCGATTTTATAGTATTTAATTTTCCCTTTTGTAAAAACTTTAGAATATTTATATTCTGACGTTTTCATCTTAAACTGTCATCTGTCGTAATTTACTTTTCTAAAACATTGACAGAACACATCATAGATAAGTACACTCTATCTTCTCTCATAAAGTGGGTGTACACACTGAACCTTCGCAATAAGCGTAGATCTAAGATTTCTCCTCTGTAAGCCGTTTTTATTAGTGCTGGTCATATCTAAATTAAGAATTAACTTAAATATGTTTTTAAAACGTTTAAAATATGACACAGAACGATAAAAACGGTCTTCATATTTTTCAGTCTGGTCTTGTCTTTAGCTTCGTAGAGTCGTATTTTTTTACTTGAGACAGTCGCTGTTTTTCTGCCCTTAAGTCTGATTTGTCGAACTGTTAGCTACTCGAATATTAGTCTCATGTAACTAGCATAACTAGCGTGCGCGGGTGTTCTAATCATACTGTGTAACTTGAACTATCGACCCTGAGTGTATTATAACAATAAACATTCTAATACTGTGTAATAGCCTGCCTAGCCCTGTAGGAGGTGCTCACTTCTAACGAACTCTTAACCACGCGGCGTGAAACGCCGCGAGCACACGCACACAAAGGCCTCCGACGCTAGACGACGTTACTCTCCGAGAGAGACCTCTGCCGTCACCTGTGACGCTAGCGCGGTCCTCCCGCTAGGTGAGGCGCTTCAGAGCGCCTCCGAGATCTACAAACTCTCACAACCTCTACTCCGTTCCACAGGCTGGAGTGTACCTCCAGGGGGGATAATCCTCAGCCCAGCCTCCTGCACGCTGCTTGCGGCCTGCCTGCCTGCCTGTTCCTGCCTAACCTGAGCCTGTCTTGTGCCTGTTCCTGCCTAACCCGAGCCTGTCCTGTGTCCTAAACTTACCTTTACTTTTGCTAATTTAACTTTTAATTTTAATACCTTTTTTATTATAATTTAATTTGTGACCTACGTTTCCCTCCACGGAGGAAAACGTTGCGTTACAGTTTGGCGCCCAATTCCTAGAACCTTACACCCTTTAACTTTGGCGCAAACGTTACAGTTTGGCGCCCAATCTCTTAGAAACTCACACCCTGCTCCACACTAACACCCTCTTCATACATCTCAACACTCTTAAATTTAGGCATAACGTCCTTACTCTTTAACTTTGGCGCAAACGTTACAGTTTGGCGCCCTCACACCCTCTTATACACTAAACACCCTTCTAAACACATCGCAAGACTCTTACACTCTTTAACTTAGGCACAACGTTACAGTTTGACACGCAATACCTAGAACCACACACTCCCCTTAAACACAATCTAACACTCTTTCACATAGGCGCAAAAACTTAACAGCTCAACGCCTAACTTTAGAACTTAACATCCTATTGTACTCTCTTATACACTCGTACTTTATATTTTCTTACTTTTACCGCACTATATTTTTAACGTGAGCTCGATTCACAAAATTCAAAAAAATACTTTATCTAGTATAAATTTTTCGGATATCCTTTGGCAATTATTTTTTACCTTACTTACTTCTTAATCCCTATAATCTCTTATCTATTTTCTAAAATGAAACTTCAATGGAGTACCTATATCTTAAAAGAACCCCGAGAGGATATTTTTTCTTTAATTTAAAACAACATATAAACATATTTAATTTGAATAACTTAAACGGACTACTTCAGTCATATACAATTTCTTCACTGTCCGCAGTAGACTTTCAAATTATTTTTTCATAGCTTCTTTACAATTATTATTATTATACCCTTTACTCTTTGTATCATATACACCAACCCTCAGTACTTAACCCTTTAGGCATATTTTGTATCCCACCTTTTTTTTAATTTTAACCACGGCTTTTCAGCCATCTTATTCCACTTAAACTCATTGATGAGCGGTCCCTACACAACTCATTAAATAAGCCCATGTGTATACCTTCTTCCCTCTCAAAGGAAACTCTCCTATCTTAAAGAGTAAATCCCCTCTCTTAAAGGGTAAACTCTTCTTAACTTTTAACTTACGAGCGGTTCCTACACAACTCGATAAACAAGCCTATGTGTATACCTTTAAACTTAATTCTCTTAAACATAGGTTTCCCTTAAACCTAGATTCTTCTTAATACCTTTAAACTTAATTCTCTTAAACTTAGGTTTCCCTTAAACCTAGATTCTTCTTAAACTTGGGTTTTCTTAAATCCTTTAATTGGGTTTCTTAAACTCCCAACTCTTGAGCGGTTTGGCAACTCATTTAAAAAAGCCTCCAATGCCTTGTAAATAGCTTCATATCGGGTCTTCAAACAGGTGCGGGTTACGACACCTAATTAAAAAAATAAGCCTTCGTAATTTTATCAAAATAATTCCTTGAGGAGTATGCGTCATAGAACGTGAACCATATTCCCTATGTGTGTTTGAATGAGAGTGTTTGACGAAAGTATGAAAGATGTTGTGTGTTAGACCAAGGATTTATTTAAACATTCAAAATTTTCAACGTATTGAAAATTTTTCTTGGGTCGTCGGGGAAATGTGGTATTCCATTATTTGGAACCACATCTTTTAGTTTATTTACGTATAAACACGTTACTCTTTCTTTATGTTATTATATTAAACAAACCACCTTTTGATATATTTTCCTATTGATATTCTCTGACACATATACGTTTACCCCTGTAAAGCATACTTTTAATTATGTCTTGATTGTTTTAGCATCAAAATCGATTTTATAGTATTTAATTTTCCCTTTTGTAAAAACTTTAGAATATTTATATTCTGACGTTTTCATCTTAAACTGTCACCTGTCGTAATTTACTTTTCTAAAACATTGACAGAACACATCATAGATAAGTACACTCTATCTTCTCTCATAAAGTGGGTGTACACACTGAACCTTCGCAATAAGCGTAGATCTAAGATTTCTCCTCTGTAAGCCGTTTTTATTAGTGCTGGTCATATCTAAATTAAGAATTAACTTAAATATGTTTTTAAAACGTTTAAAATATGACACAGAACGATAAAAACGGTCTTCATATTTTTCAGTCTGGTCTTGTCTTTAGCTTCGGAGAGTCGTATTTTTTTACTTGAGACAGTCGCTGTTTTTCTGCCCTTAAGTCTGATTTGTCGAACTGTTAGCTACTCGAATATTAGTCTCATGTAACTAGCATAACTAGCGTGCGCGGGTGTTCTAATCATACTGTGTAACTTGAACTATCGACCCTGAGTGTATTATAACAATAAACATTCTAATACTGTGTAATACCTGTGTTTAATTCGTTCGGCCAACCTGCCTAGCCCTGTAGGAGTTGCTCACTTCTAACGAACTCTTAACCACGCGGCGTCAAACGCCGCGAGCACACGCACACAAAGGCCTCCGACGCTAGACGACGTTACTCTCCGAGAGAGACCTCTGCCGTCACCTGTGACGCTAGCGCGGTCCTCCCGCTAGGTGAGGCGCCTCAGAGCGCCTCCGAGATCTACAAACTCTCACAACCTCTACTCCGTTCCACAGGCTGGAGTGTACCTCCAGGGGGGATAATTCTCAGCCCAGCATCCTGCACGCTGCCTGCGGCCTGCCTGCCTGCCCACCTGTTCCACTGCCTGCCTGCCTGTTCCTGCCTAACCTGAGCCTGTCTTGTGCCTGTTCCTGCCTAACCCGAGCCTGTCCTGTGTCCTAAACTTACCTTTACTTTTGCTAATTTAACTTTTAATTTTAATACCTTTTTTATTATAATTTAATTTGTGACCTACGTTTCCCTCCACGGAGGAAAACGTTGCGTTACAGTACCTACTATTCTTTACGTCCGGTACCACACGAAATACTTAATTTTATTTTATTCATTTGTTTTGTTACCATAGGTGCGAATATTTCGTTGTGATTTTGTATGGTTGTATTGCTCTAATGCAATGTGAGGCAATATATTATTTTATGTTATAATCAAATCTATTTGGTAATTTTATTATGTATTCAATTTTATAAATACCGCAATGATACAAAAAAAAACTAATTTAATTTGTTCATCCTATAATAAGAATGTTGTGCATGAAGTGATGTATTTAGTATTTAAACAGTACTAAAGACTTGTGATTACCTATTGTTTATTCTTGTAAATATGTCGTTGGTGTGCCTTGCTCAATAAATAAGAAAATAAAATAAAGATGACAGAAAAAGAATTAGAGTTTTAAATATGTTTAGCGTAAAATGCATTTTTTTTTTATTTAAAGGGCTTTGTCACTTAGCGACCACATCGCCCAGTGCAGAAAAATACAAAATTGTTGGTAATTATCTACCTTATAACTAAATTGTACAATTGTTTAGCCTTAGGTATCGGACATTGGAAAAGCAAGGATGGTATTACAAAAACCAACATCAAACCTTTTATCTCGTCCGAAAACATTCATTCTAGTATTTTTAAACGCATTTGATAATTCTTATTGCAAGCGGGCCTGAGTTCATGTTGATTTATCCTAACTTTATCCTAACTAATATTATAAACATGAAAGTGAGTTTGTTTGTTACGCTCTCACGCTAAAACCACTAAACGGTATTTGATGAAATTTGGCACATAGGTAGACCATAACCTAAGTTAGGACATAGAATACTTTTTATCCCAATATTTTTACGGGATCGAGGCTTATGCGGGTGAAATCGCGGGGCACAGCTAGTCGATAATAGAAGATTATTTTATCAAATGTGGTTTCATTTGGGAGGCCATTTATTTAAAGGTAAGCAAGCAGTAGCTTAGCTAGAACATGAGACGATGGCTTGAACATGGCCGAATTACCATAGATGGTACTTCAGTTAACCGTTCTATATAAGTAGTAAGAAGACCTTTATTATACTGATTTTCAGCTGAATATAGTTCTATGTCTAGAGACTAGAAATTTATTAGGTTTGTGAAAATAGCATATACCTAAGCATTTTAGTGTTTATATACTGTAAGCTTATTTAGTATTTGAAATAAATAAATAAAAGGCTATGTTGTAGATGACAAGGATTTTGAGCGTTTAGTTTATTGAAAGTTACTTCATAAGAAAAGTAATTTTTGATCAACTTTCGTATGGAAATCAGTTTTTTTAAATCCGCAAATCAATGCTAACATTATCACAACGAAAATCGCTCTTACTGTTACGACATAAGGTACAGTCTGGCTGGTATACTTCTGACGGGTAACTGTACAAATTGAGGTACATTCTCTGCCAATCTATTTTTGTGTTAAGGGGATCACAAATTCTTTAGAAATAAAAAGACATCTTAACATCACGCCCGAAGGGTCAGGTAGAGATGCTTATAGTACGCCCATATTTCGCCAGCTATGTTTAAGTCCCAAGTAATAGTGGGCGAGCCTATTGCCATCAACCGGGCACAAATCTAGACTCCGGGCTGCTACTGAGAAATTCTAAGAAATATTTCCATATTATCGTACTTTGACCTTGTAACAATATCTGTGGTAATCTCAAGGATTTGAACTATGATCACTATCAATATTAATAATAGATAAACACGCGCACGATTACAGTAGATACTACTTTGTTCTGATATCTGAAGATAGAACGTGTTATTGTTTCGACTACTCGTAATAGCCGATGTGTGTATCCCTTCAACGTTCATTAATGGTTATTAATTACTTTAATTAAAAGTTTAACCAAGAACGGAGAATTCGATATTTTATAGGATGATTTTTGCGTGATTGACATTTATAATATTAATATATTATTAAAGAAGGACTATCAGCCGTTTGTAACTCACTATAGGGCAAATACCTCCCTTCCCTCTATCACTATCTACTCTGTATGTGGCTAATAAATTAAATAAAAGTTTCGAGTTCGTCTCGCCATCTCCTCATGGGCCTGCCGCGTTGAAATTTGCTGCTGTCTGGGACCCACTGTGTGAATATTTTAGCCTATACCTCCTCCGGCATGTGAAAGTTGTTGCCAGCCCAGTGACAATCTTCTAACTAACTGAAGTTTCTATCTAAGACCTTAATGTTAGCGTGAACTATAGTTGTTTCCCGTTTACAAGAGGCAGCTGAGCAAAATGGGTTGATAAGGTTGTTGAGGAGCCATAGACCTCGGGAATTACCGTGACTTGCTTTAAATACGTTGGTTGTGTTGAAGGAATTGTCACGTCGTTTGTTGTGGTAAGTTTATCTTCGTTGCCAAAGAATCCATAGTTGACACATGATATCGGTCTGTCGGTCTGTATTTTACCTTGACAGATGACCGGATTCTGATGAAATTTGGTAAACCTAGCTTGACCAGTCTGAAATGACGCGCCCCACTACCACATTTACGTACACGGTAATGCGGATTTCTATGGATAATGCAGTAGTGGGGTGCGTCATTTTAGACTTGACAAGCTATACACTGGTAAATTTTTGGGGTAGCCTGATAGGATAATTTTGATCCCGGTACTAAGTTCCTGTGGGAGAATTTCCGACCGCCACGCGGGTAAACCCGGGGGCAAAAGCTAGTAATGTATAAGATGCTATCATAATGTAGGAATACGAATTGTATCGTTTCTAAAGTGTTAAGTTGTGTAGGTATACTCTCACTCTCAGTGAAAAGCGTCATTGAATAAAAAATCATGCATAGTCGGGCTCTTCAATGATCATTGTTTTTGGGAATTCGCTAACAATAAAGTTATGTCTACTGTCCAAAAAACTGCAACGTATTCTAAATCATTATTTTCTGAAATTACGAAAATCTGCATGCTCTTTATTTTTTTCACTTTTTGCGAATTTTTCATTAGAGTGTAGGTAGATATACAAGTATCTATGTGGTTAGCTGCACGCATGTTCCTTCAACATTCCACGTAAAATTCACAGAAAACCACTTCAAAAAAGCCTTCTGAAAAAAATCATATTTTCATCAAAGTAACAGATCGAGGTGTTTACAAGACAAATCTTTTCATCTCGTATACGTGTCGGATTTGCTTGACACGATACGACATAAGTACGCACGGCACGGCATCTGCATTATAGATGAGGTATTTTGGTACAGATATTTCATCATTACACTATTGACTGCCTGCAGTTCTTATTGATATGAAAGATTTTTGCGAGATTCTTAACACTAGTAATGAGTTAGTGTAAATTACGCGGCTGTTGATAGGGCAAATGAAGTATTTTTAAACAGACTTTCACACATGTATACGTATAATAATATTATGTTAGTGATGGATAACAGAGATGACGGTCTACGAAGCCGAAATGTTTAGTGTTCCGTACGTCCGAATGAAAGACGGAACCCATATAAGATCACTAGTGTGTCTGTCTGTCTATCTGTCTGTCTGTCCGTTTGTCACAGCCAATTTGCTTCGAAACTAATGGACCAATTAATTTGAAATTTGTTACACATATGAATTTCGTGACACAAACACGGACGTGTAACGTAAATAAATGAATTTTGAATATGGGGTCACTTATGGGAGGTAAATAAGAAAAATAAAAATAAAGTTTTGCCATCTGTACCGTTTGACATACCTACCAAATAAAAGTATCAATATATCATACTGCAAGAGACCCAATAAAAAAAAAAAAAAAAAAGTAAATAGTTTTATAGTTATTTAAGAAATTAGATGAAAATCGACCATTAAATTTTATATTCAGTAGCTTCGGAGATAAGGGGGCCCATATCCCCGAAGCTACTGAGCCGAAAATAAAAATAAAAACATGAAATAGTTTAATACAAGTCTAGATTACAGGAAAACTTATAAGAAGTCTTTGGTTTTATAATAACATGGCAAATCTCTCAATATTGTGAGTACAAACTTATATTTGCAATTGGAATGTATGGGAGACCATGTTTTACAACTACAATTATTAAGTTTGGACTGCCTCGTTGGTGTAGTGGTCGCAAGCGCTGCTGTGCATGAGGATCTGGGTTCGATTCCCGAGTTGGGCAAAGTGTTATTGGGTTTTTCTATCTTGAATTTCTCAGTAGCAGCCCGGAGTCTGGATCTGTGCCCGGTTGATGGCAATAGGCTCGCCCCCTATTACATGGGACTTAAACATAACTGGCGAAATGTGGGTGTACTTGCTACAGGTACACCTCTGCCCAACCCTTCGGGCAGACAAGGCGAAACGTTATATTTATGTGTTATTAAGTTTGTTCTTGGGATAAATTCATGTCAAATACAGTACCCTTCGTGGTGCGTGGTCCGACATGCCCTTGGCCGGTTTTTATAAAAACCAGAGTACCATATCAATAGCCGGGTAGGTACAGTCAGCATCAAAAGCTGATGACCACATTTAGATTTTCAAAATCTCTGTACACCGTATTCATTATTAGCACTTCACTATACAGCGATTTTCAAAATCTAAATGTGGTCATCAACTTTTGATGCTGACTGTACCTACTATAAGTGCTCGGCAACACGACGTCGTCGCCGCGCCGCCCGCCACCGCGCCGTCGTGGACCATCTGTATTATTTATCTGTGGCAAAACTACAAAAAATCTTAAACATAACTTTGGAAGATAAAAAAATCATCATTCAATAAAATCATTTGAAAATAATGTTACGATATTTAATGTCCTCTGGTATTTACGACTTCACTAAACAGAATTTCCTTAAACCAGGTTAATTAGCATTATCTAATCCTAAGTCTGGCTTTATGAAATTCTTTATACTTGCAAATCGGACAAAATTATGCTGTTTTTCGGTAGATTTTGTGACAAAACTAAACCGAATCAAATATAACTAATAACTACCACATATAGGTTGGTTCTTCATCTTCAAATGATAGGAACTTTTTTGTTTAAAATTATAGTTTTTTATATTGTAAAAACGATCTTCCGTTGCCATTTTCCACAAAATTAACGTTATCGGGTTGAGTTTAGGTACATTGTTTGTTCTATTATCAATATATTTTAAGATTTCTAAAAATACTATTAGTAGGCAGACATGTTCAATTTTAAACGTTAGGATTTTTTTTTTTCAAAATGTCACAAATTGCGGCAAAAAAAAAATACGAAACTAACTTTTTCACATATTTTGCTATTACGGATGAATCGTAATCGATTGTATTAAGGGTTATTTTATTTTTGGTCTGTTTTGATTTATTTCACAAATATTTCGAAAGAAACCTCAGTCCGCGCTTGGCCGCTGTCGGTGGCGGACCTTATGTTGCCTTTTTGCAGCGGCTCGTGTGGAAAAAGATCGTTGTACAAATACAAAATATTCGATAAACCAAATTTGATATTTGCTATGGTAAGATAATTTTGTATTCACAGATTTTTATAATAATAATTATTTTATTTCGGTAAAAGTAAGTACGGTTTATAAATGCCTATTCGACTGGGACTTGATGGAGTGACCTGTGTACTTCGGCGACTGCTACTGGAACTCCTCGACGAGTAGAACTAGGTGTACCGAGTCTGGGCTCGTTTTGTTAGTTATGATGAGACCTTACCTCCAGACTTGATGGAGTGACCTGAAGGTGTACTTCGGTGACTACTACTGGAACTCCTCAACGAGTAGAACTAAGTGGGCCGAGTCTGGGCTCGTTTTGTTAGTTATAATGAGATCTTACCTCCGGTTTGATGGAGTGACCTGAAGGTGTACTTCGGTGACTGCTACTGGAACTCCTCGACGAGTAGAACTAGGTGTGCCGAGTTTGGGCTTGCTTTGTTAGTTATGATGAGATCTTACCTCCGGACTAGATGGAGTGACCTGAAGGTGTACAACAAAATGAGCCCAAACTCGGCACACCTAGTTCTACTCATCGAGGAGTTCCAGTAGCAGTCACCGAAGTACACCTTCAGGTCACTCCATCAAGTCCGGAGGTAAGATCTCATCATAACTAACAAAGCAAGCCCAAACTCGGCACACCTAGTTCTACTCGTCGAGGAGTTCCAGTAGCAGTCACCGACGTACACCTTCAGGTCATTCCATCTAGTCCGGAGGTAAGGTCTCATCATAACTAACAAAACGAGCCCAAACTCGGCACACCTAGTTCTACTCATCAAGGAGTTCCAGTAGCAGTCACCGAAGTACACCTTCAGGTCACTCCATCTAGTCCGGAGGTAAGATCTCATCATAACTAACAAAACGAGCCCAAACTCGGCACACCTAGTTCTACTCATCGAGGAGTTCCAGTAGCAGTCACCGAAGTACACCTTCAGGTCACTGCATCAAGTCCGGAGGTTAGTAAAAATATAAAGAACAGTACTAAAATATTTTTTGTAGGTAACAAGTACTATAAAGACATTAGAAAAAAAAACAATTTTCCAAAGTATCAAAATTAGTTCACTTCACTATTATTCCCGCAGCTAACCGAGCGTATACTTGTGTGTGTGACCCGTGTCGACGTAGTAGTTCGATTCTATACCTATCAATTTTGCAAACGCGTCCTTAATATCTGCCTACCTAGGTATATCTGTTACTAAAGCGCCGCAGGTTTCCTCATTTCTGAATCTGTTGTTGCATATTTGAAATACGATACATAAGAGGCGTATTACTGGTAACGAGTTTTCTTATAATCGTCTGGAAATAACAGGAAAATAATAAATGTTAAAGGAGATTCGTGGTTAATAATAGCCAGAATTAGTCATCAGTACACTAAAAGTGCGTTTGTCCACCGCTTTCGTCACCGGGACGTTACCGAGAACGAGATGACGGCGCCGAAGTAGCGATACATTATATTTACTAAAGGCTCGTATCGGCCTCACGTCCTCCATCCGAACGCCGTCATCTCCGCAGCCGAAGATTCGAGTAGTTCGGCGCGATCACTAGAACTCGGCCCAAGATTGCGCCAGGCCGATGTGAGGCATGATGTGAAAATACAAAACACGTTTGATTTTGTCCACACACTGCCGTCGCCTCGGCGCCGTTTTAGCGCCGAGTTCGGTCGCGACGGATACATGATCGCCGTCACCGGGACGTCACGTTCGGTCCGAATATTCTAGCTTCTCGGTGGCGTCCTTGGTGACGGCTACGGTGGAAGAAACGCCGTAAAGGCATTCAAGAAAGTACCTAAATCCACTTCAATTGCAAACATAATCATAATATTTAGCGGAATTGGAGGTATTTACAAGAATACTAGATACATAAAACCACAGTCATGGTCGCGTTCACTGTGCCGCTCTTCACATGGTGCTGGTTACTTCATCTGCATTTGATACCCAATAATCTAAAAGCTTCAAAAAAGGTGTGAGTCTATCTGGCAGGCCCCAACGAGATTTATCAACAGGTGATAGGTTTACATAAGGACTTTATTTTGTACCTATAGAAAATAAATAAGATATATTTTGTACCTCGACAGTTTTTGATTAAATGACGTTTCTATAAAGTGTCTTGCTAGCGGGCCCCTTATGATTATTTTTATTGTTATTATAATTTCAGATCGCCCAGTAGTGCTCGGAGTTAGAAACTATTATGTACCTTACAAATCCAAAATTTCGACTTTCTGTGAGCTATTCTTTAGACGATATTCGTTACTTAGACAAACGTCCAGCCAGCGGGCCCCTTTTTTAAATACTACTCTTCTATATCATACAATAGCATTAGGAGCTTGATACTATTATGTACCTTACAAATCCAAAATTTCGACTTCCTGTGAGCTATACTTTAGACGATATTCGTTACTTAGACAAACGTCCAGCCAGCGGGCCCCTTTTTTAAATACTACTCTTCTATATCATACAATAGCATTAGGAGCTTGATACTATTATGTACCTTACAAATCCAAAATTTCGACTTCCTGTGAGCAATACTTTAGAAGATATTCGTTACTTAGACAAACGTCTAAGTAACGTAACTTAAATTACTGAATTTGTGCCAATTCTTGTAATTAATGTTAAAAACTGAATTGACAATTACTTAAAAATAGTAGGTAGTACCTACCCCCAACCATTTTGCAAACAATTTTTTTTTGTTTTTTTCCCTTTTATTTTTAATAATCTATATTAATATCTCAAATAAGACATACCTGTGAATAATTAAATCATCATCCCATGATTGACAGTACACACTCTTCATAACTTTTATTCCTTTGTTTCCCTTCTTAAAAAATTCTAAATAATATATAATTTTAGACTCCCAATAGTCCCTTCATCTTAGTACTTACTATCCACATCTTATCCCTCTCTCTTATTCCTTTTACTCAGCTTTCTCTTGTCGCATTCCAGGGTGCCCCTAGGGTTGGCTTGTCATAATGTTGACCCGTAGAGCTGCATACTTTGAGGAAAAACTGAAGGCTTCATTGAAGGAGTTAGAATCCAGTAAAAACCAGTGCGACCAGCTGCTACAGGAAAGGGAAGACAGCGAGGTGGAAGTGCAATATATTAATAAAAAGAACACTGAGCTTAAGAATCAGTTGGCCGAACTACATACTCAGCATATGGACATACTTGACCAGCATCAACACCTCCGTCAACTTGTGTCAAATTTCCAACAATGTAGTGACACTCACGAACTGGCTTTGAGACGGATATCTGAATTGGAACTGGAATTAAGCAGGGCCCACAACACAATAACCCGTTTGGAATCTCTCAAAGCCAAGGAAGAGTCTGCGATCACCTGCAGTCTTTATGATGAGTTGGTTGGTAGCGGGTCTGGACCCACATATGTTGAGCCAATTGTAACAATAGACTTAACTAATGATACTATCACTGAGTGCAATTTGTTTACTAGCCATAATAAGTTAAAAAAATATATTAAAATTAATAGATTGATTAGAAAAATTAAAAAATCATTAAAACGCCATAAAGTTAACAAATTATATACAAAACTTAGGCAAAAAAATCTAAATTTAATTCAAGAATTAAAGAACTGTAATAGTGAATTACAATTATGTAATACTATGTATGATACTGACACTCAGCACCTACAGGATGAATTGTTTGTTAGGGAATATGCTCTAAAGGATATCTTTAGTAAATATGAGGCTTCTCAACAAGACCTGAGTAAGCGCTTGCAGGAGGCTTATGAGTTGGCAGACCTGGTCAAGTACAATGCGGAGAGGTATGAGTCTCTGACAAATAACCTCTCTTTTAGCTGTGCCTGCTCCCATGAGCCCCAACCTCAACTGGTTCCACCTACACCATCTGTGGCTCAGCCTGTACGTAGCTGTTTGGATGACAATAGAATTCATAATTTTATTAAGACAACTTATGTATTCTCTGACAAATTTGGTCAAGGTTTTGGTAGTGTATTTAACAGTGTTCGCAACAATATGTAATTAATAATTGTTCACCCGGTGCCAGTTAGCCAATTAGCCAATTAATTAACAATATTAAATTGACAAAAATAAACCCCGGTTCCACTGTTATATTATTACACGGGGATAGTTTAACTGTCAGAAAAAAAGACATAATTGAATGTGTCCATTTGATGTTACATCTCAATGAGACCAATAGTTGTAAATTTATTTTCTGTGCCTTGCCTTATTCAAAATATTTGTCTAATGAGAAAAATAGGCACATTCATAAATTAAATATGTTAATTTATAATAGAACTTGTCGTCACAATGAAGCTATTTTATACTTTGATTGTAATCAATTTATTGCTGATTACAAACTGACAAATTATACTATGTATTTGCCACCTAGTTGTAGGAGACAAATTGCTAATCTTTTAGCATACAATATACACAATGACACTGGTACTTGTAGTGTACCATCGATTACTGTTAGTAGTGGTACTAACACTACTTTTGATATGCCTTGTAGTTTAAACTATTAGGTGCGACAACGGATAAGCCGCATATGTTCAATGTTGTACATCAAAATATGCAGGGTCTGTCTGGCAAAGAACTAGAGTTAAGTTTATTTATGGAAAACTATGGTGTTCAGGTGTTATGTTTGACTGAACACTGGTTGAAAGAACATGAAGTAGTGTTTATCAATGATGATTTGTTTACTGTACAAAGTGCATTTGTAAGAAAAAATGCTATTCGCGGTGGGTCTTTAGTTCTTGTTTCAAACAAGTTGAAATGTAAACAACGTTTAGATTTAGTTAATCTTTCTATTGAGCGCACTATTGAGTTGTCTTGTGTTGAACTAGAGCGATACGTTATAATTTGCGTTTATCGACCCCCATCTGGGGATTTTATTCGTTTCGAATTGGTAATGGAGGATTCACTCAATAGGCTAAAATCAAGTAATAAAAGCATAATTTTATGTGGCGATTTCAACATTAATATTTTAGAGGTTACTCCATTGAGTATTAGACTTCTCAATCTGTTCAGGTCTTATAATTTAATTAACTTGTTTTTTGAACCTACTAGGATCACGGCATCTTCGTCGACTTGTCTCGATAATATTTTTAGTGATTATGATGCCAAAAATAAAATAATTTAAGTGACTTAACGTCTGACCACTGTGGTGTATTGGCTAGCTTCCCTATGCCATTAAATAAAAAGCCTCATAAAATAGAATGCAGGCCTTATACAGCTACTCGTTGCATCAAGTTTAAAAACAATATAGCTCATAGAATTACACCATCTATAGTAGAACACCAGAATCCTAATGAAATTTATGGAGCCCTTTTTGATGTTGTGCAAAAAGAGTACCAATCTACTTTTTAAGACCAAAACCATTAACATTAATGGCACCTCCGTTGGCTTTAATCAATGGGCTACTCCAGGTATTTATAATAGTAGAGCGACACTATACGAGTTATATGGTTTGAAAAAATACAGGTTTGATACTCCTTTCCTAGAGTATGTCAAAAAGTATTCAAAATTATTCAAAAATATTTGTGCTTTTGCTAAATCTAAATTTTTAAGCGATACAATTAAAAAATCTAATAATAAAGTAAAAACCACTTGGAAAATTATTAACAATGAAACGGGTAAGTCCGTTAGACATGAAAAACAACTTGAGATTATGGTAGACGATAAATTAGTTAATACAGCAGCCGACGTAGCCGAGGCATTTAATGAGTTTTTTGCCAACATACCTATAACTACGACTCGCTCCTTGAATTCGTCCCCGTCTAAAGCTGAAAACCTTTTGCATAGTAGTGTGCCTAAATGTAGTACCTTATTTAGCTTCGAACATGTAACGCCTCGTGATGTAGTTAATGTTTTTAACACACTCAAGTCTAAAAACACTGGTGATTACTGGGGCATCTCCATTAAACTTTTAAGTAATATAATAGACATCGTAGCCCCCTATCTAGCTGTTACTTTTAATAAATGTGTTGATTTAGGAACTTTTCCTGAGCTCATGAAAAATAGTAAAATCATACCATTATTTAAATCAGGTAATAAAAATGACGTTGGCAATTTCAGGCCTATTTCTATCTTACCAGCATTTAGTAAAATATTTGAAAAGTTAATACTCAAGCAGTTGCTAAAATATTTTAATTTAAATAGCCTCCTTCATAATGAACAATATGGCTTTACAAAAGGTCGTTCGACTACAGATGCGGGTGTTTCTCTGCTGAAACACATATTTAACGCATGGGAGAACTCGCAAAATGCTATTGGGGTTTTCTGTGATCTCTCCAAAGCCTTTGATTGCGTGCACCATGACACGCTTTTGCGTAAACTGCGTCATTATGGTGTGCAAAACGAAGCTCTCAACGTTATAAATTCGTATTTACATAATAGGTCCCAATGTGTAGATGTTGATGGTGTGAAATCTTCCGGGCTACCAGTTCAATTAGGTGTACCTCAAGGCTCAATACTGGGTCCATTCTTGTTCTTAGTGTATATCAATGACTTACCATTCTATTTAAAGGGTATCTGTGAAGTTGTACTGTTTGCAGATGATACCTCTCTTATTTTTAAAGTAGACAGGAATAGACAAGATTTTGACGATGTAAACAGTGCACTCTCAATGGTTACAGATTGGTTTACGACAAATAACCTAGTTCTCAATGCTAAGAAAACGAAATGTGTTAAGTTCGTCCTACCTAATGTTAGAAATCTAGGTCCCAACATCGTCTTAGATAAAGAGTTGCTTGAATCCGTAAATTCGGCAGTTTTTCTGGGCATAACAGTAGATGCCAAACTTCAGTGGGGCCCACATATATCGAGCCTAGCGGGAAGGCTCAGTTCCGCCGCCTACGCCGTCAGGAAAGTAAGACAATACACTGACGTCGATACAGCTCGTTTAGTCTATTTTAGTTATTTTCATAGCGTTATGTCCTACGGTCTTCTGCTGTGGGGCAAAGCTGCTGATATTCAAAATATATTTGTCCTTCAAAAACGAGCTGTTCGAGCTATTTACCAGCTAGATGCCAGAGTTTCTCTGAGAGATTTTTTCACAGATATTGGTATCCTCACAGTGGCATCTCAATTCATCTTCGCCAATATCTTATATATTAGGCAAAATATACACTTATACACTAAAAACAGTGATTCTCACAATGTTAACACTAGAAATAAGGACAAACTACGAGCTCCCTTTCACCGGCTTCATAAGGTTCATAACTCATTTGTTGGGCTTGGTATAACTTTTTATAACAAGCTACCCTCTTCTTTGGTAGATTTGCCTTTTAATGCGTTTAAAACGAAAGTAAAATCCAAGCTTTGTTCAAAGGCATACTATTCTATCAACGACTACTTAAATGATAAGAATAGTTGGTCGCTGTAATTAACTCAAGACAATGTTTATGTTCTTTCTCCAGCTTACCCACTGACAAGTTATATGAGTTTATATAAGTAATTGTTTAATTTATTTGACTATAAAAGTCAAATTATTTAAATTTAATTTATTGTTGACATAATCTACTCCTCCCAATGTTTTTTTTATGAGTTGTATTGCAATATGTGGTTAGCTAGTGACCTCGACAATTGATCATATTATTTATTGCTATTAGTAATTAACTGTTTGTTTATTTATTTTACCTCGATGGTCCTAGTTTATCATTTATAACTTCCAGTTACAACTATATATAAGCGGGCACGCCCTTTATGCCTGGAGGCTTTTATTAAGATATTAAGTTCTGTTTACGTTTTGTTTTTTATTTCTGCCTGAGTATAGTTCTCGATGATTTTGTTTGGTATATTGGCGTGTGCTAGCTTATATATGGCTAATAATTTAAATTATGTTTTGGGTTGCTTAATGTAAATTATTTTGAATACTATTATATAGAATCTTTTTTTTTTGTTCTTCTAACTGAACAGACAGCTGTGCAGCTGGGGAGTTTGTTGCGCCACTTCTTCTTCCCAGCTAACGCACTAGGAAGTGGTGAAGGGTGGGCGTTTTGGGGGACTGTCTTATGTAATTTTGACGTTCGAAAAGTGCTGATTCTCAGCCTAGTTTGAATAAATGACTTTTGATTTGATTTTGATTTGATTTGATTCGTCCAGCCAGCGGGCCCCTTTTTTAAATACTACTCTTTTATAACATACAATAGCATTAGCGGCTTGATACTATTATGTACCTTACAAATCCAAAATTTCGACTTCCTGTGAGCTATACTTTAGAAGATATTCGTTACTTAGACAAACGTCCAGCCAGTGGATTTTTTTCTAAATACTATTATTTTATATCATACAGTAGAATATGGAGCTTCATACTATTATGTACCTTACATATCCAAAATTTCAACTTCGTATGAACTTCATAAGGTATTCGTTAATAAAATAAGTGCCTAGCTAGCAAACCCGTTTTCAAACATTATACCTACTTTCATAATCACTCAATAGTGCTACATATAACAACAAAACTAGGATTAAGAAAAAGAGTAGTTCTTTTAAGTAGGAGGCTATGTAAATTATTAAAAGAGAAAATGTAATAGTAAATATAATCTTTAATGCGTAAATGATAGCGTGAACATTGACATGGAAGAATGGAAAAAAAAGTGTAGCGCAGTCTTTAAATAACGTGGGACAGGAAGATGATGAATCTTTAATCTGTTTAAAGATAAAAACTATTTAGTAATGCAATGGGCATAACGAGCAAAGGCATTATTGTATTTGGCAAACGCAAATTTAACTAGGTCTGTTGGTTGAATACTTATTTAGATAACAAATATCTTCTAAAGTGTAGCTCACAGGAAGTCGAAATTTTGGATTTGTAAGGTACATAATAGTATCAATCTCCTAATGCTATTGTATGATATAAAAGAGTAGTATTTAAAAAAGGGGCCCGCTGGCTGGACGTTTGTCTAAGTAACGAATATCGTCTAAAGTATAGCTCACAGGAAGTCGAAATTTTGGATTTGTAAGGTACATAATAGTATCAATCTCCTAATGCTATTGTATGATATAAAAGAGTAGTATTTAAAAAAGGGGCCCGCTGGCTGGACGTTTGTCCAAGTAACGAATATCTTCTAAAGTATAGCTCACAGGAAGTCGAAATTTTTGATTTGTAAGGTACATAAATAGTACCAAGCTCCTAATGCTATTGTATGATATAAAAGAGTAGTATTTAAAAAAGGGGCCCGCTGGCTGGACGTTTGTCTAAGTAACGAATATCTTCTAAAGTATAGCTCACAGGAAGTCGAATTTTTTGATTTGTAAGGTACATAATAGTACCAAGCTCCTAATGCTATTGTATGATATGAAAGAGTAGTATTTAAAAAAGGGGCCCGCTGGCTGGACGTTTGTCTAAGTAACGAATATCGTCTAAAGTATAGCTCACAGAAAGTCGAAATTTTGGATTTGTAAGGTACATAATAGTTTCTAACTCCGAGCACTACTGGGCGATCTGAAAGTATAATAACAATAAAAATAATCTTAAGGGGCCCGCAAGACACTTCATAGAAACGTCATTTAATCAAAAACTGTCGAGGTACAAAATATATCTTATTTATTTTCTATAGGTACAAAATAAAGTCCTTATGTAAACCTATCACCTGTTGATAAATCTCGTTGGGGCCTGCCAGATAGACGCACACTCAAAAAAGGCTCTTTTATTTGAACGTTGAGTATTATTTTAATAATTTGTGAATTTTAAGTATATACGTAATATCAATTTAATCTGTTTTTAATTTAATTATTTCAATTTTATCTTTTTTACATTTTTAAGTAATGAATAGTCATAAAATATAAAAAGATAAAATAAGTAAATCTGAACAATAAGTGAATGATTAGTTATCATTATATCTTTGCCTCAGGAAGCACTGTTTACTAAGAATTACTACAATATACATTATTTATATCTATTAGATATCAAATTCGGCAAATTAGCTGCACTATGTTTGAACATGCGATCCCTCGATCCAAATTCAAATTCAAATTCAAAAAATTCAAATTCAAATTCAAATTCAAAAGTCATTTATTCAAACTAGGCTGAGAATCAGCACTTTTCGAACGTCAAAATAACCCAGTATAATATCCCAGTCAACGTACCTCCCCATTTAGCTATTGTATCTTTTCAAACCCCTTTTGTTACGGGCTCTAAAATATATCGCATATCGGGACATATCACATCACACATGCTCGTTAATTAGCCCACATCTAATATTACCTATTTTACTGAACTATGTTTATTATGAAAAGTAAAGGTATTGTCGAAAATAGTACCTCCACGAATCATTTTGACATTTTAATAAAACATTTTTTTTACACTTGAGTACCTCGTTGGTCTAGTGATGGCAAGCACTACTGCTGAACTTGAGGTCCTGGGTTCGATTTCCGGGTCGGGCAAAATTTGATTGGGTTTTTTCATCGGATTTGTGCCTGGTTGTTAGCTCGCCCTCTATTACATGGACTTAAACATAACTGGCGAAATGCGGGTGTACTATAGGTACACCTCTGCCTTCGGGGAATACAAGCGTGATGTTGTGTTATGTACACCATCCGCACTTTGCATTTACACTTTGAAAAAAAAGCTTGTAAAAAAGGAGAAAATGCAATGATGACGGCTTATGGAGAAGAAGAGATGCTTCGCTAGCCAGTTCCATAATATAATATAAATATTGGGTAAATGGCAAATTTCAGGCAAATTGACTACGAACTGAAATTGTCCGTGTATTTAAACAGGTAAATTGACGTAGGGCGTCAATCTGCGAGTCTGTATTTTACGGAGTTTGAATTAAGTTCCCTATATTTTTTTTAAATTATATTTTCGTCAATTGGTGGACCGATTTTGAAAATTCTTACGCGGCGGCCCTTATAAATTTTATTAACGTTTCTTGGGTAGGTTTTGATTTAGCTTCAATAAAACGTATTTTACCCACTTATTCTATGGGGATGATGTTATAATAACTTGCCACTGTAATTTACATAGCTGGTAGTGGTATTAGAATTTTTATGGGGTAGGTACCACAACCAAAACTTGATAATAAAATTAATACTCGTAATAAAATCAACCGACTTCCAAATAAAACAATACAAAATGGAACATAATTTTAATTTCGGAAGACGGTGGCATAAAACAAAAATTCAAAACCAAAGACACCGACATCCGAAATTAAAGTAATTTTTCACTTTGTAGTGTTTAGGAAGTCGGTTGTTTTTTTTTTAACAAGTATGTTTCAAAAGAACTATACAGATAATCGTTAAGGATCATTTACGTCAGAATAGTTTGCGCTAAAGTTCTATTCAATGTACAGACAACCCACAAATCAATTTACTCCATCTAAACAGTAAATGTTGTTTGTAACTCATTTCCGTGTTGTACCATTATTTTCCCTTGGAGGGTGGAAAATGGGATTCGTTATTTCTCAAGACTGTATTTCCCGAGTTTTCAACGTAAACATTATAATTTATTTTGTTATCTTCCGAGGTGAGATACAAGTTATTCTGTAATCGAAAGTCAAACAACTCTCATTTCTACAAAAAATCTCATTATGTACTTTAGTAGGCTCTCAAAAATCTTGATCTACCATTAGCCTGTAGCGGCATCTACATCACCATATGCAATATACGCATCAAAGACCTATGAATGTCACACAAAATCCTGACGTCACACAAATCCTGCATCGCGCAATTAGAGTTTACCGCGCGAACATCATATATATAACTTCCCCAATATTAATCGTTGGGGAGTTGCCCGCCAGACACGTCCAACCCGTCTGGTCGGAGGATCTTCCCTTTTCTATGGTGAATGAGTGAACTTTATACCCTGTTCCTCATACCACCAAAATCCTAGTCATCAGAACAACTGTTGCTAAGCTTGAGATCCTGTGTCTACCTGCCATAACGAGTGGTGGTGACCGTCAGGGTATCCCGCGACATTCAAATTTTCTTATTTTGTTTTGCAATTTGTAGGTCAGCATCAGGTTATACACTGCCGTGTCCTAAATAATAATGATAGATTTACAAGGATCTTTTAGCGTGTGGCCAAAATCGGAACTAATGCCGCCATCTTATTTTTTCAATACAATATCACAAAACAATTTTACAAATGTTTACCAACCGCGCCGCTCTGTCAATGTCATTCAAGCGCCAAAAAATCCCTTTAGTACACGAGTAAAGTGAAAAGTTAACAGAAAAATTCACGGAAAACGTCAGTTCATCCAACCCAATTTAATTATCACACCAGTGCCAGTTATTTTTGTACAGCTCGCTGGAGCTGCGGTCAGTGCCGTAAGCGTAATGTCTGCTGTAGACTCGTCTCATGTCCACATTTGCATAGACGTCGTCTAAAATACACGAAATTTACAGCGCATCGCCAAAGCGCCACTTGTCACTGCGGCTAACACCGTCTGTACCCGACCTCATGAAGAGGCATTTAATTTAATTAAACAAAACGAGGAAGATACATAATTATTAAATCGTACTTGAGATTATTTTTTATAGTAGATTAACAATAATATAGCAATAACATCATCATCATCTGTTCCTGATCATGATCAATGATCTCATAGCAAATGTTAAGTTTGCCAAATGCCTTCTTTATGCCGATGACCTAAAGCTTGTCGCACACATCAGAACAGACGAAGATTGCAAACTCCTACTAAGTGATATTGACGCCGTTTTTGAATGGAGTATCGTAAATAAGCTATTTTTCAATCCTAGCAAGTGCCACGTCATGACTTACGGTAGAGGGCTGCGACCCATTCATTATCACTATAGTTTAGGTGGTGAAGTAATTACTCGTGTCACCAACATAAAGGACTTGGGAGTGACTTTCGATCGCTGTCTTACTTTTAGAGATCACATTTCTACCCTTGCAACTGCTGCCGACTATTTGTGCCCGACAAATACATCGGCCACCGTCCCAGCCGCCGGCGCAATCTATTTGCGCCACCGTCATCCAAAACTGTTGCCAGAGCTGAATCTCCAGTGTGTCGTACTTTGAAGATGCTCAACGCCCTTCTGACTGCCAACCCTGAATGCGATGTGTTTGCTGATGAATGTAATAAAATTATGCGTATATGTCTGATGTTCTGTGAGAGAAAGTATGCAAGGGAGTCAACTGTTCCATGTTAGTTTAATTAAATTATATAAAAAGAATTGTCAATATTAATATTTTTATATTTCTATGTTAATTAATGTAATTGGTGTTGTACCGTTTTAATTAACTATAAATAAATAAATAAATAAACATGCCCATCAAAAGTAAAAAAATATTAACTTCTGCTTAGCCTCTTAACTTTAAGCAACGTTTATAAATAAAGGGAGTAACTTTTAGGGGTTTTTGGCAGCAGCAGTTAAAGAGAAAATTGTCTTATCAATGCTGACTTGGAGAGAGCCCAACCGATTCAAAAATCGTTTGCAAGCTACAGTCGCAGCATGCTCGCTCCTCACCCGAGATTGTTGTGAGCAATGGTCAGTTTTCTAACCAAACCTACTGGTCTATAGGTACTTACTGTAAAAATCTCACCGTATAAAATTAGGTGAAGTAAGCTGTCAATCCCCGGGCCTCAGGTGGAATGACATTTCACTTCATGAAAATTTTCAAGGTGAAATTTTTACAGAATAGACGGCTGACTTGTCCTGTCTTAACAATAGATCTGTTTGAGGTAGTTTAGCGGTGAAGCTGTTTTATCTTTATTTTTATAAATGGCATCTCGTAGTTGACCTCTGAGGTCGTGACTACTTAACCGGGCTATCCTGTGGCTAACTTAAAGCCTCCAGGCAGGGCATAATATTAATTATAAACAAGGCGACTGCTCGCTAAGGGCACTCCCTGTGGGGTACAAACTTCGCTGCGGCGTCGCTGGGGCGAGGACAGCAAGATGGGACTGGCTGGATCTTATCTGGATAATTATTAACTGGGGAATTTAAAGCTATAGGCTCAGCTTAGGCTTGGGCTGGCACTTCATCGAGCAACGGTCGGGGAAGATTATTACATCGGGTTCGCGATCGTGGAGGACCTTGACGACGAGATCGGAATGACGTTCGCCTGTGTTTGTGTACTGTGGCCCTACTGCTCTCCTGGAGGAGGGTCGTGCCTCGGACGGCGAACTTTACTGATTTTACAGGGGATATAACTGGCGCCTCGATAACCAGAGGGTTGCGATATTGGCGGCGGTATCAAAGAAACGCTTGAAAGCGCGTTTTAGGAATTGGTGGATAGTGGGGATTCGAGAGGGAGGATCTCGTTTCTAAAGTACCATGGTGATCCCGTGGTCTTTCGAAGGAAACGGTTTTGAAGGGTCTGCATCCTATATTGCGTGTGCAAAGACGGCGCAGGCATAGGTCATGATTAAGTGAATGCACGTTCTGTACATGCGCAATTTGCACTTTAGTGACAATTTTCTACGTGTATTCAGAACGGAGCGGAGTCTACTGAGAGCGAAAGTGGCGCGCGAACGAACCTTCTTTAGAGAGGAGAGATGTCATCGAGGATCCCACCCAGATATTTGGCTGATCGCTTCCCCGAAGGGATCGGCTAGCCGAACATGGTGATCGGTCAGGTGGCGGTTAAGCTAAGCTACGAAACTATTTTTACTTCCACTAGAGGTTAATGGTGTAGCGGACCGGGTAAAATGTGCTATGAAAGGAAAATGCGCTTCAGGCGTATGTGAAAGCTTAGCTACGTTGAACTCTTTTCCACCACAGCCAAGCCACGCTATAAAGCGCTGCCGACAAATGGCTTTGCAGTTTGGCACATGTTATATTAAAATAAAACTCAGTAAGATTAACAAAAAAATTAAACGATCATATTGGCTGATATCAAACACATCCATAGCTACACAGCTTAGCACATCTCTGGTGGAGGCTTTAACGAACGTTAACGTCATCAACCGACATTAATAAAAAATAACAGTCCCTTAGATACTTACTCTCAGAGTTCAATTATTCGTCAGCTGTTTTCTTTAAACAACCATTAACTTTGGCTACAACTACTTTAGTTTTTTTTTTTTATCAATTTAGGTCAACCAAACATTATAATAGTCGATGCTTGTCAATTATTTTATATTTTTATTGAGCACTTATTTCGACAACATTCAACATTTCAACTCTTTAAGAGCGTTTATTCTGAAAATGGGCAACGTCGCAAATAGATGTAAAATATTTCACTGTTTTGATTAATTTGGCAATATTACTATGTTGAAATAAAAAATGTGGCTAACTAGCGAACTAGAATATTGATTATGAAATGCAATAATTAATATCATAACACCGAATGTTTAGTTTTAGATGTACTCGTAAATAATCTATTTGGAAAGTTTCCAAATGCGTTTTTTACACCTAAAATGGGTACAACATCAAATTCAATGTTATAATTGCAATTCATTATCAATATTCTAGTTCGCTAGTTAGCCACATTTCATATTTCAATTCAGTAATATTGCTATTAAAATGAAAACAGGTCAATATTTGACAGTTATTTGCGACGTTGCCAAATTTTAAGATAAACCCTCTTAAAAAGAAGACTAGCGCCCGGCCCCTGCTTCGCACAGATTTTACGACTTGACAAAACATCGAGATCCTCCTACTATATAAATATATATAATATTATATATATCCTACTATTACTATAAATGTAAAAGTTTGTATGTTTGGATGTTTGTTACTTAATCACGTAAAAACGGCTGAACGGATTTGGATGAAATTTTGGCACACAGATATTTTATAACCTGGATTAACATATAACTTACTTTTTATCCCGGTAGTACATTCCTGTTAATAATTTCCAACCTTCACGTGGGCGAAGCCGCGGGCGAAACTTATCTCGAAATTATGGTGAAAACCGCATTACAATCCATTGCATCATTTAGAAGAACAACCTGGTCATAAAGACAGACACGAAAACCGACTTAATCTGTAATATGAATAAATATATAAGTACCTACTTAATATAGTTATAGTTAAACAGAAAAAAATCAAAATTCAAAAGACATTTATTCAAACTAGGCTGAGAATCAGCACTTTTCGAACGTAAAATCGACAAAATTACATAAGACAGTCCCCCAAAACGCCCACCCTTCACAGAGATATAAAAGACTTCGCCGTCGCCGTCGTCCGCACCACCAACGTTCCTCCTCCTGCGTGAGACGCCTCAGTGTGAGTTCACAAAATTGACAAGGTAAACGTGAATGAGTGCCTAAAACTGAACTCAAATAGATCACCCCGTCAATAAAAAAATAAAAAAAATATAAAAATAGACTGTAATCAACATCATAATTCTCAGACATACATACATCATATCGTTACGCCTAGAGGCATAAATATTACAAAATTTACAAATGATTACCTACATACTATCTAAACAAATTAAGTCTTGTTTGCTAGGTTTTTAAACATAATATTCAACATTGCATTTCATTTTATTTTATGCACGATGGAAGCTATTTTTTCCTCTACAATATAATTACCTCACTCACTCAGAGTACCTCACCTCACCTCTTACCTCACTTATTATTAAACTAATTAGTAAGTAATACAAAAACTCATTTGTCCCGCTCTTTTCGTCAATTTAAAATAAGTACTAACTGTTCAACTTTAAGTATTCTTAACGAAATAAAATATATAAACGTGAATTCACAGCCGCGACGCTAAATTCTTCAGGTACTTTGGTCATTGGAGTCCATTAATGACCACTGGGCCACAGTATAAAAACCTTTTTTTAAAGTTCCATATCCCTTTTCGACTTACGACAATCAGGTGCCATTAACAGACATTAAATGGACGATGGGTCCATTGTTTGTTCTTATTAAAGCGTTTCTATTTTGGTACTCAATTTAACAACTTTATGGCCTGCGCGCACTGGCGAACGGCAGGGGAGAGCATCGAGGAGGATTCCTCTATCCGCCAGCGCACACTGACAAGAAAAATCCTCTGCGATATCAGGAGCGTCCGCCAGCTTACTGGAGCATCCGCCGGTTAGTCACTGTTCAGGATTTGATAATTATACTAGAGCTATATATACTACGCAGTCGAAAAATTGCTTTTGACTCAAGCCCATACCGCCGCACCCGCCACGGTATCCTCCAGAGTGCTCTTCGATGCCCCAGAGAAAACTGCGCTGTGATGCTCCAAGTCGTTCACCGAGTATTGATATATACCTTATTTCGCTTGGATAAGTATTAAATTCAATTCAAAATCCTCTGCCATCCCTTCCACCAGTCTTTTCTAACAAGGCAAAACTCCCAGTATTATTCTAGGTAGGACCTATTCTTGTCTTTCTTGTTCTTCTATTATTTTCTATGTTTTCCCAATCAAATACTCGTAGCATACTTAGTATCTTGATTTATGTAACCCTTTGTCGTTTCGGCTTTTCTTATGAAACTAAACTGCCACCAGGTAAGGCAGAACTTTTTTTTGTATTTTAAAATATGTTAATTCCACCGACAAAGTAATCAGTCCCTATGTTTGTGGTTGTTCCGCGTCCATCTTCATCTGTCTTCTTTCTTTCATTATTAAGTATAACATATCAGGGATCCAAGTAACTAGGAGTATGACCAAGAGAACATTTTGCGCTGTTATGCATGTGATGTAGCTTCCAGAGTAATCTCTTATCCAACCAAGGAAATATCCGACTGGGGGTACAATGATGCCCGTGGTCAACATCCCAAGACCAACGGCAGCGGGTACTTGATCCACCCTGCAGTTTTCAGATATCGCAATGTTCCTCGCGACACTGATCATACTCCTGCCAACACCGTAGAGGCAAGACATGACGATCAATACTTCAAGGTTGGTTTGATACGCCAAAACTGAAAATAAAATTTAATTTAAGATACTAAATCATGTAAGTAATAGATACGTGCATGACCGTTGAGGTGAATATACTTATCGAAGGTTATCAAATTCCAATCGATAGTAGTTTTATCCGCATAATTTTTCCATTTTTCTTGTTCAGGTCTTAAGTGGTTAAGATATGTTAGATTACTTGAGAAGATAAGAGTGACGTACTTTGTCTGACGACGATGAGCCACGTGCTTGTCATGATGAGCATACATCGGGCCTTTATTTTGTATTTGTCTTGGAAGATTGGCAGGATCAGACGTCCTGCTATATCTGCACCAGCGACCGCTGACATGCAGTTTGCAGTCTGCTGCTATCCATCGACGCTACTTTCTGCAAAAATAATAATGACATCGTCATCAATCATGTCATTTTGTATATAATATTTAACAATGCCAATGTGTATAATATATAAATCTGATATATTTTGATGATTTTACATAATAAGTAAAATGTCAAGATTTATGGCTATATCACAAGGCACAAGCAGAGCGAGCAGCTCAATCCCAAGCTATTTATCTTCTCAATAATCTGAAACTGTACAGTCCCCTTACCTAGTTTTAATACAGCTTTTAAATCGTTTAATGGGTAAGTTTCAAATGTCATTGGGAAGTTTGTTGTAAAAGCACCCGTTGTTGACCCATGAACGAGTTGCTCTCTATGGAGAAGAGTGCGATGTACGAGTATAGCAAGGTTGTGTTTATTCCTGGTATTTAAACTATGAATATCGGACATTTTCTTAAAAATGTATATGTTTTTGTGTACATACAATAGGTTTTCAAGTATATGTTGTGAGGCTACAGTCAGAATATTTATTTCTTTGAATTTTTAGTTGTAAATGGCTTGAACAGCCCATTTTTGTAGAACAAATAGTGTATTAATGTCTGCACACCTTCCCCAGAGGAGAATCCCATATGACATAAGGCTATGAAAATAACTAAAATAAACAATTCTGGCTGTATTAGGTCAGTTATCTGTAATTTTTTTTGAACAGCATAGGCGGCCGAACTATGCTGTTCTGACAATTTTGTATATACAGGGTGGATTTTTGAGATGGGGCAGTAAGGACAGCTACCTTAACCGTTGTTGCTAGAAGAAAACGGTCTTAGGAGACTGTCCTTAACTTTTTGAGACATTTTGATTTGCATTCACAGATTTTGAAAAAATTGTACAGTCAGCAAGAAAATGGGCAGTTTTCACAAAAACTTTTTTTGATGCCAATCGATCCTCTTTCTTATAAGGATCAAAAAACTCTACTAGACCAACTGAGGTTTGAGTACTAGAAAAGGCAGAAATCGCATAAAACTTTTCCCATACATTTCGTAAGAAAAAAACTCAAACATACTTTAATATGATAGACAGACCAGCCAAACAGAAACAAAAAATTTAAACTTCGAACGAATACGCGATATAATTTTATTTACTATAAGAACAAGATAGTTTGTTGCTTGTGATGTCCGACGTTCTGAGAAAAAAACCAGTCAAGTGCGTGTCGGACCACGCATAATGAAGGGTTTTGTAGGTGGGATGAATTTATCTCAAAAACAACCTTATAACATTGTAGTTGAAAAATATGGTCTCCCATACATCGATATACTTTACGGTCAATTCTCTGCAAGTGTAAGTTTTTAAACAATTTTTTTTTTGTGTGGTGATACTACAAATGATCGATTTTCGGACTTTTCCCTTTACTGTGTTATGAGACCTTGCTTCTTGCCTAATTTCATCATTCTAGGTTAACGGAAAGTACCCTAGTAGGTTTTGATTTATTCGCGTGTATCAAAAAAAATATGTCGTATAAATGGCCGTATTTTTTATTGCGTTGACTTAGAAGCTTGATTTTTTTTAAACTTTAAGGGACCATAGACCGATCTCAGGAACGCGTATCTAGTTGAATTAACATCAAATACGTAATTTGATGTTATTTCAACTTGATACCTCCACGCGTTCCTGAGGGTCGTGAGAGACTGACGGACGGACAACGATGTGATCCTAAAAGGGTTCCGTATTTTCCCTTTGAGGTACGGATGGCTAAAAATTACCTCAAATTATTGATAACTTTCAGACTTGTTTGGACAGAAATAGCAACAAAAAAAAACTACCCATGTAAAAAGATTTTTCAAAAGCAACAAAGGTTCTAAATTTTGTTCTCAATTCGTTCGAAATTTGAAGTTCAATTGGTTTTAGTTTCGTTTTGGCCAGTCTATCATCGTAGTTGGAGTCACATTTCCTACGAAATGTAGGTATGGGAAAAGTTTTTTGCGATTTCTGACTTTTCTAGTACTCAACCCTCAATTGGTCCGGAAGAGTTTTTTGATCCTTTTATGAAATAGGATCGATTGGCATCAAAAAAAGTTTTTATGACAACTGCCCATTTTCTTGCTGACTGTACATTTTTTTCATAATCTGAGAATGCAAATCAAAATGTTTCAAAAAGTTAAGGACAGTCCCTTAAGACTGTTTTCCTGTAGCTACAACGTTTACTGCCCCATCTCAAAAATCCATATCAAATTACAATGGGGACGGTAAACACATATACAGGATATGTGTTTACCGTCCCCATTGTAATTTACCGGCAATTGTGATTCCAAGAAAAACTGTCGACACAACCGGGTCCAACTCTATTCCATTAACTTGAACATTGGTAGTTAGCAACCTGATATTTGGCGTTGAAAATTTTATGAGTTTAGTCTTTTTCGTTCAGGTTTTTATTAAACCAATGCACAACTTTAGACAGTGCATCGTTAACTTGTTTAAAGTTGACTAACTGAAGTTTGATTTTATTTATGAGCAAAGAGTTTTTTTCATTTATTCTAGTTGTTTTAAAAGAAATTGTGCATATTGCATACCGTTAGATTGGGCATGAACCAAAGATGTTTTCCTAAAATTAGAACTGCTCTATCACTGTTAGTTTGTTTTTTTAACGCAGTTCATGTCGGGCTTTCGGTATTTATTTTTTAATTGTTTGTAGTTTACTTTTTTTTACTTTTTTACTTTCCTTTTTACTTTTCTAGCAATCATCTGCGTCAAATACGAATTTTATAAGATTCTACAGTTACTTAAGATGAAAATAAAAATAAAATATTAACAGTTTTGTTATTTTTATAAGAAATTATTGACGTTTGAAGTTTTGGCAACGACAAATTCCGTTTTTTTTTTTTTTTTTTAAACCTGGAATTTTGGCCTGGGTTATTGGGCCTAAAAACGTAGTAGACGGCCCCACGGATTCGCCATTTTCTGTTCAACCTTCTGCCGAACACCCTGTATATAAACCTTCCGGAATACATTCTCTAAATGATGTTGAAATCTCATCAAAATCCGTTGCGTATTTTAGAAGAACAACGCAGACATACAGACATACGCGAAAAGCATTTTTGTTTTATAATATACTCGTATATAAAATAATTGATTTTGATTTACAGAATAATTTGCTATGTATTTATGTTTATTATTTAGTATTCATGATCTGGTTAAACTAAAGTAAAACTCTTTTGTAATTTAGAAGACCCCGTATTGAGTTATTATTAATTTATACAACGCGTAATATGCGTAACTGCCATCTTGAATGTCCATTTCGGCCCTGTTTTCGGAATCAGAGTGTCAATGTTTGAGTAGGTTAGCCATTACAGCTGAATTAAAAAAAACACATATATACCTGTAGGAAGAATGGGAACAGCATACTGAAGTTTTGTATGGAAGTGACAGCTAGGGCTGTGCCGATCACAATGTTTAGAAACCGCATATTCGACAGTAGGGAGATTCCGAATAGATCATACAGCTTCCTCAGCAAGTTTTGTTTTTGTGGCGACGCAGATACATGAGTGGGTCCTGAAACAAAAGACGGTCGAATTAAAGTAAGCGAGGTGTACCACAGATCACGTAGACGGCCGTTTCTAGAGGCGACATTGTCCACACTTTCCATACAAACCCAGCGTATCACCGTTTACACGCATTACAACACAAATAACGTACCTATAGAAACCGGCTTTGAATGGCCGTCCGACAGAAGTTGTGCGCTCAACGTACTTTCGGCGCCACGATTTTTATTAGAACAACCGTCTCCGGACGCTGCCGATCGTGGCGATTCCGCGCTCTGTGTGTTTCACCATCTATTTAATTATTATTTTTCTGCATAAACTTAGAGCTACATTCTTGAAGTCTTGACGGTGCAGCACCTTCCAGCATAATATACCTATTAGAGACCAGCTCTTTGACTTCCTTTTACGTCGCGACCTTCACTACTTTTGCATTTGTCTACGTATTATGTATGTAAAGTGAATCCGTCAAGATACTCGGAGAAATTCATAATTCCTTACGTTTTTTGCAAATTGTAGCGCTGTTTTATGTTGCATGTTGACCAAAGTTCAATTCTTGACAATTATGATAAAATATTTACTAAATTATAATCATTAAAAATATACCTAGCTCTCGAAATAATAATTAAAGGAAAAAAAACAATTTTGATAAAATATGACGATTTGCATCAACGTCATCATCATCTACCTGACCTTTTCGGTCAGCTTCCAATCTAACCGGATAAAGCTGAATACAAGTATTTGCATCAACGTACCGTACGGAATTTTGAATTTCGCGGGCCACTTAAAAGGAATCACCTTCACATGAAAACAATATGCGGTGCTTCGGTCTTTAGGCGTCTATTTTTTGGTTTGATCGGTGGATATTTACAGCTTATTGTTGTGTACGTCACGTTAAGTACAATAAAATTGTAACGTGCATATTTTGAATGCAAAAATTGATAGTTTTACCATTACCTCATAATCTTTGAACAGTTTGAAATAACCGACAGTGATTGACAGTGACACAATAGGTAGGTATATTTACTTTCAACATAGGTATTTATGTTTATATACCTTCGATCAATAATGCACTAGATACACTATCCCATACAAAAGTTCTCTTAAAACTGTCGCCAATTGTGTTTACGTACTTCTAGTTGAAATAAATATACATTAATGTAAATTCAACCTTAAATGCAATGCTTAAAGTTGTATTCACAAAAATATGTACAAAAAACAAAAAAGTCAAACATACATCAAAACAAATTCAACCTTACACGCTTGTTTTAAAGTTCGAATTACAAAGTGCTAATAAAAGCAATAAAAATTTATGACAGAGGCTCGCCGCTTGGACATGGAATGAGTCGAGTCGAAATGTGTTAATATTTATTTCTATTAAATATAGAAAAAAAAAAAATATACTAACAAATTCAGTTTAGCCTTGACACTCAAACATAAAGTTTAAGGCATACAATGGCAAAATTAAATCTTTCTGTCGTCGGAGAAACAAATATTTAATTACAATGGTAAAATTAAATCTTTCTGTCGTCGGAGAAACAAATAATTATAATGTCATGTTGCTTGAAAATAAAAAGTCAATTTTATATAAGTTCAAAAATACTTATTGTTACTGTTATACTGTTTTTAGTAATCTACGCCTTTGAGTGTTTCCAGTTATGTCCAATCTACTCGTATTAAAATGAATCGAACAAATTGACGAATTTTTATAAGGCTTATACATTTCTTTTCCTCTTTCTTTCGCGATAGTAGATACCCATTCTACATAGCGAAATGGGTCGCTAGGAAATCTACAAACAGAATTAAAATATAAAATAACAATACTACACCATGCATTCCCTGTTCCAGAACAGTCGATGTTTGTTACAATAGTTGGTAGTTGTCACAAACATGGTCAAACAATCATAATATTTGCTAATTGATTTATATTTACTATTTAATTCTGTTTTTATTATATGAAAAACACTTACTGATAATAAACTTACCGAAAAAATAAATATTCCTTCCAAAATCTTGGTGTTACGGTGGTTATTTACAAATTTTTTGAACGCGTACTGCGGCATTTTGACGTCTTAACGTTGGCTATGATTGGACCATACTAATTTGAAATAAGACCACAACCGAATCTGTGCTCTTATTTTTCGGTCCGTTTTTGAAGCGCTTACCGGGAATCTAGTGCATTATTGATCGAAGTTATATACCACATTTTCTAGTAACACTGATGTGTGTCAATAGGTATGTCATAAGGCTTTTAAAACTTCATTGAAGTTTAGAAACTTAAGAGAACAAACATAATTGGGAACTTTTAAATTAGTAAATAATATTTTAGTTATTTGGTAATATACTATTACAAATATCTAAAATATTATTTGGCAATATATTATATAGAAAATATATAAAAAATCTATTAAATTGACAAAAAAACAACGAAATTTTAAACTTTCACATGTATTGAATAATTTTTTCAACAAAATTTATTTATTTTCCATAAATAAGCCTTGTGATCACTACTAACTATATTAAATTTAATTATAGTGAATGAAGCATGCAATTATACTTATTTGAGAAATCAAGTATAATGTTTGGTATTTCCTTTATAATTTCTCTTTATTTGATACTTTACAGAGGGACTGTTTAGGTCTAAATTCTTAGAAAAATATTGAAAACCTAGACAGTATTATTACAATTAATTGAAAGTCTACAAATAAATAACGATCTTTAACTGAAACGTTCTTATAAGAATGACCTTGATCACTGATGGACATAGAATAGAATATAATTTTTCTTTATTCGAGTAACCAAGACTCAATAAGATTGTTAGTAACACTTAGGTACGACTATGTTAGCACAGATACTAGATAAAAACAAGGAAAACAATACAACAAATAACAAGAAATAAGGGTTGGTCACCGTTGCGACATCCCATCCCGGGGCAACAGCAGTATCCTAAACGCATTGTTATATTGAACGCGGAGAACACTGTACAATCTTTGCGTATATCTAGTCCACAGGCTGCACGTGTAAAAAGTAGTACAGTAGGCTCAAAAGAGCATGATTTGAACAGGAAGTGAGCATCGTGCAAACCTGCGAGCTAGCATGTTCGGTCTAACCGACAACGGCCTCCGTTCCCATTCATAGATGAAACGAATGTGATAAAGACTATGAATGAAATAAATACTAAAAGCAAATGAGTATTTCCTAAAAACTTCACATTGTTTTCCAGTAATACAACTTCAGAAATCAGTTGACCTAAAAATAACTACTGTAAGACTTTTAAATTAACACAGAGACGTTGCGTTACTTACCATTAAGACCATTTGCGTCTGATTTATTTATTGTTTCACCATTTAATTCTTTATTGTTCAGTGTTTTTTTGCTTCCCCAGTTTTCTTTACCGTTTTGTGCGTCACCATTGGATTGAGATGTTTTTCTTATGATTGCATCTTTGGGTTTTTCCTGCAGTAAGTGTAGATTTTCATGTACCGGTACTTCTTCTTCTACTTCCTTCATGTGCCATTCCACTGGTTGGATTAGCATGGTCCCGGCAATCTATAATAGTAAGAATAATAACACTCAATAATAGTGACGAACTACAAAATGCATGGATCAATATAACGGTGTAAGGAACATCGATGCGAAAACTGTTACCATGAATGCAGCACAAACATGGTTCTTTATCTGCGTATAAATTTTTAAAGGTAAAAAAAATCCTGTTTCATGCAAAATTAAATTGCAATACCAGTAGGTAAAGTGTAAAAAACTTCTTTTTTTTTTCACCCACAATGTAATTACCGGCTGCCACCAAGATTGCGCTTGCACGATCACTTCTTCTACCTATCCTTGATTATGCTGATGCCAGCTATCTTGACCTTAATCAAGACCAACTCGATAACTTGAGCGGCTTCAAAATGTTTGTATAAGGTTCATATTCGGTTTGCGCAAAGACCATGTTTTCGAATTTCGTATGAAGCTCAAGTGGTTACCAATTTGCGTTCGCCGAAATGCTCATATTCTTTCCCTGCTGTATAATATGCTCTTTTCCCCTTCTACCCCTCTCTATCTTAAGAAACGTTTCTAGTATCTTTGCGACTCCCACACGAAATTTTTAAGGTCATCAGATAACTTGAAGCTTAAAATGCCAATGCATTCCACAACTTGCAAAGAAAAATCCTTTTCTGTCCAGGCCGCTCATTTGTGGAATGCATTGCCAGTTCAAATCAATCGCGCGCAATCGTTACCTGTGTTTAAGAGACTCGTGATGGAACATTACTTGTTGTTGTGATCTTGTTCTCGAAGCTGTAATAATCTGTAGTCGTCATATTCTTATATATTTAGTATGTATGTATCTATTATTCAACCTTAGTTTTTGTTTACACTAAACCTCTTAAGGGGTCATTGTACTCATCATTATGAACAACTTTCACTATGGGACTTTCGTTGGGCCCATAGTGAAAGTTGTTCATAATGATGAGTACAATGACCCCTTAAGAGGTTTAGTGTAAACAAAAACTAAGGTTGTATAAATCTTTTTGTATCTAATAAAGTATATTGTATCTATATAATTATTATTTTACAGCAATGACCACCCCATTTTTATGTCCATGCAATCACTGTACATTCTAAGGTTGCCCGGAAGAGACCGCAGAAAGCGATAAGGTCACCCATTGTATGTTTTGTAGTATTGAATTTATTTGTTGCTATGTATTTTCTGGTGTAGAATAAAGTATAAATAAATAAATAATTAATATTTCTCCAAAATAAAAACATTATGGAAGCTAACTTTTCAACGTAAACAAGTAATAAAATTGTCACTAACACCGTGCAAACTCAATGCCGAGAGCAGCAAGCAAGCGCCGCGGAACCCGAAATGTTCCAGGAGATACCTCACGAAATGCGGCATTATGGTCTGTCCCACACCTGTGCCCACGTTAGCGAGCCCCACTGCACGGCTTTTCTTTAGCTTGAAGTAGCTATTTATAGCCACAAATGACGAGTTTTGGATGAACCCCAAACCCAAACCTGGAACAAGCATAAGATATTGGTTGTATAACCAAACTATTCGAATTTTGGATGAAATTACAGAAGCCCGTGGTCATTAATGAATGGGTTTCCGAATTTTGGTCAAAGTGCCATCACATTTTGTTTCAATTTTAATTAGCTGATGATACTTATGCTTTGTGGAAACAAAATTCGGTCCGCTACATTATTGTCAAGAAATAATACAACATACAGCACTTTTATTCACTCAAAACAGCTCCAAGCCTACACATTTCCACCAGGAATGGGTCCCGCGGTACTAAGGAGCTACTCCTCATTGACATGGCCATAAGCCAACAGGTTCGTCGATCCCGCAAGGATCTGTCGACATGCTGGATAGACTATAAGAAGGCCTACGACTCGGTGCCACATACATGGCTCATGAGGGTGCTGGAGTTGTACAAGATAGATGCAACTCTGCGCACCTTCCTGAAGTCGTGTATGGGGCAATGGAGGACGGTCCTTTGCTATCCAGGATGTCGACAAATCCAGGGGAACGATGAGCCTGTATGGATTAAACGGGGAATATTTCAGAGCGACAGTTTGAGTCCACTTTGGTTCTGCCTAGCCCTGAATCCTCTAAGTACACTGCTGGAGGATTCAGGTCTAGGCTATCGGTTGAGGAAAGGTGGTCAGGTCATATCTCACCTCCTTTACATGGATGATTTGAAACTCTTTGCCCCCAACAAATTGCGACTGATGGAGCTACTGAAGGTAACTGAAACATTCAGTAGCGCCATCAGGATGGAATTTGGTGTGGACAAATGTGCAGTCATGCATGTAAAGCGAGGGGAGATTATGGAATCCGAGGGAACTCAACTCTCGGACTCCATACACCTTAGATCCCTCTCCTCAGCCGAAAGCTATAAATATTTGGGTATGTCGGAAGCGTTAGGCATCAACGTTGCTGACATGAAGCAATCGTTGAAGGAGCGCTTCTTTGGTCGCCTGAAGAAGGTTTTAATTAGCCTTCTTTCGGGCGGAAACAAGGTGCGCGCCTACAACGGTTGGGTCATGCCGGTTTTGATGTACTCTTTCGACATACTCAAATGGATTCAGACCGAACTCGACGCCCTGGACAGAAGGGTCCGTACACTCCTGACCACAAACCGGATGCATCACCCACGTTCATCGGTGATGAGACTGTACATCCCGCGGAAGTGCGGGGGTCGAGGCTTTCTAAACGCTAAGACCCTCCACAACCGCGAGGTGTGCAACCTCAGGGATTATTTTTTTAAAACCGAAGTGGGTATGCACCGGGATGTGGTCGCAGTGGACAAGGGACTCACCCCGCTCTCCATGGCTAAAGAGAACTGGCGCAAACCTGTAATACTTACTACAGATGATCGCAAGGAGATATGGCAGAGCAAGGAGCTTCACGGGCGCTACTATCGGGCTCTTCATGAGCCTGGTGTAGATTTCTTAGCGTCCGTATCCTGGCTACGTTTCGGTGACCTTTTCGGGGAAACTGAAGGTTTTGTCTGTGCAATTATGGACGAAGTTATCTTGACGAATAACTACCGGAGACATATTATGAAGGACGGGACAGTTGACGTGTGTCGGGCATGCCATCGTCCGGGTGAGTCCATCAGACATATTATCTCTGGTTGTTCGCGTCTGGCTAACGGCGAGTACTTACACAGGCATAACCAAGTGGCCAGGATTATTCACCAGCAACTTGCTTTGAAATATAAACTTGTTGACTCTGAGGTACCGTATTACAAGTATGTGCCCGACCCAGTTCTCGAAAATGACCATGTCACGTTATACTGGGATCGGTCTATCATTACTGACAGGACTATTGTAGCCAATAAGCCTGATATAGTGGTGATAGACCGATTAGCGCGCCGCGCAATGATAGTCGATGTTACCATCCCACATGACGGGAACCTCGTGAAAGCTGAGAAAGAGAAACAAATTAAATATCTCGACTTAGCACACGAGGTTGTCGACATGTGGAATGTGAGCTCAGCTATCATTGTGCCGATTGTCGTAACGGCCAATGGCCTGATTGCCGAAAGCCTCGACCAACATCTCTCGAGGCTGTCGTTAGGCGGTTGGATCAAGGGCCTGATTCAGAAGGCACTCCTCGATACGGCTCGCATTGTGAGGAGGTTCCTGTCTCTGCAGCCCTAACCACCGGTAGCTTGGACCCTGCTCCCGACACCGGGTGATAAAAAATATTTAAAAATGTAATTTAATATGAAAAAATTTGAATAAACGAAATAATAATAATATAACTTTTATTTCAGACAACTTAGTCCATATTAGTAGGATTACAAAACAAAACAATTACAACAAAAGAGATCCTTATATGTCATGGACGGATATGACACTATGTACTGAATAAATAAAATAAATAAAACAAAAACAATGAGATCGCAGCTCAAGGCATCATTGTATAATTATACAACTACACATCTTAGGGATAGTATGCCATTACATTGACATCATGTTCCCCAGTCGATTCACTGAGTTACTACACAGACATGCAGTTCAGTGAACCGCCTGAAGATCATGCTGTCAAGCCGTGCTGCAAACACCAACATTAAGGTATTAGGGCTTTTCCATAGCCTGTGTATGACAGAGGCGACTTTCTTTCTCAATAAAGCATAGAAATCACATGTTTTGGCTTGAAAAAACATACCAGAGGCACTACAGTATCTAGGAAGCCTCAGCAACGCTCTGAACACGTTGTTATACTGAATACGTAACGCATTATAGGCTTTCTGAGTGAAGTTAGCCCACAGGCTGCTGGTATAAAAACTTTGACAGAAGGCCTTGAAAAAAGTGACTTTAACATCTACTGAGCACTTTGCAAACCTGCGAGCCAACATGTTTCCCCTTACAGCTAACGCCCTGCGTTCTCTCTCAATGTCCATATCATCTTTCAGATCTTCAGTGACTATATGACCTAAGTACTTAAAAAGCTTGACTCTTGATAAGGCCGAACCACCCATCATCACCGGGGGAACATAGTGTGGGCTCTTGTTTTTCCCAACAAAGACCAGCAGCTCACTCTTAACAAAGTTATATCTCAGACCATGTCTTTCAGCATACCCTTCACATATAGCCACCAGCCTTCTCAGACCACTAATCGAAGGGCTGAGCAACACCATGTCGTCAGCATAACTGATGTTGTTAACGCATGTGTCATCAATGCGACATCCAACATAAGTGTTACTCAGCTCCTCGATCAGCTCATTCACATAAACATTAAATAATCTAGGTGAGGTCAGACCTCCCTGCCTTACCCCGCATTCTAGTTGGTAAGGGCTTGAGAAAGTATCTCCCCACCTGACACTGTTCATCTGATTTGCATACCAGTAAGACAAGATAGCTATAAGTTTGGCAGGGACACCCTGTCGCTGTAACTTTCTCCATAATATTCCGTAATCAACCAAATCAAATGCTTTGGAGAGGTCCAGGAAACATGCATATATAGGTGTTTTGCGATCAGTATAATATTTGACAGTATGCTTCAATGTTAGTATAGCACTCTCGGTAGATAGCCCTTGCCGAAAACCAAACTGTGCATCATGCAATCTGAGATGACCAGCGAGGTGAGTATCGATCATCCTGTCAAACACTTTATCGATAATAGTGGCTAATGAAATTGGCCTATAGTTGCCCTTGTCTGCGATGTCTCCTGTCCTACTCTTAACAATAGGCACCACTTCAGTCTTCATCAAATCCTGTGGTAAGTAAGCATGACTTATACACACATTATACAATAATGTCAACACACGTGGCAGATGAACACCGGCATTATTATGAAATGCAATATTTAACATCGTAACACCGATGTGTTAGTTTTAGATGTAAATAAAGTTTTTCGAATGCCCTTTTGACACCTAAAACGGTAACATCATCAAATTCAGTGTTAAAGTATTGCAATTCTTTATTAATATTTTAGGTTTTGATTTACAGTTTTTTATGGTCACAAGTGGACTTGGTTTTACGGTAGATATCTTGTAACCTGCTGCCCAGAAACTAACGGTACTTCATATCGGTTAACTCGATCGTCCGTCTTGACGTCACCGCACGCTGTCGCTAGCGTCAAGAGATGTTAAGTGTGTATGAAAGTGGTTTTTCAAATCATAAAATTGCAATTACGTATTAGTAGGTACCTAATTTTTTTTTTTTTTTAGGTAATCTTTTCCAAGTACCTACGTATCCTGTGACGATGCAAGGCTGAAAAAGGCCATGATACCTTATATATTAATGCTCAGGGTGATAACTAGAATCTAGGGCAGAGTATCAAGTATTGATCCTATCTTATCACTCAACGCTATTGCTAAACACTTTATATCTTGTCAAAGCCCGTTCACACGTTCTTAACAAAGATTTCAAATCAAATCAAATCAAAATATTTTATTTCACATAAACCTACATGGGCACTTAAGAAACGTCAGAAGCTAGGTGCACGGTTCCAATTGGTCGTTTCCTATGGAGAAGAGCCGGCAAGAAACTCCACGGTTACTCTTTTAAAAATAATTGTTTTTTACAATATTTTTAAATAATAGTAGGTATTAGTAGGTATGGGAGGACAGTGTAGGTCTTTCAACAAGTACCAGGTACTTAACAAGATAGAAGATGGTCAATAAATCTACAGTCCACTAAACCTACAGTGTTCTCACATTCACAAAATAGAAAAAAATAATCTAAGTATATAAAATATGAATAAATTAATAAAAATAAAAACCTTTTTTAAACGAAATGACATGATTGGTATTACAACTGTAACAAATCTGAATAATTATCATGTACACAAAAGCCACTAATAAAGTGTTGAAATTAAATTGTAGGTATATAATGTCAAATATTAGGATGATTATGTCAAGGAAGAAAGTAAAAAAAAAAAAAAAAAAGATGGTAATTTGGGAGCAGTTAATAGACTCTTACATAATGTGCCGTTAATTATGTACCAGGGAAGCCACATGTGCAGAAGGAATTATTGCCAAACTTCCTTGTCTTCAACGTAGTCTTTAATTTTATAATATGCTTTCTTGATAAGGACACGTTTGATGTGGGTTTTGAACTTCCCCTCGCTAAGTTCTGTAACCGACTTTGGCAACTTGTTATAAAAGCGGATACTGTTTATAAGAAATAACTTGCTCGTTTTAGTTAATCTAAATTTGGGTATCACAATTTCATATCTACTACGTGTATTTTTATTATGGAAATCGCTTCTTATTTTGAAAAGTCCTAAGTTTTTGCGGACATACATAATACTTTCTAAGATATAAAGAGAAGGCAGAGTCAGTATATCAATTTCTTTGAATGTGTTTCTAAGGGACTCACGAGGACCCATTTTATAGATAGCGCGGATTGCCCTCTTTTGTAAAATGAAAATTGAATCTACGTCAGCTGCCGATCCCCACAGCAGAACGCCATAAGACATAATACTGTGGAAATAAGCAAAGTATACTAACCTAGCTGTGGCTATATCAGTCAACTGCCTTATTTTTCTTACTGCATATGCAGCTGACCTTAATCTACCTGAAAGAGTTCTAATGTGGGCGCCCCATTGCAACTTCGAATCTAAAGTAATTCCTAAAAATATAGTTTCCGTTATTGCATCTAGTTTTTTGCCATCAAGTTTTAGATTTAGACCTACTTGAGGTACATTTGGTAATGAGAACCTAATACATTTAGTTTTGTTCGCATTAAGTAAAAGATTATTAGCTGCGAACCATTTCGAAAGAACAGCCAGACTGTCGTTGACATGAAAGACATCTGTATCTTTTCTATCTATTTTAAAAATAAGAGAAGTGTCGTCAGCAAATATAATTATATCCGATAAGTTAGCCATCATATAAGGAAGATCATTTATATAAACAAGAAATAAGAAAGGGCCAAGAATTGAACCTTGAGGCACGCCCATTTTAACTAGAGACCCCGAGGACATCGCCCCATTAACGTTTACTTTTTGCTGCCTATTTGATAGATAGGAAAGAACAAGATCAGCAGCTTGTCCACGAATTCCGTAGTGGTGTAATTTACAGATCAGTGTATTGTGGTCAACGCAGTCAAACGCTTTTGAGAGGTCACAGAAAATGCCAATTGCATCCTGGGACTTCTCCCAGGATTCCAAAATGTGACTGATGAGTTTTACTCCTGCGTCAGTCGTCGACCTACCTTTCGTGAAACCAAACTGGTGACTATGTAAAATCCTATTAGAATTAAAATGTGACAACATCTGGTCTAGCATGATTTTTTCATAAATTTTACTCAATGCTGGTAGCACAGATATAGGTCTATAATTAGTGGGGTCACTCTTACTACCTGATTTGAAAATTGGTACTACTTTACTATGTTTCATTAAATCAGGAAACGTACCGCTATCTATACATTGATTAAATATGCCTGTTAGGACAGGGGCAATTGTGTCAATGATTTCTCCACGAACTCTAACGGAAATCCCCCATAAGTCTTCAGTGTTTTTTATGTTAAGACTTTTGAATGCTTTTTTAATTGCGACAATAGAAATGGGCATGAATTCAAAACTTGGAATGTCCCTACTGAAGTTTTCTTTTAGAAGAGATTCAGCTAGTTTAGATGATGAGGGGAAAGATTTCGTAACCTCTATTAGGACGTTGGTAAAGAAATTTTCTAGTATCGCAGCAACATTTAACCTATCTGAAATGGTTTCATTATCTATTTTTAAAGACAATTCATTCTGATCTCGCTGTTTTGTGTTTCCAGTTTCTTTGTTAATTACCTGCCACACAGCTTTTATTTTATTGTTAGAAATACTAATTTTGTTACTTATTAATTTAGATTTAGCTTGGGCGCAGACGTAAAACGTGACGAACGTGACGTAACAACAATTTATTATCATGTTTTACATGATAATAATTATTGTTACGTCAAATATTTAAAAAAACTACACAGGGTGGCAGGGACGCGAAAACTGTTACCATGGATACAGTACATGATTCTGAAACCCCCGTTGAAATTTTTCGTCGGTTATTACAAAAAAAATCTGCTGTTCCATACATTTTGACCGCGTAGGCATTGCACTTTTCGATGAAACTGCAGATTTTTGTTTAAATAAACGGCTCCGTCGACTACTTGTTATTTCAATATTTTTTCTTGTTTGTTTTTATCATATAACGTTCTTTTTTTTATTTGACGTTGACCTTCAAGACGTTTGACATTGACCTTAAAAATGTTTTTCCTGTGAACTGCTCTCCTCCCTCTACATTTCATTTATAAACCTTTTTAAGGGATGTCATAATAAAAAATCGTTTAAAAAAAACTATGTATCTCCGGTGGGGTGGGAGTGGGGGTGGGGTTTACTAACCTATCGACGCGTCACGTTTTTACACTTTAACCACGTGTTTTATTTATTGCATTTCATAAAATCTCCATTATCAAAATAAGACGCATAAGAAAATTTAATTTGAATTTGGAACATTATTAGAGGGATTTCGAAACCTTGTACTACCTACTGATATAAGACATTTTATTTATTTCTGTAAAATGCAATATTTTTCTAAATCCATTAAAAACAAACTTGAGAAGTCTTTCGATTTTTTTTATGAAAAGTGTCATTTGTTTTTGTTTTATCTTTTTAGATATCGTTACCCATCACGTCTGTAGAGTTTCGCTAGCTTTATTGAAACACTGTATTTTTGAATGTTTTAATTTTATTTCTGTCATTCTTAATATTCTGTGTACTTCGATATTGGCGTACTTAATGTTATGAATAATACTAATATACTGTCAGCTGTGATATTACCTTTTTTTTTTTAATAATATTATTTGAAAATTTACCAGCTGCCTCGTTGGTTTAGTGGTTGCAAGTGCTACTTCTTTTGTTTTTTCTGCCGGCGTTCTCTCTCTCTCTTTTTCTTTCTCTTTGAATTAGAAGACAGTTGCTCGTATTTAATAACGATTTCTGCCAGTCCACAAACCATGTTAAAGAACTTCGTTCCAAAAAGGTGTTTCCGAAAGGGTTTAAACATCTACCCTTAATTATAATCCTATCGAAACCAGAATTGTATCATTTTGAAGCTCTTTTAATTCTACAGAAATATTTATTTTTATTTTATGCGATATCTCTTTACGTTTTTGATTAAAAAACATACGTAACTCATTTTTGATACCATTTTTATGTCTTTATCTTAATAATTGAGGTAGCGTCCTCAATTATTAAGATAAAGACATACAAATAGGCATTTTTTTTTTTTTTTGAGGGTGGGAAATCCTCAAATGACTCCTACCGCTCTGGGCGGAGCGAGCGGGTGTGTCAGACTTTTACTGACTAAAACCCACCCGTGTTCCTTCCGTTGCCTGTGTGCCGGGGCCGCGATATCCCCTTCGGACAAACTCGCAACCCTGGCAGGCATCGGCCCTTACGGACCCCGTCAGTTGGTGCTGACATCTCTTTGAGGCGCGCGTGGAACACAACGCGCCGTCGACCCGGGCCTGGTCCTAATCGGACGGCGAGCTACCCATTGCTCACCGTCCGCAAGCCCGCGCCTACGGTGGCCGGAAGTCGGCTCGGGACTCCCGACGCCCGGGGCGTCTCCTGCGGCAACTAGCGGCGCGAGGGCGCGAATCTTGCCTCTCCCTCGCGCGCTCCACCTCCTCCTTCGCGAGCATTACTGCTTCGCAGAAGGAAGTGATGGCTTCCCATGCACTCTCACTCCGGACCATGGCCTGAACCAGGGCCGGACGCGACAGATCGCCGCCGCCGATTGCCTCCGTGAGGACACGGTGGTGCTCCGCCTAAGCAGGGCAGACCTCCACCGTATGCTCCACCGTGTCCTCCGGGCGATCCACACAGTGGTGACACCCGGGCGTTTCCTCCCGCCTTATGCGGAACAGGAACCTCCCGAAACAGCCGTGTCCGGTGAGGACCTGCGTCAGGCGGTGAGGACGCCGTGGCGCCTCTCTAGCCACTCCTCAAAGAGTGGACTTTTCACCACAATACAATACAAATGGCCCCTGTCGCAATTTTCTTGAATACGGGTAGTCGGGTCAGTAGCTTTTTCGATCGCTTCAGTAGGGTTACTGAAGCGATAGCGGCGATCTCTCGCGTCCGGCCCTGGTTCAGGCTATGGTCCGGAGCGAGAGTGCATGGGAAGCCGTCACTTCCTTCTGCGAAGTAGTAATGCTCGCGAAGGAGGAGGCGGAGCGCGCGAGGGAAATGCAAGATGCGCGCCCTCGCACCCCTAGTCGCCGCAGGAGACGCCCCGGGCGTCGGGAGTCGCGAGCCGACTTCCGGCCAGCGTAGGCGCGGGCTTGCGGACGGTGGGCAATGGGTAGCTCGCCGTCCGATTAGGACCAGGCCCGGGTCGACGGCGCGTTGTGTTCCACGCGCGCCTCAAAGAGATGTCAGCACCAACTGACGGGGTCCGTAAGGGCTAATGCCTGCCAGGGTTGCGAGTTTGTCCGAAAGGGATATCGCGGCCCCGGCACACAGGCAACGGAAGGAACACGGGTGGGTTTTAGTCAGTAGAAGTCTGACACTCCCTGCCGCTCCGCCCAGAGCGGGAGGAGTCATTTGATGATTTCCAACCCAAAAAAAAAAAAAAGGCCTATTTGTAAAACTCAAAAAATTTAACGATCTTATTGGCTAATATAAGACACATCCGTCGCTAAGCAGCTTAGCGCAGCTCGGTGTTTATGAACGTCAACGACCAACCGACATTTATAAAAAATAACAGTCCCATAAGTACTTACTTGCAGACTTCAAATTATTCTTCAGTTATTTCCTTTAGACAACCGTTCACTGTGGCTACAACTTAAACATTCGAATGAAAAAAAATCTAATCAAAATAACATCAAGCAAATATGATAATAGTTAGTGCCAATTTTACCAATTTATGTACGAGTAGGTTGCAACGGGTCAGATAAGCCTTTATCACATGATAGAGGCATATCTGACCAGGTTTGCGAATAGTATCGGACATTGACCAAAATAGTTTTGTACTAAAGAGAATAATGTGCCCTTTCATTGCATATTATAATTATTTGTTTAAAAATCGATGGAGAAAAAGTACCGAATCGTTTAAAAAAAAGGAAACAAACTCTTTCAGAGGATTTTATTCCATCTTATAATGGCAAAAAGAGAATTTATCTTATGAGTGGGTTGATGTTTTTTTCACACATTAGACGGGTGGAAAAAGTTTCGTTGCGCTCGCGCATTTCAGCGCCCGCCACGCAGTCCTTCGTTAGCTATCGTTGCGATCTGTGCGTTTATCTAGTTTTTATGGTTTTACCGAATACATTAGCGTGTTTCATGGACTCTATTTATTTGCTTTTCGATTGAATTTTCGTTGATACGAGTATGTAAAGACAAAATAGTTATGTGACTTGTGTGTCGTGCGATTGTTCTGTGTTACATCGTAGAAAACTGCACAGTCTTAATGAAGTATTTTTCGGATTTCCACAGCTGACCTTTGAGGATCTTATCTTGTTCACGTTGGGCTCATACCATTTGAGAATCAGTCTTATTGTTACGGGCACATACAACCAAACGTTGATTATTTATTAGATATGTATCGACACCAACAATTAATTAACAGGTAATAAGATATTGATCAGAGGGTGAATCCACACGTCATATCAGAATGAAACAGTATTATACATACTACCTATGTATAATACTATATTTTGTTAAACCCAACACAACACGGAAGACAAAGTATAGAAGAGTAGGTACTACTGCTCATGTATACATGGCCGACGCACTGTCAGGAGATGAGCCCATATCGTAAGCATAGTGTATTATCTGTCTTGGACCAGACATCAAGAAGCAACAGACGCACCCACTGCCTTCTTAAGGTACAAGTCCGTAGCCGACTGCAGGCAGCAGATTTCTTCCGTAGCTAGCGACAAGCCAATTTCATAGAAATACATAGAAACCAGTAGTGACACAACGACATGTCACCTGCTGCTGCTGTGGACTGCAGTCCGCTAAGGAATTCTACATTTAAATGAACTATTGATTGATTTGGATAAAGATGAATAATTAATATTATAATTAATTAGTATTTTATTCATCTTCCCTATAACACTTGAACTCTTTAGGTACAAGTCCGTAGCATGCAGGCAGCACCAGCAGGTCACGTGTCGCCGCGACACTACTGGATTATATGTATTTCTACGAAATACCTTCCGTAGCTAGCGACGTTGTGTTTATAGAAATGCATATATATATATAAACTAGTAGTGTCACCACGTCACGTCGCCAGCTGCAGCTACCCGCAGTCGGCTATGGAATTGAACCTTTATGCCACACACACTTAAACACTTGAAACACACACACTTAAACACTTGAAACACACACACTTTAAAATTGTATATATGTTATTTTTAGATTCCCGTGACTCACATAAACATAATTAATGTCATAGTAAATCAGAGCCATCAATAGATTCTGCTATATTTCAAATTCAAATTCAAAAGTAATTTATTCAAACTAGGCTGAGAATCACCACTTTTCGAACGTCAAAATTACATAAGACAGTCCCCCAAAAACGCCCACCCTTCACTCACCCTTCAATTTTATTTGCATCCCCCATGGGTATGGTTTCCATACTGAGATGCCCAATGACCATTATGGATCAGTATTGGGCAGTTTGACTTATGTCCTTAACATGCGCCTCTTTAGAAAGACTAGCGACCTAGACAAATACAAACTGGTTGCTCTAGAGTACTCTAGACAAAATCAAACTGGTTGCTAGTTTTATTTTATTAAGCTATTGCATAGCTTGTATCGCGGGCCTTGAGCGTGGAGACCGAATCCAGAAATTCCGTAACGAAAATAACCTAACACCCCCCACTCCGACCGGCACAGCGGTGATACATTTTTTGAAGTTATACTTCTTTAGGCGCGTTATGAAAAAATTATGAGAGTGAAATTTTAAGATGCGCGCGCATCACTGTGACACAAATTGCATAAGTTGATAAAAAATGCTATGCAATTATAGCTTTACCGCGGCAGTCTCCGAGTGCCACACGTCTTTTTTATTTTTTTATAACACTGATTTTACATTTTGTGATTACTTGAACTCACACACTGACTTATTAATATTACTTGTTAAAATGTTAGGAATATTGTATAATTTTACAATGTTTGTAAATATGTGAGCACCATGTATTTATCACATAATTAATTTATCTGTCATTGCTCCCTTTTTCATTATTGAAAACTGCATCACAATCCATAGCATTGTTTGGAAGAACAACGTGATCATACAGACAGACACGAAAAGCGACTTTAATTTATATTATGTATAGATACATGTACAGACTTATAGAAGACGTCGTCGCCATCGTCCGTACCACCAACGTTCCTCCTCTCGTGTGGGATTCGCCAAAGTGTGAGTTCAGAAAATCGACAAAGTAAAGGTGAATCAGTGCGTAAAGGAGAATGAATGCGTAGCTGAACTCACATAGATCACTCCGTCAATAAAAAAATGTCAAACGTTATAAAATAGACTGTAATCAACATCATAAATGTTACGCAGACATACATACATCATAACATAACGTTACGCAATTAATTAGACTAGGAACATATTTTACAAAATTTACAAATTTTTACATACTATCTTAAAAAATTAAGTCTTGTTTTCAACGTTGCTAGGTTTTTAAACATAATATTCAACATTGCATTGCATTTTATTTTATGCACGATGGAATCGATTTTTTTCTCTACAATATAATTACCTCACTCACTGACAGCCATTATTATTAAACTAATTAGTAAGTAATACAAAAACTCCTTTGTTCCGCTCTTTTCGTCAATTTAAAATAAGTAGGTACTAACTGGTCAACTTTAAGTATTCTTAACGAAATAAATATAAACGTGAATTCACAGCCGCGACGCTAAATTCTTCAGGTACTTTGGTCACAGACAAAACATATTTAAGTCCATCAATGACCACTGGACCACAGTATAAAAACCTTTTTTTTTAAGTTCCATATCTCTTTTCGACTTATGACAGTCAGTCAAGTGCCATTAACAGACATACAATAGACAATGGGTCCATAATACATTGTTTGTTCTCATTAAAGCGTTTCTATGATAGTACTAAATTTAAGCAAATTTATGGCTTGCGTGTTTGTTAGTGGACGGCAGGGGAGAGCATCGAGGAGGATTCCTCTATCCGCCGGCGCACACTGACAAGAAAAATCCTCTGCATCCACTGGTATGCCACGGCATCCGCTGAGTAGTCACTGTTCGAGATTTGATTATTCTACTAGCGACTACGCAATCGAAAAGTTGCTTTAGACTCCAGCGCATACCAGTTCATGCGATTACCGCCGCCTCCCGCCGCGGTATCCTTCAGCGTGTTATTCGATGCTACAGAGAAAACTGCGTGGCGATGCTCCAAGGTCGATCACCAAGCATTGAAACATATACCTTATTTCTATTGGTTAAGTATTAAATTTAATCAATCAATTTAAAATCCTCTGCCGTCACGTCCGCGCAGGCGCTTATTCTCTAACAAGGCAAAACTCCCTGTATTATGTTGTATGTCTAGGTAGGAACTATTCTTGTATATCTTGTTCTTCAATTACTTTCTATATTTTTCCAATCTAATAGCATACTTAGTATCTTGAACTATGGAACCCTTTGTCGTGTCGGCTCTTCTTATGAAACTAAAGTTCTGCCTTACCTGGCAGAAGAGTGCAAAGCACTACAGAGTATTTTCAAATACTTAATATTTTAATTCCACCTACAAAGTAATCAGTCCCTATGTTTGTGGTTGTTCCGCGTCCATCTTCTTCTGTCTTCTTTCTTTCATTATTAAGTATAACATATCAGGGATCCAAGTAACTAGAAGTATGACCAAGAGAATATTCTGCGCTGTTATGCATGTGACGTAGCTTCCAGAGTAATCTCGTATCCATCCGAGGAAATATCCGACTGGGGGTACAATGATACCCATGGTCAGCATCCCAAGACCAACGGCAGCGGGTACTTGATCCATCCTGCAGTTTTCAGATATTGCGATGTTCCTCGCAACGATGATCATACTCCTGCCAACACCGTAGAGGCAAGACATGACGATCAATACTTCAATGTTGGTTTGATACGCCAAAACTGAAAATAAAATTGAATTTTAGATACTAAATGAAGTAACAGATACGGGCATGACCGTTGAGGTGAATATACTTATCGAAGGTTATCAAATTCCAATCGATAGTAGTTTTATCCGCATAATTTTTCCATTTTTCTTGTTCAGGTCTTAAGTGGTTAAGATATGTTAGATTACTTGAGAAGATAAGAGTGACGTACTTTGTCTGACGACGATGAGCCACGTGCTTGTCATGATGAGCATCCATCGGGCCTTTATTTTGTATTTGTCTTGGAAGATTGGCAGGATCAGACGTCCTGCTATATCTGCACCAGCGACCGCTGACATGCAGTTTGCAGTCTGCTGCTTATCCATCGACGCTACTTTCTGCAAAAACAATGATGACATCAATGAACTCTGTTCCAATAACTGTACGAGCGGTAACATCCGTTTTGTGAATTGAATCATGAGCGTTATCTATAGACTTTGGATAGCTCCTATGAATAATCACTTGGACTTTGATTCTGCCCGTCAAATAATGTCCTATTAGTGTTCCAGTTTCAGATGTGTGTATTCCATATCATTAATGTATAAACACACACATGTGTGTCATAAAGAAAACGGGAGAAGATAGAAACTAGACAGCTATTATAATGGTGATAATAGTATTATCAGGAAGATTATCATCAGATCATTTTGCTTAATCACATCATCCGCATACCTACATCGTCACTTATAAGTACTTGGTTGTAAAATGATTATCAGCGCTTATTGATTCAGTGATGATCACAGCCTTACTGAATGCACAGTAAATAGATAAAACATAGAGGACTCTATAAATACTGATAAAGTTGTAATTAAATAATAATTACTTCATATCAGTTTTGTAATCGAATTATTACACCTGCACGTGTACAGGTGAACACACTTGCAATCGTAGATATGAGCTAGCGTGGTATTTTTAACCTGTCTTTTTTGTATGTTTTAAAGAGGCCTTCGCTTCGGCAATATCAATTTTAAATTATGTAAAAATTATATTATGTTAGCATTTATATACCCAAATAATGTATAAACTTTATTAGGCCTAAGGGTGTATTCAGGCGCCGATATGCGTTTGTCGGCGCTGACAAACGTTGATTGTCAACACTAGTCGGCGCAGGCAGTTTTCATATTTTTTTGACAAATCAGCGCGAACTGACACCGATAAGCACTGACAAATACCCAAATACCTATCTGAATTAGTATCATTTTCATACAATTTGAACATGATACCTAATAGTGTTATGCAAATTTAATCTAATGTCTGGTCTAATGAAGTAAACAAATAACATTAGTATATTGAACCCATTTCTATGATAATTTTAATAGTCTGAATGAATCAATTATTATTGTGCACATAAAAAAATATATGCGAACAATGTACGGTACGTGAGTTTTAATATAAAACCGATAAAAGAGCTTCCATTAATAATCTCATTTGCTACATAGTGGAAACAACATTTATTAATTTACACTTAATTATATTTTGTAGAAAAGTTTTATCGAGAGACTCGGGGAAAAAGTGTATATCTATATTCTTATTTGTATATCAAACATAATAGTTTGATTTACAGAATAATTTGTTGAGTAGTTGTGTTTATTATTTTGTGTTCATAATTTCTGATTAAACTAGCCAAAAATCTATTTTGTAATTTAGAAGACACTTTGTTGAGTTATTAGTTATTTGTACATATGGTACCGACTTAGTTATCTTCAAAGAAATTCAACAGAAATATATAAGTAATAGTATGCAAGGCTCAAAGACTGAAACGCTCATTGAGCGAAAAAACAGGCCACAACGCGTTTAAGCGTAGCCGCCATCTTGGATTTTTATTTCGGCCCTGTTTTCGGTAGTAGAGCCATCACCTCTACTTTCAAGTCAGAATATCCCAGGACTTTTGTTCCTTATTAATAAAGTTTTTAAAACCTTAGTGATGTTTGAGCAGGTTAAGGATGCCATTATAGCTGAATAAAAAAAACGCATATTTACCTGTAGGAAGAATGGGAACAGCATACTGAAGTTTTGTATGGAAGTGACAGCTAGGGCTGTGCCGATCACAATGTTTAGAAACCGCATATTCGACAGTAGGGAGATTCCGAATAGATCATACAGCTTCCTCAGCAAGTTTTGTTTTTGTTGCGACGCAGATACATGAGTGGCTCCTGAAACAAAAGACGGTCGAATTTAAATAAACTACGTGTACCACAGATCACGGAGACGGCCGTTGCTAAAGGCGACATTGTCAATACTTTTCATACAAAACCAAGCGTGTCACCGTTTACTCGCACTACAACAAAATTAACGTATAGAAACCGGGTTTGAATGGCGGTCCGACACAAGGTGTGCGCTCAACGCACTTTCGGCGCCACGAATTTTATTAGAACTACCGTCTCCGAACGCTGCCGGCCGTGGCGATTCCGTGCTCTGTGTGTTGCACCATTTATAAATGATTCTTCTTCTGCATTAACTTATGAGCTACACTTTTGACGGCGCAGCACCTTCCAGCGCAATATACCTATTAGAGGCCAGCTCTTTGACTTCCTTTTACGTCGCGACCTTCACTACTTTTTTTTTGTCTACGTATTATGTTTAAGGTGAATCCTTCAAGATAGTCGAAGATATTCATAATCCCTTACGTGTTTCACAAATTGTGGCGCTGTGTTACGTTGCATGTTGATCAAAGTTCTCGTTCGCTAGTTCTCGAACTTACATTTAATAGAAAAAATAATAAAAATTACGTCACCGTCATCGTTATCTGCCTAGCCTTTTCTCAACTATGTTGAGGTCAGCTTCCAGTCTAATCGGATGCAGCTGATTATCAGTATTTACATCAACGTACCGTACGAAATTTTGAATTTCGCGGACCACATACAAGGAATCACCTTTCCATGAAAACAATATGCGGTGCTTCGGTCGTTAGAAAATCTTTATAGTCTACTTTTTAGTTTGATCGGTGGATATTTACAACTTATTGTTATCTACGTTCGCGTTAAATTGCAACGTGTATATTTTGAGTGTGAAAATTGATTGTTTTATCATTACCTCATAATCTTTGAACTGTTTGAAATAACCGACAGTGATGATAATAGGTAGGTTACTATTCACGTGTTTTATTTACCTCATTTTCTAGTAACACTATATTTATGCCAATAGTTAGCTATACCATAATTTCAATAAGACTCTATTGAAGTTTAGAAACTTAATAGAACAAAAATAATTGTGATCTTTTAAATAAGTAGGTGCTATACTGTTACAAATATCTAAAATATTATTTGGCAATAAAATTAAATCATGTATAGTACATACTAATTCCATGCTGCCATGATAGTAGGTACTTTCTAATTCCATGCTGCCATGTCATTATTCTAAGGTAGCCGCCATCTAGTTCAAAATTTTTGGCGACCGGGCTCTGCTCGGGTGAAAATACGGAGAAAATGATTTTTTCTAGATATGAGACCTAGCTAGATACATTTTTCGCCCCCGTAAACCTCTCTATTGTAACTTTCATCGAAATCCTTAGAGCCGTTTTCGAGAACGTGATTACAAATATATATGTATAAATATATTTATACAAATATTGCTCGTTTAATAGTTTAAGATTATTTTGGAAACAAGACTTATGAATTTTCAATAAGCCCTATGATCACTACTGAATATATTAAATTAAATTATATGTAGCACTCATAAAGTATTTTTATTTGTGAAATTAGGAATAATTTTTGGTCTTTTTCTTTCTATTTTGTCTTGATTTGATTAGGTCTTACAGAGAATTGTTTAGGTCTAGATTACTTGAAAAATGCTGGAAACCTAGACAGTAGTATTACAACTAATTGAAAGTCAAACAAGATCTTTGATTGAAGCGTTTTATGAGAATGACCTTGATCACTGATGGACAAAGGTAGATGAAACGAATGTGTTGAAGAGTATGAATAAAATAAATAATAAAGAAGCAAAAGAGTATTTCCTAAAAACATCACATTGTGTTCCAGTAATTCAACTTCAGAAAACAGATGAACTAAAAATAACAAATGTTAGACTTTTAAATTAACACAGAAACATTGCGTTACTTACCATTTAGACCATTCGCGTCTGATTTATTTATTTTTCCTCCGTTTAGTTCTTTATTGCTCAGCGTTTTTTTGCTTCCCCAGTTTTCTTTACCGTTTTGTGCGTCACCATTGGATTGAGATGTTTTTCTTACAATTGCATCTTTGGGCTTCTCCTGCAGTAAGTGTAGATTTTCATCTACCGGTACTTCTTCTTCTACTTCCTTCATGTGCCATTCCACTGGTTGTATTAGCATGGTCCCGGCAATCTATAATAGTACGATTAATAACACTCAATAATAATGACGAACTACAAAATGTATGGATCAATATAACGATGTAAGGAACATCGACGCGCAAACTGTTACCATGAATGCAGCACAAATATGATTCTATATCTGCCCAGCGGCAACGTAGAAATTTTTAAAGGTTAAAAAAAATACTCTTTCATACAAAATTGCAAGACCTTGTAGGTAAAGTGTATAAAAACAGCAATATTTTTTTGAACCCCACAAAATAATTCTCCAATATAAAAACATTATAGAAGCTAACTTTGCAACGTAAACAAGTAATAAAATTGTCACTAACCCCGTGCAAACTCAAAGCCGAGAGCAGCAAGCAAGCGCCGCGGAACCCAAAATGTTCCAGGAGATACCTCACTAAGTGGGGCATTAAGGTCTGTCCCACACCTGTGCCCACGTTAGCGAGCCCCACTGCACGGCTTTTCTTTAGCTTGAAGTAGCTATTTATAGCCACAAATGACGAGTTTTGGATGAAACCCAAACCCAAACCTGGAACAAGCATAATAGATTAGTTGTTTTACCAAACAATTTCGGATTTTGGATGAAATAACCGAAGCCCGTGGTTGGTTTTGGGCCATTCTAGATATGAATAAATGGGTTTCCGAATTATGGTTTTATCTAGGTCAAAGTGTCATCATATTTTAGTACAATTAAATAATTAGCTGATAACACTTATGGTTTGTGGAAACAGAACATTTTTGGATTAAAATTTGGGCCGCTACGTTATTGTCAAGAAACACTACAACACACAGCACATTTGTTCACTCAAAACTGCTCCAAGCCTACACATTTCCACTATACCGCATTATGCTAAACAATAAACATTGAACAACAAACAAGACAGTCTTACCTAATAGGACGCCGTAAGTTAACACCAAGTGCCAGATATTTGTCGAAAATCCGCTGAAGAAAATTCCAGCAGTACAGAAACAGGCTCCTGTTACCGCTACAAATCTTGTTGATGTCAACTTAACAACGGCCCCGGCTATTGGGCCGCCGAAATTTGTGACGAACAACATTGTACTCATTACTATGGCGGCTCCTTGAGTCCTGTGCCCCATTCCTTCTAACGCATCGCCATATAGCAAACTGAACAAAGACAGCATTGATTGATTGAAAATCTGCAATGGAGAGTATTATGTTAGTGGTGTTATGACCTTTCCTACTCGGATAGGAACAGTTAGTCGTTACGGCTAGTAATCGAACGTTGTAGAACTATTTAAATCATAGCTATTTGGTTGCAGTTGCACTCCATAATTTTTTTTGCAATAAGTTACGTCGTAATCCGAACATGTCAAGAATTGAGAGGCATAATTTCTAAATAGAAAACTTTAGACGGAGTATAAATGTCATTAGACAGAGCAATCATTGTGACAATTTTGACAAACTGCGGTTTTGGTTTTTAGACCCGCAGGCTTTCGGTATATTATCACAGTTAGGTAGCTTTGCTAACTAGGTATCTTGTTTTTCTAATATGGATGATAAAATGTATACCATGTTATCATGACATCATGAAGTGCGCAAAATTTCGTTACTAATACAAATACTGTTGGTTTGTTTATCTACCGGCCAATCGATATCGGTTACTGATAAGTTGGTAGCTTCCCTAATGTGGAGTTATGTTATAAATTAAACGGCCTTCTTTATCTAGAAGGCCGCATTGCTAAAGATAATCGTCAGGTATATCCTGTTGTTGTTTTTGTTACTTATTTTCGTGAACGTAAAAGAACATTGCATATTCCTAATTGCGATTTACGATGGAGTAAGAAAATTGAGATAATCACGCGATATTTTTGGTATTTTGTGGTATTCCTAAAGTCTTTTTTTTTTTTTCGAAAGGTAGTATGAAAAAAGAAACAAAAAATCTGCAAAATAATACTGCTTAAGAACATGTAGGTATTGTTGCTGTCTACTGTATTGACCGTTGCGTTGATAGGATGTAATAGTACATAATTATACTTACATTAGACAATGCTGTCCCAAATAATACCATCCACCCCCATCCTCCATCGGGCGGTACTAATTTGATTACTTTTTGTGTCTTTGGAGATGCCACCAACGCGTTCTTTTCCGCCGCCATTTTATATTTGGTTTTGTTTTTCTATGAATTAACTTAACATAATTTGCTTTTCAAATGTTTCGCCTAGCACCTGAAACAAAAATAATAGGTTTTTAAAATTAAGCAGTAAGTAGGTCGGTAAGTAAAAAAAAACTGAAATTGTAGTTTCACAATGAATATGATAGGTTCTTCATATTTCCTTTTTCTATCCTAATGTTATTTCTATTCTATTGTCATTTTTAGAAGACGATTGATAAACTAAACGCATCCATACCTCGCAAAGAGTTGGACACTCGCCTTTGTGCTGCTAAAACATAACAGGAATGTTATTGCACCTCAAAGGCGAGTGTCCAACTCATTGTAAGGTAGGTGTGCGTTTAGTTTCAAGTAGGTAGGTATGAAATTCCCATTTGGGATGCTTGATACTATTGAAATACGTGTGTTACTTGAGATCATTGAGAATCACTCAATAACATAATTAAAAGTTTGTAAGTGCATAGGTACCTACTTATAATTATCTAAGTAGTCATACGCACATTACAATGTAAACAAATCGAACTCTATATACGTGTTGAATATTGTGAAACCAAACATTTCGTATCGTCACAACCTGTATTTTGATACGTAAAAGTAATATAAAATTTCGTATATTTACGTAAAAGATATCAATCTTTGCTCAGTTACGTCGTTTTACGAGTGGGGTGTGTCTGATATGAAAGTGTTATAATTAGATCGAGTTCACACTTGCGACCTTTTATCTTGTGTCAATAGTAATAACGGAATTATACAGTTTTTTACCCTATATCTGTGTTTGTGTTGAGGAAAACAAAAGTAAATCGTTGCTCTGTTTTTGTAATAAGTTATTGAAATATTACTCGTGTGGGGTCGTTGGCAAATAATTGATTATTGCATCTTCCAACAAACAATGCTAACTGAAGTAAACTATGTTTTGATTTACGGTAAATTTTATAGTCATAAATGTGGACTTTTTTACAGTACCATAGATCGCAAATAGATGTCAAATATTTCACTGTTTTGATTAATTTGGTAATATTACTGTATGGAAATATGAAATGTGGCTAACTAGCGAACATTAATATCGTAACACCGAATATTTCGTTTTAGATGTAAAAAAAGTAAGTATTTGGAAACTTTCCAAATTCCTTTTTTTAAACCTAAAAAAAACATCAAATTCAATGTTATAATTTCAATTCATTATTAATATTCTAGTACGCTAATTATCCACGTTTCTTGTTTCCATAGGTACAGTAATATTGCCAAATTAATCAAAACAAGTAATTTATTGACAGCTAGTTGCGACGTTGCCAACTTTTAAGATAAACGCTCTTAATTGGTTTTTCGGATCTTAAAATTCTCAACTACGTATCAGTAGGTACGGAAAATCTCAAATAAAAAAACCCAAGTACCTATACGTATCCTGTAAAGATGCAAAGCTGGAAAAGGCCATGATACTTAATGAATTAACGTTCAGGGTGATCTAGAATCCAGGGCAAAGTATCAAGTAATGATCCTATCCTATCATTAAACTTTATCGCTTAATACTTTGTATCTACTTTATAACAGCAGGGGAATTGCGTAACATACATATCTTAATATATACGTATATAAATTACGCGTCACGTTGTTTGTCCGCGATGGACTCCTAAACTACTTAACCGATTTTAATCAAATTTGCACACCGTATGCAGTTTGATCTAACTTAAAAGATAGGATAGGGTAGGTAGGGTAGGTAGGGTAGGTAGGGTAGGTAGGGTAGGTAGGGTAGGTAGGGCAGGTAGGGTAGGTAGGGTAGGTAGGGTAGGTAGGGTAGATAGGGTAGGTAGGGTAGGTAGGGTTTTTTTATATTTGATTGATTGCGGATCAAAGTTCGCCGGATCAGCTAGTATACATATATAAAATGACAATTGATCGCTATAGGTTTCATTTTTACATTTCACCCACGTTCATTGCGTTATTGATCAGACAAATTTTTCAAACCTATGAAGCAATGGATTTGCAATATCAACAACAATTATTATCATTCTTTTTTTTTTAAGCTATCTTTGTAGGTATAAGTAGTGGCTTGTGTAATATTTATCTTAGAGCCAATGTTCAGTGTCGCTCTCAATATGATGTTATTACAAACAATTGTTGCCAACCGTTTGATTCTAAATAGTTACACAGCGTGTGACCTTTCCTCATTATATTTTGAGAGATCAAAATATTTTGTACGGATAATAATTAGGTTACTCTTAAACATATATCAATCTGTTTTTTATTATTTAGAATGAAATTTTTGTTATTAGGTATTAAATTGTTATACATGAATTACCAAAAATTATTTAATAACTGTAATTGTAAATATTCTTTTTGGCTTTGTAATAATGTGTAAAACCATGAATGGTGTATTTTGTGTTAGCTTGTAAGTAATTGGGAAATTATTTGTGTAAACAATTGTTCGCTAACCTAAATAAATAAAAAAATAAATGTTATTGTAGACCAGAAACCTTTGCACCCGAAAAAAATATTATTTTTGTCATCATCATCATGAAAACTTAATTTTTGCCCTTTAGCCTTGCCCAAGCATCGCAACTTCGACCGGTCCCATGCTTCGAATCCGATGGATGCGTCCGACCTTCACCAGCACCTGTAGCATGACAACGATAGAAACGAGTTTTCTACGGGTTTTGTCGACGGAAGAATAGACAAAATCACAGATTGTGATTGTTTATCTGTAATTTTTTCTATTCTTCCGTCGATAAAACCCGTTTCTATTGTAGACATGCTAAGCGTCCGATCCACCAATATAGAATGCTACATAAAGAAATAAATTTATAAAACTATGGAATTTAAGAGTAGTTTACGGTTTACGCCCAACACAAATCTCATTTTAACTTATAAGACTTCGAAGGAAACCGACAGACACCAGCGAACCGGGAGAAAAGGGAAAATATGAAAATGTTATTCCTCTTACGACCCCGAAAATGTAAAATATCCGGTAGGGATAAAGCTGTATAAAGATTTTTGTTTTTTTCCACGAACACAGTCCTACATTGATAACGCGGTATCTACATATTTTGCGTTTACGTACGTATGACGCATTTTTAAAGGTCTGTTTTTCGCTCGAACTGCTGAAACTTCCGCCCTCTGAACAATATTGTATGGCACTTTGAACTGTGTGTTGATGCAATACGGTGCTGTTACTTTTTGTATCGTTGTTTGGCGAGTAAAGTAGGTTGGTATGTTTTAAAATAGAACATTTTTTGTTTCACTTTTAATATCAACAAAATACTTAAGTGACGTATTTGTAGTAGGTAGGTACTTAGAAGTCTATAAAATAAATTACGAAAATCACATTCAGAAAAATTCAGAAGAATAGGTATCCAGTTCCAGTACCTACAAAATTACAGCACGATAAAACAGACAATCAATCTAGATCCATTAAAATCTCAGCCTAATACAATGCTTATTTTATACGTTCACCTTAATGATCACATTATTTTAGGTAATAACTTAATTAAATCTGTTAAATCCAAATGTAGGATGATAAGTGCAGCAATGGATAATTTACAATAATTGCTCAAGGTAAGTGTTAAACAATGTTATTAATGCTATTATTTTCCTAGCAGAAAAACTAAAGTGATCGTTTAGTTCACTAATTGGAATACATTTAAAAGATTTTTCCCTGCAATTTGACAATTATAATCTTCTCTATGATTGACACGGGGTTGGAGATCTTTTTATTTTTATTTTTGAGGTTGGGAAATTATCAAATAACTTCTCCCGCCCTGGGCGGGGCAGGAGGGCGTGTCAGACTTTTACTGACTAAAACCCACCCGTGTCTTCCGTTGCCTGTGTTCCGGGGCCGCGATATCCCTTTCGGACGGGGTTGAAGATCTGAGGGGGCAATTCCCGTATTTTTATCAATGTTTGCATCCTTAACTCAATCTCAATCTGACAAAAATACCTTTGATTTCCCAATTTTTTTTACAAGTTTTTGACATTGATTGTCACTAACTTATGATAACGTTTGGAATTCGAACCCTTTAACTTACAGGGATGGTCCATCTGTAACGTTGTAACAGGAAAATTAGGAAAGCTAGACTGCAACGAGATAAGTTGGTCATTGAGTTATTGAATATTATTGAATAGGGAGAAATTAGAATTCGTCGATAAAACTGTTTTCTTGGGGATTACGCTCGACTCAAGGCTGCAATGGGGTCCTCATTTAACATCTCTTGCAGGACGCCTAAGTTCAGCAGCATATGCTGTGAGATAAATCCGTCAATTTACTGACGTAGATACCGCGAGGCTAGTCTATTTCAGTTACTTTCATAGTATCATGTCTTACGGTATTCTACTATGGGGACGGGCTGCAGATATCGAGTCTATTTTTATTCTGCAGAAAAGAGCCATCAGAGCAATATATGGTCTCCGCAGACGCGATTCTCTAAGGGAACTGTTTAAAGATATTAACATCATGACGGTACCTTGTCAATATATCTATGAAAACATCATGTACGTTAGGAAAAATCTAAGTCTTTTCAGTAAAAGAGGTGATAGACACAATTATAGCACTAGAAATAGGGAACAATTAGTTCAACCGGGTTTCAGACTGGCTAAAGTTGACTCAACCTTCATGGGGTACTGTTTAAAATGTTACAATAAAATACCTCCCCACATACTCCAATTGAATGAAAGGAATTTTAAATCTTGTATAAAACGCACACTATGCTGCCAAGCATATTATAAGTTGGGGGATTACATCGTTGACAAAAATGCTTGGCTCAACGCTGGTCCAGCTCCACAAGGCGCATAAACTAATTGATTGGCATTCGAAAATATTGTTGGAGCTGCTGAAGATTGTAGGACTATCTTTAGATTGTATAAATTCAATTTCATAGTATTATATAATTGCATAGCACATGTGTGAGCACTATGTACCTACTTTAAAGCTACCATTTACTGGGTACCTACGTCTTTCATTGACCTAAATGTGCCCTTGCGGCTGAGAGTATGTCATGCTCACTCAAATGTCTCGCTGGTGGTGGCGTGTGTGTTGGATCATAAAGTTCCCTTCAAAATGGTTGAGCTAAATGGTGCTGATCCATGCGTCATGTTCGTGAACGGGCGCCGTCAGTGGGGACTGGTCATCTCTTAGCTGCCAAGGCTTATTTTGAATTTATTTTAATTTTTGAATTGTTTTTTTTCTTTATTACGGACGCTTTTAACGTGCACGTCTCTCTACATTGTTCTCACATGTATAATTACAACATGAATGATGTAACCAATATTTTGTAACAATATTCTGATTTAAAAGAGTGTCCGTGGAGTTTCTTGCCCGTTCTTCTCCATAGGAACCTACTACGCGTTGGAATGGGCAACTAGCTTCATATTTCTGACTGACCGACCCCTTGACAATTCAAAAGTGCCTGTAATTGGTTTATTTGAAATAAATGCTTTGAGTTTGAGTTTGAGTTTGAATTGATAATATTTTTTTCATGGGTTTTTTTACTGTATGAATAAACGATACAAAATAAAATAATGTCGCAAATAAAGAAATACGGAAAGAAGGATTTTTTTTATAAATCAATAAGTATCATCTTCACTTTCGTGTAATAATGCGTTCACTTTCTTTTTAAAGGACTTGATTATTGCCCTCCAAGGTTAAGTGGTATTTGTTTTGAAATTAGTACCTCTTTATCGCCTTTTTCAATTTTGGTTCTAAATAAACTGTTTATTTTGGACCGACTTAAAAAAAGAAGGAGGATGTTCATCTGTATGTTTTAAAAAATACTCTTCTTGATTCTAGATTTCTCCGTGATTTCTGGGCCCATTTACATTATTTGGTAGAGGAAGCTCCCGCGGTGGTTCCATATAATTTTTTATTAACTTTGTTTAATCTATACATATAAAATGCTTTGTCCTGAATGACTGACTGACGGATCAACGCACAGCCTAAACCGCTGATTGTAGAGACCTGAAACTTGGAGGGTGTGTTTTTTGTATGACGTAGGCATCCGATAAGAAAGGATTTTTCGAAATTCTACCCCTAAGGGGGTGAAAAAGGTGGGCAAAGTTTGTATGGGACAACGTGATTCCTTGGTCCAATCTACTTCAAATTTTGCATAAACATTTTTTAACAGAATTAATGGAAGACCTGTTTCGTATTTTATTGAAATTCATCCCCTAGCGGGGTTAAATTGGGATAGAAAGTTATTTTGGGAGTGATTTGCTTCGAAGTTGATATCAATACTCCTTAGTGCTTTTGATTTAAATTACTTTTTATTTTGACACATGTTTGAAAAGTCAATCCGATCGTATTCAAAAAAGGTTGAACTCACTTATAGGCTTGGTGCTTGCAATGCAAATACTCTTTAAAATTGGAATGTGTCGAAAGTCACCGTATATTAGTACCGCATTTGAAGGTTTCTAAGTTTTACAGAGGTCTTTATTTATTCCTAGGATTCCCCTAACACCATAAAATTACCCCTTCGAATTCAAGAGAGTGCAGTTTTCCATCAAAGTATGCTTTGCAATGACTATAAACAAAGCTCAAGGTCAAACTCTTAAGGTAGCGGGAGTAGACTTAAGGGAAAGCTGCTTCTCCCACGACCAGTTGTATTTGGTATGCTCCAGAGTAGCCTGGTGATTCTAGCACCCGAAGAAATATTGATATTTATAGGTTATAACAAATTAATAACGTAAAAAACCAATAAAAAATCCTATTAGAACCATTTTCGACTTCTACGCGAACGAAGTCGCGGGCAAAAGCTAGTTTTGAATAAAATTTCAATAAAACTGGAATACTTTGTATAGGTTGATGATGTTATAAAACTCCATGTTAATTTTGTATACATAGTAAAGTAGTGGCATATGAATTTGTGTGGGGTAGGTATAACAACAGAAATGCGAAAATAAATTGAAAAAAAAAATGACTTCCAAAAATAACCTGCCAAGTGAAATAACTTTAATCTCGGTAGTCGGTATCTTGTCCTTTTTTGGAAGACGGTTGTTTTTTTTTTCTAAATAGTTTTTTTTTTTATTGGTTTGTGCTGTACCTATATGAATTGCGTCATATTATATCACACAGTCAGAATGTGATGGAGCCACAAAGAAAAGGATTGTATTTATAACGTGAATAAGAAGGTACTTGATTAAAGGCGTGATGATTACTATTCTTCTAAAAAACATAAACTCAATTACTAAACCAACTTCAGATATAACAAGCATGATTCATAAATCATTTTCTTCTACATGCTACATTGGAAATAAAAACTAAGAAATTCTGAATCATTTGTTTCTACCAGCTTTTTATAAACTTGCTTTGTTCGTATGTTATTAATTACTTGTTTTTTTAACCGACTTCCAAATACGAGGAGGTTCTATGTTCGTAGCGTATGTATATTTTTTATGTATATCCACCGATTTCTCCGTCAATTGTGGATCGATTTTGTTTTTTAATTTTGTCCAATTTGTAACACAACAAAAAATAGGAAAATAAAAACTTTTTACAAAAAAAAAATAACAGGCTTACAAAAAGATTTTTCTCGTCATATGCTCGACCGAGGTATTAATTTACACTAACTTCTACATCTTCTTTCTTTTCGTGTGGTTAGTGAATAACCTGGTGTCAGAGTTTTAAAGCCGCCCATGGGCCTCTGACTTGGCTTCACATGCTGTCGAGAAATATCTCTGAGGCATGCCGGTTTCCTCACGATGTTTTCCTTCACCGTTTTTGAAGCAAGTAATAATTATACAATACGCACATGAATCCGAAAAGTCAGAGGTGCGTGCCTTGGGTTCGAACTCGAGACCTATGACTTGGCAGTCCAACGGTCACAACACTAGCTAGACTATCACTGCATCAGATAAGTTGAGATGTAGGAGGTAATTTCCAAAGCTACCCATCCGATAACAAAAATTCTTTCACTGATACAAAGCTACACTATTGCCGAGTGCTAAAAGATATATTATAACTTTATAAGGTATAGTTGGCTTCCACGGCGGACGGTGTCGTGGGCAGAAACTAGTAAATCTATCATGTAAGCATCTCTATTGATATAAATAAAATCCATTATAAAATGGGAATTATTTGGGGTTCGAATAAATAAATGTTTCAATTTAAAATGCTTATCTGAAATATCGATACGTGATAAGGGAAACGAATGCAAGTCGTTGCAGTTATTACGTAACTATGTTATGAAATGCATTACAACAATAACTAAGTGAAATTGACGGCATGAACTTGACCATGGACTTATGCACTTAGGTACAGTCACGCACTAATGATAATTTAATAGTTTAAACGAACTTACCTAAACTAACTACTATAGTGAAGTTCCACGGTAATTTTACGAAGTTGCTGTCTCGTTCGAAAATGTAATCGGGTTTTAAGTGATGACGGAGACTGTACAACGTGCAACAAAAACCCTGTCCGATCGGCGAGGCTGTTGTTAAGAATCGTACTGAGAGTCTATTTATGAGGTAATAAAAAAAAATAAAAAAAAACAAATTCGTCACTTTTTTTTTCAATGGGGTATTTTACCGGGTTATTACATGGGGCGCAAAGCCAAAGTCAAAGACAGCAATGAGTATAATTATTCATATTAATTATTTTACTGAGCTGTAATGTGTAAATAAGCCATTCCTTAAAATTTATATAGGTAATTTATTGGTATTTATAGGTATATGTAGGTAAAATGATATAGGTACAGTCAGTCTCAAAAAAATTTTACATCGACAAAAATTCATATAATTGTTTACAATCTTTGTTTCATACCAAGGTGTCTGTACTTCTCTACAACGAACAACTGTCACTTCAAGGTGTATTGTAGCGACCTTAAGGTCATACAAAAACATCTTTGGGTACTTCATTGTGGTTACAAATTGATACCGTATTATAGAACACCAATTGTATAAAATCAACTGAATTCTTGTCCATGTATAATTTTTTTTGAGGCTGATAATCATTGTAATAAATGCAAATAAGGGTCACACACACACATCATACCTACAAATTAAGTTTTTGTATGTTAAAACTATTAGGAAAATCCAACCAAACATTTAATTGGGATTAGCCATCTAATGTAATCGAAACAATGATGATCACTTCATTATTTGTTTACGTCATATTAGGTATTTGTTTATCGCCAGCAGGTATATACTAAATACGGACACTAATTTCTTAACCGAAAAGTATTCTGTCCTCTGCGCCTGCGGCACTTGCACTCGCCGCCTCTTATTAACTTTGGGTGAGGTGAGACAAAACGTATCATAATCAATTAATCATATATCCAGTGCCCGACTTTACCCACTGCAGCAGCTGAAAGTTTGCGAGTAGCTAAATAAAATAAAAAATCATCAAATAATAAATCATTATCATCTCTCTCTATCTCTCGCGTTCAAAACAATGGCTTGTATTTAATCGAACCTCAAATAATACCCATTTTGCTTTCCTAAATACATCATTGAACACTCAAATATAATGGAAGCGCTTCTTTTTGACTAATAATTCCTATTTTGGGGTCCTAAAAATACAAAATTGCCAAGTAGTTCTGAGATCAACTTGGATGTGATGTTTATCAACTTGATGGTTACAGTTTTAATCTAACCTAACCGGTATGATCGGAGTATCCTAGCTTAGTTACTGCGACCAGTTGTGAGAAAAGACCAGAAATTTAAAAAGAGACTCAATTATTTAAAAAATTGTTCATCATTCAATTAATTTGATAAAATTTGGAGCAGCGGAGTCCCAGTGGTAACTTATGAGCACTGGACCTGCGTGGTAGATTACAGCCCACTCCCTCTCGAAGATAGGAGGCCCAGGATGTGTCCAACCAATGGGAAAATTATAGGCTGATAAATATCAATAAGTTTTTAATGGATCAGTTAAATAATTCCCCGAAATAATTCATGCCATGGTCATGGTGAAATGATTAACCATTCAGCAAGTTTTAAAGCGTTGCTGACGGCCTGGGATGCCCCGGACGTGAATAGAGGCTCTTATAATGAATGAGTTTGATTATGCTATGTGATTTTCCATGAAATAACGTAACGGGATCCGTCAAAAGTCACTGGCATTTAAACAAAATCATTCTGCGTCATATCCTGTGATGAAGTACCTATCTGTGACAATACAACCCACCGAAAAACTACTGTTGGATAATGTTCTCATTACCTACCGTCGACTCACGTTACTTCATTTACACACGAGTACCTTCTGATTCTACGAGTACACTTAACTTTGAGACGTTTTAAAAAAGAAGGTACAGTCAGTCTCAAAAAGATGTATCCATACATTGACAAGAATTAATTTGATGGTTTATCTGTGTTCCATAATATTGTAACAATGTGTAGCTACAATTAAGTACTCAATGTTTTACCTTTAGGTCGCTACAATACACTATACAGATTGAAGTGACAGAGAACGGTGATTTAAAATGAGAGGACGTGATCATGAGACAAACTTTTTTTGGTTCCGCCGAAACTTGCGTTACTGAGACTAAAAATATGATTATCTTGTTTTTATAAGTATGTAAGTATCTGTCCGCCGTATGTGTAACGTTACAACTCATACGTAGGGAGTGTAAAAACTATGTTTACCGCTGCTGTGTGTTACTCAAAAATATAAAATAAGATTCTGGGTAATGCAGTAACCAGCGTCTTTGTTACAATTAAAATTCAAAATTTAACAATAATGAGTAGGTACCTATCACTTAATTTAAATTGAGTAGGTAGGTAATGTGGGCGTACATTGTGCAAAAAACTATTCAATCAATCTGCCTAGCCTTTTCCCAACTACGTTGGGGTCGGCTTCCAGTCTAACCGGATGCAGCTGAATACCAGTATTTACCACCAGTTAGTTACCAGTGCAAAAAACTATTCGTAACTGGTAAATAAGATTGTTATCTGACTATTTGTTGTTAGAGGTCATTGGCAATAGATATCTTAAAAAAACAAAGTATAAATATTTCCTGTAAATTGACTTTTGCAATGTAAAGGATTGGAGGAACATTTTATAAATGACTCACAAGATAAAAATGATTTTATACAAAAACTGCGTTCCGTTAAATCAAATTTAAAAAAACTTGGTACTCTTTAAATGGGATTGTAGGCCATAACTGTTCATTAATTAAATAACAATGGCTGAGTATTTTCAGACTGTGTTTTTAGATTTCACATAGCTAACGAAAAAAATTAGACCATGACCTCTGAGTTTGTTTCGGGGATCAGTCAGCTAGGAAATGCCGGTGCCTAGCTTTAAAATATTAACCATAAAATTTACGTGTAGAAGTGTCGTAAAAGATCTATTTATGACCGAACCCTATCTATCATCAGTTTTGGCATACGGGTGAAGGGTGGGCGTTTTGGGGGACTGTCATGTAATTTTGACGATCGAATAGTGCTAATTCTCTGCCTAGTTTGAATAAACGACATTTGTAATTTTTTTTTAATAGAAATATTTATATGTCTATTGTTTTAACGTCCCAATAATCTGTCAGAGAATAAGGACCTTACAGAATTGTGGGACGACATTCAATGACAGATAGAATTATACTATCTACCATCAATAGCGATCTGTCTTACTGAAAATAGGTTATTGGGTTCGGCATTTCAGCGTTTTAGATTATTTTGGAAGAAAACGATTTTTTTTTTCTATACAATTATTTTATCATAATTTTGCGATAAGTTGCTTCAAAATATAATATGATATTGTTCGCCGTACACGCACTTTTCATTCCGCTAGGACTAGCACCGAACATTGCCATTTGTCGTATAGTTAATTATACCCGAGATAATCTCACTAAGAGAATTGAACCACCAGACCATGGTTCCCGTAGCTAACTTTAATACTATTGTGTCTAGAAACTTTATATTGCGTCCTGTTTGCTATGGTATTCTATTTAATTTTAAATAGTGTTTTTTCCGTTGGTGGCGGGCGGTCTTTTTATGAAAATCTATCTACCTAGCCTTAGTTGGGGTCAGCTTCGAGTCTAACCGGATGCAGCTGAACACCAGTATCTTACAGGAGGTGATTGCCTTTGTTACCTCCACAATCCAGTAACTGGGTAACACACGATACCCCTTGGTAAGAATGGTTGTCAAACTATTACGCTTCTGACTATCCTTAACGACTGTCAACGATTCTTGAATGACAGCCGGAGCCAACAGCTTAACGGTATGTAATTGATGGTCACCCATCCACAAACCGACGGCGGGTCGATCAACCCGTGTGGCTGTTATTATTTAGCCCCCTGTTTAGCCACGAGCAAACCTATTTATAAAAATATTAAACTATTTTAAGTACCCAGGTTTGTTTTTGTTAAGGTACGTGTATATTGCAAAAAAAAGTCAATCGCGATATTTTTAACCCGCAACGCGAACGCGAGTGGCATTTGTGTGGTCCTGAAGTGTCAACACTTTGGAATGAGCAATTGAGCATTTTAACGTGTTTTTCATGTTTTTACATTTGGAATTTTATTTTTGTAACAATTCAGTTTGATTGAAATAGAACCTACTCGAAAGTTGTTAGGGGACAGGAACGGATATGATTTTTTAAAAAAACCCTGGCTGATGTGATGATTTATGTAAAAAAAATATTGCGTGTCTCACTGCAGGGCAAAGGCATGCAGAGAAGGCACGAGCATTGATCACCACGCTTGCTGAAGACGGATTGTCGATTTCAGACTTAAGACGACGATAACCGACTTTTAATGATTTTATACTGAAGATCACGTCTAAACGAGTTGTGTTATTAATTTGGAAAAAATATACGTTAAATTATAACACTTTCTTAATAACTTAATATAGGAACATTTTAGATTATGTTTATATTACATAGTGAAATTAATTTGTAAAGTTATATCTAACGCAGATAAAAAACTGAGAATCACGCAAAATCTATCGAGCGTATTTTTCTGGCACCTTCACTATTTTAAAGATCATTTAATTATTGTACTTTTAGTATTCGTGTTTTATTAAAATACCTTTTGTTTTATGTATTATAAATGAATAATGCGTTTAATTTGGGACAGCGCTCCTTGATGGGCGAGTCCTATTACTGGCTGGACGTACGACGCGTTGCGTGAGCTCAGTACAGAACACGCAAGCTAACCACTCAAGGTCACTGGCATATATCTGCGTCTTAAGTCTAGGTTTCCTCTTGATGTTTTTATTCACCGTTTTCAGTAATGTCCAAGATAAACTCAGAAAACACATATAAATTGAAAAAGTCACATTCTTAGCCTGGAAAGAATCCCTCCCAACCTCTTAAAATGCTAGAGAAAATAAATCCAGTTTGTGCTATTTTTAGCAGCAATTGGCAAAAACTCATTTTACGTAATTAATTACCTAAACAATTATTGTAAAACTGCTTATCAGATTTATACCATTCGTTCAGCATTGATTAGGTAATTTTGTTTAAGTATGTAGGTACTGATTGTCATCTACGTAAACGAAATCTGTATGTTTCACACGCAATCAAAGGGATATTGTAAAAATACCCTATTTAATGACTATTTGGTGAATTGGTGAATGCATTGTGACATTTGAGGTCAATTCTAACACAATTCTATTTAAAAATGATTTGTAGCTTGGCTACCTATACAACGCCGCCCATAGGCATGTGATAGCCTGTATTTTTCTGAATATTCATGAAAAATTATCTAAAATTTACTTTAAAAGGGTCTTCCCGTCTTCATCGTTTAAATATCTTTACCTCCGTTTTGTTTTCACAGTCGACAAATTTTGATAAAAAATGTTAGTTAATCCGATAAAATGACTCATAAGCTTTTAGAAATAATAAACAGAATCCAAATCGAGCCAACAACATAGGAGATATGACAAAAGCTACTAAAAAAACAATACATGAAAAATATTGAAGATAGAAAGCCCCCTTTTAAAGTAAATTTTCGATCATTTTTCATGAATGAATGTTCAGAAACGGTCTCATGCCCATGGGCGACATTGTATGGTGACATTACCTAGTAGGTAGCAAAATAATTTATACATATACCTACTGGTACCTACATAAAGTATTTTATCATTTTCGCTATTGTTTCTTGTTACTATAATCAGTATCAGGAACATAACTTGCAAAACCTTCTTATAATTTAAAATTAATGGCCGAACCAGCAATCATGATAATGGCGCTTAGCCTAAGTAGATATAGTTCTCAACGTCACCTCCATGGTAGATAAACAGCTGATACCGCAGCTGTTGTACCTACTCGATTTAGATAGTTCTTATAATACTCACAAAAAAGAAAAGAAAGTAAAACAAAATGCCTTTCTAAAAGTAAAAAAAAGTCCCCTCCCCTCACTAATACAAACTCTCTTACTGATTGAATTCAGAACCACTTAGTGCAAAAACGAACTCTATGACCTTATAAGCTACGGTCTAATTAGTTTTTTCGCGCTTCATTACGATGTCGGAAACGCGTTTCGGGAGTTCAAAATTCAGTTAACGTCAATTTTTGCGTGTGAAATAATCCTAAAAACGTTTATGTTTCATCATAATTAATTATAAGTTACATAATTAGCATATTTTAGTTAATTAAAAACAATGAAAAATATTTCAGGATAACTGTTCATTTTTGAACATAAGAATCACAACATTCAGCGAGTTTCGTAATATTTGGATAGATTAAATCATTCCATTTATTATTATGAAAAATATGTATTTGTTTTGTATAACACGACATTTTTAGTAATTTTTCCGGATTGTGACTTTCGTTATTTTTGTAGGGAGTATTATCGTTTTTAATCTAAGCTAGATAGGGCTATTGTGCAAATATTGTTGTCTCTTCTAGGTCAGTCTATTTGCTTACTATTTCACAATCCTCAAAAAAATTACATCGCAGATGTAGTAAAAACCGAACCTGAATGACGAAAATTAAAACCTATTTTATGTTATGATATTATTTTTAACGGCCACTTTATTAAAAAAGAAACAAATACAAAAATAAAAAAATAGTCCCTTACCACACTCACAGTTACTTCTAAATTCAAAATTGTATCACGTATAACAATGGTCCGATCAACGAGTTCGCAACGCAAACGTCACTGACTCATCAGCTGTTTTCTTTATACAACCGTTCACTGTGGCTGCACTAACATCAATGAACATTGACATCGTATATCATTAAGCGAACGAACGCGATAATACTCGATGCTACCTTTAGTAATTTATCAGGACTGTTGCTAAGTATTGGATCCATCGTCGGTCAGTATTGAAGAGTTTTAGCTTGTCAATAAGTCTAGTGCCTCTCTAACTCTCACTAGTATTCAAAAAAACATCGGAACGTCTCTACAGTCTCGCGTGTCTTCTTAAACATAGGCGCCTCCACCACATATTGTTTGAGTTGGTAAATGATCTTTGTACCCAACAACGAGACCACTCTTGCAAGACCCCTAGAGTCTATTGAAGTCTATGCTGAATTCTATATAGAGTCTATTGAACTCTACGCTGGATTCTAGAGAGAGTCTATTGAAGTCTAAGCTGGATTCTAGAGAGAGTCTATTGTAGTCTATGCATTGTGCTGCATTGAACTCTGGGTTCTCTAGCTCTGTTATTCTACCACGAAAGAGAAATCACACTTGGAAAAAATCGTCTTGTCTAGTTCCTTCCTGTGATTATACTCATGTTGTTTTTTTGTTGTCTGTGCTCGTGTGTTACCAAGAAATTTTGCTCGAAAAAATTTCTACCCGCAAATGATTGGACCAGTTTTTTTGAGGGCACAAAAATGCCGCTAGTTGAAACTGGTTTTTCGATCAGATTTGCAGGCGATACTTCATGTCTAACATACACTACTCATACTATTCACTACTCATTATTTGCTAAAATATCCACGTGGATTGAAAAGAGTTCAATAAAACATTGATTAAACCATACGGTGTTAAGGTACATAATCATGTGTTGATATAACGTATGTTATAACTAATTAGAAATTGAAACCCATTTTGTTTTTAAATTTTATTCCTGGAAATATACCAAAATATGTTAGCAAATATTCTACAGTCAATAGGGAGTTTCCAACTTTGACAACATGATTTAAATGATATTAGTAACAGTTAAAAGAACGCGAGTATTAAACATAATATAATCAAGGTATTTATAGTTTTAACGATACTGGTAGGTAAGAGGAGCTCGTGGCTAAATAATAACAGCCGCACGGGTCGATCCATCAGGATAAGCTACGCTTGCCGGGGCTGATCTTCTCATACCGAGCAAGTTAAGCCGTTGGTCACGGCTGTCATTCGTGGATCTTTGACAGCCGTTGCGGGTCGTCAGAAGCCCGAAAGTCTGACAACCAGTCTTCGTCTATCGCATTACTCAGTTACTGGACTATGGACAGATAGGCAGTCACTCCATGTAAAATAATGGTATTCAGCTGCATCTGGTTAGACCGGAAGCCGACCCCAACATAGTTGGGAAAAGGCTAGGCAGATTGATTTTAATTAAGTATACTCGTAGGTAACCTATTAAATAGTGAGAACTTTCAGTATGTTATAAAGTACTCTGTGGTGAGAACATTCTTATACTCGTAAACGGTTGTTTATATGTGAAAGTAGCGTCCAAACAAAGGAGCAAATTCTCCCATATATGATACTTATTGTTCACAGCAGAGAACTTCTAATTAAATTACATTAATTTACGATAAAACTGTGTTGTAATAAATCATGTTTTTATTACAAAAGACAGTTGTGTACAACGATTGATATGAGCCCAGCTGTTTATGACAGGAAGGCGTAATTATGAAATAATGTGTAGTAATAATAATAAACAATATCGGTAGTCATCATGTTTTTATGACGCGTCAATGTCCAATATTCAGCTTGTGCATATGTACCATCGAAGAAGTTCATATCTATACACCGTAAGGACTATTTCTGCTTGCAGCGCTCGGCCGCTATAGAACCGGGGCGGTAACAGATGTGGTCGTCGTGTTCACGGGATTTTGTTTTCAAACTGCTTAGATATGAAGTCCTTCGATAGTACATACTCGTACATTATTACGCTTCTATTTCGTATGTACCTTTTTACTCCAAAAAGTACTAGCTTGATGGGGTCTTTATTCATTTAAGGATTACCAACGAGGTACATTACAAATTATCTTTTACAATATAAAACATAACCCTTATCCAACAATGCTCACTCAGTGACAGGTAACCACAGCTTACAGTTTGCTACGTTGCACTTATAGTAACTTTCAAGTGTCTAACCCCGAGGTGCTCCATCTTCTATGCCACGCTTGGGACCCGGGGTTGGCTCGAGAATTCACCATTCGGCGGTTGAAGGATGATTAGAATCTACATCAGAAGTGTTTTGTTAATTCAATTTTAAACATCTCTTATTGATACCTAATTTAAAATAGGTAAACACCACCAAAATTAATAGTTAAGAAGACACTACAAAGTAAATGTTGGGTGTGGCCAAAGAAGCATGAAAGTAGAATACATTTTGTGGAAATGCCTGACAAAAAATGAAAAGAGTATGCTTAGAGACGGTTTGGTCATGTTGAGAGGATGAATGAAACGCGACTAACAAAAGGTATTTACAATGCATTTGCTTGAAAAGAGCGTTTTCCAAACAGTCAATTTGTGCGCAAAGTGTCACTTTTTCACTAGTGCTTTTTACTTTTGTGTTTTTTTTTAATTTTTGAGGCCGTCAATAGCCCGTCTCAGAGATTTTATTATTTGAGAAAAGTTTTACAAATCAGATGATGATGATAACGATGACGATGGCGATGGAGATGACGATAGCGATGACGATGGTGATGACGATGGCGATGGCAATGCCGATGATTATGACGGTGATCAAAATCAAAAAGTCAAAAGTCAAAAGTCGAAGTCGAAGTCAAAGGTCGAAGTCGAAAAGGAGTATGTAAGGATCGTAGCAGGTGGCGTTCTGTAGTTTCTGCCTACCCCCATAGAAAGAACGCGTGAGTTAATGTATGTAGGTAAGATATTACCCTAGAGATCGCAGAAAGAAATAAGGCCGCCCATTGTATGTTTTGTAGTGTTCATGTATTTTCTGGTGTACAATAAAGTATATATAAATAAATACCCTAGTTGTAGAACCCTTCAATAAATTGCCAGAATCTTTTTAAGGGGCTATTTTTAAAAGCACATATACCGTACTATAGCAGCCAACCAAACAAAAATATCGAGTGTATAAACTACTTATCATTCAGCGCAGGTCGAAAGGGTCAACCGAGAGAAATGGCTCAGAATTGTACCCGCGAGCAAAGGGTTAAACTACCTATGTAACACTTTATCAACTTGTTACTGTTAGGCTGTATCATCCCACTGCAGGGCAAAGGCCTTCCCCGAATGATATTATAAATATTAAAAGGAGATACTTGATAGGTTACATCCAACATTCGATCTTCAAAAAATGGCACAATTTCACACTAGGTTAGATGACATGCCACGTGAAAGTAGGACGGCATGTCGTAATTATAGGGAGCGAAAAAGAGCGTGAAGAGTAAGTTCCTAAGCAAAAAAATAATGTTCCTAATATTTTTGAGACCAGTTTATAGTTCAAAAGCGAAGTCTGACTTTATCCCGTCACAAAATTTCATTTGCAAGGTTTAACAGGGCAACCAGTGTTTAAGTAAAAAATTCTGAAAGTATACGACTTCACAACAAAATAAAACTAAGTTTAAGTATCACTCCGGGTTTACACAGTACCGTCGGAGAAGCAGACAAACTTTGTGATCATGGCTAGTGGTCACGAACGCCATAAAAGACAGGAAAAGTTTTGAAATATATAAAACTTAAATAAAAGAATCTGGAAAACTAAAAAAATATATTGTTTTATAGTTATATATTTCTTTTTAGCCTGAATTAAACTAGCCTCGGAGTTATAGGTAGTAGTAGGTACAAACCCTGACAGACGCTTTACTTTGTGTTAATTACTTCATCACAACTGCTCTGAAAATGGTGAAGGAAAACATCATGAGGGAACTGGCTCTAACCGAGAATCAAAAACTTCGAAGACGTGTGAATCTACCAACGAGCACTGGTTTATAGTTATATATTTCTTTTAGCCTGAATTAAACTAGCCTCGGAGTTAAAGGTAGTAGGTACAAACCCTGACAGAGGCTTTACTTTGTGTAAATTATTTCATCACAACTGCTCTGAAAATGGTGAAGGAAAACATCATGAGGGAACCGGCTCAATATCCGAGAATCAAAAACTTCGAAGACATGTGAATCTACCAACGAGCACTGGACCCCCATGATGGATTACGGACCACTCCCTCTCAGAGGGAAGAGGCCTGAGTCCCAGTAGTGGGAATATTAAAGGCTCATTATACATTATGCAAACTATATCCTGCAAAATTGAATCATATATTTTTTGTTGTAAAATACACAACAGAGAGGCAACTCGCATTTTCCCAACGTTCGCATTTTAATCTCGGTAATCTTAATCTCAGCTCTAATTTACCTGACAAGTTTATGACATTGATATTCGCTGAGCTAAGATTGTGATTAGATTTTGAATGCTTTCATAATGATCAACCTTCAGATGAATCAGACAGTAATAGTTACGGCTATGTCTTACTATCACAATACTATTCTGTAGCAAAAATTCCAAAACAAATTGGTGGACTGTAAACAGTATCAATGTTTCTACTACTCATGTAATCATAAAGAGAATCATTGCGACATTCACTGTAAATGATGAGTCAGTAGCAATTCTCGGTACGTTAATCATTATGATCATGTTTGAGTACGCCGTGCTAGAATATGTTATGACGTATGCGGTGCTACGCACGATCAAGATCAAGGTGAACGTAGACCTAGTTAGCATACTTATCTTCAAGATGTAGAGATAAGTATGAAATAGATGTATCTTCCGTACATAATTATGTACATATTCAATAGTTTAATTCTATTAATAGAATGTAGAGAGAGAGAGAATAGTTGGTGAAGCTGTGAAGGAGCTCGTCCGGAAAAGTATGTACTATCGAAGAAGTTCATAATATCTATACACCGTAAGGACATTTGTGCTTGCAGCGCTCGGCCGATATAGAACCGGGGCGGTAACAGATGTGGTCATTATGTTCACGGGATCTTGTTTTTAAACTGCTTAGTTATGAAGTTCTTCGATAGTACAACCATCATAACTCTATAAGCCGCCAAGCAGCGTTGCTATGCTAGTTTGAAGGACTTACGGTACCAGTGTGAGGGACATGGAACATGGAGATTTCAGCTTTATATCCGGCATTGAAACGCACCTGGGACACCTCTGGTATTGCAATGTCTTTATGCGACCACTGGTGACGATCAGGGTAGGTCGCTACCCTGGGGACTGGTCATCTCTTAGCTGCCAAAGCTTATTTTAAATTTATTAAATTTGAATTGTTTTTGCTTTATGACGGACGCTTTTAACGTGCAAGTCTCTCTACATTGTTCTCACATGTATAATTACAACATGAATGATATAACCAATATTTTGAAACAATATTCTGATTTAAAAGGGTGTCCGTGGAGTTTCTTGCCCGTTCTTCTCCATAGGAACCTACTACGCGTTGGAATGAGCAACTACGAGTAGCTTCATATTTCTGACTGACCGACCCCTTGACAATTCAAAAGTGCCTGTAATTGGTTTATTTGAAATAAATGCTTTGAGTTTGAGTTTGAGTTCGCCAGCTTATTTGCCGTCTAATTTGAACTCCCTTGAGGGGGTCAAACATGAGGTCTGTGTACCCACGAATTAATTTCAGGTACCAATTAGTCTTACATAATCATTTTACTTGATCGATTGATGGCTAAGTACCCAATGGACTTCACGGTTCCTTGGGTTGCGGGATTGTCCCGTATAGGGCAACAATTTTAATGTTGTGTGCCATCGTTCATTAAATAATACCCTTATCGATATGAGTTAATTACAAAAAAATACCTATACCAATGAAATCCCCTACTGGGAATTACCACCAGGATAACTTAAAAAGTCCCGATTGGGACATTTATCATCTATGTATATTCAGAGTCTCGGGTTCAACGACCCACACTGTGATATCATCTGGTGCACTGACAATGATTGACTTGCTGTGATCACAGTGGCCAACAATCGATTAGTAGTTTTAAGTTAAGTTTAATAAAACCTAATCACTAGGTAAAATTAAACAAAAAAAAAACTTTAAATTTCGAATGAATACCTATGCGTTGTAATTTTATTTGCTTTGAGAATATAATTTACATAGTTTATTGCTAGTGAAAAAGCATTTTTTCTTATAAAAGTTTTTGCGATTTCTGACTTTTGTAGCGGACAGTCTTTTGTAACGTTTCCCATACAAGTCTGAAAGTTCTAAATTATTTCAGGTAATTTTTTTCTCAGAACTTCAGAAATCAAAAGCAGCAAACTATCTAGTACTTAAAGCAAATAAGTTAATTACCCGTACTTGTTCGAAGTTTATTTTTGGCTAGTTTGTCCATCATTAAAAGTAAGTTAGAGTCTTATTTCCTCAGAAATTTATGGGAAAAGATTTTGCAATTTCTGCCTTTTTTAGTACTCAAACCTCACTTGATCCAATAGTGATTATTAAGAGAAAGTCCTTAGAAGAAACAGGATCGATTGACATCAAAAAAAGTTTTTGTGAAAGCTGCCCATTTTCTTTGTGACTGTATTTTTTTTTCAAAAACTGTGAATGCAGATCAAAATGTCTCAAAAAGTTAAGGACAGTCTCGTAAGACCGTTTTCCTGTAGCTACAACGGCTAAGGTACCTACCCTTACCACAGCTGTGCCCGTACTGCCCCGTCTCAAAAATCCACCCCAGATACACTGAAATGTTCTAAGCAAGTAAACGTTTTTGTTACGAAAACCCATAAGCCTCGGACAGCGGCTACATAAAGAAAAGTGGCCAAGAGCGAGTCGCTCTCACAATTACTGTTCAGGAACCAAACTTTACTGATCAGTCTGTGGAACAGTCACTGGCCGTTATTACTGTGTGAGTAATTAATAAACCTGCGCTTGCTTCTAAACTGACATAGTGTCAAGGAAAACAATGATCTGCACTGCAATGATTTATTTGATTCATATTAATAGTAGATAGGTCAAAAAGCCTTTGTCAAACTGCTATAATTTTCCTGTAAAATATGGATCAATGTCTAATAACTCTATCAGAATAAAAAAAATTGCTTTAGAAATGGCAGAGATAAGAAGAACGGTCCCTTTTTTTTGCAAATTTTGTCAAAGCTGCAAAATCAAAGATATTTAATATTAAATATACTCTTTTAAACGATACCAAACACTATTTTTTTTTTTCTATTCTTTTACGTATCTCGGCGTTGCGACGGATTTATGACCAAAATCCTAACGAAAGCCTTCATGACTGCCGAGTCATACTTCTCAGCAAAGACTTGAAGGATATTGTTAGTGCTGCCCCGCACTCAGCTTAGTAGGGAGGTAGTTCGCTTCGCATTATAGCATGGAAGCCCTCAACCCGAGTCTCCGAAAACATAACCGAAGCGCTACAAACGCGGGGCAGCCCTAGCAGCATCCTGAATCATGATCCTGAATAATGATGTCAGTTATAACTTTTTTATTTGTAAGATTAAACGGACCCCCAAATTAATTAAATAATTTAATTTTTGGTCTTTGACTGACGCTCTGTGTGCGTTCCACAGAGACTTAAATATTATGCCAATATTCAAATTCCTACGTTGTATCTAGATCTCGAGAAAAATATCTGTGAAACATCATCAGCCTGTAGCGTTTTCCCAACTAAATTGGGATCAGCTTCCAGTCTTACCGGATGCAGCTGAAAAGCGAGGAGCGACTGCCTAGCTGACCTCCACAATCCAGTAACTGGATAATACGATACCCCTAGGTAAGACTGGTTGTCAGACTTTCGGGCTTCTGATGACCCGTAACGACTGTCAAAGATCCACGAATGACAGCCGGGAGCAACGGCTTAACGTGCTTTCCGAGGCACAGAGGGGTCTTGGTATGTAAAGATGGTCACCCATCCACAGGGCAACCGTAGCTTAACCTGATCGATTGACCCGTGCGGCTGTTATTACGTAGCCACAAGCCCCTCTACAGACTGACTCTGTGACAGACGATCAAAAAAGTGATGTTATAAAGGTTCCGTTTTTTTCTTACCTTAAATCAAATTGCGTATTTTATTGTTTTTAGTAGTACCTTATCTGCGAGGTTGTTTGCACAATTGATAGTAAATGGATCACGACAACAAGTCGTGATATCTCTACGAAGAAAAAAATAAAGTTGTTTTGACGTAGGTAATGTACTATTGAAGAACTTCATATCTAAGCAATTTGAAAACAAAATCCCGTGAATACGATGACCACATCTGTTACCGCCTCGTTTCTATAGCCGCCGAGCGCTGCAAGCAGAAATAGTCCTTACGGTGTATAGATATGAAGTTCTCCGATGGTACAACGATCTGTGTCATTATTCATTCGGAATTAAGTAATATTCATCGGTGTTGCTTCAACTTCTTCTACGAATGTGCGCTTTTAATAATACTCGTACGAGTACTACACGTCAGTTTATACTGAACGTCGACGTCGACGATTTTACCGTTGATATCAACGTCCACGATAAATCAGCTTAACAATTTACATACCGAGGACGTTTAGCGAGATTTGTGCTGGATTTCTAGGAAACTTGGTGTGCTACGATACCGTCACGTTATAACGTGGACGTGCACGTTATAACTTAATCATGGACAGAAATTTAAAAGCGTCTTTATACATTTTACATCCCTGTCAAAGTAATGCCATAAACGTCCACGATGATATCAACACGTTAGAAATTACACAATGGTCTTAGCACTCCCCAATTTTTTGGCTGTATTTTATGTGGTTATGTGGTTATGTGGTTATATGATATCACTGATAATATCTGTTAGTTAGGCGCCAAGAGCGTAATTTTCGTCGCTCCAGATAAGTCGATGATTAATTTTGCGTAATTTGTGACGCAAATCACAATATGCGTCTTGGTTTCGGTAACTTGCGACTTATAAGTTAAGGGGGCAAAACCCAGTGGTTTTGCCCCCGGCTTCGCCCGCGTGGAGGGCAAAATTATCACAAGGGAACATACTGCGGGGATAAAAATAAATTTAATTATTTTTTTCGCAAGCTACAATGTTTTCAGGTTTGATACTTGATTGACGGGTTTAAAAAAAAACTATAATCATGTTTTTTTGTTTCAGCTGCATTTAATCAATAAAATAAAATTAAAAGCAGAATTAATCTCCATTCTCTCAGGAGTGTAACAATAAAAACAGTTGCAGAAAAGAGGCAAAACAAACTTTTCGATCGCAAAGCACTCTAATGATTCGCATTATGAGTCGTGATCTCGTACATAAAGTAGATATCTCTTTCACTCAAAGTAAAACGTGTGAACGCTTTTAATGAATCAAAAGTGAAAAACTATTTCATTAGTGAACCGATTCAACGCTGATGGATTTCGGCATTCTGAATCTTTCACTTGCCACTCGCCTACGGAATGATCGATCAGAATGAAAGGAGCAGATGAACGTTCATTTTTATGTGATTCTGTCGGTGTCCTGTGAACATGGGTTGAAACAAAAATAAACATTCACTCGAGCGAATCATGCCCGTGTGAAGCGTCTGATATCAAGTAAATAAATAAATAATAACTTTATTTACAATTTACATAGCATAGGGTAATTATGACAAGTCCTTATTTTTATAAAAATGTGATAAGTAGGTACCTAAATCTGGATAGTATTATTACCCCATTAATCAATTTTGAATCATAAATATCTGCCATAGTAATAAAATACTTTGATTATTAGGTAATCATCATCATTTATTGAGTTAGGTCGTTAACACGACCTAACTCAATAAATAATATTTGGAGACTTTACGTGTTCAACACGTGGGTGTTTGGTGCATTGTAAATTTTACAGTTTTTTGATAAAAAGAGATGTACTTTGTAAAAATAAGCAAGCGTGTTGAAACTTTTTCAAAGCAATTGATTTATAATTATGAGTACTTACCTATCTAAATACCTATGGTTTTCATTACAATCGATAACTGCATTAGCTATAACCTAATTCTACAGCTTCATTGTTTAAAATCAGATGCATAGTATGTCGTAAGATCAACAATCAGTGCAACAGTGCACGTTCAGTATACTTAGTACTTTTCCACATCGGAGCATATTGAATTTTTTACAACACGTATAATTTTTGTATCTTCGGAAGTTACATAATAATGTAGGTGCAACTGTATAATTGTATTTTTTTTTTCTTTTCAAGGTCTGGCACAGTGTTCACGTCCCAGTGGCGCCCGGAGGGATCGGCTGCCCATAGTAATATCCTGGTTGAACCCCTATACAAGTCATCTGCGTTCGCAATAAATTTGCCAAACATGTAAACAAACAGTAGTTTTAGGAAAAACAACTGTAATGCCTATACATATGGTTCAGTTTTGCGCTACAACTGCATATTTTAATGGCTATTTTATCAATACTAGTCGGTCTAAAATCAACTTTATTTACACTTGCATATAATTGATGCTTTTCTAAGTAGAAAACTCGTGTTTGTTTACATGTTTGGCAAATAAATAGTGCACGCAGATTAAGCTGTAATTTACTTATGTTTATGTTAAACTTACTAAAGTGAATAAATATTGATATGATATTCTCACCTCTCACCACTTCCCAATCTATTAAACCGTGTATTTCAAAATATGTAGGTACAGCCAGGGAAATAATTGATTAAGCAAACTGTCAGTCTACGTTAATTTGCCGTGTTATAACCATTGCTAATATAGCATAATCACCCTATATAGTTCCCACTGCTGGGACACCGGCCTCCTCTCAGTGAGAGGCAGTGGGCTGTAATCCACCAAGCGGTTCCAGTCCGGGTTGGTAGATGTCACATATCTTCGAATTTTTGGTTTCCTCAAGATTTCCTTCACCGTTTTGAGAGCAGTGGTGATGAAACAATTTACACAAAGTAAAGCGCCTGTCTGGGTTTGAACCTTTTTTTTTTGTATTCCCTCAAATAATTTCTTCCGCTCTGGGTGGAGCGGGAGGGCATGTCAGTCTCTTACTGACTAAAACCCACCCGTGTTCCTTCAGATGCCTGTACGATGCCAAGGGGCAAGGTATCCCTTCCGGACTTTCCCGCGACCCCGGCAGGCATCGGTCCGGACCCCGTCAGTTGTGCTGACATCTCTTTGAGACGCGCGTGGAACGCAACGCACCGTCGACCTTATCGGACGGCGAGCTACGCATTGATCACCGTCTGCAAGCCCGCGCCTACGGTGGACGGGAATCGGTCTAAGATTCCCGTCGCCCAAGGCGTCTCCTGCGGCAGCGCAAAATTTGCCTCCCTCACGCGTTCTGCCTACTCCTTCGCGAGCATTACTGCTTCGCAGAAGGAGGTGCCGGCTTCCCGTGCCCTCTCGCTCCGTTTCATGGCCTGGACCAGGGCCGAATGCGAGAGGTCACCGCCGCCGATCACCTCCACGAGGATGGGTTCGAGCGTGTCGCAGCAATTACCATTGGGCCGCTAGTGCTCCACATTGCATACAACAGTCAAATAATGTTCAGTTGCGATTTGAATATACGGACAATTTATGTTGGTAGTCAATTATTAAGATAAAAATTCGTTCATAGCTGTAGGTAGGTCGTAGCAGCTATGTACGGTAGAAAAAACAGTGGATTATTTCCCACTTTTTTGCCCTTGACCACTTATCGCTAGTTTAACAAATCGATAAGATATCTGTATAAATAAAGAAAACACAATCTGATGTGCAGTCACTTTAAGAAACCGAGTTTAGTATCTACGTTGTAAAATACTTTTTATGATTGATTAATTGTAATCGGAAAATATTTTGGAAATTTTCCGCTGTGACTGAATAGTGCAATGTCCCCTTTGCATGTAGGTATAGATATATTATTTTGTTTTCTTAAATACAAAACTAATTACGGAAAAACAGGTTAAGTTTTTATTTGGACTTATTAATTTTAAAAAGAATACCACCTACCTATTATTGTCCCACTGCAGAGCAAAAGCCTCTTCTGGTATAGAGAAGACATGTGCATTGATCAAGACGGGTGGCGATTTCTGACTTGAAAGTTTGTGAGTATGGATGGATGTTTGTTACTCTTTCAAGCAAAACTACTGAACAGATTTTGATGAAATATAGCACACAGATAGTTTATAACCTGGATTAACACATAGGATACTTTTTATCTCGATATTCCCACGAAATAAGACTTATGCGGGTGAAACCGCGGGGCACTGCTGCTAGTATTAACTGTAATTCCAGCTATCTAATAGCAAATAAGCAGTGATAGCTTAGTGGTGTGACCGTCAGACTGCCAAGTCATAGGTCTCGAGTTCGAACCCAAGGCACGCACCTCGGACTTTTCGGATTCATGTGCGTATTGTAGAATTATCACTTGCTTCAAAAACGGTGAAGGAAAACATCGTGAGGAAACCGCTTGCCTGAGAGATATTTCTCGACGGCATGTGAAGCCAAGTCAGAGGCCCATGGGTGGCTTTAATACTCTGACATCAGGTTAGTCACTAACCACATGAAAAGAAGAAAAAGCTATCTAATTACGTAACACATTTTCGTAAACGATTATGACTAATCTGTTTCATTTTGACAGTTCAACAACATTCATTGCGTTATTTACGTTGTTGAGCAGATTTTTTTTCGAACTTATGAAGCAATGAATTAGCAATCTGTTTCAAAACGATTCAGATTCTGATTGATCGTCTATTACGCAATTAGGGTACTGGTTTCCTCAAGTCAAAAAGTACTATATGAATCGAAAAAGTTTAATTATTACTTTTGCCCGGATTGAACGCACAACCTCTAATTGTCCTTAAATATAATAATGTACAGTCAGCATCAAAAGTTGATGACCACATTTAGATTTTCAAAATCGCTGTACCTACACCGTATTCACTATTAGCACTTCACTATACAGCGATTTTGAAAATATGGATAGGTTAAAGAAAATAAAAAAATCTACACATAATAAAACGTGAGACTCACATTGTACAGTCACGAGTATAAATACGTTACCTAAAGTATTGATAGAAATTTTATAGAGTTAGTTGTGATTTCAAAACTATAAAATTATAAATATGGTAATTTTTATAAGTCAATTTCTTCAAAATTGCAAATGTTATTTCGCGAGAAAATCATCTAAAAAGGTATAAACAAGACATCACAGACAGGCAAATTAAAAATCCGGAGTCACACGTCTTAGGGCATAAATCGAAAAGATTACGTGTGACTCCGGATTTTTAATTTGTGTGTCTGTGATGTCTCGTTTACACATACATTTTTAGATGATTTTCTCGCGAAATAACATTTGCAATTGAAGAAATTGACTTAAAAAAATTTGTGACTTTTTTGTCGTGGTTGGGTTTTAATTTTATAATTTTTATTTTTTTACCATATCGTCAGTAGCAAGCACCTCGCAAGTAAAATTTGTCGTGGAACGATTTCAAATTTTAAATGTGATTTTAGAACAAACATGGCTGATTAAAATAAACAAATGATGAGCCAATATTTTTCCAGTCACTTTAACGTAGAATATGAGCATTTAAACTATAGTTATTGCTATTGAATCGTAATTCATCTAAGCATAAAAATCTAATCAAATTAGGACAAACAAATTATCATCGACATTTGATAAAGACCACCACTGAAGCGTTAACATTATCAAAATCACTGAAGCAAATCTCGCAATCGTAAAGATAAATAAAACGGGCATTTCTGAGTACAGGAAAGCGAATTTGTGAAACATTTATTCAGAATGTGTTCAGGGTCGATCGTACGAAGATAAACCGAGGCAATTTCGAGCAGCCAAGGAGCCGTTAGCTGGTGAAAGCACGGCGACGCAGCGGGTACGGAGTTACTAAGAAAGGGATGTGCCTCGTGACAAGACCCAAATTAACGAGGCCGGCTCCGCTTGAAATTTACATGGGTATGCATGTTGCGCTCCTAGATAGTGCTGTACCGGCAACTGGATTTAGTGCCACAAATAGTTTCGGAACTGCGGATCTAAGCGAGCTACTCGCATAAGGAACTGTAATTAAAGAAGACTCGAATGAACTGTGACCGGGCTTTAATTGTATAGAGCGCTTTCCTTAATTTGAACGAGCAATGTTCTTACAAACAGCCGTAACTGTTCTAGTTATTTGTTGCATTGTTAAGCACGTTATTGATGATAATGTTTAAGATGTTACTCTTCTACTTTTAAAATCTTTACCTAATATGCACGTAATTCGAAAAAAAAACGTTATTTTAATAAACATTGTATAGGAGTCAAGAAATAAATCTTATTTTTTTTTACTTTTTTTGTGAATTGTTTATTTTACGTTGCGTTTTTTTTTTGGTGGAACGGAATGCAAACTCCAATCGTGTCGGCTTCAACAATGCCAAAACTGACGTAAAAAATTATGTGAATAAAAATCTATTCCTTACAAAGTGCTTGTGGTCTGACTAAGGTTAATAAGTGGGTGCGATTTTTTCTTGAATAAAGCACAAAAAATCATTTAATTTATATGTTTTGAGGCAAAAAAACCTTACAAAGCAGATGGGAACAAAGCAGTAATATGGTAAATGCCGTCATATCATGATCGCGACAAAAACGGACGTTTGAACTGTAGTAGAAAATTGTTGAAGTTTCATTATTTTTTTGGGCAACAAGCAATAGATGAATTTATCTTTTAATACTTTTGTGGCGGCATCTACAATCGCCACATGCGAACTACGCATCAAAAAGACCTGACGTCACACAACACCCTGACGTCACACAAATCCTGCATCGCGCAATAAGAGTTTACCGCGCTATGGACATAATTATAATACAATCTCCCAACTTCAACCTCTGGGCAGTTGCCCGCCAGACACAACACCCGTCTGGTCGGAGGATCCTCCATTGGTTTTTATTACCGTCTTTTATTAAAGTTGTAGAAAAAAAAATACATGCATATTCCCATTATTGTGCATGATACTCGAATGTTTTTTGGCTCTTTAAATTGATTCTGATCACTGGTCCACTGCCGCTATAATTTACTATTCTTCGATGTTGCAATTTCAACTTCAAAACTGTCATTCTACTGTTTCTACAATGTTACATTTTAAAACAATAGCTTGATTAAACAAGAAACGGTATAAAGTTGAACAATGAAATATAACTTAACGTTCGGTACCTACTTAAAATCTACAATCGTTGGTACTTCCTGAATTAAATTAAATAAAACCAACCAGGATATTATTGAAATTGCATTTTCTATATTTATTCTACGTACTCAATGAATGAAACGGTCATAGGCTTATAGTGGTGTGACCGTCGGACTGCCAAGTCATAAATCTCGAGTTCGAACCCAAGGCACGCACCTCTGACTTTACGGATTCATGTGCGTATTGTATAATTATCACTTGCTTCAAAACCGGTGAAGGAAGACATCGTGAGGAAACCGGCATGCCTTTTTTTTTTTTTGTTTGGGAAATCATCATATGTCTCCTCCCGCTCTGGGCAGAGCGAGAGGGAGTGTCAGACTTTTACTGGCTAAAACCCACCCGTGTTCCTTCCGTTGCCTGTGTGCCGGGGCCGCGATACAACCCCAGCAGGCATTGGACCCCGTCAGTTGGTGCTGACATCTCTTTGAGGCGCGCGTGGAACACAACGCGCCGTCGACCCGGGCCTGGTCCATGCATGCCTGAGAGATATTTCTCGACGGCATGTGAAGCCAAGTCAGAGGCCATGGGTGGCTTTAAAACTCTGACACCAGGTTAGTCACTAACCACACGAAAAGAAGAAGAACAACAAAGATTTTCGTAGCAGGGAAACAAGTCGACTGCGATCACGTTCAAGGAACCGATAAAAATAAGTTACATTTATCTGTTATCAACAAACTCCTTCGCAGTCCATTTAGCAATTCAGCAGGATACGAAAATCGTCCAAGTTTAATTAAAATAAACTTAAGTCGCGATTTATACCGTTATCAGGAGCATTCAATAATTTAATCGTCTAGTTGGGAGTGTGTACTGTGTAGGCTATTTGAGTGCAGTTACAGGCTCCAGGCTCGCATACTGTAACACATAGCTCCGCAAAGCGCTTAGCACGGAATTCGATTCAACTAATGCCACCTAATCCTAACCGGTGGCACACAAATGGCACAGGGTGCATTCCGAAAGGCTGTGTGCAATTTGCAGTTGGTGATTGATGATAATCCCTGGCGCATCTGTGCGGCGACAAAACAATGCACTCGCCACGTCTGCAGTGCTAATACAATTTTTCCTGGGCGTCGATTGTCCCTATCAATTTTCTGTGTCGTTTAGGACGGAGATATTGATATTGTGAATGAAGCTTTCTTTCTCGTTAGTTTTTGAAAACATTTAATCCTTTATCATAAAAACAATCCGTTTTAAGCCTCTGTGTTTTAAAATGTATAGCATTACCATTGTCCTTTAGCCATGTAATTTTTAAGGTTCCGTACCTCAAAAGGAAAAAACGGAACCCGTATAGGACCACTTCGTTGTCCGTCTGTCCGTCCGTCTGACTGTTTGTCGGTCTGTCAAGACCCTTTTTCTCAGGAACGCGTGGAGGTATCAAGTTGAAATTAATATCACATACGTCTGGGGTCCCTCGGAGCTCTAAAAAAATCAAGCTTCTAAGTCAACGCAGTCAAAAAATGCGGCCATTTAAGATTTTAGATTATTTTGATACTCGCAAATAAATCAAAACCTACAGGGTACTTTCCGTTGACCTAGAATCATGAAATTTGGCAGGAAGCAAGGACTCACAGCACAAGTAAAGGCAAAAATTCTGAAAATCGATAATTTGTAGTTTTACCAGATAATTTTATGATTTTTTTAAATTACAGAATTCAGTTCCAGAATTGACCATAACGTATTTAGATGTGGGAGAACATGTTCTTCAACTACAAAGTTAAATTTGTTTTTGGGATAAATTCATCCCAACTACGGAACCCTTCATTGTGCGTGGTCCGACACACACTTGGCCGGTTTTTTGTAAATAATCTCTATAGTTCAAATTCCATTAGGTACAGAGGCGGACATTTGCCTTAAGTTAGGTACACACGCAGTGATTTTAGTCGGCGGCGAATCTAGCAAAAAATCGGCTGTCTGAACGTGTGTGCGTAGATTTTGAAATAATCACCAGCGATTCACCGTGGACTCTACTCGCTGCTTGTGTAACTAGCAAGCAAGGGTACCAGTCAACCAAGGTTAATGAAGGGATAACATGGCAGCTGCATTATGTTATTCTTTGTGTCAGTGAAGTGCAAGTCAATGCCAACAGAATGACATAATTATGTAGACGTTTATGCCATCTAACGTTGACGTAAGAGCTTGTTTTTACCGACTTCAAAAAAAGGAAGATTATCAATTCGACATGTATGTATGTAATATTATTGAAACTGCAATATATTCACTTATGATAATCTGTTAGGCCTTCCAAACAAATATACAATTTATTTATACATGGTCCACGCATATCTCCGAAACTATTATTCGGATTGTGACCATTTTATTAAATTGGCTTACAGTTACTTCAACTTTGGGAACAGCTCAAGGAATAAAATGTTCATACAAACGAAATCACCCCTTTTCGCCCCCTTAAAGGTGGAATTTTCAAAAATCCCTTCTTAGTGCTCCTACATTATAAAAGTGCAAAATGTCACGTTTCTAGTCCCAGTAGTTTCGCCTTGCGTCGATATATGTCAGTCAGTCAGTAACTCCTTTTATATGTATAGATAGGTGCTTTTCTTAAGTGCTGGCACAGACCTCAAAAAAAATTGTAGGCCCCTAATTTGTTTTGTACCTACTTTGATTTAGTTTTGTTGGTTAATTTCGTGTATATATAAAAATATTATTTCATAATTTTGAATTAATTTCTTTCGAAGTCGGTTTAATTTTTTAATTACTTTTTTATTTGTTTGAATGTGTCTCTGGTAATCTCTGGAAGTACCAGACGGATGTGAAAAATTATTTTTGCCATTGATAGCCCAATTCTTGAGGAACATTAAACGGTATCTAAATTACGCTACGACGCTTAGGAGCCGAGCAAAAACAAAAAAAAATCAGAAAGAACGCTATGCGAAAACGAAGTAATAGTGCGAGCGGGCGATGCGATGCGACGTGGTGTGTCGGGGGCCGTGGGAGTTTTATAAAAATGTGGATGTTATTTTAGTATATTGTGTATCTTAATACTTCCACGCGAATGTCGCGGATAGAAGCTAGTTGGAAAAACAACTCGTACCATAAGAGGCTTACAACAGCTAAAGCGCGGTCACTGTCGAACTGCATAGAAAAGAAAAAGAAGCGCGATGACACAACGCAGGTAATTTATTACAAAATATGAAGCAATTATCTATTTACAAAAAATCTATTGAACTGGAATAAAAAATTAAAACACTATTACGCCAATTTGTTGCTTGTACAATAATCTGACAAAAAATCATCAGAATGATTGCATGTATATTAATAAGATTTTTTATCGTTAAAATAAATATTTAGAGGTATCTTCGAGATTTTTATCTATCGTATCAAATTAGTTGTATTGTGTTTTCAACACACTATCTTACTAGCATATATCCTGAAAAATATTATATATTTTTCTGATTCTGTTCACTGCAGTTGATCTTATACTTTCAGGCATTATAAAACTTGCGTTCAGACACGTTTAGGTCCTGTAGTCCCCTTAACAAGTCCTAACTTTTGGAGTATATTAATGCGCAATAAAAATGTGCTGTTTTATTCTAAATAAATCCCTGTCAGTTCCGTTGTGTAGTGCGGCGAGGCGGAACGAGGAGCGGAAGGTGCGCCTTCGGAAGCAGGATGGTGTAAGATATGGAGAACATTTCCTATGGCACGTCTGGGGAGATTTAGCAACATTCCGAGACGCCTCTTTTAATGTGCCACCGAGTAAGTGTAATTCAGTTTTTATGAGAATTTAGTTTTGAATATGGTAATTTTTAAGGGGTGGAATTATGTCGCATACTCAGTAGGTATCATTGTTGAATACTTTATGAGTTGAGAGGTTGGGTATCTTCTATCTAACCATTGTAATATTATAAATACGAAAGTAACTCGTCTGTCTGTCGGTCGGTCTGTCTGTTTGTCTATTTGTTCCCTGTTCACGCCTTAAAGGCTCACGCAAACAGGCGCGATGCGACTCGAATAAAATAATTTCTAAGAAAACTTCATGGTGGAACAATTTTAGTGTCACGTTGCGCCACACTGTGGATCGAAAAAGGCTCTCGAAGAAATAGGAGTTTAAATTTTAGAGCCAATATTATGCAAAAATATAATCAAAGGATACAATCAGGTAGGCAAATTAGCAACTTATATTTTTTTTGCAAAAAAAATGTATGGAGCTAATGCTTATATCTCGGGAACGGAGAGAATAACCGTTATATCCTTGCACACGGTGATGTAACTATTTATTTATTTTTGACATGCGTCATATATAACGTGACCATAGCTTAAAAGCGGGACTGTCCCGCTCAAAGCGGGACAGTCCCGCTTTTAAGCTATGCGTCCCGCTGTCCCCAAGATACGTAAAAATGTCCCACTTTGACAAAACCAAATTGTAGGAGCATGCAAGCGTTGTCACCCGGTCGAATTGAGAACATTTACTGAAAATCGTTGACAAGTAATAGCAATAATACCAATTTATAATAATTGAGTACATTTTATGTCTACCTGGCAGTACCGCTGTAGTAGAGTGTCACTTAAGAATAAAGTATGAATAATAACACAAATAGGAGTTGCAGTGTTAAAAGCCATTTTGAAGACAATGACAAACGGTAAAACGAAACCAGATATACAAACTTCTGATTTATTTTTAAATATATAATAAGTCATTTAAGGGAGTCCCGCTTTGACGGAACAAATAAATGGTCATGTTAGTCATATAACGAGATACAGTGCCGTTTTTTTTTTTAAAAAACGTCGTCTACTCTGAAAAATTCAAGTACCTACGTCACTTTAAAATTTAAGCTCTTATTTATTCGAGAGTCTTTTTTTTTCCACAGTGCGGCGTCGCGTTGCGCTTGTTCACGGGAGCCTTGACGGCGGAATGGATATTTATGGAATTTGGATCACGGATAGACCAGAACATAGGATGCCTTTTACTTACACTTTTTTATCCCGTTCCCGTGGGATAATTTCTAACCGCCACACGGGCGAAACTGCGGGCAAAAGCTAGGTTTTTTTCATAAAGAAAAAGGATTACAGAAAGGGTCAGTGCAGACAGATTAGCAAAGCGTTAAAGAGCTCGTTTTTTGTATATAAAAGGCAACGTTATTACCTATTATTACGTAGTTTCATAATGTAAAACGCTTAAGTTTTTTATTTATTTGTGTGTATCCATGTACATATACTAACCTGTTAATGAAATTAACTGATGACATAATATTATTATCCTAATCATCCTGTACATTAATCAAATCACTCTAAATCCATATCATATTCTGGTTAAATCGCCAATTACATCAACAATTAAGTCATAATCAATAGCTTTGCAATAATTAGTTCATATTAGCATGTACTCGTATGTCATATCTATTACCTGGGTTAAGTCTAGACTGAACCCTTTACCACTACAAAGCATTCGGTCATTAACGGCATTACGGACAATCATTAAGGGAAAGCCCGTCTGTGGGGTAATTGCGTAACACACATGAAATAGAAATTGATTGCAATGTCTTTCATTTTGACGGTTCTGCCTCGTTCATTGCGTTATTTACGTTGTTGAGCAGACGAATTTTTCATACCTATGAAGCAATGGATTAGGAATATCCTTGAAAACCCTTGGATTGTGATTGAAATACCGTTACGTAATAAAGGTGCTCGTTAGAGACGAGCCTATCATGGTCGGTATTTACTCGGATAGTTAACAGTGTATATTATACAGGGTGGCAGGGACCCCTGCGATGAAATTATAAGTAAAAGACATTGAAAAATCAGGAAATAGCCAAAAAAGAGATGCTTAGCAATGGATTGGTACGTCACTGTTTAATATTGTGTATTTTAATTGATGTAAAATTGGCACCTTATTTGTTTTTAGGGTTCCGTACCTCAAAAGGAAAAACGGAACCCTTATAAGATCACTTCGTTGTCCGTCTGTCAGTCTGTCAAGGCCCTTTTTCCCAGGAACACGTAAAGGTATCAAGTTATAGTACATTATGATACGAGTGTGTCGCGTTTCATACGACGTTTTTCAACAAACTTGCGAGGAAAAAAACTGATTTGTTGTAAGAACTTATGCTGGAATAACGTAACTATAGAGATGATAATTTAGATTTATAAAGTTCAACTGACCTTTGTTGCCAGGTACTGTCAATCGGAGCTTCTTTTAAAAACCGTCGGTTGGTGACAATACTTTAGATTTTCGTATTTTTTATAACAACAAAACAAAAACGATAACAAATATTTACGGAAAATGGCGCGCTGGTTTTTTTTTTCTGCTAGCGATTCGCGCGCTGTTTTAAATAAAGGCACAGGCAAAACCGCTGAACAGCCTATATAAAAATATAATAAACACAAAATAATAATTTGAATACGCAAATTAACATTAATATATAGTGAAAAATATATAATTTGATGAAATATTATGTAAATGTATCATATTTTATTTATTTACACAGTAGGCATAAAAAAAGCAAGAAGTACCCACGCACAATGGTCCACCTGAAGGAAAGAACCAAACCCCTTAACATAGAGCATAGAAGGCAAGAAGTCTCTTTGATGAGATTAAAAAAAGCACAAATCTCTGCTCGGGTTAAAATAGAGAATGCTCATTTAATAGTATAGGATAGTTCATACTAGTTTCATGTATTCAAAGTCAATTTCTTTATACAAATTCTATGCTGCAATGATAGTACTTACTAATTCCATACTGCCATGTCGCGTTTCAAAATTTGTCAAACATCAATGGCCGCTAGAAATTGTCTATGGTTTTAGTGATGTGGTACCTAGTATGATCGTTTCGTTTTCGTACTTTCGATGTTACGATTTTTTTTGTAGGTAGTGTTTCAGTGACTGGTAATTTTTTGTTCAGTGACTGGGCAACTAAGGGTATTAGGAAAAGTAGGGAAAAATTGTTTGAGCTGTATGGCCTTAAGCCTTATATTAACTCTGAAACTTTTAATAAATACGTTGCTACTTACTCTAAAACTTTCAAAAATACCTGCAAGGTAGCTAAAGCCTTGTACATTAGCAACAAGATCAAATCAGCCGATAATAAAATAAAGACAGTTTGGAAAATTATCAATGACGAAACAAACAGAAATAAAATACATAATAATGATTTCACTCTAGAAACTTCACGGGGTCTCATAAGCACTAACAAAGAAGTTGCTCAAGAATTTGTAAATTTCTTTACCAGTATCCCACTTAAAACTACTGAAACTTTACATTCCTCTCCCTCGCGTTCAATAGATTTATTAAGAGCAAACGTTTCATCCTGCCCGATTGAATTTAAATTCAAGCATATAAACCCCTTAACAGTAATAAAAGCCTTTAGGCAAATCAAGATCAAATTAACCGAAGATCTATGGGGAATGTCAATCAAAGTGTGTACCTCCATTATTGAGACTATAGCGCCGTACTTGGCTTTAATATTTAATTTGTGTGTGGATCAAGGAGTCTTCCCTGATCTAATGAAATATAGTAAGGTAGTACCACTTTTCAAATCCGGGGACAGTAAAGACACTAATAATTATAGACCCGTATCCGTGTTGCCAGTTTTAAGCAAGGTGTTTGAAAAGGTAATGCTTAATCAAATGCTCAATCATTTTAACACCAATAAAATTTTACACGATCAACAGTATGGTTTCACCAAGGGACGTTGTACGACCGACGCCGGTGTCACCTTATTAAAGCACATATTTACGGCGTGGGAAGAGGCCCAAGACGCCATAGGAATTTTTTGTGACCTCTCGAAGGCATTTGACTGCGTCGACCACGAAACCTTAATCTTGAAACTTGAGCATTACGGGCTTGGAAAACTTGCACTCAGTTTAGTAAAATCATATTTAAATGATAGACAACAGCAAGTTCAAATAAATGGTGTCAATTCAATCGGTTTAAAAGTAAAAATGGGTGTACCACAAGGATCAATATTGGGTCCTTTCCTTTTTTTAGTTTATATTAATGATCTACCCCATTTGTTAAAAACTCAACCACAAATGGTGTTATTTGCTGACGATACTTCCTTAATTTTTAAAATTAATAGACGTGCATCAAATCTTGACGACGTAAATAACGCCCTACAGCAGGTTCAAAATTGGTTCACTGCTAATAATTTAGTATTAAATGGGGAAAAAACGAAGTGCATAAGATTTTCTTTACCAAATGTAAAAAGTAGTAGTTGTGAGATAATATTGAATCAAGAGAAACTAGAATTCGTCGATAAAACAGTTTTCCTAGGGATCACGCTCGACTCAAGGCTTCAATGGGGTCCTCATTTAACATCCCTTTCAGGACGGTTAAGTTCAGCAGCATATGCTATGAGAAAAATCCGTCAATTTACTGACGTAGGTACCGCGAGGCTAGTCTATTTTAGTTACTTTCATAGTATTATGTCATACGGTATTCTACTATGGGGACGGGCTGCAGACATCGAGTCTATTTTTATTCTGCAGAAACGAGCCATAAGAGCCATATATGGCCTCCACAGGCGCGACTCTCTAAGGGAACTGTTTAAAGATATTAACATCATGACGGTACCTTGTCAAAATATCTATGAAAACATTATGTACGTAAGGAAAAATCTACATCTTTTTAGTAAAAGAGGTGCAAAACACAATTACATCACTAGGAATAGGGACCAATTAGTGCAACCGGGTTTCAGGCTGGCTAAAGTGGACTCGTCTTTCATGGGGTACTGCTTAAAATGCTACAATAAAATACCTCCCAACATACTTCAACTGAATGAAACGAAATTTAAATCTTATATTAAACGCACACTATGCAGCCAAGCATATTATAAGTTGGGAGATTATATCGCTGATAAAAATGCTTGGCTCAACACTGGTCTTGCTCCACAAGGGCGCTTAAACTAATTGATTGGCATTTGAAAATACTGTTGGAGCAGCTGAAGATTTTAAAAACTATCTTTGCATTGTATAAATTCAATCTCTTAACATTATATAATTGCATAGCATATGTTGAGTACTATGTACCGACAATAAAGCTACCATTTAGGTACTGGGTATGTCTTTCATTGACTTGAATGTGCCTTGGCGGCTGAGAGTATGTCATGCTCACTCTAATGTCTCGCTGACGGTGGCGCGTGTGTTGGATCATTTAGCTCCCTTCAAAATGGTTGAGCTGAATGGTGCTAATCCATGCGTCATGTTCGTGAACGGGCGCCGTCAGTAGGCACTGGTCATCTCTTAGCTACCACGGCTTATTTTAATTTAATTTAATTTTTGAATTTTTATTTTTATTACGGACGCTTTTAACGTTTTGCATCGTTCTCACATGTATAACTTCAACATGAATGATGTAACCAATATTTTGTAACCATAATTATGATTTAAAAGAGTGTCCGTGGAGTTTCTTGCCCGTTCTTCTCCATAGGTACCTACTACGCTTTGGAATGGGTATCTAGCTTCATCTTTCTGACTGACCGACCCCTTGACAATTCAAAAGTGCCTGTAATTGGTTTATTTGAAATAAATGCTTTGAGTTGAGTTTGAGTTTGAGTTCATCAGTATTTTTTATATTGAGTAACTTTCACATAAAAAACAAATCCATTGAAATATGTTCGAAGTTAAAACCGTGAAAACGAACAAGATAGCACGGGTACTTACGTACGTTTGGTATGTAAAAGATAAATAAATTCAGTGTTAAAGCAATATAATATTCTAAAACTTGAGGGGTCTCCATAATACATATAGACCTACGACATTATTTAATAAGGAAATAGGACCGCATCTTTAAACGTAGGCTAGCTCCAACAGCATCTTGAAAATCCTAACCTAAAACACGATTGTCGTCAGTATAATAATCATAAAACATTAAAATACATTAATATAATATTTTTTCAATAAAGGATTAATAAAATACTCCTTGTACAAATACTCGATATTTATTACTTCAATCACTAACTTTTCAATGACAAGATTTTAGACCAGTTAAAAAGGATGTCGGTTGCCTATGGTCGGTTGTTTGACTTTTGTAAAAATTTAAAATTTAGTCCAGTTTACGCTTTTATTGTTAATTAAAATAGTTTAATTAAAAGATAAGAAACACGCATAGGATGTTAAAGTGGGTGTGATAATACGTGTATCCTAATTAGTGCGTATTTAATCAGTGACATGTAGATATCGCGTTCAATTCCCAGGCAAGTCCAATGTTTCAATGTTGTGTGTAGTCCAAAGTTTGGTCACGCCACAATTGCGGCGGTAAGGCCCCTCTTTGAAGAGTGGCTAGAGAGGCGCCACGGCGTCCTCACCTTCCGCCTGACGCAGGTCCTCACCGGACACGGTTGTTTCGGGAGGTTCCTGTTCAGGATAAAGCGGGAGAAAACGCCCGGGTGTTACCATTGTGTGGATCGCCCGGAGGACACGGTGGAGCATACGGTGGAGGTCTGCTCGGCTTGGGCGGGGCACCGCCGTGTCCTCACGGAGGCGATCGGCAGCGGCGATCTCTCACGTCCGGCTCTGCTTCAGGCCATGGTCCGGAGCGAGAGTGCATTCCCATGCACTCTCGCTCCGGACCATGGCCTGAAGCAGGCCACTGCTTCGCAGAAGGAAGTGACGGCTGGGAAGCTTCCAGCAATGCTCGCGAAGGAGGAGGCGGAGCACGCGAGGGAAATGCAAGATGCGCGCCCTCGCGCCCCTAGTCGCCGCAGGAGACGCCCCGGGCGTCGGGAGTCGCGAGTCGACTGCCGGCCACCGTAGGCGCGGGCTTGCGGACGGTGGGCAATGGGTAGCTCGCCGTCCGATTAGGACCAGGCCCGGATCGACGGCGCGTTGTGTTCCACGCGCGCCTCAAAGAGATGTCACTACCAACTGACGGGGTCCGTAAGGGCCAATGCCTGCCGGGGTTGCGAGTTTGTCCGAAAGGGATATCGCGGCCCCGGCACACAGGCAACGGAAGGAACACTGGTGGGTTTTAGTCAGTAAAAGTCTGACACTCCCTCTCGCTCCGCCCAGAGCGGGAGGAGTCATTTGATGATTTCCCACCCAAAAAATAAAAATAAAAAGGCAAGTCCAATGTTATTGTTTTTCGCGAGTCGCAACCAAATCCTGATTTGGTTGCGACTCGCAGATTTATCTGTGGCATTACAGCACTAGTCCGATAATATAAAGTAAAAAGCACGCGTTTTTAATACATTGAATTATGAACCTAAATACGGTTCAATAAGAGCTAGTTTACGAGCAAGTGAGTTGAAAAAATTAATATCAAATACGTAGGTCTATGGGCCCTTGGAGCTCTAAAAAAGCAAGCTTAGCAAATCAACGCAATCAAAAAGTGATGGCCAGGCCAGTCCATTTATGCGACATATTATTTGATACTCGCAAATAAATCAAAACCTACAGGGGACTTCCCGTTGACCAAGAATCATGAAATTTGGCATGAAGCAAGGTCTCACTGCATCATAAAAGAAAAAAAGTCCGAAAATCGTTAATATAAAGTTTTATCACATTTTTTTTTCTTTTCGCTATTACTATCTTTTATTTGCAGTTTGGGGATTTACCGTGACGTATATCGATGTATGGGTGAACACGTTTTTCAACTACAATGGTTTAACAGTTTGTTTTTGGAATAAATTTATCCCAACTACGGAATCCGTTAATATGCGTGGTCTGACACCCACTTGGCCGGTTTTTGTATTCAAAACGTGTACAACTTCTATGCGAGCAAAATGCAGCAGATTTCCGGAATACAATTTCGAATGGAGAAGAGGCGTAATGCATCCCCTTAAGCCAGCTAGGTATTAGTTAAATGTAAGCTTATCATAATAAGAACGTTAATATTCATTTATGAACATAATATGTGTTAGCAGAACAAAACCTACACCTGACTTTTACACGATCCTATGGAGCTTATGCATTTAATTAGCTGTACGTACTATAAGGGGTTTCCGTAAAGATCAATTGCCATCAATTTATATTGTAGTAATATTGGCAATCGCTTCAATTGCATTTGGTAAACGATCTATTAGCGCATCAATGTGTATCAATCACGTAAAAACAATAATAATTGATCAATTGCCATCAATTTGTATTGTAGTTTCTATTATGTCAATCGCTTCAATTGCATTTGTTAGACGGTCAATTTGCGCAACAATCACGTAAAAATTGACAATTGCAATTGATCGTTTCGGGGACCCTTAAGTGTTATTAGTAAGTTCAGACACTTATAAGCGTTGCTCGTTTTTCTCAGCAAACATGAAACAAGTTAATTTGCAGAATAACTAACTCGACTGTTGTTTAACCCTCGGCATGCCTGGTCTTGCCTGGGCATGTCAGACCCACCTCTACACATTAACTGTTGTTGTTCATTCCGATTTTGAATTGTTTGCCTAACCGCACTCAGTAGCTGGCTTTTATGAATCGCTAGACGCCCTCCTCCCGCTACCTCAGTCCGGAGCACGCTCCCGTATAGTCGGTAGTAGGACGTGCGTATTGTTCGCGCGGATTTCTATGTTAAAAGAGTAACGAAGTCAATTTCTTTGTTTAAAACGCTACTAGAGTATAAGTAGAAAAATAAATAAATGTTCAATATTTTTTTATTTTAACTCCTAATACACCCCGTAGTAAAAACATTATTACATAATAATAACTTATTTACCTATCATAAATTATTTGGGGAGTAACAAGTTAAAAATCAGGGTCTGACAGACCCACCAGGCATACGGTGTATGGCGAGGGTTAACTAAATCCCTGGTGCTACAGTTTTGTGATATTTGATGGTGTTGACCATAGATCCTACGCCTGAAACTGAAGTTGTTTAATAACACAAGGTCTTTTGAGTATTGTACATTTAAAAAGAGTTTTTTTTTTCATACTTATAAAAGTACATGATCGGAATTTTATGCTAGCTAGTAGACGAAAAAGAAAAAAAGCGCCAACGAAAGCGCACACGAAGGGTTCCGTACCAACATAAAATATTTTTTTTTTTTTTTACGGCGGTCATAGTAACACACACTCTGGGAAAATTTTAAATGTCTACCTATGTATTATGGTCCAAAAGCCCTGTGACAGACAGACGGACGGACAGCGGAACCTTAGTAATTGGGTCCCGTTGGCACCCTTTCAGTACGGATCCCTAAAAAACCGAATGGAACATTATTATCTTCTTTTTAAATCCAAGTGGATTTTATTGTCTTATTAAGCCAGACAGGCTGGCAATCCCTCGTCTTATTTCTAAATACTTTCAGCATTTAGCAATTAAACTTCTACATCCAATAATTAATTATCCCACAACATTATTCGTTTCTTCTCACAGAAACTTTAATGCAATTTACTCTCAAACAATACAATTTTGAACAATTTGTTTCGAAATTCAAGCGAAATCTAAAGTTGGATAGTTATACAGACCGTAGTTGACGACTGTTGCCGACTTATTTAAGGAACAATGCTATGCCAAATTATAAATGACGGTTTTTGAAAGTGTTAAGGCGACGAAAACCGACTTTTAACGATTTTATACTGAAAATGACGTCTAAACGAGTAGGTTTTATGATTTGGAAAAAATATAGGTATGTTAAATTAGAATATTTTCTTAATAACTTATAAATAGGAATATTTGAGATTATGTTTATAATACATAGTTAAATTAATTTGTAAAGTTATGTTTAATGCGGATAAAAAATTGAGAATCATGCAAAATATCTCAAACGAATTTTTCTTAAACCTTCACTATTTTAAAAATAATTTAATTATTGATCTTTTAGTATACATGTTTTATTAAAATACCTTTTGTTTTATGTATAATAAATGAATTATGCGTCTAATTTGGGACAGCGCTCGTTGATGGGCGAGTCCTATTACTGGCTGGACGTATGACGCGTTGCGTGAGCTCAGAACAGAACAGGCAAGCTAACCACTAAAGGTCACTGGCATATATCAGCGTCTTAAAAGCTCCTTTTGCTTTATTTATTTCGTTTATATTTTCCATTTTTAGAAGCCATCAGAATACCGGCTTCAGCGGAATTTCAACATACCTTCTAATTTCCGCTTGCTTTGTTTATTCGCTGTACCGTGGTTTGAAACCGACAGACATTTTATAATTTCAGCTGAAAATTTTACATGAAAATGCATCGTAGTGTGTAAAATCTTGAGTAGCGTAGTGGTGATGCGTCTAGCTTATCTTTACCCGTGTGTTACTTATTACATATTCATAACCAAAACTGTTACTATCGTAATTTTTAAAATAGCTGTAATAATTCTAGTACAAAACTGATATCTTGCCAGCCCATGTTACATTGGATTTATTAGATAACTATACTCCATAGGTTTTGGTAGTTATATAAAGGTAAACAAAAAAAAACCACGTGACTGACACGAGCTGTCAAGTAACTGTTGTACTCTTCAATTTAGCAACGTTATAATTCGTTGACGTTTAGAGTTTGGGCTCTTTACAATAGACAGATTACAAAATATTATAATATTATTATAAACCTAACTAAAAAATTGTGCTCAAGCAGTTACATCTACGAAGAGTAATTTAAAAATAAATGATAAAGTTTAACATGCATTAATAAAAGACGAAACTATTGTAAAAATCTAAAATAAATTTAATTTGATTTTATCGTAAAATAAAACAAGAGAGTGTCATCTATAAAAACTCTTTTTACGATTTATTTACCTTTATTTATCTACGAAACCCAACAGAGTATAGCTACATGTGGATGTACTGTAGATTGATACCTTTGCCTATTCCCTTTCGGAATACAAGCGTATTGTTATGTTATAAGGATAGTGTTGATTGAAAGATGACCGATAAGAGCGACACAAAAGACTTATCAAGTTGTCAATCACTTCTCGTTCAGGAGATGGTAAATCCTAACACTATCTACACAAAGAACGCTATCAGCGCGTTGAATACCACTGAAAGCTTCATTGATTGACGTACCTGCCTAAAATAGAGTTCTGAAAATAATATAATATAGTGACTTTACCATTATTTCTATTTTTAACTAAAATATATAAAGTGATTTTTATATTGGTTCTTTTTTAATGAGAAAATCTCACCTTTGACCATTTTCTCACTTGGTTCCATATTTAATAATATAACTGTCAGTGCGACACATTTGTCAAAAATGACATAATTGTCACATTTTCACGTCAGATTGTCGCCTGTCAGATTTATTAAATAGACCCCTAAAGTTAAGGGATAGTGGACGCTTGCATAGCAGTATAAGAATGTGAATTGGTCCGTAGGTCTCATTCACTAGAGGTTTCAAAACTTCCAGATGGCTTGTAGCCATCGAAAAACACAAACTCCGGCATTACGTTCCATTCCTCAGCAGTACGCACAACAAACATATATTATTTCCGTAACGTTTTATGGCTACTTACAGGTGTCCAGTATTATAAGCAATCTCTGCTCCAAACAAATTATCGGTTTGCTATTTGAACCACAAAAAAATTATAAACATTGGAAGAGTAACTCAAATATGTTTAAGAAACTAGAAACGACTTAGGTAGGTATTGATTTTTGGCACTAATCTGTGCCGTGTCTCACAGACAGCATTACATTGGCACCCGGCCATTACAGATAGCCAGACATTGAATTGCCAGTCATCAAGAAGCTATCTGTCTGGACTCAGGAACTACTGATCTAATTTAGCAGCTATTTACTGTGATAGATGTTTCTGTATTACGAAGCTCCGATTTTGTGCCAGAATGTGCTTCAAGATTCTAAATTGTGTTTTGATTAGTACCTACCCAATTTGGTGAGTGATCATACCACAGTATATATATATTCTCTATATATATATTTTCTCTACCGGCCTAGGAGTTCGTCTGCAGCAGTACGAGTATACCAGCAAATTATTGGCGACCGAATGTTTGCACCACGTATTTATGACTGAATGTCATAGGCAGCGGAATTTCCCACTCACTTGTTAACGCGCTTTATTCAAATGCATAATTAAAGTCAACTTACGGGTCGGCTATACGCAAATCGTGTAATGGGTTTTGGATAAGTTTATATAGAAAACTTACTAGTAGTAGCCACGAAAAAATACGTCTGGCTAGCTGAAGAGTTTCACCAGTCAGTGACAAAATCGGTTTTGAGGATAAACCTTGTAGACTATTGTAAAAAATAAATAATATTACGCACTCTCGTATTTTGATATCTTTAAGATGTCACCTAAACTTAAATAAAGACAACAAAGAACACTGAAACCACAGATTTTTCTGTTTTCCATAACATTCCTTCTGTTTTACGTAAATGTTCGGAAATTTTTGGAGGCTTCCTTCACAAAAATTTAACATTGACTTGACGGTCAAAATTCAGAAAATTTCCTGGAACAGATCGCAGAAAGCGATAAGGCCGCCCATTGTATGTTTTGTAGTGTTAAATTTTTTTTTGCTATGTTGGGTCTGCAGTGTGTTTTTTCTGGTGTAGAATCAAGTATAAGTATATAATAAATAAACAAATAGAGGATTCAAGATGTAAGTTCGTTATTTTTGCCGATGGGAAATCCTATTAGGCACGTTGTCAATTGTCAAACAATAAGCTAGAGAATGTTTGCTAGTGGGTATTATAGAGGTATGAGGAACAGGGTGTAAAGTTCACTCATCCTCAGTAGAAAAGGGAGGGTCCTCCGACCAGACGAGTGTCATGTCTGATAGGCTACTGCCCGATATTTGTTCGTTGCAAATATGCTAGTCGCGTTGTACACCCTGCGCGCTCTTGCGCGATGCAGGATTTTGCGTGACGTCAGTCTGATGCGTAGTTCGCATCTGGCAATGTATATGACGTCACAGTATTCTCCCTTAGTACACATTTTATTATATCACTCTACTCACAGCATTGCTCGACGCATTTTATTTTTTGGAAGGGAGTTTGAATAGTGTCAGTTCCGGAACGTAATCGGTCGAAATACTGTCATTGTTTTATCGCGTGTATTTATACAGCGTGAAACTATTTTATCGGAGAGAGCCTATTGATATCGGTTCAATATGACCATAGAAGTGTGTACTTGTGTAATGCATACCAATTGTTTTAAAAATATTCCTAAAGGTACCATTCCGCAGCCGACCGCAGGCGGCAGCAGCAGGCGACGTGTTGACGCGAAACGACTGGTTTCTATGTATTTCTATGAAACCAACGTGTCGCTAGCTACGGAAGGTATTTCATTCCGTAGCCGACCGCACAGCAGCAATCGACGTGTTATCGGGACACGGCTGGCTTCTATGTATTTCTATGAAACCGACGTATCGCTAGCTACAGAAGGTCTCATAGAAATACATAGAAACCAGTCGTGTCGCGGCGACACGTCGCCTGCAGTTGCCGCCTGTGGTCGGCTACGGAATGGTACCTTTACACTGCTCTATGTGGTTACTCGATCTTCACTTTTTTTTACACGGGTTTAGGTATGTTTCACAATTATCCCATCACGTTAAATATTCATTTTTGTTTCAAATCATTTTCACACGACTCCGACAAAATGAAAATGTAATTAAAGCAGTACATGAACGTTCACTCCTTTATACAGGAATTAACGTTCATCTGCTCCATTCATTTTTGGATCATTTGGTAGGTGAGTGAAAGAAGCCTAGTGCAGAGATAAAACATCATTGGATCGGTTTATTAATGAATTAATTTTTCACTATTGATACGTTTTGTGTCCAGACGTTTAACTTCGAGTAAAAGATGTCGAATGAAGGGCAAAAAAAAAAAAGGGAAGCGTCGGATATCAGCTTAACGAACTATACAGTCAAAGATGGTGCACGGTTAAATTACCAAAAGTAACCTATTGAATCATGACTCAAGTTTTCCTGTTCCAACTACCGGGAATCGAAGTTATATACAGCGTGGCGCTTTAATGGTGACATTAATTTAATACACGTATACGGATTAGCGTTTTCTTTATAAGAAGATACTTTAATTTCATTAAACGTTACTATTTAATTATTTATTTACAATTTTCTAAAATAGCATTTTGGAGCAACCTGTACATCATAACATCGCATCAATGAAAATAAAACGAATAACGTGTAAAGAGAAGGGGAATTGAAGGAAAGGGAGAGCCCTATGTCGGCGAGCGTTCAAAAATTTAAATTTTTAAATTAACTAATTATTTTTTCTTATTATATTTTTATGGTTACTAGCCACTACCCGTATGTTAAATTAATGTCGCCATTGTAGCAGCACGTTGTATTCTCATTTAACTAGGTACACGCAATGACAAGCGTCTGATCTTCAAATGCAGTATTTTAGTATACCATGCCTGTATTCTCCAAAGGTTTAGGCAGAGAACATTTCGCCAGATATGTTCAAGCCCCATGTGATAGGGGGCGGCCTATATTGCAATCAACCGGGTACAAATCCAGACTGCGGGCTGATACTGAGATATTTCTTATGGAAAAACCCAATAACAATTTGCCCGATCCGGGAATCGAACCCAGGACCTCATGCTCAGCACTAGCGTTTGCGACCACTAGCCCCAAAAAATACCAGTCTGTTACTGTCCCACGGCAGGGCAAAGGCCTCTTCTCATACAGAGAAGACACGAGCATTGATCACCACACTTGCTCAAGACGGATTGGCGATTTCAGACTAATATTACCTATAAGTCCAGGTTTCCTCACGATGTTTTCCTTCACCGATCTCAGTAATGTCCAAGATGACTCAGAAAGTACATATGAATTGAAAAAGTCACATTGGTACTTGCCCGAATTTGAACCCACAACCTCGTACATGAGAGGCGAGGCCTTAACCAATTTTTTTTTAACCTAAATTAAACGCAGAGTAACCATTATCTAGATAAGAAACTGAGTCCATAAATATCTATAGAGTAACCGTTACGTATTAGGTACCTAACAGAGTCCATAAATATCTACAACCAAAAGTTTTTAACTCTCAAATTCGTTAAAACTCCCAGATCATCAACAGCTGTAGCTCTTTTTATGGCAGCAAGGGGGCATGCTATTACTGCAGTCGGGTAGAAGCACCCAAAAGATACGGCGCTCTTTTGAACGCCTATTGACGCAGACAGGTGCGTTGTTCAGTTGTTCTCAAACTTTTTCAAAGAGAAACTTCGCAGACAGTGCGGTATCAGTGCGTCTCACATTTTTTTTTTTTACCTTCATTTGCATTTTCTGTGCAAAAAGGGCTTTTGTGTTTTGTTTTGATAGTGAGTTTTATTATTTTGTGAAATTGTTTAGAATCGATGGGAGTGTTTAATTGTTCAGAGCAGAGCTCGGTTGTTATTATTTAAAATTAAGTTTTATAAAATAAACTGTATATTTTAATTTGCTATACTCAGTTTGTTGATTTTAGAACTTGTCTAGGTGCTAGACTAGTAGTGACATAACAGCCATGACTTACGGGTTGTAGGCCGTGGGTTCGAACTCAAGTAGGCACTTTACTTTGTGTAAATTATTTCATCACCACTGCTCTCAAAACGGTGAAGGAAAACATCGTGAGGAAACCCGTGTTTCCTAGAATCAATAATTCGAAGGCATGTGACATCCGTCAACGGGCACTGCGCCGCGTGGTGGATTATGGCCCACTCCCTCTCCCTGAGAGCAGGCCTGTTTCCCAGCAGTGGGAACATCAGTGGCTTAGCTTATGCATATGCTAGCTGGTAAGGAACCTTTGTTATAAACATGTTAAGTATAATGTGAGATATGTTTAGGATTTTAACTATGAATCACCATTCTTTCTGCTACAGCACATACATAGCTATTTGCATTGAAATCAAACAATGTAGATTAATATTATCAGCATTTACAAACAATAATGTGCGTGTTTTCTTAAGAAATACGAGTATGAGAAAAAAAACAAGATCAATTTGTTATAATAAATATTATTGTTATAAAATACTTGAGAGTGTAAGTTAGCCTCAAACAGATGAGGTAAATTGACAACAATTCATTCATCTTTAATGATGAATGAAAGGCAATTGCATGCAGCTGAGATGAGAATGCTAAAAGGGATGTGTGGTGTTACACGAATGGATATAATAAGAAATGAGTAGGTACGTAAGAGGAAGTCTGAAAGTGCCACCGATGACTGAAAAAATGTGCGAAAATCGGTTGTCATGGGCATGTGATGCGGAGGAATGCGCAAAATTGTCGTGAGGAAAGTTTTGAGTAATGTGGATGGTTATAAGAGTAGGGGAAGAGCAAAGAAACGGTGGATGGACTGTGTGCAAGATGATATGGATAGAAAGGGGGTGACCACCGAGATGACGAGTAATAGAGAAGTGTGGAAGAAAAAGAAATGTTGCGCCAACTTTAAATAAATTGGGATGAGGGCAATGTCACCACTGTGTGGATCTCCCGGAGGACACGGTGGAGCATACGGTGGAGGTCTGCCCGGCTTGGGCGGAGCACCACCGTGTCCTCACGGAGACGATCGGCGGCGGCGATCTCTCGCGTCCGGCCCTAGTTCAGGCCATAGTTCGGAGCGAGAGTGCATGGGAGGCCGTCACTTCCTTCTGCGAAGCAGTAATGCTCGCGAAGGAGGAGGCGGAGCGCGCGAGGGAGAGGCAAGACGCGCGCCCTCGCGCCCCTAGTCGCCGCAGGAGACGCCCCGGGCGTCGGGAGTCGCGAGCCGACTTCCAGCCACCGTAGGCGCGGGCTTGCGGACGGTGAGCAATGGGTAGCTCGCCGTCCGATAAGTACCAGGCCTGGGTCGACGGCGCGTTATGTTCCACGCTCACCTCAAAGAGATGTCAGCACCAATTGACGGGGTCCGTAAGGACAGGAACACGGGTGGGTTTTAGTCAGTAAAAGTCTGACACACCCTCCCGCTCCACATCTTTAATCTTTGTTTAATAATATTGTGTTAAAGTGTAGTCACAAATCATATTACACATTGGTTATTTAATTGTTGTTTTATGTTGGATTTCCTTAGTTTGTATGTTTGTCATCATGCAATATTTAATTGGGAAGACCTGACCTTGACCTTCATTGGAAGGTCTCCCACAAGGTGGACCGATAACCTTGTGAAGGCCGCAGGAATCCACTGGATGCGGGAAGTATAAAACCATTCGACGAGGCGGTGCTTGGAGGAGGCCTATGTCCAGCAGTAGACATCTTTTGGCTAAAATGATGATGATGATGATGAATGAATATTTAATTTATTGGCTATAAGACAGAAAAACAATACTACCTTAAACTTGTCACAAAAAAAAAACCGTACCCAAAGCGTGCCACTGGACCCTATTACTAAGGCTTCGCTGTCCATCCGTCTGTCACAGGGTAAATTCTTCTTCAGGGTAATTCATTCTAATCTTTTGAAACGTAATAGGTAGACACCTGAAAGACAACCTTTTACAGAGTGTGTACTACTGTGGCCGTCAACGCCGGCTGTCGCTGAAAACCAGCGCTGGGGCTCTGTCTCGCATAGGGTCGCACCATTATGCTGAGCGATGGCCGTTTTGCGTGGATGTGACGCATATTTTCCCCCAAATTGTTTATTTTCGTGTTTTGTGCTTACCTTGCGTCATGTGTACCGCAAATAAACGTATTTTCTTTCTATAAAAACAAAAAATAAAAATATGTTGTGTTAATTCATACTGCACGGTAGTACGGAACTCTTCGTGTCCGACTCGCACTTGGCCGGATTTTTTATAACTTCTAGCCCACGGAGACTAATTTTTCATTTATGAAAACAGTTACAGCAACAAATACAATCGGCGTAACAGTCATTTCGTCTACTAGGCTTTGTAGTGAAAATTCAACCTGAAAATCTTATTTCAAACTAACTTTAAATGAAGTTTCAGTCACGTTTATTCCATCATTTTAATTCTCAACAAGAAACCTTATTTTTCACGTTAAAATTTCTTTGGGAGCTGGCCCGAATTCGTTGAATGATTGCCATTGTAACTTGGAACAATGAAGAAAGCTCGAAAAAGTTTACAATCAACCGTGATGTGATTGTTTAAGTACGCGATACGAACAATTTATTTTTCGGATTCAATTTTATCGCCAAAAAGTCTCGAATGATTTTTCTGTTAATGAGAGTCGGTTACAATTTTCTTGAGAGACGACAAATGGAAACGTTAAAATATCGTGACTGGGTTTTTTTTTTGGGGAATTAAAATGTGATTTCTATTTTTTTTATGTGATTATGTTTTATTTGATTATTGATGTGGGGGTGCTTGGGGGAGGCCTATGTCCAGCAATAGACGTCTTTCGGCAAGGTAAGGTAATGATAAATATAAAAAAAAAAAAATACCAGACTCTGATGGTGATGATGAGTTTTTTTTTTCTAGTTCTAGTGCTAACGACTTTTACTGAATAATACAATAGACGACTTATATTTAGTAACCTAATCCGTCTAACTGTTCTTAAAGAGTCATAAAGAACCCTGTAAGAAATCGACACGTGTTTTTTTCACCTCTCAACGAGGATGAAGATTGACTTGTTGCGAACCCGGAGCCAACGTGTTGACACATCAAGCGTCGGGAGTAGTGTGAGCCATTTTGCCCGACAACTCCAGTTATATAGGATTACTGCCCACCTCGGTTAAGTCAATCGTCATCCTGAGGATGCCTCGTTGAGAAGTGAAACACGTGTCGATTTCTTACCAGGTTCTTTATGACTCTATAAGAACAGTTAAGCGGATTAGGTTACTAAATATACGTCGTCTATTGTATTTTATCATAGATTTCCGCAAAGTCACAAAATCAAACTGACTTTTACTGAAATAGCTTAGGTGCACATAGTGTTAAAATATTACCCAGAAAGCAAAGTTATTTCTTAGGGGGACTGCTTATGATCCTAGATCATGTTTAGTATAGTCATTGGTGGAAGTTCTTGTAAGTAATGAAATACTAATAGGTATGTTTTGTTCCATCACAGATTTTACTAATTTTTACATCGCTACTATACACAATGTTTACACAATTAATTATTTACACTTGGTACTCAATTAATTAAATGACTAACGAGCTAATTATACAAATAAAAACATAATCACATTCAAAAGTACACTAATTAGGCGTCGAAGTACTCGTCCATATACTCCATATTATCGGAACCCTATCGATATTCGTTTATCAATTTGTCTGCACCCTAAGTGCGGATTTCACCAATGAAATTGAACGCGTTTAGCACATTTAAACGCGTTCAAGAGCTGTCAGTGTACAATATTCCATAATAATTTTGACACTGACAGCTCTTGAACGCATTTAAATGTGCTGAACGCGTTCAATTTCATTGGTGAAATCCGCACTAAGTGTCTTACTACTATTTTATTAACTCAGGGAATTACCCAGGCATAAATAGTTCTAAAAAAACCATACCTACCTATCTACAAGAATACCTGAAATCCTTTACTAAATGCAATTAAGCCTTCTCTCATTCAATTAACTTATTTTTTATCTGTCTTCACCACAATTCCATTAACTGTTCTTCAACCCTTAGCAAATCGTTTGTGGTTTATTGGTAGTGCTAATCTTGAGATCTCCTTCTAGTTCAGAGCTGTCAGTTGCATAGCGCTAGTTGGTGATTGGTGCAAGCGTACATTGTAGTTAACTGCTTCGGCTATGCTCCGAAATGTTGTGCCATCGCTACGATATTTTGATTATTTATAATGGTTTAGGTATTGGGAAATTGAGAAAAAGGTTATGATTCGAGTTGTAGGTCGTGGTTTCGAACACAGGTAGGCGCTTTACATTGTGTGAATAATTTCACCACCACTGCTCTCAAAACGGTGAAGGAAAACATCGTGAGGAAACCGACATGTCCTAGAATGAAAAAAATCGAAGACATGTGACATATACTAACCCGCACTGGGCCCGCGTGGTATATTATAACCGACTCTCTCTCAAAGAGAGGCCTGTTTATCAGCAGTGGGAAAATTATGGGCTGAGTATGGTGATTGAGAAATTGTGTAGGTTTCTTAAAGTACCTTTTTTTTTTTTTTTGGGTGGGAAATCATCAAATTACTCCTCCCGCTCTGGGCGGAGCGAGAGGGAGTGTCAGACTTTTACTGACTAAAACCCACCCGTGTTCCTTCCGTTGCCAGTGTGCCGGGGCCGCGATATCCCTTTCGGACAAACTCGCAACCCTGGCAGGCATTGGCCCTTACGGACCCCGTCAGTTGGTGCTGACATCTCTTTGAGGCGCGCGTGGAACACAACGCGCCGGGCCTGGTCCTTATCGGACGGCGAGCTGCTCATTGCTCACCGTCCGCAAGCCCGCGCCTACGGTGGCCGGAAGTCGGCTCGTGACTCCCGACGCCCGGGGCGTCTCCTGCGACGACTAGGGGCGCGTGGGCGTGCAGCTTGCATCGGACTTGAAGTGACGGCCTCCCATGCACTTTCGCTCCGGACCATGGCCTGAACCAGGGCCGGACGCGAGAGATCGCCGCCGCCGATCGTCTCCGTGAGGACACGGCGGTGCCCCGCCCAAGCTGGGCAGACCTCCACCGTATGCTCCACCGTGTCCTCCGGGCGATCCACACAATGGTGACACCCGGGCGTTTCCTCCCGCTTGATCCTGAACAGGAACCTCCCGAAACAACTGTGTCCGGCGAGGACCTGCGTCAGGTGGAAGGTGAGGACGCCGTGGCGCCGTGGCGGTCTGCACCTCCACCGTATGCTCCACCGTATCCTCCGGGCGTTCTTAAAGTACCTAACGAGTACAAAACAAAATCTATGTAACATGAATTAGGTACCCGTCTTTGTCATTATTATTTCAATGAAGTAAAGAACCCAAAAAGATAAGGCACAATAATTTAAATAACGACATTAAGTTAGACATTTTTGACTTGTAAAATAATATCACTTTTAAAAATATAATTTGAATGGAGGTAATAAAAATTATTCGAGTTTTCATGTCCTCAAATTCGTATCTACTGAAAACAAAATACTTTTATTACACAACAAAGAGCCTCGCTGTAAAAAAGGTGTATTCGTTTTTATTTTAATGGACGTTTATTTCAAGCGAGTGACATGCATTGTATGGATAAAACAAATAACAAAATACCTACTCATCGTCACATATTATTAAAACAATGTTGAGGTGCAAAATAATAATATAATTAATGTTGAAAACAATAATGTTTTTGACTTAACGCGAAAATAATAAATTACCATCAACGGGTATGCAAACAATGCTGAGTAATAACCAATATCCATTTTTTTTAGTAAGGACTAAAAAATAATAAAATAATACTCACATCATTCTCAGAAGAAAACATACCTACTTGTTTAATTTTTTATGCGACTTACATCAAGCTCAACGACTTAGAAGCAAGTGATAGACATCTACAGTTCGATCTCCAACAATTGCACTCTGCACTAGGGACAATATACCTACTGAGTTAAATAAATAATGAATATGAACCCACTCCCAGATAGGAACTTTACCCAACCTAAAGCTGATTTTTCCCAGATATCTATGTCCGAGAAATAATTGAGAATTTTAAAGACATCTGTCGTTGGAAAAATCCTAGTAGAAAAGATTTTAAACGAAATAAAATACTGTATTATAATCGAAAAAATATAATTTCAAAAATATTTTGATTAAGGCGAAAGCGTCAGGGTTGCCCGCGAAATTCAAATTTTCTTACGTTTTTTGCAATTTGCAGGTCAGTATCAGGTTGTATGTTGATCTAAATATGATTCGCGGCCTTATCAAATATTTTATTATTATTACTTATTTTTTTCTGCTGGGGAGTTTGTTGCACCACTTCTTCTTCCCAGCTAACGCACTAGGAAGTGGTGAAGGGAGGGCGTTTTGGGGGACTGTCATAAGTAATTTTGACGTTCGAAAAGTGTTGATTCTCAGGCTAGTTTGAATAAATGACTTTTGAATTTTGAATTTATTTTTAGAATTGTAATCATAAAAATCATCAATACCCCAAATCCAAGCTTCATAATTCTATAATCACTATTTGAAACTGTTCCATTCAAAAAATTGCTTTTCTTATTTTCCTTCCAAATCTCCTCTACCAAAATTCGGACCGCATCTAACTGAAGTCCTCCAGCTTGCACCAATAATTGTAGATCAATGAATGGGTCAAGCCCACGATAGCTGACGTCACAGCTTCGGGAGTGGGTGTGGGATTGTTGACACACTCGTGCTGACTCCCGTCGTCTTGTGCACTTACTTAGTAATTTATGTTAGCTGTGTCGTGTGTGTGTGCAATCTGCATAAATATCGGTGACGGTGGTCTGCGGGTTTTCAGTTTACAGGTTAAGTTTCAGCACTGAATTTTTCCTTAATTTCTACACATTTTACTACCGAACCATTATTCGATAACGTTGCATGGTAAAGTCATCACTCATTTTCAGAATATTAGTTAGGTACATATTTTAATAGACAAAGGTATCCAGAGTAACTCGATTTCCAATAAACAGTTTTAAGATTAAAGTTACCAAAGAAACTAAGTCTTTCACAATGTTCACTTGAAGTCTGGAGTGCGTCTGTTATTTAGATTTCTCTTATCACTTCAAAACAATATTTAGACATAACCACTTAATAAACTTCGACAAAGTACATTTTAAATACTAGCTATCTGTTGTTTACAGGGGTGTACTCAGTTCTGTAAAACTTCTGCTTTTATATTTCGAACAAAAGCGCTGGTAATAACTCGGGTCCTTACTTCGAGCATAGACAACTGAAACAACTCTATAGACTTCTTGGACGAAGTCCATTGACGTCCACGAAGGTGTGTAGTTTTGGAAACTTTTTAAAGGAAAAACTTTTGTGTACCGCTCGGAAAGAAGTCCTTGGTTATAAAAAAATCCTTTGATGTCCGTACACGGCTTTATTTATATAATTTGTTGTTTTAATAAACGCGCATTGTTTATCAAAGATATTGAGAGTGAAGGAAAATATAGGTTTATTTATAATCTAATCTAGAAAGGGTTTAAATAAATTAGTATAGTGTCGATTCTTAATTCGATAATACGAAAAGTAGTATTGATTATACGCTCCATAATATTTGTTTTGCGCTTTATCAAATGTTATGTTATTAAAATATAAACACTTGAATCGTTCAGATTTCTATTTGTTATTGATGCGTATGTGTGTATTGTTTCTTTGTTTCAGATATGGAATTCTCGGTGCAGATACATTAAGTAAGTAAGTAATACAATTAAGTCATTGTGTACAAAAAAAAATTGATGATTTCTTTTTTAAACTCAAAGATTTTAACTTAAATAAAAATTAAGATACTTACCTACTCTTTTCATTATCATCAACTACCTAGCCTTCTCCCAACTATGTTGGGGTTGGCTTCCAGTCTGACCGGATGCAGCTGAATACCATTTTACATGGAGTGACTGCCTATCTGATCCTCATAACCCAGTTACCTACTGGGTAATACGATACTCCTAGGTAAGACTGGTTGTCAAACAAACCTACACTTTTCTCTATGAAAAAAAAAACTGAAACTCACATGAAAATAAATGAATAATGAATTAAGTATCGAGTAAAAGAGCATTACCTTTCCTCTCTACTGTGAATATTTATAAACCTATAATATGTACGTTTATTTATTTATTTAATTAAATAAATGTTAATTTATTACGTTATACGTGTAGGTATATTTGATATTTTTTAGTAAAAGACTTCGCAAATTCATATTTTTCTCTTTTTGTTCTCACACACTATTGTCTACATTTCTTTCTCATTTCTCCTTTCGCAGGTCTGCTGGAAGAAATTTCTTAAGAAATAAGCAGAACCTTTGTACTCAAATTATAATTATGTCGTATCTCTATGTATTTTACTGTGTGTACATAAATAACAAAATAAATAAATAAATGAAACAAGATTTAGATGTATCGTTATTTTGAGAGTTTAATGCACGTGAATTCGTGGCTAAGTAATAACAGCAGCACGGGTCGATTCATCAGGTTAAGCTACGCTTGCCAAGGTTGATCTGTGGACGGGTGACCATCTTTACATACAGAGACTCCTTCGTGCCTCGGAAAGCACGTTAAGCCGTTGGTCCCGGCTGTCATTCGTGGATCTTTGACAGTCGTTACAGGTTGTCAGAAGCCAGAAAGTTTGACAACCAGTCTTACCAAGGGGTATCGTGTTACCCAGTTACTGAGTTGTGGAGGTCTGATAGGTAGTCGATTCATGTAAAATATTGGTATTCACCTGCATCCGGTTAGACTGCAAGCCGACTCCAACATATTTGGGAAAAGGCTATGCAGATTTAATGCACGTGGATTTTTCAACTAGTTTCGACACAAATGGATAGTTACGAGACAGTCACGTGGTAAGACCGCGGTCCAAACTCCGCGTTCGCATAATTTAAAATAACATGAGCAAATACTAAGAACTTACTGCTAATTATGAGAGACTCACGATTCTTGTGGTCAAAACCTACGTCATAACAGTAGCTATCTTAAAACAATTACCAATTCCAACTACCGTACTTGTTCCTAAGAAACGCATGAACACAACAACATCAGTGCATTTATTAACAATTCAATGTATCATAAAGTAGTGCTTGTACAGTAAAAGTTGGGAACACCCGTAATATCCGAGTGTGTTGGAGACGTAACGTTATTGCGTTATAAAACTATAAGAATCCCCTGTGAGTGCACTTGGAGTTGAGTTTAACTTGTGAACGATCCGCAAGTATGAACCGGACCTAAGTACCACGTTTTGAGTTGTTTGCCAACTATAAGATGTGAATTTATTGGATATTTTTTATTAGATATGCTCCAATTGTTTCTTTGTAGTTCAATTGTTTGTCATGTCGGAGCTGCATTGGTAGGGGACCTTAGAACATTTGAACAATATGACATTTATTAGATTGCCTCGTTGGTCCAGTGGTCGCTGGGCACTTTGCCCGACCTGGGAATCGAACCCAGGACCTCATGGGTCATGAGTTTCATTCCCAGGTCGGCAGTGTTATTGGGTTTTTCGAGTCTGGATTTGTGCCCGGTTGGTGGCAATAGACTCGCCCCCTACTAGCCTATTACATGGGACATAAACATAACTGGTGAAATGTAGGTGTCCTATAGGTACACCTCTGCCTAACCCTTCATGGATTACCAGCGTGATGTTATATGTATCAGACCGAAAAAGTGATATCTGTGTTATAGATGAAATCATTCAGTTTTAAGATTTGTTGCGCCACTTCTTCTTCCCAGCTAAGCACTAGGAAGTGGTGAAGGGTGGGCGTTTTGGGGGACTGTCTTATGTAATTTTGACGTTCGACTTTTGAATTGTGAAATTTTAATTTTGTCAAATAGTTGGTCAGTTAGTTAGAGAGTTGAAGCTAGTTGCCAGTAAGCCTTTAGGGAGGGGCTATACAACCTCAAATTGCTTAGCACTTGTTACTACGAGTGTAGCTTCATTTAAATCGGGCCGTTGCTTTAAGAGCCTATACTACCTCAAATTGCTTAGCACGATTCTCCTTTATATAAAAAATAGCAGTATTTTCAGCATTCATTAGCAGTAAATAGCAGCATTAATTTTGATATAAATATATGTTAAAGTTGAGGATTAATGTTAAGCACTATGTTTGACGATAACACGATTCCATAAAAGGTTTTCGATGTAACAAAAAACTAAAGTTAACTTCAAACCGAATAATAAACCGCTGGTATTCAAAAAATACTTCAAATTAGATCATGAAAGTTTGCTTAATCACTGAACTAACTATAAAGCAGATACTATGTTTTTTATTCACCCTTATTTTCGCCGTAAAAATAAATCATTTATTTATATATATACCTACTAATAACGAAATTATAGATAAAAATACGTTTAATAGATAGTACGAAACTCTGTTTGTCTGGATCACGACCAACCAAAAAAAAATGACAGAAGATAAATTTATTTTTTGAGTAATTACAGTAGAAAATACAAAGTGTATTTTCTACTGTAATTACTCAAAACCAAAATATTGCCTTTGTTGTTGAGAAGAGTTATACCAAGCTGATTGAGTCCGTTGGCTACTTATTTAATAGTGAATTCAATTTTATTTGTTAGTTTATTAAAATAATTTTAGTTAATATTCAGATTTTAGAAATATTTACACCGTCTAATGTTTTGATTCAACAACAATAAACATTTAATTTTGAAGTATTGAAATTATATTCATATTTACTTTATGAAGTTTTGATGCATTTACTTATTTCATTTGTGGTAGGCGGCGATCACAACAAACAATGTTTTTGATAGAAAAGCATGAGAAAGTAAGTTTTCTCTAATTTTATTCGAATAAAATAAAATGTTGATCGGAGTTCATGCACCTCAAGTATAGGTGAAACTTACAAATTAAAGATGAATGGATAAGGTAGGTAGGTTCATTGCCTACTCAAAGAGATGTCAGCACAACGGAAGGAAGGGGTCCGCTAGGACCAATGCCTGCCGGGGTCGCGGGAAAGTCCGAAAGGGATCCCGTGGCCCCTGGCAATTGACAGGCAACTGAATGAACACAGGTAGGTTTTAGTCAGTAAGAGTCTGACACGCCCTCCTGCTCCGCCCAGAGCGGGAGAAGTTAGTTGATAACTTCCCAAACTCAAAAAAAAAAGGTACATTGCCTACGCAAATTCCTAACAGTCTTTTCATTTATTTTTTCTACCGCTACATATTTTCTACACATGCCTGTACTTGTACATACATGTTAATAAGTTGACTTTTATTAACCTATTCTACAAAAACAAAAAAAGACAGCACTCCAAACCCCGTAACTCGATTACATCAATAGCTACTAATTCTATCAATAAGACGATTGAATCGACAAACACACTGGCTCCAATCTGCATAGATACCTCAAAAGGGAGGGAGTTAACGGAATCTTGTTGAACTAACTATTAAGACCGATGTACGAGTACCTACATGACTTTACTGTTCAGAAGATTATCCGTGCCTTCTGAAATTTAGTACCTAGGTACTTCAGTTGTGTTGACAGGCGCTCGACTAATGTTAACCCAACGTTAACTATTTACTTTGTGATTAGACATGTAGATTTTTTTTTATCTGTTACTAGCTTCTGCTCGCGACTTCGTCCGCGAGCCTTCCTCAAGACGACGATTGGTTGTTCCGGAGATTAACCCCTACATACAAACAAAATTTACCTCTTTATAATCCTACTAATATTATAAACGACGCGACGACGCGGTTGGCTCAGTGGCTGAGTGATCGACTGCTGCGCAACGTGTCGCGGGTTCGATCCCCGCACGGAACAAATATTTGTATGATCTGCAAGTAGTTGTTCCGGGTCTGGGTGTTAGTGTATGTGAGTTTGTATGTTTGTAAACGCACCCACTTAGTGTGGGGCAACGAAAAAAAAAAAAAAAAAAAACGCGAAACTTGTATGGATGGATGTATGGATGTTTGTTTCTCTTTCACGCAAAAACTACTTACCAAAAAAAGACGTGTGGCACTCGGAGACTGCCGCGGTAAAGCTATTGCATAGCATTTTTTATCAACTTATGCAATTTGTGTCACAGTGATGCGCGCGCATCTTAAAATTTCACTCTCATCATTTTTTCATAACGCGCCTAAAGAAGTATAACTTCAAAAAAAGTATCACCGCTGTGCCGGTCGGAGTGGGGTGTGTTATTTTCGTTAGGGAATTTCTGGATTCGGTGTCTACGCTCAAGGCCCGCGATAGAAGCTATGCAATAGCTTAAAAAAAATGTGACCGTTATCAGGCACTCTACTAGTAGTTACATTGCCTCTAAAAAGGCATCATCCACCAAATAAATTGAAAATTCGAGCTGAAAATTTATGCATTTAACTGCCGAGATAAGATATCCAAAGCTTGCCCATATGTAGTAAAAAAACCATCAAGTTTTTTTTCTAAATTCCTAATTCTCAATTTGAAAAAGACACCTTACATACTCCACTAAACACTGGAACCGTGTAAATCTAACTAACACCTACATGTAATGTGTTTACGCTTCAATCCTGATCCGTGGGATTAACAATAGTCTATTAATTTAGTGCAACGCTGGTCTCAGATGGTGTGAACCGGCCGTCCATTACTCGCAAAGCTGAGGATAACTCTATAATATTGCGTCGCATTGCGATAATGCACTGCATATTACTTGTCATTAGGCACAAGCCAGGTAGATCCGGTAATTAGTTTGCCCAATGAGGGTATAATTGTCCGTAGTAGCATTACCTATGGGTGATTAAATAAATACTGTGATATTAGGTGTTTGTGGGTTCGCGTTGATTCAAATTTGGAGGTGGGAAATTAGATTTCGTAATAGCTTTGATGTAGATACCATTGAATGGTTCTGTTATTACTAATTATAAGGTTTGGTATCGGTAAAAAAAAAAGGCAAAACCCACACTTTGTTCAATTCAGCAATAATCATTTAATATAGTGCAAATTCCGCTAATAAATAGTTTTACCACGAAATTAATAGTCGAATTAACACTAAAGAATATTTCTATCAAAAGAAAAAAAAAAATTATATATATATAAAAATTATAGAAATATTGAGCGTCTACATAATACGAGTATATGTCACTGTGATAGATATCTACCGACGAAATAATTTACAAAGTTTTATCAAATCAAGCATAAGAATTGTCATAATTGAAATCTGAATTGATTAGTTTATTAATGATAAGAAATATTCATGACGTTGTTTTCTTTTTCTGGTTTGACTTCATGAATTTTGGCTAACCTCAACATTTAATGTTCCCGTGTAATAAAAATATTGGTCAAGTTACATAAATATAATGCTTTGCTTTACGTATTGCATTAATATCAATATACTAAGGAACTACAATTCTGCATCAGAATATAAATCACTACAATCTACCAATCGGTTAACTGACAAAGTGACAAGTACTGACAATCTGTCGTTCAGCTTTTAGAATACGATCTGGACACATGTCCAGACCCCTAAAAAAAAATACCTTTTAATGAAAAAATCTCTTTTACCTGACTGTATTATTTGTGATAAACCAGAAAATGTCCAACACCTCCATATAGATTGTATTCGCAATAATTATGAAAGGCAACATTTATGTAAAAAAAAAAAAAAATGCATTCGATTTACGTACATTTCAAAGTATTCTGGCTTACCCTGCAAGCAATAAACCTAAGCTTAATTTTATAAATTAATATTTAGTAGTTTTAGTTTAAATATTTTTCATCGTCAGAAGCATAAAACAAATTGTTCGGGAGTCTGCCATTGTCTTTTAGTAGGTATATAATGCAATTAATATTATGAATGATTGTTTACGAATTCGTAAACGATTTTTCAAAGAAATAATAACATTTATTTAGTAATAATGCCACTGTGTTGATTCACAGCATAAGCCAGCAAAATTAAATCTAGTCAATAGAAACTACAAAAAAATACAAAGTATAAACATTCAGTAATAAAAACGAAACCTCAAGTAAAAATGCTTACACTATTAAATAAGATGTAGCTAAAGATTTGTTCCAAAACTTGGTAACATATCAAATCAGGGACATAAAGTATAAAGTTTGCCTACGTTTCACCGCACTGCAGTCCGGAAGAATAAGTATCCACCACAGCTGAATCTTTATTTTACTTTCAAATAATCTTTCTTTTTTGTAGGTTAAAGATGGAGTTTCAAACTTGATGTGGTAACAAGCTAGGTTAACTATGATTATCTCAAGACTTAGAACGTTTATTTAAGTCAGTGTATAGAGTGCCGCTAGCGGCATAATAGTGGCGCTGCCTCGGCCCGGCTAAAGTGCCGTAAGCATTACATAGCATTGTCACTGTCACGAGTCACGGTCACTTGTTATGTTGTTTGATTGTTGAGGTTAGTTCGCTGTAAAATACCACATTCCAAAAACATTACATTCTCTTGTGCCTAAACGGACCCTGGCGTTGTGTGGTCACAGTTCTAACCTAACCTAACATACATTTTAGCCATTTTCCTTATAATATGTTATTGTAGTTATTAGTAAGTAATATTAGGTAGTGACTTTTGATAAAAATATCTAAAACAAATACGATCAATCAATACAAAGGGTGGCGAACTAACCTCAACAATCAAACAAAATAACAAGTGACGGTGACAATGTAATGCTTACGGACTTTAGCCGGGCCGAGGCAGCGCCTCTATTATGCCGCAAATAGTGGCACTTTATCCGAAAGGGATAAAGTGCCGCTAGCGGCTATAAACTTCCTTTATTTAAATAATTTCCCAATAGATTTTTTTTTTAGTAGCGCTGATTGACTGAAACTATATCTTTGGACTACATCCATAAACTCATTTTCTTCCAAAGGGGGTAGGTAGAAACTACAGAGCACCACCTGCTTATGATCCTTGGACCTGTTTTCAGTAAGTTAACGTGGCTTTTCTTAATCCTTAAATTATACTGAGAATTTTGGTCTGTAATTAAGCTCAGCATAGTGTTCACAGGACACGTACACTTACTAAATTGAATTACGCATGCACACAATGTTTCCAAAAATGCAACTTCACTAACTCTACTGCTAAGTGATACGTTAAAATGTCAAGTGCGCCAAGTGGATACATATTTTATGTTGTTAAAAAAAAAAAACACGAGCACTTCTTTACTGGAAGTCTCAAGCCCCATCAGTATTCCGTACACCGTTCGACGGGAGGAAACAAATTCCCAAAATTGAATTTTCGGAAACGAGTTGAATGCGACACGGCAGGGTTACAAACTCGAAAAACGAAACGAGATTTTTATCATTTTAACAATGACTTTTATGATTGTTTTACGTCAAATCTGGCCTGTATAAAGTTTCATTGGTTATCTGGTAGATTGATAGTTCTTTTTTTTTTGTAATTGGGCATTTGCGTGTTTTTTTGTCAAATTGGCGGAATGAAGCAATGTCTCTTCTTTGTAACAATTAGCTATCTACTGTTCTAATAATAATCGTTTCATGGTGATAAAAATCAAGTACCTATACAAAGACTAAAAATTGTTTTTCTCAATAAAAAAAACTAGTCATATAAATTAATTTTAAATCAACTGATTATTCTTCTAAAAAAGCGACCAGCCCGAAATAAAATCAAGGCCAACGTTATCAGCCCCTGAAAGAAAATACTTAATAAAGTTTTATATACCTATCTATTTTTAGATCACTAAATCGGCCTAGTAGGTAAAAGATGAAAGCAAATTGATGGTTGGTTGGTTAGAAAAAATATTATTCTTAAAGTCAATAAATATACATACCTACAAATGTATATTTATTAACTTTACACACAATATTGTTAAATAATCATGTACAATAAAGAACACATCAATCAATCTGCCTAGCCTTTTCCCAACTACGTTGGGGTCGGCTTCCAGTCTAACCGGATGCAGCTGAATATTTACATGGAGCGACTGCCTATCTGACCTAGTAACTGGGTAATACGATACCCCTTGGTAAGACTGGTGTCAGACTTTCGGGTTTCTGACGACTCGTAACGACTGTCAAAGATCCACGAATGACAGCCGGGACCAACAGCTTAACGTGCTTTCCGAGGCACGGAGGATTCTCGGTATGTAAAGATGGTCACCCATCCACTGACCAACCCCGGCAAGCGTAGCTTAACCAGATGGATCGACCAGTGCAGCTGTTGTTACTTAGCCACGAGCTCCTCACAATAAAGAACACATACGATGAAATATTATATATTTAAGTTCATCGCATAAAAGTCTCCTGCAAAGTTGTCACCTACTTTGAGACAGACTATTCCCAATACGTTAGCAATATGTGAAAGTTAAGTCGTTAATGACGCACAAAGTTTCACGGAATTTGTGGTCAGTTTATAGTAACAGCTACGTGATGCCCGCGGCTACACCCGCGTGGACCCTAATTCTTTTTCTAAAATATTCCGTCCCGTCAAAATCGGTTCAGCCGTTTTGGACATTAGCCAGCACAAACAAACAGACAGATTGACAAAAAAAAAAAAATTGTTTTGTTTTAAGCACCGTAGGTATATGCATTGATATGCATTAAGTAAAAAGCTGTTATTTTGACATTACAAACAGACATTAATTTTAATTTTTTGTTTATATATATATATATATATATATATCCATCCTATCCTACCTACCATCGTGCTAATATTATAAATGTGAATTTGAATTAGAATTGTATTTATTTCTTTCAGTTTAAGGTGCATCTTACATTAAATAATGTTTCACACATACTACCATTGCTGGTGTAGAAATATTAAATAATAAGCTAGGTACATGCAAATCAGAACTATGTACATTATAAGAATATTATATAGGATTATGAAATTTTGTATTAATTTAATTTAGATTCATCAAAAATGCGTTATTTATAATGTCAAAATATTAATAGTTAAATGAAAAATATAAATCATAAGGTCGAAAATATAAATCATAAGGTCGAAAACATAAATCAAAATGTCAAAGAATAAATCATAATGTCAAAATATAACAAAAAAAAACAAAATTACAATGTCCAAGAATTCATAATTATGTCAAAGTACTAATTTCATTATTAACATTTTAATTACAGTATCAAAAAGTATGATTTAAAAATTCATTGACTGAATAAAAACACATTTCTAAGAGCCAATCAAACATTTTACATTTATACTTATTAATTGGTAACATTCTCAGGGCAGGTGGTAATTTATAATTTTAATTGTCATACAACTGGCATTTCTACTGTATAATTGCAATCCCTGAGCAGGTACTTGTAATTTCCCGGCATTTTTTTTGTTCAGTCTTTCGGAGACTTGTTCATTTAATAGAAATAAATGAGGGTATTTTTTTACAAATAGACAAACTTCAAAATAATACAGACTTATGGGAGTGGGAGAATTTTTAATTCCTTAAATAACCCTTAATGGGTTGTGAGTGATCTAACCATCATAAAGTTATGAATTTTGGAAAATATACTTATTATGAGGTCTAGAATAATATTTTCTGAGTTTGATATTTATCATTTATTGCTCTAATGGGTTTTACCATGTGGGAACTATTTTCCTGTTGTCCATATAAAAATATATGTTTTTGAGATACAACATGAATATTATTCCCACATCTGGGTAGGGAAGAATGATAGACATTTCATTACATGTCACCATATTTATTTACGAAAGTTGTCAAAACATTCGGGGCAAATAGATACTTTGCAAGTTTTGCATATGAATCTGGAGCGTTTCTCTTTTACGCGAGTAGAACAAAAGCGGCATCTGCGGAATTTCAAATTATCTTGAGGTAGATGTAGTCTGATTTGTGCAGTCTGATTTCATGATGTCATTCTACTTAATTCCGATTCAATCTGTGCATCTTTCAACTCTCTCCTCAGTATCACGTGTGAGAAAAAACAAAGATGTAGTTCCGTAATGATCAGTAGGAAAATAGTTCCCACATATTTTGGAAGCCCATAAAAGTCGAACCAAATAACTATTTAGGTAACTTTTACATAAAATGTACAGCAAATATCATAAATATAACAAATCTGTAAGAAAATTATACTTACGGTATTTTTTTTCGACATTTTCGACCAAAAAACTGACAAACACGCATAAAATTAACATTCAGCTGATGTTTTGACAGGAAACGTCGGGGTTTTTGTTTTTTTTCTTTCTTACGAAAGAAAAAAAACTCAAACCCCGACGAGTGGTGCGTTCCAATTCACGCTATTTTTTTATCATAGACAATTTTACTTAGTTTTATTATTTTGACAGATTGTGGGAAACTATTTCTTCCTGACCCTTTGAGAACACATATAAAGATGTGGGAATAATTTTCCTACTGCACATTTAATGGATAATGGCCTGCAATGGTCAATATATTCCGCTCCACTCATGGCTCTGATACATTTTTTATGCCCTTTCTACATACATCCACTGAATCACTAGGTCGTAACGCAATACTGATGAATCATACCCATGATAAGCATTTAGGACTGTTTTTTTACTGGACACTAGTCTTAACTTACTGGTGAAAGTTTGTATGATTGGATGTTTGTTACTCAATCACGCAATAACGGCTGAACGGATTTGGATGAAATTTGGCACACGGATATTTTATAACCTAACTTTTTATCCCGTTAGTAGGTTCCCGACCTCCTCTCTAATAAAATGTACCATCATCCTCTATGATAGAACATGATGGTAAAAAAAATACTATAGAAGTAGATATATTAATTAACCTATTCCGCATTACTATTCCTAATTGTCATTAAAAAAAAAACCTGTAAGAAATCGACACGTGTTTCACCTCTCAACGAGTCATCCTCAGGAATCAGGATGACAATTGACTTATCGCGAACCCGAACATGACGTGGTTCGGTTTTTTTTTTTATGACTCTTTATATAGGTTCGTCTATAGTATTTTATTTTATAATGGTGATTTTACAATGATGGCACCTACATTTTATTAGTCAGACTGTGTGACAGTTGAAAAGTTTTGAGAATTTTTACTTTAGCATTACTTAAGGTGAAAGCCCGCGAAATTCATAATTTCTTTGCAAAATACGTAAGAAATTTTGAAATTTCGCGGGCTTCATTGAAGAACCTAGAATTAACCTTTTTTTTTTTTTTTTTGGGTGGGAATCATGAAATGACTCCTCCCGCTCTGGGCGGAGCGAGAGGGAGTGTCAGACTTTTACTGACTAAAACCCACCCGTGTTCCTTCCGTTGCCTGTGTGCCGGGGCCGCGATATCCCTTTCGGACAAACTCGCAAGCCTGGCAGGCATTGGCCCTTACGGACCCCGTCAGTTGGTGCTGACATCTCTTTGAGGCGCGCGTGGAACACAACGCGCCGTCGACCCGGGCCTGGTCCTAATCGGACGGCGAGCTGCCCATTGCCCACCGTCCGCAAGCCCGCGCCTACGGTGGCCGGAAGTCGGCTCGCGACTCCCGACGCCCGGGGCGTCTCCTGCGGCGACTAGGGGCGCGAGGGCGCGCATCTTGCATTTCCCTCGCGCGCTCCGCCTCCTCCTTCGCGAGCATTACTGCTTCGCAGAAGGAAGTGACGGCTTCCCATGCACTCTCGCTCCGGACCATGGCCTGAACCAGGGTCGGACGCGAGAGATCGCCGCTGCCGATCGCCTCCGTTAGGACACGGCGGTGCCCCGCCCAAGCCGGGCAGACCTCCACCGTATGCTCCACCGTGTCCTCCGGGCGATCCACACAATGGTAACACCCGGGCGTTTCCTCCCGCTTTATCCTGAACAGGAACCTCCCGAAACAACCGTGTCCGGTGAGGACTTGCGTCAGGCGGAAGGTGAGGACGCCGTGGCGCCTCTCTAGCCACTCCTCAAAGAGGGGCCTTACCGCCGCAATGTGGCGTGCCCAGCGCTGGGTTGCGACAATCGCACTCTCCATGCCGCCATGAGATCCCGCCGGAGCTCTGTCCGCTGTGCCGTGATTTCTCGCGGCAGCGGAGTTACACCCCGGCGTTTCGCCTCCTCGCGCAACTCCAAATCAACTCCAGATCCCATGGCGGTAGTCCGGCAAGGAGGCTCGCCGCCTCATGGGAGACCGTGCGGTATCCTCTGACCAGCCTAATGGCCATGACCCTTTGGGACGCGTTCAATCGCTGGGCTGGTCGCAGCCTTAATGAACGCGCCCACACACCTAGAATTAACCTTAGATACCTAATGCTAAAGTAGAGTTCAACAAGTTCTCAACATCAAATTATCAATTCGGAAACCGGGTATTTGGGTTAGACAGTATTTACCGATCGCGATGTTTTTGCAAAAACAAAACTCATTTTTTTAAATCAAAAGCAATATAAATCGATGTATCACGGAAATTACCACTAAAGATGACCTCCTAAATTGTTGAATCGATAAAATTAATACGATAAATATTGTATTCTACTATAACGTAAACACCGATGTAAAATGTTATCAAATCATCTTCATAATTAGGTTCATTTATTATCTTTTAAGTGATATTATTCAAGTCAAAACATTGAACGTCATTTTATCTTTCTTAGTGCCTCGTGGTCTAGCTTTGTGTCCGCTTGCGATCCTGGGTTCGATCCCTGGTTCGGGCAAAATCTGTTTTGTATTTGTGCCCGGTTATTGTGTACAGGGTCGTCCCCTATTTCACGAGACTTAAGGCTTGTGCAGACCAGCGCGACTTGTCGCGCGACGCGACACCGGTTATTGTTATACTGTGAAGTTTTCTTAGAAATTGTATTGTTCGTGTCGCGTCGCGCGACAAGTCGCGCTGGTCTGCACAAGCCTTTATGTAGTTAACTCAAATGGTGAATTTCGTTGTGCTTTACAAATCTAATGGGGAGCTGGGGAGTTTGTTGCGCCACTTCTTCTTCCCAGCTAAGCACTAGGAAGTGGTGAAGGGCGGGCGTTCGAAAAGTGCTGATTCTCAGCCTATTTTAATTATTTGACTTTTGAATTTGAATTTAATCTGCTTATCTATTTTAGAATTACATGCGTGATGTTAAGTTTTACATCATTATATGTTTAAGGTTACTTCAGCTGCATTATTATCCAAATTATCTTCCCAAGATTTATCAAACTATTCTGAAGATCTCTGTAACATGAAAGCGATGTATTGACGGTCCCTATTTGACCCAGAAACTTAAACTTAAGTGGGATCGGGGACATTATAAGGCCCGTTTGAACTTTCATATCTTTGGCTGAATGCAAAGATTTGCTTGCTCAGCTTAGATTCGCTTGGTATTGCCCACATATAATAGGTATATGTGGGTATACAGAACTCTGCATGTGCTGTTTTCGCTAACGATTTTGTGTTCAAGTCTTTTTGATAGTGCTCGATGTAATCGTAAACAGTAACTCCGTTATCTGTAGGTACAAAAACTTGTTGTTTATAAACGCAATGCTAAAATATAGGATTTATTTTGATATTTCATTCAATAGGAGTTCTTGTTTTAAAAACTTTTTACAAAAAAAAACAACCGACTTCCGAAAAAAAACACTACAAAGTGAAAAATAACCTTAATTTCGGAAGTCGGTGTCTTTGGTTTTGATTTTTCGTTTTTTGCCACCGACTTCCGAAATTAAAGTTATTTTTCACTTTGTAGTGTTTTTTTTCGGAAGTCGGTTGTTTTTTTTTGTAAAAAGTTTTTATTTTTCACTTTTTAGTTGTGGTACCTACCCCACACAAATTTGAATACCACTACCTGCTATGTAAATAACAGTCACAGGAAGTTATCAATACTCAATACTCAATACTCAATATATTTATTGCTTCCACATGTGAACTTAGGTGGTAGGTTTAACAAAATAATATGATCATTGTGGACCCTATCGGGCACAGCAAAAGTAGGAGAGAGGAAGAGGGCTTTTAATATTTTTTACTTAGTTAGTACCTATTTATTGTAATTATTTTATAAAACTTGCAAATTAAAGTTTGTCATTTAAATAATCATTGATATCATAATAGCATTTAGTTAATAGGAATAGTTTTAATTTGTTTATAAATGTATTCAATTTTTGTTAATTTTTTATTAATTCTGGTAATTTATTAAATATTTTAATTGACATGACTAGTGTACTTGTTGAGTGCATTTTTAACTTAGAACCTGGTAAGTTTAACCTATTTTTATGGCGTAATGTATATTGTTACATATTTGTTTTTGTCCCTCTATAGGTAATGGAACAAAATCTTCATGCAAGGTGGTTACGTATCGAAATACAAGGAAACAATAAACTGTTTGAAATAACATATATTTAAAAAGAATACTCCTTCTTAAAAACAATATACGGTAGCCTTTAAGGGTCCACCGCGTTAATAATTATTTACTTATTTCAAACACTTAAACTAAGTTAACCTGTATAATAAGTATGTGACACACTGTCACTTATTAATGCCAGCCAGCTCAAACTTCAGCTTTAAGAACTAAGGTCGTGGGGAGTTGGAGATAAAGCCAGTACTGTTCCGATTTTAAATTAAGATTAAAATATAATAAAAGATTGAATTAATAAGGTGTAACCTTCCAATTATTTTGTAAATAAACAATTAGTAAATGGGCGCCAGGGATTTAGAAAATCCCGGATCCCAGAGCCGACGAAGATGTCCAATATTCTTCCAGATTCAGATAACTGAGGATGTCGAACTCGGGGTCCTTATTTAAATTTCTGATACAGACCGGGTTCCCAATATTGAAACCCGGACTAAAGTAATATACCGGTTTATATGTATACCGTATTAAAATGAATAATTATAAATGTAAGGGTAAAAAAAAACCGTCCCGCCTGCGCTAACGCTAGGCGGACTTGACCAGCCGCACAGTCGTCTCCGCAAGAGGCTTAGAGCTGTCTCGAGGAATGGGTCTCGCGTCCAGGCCCCAGACGCCACTCTAGATCCTGGCGGCGAGACGAATCACTCGAGGTGCCTCACCTGGAATTGACAATACGGAGACCCAATAATACAAGGAGAATCTAATTTACTATACTGGAGGTGGCCGAGCTAGGAAATCTAGAAGGCTAAAACTTTAGCCGGTTAACATAGCCTGTTGCAAACACAACATAATGAGCTACGACTTCTGTTTGCCTCATCCTGAGTGGTGGGACAATAGGAACAAGGATTACCCACGCGGCGTCCATCAACTACACAGAAAAACCTCAATACACTGCCTTGAACATTCTAATCCAATACCATGAGTAACCTCCTATGGCATATCTATGGTAAATAGTTAGCTGGTGAAATACTCACGGTTGGTTCAGGGAGAAAACACTCGACTGCAATATCTTCGACCGGCCGGGAAGCAACCTGCGTAGACGCAGCTAAGAATCCTGTAATAAATATCAAATACTTCACAACGAATCCCTATATTAACCAGGGGAGGACTCACATATTACTTCCGAACACTATTTAACAACGAAGCTCACCTTTTAGAAGTGTTATTGAATTGCAGTCACTTCTCAAGCGTGTTCAAGGGCGAATGGACGCTCAACTCGGCAAATATTTATGGCCTAGAAGCCAACCGGAACTGGATGAGAGCATTCAGAAAATCTCCCTTACTCCAGGCAAAACTATTACCAGTTCACGGAAGATATCCACATCACTTACGACACTTAACTCTTGAAATTCACAAACAACTATCCAACATGACGTTTGAACGCTGAAACACTAAAAATCCTGCAGATCCAGAATTAAAAACTAATTAAAACAAATCTTTGGCAGTCTGCAATGCCAAAATTTGTCTAGAATGTGGTAATTTACCCATAATATTAATTAGGGATAATTAGGTTAATTACCAGAAACATTACGTCAAAGACACTTCACAGATTAAATATGTATTCGTTTGACAATGAAAGTTCTAGAAAAAAGTTTACAATGAAAAAATTTATTCATTTCCGTTTTCGGTTATTTAGTTTATTATTAATTTTATTACCGAAAGCCGAAAATAATTAAGGACTGGTCACTGGATATTATTTCGATGATTACCAATCAATATGTTAAAATGAACTGTTATCGATTAAAACTACAACCATGAATCGGCGACAACAGATGTCGCTTATAACTGACAGAAGCTGACGTTTGAATGAATGACATTTGTGTTGTTATTCTATTTTGCAATCAAACTAATTTACAATATTTGGTCTAATTAATTGTGCAAACCTGTTTAGAAAAGTGATTTCTTTACAGAAAGTGAAACTAAAAAGTCCAGTGACGAAATACAGTTTAAGGAATTAATAATTCATTGTAAAATAATCCTGTGGGATACTTTATAATTGACTATGTATGTTTTCAGGTAAATGCCACTTTATTTATTAAGGATTTAGATGTGCAAAACCAATTAGTGGTAGGCATAAAAAATACAACGTAACAGTACCTCCCCAACCACCAGAGATTTGACCCGCTAGGGCAAATCTCGAAGCTGGCCCTCCAGCGTCAAAGCAGACTCCAAAGGACCAATTACTCCTACAAAAATCTACAAAACTCATGCCTGAAAACAGAAACAGAGAAAGAAAAGTAAAGAAAAATAAAGAATGAAAAATATGGAAGCCGGTGTGCGATTTCTATTATTTTACATATCCCCATAGCTGATATAAACATAAATGATAATATAAAGGTATTTAAGGTATAAACATACATAAACAATACAGAAATCTGGTTACACTTCAAGTATAGAGTAACAGACCGCTCTATTAGGCGACATTGTAGTAGGCTTTGGTTATCGAGTCTACAATTCCGCCCGTGTTATATGGCTTATTTTTAATTATCCATGTAACCTATGTGAAATAATTGAATTTGGGTTAACATAATACATAAACCTACGACCTAAAAGGGTTCTGGTCACATTTCAAGTATAGAGTAACAAACCGCTCTATTATGCGACATTGTAGTAGGCTTTGGTTAACGAGTCTACAATTCCGCCCGTGTTGTATGGCTTATTTTTATTTATCCATGTGACCCATACAATATAATAAATATACTATGTCACCTGGAGCGAGTCTAATCCATTTACAAACATGTAAAAGACAAGCTCCAAAGAGTGTAGAAATGTGTAAATAGCTCCTGGAGCAAGTCTAGTCCATTTACAAACATGTAAAAGACAAGCTCCAAAGAGTGTAGAAATGTGTAAATAGCTCCTGGAGCAAGTCTAGTCCATTTACAAACATGTAAAAGACAAGCTCCAAAGAGTGTAGAAATGTGTAAATATCTCCTGGAGCGAGTCTAATCCATTTACAAACATGTAAAAGACAAGCTCCAAAGAGTGTAGAAATGTGTAAATATCTCCTGGAGCGAGTCTAGTCCATTTACAAACATGTAAAAGACAAGCTCCAAAGAGTGTAGATATGTGTAAATATCTCCTGGAGCGAGTCTAGTCTATTTACAAACATGTAAAAGACAAGCTCCAAAGAGTGTAGATATGTGTAAATATCTTCTAAAGTGTTAACAACCTAGTCTGACCTACTATAAGTATGTAGGAGAGACCACCCCATTCCATCGCACACCACCTTTCACATCCTCTAACCGAATGTGTCTATTGCCCAAAACAACGCTGAGCTGGTACACAAATAATATAAAAAAAATCTAAATGCTATAAATTTGAAAATTGGCTAACCGTCATCCATAAAAGGAATGTGACGGTTATTTCGCCCCCTGAAAAAAAAACCATCTTAAAAACGTTTTCCATCAATGCAGCCTACACGCCCGCCATTATGGCCTCTTATCTCAGGACTATCAAAATGCTGCCTTACCAGCAATCCGGAGGTTAATACACCCAACGGATGTTAATACCCCCAACGGAGGTTAATACCCCCAACGGAGGTTAATACCCCCCACGGAGGTGTCAATCCTGCCACAATATCAGACCAACGACAATCGCCTTCGGTCCTCAATGTATAGTTCACCAACGTGTACACAGTAGTAACCTGTGTAACACTACGAACGGCAGAATCATTAAATATTTTTAATCTATAACCTTGTAGCACCGTGGCATATACAGCCACCAATACTACAAGAAAACCAGCAACCCTAAGGCATATACCGCCCTCGAGGTCACTGTAACCAACCACAACAACTAAACAAATTTAAATTTAAGTTTAAATTCGTATTAAAATAATAAATAAAAATAAAAAATTATTCCTCACCACCTGGTGATTTAAAATCCTTAATATGCCATGAGCCAAGGTTTTTACCGGAACTACAGCCTTCCAATTCATACACTAAGGGTGAAAGTTTTTTTCTAATTATACATCTCTCGTATTTAGGAGCTAATTTGGCCATAAAGAATTTGGAGGCGTCACTCTGAGGATATGTCTTCTTCCACACAGTGTCGCCTACCTCAAACTCCGCGTGCCTCCTACTGCTATTATAATAACGAGCACTACGTTTATGTGATTTGATGAGCGCGTCCTTTACTTTATTGAAGATACAATCCAAGACCCCTAGCTGATTTGCATATGCACTGCGGGAAGCGCAAGCCAGAGTGGGCTGTGCAACGGTATCATTGCCGAAGACATCTCCACTACTAACTGCCTCTCTGCCATGTACTAGGAAGAACGGAGTAAAACGAGTAACTTCATTTGTGGAGGTGTTCATAGCAAATTGGATCTTTGAGATATTAATATCCCAGGATCGATGATCATCCTCCACGAGAATTGATACCGCGGTCATTATGGTACGGTTATAGCGTTCCACGGTGTTCACGCTTGGGCAATAACGAGGTGTGAAGTGAACTTGAGGTATTTTGTACCTCTCCAGTAGTGAACGTAACTCATTACCCGTGAATTGCGTCCCGTTGTCTGCTATCACCGTACGGGGTATACCGTGTACCAAGAAAACGCCGTCCTCAAGTCTCTGTGCTATAGCCTTACCAACAGCTTTACGTAAAGGATACAGTAAACAGTACTTCGTAAAACAGCACACGACAACTAAAAGATATGTAAATCCCGCTCTAGACCGTGGCAATGGTCCTACCAAGTCAATACTTATGGTTTCAAACGGCTTGGAACACTCCTTCGCGTCACCTAAAAGACCGGGAGGAGGCAATTGTGAGTGTTTATAGGCAGCGCACTTATCACATTTACCAACGTAGCTAATCACATTCTTATACATGTTAGGCCAGTAGTATCGGAGTGCAAGTCTTTTGTAGGTTTTAAATACTCCGAAATGTGGAGATAATTCGCCACTATGGTAACTCTTCAATAATTCCAGACGGTTGCCCTCCGGTACTACCTGCTTCCAGTCGTAGTCACTAGCCACCCCGAACTTATTTTTAGAATAACGGTAAAGTTTATCCTCCTTAATAATAAAGTTAGGGCACGATCTGGGCGTACTGACACATTTATCCCATAACCCCTTGAACCAAGTGTCAGTGACAGGCACTATAATTTCCAGCACCGGAACGCCACGAGATAGGGCATCAGGAACCACATTGTCCTTGCCTTTACGGTGTTCAATGGTAAAGTTGTAAGGTGATAACCGACAACCCCAACGGGCTAATCGACCAGAGGGATTGGTTAAATTAAAGAACCATTTTAAGCTCGAGTGGTCGGTTATCACTTTAAACGTAGGACCGCCTTCTACGTAAGGACGATAGTGTTCCACGGCGAAGACTACAGCGAGGGCCTCACGCTCTGTCGCTGAATAATTGCGTTCCGCCGGATTAAGCGAACGACTGCAGTAAGCTATTGGGTGCTCCTCCCCATTTATAACCTGAGTCAGAGTGCCCGCTATCCCAAAACTGGATGCGTCACAATGAATCTCAAAAGGTTGTGAGAAATCCGGACAAGCCAATACCGGAGCAGATACCAATGCCTCTTTCAAGGTTGAGAACGCTGTTTCTGTCTCAGCCGTCCACTCAAAAGGCGGCGCTTTTTTGCTTGTACTAGTTAGTGCGTTTAAAGGGGCCGCTATTGAGCTAAAGTTTTTAATAAAACGTCTATAGTATGAGGCCGTTCCAAGAAACATTTTCACTTCCTTACGGGTTTTAGGGGTTGGAAAGTCTACAATTGACTGAACTTTCGACGGATCAGTGTGTAAGCCATGCTCGTCCACTCTGTAACCCAGATATTTTAGTTCTCGTCGAAAGAAACAGGACTTAGGTAAATTAATTGTCAGATTAGCTTGCCTTAATTTTTCTAAAACCCGTTTAAGTAGGGAAATGTGCTCCTCGAAGGTTGATGAGCAAATAATGATGTCATCTAAATATACGAACACCTTATTACCAAACTCCGGGCCGAAAAGTCTGTCCATTAATCGCTGTTGGGTGGCTGGTGCTCCCGTCAACCCAAAGCACATAACTTTAAATTGAAACAGACCTCGACCGGGAACTGTGAACGCGGTTTTTTCTTTGGATGAAACGGAGTCCAATTCGATTTGCCAAAATGCAGATTTCAAATCAATTGATGAAAGGTATCGCGCGTCCCGCAACTGATCTAAGATGTGAGAGATGTAGGGTAGCGGATACGCATCTTGCTTGCTGACCGCATTCAGCTTCCGGCTGTCCAGGCAAAATCGCCATTCCCCATTCGGTTTTGAAGCCAGTAGAACCGGGTTATTCCAGGCGCTATTGCTAGGTTCCACCACTCCCATCTCCAACATCTCATCCAGCTGACGGTTTAGTTCCTTGAGGCGTTCAGGTGATAAAGGATAATAACGCTGTTTAATAGGAGGAACATCCCCTGTGTCTATTTTATGACGCAACAGATGGGTACGACCTAATCCTTTAGCCTCAAAGGAATCCTTTTCGAATTCTTTAATTAATAACTCCGCTTCATTCTTTTGGTCCGGTGTTAATTCGTCAAACGGCTGTAGGTGCCTAACCTCCGAGACGCAAGTATGACCTCTATTGTATTTTAAATATTGAAAAGGTAATTTATTAAAAAATTTCGGTGCCAAGTTAAAGGCCTTCCAAAAATCAACTCCAAAAATCAACGGTGTAGTAATATCTGGAATGATATAGAATTTAATAACCTTAGTGACTCCCATGAGAGTCACTGGTAAATATAAATAACCCTCCACGGATGCCCGCGAATTATTGGCAGTTACGATGTTGCCCAACTGTCTATCGGCGTGTAGAGTCGCACCAGCCCTTATGAATTGTTGGCCAACATCGGAACCCAACACCGAAATGCAAGAACCCGAGTCGAGTAAACCGTAATAATACTCATCGTATATAGATATTGTTAAATGTGGACGAGTATCGTCCGTAGTCTTATAACGTACTGTATCTACCCTTAATGAATGTAAAAATAACTTTAAACTTTTTAAATAATTGTCCCAATCAGACTTATCAAAATTGTGGCTGTAGTTCCGTAAATTTAGTTTTTTGAAATGCAGGTTGGACAGGACTGAGCATCCTTCTTCTTTTTACTACACGTAGGGCACGAGGGTGCACGTACGCCCTTCTTGCCGCAACGGTAACACACAATTTCTGTGGATTTGCATTTTGCTAACGCATGTCCCTTAACCCTACAACGAACACAGAACAACGAACCAGAATCAGTCTGCACGGCTTCGATCCTTGGTGAACCTTTCGGGGCTTGGTAAGCCAAGTCAGCTGCAACAAAAGAAGACGTTGGTTTGGGCGGCTCATGAAACTGAGCTCTGCTATGGAAACCTAGCTCCAGTTGTCTACACTTCTCCTTTAACTCATCCAGCGTGTTGACAATCATGATTGACAACCCCGACGTGTATTCCGGTCTCATGTTGAACTTGATCCGTGCTAAACGATCACGTTCTGGAACCTTATATGATAGTCTATTGAAAAGATTCTCCATGACTGCTATAAATATACAAGACAGCTCAGTCGACCCCTGCGTTCTGTTAGTTATCTCTGAAATGAGACGCATATCATAATCCGGTGGAGCGAAAGCTATGAGTAACTGTTCCTTTAGTTCCGCCCAATCACCAACCGACGCTTTAATTCCACGATACCACAATAAGGCTCCGTCCGAGAATAGATCTAGAACCGATTTATGTAAGGCGGCTTCGCTAATGTCTCTAGCCTCGCAAAGCTCCTCAAGACGCTCAATAAATGCTTTCACGCAACCTGTACCATCAAATTTACAACCTAGGGTTTTTACAGTTTCTTTCCTGCAGGAAATTATGACGTCCTTTGGCTGCAAATCCGACATTACCTTCGGTGTCTCCTCGGCGGAAGTAAATGACTGATGGAAACTCGCATTAACCGAATCAATTAAAGACAAATAACCGCTGAGCTGCTTGTCAATGGCTGCATAATCGGTACTGAGATCAGTTGGGGGAGTAATCCTACTCAAGCGATGATATAGGTGGAAACCTAAAGCCTTGGCGCGGTTAAATTTTTTGAAATGGGAAGGGTACCTATCTAGCACTTCATCAATTTCTGGCAGTTTGGCCTTGATCGCTTTTAATTCGATTTTCGGATCTATATTTGTCTCCACGATATCGTCGGAACATACCAATTTATTAAGTTCCCTAATCTGAACACGTAGTTCCTCAACAGTTGAAGCGGGTTTTGCGTCTCGGACCAGTACTTCATAAATGAGCTCGTCCTTATGAAGTAAATTAAATTTAATGGGTCGTTCCATTTTGTATAATTAATTAAAAAAATAAAGATAACTGAACTAAAAACTGGCTGTCACAATTTACAAACTCAAATTATGAGTAAATATTTTCCACATTCAACGCAGTTACATAAATAGCAGTCTTATAAAGTAATTTTGTATTTTAATTCAAGGCTTTTATTTCCAAGAACAAAAGTCCTGGAATTGTTTTGGGGGACAGGTAATAAAAATATTGTAAAGAGTAAATAGCAGCAAGAAGTGTAAAAAGTAAAAGTAAACAAAAGTGTATAAAACAGTACAAACATAAACTTGAACACATAAACAAAGGATTCCGCGCAACGGTTTTTTTTTTTTCTCTTAAAATTAGAATAACTGGAAGGTTATAGAAACAGTACTCTGGCTTGTAAGGTACAGCAAAAGACGTAACCTCTTTCTCCAACTAATACACACGTTGGTCGCCACTGTTACATATTTGTTTTTGTCCCTCTATAGGTAATGGAACAAAATCTTCATGCAAGGTGGTTACGTATCGAAATACAAGGAAACAATAAACTGTTTGAAATAACATATATTTAAAAAGAATACTCCTTCTTAAAAACAATATACGGTAGCCTTTAAGGGTCCACCGCGTTAATAATTATTTACTTATTTCAAACACTTAAACTAAGTTAACCTGTATAATAAGTATGTGACACACTGTCACTTATTAATGCCAGCCAGCTCAAACTTCAGCTTTAAGAACTAAGGTCGTGGGGAGTTGGAGATAAAGCCAGTACTGTTCCGATTTTAAATTAAGATTAAAATATAATAAAAGATTGAATTAATAAGGTGTAACCTTCCAATTATTTTGTAAATAAACAATTAGTAAATGGGCGCCAGGGATTTAGAAAATCCCGGATCCCAGAGCCGACGAAGATGTCCAATATTCTTCCAGATTCAGATAACTGAGGATGTCGAACTCGGGGTCCTTATTTAAATTTCTGATACAGACCGGGTTCCCAATATTGAAACCCGGACTAAAGTAATATACCGGTTTATATGTATACCGTATTAAAATGAATAATTATAAATGTAAGGGTAAAAAAAAACCGTCCCGCCTGCGCTAACGCTAGGCGGACTTGACCAGCCGCACAGTCGTCTCCGCAAGAGGCTTAGAGCTGTCTCGAGGAATGGGTCTCGCGTCCAGGCCCCAGACGCCACTCTAGATCCTGGCGGCGAGACGAATCACTCGAGGTGCCTCACCTGGAATTGACAATACGGAGACCCAATAATACAAGGAGAATCTAATTTACTATACTGGAGGTGGCCGAGCTAGGAAATCTAGAAGGCTAAAACTTTAGCCGGTTAACATAGCCTGTTGCAAACACAACATAATGAGCTACGACTTCTGTTTGCCTCATCCTGAGTGGTGGGACAATAGGAACAAGGATTACCCACGCGGCGTCCATCAACTACACAGAAAAACCTCAATACACTGCCTTGAACATTCTAATCCAATACCATGAGTAACCTCCTATGGCATATCTATGGTAAATAGTTAGCTGGTGAAATACTCACGGTTGGTTCAGGGAGAAAACACTCGACTGCAATATCTTCGACCGGCCGGGAAGCAACCTGCGTAGACGCAGCTAAGAATCCTGTAATAAATATCAAATACTTCACAACGAATCCCTATATTAACCAGGGGAGGACTCACATATTACTTCCGAACACTATTTAACAACGAAGCTCACCTTTTAGAAGTGTTATTGAATTGCAGTCACTTCTCAAGCGTGTTCAAGGGCGAATGGACGCTCAACTCGGCAAATATTTATGGCCTAGAAGCCAACCGGAACTGGATGAGAGCATTCAGAAAATCTCCCTTACTCCAGGCAAAACTATTACCAGTTCACGGAAGATATCCACATCACTTACGACACTTAACTCTTGAAATTCACAAACAACTATCCAACATGACGTTTGAACGCTGAAACACTAAAAATCCTGCAGATCCAGAATTAAAAACTAATTAAAACAAATCTTTGGCAGTCTGCAATGCCAAAATTTGTCTAGAATGTGGTAATTTACCCATAATATTAATTAGGGATAATTAGGTTAATTACCAGAAACATTACGTCAAAGACACTTCACAGATTAAATATGTATTCGTTTGACAATGAAAGTTCTAGAAAAAAGTTTACAATGAAAAAATTTATTCATTTCCGTTTTCGGTTATTTAGTTTATTATTAATTTTATTACCGAAAGCCGAAAATAATTAAGGACTGGTCACTGGATATTATTTCGATGATTACCAATCAATATGTTAAAATGAACTGTTATCGATTAAAACTACAACCATGAATCGGCGACAACAGATGTCGCTTATAACTGACAGAAGCTGACGTTTGAATGAATGACATTTGTGTTGTTATTCTATTTTGCAATCAAACTAATTTACAATATTTGGTCTAATTAATTGTGCAAACCTGTTTAGAAAAGTGATTTCTTTACAGAAAGTGAAACTAAAAAGTCCAGTGACGAAATACAGTTTAAGGAATTAATAATTCATTGTAAAATAATCCTGTGGGATACTTTATAATTGACTATGTATGTTTTCAGGTAAATGCCACTTTATTTATTAAGGATTTAGATGTGCAAAACCAATTAGTGGTAGGCATAAAAAATACAACGTAACAATATTTAGACTGTATGTTTTCTCTTGTCGTGTAAAAGTGCTGGTAATTTCGAACGAATTTGCATATTTCTAGAATGTATAGGCAAGGGAGGGTAAGTATTTCATTTTCTTGGAAATGAGGTTTGCAACTGTCGGTGTCTTCTATATTTACAAGGATTCTTATTAATCTTTTTTGCAATGTGAAAAGTGTCGGTGCATCTGTGCTGTTTCCCCACAATATTACGCCGTAGCTGAGCCATGCATGTGCGTAGGCATAATATGTAACAAGTGCAGTTTTAAGGTTAGTGATCTTTTTGACTTCACGAAGGGCGTATGCAAATTTGGATAGTTTTGATTTTATCTTTTTAATGTGTGATTTCCAATTAATGTTTGTGTCTATATCCAGGCCAAGTAAAGTAAATTCATGAACGACTTCTATTGTTTTTCCGTTGTAACTGAAATTTATGTCTAGTGGGGCTTTTTGTCGGGGGTGGAAGGGAATTATTTTAGATTTAGAGAAATTAATTTCGAGGTTATGGTCGTTCATATAAGTTATTGATTTATTTAGTATAGTGGTTAGGTCCTCGCTCAAGCCTACGTTGTTCCGGCATGAAGTTAGAAGCGATATATCGTCAGCAAACAACACACACGGCCCTTCTATGGTTTTTGGAAGGTCGTTTATGTAAATAAGAAAAAGCAGGCATCCAATTACAGTTCCTTGGGGAATAGAGGCGTTAATTGCTTTACTATCAGACTGAATATTTTGTATCTCTTTGGTATTTTCATTATAAAATTCAATTTCGACCTGATGTTCTCTATTTGTTAAATACGATTTACACCATTCATGATGATCAGCATAACATCCACATATACTAAGTGGGAAAAATACGTATTATATAAGCTTACTCTAAAACTATCCAAGCAAAGTTAATAATTTTTATGGGACCATTCCGGGAGCATACCCTTTCATACAAAAAAATAATTTTCAAAATCGGTCCACATTTGACGGAGAAATCGGAGGACATACATAAAAAAAAAAAAAAAACGTACATACGCTTCGAACATATAACCTCCTCCTTTTTGGAAGTCGGTTAATAAAATATATTTTGGGTTCTCTTATCAATATGACTCACTTTTTCGATTCAATTTTATTTATTATTTATTTATTAAAACTTCATGCACAAGTAAAAAAAACTGTACAAAGGCGGACTTAATGCCTGAGGCATTTTCTACCAGTCAACCTTAGGGTGATGCAGAGACAAAACATGGCAGGCGCAACATAAGGGACAGATAACTTGAAAATTAATACACACTAATACATAGATACGTACATACATACGAGTATAAACCGAATAAACTTTGTCAGGAGAAATAACGATAGGTAGAGGAGAAAACAAATCCAACGAATCAGCGCTGCAATGATTCTGCCAACTTTTTACGAATATGTTCACGTGCCTTCACTTTGAAGACAACCGACTGGTTGCCATCCTGATTTTAAGAGGGAGCGCATTCCAAAGAAAAACCGCCTGGACAAAGAAAGAAGAGTGAATAAAACCAGAACGGTGAGAAGGACATCGTAGAAGACGATTGTTGGTAGAACGAAGATTTTTACTATGGACAGAGCATAGGTATTGAACATGGGAACTCAGGTAAGAAGAAGAAGTGGGATTGTCCAGTATAGAATACAACATAGACATAGCCCTCAACTTTCTGCGCTGACGTATGGGTAGCCATTTTAAAAGCAAACGATGCGCAGACACATGATCATACTTACGAAGATTGAAAACGAATCGAATGCAGTTATTTAGAAGGCGGTCAAGTTTATTGAGGAGATCTGCATTCAGGTCATAGTAACACACATCACCATAATCTATTATGGGAAAGATTAAGGACTGTACAAGCATTGCCTTTATGTGTGATGGGAGAAGGTTTTTCAACCGATAGAGCGACCGCAACGTTCCGGTGACTTATTTACTTACAGTCGTGACCTGTTTTCGCCAGCCAAGACATGTGTCAACATGCAGACCAAGATTCTTAACATCGGAGCTAAACGGGATGACAGAGTTGTCAAACAATACAGGTGGCACAGTTAAGCCATTCAGCCTCCTCATACTGTGGATGCTCCCCTACAATGATAGCCTGACACTTGGTAGGATTAACCGCCAACCCAAAACGATCAGACCAGTTTTTCACCACACCTAAATCCCGGTTTAGCTCCTCAATCGCATCGGATATGTTGTCAACACTTGCCTGGCAGTAAAGCTGCAAATCGTCAGCATAAAGATGATACGCAGTCCGAAGCTCGGTGGTAATGAGATTGATAAAAACGGAGAACAAAACAGGAGATAATATACCGCCTTGAGGGACGCCAGCAGCAAGATCACACCAACCCGACGAAGAGTCTCCAGCACGAACAGACTGCTGACGCCCCTGAAGATAAGAGGAAAACCATTCCAATACCTCCCGAGAGACCATAAGATAGAAAAGGATGGATAAGAGGACTTCATGACTGACGGTATTAAAAGCATTGGAGAAGTCAATTAACACTAAGACTGTAACTTTAGTGTCTTCCATTCCACGCCTTATATCGTCAGTCAAACGGTACTGTGCCCAGGCCTGAAACCGGATTGAAATGGACTGATGAGGGAGTTGCGGTGAATAAAGTGAGAGTATTGTTTATGAACACTGGCCTCGAGCACTTTAGATAGAAAGGGAAGGATGGAAATTGGGCGAAAGTGACCAGGAAGAGAGGGATTGGGTAGTTTAGGCAGGGGCCGAACAAGAGCTTTACGCCACAGGGAAGGGAAAACACCGGTGTAAAGGGAAAAGTTTATGAAGTGGGAGATTGCAGGAAGGAGTTGATCCAGAGCTGCTACGATCATATGGCGGCTGATATTATCGCAGGCCACAGCTTTGGATTTAATGGAAAGGATAATCTTTTTGATCTCTCCCGGGTCGACTGGGGTGAAGACAAAGGGGTTAATGTTGGGACGCGTCAGACCAGCAAGGTAGTCGAGGGTTTGACATTTGGTTAAACTATCCAAATTGGGTACAGTGGAGATATGGCGATTTAGATCGTCCAAACCAATTGTGTTAGGAAGGTCCGAATGTCGCGACCTGCCGATGCCCAAAGTTCCAAGGAACTTCCAAATATCGGCAGGAGAAGAAGAAGTAATATTATCTAGGATGTGACGGCGTTTAGCGTTGCGTATCATCTGATTACACCGATACTAGCAGCCTTAAACAAGGCCCAATTGTCATCCGAGCGATCCTTTTTAAACTTCCGAAACGCACGGTCCCTTCGTCGCATTGCCATCCGAACTCCCCTGTTCATCCAGTAGTCAATTTAATTAAAGTAGAACGAGCTCAGCGTGCTCTACTAAAAGTTGCCTATAGACGACCTTACCGGTACCCCACAAATACACTCTATACTGAAGTGGGAGTTCTTAGGGTTAGACAACTTTACATACTCTCTGTCACCCTACGATTTCATAAAACTGCCTTAAGCACTTGTGTCATTTCAAGCCGACGGGTAAATTGGGATAAAGTGCAATGCCGTAAAACAATCGGCAGAAGGTCTTATGGTTATATGGGACCACACATATACGCGAAATTCAATAGTCTACATAAAATACTAAGACTAACACAAAAAAAATGCGGACTGACGATAACAAACTGGCTTCTTACACTGGACTACGACATGACAGAAAGTTTCTTAGCTTAAGTAAAAATTCACAGTAATACACATTGACAATTCACAAATACACGTACACTCACTATATATCTATAACATACAGTCACTCTTACAACATCAACAATACTAACACAAACCACAACACCAAGCATATGCATACACTCTTTTTTTTTTTTTAATGTATCTATTAAGTTTTTTAAATGTACCTACCTTTTATGTAAAATTGTTAACGGAACGAAGGAGCCTGGATCTCACAACACAGGGAATCCTAGTGTGAGGTCTAGGATTTCAATCCACTTGAATGTATACTTTGCAAAATAAATTTATTCTTATTCTTATTCTATTCTTATTCATCCAAGGTGCAGACGGCCGCTTGGGCATGGGCGTCAAATAGCTTGACCACAACATCGTTGAATATTCTAACTTTTTCCTCAACTGAAGCAGCTGCTTCCAGAGGTGACCAATCGATATTGGACGCATCCTGTTGAAGCCTCTCGCTATTCATACGCGCAAAGGCACGCCTGTACTGGAACGTTGGTTTAGGTTTAGGGGGTTTAAGGACATAGAATAAGAAAATAATGTCGTGATGAGAAAAGCCAGGAGCATCGTGTTGACCATGAGAGGAAACTAGGGAAGGATTAGAGGTGAGGATCAGGTCAAGCCAAGTATCATCACCGACTATATTGTGATGAGTGGGTTGGAGAGGCAAAACATGGAGACTAGCTGACTCGACTAAATGCAGGAGTTTACGGGACCGAGGGGAGTTGAGGGCAAGGAGGTTGGTATTAAAATCACCCATAAAAATGTGATGTGCATACTCTGATCCCAAAGATTCAAGTACCGATTCGAATACAGTGAAGTAATCAATGGAAGGGGGGCAATAGACGACGCCAAGGACGGCTTTAACTCCTTTGACAAAAACCTCGAGGAAAAGAATCTCTGCGGATTCATTGGAAGAAGCAGAAGCTAGTCTCTCTAGTCTAATCATCACGAAGGTAGATGGCTACACCACCCCCCTCCTACCGATCCGGTCATTCCGAAGAAGAACGAAACCGGGGAGCAGGTAAGTGGTTGAAAGCAGGTCAGGTTTGAGCCAAGTCTCGGAAATCAGGACGGCGTTAAAGTTGTTGTCGTAAAACGTGTCGTATAGTTCGGTGTAGTGACTGGGAATGCTTTGAGCATTGAGGTGGCATACGTTAAATTCGTTCTTCTTTGAATTTTGGTTGAAAGTTTTGCGTAAAAGAACACCTAAGGTGTCTATAAGAGAAGTGTAAGTTTCATCGCTGAAAAAGGCACTAGATTTGTTGGCAGAATAAAATGATTCGTTATCAGATGTCATAAATATGTAAAACAAAATTAATATTTATAAATATACAATAAAATGCTAAAAACACTACACGAATGACTGGTACGATGTTTGCATCTCTGCACCACCCGCCAGCTCACAACATCATAATTATAATTCTAAAACTTTAAAACTTAAATGATATGAGATAAAAGCACACAGTAGAAACATAACAATAAAAGAGAGTAACTGTCATGCGGAATAACATAACATTAACATCAAGACAAAAAAAAAAAGAAAAGAAGTACAAATAAAATGTTACGGTAACAAATAAAAGATAAAATAAGAATTAGTCGTGAAACGTATCCGAATATGTCAATCTATTTTTCATATATAATCTGTGGACTTTAAACTTTTCCATTTGACATTTTGGCATAAATTTAATCTATGTATACTCCCATTTGAAATAAGATTAGACATTTAACTAAACCTTTTGTATAGTCCGTTCAACCGATTTTGACTTCTATTGCGTAGATGGCATGACAAATGGCAGCTGCAGTAAATAGTTGGTATTGTAACCACGTTTTACCTTTTAATGCCATCCTTATGCCTATGGTATAGAAGGCAGAATAGGTTGAACGGACTGTAAAAAAGGTTTGTTTAAATGTGTTATGTTATTTTAAATGGAGTATAGTTGTTTACCAGTTGCTATTTATAAATGTTCTTTGTCGGTCATTATAATCACAAGTATACATACAGTGTTCAGTGGTAGGTAATTTGTTTCAAAATTCATTCAAAATTTAAAATATTTATTTCACATAAATCTACATGGGCACTTATGAAACGTCAGAAGCTAGGTGCACGGTTCCAATTGGTCGTTTCCTATGGAGAAGAGCCAGCAAGAAACTCCACGGTTACTCTTTAAAAACAATTGTTCTTTTACAATATTTTCAAATAACAGTATTTAATAGGTATGGGAGGCCAGTGTAGGTCTTTCAACAAGTACCAGGTTCTTAACAAAATAGAAGATGGTCAGTAAATCTACAGTTCACTAAACCTACAGCGTTCTCACATTCACAAAATAGAAAAAAAAAACTGAGTTTATAAAATATGAATAAATTGTAAAAATAAAAACCTATTTTAAACGAAATGACATGATTGCTATTACAACTGTAACAAATCTGAATAATTATCATGTACACAAAAGCCACTAATAAAGTATTGAAATAAAATTGTAGGTTTATATATTTAATTGTATGTTGTTTCTGAATCGTTCTACATGTTAAGGTAGTGTAGCGGTCTCAAAGAAAGACTTATGCCCGATATTGAAGGTCAAAGTTAGCCCGATTTTGAAGGTTAAAGTTCCAAAAAATGTTTTACTTTTCACAAAACATATTTTAAATGCTATACTTACTTTAACTTTAAATACTCCGTCGATCCCGTTCCGTTGCTTGGCACAATGTTTTGGGCACACTTCCGTAAACAGTGAATTTGCAAACCAATAATAACTTTTTACAAGAAAAAAACAACCGATTGCTAAAAAAAAACAGTGAAAAGTAACTTTAATTTCGGAAGTCTATATCATTGTTTTTGAACATTCATTTTTTGCTACGGACTTCCGAAATGAAAGTTATTTGTGGTACCTACACAAATTCGAATACCACCTGTTATGTAAATAACAGTGACAGGAACTTATTTCATTATCATCCACTTAAACTAACTGGGAAAAATACGTATTATTGAAGCTAACTCAAAAACTACCAAAGCAAAGTTAATTTTTATATGGGACTACCGCGCAAGCTTCCTTTACCAAATGAAAAAAGCATTTTCCAAAATCGGTCCACAATTGACGAAAATATCGATGAACATAAATAAAAAAATAAAAATAAACTTAAAATCGAACATGGAACGTCCTCATTTTTGGAAGTCGTTTCCCAGCAATTATTTTTGCATTAAGTTTCTTAGTTTGATGTGTTGATGAGCTTCGTGATGGGTCTTTTACACCCTGTATTCACTGATTTAAATCCAACTGAAAGACAAAAGTCTCAACAAAATATTAGACTGAAACAAGGACTTATCAGATATCCTAGTGAACTTATTTAATCTTATTTAACTATCCAGAGAGGGACAAGAAAAAATCAAGGTATTAAGTCTTACAAGTTAAAGTCGCAGATAAGTCGGCACGGGCATTAAATTCTAGTCTTTGTGCAATTTAACTACTGCAGCTGAAGAGATTATGCTCTGAAAGTGATTTCACACAGTTTAGCTCTTAGACTACGTGACGGTATTAGCGAATTGGGGTGTGTTAATATTTTCAAATTTTTCAGAAGGTACTGAAAATAGAGCAAGTTATAAGTTCACCGACAACTTTGTAACACTTACACACGACACGTAAAACAAATATTTTTTATAGCTAAAGCATGACTGCAAGATTGTTCATTATCGTAATTATTTACTTCTATGATAGAGAGTAGAATGAATGGCTATTGTCCTTTTTTTTTTTGGTTGTCAAATTATCAAATAACTTCTCCCACTCTGGGCGGAGCGGGAGAGTGTCCGACTTTTACTGACTAAACCCCACCCGTGTTCCTTCCGTTGCCTGTGTGCCGGGGCTGCGATATCCCTTTCGGACAACTCGCAACCCCGGCAGGCATTGGCCCTAAGGGACCCCGTCAGTTGGTGCTGGCATCTCTTTGAAGCGCGCGTGGAACACAACGCGCCGTCGACCCGGGCCTGGTCCTAATCGGACGGCGAGCTACCCATCGCTCATCGCCCGCAAGCCCGCGCCTATGGTGGCCGGAAATCGGCTGGCGACCCAATAACACTTTGCCCGACCTGGGAATCGAGACAAGCAAGCAAGCAGTACTGAGCGCTGCTGAGCATGAGGCTCAGCAGCGCTTTGTACTGCTTGCGACCATTAGACAACGAGGCAGTCCCTACGAAACAATATTAGGGTAATTAACTCCCTCAAAACTTACTTCGACCTAAGTATCTTCAGTATTTAGCGTATCTACGATAGTTAAAACCACTTAGCCGATATAAACTCTGGAAAGCCGTAACATTTAAGGCTAGGAATTGCAATAGCAGCAGTGAACAGGCCGTAATAGGTCGCTAGTATCGCAATGGATACCAAAACGGGCCATTCCCCTAGTTGACTCTCGCAACTTGTGTGAAATGACAGGCTTTCCCCTGGGTAGGGGGGAAAAGTGTTGGGGGAACGCTAGGGACATAAGGTACTTTTATCCCGATATTCCTAGAGTATCGAGACTTATGTGGGTGAAACCGAGGGGTGCAGCTAGTATTCAGCTGTTCCATACATTTTGACTGCGTAGGCACTTTTCTATGAAACAGCAGATTTTTAGAGTTTTTAGGTAGTTTCGCCATCTCCGTCTGTCTGCCGGGGCTTAGCTCAGAGACCGTTAGTACTAGAAAGCTGTAATTTAGTATATGTATACATATTAATCATGCCGACAAAGAGGTAAAATTTATAAAATCAAGAATAATATTTTTTTTTAGTGTACCTCACCTATACGTAAAGTGGAGATGTTTTTTTTTTCTCTCATCTACCCCATGTTGCAGGGTATCGTTAGAAAGGTCGTTTAAAAATATTGTGAGTTTGAAAAAATCTTTTTTGGATTCAGGGATCCGTTTGCGAAATATTAAGCTTTAAACTGATTTTTTTTGTTAGAGTCAAGTGTCCCCCCCCCTGCCAGCTAAATGGTTGTACTTGGATTTGTGAAAAAAATCACAGCAGTAGTATATATAACGAAATTAAAAGGAAAACTATCAGAGCTAAGTAGGCTGTACAGGTTACGAGTAATTATCAACCAACTTAACTTTGCAGTTTGAAAAACATGATCTCCCATACATTCTATATGGGAGAACCTGTTTGTCAACTACAATGTTAAGTTTGTTCTTGGGTTAGATTCATCCCAACTACGGAACCCTTCATTGTGCGTGGTCCGACACGCACTCGGCCGGATTTTTTTAAAATAACCAATGAAAAATGTACTTTTCTACATATCATTTACTGAATTAATGGTAACAGTTTTCACGTCGATTTCCCTGCCACCCTATATAACATAATAAGGCTGTTACTCGTAGATCTTTGACAGTCATTACGGGTAGTCAGAAGCCCGAAAGTCTGATCACCAGTCTTGCCAAGGGGTATTGTGTTACCCAGTAACTGGGTTGTGGAAGTCTGATAGGCAGTCGTTCCATATAAAATTCTGTTGTCCAGCTGCATCCGGTTTGACTGGAAGCCGACCCCTACATAGTTGGGAAAAGGCTAGGCAGATTGATTGATCTATAGTATAGGTATACACAAACAGGGCTAGTTTTTACTTTGGCTAGAGACTAAGCATTGCCATACAAAGTGGCAATGCGGCCAGTCTTTTGGGTACATTATCGGACCGCACGACCCCCGCGTAGAAGCTCCGGCAGGAGGCATTTGGACCCCCTAGATTGGGCAGAAGCCGCTTCAAAGCAGCCCCAGCCCTCTCCAGTTTGGGAGCCAAAAGTTGGAAGTGCTCCACGAAGTTCCACCGGCTGTCGAGGACGAGTCCCAGGTACTTCATCGTCGACTCGACACCGATGTGAACCCCTCCTGCTGTTATCTGGGAACCCGACAGTGGCGCGTTCCGGGGACCACATGGCCACGGACTTGTGCAAGGCCACCTCGAGTCCCAGTTGACGCATCCTATCGACGATTATCGCAACCCAACGTGTCGCCAGTTCGGCCGCCTCATGCGACCTCCCCTGCGCCAGGACCAGCGCGTCCTCAGCGTAGCAGACTATGCTGAGGCCGCTAGGGAGGTCGGCGCGCAGCTCCCAGTCGTAGCCGATGTCCCACAGATGCGGCCCCAGGACCAATCCCTGTGGGACACCGCACGACATCTCTCACCGGTACCACTCTCCGTGGTGACTGGGGTAGATGACGGCCCTGTCCATCAAATAGGCCTCGACCACTCGACAGAGGTAGGTCGGCAGCCGGTGATACCGGAGTGCCTCCCTAATGCAACATGGTTTTGCAAGCTAAACCAATAACCTGAAAATATGGTGTAACTTTTGTTTGTCCGCCTGCAATACCATAAAATTATATGGATTGTACAGCTTGTTTTTCTCTTTTTAGTTATGTGATTTAGCAACACGGGTTTTTGATATTTTTAATTATTTATTTTATTTTGATATTTTTATTAATAAATTAGTTATAATAAGTTGATAAGTACCTGCTTGTTAATATTGAAATAATGAACTGAAAGTACATACATAAACATAATTATTCAGTTAGACTTCCAACTTCACCGTGTGAATTTAGGGGGTTCTCTTTTCCAAAATATTAGCACTAACAAATATAGCACGTGCACGAAATAACAAACTGTCGTACCTAATTATAAAAATGCAGCTATTCCAATTGTTTTTATGATATGTGTGTTAAGCCTGATCGACTCTCTGATCAGTAAATTGACTGTCAAAATAACGTAACTTTATCATTGGTCTGCTAACATGACATTTAATAACAAATTAATTAATCAGCGTTTCAGAAGCCATTTCAGGAGGCAAATGCAGTAAATGGCTGTTAATAAGGACTTTTTGATATGTAGGTAGGTACTCTAGTTATGATAATCTTTTGTCTCTTAACACTTTCGACTCCACCTACTTTTCATGGAACTCATACGCCATGACGCCATACATATTGGAAGTGAACCCTCCAGGAGGGTTCAGCATTACGTTTGCGCTAAAGTTAAACAACGTGGACGGTCAACGGCATTAGGTTTAAAACCGTGTTATAAAACACTGTAAAAAGAAGTAAAATTGTGTTTTTAGATGGTCTTGTCACTATACGTACTTTCCAACCTTTTCAATTTTTTCTGAATATTTGTAACCGAGAACAAAAAAAACATTGCTTGGATTTTAAAAACAACGCATATATGTACTAATCGGCATCTCATATGCGACTAGGTGAACCCTACAGGAGGGCTACGCACTGAACGTGTTAAAAAGGTCACTCTATACTTCCATTAGCATAGCTACCAAAGCCGCAGGTAAACTTAGAATTCAGTTAATATTTAAACTTACTAGCGACGGATGCGACGTCCGAATTTCTCCATATAGGTACCACAGTATAGACTAATACTGACCGCGAATAGCGTTACAGTGCTCACAAATTGATATTCAACTAGCAAAGCACGGTCGTGCGTCGAAATATAAACAGTGCTAACGTTGCCTTATTACAAATAGAACTTTGGTTTCCGATTCATAAACGCTGTTGGGAATTTCATTACAAGAACCGGTTTTACAGTCTGATTGAACTTTATGTTGGGATTCTATTAGCAGAGGTACGTACCTTAATTTACTTCTTCTTTTGTAGCGCCACAAAAAGGAGTTATCCCTAATGTGACCGACATGATCGTCAACAGTTTGCGAGAACTTTGGTCGTATGAATTGGCGATCGATGTTGAATATTTAATTTAATTGACTCGCTCCTGAGGTAATTGGGTGGATCACAGCTAAAAGTTTTTATGAATAAAGTTGGCAACCATTATGTATATTATGACACCTATTTAAATAAGGAATTACCTTAGTGTAACAATTCTGATTGTGTGTTGTGTGATTGTGTCGCGCAAAACGACGACGCGTGCGCAACATTTTCGTTCCGTCACAGGTGGGACTGGCGATGGGAGGAGAGCCGTGCAGCGCATGCTTAGCGACATAGCAATACGGCAAATAGCAGTGTTTGCAGTTTGCTGAGCACTGGCTGAGCGATGTATTGTTTCGTGCCTGTTTCACGTCACCGCTATCGGTCTGCCCTTTATAGCAGAACTTTTTATGTCATAAATCTTCATGCGGAGGCGGTGTGCTGATTACCGTGCGGAATGACTTGATTTATTTGTGAAGAGATTTTTTGCTAAGTAATAATTTGGCAAATTAAATGATTTGGATTTTTTTTTGGGAAGTGACAATTTGGCAATTTCTTTTCAATGAAACAAGGAAGACTCAGAAAAAACACCCTTGTAATAAAACGTCTTTATTTTGCGTAAAATTAGTTATTCCAACTGAAATATTGGACTACATAAAAATTGGTAAAAGTACTAAGTACTAAGTTATTGTTTAAACATTCACTTGCAAAACATTAGGTTTGTGTTACAATTATTTGTGAAGACATTTTTTGCTAAGTACTCGTAATAATTTGGCAAATGAAATTATGCGGAAAATTGTTTGGGAAGTGATAATTTGGCAATTTATTTTCGATGAAACAAGGTAGACCCGCAAACAACACCATGCAAGCAAAGATGCAACTTGCAGCAGGCATGGTTTCTGTCAGGGTTCCAGAATACTGTTTTAGTGACTATCCTAATCGTGCTGGCCGCTCATGTGTGGCTTAAATCGACTATTGTATATACTGTATAGACTTCATATAATGCTATGGCCTTTTCGCACAACACTGTTCTGAGTTACGGCACTACTTATCATTATTCAGTGCAGTATAGCAATATCTGTATCTGTAATATACATCAGTACACAAACATCTGTATCTGTAGTGCATCAGGGATGTTTACTGAACATCGCGTAGGATGCTTTTATGCTACGATGCGTAAAAGGTGCGCATCCTTGGTGCATAGAGTACGTAGCAGCGCCAACAGCATCCTTAGCATGATCGCTAGTCGGCTGGACTGTAGTTACATCAATCATTGCTGCGTCATTTGTCATGGAATGGCGCAGTAGTGATTGTTGAATTTACTTTATTTTATTGTGGATTGATTTGCGTATTACTAACACTAGTCTATAAGAACATTGTTACTAACAAAATGGACACCATGGTCTGAAATAAAGTATTTATTATTATTATTTCTTTATTACATTTTTATACATACAAATTACATTTTTAAATATTTTTATGAAAAAGAAAAAAAAAAAAAACATTTAAAAATATAAAAAGTAGTGGTCCATCGGCATCAGGAACAGGGTCCAAGGTGCCGGTGGTCAGGGCTCTAGAGAGAGGAACCTCCTCACGATGCGTGCCGTGTCTAGGAGTACTGCTTTCTGAATCAAGCCCTTGACCCAGCCGCGCAATGAGAGCCTCCTGAGGTGTTGGTCGAGGCTCTCCGCTATTAGGCCATTAACTGTTACGATTATCGGTACAATGATTGCAGAGTCCACGTCCCACATGTCGACAACCTCGTGTGCTAAGTCGAGATACTTGATTTTTTTATCTTTCTCAGCTTTCACGAGATTCTCGTCATGAGGGACAGCGATATCAACAATCATTGCACGGCGCTCTCCTCGATCTATCACCACAATATCAGGCTTATTGGCTACAATAGTCCTGTCAGTGATGATAGATCGATCCCAATACAATGTGGCATGACCATTCTCGAGAACTGGGTCGGGCACATACCTGTAGTATGGTACTTCTGACTCAACAAGGTTGTATTGCAAGGCAAGTTGCTGGTGGATAATCCTAGCCACTAGATTGTGTCTATGCAAGTACTCGCCGTTAGCAAGACGAGAACAACCGGAAACAATATGTCTGATTGATTCACCGGGACGGTGGCATGCCCGACAGATGTCAACCGTACCGTCCTTGACAATGTATTTCCGGTAATTATTCGTCATGATAACTTCATCCATAATCGCACAGACAAAACCTTCGGTTTCCCCGAAGAGATCGCCGAAACGCAGCCAGGATACAGATGCCAAAAAGTCTACATCAGGCCCATGGAGGGCCCGGAAAAACCGTCCGTGAAGCTCTTTGCCTTGCCAGACTTCCTTACGATCGTTAGTATCAAGTACTGCAGGTTTGCGCCAGTTCTCTTTCGCCAAGGAGAGTGGGGTGAGGCCCTTGTCCACTGCGACCACATCTCGGTGCATCCCCACGTCAGTTTGAAGGAAATATTCCCTGAGACTGCAAATCTCGCGGTTGTGGAGGGTTTTAGCATTTAAGAAACCTCGACCCCCACACTTCCGCGGGATGTACAGTCTCATCACTGATGATCGTGGGTGATGCATCCGATAAGCTGTCAACAATGTACGGACCTTCCTATCCAGAGCGTCAAGTTCCGTCTGAGTCCATTTGAGTATGCCGAAGGAATACATCAAAACCGGCATGACCCAACCGTTGAAGGCGCGCACCTTGTTTCCGCCTGATAAAAGACTATTTAACACTTTATTCAGGCGGCCAAAGAAACGCTCCCTCAACGATTGTTTCATGTCGGTAACCTTGATGCCTAATGCTTCCGACATACCCAAATACTTGTAGGTTTCGGTTGAGGAGAGAGATCTAAGGTGTATGGAATCCGAGAGTTGGGTTCCTACGGATTCCATAATCCCCCCTCGCTTTACATGCATAACTGCACATTTGTCCACACCAAATTCCATCCTGATGGCGCTACTGAACGTTTCTGTTACCTTCAGTAGCTCCATCAGTCGCAAATTGTTGGGGGCAAAGAGTTTCAGGTCATCCATGTAAAGGAGGTGAGATATAACCTGACCACCTCTTGTCAACCGATAGCCTAGTCCTGAATTCTCTAGCAGTGTGCTTAGAGGATTCAAGGCTAAGCAGAACCAAAGCGGACTCAAACTATCGCCCTGGAATATTCCCCGCTCAATCCTGATCGGTTCATCGATCCCCCGGATCTGTCGACATCCTGGATAGAGAAGGACCGTCCTCCACTGCCCCATACATGACATCAAGAAGGTGCGTAGAGTTGCGTCTATTTTGTACAACTCCAGCACCCTAGTGAGCCATGTATGTGGCACCGAATCATAGGCCTTCTTATAATCTATCCAACATGTCGACAAATCCTTCCTGGATCTACGGGCCTGTTGGCTTATGGCCATGTCTATAAGGAGTAGCTCCTTAGTACCGCGGGACCCATTCTTACATCCATTCTGAGACACAGACATAATTGAGTTTTTAAAGATATGTTGTGCAATTTTTGTTCTCAGAATGGATGTAAGAACTTTATAGACCGTCGGCAAACATGTAATTGGTCTATAGTTTTTAGGTTCCGCAGTACTACCCGATTTATGGAGCAGGTAGGTAACTCCTGTCGTAAAGAACAGTGGTAGGGACCCAGTCTCTAAAGATGACTGGAATTGCGAGGCTAAGCAGGCGTGTGACTTTTGTAGCCATTTAATCCAGAAATTGTGCAGTCCGTCTGGTCCTGGAGATTTCCAGTTAGGCAGCGGACGGACTGCACGGGCCACATCCAGAGGGCTGATGGTTATTGCCTCCATATCTGGTATCGAATCACACGCCCGCTCAACAACACGCATCCAATCACCTTCAGTGTGACTGACGGGCACCGACCAAATGTTTCGCCAAAAAGTACTCATGGCATCATTTTCCGGTGGATGCGCGTCAGTCACACCTTGAGTGGGAATGGGTCGCTCCCATGCTCTGTATACCCACCTTTCATCGCTCTGGAACATGCGGTTCTGAGTGTACCGATCCACTCTTCGTCTATACCGCCGGATACGGTTTGCCCATGCATAAACTTTCTGCTTCAGGAAGTCGATGCGCTCTGTGACACAGGAGCCATATTCTCGAGGACAAATATTAGTTCCCGAGAACGCCCGCCTCACAAAGCGCATCACCCTTGGGCGAGTATTGCCCTCCCTGAAGCAGATGAGCTTCCCGATGAGTACCCTGGCCTCATTAATACGACGCTCAATCCTGCACTGCCAGGCTGGCACAGCAGGTTTCGGTCGTACAGCTCGGTCAGTGTTTGGAAATTTGACACGAGCTATTCGACATGCCGCAACAGCCGAGCAATACAAGATTGAGTGTGTATCGCAAAGGTCTGCACTGCTTTCAATAAAATTTGGTAACAGCGCATCCAGGGCACACACCAGTGCTCTGTTTCTTTTATTCATGGGCAAACGTGGTAGCCGTGGTCTAAGGTCATGTGATATGAACCGGTACTCACGGATCGCATCCTCCAGTGCGCTCCTTAATTCCACATTGCATAGGTTTTCTGCAGATATAGCCCTGGCGTCCTCCTCCTCATCATGCTGGTTTGCCCGCAGTGAGACTTCGGCGGGCGCATGTATGACATTCTGTGGTGGGGGAGGGTTACTAGCAGAGCTATTCTGCATTTCCGAGCGTAGCCGATCAAGTGTGGCGTTATCTAATCGGTGATTGTTCTGAATAACACGCACTTGATCCGACAATCGTTGAGCCGAGACGTTGACGGCAGGTTCAAGCACCTGAAACAGAGAGAGCATCCGACCTCGGTACGCTGTAAGGTTAATTCCTCCCTCGGTAGCCCCATAATATGCGCGCATCACATTTTCATTTGTGGACTGGGTCCAACGCATGCGCGACACAATTCCACCGGCAGCGGGGACCCTGTTCGGGGCCTGTTGGCCTCGTGGTCCCAAGCCCGCTGGTGGCCGGCCTCTCCCCTGCCGACGTACAGGTGTTGGCGACGTCGGCGGGGAAAAATACTCGTCGCTCGAGCTCGACGCAACTACCGCGGCCGTTGTCGTCACAGCGCCCACGGTGGTGGGGCTGGGTATCGGTGGCGGTGAGGCGGAGCTGAGCGACGAGGCTGGAGGTGGTAGGCGTGCTCGTCTCGTTGCTGATCTAGTCAACATAGCTATTTGGGTTTCATCATAGTTTCATATCATTATTATTGTTGCATGTCGAATTTGACAGCCGTCATTCTTTCATCATGATTTGGATAATTCTTTGTTTTTCTTTCATTTTGTGGTTGCTTGTATTTTGAATGTTGTGCTGTTATTTTTGGAGGTTTTATTATGTTTTTCGTACTTTCTGAAACTAAATACGGCTGAATGAATACATAATTACGGAAAATAAATGATATTTATTATTATTATTATTATTAATATCAGGCGGTATCTTTAACACGCAGTGCCGAGAAACGCCCCTCTATTGCGGACTTACTACATTGGTACAGCGTAGTCTTTGGAAAATGGTCTGTAGTAGGTACTGATAGTAAAAATATCGTTATACTTTAAAGGGTTTGCGAGTTCATACTTAGTTTTTATTATGTCACTAGCTTTTGTCCTCAGCTGCGCCCGCGTGGAGGTCGCAAATTATCCCACGATGCAGGAGCTGATAGATGCTACTGAAGGTGCCAAACTCGGGGCCAAATTTTGGGTTGACTCTATATAAATTGACATGACACACTAAGAAGATTATCCCAGAAGAACGTACCAGAATAAAAAAAATCTTATGTCCTAGGTCATGGTCTACCAGTGAGCCAATTTCATCAAAATCCGTTCAGCCGTTAAGGTGTGAAAGATAACAGACAGAAATAGTTACTTTCGTATTTATAATATTACAGTCCGTCGAGAGAATACGTTTTTGGCATCTGTCCATTTCATACTACGAATATGTGTTTTGCGAATTTGATCCTTATGCAAGTCCAACTGATGGTGTCAGGAAACCATTCTCTCGACGGCCGGACTGTAGTCGGTACCTATGGATTGGGTGGCAAGCAGGGTTGATAAAAATCTGATTTTTATAAAAAAAACAAAATAATCGGATTTATTTGATTTAAATCGGATTTATTTGATTTAAATCGGATTTATTTGATTTAAATCGGATTTATTTGATTTAAATCGGATTTATTTGATTTAAATCGGATTTATTGATTTTAAATCGGATTTTTTTGATTATTTCTGTCACACATGTCTCTAAATGTTTTTTCATTCTCTCTACTAAGCCCATTAATTCCTTCTTACAACGTTTACACACCGCTTTGTTAAACTTGTGGTAAGTGGACTTTTTTCATCGAAATAAACCCATACAGCATCTTTTTCCTTCCAGACATCTTGTTGTATTCACTTTCATTAATCAATTACGAATTACCGTGCCAAAGACTAAATGGACGGATTCAGTCACGAGTTTAAATTTCGGAGAATCTCCGAACGGTCTAGTTAAACAGCATTGGACACGTGTGTTCGCGCCGTAGTTTATGTCGGTTAGTCCCTTGACACAATTTTTGGCTGATTTGGTCGAAGTAATTTTTTTTTGATTTTAATCATTGATTTTTATAAAAAAATCACTTGATTTTAATCGCGATTTAAATCACTGATTTAAATCATATCAACCGTGGTGGCAAGCCCATCTGATGTTAAGAGTCTATACTACCTCAAATTCCTCAGCACGATCCTCCGTTATATCAAAAAATTTACAGCATTAATTTTCAAATAAATATAATAGGTATGTTAAAGTCGAGCATTAATGTTATGTACTATGTTTGACGAAAAAATATTCCATCAAATTTTCTCGATAGAAATAAATTCTAAGTTACCACCAAACCAGACAATACACCGCCGGTATTCAAAAATTACTGCAAAAAAGATTGTGAAACTTTGCATAATAACTGAACTAACTACTCGTATAAAGCAGAAACTATGTTTTTTATTTTTTTATTTACCATTATTCGCCGTTAAAAGAAATTACCTAAACTATTGGCGCCTTGGAGCCGCCAGCTCCCAACTCAGTCTCGCTTTCAGTCAATACCTACTTCCTAAATTAAATTGCCAGTTTACAACAGTTTTAAAAATCATTGAGCTGACGGAGAATAAACAAATTCCATTAAATACCATTTCGCTCAACCAACCTGAAGTATTTTAAAACCCAACTACGACTAAAAAGCCAACTAAAAAGGCATAAACAAGACATCACCGACTGACAAATAAAAAATCCGGAGTCACATGTAATCTGTTCGATGTTTATAACACGTGTGACTCCAGATTTTGAATTTGTTTTTTTGTGATGTCTATACCTTTTTAACCGACTTCCAAAAAGGAGGAGGTTATATGTTAGTCATGAGGAGGCATATGTTTTTTATTTTTTATGTATGTCCGCCGATTTCTCCGTTAATTGTTGACCGATTTTGAAAATTCTTTTTTTGTATAAAAGGGTAGGCTCCCAAATTGGTCCCATATAAATTTTATTAACTTTGCTTGGATAGTTTTTGAGTAAGCTTCAATAGTACGTATTTTCCCAACTTAGAATATGTGGAATATGATGATAACTTCCTGTCACTGTTATTTACATAGCAGGTAGTGGTATTCGAATTTGTGTGGGGTAGGTACCACAACTAAAAAGTGAAAAATAAAAACTTTACCAAAAAAAAAAACAACCGACTTCCAAAAAAAAACACTACAAAGTGAAAAATAACTTCAATTTCGGAAGTCGGTGGCAAAAAACGAAAATTCAAAATCAAAGACACCGACTTCCGAAATTTAAGTTATTTTCCACTTAGTAGTGTTTTTTTTTAGATGCCTTTTTGTCGTAGTTGGGTTTTAGTTTGTATAACTTTATTTTTCACACTATTAACGAATTTTCATCGCATCAATCTAAAGATGAACGAAGGCCTTCCAAATGACTACAAACCAAATAACTTATTTTGGTAATATGTTAAGATTACCTACATGAGCCATCTTATATTGCAATAAAAAAAAATGTATGATCCGTTTTCACAAACATACTGTGAAAATAGTTTTGTGGGGTATAGTTCTAAGTTCAAGATTATTTTAAAATCTGTATAAATTAATAATAATAATCTTAGCAGAGGTTATATTACTCGACTGCGCGACAGCAAAGACTGGGTTATGTTTTAAAAGGCTATGTTTTGTTATAAGTAGAAGTATACTGCTACCCCTGCATATAATATATATAATCCCTTACATCACCTACACCAATGACAAAGAGATGGTTCCCCAAAACACTACCCAAAAATATGCCTAACGAATTTTAATTACTCCAAACTAAACGACGAAAGTAATTAGGAAAATTACACCACGTACGTAAGCTTATGGTCTTAAAAGTTATAATAGAAAGAGCACTTTGTCATGTCAAGCTTTTAGCAGCCTCTTTAATTTCTCTTTGTGCAGTAAATGAAGACATTAAATCGTTTACGTCAGGGCATAATGAGAGAAAGTAAATGAATCAGGGGGCGACGTACCTACAATATGAGTTTAATGAATTGATGTAATGTTACAAGGGCCTGGAGTGTTGTTTACATAATCATGTTCCTTTTGAACGTGTCTGCATGACCTTCATATTTTAGATGGAAATTAAGACTCGTGTCTTTATTCTATACTATTATAAAAAGAGCAATATTTTTATACACATAGATATTTGTAATCACGTTCTCAAAAACGGCTCTAACGATTTCGATGAACGTTTTTGAGAAAGTTTACGGGGGCGAAAAATCGATCTAGCTCAGTCCCATACGAGTATATGGGAAAATTCGTTTTCTCAGTATTTTTACCCGAGCAGAGCTCGGTCGCCCAAAGATTAGAACAAGAATAAAAACACCTTAGAATGGCAGCATGGAATTAGTAAGTACCTACTATTATGGCAGCATGGAATTAGTAGGTACTGTGAACTTTCCTATACTATTAAATGAGCATTTTCTATTTTCACCAGTGCAAGGAGCTCGGTCGCCCAGGTACTTATCATTCTTATTGGAGGAGCTCGTGGCAAAGTAATAACAACCGCACGGGTCGATCCATCAGGTTAAGCTACATTTGCGGGGGTTGGTAATTTTAAAATAAATTATTTTAATGATATTTAAGAAAATTGATGAAAATTTACCCTAAATTTACCCCCACACTTATCTTCGAAACTACTGATACATTTTTTTTTTAAAAAGGTTTAAGTTTGTCCTTGGGAAGAATTTATCCCGACTACGGAACCCTTCATTGTGCGTGATCTGCCACGCTCTTGGCCGGTTTTTTTGTTAATATCTCGTGTTAGTATTTTATTTACATTAAGGCATTAGCAATTCTAATTTCATGCCATCAAAAAATGAAAAATAACAACGACAAGCCTAGGGAAGCTCTACTAAAAACAAGGTACGTTTGTGAGCTACAGTACAGCAGAAATCACTTCTTGGAACTCGTTATATTTTCGTACACGACAAACTGTCGATAATAGGTATAGGAGATTGGTATATGCGATGAAAATAAACTGTTTATTCTGTAAAAAAATATTAAAAATAGGCTAGATGAGTTCGGCGTTTCTTATCTGACTACTCTGAGAAGAACGGCCGAACATAATTTCGGTAGGCCATATGAGGACCATGTAGATTAGCGTCTGAAATGGTCTTTTGAAGAAAGAGCCACACAGATTTGAGTGGACCTGTCCAGTCAATGCAAGCATTTGTCAGTAAACGTGGAGCTGAACTCGACGAACAACACCAAAGAAAGGACATTTGGGTAGGCCGCATAAATTACTCAAACTGCCAGACCATCATTAAAACTAACTGAGAAAAAAAAATGGAGAAACAGAAAAAAAATATCCACATAAAGTCAAAGTCAAAGTCAAACAATTTATTTCAATTAGGCACATAAAAGGCACTTATGAACGTCAAATTTACAAATAATAGAATTGATTCTAGTCGCCCCTTCCAAAAGGTAGTTTTCGTATGGAGAAGAATGGGCAAGAAACTCCACCGTTACTCTTTTAAAATGTTTTTACAATATTTTGTATACAATAATTATATAATTATATGTGAAGACGATGCATCTAGAATAAGATTACTATACCGCGATAGGTAATAAACCTCACATTCACAATAATTAAAATAATACGAGTATAATCTATATATATAAAATGATAAACTGACTGACTGACTGACTGACTGGGTGATATATCAACGCACAGCCCAAACCGCTGGTCCTAGAGACGTGAAACTTGGAGGGTGTGTTCTTTGTGAAAAGTAAGTATCCACTAAGAAAGGATTTTTGGGAATTCCACCCCTAAAGGGGTAAAATAGGGGATGGAAGTTTGTCAATGAAAATTAATGAATGAAAGTCCGTCAGTTTTGAAGTTAGGATCTTCAAATTTTTTGTTTAGGCTGACGATTGAAAATCAATTTATACGTGTCTCAGCGTTTTTGATAATTTCACCCCCGAAGGGTTAAAAAGGGGGATGAAGTTGAAAAGTCCTTAATTTTCGAAAAAAACACTAAATTTATTATCTAGGCTTATGGTTCGAAGCTAACGCAATGGTGTTGTTAGAATTTGAACCCTTAAGGGGGTGAAAAGGGGGATGAAATTTTGTTTTTAATTAAAGTTCCTTATTTTTTAAGTTAAAATCACTAATATTTCGGCTTATGGTTGGAAACTAACACAACGTAAATTTTTGTTTTTTCAAGTTGTTCATTCGCAAAATTTTGTATTCAAGTAAAAATAATAATAAGTACACGTGTACTGTTTCTAACTTTACAGTATTTTACATGAAGTAACCGCATATCTGACCTCCACAACGCAGTTACTGGGTACCCCTTGGTAAGAAAGGCTGTCAGTCTTTCGGGCTTCTGACTTCCCGTAACGACTGTCAAACATCCACGAATGACAGCGGGTACCAACAGCTTAACATGCTTTACGAGGCACGGACGGATCTCTATATGTAAAGATGGTCACCCATCCACAGACCAACCGCGGCAAGTGTAGCTTAACTGAGTGATCGACCTGTGCGGCTGTTATTATTTAGCCACGAGCCCGTCCCCCGGAGAACCCCCCCATCCCCTTCTGCGGGAGAATTGATATAGACATAGATTAGGAAGGATACGAACAGAATGCGATACTGCTCATCCCTCATAGTAAATACCGTGATAATTTGTACTTGTGCAATGGAACTAGACTCCAAGTAACAGCTCTCCACCGCAATGTTATTGAGGCCAAAATACTAACTGGATCTGCCAGAGGAGAAACAGTCTTCGTGCCGCGTATACCTACCATTGATACCAAATGACCTTCCGTTTCAATTTAAAAGATTGCAGTTCAAATCAAGGTTTGTTTCGCGATGACTATTAATAAGTCACAGGGACAAACTCTGAAATTTGCAGGAGTTGATTTGCGGCAAGACTGTTTCTCCCACGGCCAATTTTATGTGGCTTGCTCACGTGTTATCTCTCCAACTAGCCTGGTTGTTTTAGTGACTTCCGAATTAGTGAAAAATATTGTATATACCTAGAGAAATACTGTGAAGGATTTAGGTAGAGACCGGTCCTTTACAGTAGATATTTCTTTACAGTATTCCTCAAATATCACACGTAGTGGAGGACAATTAGCCATGAACAAAGCTCCATATTGTTATTGTTATAATAATTCATAATTAGGAATCTAGAAAAAAAAAAAAAATACTCTACGCAGACGAAGTAAAATAAAATAGTAACAAAGTCAAACCTTACATTGAATATTCGAATCTAAATAGTTTTTAGAATTAAAAAAAAATATGGTTTGCACAAAAACGGATGAACGGATTTGGATGATATTTGGCACACATACAGGGTGGCAGGGACATCGACGCGAAGCCGGCTACCATGGATTCAGTACATGATTGTGAACCCCCCTGCGTTGAAATTTTTCGTCGGTTATTTAAAAAAATAATCAACTGTTCCATACATTTTGACCGCGTAGGTATTGCACTTTTCTATGAAACAGTAGATTTTTTTTTTATAACCAATGAAAATTTTCAACGCAGCGGGGTTCAGAATCATGTACTGAATCCATGGTAGTCGGCTTCGCGCCGATGTCCCTGACATCCTGTATAGTTTATAATCTGTATTAACCTATAGATTATTTTTGAATCCCGTTAGTACGTTTCCGTCGGATATTTTTCGACATCCACGCGGGCGAAGCCGCGGGCAAAAGCTAGTACTTTATAAAGTATATATTATATAATAGCACAATATGTAGTTACGTTAGTAACTATATATATGTAATAGATGTGTCAAATAGATAAAATAATTATAGCATAACCTTTACGTCATAAAATGAATGGCTTCGAATAAAGTCTTTATTATGATTCCATTTACAACAAATGAGTTCGTGAGAAAAGTCCTTAAAATACTAATTGTAAGCCGTTGAAACCGCACTCTTAAAACTGTAAGTTCTAAAATAAATAGAACTTTAAAACGCTTACAACGTTAGTATGTAAATGTCCCGATTAGACTGCAGGGTAAAAGAATCTTCTCAGAGAGAATGAATGATCATTGATCACCACGCTTACACCGGTTTCTGAATTGAGAATTTGAAGTTGAGAACTTGTCAAATTATCTTTACAAAAAACGTATCAAATTATATTATACTTATATTTTGTAAGTTAAATGTTTATCTTTGTATTTAAATAAATATTTATTCCAAAATTTTTCGTGATTGCACATAAATTACTGTTTGTCTCAGCATCACTGGTTGACTGGTAGAAAATGCCCATGAAATTAAGTCCGCCTATGTACATTTGTGTGCTCAAAGTATTAAATAAATAAATAATACATTTTTAATAAGACAATTTTATTCTAAAATATCATAATTGGCGATGAGCAATGACTAGCTGATATAATTTAGAAAATATAATCAACAATCCTTAATTATTTACTGTACTTATATTTTTTTTTGTATTTCATGGCTTTAGGGAAAAAAAACAGTGTTTGCTAAATCCAAAAGCATTGTGTTCGTATAGTGCATGTATCACAGCCGAGTTCTACCCTAAATTCAATTTTAAGAATTTGCTCCACTCGCCGTTCGCATGCTGAATACCAATGAGATCCAAGTTATGAGTAGTGCTTTCTAAGTATTGTTCAGCGCGTTATTTTAATCTATGACTTAACTTTATGAAATTTTATTAAAAAGTGCTCTGTAATATTCGATACTGGTTTAGTTTTTGATAAAAATAAATTTATGGATAGACGTGAGAGGTTTACAAGCACAATGTGTTATTGTAAAAGGCCATTGTTTCTTTTGTAAGTGCCTATATAATAATTCATTAATTAAGTAGATACTCGTACAATACACCTATACCTTAGCAAAGGGTGTAACCAATTATATTTCTTGAATACAGTTATTTTTTATCAAGAAATAATCATTTCATTATTTTATTGAATTGAATTGAATTGTGGAATTAAGTTGGTTGTGTTACCAACTTAATTCCACAATTCACTTTACACCAAAAACAACGTTCAAAACCCACGCCAGTAAATCGCAGTGCTATCAAAATCTTCATACGTTTCAGTCCATAATACTCCGCTGTCTGGCACGGTATTCGCACATAGCACCAACGGAAATTGAATGCGAACTATCGAGTATGGACAGAGCTGACATGATGCCGATGGACGTATACATTCGACTGACGTATCTGTCCATCAGCCTGGACAAAGACAGCCATCTAGCGTCCGAAACATCAAAGACTCGTTGACATGTTTCAATTATGAACGAGCCGTTGCGATTGCGTTACTAACAGTTTTTATTTGTATTGTGCTTGGTTTTTGGGTATATCGTTGTATAGGTATTTTTTAATAAGTTTTCATGACGTTTTGTTTGTTTGACGTAAAACTGGCGATAGCCGAGGAAGAATGATCAAGCTGGAAAAATCTATGATTATTTAAACTTTAAAATAAACGGTTTGTTGTTTATGACCTGCATTAAAATAATAGAATAAATAACATTTTCCAAAAAAAAAAACAAAAGACTTCCGAAAAAAAACACTAAAAAGTGAAAAATAACTTTAATTTCGGAAATCGGTGTCTTTGGTTTAGAATTTTCGTTATTTGCCACCGACTTCCGAATTTAAAGTTATTTTTCACTTTGTAGTGTTTTTTTTTCGGAAGTCGGTTGTTTTTTTTTTTGGAAAAAGTTTTTATTTTTCACTTTTTAGTTGTGGTACCTACCCCACAAAAAATCGAATACCAGTACCTGCTATGTAAATAACAGTCACAGGAAGTTATCATCATATCATCCACATATACTAAGTGAGAAAAATACGTATTATTGAAGCTTACTCAAAAACTATCCCAGCAAAGTTAATAAAATTTATATGGGACCAATCCGGGAGCAAACCCTTTCTAACAAAAAAAGAATTTTCAAAATCGGTTCACAATTGACGGAGAAATCGATGGACACACATAAAAAAAAAAAAAAATACGCGTCGAACATATAACTGCCTCCTTTTTGGACGTCGGTTAAAAAAGCAACTGTATTTCAAGCATGTCTGACTTTTCTACATTTTGTCTTCCCAGAAATTATGGTTAAAGACAAGGTTAGATAGAGATACTTATATTATAAACAGAATAAAATTAAACGCTATCAGTAAATATCTTATTCATTTTGCCGTCATATTATAATTCTATAAGTACTTACCAAAGTCATTTCTTTAAGTGATTTCCTTACTTCGTCAGTAAATTAATTTTAATATTCCCTTAATCATATTTTACAGGAAGCCTAACTAATGCCTTTACAGAATTATGTATTAGGCTGCCTGTTCATTGACGCGGAGCGAGGCAGCGGAGCGGAGCGAGGGAGTAATGCGGAGCGGAGTTGCGGACTGTGCGGATCAAGGACGAGTTCACGCAACGAGTAATTTGAACGGGCTGCAATACCCCGCGACCGGGTTTTTCCGCTTCCCCGCTCCGCTTCCCCGACTCGCTTTCCCGCCCCGCTTCCTCGCTCCGCTTCCCGGATTCGTATGAATTCTTAAACTATTTCGCAAATCCACAGGGATTTGCGAACTAGTTTAAAATTTCATCAATTCAAGTGAACCACGGAGCCACCATGGAGGCACTGAAGCGGAGCGGAGATTTAATGCAATTCCATTGGTTAATATTGGCACAGCTCCGCTCCGCTCCTGTCCTCTCCGCTCCAGTGGACAGACAGCCTTAGGTACTGGTTTAGTTTCTATTCAATATTGATTCGGAAATAATACTCTAAAATTAAATTAAGTTACATTTTGTCGGTATTTCCAAATTGGCTGTGAGAGGCTTAAGCGATAAATTTCCATGTATACCATAAATTTCATTAAACTTTTAAGTAAAAATTATTACCTGGTGCCTGCTCGGTATTAAAGGCTCATAAAATGTATCCGTGTAAACACTTTTTAGACAAAAGCTATTAGATTTTTCGATGCATATTGTGTCTTTTTAACTTTTAAAATAGCTTGCATTGTTATAAAAATAATATATATTATCATTTTATTACAATAAAATTATCGAGAATGGAATACCTACTAACCCTAAAAAAATACGATGTTTTTATATCATGTCATTACAATAAAATTATCGAGAATGAAATACTAACTCAAAAAATATACGATTTTATGGTTTGATTTTTAAATCCATTTGGTTAGCCAACTTATTTTTCTTTTGAAATCGAAGTGGCCAGTGTTCTTTTATTATTTTATTATAATTGAAAATCACGAAAACGACGCCTACCTCGTAAGTCTAGTGGTCGCAAGCGCTACTGCTGAGCATGAGGTCCTGGGTTCGATTCCCGGGTCGGGCAAAGTTCTTGGCTTTTTCCATCTGGATTTTCTAAGCAGCAGCCCAGAGTCTGGATTTTTGCTCGGTTGATGCCAATAGACTCGCCCCCTGTTAATATCTCTCATACACATGTGCAGTATAATATCTCCCGCGTCGAAGGCTAGTCTCTGCTGAGATTGGCCGCCATGGCTGAATTCAATCTGGAGGACTATTAGTACAACAAGAGTTCTGGATGTACCCGTTTGATAAGAGTTAATCATTTGGTATGAAAACATTCCCTAAAAACAAACTGTTCAAAGTAAACCGCCCATAAAACAACTTCGTTTACACCAGCCAAAAATACCCCGAAAAAAAATTCCGCTACTTAAATTATTATGTTGCCCTCAAAATAAGTGATCCCGGCCGCTAATAGGCATCATGCCGAAGTTTCTTACAAAAGCAGCAAACTTTTGGTCGAAGCCACGTATCTAAGTAGCAAAAGATTTCCCAACTATCGGGAACTTTCAATAATCCTGGTAAGTCGATTGTAGCCGAACTTATTTCGGGAGACGAGTGCGTATAGCCGTTTTAGATAAAGCAACATCTGGTTTATGGAGTTCCCTCAACATATATTTTGTATTTTCACGCTCGTTTTCCCTATGTTGTGAGCAGAAGTTTGAGAGCTTCTATTCTTGATGATGGCTTTATTCTAGGGTATGAAAAGTTGTTTCATACAATAGGATTGCAGTTCTTTGTGAACTGCCGTATTTATTTCCAAGATGTTATATTTTATCTAGCAATACGGGTTTCTCATCTGGTTAGTACTTCTAATAGTCATGCTCGTAAACGGGCGCCGTCAGTGGAGACTGGTCATCTTTTATTAGAATTTATTTGAATTTTTGAATTGTTTTTGTTTTATTGTTTTATTACGGACGCTTTTAACGTGCACGTCTCTCTATATTGTTCTCACATGTATACGTAAATTACAACATGAATGATGTAACCAATATTCTGATTTAAAAGAGTGTCCTTGGAGTTTCTTGCCCGTTCTTCTCCATAGGAACCTAGTACGCGTTGGAATGGGGAGCTAGCTTCATATTTCTGACTGACCGCTTAACAATTCAAGAGTGCCTGTAATTGGTTTATTTGAAATAAATGCTTTAAGTTTGAGTATCAATAGTGCAGCGACAGCTGTATACCTATATAACAATACTTAAGTAATTCTTCAGTGTCGAGTTCAATGACCTTATGAACAAATTATAGAAGTGTTATTAAAAAAAATCTTCTCATTTCACCCTAAAAAATACACAAAGAACTGATTTAATTTAACACGCATGATTTAATATAACTAAATCTAGATACGAGTATTAGACATTATAACTCGGGTAATCCTCGATCAATCATCTAGCTGCACATGTGTAGGGTACCTACGCTTTTTTTCTTTTTTTTTTGTGTGGGAAATCATCAAATGACTCCTCCCTCTCTGGGCGGCGCGAGAAGGAGAGTCAGACTTTTACTGACTAAAACCCACCCGTGTTCCTTCCGTTGCCTGTGTGTGCCGGGGCCGCGATATCCCTTTCGGACAGGGTACCTACGCTAAGACTAGAACTAGCTAGTTCTAGTCTTAGCGTAGGTACCCTGTCCGAACAGCAACTCCGAGCAGTCAACTAGGGATATTATTTATGTTAATCATAAGCTTATGATTAACATAAATAATATCCCTAGTTGACTGCCTCGTTAGACTAGTAGTCGCAAGAGCTACTGCTGAGCATGAGATCCTTGGTTCGATTCCCATCCCACCCTCAAGTGTTATTGAGTTTTTCCATCAGGAATTTCTCAGTAGCAGCCCAGTCTGGATTTGTGCCTGGCTGGTGGCAATAGGCTCGCCCTCTATTACATGGGACTTTAACATAACTGGCGAAATGTGGGTGTACATAGATACACCTCTGCCTCACCCTTTGGGAATAACAGGCGTTATGTTATGTTAATATCCCTAGTTTGGAAACGAGGCAATCGCTATGGGTTACAACCAAAAACAACTCTTATTTTTCACTATAAAGCCGCAAATACATTGGAAAAAAAATTGAGACAAAATTGCGCAACTGTTACCAAAACATATTACGAGTATTATATTCTATAATAGGTATTATACCTATAGTAGTATACCTATGAAATCAGCGTTTTGTATGGAGAATTTTAAAGAAGTTGCAATTTTTGTACTAACATTTTCTTAATTTATTTATCAACCATGAACAAGAATGTTTTAAAACTTTTATGCATTAATGTTTAAAAACGAAGTTAACGAATATGTAACTTAGATTAAGCGACAAAAATAAGTTTTGAGTAAGTTAAAACAAATAGTAGTAATTTCTGCTGACAAAATGAGGAGTAATTTTTAAGGTTTTTATAATGTTAATAAAACTATAAGTAATAAGGTTTTTTTACTATTGGTAGTTGTCTATGATGGTCATTATTCGATATAATACCAAGCAATTGATGAATATTTTAAATCATAGAAGTAACGAGGAGAACCTCGTTACTTCTATAATTTAAAATATTCATCTCTATTTGTGAGAAAAAAACGCCAATTTCATAGGTGGGGACCCAATATTTGTTGTACATAATTATGTTGCGCAAGTGCTGCTCACCATGGATATGATTCATTAGTATGCTTTTTAAATACGGAACTTTAATATGTAGCTAGTAACACTGCAACATTCCGTGTTGCCAGCAACGTATTTCCCGCAACACAAAACATCATCGACATCTTTGTTTCCGAAATGGAAAGATCAAGATTTTCAAATGCGAAGTTACAAAGAATCAGCTTTTGTATGAAAACCTAGTTTTATTTTAAAAGGCTTATTAAAATAGAAGAGAAAATAAGCATGGTTTTATTCTTCTGATAAAAATCTGCCTCTTCTCTCTCGCAGAGGAAACGGCGCCAAATGAAATCTTTTACAACGATCTGTTAATTTAAAGAGATGGTAATCTTTGTATGAAGGTATTGAAGAGGTCTGTTGTGATGTGTTTTCTCTTATGAGTAGCAAATTTTCGGCTGGAACACAATGTTATCTGAGTTGTATGAAAGTTTCTTTGGTTCAGCTAAAATATTTTTGAAGGTCGTTATTTAGATATTTTCTTTTGTTTTCTTATTAGCTGCTCTAACTAAACTAACGAAATATCAACATAGTCCTCCCATACACAATAATTAAAATAATATAAAACTTAATAAAAAAAAAAAGTAATCATGTAGTTTTGTATATAATTTTCAACAATGTCAATGTGTACACTGGTTGGCATACCAACCAGTTTTGTACTTTGGATTTATTTAATACAACACATCATCCATATCAAAATAAAGATAATTATATAATAAAGGATATCTTGATATAGAGATTTTATAACACGCGATGATATAATAACATGTATTCATATCGTCATTATTTTGCTAACATAGAAATATGTAAACATATATATAATTTCTTTCCAAGAAATTTTACGATTGAATTTTGCTTTGCATCAATAATTATCTGTATTAATGTCAATTAGCGACAAGTCCCTGCTAGGCACGGCTTTTATGATTTGACAAAACATCAAGATTATTTTATTTTATTTATGTACCTGCTAGCTGCCCACCCCGGCTTCGCACGGGTAGCATTAAGTACTTATCTACGGTGCACCTACCTACCCTACCTATTCACACTACCTACCCTACCTAGAATAGACTCGGCCCAGATTTCAGCCACGTGTTTGGCGCCATCACTAGCGTCCATCAGTTCCTGTAACGTGCAGCTGACAGGACACGCAGGACACGACATTAAGAATGTCCCATCGCTTGTAGAACAGCACCATGTAAGGTCTATTTATAACCTTGTTTCTAATTGATATTATTTCCACTTAATCAAACATCAACTTTATGCAAGTGTAAGTAAAGTTGATTTTAGACTGACTAGTACTGTTAAAAAAAATCATAATAAATATGAAGTTAGAGCGGTAACTGAACCTTATGTGTAGGTATTACAGTTGTTTTTCCCTTAAACTCGTGTTTGTTTACATGTTTGGCAAATAAAATGCGAATGCAGTTTAAATGGGTGATGATTAATATACATAAAATTTTTAGAATTAAACTTAAAAATTATAGTGAAAACTGCATCAAAATCCATTGCGTGGCTTAGAAGAACAACGCAGTCACACAGACAGACACGAAAAGTGACATTAATTAATACTTAGATAAATCTCTTTAAGTTTTTTCATGGTAATTTCCTGAAAACTGCTTTAAACACTTGTTAATTACCTACACGTTAGTTGCTTACAGAGCTTTTGAAAAATACTTTTTCTATTAAGTTAACATCATGATATTTTTTTCTAAGAACTGACAAAGATACGAGTACTTCTGATAAGCCTTGAAGGAAATTGGACCTTAGGGAACGTGTCACACTAGAGTTCAGCTTAGATTCGTGTTCATCATTTGAACACCTTTTACCGTGGGTTCTTCATGGAAACGACATATGAAAATATTGCAAAAGCAGATAGTATTGGTGGCGTAAATATTCGACGAAAAAGTGATCATGAAAAGCAAACCTAGTAGCTAATATTTCACTTCCCTTTTTAGAAACTGTACCTATTAGGTAAATCTTTTCACACTTGATTGTATTTTAGTGGGATACGGCTAACCCCTACTTGGCACGGTTTTTACGACTTGACAAAAAATCATAGCATAATATAATCAGCCTTATGAAGTTCCCAGTGCTGGGACACAGGCATCCTCTCCACGAGAGGGAGTGGGCTGTAATCCACCACGCGAGCTCAGCGCGGGTTGGTACATGTCATGTCTTCGAATTTTTGGTTCTAAGTGTATTGCCGGTTTTCTCACGATGTTTTCATTCACCGTTTTGAGAGGGGTGGTGATGAAATAATTTACACAATGTAGAGCACCTGCCTGGGTTCAAACCTACGACTTTCAACTCGTATGTAAAAAAAAGAGAAATAAACAAAGAAAATACGTTTATTTGCGATAAACATGACGCAAAAAAAGAACACAAAATAAAAAAAGAAACAAGTTGAGGGAAAATATGCGTCACATCCACGCAAAACGGCGATCGCTCAGCATAATGCTGCGACCCTATGCGAGACAGAGCCTCAGCGCTGGTTTTCAGCGACAGCCGGCGTTGACGTTATGACGTCAACCGGTGCAGCATACAATGACATATAGTTATGTCACGCTCGTTGTTCACTGGGCCACCAAGTCTCTCAAACGACAAAACATCGATATTTCTTCATCGTGGACAGGCAGCCTACTGCCTGTCCACTGGAGCGGAGAGGAGAGGAGCGGTGTAATGGTGTGCCAATATTAACTAATGGAATTGCATAAAACCTCCGCTCCGCTTCAGTGGACAGGGATTTGCGAACTAGTTTAAAAATTCATACAAAACCGGGAAGCGGAGCGGGGAAACGGAGCGGAGAAGCGGAGGGGGGAAGCGGCGCGGGGAAACGGAGCGGAGAAGTGGAGCGGGGAATTATTACTCGTCGCGTGAACTCGGTCTAGCTCCGCACAGTCCGCAACACCACTCCGCTACCTCGTTCCGCACAGTCCGTAACTCCGCTCCGCTACCTTGCTCCGCATCAATGGACAGACACTGTCCGCAACTCCGCTCCACTCCGCTGCCATTCTCCTCTCCGCTGCCTCGCTTCGCTTCAATGGACAGGCAGCCTTGTAGTAATAGGAGTAATACTTAGTAACAGAGTTGTATGTAGGTTGATTATAAATTACACAAAGCCTTCCGAAATAAATTCTTTAAATGTTGGTCAAAAAACCATGAAAATCCTTTATAATCCAGTCATTGGGTACGTTTTGACTTACAAAAGGTCGAGGAGTGTTCTAATTTGGCAGACTGTTACAGTCTGATGTTTAAAAGTAATAGTTTAGAAAAACACCGCGGTCACACAAAGACACGAAAAGCGACTTTAATTTATATACTGAGAAATACCTAGAATATATAAAAACCGTCTCCTTTTCTTATTTACCGCACTTATTTGAACTCCAGCCACCTTAACTGAAAAAGCTCGTGTAGCTACTACACTTATGATATTCTGTAGTGCTGTAGACCGAAACAGTACTGAACAAACCGGATTTTCAATTTCCTTTCCGGACCAAACACTTTCCTTGAGAGAGCATTTTTTATACTTTCACTATGTACCGTGGTACCTAGCTGTGAATATATGTGTACATTGTAAGTGTGGATGGTTACATGTACACATGAGTGAGTTTTCTATTAGAGTCTGTTTTAATTACTCTTCTTTTAATAAATCTTGCTTGGTCTTGTGTGTCATCCGAGAAGGTATAAACAATGTCGCCCATGCGCATATGCCCGCCGGTATTTATCTGAATACTCATTTTTTTTTTTCGAAAATTAATTTTATAAGGGGGGGCCAATCTTGTTATTATTTTGTTAAGCTATTGCATAGCTTCTATCGCGGGTCTTGAGCGTGGAGACCGCATCCAGAAATTCCGTAACGAAAATAACCTAACACCCCCCACTCCGACCGGCACAGCGGTGATACTTTTTTTAAAGTTATACTTCTTTAGGCGCGTTATGAAAAAATGATGAGAGTGAAATTTTAAGATGCGCGCGCATCACTGTGACACAAATTGCATAAGTTGATAAAAATGCTATGCAATAGCTTTACCGCGGCAGTCTCCGAGTGCCACACGTCTTTTTTTCTTTTTTCCAATGTACCACTATGATTTTATGAAGAAGAAATTTCTCAGAAGCAGCCTGGAGTCTGGATTTGTGCCCAGTTGGTAGCAATAGGCTCGCCCCCTATTACAAGGGACTTAGACATAATTGGCGAATTGTGGGTGTACCTCTGCCTAGTCGAACTTATATTTGTGAATGTAAGAACGTTGTAGGCCTTGTGGACTGTAGATTTGTTGACTATTTCTATTTTGTTAGGTACCTTGTACTTTTTGGCAGGCCTTCACTGTCCTACCATTGATACCTATCAACACTGCTATTTGAAAACATTGTAAAACCTAATTATTTTTGAAAGAGTAGCCGTAGAGTTTTTTGCCGTTTTCATAGGAAACGACCAATTGGAATCGTGCACCTAGCTTCTGACTTTTCATAAGTGCCCATGTGAAATAAAATATATTGATTTTGATATTATGTAGTCTAGATATTTGCAACAGTGAAACAGCATAGGTTGTAGAAGAGAAGTCATAAAAAAAAAAAAAAAAATACTTTATTTCAGATCTTGATCCGTCCTTATGATGTTAGTAATACACACTACTTATAAGCTATGTTAGTAACAAATTTAATACAAAATTTTAGTTCATATTTCTGTCGCACTCACCAGACGCATCGGGAACATGTACCAATGCGCCATAATGGCGCAACACGGCTTATCACTAATTACCTTCAGAATGCCTTTGACACTCCCACGCACTCTGCCCATCATGGACGCAATCCTTTTTCGTAGGATGGTATTAAAGCCATCAGTATGTGCTTCAGCAAACATTCCTGATGCACTGCAGTAACGTGGAAGCCCCAACAACATTCTGAAGGTATTGTTATATTGATCTCTGAGGGCGTTGTTTGCTCTATGCATATATCGAACCCACAGAGTGTACAACAATTGGCAAAAAGTCTTAACAATAGTTACTTTTACTTCTGGTGTACAACGTGCAAACCTGCGGGCCAATAAAGGTAACTTATGATTAAAAGTTAAACGACCCCAATAACTCAATAAACACAGACCATTCGCCCACATTTAGTTCATGAACAGTCAATAAGCTTTGTGCTCTTAATTCACAGATGAGTACAAAATACGACCTAATCCGTGAAACAGCAAAATGTTTATGATACGCCTACATGGAAACTAAAATGAATACCAAAGGATTTAATATTTCTAATAATTATAGTGAACATAATCTGCAAATTATGACAAGGAGCGTTTTGAATTGTAAGAAGGGATTTATCGTTTATTAAATCTCTATCTACGATATTTTATAGAGGTAAAAGAACAATGACATTAAAGAATTAAAGATACGGTCTATTCCAGTTTGAAGTTCACTCGGTCTAGAGGTGAATATGTCTTGGTTGTCCATAATCGAAAATGAAATATAGAAATACCTACTTACCACTTCTTTTTCTTTTCATGTGGTTAGTGACTAACCTGGTATCAGAGTTTTTAAACCGCCCATGGGCCTCTGACTTGGCTTCACATGCCGTCCAGAAATTTCTCTCAGGCATGGTTTCCTCAAGATGTTTTCCTTCACCGTTTTTTATGGAAGTGATAATTATAAAATACGCACATGAGTCCGAAAAGTTAGAGGTGCGTGCCTTGGGTTCAACTCGAGACCTATGACTTGGCACTCTGACGGTCACACCACTAGGCTATCACTGCTCGCACCACTTAAAATATCATTGAAAGAAATTCATTTTTATAGCAAAATAAACCGGAGTACGTACCTATTCAGAATTATAAGTCAAGCCGACCGCGACGTGCGTATCTCTGCCACATGGCCCACATGCGTCGTAAGTAAATAAATTAAATCTGCCTAGCTATGTTGGGATCGGCTTCCAGTCTAATCGGATGCAGCTGAATACCAGTATTTTACATAGAGTGACTGCCTATCAGACCTCCACAACCCAGTAACTGGGTAATACGATACCCCTTGGTAAGGCTGGATGTCAGGTAAAATTTGTGAGTTTGTATGTACGGCTATCTTCGGAACTCCTGATTCCATTCCAAAATTTCTTTCGCTATTGGAAAGCTACAGTATTGCCAAGTGTCATAGGGTATTTCATGTTAAAACAAAAAAAAAAAAGCGAGCGATGTCGCGGGCTGAAACTAGTGGAGTATAAAATTACACTTCATAGTGCTGTAATCCTCATCGTCCCCTATTCCTCATCCTGCATCCTCATACTTCATCCTTTGATGGTGGATATTCCTCGTGACGTAATCCATTCATCACACTATGATTGCCACGAAAAGAAAGGAGACAACCCAATAATTGCGTGTAAACTCACAGCAACACTTAGTAGGGTACTCATTGGATTTTATTAATCCAATAACATCTATAAGATAACTATAAAACAACAATAACACTCGCACAAAACCAATCTAAAGGCAATTCCTAAACATTCAGCCGCAGTAGCCCGTTAAGCTTAAATTAGTGAAATAGTAAAATAGTGTTGTACGAAATTAAGCAAGTTCATAATGAATATTTATTGGTTTAATACGAACCAACTGGGCACCCGGACTGGCGAACAATCGGGGGCTGCATACGGGAATTGCCACGATAAGTGGGATTTTTTATTGCTGCAACTACGTGTACACACTTCCGCAGAAAGTAATCGAAGTTGAAAACGGTTATGAAAACATTATGAGTTATAACTTTATAGTAATCAGTAATAGCCTAGTGATGTGACCGTCGGACTGCCAAGTATATAGGTAATAGGTCTCGAGCTCGAACTCCTGGCACGCACCTCTGGCCTTTGGGATTCATGTGCGTATTGTATAATTATCACTTGCTTCAAAAACGGTGAAGGAAAGCATCTTGAGGAAACCTGAGAGATATTTCTTGACGGCATGTGAAGCCAAGTCAGAGGCCCATGGGTGGCTTTAAAACTCTGAAACCAGGTTAGTCACTCTAACCACGCGAAAAGAAGATGAAGACTTTACATATGAGTTTTGACACTAAGTCAAAGTCAAATAATTTTTCAAGTAGGCTATTAAACGGCAGTTTTGAACGCCAAAATGTACAAGAAAATAGAATTAATTCTTAGTGCCACTTCCAAAAGGTAGTTTCGTATGGAGAAGAATGGGCAACACAGTTTATCTCCTTTCTTTCCGTGGGTGAAAAAGATGCAAGAATCATCTTTCACTATGCACCAGCCCGATTGGTGATTATTTTTGCAATGCCAGGCGATAATATAATTTAAAATCTAGAGGCTATACCTTGGCTATAAGTAGAAAAATATAAGATTAATTCATTCGGAAACTAAAGTACAAAAATGATGAGAAAGACAACAAGATAAAACGTTTTAAGTATAATTTTTCAAGCACTTTTGTAGATTTGTCGTCTTTATTTTGATATGTAAGTATACAAATTACTGTGCTGCTATTTTACATAGTGTTCCACCAGTCAACCAATAGACATCACAAAACTCATTAAATCTATTGCCGTATTCATTACAAAGAATTTGTCACCGTTATCCGTTCGTAACAATCCTCTCCGGATCGCCGGACCGGCCGGCCCAGAGTCGTTCATAAAATTGAATCTTAAGATACCCTCATGCAGACGTGACCAAAGTACGTTTATTGTCACACATAAACATCACACCTTACCTCTTTGGAATCCTAATACATTTCCAAAGAAACCAAGCCAGATAATTTTTAAAGAAAATCTTTGAATAAACGGCGTACATCATTGATTATTATCTTCTTTAGAATAAATATGAAATGCTGTTCGTTGGGAAGCGAAGTGATGCGCTTCCCAACGAAGAGTATTTCATTTTTATTCAGAACAGCTAGATCGATTTGGCAATAAAAAAGAAATGTAACAGTCCGAATCATACTTCTTACAGAAAGAATTTCCCAACTTTCCCGGCAACTTTTCAAAAAAATTAAAAATTTTGGGAAATTCGTTAAACCTGAAAGTGGGAAAATTCTATGGGAATATTGTATAAATTGTTGAAATTTGGACAGGACAACGTAAAAATAAGTACCTAAAGAAATAATGGTCTGGATAAAAATAGAAAACCTTTGGCTGGAATGTAAATTTTTTTTCGGTGGACCTTTCGCTGATCCTTTTTTTAGTCTCTTCTCTTCCACATATTATCATTACTACTGTCAGAAAAAAAGGTATCAAGAAAAAATCTTCCGAGATTAATAAATGAACAATTGCTCTAAATACAATTTTAAAATACAAGTTATCGATGCTGAAGCTTACATTTTCCTCGTCTTAATACTACGTTCACAACCCTTAACCTGCCAACCTCGTGCTGAATTTACCTCTTGCCTCTTGGTACGCCATTGTCCCACAGGCACGTCACTACAAAGTCGAAGCGTCGAGACGGCAGTCTTGTTTGTACTGCTAAATAAACCGAGTACCTACTGCTATCAAAGTTTAGGAAATCACCAACAATACGCTGTAGAGTGGCTTTTCTAGAATCAATTTGTTTATGACTGTCACTGTCCTGTGCTCGGTGTTCGTATCATGTTTGATTTCCTTTTAAATACCTACTTAAATATTTGATCGGCACTTGTTTTTCTAAGAATTTTGTTTAATTCAGTTTTTTTTTTTTATTATAATATAATTTATATTTTAGATTTTTTTACATTTTAATCGTCAATTCGATATATATTCTTCTATCGAAATGATTCTGGATTTAGTTGTAAATATAAATTCGATAGAAGAATACGTATATATATCCAATTGACCTTTGAAATCGTAATATTTTTAAGATTTGCATCTCTAAAATCTTTTAAAATATAATTAGTACTTCACAATATTAATTTGCATAACAGATGTTTATTCCATCCATACGTTCAATAACCTTTTGGTAATTACAATAAGTTGCAAATAAATACAGAAAATATTATACCAAAATTTTCTTAATCTCCACAAAAGAGTTTTAGTAACTGTAAAAACGATTTTTAAACATTTTTAAATGCTATTACTGCAGTAATCGTTACATTGCTGTAGAGAAGGGGTGATAAAATCAACTGACTTTAATGGTCTCGGCCTAGACTAGGTCAAGACAGAATACAAAGGTCCCTTTGAAATTCTTTATAAAAGAGAAAAGTGAACATCTATGTACCTAGTACGTAAATGTTTTTTAGATTCAATTCCACATCAGTTGTTCCTTTGTGGTCCTAGTTTAATCGTTCTAAAAGTGAAAAAAATATTTTCTGTATCAATAACGGAACGAGTGTGATAATGAAACTAAAGTTGTAATCTATAAATAGTATAAACCAAAGTTGCTTTTCGTGTCTATCTGTGTGATTGCGTTGTTCTTATAAACTACGCAACGGATTTTGATATAGTTCACATAATTATTTAGAAACTTTATTCCGGAAGGTTTATGTGTGTATAATTAATATTAAACGTTCAAATCATAATAAAATCTCGATGTTTTGTGAAATCGTAATAACCGTGCGAACCAGGGGCAGCTCGCTAGTAATTGATAAAAACAAAACAGAAAAGTAAAATACGTTTTTTTTTTCAGTGCTTTTTTCTGGGAAAGGGCAAATTGGGACCAGGATTTCATCAGTAACAGAAGGTTGATATGAAAATTAAGCTTATAAATTCTTGTTGCAAAAGCCAAAGCAAAAAATCTGAACCGGGTTCCACATCAGTGATGTTGATTAAAAAATGTAGCCCTGAAATTCATGAATCGCCAACAGTAGCTTTAAAAATACTCGAACTTAATACAAAGGAATGTCCACTATACTTCTGCGCGCCTGGTACCTAAGTCATATATTCTAGCGAAGACATTGCAATACGTTTGTTTGTTCCGGACCGTATCTTCCTTTTTATAAGATGTCTTCAAGACGCAGGAGTTACGGGTCGGTACACCTTGTGAAGTTCTCAACTGTTTAAGAGCTCTTGTATTGGCTTTTTAACTCTAAAGCCATCGTGAATGTGGTTTGTTATTGTTTTTAGGTCATTTGTCACTATTTTACGTACCTAATACGTTTAAGTTTTAAGCTCTATTTGTTTATTAGTATTAACTTCCATCCGTAACTCTGGTCATAGTTTATTTGAATACGTAGACAACCGACTTCTTCCTACGATGAAAATCTTTACTTTTAAAAAGAGGCTTCATTCCATTAAGAATATGAATTATCTGGATGTCGGAAAAAACGTTATTCAGTATCTTAATTTGTACCTACGCCTACGCGTAACGACTACGCACTTATTTTTAAGTAGACTATCTTTAATTTCCTCCATACCATAATATCAGAAGACCGTTCAAAGTATCCCGATATACAAAACCACGCAGACGCCCTTTAAGTTAAGAACATGATAAAATTTTATGACCTCACACAAACTCTGAGGTACAGTCAAACACATTCCATAGGAGCGTGTATGCACATAAGTGTGCAATAGAACGCGAATGTCCGTTAGTTCATAGTTTGGTACGCTTCCGTGATTCCTCACATTGTCCGGGCATTGCCACCGACATGAATCTAAATGACATTTGGACTGCGGGTCATTTGCGTCTCAACAAGAATTGTTGATCTTGCATTTTTTAACGTTATTTTTGATTTTACTGTTGTTTGCAGTAACTTCTACAAGTAACTATGTTTTATTGAATAAAAATGCACATCAGATACGTAAGCTATACAATACTATGCAATCATTTTCATTCATACTTGAATACTAACTCAGAATGAATTAAGGATCAATAAAAGTGTTTTTGGGGAATGTTAACATGTTAGTGTTTTTGGAACAGCCCTATTATGGGACCAATGAGTAATGTTCAGCTACGCATGTCCATGTCATGTAATTAGTGATGTAGTACAATCCGCTAATTTAGATGTACGTAATGGCACACACCATTGTGGTACCCCTAACATACTTCTCCTTATGCTATGAGCCTGGTATATGAGATAGTTCAAGCCAGCCAGCAAGGTTGGTATCGAGGCTGACTGTCCAGTGCCTAAAGACTTATAAAAGGTATGCGAAACAGGGTGTAAAGTTCACTCATACACCATAGAAAAGGGAGGACCCTCCGACCAGACAGGTGTTGTTGCTGATGGGCAACTGCCCGATGATTAATGTCGGGACATTTTATATAATATACTCGTTGTGTGGTAAACTCTGCTTGCGCGATGCAGGATTTTGTGTGACGTCAGTGTGATGCGCAGTTTGCAAGAGGCGTTGTAGATGCCGCCACAGACTAATTCTAGAATCAAGTGAAAGCTCTTTTAATGCATCACATCATTTCCATCCCCTTAAAAATCATCTGCTGATTGTATGAAACCGTAAACGATCATTTTATTTGAACTCCTAGAGTATGGTCTGAAGTATGTTAGTGCGGAATTCTACATCACTTTATCTACCAGAACTGCCAAGAGCAGAAATAAACAAGACTTTACCAAAATACAACAAAATGTCTACGGAAAGCTGTCAGTGTCAGTGCATAATGTCAGTGACAGGCCGGCCATCGCCTTCGTTCTTCGGTCATTTAATTTATAAAAAAATAAAACGGAACTTTCCCCCCTTGTTCGCTAAAACTTGCATGGAATTACAAGTAGCTAACGCGAGCTTAGGTTTTTCTTTTGACAAAAATATAATCATTGTTCATTTAAATTGTGTTAAAAGGAGATGTTCAGACATGGTAAATTATTAAAAATATGCTGCTCGCTATGAAGTATGTAAATTCAATTTAAGTAGTTTATTCAGATTAGATTCGTGTATCAAAAACCAGCCAAGTGCGTGCCGGACCACGCACAATGAGGGATTCTGTAGTTGGGATGAATTTATCCCAAGAACAAACTTAAGTAACCTAAAATTAAAAAAAAAAGGTTTGGTACCCTCACAGGAAGCCTTTTCATTTGATTTGTCACACGGTTAATTTTCTTTTTTGCCTCTTAAAAGTGACCCACTTTTGGGAGGCAAAAAAGAAAATTAACCGTGTGACATAATCAAAATTAATTAATTTATGTTAAACGTCCGTATTGTGACACACGCACAGACAGACACATGAGTGATCCTATAAGGGTTCCGTTTTTTTATTGAGACGTAAGGAGCCCTAACAATAGTGTTTTTTAGAAGTAACATAGGTATTATTTAAATTTTTAATGTGATTAAAATTTCAGACTTATGTAAAAAATTCCAACTAGATAGATTTTTATTTTGTGATTTAATACACTAGTGACCCACCCCTGTTTCACACGGTTTTTACGGCTTGATAAAACATTGGTTATATTTATATTTTTATTTTATGAAAGATTAATAATGAATGCACAATAATTCTCTAACTAATGGTAAAGACTGCGTCAAAATTATTTTCGTGGATTAGAAGAACTACTCAGTCACACAGATAGAGATGAAAAACGACTTTAATTAATAAATAATAATACCAGCCTGTTACTGTCCCACTGCAGGGCAAAGGCCTCTTCTCACACAGAGAAGGCACGAGCATTGATCACCACGCTTGCTGAAGACGGGTTGGTGATTTCAGACTTATATTAACTACAAGTCCAGGTTTCCTCACGATGTTTTCCTTCACCGATGTCAGTAATGTCCAAGATAAACTCAGAAAGTACATATGAATTGAAAAAGTCACATTGGTACTTGCCCGGATTTGAACCCACAACCTCGTGCATGAGAAGCGAGGCCTTAACCACTGGGCCATCACGACACTTTTAATTAATATTATGTACTAATTAATAACAGCTGCATGGGTCGATCTATCAGGTTAAGCTATGCTTGCCGGGGTTGGTCCGTTTTAGGTGACCCTTTTTACATACTGAGACTCCTCCAAGCCTCGGCAAGCACGTTAAATCGTTAGTTCCGGCTGTCATTCGTGGATCTTTGGGAGTCGTTACGGGTCGTCAGAAGCCCAAAAGTCTGACAACCAGTTTTTCCAAGGGGTATCGTATTACTCAGTTACTGGGTTGTGGAGGTCAGATAGGCAGTCGTTCCATAAAAAATACTGGTATTCAGCTGCATCCGGTTGGACTAGAGCCCGACCGCAACTGGGAACAGTCAAGGCAGATTGATTACGTATAGATTATCTCTAACTACACTTCTGTACTGACAAAGTGTCGATAAGAAACAAAAACAAAACATTCACACCTATCAATAATTTTATTTACAATACCAGCCACAAATAATAACCCACAAATTACTTGACACCACCTCGCTGATTACCAATAAAGAGTCTATTAAGAAAGCAATCATGGCCGTCTGTCAGTCTCCCAATGACTGGCCGTGATGAGCCGATGGTGTCAATGTCACGATAAATAGCCCGTAATACACTTAGGTGGGACGAGGATGCCGTAATAGCCCGGGGCGTAACGTGATTTGCTAGTTCTCTATTACCTTAATTCTCCACAAGTATTCGCCCAACAAAGGAGGGATCTTAATATAATATCGACGGCGAGACGTCTGTGTGCGTACGCGGTGTTCTGAATTTGAATTTGAACGGAGTTCAACAATTTGTAGGTGTATTGAACATTAGTGCTTTGCAAAGCTTTGTGTTATCCTGTCAGTGGGATTTAGAAGTTTTTGATAGGGAAGCGAATCGATTACAAATAAATTATTTTTCAAGGGAAGATACTGTAACTTTTACCATTGAAAATTGTATTAGTTCTATTGAACATCAATAAAAATAGACAAATATTTGTAGTCCATTCGACTATTTTAAATAGCAGCTGGTAAGTAAATAGAAATGTGAAATGAGTCACCGCGTGAGCTAATATTGAAACGCTGTATATTTTTACAAAATGCTTCGTACGATGCAAGTCACGGTTGCTTACTCCCGATACACATTTGCTGTTTATCAGCGTCTGATTGGATTAAACACTGCTTACTACATAGTTCCGAAATGTGTAGCGTAAAGTTGTTCGTGGAGCCGCAAGTTCCGTTGTGTAATCGGCAGTTGTGGTAAACCAATCAGGCTCGCACTCAATCTGTAGGAGCATGTTATAGACGGGCGTGTTCATAAATAAACACCTGCTTTGATAGTTGGGGTTTGTGTTGGTAAAAGTTGTATCTTTGTTAGCATAATCATCATTATAGACACAGTCTTTTTCAAACCACTCAAAGTTAAAGTCTTGCCTTTGACGCGATTCTTCCATGTATTGTTCCCGTCTTGCCTAGGTTTTTCCAACTAGTTTAATATAATGCTATAAACGAATGTCACCAAAAACACAAAAAAAATACGTTGTATCTTGTAACATTATGCTAAATAAAAACAGGCCATATTTAGAGGTATGATGAACACAGGGTGTAAAGTTTACTCATCCTCTATAGAAAAGGGAGGATCCTCCGACTAGACGGATGTCTTGTCTGGCGGGCAACTGCCTAACGAGTGATGTCGGATAGTCTTATATGTGTCGTTTGCGCGGTAATATTTAATTGTGCGATGCAGGATTTGTGTGGCGTCAGATCATTGATGCGTAATTCGCATGTGGAGATGTAGATGCCGCCACAAAAAAAAACAATAATTTTAACAGCCAACTTCTCATACCTACTTCGTTAAAAGAAAATTTGTTAAACTCTCTTGTTATTTTTATAGCTAATAATTGAAACTGATAAGTCTTTTACGAGCCTTATCCAAGAAAAGAGGTGAAGTTTCAAAACATAAAATATCGAGAGTGCATCAAATAATGCGGGAAGCTACCTCCACCCGAGCACCATATTAACCTATTTTACTCACTTGCGTCTTACGAGTTGCTCGGTAACTTTAACAGCTAATATTTATAGCTCATATAGTTTTTTAGCTCATTTTACCCTGACAGTGGTGCCGATTCTCTTGTACAACGAACTAAACTATCACTAAAATTCCTTACTTTAGGTTATGAGAATCTAAGAGCTATTCTGTAAATAAAATTCTCTAAACTAAAAAATAATTTTGACACAACTAAAATAGAATTTGACAATCGCGAAACCACGTGGTACCCGTGGTTTGCCCTCACCCGTGATTTTTTTTAGAGCCGGAGGCGCGCAGGGCGTGCCGCCTCGACGTGTTTTATATGGAATTTTTCACTTTTTGTATGGAAAACATGAAAAAATATTACCTACATGTTCAGGTTTAGGGTTTTATAGGTTTTATAAAGGGGGTCGAAATTTTCATCATTTTTGCGATAGGACGCACCATTTTCGAGATATAAGCAAAAGAAAAAATAAATACAGTACTGTTTTTGCACGTGAAGTCGAGATGTTGGTGTGAATTTCATGACAACTTATTTTACACCACACCTTTTTTAATCGCGATTAAAAATTGTCAGAATTAGTCTGGTTTGGTATTTTATAATCAAAATTTTAGGTGAAAAATGTCATATTCAGAATAGCAAAATTGCCATTTTCACTAAACTAAAAACTCAGTACTATCTTAGTGCTGTCAAACTAAAATATAGTTTAATTGTGTCACTTTAGTCTATTTCAGAATGGGAAATCGTCGTTTGACAGGATTAAACTTAATTTTAGTGATTTTTTGTCTAGTTTAGAGGCATTTGTGACAAGAGAATCGGCACCAATGTCATCTTGTTAGGTTCTTGGGTCTTAATTTGGTTCTGAGTCAATAGTACACGCGTTATTAGGAGGGCTCTCTCTTTTTCGCCGTCTGCCAAGGTACATAATATAGTATGTATAATATGGCTCTGAATATTTGCTTCTACCTAGGGTCAAAATCAGTATGCATATTACTATTGAAAACATAGATGAAATTGGATTGAGAAGGGATGAAATACATGAGACTAATAGAATAGAATAGAATATATTTATTTGCATTAAACATGGTACATATAATTCAAAAACTTAAGTTATTTATTCAAACTAGGCTGGGAATCAGCACTTTTCGAACGTCAAAATTACATAAGACAGTCCCCCAAAAACGCCCGCCATTTACCACTTTGTGACTGGTCTTAATAATAGGGTTATGATCTATATATCTCGCCATGGACTGGCATACAAATATTTTAAAGGAAACAAGTTCCTTATAATTATGCACCTATCATCAACAATAACAGTCATTAAGTATCATACCTACACTTAGTCTAAAATTAAAGTACAAAGAAAATATGTATTATAAAGATTGATGTATATACATATTTTACATGTTGATGGATGGAGAGAGAGAGAGGTAGGCCAAAGAAAAGATGGATTAATTAATTAATTTGTGAGGCATGATATGAAAGAAAAGGGAGTAAATGATAGAGTGACTGTTGCCAGGAGAGAATGGAAGAAGAAAACGTGTTACGCCGACCACAAGTAACATGAGACAAGGGCAGAGAGGTAATTGAATTCTTTATTTAAACATATCAGAATCACTTATCAAATATAAATAACAGGAGAAGTGGCATGGGGGCGTGTCGGTGTCCGCGCGTCGTGCTACAATGCTCATGTCTCAGGAAAGGTATTGTCTTGTTTTCCATAATCGTCCCTCATAATCCCCCTCATAATATTTACTTGCACTATTATCATTTATGCTAATAACGCTTGTCATATCAACTTATTAATCATAACTTTTATTTGCCATAAAATAAGTTTCCATAATAACATGTGTTATAATCATTAGTTTCTATAAATAACACATTACATAATTGATACTTGACATAAGCAACATTTAATATAATTTAGAAACGTTTATTGTCTGTAATCAAATGACTTATTACAGCAAACAATATTTAGATAATAAACAGTTTGTCAAATTCGAAACGGTTAGGTTAGGTTAGGTTAGAACTGTGACCGAACAACGCGCGAAGGCGTGCGAGCGTAGCGAGCGTGCCGCGGCAGCGGCCGCCGAGTGCTAGATTTCCTCTTTTTGCAAAGCAAGCATGCATGGTAGATTAGGTTTATTTTTAGGTTTCCTTGTTAATAAAAAAATCTGTATCGTATAATCATATATTAATCAACTGAACTAGCATTGTTGTGCTAGTATGGGCAAATTAATATTATGGTGAATAAATGTAATGGAAAACGAAATTATTGAAAATGAAAAATATAGCAAATAAATTTATGGATTAAAATTATTATGAAACTTGATCGATTATGACCAATGAAATTAGTGAAAAAGATTTTATGTAATTTCACGATTATGGCAACTGAAGCGTTATTTCTAATGAAATTATGGCAAATACAAGTATGGTATATAAAATTATTACATTTTAAATTATGGCAAACATTAGTAAACCCTCAGGAAAATGGCCGTCTCTGCGTGCGTCTGGTGCGCTTTTGAACATGTGTGAACAGTGTGAACACGTCGGGTCCGGGTTCGCAACAAGTCAATAGCCATCCTGAGGATGCCTCGTTGAGAGGTGAAACACGTGTCGATTTCTTACAGGGTTCTTTATGACTCCTTAAGAACGGTTAAGCGGATTAGGTTACTAAATATACGTCGTCTATTGTATTTTATAATGGATTTCCGCAAAGTCACGCCTGAATCAATTAAGTATTCTATTGATTTCTCTAAGTTGATTAAATTCTACTGGTTTTTGGAAATTTCGTTGTATTTCATCCAAATTGTTAAATACCTCAAGTATTTAAGATTCTCAGGAAAAACTTATTTTTGGCATTATTAAATTAATTAGTTGTAACAGTTCCTGGAAAGACTTGGTCAAAGCCTTTGCACAGCCGTGGGCAATATTACATAAACAAAAAAAATCCTCATCCATTTGGTCGGGATAGCTTAGTTACTGGGACCGACTTCGAGAAAAGGCCAGAAACTTAAAAAGAGGCTTATTAATTTAAAAAAGCGATCATCATTAGAAGACTTTAAATATGGGTTTCGGGGCGAAAAAAAAAAACATCGTAAATATTTCCTTGTGCGTTGCTCAGCTGACGGATGACAGACTGAAGTTGTCCAAAAAAGGTGCGCGTCGTCTGTTTTTTCACGGCTTCTAGCACATTCTAGCTAGAAGCACCCTTTTTGGACGAGCGGATTGTGGCGGGAGCGGTTTGAAATATGTTCGCGTTATAAGACCAGTGGGGCAATTCCCGTAATTTTTAAGAACGTTCGCATTCGCATCTCATTCGCAATCTGTCAAAAATACAATCGATATACCAACATTTTTGACAAGTTTGACAGATTGTGACTTGAATGTGTACGTTTTTTAAGTACGAGAATTGGTCTTCTGAAAGTTTTTAGAGGCCAATTTATGAAAAAAATCGATCATCATTAGAATATCAATAATATTTCCCAATTAATTATGAAAAACCGGTTTTTTTTTCGTTAGGAAGACAAAGGAATGCATGGCTTCCAAAATCTCAGAATAGGACATCTAAATAAGTCCTATTCTGTGCTTTTGGAAGTCTGAGTGGACTATGACTGTTCGTCTTGATGACCATGGTTTTGTTATTGTTATATGTAAGTAACTGTTTATTTTTCTAGTTTATATTCATTTGTGACTTCGAGTTACAGCTGTAATAGCTATATGTAAGCGGGCACGCCCTTTATGCCTGGAGGATTTTATTCGGGTATTAAGTTCTGTTTACGTTTTAGTTTTTATTTTCGTATAGCAAATAATTTAATTTAATGTTTTGTGTTGCGTAATGTAAATTATTTTGCATACTATTGTATAGAATCAAGTTTTTCTAACTGAACAGACAGCTGTGCTGCTGGAGAGTTTGTTGCGCCACTTCTTCTTCCTAGCTAAAGCACTAGGAAGTGATGAAGGGCGGGCGTTTTGGGGGACTATCATATGTAATTTTTACGTTCGAAAAGTGTTGATTCTCAGCCTAGTTTAAATAATTCACTTTTGGTTTTATTTTTTAATTTTCGTGGTGCTGTAAGCGCAAGTACAGTGAACCGCACGTCGTTGGTGGGAACACTATGAGCGTAGTACGTAGAGCTTTCATAGAATGAGAGGCCAGCACAGCTCCTACAGTGTAACGTTACGATTGACTCCGTGGAGCTAAACGTAAGTCACGTTAATAAAATAAAAATATGTAGTAAATAGAACGACATAGAGGTTAAGAACTAAGGATAAGAGGTCCAGGTGGGCTTCGCACGACGCGGGATGCTTGGGATAGGCGGGAGGCAGGATCAGGCAAACGGGCAGGCAGGTAGTCAGATAGGTAGGCAGGCAGGCATTGAGTGTGGAGAGCTGGCTGTGGCATCACACGCCGAGCAGATTCGTTTACCCTGTTATTCGGAGATAGGGTTTTGAGGTATTTGGAGGTAGCGGAGGCATTTTGTGACGCCTCACGCTAGCAGGAGGGCCGCGTCAGCGTCACAAGTGACGGCGGTGGCCTCTCCCGGAGGGTAGCGTTGTCTGGCGTCACACCGCTTGACGTCAGGGGCCTCTTTTATGTGTATGCTGTTTATTCGTGCTGACTTACGCCACGTGGTTAGAGTAATTTTGGAATAGAGGAGAGTAGAGACTGCCTACACGGGTGGGCGAGGGGGTCGGACAAATGATACTCAGTTTAACACGGACACTCAATGTTTATTGTTAGAAACCACTATGTAGCGACAGTTTAGGTTACACACTTTACACTTATAATTACGCTATACGAGTATACACGCGCACACGCTAGTTACACGGAACTAAACTGGCAAAAAAAATAGACTCAAGGGAAAAACAAGCAAAGACTTAACCAAAAGCCAAAACAAAACTGAAAAACTTGAAGGCCGTTTTTCCCGTTCCTTGTCAAAGCATTCGGTTCTTGAAGCATAAATATGTTAAGCATATATCAAGTTATTTCTTAATTGAATGATGGCCAGAACTTATAAAACCGGCTTACAGAGGGAAAGTCCTACACCTGCCCTTTATTGCGAATGGCTACACTGTATTCAACAGCTTTATAAAAGGTCTAGAGGAAGTTATAGTGTACCCCGGTGTTACGTCTATGGTATGGAAAAGTAAATCGGACAGTTGACAGTTTTTAATGTAAATATCAGAATATAAAATTTTCTAAGATTTTTTTTAAAGAAGGATTTTTTTTGGATTAAATAAGTTTTGGATGCTAAAACAATCAAAGTTTAAAGTGTGCTTTTCAGAGGTAACAGCGGTAAAGAATATATAAAAGTAAGTTATATGAGCGTCATACGATTTCAATAGGTCAAAAGATGGTTTGTTTAGTACAATATCCTAAAAACAGTGTACATGTGTGTGTGTACTGTACAAAATTTCTACTTAATTCTTCTAGCCTTTCTTGAAGACACTGTACGTACTACAAAGTAAGGTCTGATTATTATCTACTAGCGACCTGTTCCTGCTTCGTTCGGTTTTTACGACTTGACAAAACATCGAGATTTCCTAGATAAAAGTAACTTTAATATTAACAAAATACACATAAATCTTCCGGAATAAATTCTCTAACCCTCATCAGAATCTGTTGCGTCGTTTAGAATAACAATGCGGACATACAGACAAACACGAAAAGCGACTTTGTTTTATACGTATAATATGTATGCATTAGCTTTTGCCCGAGGCTTCGCCTGCATGGAAGTCGGCAATAATCCCACGGGAGCGTAAGTACTACCAGATTTAAAAAAGTATCCTGTGTCCTAACCCAAGTCAGGGTCTACTTGTGTGCCAAATTTCATTGAAATCCGTTCAGCCGTTAAGGTGTGAAAAGCTAAAAGCTCCTACACACTATGCCGGTGGCATGGCATAGTGTGTAGGAGCTTTTTGCCGCCGGCGCTGCCACTGGCCCTGCCGGCGGGCAAGCCGCGGCGCGCCCGGCCATGCCGCACAAGGCCGCACAAAGGATTGCAAAGGAAATGAAGGCGCAAAAGCCGGGGGTACGCGCCGCGCGGCAAAAGCCGGCGGCCATGCCACCGGCATAGTGTGTAGGAGTCTTAACGGACAGTCAGAGCTACTTTCGAATTTAAATAACGGGTTTAAAAAGACGCTTCACGAAGCCGAGAGTCACTTGTTCTTCCCGGCATTGTGATATACTTTTTTGTACTGGACCATACCTATCAAAGTTCTGCTGTTAAAGTACTTCTGCAGTTTTTTTTACGAAAGCAAGTTTTAAATAATGTTACAACCTAACTTTAAATTGTACCGTTGCATGCACAATGTTTTGGGTGCATAATATTGAGCGCTACCGTAAACAGCGATTATTCACACCAAAAATTTAAGTTTATTCTCAGCAGTTTTTATTGTGCAATGTTACTTAGTTTAAGAAATAAAGAAAATGAATTTATTTTACCCAGGTTAATTAAATCAGGTGTGATGGACAGAATGCGTAGTTGACGGCTAACTGATGGGTCTCGTTACAGCCTGTATTAAGTATGAGAGTATGGATTCGAGGATATATTTATCCAACCTCATTGATCCTCCGTACTACCACGTTCTAATATCATGGCCGACGCTATCAGCCGTCGATCGTTGTCTTAAGTGCACTTCACCGCGCCGTCACTCAGAGCATGTTACTAACACGGTTGATATTGGCATCAACATGCATTATGATTTTGATACGTGCCACCAGCTTGGGTTCAGTAGCTAGTTATTTGTGCGTGTTATTTGGTAGCTGATTTTCTGTCACAAGGCGTTTTACGGGGATCTTGTGAGATCATAACATCATATTTTGAACGTAGTAAGACTTTCAACTGTCTTCAAAATAATCTGTTTTGAAGGCAGTCGTTTTTGTTGGCTTAACTGGGATTTTCGATAGTAAAAAGAAAATCTTATTTCCAGGAAAAACCAATACTCTATTGTGTCTTTCGATGATGATCGAAGATGTGATCGACGAATACACTCGCTCATTTACTTGCCTCCTTGCTTGCCTTACTCATTTATTAACATCATCGTCTCTTAGGGTCATAATTAGTTTAGGGTCACAGATACACACACACATGCACGCACACTCATTCACACACAACTATACACATTGAACTATAATATACATTGCTATTATTATTGTCCTATTACGTTTGAAGGGAAGTTTATTTGTGTTAGTATTTCGTTAATTATGTAAGTAACTGCTTATGTAGCTACAAAAACTTGTTAAGTATTACGTGGATAATCATAACAATGTGGGTGTACTATGGTACACCTCTGCCTTACCTTTCAGGGATTACAGTCGTGATGTTATGATGTTATGTTACAACACAAACGATTTTACCTTAAAAAGAAAATGTTTTACTTCAATTCTGTACCTAGTTTGATAAGAATCTGTACCTACACGTTACTACACACGCATACGTTCAATAACATGCATTGTCCATTCTGAAATGACGCGCCCAACTACCGCATTACCCATAGAAATCCGTATTACCCATACCTGTGTGTGTGTATCGGTGTGTGTGGGTGTGTGTGTGTATGTGCATGTGTAAATGCAGTAGTGTGGCGCGGTATTTCAGAGTGGAGAAGATTTCCTCTAAACTCAGTTGGTCCAGAAGAAACTTTCCATCCTTATACGAAAATGTATCATTTGGCATCATTTATAAAAAATCTGTAAATGCAGTTAGCGATTACGCAAAAAAGTTAAGAACAGTTTCCTATAAACGTTTTCTTGTCTGGCTGCAACAGTTAAGTCAGTAGGCTGAGTCTATGGGCTCCGAAAATTTGATATGGGCAGGTACAGTCAACATCAAAAGTTGTTGACCACATTTAGATTTTCAAAATCGCTGTATAGTGAAGTGCTAATAGTGAATACGGTGTACAGCGATTTTGATGCTGACTGTACCTGCCCATATCAAATTTTCGGAGCCCAAAAAAAGACGCTAGACTCAGCCTACTGAATACAAATAATACCTACTAGAAAAAATACCCTTACACAATTTAGAATGTTCCCATCTTCCACTTTTCACTGTTCATAAACCCTAACGGTAATGCGTTAGACACATACACACACATACATACATACACACACACACATTACACATGGTACATTGGTACATTTGGTTATCATTACTATGTAATGGCAATACAAAATATTATAACATAGCTTGTAATATTCAATTTCCCGCGAGGTTATGCTATCAAGTCGGTCTAGGTTGTAAAATATGCGCACTAAACATGAGTTTGACAAAGAGGGGTTGTGACAATTTTCTTAGAATATGGCTATTGTGTAAACTAGAACGGTTTTCTTAGTAGCCCGAGATGACTTTGTGTTACATAGTGAGGTAGGTACATCTGTGGCACTGTCGTCAAGGACTTAACTAGACAATTAAGTTATGTAAGTTAACGAAAGCCTGATAGTTTGCGCTTAAAATATCTTTTGTCTTCTCGAGGATCATAAAAATATCTAACAGACAAAGAATCTTGATATTACAAAGATAAACTATTGAGCAGTGATAGCCTAGTGGTGTGACCGTCGGACTGCCAAGTCAAAGGTCTCGAGTTCGAACCCAAGGCACGCACCTCTGACTTTTCGGATTCTATTTTACATCAAGAATAAACGTTTACAAAAAACAATCCGCTTCTACACAATTATCTTTTCTTTATCATAACAGCAACCAAATATTCTACACACCATTTAGTTTTATTAGAATCAGTTCCAAGACAAATGAAAATCACTTCAATCACCAATAAACTATATTTATTCCGGCTATAGGCACCGTTATACGTTAGTACGTGTATCGACGCTACGCGGTCGGGCCAGTAACGTGATTTCCCAAATCGGACATCTCCCCGCTTTGAGTGCTCTTCAAACGTTCACTCAGTAAAAGGCATATCTCCGATGCGCACTCAGCTACCGCCCCTTGAAAACGTGATACCCGAATGTACATAACTAAACCTACATGCTTTATACAGGTAATTAGAAGACTGGAAAGTTTCGATACTTTTTGATAGTAGGAATGGTGTTTAAAAAGAGATTGAAAAGCGAGGTGCTTCGTTGGTGGAATTTTTATACCTGCTTTAAAAGAAGGTGCAGTGTTTTTTTAGCGAAAAAGGAGGAAACCTTCCGGATAGGCAAGGATTTACGCTTGACGGATTGCGGTCCAATAAATTGGCAACTTGCGCGTATATATTTCTGGCTCTTTGTAAGGCAGCTGAATCAGAGCCAACCTTTGTGGAGTATTAAGTTCGTTTTCCGTCTCTGTCTGTTTATTGAACTTTAACAGCTCAAGTAGTTCTTAATTTCGAATGAAAGGAAGTTGCGACCTCCTTTTGAAACGTATTAATAGTAGTGCCTATCCTTTTGAATGAAAAGTTTACTGTATCGTCTGTAGTTCGGGAATTTTATATCTTTTGAAACATACAATCACTGTTTACACTACTATTATTTGTACATATTTACGTTATTTTCACGCTGTAAATGGACTTCAAATATATTTTTACCCGACTACGGGGAAGCAAAACGGAAGGTATGTATCTATGTATGTAAAATAGTCAAGGTAAAACCGTCGCATGACATTAAAATTTTGTAGCTAACCAGGAATGCAGCCATTTTTGTACCTACGAGTATGTCTTGATTTCTGTCTGAAATATTTTCTTGTTTCATACTTTTTAAAGCGTAATCTTTCAGTAGTCGAGTTTTAGTTTTTGAACTTAATTTTTAACTAGTCCTTTTTTTTCGCATTGTTTTTTGGCTACCATTTTCATACGTTTTTTAGGCTGTGATTCTCATAGATGGCGGATAAACAGGCAAGCCGCATGACCGTCGTCGATACTCTTTACTATCACTCTTTACATCACTTTCTATGGAACTGAGAATATCACTATATGGCCTACATATAGGTACGTATAACAATAATAGCATTCAAGCCTAACATGTTATCAATTAGTGGTGCTAATTGCTCAAAGTAACACTCTAGGGAAGCGTGTATTCACTATGACGTAATAAAAACATAAGGTGCAAGCACAACATGTTGACATCTGAACTATTTTGACTGCTGCATGGGGCCAAGTAAATGGGTTAATGAAGGAGAAAATTACGTCATCCATCTTAGTTGGATTCCTCTTAGCATCGCCGTGCCGGGCTTAATTCACTTCATTAATGTTTTTTTTCTCTCAGCTTTTTTGCTACTGTACGAAAAAACAAAGATAAGCTGAAAAAATAACAACTCCATAAATGAGATTTGTTGGCGTTTCTCTCATTTCGTTTTGTATTACATTTTAAGATGATTTTTTTGACTTAACTTCTTTATAATGAGGAGATTGATGCGGTTAATAGGACGAAGAGATTAAAGACTCGTAGCCCAGACAACTATTATGTTAAATCTAGATGATAGTTCACGGTCTAGCGCTTTGTAACTTGTTTGAATAAAATTAATGTTACTGATAAAGTAAAAAACATAATTAATCTAGGCAAGCAATTTAAAAGTGTGAAAACATTGAAACTTGGTTCTAAAATGGCTTCGGTCGCCAATATAATTATTATATCCTCTAGTAATGGTAAAGGTTTGGTGGTTATATGTTTTGTTCCGTAGAAGGCGCCTTTTAGAAGTTATAGGCAAAAACTGAAAGAAGCCCCAAAATTTCGAGGTTTTAGAGCACTACGTAGTTAGCACAGGTCTATCGGAGCTGCAAACTTGGTTTTACTGTATTGGTATCTATCCTAACAATATCCCAAACAATCATTACAGTGAATTTTTTTCGACCTACGATGTTTTATCGACTTAAATTATTATGACTGGACTAAAAGATAAACCTTCTTCGAATAAAATTCTAGGTGCCATGTTCAACTATGGATTGTTTAATAATATATTTAGCTCTAAATCTAAATATGGAAATCGATCTAAATAGTTAAGATTTATTCCAACGTACATGGAATTCATACAAAACGCTTTTCGCGAGTTAAAAGCAGCAAGAATTTAGGAAGCGCTTGGAAAATAAAAGCTGTTTTACAAGGGAAATTCTTTTGTACCTATCTATATGATGAATTATGTGAAATGTAATGTAATATCATAATTTTAGAATACAATTGAGAATATTCTTAATAAACAAAGATATTTAATAAGAATAAATCAGTGATACTCTAAAATAATGTTCATTCAAAATATGATGACTTATTCAAGACAGGTACAGAACAAGTCATGATACAATACGTAGACTTACAGTTAGAAACAAAATCTTTGTCCATCAACTTTAAACCAGAAACGAAATCCAAATACCAACTAAAATTTCTATTAACTAAAACAAGAGGGATAAACCCTAATAACACCCATATTTCCTGACGACGTTAAGCTGTCAGTCCCAACTGATAACACTAGGTGATAACGATACATTCAAGGTGACGAAGTGTGGGCATGACATGAAGCGACATCCGACCATCACCCTGTTATATATGGGGGGTAACTGAGATCACAACATACGAAGGGCGTGGCTTCTCGCAATTAAGCCGATGGCCCACTGGTGAATCTACAAAGTGGACGTCCGTATACGACGTTGATATTTAGACAGGGCTAGGGTTATGATGATACCTAAATAATAGAATGGGAGCAACTGCAGGAATAAACTTTGTTTTCGTATAGAGAACTATTAAGAGTATATTGACAGAGTGTTAGAAAAAAGAAAATACATTTATTTAGCACGGACTAAAAGGCATACAACATATTCTGTAAAATAAAAATTAAACAAATCTTCACGGTATTTTAAAAAGCTTTTATTCAACTTGCAATGTTGGTTAGTTAGTTTGTTTAGGGCGAAGGCCATGCAAGCTGAATTAAAACCAATTCCTGTTATTAATTTCTATCAGCCAGTGAAAGAGTACCTACAAGACATAGGAAAGTAGTTTTGAGACATACCAGTTTTTAAACCCACCTCCAGAATTTTACGATGTTGGCCCTCAAAACCAACGGCCAACCTTACAACCCTACCATTGCTCCTGAAATTTTGATATCGCAAAATGTTGCCATAAGCAATATTGTTTGTGTATCAAATTCGTATTTACGCTCGTTTTCCTTTCAGCGGGCAACATTCCAAGAGAAAACGCGCACTGTGCCGGCTACATTTACTGAACTATTGGATTGAAGATCATGATAATGGAAAGGTACGTTTAGGTGTTGCACTCAGCTCTATGATATGGCTTTTATGAATCTTTTGAAACGTTTTATAGTCCTTCCGATCTTTTGTGAATATCTGGCATATGAATGAAAACTTCGAAGCCATTGCGTGTCAGAAAAATCAATGAATATAAAGTGTTGACGCTCATTTTTTTTTTTTTTTTTTTTAACATTTCTTGCAAAACAGCATCCACATTTGTATGCTGCATGTTCCAAATTCCAAATGTTCTACTTTCCGTTATATGTAACTAGCGAATAGCCCGTGCTTTGCACGGTTTTTACGACTTTACCAAACATCGAGATTTCTTTGTTATTAAAATATTTTATAATAATGTTAATGCATATAAAACTTCCAGAGTAAATTCTCTAAGATTATGGTGAATACCGCATTAAAATCTGTTACGTAGTTTAGAAGAAAAACGCGGTCACACAGACATGAAAAGCGATTTTGATTTATAATATAATGTAGATATAGATAAGTTAAACTTAACACACAATCTCCTAAGAAACAAATTAAGATACAATACACAATCCAAGATGGCTGTTATTAGTTACCAATGAATATTCAACGCGTAAGCCGGATAGTTCGTTAACGTCCAAACATCTCGGCACGGCACTTATCCGGCACATTCTGAGTGTCGGCGCCGTTATCTCGGGGCATGCAGATGCCAGCGCCGGCTGCAAAGTTGAGATGGACTAAGGGACGAATAGTAGAAAAGACATAGAGTATTGACATGTTTTGTACTCGGGCGTAACGAGTATTCTTATTGATACTCATCCATATCAATGAGAATACTCGTCACGCCCGAGTACATAGAGAACACCTGTTAAAATGGACACATAAAATAATGTAATAATATATAATATATTTCTATAAATACTTAGGCCTATCGGAAATTCAGTATACAATAACCTCATAATCTACTGGTATACCTTCAGTTATCGAAATACTCTAACAATAATATGAATTCGCCCGCGACGTTAATTCCATGTTATTCGTGGCAATTTTTTGTCGTTTAGGTACATATTTCAACTTTTCATAGAATAATGACTACTTATTTCGAGGACAAAATATATGATAAACGAGTTTATTTCTGTAAGTGATTGGTAGAAACACTTTTACGGGTCAATCATATTTTATAAACTAGATGAGGTCGGCCTTTCTATCCGACTACTCTGAGAAGAAAGGGCGAAACAAACTCAGAGGTATCTTTAGTGTAACAGACATAATCTTGGTCAGATCATATGAGGACCATGTAAATAGGTGTCTGGAATGGTCTTTGGAGGAATGAACTACACAGATTTGAGTGGACCTGTCCAGTGCGCGCATTTGTCCGTAATCGTGCAGCTCAACTCGGAACTTAAGGAGCTCAACGATTCGACCAACAATACCAAAGAAAGGACATTTGGGAAGGCCGCATAAATTATTCAAACTGCCAGACCATTACTAAAACTAACTGGGAAAAATTAAAAAAAAAAAAAAACAATGACCCACATAGTCCTCACATTCACAATAATTGAAATAATCTAATACTTTACAAAGTAAATATTCATGTAATTACATGAATATTTTACTTTGTATATAAAATTCATCAATGCCAATGTGTCTATAAAAATAACTAGTAAAAAATCAACATTCCTGAGTAAATTTAATTGGAGAAGCTCAATCCCAATACCTATTGCCCTCGATAAAAGTCTTTATAAAGGCTTGTGCAGACCAGCGCGACACGTACAATACAATTTCTAAGAAAACTTCACAGTATAAGAATAACCGGTGTCGCGTAGCGCGACTAGTCGCGCTGGTCGGCACAAGCCTTAATGTTACTGAAACACCAAAATGGGACTGGTAGATGCCAAATTAATCTGATAATTGGGATACTGGAAAGCTATATTAACGTATTCTTATTTTATCTAGATCATATTGAGGATAGGTAAAAGCAATTTCAAATAGTATCAAAATATCAAAAATAACTTCAGTATCTAGCCATGCACTGAAGCTGACGTTTCATCCGATTCTAAGATAAGTTCGTCTCATATCACGTTTGACATCGACGTTTTTATTTTTTTCAATTAACCTATAAACTGAATTGAAACTAAAAATGAAATGAATAACGTTAGATAATATTTTATCCCTGAAAAATAATACATTCTCGGAACGTTAGTGGATTACTTTCAAATAAAATGATGTTTGTATGTTTTATTAGTTAAAAAAGATAGAAATTAATCACTAAACTGAATATTTTTTAGGATTTTACCTTAAAATAACAATTTTTATCCATGTTATATTTATTCATTTAAGGCGCACACCACACCATCTAAATCATAATCACAACTAAAACAGAACCACTCCATTCTACATCTACCTAAAACTAAAACATTAAAAACTATTTCTGTGTCACAAAAGTCTGCAGTGAAAGATAATGCTCCGGCGATTCTATCACGGTGTATGCCCGATATCGCTAATCCGATTTCAAGTCGGACCCGCCCGTCCGTTCGGAACATCCGTACAAAGAACTTCCATTAACTGACAAAAAACCTTGAAACGTTTTACCTTAACGCCTTTCGCTGGCACCGCCACATCTCACCTACATAGATTGTGACAATAAAGCTTATCGATGCAAGTGCTGTCTAACCAAACATATATTTTTATTCGCGTTTTTCGAACGTTCATTTGTTTTGCGCGTTTGTTTAAAATTTGGTTCGAATAGAACTGTTGTGTTTTGTTTTCGTTTAGGAGTTAGCAGATGAGAAAATGATGTTGATTTTGTGTTTTTTTTTAATGTTTAATTAAACTAGAGTAGTAGTTGAAGCTGATGACGTAAAAAATTACCAAAATTTTCCTATACTTTATTAATAAGAGGATACTAGGCCTTAAGGCTTTGTTAACTTCCTTGGTAGTTACTTATAAATCAGTGGAAAACTGTAAATTTTGTTTCAAGCTGATTTTTTTTACAGATTATTTGAATAATTTTGTTTCAAGCTTTTTTATTTTTTCCACTGATCTTCACTATAAATATCCGCTAAAAACCAGAAAGTAATTAATCGACATAAAACTAAGTACCTATTACAAAAGAGCGATCTAAAAATTGTAGTAATTTTATATGAGCTCGATCATTGTAGTGAGCAACGGCTGGCGTTTCGAGATTTTCGGATAATATGGATAATCCGCGCTGCTCGAAATGAAGCTACCGGGGATCCTTTGCCGTTCATCCGACTCGAAAATTATTTATTCATTGCCCTGTTTATGACTATGATTATGTTGTTATGTTAATACCATAATAACCGTAATGTTCAGCATGCTATATTAATGAGAGTAAAGCTTTTGTTTATTATTTGTTGCTTAAGAGGGTTATATTATAGCCCTTTTAATGCAAATAGGGAATTAAGGGGATATCTTTCGGTTGTTAAAAAAATGGCATTGAGCAACAGAACTATTTGTTTAGTCTACCTATGATTTTAATAAGGGTCTTTTGTATTCTTTCTGCTATAATAAGTGTGTTGAAAATTTTAAAACAACCACAAAATGTTGTATTGCAAAAAAAAACAAAAACTTTGATCTTCAGCCATACATTACGTACTTATAGCACGCTTCACGAATCGCTATGCTTTTCTTACATGACCAGAGTATTTCTAAACCCAGAGCACGAAAGCACACAGTCACAATTGGAACTCATAATGATAAGTGAGCAAAGCAAACGGATCGAGACCGCATCGTTCTATCATGGAGCAATAATATTGAACTCTCACAAGTACCGATCCACAATATCTACTTATTATATTCCTTTTTGTTCTTGTCTTAGGATCTGAAGTCTGAACATTTATTACTGTCTTATTGCTTGTGGAGTGCTTGAGGCCGCGGGGCCAACAAGCAGTTATTATGTTGGGACTGGCGAAAAATGAGCAAGAAAAGATTTTTGCATTCTGCAACGCCACGGAACACTTTAAAATTTCAATCCGCATAACGATTAAACAAACATTTTCGTTTTTCTGTTTTTTCAACTCGTTCCTCGGAGTTTTTTCTAATGATCTTCTTAGAGTGGTTTTAAGTACTTGCAGATTGCTGATTCTGGCGTATATTTTTCACGCTATCTTGGGGGTGAAGACATATTGATGTGCAGTTGTTTCATGTCGCAAAGGTCGACTGAACCGAGATGGATTGAACGCAGTGGGTTGACGACCTGTGATATATGCTACATACAATACCTACTTTAAACTTACGATATTATTGACGGCAAACCCAACACATATTTTATGCCCAACTGGAAATTCTAACAGCAAGACTACACTATTCAAACTTTGCTTTGAAAATATTTTTTTCTTTTGTAGAGTTGTGATTCATGTGGGTACTTACTAGCTATAACAATATTACACACATAGGCAAAGATTGGCAAGAATTTATCCACGACACTTGGCCAGTAGCCAAGGCAATATAATTGTTGCCATTAATTTTACAATACCATATGTTAATACAAGACTCTCGTTTAATGGTGCGTAATATTTTGGACACAATCTTTTTCGCAAATAATACGCAATATATTCCTGTAAATATCCGTACGAAACATGAATATTGTAGTATTATAGTAGCTACAAATTGGTGTAAGTTAATTGCTTCATTTAATACGTGAAACTGCAAAACCAGGCTCTCAAAATGCAGTTCACTATACGTACAACGTTGCAGACAAGCTCAATTACAAATATGTTCATGTACATATAAAATGCACGTATATACAAGTCTGCAATATAGGGAGCCAATAAACAAAACACGATACTTTATTGTTAGGTTCCAAAGTATTGTGGCGCAAAAAGATTCCTCGGTGTTATGCCATAATGCGTATAAAGGTACATTTGGTAGGGATTTATGAAGAAGGCGTCGCCTGGTTTATGATGACAATGGCGCGCCGCCCCGAGCACCACCTCATTTCCGCACTGAAAGTTATAAAAACATATTGAAAATGAGATTCCCGCACTGAAAGACCTAGTGAATGTTATCTTGTTTTGTGATTTGCCTGTTTTTATGTACGCCTCCGAGGAAAATAAACGTATTTTAGAGAAAGATCTTAAGAATACACTGAGTAAATGTTGTCATCCCTTATTTTACTCTTTTCTTTTTTGTCACCCTCTGATGTATTATGTTTGTTGCATGTGTTTATTAAGAGTTTGAAGTATACTTTCCGTGTCGTTATAATTAATTAGAATTACTTGAGTAGGAACGTGAAAATGTCGTATAATTTAGTTAACAAGTTTGTTACGCGCGTAACTTGCCATTACCTAAAGCTCGCTCACAGTGGCTGGATCTAATTATATCGTGTAGGTAAAACAAACTTATGTAATTTTAGGCTTTTAGCAGCATGCTATCACATTCTCTTTCTGAACTATTATGCGGAAAGTTATGAGTACTTTAAAAAATAACCTTTATGAGTTGCAAGCAAATTTTACTCGCCGCTTATGCTCCACATACTTGCATTATAATATGATATCATAATCATCATAATAATTTAATAATTTGTTAACATAGGTAAAATAAAATAGTTGTTATAAAAAATTAAAAAAATTAAAACAACAAGCGCGCTATGCTATACCAGAAGGCGTACAAATATTCATGGATGTCATTGATATAAAAAAAATGATAACATAATTATATAAAATAAAAAACACAGAACTTATTTTTACCATGCATATGCCTAACTACATTATCAATACATCAGTTTAGAAACAGCTTAACCAACTAACATAAAACAGTTCATTAACCATTATCGATATCACTACACAATTGTTTTTACTATAAAGTTAGCAATACAAAAATCACAGAACTCACCGTACATCTAGATCCAAGTTTTCCAAGATCCCAATCTACTATCAAGAGACTAAGAAGAAGAAATTAAACTTAATTTAAAAGTGAGAAAAGCGCTGCCAATTAACAATATGACACTAGAGCAAGTTAAAAAGAACGGGCGGAAGACAAAGCTCCCGTTACGCCCGTTATCCGTGCGAAAGCTCACAAGTTGCTGTTGTCTGTTGAGTACCACTATGTACAGGCAAAGATTGTCTTGTCAAGAGCCGGCGCTCAGTGCTACGCGCCCCTTCGAACAGGGCGGACGCTACGCCGCGCTCGTAGACCTCCCCTCGTAGTCTCGTAGCGGCCACACGTCTACGAAAACTTTCATCCTCAATCGTAACTTTCTAAATTTGAAAATCGGTTTCTGAGTTGGTTTGTTGATTCGTAATTGTAGTGATTTATGAATTGAATTGCAAGTGGACAACTTTTCTATTAGGATTCGTAAGTATTTTTATTGTTATTTTATGGATGAAGTAAACGGGTTTCTTTACAGTAAATATAGTGAGACTCATTAACGTGATTTATTACAAAAAAAAAACTAAACAAAAAATTTAACATTCCTTTCCAAATAATCTCTTTTAAGCTTTCATCCTCTCATTATTTGCATTCGTGGATGTGCAAAACAGAAAACATCTTCAAAATAAATCTGATTTTAAAAGATAAGGAGAACATAATTAAATTAGGTAGTCGTCCGTGATCTAGCCCAACATTTCTATTCACTCGTGTCATAAAAAACAAAGGGGAGCTCCGATCATGGCGTCGAGCCCTTACGGTTTTATTCGGGTATCCTTTGTTTTCTATTCACCTTATTGTCAAAATCGCTTTACGTTGCCAGTACGAGATGAAAGGAAAAATAATTAGTAAAACGCTTTGTAGACTTAGCTTTAGAAGTACCTTTTCTTTTTAACTAAAACCCTCGAGTTTTACGCCCGTTCTTGCCTTTTTAGATCCTTCAACGTTCGTGTGTGTCTCTGAGTAGGAGTTAGGCACTTGTGTGTACATTGTATAGAATTGACGCAACGTAATGGCGGGATACAATGATAAAAATGCATGTGTTGAGCCGTGATTTATACTGAAAGTCTTATAATAAAATACGTTGAGAATGAACTGAAAAAAACGTATCCCAATTTCTTTAAGTCAAACAGAAAATATCTACCTCCAAAACACTCATTAATATACCCACCGGAAAACATGAAAATGTCTTCTATTCAATATTAATTAATAAGGAATCCGTCACAAGAAAGACGTAAATAAATCGCGTAATAAATTAAATTAAGCCTGTGATTCAAACTAATTACATGGTATTATTTGATGTTTCGGTATTCGAAATTTCGAAAACATAATTAAAGGTTTTGAAATTGGAATTGGAAAACAAAATGGGTTCTTCCCTACACGAATAGCATTGGCCCTTGATATTTTGGGCTTGGACTAGTGTCTTAACAGTACTTTTGGCTCTTCCCGCGGCTTCGTTCGCGTCAAATCTCTTGTTTTAACAATAAAATATATCTTATGCCATTTGGCAATACTGTAACTTCTCATTAGTGAAAGAATTTTTGGTATCTGATACACCCTACACACAAACTTACAAATTTTACCTCTGGTTATAATATTATTATTAATTATTATATTATATTAGTACATACATAAGATAAAAATTCCAATTCTTATAAACAATAAGTGTTCAAGGCCTTGGAAGGACTAGGAATGTCCTGAACCAAGGGATTAATAAAAGGGTAATAACACATTTCTAGCATTGTATTCATTTCTTTAGAGTAGTTTAGTAGTTAGGGTAGATTCGCCAGTTTTTCGTTTGTTATTGAAACTAGCCGGAGCTGTGTTTATAGTGTAAACAAGCCACAAAGGACGGTTTTGCAAATTGAATGACTAAGGCCCTGTGGCCATTCCGAAACTAAAGTGGAAAACAAATTCAAACGTAACAGTCGAATTAATTGTGATATTTGGCATTTTTACTTTTTGTTTGTTTATGGATGTGCTTAAAGTTGTGGTAGGTTAGTTACATGGCTATAAGAGTAGGGAGAGACCAAAGACACGATGGATAGACTGTGACAAAGTTGATATGGATAGAAAGGGTCAGGGGGTTGTTGACTACCGACATGACGAGTAATAGAGAGGTATGGAAGAAAGATACATGTTTGGGGTCACCCAAATAAATTGTGAAATGGGCAGGAGAATTTATAGGTTTGTCATATTTATGTTCTTAATGCATGTTTACCATGAGGTATCGGTAATGCTTTCTTATTCTCTGTTGAAGGTAGCTCTGAGATTATACCCTGGTTAAAAAAATTACTTAGGTATCTTGGTATGTTACTCTTGACCTAGGTCAAAAATAATATTAGCTATAATATTAGGTAAGAGATATTTATAAAAATAAGTAACCGTTAGTAGCAAAAAATATGCATTTAATAATATTCTGAAACATACCTATTATATATGTTTTACTATTTTTTTGCTATGCTTGCCAGGTTTGGTCCGTGGATGGACCATCTTTACAAACCGAGACTCCTCCGTGCCTCGGAAAGCACTTTAAGCCGTTGGTCCCGGCTGTCATTCGTGGATCTTTGACAGTCGTTAAGGGTCGTCAGAAACTCGAAAGTCTGACAACCAGTCTTACCAAGGGGTATCGTATTACCCAGTTACTGGGCTGTGGAGGTCAGATAGGCAGTCGCTCCATATAAAATACTGGTATTCAGCTGCATCCAACATAGTTGGGAAAAGGCTAGACAGTTTGACCTACTGTTTTTCGCTGTCTACTATATTTTTCAGGCAATGACGTCGAAAACTCTATAATTTTTAAAACTTAAACTTTTAAAAGTACTTCTCCTACTGTATTGATTTTGTAACGAACATTATATCATAGGAACCTACTACGCTTTGGAATGGGCAACTAGCTCCATCTTTCTGACTGACCGACCCCTTGACAATTCAAAAGTAACTGTAATTGGTTTGAAATAAATGCTACAGGTCTAAGTCTACCTACGGGTCTAGGCAATAACAATAATCTTAATTAGTCTCCGTGGAGTTTTCAATCGTGTGGCCTCTTTTGCGAAAAATAATCCTAGGTACGCAGGAAAACTATAATGCCGCAATCTTTCTTATTACAAGTTCATGAGTAAAACTATAAATAAGATACCTACAGAGCGTTCATTATAACATGATTATAACATGACCCGTGACGCGATTGGTAACACTGAATTCGCAGTCATGTGATTTGTAGTACTGTTCTGTCCTGTGGTTCTGTCAGTCGCCATTTTGATCTCTATTAGTATAGAAACTGCAAAATCCAGTGCTATCAATCGCGTTACGGGTCAAATTATAATGAACGTACTGTAATATGTACAGTCAGGGCTTATCAAATTGACACACTACGTCAATTTGCCGAATAAATTTATAGCCATTTCTTACAACTGTCATAGAATGACAGTTGTTATTAAAATTTGAGTATCGTTAGTAGCCAATTTGCTAAACAATTGATTTCCATGACTCTCAGTCCAAATAAAAAACCAAGACCCGCTGTCAACAGTGACGTGAGGCCGATGAGGTCGAGTTTGATTGTGAATGGTTGTAAATGTGTGCGTGTATGCACAGAGCGGAGGTGTAGTTTTGGCATGCTTCACGGTATTGTTCGCAGCGCTATGTGGTTTTTTATTTGGTCTGAGCCCTGACTTTACTAATTATGCAATAGGACATGACATGTGATGCAAAGGAATTAAGAGCAACTGGGAATAAAGTAGTTAGGTATGAATGTGGGTATAAGAAAGGGCAAGCTCAAAAAAGTTGGATGGATTGTGATAAAGATGATAATTTGTAAAGGAAGCAAGCTTTGTGAAAACTGAAATGAGTAGTCAAAATCTAGGTGGTACTGAGGTGCATGGCAGGAAAATACGTAAGAGCTGACCCCAAATTATATTTTTTTTTTTTTTTTTTTTATGAAACGTGGTATATTACATAAGAATACAATGTTTTGTGTAGGTATGTCAGTCTATTCCATAATTCTTTTAAAACCCTAAGATTGAAAGTCAATTGCACGTCAAAAAGTCAAAGGTCAAAGTCAAATCATTTATTTCAATTAGGCACATGAAAGGCACGTTTGAACGTCAAAATTTACAAAAAAACAAAAAATGATTCTAGTCGGCCCTTCCAAAAGGTAGTTTTCGTATGGAGAAGAATGGGCAAGAAACTCCACCGTTACTCTTTTAAAATGTCTAACAATATTTTGTATACATTATTTATATAATTATATGTGAAGACGATGCACCTAGAGTAAAATTACTTTACCACAATAGGTAAAAAGAATTAAAAATGAAGCAATGACAGATAAACTAATTTTATAGATACTTGGTGCTCACATATTTACAAATATTGTAGAAGTATACGATTTTTTTTTTTAACGAGTAATAATATTAGATAAGTCAGTCAGTCACAGAATGTAAAATCAATGTTATAAAAATAATAAATTATACAATTAAATTAGCAACCAGTTTGATTTTGTCTAGACTCTAGATTGTCCTATGGAGCAGGACCAGCATGTTTCTATGTATTAAATCATGGATATAATCCTCTAATTTGTATATGCTTGTTTACAAATGAACATTTAATATGAGTTTTAAATTTTCTTTCATTTAATTGCAATTTATCACAAGATATTTTGTTGTAACATTTATCACAGTACCCCAAGATGTATGTACTTTATATAATCTGAAAAATGGTTGATTTATTTTATGTTTCTATTATTAAAATGATGTCTATCACTTATTTTAAAACAGAAGTAGATTCTTTCTTACATAGATAATATTTTCATAAATGAATTGGCAAGGTACCGTCATAATACTAATCTTTTAAAATAGTATCCTAAAAGATTCGCAGCGACGTAGATTATAAATGGCTCTGACAGCTCTCTTTTGCAAAATAAAGATGGATTAAATATCAGCAGCCCGACCCCACAGTAAAATGCCATATTATGACATAATGCTGTGGAAGTAGCTAAAATAGACCAAACGAGCATTTATAACGTCAACGTCTATTGTTTCTATAAGACCAATGTGATAGTTAGATAGTTTCAACTTTAGTGAAGTTTCAAATTACGGAAAAGTGATACCTAAACCAATTACGTAATTGACTGTACATACATAAATCCCCATCTGGCTCTAGTAATCTGCTTAAATCAAATTTTAACCGACTCAGCAATTAAGAAACTTCCTTATTACATACAGGCTAAACCTCTAAAGATACACACAAGATATTTGATCGTGTTACACATATCTAAATACACTATTAATTAATTACTTAAGAATTTACTTACACATGCCTGAAGCTGCGGTATATAATTATATACATACCTATATTATACGTATATATTATACACTAGCTAGCCGCCCCGGCTTCGCACGGGTAGCACTAAGCATTTATCTACGGCTTACCTACCTACCTACCCTACCTACCTACCTACCCTACCTACCTACCTACCTACCTACCCTACCTACCTACCTACGTACCCTACCTATATACCTACCTACCTACAAACTTACCTACCTACCTACCTACACCTACCTACCTACCCTACCTAAGTGTTGTATGAACATTTTAATGCCGAATCATAAAAATAAAAATAAAAAATGTCCGAAAAATAAAATTTATGGGGTGAACCACACTTATCACTATTATTACCTTCACGTATTTTACATGGTGCGACTGCCTATCTGACCTCCACAATCCAGTTACTGAGTAATAAGATAACCATTGGTAGGACTGCTTGTCAGACTATTGGGGACCTGTAACTAGTATCATAGATCTACGATTGACAGCCGGGACAACCGGCTTAACGTCCATCCGAGGCACAGCGGGGTATGTAAAGATAGTCACCCATGCACAGACCTACCGCGGTAAGCGTAGCTGAACCTGATTGATCGACCCGTGCGGCTGCTATTTCTTAGCCACGAGCCCCTCTTATAGCGCTCACAGATTACTCTAAGCCGGCGGCGCGGCGCGCGAGTCGATACCGACTGGATGGAATGTTGCCAATTTAAGGGAATGTACACATAAATATGTAGATTAATTATTGTATATTTATTTTATTTTTATATCTGATTTATATCTCATTGTATGCTGCACCGGTCGACGTCATAACGTAAACGCCGACAGTCGCTGAAAACCAGTGCTGGGGCTCTGTCTCACATAGGGTCGCATCATTATGCTGAGCGATGGCCGTTTTGCGTGGATGTGACGTATATTTTTCCCTATCTCGTTATTTTATTTGTTTTGTGTGTATTTACCACAAATAAACATTTTTTCTTTCTTTCTACGAAAATGGAATATTTTATTTGAGTATTTTCATAAAATTACATGCTTGCGGAATTATGTGTCTCTCTCACTCACTACGGCCCACTTGCAGCACAAATTCCCAATTCATTTAGCTCTAAACAATTTTAAAACAATATTCTGTCACTATCTTCTTCAAACTATTTATTGAACAGAAAGATGCTGTAAACTCGTTTAGCGCTAAATTTAGTGATTTGTGGTGGAAGTGGGCTTAAGAATCGGTCGTGTTAAAAACCAGTGCAACCTTGTTACCACAAAATTCAAAAGTCATTTATTCAAACTTGGCTGAGAATCAGCACTTTTCGATCGTCAAAATGACATAAGACAGTCCCCCAAAACGCCCACCCTTCACTGCTTCCTAGTGCGTTAGCTGGGTTATAATAGTATGCAAAATAATTTACATCACGCAACACAAATCATAATTTAAATTATTAGCCATATGTCAGCTAGCACACGCCAATATACCAACCAAAATCATCGAGAAATATACTCAGGCAGAAATAAAAACTAAACGTAAACAGAACTTCATATCTAAATAAAAGCCTCCAGGCATAGCGGCAAGCTTTCTCCTTACTGACAGAAGCAGTCTCCTCTAGGCCTAGTATAAATGCACGGAATAATCGTAACGGAAATTCGAACAATTTTAAATGTGAAAATACTCGTTTCGCACATAATATTTACCTAATACTCAATACTTTATTGCGTTCCAGAATGTATATGCTTGCATGGTAAACATTTGCTTAAGAACAATCGTGGGGTGTCGGGCATGGCAAAATAAAGATAGGTAGAGATGAGGACATATCGTTTATCTTATAATCGTTTATTAAGTTGTAAGACTTTATTCATATTTTTCGAGTGATACCGCGTTTTAAATCTACAAGCTGTATTTTCGATTGAAATATCGATTTAATTTACTTCGCACGTTCATGCTGGCCTCAGAGCTCGATAACCAATTCATTTTCTTTATATTGTTTTCGAAATAACATATTTTTTAAGTGCAAGTCACTTGCCTCGAATGAACTGTTATTAATTTTAAAAACTGGCTTATGTATATTTTCTTGACAGCTATTTAACCATCATTGATTTCTTTTTATGCCACACAATACACATCTTCTTTCGTCGTCACTTAAAACAAAGCCCTGTAACTGACAGACAGATTGACAGACGTTAGGCTTAGTAATAGGGTCCCGTAGAAATTAAGCAAAAAAAGAACCCAGCCTTAGTGCCAGGGTACGAAGAACCGGTCAAGTGCGTGTCGGACCATGCATACTGAAGGGTTCCGTAGTTGGGATGAGTTTATTCCTAAAACAAACTAAGCATTGTAGTTGAAAAACATGTTCTCCCATACACCGATATCCATCACGATCAATTCTCCAACTTCAAATTTAAATTTGTAATGGCAAAAAAAATTGTATCATCAAACTATAAATTAGCGATTTTCGGACTTTTTCCTTTACATTTGCTGTGAGACCTTGCTTCCTGCCAAATTTCATGATTCTAGGTGAACGGGAAGCACCCTGTAAGTTTTGATTTATTTGCGAGTTTCAAAATATGTCGCATTAATAGCCATAATTTTTTATTGCGTTGACTTAGAAGCTTAATTTTTTTAGAGCTCTAAGGGACCATTACATAAACCTACGTATTTGATATTAATTTCAACTTGATACTTCTACGCGTTCCTGAGAAAAAGGGTCTTGACAGACTGACAGACGGATGGATAGACAACGAAGTGATCATATAAGGATTCCGTTTTTTACTTTTGAGGCACGGAACCCTAAAAACTCGTCGAATGCATAACCTCCTCCGTTTTTTTAAATCGGATAAAATTTGTATGTTGTAAAAACCATGACAGTTAAATGTATTTATTGACAATAGTGGATCAATAACCATACTTGTGAATGAGAGCGTGTATTAGTCTTAATTTTATTTGTATTACTGCCAACATAGCCATAATTAATGTCTATACAAGAACTATTTATAACTACAACGTTGTATTAAAGGTCAAATAAAAACACTGAAACATTCATGCATATCATTATACATTGATTTCAGTTATTATGATGAAAACGGAACGTATTAATCATTTCATTCAGAATAAATTTACATTCCATTTTTTTTTTGTAAATAGTACTTATAACTATGTAAGTAAATTATTATTATTTACATTTGCGCTATTTAATATTATAACCACCACCTCCAGAACCGTGACCGGTATTCCAGTGCCTCACAACAGGGCAGTCAACCCTCCGCAATATAGTATTCAGAAGGCTGTTGGTGCTGCTCCGCACGCGGCGCGTCAGGAAGGCCACTTTTTTTCTTACTATTGCCCGGAAACAGTCCGGGCTGGCCTTAGTAATGCACTGCAAAAGCGAGGCAACCCTAACAGCATCCTAAAATCATTATTGTACAGGACCCGTAGGGCATTGAAAGATTTACACGTATAACGGACCCACAGACTGCAGGTATAAAATATCTGGCTAAAAAAAGAGCAACTTCGACCTCTTTTGTGCACCGTGCAAACCTGTGAGCCAGCATATTGCAACTCACTCCCAATGCCCTATGTTCCCGTTCAATATCTAAATCATTTAATAGGTCCTCGGTGACCCAGTGGTGACCCTACTTAAAGGCAATCCTCCAAGTCTGACCGGTGGAACGGATTTCGGACTCATATTACCCGCCTTGAATATAAGTAGTTCACTCTTCTTAAAATTGTACCTGAGGCCATGTGACCCCGCATACCTCTTACAGATTCCTATGAGGATGGGCTCAGGAGCACTATGTCGTCAGCTTAACTAATATTATTCATACAAACACCATCGACTGGACAACCCACACCGGCCGCGCTGAGCTCACTTATCAATCCATTAACGTACAGGTAGAGCCTTGGTGAATTTAGGCCTCCCTGTGCCCTCCACCTATCTGCACAATCGATCATAATTAATTCGCAAAAAATAACCAGTAATTTTCTCTATATTTATTTAATTCAGGAAATGCCTTTTTGAAACTGCAAACGTTCCTTGAAGGCTGAGACAGACCCTACAGACAGGGGCGACGGTGCAACGCGATTTTTGTAAAACAATTTCCATGAAGTTTTCATATAATTTTTTCTACTCAGTCGCGTCTCGCCTGTCTGCAAGAGTCTTGACTCAGGTCAGGTTCTTTCAAACATCGTTATCATCAAGGGCGTCGCCAAGGGCGGGCAAAGAGGGCAGCTGCCCCACCCTAGACATACAAAAACTGAATTGTCAAAAAAAATATGCCCACCAGCGGCGATTTTGGCCCGATTGTGCGCCGTAGAGGTAAGATTCGCACTACAAGTGTGAAGCTTCATGTGCTCTTGACTGGCCCTACAAATCATACTTTTCCCATCCTCCCTATATCAACTTGCCCCTGTGGTATTCCATTATTTGGAACCACATCTTTTAGTTTGTTTACGTAGAAACACGTTACTCTTTCTTTATGTTAAACAAACCACCTTTTGATTTATTTACCTATTGATATTCCATAACACTTATATTTAACTCACTTTTATATTCTGTAGCACTGTTTACCCCTGTAAAGCATACTTTTTATTATCTCTTGATTGTTTAAGCATCCAAATCGATTTTATAGTATTTAATCTTCCCTTTTGTAAAAACTTTAGAATATTTATATTCTGACGTTTTCATCTTAAACTGTCATCTGTCGTAATTTACTTTTCTAAAACATAGACAGAACACATCATAGATAAGTACACTCTACCTTCTCTCATAAAGTGGGTGTACACACTGAACCTTTGCAATAAGCGTAGATCTAAGATTTCTCCTCTGTAAGCAGTTTTTATTAGTTCTGGTCATATCTAAATTAAGAAATAAGTTGAATGTATTTTTAAAACGTTTAAAATATGACACAGCACGATAAAAACGGTCTTCATATTTTTCAGTCTAGTCTTGTCTTAGCCCTCGGAGAGTCGTATTTTTAACTTGAGACAGTCGCTGTTTTCCTGCCCTTAAGTCTGATTTGTCGAACAGTTAGCTACTCGAATATTAGTCTCATGTAACTAGCATAACTAGCGTGCGCGGGTGTTCTAATCATATTGTGTAACTTGAACTATCGACCCCCCCCTGGGCCATCGGCTGGCGACGCCCTCGGCTATCATCATCATTTTCCTGTCATTATCCCACTTGATTTGTGGTCGGTGCAACATGTCCCTTTCTTCCACACTTCTCTATTACTCGTCATCTCGGTAGTCCCTCCCTTTCTATCCATATCATATTCCTCCCAGTCCATCCATCGTTTCTCTGGTCTTCCCCTACTCATATAGCCATCGACATTCATACGCAAAACTTACCTCACGGCATTTTCCTCATTCAAATTGGCTATTAGGGATTAACGACAAAGAATGAATGCCTAACTGTAGGGAACTGTATCAGTTATATAACTTATTTTTTGGGTTCCGTACCTCAACAGGAATAAACGGTACCCTTCTAGGATCACTTCGTTGCCCATACGTCCGTCTGTCATTCTGTTAAGACCCTTTTTCTCAGACACGCGTGGAGGTATCAAATTGAAATTAATATCAAATACGTAGGTTTATGTAATGGTCCCTTAAAGCTCTAAAAATGAAGCTTCTAAGTCAACGCAATAAAAAAAGACGGTCATTTATGCGACATATTTTGATACCCGCAAATAAATAAAAACTACAGGGTAGGTACTTCCCATAGACCTAGAATCATGAAATTTGGCAGGAAGCAAGGTCTCACAATACATGTAAAGGAAAAAGTCCGAAAATTGTTAATTTCTTGTTTTATCACATTTTTTTTTTTTGCGATTACAAACTCACTTTTGCAGTTGGAGAGTTAACCGTGACGTATATCGATCGATGTCTGGGAGCACATGTGTTTCAACTACAATGTTAAGGTTGTTTGTGGGATAAATTCATCCTAACTGCGGAACCCGTCATTGTGCGTAGTCCGACACGCACTTGGCCGGTTTTTTTAATATTATGTTTTGCATTTATAATACCAGTCTATTAGGCCTTATTTTTATTAAAGCCTTATTTTTATACAAGGAAGGCACGAACATTGATCACCTCACTCGCACAATGCGTTCTTGCGATTTCAGACTTACATCCTATACTATTAAATGAGCAATATTTGTATATATAATATTTATATATATTTGTAATCACGTTCCCAAAACGGCTCTAACGAGTTCGCTGAAACTTGCAATATAGGTATATAGATACGGATTTACGGGGGCGAAAAATCGATCTAGCAAAGTCTCATATCTGGGAACATTCGTTTTCTCCGTAATGACTACCTTAGAATAATGACATGGCAGCATGGAATTAGTAAGTACCTACTATCATGGCAGCACGGAATTAGTATGTACTATACATGGAATTAGTATGAACTATCCTATTCTATTAAAAGAACATTCTCTATTTTCACCCGAGCAGAGCTCGGTCGACCAGGTTGTTTAGGTATATAAGTTCGGGTTCTCTCAGTGTTCGAATTATAGGTAGCTTTTAACAAATAAAATAATGTTCGTTCCCATCATAATAAAACCCTTTCTAATTGCTACACAGGCTAAAAAGCCCAATACGTTCGTTACGTTACTTAGGTCATGTATTTGGATAGCTATTACAAAAATATGTTTTATATTGAATGTTATTCTATTCCATATTCATGAATATATTATTGTAATATTACAACAACATGTAAAACGGTTATCTAATACTAATTTTATACGCCATTTTATTTTTATTGGGACTATTTCTGATAAAACCTTGTGTATTACTCTTTAAATCACCAAAACATTGATGTGGTAACAACCATTTAGCATATAACGTTTATGGGGGACCGATCACATCGTCTTTAAGCACAGTATCGTTAGTAAAGCGCTTTACGACGAGTACATTAACGAACTTACACCAGTCTTACAAGCGAACGCGGCCTCGCGGCGTGCAGTCTCGCGTCTTGCGGTAATTTAGGTAACAACGTCAACCGACTATAGACAAAGTAAAGGTGTTTATAAGCAGTATTGTAAGATTTCAGGCAGCGAGAGCTATTCTATGTCGTTAAACAAGTTTTACTTTAAAAATTGGTTTAAAAAAACACTATAACACGACAAAAAAAAATGATGTAAAACTAGATGAGGTCGGTGTTTCCTATCGGATTACTCTTAAAAGAAACTCAGAGGTGACAGTCTTTTTTAAAGAGGACCATGCAGATTACTGTCTGAGATGGTCTTTTGAGGATCGAACTACATAGGTTTGAATGAACCTAGTCCAGACAGTGAACGCATTTGTCAGTAATCGTGTAGCACAACTCGTAACTTAAGGAGCTCAACGACTCGACGAACAATACCAAAGAAAGGACATTTTGTTTTTGGGTTCTAAGAACCTGTTACACAATGTACAAGAAAAAAAAAAAAAATGGTACAGATTTTTGTATGAAATTATTTACTTGATGGATTTACGATTTCTCATCCACATCCCGTAATCAGATTGAGTTCAATATGCAAACACGTGTGTGGCTTTGGTAAAAATAAAATGATATGTGAATTTTGTCCCGGCCCAGTGGTTAAGGCCGCCGCCTCGCATGTACACACGGCTACACATCAAGCTATACATTTCCAGTAAAAGCTGACCTCTTATTGTACGGAAATCCTATACAATGCGAGATAAGCTTAAACTAGAAATGTATAGCTTGATGTGTAGCCGTGTGTACGAGGTTGTGGGTTCAAATACCCATGAGACTTTTTCAATTCATAAGTTATACTTCTAAATTAATTTTTTGACATCACTGACATCAGTGAAGGAAGGGCATCATGAGGAAACCTGGACTTATTATAAATCTGAAATCGGCAATCCGCTTTGAGCAAGCCAGTGGAAAAAAACAGGCTGTTTTTAAGCTATTGCATAGCTTCTATCGCGGGCCTTGAGCGTGGAGACCGAATCCAGAAATTCCGTAACGAAAAAACCTAACACCCTTGTCAGCGCACTCTGTTTTTATTTTTTGAAATATTTTGAACGGAGCTTCAGTTTTCGTTCTTGTACTGACAGAAAGCCACATAAATTCCTGACATTTTCGTTAAATGGCGTTACGTTGTTAGAAGCATAATAAATATTGTAGCGATGGATGAAATCACTTGTTTATCTGTGCCGTGAACAGTGCGTGCTTTGTGTTAGCGGACGTTTTGATAACGTTTTTTTTTTTTTTTTTTTTTTTTTTTTCCTAACTAGGGCATCTCGCAGATTACCACTATGATGGATGCGCACACTGACGATTATTTCGCGATCATGCGCAAAAAAGTGGCATCATGACTGCTTAACCGGGCTTTCCTATGGCTGCCTTAAGCTTCTACACTCAAAGCCTCCAGCCAGGGCAATATACTATTCTAATTAAAACTAGGCGAATGCTCGCTAAGGGCCACCCCCTGTGGGGTGCGAACCTCGGCTTAGGGCATTCGCTGAGGGGAGGACAGCAAGAGGGACAGGCTGGATCAAAATGGTGGTTTCATGATTATTGATCGGGGAATACTTGGTACGTAAGTTTGTTATTTGTTTTATACGTAAGATATATACCATTTTGTTCGTGATTTTACGGTCTTTCTATAGTTTCAATGATAAATATTCCTGAAGAACCTACATGTATTGTAAGATAATAAAAATATTTTGAACAATATTAACTTCTCATTTATTTAATAAAAGAACCATGCTCAAAAAGTGTAACTTGAATTAATATCAAAGACAAAAAAAAAAATGTGAGCCGTCACGGGACGCCTGGCAGATGTGAAACATCGACATTATTTTGTAAAAGTAATATGCAGAAAAGAACATATTGTGATAGGAACTAAATATGTCATAAAAAAAATCGTTAATAATAATTAATATAATATAATATATATATATAATCGTTAATAACGATAATAATTAACTAATCGCACAGTCGATTGCGCATGGCGACGCGTCGCCACACCGTACACACTACTGCATATAGACTGTATATATATAGCGTGGCGACGCGTCGCCACGGCATGCGTCGCCACGCCAGAAATCGGTTTTACGTGTGGCTATAGATGTTTCACATCAAAAACAAAGGAAAAAAAATACTGCAAAAATAAAAAAATAATTATAATTAAATAAGTTGATAAAAAATGCTATGCAATAGCTTTACCGCGGCAGTCTCCGAGTGCCACACGTCTTTTTTTTTTAATGCGAGTTTTCGAATGTAATATCAATCCGAATGTAAACAAATTGTTCAGCTATAGTTTCAACTGTAAGACTATGATAACTACTTCGTATGGTCATGTGCATACTCAACGATCTAAGTTTCGCGCTGATGGCAGTTTTGACGACCTCTCGCCGACCATTCTTGTGCCTTACTTGTGTCATTCCGGATACTGTTAGTCCCAGCCACATATCTGAGTCATGAACGCGCGAAGTAAACGTAAATTCAAACAATTTTTGTATCTAAAATACAACTTTCCTACAGTATTTTGGTTTAAATGTATGTGGCAAACACAATTATTAGTATCACCCATATACAGAGTGTACCAGAACGGTGTGGTTAAATTTTAAGGTGTCGTACAGACACCATCAAACATCAAACTGAACAACTTTCTCCATGGTACCAACGTCGTAATCGGGAAAAAAAATCTATACGATTGGGTCGAGTAGGTATCCAAGTTTTGTATGGGACAGTTGATAATATTTCCCCATTGGTCCCATGGAGAAAATTGTTCAGTTTAATTCACTGTACCATTAGATTTGACCACACCTTTCTTGTACACTCTGTATATGAATAAAGTCTTAAAACTAAATAAACAACGATTATTCTCAATTATAAAATGGTTCGAATTTAAAAATGATAAACACCGGGGTAATTGTGTAACACACACCCACGTTGATAATTCAACAATATTCATAGCATTATTTACATTGTCTAACAGACGAATTTATCAAACATTATGAAGCAATGGATTATGATTTTCCTACAAAACCCATCGGATTGTGTGTTATGCATTGTTCAGGACTATTTAGAAGCTTATCTGCAATGCTTCTTTGACATAATTTTATATTAAACTAACTACACCCTGCGGTTTCTCTGCATAAGTCTCGATCCCAAGGGAATATCGGAATAAAAAAGTATCCTATGTCCTAATCTAGGTCATGGTCTACCCATGTGCCAAATTCCATCCAAATCTGTTCTTCTGTTTTAGCGTGAAAGCGTAACAAACAAACTCACTTTCGCATTTATAATATTACTAGCTTTTGCCCGCGGCTTCACCCGCGTGGATGTCGGAAATTATCCCACGGGTACGTTCTACCGGGATTAGTTAGATCATACCTAATATCCGAGGAAAAGTGATTGATTCCTACCGCTGCGCCCGCGTTTTCGGCAACCATAATTATTTTGTCACGAGTAATTTTGAATCTGTGATATCTTTTAAAGTATTAATGATATGATGATTAAAATTAATATTAATGATATGATGTCAAGGCATATTTTAATCTAAATTAAATGCCCAATTTAAATAACATATTTTATTGGATAGGGATAAATAAAATACCGGTCAAAATAGCTTCGGAAATAACAATGAAATTTTTATCAAATTCTGAAAGATAAAAATGGTTACTGTAGGTCATCCTTCGAAGATAGACATATTATGCTATCGCGGACTTTATTTTTGAACTTTTTAAGATATACAATTCTGTAAAACATAAATTTGATGTATCTCTTACGGCTTACGCGGCGCACGCCAGTAAAGCTCAAAAATCATGCCAACTGGGAAGTTGGCATGATTTTTTCCGACATCTTCGACAATAATCTTCATATTTCAGCCAATTTACACAAAATCTTAATGTATTATACACAAAAACCTTCCGCATAAATCACTCTATCTATTAAAAAAACCGCATCGTAATCCGTTGCCTAGTTTTAAAGATCTAAGCATACATAGGGACAGACAGCTCGAAGCGACTATGTTCTATACTATGTATAGATAGATAGTTAGGATATATCAATCTGTAGTGTAACTGTTTCACACAAGTGTGAAGGCCAGTCATACAGTGAAATAACTAGTACTTACCTATCGGAAACCTTCTTTGCTCACTGCGTGTTAAAGTTTTTAAAGTACCATTAAGTATGTTTTCTTTTAGTGTTGTTTATGATATTTTTGTCATTATTATGAGATTGCCCCGCGGTTTCTCCCGCATAAGTCTCGATCCCTTGGGAATATTGGGACAAAATTATAAATAAATATCTGTGTGCCAAATTTCATCCAAATCCCTTCAGTAATTTTTGCATGATAGAGTAACAAACATCCATCCATCCATCCTCACAAACTTTCGTGTTTAAAATTATCCTATGTCCTAGCCCAGGTCATGGTCAACCAATGTGCCAAATTTCATCCAAATCTGTTCGGCCGTTTTAACGTGAAAGCGTAACAAACAAACAAACTCACTTTCACACCGCAAAAATTGATAATAACCACGACATTATATTATTTAAAAAATACTAAATTATTTTATGTCCTACCTACTCCATAAAAGGCCTAGCATGAATCTAAATAGACAGACATTACCATGCCAAAGAAACCCTTATTATTAGCAAGTTAAGCATTTAATCAGCACTTATATATCAGCAACAAGCAGCCTGTTACTTCTTTGATTAGTTCCATGTGTATCCTTAAAGTTAGAACCACGTTCCCCTTAAGTAATTACCTACCGATCAATTCTGAGCCACGATGGATAAACACAGGTAGCTAAGGTAGGTACATGGGGAAACACAATACAAAAGGTAAAACTGGAATTCGTGGTATGTTTTGTCGATATTCAGTTTGATTTCGGTAGCGTATCAATTTAATAAAATTATAGTCTGACTTTTTACCCGACTTCCAAAAAGTAGGAGGTTATAAATGTTCGTCGCGTATTTTTTTTTTTTTTTTTGTATGTCGCCGATTTCTCCGTCAATTGTGGACCGATTTTGAAAATTCCTTTTTTGTATTGAAGGTTATGCTCCCGGATTGGTGCCATAATTTTTTTATTAACTTTGCTGGGACTAAGTATGTAAGCTTCAATAATACGTATTTTTCCCACTTAGTATATATGGATGATATGATGATAACTTCCAGTCACTGTTATTTACATAGCAGGTGGTATTCGAATTTGTACCCACTTTCGCATTTGGTACCATAACTAAAAAGTGAAAAATAAAAACTTTTTACAAAAAAAAAAACAACCAACTTCCAAAAAAAAAATACTACATAGTGAAAAATATCTTTAATTTCGGAAGTCGGTGGCAAAAAACGAAAATTCAAAACCAAAGAGACCGACTTCCGAAATAAAAGTAATTTTTCACTTAGTGGTGTTTTTTTTTGGAAGTCGGTTGTTTTTTATCTGAAAATAGTCAATAATAGTAGGGTTCCAAGGTTCTCTATACACTTAAAACTATGTCCGTCAAATATAAAATCCATCATTATTAACCATATCGCTGATGTTTTTTAAGAATTCTAGATTTTACTTCTCCTAATACGGAGTAGGAAAGAAGTCTTTTAATAAATCAATAATAATTTACTAACATAGTTATAAGTACTATTAACTAACAATGAATGGAATGTAGATTTATTCTGAATTAATTGTTTAATAATTATTATAACTTAGTTTATTCAAAAGAAAGATAATAATTCTTACTAATTTTCGCTCATGCCAACAGAAATCATCACAAACACGTAGGGTACAGGTTTACCTTCAAACATTATATCTGTCCTTGTCATATTACTCACAAAGATGTGAAAAAGCAATAGATACCTACCGCATAACACAATTTCATACAAGCCACTTTCGATGTCGTAGCCTCCATTACATACACGGAACCAACATTAGAACCAATATAAATATTTGTCCTATTGCGGAAATCGAACTCTCTACCAAGCGTAGGGCGAGCACTCGGGGTAAAGAGAAATTTTCTGATGGAAGAACTCAATAATATTATCGGACCTAGGAAACCCAGAGCTTTTGAACTGATTTCAGACTAAAGTACTGGACTTCAGCATCGATATCAAAAATTTGTCCGTAATATCGTTTCTTATTGGTTGTCAAGTTATCATAAAACCAAGCCGGGTGAAAATATTTGTAGAAGAATAAAAATCCAGATTTTTGTTTGTTTGGCTGGACTTTGATTCCCAGGTTATTCAAGCTCGCAGCTCCATGGTTATTCGTGGAGAGAATGATAATAGGTTTCTTACAAGAAATATTTTTGATGGCCTAGTGGGTGGCTATGAAGAGTCACGATCCCCGGCTAAATATTTAATATTTTAACGAACTTTAAATTAACACATAGAACTAGCTTACACCACACTTCGATTTAATTACCGAAAATATTCTACTTAATTTGTATTTTTTGGATTACAATCTTTTTAAGAGGAGCTCGTGGCTAAGTAACAACAGCCGCACTGGTCGATCCATCAGGTTAAGCTACGCTTGCCGGGGTTGGTCAGTGGATGGGTGACCATCTTTACATACCGAGAATCCTCCGTGCCTCGGAAAGCACGTTAAGCCGTTGGTCCCGGCTGTCATTCGTGGATCTTTGACAGTCGTTACGAGTCGTCAGAAGCCGAAAGTCTGACACCAGTCTTACCAAGGGGTATCGTATTACCTAGTTACTGGGTTGTGGAGGTCAGATAGGCAGTCGCTCCATGTAAAATACTGGTATTCAGCTGCATCCGGTTAGACTGGAAGCCGACCCCAACATAGTTGGGAAAAGGCTAGGCAGATTGGCAGATTGATTGGATTACAATCTTTTTATTTTATAACCCTTTTTTTCGCTTCACCGTTATGGCTCTCAATCCTTACGTACATTGTTTTACTACCACAATTCAAAAAACTATATTAACCAAGGGGAAAAACACAGATATCAAGAGTTCTCGCTCGACAAGCATGCACGATCGACTGAACAAACTGTTGTTTTGTCTAAAATGACACGAACGTCATAAGCACAACCGTATATTTGATCGTCCGTTGCGCAGCACAAAGAAAGCCTGTCATGGAAGTGAACAAGCAAAAAAATCTGAAGGACAACGTAGAGCGAAATGTTTAAACATTCGCTTGGATTTTTGTACATATCTTTATTGTACTTGTCTATGTTCTTTTTTTAAATTGCTGAAGGGTTAGAACTAACTGGTCTCGTAAATGGTGAATTGGTGATCCATTATACGCTTTTATAATTCCTAACGTGACAATATTATCGTGGACGTCCACGGCAACGAAGTATAATATATGGAAATATGTTATCGAGGACGGAAATTGTAACGCGTCTTCATATATTTCCATATTACTTCCTTGTGTTATCGAGGAGCTCGTGGCTAAGTAATAACAGCGGCACGCTTGCCAGGGTTGGTCTGTGGATTGGTGACCATCTTAACATACCGAGACTTCTCCGTGTCTCGAAAAACACTTTAAGCCCTAATTGGTCTCGGCTGTCATTCGTGGATCTTTGGCAGTTGTTAGGGGTCGTCAGAAGCCCGTAAATCTGACAACCAGTCTTACCTAGGGGTATCGTATTACCCAGTTACTGGGTTGTTGAGGTTAGATAGGCAGTCGCTCTATGTAAAATACGGTATTCAGCTGCATCCGGTTATACTGGAATACCACGAGATCGAAGATCTCTCTCTCGAGATTTATACTCGAAGCAATAGTTGAGAAAAGGCTAGGCAGATTGATTGACTTCCTTGTATTATTGTGATTCCGTGGACGTGCATGCAAGTTAGGCGGTCATAATATGAATTATAGTAGATCCAACATGGTCAATTTTGTTCAGAAACAAGCAAATAATAAACTTACTCGATAATCTTTCAAACTTTCTTTTCTTTTCTCGAGAGCAGCCAATTATTGTACCTATATCTTTCTATTACCTAGACTTTGCGAGACAATAGAAAGTATAAAACTTATCTAAGAAAATTCTTCTACGTGCACCGATAAACAATGGTTGTGGAATTCTGATCATGTCTCATTTTTATTTTTAGCGGAGATATGTATACCTAATGTAGATTAAAGTCTTAATGTATAACTTCAACGAAAATACTCGAAAAATAAAATCTAAGTACAACGAAAAAAAAAAATATTGAGCCACTGAATAGGGTTCAGTATTTCAGTTTTTCCATAAAATGCTCTGCTGTACTAACTCGTAACTTTTGCTATGTACCTATAGACTAAATAAATATAATATTTATCTAAAACCAGTATTTCAGAAAACTGATAAATTCAGTCAACGATATAATTTTTCAACCTTCCTTTAAAAACCGCTTCCCACAGCACATATTATCAAAACCATTCCCGATAAAAGAATATCCCACAAACGTCGATACGAACAGCACTAGGCGTATAATATACCCGGGATAGCTCCCCGGGATAGCTACCCGGAAGGGACGCGTGTTCGGCTCGCAGATAACTGAAGAAAGTGTCGAAGGGTCCGTCTACGACGTCACCCACTATCTCCCGCCTCACAGTCATTAACGGCAGTGTTGTTGTCCGGACTTATTATCGTTTAATTTATGACCACACATTACCGCTTAAGGCACCATTAACCCGCTCCGGGAAAGACCCCGGGAATAAATAAACCGGGAAAGTTCACATGATGAACAACCCTAACTCGTTTCGCTCTCGGCACGTGCAATCGTTAATTTTGTCCGTCACAGATCATAAACTGTTTATTGTTTTCTATTAGCCGTCGAAAGTTTCATAATTTATTTTAATGGTTGTTGCTAGAGATACCTACAAAGTGCTCTCTCTATTGTCATTTTTATAGCAAGTTAAACTTATCCTGGATAAGGTACAGTCTGCCTCAAAAAGATTGTCTACAATTTGTGTTCTATAAAACTGTATCAATGTGTAGCTACAATTAAGAACTCAATGTGTAATATTTTTTGTGATTCAATATTCAATAAAAAAGCTGCAATCTTTGTTCTATAATATTGTAACACAATTAAATGAATTCTTGTCGATGTTAACATCTTATTCAGACTGACTACACTCGAGTGTAAAAAGGTGTGCCGTACTCAATTGGCCACATTCAAAATCTGGTAGAGTCAAGATTAATTCACTCAACTTATCTTTTGATGATTTTTATAAGAAAAAGTTTCTTCTTTTTTGTAGCGTTTAATTTTCTGTATGAAAGACAGATTAAAGAAGTAGTCTATTATAATTTTTATCAAAGAAAACTTATTCACCTAGATAGGAATCTTAAGTTAGTAACACATAAAATCCAAAGATAAGCAAGCCAACCAATAAGAAATCAACGGTACACGAAAACGTATACAATATCTCAACATTATACTCTGTTTCATAAATATCAAAGAGCCTTATCGCTACATCAAGCCTCCGACTCAATATTTTATTATATCAATCAAAATCGAGCATAATACCCAATATCGTAACGAAATCGATTACTATCACGTTGGAGGTAATTCAAGGGCTCATAGAAATTCAAATGTCCCTAGAAATACATAATGCCTGTTACATGTATTATTAGTATTATTTAGAATTACATGGAACATACATTTCCACTACAGTTTTGCTCAATAATGTAACAAAATAAAATATCACGCCCGTGTTCTCCGAGGGGGAGGGCACAGGCGTTTATTACACCCACATTTCGCCAATTATGCTCGTAATGGGATGTTATGCAATATGCTGCAATATGTATATTTATTTTATTTTTATATCTCATTGTATGCTGCACTGGTTGACGTCATAACGTCAACGCCGGTTGTCGCTGAAAATCAGCGCTGGGGCTCTGTCTCGCATAGGGTCGCAGCATTATGCTGAGCGATGGCCGTTTTGCGTGGATGTGATTCATTTTTTCCCTCATCTTGTTCTTTTTTTGTTTTGTGTTCTTTCTTTGCGTCATGTTTATCGCAAATAAACGTGTGGCGGCATCTACATCGCCACATGCGAACTGCACATCAAAGACCTGACGTCACACAAATCCTGCATTGCGCAATTAGTTCACCGCGCGATGGAAATATGTACAAGCTCCCGACTTCATCCTCTGGGCAGTTGCCCGCCAGACACGACACCCGTCTGGTCGGAGGATCCTCCTTTTCTATGGTGGATGAGTGAACTGTACACCCTGTTCCTCATACCTCTAAAAACGTATTTTCTTTCTTTTCTGTTTCTTTCTCAACAAAAACTTAAATTCAAACTTGGACATATTTCAAAACTCATTGGTTGGTATTCGAAATAAAATACTTGACAATTATCGTTAAGTCTTGATGATCGAAGGTTAAGTCACATAATTTAATTTATTTTATAGTAGAATTATGTATTTCAATTATGTGTGATAAGTTCATATCTTCATTAATTTGTATTTTATTTTATTGAAGTCAATTAACTTTGTTTGTTACTTTTTGTTTATTTATTAGCAGTTTTGTTCAATGTATTTTTCTTTAAATATTATGTATACATTAGCAGTAATACGTACCTTTCCTACGTACTTTTGAATTAATATATTATAAGCTGTTGGTCTTCTTAAATAAATAAATGTGTCTATTGTCGTGAACCAGACGCATTTATTTGGGACTTTTTTTTTCACATAATCAATAAAAGACCGTTATATAAACCAAAGAAAGATATCAATTCAAATTCAAATTCAAATAGCCTTTATTTCTGATACTGTAGGTACATGCAATTACATTTCCATCATATAAAAACAAATTGTGAATTACTTACATTGTCACAAGTTTTACCCAATTAAATTTTAGCAGTATTTTCTTCATTCATTATTTTACATATATCATGCATTAGTTAATTATATTATTATCTAAATTAATTTAGATATCAATTAGGCAACGTCAACTACTGCTTGTAACTTAAATAAAATATTAAACTGCAACAATTTTATACTGCAGTCCAAACGCCCGTTACTGCAGCGGCCATCATGGTGTGAAAATGCTCACAAAGTGGAAATAATGAAAAAGTTCTGAATTACTGGCATAGCTTATTCAGACTTGAGTTAGCTACAGAAAAACATCGTATGGAACTACATATCTTGGGGACGGAATCTAGGATGCTTGCGACCATCTGCTCAAAGATGCAGTGAAATAAAATTAATTTTAAAGTAAAGGCATATTAATATACAGAGTGGCAGGGACATCGACGCGTAACCTGTTACCATGGATTCAGTAGGTACATGATTCTGGACACCCCCTACGTTGAAATTCTACGACGGTAATTTAATAAAAAAATTGCTGTGCCATACATTTTGACCGCGTAGGTCTTGCACTTTTCTATGAAACAGCAGATTTATTTTTTCCGAAAATAAAATCTACGCTACGAGACGCTGCGAGAATCGGTTTTTAAAGCAACCGATTTTTTTCTCCTGTCACTTCACAAAATATTTTGGTAGGTGTCAAATCGGGCTTCTTAGATAGTCGCGAGATTGGCTTTAAAAAAAATCGTCGGTTATAATCAATCATGTGCTGAATTCATGGTTACAGTTTGCGAGTCGATTTCCCTGCCACCCTGTATACCAGACGTAGAATATATGTTCAAACAATTTTATCCCCATCACTGTGAAGGAAACCGCAAAAATAGATGAGAATCATTAATAAACTCACGCACTCAAATAAAAGACAGTCGTAGGACAACAATAGGAGGCGTTTCTAATCTCTAATGACACAAACAAACAAATCACATGGCCACATGGTCACTGTTTCCTACAAAAGAAAAACATCCCACACAATACAACGTACCGTTTTTATGGTATTACAAAGGCGATCCAGAGAATGAATTCATATTACTATTCATTTATAAAATAATTTATAAGTTATTAATAATAAATAATAAAAATTATGTATGTATTTGTGTATTATGTTTGTGATTCTGATTATGTATGTGTAATTGTGTATGTGTGTGTTACGTTTTTATGGTATTACAAAGGCGATCCAGAGTATGAATTCATATTACTATTAATTTATAAAATAATTTAAAAATTATGAATCATAAATAATAAAAATTATGTATATTTGTGTAGTATGTGTGTGATTCTGATTATGTATGTGTGTGTTATGCATTATCTGTGTGTTTTGTGTGTGTGTTATTTTCGACCTATCTATCACGTAAGTATGTTGCACCTGCCATGTTTTGTCTCCTCGCCTCTATTATCACCCTGGTTGACTGATACGAGTAATAGAAAATGTCTCATGCATTAACTCCGCCCTTGTATGTACAATATATTTTTACTTGTGCATACAATTTTAACAAATAATAAAATAAACTTTTCCTAAAATATTCGAATCGATTTACTGATGTAATTAAAAAAAAAAAAGTTTTTTATTTTATTTTATTGTAATTGCACCAAATGAGTTACTCTTTCTTGTCATCAATAATCTTTTTGTTGATTTCGAGAGATACGTTCTATCGATTACAGTAAAAGGGCCGGCACAGTGGTTACACAAACCTCAATTCCACAAAAACTCGGGAGTTCGACAAACGATGCCGACTCTCCCCTTAATAGGAAATTAATTGAATTACTTACTCCTTAAAGGATAGTGGGCATCCTTTATTGAAGCCACCGATAGAAGGGTACAATAATGTTGTTGGTTCAATATGGTATCAATTTATTTTGTTCACATATTCGATATAAAGTATACGTAGTTACCACAATTACGTGTCATAAATTCTGACTCTATGTAATTTCTATGTATTTGGCAAATTTTGTATAGAATCAATTTCTTCTAACTGAACAGATAACTGTTCTGTTGGGGAGTTTTTTGCGCCACTTCTTCTTCCCAGCTAAAGCACTAGGAAGCGGTGAAGGTTGGGGCGGTTAACGGGACCGTCTTATGTAATTTCGACGTTCAAAAATTGCTTATACTTTGGCTTATAATCGGCACTTTGAATAAATGACTTTTGATGTTTGATTTCGATATAAAAATTGTATGATGTCAGTGTGTCTTGAGTAGGTACTTAGAATTTGCAAGGTAGTACTTTGTAATATTTTTAATTAATTGGTTAGGATCTAACAACAAATTGAATACTGTGGGTAGCTTACTATTTTCAGAAACAAATTGGCCCTACAGGAGCCGTGTTTTGTTACGAAAATTTAACTAAATTATGATTAAGAAGGAAGAAGGGACAAAAAACCATTGAGTATAACTTGCTAAAAGTTTTCACATTTATTTATTCCTATGATACGTTAGTTCCATACAATCTGTTCCAATTACACTTGACAACCGCAGATTACATCAGCTCTACACATCACCTTATTCATACTTAAAAAGCCGCGTATCACACGGACGAATAGGAACATTCAAAGAAGAAAAATAACCAAGAACATATTTATATTAAATATACAGGGTGTAATGCTCTGAGAGAGACGACACGTAACGCCACCTGTCATGTTAAACATGAGTTACCGACCCGTCGACTGACAGCGCATAAAGAGAGATTAAGGATCCCTGTTCACTCCTAAAAGGTATCAAGAGCCTTTGTACGGAATACGCAAGATCTTTGCAATCTTCGAGACGATGGGATTGTGGCTAAGATCTAAGGCATTCCAAGGTCTTGTCTCATCTAGTCTTGGACGTAAGGTGTTAGTTTCTAAGGCAGGACCTGTCCAGGTTAAGACGTGTTTTGTTTGCATGGCGCTGATAGTTAAAAGATGTGTCACGTTCGTGTATTAAGGTGTTAACCTAGGATAAATCATAGATACCAGGATTAAGAGACTTTAGATAACTTAGCATAGAATCTGTTTGAAAAGGGGTTTTCGTTTTAAATTAATCTAAGTAAAAACCACACGTTTGAAATAAGTATTATTCCGTTTACCTAAATAAATATCAGAACAGAGTGCCATCATACTTGTAGTAGGTCTACAAGTATGCTACCTATGTAGATACACATGGGTAAACATAACACATAGATACATCCCATTGACATACTTATAAACCTCCACTATAGAGCATGGGGTTCGCGATAAGGAACAATCTTTGGGGATAATACATGCATATAGTCACTTGACAGGGTATGATCATCGCATGGTGTGTTATCAGTATTCAAGGGGTACAGCAGCTGTCTAAACAACTGATATTTTGGCGAGAATAACAAGGTTAGTCAATCTAGCAGTAGCAGATAGAGGTCCCTGTTAAAAAGCTCGTTGGTCAAAATTCTGCCGCTAAGCAGCATTGGAGTGCTCCAGTTTGAGAGGATGGATTAGCCAGAGACGTTACAGGCAGGCATATTAGATATTAGTTATCTAAATAGTTCTGGTGTTCAGGCAGATTATGTTAACAAAATAGTTTTTCTTCATAAACATTCTGTGTGGTTGATTAGTCTAAGAACAAAGCAGGCAATTATTATAATGCTTATTGTGTTTTATCAGATTTTTTGTATGTTATCTCGTATTCTAATACTTATTATTTCATTAAATTGCATATATCTACGTTATGGTATCGCTTCCTTGCCAGCACTAGAACATATAGTACAATGCCGCTGTTCGATTTAATATATTGCGTGCGTGTGAAGCCCGTGAAACGGTAGGAAGTATACGCATGTAAACTACCATTTCTACGTACATATTATTGTGAATTATGGACATAGTCTGATAGAAAATCTAGAGATTTTCAATTATTTTGATGAGACTTGAATTACGGCAGGAAGACGAGCTACAGCATCCATTTTAAAGTAATTTCGAATCTGTTAGACTATATTCAGCATTGGGACCGAGGAGATAATTCTCGTTCCTGCCTTTTCTTGCAAAAGATTATTTTCCAGTGTTGACATAATATCAGTTACCTTGAATATCCTAGAACTCCGTCGCTAACAGAATTAGTAGAAATATAGTGCTCTTCCAAACACGATCCTTTATGCATACGTAACGAGAACACTGTTGCCTCATACTTAGAGCTATATATCTTAGGCACGTTACTTACTTAGTTATTAGTACTTACGCCCGATTCTTGCCTTACCAACTATTTATAATAATAATACTAGCCTATTACTGTCCCACCGTAGGGCAGAGGCTTCTTCTCATACAGAAAAAAGGACTAAGAGGCTTACCAACTGTTATCTATATGCCAAACTATGTTGGAGTCGGCTTTCAGTCTAACGGGATGCAGCTGAATACCAGTATTTACATAGAGCGGCTGCCTTTCCGACCTCCACAACCCAGTACTTGGTAACACGATAACCTTTGGTAAGACTGGTTGTCAAACTTTTGGGCTAATGACTACCCGTAACGACTGTCAAAGATCTACGAATGACAGCCAGAACCAACGGCTTAACGTGCTTTATGTAATGTATGGAGGCTTACCAACTGTTATTAGTTAAAAATTAAACTCAGACCAAGCTACAAGTTAATGTGCACTGGACATTTGTTCAAACTTTACAATACCTGTGAAAAAATGTGTGAAAGCGTTTTGTTGAAACAATTTTTATTTTTTGAAAATTACTTTGGGAAACAAAAACTTTCCTGAACTTTATAACTATGGCATAGTTATAAAGTTATTATAACATAAAATCATTTATTTTGTGAATACCGTTGAAAGATTGATGGTGAACAGCATCGTCTTGTTTTAATATATACATAGAAAAGGGAGGATCCTCCGACCAGACGGGTGTCGTGTCTGGCGGGCAACTGCCCAGAGGTTGAAGTTGGGAGCTTGTATATATTTCCATCGCGCGGTAAACTCTAATTGCGCGATGCAGGATTTGTGTGACGTCAGGATGTTGTGCGACGTCAGGATGTTGTGTGACGTCAGGTCTTTGATGCGTAGTTCGCATGTAGCGATGTAGATGCCGCTACACTATCATGAAACGCGGAACATACATGGGGTATTTTCGGATATCCCTGGGCATGAGAAATCAATTTTTTTTTATGACGTCACCATTTCGACCACCTGTATAATTACATCAGCTATAATAGGCTGATTATGCTTATGTTCCCATTGTTGGGACACAGCCCTCACCCTCTCGCAGAGAGGGTGAGGGCTGTTGGTAATACCACGACGGCGCAGTACGAGTTGGTAGATGTCACATGTCTTCGAATTGTTGGTTCTAGGACATGCCGGTTTCCTCACGATACTTTGAGAGCAGTGATGATGAAATTGTTTACACAAAGTAAAGCGCCTGCCTAGGTTCGAACTCGTAAGTGGGGGCCGTTACCATTGGGACATCACTGCTCTAGTTACAGTAAGATAAATACAATTCATCAAAGGAATTGTATTTCTCTTATTCTAGCTATAGTTAACCATTCTCCTGGCATTTTGTCTAGAACCAGACACTAAAGGCCGAGTCACACCAGAATGGCAGCGCGACCTCCAGATCCCACGTGCCTAGTCTCCTCTTGACCAGTTTTGTTTCTACATTACACACACGCGGCCGCCCGCGGTGCCGCGAGAGGCCTCGCCTCGCCGCTGGCAGCCGCAGGCAGAACCACCAACAAGATGCGCGTGGCGCGCGGCCGCTCGCGGCACCGCGGGCGGCCTCGAGACCTTTCAAGCTTTTCAAGCGATACTGGTCTTTTAAGTACCTATGTATATAAAGTTTAAAATTATTTCACACTGAAAGTGCTCGCCGCGTCGCTGCCGGCCGCGCTCGCGTCGCAGTGTGACCCGACGCTTATTCGGTCAGCCAAAGCTCGATAGGTTCTAGATTTAAATTCTAGGAAAGAATATCTTTTAGGGCGTTTTAAAAATGATTGCTCTTGAACAATCAAGGTTTGCTTAAATAAGAAACTTCTCAACTAATCAATTCTAATTGAAAATTGAAACTTGTCAAAGAGCTTTATTTTGTCTGTGAAGAGTTCATAATTAATTTTTGGTGGCTGGTTTGTACGTTGTATTGTTAATTACAGGTATATTAAAAACTAACTCTTGCCCGCAGCTTCGCCCGCGTAGAGGTCGTAAATTATTTCACGGGGACGTACCTACTACCAGGCAAAAGAGTATTCTACAAATCCTAACCCAGGTAATGGTCTACCCATGTGCCAAATTTTATCCAAATACGTTCAGCTGTTTTAGCGTGAAAGCGTAACAAAGGAACTCACGTTCACGTTTATAATATCATACTAGCTGTTGCCAGCGACTTCGTCTGCGATCCTGGATGAAAAGTAGCCTATATCATGGGTCAGGTCATGGTCTACCCATGAGCCAAATGTTATCCAAATCCGTTCAGCTGTTTTAGCGTGAAAGCGTAACAAACGAACAAACTCACTTTCGCATTTATAATATTATTATAGTTAGGATTATAAAGATGATAATAGTGTGATATTGACATTTTAATTACATATTTTCTGTTGATTTATAATTAGAAATATAATATAGTTTGACACCTGTATCCCCCAAAGGAGGTGTAGGTGTAATAATATACAGGGTCAAATTAAATTAGCTAGCGAAACTACGCAAACGTAATGGGATCGATATTTAAACATGATAAAATAAATCAAAAACCCGACTGCAAAATCACATAACTGAAGAGAGAAAAACAAGCATTATCATCTATAGAATTTTATGGTATTGCAGGCGGAAAACAAACAAAAGTATCACCATATTTTCAGGTTATTTATTGGTTTTTGCAAAAATCAGCCATGTTGTTTTTTTTTCAGACGCCTATCTGAGAACACTTGGGTTTTTAAGACGAATATTAATCGTTATATTCGTCGACGGTGGATGGATTTCGACAGTTAAGGTATCGACCTTACTTGTCGAAATCCATCTAGCCGTTTGGAAGATACGAGATAATGAAGAAATTTACAAACAAACAAACAAACATACATACATACAAGATATGCGCGAAAAACAACCCTTCCTTGGCAGTCGGGTAAAAAGAAGTTAATTTGATGAGGTAGCGTAGTCACTTGAAATATAAATTTTAAAAAATCCGTTTTTTTGTGTTTACTTTGCAGACTTTATCAGTATTGATATAAAAACACGATAAAATAAAATAAACTGATACTTCAAGTTATAACATTACCAGCGCTCGTTGACCCCAAAAAATCATCAAACCATTTTTATTTTGTCGTGTTTAGATCGATACCCACCATGTCTACGGAGTTTCGCTAGTTAATTCAATCTGACCCTGTATATTATTACACCTATATTTTACCAAGTTTTATAATCCTAACTAATAATATAAATGCGAAAGTGAGTTTGTTTGTTTGTTATGCTTTCATAAAACGGCTGAACCAATGAAATGACCTGGATTGGGAAATAGGATACTTTTTATCCTGACATTCCCACGAGATCGAGACTAAGGCTGCCTGTCCTCTGGAGCGGAGCGGTGTTGTGCCAATATTAATCAATGGAATTGCATAAAGCCTCCGCTCCGCTTCAGTAGACAGGGATTTGCGAACTAGTTTAAAAATTCATACAAAACCGGGAAGCGGAGCGGGGAAGCGGAGCGGAGAAGCGGAGAGGGAAAGCGGGGCGGGGGGAAACGGAGCGAGAACCGGAGTCGGGAATTATTACTCGTCGCGTAAACTCGGTCTAGCTCCGCACAGTCCGCAACACCGCTCCGCTACCTCACTCCGCACAGTGCATAACTCCGCTCCGCTACCTCACTCCGCATCAATGGACAGACACTGTCCGCAATTCCGCTCCACTCCACTGCCAGGCTCCTCTCCGCTGCCTCGCTCCGCTTCAATGAACAGGCAGCCTAAGGCTGCCTAAGGCTGCCTGTGCGGAGCGCCTGAAGCGGAGTTACGGACAGTGCGGAGTGAGGTAGCGGAGCGGTGTTGCGGACTGTGCGGAGCTAGACCGAGTTTACGCGACGAGTAATAATTCCCCGCTCCGGTTCTCGCTCCACTTCTCCGCTCCACTTCCCCTCTCCGCTTCTCCACTCCGTTTCCCCACTCCGCATCCCCTCTCCGCTTCTCCACTCCGTTTCCCCGCTCCGCTTTCCGGTTTTGTATGAATTTTTAAACTAGTTCGCAAATCCCTGTCCACTGAAGCGGAGCGGAGGTTTTATTTATTTATTTATTTATTTTATTATTTATGTACACACAGTAAAATTGATACAGATACGACATAAACATAATTATGAGTACAAAGGTACTGCTTATTTCTTAAGAAATTTCTTCCAGCAGACCTGCGAATGGAGAAATGAGAAAGAAATGTAGACAATAGTGTGTGAGAACAGGAAGAGTAAAATATAAATATGCGAAGTCGAAGTAGTGGTTTTATGCAATTCCATTGGTTAATATTGGCACACCTAAACTCCGCTCCTCTCGTCTCCGCTCCAGTGGACAGGCAGCCTCAAGGCTTGTGCAGACCAGCGCGACTTGTCGCGCGACGCGACACGAATAATACAATTTTTAAGAAAACTTCACAGTATAACAATAACCGGTGTCGCGTAGCGCGACAAGTCGCGCTGGTCTGCACAAGCCTTTATGCGGGTGAAACCGCGGGACGCGGCGTGTTAGCTCATAAGTTTATATCTACCTTGTCATTAAAATCTTCTTACATCTAATTATTTCTATATGACATTACATGACAACATTTCTGTGGGAGTATATTTACGTAGAAACGGAATTCTTACTTATTTTCCTCTCGTGTCTTTTATGTAGGCATTTATTTGATATTTGTTCTTAATTAAATATTTCAACATTTCCCGGAAAACTTTAGACGGCTTTTGAAGAACCATGAAAGTTCATAATAATATATAATGAAGAATATACGAGTATTATCACCAATTAAAGATGACCGTTTGTAGTTATGTCAAAAAAAAACATTATTTTCCCAACTATGTTGGGGTCGGCTTCCAATCAGTCCAGATGCAGCTGAATACCTATATTTTACATGGAGTGACTGCCTATCAGTTGCCTACAACCCAGTTGCTGAGTAACACGGAACCCCTTGGTAAGACAGTTTGTCAGACTTTTGGACTTCTGACTACCCAAAGTCTAAGTAACGACTGTCAAAGATCTGCGAATGATAACCGGGACCGGCTTAACGTGCTTTCCGGGGCGCAGAGGGGTCTCGATAAAGTAATGGATGGTCATCCATCTTCGAACCGACCGCGGCAAGCGTAGCTTAACCTTCTATCGACCCGTACGGCTGTTAGTATTTAACCACGAGCCCCTCAACTACAGGTATTTATGGACCTTCTTATTAATAAAACTTATCTACTCCTAAAATGGTAACCAATTACGGAACTGTCACAAATACTTATTACGTAAGCACGATTTCAAGTAACATTTTGCACTGAGTCGCAATAAATTGTCGTGATAAAGAAACGCAACTGAACTAAAAAGTAGGCGCAGAACAGTGAACGAAATCGCTAATGCATTCCCTTATTTGTTTTCTTTTTGCAAACTTAACGCTTTTTCGCTAGAAAATGTAGCCGTTCTATGCCAGCACTAGATAATGAATAGCTGCGATTAACCGCAGCGTGTCTTAGCTAAAATAAACTTGGGTTGCGATAATAAAGTCTTTATTTTAGTCATCGTGAATTACTAACGTTATTTAAGTGATTAAATAGTTAGTTTAAATTCGGAGAAGTGTGGTTTTGTTTTTACTTATATCTATCAGCCCACTGTGCTACGTACAGGTTTTACAACTTGACAAATCATCGAGATTTCTTTATTTATTTATTTAACAGTTTATGTACACACATATAAACATACAAGAAAGAAATGAACAGAAAAATACATAGAAAGGTGATGCTTATTTCTAAAGAAATCTCTTACAGCATACCTGGATAGGAAAGTAATTAAAGAGATTTAGACAACGTGTGTAAGAGTAGACGAGAACATAAAATACATAAAATAAAAACACTTAACTATTCACTAATTTAATTGTAGACATACATTAAGAGAATAAACTTACATACCTACATACTTCTAAAATAAATATCACTAAAATATATACAGGGCGTCCCACGGATGGATGTCTAGCATGTCGTCAGACATGCAAGCGGTCAAATACGCATTTCGTCATCTCTCACATGGAGGGAAAGTACCTTGAATATTGTAGATGGAACATTTTACTGAAAGAAGACATTATTTGAATTTAAAAAACAATTTAAACTGCATTCATAGATATTTAAATAATTACATGGTTGAACCGGGAATCGAACCCGTTACATGAGAAAAATAATCACCCTGTAGCTTTATCATACCGATCGAAAGGCTTCATCATAAGGTTTATTTTTTCTAAATCATTCACGCGTTGTACTTTTAAACTACGCAACAGATTTTGATGCGGTTTTAACTATCATTGAGAGAATTTATTCGAAACGATTTAAGGGTACAATAAAAGGAAGACCATGAATTTTAAAAATCTTCTGGGAGCGAAATAATCAAAAGAGTGCGACTTTGTATTCAACAGGAAGGGACTATTTTGAGCATTTGATAAATTGATTAATTTTGTATTAAAAATGTTAAAATTCATGGTCTTCCTTTTATTGTAAATACCCTTAAATCGTTTCGAATAAATTCTCTCAATGATAGTTAAAACCGCATCAAAATCTGTTGCGTAGTTTAAAAGTACAACGCAGACAACAACGCAACGGCTGAGACAGACACGAAAAGCGACTTTAATTTATAATAGATATATAGAAGCTTACAATCACCAGACCGAAAAATGAAAAAAATACAGCAAATGTTATTACGGTCAGCTTTACCTAGACAAATATAATGTGATACAAATTATTTACCTTCCAATTCCATGAAATTCTACTTTTTCAGGATAATAGACACACAAAGCATTTAGATTTTTTTTGCTTATTTTTATACCAACATTAACTCCGAATTGTGGTACATTTAAATAAAAATTACGTTTTACATTTTTCTAAATAGGTAAATATATCTATTTAGAAATTGGTCATATTTTATTTATTTTTTTTCTTACTTACCTACTTTTTAAATGGCGATCCATTCAGAACAGATAGAGAAGTACCTACGCTAATTATTTTCAGAACCTACCAAACTAAAACCTTTTATTAAAGTTTTCTTTTATCGGATTAAAACAATTAACCTAATGATCACGTTTTTATAGGCCCAACCACAAAGGTACCCACCTAATTTGATACTTAGAGTGCAACGGAAGAAAATTCACAGAGTCATTACGGCAGGGGTAAAATTCAAAATTCTACCGACAGATCTGACATTAAACATGAGTATGTTTGACATGTTTCTATTTACCTAGAGCGGGCTACACAAACAAAAACGCTCTTAACCACGTAAATAACAAAGTCGCTTTTGGTACAAAAGATACGCATATGAGCAAAAAAAAGGTTGTGTTACAAAAATATGCTCTATGTTGTGGAATTTAGATTCGATATCCGATGTCAGGGTCGGTGATCTGAACAGGTACTCACACAAAGAGTTTCAATACACTGTGGCGTTTCTTTCGTGAGCAATAAGGCACAATTTGCTGCGTAAAGGTATGGGAGATTACCTAGACAGGCGGACGACGATAAGCGCCGAGTCGTTATAGAGGTTGTCGGAGACCCTCAAAATATAAACATGGTCCAGATGTCGCAGATAAGCGAAGAGAGCTTTTTGGCCTAATGGCAGATTACTTGAGTCGAATATGTTGTGAGCCAGCCCCCTCATGTCATGACTTATTGAATGGAAAATTCCTCAAGATCTGATAAGGGCGGTCGCTCTTTGACGCTCTAAATATTTCCATCAATATTGCCATATTGCTCAAATAGGTCATCGGAATAATTTACACCAACCAATGTGAACGTAAATTATTTATATTCTAGAATCATCTGTTATTGGCCACATAGAGGATGTATTTAATAATTTTGAATTAATCCATTTGGATAGTGATTATCCCTGTGATTCATATTGGGCACCTACTGATAATGAGACTAATGATTCAACATTAAAAAAAAATTGAGGACTTCTTTTATGTTCTTCTGTCTGTTAAAAACTGTATCCATTGTTTAAAAAAGACAATGAAAAGTGGTAAGAGTCCGTACGAAATGTTCATCCAAATGACTATTTATTTTGGTGTTATTTTTACAGCTAACTCAGTACCATCCGAAATAAAAAGCGCTTTAAAAAAAGACAATTCAACCATGAGTAAAACTGCACATTAAAACTCCATTTTTATCTCAACGGGGCTTGTATAACACCATTCATTGTTATGCACACACCCTGTATTCATGACGTCACTGCACAGACGTCGCTCGTCTAAAACAATGTTAACATATTTTTTTGTTTTGTTAGGTTCATTATGTTATTCATGAAGCGCCATGTTGGTTTTATAAATCGATTGTTTGTATACTTTTAATTACTTTATAAACATTATTATACAACGCGTAATACCTATTGCCCTGAAAGTTCGTTTTGAATAGACTACGAGTATAGTCCTATATTAGACAAATAACGGTTATCACCCTTTCGATATTTCGATATGAACGTATAATAAACTCGATAAAGTACCTGGGCGACTGAGCTCTGCTCTAGTGAAAATAGAGAATAATCATAATATAATAGAATAGGAAAGTTCATACTAATTCCATGCTGCCATGATAATAGTTACTTACTAATTCCATGCTACCATGATAGTAGGTACTTACTAATTCCATGCTGCCTGTCATTATCTAAGGTGTCATTATTTTTGTTCTTATTTCTTGTTCTGTTGGGCGACCGAACTCTGCTCGGGTGAAAATACGGAGGAAACGAATTATCCCAGATATGTGACCTAGCTAGATCGATTTTTCACCCCCGTAAACCCTTATAGTGCAACTTTCATCGAAATCGTTAGAGCCGTTTTCGAGAACGTGAATACAAATATATTTAAACAAATATTGCTCGTTTAATAGTATAGGATACAAAGCAATGTAATCTATTTACGATTTCCACTAAAAAAATAACTCTAAACTGCAGTACTATCAACTACTTATACACAACACAATAACTGTCGTTATTTTGCTGTTATTTATCTAATCCTATAATAAATTGAGTATAGGTCTGCGGGGCAATTGCGTAACGTACTTATAATGTCAATGCCATTCATTTTGACAATTCAATGACATTTATTGCATTCTTTACGTTGTCGAACAATCGAATTTTTCAAACAGAAATTCTTAATCCATTTTGCACATTTCTAATTTCTAACTTATCGTGGACGTCCACGTCCAGAAAATGTTTGGAAATACGTGCACGTCACTTTATCGTGTACGGAAATTTAAAAGCGTCTTCATATATTCCCATACATTTTACTTCCGTTATCGTGACGCCGTGACTCCATGTCACGTCATCACGATAACACAGGGAAGTAAGATTATCTCCGTCCATGATTATATGGTCACGTTAGAAATTATAACATATGCGCACATTGCATCATAGGTATTAGGAATTTCCTTCAAAATCCTGCGGATTGAGACAGAAGTATGTATCACAATTGGGGTGTAGAATCGATGATAAGCATTTAAAATAGGTACTTATTTTGATCTATATCTGATCACTAGCTGCGCCATGCGGTTTCAGCCGCATTAGTCTCGATCCCGTGGGAATATTTATGTATATTCTATACATCAATAAAAAAGTTTTCATACTTAAATCAGCACGTTTAATCATAAATGCTACAAATCGCATAGGACACGTCCGTAACTCATAGAGAGGGGGGTGAACTGTTGGATCGCGGGCACACCGCGGCCTGTTCTTCCCTGCATGACGTCACGAGGCTGCCTGCTCGGCTCATGTTGCTAACAAATATCCATATTCTAGATAGATAGTGGAGATAAAAGGTATCCTATGTCCTTTGAACCATGGTCTACCCACGTGCCAAATTTCATCCAAATCCGTTCTGCCGGTTTACCGTGTAAGCGTAACAAACAAACAAACTCACTTACGCATTTATAATATTATATTAGAATTTCTTCTTCTTTTCCATATTTCTTTCTTTTAGATCTTTGACAGTTGTTACGGGTCGTCAGAAGCCCGAAAGTCTGACTAGTCTTACCAAGGGGTATCGTGTTACCCAGTTACTGGGTTGTGGAAGTCAGATAGGCAGTCGCTCCATGTAAAATAATTGTTTTCAGCTGCATCCGGTTAGACTGGGAGCCGACCCCAACATAGTTGGGAAAAGGCTGGGCAGATGCTGATAATGATTTATCATTTCTTCAAAAAAACTTTTTTTTATAAAAGCGACTGTTTTTCTAGCCAGAATAAAACCAGAGCTTTGTAACAAAGATCTGAATTGCTGCTACTTTGTTCTGTAACTTTTCACAATTATTATATGTAGGTACAGATAGATAACAAAATTTCAGTGTCATCACATCACCCAACGAACATCCGGCGCTGAACATTGTTCTCTTAACGCCAGGAACAATGAACGGTCAACGAACGGGGATATTGCTGTTATCAACATGATTGGCACACGAATTAGTTATCTTACTGTTACTGTATATATTGTGGGACGGTTGATACCTAACATTAGTATAATATTATACAGTAGAATATAAAATAAATGTATATCCGTACTAGGATCTTTTGGCGCGTGGCTAAAATCGGAACTAACGTCGCCATCTTGTTTTTTCAATACATTTCACAAAACAATATTGCACAAATGTTAACCAACAGCGCCTCTCTGACAACGTCATTCAAGCGCCAAAAGATTCTTGTAGCAGTGTAGTTTATTTGTTACCATTTAAATGAACCAAGACTCGATGATATCCACGTTGTAGATGGTCTTACATATCCGCCATCACTAGCGTCCATCAGTTCCTGTAACGTGCATCTGACAGGACACGCAGGACACGACATTAAGTGTCCCATCGTTTGTGGAACAGCACCACATTTACACTCCAAGGCGGAGTCGTCTATGAATCTCCACCTGAACAGATTTTCCTTGCTTCGTGGATCTTTAAACAGTCGTTACGGGTCATCAGAGCCCGAAAGTCTGACAACCAGTCTTACTAAGGGCCTTATCGTATTACCCAGTTACTAGGTTGTGGAGGTCAGATAGGCTGTCGCTCCATGTAAAATACTGGTATTCAGCTGCATCCGGTAAGACTGGAAGCCGACCCCGACATAGTTGGGAAAAGGCTAGGCAGATTGATTGAGTATTACTAGACTCAATCAATCTGCCTAGCCTTTTCCCAACTATGTTATGATAGTAAATAAAGCACCCGCTTTTATTTTTGCATTTATCTACATACTTACAATCTCCATTCGACCCAAGGTTTCATCAGCATTTTGAGTCGAACTTTTTCTTGGTCTGTAACACTTATTTTCTCCTCTAATCAGGAGAGTTTCTTTTTTTTTTGTAATCAGCTGTAATTACAGTTCTAACATCCGACTTAGTCATGCGAAAAACGCTGAAGAATTTTAGGTTCTTTTGAATTTATTACATCGTCTCATGAGGCATGAAACACCATAGACAGAAACTTATGTAAAAATGTGACTATGATGTGCGTGAAACACATATGGAACGCAAATGGAACTCAATGGTGCGGTAATGCTAGTAAAATTGTAGTATGTTTTTCTGATAATCTTAGAATATGCAATTCCCTTTGCTGCGTGCTTAGTAGCTCCGGGGGGTTCTCAGCAGCATCCAATTACACAATACAGGACACTGCTAATGAGTACAAAGTAAAGAAGCGAACTCTTCGGAAAAGATATTTATACCTACTTCAAGAAGAAAATACAAAAAATGATTCATTTTAATACCGACATTTTCCACAGCGTTTTATCAGAAAAATTTAACTTCTACTTTAAAAAGAACTACAACTATGGAACAATTTGAAAATCAGCCACGAATTAAAAACATCCTTTCTCACTACCTCGTTGTGAAAATTGCAGCGTTACATTATATAATTCTCCTTTCTTTGTTACACTAAAAACATACAAACGAGGCAGGAGCGCAAATTTTCTTTTAGTTAGCAAAGGCAACAGGATGACGCTGTATTCAATATGGTTGACAAAGAATTCGTACATCCCGCGCTAGTTGCACGGTTTTCTGTACTAATTAGGTTGGCTAATGAATACAGGGGGTTCATCCGTAGTTGTCTGGGTAATTAACAGCTGAGATAGGAAATATTAATATTTATAAGGCCCAGGGGTGGAGAAGGAAATTTTCGCAAGTGCTCGTATACGAGTATGTGCGGTTCAAAGTGTCGCACTGAATTTTACATACTCATTACACACCTAATAAACAGGCTGTTTGTATTCCATTTCCGTGTTTTGTGTGTGTTTAATTCATTTGATTAACGGCAGCTTGGTGTCCCCTCTAAGCAAAAATAAATTGTAATTTACTGCATCAGCATCCCTGGCTCCCGTAAATTAATAATCATTATGCGGTTATTTGAAATGAGTGCAGTATATTTGGGTCATAAAAATCCTGATAAAACAGGGGCTAATATTTGAGTTTTATGTGCAATGCAGAAGGCAATTCTTTAAAACAAAAAACATGCTTCGTTGGTGGTCTAGTGATCGATTCCCGGGTCCTGTTAATAGATTTTTCTATCAGGAATCTAGAAAGAAAGAAAGAAACAAAATACATTTATTTAGCACAGACTAGAGGCACACAACACAACATAATTATTGTAATACAAATAAAAACCAAATTAAAAAAGCAAGAAAACAAATAAAAAGTGTAAAGTGCGTTCTAAGATATTAGCAGGAAAGTGTGCCTTGCGGCTGCGCCAAATATGCCTACTTCAGCAAAAATGCCAGACAACTAGTGCCTGACGCTGGTTTTCAACTAGACCTGAAGTGTGAGGTGACGGATGTAAATCAGTTTTATACTGCAATGTGTATAAGTATATCTCTTAGTAGCAAACAGTCTCTTAGTAGTCTCTTAGTGGATACTGGATTTGTGACCGGTTGATGGCAATAGGCTCACCCCATTACATGGGACTTAAAACATAACTAGCGAAATGTGGGCGTACTACCTTTAGGTACAGTTCTGCCTAACCCTTCGGGGTAACGTGAGGTGTGATATTATGTTTAACGATGAAAAGATTATTTATTTATGTTGATTCGATCGTTTCATTGAAATTATTAACAATTAAACAATTTATTACAATCACAGTATTTATCTAAACATTAATATGTAAGGCACAACGTTCCCCTTAACCGTATCTCCAAAGGTAAATTAGCTTGGGTTAAAAAGAGGTCTACCGCAGTAATTCAGTGGGGTCGGGTTTCAATCCGCAAGCCTTTGATCGGGAGTTTAATGCCGGCGTTTGGCAATTGTCGCTTCATTAATGAAGTAGACATACAGATAAAACACTTACGGTTTTTTTGGTAACGAGGTCTTTCTTTATGGGATGCTTAATGTGTGATTTTTTTTTTAGGATTCCGTACCGCAATAGGAAGAAACGGAACCTTTTTTCTCAGGAACGTGTAGAGGTATCAAGTTGCAATTAATATCAAATTCGTAAGTCTACGGTCCTTTGGAGCCCTGAAAAAAGCAAGTTTCTAAGTCAAACGCAATAAAAAAAGACGGCCATTTATGCGACATATTTTGATACTCGCAAATAAATCAAGCCTACAGAGTAGGTAGGTACTTCCCGTTGACCTAGAATCATGAAATTTTACAGGAAGCAAGGTCTCACAACACAAGTAAAGGAAAAAGACCGAAAATCGTTGTTTTTGGGATAAATTCATCCCAACTACGGAACCTTTCATTGTGCGTGGTCTGACACGCACTTGGCCGGTTTGTTTTAATAAGAAAAGGACCATTATCTATTGGCTTTTCGCCAAAACTCAATGAATGAAAGATATAACTACATAGAGTTCGATTAGCAATAATAGTAAAGCTCAACGGCTGGAGCATAACTTGACTAGGGTTTTATCAAAACTCTGAATCTTCTTAGGGATATGGTAAAAAAAATATACGGTCGAAAATCGTAAGAAAATTATGAAAAGAAAGTAAATTATTTGTTCTTGCTTGAAGTAATCTTCTAGAAGAATCGACGAAATCTAGTTTCGACTATAAATATCGTGCCAATTTTGATTCAAATTGGTCTTATCTAAACGGATTTGCTACCGTGTTACAATTAAATTATTTTAAGAGGTCTTTGTCAATTCTGCTTTCATTGTTCTGTAGCAAAATCATTAACGCACGGCCAATCAATACATTTTCATAGTATCATGTCAATCACAAATTATTATTATGAATTATTATATTATTATCCAATCGAGTATATTACCTACCTACCGGGATTATCAATGAATTGAAAAGCTTATTTCGTTTATAGAACAAATACTGCAATCTCTTTCGACTCTTCAAGCTCTATTATTTTTTATCGTCTAAATTCGAAATAGTGGTCTTGACTCATAATCTTATGCCATTGTAACTTTTTTATTTAATATTTAATAATATTATAAATGCGAAAGTGAGTTTGTTTGTTTCGGTTTCACGCTAAAACGGCTAAACGGATTTGGATGAAATTTAGCACATGAGTAGTATGGGTTGTAAGTTCCCGTGGGATAATTTCCGACATCCACGGGGGCGAAATAAAAGCTAGTTAACGTAAAAAATACTCGCGGAGGTTACATTTGTACCATGCTGCCTCAAGTCTCTACAGTATCTACACTATTTAATTACTGAGTTGATACCTTTTTATGCTAATTAATTTAAACAAATAATATCACAAAATAAGTGCGTAATAAAACTGTGGCGGCTTCTACATCGCCACATGCAAATTACTCATCAAAGACACGTCACACAAAATCCTGACGTCACACAAATCCTGTATCGCGCTAGCAAAGTTGACCGCGAGATCATCATTTATATATAACTTTCCGACATCAATCGTTGGGCAGCTGCCCGCCAGACACGACACCCGTCTGGTCGGAGGATCCTCCCTTTTCTATAGAGGATGAGTGAACTTTACACCCTGTTCCTCAATTATCTCTAAATTGGTGACCCCGACGTGATAATCATGTAACCTCTAAAAAACTTTAGTATATTGGCTACACCTGTGTGGTTCTATAATTCAAGTCTAAAATGTCCAATTAATATATACGTATAACAAGTTAAGGTAATTAAAGTCTGTGAAAACAATTGAAGGAAAATTAAAGGGTTTTCTAAACTACGCTTCGGTGACATGACGCCTTATTTGCTCTTGATATACTATTTACAAAGGATGTTAATTTCGAATAGTAACTGAGTTTTCTTCAATAACATTATATTTTCTTGATGGCATGTTTTACACCACAGACTACATGCAGTATTGTCTCTCTTTCTCCCTTTAAATTCATCCAAAGGTTATCTTTAAAAGATCGCTTTTAGCGATATGACCGCCCATTGTGTGTGCTATGTACAATTACTAAATTTACATCTGTCATTTGTATGATGTATATAAACACCACCAACACCACACCACACCAATGTTTAATGTAATTTGTGCAATGGTTTAATGTAAATAATCTCCTCCTTAACGAAAAAAAGACTAAACTCATTAAATTTTCAACGCCAAATGTCAGGCAGCTAACTACCAATGTTAAAGTAAATGGAATAGAGCTGGACCCTGTTGAGTCGACAGTTTTTCTTGGAATCACTATTGACGGTAAACTACAATTACCACACATAGAAACTTTGTCGGGAAGGCTAAGTTCGGCCGCCTATGCTGTTAAAAAAATTAGACAGATAACTGACGTCGATACAGCCAGAATTGTTTATTTTAGTTACTTTCATAGTCTTATGTCATATGGGATTCTTCTCTGGGGAACTTGTTCGGACATTAACTCTATCTTTGTTCTACAGAAAAGGGCTGTTCGAGCCATTTACAACCTAGGTCCGAGAGATTCCCTTCGAGAAAAATTCAAAGAAGTAAATATTCTGACTAGCCTCACAATATATATTTGAAAACCTTTTGTATGTACACAAAAACATATCAAATTTTAAGAAAATGTCCGATATTCATAGTATAAATACCAGGAATAAACACAACCTTGCTGTACATCACACTCGTCTCCACAGAGTAGGCAACTCGTTCATGGGTCAATGTATACGCTTTTACAACAAACTTCCCATTGACATTCGAAACTTACCCATTAAACGATTTAAAAATTGTATTAAAACCACTTTGTAAAAAAGGGTACTATAAAATTTCTGATTATTTAGAAGATAAAAAAGCTTGGGATTGAGCTGCTCGCTCTGCTAAACCTTGTGATAAAACCATAAAACTTGACATTAGAATTATTTAGTAAAATCATCAAAATATACCAGTTTTATTTAAACATTCATATTATTGAATATTACATTCAAAATGACAGACAGGATTACTTTGTAAAGTATTATATTTTTTTAATTACCTATTGTGAATGTAAGGACTATGTGGATATTTTAATTTTTAATGATTTATTTTTTGTTTTCTTTATCAGTTTTATTATTTCTTTTCTCAGATAGTTTTAATAATGGTCTGACGGTTTGAGTAAATTATGCGGCCTACCCAAATGTCCTTTCTTTGGTATGTTCGTCGAGTTGAGCTCCTTATGTTCTAAGTTGAGCTCCACGATTACTGACAAATGCTTGCACTGACTGGACAGGTCCACTCAAATCTGTGTGGTTCTTTTCTCAAAAGACCATTTCAGACACTAATCTACATGGTCCTCATATGGCTTGACCAAGATTATGTCTGGACTTTAAAAGAGACTGTGACCTCTGAGTTTGTTTCGGCCTTTCTTCTCAGAGTAGTCGGATAGGAAACGCCGAACTCATCTAGCAAATTTTATTATATTTTTTTTTTTATATGACCTGTAAAAGTGATTCCTATATCCTATTTACAGAATAAACAATTTCATTTCATTTCATTTCATTTCACCATTTGGTGTAGTCATCAAATGGCAGACCGTGGTCCGGATCCGGACCACTGACCTATTTTGTACGGGATTTGAGTATTTTTATCTAAAATTTAATATTAAAACAAAAAAAACTGAGTATTAGTTTATTATTTATATATATTTATTTATTTATTTATTATATATATATTATTTATTATTGCACCAACTAACTTTACTCTAGATTTCAGACAGATAGTTCAAAGTATGAAAAACATTTTTCATATTAATATTAATTACTTACTTTGATAATTTTGCCCGAAAGTGTGACACGCAGTTTTATCAAGGGGTATCGTTTTACTCCCAACCAAAAAGTCGCTCCATGTGAAATACTGGTATTCAGCTGCATCCGGTTAGACTGGAAGCCGACCCCATCATAGTTGGGAAAAAGCTAGGCAGATGATGACTTATACTTTAATATTTTTGTTCATTACATAATATTCTTTTATGACCTACTTAATAAAAAAAATCTGTTTGTTTTATTTCTTAATTGATATTAATCACGGTTGCTAGTAATCGACTACCAAACGGACCGCGGTGGTCATATTATTTAGGCAGTGTATAGAGTACCGTTATTTGATCATTTACCACCCTAAAAAAAAAAAGGGTCTGAAAAGGGCCATGAAGTTTTGTATTGAAGTTGCTCATTCGCTGAATTTTGTATTCAAGTAAAAATAATATAAGTGCACGTGTACTGCTTCTAACTTTACAGTATTTTACATAGAGCGACTGCCTATCTAACCTCCACACCGCAGTTACTGGGTAATACGATACCCCTTGGTAAGAATGGTTGTCAGACTTTCGGGCTTCTGACTTCCCGCAACGACTGTCAAAGATCCACGAATGACAGCCGGGACCAACGGCTTAACGTGCTTTTCGAGCAACGGACGGGTCTTTGTATGGTCACCTATCTACAGACTAACTGCGGCAAGTGTAGCTTAACCTGATCGATTGACCTGTGCGGCTGTTATTATTTAGCCACGGGCCCCTCCCCCGGAGAACCCCCCCCTTCCCCTTCTCCGGGAGAATCGATATAGATATAGATTAGGATAGGATACGAACAGAATGCGATACTGCTCATCCCTCATAGCAAATAGCGTGATAATTTGTACCCTACAGACTGACCACACATATAGGGAACACCTATGCAATGTTATTGAGGCCAAAGTACTAACTGGATCTGCCAGAGGAGAAACAGTCTTCGTGCCGCGTATACCATTGATACCAAATAATGACCTTCCGTTTGAATTTAAAAGATTGTAGTTGACTATTAATAAGTCACAGGGACAAACTCTGAAATTTGCTGGAGTTGATTTGCGGCAAGACTGTTTCTTCGTCGGCCAATTTTATGTGGCTCACTCACGTATTAGCTCTCCAACTAGCCTGGTTGTTTTAGTGCCCGCTTCCGAATTAGTGAAAAAAATTGTATATAGAGAAATACTGTAAAGGATTTAGGTAGATACCGGTCCTTTACAGTCTTTTTACAGTAGGTATTTCTTGACAGTATTCCTCAAATATCACAGATAGTGGAGGTCAATTAGCCATGAACAAAGCTCTTGTAATTGTTATAATCATTCATAAATATCTAGAAAAAGAATTTATACTCTACGCAGACGAAGTAAAATAAAATAGTAACGAAGTCAAATCTTACATTGAATATTCGAGTCTGATGCCGAAAACATAGTTTTTAGAATTTTGGTCTGTTTGTTTGAATATACGAGTATGTTCCGGTTTGCACAAAAACGGATGAACGGATTTGGATGATATTTGGCACACAGAGTTTATAACCTGGATTAACCTATAGGTTATTTTTTAATCCAGGTAGTACGTTCCCGTCGGATATTTTCCGACATCCACGCGGGCGAAGCCGCGGGCAAAAGCCAGTTATTTATAAAAAACGGACCCCCACTGAAACTAATTGGTGATCACTGGTGTGCATAATAAGAGTATGCTATTATTTTCTATTTCATGTTTTAACAAATTAAAGTATTTTCCAAGGTTCTAAAGTTCTGTTAATAATAATATCTCATAAATAGTTTCTCTTCATCATGTGACATAAAAAAAAAAATACGAAGTAAAGTTTTCAGACCATTTTCGCCCAAAATATAACCCAACAAAAACGATGAAAAAAAAACGATTATCCGTATCCTTACTAACGGTTTATTTTCCCAACTAATTACTGAATTTTAAATCTAAGCGAAAAAGCTCGAAAATAAAATAAAATTATGTACAAATAAAACCAATTTTTTCGACATTGAGAGCTTTTTACACCTCCCGAGGTCGGTAAACCCGGAACGTGTACGAAATAAAAATTAAACAATAAACGCGGAATAATCCCCAAAGGCAGTTATGTATTACGAAATATATTAACAGTCGGAATAGGTGTGAAAAATATATTCAAACAGATTACAATATTTTGTCGGCCTAAAATTCGAACTGTCGAGGGGCTATTGGAACCTACCTATTATTTACAAAGGAACAATGTTGTCAATACAGAACAGACTTTTTCCGAAAGTTATATTTATTTTTCCGTATAAAAATCACTTAAAAATAGTTAGAAATTAATCCTTCGATCCACGCAACACCTACTGACTTATAAATTAAACATTCGACTGAAAATAAAGTTAGTGTACCCAACCACATTACTCCCTAGTCGATTTACTTTTACTTTAATAATAAGGATGGAAAAATACTTTCAGACCACATCTTGAACAATCAAGGGCGCCCCTAAAATACTTACTCGGAACTATTTGAATAAAAGATGATCCAGAACGCCTAATTTTCAATTACGTATGTAGATACAACTTAACTCCGCAGCTTTGTTTGTCACCGTGATAAAATTAAAGGTCAAAAGATCGTATCGCAAAAAGTTTGCCTCACAATATTAAACTACTTAAAAATAAAACGTCAGAAAATATTAAAATTGCAATTATTTGCGGTAATTTCGTATACTAATTTACAACTCTATTCGAGAAATCGGCCGCGCATAAATGAAACGAGAAATGCAATTTATCTCGAAACACATACGTATAAATATACTTATGAAACTTAACTGCTCAGCATAAAACGCCATGCCGTTAAATGTGATTTTATTTTTATTGCGTCAACAAAAACAAATCGTTTTATGTCCAGATTTAAATTTCAGTGTTCCGCCGAGGGCTGAATATCCCAACTGTAATAAGGCAATGTTTTTATTACAGCGGGCCCTTCTAATAAGCGGACACTGGCTGCTTGTTCACAAACAATCATTCCATTTTGTAATTTTACACCTATATCCGCTAGCAAACGAAACAAAATTACACAGACCAAATAAGTTGAAAAAACAAGACTCATTTCTACGGTTTCCGGTAGAGTTCGTAGTGGTGCAAACAGTAGGTATCTAGTATGTACGCTAAAACAAAAAAACAAAAAAAGATGAACAGCAAAAAACGGACATTGATTTACTTTCTAAGAGGCACAAGGAGTTCTTCATCTGTAGGTATATTATAACAATCTTTTGTGTAATTCCAAAGAATTTCTCCAAGAATTCTAATTGTTCTAATTAACCCACGCAAACAAAACGATCTCAATCCGTTTACTTAACTCAAAATTTCTCATAATAAAACGGTTCTTGCGTTCTCGAATAATTCAAAGCAAGGATACCGAGGAATTAGGGAACAGGTAATTAATAACGATATAAACACCGAGCCGGGCATGTAGTATAACTGCATTATCCCATAAATATTCATGAGCGACAAACTTCCAGTAGGACTGGTGACGAATTCACCGACTTATCCGCCGCATCAAGTTTGCCCCATGAATATGTAGCCACATGAAGACACAGACTAAAATAAGGGTTCATATTAAAACGACCAATTACCGGTACAGCAGCTATTATCAGCACAGTTATACACTCCTCAAGAAAACTTCCTCAAAGACGTTAAAAACGAAAGACTTACGGTGGATAAATATATCGGACCGTCGGTACACATCGTTTTTCTTTGTACTCTAGCGGTGATGCTAAGAAACTACACTTCGTAACTGATATAGTGAGTTAGTTATTTGAGCTGGATTGACTGCATCTTGCGTGAACAAATGGGACTGAATATTACGCATCACTCCGTCCAATAACTAGAAGTAGTAGTTTAGTGTTACATAGCAACAGTAACTTATGGCATCTCTTGTTATTCAAACTCAAACTCAAACTCAAAGCATTTATTTCAATTAAGCCATTTACAGGCACTTTTGAATTGTCAAATAGTCGCGTCAGTTAGTCAGATAGTTGAAGCTAGTTGCCCATTCCAAAACGTAGATCTTTATGGAGAAGAACGGGCAAGAAACTCCAAGGACACTCTTTTAAATATAGAAAATTACAAAATCCTGGGTACATTATTCTTGTTGCTTCTATATGTGAGAACAATGTACAAAAAATAATCAAAACAATTCAAAATATAAGATTAAAAATAAGCCATGGCAGATAAGAGATGACCAGTCACAACTGACGGCGCCCGTTCACGAACATGACGCATGGATCAGCACCATCCAGCTCAACCATTTTGTAGGGAACCGAATGATCTAACACACTCGCCACCATCAGCGAGACATTTAAGTGAGCATGACATACTCTCAACTGCCATGCTCTTTCAAGTCAACATACATCTTAATAACATTAAAAATATTATAAAAATATTAGACAATACAATGTTTTGATAGTTACCGATAATACAAATTATCCGTAACTAAGCTAAAAAATACACGTACGTAGTAATATCATCCTCATAACAGCAAGTCTATTCTTAGATAAAGATTAGGTCGCGCGTAAGACGAAGTATCGCTTAAATAAAAATCAATATCGCAATCGGTTGCGAGTTTCTTCTCACAGTCCATTTGCTCTAAGAACGTAGTGCTTTCTCAAAGGGATCTCTCGGCCCTTATTTCGAGATCCTTTAGGACCACACTTGAAGAACGGCGCTCCGCCTTTAGGGCCCCGCTTCCGCCCTCCGAGAAATGCCCGAGATAAGAGAGACGTTTTGGCGCCATTCATGTTTATGGCGGGGCAAATGGCCCTAGAATACTGCGTACTTATTATAAACAAGTACCTATACACAATATATTTAAAAGCGCTTCGAGAGATATTGAAAATTCGCATTTGTTCACAGCAAGTACGCTTCTACCGAGGAGTTTTCACCGATGTATTTTATTTGAATAAGATTTTAAAGGGGTTTGAATGTAATCTTTTAATAACTATTTTTCATGTGTTATATCTTTCCTCTCTCTCGCTTTTCTGCAATCAAAATCGTAATCTTAAAAAACTAAATAATTTAATCTGTAGCAGTGATTTCGTGAAAAGGGACGGAAATGTGTAACAGGAAGCCGAGAAAGTGCGCGCTATTTGATTTGACTAATGAGCGCGCGCGGTGCTTGAGTTGGCCTTCAGATGGTACCAACCCATTTTCCGAGAGGTTGGTACTGTCGCCAAGACGTCAGATATTACTCATCATATGCGACTACTATAAGGCTCGCTTTTTTTATATTTAAATCTTTTCCAATATCTAAATCTGCTTGATGACTTTTGTGATAAAAGACGTAAAATTTTCTTTTATACATGATCCCCGAGCTCGACGCTCGTTGAAAAAGAAGAAACTTTTTCATCGCATAATTCGTAAATGCTAATAGAATTTGAGGTCACAAAAACTAGCGATGTCTAGTCTACGCAGAATCCGTCGTTATTTCAAGTGTGAAGGGACGGGACGTGGCGGTATTACTTTATTTTACAAAATGTAGTCTTCGTAAAATTTTATGGGGACCGTTTTTGGAGGGGGAGCTCGAAGCTGCGATCATTAACATTGTACCTATACGGGGCCTATGATACGCCGGTACAGTTTTGCGCCCAAGCCGTTGATTCCAATTACTCGCTTAACTGTTAATATTGTTCTATTAGAAGCTATATCTTCTAATTCCGGTACGTTCTGTAACAATATTAAAATCCTCGTCGACAAGCTTCTCTTTAACCGTGACATATTGGCGAATATTATGTTACACAAAATAGTCTTTGTTACACTATGCCGACAATTATAACGAACAGTTCGCATGACATTGTTTAATGTAACAACTATCATCATCGTCTAAACAAACCAATATGAAACGAATACGCGTTCATTATAAATAAGGGGAACAGTGCCGAAACGTTGTTAACCGTCGACGCATCGTACGCGAGCACTAACTGAAATAAACAAGCCACATTGAACGTGTCCGAAGCGTACAAAAAGTAGAAATTGGAATAGAGGTAGAGGTCCGTACTCCGTAGGCCGACACAGGCAGAGTTCAGGCGCGTCCTCTGGGGCACTTGCCAAACAAAGTTTTTGTTTTATCAAACTGGTAATTCTCATTTTTTGTTTTATTGCCCCAAAGCTCTGGAGATTTATAGCTAACCACTTTGCATTAATTTCTCATTCATTACAGATCTCTTGAATATTGGGCGTTATTTTTTTGCAACGAGATTGAGTGTAAATTACAGGAAAATTATGTACAATGTTTATTCAGAGTGCGTTCGGAATAATATTATAAATTAATCCGTGCATAACGCTGTAACGGCTCGCATTAGAGCTTTGTATTTCTTACAATAAAATTAGGTATACAAATTACTCAAACGCGGGAGGAAGGAAGAATGCGAAATATCGGTTATGCCATGTTCTGTAAAAATTAAATACTTGTACCCAAAAAGTATCAAGCATTGTAAGATCTCGAAGTAGGCGAGCAATTTCATTAAAAAGTACATTTTAACGTCGGCAGCCCGCTGAGAATGTGCTCACATGTTTTTGTTAAAACGCGAATAAATATTAACGGCTTGTTAAGAGTATACTTAGTTCTAATTTGTTGGGACATTAAAATAGTTTAAAGTTAAGTAAAACAAAGGAGTTAAGGTCACATACATGCCGTATTCTCTTGAGTTCGGCGGAAACCGCACATAGCTTAAGTGAACCATTAATGAAGATTAATTGTTGACGACGACGCGTACTACACACTATATACACACTACATAAATGTTTGAATAGATAGCTATACCACAGCTGAGAAAATTACATTAAATAGAAAATGATTTAGGTCCATTAATCACCATCATACTGTTATACTCATAAAAGCATGGCGTACCATTACCTCCCTTTTATGAAGGTGACCGCTAGACCATAGACATTATACGTGATAGGTATATAAAAATGATTCATCATTTAAAAAAAAAATGGTCGAAAGCAGAACATTGTCCATGCATGGGTGTGGAATGACAAAATCATGTTAACATGTCCGCCACGCCAGGGGTGGTCGTTTTAGCTTCGCAGTAATCTAATAGAGAATTGAAATCAGTTTTAGAACCAAATCGAATGTTTAATTGTTATTTGTCAATGTTTGAAATATTGACATAACGCAGGTAAATATTAGACATATTATTGTCAATTTAAATTGGACAACAAATTGAGATAACTGAATCAGTTTCAAATTACTGCTGTGATGCAATCTTCACAGCAATTGATAAAATGCGATCAATCAGTTACAACACAACTATACTTATGGAGTTTTCCGTCTTACTGTAATATTATATTACCTACTGGCTTTTTTTTAACGAAATTATCCATCTACACCGTACATTATCAAACAGGTAATACGTGGGCATAATCGTAAGAAAAAACAAAATAAAAAATGCCAATTAACTTCGTCCATTTCCTTAAACAAAAGTAGCAGTTGTACCTACTGAAAGAAATGTACATACAATGTATGGACTTTATAGCTTAATTCGAACAGAACATTTACAATGTATATCTACTTCCCTCGTCCGGGAAAAAAGCTATTCTCTCAATTAAACTATTCAAATTGTCACATGTCACCCGAACCTGATGAAACAAAAAAAATACACACTACCTACGAGTTTTGTACAAAATAAAAATGGTTTAAAATATGAACAGTCGTACAAAGAATTTGAAATAAACCGTTACCGTCTCTCGTCTTGAAATGTGAGACATCGAACAAGATGGCGTAATACAATAGATTTCAAAGATTTCGGATGAGTGAAATCGGAAATCTTGAAGGAATTTAGTACATATATTGTTTTATTGCACAGTGAAAATGGTTAGATTGTCAATATATTGAGTCAACAACCGTGATTACGAAGTATGGTTGTGTATCTTATGTAGTTATAGGAACAACTTTGTGACCGGACTTAAGCTTTCTATCAGTAAGTATAGGTTTTGGCATGTATGTAATCAAACCTCTAATAATTCCATTTTGCGCACTTAAAAATATTATTGAACACTCAATATAATAAATTCGCATCTTTTTATGAACCTCAAAAAAAACCTATTTCGGGGTTCTAAAAATAATAAACTGCGACCAACTTGGTTAAAACGCTCGCCGGCCGCTCCCGTGGCACCGCTCGCTTCACTCGCTCAGGTCGCGCGCGTTTCGTCACAGTTCTAACCTAACCCGTTTGGTCGGAGACCCTTAGCTTAGTTACCGCGACCAACTTTGAGAAAAAACCCAGAAAGTTAAAAAGAGGCTTAATTATAAAAGTGGGCAAAATTAAAAGCGCACTAAGTTTTAGAGGTTTATTAATTTAAAAAAGTGTCCACCATTAGAAGGTCAATAAGATTTTAGAGGATCAGTTAAATATTTCCCATAGGCTGCTATTTTAGCAACATTTTGAAGACACAAATTACAAAATCTATAACGCAGCACAAGTTTTCGAAGAGCCAAAGTGGAATAGGACCTAGATCCTTTTTTCTCCAGCTTTACCTATTAAGTACCTTATAACATTGCCAAAAAACCGCACAAAAAATCTTTCTTATAAACCCAGACGTTGCTCAGACCAGAATCTATGTACAGACTTCTCATGTGTCAGAATCATCGGTTTAAAAAGTCTACACGAAGGAAACCAAGTTCTAGGCGTTTTCGAATAGCCAAATTCAAGTATTTTTTGATATTTTATATTATATTGTATATTCAATGATTCGCAAGCATCCTTTGTTTGTACATTTTGTCCTCTATGTATAAATTAGTGTCCCCGATGTAAACTAACATTATTACACATTGTTGATTAGGTCGGCTACATCCGCCTAAAGGTTGATTCTACACAAAATACTGAACAACGCATGAATATACATGTCTTAGGGAAATGTAACCTTTTGATGACACTGTAGTTTCTAAAAGCGTTATGATACAGACTTCTGCTACAAACATTGAGAAGAAATGAAATGAAATTGTTTATTCTGTAAATAGGATATCGGAATCACTTTTAACACGTCATATAAAAAAATATTAAAAATAAGCAGGTGAGGTCGATGTTTCCTATCTGACTACTCTGAGAAGAAAGGCCGAAACAAACTCAGAGGTCGCAGTCTCTTTTAAAGTCCAGACATAATCTTGGTCAAGCCATGTGAGGACCATGTAGATTAGTGTCTGAAATGGTCTTTTGAGGAAAGAACCACACAGATTTGAGTGGACCTGTCCAGTCAGTGCAAGCATTTGTCAGTAATCGTGGAGCTCAACTCAGAACTTAAGGAGGTCAACTCGACGAACAATACCAAGGAAAGGATATTTGGGTAGGTATAAGGATATTTAGAAGATTTTCTGATTAAATCATCATAGTAGGTATTCTTTATGCAAAAATAGCGACCCGACGCTGTTTCGCACGGTTTTTAATCCCTGACGCAAAAAGAGGGCTGTTATAAGTTTGACCGCTATGTGTGTGTGTATCAGTCTATGGCACTGTAGCTCTTAAACGGGTGAACCGATTTGAATGCGGTTTTTTTTATTTGGAAGCAGGTTTTCTAGCGATGGTTCTTAGACATGTTTTATCAAAATCGGTTGAGCCGTTTCATGGTCATCAGTTCTTTTCTAGTTGATGAATGGATGTGAGCATCTTCCACAGGTCTGATCGATTTGGAATTTGGTAGTCTATTAGTTTAATGATATGAGAAGAACATAGTAACCTTGAACTGATGCTGCAGCATCACCTGGGATTTGCAGGATACCCAAATCCCTTACAAACTTACAGCACAGGTGTCATATTTGGGCTCAATAAATAGGTTATAGATAGATGATGAACAGGGTCTGGTGAAGGAGTATGAAAGAGAAATGAGGAAATGTTTGTGTCGATGGTTAATTAAAATTTTAATTTATGCTTGTTACGACTTGACAAAACAGCGAGACTTTTTATTACATGTAAGTTAAATAATAATGTTTTACGAGTATACACATAAACCGTCCGGAATAAATTCTCTAAATGATAGTGAAAACTGCATATTTAAATCCGTTGCGAAGTTTAGAAGAACAACGGGGTTACACAGACAGACATGAAAAGTGACTTTAAGTTATAATACGATACAGACGATAATGCAACGAGGACTATATCTGTCCTTGAGTATTATTCACCAGTTTACACCGCTACCTGTACCCTAATTGAAATCAATCAGAATCTGAATCGTTTTGAAACAGATTGCTAATCCGTTGCTTCATAAGTTCGAAAAAAAATCTGCTCAACAACGTACATAACGCAATGAATGTTGTTGAACTGTCAAAATGAAACTGATTAGTCGTAATCGTGTACGAAAATGTGTTGCATTTATTCTAGCTGGTCGTTCTTGTTATGTATTACAAAAGTTTTTCTCTATTTTGGTTTATTGCCAATTTATTTCAAACCTTAACCAAAATAAGGTAAAAGGTAATGTAGGTCAATCCTCCCGCCAAACCGTATTTTCCTTAAAACGGGATAATGTACAACAAACTGCTAAACGGTTCAGTACAAAAGAGTTATCCGTGTCTCCATACTCTGCAGTCTCGCTCCCTTATCGCAAGGAAGTGTCGAGTAGTTCCCATTGTATCCTATAATAGTCGTAATCGACTGCTGAGCCCGCGGCTAACGACTCTTTGATTAGAACTAAGCATTAACACATTTCGCTCTTGGCGAGAATTGCCTGAGAAGCGTTCTGATCATATAGCTATGTGTTCTGAAACTCTAATCAACTTGTAAGGAGGAATATGTTGATTTATAACTTTGTACCTAATCTTGTTAGGCTGTGAAGGTTTGGTGATATTTAGACGTTATCACACTAGGTATGACATAAATCTCTATCTATCCGTCTATTTGGGACATATCTGAAGTTTAGTTGTGAGACAGTAATCACACGGTTATACTATAGATATCCGATTCATAGGAAAAGTTTTCCATAAACCCGCTTGTTCACTACGCTGCCGAGTCAATATTTTGTTTTGAGCAAATGTTTGCTGTTCTGCCGATGTTCGCTCAAAACAAAAAACATCTGTTTTTACTACAACGAGAAAACGAACACTAGGTCTAAACAAAAGCTCGTACTGAACATTTTGCTGGCGCAGCTACGTTCTCATTCTCACTCGGTAGATATGGACGATCATGACGTTGATTTGCTTTTGGCTAGTGCAGCATTTGTAATAATTTAAGAAAATGTCGGTATTAGGTTCAAACCTTTTTTATTGTGTTATTTTTGTAATTGATGGTAGTTGGGCCCCTTGCATGGATGGGCTTTATAATTTTCGAATGGCTCGCTGGTGACGTCCTTTTCACTGAATGAATGAGCCAGGAATCGTTTGCCGAGTCCAACCGATTATCACTGAAAAAACAAGTCTTTTTATTTACCGCGCGAACAAACGCTTGCTCGCAAAAAAAAAATCAGAACGCTAACTGAATACGCAGCTTTATATGACGGATGAAACCTAGGAACCCCATACTTGGCATGCAATAGATTAAATCAACTCCCCGTTACATATTAGCCATGGTTTCTTATGTACAAGATGGTATGATCAAAACTTATTCACATAATGCTTTGTTGTATTGAACTTGCATGCGAACATTCAGAAGACAAAAATGTCTCAACGAGGAATTAATCCATTATCATTTTATCCCTTTCTCAATACGTTATAATTACAATTTAAAAAGGTTGTAACATTTTATCTAGCGATTATCAAATAATATTAATGATGTGTTCACGTGAAAGGGGCGTGTCGTGACTGATTTTCCCTGTAGATTAACGTAACTACGTTGAAATTATAAAAGCAATTTATTTGACGTAGCGCAATGAAATCTGCTTTATATTGTTTTGTTTACATTAAGGTTATTAGCTATCCTTTTGAGTTGAACGTCTGTATGGTTAATAGGGTTGTTACATTTTTGTACGACTCGAAAACACGGTTAAGTTTCAGTAGAAGTCAAAGTCATTTATTTGCTTTAAATGCGGTAAGTGATGGAATATTCTTGAGTCATGAATGTGACATTTCAATTACGAAATCATTACTAGAATTTTTGATTGATTTAAAGTTCGAAATCGAGGTTTTAAGTTATGAGTTTTTCAAATAACATGTAAAATCACCTAGTATTAAATTTATATCGTTATCATTATTCTGTTTCATGATTATTGCAGCTCTCTGCAAAATTAAATGTGGTATCGTTGGTTTGACTAGTAATTTAGTGGCTAGTTTTGCAGCAAATACAAGCATCTTATGATTAGCACAAACAGTATTTTTAAGTACTAAGCATATTGTATGCTAAGGAAATTGTCAGAAATAGCATTTAAAATGGAGCTATCAACCTTGTCCAGTCATTAGTGCAATGTGGGTGTACATTTTAGTACACCCCTAGTTACTTTGGGGAATACAATCATGGCGTGTTTGTGTGTGGGTGTAAGCGTGTTTGTGTGTGGGTGTAAGCGTGTTTGTGTGTGGGTGTAAGCGTGTTTGAGTGTGTGTGTGTAAGTGTGTGTATGAGGGTGTAAGTGTGTATGTGTGATCAGATTTACCTCCATAAGCTATCTTAAACTTATTACTTCAATCTGAGATTGATAATATTCCAACCAGTACCTAACTATTTGCTCTCTGCATTTACTAAATTAAACTCGATTTGTTGTAGCTGGCAGTCGGTTGATGCAATATCAACAATACGTTCCTAGCAAGTAATCATAGTTTCTCCAACGAAGTTTGTTTGCTAAGCAATAAAACGTGAACGTTAACTCTGATAAATGCCATATTTACCTAACGAAATAATTACTTGAACATTGAACTTAGGTACTGCATGTAAGATGTATTCGTCTATTGTTTAGCAAAGGATCGTATATGGGTTCATGAAAACAAACCTGTGAATAAAGTTGGTTACAATTTAAACTCGCCAAGCATATCAATGTAACTATAACCACGGGTCGTAAGCCCCATCTGTCGCTACGAGCAATAATATTTAATCCACTTAAACGTCCCTCACAGACGAATCCCATTCCATTACGTCCCTTATTACGCTGCATCGAACAAACCACACCTATAAACTATAACATTGTTGCAAATCCTAGCACCAACTCACTTGAGCGTCTAGTGGGGCTTGCGGAAATAATTTATCTAAAAGCCTCTCCCTTCCGCCATCAAAACTAAATCAAGTAGGGCGAGGAACATAAACTCGGCCGCCCTTGCAGTTAGATAAAATGTAAGGGAACTTTGATTCACTTGGCTCGTGTGACATCCCACGTAGGAGACCCGTCCACCTCCCGAGGCCTCGTAACGACCTCTTTATACCCAACTATCTCTATTTGACTACGATTCATATCTCCGGGTGGAGGACACTTAGTCGAACATTATTGGAAAACTCAAACCTAGTCTGGATTCGATACCTAATATCAAACCGCAGGAATCAAATTTTCAGTAAATATTTCAGTTCGTATAAGATACATAGAGGTATCCCTCGAAGTTCAAATTCCTGGCAACTTTTTCTTCGCAATACGCTTTCGCGAATTTTAAACACTTCGGTATTTTTAACAGCAGTTTAGGCAAAAAAGTTTGACGTTACCATATTGCATTAATTACTATCTGTATTCCACAAATGAGTGCTACGTAATTGCCTCTTATACTTCTGCTGAGAGGTATAATCATTTGTGACGATTCTTAATTACTTAATCCCCGATTAACTTCTTAATTACCGTCGGCGTCGGCATGCGAATGGAGCGCTGAAAAAAGTCGTTTGAGCACGTCTTAGCGGGCAAATATTGTCGGTGGCCTCGTCTTAGGAGGTTCATCTCGAGATAAGCGTGTCGGTGAGGCGAGGAGGCCAGCATCTGTGCCGGTAATTAAGCGCATCTGCCTACGTTCAATTTTGGAACGCTGGATGAGTTGCCCCGCGCTCCTTCGGGTCCATTTGGGAGGGTAAGAGCAAATTGCTAAACTTTCAATTAAAGAGTTGTTATTCAAACCGCTTCCAGTTCCTTGATGGAATTATATTTTATTTCACAACGAAAACTCTTATTGGTACTTGTGGTACTTGTTTTCTGCTCTACTTAGCCGCAGTTGAACATTTCTCCAAAGGAAACTGGGAATTTATTAACAATTGTGCATTTAAAATAAATTTCCATTCTGGTTTCATAGCGGTTTTAAGATTAATTATTGGATGATCTGTTAATTTTGGTTTTGAATTAGAATTGTTGATAATTTATCCAGCTTGTTGTTATCAATAAAATTAAAAGAATAATCTAATACTGTACGCATGTAACATTTATTTTAAAACTAATATAACATTTATTTTTTTGTAAAAAAGAGAGTTAATAGAGTCTACAGAATAATCCTCACGGACATAATAGAAACCGTGTCAAAATCAGAATTTATTACGCCGTCAGAAACAATGTAAGTTCGCCGTGAAATCTTCTGCCTTTGACATTACCTTAACTACAAATAAAAATGTTACGTAAGATCCTACATTTGAACGTCACGTTTACTTTATCTGCGGCACCAACTCCAGGAAGATGTAGATATAACATGAAGCTAAATTAAAAACTGGACGACGGGTATTATTTTTAACACCACACATGATCACATACTTACAATTATGTACACTCATTCCCATATTAGCGTCTTCTCTAGTTTTATTATTATTATTTTCTTTTTATTCTAGATTTGTTTGTTATGTTTTCTTTCATTTAAATTTTAATTCTTAGAGTTTTATTTGGTTATTTATTTATTTTTTGTTAATATAAACAAAACCTTTTTTACTTTTATTTACCGAACATGTTTTTAAGATAAATGTTCAAATGATAAACCCTCAATATTGGCGCCCAAGATACAGGCTTGCCTAGTTTGGGGCCAATGTAACCCATTGTAATATTTTTTTTGCAATAAAGATTTTATTTATTTTAAGGTGTATCAAAAAGGTATGGTCAAAATTAAGGGTGTGGTCTTCTTCTTTTCGTGTGGTTAGTGACTAACCTGGTGCCTCTGACTTGGCTTCACATGCCGTCGAGAAAAATCTCTCAGGCATGCCGGATTCCTCACGATGTTTTCATTCACCGTTATTGAAGCAAGTGATAATTATACAATACGCACATAAATCCGAAAAGTCAGAAGTCGTGCCTTGGATTTGGACTGGAGACCTATAACTTGGCAGTCTGACGATCACACTACTAGGCTATCACTGCTCTCAAGGGTGTGGTATAGACCATCAAACTTAACAACTTTCTGTAATGTATGTATAGATTATAGATTGGGTACGTAGTTGTAGCTATACATTGATACAGTATTGTAGACACAAAGTGTAGACGACCAAATGCTTTCAAGTCGACTGTACCTATTATTTGCGATTTATACCCTTGATTCTTCGATTTACCTTAGTAAAGAGACCACGGCTCAATACTGAACAGGTAAGATACTATTTGGTCAAATGGTCACACAGTAAAGCCGACCCAATTATTGGTCCTTAGAATTTTCCACCTCATCAAATAATAATATGACTAGCAGAAGCTGTTGTGTAGATTACTGTGGATAGTTATCTTACCCATTAAAATACGTTACTACCTACTCAATTTTCCATTACCTGTAGGTATAAAATTATTATTCACATGATTACCATTTTTTTTTTGATAGTCATTTTATGGCTGTCTGGATCTATCATTTTATGGAGCTCTAAGAAATTCAAGCTTCTAAGTCAACGCAATAAAAATACGGCCATACTCGCAAATAAATCAAAACCAACCGGTTACTTCCCGTTGACCTAGAATGATGAAATTTGGCAGGAAGCGGTCTCACAGCACATGTAAAAGAAAAAATCCGAAAATAGTTAATAAGTACCACACAATTTTTTTTTTTTTTTGGCGATTGCAGTCTAACATTTGCAGTTGGAGAATTGACCGTGAAGTATATCGATGTATAGAACATGTTTTCAAACTACAATGTTAAGTTTGTTTTTGGGATAAATTCATCCCAACTACAGAACCCTTCTTTGTGCGTGGTCCGACACGTACTTGGCCTTTTTTACGCTGCGGCCTGTTGCTTCTGCAACCTACGCTTGTCTTAACGATCCGATCTCTCTCACAGAGAGGAGGCCTGAGGCCCAGCTGTGGGAATCCTATAGGCTGATTTAGCTTATGATCTTGTTATGTTTGTTCCAGTAGAAGCAAGTCGCGGTGCGCTTTCGGCTCGATGTGCGTCCGCCGCGCGAGGAGGGAGCATGCTGGTGCACCTCGTGATACTTAGCACCGCCTTCGCGGCAGCCAACAGCGGGAAACACGGTATGTGATAATTGAATTAAATGGAGGTGATAGGTAAATTTGTTTTATCGTGTTTAGATAACGATCACTTATGTAAAGTTTTCACACAAAAAAAACCGATTTTGTTAACTCGTGCTTTAAGTAACTGCAATACATGCAGTCCTGGTACCTGATGTACCTGGTACTAGTTGAAAGACCTACACTGTCCTGCCTTACCTATTAACACTGTTATTTGAAAATATTGTAAAAGTAAATCATTTTTAAAAGAGTAACCGTAGAGTTTCTTGTCGGCGCTTCTCCATAGGAAACGACCAATTGGAACCGTGCACTTAGCTTCTGATGTTTCATAAGTGCCCTTATAGGTTTATGTGTAATAAAATATTTTTAATTCTTAGAATGTCGTTGACCAAAAAAGGACATAAAATCGATACACATGTCGTCTGCGCAGTTTCACTAGCTAATTTTATTAAACTCTGTAGTCATACTAATTAAAACTTCCTTTTTTTGTAATGTTTTTTATGCCGAAAATAAGACGTCCACCTTTTTTTTTTTTGGGTGGGAAATCATGAAATGACTCCTCCCGCTCTGGGCGGAGCGAGAGGGAGTGTCAGACTTTTACTGACTAAAACCCACCCGTGTTCCTTCCGTTGCCTGTGTGCCGGGGCCGCGATATCCCTTTCGGACAAACTCGCAACCCTGGCAGGCATTGGCCCTTACGGACCCCGTCAGTTGGTGCTGACATCTCTTTGAGGCGCGCGTGGAACACAACGCGCCGTCGACCCGGGCCTGGTCCTAATCGGACGGCGAGCTACCCATTACCCACCGTCCGCAAGCCCGCGCCTACGGTGGCCGGAAGTCGGCTCGCGACTCCCGACGCCCGGGGCGTCTCCTGCGGTGACTAGGGGTGCGAGGGCGCGCATCTTGCATTTCCCTCGCGCGCTCCGCCTCCTCCTTCGCGAGCATTACTGCTTCGCAGAAGGAAGTGACGGCTTCCCATGCACTCTCGCTCCGGACCATGGCCTGAACCAGGGCCGGACGCGAGAGATCGCCGCTGCCGATCGCCTCCGTGAGGACACGGCGGTGCTCCGCCCAAGCCGGGCAGACCTCCACCGTATGCTCCACCGTGTCCTCGGGGCGATCCACACAATGGTAACACCCGGGCGTTTCCTCCCGCTTTATCCTGAACAGGAACCTCCCGAAACAACCGTGTCCGGTGAGGACCTGCGTCAGGCGGAAGGTGAGGACGCCGTGGCGCCTCTCTAGCCACTCCTCAAACGTCAACCCAACAAGACGTCCACCTGAAGGCCAATTCTCGTACTTAAAAAACGATCACATTCAAGTCGCAATCTGTCAACCTTGTCAAAAATTTTGGTAAATTTATTGTATTTTTGACAGATTGCGAATGAGATTAGAATGCGAACATTCGTAAAAATAACAGGAATTGCCCCGCAGATGTTATGTGGTCACCGCCACCTGTGGACGTCTGAAATATCAGAGAAATCTCAGATTCGTTGCTATGCCAGAAACAAAGCTGTAATGTCGCATGTGGCTGTAGTAATTACACTGACACCCAAAACCTTAAAACGTATTTTTGATACACGTTACTAGTAATAACTTTGGGCATGTTACCAGTAGATATAGAAGTAGGCAAAAGATTAAAACCCTCAACGAATATAATCAGGCAGGCTTTGGAAACGTTGGCGGGTTGATTTCAATTTCTAAAGTAATCGCTGTATTAGGCAATCCGAACAGTCCAGACAGAGATAGTTTGCATAATAACAGAACGAGGAATGTGACAAGGTATGAGGAGAACTTTATCCAGCAGAGCGAAATTAAACAATTCAACACTTTAACATAGTCTGTTTCAAAAGTATTTCATAAGAGTGAAAACAACCCCTGTTCACGTTAAATTCTTACGCAATCACTCACAAAAGAGAATTAGTAACAATTTCATCTGAATTTGGAAGGTTTGGATAACATTATTAAATCATATAAGAGAAATAACGGCATAGTAAAAAAACGATTTCATTTTAGAATTTGGGGATTCAGCATTCAAATAATCTAATCAATAACTACAAATTGGCATCCACAGGTACGTTTTCTGTCCCTTTTGTTTACATTTTCATTAGATACTTTTGGAACAGACCGAATTCGACTGTCTTTAAGTTTGATAAAATGATATAGAATGCGTAAATCTTTTTGTATAAAATGACTATTATACAGATACGTGAAAATATTGCCCTCCAGAAAAAATCTAAACGGAAATATCCGCTTCCTTGAAGGAGATTTCCTCGTAAAAATAAACAAATGTATTGACGCGACCCTCGGCAGAGATTCATCTTCTACATGTACATTATGTAGTAGACCCCCTCGACTTAATCTACGCGAATGTTATAATATTATACACCCTACAACAATTTGAGGGGTGAAAAACGGGGGAAAATTTTAAACTTTTTCACACTTGCAGCCCCTTGCATACTTATTCCGTGGCTACATGTAAATAATAACAAAATATACATTTCAACAAAAGTATACATTTTGGCTGGAATAATACCATAAAATAAACATATCACCCTGCAAAAGCTCGTATGTCGAGATGTACCTTAAAAACCGGCTTCAGTAACACATAACTGCATATTTTGTGTTGTTAATCTTACGTTTTTTTTTTAATAATTCATAAATAAATTTCACATAACCATGTTTAAATGAGCATATGGAAGTTGATTTACGCATCTTATTTATTATATTTGTGTCTTTCGAATAATATTGGTACTATAGGGTCTGTTCCAAAAATACGTGACAAAGTGTAAAAAAATCCTGTTCTGGGTAAATTATTACGCAATCACTCAACTAAAGGGAATTAGTAACACATTTATTTGTATTTAGAAGGTTTCCTCTTTATATCTTATAATTTTTCCAACAATAATTGTTTGTATTTAAAATGATATAATTGTAATTGAAAAAACATACGACAATAAATAAAGTTATAAAAATAATGTACGTTTAATTTCTAATCCATTTATTTACATTTTGGTCAAAGACCCTTGGAACAGCCTACATGACAACCCAAAATGGCCCTGATATAATGCCTGTGTTGTACACAAAAATGTCTTTCAAAATTGAATCTCTGACTACCTACAGAACTCACACATTCCTCGCCTCACAATTTAGCTTCGTGACTGCCATAGTCAACGGCTATTGTTGAGCGTAGGGCTCCATAAAGTGCTTGACGAACAGTCCCTACTCTCATTAAGGCACGGGGAAAATTTGACATAATTAAAACGGGGTCAATGACTGCATTACAAATCCCTTGCTCCTGTATAATGTGTGATTATACAGGTTGCAAAAAATGTGAGTGCGAAATTTTAATTGAGCAATAAGGAGAGGGTGTTGGACGAAGATTTTTTTTTTAATATTTAAGAATACCTATAGTTAAATTGGTGTTATAATAAGTAGGTAGATAAACGGAATATAATGAAGAAAAAATGTTAAACTGGTTTTCATTGATAGATGAAGTAAAATCTGAAAATGGAAAAAAAATATCTTGTACAGTTCTACTATTTTCTTAATGTCCCTCGGGAATCATCGCATTTCCGAATACAAACGAATGCTAATTTCCATGTCCATCAATTATTAGATTTATCGTGTGTAATAATTTGGATTCAGAACTTAGTACTAGACGGGACATTAAGAAAGTAGTTGTACTGTGCGTTACACAAGACAACCATCTACCAAGCGAGGTAATTATGTATGCGTCCTGAAAAGCGGCCTATTAACCTATTACCCTACCTTACCCTATCTACGAAAGCAGTACGATAAGGTAAAATACCCATTATTTTGTAAACAGGAACAACACAGCAATATTCATTGAAAACGTGTTCCTTTATCGCGATCGGAATTCGGGTCACCTCGCGAAGGCTGCATAGAAGTTTTACAGTTTTGTTGTATCAGTTATGAAAGCGAACCGTTTCCGGTGCGCCTTAACTTTTACTAACTATTAAGTAACTTTAGCCGAGTTTTGTAAGCGAAAGAAGTAAACATGGCTACCTCTTTACAGTTATACTCGTAGGTGGTTTTCAGATATTTATTTTCGAATGGTTAACAAAAATATCGTCGGTTCATTAAAAATGTTTGCCGAAACTAATAAGTAACGAAGCTGCCGAACCGTTTCTAATGATCTTGGCAAAGTAATCACTTTTACCAGAAAAGAAAATAAAGAGAAAAATGAAAAATACGCGCAAACCTGCGGGTGGCGTTAAATTGTTCGAAAAATATAGACCTAAAACAAACTCACATAAGGGTGAATACAAATATAAAAGCGAATATCTGGGGATATAAAAGTCCCCTATTGACATGCAGCCACTCACGAGTAAGATGCATTATCGCAACGGAACTTGAATATCCGATATCACGGAATTCAACTGCGTCTCGATATCTAAGCAAAGTGCCTAGCAACAACCGAGGGGCCGACTTATGTTCCCAGGCCGTCGTTATCAAAGTGTCAAACTACATTATAAGCTTGTTTACGCCAGTGTCATCTCCATAAATACACGCAAACTTCTTACTACCATCTTGATACAATTACGTCTTCATGGGCCAAGTTTAGTACTCGGATTATACTATTCAAAAACATCTTTAAGGCCAAACAGAATAACATTAAGACTCAGCCGCTGTTGTTTGCAAATAATAAGAAAACAGACTTGGTAAGTTAAAAAAATTCGCGTAAAATTTGCATAAACCTCGTGGAGCCCTGTTCACTTTTCTCTACTTTCGTTTTTTATATCATCTCTTATACCGTTCCTCCTTATCTCATTTTATAACAATATCTCATTAAGTGTTTCTTTAATACTTCGTAAGAAAAAGTTTAATAATAATTGTTAATGGTGTTACTGGATGTGCTAGAGTGTGAGTGGAATATTTTTGTGCCAGTGGAAAATTCCTGTTCATACCGATCTGTCAGTTTACCGATTTCCCGCCATCCTTACCTCACTCTCGTACATTTATCTGCGTAGAAAAAATCCTAGTGAAAATGTTCCGTCCGAAGCCACCCTCATATATCTTAAGTAGGTTATGTTATATATGTTGATGGAACACGTGTTATTTCACCGTGAGCCCCCGAGATCAAACATAATCGTGATGTATATTATCAGCTTTAGTTTCAGTTTACTTTGGAACAGAAATGCGCGTGAATAGGGAACAATTTTCTAAAGACCATAAATAGAATTAAGCGTATTGTCTTGAACAAAGTTTGTAGCTCCTACACACAAGTAATAATTCCCTACAGTTCACTGTTTATACCGCTAAGTCTGAATATGGCATTATTTTAAATAAAACGATACGAATAATTATAATTAAAGAAAACATACAACTTAATATAAGTATACTAAAGTAATAAAAATGTTGACAAAATTCTATGATGACTTACTTAAAAAGTGTGAAAAAAGATTTCTTTGGCGATAAGACTTCATTAAAACTCAACAAGTTTTCAAAAGACGAACTTTGCCGTCATAGTCTACTTGCCTTATAAGCAAAAAAAATATATATTAAAACATAAATAAAAAGAAGTAAAATAAGCTAAGCTGTTATAAGAAATATATCCAAACCCGCAATAATAAAACAATTGCCGATACAAAGATACATAACTTTCTAAAAGGAAAAAGTATATAGCTATGTATGAGAGCTAACGGAGCATTGCCTTTGTGAACTTAGAACTGAATCCCCAGAGGTTTATGTCTTTTCGGATCAGGAGGCTTACGGGAGGACGCGCGAAGAAAACTCCTTTCCTTCATAAATATTTACTTTATGAAATAACGCGCCCCGAGCATAGCTGTCTTACTGGTTGGGCACAGGTGATAGCTGGCAAATGACAAAAAATACACACACACATGTTTTAATAGAAAATAATAATAGGTATAGAATTTTTTTTTTTCGGTATGTAGGTACTCGTTTGTTGCTACGTTGTCGAACTCACCATATTGTAATTACCCGAGTAATATTGGTAATCGAAAATATAATTATTTTTATTCGACTGCGGAGCAGTAAAGCAGAGGAATGACAATGAATTTAACAGTCTTGCTATATCGGCACAACATTGCTGGTATTTTGTTTCCACTGCTTTTGTTCAGCAATGATAATAATTATTGTACTTGTATTACGATTCAATTATGATGATTGGCAACACTGGAAAAGCCATGTGTCACTTTTTGACGCCAAACTGCGTTGGAAATCTCACGTCAAAAAGAAAAGACAGGAACTCGATATACGTTATAAAAGTATGTATTGGTTACTCGGAAGGAAATCCTGCCTATCAATACATAATAAAATTATATTATACAAGCATATTCTTCTGCCAATTTGGACGTATGGCATCCAATTTTGGGGCTGTACTAAACAAAGCAACGTCAAAATAATTCAACAATTCCAAAACAAAGTACTCAGGGACGCTGTAAATGCACCATGGTACATTAGAAATGACGACCTCCATCGTGAACTTAAAATGGAACTCGTCACCACCATCACCCAAAAATTTGCTGAAGCCCACGAACGCAGACACCAGCGACATGTGAATTCAGCTGCTAGACAACACAGACATAGTGCGTAGGCTAAAGAGAACTAAACCATTTGAGTTAGTGTAGTGTGTAAATAGTTAAATAATAATAAATAGTAACAATGCTGTGATACATGTAACACATGAACAAAGTATTTTTTATCAATTATCAGACCCAAAGAAAGTACTACGAAATTGACCTTGTGTAAAAGTGCAAATTGATATTATTCTTAGTTATAACATAATCTATTAAGTTAGAATCAAATTACTTATTAGTATATTAGGCTAGATTGTAAACAATTACTAAGAACGTAAGTTCTTTGCAGAAAAAAAAATTGTTTTAATAAAATTTTAAAATATTGACAGCTGTCATCCTTCACTTGTTAAAATGGAGGGAAAGAGTTAACAACGAGCTCGTGATTTCGATGATTAATTTATTAAGAAAAATAATTGGGCATTTTGTATTATACTGTTAATGGTGGATGCCAATCAATGTGGGATGGAATATAATAATTATAATGGAAAAGGAAAAGTGAAATGTGATGCCGTTTACCTTAGACTATTGTTTTTTGAAAGTGTAGATAATCAAACACTTTGGACACTAGCTATAGCCATTATTATACAATGTATTTACTTACTGACATAACCGCAACATGTAGGTAACTTACCAATACTGTACTTCCCCCTCTTGAGAACCTCACAAAGGGACAATATTATAATTTGTTTCCCTAAAGCCTCATGAGGAAATAAATCAATTTGGTAACAAGTACGAGTAAATAGAAGTAATCGCTTGTGCAAGTCATTCACCCCGCAATTTGGGTAAGTAGCATTCTGGATACGGTTCCGTGTGTTATTTATGTTTTGCTTTTATTACCATTTATAATAATTGCAATATAATTTGGAAATGTATGTCCTGTTGTTAATACCTCTTGAGCATTTTTAGGGTTCCGTACCCGAAGTCAGCCAAACAGAACACTATTACTAAGCTTCCGCTGTCCGACCGTCCGCCTGTCTATCAGTGCGCTGTATCTCATGAACCATATTAGGTAGACAGTTGAAACAGTTCGTGGTGTTTGCTAAATTTTGTACGGTGGTACGGAACTCTTCGTGTCCGACTCTGACTCGCGCTTGGCCGGATTCTAATATAATACATATATTAATTATTACCTGGGGTCGATCGATGGTTAAGCTACGCTTGCCGCGATTGGTTCATAGAAAAGTGACCATCCATTACATTCAAATTCAAAATCATTTATTTGCTAATATGGGTAATTACATAAAGTTGTTAAAAAAAAGGGCATAATTCAATAATATTACACCTTGAAGCATGCAATTCTCAAGCTTTGACTGTATCACAACATTGTTATACAATAACTTGCAACAATAATTTTTAATTAATAACACAATTTTGGGTAATTTCACAGTGGCCAATAATAATGAAACATTACCAAATAATAACTACCAAAAATACATATTGAGACTCTTCGTGCCTCGGAAAGCACGTTTTAAGCCGTTGGTCCCGGCTGTCATTCGTAGATGTTTGACTAAGTCAGAAACCCAAAATGTCTGACAACCAGTCTTACCAAGGGGTATGGTGTTACCCAGTACCTGGGTTGTGGAGGTTAGATAGGTAGTCGCTCCATGTAAAACACTGGTATTCAGCTGCATCCTTCGTTCAGCATGGTTAGACTTAAACACGACCCCATCAAAGTTAGAAAAAAGCTAGGCAGATTGATTATGACATATTAGTATCTGTATAGTAGTCTGCAAGAAAAAACAACACCATTGGTTAATTCAGATAATACACAAAATCATATTACTTCCAATACCACACTAATATCTAACGCCCAAATTACAATGATTTAAATAATTGTAACTTTCAAAAGATTAAAGACCAACATTTAAAAAAAAAAATAGAACTGTCTACGGCAATATTATTTTGAATTTAGCTTTATGAACAGGATTTAATTCACATCTTGTTGGCAAAAAATCTTGTTTGAGAAAATCTCGAGATTTCAGAAACATAACACAAAAACTCAGCTAGTTTCGGTTTATTTCAATTTCCAAGATAATATTTACGTAATTTAAAATAATAATAATATGTACAAGTATATAAAAAAGGAAGACAAACAATCATAGGGCATCAAAAAATACGTCCGCATCGTTGTCAACAGGAAAAGTGTCCAAAAGGCTGGCAGCAATGCCACGTTGTATGGCTATGCTGATTCTTTGGCCATAAAACAGCACTCAGGCAAAAGGCAACATTAAAAACGTAGCCAAATACGTAACTAGTCCACATTTATTGACAATCGATTAACTAACTACGTGTCACGCCTTAACCTAACAAATCTGACAAACGCCGAAACTTTAAATTAATAAACAAAATACTATGTTAAGAAATAAAAGTAATTTAAAGTTTCTCGCTTAGGCCATTTTCAAGTTTTGTTAGAATTCTTAACTTTTTTGACTCGAATACTTTCTCACACGCCAATATTTTCCACACCTACTTGTTTACTGGTTTTCTATTATGCGTGAAAAAAGTCTAAACATCCATCATTATTTTGTCACCTATGTCAATACACTTTTAATCTATTCAAATAAGTACAACTATACCTAAACAATGAAAGGTTATTATCTATTAGCCACGAGCTCCTCCTCAGCAATGATATCCCATTGCTGAGGAGGAGCTCGTGGCTAAGTAATAACAGCCGCACCGGTCGATCCATCAGGTTAAGCTACGCTTGTCGGGGTGGGTCTGGGGATGGGTGACCATCTTTACATACCGTCCGTCCGTCGTCGTCTTTCCGTGCCTCGGAAAGCACGTTAAGCCTTTGGTCTCGGCTGACCTTCGTGGATCTTTGACTAAGTAAGAAGCCTAAAAAGTCTGACAACCATGCAGTCTTACCAAGGGGTATCATATACCCATTTCTAGGTTGTGGAGGTCAGGTTTCTAGGTAGTCGATAGAGCTGCATCCGGTTAGAAGTCGACCCCAACATAGTTGGGAAAAGGCTATGCAGATTTTTATTATGGATATCATTACATTCGATTGATTTTCAAACTTATGGTCGTAATAAGCTGCACGTGCTTTCTACGGCAAGAAGCACCCATCCAATACCTGACCGTGGCAAGTGCAGCTTAACCTCTGATATCAGCAGATACAGCAATCAAACAATACTATCACTTCAGTATTCTCTTTGCCATGCCAATGGAAATGGATAAATGCGCAGAGTCACGGCTAGAAAATATTTCTATTTGAATACCGAGGTCGAAATATTTAGGATTTGATATCACAGTTATTGGATTCCCCATTTTTGTGATACAATATTGGAACAGCATCATTGTTTTGTTGGTTTAAAAATCAGTAATCAACATTTTTGTAAGTAAAAATGGAATATTTGTATTTTGCGAATAGACAAAGAGTAACATTTTGCATCTCAGTAGTTCTGTTTCATTAAGACCAAATTCGACATTTCCAACTCCTTCTCGTAAATAATAAATGAATCAGCCACATTACATCCACTCAATTCCGATCCACCAAAAAATTAATTGCGCGATCATCAGCTATGAGTCAATACAATATTCAACGAACGCGGCATGAGCGATGGAGAGCCAACGACGTGTGAATCATTCATCCAACTGGACGCAGCCGACGTTCACATGGCATACATCTGTGGCCAATGCAATACGCCACTGAAAAGTTACATCCAATTAGCAGAAACCGATGACGCGCGTACTCTATCCACCCGCTGAATTTGACAACTGCTGTCATAGTTTAAATTTCGAAATACCTTACGACCCGTTTATTTTAAGCTAGGAATCGTACCCAATGGAAGTGCGCATTTTTTTTTGTTGTTTTAATTGTTTGGTGCCAGCTTGTTATCGATTACTAGTTAGGAATACAGTGTACGAGTTAACAATTGACTTAACTTGTTTGAAAATAGAGTTTTCGACATGTTCGTTTTTAATGATCATGCGCATGTGTTGTAGCTTTACTTATTCAAACAATTGTACCTACCTACCTAAATGAGCAAATACGTAGCACTCAACTTTATATGTACTTCGAAAATATGGGAAAGCTTATTTACGCTTATTTACTGTATCGACACAGCAAATTGAAATTTCTTGAAAGGCGTTATAATATCTAACGAAATAAATAGATACTTACACAAATAAAAATAAAAACAGGCGGCGCTATCTCGAATAGCAATGAACGTTCAAGAGGTCGATTCATGAGAAAAATGTTTTTACTTATCTGTGAAAGTGTCCCTTGCGATCTAAGTGACTTGTTATTTTGGTCATTAAGTGAAGATGACCGATAAAACTTTGCATTACTTATACAATTTAATGGTTATGCAGCTATTCAAATGGACAGTATTCCTCGGAGGCGTAGACAGAGGTGTATTGATATCGCCATCGATACACCATAATTATGGCACAAAAAAATAATTTTGGAGATATTCGAAGGAAAAATTTAGTAAAGTAAAAAAATTAACTCGTCATCAAGAAAAAACTGCACAAGGTTTTACTTCCAACTTTAGCATTACCTTAGACCCACATCAGTATCAAGCAAAATTGTGGTCAAAGAAAATCCAATACTGAAAATAGAACCTGATAAAGGATCAACTCGGAACCCTACCGAAGGCAAACAAACGAAGAAGAAATAGCTAATAAATAATAATAAGTCACTCCTACAAACTCTAGCCTTACAAAAACTTCGAACATTTTTTATCCTACGACATGTAATAAGTTTTTTCATCCGCAGATAACAAAAGGAATAGTAAAAGCAAATGAATTAAACCTAAAATAAAGGCAACAGAGACAAACAGAGAATATATACTTACAGAATGTACGAAGAGAATGTCAATAATTATAGTGGACATTAGCAATAACGGAGCACACAACCGCAAAGCAGCTATTTTCTCTGTTTCAGCGAAACTAGTTTTAAAAGTGGTAATAGTGAAACGGTGGTGAGCACAGGATTTTATTCTTGAACCTCTAAATATATAGTTTGAAGCGTACAGGCTTTTTTTGTGAGCTTAATTCGGTATGATATTGTTAACTGCTACTTTACTTATTTTTAGCTACTTCCACAGTATTATGTCGTATGGCATTTTACTGTGGGGTCGGGCTGCTGACATTGAATCCATCTTTATCTTATAAAAGAGAGCTGTCAGAGCCATTCATGATCTACATCGTCGCGAATCTCTCAGGGAACTATTTGGAAACATTAATGTTATGACGGTACCTTGCCAATTCATTTATGTAAATATTATGTATTTAAGAAAAACACTATATATATTTTTTATAAAATAAGTGATAGACATAATTTTAATACTAGAAATAAAGATAAAATAGATCAACCATTTTTCAGATTATCTAAAGTACATACATTTTTTATGGGGTACTGTGTTTAAATGTTACAACAAAATACCTTGTGATATTTTACAATTAAATGAAAGAAAATTTAAAACTCATATTAAAAGTACACTTTGTAAACAAGCATATTACAAATTAGAGGATTATATCCAAGATAAGAATGCTTGGAAACATGCTGGTCCAGCTCCATAGGATAATCTAGAATCTAGACAAAATCAAACTGGTTGCTAATTTAAGTTGCATAAATTATTATATGACACTGATTTTTACATTCTGTGATTTTCTGAACTATGTATCTATCACATAAGTAATTAATTTATCTGTTGTTGCTTTCTTTTTACCTATTGTGGTATAGTAATTTGTTTTAAATTTTTAGATGCCCATTCTTCTCCATACGAAAACTACCTTTTCGAACGACTATAATCAATTCAATTTTTTTGTAATTTTTGGCGTTCAAAAGTGCCTTTCAAGGGCCTATTTGAAATAAATGATTTGACTTTGACTTTGCTGCGGAAAGGCAATCTTAGTGATTTGTTAAGTGCCAATACTGTATGAATTAAAACGGTTTTTAACTAGTTATAAAAAATCACTCCACCAGCATTAATTCTTAATTATATTTTTAAACGCCCATGTTCTACGAATTTACATCATTATTTCTTGTCCTATGTTCGCCATCCAAAATAAATGACCAAAATATTTCACAGTGTTACTAGCAGAAGCCTAATCGTACAAAAATATTATGAATATAAATTTTCACTTCCACTAAAAACATTTCTAAGAATTCCCTCATACGTGCCCCGTAAGCCTTTACGGGTAAAACACAAAACAACGTAACAGGCAAACGTTATTACAATGTGTAATATACAAAAAATATAATGTAGGTACCTTCACTTACTTAAACAGAAAAAGGGTTAACAAATCTATTTTATCATGCAGCCTTTTGATTAATATATATATATACTGAAGGTAATTCAGTATATATATATTTTTTTATCTGTATTGTACTTCGACTTTAAATCGTATTCAGTAACTTGACAGTTCTAAGCAAAATAATGTAACCAAACCTTAATAAAACTACAGTGTTGGGGTAGTGAACGAATTTGCGAACAGAATGAATGGTAAAAATAGTTATGAATATGAATAAATCCCAAAAAAAATAAAAGTTCTATTCGAATATTGCAAATGATTTTTTAAGAAACTATTAATTTATCTACTTACATCTGCCATTATAGGATTGATTAAATTTCCAGTCTTTATAACCTTATAATACGAAATATAACCCTTTAATTTTGCTTTTTTTTTTGGTTAAGCGTAAGAAATATTGACTTTTTTTAAACGTGATATCGGTCATTAGGAACCTACACATCATGTTTTTTTTTTTTATATTATAAACAGCTATCATAACATGATTTAAAGTTTTAGTTATTACATTAAATTAAAGCCATGTATCTACTTATACTCGTACGTAGTAACTAGTGTACCTTACAAAGTTCATACCATTTAGCTCATACCATTTAGCTCATACCATTTCGCTTATACCATTTAGCTTATACCATTTAGCTCATACCATTTACCTCATATCATTTAGCTCATTTATTTTTTTCGCCTTCCTAGCTTTTTTTCGTCAGTCACACACTTCAACTGTCAAGTTACTGAATACGATTAAAAATCCAAGTATACATACTATATGTCTCTTTAATAGGAACATGGCTGCCTAGAACGTTTTTAGCACAAAATTATTAAATCGATAGGAGCATGGCACACTGTCTATCGATAATAGCGATGGATACAATGTTCGTAATCTGAACTGCAAAGTTCCATTGAGAATGGAGACCTAATCGATATTCCTGATTGTAAGCTTCCCGCAATTATTGTTCCTATAAATGGTTGGGTAGGGACATCACACATATTTCCTTGCACTCAGTTACTGTATACCTACTCGAATAGTCTATTTTATATACCCGCCATGCTAAGCACGGTTTTTACGGCTTGGAAAAACATTGAGATTTTTTTATTATACGTCATTTTAAACCATTATAAACCTTCCAAAGTAAATTATCTAAAACATGGCCTCTTATACATATACTTGTATGCCGTTTAAGTAACATTTTTTTTAAGACTCGGTCGGACATAAATTAAACCTGCCGAAACTCCCATTAAAACTAAGATATAATTATTTTCAAGATATCGTTTAGAAGAACGTTAGGTACTACTACGACTTGTCTGAATTAGTAGTTTGTCCGGCGTTAAATCGTCCTAAATGTGACGTTAACATCAACACTTAATTCTCGTCAAAAGTTAACAAATTAATAAACAGTCATGTGTCTCGAGTACGAACCCAAAGCACAACGTTTAATTATCACTTGCTTCAAAAACGGTGACGGAAAACATCGTGAGGAAACCGGCATGCCTGAGAGATATTTCTCGACGGCATGTGAAGCCAAGTCAGAGGCCCATGGGCCACTTTAAAACTGTGACAACAGGTTAGTCACTAAACACACAAAAAGAAGAATAAACAGTAACTTGTAAAAATCATCATTATTATTAACACAACAAACATTACGCCTGAATTCCCTACATACATGTCTGCCTACTAGGCAGACATGTATACAAGGATTGTACAACTACATTTTGGCTACAGAAGTAAAAATACCTCTTTAGCCAAAATGTTCTTTTCTACTCTAAAAGTATAAAACAAAGTCGTTTTTCGTGCCTCTTTGTGTGTGTTTGCTTAGTTCTTCTAAACTACTCTAGTGTCTAGTTCTTCACCATCATTTAGAGAACTTATTACCGAAGGTTTATGCGTACAATAATGACAAAATGAAATACGTACAATAATATGAGGAGCTTGTGGCTAAGTAATAACTGCTGCACGGGTCAATACGTCAGGTTAAGCTACGCTTTCCGGGGTTGGTCTGTGGATGGGTGACCATTTTTACATACCAAGACTCTTCCGTGCCTTGGAAAGCACGTTAAGCCGTTGGTCCTGGCTGTCATTCATGCATGTTTGACAGTCGTTACGGGTCGTCAGAAGCCCGAAAGTCTGACAACCAGTCTTACCTAGGGGTATCGTATTACCCATTTAGTGGTTTGCGGAGGTCAGATAGGCAGTCGCTCCATGTAAAATACTGGTATTCAGCTGATTCCAGTTAGACTGGAAGCCGATCCCAATAAAGTTGGGAAAAGGCTGCAGCAGATTGGATTGTTTATGCGTACAATACAGTAACATTTAACTTAAATATAGCACAGAAATCTCGAAGTTTTGACATATCCCCACATCAGTACTACAGTGTCCCGACAACTAAATGAAAGCTCCTTTACTTGACATTTATTTTTCCTCATCCACAAGTCTTGTCGGATTGCCGTCCCATTAAAATTCGGTTTAGTAACAAATGTTTCTCTTAAAAAGCAGTATCCGTTGATATATCACTTACGGCTATAGGGCGCCAATAACATTCCTAAACTTAGGTGGCCAAGTAGTCACCTATTTAGTTCATTAACTCCAAATTGACTAACAATTGGCAAAAGTAGAGTAAGTAGCAAAGGTTCTTCTTGAAAAACTTTTTCCATTGGTGTTTAATTTATGGCTACTGGGTCAAAAAAATATCCTTAACTACGGTGCCAAAGTTGTCACCTATTTAGGTCATTAATTCCGAACTGACTAATTATTGGCAAAAGTTGTGGTTGTAGCTAAGGTTGTCCTTGAAAACCTCTTTACATTGGTGTATATCTTATGGCTATTGGGCTCCAAGAATCCTTAACTTTGGTGCTCAATTTTTTACCTATTTAGGTCACTAACTTCGAACTGACTAACAATTGGCAAATGTCGTGTTTGTAGCAAAGGTTGCCCTTGAAAAGCTCTTATATATTATGGCTATTGGGCGCCAACAATTCCTTAACTTCGGTGCCCAAGTTGTCACCTATTTAATTAAGGTCATCATGGTAACATAGTCTATGCTATGTTCTTCTAAATAAAAATATGATAGCGTTAAATACATACCTTTAATTTTTTTAAGTACTTAAATAAAAATAAACAAAGCAAATAAACAGTCAAAAAATTGCAATTGAAGGAAAAAAAAAACACACAAGTTATTTAAGTACATTCCTGATAGAACAAAAAAAAAATCAAGATAAGTATTTAACGCTATAATATTTTTGTTTAGAAGAACATTAATTTTATAGGATTAATAGAAAATTTTATTTTTAAATTTCGCTTTTCAAAGTTCGCCAACCGTCATTCAAACCAGATTTTCTCAGACAACCCTAAATCATGGTGTTCGCCATGAAATAGCGTTTATTTTGATATCAGATTTATTTATTAAATAGATTGTTGTAAATTACTAGTATTGACTTACCTGTTTATACCTGGGAAACCATAGTTACACCAGGAAAAAATAAACAAAACCACGTTTTTATATTCTCTAGGCTTCATAATTTCGATTGGTTTTACATTTATTCTTTAAACGAATTAGTAGTACAATTTTCATTAATCATAGTCTGGCCAGGAATATTTGCCAACCCACTCGCGATATTTTTTTTAACACACTAATTTTGATATAAAATACTTTTCATCCATTAAACGCAGACAAAGATGAATGGCGAAGTATGACATTTGACAAGAAATGAGACAGCAGAGGTTAAAAAGAAAAAAAAAACACGTATGTGTGCAGGTTATTGCTCTAGGGATCCTCTCTACTATTTATTTATCTACTATTTAAAAGAACAACGGGTTACAAAGACGGACACGAAAAGTGATTTTTATTTATAATACGAGTATGCATAGACAATCAAAAAGATACGCCTCTATAATAAAATTAATGAAGAAATGTACAACAACCTCGGCAACAACAAGGTCTGTTCAAACCTCTGCTGAATATAAATATAAGAAAAAACATAACATTATTCCGTCAGTATTAAAACAACATCAATTTAATTTAGGTAAATAAATTTAAAATGTTCAAATTGTTAACAATTCATTAACCTAATTATGAATTTATAACCAACACGGGAAGCTACTGTTTCAGTCAATTATTATTGTGGGTTTTCTATTTGAAGATTCTGTAATAACCTGATATTGGAATAGTATCCGCAAATTTTAACAAACCAAATATTATGGGTAGGCAGTAGGGTAGGGGTCTTGTTACAGTTTTGCAAAAATGCAATTTGTTTTTAAAAACCCTACCCTTCAATATTCAGCCGAAAGACTTCCACTGCTAGATATAAGCCTTCCCCAAGCATTGCCACTTCCACCGGTTCTGTGCTTCTCGCATCCATCGGATTCCTGCTGCCTTTACGAGGTTATCGGTCCGGTCTGGTCGCTCAGTTAGTCGGGTCGGCGTCTTCCAACGCTACGTCTTCCGGTACGCGGTCGCCACTCCAGAACCTTTCGGCCCCATCGGCCATCTGTTCTGCGAGCAATGTGCCTGCCCACTGCAACTTAAGTTTGGCAATTCTTTGGGCTATGTCGGTTATCTTGGTTCTCTTCTCTCTGTGCTTCTCGCATCCAGCGGATTCCTGCGGCCTTCATAAGTGTACCTTGTGGGACGCCTTCCAATGCCTTCCGGTACGCGGTCACTACTCCAGAACCTTTCGGCCCCATCGGCCAACACTATAAGCCTCATTAGAAGGCTGAAAATCACCCAAAGGGCAATGGAGAGAGCTATGTTTGGAGTTTCACTACATGATCGGATCAGAAATGAAGAGATCCGTGGGAGAACCAAGGTAAACGACATAGCCCGAAAAGTCGTAGAACAAATATCCGTATTGGGGAAGAATTGAGCTTAAATGTTAAGATAGTTATATCAAGATCAAATGACAATATTGATATAACGGCTGATAAAGATGTATGTAAAAAAGAATTTTCAAAATCTGTCCACAATTGACGAAAATATCGATGAACATACATTTAACAAAAAAATACATACAGATGAACATATAACCTCCTCCTTTTTTGAAGTCGGTTAAAGAGATGATAATCATGCTGCATCGTCGACCACAGATAAATTATAGTAAGGGCAATAGGTCGTTGATGACTACAATCAATCTGCCTAGCCTTTTCCCAAGTATGTTGGGGTCGGCTTTCAGTCTAACCGGATGCAGCTGAATACCAGTATTTTACATGGAGCGACTGCCTAGCCGACCTCCACAACCCAGTAACTGGGTAATACGATAGCCCTTGGTAAGACTGGTTGACAGACTTTCGGGCTTCTGACGACCCGTAACGACTGTCAAAGATCCACGAATGACAGCCGGAACCAACAGCTAAACGTGTTTTCCTAGTATGTGTTAACGTGTTCTTGGTATGTAAAGATGGTCACCCATCCACGGACCAACCCCGGCAAGCGTAGTTTAATCTGGTGGGATCGACCCGTGCGGATGTTATTACTTAGCCACGAGCTCCTCATAGGATGTTGATAACAACGTTGGTAATTAAAGGCGTAATTGAAAACAAAGCACAAAGAGCAATTCTATGGCCGTACGATGAACACCATACGACCATAAGTAGTAAGTAACAAATTGTGGATAATATTAACAATACCAGCTTATAATTGCAACACTGCAGGGCAAGATAGATTCTATATAAAAGAATGCAAATTATTTACATTACGCAACACCAAAACATAATTTAAATTATAAATAATTAGCCATGTAGCACGGGCCAATTTACCAACCAAAAACATCGAGAACTATACAGGTGCGCAGGGACATTGACGCGAAAACTGTTACCATGGATTCAGTACATGATTCTGAACGCCCCTGCGATGAAATTTTTCGTCGGTAATTAAAAAAAAAAAACAGCTTTTCCATAAATTTTGACCACGTAGGTATCTTTTCAGCAGATTTTTTTTAAATAACCGACGAAAAATGTTAATGCAGGGCTTTAGAATCATGTACTGGATCCATGGTAACAGTTTTCGCGTACGTATGTCCCTGACACCCTGTATAAACTCAGGCAAAAATAAAAAAATAAAACTAAAAAGAGCATATAAATTACTTTATTCTGACAAATAAATAATTATGATTAGGGTTTTATTTGTAAACAAAATTATCTAGTTAACTAGGAAGACTGTATTTTTAAATTGGAGAAAATACTATAGTATTCGTTTTATCCAATCCACCATCGGATTCAACCAACCGGTTCGTTCATACAGAGGAGGCACGAGCATTGCTCACCACGCTTACTCAAAACGAATTGGTGATTTCAGATTTATAGTAAGCACTAGCTGCAACCCGCGTTTCACTTGTAGAAGTCTCGATCCCGTCGGAATATCGGAATAAAATGTATCCTATGTCCTTTCCCAGGTCATGGTCTACCCATGTGCCAAATTTCATCCAAATCCGTTTAGCCGTTTTAGTTTGAAAGCGTAACGCATTTATAATATTAAGTTAGGATTTAAGTCCAGGTTGTGTTTTCTTTAATTTAAACCCTCGCTAGTATTTAAACTAGGAAGAAAACGAATCATAGAACTCAAATTAGCACGCAGACAAAGTTGGTCTCCCAAGAATTAATATAAAATATCAGTGTCGCAATGATCTTCGACACAAATTAGAACTTTCAGCTGTGAGGGAGCAAAGACGTGGCCCCGACGAATTGTGTCGCTTCTGTGTCGCATTAATTGCGCCTTCTAGAGCTCGTTTACATTTATTACGACCATTGAAAAACTCTCTTGTAACGATGAATACTCCGTGCGGAGGAAAATATAAAATATTTTTTTAAACTAACCTTGTTTTGACTTATTAAGATAGAAGAGAATTTTTGTTCGTGTTATTTTCTTGGTAATGTTAGAACTTCGATGTGGAGTAAATTATGTAGTTTGTATATTTTTAGTAGGTTGAGACAGGTTTCATTTAAATTAGATGAATTTCTATTTACTTTTAATATAGGATTGTTAGTACTATCTCGAGTATTTCGAGCTTTTACTCTACTAATTTGGGGTCTCGATAGTATCACTGTAAGGTTATAAATTATCCATAACAGTACCCCAAAAGTTAGAGCTACATTTAGTATGTAACCTAAACTTACGCTTAATGTCCTTTATACGTCTTCATAACCAGTGGTCATAATGATGAGACTAATGTAAGCACCACTCTATGTTCTCTACGTATGTTATAAATAAGGTTTTATGTCATTTGATGGGCAGATTTCGGTTCTTAACATGTTCAGTGCCGGGATCCCTCGTGGAGGGTTCACTTACTCGCATATGGAATGCCGAAATTTTATTATTTAATCAAATGAGCCCTCGCAGAGGGCTTATTTAATATTAACTATATATAATACATTTAATATTAGCATTATAAACCGTGAAAATAAAATTTGATGTATATTTCAACAAGATTTAATAGTATATGCATTGGTTTAAAAAAAAAAACACGGTTACAAATACGAATATTCACAAGAAATTTTAAAGGTTGGAAACTACATGGCGAAAAGTCACCCTGAAAACATAATTTTACTTCGTTTTACAGAGTTTTATATCACGGTTTTAAACCCAATGCCGTTGACCGTCCGCGATGGTTAACTTTAGCGTCAACGTAATGCCGGCAACCCTTCCGGAGTGTTCAATTCCAATAGCCATGGCATATGAGTTCTATGAAAATGGGTGGAGTCGAACGTGTTAAGCCCTATCTACCAGAGGTGAAAGTACCATACAATTCGATTCCTACCGGCATTCCTCCAGCGGTTCGTAAAATCAACTCTCCCACTATTGAAAAATGGCCAAGTCAAAGTGGTATTGTCTGTGCCATTTGTGTATTTAATTTACCGTGATATTCAAACAACAAAAACGCCTATTCTCCATCAACAAATCAAATTGTTCTAAAATAAACCGGCTCCAAAACGTAATAATGGGGAACTAAAATATATACATATATGTCATTTAATATACATATATGTCCGAAATACGTTACTGAGTTGACTAAGCGGGTCGCCAGCGCCACCTAGCGGTGCTCGACAGCGTCTACAACATAACGGTTGGAACCGCTGGAGCTAAGCAGAGTTCATGGTTGGCGGTCAAGCAATGAAGACGTTTAAAAACTGTGGCGCGAATCGAATAGTTGTGTCGTGTACCTACAGTGTGTGTATTGCTAGTGTGATTAATTTGATAGTGAATTATTATATTTTTCTGAACTGTAAACGGTTTTTCTATTGCGCAATAACCACCACTACTCACTGTACGCCCACAGTAGTTAAAATATGGCTGTTAACGAAAGAGACACATACCTTCCTCCGTCATATAATTAAATATTTTGTATTTCTACCGCACTTTTCCACGGTCGGTAAAACAACTTAAAGTGCATTGGTATCGTTTAACTTGTACGCCAACACTATTATGGACCACGATTCCTGCCATCGAAGTTTGCAAATGGCGCGTGACGGTAAACACTTAATGTTGGCAAAGTTTTTCTAGAAATTTGTCGCAAATTAGTATAATGGAACGGTTGCCTAATAAATGTATGTAGTCTAAAAGCTTCCTAGGGAAGTACAAGTGATTCATAATGATTACAAAACTCACCATTTACCCTTTGTTTTAATATTTAAAGAAGCAAGTAATTTTGCCGACGTTTTTTCTCGGAACCGGACGGAACGTTAATGTACTTAAAGTTAAATCAAATTATCCAGATCGATTGTAACAAATACTGTTATGAATGATCCGGGGTACGTTTGCAAAGACAGCAATTTGACTGAAAGAAAAATCGGGCTGCGTAGGACTGTTGTACGGTTGATTCGCCGTGTGTAGGTGTTGTGTGGATCACTATGGAAGCTTGTTTACAGACACGGCGGGACTACGGCATGGAACGCCGTATGGTAGTTTGCCGTGTCATATACAAGCTCACACGGTTATTCTACGGTGCGGCTAAGGTAAACGTCCACTGGTACGCACCGCCACGCACGCACGGTGCGTTTTGTGAATTCATATAGCACTGCGTCCACTATCGGTATCGCGTACCGGTGACGTCACATCCGCACACTACCGCACGTTGTTATGTTTATAATTGTGGTAAGAAACAGCATAAAAATTGCAAAATAGATAACTCACTTTTAATTATATTAGTAGAAAAAGATAATATGAAGAATTGTATAATCTGAAACATTAACATAATTTTCAAGTTTGCAAAGAAGAGATAATATCCAGTTACAGTAGATGCATGCCATCGGCAAATCTGTTCAATATGTTGCGTGCCGTGCAAGCGTTGCGGCCGGTCTGGACCAGTGGACATTCATCTTAAAAAAACCGTGCCGTGTACAACGGGCCTTATTCTACAAACAATACGGAGGCCAGAGGGTTTAATCTCTATGAGGTACAAATCGCTCGTTATGCAAATTGAATCTCTTGAAAATTTGAATAGCTTTCATAAGCCAATTCTCTCTGAATAAAAACAATAGAATACTCTTTCAACGTTTCAGATATTTCTGGAGGAGGAATTTATCTCGGATCATTAATTATTCAGCGTCGTATCTAGTTAGGAAAGATAACATCGTCTTTTTCTTTGGGGGCTGAGGAACCCGCCCATTTTGGGCCTTAACTCATTTCAGTACAGAGACCCTCGATACATGTTACTCTTTTCGTATTTAAATTTATTTACCTCTTAGGTTTTAGTATTCCTAGGTTTTTCTCATGTTTTAGTCATTCTCAATTTACTGGGTTTGAGGTCACTAAAATTCGAGACATCAGGATTTCTTTGTTGGTTTTCACAAAGTACCTAAATGTAAATGACTTTTTCTTTTCGTGTGGTTAGTGACTAACCTGAAGTTATAGTTTTAAAGCCGCCCATGGGCCTCTGACTTGGCTTCACATATCGTCGAGAAATATCTCTCAGGCATGCGATTTCCTCACGATGTTTTCCTTCACCGTTTTTGAAGCAAGTGATAATTATACAATACGCACATGAATCCGAAAAGTCAGAGGTGCGTGCCTTAGGTTCGAACTCGAGACCTATGACTTGGCAGTCCAACGGTCACACCACTAGGCTATCACTGCCTATAAAATGACTGGAAATCTTCTACTAAGGCCCGCATGCACCATGAATCACTAAATGCGTTTACTTTATTTTTCCATTCTCAATAGATATAATTACCACTGTACATTTTCTCTAAAGAGATGATATATACCACCAACATCGGTTTCGACAAGAAGCTGTTGCCGCATTACGTCATTAAAGTAACAAAGTGAAATTCGCAGATCCTCTGAAAATCCTTTAATCGCCTCATATACTTCCGAATAACGCTTCAATGAGAGTTCTGTGCCTCTACATATTATGGCGTTCTTAATAAGGCTTAAAAATTGCAATATCGCATAAATAATGTATGAATGGGCTTCGCTTGAGCTTCGTTCAATAATCCGATTCACTTAGTAAATTCATTAAAATAAACTTGTAATATGGTTTTTCTTTTTACAGTGCAATACAATACATTGCATTGGATTATGAAAAGTGTCACTTTTTTCACTAGTGCTTTTTACTTTTCTGTTTTTTTTAAGTTTTATTCCGTTGCAAAGAGTTTTTATTATTTGAGAAAAGTTTTACAAGTTAGATAATGACGATGACGATGGCGATGGTGATGACGATGAAGATAACGATAGCGATGACGATGAGGATGACGATCGCGATGACGATGGCGATGGCGAAGACGATGGCGATGCCAATGGCGATGACGATGACGACGACGTCAAAGTCAAAGTCAGTCAAAAAAGTAAATAATGTTGATTATTATATCATTTATATAAGTCAGCCAATATGTCAAGATGTAACACATCATATGCGACTACTATAAGGCTCGCTCGTTTTTTTTAAGTCCTTGCACAATGCATAGTAAGACGTTGTATGATACACGCGCGTTAGATGTCTACTTATACACTCGTCGGAAATCTCCTACTTTCCGCACTTAAAGCATAAATAACTATTTTGTTTTTTATTTCTTTTTTTGTGTCACGTTTCAATAAACGTGACACAAAAAAAGAAATAAAAAATAGCACAATAGCACAATTGCTATTTCAATTTGTAATGGAATTTGGTGATTATAAATGAGGTGAATGATTAGTTACATATGTAGACAGGATAGATAAGCTTTTAATATTGAGGAACACGCGCTTTTCAACCCTACGGTAAAAGGTGCATATCGCATATCACGCCTGTATTCCCCAAAGCGTTAGGCAGAGGTGTATCTATAGTACACCCACATTTCGCCAGTTATGTTTAAGTTCCATGTAATAGGGGGCGAGCCTATTGCATCAACCGGGCACGAAACCAAACTCCAGGCTGCTACTGAGGAATTCCAGATAGAAAAACCCAATAACACTATGCCTGACCTTTTTTTTTTTGCGTCAACTTTGTATGAAACTACGTGAAAGCTCCGCGAGCCTATAATATTCCTCAAGAATTGAGCTATCAAATGCAAAAAGAGTTTTTAAACCCGACTGGTAGTTCTGGAGATTACCCCCTACATACAAACTTACAACAAACAAACAAACAATTTTTACCTCTTTATAATATGATGTAGACCTCTTTATAATGTGATGTAAAATGTAAGAGGCTTAAGAACAAAAACAAATGACCTGTACCAAAACACTTTACTGAATAATTATAAAATAATAGCTTTTACTGAGACTTGGCTGAATTCAAATATCCTGAGCAGTGAGTTGTTCGATTCTAGATACACTGTTTACCGTCGCGATAGAATTTGCCATAATAATACTAAAAAAGATGGCGGTGGAGTTCTTTTAGCTGTCTCACGGGATGTTCCATCAGCCAGAGTCTACAGCTGGGAGAGTAATAACGAAGACCTTTGGGTGTCTGTCAAATTTAAATTTAACAACATTGTAAAAAATATTGCTGTTTGTGTCTCGTATTTACCTCCTCCAATAAAAGCAGAGTCATTGTCAAATTTTCTGAACAATGTCAGTAATGTTATAAACAACGTTGAAGACGTTCTTATCCTCGGAGATTTTAATCTTGGATTTATTAAATGGTCATCTTTAGATGGACAAAACCATTCTATTCCTAGTAATTATAACAACACTTTAGGGGATATGTTTGTTGACTTTTTAGGAGTTAACAGTCTTTTTCAATTTAACTACGTTTGTAACATTGACGATAGAACACTGGACTTAGTTATAAGCAATCTGCTCAATCTTTATGCTTCCCATACCTCTGACCTTCTTACTAGACTTGATCCTAAACACCCTGCACTGCTCATTTCAATAACACAGGGAAATACAAAATGTTTGCGCTCGAAGAATAACATTCGCCCTAATTTTTACAAATGTGATTACGCAAAAATCATGTCAGACCTACAGGCTACTGACTGGCATCTAGAATTTTCACACTCCGATGATATTAATGATCTAGTTTTTATATTCAATGGAAAATTAAAACAACTGATTGACAAACACATACCAAAGCACAGTTGCAAAAAATCAAAATATCCTTCCTGGTTTAGTAAAGCGCTCATAAAAACACTATCTGAAAAAGAGAAGTTTCGTAGTAAATTTCGTAAATACAATAATCCTCGTGACAAGTTGAGCTTCGACATACTTAGAAGCCGTTGTCATACAATGATCAACCAAAACTACAGCGATTACAAACACCATATTGAGACTGAAATAACAAATGATCCTAAAGCATTTTGGCGCTACATTAAAAACAAACGAAATAGTAAATCAGCGGTTCCAGCCATAATGCACATGAATGATGTAGTAGCTAACAATGGAACTGACATTACAAATCTCTTTGCTTCCCATTTTTCTTCGATTTTTACCGACCCAAATAGCAGTGCAACAACAGATGTCCAAGAATCATTTGGAGTGCTAAGTAATATAAAATTTACATCACAAGAAGTTCTAGCTAAAATTAAAAAACTCGATACCACCAAGGGTGCTGGTCCTGATTCTATTCCACCAGTTTTTGTGAAATCATGTGGGAGAGCGCTTGCAGGGCCACTGTCTCTCTTATTTAACCGGTCTTTAGAGTTGGGAATATTTCCTGATGAATGGAAAAAGGCTCGAATTGTACCTGTGCACAAAAAAGGCGACTCCAGCGACATCAAAAACTACAGACCGATTTCCATCCTATCCTGTTTTTCCAAGCTCTTTGAATGTCTCGTTTGTCCCATCATTACTACTCACTTGGAGACTAAGCTTTCCGATTGCCAACACGGATTCCGAGTTGGGCGATCTACCGAGACTAATCTAGTTCGATATTTATCTGACATATCTAAAGCGCTCGATGGCAGACACGAAGTCGACGCAATATACACGGACTTCAGCAGCGCATTCGACAAGGTAAGCCATCCACTTATGGTAGCAAAACTCGAGCTTAGTGGTGTCCACGGATCGCTGCTGAGGTGGTTCGCATCCTATCTTATAAATCGCTCTCAGTTCGTTGCTGTCAATGGCTATGTCTCTCATGAATTTCACGTACGCTCTGGAGTCCCACAAGGCTCCCATCTCGGCCCAGTTTTGTTTTTGCTATTTGTAAATGACATCACAAGTCAAATCAAGCATTGTCAAGCTTTGTTGTTCGCTGATGACTTAAAGATTTATAGGAAGATCACGGGGCCTGCAGATACTAAGCTTGTTCAAAGCGACTTAACAAATATTGAAAACTGGTGCATAGCTAACAATATGACCTTAAACTCACTAAAATGTTTCTTTATTCGTTTCTCAAAAAAAAAGTCATCTTTTTCTACTACCTACACACTGTGCAACACTACGTTGTCTAAGGTATGTGAAATACGGGATCTAGGAGTTCTGGTCGACGATGCACTAAGCTTTAAGCCACACATCAACGACATTGTCAAGAAGTCGGCACAGATGCTGGGTTTTGTAAAACGCAACACCCGGGGCTTCCATCTAACAAAGACCAGAATAGTCTTGTTCAATACCCTGGTGCGAAGTCGGTTGGAATACGCTAGTGTTGCCTGGAATCCTTTCTATGCAGTTCACTCGCAAAGAATTGAGAGAATACAAAGAGCATTTACTAAACATCTAGCATTTATATCCAGGAAAATTAGCCATCGCTGTCCATATGAACAACGATTACACTTTTTCAATATAAAGACACTGCGTGACCGTCGCCGTTCGCGTGATCTAATTTTCCTCTACAAAGTTACAAACGGATTTGTAAAATGTAGCGATCTTGTTGAACGTATCCATTATTCAGTCCCTTCAAAGCCCCCCAGACATCCCATCACCAGATTTTTTCATATCCCTTTTCGCAAATCAAATCTTGGTCTGAACGCTCCCTTGATCCGAATGTGCAGAAATTACAACAGTCTTTGTAAATCGTCAGAAATCGACTTACACGGTGTATCACTCAACAAGTTTAGAAGATCAATGTCTGTGGTACGGGAGTGCATAAGTGCTTAGACTAAGCAATTTATACATATTTTTTGTAAATTCATTTCAAATATCACTCACACTCATTTTTCATTTTTCACGTTCCACCTTTCGTGGTAAAATTTTTATGTAATTTTTTTTGTTTAATAGTCATTTACTTTGAATTTTTAATTTTACTAATTGTATTTTATGTTTAGTTTTTTTCTAGCTTATTATGATGTTGTTTTGTGGTGAATGCTGTGTATACCTATAATAGGCATACATACCAGTAATTGTATTATGGTTTTATTCTGTTTGAAATTTTGTGTATGTACTGCTGTTGGTGTACCAAATAAATAAATAAATAAATAAATAAATAAATGTATGGATAAAAAAAATTAAGTACGCAAATCGCAAAAAAAAAAAGGTATCCTATGTGGTGGTGTTTAGGTACATGAGGAGGAAAAATCACGATCGCACATAAACCAGTATTTTAGTGAATAATTTACAACAGCAAGACTACCTGTCTCTGATTTCATGTACATTCAGTAGTGAACCGACACTAAATTGGTTCCATTCACAGCTGAATGAGAAGATCAAATGCAGTCAGGACGAGGTATTTTCTCCCGTTTCAGTGCAATTACTCAACACAGTACAGCGTTGAAACTATAATTTTTGCTTTGTGAAGCTTAACTTCCTAGTGTTGTTGAGAACCATTTACTGACCCTTCTGTGGATGCTACTCTCATTAGTTTGCGAAATTTTGGCTAATTGTTACATGTTTGTAATGGGTTTGTGAGTAACAAGTTCGTTCAGAACTCACCGCAATGACTTCCGAATTATACAGGGTTAGATTAGAATGACTGGCCAAAAGTTTTTTATGGTGTTTAACAAATAAATAATCATACATTCATAATATCTACGTGAAGGTTCTTATAGTCAAAAATATTTTAACAAGAGCGTTGTTAAAAGAACGCAATTTTAATCCACCTGTAGCCTTAAAACAAAGCATGTTCAATCTTACTTGTAAAAAAACTCCGACTACATTTTTTCTTAATAGACGTCTTCTTGTTCCACAATTAAAAAAAGGTCCTAACAGCTGAAATTACGACACTTCATTATAAAAAGTAACAAAAAGTGGACAGTTACGATTCTGTTGTCTCAAGATCCGGAGATTCAGGCTAGAGCAATAAAAATGAACAAAATATAGATGTTGTGCTCCACAATGACGGGGCCTAGACACGGTGTCAAGTGCAGAAAATTATGTCCATTCATCCAGCGCTCGCTAGGATTATAAAACGAGGTCGCATCTTCAGCATCTGACTCCAACTGACGACAGTTTTAAGCGTTTTCAACATGACGTAAGCTCCGCTAATTAATGTTTGTTGTTAAATATGGTTTACTATACTTTATTTGGTAATGTTCGAGTGGGTTTGGTGTTTGTCTGGCATTTGTAGGAGATATGAGTTGGTTCAAGAGATATCTTAATTCATCTGCAAAATCCTTAATACCTATTTTTAGTCTGATAATAAACCTACCAGGCAAATTAAATTAACAATTTCTGAGTTTCATGCCGCAATTTTAGCCCGGGCACCGGATTTTTTCCTGAGTTTCGTATTATGATATCTTTTACATTACGTAACAAAAACAATGTTCCATTTCATTGTGTCGGTATATAATATTGAAATATCGGAGCCCCGAACAAAAAGGTAGCGTAACAAAATCTACCCTTAACATCAAATCAACTTATTCCTACATCGATAAGGTACATCGCCCTTTCACCTAAACTTGATAACCAACCCGGCATCGCCCGCTTATTGGTGTATTTGCCTTAAATAAATGTTGAACAATAGATAAGTAAAAATATGTATTTGTGACAAACGATTCGTAGATAAAGACTCGTCGATAGTGTCGCGACATACCCGCCAAAAATGCGCGACGGAAATTCCGCGCTTTAAAATCCTGTTTTCTATAAAAACTACGCAACGTAATTTCGGCCTGATGTGTCATTCAAAAAAACATTGCAGGCGTAAGTACGCCGACTTTGCATTGCGTATTTCGGCCAATGTGTCGCTTCACTTAGAGTTAAATAAATTGATTTGACGATAGGTAGGTACTGTCAAAGTTTAAGTTAATTCGCATTAAAAGTAAAAATCGGATAATTCGGAAAGGAAGTTCGAGTGCGGAGGCCAAAGTAAGAAGAGTCTGGATAATGTCCTCTGGCACTAATTAAAACTTTGGAAACAGCGGGAAAAAGGGTTGAGAAATATGGCATTTGGCGGATAGTAATGGCGCTGTGGTCTTATTTAATTTCCACAGTTTTTCTTCTAGCGGTCTCAAATTAGAATATTACAGTTTGAGCTTAACAGATGTCCAATTTATAGTTCACATTACACTTTTATTATTTTAGTAACATTATTGTGTAAAAATTCCGGCTTAATGTTGTGGCAATAGGTAAGCTTCTAACCTCTAAATTTACCAAAAATCCTCAGGACATATTTAAAGTATTTTAGAAAGAAACAAAGCGATTCCATTGTCGCACGCGCATAATAATGCTCATATACCTACAGCGCGGTTACTAGGCACGTTTACGTTTTCAAAACGTGATTGTTGCAATTTATTCTGTTCTAGGACATAACTTTTACTACTAGTTGATAGTTTAATTGCATTAAAAGAGTTTATTAGTACTTTGTAGGTTCTAGTATTTAATCCTAATCTAATTCTTGTATCTCTCCTGTTTTAATCCATCCAAAGGTTGTCTTTAAAAGATAGGTTTTAGCTATAAGACCGCCCATTGTGTCACCCTATGTAAAATGTATGTCTGTTATTTTTATAGTGTACATAATGTATGAGTATTTTCTTTAGAAACGGTTGAAGCTGATTCCAATGATGACGACGAGTTCACATCGATGTAGTCGATGGCGATGATCGTAACACATATGGCCAGCGAGATTCTCTAAAAAATAAAACCTTATATACTATCAATTACGAGTATATATTATTTACTTCAATTTATTTAACATATTAGAAAAAATAAAGGCCAATTCAAATTATTAAAAAACGTTCATATTCTAGTCGCAAACTTGTCAAAAATGTTGGTAAATTGATTGTATTTTTGACAGATTGCAAATGAGATGCGAATGTGAACGTTCTTAAAAATTACGGTAATTGCCCCTCAGAACGTTTCGAGGGAGATCGAGGATTCTATTCTATTCTAATAGGTGAAGATCAAGCCGTTTTGTCTCAGTTCATCGTTCGTTTTTTTCATCTGCCCATGCCATGACTCACATTTTCATGTCTATAAATCAAAAAAAGCTAAACATAATTGGAATCTTTTCATTAAACTGTACGAACACCCAATTAATTTTGATTTATTTCCGAGTGAAATCTGTTCAATCAAACCGAAACTAACGTAAACGTATTTATACCGTGAGCTGCTGATTTTGTTTTTTTCTGAGCTCCAAAAGGAAGTGGCGTATTAATTAATTCCCTCATCAATCATTTGCCGCCTTCTCTTGAACCCGACGTCACTCGCATTGTTAGAAGTGAACAGGACCACGCAAAAATAAAATGGCTACGAGTGCCTTAGGTAGGTACGCGTTTTTTTTTTCTCTTAGTTATAATTACTATGACTAAGGATTTACTTATCAAAAGTGAGCTCTGTTATTTCTTTTCATTTCGAAGTAATTACAGTTTAGGATTTGCCTTTGCCCGCCGCTCGGCGAAAAAGGTTGTTTATTTTTTTACTGGTACTCTGGTAATGGCGAGACTAAGGGTAGGCATAAATTACATTAGATCCTTCGTATCATTAAGTAAAAGGTTGTGTAGTCTCAGCTATACATTATATTTTCCAAGAACATTGATTCTCTTTTTTTTACCATTCTTATTTTTTGTCTGCCTCTTTGTCTAGCGGTTGCAAGCGCTACTGCTGAGGTCCTGGGTTCGATTCCCCGGTCAGGCAAAGTGACATTCGGTTTTTCTATCTGGATTTTTTTCAATAGCAGCCCGAAGTCTGGAGTTATGCCCAGTTGATGATAATAGGCCCGCCCTCTGTTACATGGGACTTAAAACATGACTGGAAAAATGTGGGTGTACTATGAGTACACCTCTGCTCAATCGTTAGCGGAACCAAAGCGTGATGTTATGTGTTATGTTATGTCTTAATTTGAATGGTATAGCACAATCAGCCTACAATGTTCCCGCTGCTGAGAGGGAGTGGAACTTAATAAAACACGCGGGCCCAGTGCGGGTTGGTAGATGAGATGTTAGATATCTTCGAATGTTTGGTTCTAGGACAATCCTGAATTGTGAAGTTTGAGACGGAACCCTCAAGGCCGGAGTCCTACTCGCACTTGTCTGGTTTTTAAGTCAAGTTCGGTGCCCGTAATTTTTTTTTTTTAAATCTTTTGCTGTTGCCTAGCAAAAGATTTAAAAAAAAAAAATTGTACAAGCATTGAGCAAGAGTTGTACAAGCATTGATGTATCGTATCATTAACAGCTTCCATGTCTACGTATCTAAGTGTAAGTGACAACCTGACAACCAATTTGTCTGTGTGTGTAACATTATAGATGTTCCCACACACACAGACCTCCTCTCGTTGAATGGTAGTGGCCTGTAATCCACCACGCGGGCCCAGTGCGGGTTGGTAGATGTCACATGTCTTCGAATTTTTGGTTCTAGGACATGCCGGTTTCCTCACCATGTTTTCAACCGTAGTGAGAGCAGTGGTGATTAAATAATTTACACAAAGTAAAGTGCCTTCTTGGGTTGCCTATGACTTTATAACTAGTTAGTCGCGGCCCTTACCACTGGGTTACCACTGCTCTTGAATGGTATAACTTGTCTAAAAGGTCGCGAGGAAAGTTTGTAGTATGTATTGCCTCATTACATTCAGCCCTGCCACAGCTCCTCGCGCTACCGGCAATAATTCCCTAAATACTACCGTACAGTTCGCGTCAAATAACTTTGCCGCTCTGAAGTTAGGTTGCACATTCGCGCTGTCATGCGCGCCACTGTTTTATAAGGAAGATTGACTACTGCGCAGTCATTTGTAGCCTACTTCAGAGCGGCAAAGGTATTTGACGCGAACTGTAGCAGGATCGAGAGAAGTATCGTGTTTGCATTCTCGTCCTGCCCACTTCCCTGCTCACTGCCGTGGAAGTGAGCTGAGTGTAAATGGGGTATTAGGATGGCTATAAGAGCTGGGGAAAACCAAAATAACGATGGATGTGTGAAAGATGATATGGATAGAAAGGGGGGTGACTACCGAGGACTAATAGAGAAGTGTGGAAGAAAAAGATATGGTGCTCCAACCACAAATAAATTGGAGAAAGAGCAAAAGTATCATGATGATGAACTTTGATTCATGAAAAATATAAATACTTATTTAATACCCACCCTCACCATCTGTTAACAGCAAGCCAATTTACATGCCAATTAGTTGTAATCTCTACCGCGTCCTTTGAGACATGCATTATTACATACACAATACGCTTATAATGATATGAGGTCCTCATAACAGGCGGCCATGCTCGAATATTGTTATATTATATATAACTAGTTATTGGGCTGTTATTACCAAAAAAAGATACTGCTTATTTTATGGGAACATTTTATTCCTTGAGCAGTAGTGACCCAGTGGTAACGGCCGTGACTTACGAGTTGAAGGTCGTAGGCTCGAACCCAGACAGGCGCTTTACTTTATGTAAATTATTTCATCATCACTGCTCTCAAAACGGTGAAGGAAAACATCGTGAGGAAACCGGCATGTCCTAGAACCAAAAATTCGAAGACATGTGACATCTACCACGCACTGGGCTCGCGTGATGGATTACGGCCCACTCCCTCTCACAGAGGAGGCCTGTGGTCCCAGCAGTGGGGGTTGTTGATATGTATTTTATTCCTTTGGCATTTAGGCTACTTACCTACATTTACCAATAGGTTCGTTTAATCTAGTCCCCCATGGTTCAAGGTACTAAACATTCGTCTGACGGATCCTGGGCAGCCAGCGAAGGAATCCACCTGCGGATTGGCAATTTTTTCTTACACAGCACGAGCCCATATTCTCGTATAGAAAAGAATGTTGACCAATTAATACGTATTATGCGTTTGATTACACCTCCAAATAAGTTCTCAACGCAAAGATATTGAAACAAATCAGGACCCTACGAAGCGCTACAAATTACAAAGTCGTTATTGCCAAAAAGCAAATTAATTTCCATCAAGCGCTCCATAAACATAGATATATAACAATTTTCTTCCGACTCAACCGTCCCGTCTAGTTACTGGACAGACAGAACGAAAACGTTTGCTATTTGAACGCAATCTTTCGACTTCCTGTCGAGTCGCCATCGACGCAATTAAGCACAGGAAGACCCCTAATGACATCACACCCCCAATCTTTTCGTGTATACTTGTACCCCACTGTGCAGCCGTTAACAATACTTTTGTGATAGGAGATAATACGCCATTTTATTTCTATTATGTCTTTACTAATTGGGTACGAAGGAGTATTTATATTTTATTAGCCACAATATTTTCTTTGGTCGATTTTCTTTTGTCTTTGGCTTGTGTTCTAGAAAGAGCTGAGAATTGAATCAAGATTATTCTGTAATTCGATCATTTGAAATCTAGATTTGGAATTTGAGCATTGTTCTCTAACAATACATGGTGGCAGGGACGTCGACGCGAAAACTGTTAACATGGATTCAATACATGATTCTGAACCCCTCAGCGATGAAATTTTTCGTCGGTTATTTTAAAAAAACAGTAACAGTTTTCACGTCGATGTCCCTGCCACCCTGTATACTACTTCGCACGCGTTTTACTGGTCCACAAAAAATTTAGATTTCTTTATTATTAATTTTATTAATTTAAGTTTAATATGAATGTATTATAAACATAAGCCTTGCTGAATAAATTCTCTAAATAATAGTGAAAATCGTATCAAAATCCGATGTGCAGTTTTGAAAAACGACGTGGTTACACAGTCAGACAAAAGAAGCGACTTCATAATTATAATATGTATACTCGTAGAAGTGTAACTGACTCGGCTATCGTTAATTAGTAGAACCCGGTATAAAATTCAGCAAGGAATTGTCTATGTTGAATAATTCACCAAAACTTTATTTGAGGAAATATTTTTTCATTATAAACTGTTGTTTTAATTATTATAATGACTGTAAACTCCGCAACTTTATTGTTTCAATAAACACGGGCCGGAATCCACGAAACCTCGTTCAACAAATTACTCGAAACAGATAAAGTTACTTGAAAACATTTAATTCTTCTTATCTTCTTCTTGATTGTAGCCATTTTAGCCTATTGTTAGATTTTGTTTCACTTTTTTTGTATTTTAAATTTTATACAGTGTGTATCAAAGGTGTGGTCTTCAAGTATGTAGTACAGATAATCAAACTGAACAAGTTTTCCCATGGGACCAACATAGTAACCGTGAAAAAAATCTCAATTGTCCCATACAAAATTTCATTACCTACTCGACCCAAATGTATGGAACGGCTCATTCTTTTTCTTCGATTACGATGTTGGTCCCATTGAAAATGTTGTTGAGTTTGATGGTCTGTACAACACCCCTAAATTTTACCACACCTTTCAAATACACGCTGTATAGAGCAATTTGTTCGTAATTTTGCTAAGCGAATAACAAAAAAAAACTTTTGAAGGTAACTCAATTAAGAATCTGTCAGAGCACGTTGTTATGACCTGGCTGTAATTAAAGCTGTCTGCTAAGTTTAAATACAACTTCATTAACTCTTACAAAATCTAAAATGGACGAAAATGACAATCATTTTCTTAAATTATTTTAGAATTTATTTTTATTTTCTTTAGAAAGTTAGAGTTATGAAATAAATGTATTAGAATATAGAATTAGATTTATGTTATTGAGTATAGAGTCCTGATAACATGTTATGATCTTCAGCTAATTAGCTCTTTAATTAATTATCTTTTTGGATGAATACATAAGATTATATTACATACGATCAGTATTCCGCCTATTTCTTGGTAAGTAGACCGTTTTTACCAAAGGACGCTTTCTTTGATAAGGTATTTTATTATATCTTCTACTCTTACACACGGAGTCTTCATCTCTTTTTATCTACTTTCCTATCCCAGATTTGCTGAAAGAGATTTCTTTAGAAATAAGCATCACCTTTGTACGTACCTATATTTTCTTTTTTTTTTCTATTTTTTCTGTCTATTAAGGTGTGTACATAAATGGTCAAATAAACAAACGAAAAATTAACGATGGTAAAATAAATCCTCCCTTTTCTACAAAAAGTCTTAGGTCATAACACTTTCTATAAATATTGTTCATGAGTATAAGATTTGCTTCATAAAAAATGAATTACGACACATTTTATAGATGTTAACACGCTATTAAGGATAAATACTATTTTTAAAGGACATGTTCGTAAATATAAGAAGCACATTCTGAAGGGACAGGAAATTCGGTCGCTCTTTTAGAGGCCATATAACCTCGAAAAAAATATACACCCTCACGAAATGGTAGGGACGACACTTAGGAAAGAAGGCGCAATACAGCTGGCCATGTATTTTTAAATGTCTTAAGCACCCCGAAAAATGTCTCGAGAAAAAATAATAAATCTGCGATGTACCGCCTTTTTAGCAAGGGGTAGTGCTATGCATCACCTCAGCTAGTAATAAACTTGTAGCAGACGATCCTTCTCCATTCTTTTATTTCAATAACCCTCAGCTTGTTTGAAACTTTGAGTATTATTACTCTCTTTTGAAAATAAAAAACGAATGACGGCTCTCAGGGTTTACTGTCCGTCGTTACTGAGTAATCTTTATAGGTGTAGATGGTTGATGTGAGCAGAATAGAAATGGAATAGGTGTTAAAATTATATGTTTCTTGTTTCTATTTTATAGTTGCTGTTTTGATTTATGAATTTGAACCTGCGAGGGCATTTTTAGTAAGTCTTGATTTATATTTTGTTGTGTAACATTTTCCTACAGGTGAGTATACACTAGAATATTTTGTCGAGCATTTCCATGTAATGTTACTTTCTTAGGAATGGTTCAAAATAAGCAAAAGCTCAATTTTAAAAAGCATATCCTTGTAAAGTAACGATCTTGCGAATGTTGGACGCTGCGTTCGATACAATGGCTCCTACACACTATGTCGTCGGCATGGCCGCCGGCTTTTGCCGCGCGACACGTACCGGCTGTTACGCCTTCATTTCCTTTGCGATCCTTTGTGCGGCTTTATGCGGCAGGGCCGGGCGCGCCGCGGTTTGCCCGGCGGCGGGGCCGGCGGCATAGTGTGTAGGAGCTATTATGCTCACGTCGAGTTAGCCCACCTGTAACATTTCTTTCGACTTTGCGTTCATTGTAACGACCTGCCCTCGGCCCACGCACCTTTTTTTTTTTTTTTTTTTTTTCGGTGAGAAATCATCAAATGACTCCTCCCGCTCTGGGCGGAGCGAGAGGGAGTGTCAGACTTTTACTGACTAAAACCCACCCGTGTTCCTTCCGTTGCCTGTGTGCCGGGGCCGCGATATCCCTTTCGGACAAACTCGCAACCCTGGCAGGCATTGGCCCTTACGGACCCCGTCAGTTGGTGCTGACATCTCTTTGAGGCGCGCGTGAAACACAACGCTCCGTCGACCCGGGCCTGGTCCTAATCGGACGGCGAGCTACCCATTGCCCACCGTCCGCAAGCCCGCGCCTACGGTGGCCGGAAGTCGGCTCGCGACTCCCGACGCCCGGGGCGTCTCCTGCGGCGACTAGGGGCGCGAGGGCGCGCATCTTGCATTTCCCTCGCGCGCTCCGCCTCCTCCTTCGCGAGCATTACTGCTTCGCAGAAGGAAGTGACGGCTTCCCATGCACTCTCGCTCCGGACCATGGCCTGAACCAGGTCGGCCCACGCACCTGACTCCGCGCTCGTGTCTTTGCTCGATAGAATGTTACACCAATACGGTTTTTACAATCAGGTTGTAATAAAACATCGAGCGTCATGTTCGAAGTGCGGTTCGATAAAATTTTAAAATGGCTAATGCTCGATGTTCTGTTACAAGTAAATGCTCTAGTCTACACTCACTTTACGGCGAACAAGATCTGACAGCGAGACTTATTTGAATCTAGTACCTATTACTGCAATGTCCAGACATATTTTATTATTATGTTCGGTAATATTTACTATGGGGAATGACAACATCTTGGACCACCTCAATCTCAAAGCTCTTACAACAACTAACGGCTATACTCAAGTATTCTCGTTACAAGCCTGATTGATTCTTCTGTGTATGTACTCAAGCAAAAACAAGACCTGAAAAAGGGTAGTGCGTTTGATACAACCATCAAAACAAATTATATTAAGGCAAGAAAGTGCGATTCTTCGTCACGCGATCTCTAATGGCGTAATAAAGTTAGGAAAAAGAAAACTTGGCAACGCCGCGGCAGCCGCGCGCTCTTTTGCGTATTTATTAACTCCGCCACTATAACAAGAGCTGCAGCGCCTCATTCCTGTTACAATTCTTTTGAAGATATCTTCAAAGTCGGCAATCGTTACAGCTCTATGTTAGTGGTTGTGTTGTGAAATCTGTTTGCGCTAAAGTCGTCACGCGCAGCCGCTGATGAGCCGTAGACGTGATATCACTCACTCGAACGTGACTCTCGTTTTATTTGAGATCTTGCGCCTAAAGCTTAGTTTCACTAAATATATACCAAGGATTTTACAATGATTTTTCGCTGATTTGTATTCAGACGTCGCAGGTCATGAAAAGTTTAGTAATGTAAACATTATTTTGATAGCTACTAGGTACGTACTAAATTTGCTTTCAAGCTAAACCTAGAATATGAACTCGAGTAAGCTGTCGTTCGAAGTTTGTTTTACACTCTTCATAAACTTTTTTTATTTGCTTGGTTGCCGGGAATTTATTACGAAATAATTCTAACCATCTCGGATGAGGCAGCATGCTACCCACTTTGAGATTTTCTTCAATTAGGAGATTTAAGAGTAATTACGAAAATGAGAAATGGGAAAAGTTCATTCTTGTGGCCATCGAGTTTTGGCCATTTTATTTTATGAAGTCAGAATCGGCTGCCTCTTTTTTGTCATGAAAATTAATTTGCCCTCTTAATTCTAAATACAAAAAGGTCTTTTGAAGTGAATTCGTTAATAAGTGAACATTGTTACCTAATTACAATAAACTTATTGTTTTTATAATATTTTCAGTCAATTTACATTTTCAAATTAGTCGTCACTAGCTTCTGCCAGCGACTTCGACGTGCGTGAACTACTCGTATGTGTTAATCCAAGTTATCCCAACAAATATTATAAATGTGAAACTGAGATTTTTTGTTTTTTGCTATGCTTTCACGCGAAAACGTCTGAACAGATTTGGATGAAATTTGGCACATAGGTAGACCATGACCTGGGTTAGGACAAAGAATACTTTTTATCATAATATTTGCACGGAATCGAGACTTATGCGGGTGAAACAGCGGGGCGCAGCTAGTAAACTATAATTCCGTAATACATTGTTTCCAAATAACTCTATTGGCTTACGCGGCGCACGCCAGTAAAACTCCCAGTCGTCGGCTTGATTTTTTCCGACATCTTCAGCAATCATCGCCATATTAGAGCCAACATACACAAAACCTTAATGAATAGGGATGATGCCTGGGTAAAAAAAAAAAATTCTACGAGTAATTAAATTAGTCCGTCAGTCAGATAATAAAAAAATATTAGACACGTATTTTTTGCTTTATCATAATTAATAAAAAAATACTTAGATTTAACGCATTTTAAGTTGGGGAGTGGGGGTCGCTACGTCACTAGTATGTATAAAATCTACGTACTCGTGACGTCATGGCACATTTTAACTCAATGTATCGCCGTAATCTTCAGATTAAGTAAAAAAAGAAAAAATACGTGTCCAATATTTTTTTATAATCTCAAAGACGGACTAAATAAAAAAAAATGTCATCTTCCCTATTATACATTTAAACCTTCCTCATGAATCACTCCGTCCATTGGTGAAATCCGTATGAAAACCCGTTCGGGAGTTTTTGAGTTTATCGCGTTCAGACAGACAGACAGACGGGGCGGGGAGACTTTGTTTTATTATTTACGTATGTACCTAGTGGTAAATAATAAGGAATGCTCATCTTGATTAAAAGTGTAATAAATATTTTATGTGACTGGTGGTTTTCATATTACCTGAGGTATTTGGCCTGCCAGAGAATAATGTATTACCTACATTTTAGTTAATTAAGTCGGTTCCAACTTAAGTTTTAAGCGTTCATTTCTATAATACCTCAGGGAATATGGGCCGACCCTATTAGCTATGTTTACAAACTAAACGATTTGATATTGAGACCCAAATAGCCTGAAAGCAAACATGTTACTGATTCTGTTTACACATAGGTAACTATTCGAATCTTTGGTTAGCTCTACTAATATGTCAGACAGGTTAACGGATTAATTTATTGGATTCTGGAGAAAGTAGAAAGTTAAGCAAATTGACTGCCCACTTAAATTTAAAATTATTAACATATATTATCCTAACTAATATTATACATGCGAAAATGAGTTTGTTTGTTTGTTACGCTTTCACGGCTAAATGGCTGAACAGATTTTGATCAAATTCGGTATGGGGATACTTTGAACCCTGGGGAAGGATATAGGTTACTTTATATCAATATAACACGCGGGTGAAGCCGCGGGCGGAAGGTAGTTTCACATAAACCTACATGGGCACTTGAAATGTCAGAAGCTAGGTGCACGGTTCCCATTGGTCACTTCCTATGGAGAAGAGCCAGTGAAAAACTCCACATTTACTCTTTAAAAAATAATTGACTTAATCTTTGTCCTCATGAATATATTCAAATTACAACTGTAATTTTTTGACAGTTGTATGAAACGGCTATAACACAGCAAAATGACGTAGAGTTTTAATTTGCTCAACAATTAATTTCCCTGATGGTACATTCATAATCATCTTATTTCATAATCATCAGTGCTAAAATACAATTTGACGAAGGTACTTTAAATCCAACCTAATAGGTATCTCTGAAAATTATTAAAATAAACTCGAAAACAACGTCGTGTTTCATAGATTTTAGTCCCATGTGATAATCTAGACATTACTTGAAGCATTGAGTTATTTCAGTATTGAATCGCAGCACGAAATAATATATTTTCTTAGTCCTGCGCCACACTGATATTTATACCCCGAACGTTGGATTTGCAAATGGTTTCAACACTTTAATGCCGTTTGAGTATCGATTTGTCTCGTATTTATGTGAAGAGCGTATGTAGGTTTGCTACATACATATCTCTTAGGTGGTTGCCTAAAATTTTATATGTAAGTTCACATTTTTTAACGAAGACAGTGGTAGATTTTTTCACGTGAACCTTCAAACTATAGATTCTTTTATAGGTCACTATATTACTTTCTTCTGATTTTTTCTCTGATGATTTGGCCATGGGCCAGTACCTGTACCTTATAATCAATCTGCCTAGCCTTTTCCCAACTATGTTGGAGTCGGCTTCCAATATTAGTATTTTACATGGAGCTAGTTCCTATCACAACCCAGTTACTGGGTAACACGACACCCCTTGGTAAGACTGATTGTCAGAGTTTTGGGCTTCTGACTTCCTGTAACGACTGCAAAAGATCCTGCGACTGACAGCCGGGACCGTGCTTCCCGACTCGGCACGGAGTGGTGTCGATGTGTAATGGATGCCCGTGCGCCTGTTTTCCTTTAGCCACGAACCTCTCCTAAGTACCTACTTTATAATATTGTATGGAAAAGTGTGTAGAGTCAATCTGTTTGATTTTTATCAAAAGGAATCTTCTTCTTTTCATGTGGTTAGCGACTAATCTGGTGTCAGAGTTTTAAAGCCGCCTATGGGCATCTGACTTGACTTCACATGCCGTCGAGAAATATCTCTCACACATGCCGATATCCTCACGATGTTTTTCTTCACTGGTTTTGAAGTAGGTGATAATTTTACAATACGCACATGAATCCGAAAAGTTAGAGGTGCGTGCTTATGGGGCGCACTCGAGGCCTATGACTTGGCAGTCTGACGGTCATACCACTAGGTTATCAAAAGGAATTGCCAGTACCTACCATTATCGAGCTTGTAGAAAAAAAGGGTTCCTCCACGTCCCACCCACGGCTAGAGAGAGGGTAGCCTTTTCTTAAACAGGATCCACACGGTACTAAATTTATAACCTGTAATAATTCTACCGTACTAAGCAAATTGAGTCTTTAATAAAAAATAACTAAAAGGTTTCCAATTACAGCTCTCTTAAAATTAAAAAGGTCGTAATTAACTAAATGTAGCAGCGTGAGGCACTCATTATAAATATAAAAACAACCTCTCTGAGGGTCTTCCTACGCTTTAATATTTAAATTAAGTTCATAAAATCATAACGGTCATGGCTCTATTCCCTGTAGAGATAGGCAAAGCGTGTTTCTGTCCAGAGTTGCCAGGTGGTGCTGGACAGAGACCAGAGGACCTAGATAAAGTGAAAATATATCAGCGATAACGATGTTGTAAAAGTCCAAAATGTATTAGATTGATGAAAACTTGTGTCAATTTTGTTGAAAGTCGTTGTTAGAAATACGCAATGCTTTGAAAGCCACTCAGCTGGTTAAAATCATCACCATCATCAGCCTATAGCAGTCCACTGCTGGACATAGGCCTCTCCAATTGCACACCACTCAGCTCGATTCTCGGCAACTCTCATCCAGCCGATACCAGCCGCCCTGCGAAGATCGTCACTCCACTAGCCTGAGGGCGCCCTACCTTACGTTTGCCGATTCGCGGTCTCCACTCAAGAACACGTCTACCCCAACGGTTATCGGTTCTACGGCTAATATGGCCGGCCCATTGCTATTGTTAAAATATCACACGAGAATAGAAACTAATGGACCAAATTAACCATTATCCCCAAACAAAATTGGAAGAAATAAAATCAAAGGTCATCAAATTTCTTTCCTTGGGTATCCAATCTTGAAGGTTTTATACACCACTTTGTCTATGAAAGTAATATTAGTAGGTAGTCAATAAGAAGGCTATTTGCAGCAGTAGACCGTAAAAGACACGGTAAAAATCAAATATTATTTTATCTACTCTCTTATCGTAATATTCGAATTTAAAAAAAAGTAGAATCATAAACACTTTTTACAATGCATTTGCTCGAAAAGAGCCTTTTCCAAGCAGTAAATTAGTGCGGAAAGTGTCACTTTTTTTTACTAGTGGCGATGACGATATCGATGACGATGGCGGAGTCAAAGTCGAAGTCGAAGTCGAAAGTCAAAGTCATGAATGTTGTTTTCACCATTTATATACGTCGTCATTATGTTAGATGTTACACATCATCGTAAGGCTCACTCGATTGTTTTTCCTTTCACAATGCATAGTAAAACGTTGTATGATACACGTGCGTAAAATGATTTCCGCACTTATAGCATAAATAACTATTCTCTAACAAAATAATAAAAAGTTATTTATGCTATAAGTGCGGAAGGTAGGTGATTTCCGATGAGTGTATAAGTCAATACGAGTCGGAAATCATCTTACGCACGTGCGGGCTACGGCAACGGGCTGACGACGGCCACAAAAATTAAAAAAAAAACAGAAAAGTAAAAAGCACTAGTGAAAAAAAGTGACACTTTCCGCACTAATTTACTGCTTGGAAAAGGCTCTTTTCGAGCAAATGCATTGTAAAACATTTTTTTTTCTATTACGATTCAATGCAAATCCAAGAAGTTAATATCACCAAGGAGTTTCCATCAACTTTTGTAATGGAACGTTAGCGGGGGACAGCAGCACCGCTGTAGCGCATGCGCAGTGATTGTGCTGGGTGCAGGCGCCATTCAGGTTTCATTCATTTTAGGTTCAATCCCAATGTATGAGAGTAGGTAAAGTAGTGTATGAAACTGCACATAACTAGGTATTAAAATACTCGTGTGAAATTCATAACATCGCTTGAGCTGCTAGGGTTTTAAATTTGTATTCTGACATACTAAGTTTAGAATTTGTACTTCAAGGAAATTTTCGTAATCATGCCAAATTGCTTAGACTTGCTAATATTTTTTTTTTAAATTACGTATGAATCTGGGTGTTTTAAGGTTCACATCATTTTGATACTGTCTAGTAAGTCGAAAAATACCAAAAACAGTTTTTTTTTTCAAATCACCTGTTACTAGGTTTTGAATTTGGGCAGCTCCTGTCCCACTGCCCGTCGAGGAAGCGACTAGCTATCGACTATGTATATTTATATAATAGTTTATCGCTGACTGTTCACACTACCGGCGACAACTCTGTCAAACAAACAACTCGTTGTTAATTGCTAGCTTTACTCGCTTCGCGCTAATGGCCGGCTGGGTGACAGGTGCCTAACTCTCGTTATACGTGCAATCTCTATGACTGCGGATGTGGTAACAGTCCACTAGTTGTATTGTAGCAATGGCATTTTCAATTTTACACTTACGTAACCAAAGAAAAACGACGAAGGCTAAGATGAAAAACTAAAAATGTTAGGAAGTCGCCCATGTAAAAGCCGAACCTGGATAAGAGAAACTTCAAGGGACCGCGATCTGTTTTTCGCTTAAGGAGGTTTCTCACTAACTTGCGTTTCAAGATTATAGAGGTACAATAGTGGCTTTTCTCACTTATAGAGGTTTATAAAACATACACATTTGGCCATCCAAATAGAATACGATACAAAAGCAATGTTGGTTAGTTCCTCGAAATTTAAGAAAACAAAAACAATGTTAGTTCCACAAAATTAAAGAATAAGTCACATAAATAGGTACAGGCAAGTAGCAGTCTCAGTTATAGAGGTTCACAATAGATGTTAAATACGCTCGACTGTCGCTTATGACGTACATGAAGAAGCAGTTTCAGTTGTAAAGGTCCACGAGTGAAAAACGACTTGCTCTTTTTTTATAGAGGTTTTGTCGCTTACCCAGTTCTCACTTACTCAGGTTTGACTGTACTAGTATTCAGCTGCATGCAGTTAGACTGGAAGCCGACCCCAACATAGTTGGGAAAAAGCAAGCCAGATGATGATAACATACATTATCAAAGAAACTTTAAAATTCACGTATCGTAGTAACAGAAGGCCTGGTCGAGATAAAGGTGATGGACAGATAAAGGTTAGACAACAAAGCTAGATTAATAGAGCCACTAGAAGACCTAGAATCGCTAAAACGACATAAATTATGTATAGAAAAGGTAACCCTTTTTCATCTCTTGAAACTTAGGTTATGTGTGAATATTATACGAGTATTCGGAAGGATACGGAGCTTACGTTGGAAAAACATCACAAGAAATTATTAATATTTTATAAGTTATATCACCGAGTTAAGTACATGATTCATTTTAAAATTATATCGTGTAGGTAAAGGTTATTTTCATAAGCTTATGTAAGGAATACCATTTTTTTTTTGGGTGGGAAATTATCAAATATCTTCTCCCGCTCTGGGCGGAGCGGTAGGGCTTATTGACTAAAACTCACCCGTATTCCGTCAGTTGCCTGTGTGTTGCCAGGGGCCACGGTATCCCTTTCGGACATTCCCGCGACCCTGGCAGGCATCGGCCCTAGCGGACACCGTCAGTTGTATTGACATCTCAATGTAAGGAATACCTCGGTTCTCGGTTAGCGTTTTATTATCAGTAAATAATCACACCACTAAGTATCTTTTTTTAGTATGCCATAGGCTGGAAAACGTGCCAATGGTCTACAACGTAGTCTACAGCCATAATGGTAACCACCGCAAGTGGTGTGACAATGCGTTATCAACTTTAATAAATATAGTATTTTCTGGAAAACAAATATTCTATCTGGATAAAATGACAATTACGGAGACAAAAATACTACTTGAGTTTTATAAACTCCTGGACACCAATAGAAACTGTGACAAACATCTTATCAACAAATTATATTTCCAACACAAAATGGCAGTAGAATCAAAATACTCGTAATTTGCGAAAGTGAGTTTGTTGTTTGTTACTCTTTCACGCTAAAACGGCTGAACAGATTTGGATGAAATTTGGCACATAGTTAGACCGTGGCCCGGGTTAGGACATAGGATACTTTTTATTCCGGTAGTACGTTCCCGTGGGATAATTTCCGAAATCCACGCGGGCGTAGGCGCAGGCAAAAGCTAGTAACACGATAATTCTACATCCCAGTAAGTCATTTCGTGAAATACCACAAAATACTAAGCCTATATTAATTAGAATCGTATTCCTACGAAAAAAAATTATGCCTTTTGGTAGCAATATTACTGCAAAATACGTACCCATAGACGCTAAAAGCAATTTATAATAGTGACCAAAAGTGCACAGTAACAGGCAGCATTGCTGAAAATTGCATCCTAGACATCCAGCTTCATGATAAATGGTTCCGTCTGTCTTTAAGAATGTAGCCAGACGGTTAAACTATGGAAGGGACAAGTCATCCATCGTAATAATGTGACGTATCTACCTATTCATTCCGCTTTAAAGCGCTTTTGATGGAAAAGTGCACTTTTATTTCGTACTGGCTGGTGCGGTTTTTGCATTTGAAAATGGCAATACTACAAAAGTAGTGTAGTCGCATGAAGCAAGTACGGTCATAAACGACTTTATGATAATATTCTTTATTGTATAAGCACAGCACAATCATAATAAAAATATTTATTCTCGAAGATCACAAACAACACGTTCAGCAACCAATTACGAGCACGATGCCATCGAAGCGTAGATTCTTCACCTGCTTTCTTCAGCGCTACAAAAAATAAGAAGCAACTCCTATAATAGCGAAGCGAACTTTTTCCTTCATAACGATTTCACACAAACTTCGTTGGAATAAATATCACGAATATTGTATTATAATTTTCTTGCTGCATATTTCATGAGACTTTATTGCGACGCAATTACGTGAAGCTATCAATTAAGTACATTAGTCTGCCGAAAACACATGTAACGTCGTTGCTGTTGTTTAAAAAACGGGTCACAAAACACAAGCTGCGCTGCAACCACATTAATAATTTATCAGCCGCATGACGGCTGTTTGCTAATAAAGCGTGGATTCGCGCTGGAAATATTAATAAAAGCAGCTTGCAGCCGGAACTCGGACGGTCGGAACCGGCGCGCGCCGCGCACGTCCAATGACAAATGACCAGCTGAAACTTTCATTTAGTTTACCATTTGAATTAAGCGACCAAAAATCATTATTTAGGATATCCGATTTTTGACATTTATAAAGAATTGAATTGTTTGTTTATAAAGAAAGTGAGCAACATCGCTAATAGTTGTCAAATATTTGATCAAATCAAAAGAGTTGATTAATTTGGCAATATCACTGTGTGGAAATAAGAAATACGGCTAACTAGTGAACTAAAATATTGCTTATGAAATGCAATAATTAATATCGTAACACCGAATACGCCTAAAACGGTTACAACATCAAATTCAGTGTTAAAATTGCAATTCATTATGAATATTCTAGTTCAGTAGTTAGCCATATTTCTTAATTCCATACAGTAAGTAATATTGCCTATTTAATCAAAACAGCGAAATATTTGACAGTTATTTGTGACGTTGCCCACTTTCAGTATGAAACGCTCTTAATACCATCACTTATGAATTAGTACGTGGGCGACCGAGCTCTGCTCTGGTGAAAATAGAGAATGCTCATTTAATAGTACAGGATATTTCATACCAATTCCATGCTGCCATGATAGTACATACTAATTCCATGCTGCCTTGTCATTATTCTAAGGTAGCCATCTTGTTCTAAACTTTGGGCGACCGAGCTCTATTAGACCTGGCGAGATCGATTTTTCGCCCCCGTAAACGCCTATATTGCAACTTTCATCGAAATCGTTATAAAAGCCGTTTTCATGAATGTAATGACAATAAAATATAGGTACATACATACATATTGCTCATTTAATAGTAAGGATGAGAATTTATCTGGAGGAAAAACAGTTTTTTGTTGAAAAACGTTGCAAGCAGATTCAACTTTTATAGACCAATTATTTCAGTGACCTGAAAATTATTTTTCCTTTAACTGGAGTCGCACGCTCGTAACTAATCAATTTTAAGACGAATTATTTTAATAGCACTTGCAAAATGCAATTACTTCGCAATTTCGCATATATTTTCACCATTTTATAAAAGCTTCGATAAGAAATATTGTATGAATTACCGAAGCTGAGTAAGTTATAATAGTTTTCAAAATTAAACATTCGTAACGTGTCAACTTTTTTTTCCCACAAAAAAAACTGAACGGTCTACAATATTACATTAATTGAAGATTCATTTGATACACCAACATAAACGGCATGTGAAGCCAAGTCAGAGGCCCATGGGCGGCTTTAAAACTCTGACACCAGGTTAGTCACTAACCACACGAAAAGAAGAAGACCAACATAAAACTGTATAGATTCGTGATAAATCTTTTATTAATGAGTACATAACTTAAAATCCACACACAGAACCGGTCAAAGTGGTGATGCTTGGCGAGGCCTATGTCCAGCAGTGAACGTCTTTCAGCTGAAACCATGATGATGAACGTAGAATCCACAGAATAAGCCGTATTGAACCAAATTTCACGTAGTGTTCCTAATGACTTAGAAATACGGAGAATTCCCCGAATTCAAGTTTTACTAAGGACCCCCGCAGTGCCCCAAAACTAGTTGGTACACGTTGAGTGTGCACGGTGCTAAATTCGGCCAACACAGCCTTTTAAACGTAATATCGATCGCATTTAATGGCCTCGGTTCGGAAAACGAGTATTAATGAATAAATGAAATCGAACGCATCTCACAGTCTCTTTGTATCTGCCGTCAACTAACACGGACACGCCATTAAATTCCAATGTTTAATATTAGCTCTGAAAACCATTTCAAGCCCCACAATAAGTATCCCATTTGGTACTAATGATTATTACTACTGCTAAGTACTAATAATGTCGATATTATCGACAGTTCTCCTCTCTAATATAGGTATTTGTAGTCGTCGGAAACTATTCAAAGCAGCTTAGATATCTGAATGTTAGAAGCTACATTGTTTTAAAAATATAGAGTTGTTAAAACCACCTGGTAATTTTTTATTGGTAGTTTTTTTTATGGTAGGTAGGACAAATTCTCTCGTCATTTTTAAACGCATTTCCAAATTCAATCTCTTTTCCTGGCTTCGAAACACCAAAATAGACGGTACTTCTTGGCAGATACTTAGGCCTTTTTTGTGATTTTATTTATGGCAAGTTCTTAAGATGATGAGTTTGAGACAGTTTTAAACGTGCAGCAAGATGTGCAATCGGATTTTGATGCGGTTTTAGCTTCATTTACAGAATTTATTCCGGAAGGTTTATATACATTAATATCTAACCTACATATACTACAGAGATCTCAATGTTTTATTATGTCATGAAAACCGTGCGGGTTCTTTATTAAAGCTTGATTTTGTCACTTAGTTTGCAACAATACGATGGAGCTTTTGGTATCCAGTCTACGCTGTCGTGTAGGTACATCGATTGACTAAATTTTGAATTAAGGCAGGCACCCGGTATCCGTCGGATACACTGAAATAAGCTGCGGCTGCTGTACAATAGACTGGATACGGTAATTATACGAGTAGGTAACACCAAATTTTTACAAATTTTATAACTAGCCTGTATCTACTCTAAAAGGAAAGACAAATAAATATAAACTCTGAATATATAATAATAAACTCTCTTATATATTAATAAATGCCCCTTTTTGTAAATGGACATTCATTCAAGTTTTTTGACCCAATCCCCCGTGGACGTCTGGACTCTAGATCATATTTCAACTGAGAAAATATCCATAAACGCAAATAAGGCCCGTGCCTTATTTGCGTTTATATATATTTTTCGTATTTTCTTTATTATCTTTTTCTTCTGTAATCATAAATATTTTCGGTACAAGTAGGTAGGTAACTCCGCCAAAAAACTACCCACTTTCCTTAAACTTATTAAAAAATATGCTGTGATTCTAATTTTAAAATATAACGCCTACATTAAATAGCTAGTACAAAATCATATTAATATTTCATATTCCTGAATATTTTAATATTTAACATCGTGATATTTTCCCTTGAGACGGTTATTACCTACAATTCTAGAGAGCGTTGACACCGCTTAGCGCCTTCGGCGTAAACACACAAAGCTCCTTCGGGCTTATCCCCAAGATTATAGATGCCTAAAAGAAATCACTTAAATGGATACAAAACACCTACCTACGGTAGGTAGGTGTTTTGTATCCATTTAAGTGATTTCTTTTAGGCATCTTCATAACCTATCCTACCTTATATTACTGATCCCTTATCACACCTAACTGCAGTACAGTCAAAACATCAGTGATACGAGTAGGTGACAATTTCTCAGCATTAAACCCGTGGAGTTCTATTGTCTATGTTCTATTTTATAGGGTTTGGTTTCCGCACTTAGTCCGTCAGGTGGACCATTGTGGGTGGACCATGGCGGCCGTTTCGTGGTTGTTCCAACCAGCCCACCCCCTCCAGAAGTTAATTAAAGCTCCTGGTCTGTTTAGAACGTCTGTGAAAGATCTGGGTAACCCGAAGGTTTCTGTTCTACTCTGAGTGACGCCTGTACATTCAAAGAGCACGTGCGTGACGGTTTCTTTAGCCTTCATGCACGCCCTGCACAGAGGACTGTCCGTTATGCCTATTGTGTGGCAGTGTTTGTTTAGCAAGCAGTGTCCCGTGATGGTCCCCGTCACCAGGCGCAGGCCGTTCCTGTCCAGGTGTAATAAACGCCTGGTCAGCCCGCTATCCAAGGATGGCATAGCTTCCTTGAACTGCCAGTAGCCCGGTGTCGAGGTCCTCCAGATCCCGCTTGTGTGTGGGTGAACTCCTGTAGGCACCTGCGTATTTGGTTGAAGGGGATGGGTACATTAGGCTCGGGTACATTAGGCTCGGGTCCACAGGCTGCCGTGCTGGACCCTCGTCTAGCAAGCTCGTCAGCTGCGTCGTTAACCGTGGAGTTTCTTGCCGGCTCTTCTCCATAGGAAACGACCAATTAGAACTGTGCACCTAGCTTCTGACGTTTCATAAGTGCCCAGTGCCCTCTGACTTTACGGGTTCATGTGCGTGTTGTATAATTATCACTTGCTTCAAAAACGGTGAAGGAAAACATCGTGAGGAAACCGGCATGCCTGAGAGATATTGCTCGACGGCATATGAAGCCAAGTCAGAGGCCCATGGGCGGCTTTAAAACTCTGACACCAGGTTAGTCACTAACCACACGAAAAGAAGAAGTGCCCATGTAGGTTTAAATGAAATAAAATATTTTTGAATTGTGAATTTGAATTTCAAAATGTCAGCAGTTTTATGTCGTAGCAGAAAGTGTAATATTCGTAGCTTGTCTTACCACTGATGAGAGGTTGACTATATCCTACTTATTACGAATTAATTACTTATAAGCCATTCAACTGAATGGCGTGCGATTGGAGAGGCCTATGTCCAACAGTGGACTGCTACAAGCTGATGATGATGATGAAGAGGGTGCATTCTAATAGTTGGCAACGTCGCAAATTGCTGTCAAATATTTTGCTGAATTAAATTTGGTCTTTTTTAATTGATTTAGTGTGTCCGTCTGGATTGAGGAGCCATGTCTCTTAATTGAACGAGGTTTCTACCAATATTTAGTAGTAAATTAGCCGATTTTGTAGGCCGGATCCTGGAATTTGTAGTAAAACTCTTAAAAGTTATACGACGTTAAGGTGGCTCCTCAATCCAGACGTCTGAATTGAGGAGCCACCTTAGAACTCGAAAACTAGCCAGCGGATATTTTTGAAAATTTCGTAGGATTTAGTATAATTTTTTTTGGGGTACCTCCCTACACGTAAAGTGGGGATGTTTTTTTTTTTCTCATCTGCCCCATGTTGTGGGGTATCGTTAGAAAGGGTATTGTCTTGTTTTCCATAAAATTATTTGTCCTATTATTGTTTTCCATAATCGTCCCCCCTCATAATATTTACTTACACTATTATCATTTATACTAATAACGCTTGTCTTATCAACTTACTAGTCATAACTTTTATTTGCCATAATAAAATGTGTTATAATCATTAGTATCTATAAGTAACACATTACATAATCGATACTTGACATAATTTGATATAATTTAGAAAAGTTTATTGTTTTGTACAAAAAATTATGTGATTAAGGCATTTGTTCTGTAATCAAATGATTTATTACAGCAAACAATCTTTAGATAATAAATAGTTTGTCAAATTCGAAACTAACCGTTTCGAATTTGACAAACTGTTTATTATCTTTGGCTGGTTAGGTTAGGTTAGAACTGTGACCACACAACGCGCGAAGGCGAGCGAGCGTAGCGAGCGTGCGCCGGCAGCGGCCGCCGAGTGCTAGATTTCCTCTTTTTGCAAAGCAAGCATGCATGGTAGATTAGGTTTATTTTTAGGTTTCCTTGTTAATATAAAAATCTGTATCGTATAATCATATATTAATTAACTGAACTAGCATTGTTGTGCTAGTATGGGCAAATGAATATTATGGTGAATAAATGTAATGGAAAATGAAATGATTGAAAATGAAAAATATAGCTAATATATTTATGGGTTAAAATTATTATGACACTTGATCGATTATGACCAATTAAATTAGTGAACATGATTTTATGTAATTTCACCATTATGGCAACTGAAGCGTTATTTCTAATGAAATTATGGCAAATACAAGTATGGTATATAAAATTATTGCATTTTAAATTATGGCAAACATTAGTAAACCGTTAGAAAGGTCGTTCAAAAATATTGTGACTTCGTGAAAACCATTTTTGGATTCAGGGATCTGTTTGCGAAATATTAAGATTTTAACTGATTTTATTTGTTGAAGTAAGTGTGTCCCCCTCCCTGCTAGCTAAACGGTTGTACTTGGACTTGTGAAAAAATTCACAGCAGCAGTACATATAACGATATTAAAAGAAAAACTATCAGAGCTAAGTAGGCTGTACAGGTTAACGATTATTAATCAACCAATTTAAATTTGCAGTTTGAAAAACATGATCTCCCATACATTCCGCATGGGAGAACATGTTTTACAACTACAATTTTAAGTTTGTTCTTGGGATAAATTCATCCTAACTACGGAACCTTTCATTGTGCGTGGTCCAACACGCACTTGGCCGGTTTTTTTTCCTTCATAAACTTGTAAATAATATTTTTGTATTTGATTGTATATTGTAATTATTTAAATATAAAAATAAATACAGTGTTACGATGTTAATTAACATCATAAATATTTTAGTGCACTAAAAAGCGATATCTTTCATAATTTAATTTGGTAATACGTTTCGATATTAATCAAAACAGTGAAATGTTTGACAGCTATTTACGATCTTTCCAAGTTTCAGAATGCACCCTCTTAGGTAGTTACTTTCATTAAGTTATGTAAAATAACAAATCTTTACGGCTCTATTGTTTTGTGATTATTAACATAATGAAATAAATCGTTTCTTACACCAACACTTGAACAGATCCAGATATCTACGTTCAGCCTGAAATCTTTACTTCTCAAAAGGCTATAAAAGCCCTACTTTAAATATTCGTCGCGATATTTCAGTAGATATTGCGAGCCATGCTGATTTATCATTCGCGTGATGGTCCACATGGCAAGGCGCTGTCTCTACTTGAAAATATATGGAGTCTTTGAAGCGCAGAAAGATGGGTAATTTCATTGAATTTATGAACGTATCACCGTTGATATTGCGACGTTGAAAATTTGTACGTAATATTGTGATAAACATCTTATTTAATGTTGACGACAGTTAGTTATGTGCATATTAAGTTGATGGAAGACGAAATATGATACAATATACCTAATGTTAGTGTGAAATATGTTTTTAAACGATACCAATCCGCCTAGCCTTCGCCCAACTGTGTTGGAGTCGGCTTCCAGTCTAACCGGATGCAGCTGAATACTAGAATATTACATGGAGCGACTGCCTATCTGACCTCCACAACCCAGCAACTGGATAATACGATACCCCTTGGTAAGACTGGTTGTCAAACTTTTGGGCTTCTGAGGACCAGTAACGACTGTCAAAGATCCACGAATAACAGCCGAAAGCAACGGCTTAACGTGCTTTCCGAGGCACCGAGGAGACTCGGTATGTTAAGATGGTCACCCATCCACGAATCGACCGTGGTAAGCGTAGCTTAACTTGATCGATCGACCCGTGCGGCGGTTGTTATTTAAAATATTAAATATAATAAATATCATTTTTTATAATTTATCATAGACCACAAGGGATTATCTAGTTTATCTATTTTCAGATTTCAGGAAACACAATCCATTTTTCTCCGACATAATATCAATAATTATTTATTTATTTATATATACTTTATTGTACACCAGATTATACATTACAAAAAGAAAAAGTGATCCTACAAAATATACAATAGGCAGCCTTATCGCTTACTACGATCTCAATCGTATATTCTCTCGATTATCATATGTTTCGTCCCACCAACCCGGATAACATACTTTCTAATTAAATATCATACGGAAATCTCATTATCCTTAATCAATATATTAGTTTCGATTATCTGCGAGACACAAATGCCTTATGTCTGATATTAACACACAATCCCATCGCTACACTACATAATGTTATTAATATCCAACAAATGTAAGAACTAATAATATATATAATACAAGGTACCTGCTAATTGATTCACTTTGATTAAATGGTGCAGGAATTATAGGTTGAGATGACAATGATAGGCTTTTAATTTTTTTAACAATCTACGATAACACAGAGAAGTAAAATGTATGGAAATATATTAAGACGCTATTAAATTTCCGTTCGTGATAACGTTATAAAGTGCACGTATTTCTATCCATTTTATGGACGACGTCTACGAAAATATCACCACGTTAGAAATGATAAAAGCGCACAATGAATGATAAAACTTTTATTTTACACGTTCCAATTTGGTTGATTCGTCCAATTTGCAAGGCATAAGTGAACCATGTATTATTATAAGCTTAAGTCTCACTGTTATACAAGTACAGAAAATATTAATTCGATTAGTCTCTCTTAAGTGTCAGAAAAGATTGGAGTTTGGAGAAAACTTGGGCACTAATCATTATTAATAAGTTTGTGAAGTTATATTAGAATTCTGTATATTATTAGGAATGTACGAGTAGGTATAACCTTTCCAAACTTTTGGTATTATCATTGATTTTGTTTGAGAGAAATGTAGGTTATTTCTTTTTGATAAACTAGTTGTACCAAGCGGCTGTACCTGCGTAAGAAATTAAAACAATTTAACCAAAAATACTATAAAATATAATTTATGGCAGTTCACCTTTGACGTGCAAAGAAAACAATTAATTACCCATCCATCCATAGCGTCCATTATTAATATCCATAGCCTACCTATAAGTAGATTTTAGATAATATCCAGTGGATATGATGAATATCCATTAGATATTATCTGAATCAAGTCACTAGAGGTGTATTTCACGTATCTTATGTTACGCGAATCATGAATAGAGATTTCCAACAGACGAGTGTACAAGTGTTCCCGAAAATAGAGCGATTACCGCAGCTGCAGGAAAATGGCCGACTGAGTTTACGCTAAAACGGTAATACAAAAGCAATATCCAACACTTCTAGTGGCACCCACAACAAAAGCAGGATATTTTGTAAACATTTTACTGCGTCCCAGTCTGTGACGATATTGTGGACGCTGTCGTTGCAAAATGGCAGTTTTTACTGCCTTCCACGAGACCGTTTGGTAACGTTACATCTCGCCATAGTTGTCGTTATACAGAGAAATGTTCTTTAAAAGTCAGACTTTTTTTACTCACACACATTTTGCTTTCGTTCTCAAGAAATTGCTCAAACAATAGGAAAACTTCTGTAGTTTTAAAAGCAAACGATGAATTAGGAAGCTGAAGCGTAATAAAAGTTTGTTTAAAATATTTTACGCAATCTGATTTTCATAAAAGTGTTGTTATTTTTACGATCAATCTTTAAAATCTTGAGCAGTTTTTCAGTAGAAGTTTTTAGCTATTTAGTTTTGCAAACTAAGTATAACATAAGGAATGGAAAAAGCAAAATGATGTTTAGAATGTTGGTAGGCGAGCTTTCACACTTTTCCTCCTCTAGGCGCTCGTTAAGGTGACAAAACATCGTTTTTAGTTCCCTCTAACGCACGGTATCTCTGGCAAAACTGCAATTTTCTCACTTAGGGCCCATGGCTATTTGCAAAACGTGTGAAACTTGCCCACTAAAGTTGCACTACAGTTGAATTTTGTTTATGTTTATAGTATGTTAAATTATGCGGGCCTTAAAACTGTGTGACGTAACATTAATAATTTGGGGTACCTAAAGTACCTATATTATGTTTTAGCATACATTTTGCACATGAATTTTCTTGACGAAAGAATGTAGGAGTATTAGGTTTGGGTTCGAGATGAGATCTTTCGACCGTGACAAAATAGGTTGTGATGATCCGATGCTCCCTATTTCGATCCCGAATATTTTGCTATTCTCGTGACAAAATTATCAGGGTGTGAAACAAAATAATCTTCGAACTAGCGTGCTTGTAGTTTGATTTTGAGATTGATATTACATTACTGCGATCTTTGCTATAATGCGATAATATTATAAACGGTATGGAGACAAAGTGTTTGTGTCTGAAATTACCTAAAACTCATTTTTTGCTTATATAAGTATCGGAGCAAACGGATCTATTTATTCTTCATAAAATATACAGTTTACAGAAGGGAAGAACTTACAAGCAGAATTCCATATTATTATTTATTTTTGGTCAGTTGGTTACTGCAAATAAAAGCCATTCTAACTTAGGTTCATTCATAGGCATACTCGTACAACAAAACTAATTAAATACTGAACTTTATTTAAAAAAACCACGACACTAATGATGAGCTACAATGTCAACAAATTAAATGCCTACAAACAATCTATTTATAAAAAATCATACACGAATCTATGTCGGCGCAAAAGTCCCAAACAAGATCGCGAGCGCAAGCGGTCTACATAGTTACTATCACTAGGCAAAGTTATTCGTGTCACTTCACATTTCTGAAGTTGAACCGCGAATAACGGTACAAGTTGAAGTGGTTAGTTGACACTTTGTTGCACAAGGTCCTAGCGAGGTGCAACTGCTGGCGACAGTATCGTGGGCAACTTTGTGCGCCGTCCGATAAGCCGCCTACATACCGGCGCTAACTAATGCTGACGTCACACTCATCAGTTAGACACGATGGCGCGATGCTTTTGTTTTAGCAGGTAACTAGGGTAGGACTTGGTCTGTGGTTTGTGGCTTTGATCTATGTAGGTGAGATAGTTTAGCATAGAAACGGGTAAAGTTTCGAAGATTCTAGGAGTCGTTTAAAGTTTTATCTGGGTGGTGATTAAACACAGCATCGTGTATTAGAAAGGTGTGGTAATATTTAAGGGAATGGTACGGACCATCAGACTTGGTCTGTGGTATGTACCCTTGCTGTGTATAGGTGAGATCGTTTAGCATAGGAACGTGTTAAGTTTCTAAGAGTTGATGTCTTAAAAAATACAATACACGACGTATATTTAGTAACCTAATCCGCTTAACAGTTCTTAAAGAGTCATAAAGAACCCTGTAAGAAATCGACACGTGTTTCACCTCTCAACGAGGCATCCTCAGGATGAGGATTGACTTGTTGCGAACCCGGACCCGACGTATTGACATGTCAAGCGTCGAGAGCAGAGTACTCTGCTCTGCTCTGTCTCTGTCTAGTGTCTGTCTATTGTATTTTATAATGGATTTCCGCTAAGTCACGCCTGAGTCAATTAACTATAGTTGATGTCTTTCAAAGTTTTCTCAGCCTAGTTTGAATAAATGACATTTGAATTTGAAATAAATAAATGTATTTCCGGAATGTAACACATTTCGTTCGAAATCTAATGAACAAATTCGTTTCCGTAAAATGTTATTTTCAGCTTTAATGTTCGTATCTTTCTCAAGTTTAATTATATTTTTATGTTTGTTGTCAGGAGGTATCGAGGTACCAGAGTTTGGCGAGCCCATCACGAACCTGACGGTGCCCATCGGGAGGGACGCAACCTTCGAATGCATAGTTGTGAACCTGGGCAACTTTCGCGTAAGTATAACTAATATTATAAATAGAAAAGATTGGATTTTTAGTATGTTTGTTTGTAATACATAGATAAACTCAAAAACTCTTGAGCCGATTTAAAACATTCTTTGACCAGTAGAATACTATGTTATATAAAAATATCGCGCGAAGCTGCTGGAGGAAGCTAGTTATTTATAAACAGAACATCACACCCGGTTTTCCCCAAAGGATTAGGCAGGGGCACCTATAACACTCCTACATTTCGCCAGATATGTTTAAGTCCTGTATAATAGGAGGCGAGTGTATTGCCATCAACCGAGCAAAATTCCAGGCTCCGGGCTGCTACTGAGAAATTCCTGATTGGAAATTCCAATAAAATGTTGCCTGGCCTGGGAATCGAATCCTCCTGGGTTCGATTTAGGTAAGATTAGGACTTAGGTGTAGGAACCACCGGCTTAAACCATGCTTTCCGAGGAACAGGAGGTAGTACTATTGGTAAAATATCTTCAAGTCAAGTCTAATAACAAGTACTTATGCTAACTTTAGGCCCACACGCAGCACGGCAAAAAAAAAAAACACAAAATCCTACATGGGCACTTATGATACGTCAGAAGCTAGGTGCACAGTTCCAATTGGTCGTTTACTATGGAGAAGAGCTGGCAAGAAACTCCAGTACTAACTACAATAAATCCTCATCTTCGTACAGAGGTATTCGTCGAACGAGTCTATCTTTAATATTTTTCATGCTATTTAATGTTTTTATTAGCGTTTGCCATATCTCCGATGTTATAGGCTCGATTTGGATTCTGTTTATTATTTCTAAAAGCTTAAGAGTTATTTTATCGGGTTAGTAATATTTTTTAGTAAAATTTGTCGACTATGAAAAAAAACGGAGGTGAAGACATTTTTTTTCAAAAAAAAAAAATGTATTTAATAGAAAAACATAAGTGTAAGTCCATAAAATCATAGCGGGTGATAGAAAAGAAGACATTAAAAAAAAAACAGTATTTATTACAAAAACATAAGTGTAAGTCCATAAAATCATAGCGGGTGATAGAAAAAAAAAATATAAGGAAAAATTCAAAAATAAAAATAAAGTAAGAGATAGACCCCCGTTTTTAAATAAATTTTGGATAATTTGTCATAAATATTCAGAAAAATACGGGTGCCCCACATGCCCATGTGCGACATTGTATGAAATATAGACACGTCAAACACGTCATTTAACGCAAAACTAATTAAAAACATCGTGGTGTCTGTAGCACTCGTTTGAAGGTGACACTGTGACAAAGACAAAGTGATGTTTTGAATACGTGAAGCATTAACTGTATTTAGAGATAAGCGGTGCAAAAAGACCTTAGAAATATTCAATCTCTCTATTCTGATCTGGTAGTCTCATCGCTATATGAAACTTCAAACATAACTGGCAAAATGTGGGTGTATCTGCACACCTCGGTCTACTCCTTCGGGATTACAGGCGTAATGTTACGTACCTAATCCACAATTCAAAGCGAGTAGATTGTACCACAACAAACGATATTTTTATCTCTACTCCAATACGATTTTATTCACCTTACCGAACATCAACTCATACCCTGGTCCCTAGAGTAAACCAAATTATTTCAACCTAAAATCATAATATCGAATTGTAGCTTCACTGAATTTCAGTTCAAGCCTACAGGTATTTTAGTATAGCGAACTGAATAAGTAATTCACGTTCAAATACCAAATACGCCTTACTTAATACCTCCAATCTAGTTTATTAATAGTCCGTAGACAAAAAGCTTGCGCCGTCCCTCCTACAACTATATAATAAAGTCGAGAGGCTGAATATTAATTATGTCAGTTAACTTGAATAAGCTTGTCAGTTTTAGGCCGAATAAACTACTGGCAACAGTAAAATTATGAAGTTGAAAAGTTTAACGTCCGGGATTAGCGATAAACCGCGATAGAGAGCTGGATTATCTAAACCGCATCATAAATAGCTGTGTGGGCAATGTTTAGATTTAGTCTTCACCAAAAATGGTTAGAGTTTTATTATTTTTAAAGCTTCTCCTTATGTCTCGTCTCGGAACGAACTACACATCTCGTACTGTTATAAAAATGTCATACACCGGAATACCTGCGAAGTTTCGCGTTGTTGCATAACTTTTTAATTAGTCGAGATTTTTTATTTATTTATATATACTTTATTGTACACCAGAAAATACATAGTAAATCATAATTTTAACACTACAAAACATACAATGGGCGGCCTTATCGCTTTCTGCGATCTCTTCAAGGCAACTTATTATTATTAATATTATATATTATTTATATTCTTTCACTGGCACTTCTTTAGGTCATTAGCTACCCGAATAACATAATATTTGGCCTAGATCTTAAGGGGAGGCGAAAATTGATTCGCTGTTACAATGTTAAGTAGATAGTCATTCAGTAAGATGGTTACAGAGTTTATAGCACAAGAAATACCGGACGTGTATAGTCAGGCTCAAAACGATGTATACTTCGACAATAATTCAATAAATTGTCTACAATCTTTGTTCCATAATATTGCATCAATGTTTAGCCACAAAACTATAACATATTGGGTGCTCATTGATACAGTATTAAGGAACAGTACATGGGTGACCGAGCACTGCTCTGGTGAAAATAGAGATAATGCTCATTTAATAGTATAGGAAGGTTCATACTAATTCCATGGTGTCATGATAGTACATACTAATTCCATTATGCCATGATATTACATAGTAATTCCATGCTGCCATGATAGTACATACTAATTCCATGCTGCCATGATAGTACATAATAATTCCATGCTGCCATGATAGTAGGTACTTACTAATTCCATGCGGCCATGTCATTATTCTTCTTCTAAACTTGAGGCGACAGAGCTCTGCTAGGATGAAAATACGGAGAAAACGAATTTTCCCAGATATGGCCTAGCAAGATCGATTTTTCGCCCCCTTTCATCGAAATCGTTAAGAGTCGTTTTCGAGAACGTGATTACAAAGATATATAAACAAATATTGCTCGTTTAATAGTATAGGATAAAATAGTAGACAATTAAATTAATTTTGGTCGAAATTAATTCAATCTTTTTGAAGCTGACTGACACTGAGCGCAATAGCCCAAATCGCATTGGTACTAAGATTTCATTTCATTTTTTTTTTTTTTTATTTTTTTTTTTAAACATTGCCCCACACTAAGAATTTTTTCTTGTATCGTGGGTGCGTTTACACACATAGAAACTCACATACACTAACACCCAGACCCGAAACAACTACTTGCAGATCATACAAATATTTGTTCCGTGCGGGGATCGAACCCGCGACACGTTGCGCAGCAGTTGATCGCTCAGCCACTGCGCCAACCGTGTAAAAGATTAAAGATTAAAGATTAAAGTCTAGAAGAAAACTAAAATCCCTAATTACCTACTTAGACGACTAACCACAGACTTTACATTCTGCGTGTAGGTGTTGTTTTAAGTGGAGATCTCACATATTATGCAAGCAAAGTTTTTTATATCTGACTTATCCAAAGATCGCAAAACTTTTAAAACTTACAGCAGTTCACAGCAGAAGGCGCAATTCTTAAAAAAAAGAAATGTAGGTTAGCTACCTAAGGCCGCATGCGTAATTAATAAGTTTTGTTTATGTATAATTTAAGCGAACCCTTTCCTTATTTTAATGTTTGCTTGGCCCAAAAATTAAGTAGATAAAAAACAACTGTATACGAAAAAAACTTGTTCGTTTTTTCAAAGATTTTCTTTACTCGATGCACGGCCAAATAGACTCTTGAGAGTCGGAAACGTCTTTCCATTGTTTTGGTAGGCTTCCTCGCTCTGCTAAAATGGAAGAACAACCTACTTAACGTACTTATTTAATTAATTTACTTTACTGATTTACATTATTAAACGCAATGAGTTTTGAAGTGTTGTTAAGAGGCCGTGCTTTTAGAAGTTGGTAAAGGCAGGTTTAGGCCGACTGCTTGGCGTGGCGCTTTTGCAAAACGCCCAAGAGGCATTTAATTTGTTTCTTATTTTTTTTGTCTTCTATGTTTAATTAATCCACAAATTTCACATATATGCACAAGAAAAAGATACTGTACAAAGGTAGACTTAATATCTGAGGCACTTCTACCTCCTCCTTCTACAGACAAAATTTGTCATTTTAATTGATTCCGCAAAAAATATAAAATAACACACAGTTTTATCTTCACAAAATCTATTAACTAACAATTTTCACATATTTTTAACATTCCATTTAATTAATAACTTGCAAACATAAACAACTTGCTTAATATCATAATATGTATGTACGTATATCTATTACGAGTATTTCGGATATGTATTTATCTGAGTATCAATTCTAGTATATTGTATTTATACTTGCAACAACGACAGCCCCATTTTATGTCCAGGAAAATCACTGTCCATTGTAAGGTTGCCTGGAAGAGATCGCGGAAAGCGATAAGGCCGTGTTTGATAAATTTTTTGTTATGTATTTTTATGGTGTACAATAAAGTATATAAATAAATAAACATAGAGACAACATTTTCATGCCAAAAGTTATTTAGCGGCCATTCCACCTTCTCAACTCTTCAATTTTCCAGGTGGGCTGGGTGAAAGCAGACACGAAGGCGATCCAGGCCATCCACGAGCACGTGATCACCCACAACCCCCGGGTCTCCGTCTCCCACAGCGACCACTCCACCTGGTACCTTCACATCAAGAACGTGCAGGAAGAAGACAGAGGGCAATACATGTGTCAAATTAATACTGATCCTATGAAAAGTCAGGTGAGCGAAAATCTTTAAAAAACTTCTTAACTATGAACTAAATGGTCATATAAAAATGGACACTAACAGCATTGTTGGCATACGTTCGCTACTAAACATAAGTCGTAAAGCAGCAGTAAGTGATGAATTTACAATTTTGAACCAGAAACCTGATATGCAGTTTCCAGCTAGAAAATAAACAGAAATAGAAGCTTTACTGTCATCGGTCTGACAGTGGATCACAGATATACACGAATCAATTATCACAGGAACTATGTTCGTAGTTTACGAATAAATGCTTTTGTAACAAAAAACTGCACTATCCCAATTGAAAATCTACTGTGGTCATTTGAAACTGACATGTTGTTCAATGTCGATACATTAAACGACATGGCATGTCAAACGAAGAATGGAGAAGCATTTTGCTCCACGACAGGAGCCAAATGCTTCTCCATTCTTCGTTTTATTGATTTTTATTACTGAAATTTTAAGCGAATCCACAATGCGTATAATTCAGCATCTTTTTTTAACACACCGCAATCCGGATCCTTGTTACAAAGTAATGGACTGCGGTGCACTGAAAATTCAGGAACGATTTAACGAGAATGCGTCACGCGGTGAGGTGCACTTTAACCAATATACTGCCATAAATAGCTACTTATGCGGTAGTGCTACATGGAACTCATGAATTTTGAACCGCTTTTAAAATTGGCAGTAACTACATTAATGAGAAAGGACATGTGAGAACATTTTCTGGTTCATCAATTATTCTTTATATTTAAAATTATTCGGACCCATTACATTACCCATTAATAAGGTGGTGGAGGTCAGATAGGCAGTCGCTCCAAGTAAAATACTGGTTACCAGCTGCATCCGGTTAAACTGGAAGCCAACCCCAATATAGTTGAGAAAAAGCTTTTAGGCAGATTGATTAACATAAAATTATTCTGAGTTTACCGACACTGTTTAATTTTAATGACTCAACAGCCAGAAAAATAAATAGTTTTTATGACAGCTCGGCTGCGCACAGATTGCATTAAGTCTGCGGCGCGTGAACCGTAATATAATATTTATATAAACATTTTGGTAACGTATTTATTTTATTTTTGTCTTATTTGTTATTTCACTATATGCTGCACCGGTTGACGTCATCACGTCAACGCCATGAAAGACATGTGTCGTCTACCCCACAGGGCTCGCGTAGTTGATTACAGCCCACTCCCTCTCGAAGAAAAGAGACCTGTATTGAATCCCAGTAGTAGGAACAATATTGGCTGATTATGCTATGCTAAGATTGAATATCTAATGTCTAGTATGATCTGAAGTGTAGTCCCAAAAACTTGGCAGAATCTTTGGCTTCGCCACAGAGCACAGTATCGCAGCGTCTAGAGATGGCAGTACTTATAAAATTCGTGGTGCCGACATTGCGTTGAGCGCACCGCCTTCAAAGCCGTCAGTTTTTATACGTCATTAGTGTCGTTTTGCGAGTAAACGATGACACGCTTGCTTTGTATGGAAAATGTTGACAATGACCTCGAGCAGCGAATGCCGAGGCACCTCCATCCGATCCACCTCAAACCGAACAATAAATCGCTAGTACAAAAAACTAAAATAAAAACCAAAAAAATACTTCGAATTAGATCATAAAACTTTGATCATATACCTGAACTAAATATAAAGCACATACTATGTCTTTTAATAATTTTTAAATTACCATTGTTTTCACCGTTAAAAGTAATGACCTAAACTATCAGCGCCTTGGACCCTTCTCACTCCGTCTCTCTCTCTCACTCAGTCCGCGAGCAGTAGTGGGTGAGCGAGATAAAGAGTGAATTTGAGCTGAGGTATTATGGACTCTTAAAGGCGCCATAAACAACAATTTCTGACAACAACCTACCCAGTATAACACTCATTCATTTCAACACATCTGAGTCTACAAATAACCCAATAATAGTATTTCCAAATAGAAAAAGAAAACACAGAAAGGAAACTCCCTGGTTACTAATAAAATTCTTAACGTGTTGCCTGACCTGCCGTTGGGCATGAGTGGATCGTGACGTAGACACATCGATAGCATTCAATACGCTGATTGATTCACCACGGATCTCTACTTACCGTGAAAGGGTAACGTGATAATGCTCATTTTTCTACTAATAATTTGAAAAGCTAATAATCGTTTGTTGTGAATCGTTCGGTGACGTCATCAAGATATATGTAGGTATCAACTCCTAAAGCCATACAATATAACTCTCATTTAAGTTTATCTATACGTCTATCTATTCGAATAGTTATAATTATATCTATTCTGTTCTATCGAAGACGCTACGCTTGTAGTTGTGGACGAGTATGTTTACCTAGGACAAACTGTCCAGCTAGGTAGGTCCAACTTCGAGAAAGAGGTCAATCGTCGAATCCGATTCGGCTGGGCAGTGTTCGGGAAGCTACGCAATATCTTCTCGTCCCACATACCGCAGTGTCTCAAGACGAAAGTCTTTGACCAGTGCGTGTTGCCAGTGATGACTTATGGCAAAGAAACGCGGTCGCTCACAATGGGCCTTATCAGAAGCCTAAAAGTCACCCAAAGGGCAATGGAGAGGGCTATGCTTGGAGTTTGATGTGATGTGTGTGAATGAAGAGATCCGTAGAAGCACCAAGGTAACCGACATAGCCCGAAGAATTGCCAAACTTAAGTGGTAATGGCCAGGGCACATTGCTCGTAGAACAGATGACCGATGGGGCTGAAGGTTCTGGAGTGGCGACCGCGTACCGGAAGATGAAGCGTTGGAAGGCCTTCCCACAAGATGGACCGATGACATTATGAAGGCCGCAGGAATCCGCTGGATGCGGGAAGCACAGAATCGGTCGAAGTGGCGGTGCTTGGGGGAGGCCTATGTTCAGCAGTGGATGTCTTTTGGCTAAAATGATGAATGATGATGATACTTCTATACTAACATTATAAAGATGAAAAATTTGTATATTTGTATGTAGGGGGAAATCTTCGGAGCTTCCGATTCGATTCTCATACAACATTTCCGAGTGTCATAGGATATTAATTATTGCTAAAACAAGAAATTTTAGGCAACAAAGTCGCGGGCAGAAGCTAGTAACATATATAATACCTGTCCTAGTCTTTCTTAATTTTTGTACCTACTCATTATTGAAGGTAGAGACAAATGTATGAATAATAACATTTTAATTATGATGTTTATGAATGGACAGGAAAGAATAATAGAGAAATGTACAATAATATGATTACGCGAATCGCTTCCACAGCATTCAAACAAATTAATTAATTGAAGCATTTTATTCCTCCCAACAGCGCGATGTTTCGAACACTTTGCACCGTCCAACAAACTTATTAAATGAAGGAAACGCTAAAACTTATTTCAATTCAAATAATTCTTCATTCTTATTAATCTGCAGGAGTCGGAACAAATCTGTTATTCAGAATTATAATATTTCCGATGAATGCTCTTCAATACAAAGGTTTTAGCATGAAAAAGTGATGTAACACCATTATGATTCAGTAGCTTGAAAAATAATTGGCACTTCTGTTTATTTTCCGTAGCCCCGAGTTCAATACGTCATACGCAAATCTGAAAAGACTTCAATTTAGTACCAATTTTGCACCAAAATGTGATTAGAGCATCTCGCGAAGCAATTTCGAGTAAATATTTTCTCTTCGGCGATCGGCAAACCGCACAATTCAGATTTAATTTCATCAGTAATGTGAACTATGTTAGGTTTCTCGATAATTAAATGATTCTGTTTACACTTTCAATGGGTTGTTGATTTTAGGAGGTTATACGTTCTGTATTATATCAAATTTGTATTTTGATTTGATTTATTAGTGATAATTATAGCGTTTGTAAAAATAGAGGATGTTTTCAGTTAAGGGCGTACCGAGTGAACAATATGTAATTGCGAAATAATTGCGTTCGTTTGATCCCTTGCTGCATCGTTATTACTTACCCTTTAGTTATGCAATTCATATGTAAGATAGGTATATAAGGATTAACTCTATACATCATATAGGTACTTTAGTAATACGATTACTTGTAGTTTCCTCGATAGAAAACAAAATAAACCCTTAGTACGGCATAAATACTTCACGGAAGGTGATCAGTTTTTTTTAATAATAACTAAACTACATGCATTGTTGTCTCTGACGTATATATTTTAAATTTTCAAAATGTGTTTGTATTAATATTTCGAAGAAAATACAAAAATTTGCGCGTGAACCGCCCATTCTTACCCAGAACCGCCACGCTTCCCCGCTTCCCCGCACGCTATGCGTCGGATCATACCAAAATGGCAGCGGCCGGCAACGACGCGGCGAGCACTGTCAGAGTGAAATAATTTTAAACTTTATCTACATGCTTAAAAGACCAGTATCACTTGAAAAGCTTGAAAGGTCTCAAGGCCGTCCCTGGTGACGTGAGCGGCCGCGCGCCATGCGCGTCTTGTCGGTGGTTTTGCCTGCGGCTGCCAGCGGCGACGCGAGGCCGCTCGCGGCATCTCGGGCGGCCGCGCGTATGTAATGTAGAAACTAAACTAGTCAAGAGGAGACTAGGCACGTGGGATCTGGAGGTCGCGCGAGGCCGCCAGCGGCCGCCAGCGGCTGCCAGCGGCGACGCCGGAGGCCGCTGGCGGACGCTGGAGGCCGCTGGCGGACGCTGGCAGCCGCTGCCATTCCGGTGTGACTCGGCCCTAAAAAGCTCGGTGCACCCTTAATTATTTGTTTGACTCTTTATTTAATTAGCAAATAAATTAAATTAACATTAGTAGGTAGGCTACTCATTTGGAAAAAGTCAACAGTTTTTATTTGTACGATCTGCAGAAGAGGCATTAAGAAGTACTGAGGACGTTTATTTGAAAAATATTTTAATTTTATAATCAGTTCTGATCCTATCAATCTGCCTAGCCTTTTCCCAACTATGTTGGGGTCGGGTTCCAGTCTAACCGGATGCAGCTGAGCACCAGTATTTTACATGGAGCGATTGCCTATCTGACCTCCACAACCCAGTTACTGGGTAACACAATACCCCTTGGTAAGACTGGTTGTCAGAGTTTCGGGCTTCTGACGACCCGTAACGACTGTTAATGATCCACGAATGACAGTCGGGACCAACGGCTTAAAGTGCCTTCCGAGGCACGGAGGAGTCTCGGTATGTAAAGATGGTCACCCATCCGCGGACCAACCCCGGCAAGCGTAGCTTAACCTGATGGATCGACCCGTGCGGCTGTTATTACTTAGCCACGAGCTCTGATCCTATTATTGGTAATATTTTTATTTAACATCTATTTTCGTTTTTCACAGATGGGCTTCCTAGACGTAGTTATACCACCAGACTTCGTTCCCGAAGAGACTTCGGGCGACACGATGGTTCCCGAAGGTGGCACAGCCAGGGTGTCGTGCAAGGCCCGCGGTGTACCACCCCCGAGGGTCATGTGGAAACGAGAAGATGGCATGGAGATCGTCGTAAGGGACCAAACTGGAGCGAAAAGCAAAGGTACACACGCACTGTTATTATCATGAATGTCATGTGAGGGGCAATTCAGCATTGTCGAAATAAACAACATAAAATCACGCCAGTATTCCCCGAGGGATTAAGCAGAGGTACACACACATTTCGGCAGTTCAGTCAGGCTGGTTCGCCAGTTCAAGCATTTTAGATCACACATCTTACCCACATTATCTCAGCATTGTCGAAACAAACAACATAAAATCACGCCAGTATTCCCCGAAGGGTTAAGCAGAGGTACACCACATTTCGCCAGTTGAATCAGTCAGTTTCGCCAGTTCAAGCTTATTAGAAGATCACACATATTACCCACATTATCTCAGCATTGTCGAAACAACCAACATTCACACCAGTAATCCCCGAAGGATTAAGCAGAGATTACACACATTTCGCCAGTTCTATCAGTCGGTTTCGCCAGTTCAAGCTTTTTAAATCACACATCTTACCCACATTATCTAGGCATTGTCGAAACAAATAACATAAAATCACGCCTGTATTCCCAGAAGGATTAAGCAGAGGTACACCCACATTTCTCCAGTTGAATCAGTCAGTTTCGCCAGTTCAAGCTTATTAGAAGATCACACGTCTTACCCACATTATCTCAGCATTGTCGAAACAAACAACATAAAATCACGCCAGTATTCCCTGAAAGGTTTCCCACATTTCGCCAGTTCAATCAGTCACAATTTCATAACTCCATAAAAACAAAACCCATTCGAATAATACTTGGCGCCCAGTAATAACCCGTAAATCGCAATAAACATGGGCTACATTGGTCATCAGTCACGCAAGCCGCACTTACTCGGAACGTACTGACATTAGTGGATGATAATAACAGGTTCATAATACTTGTGCACCCTCTAAATACTTATCGAATGTGTGTTGGGAATATTACGAAAATGTTTTGATATTCGAATAGGCATGCACTCGAACCTCTAATAATTCTCATTTTAGAGTCCCAAAAATACTAAATAGCAAAGTAACTGCGATCAACTTCCATGTAGCGCTCGCTGGCCACTGCAGCGGTACTACTCGGCTCTCGCGCGGTTGGTCATAGTTCTAAGCTAACCTAAAACATTTGGTCGGGGTGGCCGAGCTTAGTTACTAAGTTCATAATACTTGCGCCCTCTAAAAACATATCGAATGTGTGTTGGGAATAATGTCGAAATGTTTTGATAATCGAATATTCGTTTTTATAGTTTAACCGAATTTCATTTTCGTTTTCAGCTAAATAAAAATATAATCTTTGGTCGTGGCCGAAAAATATTAAAGAAATTAATACTTTCAATTAATAAATTCAATTCAATTCAATTCAACTAAAATCACAGTACCTACTCGTAAGTGTGAAAATGCATAAAAGTTTATATTTCTCGCATCAGATTTTTTTTAATAAAAAGATTAAGGCTGCATTTGTTTTAGTTTTACCAAAGAAAAAGTATTTTATTACCATTTAAACTTTTCCTTTTCATTATCGTTATTCGGCCGTAAATACAAATCAGGCCGAATTTCTTGTTCGACTGAAAAAATTAAACCATTTTCGGTCAAACTCTAGTCGTTATACTCCTGACCAATAATAATTACGATGTGGTATGTTCTAAAATGACTTCAATCTGGCAGTATTATAAATAAAAAAATACGTCTGTGTTGTTTGTTTGTTAATTCTTGACACCTTAACAACTGAATCGATTTCAACGGTATTAAGCACAGGCGCTCATAGGAAGAAATGGGGAGGGAGGTTCTTACCTACCCCTTAGTAGGTTTTCTGAGATTCAAGTAAAGCCGAGGGCAACAGGAAGCAAGTTAAGATAACATAAAAGAAATCCATTGCGCAGTTAAGAATAATAACGCGCTCACACAAACAGACACAAAAAGTGTTAATTTATTTAAAATACTTACTGCTGCGCCCGCGGTTTCACCCGCATAAGTCTCGATCCCGTGGGAATATCGGGATGAAAAGTATTCTATGTCCTAACCCAGGTCATGGTCTACCCATGTGCCAAATTTCATCCAAATTCTTTCAGCCGTTTTAGCGTGAAAGCGTAACAAACAAACTCAGTTTCGCATTTAAAATATTAATTATAATGTACAGATATAGACGACACATGCCAAACGTCTGCATACAGACAAATTCTGAACTTGGTTATTCTATAAATAATTCTTGAAGGGACCTACATTTTATTTTCAATGTCACTTTAACGTTAACTCTATTTTAAAATCCGTAAATGGTTATTTTGTAATGGAATCAATAAATAAAACGTGCCTAAAGTCATAACTACATGATACACTTAATTAAATCAAGTCATCTAGGTAACAAAAGTTAAATTAAACTCAATTTTAGCTCAAAATATATCCGAATGCCTCTTCTCAACCTTGGTCGTGAACAATTAAACAAAATTATTAACCGAAGATCTAATTTGAGACTTGATTAAATTGCTAACGGCGACTCCAAAAGCCTCATAGTAGACGTTATTATAACAATGCTTAGGGTAAATTCCAAGGAAGGTATTGTTTCACAAATTACCGGTGTAGAAGGCAGTACGAGAACCCTCGAACAACGAAATAATGTAACGATAAAATCAACATTGAGCACGCTACCCACAAATAGTGATTGAATGCTTCCATTGGAACGTTTTCTGTACAAGAAATCATTGAACAGATTTACTTTATTATTCTTAATGAACTATTTTAAAATAACTTTTTAAGAACCACCCTTCTCATTCAAAAATTTCACATAAACCTACATGGGCACTTATGAAACGTCAGAAGCTAGGTGCACGGTTCCAATTGGTAGTTTCCTATGGAGAAGAGCCGGCAAGAAACTCCAGTACTAACTACAATAAATCCTCATCTTCGTACAGAGGTATTCGTCGAACGCATAAGCTGCGGTAACGCAACGTCAACACGACGTGAACTAACGTCAGCGTTCGATACTATCACGTCTAAGTGACGCTACCGCTGCGTTGACGCGGCGTTGTATGGGAACTAATATTTCCATGTCAATAAAAGAATGTGTGAAAAACAATCTCGAGGATGAACACGTCTGAAATATTAGAAAAATGTATTTAATAACTTACAATCATTTGGAAGTCGGCAATGACCAAATAAACTTAGATAATCAAGTGTGCTGTGGGATTTTTATGGCTATTAGGAAATAGTTCAATTAAGGTGGATAATTATTGTTTAAATTTTTACAGAATTTCTGTAAAAATTTAAACAATAATTATCCAACTCCAATGAATTCTACATATTCTATTATTCATATGTACGAGTACTTTCTGAGTTTAACTTGGACATTACTGACATCGGTGAAGGAAAACATCGTGATTAAACCTGGACTTATAGTTAATATAAGTCTGAAATCACCAACCGTCTTGAGCAAGCGTGGTGATCAATGCTCGGGCCTTCTCTGTATGAGAAGAGGCCTTTGCCCTGCAGTGGGACAGTAACAGGCTGATATTATTATTATTTTAATGAATTCTAGTGCTGCTCCTGTTAAGCTGCTGATAAACTTGAGCATTCACTTGAAATGAGCATTCTAGCGAATGTTACATTGCAGGAAAGCATTGACTAGAGCGTTCGTGAAAATGTTCGTAGCGATGTTTGTCTCTATGCTTGACTCTGTTCGTTGTTCAGTTTGACATATTTAAATACGGCGAATGCTCGATGTTCTGTTCAAGTGAATGCTCAAGTTTACCTTTAATAAATCAACCTGCTTCCATCATTTTTCCTCTTTTTGTTATTTAGCAAAATTATTTGTAAAATGAATAACACAATATCGTAGTGGTTAGAGTTATCGGATAGAAAAACACCGCAGTTTGTGGCTGCAATCTGATTGTGGTTCACTGATACATAATATAAACAGTTTAAATTGTTTATGAAGTCTGGTCCATTACATTATTTATTTAGTCTGTTCTGTAAACATTTTGCACGTAACTTTTGTTACGGATAGAACGAGATAGAAATAGGCATAGAAGAAATGCCTATTTTGGGATATTTTTTTATTTGTGTGAATTTCCAAAACTTGATTCACACAAGGTGTGCAAAATTTCGATTTATTTCACTTTCGCCTCACAACGATCGCTCCACATATGACATTCCCTGTTCGCACCAAATTTGCTTTCCTTTTTTGCCCCGATAGTCAAATGTGTCATTTATTAATTATGTTAGTTCTGTTTTTTGCCCCGCTTTATCTTCCTTATTCGCCTCAGTTTTTATTGTAAGTATGAAAATTAATGTTTTTAATGTTGGTACTGCCAATTTCATCCGAAACTATTTAGCCATTTTAGCGAAGTGTTTGAGTTAGAAACACACACTTTTTGAGAGTGTTTATGAGTTTGAAATAAACTCAGATCTTGCTTTACTAAAAGCAATTACGATCTTGTATACAATATCATACCTTAAAAAAATATGGCGAAAAAGTAAAATGATTGGCTTCAGTAAGGTCTCGGCAAGCTTAAAAAATATTGAGCTAGTTTACCGACGGATTTTATTTTATTTCAGTTAGTTTTCAGTTTTATTTGATCGGATTTGTAATTGGATTAGATACCAATTGCTTGAACATATTGATGAACAAACAATTTACTATGCCTCCGTCTGAATCTCTTTATTACTGAAGTTCGACAGTTATGTTTCTATTTTTTTGTTCCATTTCTTTTTCCACAATGCTTTTAATATTATTGTTTTTTGACGTTTTCCTCCTGCCCATTTCTACTTTCCTATAATTATTTCTTGCAGAAATTGATAAAAGTTCTTTCTCAAATTAGACTACATAGGTTTTGTTACTCATCGTCAGAAGCCCGAAAGTCTGACAAACAGTCTTGCCAAGGGGTATCGTGTTACCTAGTAGGTGGGTTGTAGAGGTCAGATAGGTAATCTGCGTGCGCAATTTATTTACCAAACATGTAAACAAACACGAGTTTTCCACTTAGACAAACATCAACTTTATGCAAGTGTAAATAAAGTTGATTTAAGACCAACTAGTATTGTTGAAAAAGTCATAAAAAATATGAAGTTGTAGCGCAAACTGAACTTTATGTGTAGGTATTACAGGCATTACAGTTGTTTTTCCAAAAACTTGTGTTTGTTTACATGTTCGGCAAATGAATTGCGAATGCAGATTAGTCGCTCCATGTAAAATACTGGTATTCAGCTGCATCCGGTTAAACTGGAAGCCGACCCCAACATAGTTGGGGAAAAAGCTAGACATTTGATGACCTACATACCTATGTATGCAACTTCATGCATTAGCAACAGCAGTGATTGTTCTCTCTTCATTACCGAGCTACGCTCGATAAACCCAACCCTACAAAAAATAACAAGCAACAATAATCCCAAAATTGTTTAATAAATAGCTGGAAAAATATTTCATTCGTCTTAGTTTATTTGAATGGCGCAAGGACGCCATTGTTTTTCTGAATATGTATAATACGAAAGTCTGTGTGACCGCATTTGTGGGTCCACAATGAGCCGCGCGGCGACTGTTCTCGGGATGAGTTTCGCGTCCAGTATTGTTTAAAGTTTGTCGTAATTAGTAGAGTTCTGCGTTGAATACACTTCTAGGTCTCATTATACGAATGTGTTTGAATAATTTATTGGGACCTGTAGTGTGTGGGTCGTGTTTATGGGCCTGTAATGTTTACAGCTGAAACGTTTGTAACAAGTAAATAAAGGAAAAAGAAAAACCTTGTGAAATAAAACTGCCAAGTGGTTCTAGTATTTTTATCAACGATACTCGATGTAACAGTTTCACCAAATGCTTAATGGCTTTATAAATGTCCTTCTCGAATAAACGTGTACTGAGTTTCCAACGTAATTAGTAATATTATACCTCCTATAAAACGTATTGTTGAAATAAAATCAATAATCATAATGATTGTATAGTGTAATCGTCGCAAATCAATGAATATAGTAGGTATAAAATCAACATTCACAAATTTTTATAGGTATATTTTTCCAAAATATAAATCAGTGAGTAAAATATAACAAAAATTTGGCATTGCCGACCTGAAACAAAACCAACTCTCTGATTTTTTTCAAAAACCAATACTAAGTAAATTAATTATAAATTTCAGAATAAATGACAAACAAAAAAAATTTTCACGCGCTATCATCTTCATTTGTTTTTTATTTACTTTATACAGCTCTTTTTTTTAGGCCAGTTCGAAATTTTAATAAAATCTTTGATAAGTTACATCCTTGGATGCCATGTGTAGAAGTAAAAAGTTAGTTCCATTTTTAAATAACACGACAGATATGAGTTTTCATAGTAATTTATTTGGCCGCTAAACACGACACATAAGGATTTTCATAGTAACATTGCTGGCCGGGCGCTCGCCTGTTTTTCGCCAGTACAGCAATTTCGATTTATCTCGAAGAAGGTTGTCAAAATGATGTTTGAATTTCCAAGCATGTTTGAGAAAAGTTCCTTAGTCATTGATATTTGGATACAAATCAATTATAAAAACTCAGTTCAGACACTTCACAGTCTGAACGCTGAAATATTTATTAACATACAAATCAAGCTTATTAAAAAGCGTGTTAGCAAAAATAAAAAGCTGAGCAAATAAACTAGCATTTTATCTTGTAAAGTCGTACTTGAATAGTGCAATATATTTTCCCCAATGGTTACCGCTTTAGCACAAAGCTGGACGATTAATGTAATTAAATTTTACTGCACATTTTAAGAATTTCAAAGTAAAAAGACATAAATTCTGTGTAGGTACAAAACGAACAGTTGTTTTGAACTATAAAGTGTTTATAGTTTTCCAAGCTGTGTACCCGATGGCATTCCCATCGGGAAAGATGGCAAACTTCCATACAAACTTTCATCCCCTATTTAGCCCCTTTAGGGGATGAATTTTCTAAAATTGTTCCTTAGTGCTCACCATCGTTACACAAGGAACTCTTGTGCAAAACTCCAAGCTTCTAGACGCAGCGGTTTAGGCTGTGCGTTGTCTATCAGTGAATTTAAGATTTTTATATAAAAAGACTAGCCGTGTGCCCGATGGCTTTCCCATCGGGAAAATTACAAACTTCCATACACATTTTCATCCCCTTTTTAACCCCTTTAAGGGATGAATTTTCTAAAATCGTTTCTTAGTGCTCACCTTCGTTATATTATAAGGAACTCTAGATGCTTCTAGACCCAGCGGTTAAGGGTGTGCCCTGTCTGTCAGTGAGTGAATGAACAAATTGAAGAATTTTATTAAGTAGAAGACTAAATTGCATGTTGTGATATTTTTAATTTTTACATAACATAACTTACTGAATTCCCCGAAGGGTTGGGCAGAGGTGTACCTATGGTACACCCACATTTCGCCAGTTATGTTTGAGCCCCATGTAATAGGGGGCGAGCCTATTGCCATCAATCGGGCACAAATCCAGACTCCGGGCTGCTACTGAGAAAATCCAGATGGTAAAACTCAATAAAACTAACACTTTTTTATTTCTTCTATTACATACATATGAATTACGTTTGTAAATACTTTTACACAAAAACATTAACAAAAAAATATGAAAATGTATTTATTTATCTACCTATTATATTTTTAAATATTAGAATAAAAAAATTAAAAACAATAATTTTTTTATATTTTTATATAAAAAAATTACAGCGGTATCGGGAACAGGGTCCAAGCTACGGTCAGATAGAGGTACCTTCTAACAATGCGCGCCGTGTCTAGGAGCTATTTATTTATTATTATGGTATAAGTCGATAGCAGCTTTAAATTGAGAGTGAGGACGCATTTCCCCTGCAGTGAGACTACATAGAACTACGTTTTAAAAACAAAAATAGTATGGCTACAGTACAGTTGGGGTTAACCTTTACATAAGGATTGCAGTACCAATGAGACTACAGTTCGTTTTTATTCCCAAAGAAAATTTAAATGAAACATTTTGACAGATGCATATGTCAAACTCCAAATTGAAAAAACAAACAACAATCACTTGAAATGTCAAATTAGTCTCTGGGGTTAAAAAACGAACTTTAGCACATAACTTTTTGGAAAAGGGCATTTTGGTTAAAATTATGACAGATGACGTGGTTAAAAACAGGGCAAAGGCCTATAATTCTCATACAGAAAAGGCATATGAATTGCTTGATTGCTGTTATCATTGTATTATTTATCTGGTTCCGCCATTAATCCAAAATCATCTGCTATTTCTAACATCAGTTTCCACTATACTGTTTGTGTTCGACGCAATGAGAGTCGAATTGAGTTGCATATTATTGTAAATGCAGTGTTCATTTCAACATAAACCAAATTTTGGGCCGTTAATGACTGAATTCCAGTCCAGAGTAGGACCTATTACTAATAAACATAGTATGTGCAACCGTTTTATTAGTACGTACTGCGGTTTTAATTAATAATTTGAATCAACCCGTATAATACAAATACAGGCTGGTCAAATATAAGTAATTTGTTACCTGCTTAATACGGACGATAAAATAGATCACAAATTGAAATTCAATCTTTCTAAAGGTTGATTTTCAATAATCAGATAACTTTTATCTGAAGAATAAATATGACAGTTTGACATATTCTCTATTACAAAAGCTGTCATACCGCAATATTTATTTCCTACTACCACTGAAATGCCAGCCTCAAATCAATTGAATATTGAACCATTGGATATGATATGATACCTTCTGTTAACATGGCAGAAACTTGAAGGTACCTGGATTAAAGTGATACGGTTAACTTTTGTTCACAGTGCTAACATACCAGGGTGAAGTGTTGAAGCTGACCAAAATATCACGTTCGGAGATGGGCACATACTTATGTATCGCCGGTAATGGGGTCCCACCCACAGTGAGCAAGAGGATCCACATCAGTGTACACTGTAAGTTGATCTTTATAATGTTTCATCTATTTTGTCCTCCGCCAATAAAACCTAATGAAGCTGTAAAAAGATTACATTTTTACAACTCAAAGATGACTTAGTGTAGTTGATTTTAAAGGTCTTTGGATTCTTCGTTAAAATCTTTCAGCTTTTTGGTGTTTGTTTGTAAGCAGTGCATTTACATTTGATCAAATTTGAAGGACGTAAAACCATTTGTAAGTCATTGCAATGTAACTCTTATCTCCGTTACGTAAGGTATAAATTTGAATGATTGCCGAGAGTTCTATCAAACTCACGGCAATCATTCTAATTTATACTTTATAAAAATTAGATAAGAGTTACATTACAATGACTTACTAATGGTTTTACGTCGATCTTGAATGTTGTACCTAGAGTTATTTTTTATCAATGTTGAAGAACTTGTTTACTAAAATCTTTTTGTTTTGTGCAGTTCACCCAGTAATTCAAGTGCCCAATCAGCTGGTGGGTGCTCCGCTGGGCACTGACGTCACTATAGAGTGCTACGTCGAGTCTTCACCCAAGTCTATCAACTACTGGGTTAAGGATCCAGGTAAGAATTGTAATCATGTTTTATCATTTACTGCAGGATGTCAAATTTTTTGAGAGGTTCCTATTGTGCAATAGAGTATCAACTCTGCTCTCATTGTGCATAAATAATTTAATACATTTAAAATTAGGTACATAAAAGCATGATTATATCTAGTTCTACATACCAACTGCACGTTCCTCGAATCCAATAACGAGATGTTAATTTCAGACCATGAGAATAAAATTATGGTTCAGCAATAAAAGTAAAAGTAAAAATCATCTTATACCCCGGATTGAATATAAATACGCTTTAAAAGTTCAACATTCGAATTTTAATACCGTTTGATTAACTCGGCTGGCAGGTAAGGCATCCGCGATAAAAGCGAAACAAATTATAAGGCAGCCATAAAACTCCTAGGTGTCTGCACGAAGTTTTTACATTTTTCATAAAACTTCCGCTGAGGAAAGATGAAATTCTAATATTGAATTTGAAAACAAGTGTGTTTTAAGCAATAAATTGTTCTGCAGGTGAACTGATCATACCTTCGGAGCACCACATGATGTCTGTCAGACAGAAGTCGATGTTCGAAGCCGAAATGACGATGACGATCAAGAACATTCGGAGGGAGGACTTGGGCAGTTACATCTGCGTCGCCAAGAATTCCCTGGGAGACGTCGAGAGCAAGATAAGATTATACGGTACGCCTTTATTTTCATAAATTAAATTTCTCCTAACTTTGTTAATTAAACACAATTCCATTCAGTTCCGCATACCTTTAAACATCAGCTTTTGTTGAAACCAACACAAATATTTGCTACAGCAAACGCATATAAAACGTGTTCAATGACTCTCGAATCTGCATTTCAATTCACAAATACTTTAAATAAATGCAAAATCGAAATTAACTCGGGATATTGAAGTCAACGCGGTGACGGCACATTGATCGATTTTAATAAAAACAAACATTTTGCTCATGTCACAGAGATTCCGGGGAACGACAGGCATGCTTACCAGTACCCTGATGTACGGGCTACCTCTGATGATGAGTACGGAACCAACGCGTATGATGATGATGACGAGGATGTGGATAGCATGAAGAGTAACAGAGTACCGGACAGAGCCAACAAATGGTACTCCAATGATGGCAAAGTCGCGGTGACCACAGCGACCGGTGCCTCGTCTACAATCAGCACCACGACAGCAATCTTCCTGTGTCTAATCAAAAGTCTGCTATAATTACGATAACTGCCACAATAAATGTTTCCTTTTTATCGTTAGTCCTAATGATAATTCAGGTAAATTGTCAACAATCAAAGCCTGTAATTACGATTGATTGGAATAATTTCTGTAGGCATTGTTATTTTTTGTTTTTAGAGTCGGCGAATTTTCTGTTTAATCGTTTTCTATTCCATCAGCGTGTAACGTGATAATAACTAGTCTTATAACGTTGTATATAGTTTGTAATAGGTGAATATCCGAACTGTTTATAAGAAAATAAAAAATAGTAATTCATCTCTGAAACTTACTGTTAAATACATTTACGAGATCGTGTAAGATTTAAGCAAATGTTTATAAATTAATGTGCCATGTATATTGCTATTATCTTGAATAGAGACATTTATATTAAAGTTTTTATTGGGCATGGTAAATTTAATTGTAAATAATATATTGTATGTAAGCGATAGAGGACATATTTACTTATTGACCTGTTTGAGACATATAAAACAGTTAATAGTTGCCGAGTATTTACAACTTAAAAGTTACAGTTCCCAATGCTTACTCTCCAGCTGCAACTTTGGTAGCAGATACAGTACGTACTAGTAATGGATTTAGTACCAAAGTCATTCAACAGCTAAGCCAACTTTATGGTATTACATTCTTCAGATTTGTTCAGTGGTTTATGAAAGATAAATTAATTGTATTTCTAAAGTTGCAGCTGGAGCTATTTCCGCGTGTATCTAAATAATGTAGTAAAAAAATAATATAACTTCTTCCGAACAATGTACGTTAAAATATCCTGATCGTTACAAAAAATAATAAAATCAAGGACATGTCGCATTGCCTCTTAATTTCATCCGTAACCTTCGTTTCTCCAGGACTTTAATACCTAATTGAATATTTCACGGCGCTCTATGCTAATGTTGCGAGGGGTGATAAATGGTAATGATATTCTTCGTTATTCTGACTAAAATTCATACGTTTTACAAAATATAACCATTTCACAACACTAATTGTACATATTTCAAGTTTTATGCTTTAGAAACTGTAGTTTTATATTCTGGTTTAATTATCATAGTGAGCGAGACTTAGAGTAGTTAGAACTTTAATCGAAAAATTATTTTAAATTAGCTTTTTAACTTTCCTTTTTGAGCATAATAATTAATCCCCTATAGACTACTATACTTTGAGAATTACATCATAATCAGCTTCATAGTTATAGACAGTAGGAGTATAGCTGTATGCTGCTTCCCGTTCACAGGAGACATCCCATTATGTTCCAAGAATCCCTCCTCCGCCTCCTGAGTCTATTTGTATTCAATCACATGACACATTGCCTGGGAATCATCGAGCTAATGTGGAGCACTCACTGTAGTACAAGGTATGTATATAACGCATAGGATCTTCAAGAGGGTTAGCAGAATTGGGAGTGGTTTGGGTAATAGGGAATATGCATGTATTTTTTTTCTTTTTTTATTCGATTCTTTGCATCGCCAAATAATAGTAAAAAAAAAAAAGTAAAAAATTCAACGCCAAAAAAGCAATTCAAAGTACTTTAAAAAAAAGTTAAAAATAACCATCGGACCCGGGCTATTTAAACGCCATTTTGGCGCGCTTGGTGTGGTGACGTCACAGTCTATGACAACAAACAAATAAATGTCAAATGTTGAGTTTATGTTGAAGAAGTATTGTGCTCTGCTGCAAATATGTGTTTTCTATTTTCGACTAATACATCATCATGGAACCAACTTCTCCCTCTATAGAACAATGCAAAAAACCGACAACTTTTTTAAAGAAAATTTGTGACAACTACGAACATGAACAGGATTGATAATAGCCGTATCTTGTCCATAGGCACATAGACTTTTAGCGCAGCACAAATTTTCATAAATAGGAAATACCATCGGAAAAACAATCTACAATTCAACTTCTTTATGACATTCTGTGTGCATTTACATACGATGACATCGTATAAATCTATGTAGAAAAATACCTAGAGCGACAAACATCAAAGGTTTTTTTAACTCCCAGCTAAGGCATACGTCGTGATAAGGCAAGAGTGACAGGTGTGCTTTAATCCATTGTCAACTGGCATCGGTGGACTTCGCTGATAAGAGACCATGTCGGATCGATGAAACTGTTCGGATATGTCAAAGGTAATAGCGGAACTGTTCTAACATTTGTGGGGGAAATATCTATTGAAATGGTATGCGTAATACGCAAACCAATATGTATTCGTCTATTGAAAAAAAGTTATGGTCAATCGAATTCGGTTGCGGCGTAATCCCTAAGCCACAGTATAAATATGGACAGTTCAAAAACTACGTAGTAAACATTCAAAAAGGCACACTCACAGACGCGCTTATTGACGAAACCCTAAGCGATTGTCGCGGTGCTATCAGTTGCGGGTGCCGTGTCAAGACGAGTGAATGACCGCGTTCTTTTTAAAAATGGAGCGTAGGTAATTATTTCAACATTATAGGCCTAATTTCCATACTGTCCATATTTATATTGTGCCTAAGCCATGCTAACAGACATACGTACTACATAGTGCACGCATAACAATATTTAATAATTACGTTCTGCATTGGTTATTCAATATCTTTATTATTCTGACATTCGTAGATCTTAGACAGTGTTACTGGTAGTCAGAAGTCAACCAATCTTACCCAAAGGGTATCAGTAACTGGGTAGTGGAGGTCATATAGGCAGTCGTTCTTAGTAAAATACTGGTAAATTTAGGGGTATGAGGAACAGGGTGTAAAGTGCACTCATCCACCATAGAAACTGGAGGATCCTCCGACCAGTCGTGTCTGGCGGGCAACTGCCCAGAGGTTGAAATCGGGAGCTTGTTATATATCCATCGCGCGGTAAATTCTAATTGCGCGATGCAGGATTTGCGTCACGTCAAGATGTTCTGTGACGTCAGGTCTTTGATGCGTAGTTCGCATGTGGCAATGTAGATGCCGCCACACTGGTATCGATCTGCATCCGGTTAGTCTGAAAGCCAAAATTCGCAATTTTGCTACGTTCATGATTACAGGGTTATTTTGACCCTAAAATTCCCTCCATATTCTTTTTTAAATTGTAACATATTGTTCTGAGATATTACCTATACTTAAATCTGTTTCACAATAGAATAACGTTTTCTAAATAAGTTTTAGTTAGACTTTTATTATGAACACAAGTTCAGTAACGACTAGCGTAAACTTTATAACAATATTTATGCACACCACGGCTTAGCCGAGGGCCATGTACACAACTTTACTAAAGTATTATCGTGAAACTAAAGTACTAACTAGAGCTAAATACGGAGAACACAATAATACAGAACTCTTTGAGAGAGGAGATACTCTTTATTTTGTTGCAATAATGAAATATAACATAACATTACACTTTTGAGGAGTTCGTGGCTAACTAATAACAGACACGCGAGTCGGTCCGTACATACGTGGTATGGTCTTCAGTAGTAGTTCAGTGAAACATGCAGATGCTCATACCTCAGCGTAGAAGCAATCCTCAGCGTGGAAGTAGATCCCTGGAAGCACGTGTAAGAATGCGCATGTTAATTACGATTCAGAACAGCAACCGCGTACGATGTGCTAGCCCCATAGTTCCAAGATACGATGTGAAACCTAGTGTAGGCTGGAAGTTCATAACATCATAGTGACAAGCAGATAGGTGCAATAGCAGTGTCGCACAATGACAGATATAACCTAGTGAAGCAATAAATGTGACAGGAGGCGAATAAGACACAAAGGAAAACAGTGATCATCGCTGATGGCTCACTAATTTGCTTAGAGCACACTGTACCTGCATACCATAATAGCCAGAAGTCGTCCTGGATAGGGGCATAGAGTGCAAAATCCTGAGGGTTCTGGACTCGCACCCGCTTGTGTAGCAAGCGGCTGGTGAAATGGCCGAGTAATGACAAGAAACTAATGATGCGCGTACGCTTTAGTGATGTGCTTAGACACTTACTAACTTTATTATTACACGACTAAATACTGTTGTGAAGCCACAACGATACACTGGGTCGTTTGTTGTTTAGATATTATTGTTAGCGAGATTTTATCCTTATAATTGATAGGGTTTATCGATTGGCACCATAAAAACAGATATAATTAAAAAAAAGCGACTTTCTAAAAACATTTGAATGTATTATTTTTTTTGACTTGACAACGTGTAATAAATCGATGAACGCACTAAAAAGTGTCCCGTTACGCTCATTGTCCCGTTACGCTCATTGTTACGTTACGATCGGAGCGAGGGAAGGGAATGTTTTGTTATGACGTTGTCACGTTAAACTATCGTCCGTAAACCGACTTTACAGACAACCAATTTTTTTTTTTTGACAGAGTCCATAGATAATACATTCTTACAAAAAAAAAGTTTTCTTTGAGAAAAACTGGGTACCAGCAATATTTCGGCTCGCTTCACACAGGTATTTGCGATGAATCATCATTCTCTGGATAATTTTTCCAACATTACATTTAAAATTAACAGGAATTCTTTCAATACCATTGCACACACATTACGTTCAGACTAATTAATTCAGTTAACGTGACTACAAATGCATCAATTTGCGTTATCCAATTAAGTGATGATTTAATTTTAGTATTAAATAAACAGGAGAATTTCATCAATGAAATTCGTCACTGAATTATTCAGTGCACACTGAAAGTTATCAATCGTTGACAGGTTCAAAGTAATCTAATTTGGGATATGTTTTAGGCGTGATTATTTGGTTGCAAACACCTGCTGAATCATCATTGGTCTAGCTGCCTCAAACGTGACTGTTAAAGCTGCCTGCCCACTGGAGCGGAGAAACGAGAAGAGGAACGGAGCTGTACCAATATTAACCAATAGAATCTAAGTCTGGAGCGGAGCTTAAGTTCTATTCTAAACTAATAATATTATAATTTTTTTTTTTTTGTATGTTTGTTTGTTTTGTTTCTCAAAAACTATTGAATCGATTTAAAAAATTATTTCACCAATATTGGTATATTATCACTGAGTAACATAGGCTATAACTTATGTAGATATCACGCGGGCGAAGCCGCTGGCGTGACCTAGTGGTTAATACAGGCACAGCTCCGCTCCCCTTTTTTTTTTTCTTTTTTTTTAGTATGGGAAATTATCAAATGACTTCTCCCGCTCTGGGCGGAGCGAGAGGGCGTGTCAGACTTTTACTGACTAAAACCCACCCGTGTTCCTTCCGTTGCCTGTGTGCCGGGGCCGCGATATCCCTTTCGGACAAACTCGCAAGCCTGGCAGCTCCGCTCCTCTCATCTGTTCTGCGCTCCAGTGGACAGACAGCCTTTCGCATCGCGACTTCTTCTTTCTGACTTTTATTTTATTTTTCTCAGCTCCTAAGCGTCCTAACGTGATGTTAATCTTCTATAGCCTTCCTCAAGAAATAGGCTATTAAATGCAAAAATAAATTTTCTAATCCGAATGGTAGTTCCAAAGTTTTGCGCATTCAAACAAAAACTCTTCAGCTTTACTATTAGTGTGTATCTACATCATCACATGCGAACTACGCATCAAAGACCTGACGTCGCACAAATCCTGCATCGCGCAATTAGAGTTTACTGCGCGAACGACAAATATAAGACAATCCGACATCAATCGTTGGGCTTTTGCCCGCCAGACACGACACCCGTCTGGTCGGAGGATCCTTCCTTTTGTATAGAGGATGAGTAAACTTTACACCCTGTTCCTCATGCCTCTAAAAGTGTATAATATATATTCCCATTAAAATACCATATTGTAGATTCGTGCGTGATCGACGGCACTTGTGTACTACGTTTTTTATAGGACTTAAAACATAACTGGCTAACTGTGAGTTTTAATTCCAACTATCATTTAGTCCCTATTATACAGACCTGCCTAACCTTTCGGGAAATACAAGCGTAATAATTAGTACCTGGCCGACCGAGCTCTGCTCGGGTGAAAATAGATAACATATCATCGTTGTATCACATTCCCGAGGCTGTGAAAATGGAGATAACAAATTTTCCGAGATATGAGGCCTAGCTAGATCGATTAATCGCCCCCGTAATGCAACTTTCATTGAAATCGTTAGAGCCGTTTTCGAGAACGTGATTACAAAAATATACAAGTATTGCTCCTTTGATAGTATAGGATTAACCACCTATACCTACTGCTGAATTTAGGTCGACTTCCTGCTAAAAAATACTAGGTACAAGAACCGCTATTTAGTAGAATTAATCGATCAATAGATTATTGATGTTTTTCTTATGAATTCTGGATATCCAAGGAGGATTTTAGCTAACCAACTTCTAAGAAATTGAATACAAAGCGACAGGGTAGTCCGCGAACATCAATTTTCCCTTCAAATTTTCCAATTTTTAGGTCAGTTTCAGGTTGTATTTTCATCAAAATATGATTTGCGCCTAACATAACAAATATCTAATTTCAAAATTATAATCACAAAAATCATTAATACTCAAAATTATTATTATGTCGTAGCTCTATTTTACTGTGTACATAAATAATAAAATAAATAAATAAAACCTAAGCTTAACCCCCTTAACGTAACCTAATAGTCTTTTCGATACCCACGAGGAACGGGGGCGGGCGTGGCAATTGACCATTTCTGGAAACCAAACAAACAGATAACAGACTATAGAAGTATTAAATATTATTTACTCAGTTATAATAAGACTATCCGTGGGTTTTGATAAAGGTCAGTGATAATACTCGTAACTACAAGCAAAAACATCAGATATTGTTGGGTAGAGAGATAACGAGTGCCTCGAGGATGAATAGCAATTTAATGGGAAATAAACTGAAATAAATGCAAGATAAAATTTAATAAAAGGACACCCACTTCGTTTTATTTTTAAAAAGGATGATTTAATTATATTTCTTAAGCCAGATTTTAATTATTTGGAATAGTCTCTAACTCTCTCTAAAAATATTGTGTCTAAATTCGCACATATAGTATTTTAACTAACGAAGGGCGTTCCAGTTAACCCGCAAAGGTACTCTTATAGCGTCCAAAAATGTAAAAAAAATACGTAAAAGAAAAAGGTTATTTCCATATTTTTTTTTAAAATTGATTCATAAAAGAAACACTCTGTACACGCGCACTTGTCTTTCCACGTTGAAAGAGTTTTTTTTTTTTGTGAATATTATAAGTATTACAAAAAAAAAACTTTTTTTATTACGGTTTTCTATTGCGGGAAACGGGAACACCCTTTGTTAGTTAACATACTGTATATTCTCCAGTCTTTTCGTCAAATCTCCTTAGAAATAAACTTTATTTACCAAGTAATTAAGCTTCCACTATGTAATTAAGCTTCCACTATTTTATCTCACCATCTTACTGCATTGCACCCAAACTGACCTCATTATGTTATTACTCCTAAGCTCCAAATCTGCTGTATCACGGCGTAAGTAATTGGGCGCAAATTAGTTAAGCCCAAACTGTCAATCACCCCACTTATGCGAAGCGGACGAAACGGCCAGATTACATAGATACTCGTACATTATCGAGAAATAACACGAACTTATTTGAAAAACTACTCCACTAATATTTATACGGGGTGTCAGGGACATCGACGCGAAGCCGGTTACCATGGATTCAGTACATGATTCTGAACCCATCTGCGTTGAAATAATTCGTCGGTTATTAAAAAAAAAACAGCTGCTTCATACATTTTGACCGCGTAGGTATTGCACTTTTCTATGAAACAGCAGATTTTTTTTTGAATAACCGACGAAAAATTTCAACGCAGTGGGGTTCAGAATCATGTACTAAATCCATGGTAGCCGGCTTCGCGTCGATGTCCCTGCCACCCTGTATAAACACAAGTAAAATAAGCATCACCTTTGTACGTATTTTACTGTTCCTTTCTTCTTGCCTATTTATATGTGTGTACATAAACCGTTAAATAAATAAATAAATAAAAAAATACCACCATACCAGTCTTACCAAGGCGTATCGTGTTACCCAGTAACTGGGTTGTGGATGTCAGATAGGCAGTCACTCCATGTAAAATACTGGTATTAAAAAATACCGGGTAGACTGGAAGCTGACCCCAACATAGTTAAAAAAAGGCTAGGCAGATAATGATGTATGACAAAGGCGGAGTAATTGCCTGAGGCATTTTCTACCAGCCAACCTTAGGGTGATTTAGAAACAAAACATGCCAGGTGCTCGGAAATAACTATAAAATACAGGAATAAATACTAATACGTACATAAACAAAATAAACTTTGTAAAGAGAAATAGCAATCAGTAGAGGAGAAAACGAATCCAGAAACGCAGCGCTCGGATGTTACTGCCAACTTCTTTCGAATATGTTCACGTGGCTTCACTTGAAAGATAACCGACTGATTGCCGTCCTGGGGACCTACCACCACCTCTAAAGCAGTATTATTTTAATATTACTTTAGTGTGGGAAAGGGATGAAGCTCTACAGGACGAATAGCTCCATCTCTTTCCCCCACTGAAGTAAGATTAAAATAATACTGCTTTAGAGCTGGTGGTAGGCCCCGTAATGTTCGTCCGAATATCGTTTTCACTATTATTTGATAATTTTGCAAGCTGGCTTATACGGGCTAGTTTTACAGCCATCATTGCCGGGAGTAGTGGAGCAATAATACTAATTGCGCCATACCGCTCATCATGGTGAAGTGGTACTGGTATCTCTTGCAACAAATTGCTAGAATCTTAGCATCGAGCAATATGGAGCAGTGTTTCTCCACAAATTGCTACAATAATTATTACAGTAAAAATTGCCGGCAATAATTTCTCGCGTAGGTAAGCGCTGTTTCACATATTTCGAAAACTGAAAATATGATTTTATTTTCATGGCGGAAAAATTAAAATTCTAACTCGTTTTTTTTTACTGTGCGCTTGGAGCTGTCAAAGACGCAGGTTGCACCAGCTAGTATTGAATTTACTCGCCCGGCTACCTCCTTACTGCCCCGGCGCCACTTAATACGGTCTACAAAACTCCTGTCGTCTCCACACTTCCTACCTCACTAAAACCACCCCGGTGGTCACCATCTACACATTGAAGGGGCACCGTTACCTCTGAAAAGACCAATCGGAAACACCCTCTGTGCAGCGCCTGTTAGGGCACATCTCTGGGGAGACTGTAAAAGAGTCTCCCCAAAACGTAAGTGTACAAGGCAGGGTTTCGGCGTGTTAACCTGTTGCCTCCACCTACGAGCAGGATCAGCCCTCTCCCGATCCCGTTCGGCAGCCTCCTTCTGAACCATCACGGTCTCACAGAAGAAGGCCATTTGTCTTTCCAGTTCTCCGACACCGCCAGCATAAACCCAACTGCTGGCAGAGACAAATCTCGCCCAATTCTGGCGACCAGGACCCGTCTTTCAGCAGCCCACGCAGGGCACTCCTCGAGCGTGTGCTGTGCAGAATCTAAGCCGCTTCCGCAATGATGCTACGCGCTTACGCAAATATTGCGGCTGTTGGAGCCGCTCACGCCACCGCTCGATTGCGTGTCACCGGTCCTGCTGCCTTAGCCATGCAACAGCGAGTCCTGGTACGCCATTGCCACTTTGGCGGATGACACGGATTCGGTTATAGACCCTCGCGTCCATATCCGCCAAGATGTCCAGCGACGGAAAGCGTGCCAAGAGAGTTGCCGCCTCAAAGGATACAGTTCGGTATCCTCGTGCGATACGAATAGCCATCCATAAAGGACCATTGATCGCACGACACCCGCGTATAGGCGACGAAGGTAGGTTCCGACGATGCACTGTAGGTCCAAAGGGCGGAGTGTTTAAAAAAAAAAAGTCATTTATTCAAACTAGGCTGAGAATCAGCACTTTTCGAACGTCAAAATTACATAAGACAGTCCCCCAAAACGCCCACCCTTCACCACTTCCTAGTGCATTAGCTGGGAAGAAGAAGTGGCGCAACAAACTCCCAAACTCCCCCCCCCCAGCAGCACAGCTGTCTGTTCAGTTAGAAGAACAAAAAAAAAGATTCTATATAATAAGATCATAATATCATAATATCATATTTCTGTATAAGATTTTATATATATATATGTATTCAAAATAATTTACATTAAGCAACACAAACATAATTTAAATTATTAGCCATATGTTAGCTAGCACACGCCAATATACCAAACAAACAGCTAAACGTAACGTGTAACTTTAAAAACGATATGGCGATGGTCAGAAAGTGTAACTATCTCCTCCGTTACTCTCCACTCCAACACCATGTGGGCAACCGAAGAAGTTGCCCATGAGAGATCCACGGTTCCCCCTGCCATCGAACGCATGTGGAAACAAACACCTGATTCAGAAGACGGAGGTTAAGCGACGCCGCCCAGTCTTGTACTGCTTGTCGGTCTGTCCTGGGTGCTCCCCCAAACTCGGGAGTATGCATTGAAATACCCCAAGACGAGCACCATAGGTGAACATTTGCACCGAATGCAGTTCGCAACCCCGTCCAGATATTATGATTTAAACCTACATACACTGTAATATTTTGACGTTGACAGGCGCACAGTTAGAAAAAAATAGAGATAAATAAAGAAAAAGAAAGAAAGAATAAAGTATGTCTACATTTATATCTGTAATTTTTATGATGGTTTTTGTTATTTTAATTTTAATACAGGGTAGCAGGGACATCGACGCGAAGCCTGTTATCATGGATTCAGTACATGATTCTGAACCCCCCAGCGTTGAAATTTTTCGTCGGTTATTTAAAATAAAAAAACAGCTTTTCCATACATTTTGACCGCGTAGGTATTAGTACCGTATAGGTACACTTTTCTATGAAACAGCAGATTTTTTGTTTAATAACCGACCTATAATTTTGTAGGTAGTTCGTTAGATCAAAATCATTGTACTAAATCCATGGTAGCAGTTTTTGCGTCAATGTCCCTGACACCCTGTATAATAAAGAGTATTCTGTCTATCTATCTATGGAAATTTTTGTTAATGTTATTTACGTTCTAAAAAATGATAAGCAAAGCAACCACAGTCTATCGATATACGTCACAGACGAGACGACACACACGTAATTGAATCACGAATGTGCTCAAAGAAGAAGGAGAAGAGTTGAATAATCACCATTATTTTTCTTCGAGACAAAAGGGAGCTCACAAACGCCCTTAATTTGGGCAATCTAAACATGGCAAAGCAAAAGTGATTGATGTCAACGTTGCCTACAGCCGCGCTCCGTCTGTGTAACAAGTGTTTCTACGTGACAGTAATCAAGAAGAATGTTGGCATTCCTTTAAAGGAAATTGATAAATCAATTTGAATTCAAGAGTAATAATGTCAGTAATAATTATGATACTCGGTATTGTTATTAATGATGGTGCGTTTTGAGAACCAGAGAACACCTTGTCAAAATTGCCGTAATTAAGACCAGTTGAGACACCGCCGTTTTGAATATCCGAACTTTATTAAAATCCAAGCGCAAAGTCATTGTTCATAAAACAACAAAGCGTTGAATCGAAAATATATATTGATACATATTATAAAACAATGTCGCTTTTCGCGTTTGTCAGTATGTCCAAGTTATTGTTATAAAATACGCAACGGATTTTGATGGGGTTTTCAAAATACTTTAGAGAATGTTTTCCGGAAGGTTATGTGTATAAAACATTAATATTAAACTTATAGAATGTAAAGAAAAAAAAATAAAGGGAAGAGTTCATTGGGCATCAAAAAATTCGTCCGCATCGCTGTCAGCGGGAAAAGTGCCCAAAAGGCTGGCAGCATTGCCACGTTGGATGGCAATGCTGATTCTTTGGCCTAAGAATTGGCCAGCCCTCTGGTCACGTGAAGAGTCGACCAACCGCTTGGCGATGTCCCTAAATATTTGATGAGCACTCGGACCCCACGGCCCTAGTGTTTCAACCCCAAACGGCTCAAAAATATAGCTACCAATAAGGTTGTTATATTTGCGCCGTTTGAGGATTTCTGCACCTGCAGCAGCCGCCCCGGCACAGCCCGCCGTGCTAGGTATAAGTATAACTTTCTTGTACATAATATATATAATAGTTAGTTGTAAAATAAATTGTATTATAACTTAAGTAAATATAAATAACCTTATAGATAATTAAGAAATCTTGATTTTGCTAAGTCGTAAATCTTGTGAAGCAGGGGTGGGTAGTAAAGTACATGGGCGACACTGAAAGTTTTTAGAACTGGTCACTTGTAAACGATATAATAAAAAAATAATTTCAAACCCCTAAGGACGAGTGGGCAAAGTGCTTTTCTCTGTGGTTCCATCAGATGCAGCGATGTTTTGATGTTGGACACTATTTTGAAAAGATTTTTGATTTTCTAAGAACTTTCAGTCTCACCGAGCGTAAAAGAACCGTTGATTTCTATTAAACTATTAAATAAAATCCAAACGCGAAAATTTGGAATTCCATTCTAACTGAAAACTGAAAATCTATTCAATTCAAAACAAAAGTTAGGTCTGCAATTGTAAAATAAAGTCATTTTACAAACTAATTCAAACTATCTATTGTTACAAATAAATTATCTTTAGTTTCGCAGTCCTAATTGTTTTTAATCGTTCATGAAAATGCAAACAAGTTCCCCAGTACAGGTGAACGGGTAAAAACAAAACAATGGTAACGTTACGAGCTTCAAGCTCTATCAAACAGTCATTAACATTGCAAACGTATTATTCAACAAACAGTGAAGCAATTTTATGTTCACATACACAAAGAGGTTTGATAACTACAAGTGCAGCTGAAGTTTCTTTGTGCGCAAACATAATATATATTGTATATGTATAAAATAATAGCGACTGTACAATTATGAGGTGAACTTGCTCAGAGTTATCTCAACAGCTATAGGTACACCAAACTAACTCAATGTTCAGCGAAACTCAAACTTTAGGGCTTGGTTTTAGCTCCAAGCTCTGTATAAATGTACTGTTTCAATTTGCCCACCCCTCGAGTACTTCTGAACTCGTCGCTATAGATGTCCAGCCTAATAGAACTTTGGTAGTGCAGTTCAATGAATTCGGTTTCAATTGACACTTTCTTGTTTCAAGTGTTTGTCGGTCGAAGCTTCAAATGATCTGATTCTAATTAAAACTGGGGTTATTTTGTAGACCACTGTAATATTTGGCAAGGAACGCAAGATTGCTATCTCATAGCTTAATAATTTACACAAAGTAAAGCGCCTGTCCAGGGTTCTAACCTACGACCTACAACTCAAGGTAAGTCGCGGCTGTTACCACTGGGCCACCATTGCTAGTTTCAATGTCTAAAACAATGACTATACGTATGTGGTTTAAGAGGGTTTATCCTAAAAGTTGGCATCGTCGCAAATAACTGTCAAATATTTGCCTGTTTTCATTCTTATAGCAATATTACTGAATAGCAATAAGAAATGTGGCTAACTAGAGAACTAGAATATTAATAATGAATTGCAATTATAACATTGAATTTGACGTTGTACCCATTTTAGGTGTAAAAAACGCATTTGGAAAGTTTCCAAACAGTTTTTTTACATCTAAAACTAAACATTCGATGTTACAATATTAATTATTGCATTTCGTAAACAATATTCTAGTTCGTTAGTTAGCCACATTTTTTATTTCCACACAGTAAAATTGCTATATTAATCAAAACAGTGAGATATTTGACATCCATTTGCGACATTGCCCACATTCAGAATAAACGCTCTTAATTCTCTTTGGTCTAAAACGTCAATATTCCAAATGTCAACGGAATGGCGATCAAAACTACATAATACTCGTATGTACATGACAACATAGATTAAACACACAATTTTTATTTTATTTTATTCTATACGATCTTGAGAAAATAATTTAAATCTTGCCAAAAAGGAACACGAGATTGCTATCTCATACTTAGCTTAACTATTGAATAAAGTAATTATAACCGAAGTAATTGTTTTGATAAATAATTACCTATTGTAAGTTAAAACTCAACTCAAATAACCGTTTAATAATGACTCCCATAGAAATCTGACGAAAATTTGGAGAGAAATACTACCTATTGATGAAGATATCTCATCACAATATTGCTTTCAATCTACAGAGCGATTATATCTGTGTAACCCTAGCCATAATTTAAATTCGAGCTTCCCAAATTGTTCATGTATTTGTAGCCTTAGGAAAATGTAGAAAAGGTTCCTCTATGCAAAAGATAGGTCAAAAACGCAATATTCCGACGCGAACATCCCTATTCCCCGAACACTTTATCGACACAGTATGAATGCATAGAGGTTAATGCACTTGTCAATGTCAGTACGTAACACGTTTCAGCCTATCGGACCGTGTCTGTGCTTCGCTAGTTGGTTGAAAAATATACACTGGCGTTATTGTTCGGAGGGATGTATGCTATGCAACCCGTCATGGTTTGTGTAAGATGTTTGTTTGTTTTCCTCGGTTTTTTTACAGGCAGTGTACTCTTTCTTTTGTTTTTTAAAAGTTAAAATATAGAAGAGGACTACATGGAGTAATATTCGTTTATTTTTGTTTATATAATATAATGAAAACACAGAACGCGGATTCGCCGTGCCAGCAACGTCCAGAGACGGGACTACTAATAAAAAAAATTAGCATTGAAAGTGCGTTGAGCGCACAACTACTGTCACGGCCGGCATTCAAAGCCATCAGCTTGAAACGCATGAATTTCCATTATCTGTTAATTAGTAATATACTTATTACTTACCATAGTAATAGGGATGATGAGTAAAAATTTTAAAAACGTACTTTTTTTTTTACGTAATCAAAAGATTACGTCTTATAAATTAAATCTTCTGTATGTGCACATAAAAAGTGTACAAACGACCCATGAGCTGTGGAAGAAATTGAAGAACCTATTTGACGACTCAGGATTCACGAGGAGAATCAGTTTACTGAGGAGTTTGATTTCCATACGACTCGAAAATAGCGTTTCAATGACTTCGTACGTGACACAAATCATTGAAACAAGTCAAAAATTGAGTGGTACGGGTTTTAACATTAATGATGAGTGGGTCGCATCGCTTTTATTAGCAGGATTAACAGAAAAATATTCCCCTATGATAATGGCGATTGAGCATTGCGGCATACCATTGACAGCAGACGCCATTAAAACCAAGTTGTTGGACATGGAAGAAAGCGGAAACGGTGGCGACAGCAGCGCTTTCAATTCCAGTGGCGCGTTTGTGAATTTCAAAAAGAACCGGAATGTTGGTAGCACTGCGACCAATGACAACGCCCAGATGTCAAAGACAAAACCAAAAGTCATAACATGCTATAAATGTAAACAGACAGGGTATTACCGCAACCAGTGTACATTTTCGAACAAAAATTTGTCGAATACAAATAAAAATGAACGTACAAGCAGTAATGCGTTTAGCGCCGTGTTTCTGAATGGTGACTTTTGCAAAAGTGATTGGTATATTGACTCCGGGGCGAGCGTTCATCTTACCGCGAACGAAAAATGGTTATCAAATGTGTCGCGAGATCATATGATCAAGGAAATTGTCGTGGCAAACAAAGATAAAGTACCTGTATTATGTTGTGGAGACGTGCAGATTACGACAAAGACGGGCACCTGTGAATACGATATTACAGTAGAAGGTGTATTATGTGTGCCGAAGTTGACTACAAATCTGTTGTCTGTTTGTCAACTTATATCCAAAGGAAACAAAGTTTCATTTAACAATGTTGGTTGTCAGATTTTCAACCAAGCAGGAGTACTGGTAGCTACAGCAAGTCTGTTGAATGGGGTGTATAAACTAAACATGCCTGAATATTGTTCATCAGCTGCAGTGATGGTGTCCAGTGAAGTTTGGCATCGACGTCTAGGTCATGTCAACGGCCAGTATTTGAACAAGATGCAAGATGCTGTAAAGGGATTGACACTTGATAATAAGACTGATATATCAAAGTCATCATGTATCGCATGCTGTGAGGGCAAGCAGAGTCGCTTATCTTTTTCCAAAGAAGGTAGCAGAAGTACTGAGTTGCTACATGTTGTGCATACTGATCTATGTGGCCCAATGGAAAACCGATCTATAGGTGGCTCTAGATACTTTATGCTGTTCATAGATGATTTTAGTCGTATGACATATATTTATTTTTTGAAAACGAAAGATGAGGCATTGAAATGTTTTCAACAGTATAAAGCAGAGGTTGAGAATCAACTTAACTGCAGCATAAAGATCTTGAGAAGTGACAATGGGACAGAATTCTGCAACAGCAAGTTTGATGTTTTTTTGATGTCGCATGGGATAGTACATCACAAAACAAACCCATACACACCTGAGCAGAATGGACTCTCAGAACGATACAACCGGACTATTGTTAAGAAAGCCAAGTGTCTATTGTTCGATGCAGGACTCGAGAAAAGGTTTTGGGCAGAGGCGGCACACACTGCAGTGTACTTACAGAACAGGACTGTGACCACATCATTAAACTATAAAACTCCCTACGAGATATGGACAGGCAGAAAGCCTGATGTAAGTCATTTACGTGTTTTCGGTAGTACAATCATGGTACATGTGCCGAAACAAAAGAGATTGAAGTGGGACAGAAAATCTGAAAAATGTATCCTTGTCGGCTATTCCAATGATGTCAAAGGGTACAGTATTTACAACCCGAAGTCTAAAGACATCACTACCAGTCGAGATGTTGTAATATTGGAGAAGATAGAGACAGAGAATGTTGTGAAGGTACACGAAAATTGTTCAGATGAGGTGAATTTAGTTCCAGTGGGGGAAGAAGATTTGACGCTTCAGGAAGATTCACTTGAACAATCAGAGAGCATGAACACAGATGACAGCGATGAACTGTATGTACCTTGTGAAAATAATTCTTTAGATAGCTCTGAATCTGGTACCACAGACAGTGAAGACTCCATTATACTCAACAATGTCAACATGACAAGTGGTCCTCGACGTAGGCAGCAGCCAGACAGATATGGATTTGCGAATGCTTGTATAGAAGATGACAACATATTCACGGGTGAAATATCATTGCAAGAAGCCTTGGAAGGTCCTGAGAAGGTACAGTGGTTAGCGGCAGTACAGGATGAGTTACAGTCGTTTGAGAAAAATAGTGCGTGGGAACTCGTAGATGTACCAAAAGAAGGTACTATAGTGCAGTGCAAGTGGGTTTTGCGAAAAAAGTACGATAGTGAAAACAATGTCCGTTACCGTGCTCGTCTAGTCGCAAAGGGCTTCACCCAAAAACATGGCATAGACTATACAGAAACCTTTTCGCCTGTGGTGAGACATACAACTCTTAGACTATTATTTGCATTGTCTCTAAAGTTAGGTTTAGATGTTAACCATTTAGATGTAAAGACTGCGTTCTTGAATGGTGATTTAGAGGAAACCATTTATATGAGAATGCCAGATTGTTATAACAGTGATAGTTCAGTTTGTAAATTCTCCTCAGTAAACTGATTCTCCTCGTGAATCCTGAGTCGTCAAATAGGTTCTTCAATTTCTTCCACAGCTCATGGGTCGTTTGTACACTTTTTATGTGCACATACAGCGACGAATCTATTGTCAGAATCAGCTTAGCTCTGGTTTTCGCGTCACCTGCTGCTCCTATTTCTGCTGGTACAGTCTCCGACTTGATGCAATCAGTCATTCCCTCCAGAACTAAGAAATTCTCAGCAGCGAAAGCCCACTCACTGTAGTTCTCACGCCCTTTCAATTTAGGCACACTGACTAGGTAGTTCGTCGTCATTTTCACAGTCACAGCGTTAATTACAGTTTATCTCAATCTGCAAAGTCTATTTCCACTTTTCCAGTCCAAGAAAATTGCGAGAAAAACTAAATTTATTTATGACTGGGCCCATAACCTCTTATAAATTAAACGCTTGAGTCACAGACAAGAACTAAACTTTATTAAATCAAACATACAGTTTGTAATGAGTGATATTGTCGATAGAAAATAGACATAAAATAACATTACGGCAACACATTTAATTAAAATGTGGCGTGACGTCACTCTTCGGTAGATTTTATAATGAATTGTGACATAACGAGCCCCCCCTCCCCGACTTTAATGCGTTTTATCTAAACATTTTTTTATTAATATGATAAACCAAAAAATACGTGTCTACAATTTTTTTATTATTTGACTGACGGACTCAATAGTTTTTTTTTTACTCAGGCAACAACCCCCTTTCAGACAGGGTGAATGTCTAGCATAATCAGCCTATAATATATGTCCCACTGCTGGGACTGGTAGAAATCACATGTCCTTGAATTTTCGGTTCTAGGACATACCGGTTTCCTCACGATGTTTTCCTTCAAGTGGTGATGAAGTAATTTACTAACAGTAAAGCGTCTGTCAGTATCAGGTTTCAAACCTACGACCTACAACACGAAAGTCACGGCCGTTACCACTGGGCCACCACTGCTGGTTTCAATGTCTAAAACGCCAATATTCCAAATATCAATGGAACTGCGATCAAAACCACATAATTATGTACATGAAAACATAGATTGAACTCACAAAATAAAGTTCAAATAAATTACCAACCGACACCATCACAACCACAAATTCTATACGATCTTGAGAAACTTTTAATCGAAATTAACTGGCGAAAAACCAAAACGTACTCGCAAACGCAGAAAACACCTGCGTAGCGAGAATTTGTCTTAATTTCATGCCACCTACGCGTAATAAGATTAAATTATTTAAGTCTAACTACAAATATTTCTCTTGCTTGCTAAGCAAACTGGGAAAACCTCATAACGCGAATAAGTCTGGCTGTAACGAAACAGACATTTTTGGGGAGAATATCTGTATCTGGGTAGAGAATGGGAGATTAACAGACCTTGAAAGCTGTTGCATGAATTTATATAGGTACCTACTGAGCTTTTGCCTGCCTAATGTACAGGATATGTTACAAAATTGTAAGGCGATGAAATGGATAGATCGGTAGGTCGCAGGCGGTTTGATCATGCTGCAATACTGCGGTAGCGGTTGCAACTGGGTGTTAGATTATATCTTTAACTTATTCCCTTTAAAGATGACTATTACATTGGATTTATACACCTACTCAATGACCTAAGGACATCTCCAAGGGTTTTGAAGGAAATTCCTAATCAATTGCTTCATAAGTTTGAACAATTTGTCTGTTCAGCAAGGTAAATAACACAATGAACGTGGCTGAACTGTCAAAATAAAAGGCATTGCGATCAATTGTCATTTTATGGGTATCACACAATTACCCTACTGGATTTGATTCATCTAGAGTACATATATATCTGATATGGTGATTCAATTACTTTTATGCAAATAGGGGTTGACCTGGAGATATGGGCATAGGCTACTTTTCATCCTGGATCGCAGACGAAGTCGCGGGCAACAACTATTTATCAACAAAATCGACAGGCGATAATCCGACATACATTTTCTTTTATAGTTTCCAGTTAAATTATACGATACCTACCCGTCGTAAAATGTGGCATTTATGTTTGTTTTATTATTAATGTCGCTTTGTTAGTTATATTAAATACTATCTGGAGGTGGTAAAACAGGTCGTTAATATCAAAATTCAGCTAGCGATTTTAAAGTCCTAGATTGTAAACATTTTACGTCACCACCTATATTCTTCTGGAGACAGACTCTAAATCTAATTTAAAGAGACTTCTCTCTCTCGTTACTCAGCTTCATCCTAAAACATCTGGGATTAACTGTCAGCCCACATCCAACATGGCGGGCAGGCCGAAATTAAGCGATAGCTAATGAAAACCGTAAAACAATGACACTCAAGTTGCCTCGCGCGAATTTAAGCTGTCTCGTCAACCGCAGCTGGATTTATTTGGAGCCGACTTTAAAAAGAATAGTTTTCAGAACATTCACTAGATATCTGAATTTTTGACGGCGATTTAAAAGAGGCAATATTACTTTTAATACTTTCATTAAATTAGGTACAGTCACAGCTAAAATATTTCTTCACCTTAAGGGCTATTTTTGTTTGCTCATTGCACGATAGAATCTGATTTACCGACTCAGCATTTTATCCTAACATTATTGTAGATGCGAAAGTAAGTTTGTTTGTTTGTTCGTCTGTAACGCTTTCACGGTAAAACGGCTGAACGGATTTGGATGAAATTTGGCACATGAGTAAACGATGACTTGGATTAGGACATAGGGTACTTTTTATCCCGATATTCTCACGGGATCGAGACTTATGTGGGTGAAACCGCGGGGTGCAGCTAGTCTGTTATTACATATTAAGTCTTAATGTATTGACACATTACATACAGTACATTAAGAAAAAAAAAGAAGAAGAAAAAAGATGGCTGCTGGTTCTTCTGCGGTAATTGTACCGCAGAAGAACCAGCAGCCATCTTCTTTAGGGAGTGTATTAACAATGATGTGCTATACACGTAACACATAAACCAAGTGCTTTTATTTATTATCAGACCCTAAGAAAGTGCTACGGAATTGTGTTAAAGTGCAAATTGACACTATTCTTAGTTATATCATAATCTATCACGTCAAATAATAAATTACAGTTAAATGACTTAGTAGTCTATTAGGCTAAATTGGGATCAATGAAAAAAATATTAACGTATTCAAGGACACTAAACAAGACACAATAGAAGTTTGTGTCTGCGGGCACGAAATTAGCGGCGGCCCGGCCGAGCGATGCCAATAGCGGAGCGGAGCGGGGCGGCGGCAACGTAAACAAAAGCATAGCATTCTGAAGTGACGCGCACGAAACGAGCGAGTGCGGCGCGGGGCGATCGAGCGATACACGGGCGGTGGCGACGCGCAAGCGATAAGAAGAAACTTGTTTGGTTTCGCCGCTCGATGGCCGCTCGTTCCAGTATAGTGTTGTATTTTTTTTGCTCCCAGTTTCGTGCCCACGCTGAGGCCGCTGCTGGATCGCCCCGCCACACGCCGCTCCGCGGTCACCATTGCTCGGCCGCCGCTAATTTCGTGCCCGCAGTTTTATAGTTATAAGGCGTCCTCGAAGTTTTAAGAAGTTTAGTTATTATTAATACAGAATTTTAAAAAGTAACTCTAGGACTCCTCATAATGAATAAATGACCTATGACTTATGTTGTGCCCGTTTTCATTGTCACAGTAGAACAAGCAAAGGTCAAATATTGAAGTTGGCGCTTTACAGACTTGACCTCTGTGTTAAATAGCACAAAGTCAAATTGTGCTTGACCATTATGGGTCACTAACAATAATTTATTCGTGAACTTCAACCAACGGTTTGGTAAGTATTGTTGACAATTCTAGAACTCATTAAGCCTTGGGCACATTAACGCTCAAGTATACTTTCTCGGGGTTAAAGCTGGTAGCACACTGCCGTTCTATATCACCGCGATATCGCTTTGAAACGCGATAGTTAAAATTTTTTTTTTGCTCCTCTGTGGTTGTGTGCAAACGATGTTAAGTTATGTACATAGTTTTGTTAAATGAAACAACATGCTCGTGATTTAATTAACACGAACTGAAAAAAGGTGTTGTGGTGGCTTGGTCACTCACAATAGGCTTCTTTAGAAGGATGAACGTCACCTAAAGGGCAATGGAGAAGGCTATGCTTGGTGTTTCCCTATGTGATCGAATCAGAAATTAAGAGATCAATAGATGGCAATCTAAGGCTGCCTGTCCATTGAAGCGGAGCGAAGCAGCGGAGAGGAGAATGGCGGAGCGGAGTTACGGACAGTGTCTGTCCATTGATGCGGAGCGAGGTAGCGGAGCGGAGTTACGGAATGTGCGGAGCGAGGTAGCGGAGCGGTGTTGCGGACTATGCGGAGCTAGACCGAGTTCACGCGACGAGTAATAATTCCCCGCTCCGCTTCCCCTCTCCGCTTCTCCGCTCCGTTTCCCCGCTCCGCTTCCCGGTTAAGTATGAATTTTTAAACGGAGGTTTTATGCAATTCCATTGGTTAATATTGGCACACCACTACTTAACTCCGCTCCTCTCCTCTCCGCTAAGGGTCGGCGCAACATCTTCTTCCACACTTCTCTATTAGTCATCATCTCGGTAGTCCCCCCTTTCTAGCCATATCGTCTTTCACACAGTCCTTCCATAGTTTCTTTGGTCTTCCCCTATTCTTATAGCCATTGACATTCATACTCAAAACTTTCCTCACGACATGTTCTTCATTCCTCCGCATCACATGCCCATACCACGACAACCAATTTCCAGACAACTTTTCGGTCATCGGTGCCACTTTCAGACTTCCTCTTACGTACTCATTTCTTCTTCTATCCATTCGTGTAACACCACACATCCCTCTTAGCATTCTCATCTCATCTGCATGCAATTGCCTTTCATTCATCACTTTTGTGGCCCAACATTCTGATCCATACAAGACAGCAGGTAACTTTAAGGGGAATGCGGGTGTCACAGATTCTATTGTTCCCGTGACCTGCTGCCATTTCATCCATCCAGTGTTAATTCTGTGCTTAACCATCCGATCTACTTCGCCATCGTTTTGCACGAGTGAACTGAGATACCGAAAGTCGGAGCAGACTGGGAGAAACGTGGAAGAAGACAGTTGCAAGTATGAACGCTTTTTAGGGTGACGATTTCTGCAAGTACACTCCTACCGCAAGCCGCGTTAAAGAACTTCGTTCCAAAAATTGCAAAAAGTTACATTACGGCGTCGAAACCATAAGCCATTGCTGAATACAGTGTTCAGGCCACCACACGTCATCATTTCAATAGCATGACTGTTTATAATTAAAATGGGTTTCGATAGATAACTCTATTCACACACATGTGCTCTATAATACAATAAGCTGATTACTGGATTCATTATTGTGAAAAGCTTTTGATTATTAATTAATATATAGATATCATTCATGCATTCGATGAGTATTTGTTTGAGTACATTAATTATATTAATGAAGATTTATCGTTTGATACTAGATTAAAATGACATAATATACAGCTTTTATACGGCTTTTATGTAAATTGTGTGTACCTACTTATTAACAAATTCACCAGTTTTAAAGCTTGAAAGTATATATTTAAACTGTCTATTCAACACCTTACCTTACTTTTTAACCGACTTCCAAAAAGGAGGAAGTCTATGTTAAACTTTATGTATTTTTTTAGTTTTTTAATGTATGTTTATTGGTATTTTCGTCAATTATGTACTGATTTTGAAAATTGTTTTTTCATTTTGTAGAGGAAGCTTGGTGATCCCGTATAAACTTTATTAACTTTGCTTTGGTGATTTTGAGTTAGCTTCAATAATATATATTTTTCTTGTCACTGTTATTTATGGTATTCGAATTTGGGTGAGGTAGTAGGTAATATAACTAAAAAGTAAAAAACAAAAACTTTTTACAAAAAAATAAACAACCGACTTCCAAAAAAACGCACTACAAAGTGAAACATATTTTTTTTATTTTTTTTTATTAAACCAAAGACAACCAACTTCCAAAATTAAACTTATTTTTCACTTTGTAGTGTTTTTTTTTTGTTAAATGTTCTATAGCAAATTATATACATATACAGTTCTCATGAAATTCCAGCTTTTAAGTCCAAACTTTCTCAATTACCAGTCACAATTATTCTTCAACAAATTCGCCAACACAAAATTTTAGCACCTCCGTACACGAGTACATTAAAACACAATTTATTTGCGCAATCTTAACTAACGTTTAATTAAAACTATTAGGTACCAACCCTGAAAGTTGGGCCACGTGTGATAGGAGCGGTCCATCCCTAACTCGCTCCCATATACAGAGTGTATCAGAAAAGTAGTGGGGTATGGCTAGTTATAGGTCTCGAATTCGAACCCAAGGCACGCACCTCTGACTTTTCGGATTCATGTGCGTATTGTATAATTATCACTTGCTTCAAAAACGGTGAAGGAAAACATCGTGAGGAAACCGGCATGCCTGAGAGATATTTCTCGATGGCATGTGAAGCCTTGTCAGAGGCCCATGGGCGGCTTTAAAACTCTGATACAAGGTTAGTCACTAACCACACGAAAATAAGAAGAGGGTATGGTACAGGCTATCAAAATTAACAACTTTCTCCATGGGACTATCATCGTAATCGCAAAAATTATCAGCTCTGCCATACATTTGGATCGAGTAGGTAATAGGGGTTTAAATATGAAATTACTGTTTTGTACTGAAAAATTTAATAAATTTTTTTTAAGGTAAAATATGTATATTTAATCAAAGTATTTACTCTCATTGTCTATACTTTTCTATCGTCTCATGGGAAGGTAATTTATGCCTTTGCGGTAGAACTCTGAGGACCTGACTCACGAACTGTGTGAAGGCATTTTAAATTACATTCTGGGAAGAGCATTGTTGCGGCGTTTGACCAAGAGTCAGCCAAAGCGTGGTTAGCTTGCGATTATCGTAACGAATCCACTTTTCATCAAACGTCACAATTTGCCCTAAAATCACTTTATTTCTGTACCGGTGCAACAAGGTAAGGCAAGCTTCAACGCGCACTGCTCTATACAGATCAGTCAAATCATGGTACACCCAATTTTCGAGCTTTTTTTATTTTACCTTTGATGCAAATAGGTCAATATTGTGGGTATGCTAACATCAAACCAAGCCGCTCATTCCTTGGTAGTTTGATACGGCTCGGCTTCCACCATCGCATTCAATTCATTATTATTTACCTAAGTGGCTGGTCTTCCTTGGGTTTAATTCTTCAAGTCGAAGTTTGAACTACGAAAGCGATTAAAACAAAAACGCACGGTGCGTTCATTAGCCGTATCCTCTCCAAACACAACATTGATATTGCGAGCTGCTTCTACTGCGTTAGTTCCACGTCGGAACAGGTAATTCAAAAGTAATGTCCATCTCTACTTAAGAAGCTGAATAAAAAAACAATTGAAACATATAAAGATTAAATTATTAAAGGAAAACATCAAAAGCTACCATTACCCACTGACCGCTATTTTGAAAAATAATAGCACAAATATCTTTTTCGACTTTCAATCACAATTTAACAAATGGCCCTTGAAAGAAGACGAATCTAGGTATGTAATAAGCATACAAGTAATAAGAATATATCTTCATGCTGGCCTGGACGCTGGCAATCGGCAGTTTTTTATAAGCGCGGAGTGAAAAATACAAAACCGTCCCTCATGACTGAATGCAAGGCAGTAACGACTCGTGAACTCGTGCGCGTCAGCCTAACTTTCTGGATGGTAGACGGAAACGACCGAATGCGCATAGATTCCAATCGCCTTCGCTCTCGTTACCGGTTCTCTCTCATTACCCCGCGCTCCCCTACCACACCTTTAAATATGACCACACATTTCTGAAACACGCTGTAGATGTGGGTTCCTTGATAATTAACATTCTAGGAAGACGGGACGTGGGGCAATCCCTATCGTGGGATTCATAGGTACCGTTTACTGATTAGGAACATATTAAACTAGGCGAGTGGAATGTGTTATTGCTAATTGAATAAACTTGATTTGTGCTTACAAGGGTTAGTGACAATCGGTTCGTTCAATGAAATTCGGCTCGGTATGGAAACACGTGTTACGTGGGAGGAATCGAGGTGTTTTTTTTTGTCAACGTTAGAGACAGCTGATTGTCAGCTTCTGAGCAGTCGCTAGCTGAATTATTTTAATAACTCTGAAGGCTTGCGGACGGTGAGCAATGGGTAGCTCACCGTCCGATAAGGACCAGGCCCAGGTCGACGGCGCGTTGTGTTCCACGCGCGCCCCAAAGAGATGTCAGCACAACTGACGGGGTCCTACCAGGGTCGCGGGAAAGTCCGAAAAGGTCACCATTACCAACAATTGTGTTGCAACACACAGGCAACTGAAGGAACACGGGTGGGTTTTAGTCAGTAAGAGCCTGACACGCCCTCCCGCTCCGCCCAGACCGGGAGTAGTTATTTGATAATTTCACAACAAATAAAAAATAAAAAAATCCTACAGTCAAGGAAATGAATTGTTAAGCAAATTTACACCCTACGGCCGAGTTAGAGAGAGAGAAATTCATAATTATACGGTGACAATAAGTGACATAATTATATTTTCTTTTTTTTTTTCTTTAGTAGGGACAAAAAAACGTTACATGTTAAGGCGATACAATATGATTCTTAAGATAAATAATTAAACATTGTCCACACTATTGTCCATAGATTAATCAAATAAGTGAAAAAACATAACCCTTCATTGGCAGTCGGGTAAAAACGGAAGCTGATTTTAAGAATATTGTTATGAGTTATTTGCATTAAGTGGTAATTTACAATTTTGATGCTAATGAAGTTATAGCGAGATTTAATTTTTTTATGTCCATGAAGTGTGCGTTATATGTTTCCACAAGACGTCGAAGAGGTACTCGTGCCCCGGTATTGGTCTGACATGAATTCACGTGGACAACATTTCTGGGTACCGTGTATCATACTTTATTTGTAATTTCAGTGCAGTCAAATCTATTGTAGGACAAACTATGCAGCATCCAAAAGTAAGCGTCTAGATTGTAGACTTTGAATTTTGTGTATGTAGTGACTGGTAATTAGCAACCGATACTTAAACACGTGACTTCACTCATCAACCTGATATCGTAAAAAAAAATCAACTGTTCCCTACATTTTGACGAGTTATGCCAACATAAATGTAGGGTACAGCTGGTTTTTTTTCACGAATTCAGGTTCGGTCTTATAGTGTTGTTGTTGGATAGATGTTGTTACTGGAGTTGTTCATAATTATTAATTAAAGTCACTTATTTAAAATAAAAGAAAGCAAGAACAAGTATTAATTGAGACAAGCACAGGAGATTTCAAATTAAAGACACTCATTGAAACATAAATAGAAAACATAGTAAAAGTCACCCTTCAAACTCTATACACACACAAGAGTACGTAGCCTTACAAAATCCAACCACAATAATTTCTTTAACACAAAACATTCAGCTGAACTTAAAGAATAATGTTCCTATCTCATTCTTCCCATCGTTATTTATGACATCATCACTTGACATAAAACACTGACCATAGATAGCTAGAGGCAAACGACAAATGGACAGATGAACGCTCATCCCATCCTGCAGATATGAAAACATTTGTCACTTTTTTATGCCACCCATAGATTCTTATCTATAGAGAGACTGAAAATAACACAGCTATGAACAATACAACACAATATACTCGTATATACAATCTATATAAAAAAGATAAAAGATAAAATTTATTTGAACATTGTTACAATTATTACCTTAAAATTAGTACTATAATAATTCTATCTGCAACTGTTGATGACATTCATTATGTTAAAGCGGTGGTCCCCAAACTAGGCGGTGCCTGTATCTTGGGGACCTGTGTTGTGATACATAATTCTATTTTTTTTTTTACTAGTGTTGACATTAAGTAATTAATTGAAAACAATTATAAAAAATCTAAATTAAAATTTTAATGAGATCTAAAATAAAGCACAAAACTAAAAAAAAATATCAATACATATTACAAATTAAAGTCGCTTTTCGTCTGTCTGTGTGATGGCGTTGTTTTTCTAAACTACGAAACGGATTTTGAAGCGGTTTTCACCATTAATTAGGGAATTTATTCCGGACGGTTTATTTGTATAATACATTAATATTAAGCTTGCACATAATAAAGAAATCTGGATGTTTTTTCAAGTCGTAAAAACCGTACGAAGCTGGGACGGGTCGCTAGGTACCTCAAAGGTGTTTTTTTTAGAGGCGTAGAACTTTAAATGGAAATAAAACGCAGAAAAATGTTTTTAATATCCATGAAAATGACTTTATTTAACAGGTAATTTTATGGCATTCATGTTGGAATATGATTTTAGGCTCCTACCCACCGCGCTACTACTCGTTTAGAGGTGATCTTCAGTATAAAATAATTAAAAGTCGATAAGTGTCGCCTTAATAAAACAAAACACAGAAAAGTAAAGTCGATTTTAATTTCCGTCAAGTTCTTTGTGAGTCTTACTTACAGAACCCTCTCGCATAATTGAAAATCAGAAGTAATCGTTTAAATACATGGTCAAATTAAAGTAACTAGCGAAACTCCGCAGACTTGATGGGTATCGATATCTAAACATGACAATTTTTTTTTTTTTTGTCGGGTCATCGACCACATTAGTGTTGTCACTTGAAATATCATTTTTTTTTTGTGTAAACTTCACAGACGTGGTGGGTATCGATATTATAAAGGTGTGTCCAAACATTGAGCGGCAATCGTGCGAGGCTGCCGCGCTGTGATTGGACGGCTGCCACACGAACATTCGTCGGATTATTCCTAACTAAAGCGTGACAGAAATGTGTCCTGCAAACGCCGCGTGTTGCTGCTGCGTACTTGCTGCTCAATGTTTGGATACACCATAAAGGTACCATTCCGTACCCGACCACAGGAGGCAACTGCAGGCGACGTGTCGCGGAGTCATGTCACTGCAGTCATGATTCCGAACCCGACCGCAGGCGGCAACTGCCCGTATTCCAGTCGATAGATAGAAGATAGAAAAACGTGACTATCGCTTGAGCTTTGGCGGCACTACAGACGTGTCGCCGCGACACGACTGCTTTCTATGAATTTCTATGAAACACCTTCCGTAGCCAGCACGCGTCGTTGGCAGCTACGGGCGCGTGATAGGCGACACGTGCAGCCCGACCGCAGACCAGTAGTGCCGCCAAAGCTCGAGCGATAGTCACGTTTTTCTATCTTCTATCTACCGACTGGAATACGGGCAGTTGCCGCCTGCGGTCGGGTTCGGAATCATGACTGCAGTGACATGACGCCGCGACACGTCGCCTGCAGTTGCCTCCTCCGGCCGGGTATGGAATGGTACCTTAACAATATAAAACAAAGGAAAATAGATTTTCTCAACTCATACTTCAATTAAAAACATACTAGCTGTCGTTGACCCCCAAAAAACAACATTAAATCATTTTTATTTTATTATGTTTAGATATTATTACCCATGAGCTAATTTAATTTGACCCTCTAAACGAGTACATTCAATTAAACGAATGTCCGGCCGAAGCAGCGACCCACAATATATTGGCAATTAAAATATTTTTCAATTCTGTAACACATTTCCGTATCACCGGTATTGGGTCAAATATATGCGGTTTGGACGTGGCAATTGTGATATTAACGAAATGATTGCATTCAATTGGTTTCGCGTATGTCTGTAAAGAGGGTTTATAAGTTATTTAGCTGATGTATAGAGCTGAAGCGGGCATCAATATTTGATGTGACTGAGCCAGTCTAAGCTGCATATAAGATGGTTGAGTTAAAAGCGGTAAGGTGTTGAGTTTCATGCTTGTATTTAGGAATGTCGAATACTTGATGTCTGTGCAGCTGATCAATGTCGCGAATATCAGTCATAGACTTCGAGATTTCATTGGCCTTTGTCGCTGATGTATGGAAGAATACCCTTAATCATTTGAACAGCAAAACATTCGGAAAAAGAGCAAACGAAATTTTACTTTCTGCGAAAAACCACAAAGTCACCACAGATACCAAAGTACCTATCTGGCTTAACGATCTGAAATCGTGATAGTTCACGAGTCAGAGCAGATAGCTAGTCGCGTACAGAACACCAAAACAAGCAGCTCCCAGTTGACTCTTTAAACTTGAACAGAATAACTTTTCTTTATACCCTGAACAACTTCGGAAAACCTCTGGAAAGTCTTAGCTTTACTCCTTTTTTTAAAGGAAATAAAAGGAAATCGCTTTAGTTCTAGAAAAAGCTGTCATAAGGTGCGAATCTATGTTGTCATAATTATGTTTTTGTCTTCTAGTGGATAAGGGATAATAATAATGTATAGTAAGTGGCATTTAGACTCTATACTATACCATGCAGATAATAGTCTGTTAATGCTATATTTAAATCTCCCCACTCCAATACTTCAATTAAAAATTAACACCCGGTAAAAGCTCCATCAATATTAATCACATTAACACTGCAAACCTTATTAAGTTAAGCCCTACATATATAGAACTATCGAGCTTAGTATTAGACCAAGTTCTAAAACCTAGATACATACGTGATTCATCCGGCAACACAACTGAATGTGCTACTATTATAAATTCAGTACGGGTGAGACTTCCTCCGTCAACGATTGCATTGACTCTCTTTAACTTTTGCTTTTAGACGGATATTGGTTTATTGAAACATGGATACTGAAATATTTGGACAGGTACCGTATCTATTTCTTTCGTGAAATATTGCTGAGTTTCAGCGTAATAAAATGGACATGAAACATTACGAGTTATTTCACTAATCCTCACTGAACTGTGAACTTTTTATCCACAAATCCCCATTGACGTCACTCACTGTCATAATGGGGATTTGTGAACAAAAAGTTCTCAAATACCCATTGATGGGGATTGCCAATGGGGATAAGTGGAATAACTCAAACATTACAGCTTTGTTGCAACGAGCCTGCGATGGCTCTGGTGTTGCAGATATCTTATAGGCGGCGGACCCTCACTTGCCAGCAGGACTAATTGTTGGCCAGACAATAACATACTTACAAAAAAGACAAATATACTTTTGAATAGAGCTTGTAGCTCACCAGCACCGCGGATCAATCGATGTTAAGATACGGTTGCCGCGGTCAGGTTATGGTTGGGTCAAAATTCTTTAAAAAAAAATTGCCCGTTTATGGACAGCGCCGATAAAAGCAGCTAGGACATTATTTTCTTTTTAAATATCCTCCCTGCAAACGTTAACCAAACGATGATCAAGTGCATCCTGAAAGCATCTACTTGCTAAGCTCGACTCAAAGGGCGTAGAATTCCAAAGGGTTCTACAAATACTTATTTTATGCCAAATATTTTGGTGTAGATGTCAATGAAAACTAATTTCCACCTAAGTGGTACTTAAACAGGATCAAATTGTACGCTGAATGTGTTTGATAAGGTACACAAAGATATTCCGAAACGAACCAAGTTCATTGCCCCATAATTAAAAACAAAACAAAGCTATAACAGTATGATAAGTATAGGGTACAGTATGTATTTAATTTTCTCGAATCTGCAAACACGAGACGAGTCTGATATTCTAAATTTAAATTCCCTCCGCATTTAGTAAACAATGTAATTGGTCGGTGCACTACACTCGATTGAAGCTGGAAATGCAGACGCGTGTAATTAAGTCTGTCTCGGGTGCAGGCCTTTTCGAATCACAATGAGTCCGAGTCGCTCACGAAGCGCCCCCACACAAAGGCGCGAACTGAGCTAATGGCGCGTGCATAATTCGCACAAGTCCCCCATTCACCAGTAACTGGCAAATTTTTCAACGATGATTTACGAACCCGTCTATATCTGACGCTGAACATTTGACAGCCAAATTGTTATGTGCTGTCACTTGATTTATTTATTTACCGCAGCACCAAACAGTTCCCCTCGTTAATGGAAAAAGTTTTGAAGTAGTCTATTTTTAGATGGCTTACTAAAGATATTTTAATATCTGTCGTTTGATATAAATAAAGCGAGATTTTGTTACAAAGGATCTAAAATTAAAGCTAACAAATCTTAACTTCGGGCGGATTCTAGGTCGCACACAACACGAGTTATTGAATGACAAAGAAAATCCGTTCCGAAGTCGAATGGAAACATACCGAACGAGCGAATGGCTGGAAAAGTTATAATTGATGCGTAAATCTGTTATCGCTAAGCCTTCAGATATTGAGTTATAAAACAAGTTGTTAACATAAATTGGAAAAAAATATTGTTGCATGATTTTTTATTACCTGTCATAAGCTCTTTATTATTATTTGAACGTTCAAGATACATAATAAAATTTTAAAGGCTATTTGCTGTCAAGTAATCTTACGAAATTACATGATGTAAAACGGGATTCATATCGAAATAAATTGAGTCCAGTAAAGGAACACCTTTTATATAGAAAGTTATCTTCATTACGTTATTTATTTTGGGTTTTCATCCCTATTAACTTCAGAAGAAAATATTCGAATGAAAGTTATGACATTTTGTTACCATATATAAAGAGATATTTGTGAGTTTGTATGTGGAGGATAATCTACGGAACTACTGATCCGGTTCCGAAAATTCTTTTACTGATGGGAAACTACAGTATTGCCAAGTGTCAGCGTGAAATTTCTTGGAAAATATCCTATATTTTATGTTAAAACAAGAAATTTCACGCGAAGGAAGTCGCTAGCAAAAGTTAATTAATTTATAATTTCGATCATTAATAGTTGGATGGAGATTGATTAGTTTATTTTCAAATCAGCGGTTTTTACTAGAAAATGTTTCGCAGGCCTAATGAAGTTTGCGATTTTAGCATACGTATAAACGCACCTTATGTAGTGTTTTCACAGCCGTATCTACACAAGAACTTCTTGTACGACTAGAGTGGTCTCCCTTAAGTTTATATAAGCGTATGAGCAGTAAATAAAGGGAAACTACTCCGGAGCTAGTCGAGAAACTTCTATTGTTATGACCAACATAATAATAAACACATTCACTATTACGTCCTGCGTGTCATGTCAGCTGCACGTTATATAAACTGATGGACGCTAGTGATGGCGCCAAATACGTAGCCAAATTCTGGGCCAGTCCATTTATGGCCGACTCCTATAATTTACTGACTCTGACTCTTGTACCTTTACCAATAATGCAGCAAAGACCTCATACCTTTGCATAGTAGAGCCTCCCATATAGAAGTAGCTATCACAGGTAAAATTTGCTTATTTATACGCCCAGTTTGGCAATTAAAAAAGGCTACCATTGGTAAGAAAAACGATTCGTTTTTGTTTATAGGAACCGAGCTTTTTGATTAGGCTGCTTGTCCACTGGAGCGGAGAGGAGAGGAGCGGAGTAGCGGTGTGCCAATATTAACCAATGGAATTGAATAAAACCTCCGCTCCGCTTCAGTGGACAGGGATTTGCGAACTAGTTTAAAAATTCATACAAAACCGTGAAGCGGAGCGGGGAAACTGAGCGGAGAAGCGGAGCGTGGAGCGTCCGCAACACCACTCCGCCACTTCGCTCCGTACAATCCATAACTCCGCTCCGCTACCTCGCTCCGCATCAATGGACAGACACTGTCCGCAACTCCACTCCACTCCACTACCATTCTCCTCTCCGCTGCCTCGCTCCGCTTCAATGGACAGGCAGCCTTAGATTTGCCATCAACACGCTAAAAATAAGATAATAAAGAACGACCGCTTCATGAAAAATACATAAAACGTTATTCATATTTACGAGCGCCCTGCCCTTAATTGATTGCCTTCAATCGGTAACATCGTACCATCATTTAAGATTCCACGAACATTCATGTTTGCGCGAAGCTGTCGAAGTTACTCTTCTCCTTAACTCAATCATGTGTCATAAACACGTAAATTTGACAGGCATTATGTAACCAATACCTTTTCTTGGGAAAAACGCCATGGTAACGGAAAAGGTGAAGAGAATTACTTAACACTTTCGACTTCACCCACTTTTTTAGGTATGTTCATGTACTAGGTGGGGGGACGTAAAATAGTAAAAATTAAGAAAAGTATAATAACTCGCTCTGATCCCGAGACAGGGGTGTCCAACCTTTTAAATTTCTATTGAATATTTGTAACCGTCAAAATGGTTTTCCAACCCTAAAATACCTACTATATACCTAAAAGGCCTACTGACACAATTCTTTTTTTGAAAATAAAAATTCTTTGGTTTTAAAACCAACGCGTATACTAATAAATCTTGTTAAAATATACAACAAATTTTAGTTTTACAGTTTATAATGCTGTATTCGCTAAGAAAAACCTACATTTGAAATGAGCCCTCGAGGGCTCCCAGCATTCCATATGCGACTAGGTGAGCCCTTCAGGAGTGTTCCCAGCACTGAACGTAGAGAGAAAGTTTTATGCTTACAAACGAGTGTTTGCACGACGTACAGAATGCTAGATGTTTGTAAATGTACGTAATGATACCCTAGCCATTCTAGTCAAACTAAATCCTAGTGTGATGTCTGTAAAGCTAAGCCAGAAACGTTTATTTATTTATGCCACAGCTCGGTGTTTATTCCATTTGTGCCGTAAAAGACCGGTGTGCTGTCACAAAGATATGTACACACATAGTTACCCTTATTGTTCAAACCTACCCTACCTAGTGTGAGTTCAAACCTACCGAATTTAAGTAGTAGTGAACAATGAAATAGAACCAGGCGGTCGGGTTTCAAAGGTTTAAGTAATGTTTTCGTGTTAGTACCGCAATTAACGTATGCCCTTCCGGGAGCGCGGCGCAATAATTAAACAGCGGGAGGGTTGAAACTTATGTAAACGACAAAAAAAAAGGAAAAACGTAAAATGTTGAGGTATTTTTTTTGCTATTTTTAGGAAGGTGTATAGAAAATAAATGTACTTAGCCTGTGCTAAATACATGTATTTTCTTTATACCTCTCTTCTCTATACGTTAATTTTACTTTTCTGCTTATTTTCTTTACAAAAAAATTTAAAAATGTATTTAAATGAAAGAAAGGAAACATTAAGCTTAATGTTTCCTTTCTTTCATTTAAATACATTTTTAAATATTAAAATATAAAAAATCATTAAAACATTTTTAAATATAAAACACAGCATTTTATTATTATACCACAAGTAAAAAAAAAAAAGTAAAAAAAAAGTGTAGAGTATTTTGCCCATACGAGTAGGGGAAGACCAAAAAACGATGGATGGACTGTGTGAAAGATGATATGGATAGAAAGGGGGGGACTACCGAGATGACGAGTAATAGAGAAGAGGGGAAGAAAAAGACATGTTGTGCCGACCACAAATAAATTGGGATTATCGCAAGAGAATGATGATAATGATGGATCTGCCATCATTCAACAACGAGTCGAATGTTTATATTGATTTTTGAAACACTGTCATTAATCCGATCGAGTTGGAATTTTTCACGTGGAGTCTAGATTACAAATAAATACTCAATACTCAATTATTTATTACATTCCATATGTAGTACATAGATGGTATAACAAAGTAAAAGACCAATAAATCGGGCACAGCAAAATTAGGAGAGAGGAAGAGGGCAAAAAGTATAAATTTAAGCAATTCAATATTATTATAAATGATTAGATGTGATTAATTGGGTGTATAATTATGTATATATTATTAGGTTTGTGCATATATGTATAGTAAATTAGTTATTTTTATTTTATGTAATAATGTAGGTAATTATTATGAAATTCTTAGTTGTATTTTCATTATTATTAAATTATGTTATTATTTATGTACTCATATTTATATTTGATTTCTATATTCCATATTAAATTATACATAATATATTTAATAATGTTTGGCGTAAGAGAGAATAATTTTATTTTATTTTGCAATCGATTTGTCATCTTAGAACTCCTTTACTGAGTAGTATGACTTGGATTCCAGAAATTGTTTCAATTTATTAATAAATATATTTGTTTAGCTTACTTCTCTAAAATCATTTGGCAATTTATTATAATTTTTTATGGACATTACTAAAGGGCTGGTTGAATGCATTTTGAGTCGGGATTGAGGTATGTTAATTTTGTTTTTGTTGTGTTGAAAGGTGTAATTTGTTTGTGTTTCTTCGCACGTGGTGTAAAAATCTGGGTGTTTTCTGCCAAATTTACATAATTCTAAGATATATAAACAGGGAAGTGTGAGTATTTTATGTTTTTGGAAGTGTTGTTTGCAGCTATTTGTTTGTTCTATGTTGGTTATTATTCGAATTAACTTCTTTTGTAAAATAAATATGGTTTGTGAATCCGTACTGTTACCCCACAGCATGACCCCATAACTGAGCCATGCCTGGGCATATGCATAGTAAGTGACAAGTGCAGTTTGCAGGTTGGTAGTTCTCTTAATTTCACTTAGGGCATATGAAAATTTTGGTAGATTTGCTCTTATTTTCTGTTTATGGGATTTCCAATTTATGTGGGTATCTATAGACAAACCGAGGAGAGTAAATTCGCTGACTTGTTCGAGTTTTGCATTATTAAAAAAGAAATTTAGCTTTAATGGGGGTTTTTGATGGGGATGAAAAGTAATTAATTTTGTTTTGGTGAAGTTAAATTCTAGATTATGGTTATCCATCCAGTTTACAGCTGTAGAAAGAAGGGAAATAGATATTGTAATGTAATAGTATTGACTAGATGATAGACACAAGACCAATGAGTAGCCTCATCCAGTAAAGCACGACACAAATTAGATGTAACATAAATTTGAAAATTTGCATTCATCCATTTCAATTTTACGAATGTACATATTTGGTTATATGACTGTACAAGTTATTGCGTTTGCTGATCATGTAAAGCAGTAATAAGTATTGGTGATTTTGAAGGCGCACTCAGTTCGGATGGTGATCGGTTTTACGAACTTTGCCGATGCTACATCTAAGTTGTGTCACCGACTTGTAATATTTGTTTTTCTTACATCGTTGGTAGTCAGTGAACTCAGTAAAACATTTACAGGTACTTTTAAATTGCCAAGAAGTCGGTCAGACAGAAATATGAAGCTACTAGTAGGTTCCTATGGAGAAGAAAGGGCAAGGATCTCCATGGACACTTTTTTGACCTTGACAAACCAAGCAACGACATATCCCATGGAATAAGCGAATAAAGAAGACCACTGATTTTCAAAACTAAATAGCCTTATGTTTTCAAAGTTCATTTTCGATAATTCTTTCATATTCAGAAAAATACGGGCGGAGACATGCCCACGGGCGACATTGTATATTATTAGGGTATATCCGAATGAAAAAACGGAACCCTAATTGGATCACTGGTGTGACTGTCTGTCCGTCTGTCACAGCCAATTTGCTCCGAATCTAATGGACCGATTAAGTTGTTTGGTACACATATCTATTTCTGTGACCCGAACACGGACGTATTACGTAAATAAATGAATTTTGAATATTTGGGAGTTTACACTTTACACACAAACATTTGGGAATTTATAATTTTGGGAGACAAATAAGAAAATTACAAAAAAAGTTTTGCACACTGTACCATGTGACATATCTAATGTGTTTCAAGTATACTCGTATATTTTAATATTTTTAAAATAAACAGTTTTAAAGTTAAGAAAATAGATCAAAATTTTGTTCTATAGGTACTTTTAAATTACAGTAAAACCTATAAGAAGTCTATGGTCTTAAAATAACATGGTAAATCTCCCAATATTGTGCATACAAACTTACATTTGCAGTTGGAATATTGCGGAGAACATGTTTTTCAACTACAATGTTAAGTTTGTTCATAGAACAAATACATCCCAACTACGGAACCCTTCACTGTGCGTGATCTGACACGCACTTGGCCGGTTTTTGTCACATAATCATATTTTTCTCTTCTTGTTTCCACACACTATTTTCTACATTTCTTTTTCATTTCTCCTTTCGCAGGTCTGCTGGAAAAACAAATCTTAAAAAATAAGCAGTACCTTTGTACTCAAAGGTTATGTTTTATTACTCTCTATTTTACTGTGTGTAAGACAATTGTACATAAATAATATAATAAATACGAAAAAGGTCATCCGTCCGGAATTATCTGTCCGGCGTTTGGATTTAAGAAGATTTTCTTTAAAAAAGATAAATGATTACCTACTGAAAAAATAAGTTAATTAAATATCCGGACTTTTTTGCAAATGTCAGGTTTTTTATCAAGACTTTTCAAATTTCGAAATAGTAACCACCCTAGTCATGGGGAATCAATGTTCCTTGACACGATTCCCCAAAACCTTTTTCTTATTTATTTATTTTGTTATTTATGTGCCTTCCCTTTACCATTAGTCTTCCTAGAAGTCTCACAATCCATGATCACAATTCGAGAAGCTTCCTTCCACAGTGGTTTCGTTCCTCGTATCTAAGAGGACCGCCCTGCCGCGACAACTTGCTAATTCCGACAAACTTTGGTTCTACCTCCGACTTTGTCATTCCGGATCATGTCACGTAGAGAAACTCCGAGCATTGCTCCTTCTATAGCTCGTTCAGTGACTTTGGGACTATTCATGAGCCTGAAAGTATAGGATTTTTACGTGTCACTGCGTTTGTTTGAAGGTTTTTTGATAAGGAATTAGGTAGGAATCCGAACATGTTTATCGGTTTTTTATTTATTTTGTATTGAGTACCAAAAGAATCGAATGAGGTCGTTTTATTTGCTTTGGTAGGTATGGTCTTGGTGTGTTTTGTTTATATCCGTTCTGCAACTTATTAACATTTTTATTCCTACCTATGAAATTATCATCACGGCTTTGTTAATACAATAAGGTGACTAGCAGTGTTCTGACTAGTGTTCTCAGGTTTTCATTTCGGTGTTCCACACAGTTTTCCTTCAGTCGTATCTTGTTTCGACCACCACCATGTTTAAAAACGGACCCGTACTTTTCTGATTCTTACGTCTTCATAGAAAACGTCCGAAACGACGCGCTTTGAAATCTCAGTGTATACCAAAACGCAGCAGTCTCGAGTGCGCGGCAGTTACACACGGATGCGGAAGATTTATCTACCGAGCGGCCGTAGGTAATTATTTCAAGTTCACTACCGAGACGTAATACTGTTACTTTATTATACTGTGGTTATACTTAATAAAAACTTCTATTCAACGTTCCCATAAATTAATCCCTTATAATAAGACAGCCCACGTTAAAAATACAAGTCTACATTAGCTATTGTTGCTATTATACTCCGCAGAGACGAAGACTAGGAAAAAACTAAGTTCTCCTGACGGTGCTACAGAGTTGACAAATTAAAAAAAATATCACCCCACTTACACTTCAGGAAAATCTGGAGCAAGAGCTTGGACAAAAACTGTTATATCATAATAATATTTTCTGCACTAAACTGAGTTTGAAAGTACGTTAATTCAATGAAGTTAGACACCTTATGAAGTTATTTTCATTTTTATACAACCTACTGTTTAAACATAACATTCTTGGAAGGAATTATGTTAGAAGTCCGACACTTGGGTGAAAATCTTTACAAAAATTATGTCATTTACGAATAAAGAATTTCCTGGAAATCGAATTAGTTCATATTGAGTAGCAGCTTTCATAATATTGCCTACACGCAGGCAACTATATACCTGTTATTTTAGCGGAACTGCCAAGCTACGATGCTCAAAAAGTTAAGTCTTTTCGCAGAAGCCAGGGCTCACGCCTTGTCTAAAAAAAGTATAAAAAGTAACATACTATAAAAAGTAACTCTATGAACATTATGTAGATCTAAGCTAGTAGCTACCTTCTATATGTACTTTGATGTAGCTATAAGGGCAATCAAAAATCTACTAACATGCATAGATTTAAATCATTAGATTCGCCCTACCGCGTCGAAAGATGGTCGTGTTTTTGTTTCGTTTTGACACGTCTGGCACACACAATATCGCAGTCGCCGTGGAAATGCCATGTAGGGAATGTGTGAGCTCACTTTTCTCAGTGTGGACATTTTTTTCGCGACGTACGATGAGGTTAAATCTAACATTTAAATCTTTGCTTACATGCACAATTAGGCAATTGCAGGAGTTTCAGCACATCAAACCTTGTTATAGCTATACAAAGACCTTTTGACGCATTGAAAAAATCCGAACTATCGCAGCCATCTTGTTTTTGAATTGTTTTGTGAAATTTATAGAAATTTCACAAAATAATTTTACAAATGTTTACCAACAGTGCCTCCCTGTCAACGTTATTCGATCGCCATTAGATCCTTGTAGCACTGTACTTGCCATTGCATTTATTTTTAAGCCTGAGTTAGGTACCCACGCAGTTTCTGATCACAAAAAATACTTACGTATCAGCCTATTCTACAATATAACATTTCTACGTACAATCTGGAATAACAAAACGTTAATGGCCGGTAACTATGATTCGGAGTATGTCGGCGACATTCGTATTTCCAACATAACCGTTGCGCCCGCCGCCGGCGCCGCGTGGTGTGACGTCGGCGTCGGTGTCGCCAACTTTTAATAGAGTTGAAGCGAACGAATCCAATTCGAAACTCTGATAATATGTGATAATATACATTTGGGATTAACATGTCTATTTGATCATTCAATGCTGGTGCATAGCGGAGCGGGCCTTGAGCGTTTATTATATAAGCCAGAGTTTCTCGTTACAGAACGTTATCTACCAAAGGTTTTTAGGTTTTCCTATTTGACGAACTGTTTAAAACGTAATATCTGAAATGGTATTGGCCTAATACCTACTATGTCCGTCAGTGGACATCTGGACATCGTTTGACTTAAATCATGCTAACTAATAGTTGCAACCTGTGGACGAACCAACAAAACATTACTGTCGTCCCGAACATAGTCTTCATTTACTTACTGGGCTTCTACTTCCAGTGCCGTAAAGTCCATCTGAAGCCACCACTGATATATCTGGAAGCAGAATTTTAATGAAATAATACATTAATACCCTCCAACGGAGAAACCATAAATAAATAATATAGTAAAACCTCAACAAGGAAAACCGCTTCGAGCCACAATACGATGTTCTGAGAGAAATAATATGTGTAATCGAATAACCTACATCGAAAGCACATTACAAAATATTTCATTACAATTTCACGTCGATGTTGCTTTTTTATAATAGGCACTGATAATGATATATAGCGGTCGGACTAACACTTTTCATTACCTACATAATTCTAAATTAATTGTAAATTACGCGCTTTGTTTCCCCGCTTATAAATCTCTTAAAATATGCTTAAGCATCCCAGTTCGTAACGTTGTTCCTATTTGCTTTATTAAATTTCACCCGTAACCCTATACAGGAGGGAAATTTATTTCGGTGTCTGTGAGTGCGGGTGTGTTTCATTATTCTTCAGCTAAGCCGCGGATTAGATTAGCAACCTCTCACGGTGCTTGTTGTCAAGCAATGCATATTACATTAAGTGTAAACTAGACTCGTTTCTTTATTTAGATTGTGAGAAATACTCTCACGGAAATCGTATTCATGAATGCGAATGTAAGTAGGGATTTTTTTTTACTTGTGTAGAAACGTCTTATTATAGAGTACACGGTCTTTCTCGCAGTTTCGTTATAATTTATTCTTCCATATTTTGCGAATGTGCCTAATATTTAAACGTTGTTGACAAAATATATACACATATTATTAAGAGATAAAAACGCAAACGTTGACAAGATTACGGTGGCCTGAATTTGACGTACTAAGTCCGATCCCATGAAAAACGTAATATTCCGTTTCAATTATCTTCACGGATTTGCGACATCGAAATCCTGTCACAAAACAAATGACGACTGAGAAACGAAACAAATATTTTGGAAGTGGGAGGGGGTCTCGGGGTTCGACCAGGGTCCCCCGACACATGACGAATATGGGCCAGAGGGGATTATGATAACAAATACACCGGGAATTAAGGATCAAACTCACTTTATTTATTTTAGTAAACGATATTGAATTTGTTGTCAGCTAACGTATTTCTAGATCGTTATAATAGAATACATAAAAATTATAAAATACCAGCCTGTTACTGTCCCACTGCTGGGCAAAGGCCTCTTCTCATGCAGAGAAGGCACGAGCATTGATCACCACACTTGCTCAAGATGGGTTGGCGATTTCAGACTTATATTAACTTTAAGTCCAGGTTTCCTCACGATATTTTCCTTCACCGATGACAGTAATGTCCAAGATAAACTCAAAAAGTACATATGAATTGAAAAACTCACATTGGTACTCGCCCGGATTTGAACCCACAACTTCGTAGATGAAAGGCGAGGCCTTAACCACTGGGCCATCACGATTCTTAACCACTGGGCCATCACGATTCAAGATGGTTGCGTCACCCTAAAATTTTAAAACGTTTTTAATCCTTATCTTTAACAAGCTGATCGGGATAAATACCCAAAGGCGTAGCCAAGGGCAAAGGGCAAAGGGGGCAGTCCCCCCCCCCCCCTAGAGATTATTTTTTTTTGTCAAATACAAATTTAAAGAAACTACATTATCTATAAAGCCGATTTTGTTTATTTGGACGACTTTTATTTGGTTTTTTAAAGTTCCATATCTCCTAAACGGAGTCTAATTCGGAGTCCGGGGACGCAATATTCGTATGTATGTGTTGTTGGTAGGCCCAGTCATAATACATATTAAGTTTCAGCTCTATAATTATTCTGAATAGTTGTCGGAAAAACGACCCGAAAGGTCCGCTTCCAATCCGTACATTGAAAATGGAAATTATTATTTTTCTCAATTCCTTCCGAGACTACCGACAGTCGAAACCGATTTGTCAAAAATTAAATGTCCACCAGCGTCGATTTTGGCCACATTGTGCGCCGTAGGGGCAAGACTCGCACTACAAGTGTAAAGCTTCATATACTCTTGACTGTAACAACCATAGATATAAGAAAGAAGGAGATATGCCCGGTAGTTGAAAATGTATCGAAACCCAATGTCTTCTATCTATCCCTACTCTCTAGCCTGCGATCACACATGCGATCAGTAAACCCAATAAATACGAGGCCCCGCTCACACTTGCAATTTACAAATCAGAACGTACTACATAATCAATTATAAACCTTATCCCATCAAACACAGCGTGCATTTACCATGCACCGTACAACTCACCCACACGAAAACATCGTTCGCTATCGTTGTGCTGTGCAAAAGCCATTTATTTTACATATACGCTAGTGATTGACTAAATCGGAAACTTATCGATTCTCCCATTTATTATTGAATTAAAATTTTTGGAAGTTGCTGAAAAAATTATAAATAAAAAACGATATACATATAATAAGATGATATAAATAAACAATAAGTAAGTAAAAAAAAGAAATATTAAGTAAACCAAAAAAATAACAACATTATGAGAAAATCTAAATGAGTATAAAACAAGATTTCACATCGGTCTTCCAATCAGGCTATAACTGTTGACAAATTGAAGAATAAACTTTAATAGTAATATAAATTCATACGACAATCGACATTATTGTCGATAGCCTACGTTAGTGGATCTGCACAACCACATCACTAATCCGTCACAAGACGCTGCGGCCATACTAACGATGCAACCGCTTAAAGTAAATATCGTTTTGTAATTTTTACATTGCTTGTCCAGTTACTTAGCGACATACTTTGGTAGTGGTAAAGAAGCAATGTATTTACTACAATAAAAGTACAGTCGCTGTGATATATGAAAACAAAAATAACGTAGTAAAGGCAAGAAATATTTTACGATTTGTTGTTTTTCATGATTTTCAACACAAATATAGCAAAATACTTGTGCTGATTTATGAAAAGTGGTTCTACGATTTATAAAGTTTATAGTTTAGCTTCGATTTTTACAAGAAACCACTGAACAACACGGTATTCTTAAATGTTATCACGATCGCGCTCGAAAGCGCACTAGTTAGCGGAGACGGCCATTTGCCTGAGGCATGAGCATTGTGATCAAGACGCGCGGACACAGACACGCCCCCATACCACTTCTCCTGTTATTTATATTTCTATGGTAACAACAAATCATTCTTCTTCCATCCTCAATATATCAATTTGCGCCCCTGGGCCATCAGCTGGCGACGCCCTTACCTAGCACCATTACCAGACGGTCACTTGCTGTGAACTTAGATTCCGTCGGCCCATAGCAATCCAGATCTTTGTCTAGCAGTTGACTGACATTCGACACTCTGTCACTTCTACAAAAAAAAAGTTATTATAGAAATACCAACTAAAACAATACAAAAATAACAATAGAACATGCAGCTTTAATAAATTGAGGATAACAAATCTCATAAAACAAGCACCGTCAGATAGTAGGGAAACAAAGCCGTTGGCAGACGAGTGCAGTTTGTGGCGATAAAATTGCTCTAGAATAATGTCGGGACACCATCTGTCGCCGCCGGATTCTGCGCCACTCGTGATACCTGTCCGACTTACCTAATACCTGTGTATGGAACCACAGGAAAGTGTCTGTGTGTATTAAGAGCTTTATTCGACTTTGTAAAGAGCGTTTTCTCCTACTTAACCTTGTGGTTCCACAGTCAATCTAATAATCAATGACGATACGACGACAGCACTAACCCACAGAACATGTATTTTCACTCTTATTAAAACTCTGTACATTACAGTATTCTGACGGTGTTTCCCTGTTTTATTATCTACCTACGTATTGATTCATAGAATAAACGCTAGATCTATAAATATAGATGTCAAATATTTCGTTGTTTTGATTAATTTGGCAATATTACTGTATGAAAATAAGAAATGTGGCTGACTAGCGAACTAGAATATTGATTATGAAATGCAATTATTAATATCGTAACACTGAATATTTAGTTTTAGATGTAAAAAAAGGATTTGGAAACTTTACTAATGCCTTTTTTACACCTAAAACGCGTACAACATCAAATTCAATGTTATAATTGCAATTCATTATTAATATTCTAGTTCCCTAGTTAGCCAGGTTTCTTATTTCCATACAGTAATATTGGCAAATTATTCAAAACGCTCTTAACAATCTGAAGGCCAATTCTCGAAAACGTTCACATTCAAGTCGCAATCCGTCAAACTTGTCAAAGATGTTGGTAAATGGTACTTTGTATTTTTGACAGATTGCAAACGAGATGCGAATGCGAACTTTCTTAAAAATTACGGGAATTGCCCCTCAGGTATTATACAAGGTAGAAATGACAATCCTAACTAATATTATAAATGCGAAAGTGAGATTGTTTCTTTGTTTTTTACGCTTTCACGCTAAAACGACTGAACAGATTTGTATGAAATTTGGCACATGACGTGGATTAGGACATAATTTGTCCTAATTAAAAAAGTATCATATTATGATACTTTTTATCCCGATATTCCCACGGGATCGGGATAAAAAGTATCGCGGGCGAAACTGCGGGGAAGCAGTTAGTACGACAACAAATTAAACTTCGTTTCACTAATGCCGTTCTCCGTCTGCATACAATTTTTTTATCAAATACATCCGATAGTTTAGTCACTATACCTAGTTGGCTGATTGGCAAAATCCATAGTCTTACCATCACTACTATTTAGTTTGTTTGAAAAAATAACTATTTCTTTAGAAATAAAGAACAATATATTTATTTGTCACAGAAACATGTGCATAAAAAAAAGATAATGAACTCGAATAAAACAATAAAATAAAACACAATAGATTTAAATATAATCACGATTACAAAACAGAAATAGTCGGCAGCTACTCCTTCCTATGCATAAGTTTTGCCAGTGTTTGAATTTATTGTCATTGTTTGGTACAGAAATGAATTACATAAACTCAAGCCTTTTTTCCATGGAGGTAGGCAGAAACTATAGAACGCCATCTGCTACGATTCTTACCACCTTTTGTAACCACCTTATTGTAAATACCTACATTCTGAGCAAATAAATATTCTATTCTATTCCATTCTATTCTTACATACTCCGTTTGCTTCGTTTACGTTCATACATCTGGTTATACCCGCACGCCACGCCACGCAACATCACCAATAAGGTGAGTATAATTATTTTATAAACTCGTATATATTAAATTTATATACCGGCTGAATTTTTTTACCGTCTCGAGAATAATATGGTGTCTTGTGTAAGTGGAACAGAAGCCATACCCGGGAATATTTGCTTAGTAGCATTGACCACGCGGGCGGGCGGGGGATGCGCGAGCGGCTTGTGCGCCTGCGAAAGGATATCAAAGAGGCCGACGGCATGTGCGGCGACTACCTATCGGCCGCTAAGGAAAGCTACGGATTCATTGATAAATTCCGCGCATTTAGTAGGGTGTGTATGATTTAAATTTCGATATTGTATAGTTTTTTTTTTTTTTTTTAAATATGTCATAGGCTTCTACTCCGTGCACCTATTATAATCTATCTTTTAGAGGCGGTAAAAAAAATCATGCGGTATATTATATACCACCCTTAGGGGAGTTATGAATGTATGTAAGGTCTATCTAGAACCTTGTTTCCAATTGATGTTATTTCCACTTAAACAAACATCAATTTTATACTAGTGTAAATAAAGTTGAAAATAGACTGACTAGTACTGTTGAAAAAGTCATAAAGAATATGAAGTTGTAGCGCAAACCGCACCGTGTTTGTTTACAATTTTGGCAAATAGATTGCCAATGCAGGATAGAAATGAATTATTTGGTGTCAGTAATGTGTTCAAACGTAGGTAATGGCTAATTTGCTATTAAAAGTGAGATACTTCTTATAAATTAGCAGACTTGCAGTGAGTTGGCAATATTGATGTGGAATGTGCTAGGTATTTCAAAACCTTTTTAAGAAAAAATTTAGTTCTGGTTAATTAAGGTGAGGTTGCAGGCAGGTATAAAATCTGCAGTTCCGAGAAAATGGCTGTAAATAAATTAGCCAAGGAATTTTTTACGTGAAACTTAATTTGTTTTAGGATTTGCGTTGATAGGTTTTTATTGATGTGTAGTAGGTATGGATATACTCATAAGTCTTTATAAAAAAAGATTTAACTATCCTCCCTAATAAGGGTTTTTTTGTGTTAGTAATCTTATAGGAGTCTTTTTTTATGCCCACTGGATTTAATTGCACACTTCACCAAAAAATAACTCAAACAAAAAAATAATGAATATTAAAAGCATAACCAACATACGTCAACAAAAAGTTTTATATTAGTATGCATTTTAAACCCTGCGTAGAGTTCTGCATTCATTTCAAATTCAAAAGCGCTTAATTAAAAGTAAACTTCATGTCACCTGGAATATGCTCTCTAGAATATTGTGAATGTGAAATTAACGAAGACTGGCCAGAAATACTAATCATTGTTGTTTGATTAAAGGCCCGATCACACGTACCACAACCACACTACAACGACAACACGGGGACGGGCGTATTTTGTATGAAAATTAATAGTTTATTCACACACGCAGTCGATTTTGACGGCCGAATGTGGACCACATTTGGCTGTCAAAATCGACCGCGTTGGCGATACCGCCCCATTGAGGCAACGTCGCAGCCACAACTCAACCACCAGTGAGACCGAGCACTAGTGGCCGGCTATATCGCAAACACAGGGTTAGGTCGACCATTTGATTTGATTTTATACTTAACACAACGCAACTACAAGAAGGCCAAGAAACTGTAGCGATTATGTCTGGATTTTGAAAGAGACTGGGACCTCTGAGTTTGTTTTGGCTTTTCTTCACAGAGTAGTCAGATAGGAAACAGTGACCTCACCTAGCTTATTTTTAATATTTTTTATATGACGTGTAAAAGTGATTCCGATATCCTATTTACAGAATAAACAATTTCATTTCATTTAATTTCCCACATTTTGTGACTGCGATGTGGTGTAGTTGCTGTACGTGTGTTGGGGCCCTTAGTAGGTATATACCTGAAGGGCAATTCCCCTAATTTTTATGAACTTTGCATTCTAATCTCATTCATAATCTGTCAAAAATACAATCAGTTTTCCTACGAATAATTTATTATTCGAACATTTTTGACAAGTTTGAAAGATTGCGCCTTGAATGTGAATGTTTTTTAAAAGAATTGGTCTTCTGGGGTGAGAGCACGAACGCACGACGTAAACTTAAAGTAAATTCGAACGATTTTTTATTAAACATATTACAAATCTATCGCATTTTGGTTTAAAATTTAAACTTATAATTATAAGTACTACCCATAGATATGGCACCCCGCCCAAATGGGTTAGGATAGAATTGTGTCCAACCACGCGCGATCCGAGTTGGTCGCAGTATAACTAAGCTAGCGCACCCCTACCACATGGTTTAGTTTATGTTAGAACTGTGACCAACCAAGTTGGTCGCACATGCTTGGCTATTTAATATTTTAGGACACGAAAATGGGAATTATTTGAGGCTCAAAGCACATTTATTGTATTACTGTCCATTAATATTTTAAGGAAATCAAAAGTGTCCGATCCATGCCATTAAGAAATACGAGCACCTGATAAAACCGAAACATGTTACGTTCATTAATAAGATATGTCTACAAACGTAATACTTCCTAACATTGACACGTACAAGTATTTGTTTCAGAGTTGTTGGTAGGCGGTGAGGTATTAGAACAGCCACGTCGCCTAAAGCACTTTTGAAGCATCAAAGAGAAAATTATGTATATTTATTCAATAAACTCTCAAAAAATATTCAGTAAGGTTGCGTGAGAGTAACTGATGCGATTTTCCCCTCTGTTCTCATTTTCCGTCCCATATTTTTGTTTTCAACTCCACTGAATATTTTTATTACATTTTCTTGTCTCTCAACACATGAGTTATTTTCGTGTTGGCACCCGCGGTTTTTACACAGCTTCCGAACGCGTTGAACTGCAAAAAGTTATAGACTACTCTACGTCTTACCATCTGAACAGGCTCTTATGACGTGTCACTTTAAACTTATGAAGTAGTAGACAAATACGGGTCGTTATGAAGCATGAAATGCATACTAAAAAGGCTAAAGCAGATGTGGGCGGGCCGCGCTGCAATGCATCGCATTGCAAAATTCCCCCTTCGTCATTTCCATACATTTTTATAAACTAACGCACTTAAGGCTGCCTGTCCACTGGATCGGAGAGGAGCGGAGTATTATTACTCGTCACGTGAACTCGGTCTAGCTCCGCACAGTCCGCAACACCACTCCGCTACCTCGTTCCGCACAGTCCGTAACTCCGCTCCGCTACCTCGCTCCGCTTCAATGGACAGGCAGCCTTAGAGGCGGGTTTTGCGGCCCGTTGCGGCTGTAATGTGCGTTTGACCTTAGGGAATATAGACGACACTCCTCTTCGCCTGGGGGTCAAAGTCAAAGTCAAAAACGTTTATTGCGAACTAAGTGTACAATGTTGGTGTTATTCAAATTCGAAATTCAAATTCAAAAGTCATTTATTCAAACTAGGCTGAGAATCAGCACTTTTCGAACGTCAAAATTACATAAGACAGTCCCCCAAAACGCCCACCCTTCACCACTTCCTAGTGCTGTAGCTGGTTATGTTATGTTAGTACTTAAGCCTTTTACAAGCATTGCAATTATCATTCGCCTGCCCTTATCATCCCAATTAATTATGAGAAATTTGAGTTATGTCAAAATTAAATGTCAATAATAATGAATTAATACAATTATTCAGCAATATGAATGTCATTCTTTTGAGGTAGTACAAATTATAATTATATTTTTTTATGAAGTTAAATAGGATAGACTAAATCTTATTGTTTGTATAAGGCAGATCGGCACTTTTGTATATGAGAGAAAATCATTATTTTATGCTAGATTCTAAATATTCTTTTACTGAGTAGAAACATTTTTGGATTAGGTGTGAGCTATTGTCATCTTAGTTAGAACAAAGTTTTTCAGATTCTATTGGTCGTTCGATTTTCTTTGATTAGCTGACTACTCAGAGAGCGTGGGACGTACTTAAATGAAATATTAATTTGTTAAATTAATTACATCAATCGTGGAAGATATTAAAATGCACGCGTAATGACAAGATTAATGCCTTTGGGAAATAGTTATTATTGAATGGTGGTCACTTCCTTCTTCCGGCTGTTTTTATACACATTTGCATAACATGAAAAACGTAATTTAATAATAATAATACCAGCCTGTTACTGTCCCACTGCAGGGCAAAGGCCTCTTCTCATATAGAGAAGGCACGAGCATTGATCACCACGCTTGCTCAAGACGGGTTGGTGATTTCAGACTTATATTAACTATAAGTCCAGGTTTCCTCACGATGTTTTCCTTCACCGATGTCAGTAATGTCCAAGATAAATAATTAAAATAGATTGATAGATAATTTAAATTACCATTAAATTAATAGAGGTCCTCCCGGAATTTATTGTATATATGTACTTACATCGGTATCTTTTTCATTAATATACAAGTGATAAATTTTCTCTTTTTAAAGAAATGTATGTAAAAAATAAAAAAACTATTATTTGTGAATAGGTACTGCTAAATTTTCTTAATTACAAAGCGATCACAAAATGTAATAAACAGCATACAATGAAAAAGGTAATTAAAATTATGGGCTGTCACACAGCTTTTGAGCTTAATTAATATTAATTAGAATTATTTCACACAAATGAGGTCCCGGTACTAAGGGGTGGATAATTCATTTATTTTAAAGGCTTTTGAAATCCTATCCTCCTACTAAAATTTCATTTGTGAATCAGATGTTTGTAACTTAGGATGCTTGTTACCAAATTACAATTAAACTGCTAAAAAGATTTAAAAAATGCACCCAAAAAGGCTGAAATTAAACACATGAGATATTTAATAAGCGGTTGTGGGTGTCTACAGGTACTCCACTGCCCAAAAATTTGAGAAAAAAGAGGTGATGTTATGTTATATTAAATAAGCTCCCCGTATTACATGGGACTTAATCTCCATTCGCAATTCATTTGCCAAACATGTAAACAAACGCGAGTTTTAGGAAAAACAACTGTAATGCATAAGGTTCAGTTTGCGCTACAACTTCATATTTTTTACGACTTTTTCAACAGTACTAGTCAGTCTAGAATCAACTTTATTTACACTAGAATAAAGTTGATGTTTGTTTTATTGGAAATAACATCAATGGGAAACAAGGATTTAAATAGACCTTAAACATAACTGGCGAAATGTGGGTGTACTATAGGAACACCTCTGCCTAACCCTTCGGGGATTACAGACGTAGATCTTGTAACATGAGATACTTCTAACCATAGGTACTTTACATCTATCAAAGTCAAAGTCAAATCATTTATTTCAAATAGGCCCTTGTAAGGCACTTTTGAACGTCAAAATTTACAATAAAATTTAACTGATTCTAGTCGCCCCTTACAAAAGGTACTTTTCGTTTGGAGACGAATGGGCAAAAAACTCCACCGTTACTCTTATAAAATGTTTTACAATATTTTGTATAGGTACATTAGTTATATAATAATACTAGCGGAACTGCCAGACGTTGTCCTGCCCGTTCTCAAAATAAACTAAACGTGGATTTATGCAAGCCTAGTACTTTTTGTTAGGATTTATGGCCTTTATACCGGGATATCATAATCTGCGTTCGCAATTAATTTGCCAAACAGCTAAACAAACACGAGTTATCGGAAAAACCACTGTAATGCCTATACATTTTGCGCTACAATTTCATATTTTTTGTGACTTTTTCAACAGTACTCGTCGGTCTAAAATCAACTTTATTTACACTCACTTAAAGTTGATGTTTATCTAGGTGGAAAACTTGTATTTGTTTACATGTTTGGCAAATAAATTGCGAACGCAGTAAAATTTGTAAAAACATGATTTTTCTTCATATCTTTTTTTTCGTGAATTTTTCCAATGTTTTAATAATGATTCTGCTATTCGGGGCTGAGACAAATCCAACAAATCAAAAATCTTAAAAATCGGTCCAGCCGTCCTTGAGTTATAAATGGTGTAACTAAGCCGACTTTCTTTCATATATCATAGATTCGAATATGTATTATTGTCATATCTAGGATTCTAATGAAACCACATACAAAAGCTAGTGATTACTAATATCCACAGCGCAGTAAATTACTTTCACATAATTCAAACGTGGATTCAAAAAATGGAAAAGGATGGAGAAAAATAATATCCCGTGTTAAATTCACAAATCGTTCGCGGTTACTAGCCGTGAAATTTCTATATGAAAAGGGATAAAGGAAATGCCTGCCGTGTCTGTCAAAGTTTTGCGAGTCACACCAAATCGAAGGTATCATATTCATGAGGTGTTATAGCCCAAAATGGTGGTAATACTGAGATTATTTCAGTTACTATAACTTGTCATTTTTATATCCTTTATAGGTTATATTTAACATATAAAACTTTGCCTGTATTCCTCGAAGGGTAATGCAGAGATGTACCTATATTATATTCACAGTTCATCAGTTATGTTTAAGTTCCATGTAATACTACTGAGAAATTCTAGGTTGAAAAACCCAATAACACTTTGACCACCTCGGGAGTCCAACCCGTCCTGGGTTGGACTCCCGAGGTGGTCAAAGTGTTATCATGTTCAGTAGTAGCGTTTGCGACCACTAAATCAACGAGACAGTAATTATTTTAATTGTTACTTTAAATCTCTTAAAGGTTATATTTATTATTTATTTTTTATTTAATACGAATAGGTGTCTATTTTTGGAGAAGTTGTCGATGAAATTTCTTAAAGGTTATCAGTCTAAAATATTATTTATAATAGTCAGCAGTAGCGACAAAATAAAAGATATTCCTTTTATAGATTACAAAAAAAACCGCTCTATTATAAATCAGAAAATCGGAAATTATCAAATAACTTCTCCCGCTCCGGCCGCAGCGGGAGGGCATGTCAGACTTTTACTGACTAAAATCCACCCGTGTTCCTTCCGTTGCCTGTGTGCCGGGGCAGCGATATCCCTTTCGGACAAACTCGCAACCCTGGCAGGCATTTGCCCTAACGGACCCCAGTCAGTTGGTGCTGACATATCTTTGAGACGCGCATGGAACACAACGCGGCGTCGACCCGGGCCTGGTCCTTATCAGACGGCGAGCTACCCATCGCTCACCGTCCGCAAGCCCGCGCCTACGGTTGCCGGAAGTCGGCTTGCGACTCCCGACGCCCGGGGCGTCTCCTGCGGTGATTAGGGGTGCGAGGGCGCGAATCTTGCCTCTCCCGCACTTGTTCCACCTCCTCCTTCGCGAGCATTATACGAGAAGGAAGTGACGGCCTCCCATACACTCTCGCTCCAAACCATGGCCTGAACCAGGGCCGGACGCGAGAAATCGCCGCCACCGATCGCCTCCGTGAGGACACGGCGGTGCTCCGCCCAAGCCGGGCAGACCTCCACCGTATGCTCCACCGTGTCCTCCGGGCGATCTACACAGTGGTGACACCCGGGCGTTTCCTCCCGTTTTATGCAGAACAGGAACCTCCCGAAACAACCGTGTCCGGTGAGGAACTGCGTCAGGCGGAAGGTGAGGACGCCGTGGCGCCTCTCTAGCCACTCCTCAAATCGCTTCAATTGTGGCGTGCCCAATTGATAGGTAGCCTGAAACCTGTATATTTGTATTAAAATATGATGAAAAATTATCGTTGTTCGTCATTAATTCTAGAATTTAAAATTAATTTACTTTTGAATTTCCGAGCATTATTTGACTATACAAGCCTTGACCGCAACCATTGATGGACTCACGTATCAGTTTTCACATTTGTTCATCAATGCCCCTGTTGCAGGCCGCGGCAGTAATGTACTATTTCTAATTACCTATGTAGGACATAAGAACATTAATTTTCAAACAAAAACTAAAGTACCTATAGAATTTCTTTAAATAAATATTTCGAACCGTACGGTTCAAGTAAAGGTAAACCTACCAAGGTATACCTTAACCGGTTTCTACCCTTATCATTCACCCTCCGATTCAACCGGAATTAATTGTTATAACTTTACTCAAGCCAACTTATTTTAAATGAATTTGTTTAAATTCTTTCCGTTTGGTGCCCAGTTCTTTATGTTCATTATCATCAATGATGGATCAAAAATGATGTTAAAATAATTAAGAAGAACATTCTGCCCACTGACTGAATAATGATACTATTTTGCCAATCCGTTTGCGATATATGAATCATAGGAACCTTTTTTTTTTACTTTAAAAAAATTACTTATTAAAACATAACATAACATCACGTCTGTTATCCGCAAAGGATTAGGCAGAGGTGAATTGTACACCCACATTTCACCAGTAATGTTTAAGTCCCATGTACTATCGCGGACACTAGCGCCTGACCATTTTCGAAAACTGGAAAGTGGTCAGGTGCCAGTGTCCAGTACATAGTTGGGGACGAGCCTATTACCATCAACCGGGCACAATCCCAGGCTCCGGGCTGCTACTGAGAAATCCTAATTTTTTTTTTACGAATAAATTATCATGACTCCTGAAATCACTGTCACTTTTTTTCTTCTGCGAATAAAACAATCGGTACCCACCTAATAAAAAAAACAAAAACTTTTCAAATACTATCGCAGCCAATATATAGTGTACATCGAAATGTTTTCCCGTTATAAAAGCAAAGGTACTAACAAAGTAGTGACGTCACTGGTATCGCACCTTAGGTGGGCCGACCCTTATCACGCGCCATCCGATTAGGCCCGGATTAACTGGACAAATGGAATGTGTAATTATCTAAAGCTAACTAATCGCATTCGACTGTACGCAACGTGTATTGTAACACGATGTCTTACAAATTATTGGCACATGTTGCTAAGGTGAGTGGATAAAAGTGTTTAAATCTCTCATGTTATATTTACGAAATATTATCTTTGGTCCGTGGCCTTGACTGGTCATGGACTGGTGGGACTGGTCATCTCTTAGCTGCCACGGCATTTTTTTTTTAAATTTTATTATTTTTATTTTTTATTACGGACGCTTTTAATATGCTCGTCTTTCTACATTGTTCTCACATGTATAATTACAACATGAATGATGTAACCAATTTTTTGTAAAATATTCTGATTAATTGATTAAAAGAGTGTCCGTGGAGTTTCTTGCCCGTTCTTCTCCAAGAACCTACTACGCGTTGGAATGGGCAACTAGCTTCATATTTCTGACTGGCCAACCTCTTGACAATTCAAAAGTACCTGTAATTGGTTTATTTGAAATAAATGCTTTGAGTTTGAGTTTGACATCAACCAATGAACAATATTGTCAAACTATTATCGGTTGAATACGAAGCTTTTGGTTTAAATGTGCGTTTTATTTGTGCAGACTAAACAATTTTTCTTTCTTCCTATTTTTAACATAACATTACGCCTCTATTCCCCAAAGGGTTAGGAAGACGTGTACACCCACATTTGGCCAGTTATTTTTAAGTCCCATGTAATAGGGGGCGAGCCTATTGTCATCAACCGGGAAAGGAAAAACTACTGAACTACTACTACTGGGTTTAATAAGTCTTCTGTCAAATCATATAAATAAAAACGGGTCTGTACATACAATTGGTTAAATGGCCGGCGTTTGTGCGACCAACTTTGACAAAAAGGTCAGTAAGTTAAAAAGAGGCTCTTATATTTTTTTAAAACGAATGTCATTAAAAAACCAAAATGTCTTAAGATAATCAAAAAAGGAGATCAAATCAAATCAAATCATCAGCACTTTTCGAACGTCAAAATTACATAAGACAGTCCCCCAAAACGCCCACCCTTCACCACTTCCTAGTGCGTTAGATCAGTTTTTCATCATAAGATCAGTTTTTGAAAGGATCAATTAAATATATCACCCTTACAAATAAGACAAAAGATTTGATAGCAAAAATTGAGTCGGTTTCTAGAAAGAACTCGTTAGTATTCTACAACATTGGAACATTTATTTCCCCAAATGAATAATTCAGTAGATACCATAAAACCAGTTTTTTTTTTTGTATTTGGTTCTCTCAACAAGAGTTTAATTAACTTTTGCTACATCAAAAAAAAACTGATCCTTTCAACTGAAATTAATATCAAACATGAATTGCGATTCATAAACAATCAGCTTTTTTGCGAGATATCCTGTTTTCAAAATGAATGCGTACACAGAGTTTAAAAGTACAGAGAGGAGCTTCCTCGTCATTTATCATCAATACCGATTAACAGAAAGCCAATATAAATTAACGACGATTCGGTAATGTTACCTTTTAATGTAGCAACGCTCGTCACTCATATCGGATGTAAAATTGGTTACGAACGCGGGGCGAGTGCGGCTTTCGCCCCAGTCAAGGGCCATCGTCGCACCCGTGAAAACAAACAAAACTGTCGAAACCCAATTCATTTACATCCACACTTCATCCATTAATGATCTATTTAATTGTTTAATTTAACGTCCCGCTGTCGAACACCTTTGTTTCCCGGTTCAACATGTTACCTACTCTCATGCTTTTTGTGTTTGTCTTTGTTCCTTAATAAATACGGTTAATTGTAAAGAGGAACTAAACGAATATTTTATTGGCCTATCGGTTTGTCATAATTCAATGTTTAATAGAAATTAACAAATCGCTAATAAGGTACCAATCAAAACATCTATTTCCGCGAATCACCAGCATTAATTATTCGATGAACACAACAAAGAGTTTGCCGAACAACAAGCTAAACTTTGTATTGTGTCGACGCCCTGAATCCCAAATTCGGCGCGAACTGAAGCGACCGCGGGCCCTAGTCACAATTAACTCCGAACATGTTTCAATTTCCACTCTCGACTAAATACTAAATCCTCAGTTAATATTCGAGTTGGAGCTCGGTTTCAGATACTTGGAATTGTTGCATTGCTTTGAATCGCAGCAGGCTTTAAAGAACAACGGAATGAAGTTGCAGCGATGAAGAGCCGAGAAACTTATGAAAGAACGATGAGGACTATGCCAAGTTAATGTTCTTTGAACACTATTATGCAAGTTGTAAATTACTGTGAAGCTGATACTAGAAGATAGGATCTTCTTTGAATTCAATCGGATTTGAAAGACAAAGATAACAAATCCTCTTGAATTCAACTTTCAAAGTCAACATTGAGGAATCGAAGCCGAAAAGAAGGCTATTATGATTTCGGCGAAATGTTAAGATGGAGTTCAAGTAGAGCAAGTTGGTAAAGTTAATATCACTCTTTTACAGTCGAATAATTCGGCGCCGCGCGTGTCCTACATTACGACGACGTTTTTAGATCGGGATTAGGTTTGTATGAGAGGATCGCGATGATTATAGGAATATCCCCTCAAGGCCGCTCTCATTTGAGCTTTTGGCGAAGTACAAGGATGCTACACTGAGTCCAATGTGATTGTGGTGATATCATCTCAATTATTATGTTATATAATAAATTGTAGCCTAAGTATTTATTTTTGCCTGACACTGATCTCATCTCCCACTACTTAGCTGTGTTCAGTCTGATTTCAAGAAACGATTTCTACGATATTGCAGACCGATCTGTGATTATTTTAAAATCCCCTTAGAACACTTTTCTGCAACCAACGTAGATTCTTCAACTAGATTCTCCATTCGCTTGCAACAGAGAATCCACACTGCACACATTCCTTACACTAAAGTTTCCGGTAACAAAGATTCATAAACCTGTTCCGTCCTAAGTCTACAACAGCCGACAAACATAAATCAGGTACGACATTACTCTTGTTGAACGCACATAAACTTGTTGAAATTATGACGAGCTCAACCTGTGTAATAAGGACGCCTTTGTTTTACTACTCGATGACACTCCGCGAGGAGGCTCGTGCGGAGTTTGTGGCCTACGAGCAGGGTAGGGCTGGCGTTGGAGAATTTTTCTTTTTAAACTTTTGTGTTAATCTTTGATGGAAAATTGTGAGAGATATTTGTGTGACTCTGGGAGCTAGAATGTTCAAATATGTATGTATTGACACATTGGTATTCTTGCAATGATTGAAAGTAAATTTCGCGGGCGCGCACGTAATCGCAATCGTAGCACGATGGCTACGGCGTAGCGGGGTGTGCTACGGGTTACGATGTTGCGTAGACGCAATGTATCGGTAAACTATTTTCATGATTTTTGTTTTACTCCGTGAAGTATATTTGTGTTAAAGTAGTTTGGGTGCATAATAGTATCTTAAGAGCTCTAGTTAATAATGAAATCGATAAAATAATAGCACCCATACCAACTTCGAGTACGCTAGCCAAATCCTTCGCAATGCAGCAGATGGCACAATGAACCAGAAATTCAAGGAATTGCCGTCTCAGCTCCTAATCAATAGCATTTAGTTTGAAGGAGAACAAACGCAGTTTGAAATACTCAATATTGAATTACTAGCTCGAAACTTGAAGAGAAACAATAGTTTTAATAAATTCGATGCTATTGTCTATTATTAGTAATTCATGGAGCTTTTCAGTTTATTCATAATAAAGCTCAAAGAGATTACAAGTTACCCTGAAGACTCTTTTCGCTATAAACTGAAATGATGAATATGCAAAGACAACAGAATAAATACGAAAAAAAAAAAGCTCTTTTCACGTTTTACTGCAACAGGAGTGAGTGCCTTATCTTTTAACTTGTCAGCTCGTAAATGAACGCTGTTGTATACGTATACAAGCCTTAAACGTAAGCCAGTAAATAGAAATGAAGTAAGAATAACAAGAAAAACATTGTGCTTAGGAAAATGGTTTATTGGGTTTTAGCTGATCAATGTGTATTGTATAATGCGTAGGATGCATTATCCTATACTAGTTGTTAAAGATATGAAATTAAATGACTCGTTGGATATGACTTGATTTAATCAATGCAGATAATTTCGGTTACAATATAATTTAAAATATATCGCACGGTACGTCCGTCGATGACCGTATCTGTGGACGAGTAGTGGGGGCGCGACCGAAGCTCGATCAGCTGTGTGACCCCTCCACCCGCGCGTCCCCCGCTGCCGCTCGTGCACGCGTATGATGCGTGAACACTAGTATATATTTGTAATCACTTTCTCGAAAACGGCTCTAACCATTTCGATGAAAGTTGTAATATCGAGGATAATCGATTCAGGGGATGAGTTCGATTTTTCACCCTCTTACGTGGGTGAAAAATCGATGTCATCCCCTAAATCGATCTAGCTAGGTCTCATATCTGGGCCCTTCATAGCCTCGCCAATGTGATACAACGTTATACCTGAACTATATGTTTATAATTATAATAGGCATAACAAAGGGCATGAATATTCCGTGGTGGTGTGGAGGCATCTACAATCGCCACATGCGAACTATGTATCAAATACCTGACGTCGCACAACATCCTGACGTCACACAAATCCTGCATCGCGCAATTAGAGTTTACCGCGCGATGGACATATATACAATCTCCCAACTTCAACCTCTAGGCAGTTGCCCGGCACACACGACACCCAGACACCGACACTCGGAGGATCCTCCCTTTTCTATGGTGGATGAGTGAACTTTACACCCTGTTCCTCATACCCCTAAAGTGGAAATATAAGCCAGCCATAACGGGCGCGCTTGACTTACATTTAAGTAAGTATACCTACTCATAAAGGGTAATCTATAATTCTGCATAAACAGGTAGGTACCTTATAAGAAGTTCTTAACTAACCACCGTAAGGACTATTCTTGCTTGCAGCGCTTGGCGCCTATAGCTCCGGGCCGGTAACAGACGAGGTCATCGTGTTCACGGAATTTTGTTTTGAAACTGGTTAGGACTGGTTTTGAAGCTGGTGAACTTCTTGATGGTACCTACGCATCTATGTAAGTGCATTCCTCAAACGTGAACAAAACTGAAGTAAAGACCGCACCACTTCTTTCATAACACATAGTCTAAACTACTGCAGCTAGAAGCATGAATTTTTCTCCTGAAAATTCATTCAGTAGAGGGTTTAAATAGGAGACGAAAATTTATGAAAATTTTTCATTTTTGCCGATAGAAAATTATGTCATAGGATTCACGGCTTATCTACACTAATTTTGTAAAAAGAAAAGATTTTTACTTTTGTTTGTAATAAATAAACTATTGGACCGGTTTTAAAAACTCTTTCACCAGTAGAATTTTATATTATCACTGAATAATAGGCTATTTATAAATATATCAGACGGGCAGAGCCAATGGCGGAAGCTAGTGCTAAATAAAACTAAAACAATTTCACAAACAAAACGATTCTCCAGACACCAGAAATTCCAAAAACAAAATACGAAAATTTTCGTTGTTAATTCGCACTATCCGAGCTATGGTGTCGGTAAGCGTTTATCTTTGGCGAAAGGTCGCAAGGCGCGGGGTCGGTCGCCGGTCGCAGGGCCCAGGATTATCCACGGCCCCTCCCACGCCGGGCCTGGACGCAATTAACTCTCGACATGTTTCAATTTACACTCGCAAATACGCCCGACAACCACTCCAGTGTACACCTCTAGCACCTAGAATATAGGACACCATAAATATTCACTAGTTCCTCCAACTTGCGACTATCGCGATGTTGATTTAGATAAACGGTGCGTGGTGCGATGTGTTTGTTTTTTTATTAGCTAGTGCCTGTGTTAATGTAACTTTAATGTTTAACTTGCTCGTAACTCAGTAATAACAGCCGTACGGGTCGATCGTTCAGGTTAAGCTACGCTTGCTGAGGTCCGTAGATGGGTGATTCCTCCGTGCCTCGGAAAGCACGATAAGCCGTTGGTGCTGGCTGTCATTCTTGGATCTTTGACAGTCGTTACGGGTCGTCAGAAACCCAACAAGTCTGACAAGGTGTCTTACCAAGGGGTATCGTATTACCCAGTTAGTGGGTTCATATAAACAGTCGGTCCATGTAAAATACTGGTATTCAGCTGCATCCGGTTAGTCTGGAAGCCGATCCCAACACAGTTGGGAAAAGGCTAAGGTAGAAAGATAATGTTCAACTTACAAATGTTTTTTGAAGTGGAAACTTCTTTAGGCGCGTTGAGCGATTTCTGGTAGGGAAAATCTTATGGGTTCGCATCACCGATATGCTGTGTGACTACTGTTATTTCATAGTTTAAAGTTTTCACTTCTGTGACCTGTCTTTATGACCGCCTTTTTTATATTTTTTGAACTCCCTCTTTGAGTGTTGGCCGTAAATAAGTACTCATTTGACAAATAGTTTAGGTAAATACCAAAAGCGGCCCTTTATTTTTTTAGTTTATTGAAACTGATTAGTATTTGCTTAAGTTTTTTTTTTTTTTATTACTTTTTGGTATTGCAGTACCAATGTGCCCTTTTCACATTGAATATAAAGATTGTCGTGTCATAATAACGTTCAATAGACTCATACAAGTCAATTTCAATAAGTGAGGCTTAAACGTAATTTCCAATTTCATAACAGTTCCCATTGAACTCGAATTTCCATATAAATTGACGACTGAAAGCGTCGCAGAAATGTATGGCTATTATTATATACTATTTGGCTAAATTATTCAGGTTACCACTTACAGGATCGCATTCCTGGAACACAGGCCGAGATCCTAGACATTGCTTAAGTATTCGATTTTAACTACTTACTTCAGAGAGTAATTCTGAGATTTACTTCAATTTAGTTGGAAATTTGACGTTGAGTCTAACAGGAATTTCGAGGTTAATTTGTATTATTTCATTCATCAATTAGTTGTTGACCGTGGAGGAGCTCGTGGCTAAGTAACAACAGCCGCACTGGTCGATCCATCAGGTTAAGCTACGCTTACCGGGGTTGGTCAGTGGATGGGTGACCATCTTTACATACCGAGAATCCTTCGTGCCTCGGAGAGCACGTAAAGCCGTTGGTCCCGGCTGTCATTCGTGGATCTTTGACAGTCGTTACGGGTCGTCAGAAGCCCGAAAGTCTGACACCAGTCTTACCAAGGGGTATCGTATTACCCAGTTACTGGGTTGTGGAGGTCAGATCCTAGTCGCTCCATGTAAAATACTGGTATTCAGCTGCATCCGGTTAGACTGGAAGCTGACCCCAACATAGTTGGGAAAAGGCTAGGCAGATTGATTGAATTAGTTGTTGACCGTGATTTCACTCGCATAAAATGAAATATACTAGATCTTGTGCTAAATATAGCCAGTGCTCCTGCCGAGCATGAGGTCCTTGGTTAGATTCCCAGGTCGGGCAAGTGTTATTACATTTTTTCCATCAGAAATTTCCCAATAGCAGGTTGCTGGCAATAGGCTCGCCCCCTAATTACATTGGGACTTAAACATAACTGGCGAAATGAGGGTGTAATATGGGTAGATGCAACTCTGCTCTTTCGGAAAAAAACAGGCGTGATGGTGTGTTATGTTTTCTAGGTATAACGGGCAAGCCCGTCTTAGGGCAGGCCTGGGTTGACAGGGTCGACTAGGACCGATGCCTGCCGGGGTTGCGGGAAAGTCCGAAAGGCATACCGTGGCCTCTGGTAACGTCAGTATGAGTCTGGGACGCCCTCCCGCTCCGCGCAGACCGGGAGAAATTATTTGAAAATTTAACAACCATAAAAAAAAGGGCAGGCCTGGGCGCACAGGAATTTGGAGCCCCCTTGGAAAGAAAAAAAAAAGTGAATTACATCAGTTATGATTTTATATTTACTGTGGGTTATTTATTTACAAATACATTACATGTTATCAACTGTTTTAAGAAATAGAACTTAGGTCGGCTTTATGCTAAAGACGGTTCTGTTAACGGGATAAAATAGTATCTTATCATTATGTAATGATACAGCAGATCTCAGTGGGACTATAAAACCAAAAGTACGTCTTTACGTTCATTTATCATGGACTTACATCTCCCAAATATTGGTTACAAACCACCCCATTTGTCCACCCCAAATGCTGTTCCTCAAACTAAAAACAAATATCGTGTAAACCGTTACAAAAATAAACGGTAATAAAAATACTCCTATCTACTAAAACGTTTATTGTCGTGACAGAGAAGTGGAGAAGTGAAAACAAAATAATAAGTGAATACAGTATCAACGCCGCAAAATAGTCATGTCCGCACGGAAAGAATAAACGTCTTAGATAACACGTAATAATCTCGACAAGAATAATGTTGTTCCCAGTTTATTTGCACTTACTTCCCAGTTTATTCGGGAACAAAATGTAGCGGACTGCGAATGAAAATTAGTCGCAGCTTTCTAATTTAAAAATCATTTTTTTATTCATCTCAAAGCTTAAAGGCTTTCTCCATTCGCATTTCCAGAAACACAAATAGCATAAACAAGTAGGTACCTAAAGACTTTGTAAATTCTCGTTTCCCGTTATTCAACGTTCCAATTTTTTTTTCAGGATTAAACGTCGACCAGTTTTATCTTACCATCCGATTACACTCGGTCTTATGCCACTAAATTATATAATAACAAACATAATTTTTTACATTATACCCTATTACCCGTAATAAGCGGACATTAACGTGCCTAAGTAATTACGCTCCCCCTTTTTATGAGAGTAGATAGCTGCGAAAATATAATCATGAACAAAAATAATTCGCGCCACAAAACTTTAATGGACTCAATTAGCCCTCGTTCCGAAGTCCGCAAGTCACGAAATTATTTTTAAATTTAAATGTATGGAACTGGTAAAGTCCATAGTTTGTTATCCGAGGAGACAGCATACCGGCTGGAATAACACGACGCAAGGTAATCCACACGGGAATAACAATGTTTTCACTATATTTTCACTAGTTTTTGCCCATTCCCACGAATGCTCCGGGGGGACAAATGGATACGCCTGGGACCTTTGCCTTATTTAGCGGCTGGTTTTTATGAAAAGTCTTTGCGTAACACATTTTTATTTCGACAACATTATACAAAACTTTGTGAATAATTTTGTGATATAAATAATCATTTTCGCATACGTTTAATTAAGTTAATCGCGTCTGGATTGTGAAATATTACGGCGTTGACACGTTTTAGTTGTTCTATTATGATAACGGAGGCACAAAACACAGAGGCATTATGATGACACGGAGGATTCAAAATACCTACAGTTACCTATTAATGGTGTATGCATCTATTATAATTGATTCTGCCAGGTTCCGCTTCCGCTGTCAAACATGTGAGTGACGTAATGAAACACTCGGTGCGTCGTCTAGCATCCGTCTGCGGCATCGACGAGACTTCATTGGTACTCGTGAGTCAGGCTCACGCCTAACGAACTTTTCACCTCAAAGGAATCTTGTATCACTGACGTCACGCCACACATCCAGGCCGTGCGAGCTATTCTGTCGAAAATGGGAGGGTTCTAGTAAAATTACTTTCACGAAAACCGCACCGCACTGGGCCTTCCGCCGCCATGATAATATGTGTGATACATCGCGCCAAGTGTGCATTGTGATCTTGACACCCACTTCGCTATAAAGTGGCCAATTTATTATAAAATATTATCGTGGGCAACATTATTTATTCATTTATTATAAACATGCGCTGTGGGCCTGTGTGTGTGTGCGTTACTCATTATTATTCCCTTGGTATTTACACGTAGATAAATCAATTTTCGTGCATGATTATTGTTGAACGTGATAAACAATCCTAATCTGCGAAACAAGCTAACAGAATGTGAATAAACGGCGGTCTGGATTGACAAAATTAATTTAATCAAACAATATAATTAAACAGTCTGGGCTGCTTTTAGAGCTAGTCAAATTAACTTATAAATTATTTATAATTATTATAATATTATTTATAGTAACGTACTTCGGTATTTATTTCAATATGTACTATTCATAGTAAGTAGGTACTTACTCTTCACGCTTGTGGGAAACTAGTAACACCTACACGGGTATATCGATTAGGTTAAGCTACACTTGCCACGGTTGGTCCGTGGATGGGTGACCATCTTTACATACTGACCCCGCCGTGTCTCGGAAAGCACGTTAACCCGTTGGTCCCAGCTGTCATTTATGGGTCGTCAGAAGCCCGAAAGTCTGACAGCCAGTCTTATCAAGGGGTATCGTGTTACCAAATAACTGGGTTGTGGAGGTCAGTTATGCAGTTGCTCCATGTAAAATACTGGTATTCAGCTGGATCTGGTTAGACAGGAAGCTGACCCCAACATAGGTAGGAAAAAGCTAGGCAGATGATTACTTACTCTTCATGCAGTTGACTGTAATTTCGTAATGATGTCCTTCATTATTATCAACAATATTACTTTGAATACAAGAAAATATTAAAGCTTTTGAGGCTGAATACACTACAATCTTCAGAAGTTGCTTGAACAGGTTATGTTCAACGAATATTTTTACACAACTTTTTCATGTTATATTTTGGAAACTGTCGGAACGCGCAATCCAGACTATGCAAAGAAGTCAATTATCGTTAAGGACATTTATTTCTCAAATACAGAATAACATTTTATTCACTTACAATGAGAAACACTAGTTGAATACAAATAAACGTTAATTGGAACGAGTATCGGAACGATATCTTTGAAGTTAAGGTAGGTACAGTATTGACAATATTGTTACCAATCTTAGGTAGCTACCAGACTAGAAACAAATAACCAACTAGTACCATTCAAACGACAGAAATAAACATGGTTGTATAAACATACCTACTTATGGCGCGGGACATACACAAATTGCGACGGGCGCGGGCGAGGCGCCGCCCGTTTCATATTTCATACAAAATGTACTCGTATAGGAACGCCGTGGCGAGGAACATACAAAACGAGATTTAGTGTTGTTTGTTTTTTGTAAAAAACGACACCTTATCTGAAAAAATCAAGTACGTCAAAAATTCATAAATAAATGGTTACATCACCGTGTGCAAGGATATAACGGTTGTTCTCTCCGTTTCGGTCTCTCATTTTTTTTGCAAAAAAAATATAACTTGCTAATTTGCCTACCTGATTTGTATCCTATGATATATTTATGCATAATATTGGCTATTAGAAGCCATTTTAAGCAAAAAACCGACACCCGAGAGCCTTTTTTCGAACCACAGTGCGTCGCCTCGCCCGCGCTACGCCTCTTGTGTATGTTCCGCGCCACGTCATTCCTATACACTTTGTATGCAATATGAAACGGGCGGCGCAACGCCCGCGCCACACCGTCACCACGCCCGCGCCTCGCCCGCGCACCACCCGCGCCCCTCGCCCTCGCCCCTCGCAAATTGTGTATGACCCGCGGCTAAGATACGACAGACCCATACTCTTTCAATAAACCCCACATGTGTAGTCAGTTTTCAGCCATCTATTGGGCAAACGTCAAAAACTATATATTAATAGCTCGGCAGCTTTTGACCTAGGAATCTTAGTATTCCCAGGCCCCGAAACAGTTGCCCTAAATAAATTATTTATGGAACAATTGTTGGCCTTACATTATAGTTGAAACCTCAACAGCATGAAACATAATGTAGATGTTATTGTTAATTTTGTGGCTCAAATAGAATCATAGTTATTATTCTGAACCGATAGAGACTAACTAAATTCCTTGTGGTTTTAGTGTTGGTAGTATATTTTAGGCAGTAATAAGTCAGATATTTAATCCTAACTCTATTATATATTACATAATGGAAAGTGAGCTTGTTTGTTTGTTTGTTTGTTACGCTTTCACGCTAAAACGGCTGAACGGATTTGGATAAAATTTGACACATGGGTAGACCATGACTTGGATTAGGACATAGGATACTTTTTATCCCGATATTCTTACGGGATCGAGACTTATGCGGTGCAGCTAATAACTTAATATTTAATAAGTTCCTTTTTGTTGCTAGCATTGATTCATTACATGAGAGAAAATACACTATACTGCCTCGTTGGTATAGAGGTCGCAAACGCTACTGCTGAGCATGAGGTCCTGGGTTCGATTCCCAGATCGGGCAAACTGTTATTGGATTTTTCATTAGGAATTTCTCAGTAGCAGCCCGTTGTCTGCATTTGTGCCCGGTTGCTGGCAATAGGCTCGCCCCCTATTACATGGGACTTAAACATAACTGGTGAAATGTGGGTGTACTGTAGGTACACCTCTGCCTAATCCTTTGGGAATTACAGGCGTGATGTTATGTTATAAAATACACTATACGAGTACATTTAATTTTTAAAGCTAGTATAGCCTAGTTCTGTATAGAGTTTAGTGCATTATTTAATCTGTTAATCGTTACATTTACAATGAAATGAGTTCACGATTAATATTTAATGTAATAATTATTGAGCTTTAAACCAACCTTTCCAAACCCAACAGGAATTCAGAATAAATTAATCGAAATCCGAATGAATGATTAAATATTCTTAAAAACTTTATGGATATGTAATAACCATTAAAATTGTTTGGTTCTCCTCAATTATAACTTTGATGAAATATAACTGGCGTATAACCCTTGTTTGTAGATTCGCTCACCCGAAGGTTCCTGGCCTCCGAATCTAATTAGTTAAATCAAACAAAATTCGTTCATTTCTATTGCTTGTTTTCGAGAATCAGGCCCTCTAATTTCGAATAATCCTACATGACAGCGATCCCGACGTGGTGGTCTGATAGACGGGTACAGTCCCAAGTGGACTACCCAACGGTAAAATACCTATCATAAAAGGTAAACAGCGTAATAATATTACTCGTTTCCTAGTACAGATTGTTCTGCAAACTTATAATTAAATACTAAAGAGCTCAAATCGATATCAATAGATCTAACAAAACAGACATTGGCTGTTTAGGGAATGGCCTACAAATCGAGCACACAATAAGCAATAACAAATACAATAAATAACAATATGGCGCCATTATTATTCTGAAGAGACGGTACTAGGGGATCATGACAGCAAACGTGCGTCCATTATCGGAGAGAGACAGCGGCTGGTAATTATAACAATTATGAGCACACGGGCAAATCCATGACGCGTATGTGGCTCACGTTTGGACAAAGTGCCTGTGGGACTCCCGCCAGTCAGTTAATAATTCAATCAGTCAGCGCGCCCCAGCGGAGGGCCCGCTGTGCTTAAACGCACAAATATGCAAATCTACGTAGTCCTCCCGCGATACTTACTTACAAACTTTAAAATTAAATTGCGGCCAGCTTACGACACTGATAGGTGCTGGATATCGTTTTGTGTGAAGTTAACTTGAAGGCAGCATGGCGTGTTCATTACAGAGGTTGCAGAGGTGCTGAACGTAACTTCTGCTTAGGAAACCTATACCAACCGGTCTATTTCGTAAAAATCTCCCCGTTAAAACTTAGGTGAATTGAGCTGTCATTCCACCTGACACTATTGACAGTTTACTTCAAGCTCACTTCACCAAGTTTCCTCGGTAAGTTTTTACAGAATAGAACTTCTGTAACTGTCAATTCAGGTGAATATATAGAGGTATGAGGAACAGGGTGTAGAGTTCACTCATCCTTCATAGTAGGAAAGATCCTCCGACCAGACGAGTGTTGTGTCTGGTGGGCAACTGCCCAACGATTGATGTCGGAAAGTTATATATATTCTGATCGCGCGGTAAACCCTGCTTGCGCGATGCAGGATTTTTGTGACGTCAGGCCTTTGATGCGTAGTTCGCATGTGGCGTTGTAAACGCCGCCACAAATACTACCCCACGTCTAGCAAAGAAATTGTTGATCGCTACCCTCTTGACATTCCCTAAAACCGACTTTTTTTTACAACTCTCAGAAAGTATGAAAGGTGGTTTTCTTTGTCTGAAACCACAATGTTAACAAACGCTCATAACACATCGAAACGACGTAATTACCTTACTAATGTGCCACTGTGCCACTCCGAGAGTGCGAAAATTAGTTTTCGCATAGACCAGACTACAATAAAGATAACCCATCAAGAAAGCGCCATTCATTTGTGTAGTGAATTAACTATTGTATGGCCGTACCTTTGTTGTATTATATTAGCTATATTAAGATAACAGTAGGCAATTATGTCAGTACAATGGATTTATTGATTCCGTGTATTCTTATGGCGGAATTGTAGTTTGTCTTTCTGGGAGGTGGGAATTAATCTGGGGGTGGTGGCTAAAGCTTATTCCAGCTTCGCATTACCTGTAACAGCCGGCAGTATTGATCGTGTATTAAGACGCATATATATTCCAGTGACCTTGAGTGGTTAGCTTGCATGTTCTGTACTGAGCTCACGCAACGCGTCGTATCTCCAGCCAGTAATAGGACTCGCCCATCAAGGAGCGCTGTCCCAAATAAGACGCATTATTAATTTATTATACATAAAACTAAAAGTATTTTAATAAAACACGTATACTAAAAGATCAATAATTAAATTATCTTTAAAATGATGAAGCTTTCCGAAAAATATACTTGATAGTTTTTGCGTGATTCTCAGTATTTTATCCACGTTAGTCATAACTTTACAAATTCATTTCACTATGTAATATAAACATAATCTAAGATAATTATATTTATTTAGAAAATGCTTTAATTTTACATATGCTTTTTCCAAATTGTTAACACTTAACGTTTAGACATGATCTTCAGTATAAAATCATTAAAAGTCGGTTATCGTCGCCTTAAGTGAGCATTTACTTACTACGCAAATGACAGAAGATTATGAGATAATGCAGTACCTTTAAAAAAAATCTACTACTTATTTTAAAAAAAAATTGAAAATTGACTACCGTCAAAAGTTTTAAAGGTGGCCATCTTGGCAAAAAAAACTTTTAATTAGTCTAGAAGAAGAAATTTCCGGACCGGAACGTTAGCAACACCACCCAAAAATAGCTTCCTTCATTTAACTATTCAAATTCCACTCTCTATAAAAAATAATCAGTAGGTATATGAATAAAACAGGTAGCAAAATGTCCAAATTACAAGTAATAAACCCATTATTAGATATGGCAAGATATCAAAAAGCCATAATAACGTAACGTCTAAAGTTGTTGTAAAATTTTATGTTACGACCCTGTTTCTGGCAAACGAAACTTTTGTTACCGATACCAAAATTTATGTGTCTCTACAGGTATATGTAGGTACTTGTATGTATATATTTACATGTTGGGGTATTACGGAAAAACAGGGAACAGCTTGGAAATTATTAGCAAAGTTCGGATTTACGTAAATAGGTTAGTAAGTATGTTGTTTTATACAGACTACGGTTTGAACCTTGGGGAGATCTGTTACGTTAACGCTTATGATTGATGATTCTGTAACTTTTATCTAAATTTTAATATTATAAAGAGAAACTATATGATTTTTTGTATGTTTGTTTGTTTGTTACGCTTTCACGCTAAAACGGGTGAACGGATTTGGATGAAATTTGGCACATGAGTAGATCATGACTGGGTTAGGACATAGAATACTTTTTATGAAACCGCGGGGCGGTTATATATTATATTTTACTGAATATTAACCTTACTTTTTGCTCCAGTAAGCAGTTCAGTAAGCATTTCGAGGATAAGCTGAGACGACGATAGGTAACCATTAACAGGATAGGAACAACTTTATGACGTTTAAGGGGTGCTACTCACTGGTCACGCCACAATTGTGGCAATAAGTCCCCTCTTTGAGGAGTGGATAGAGAGGCGTCACGGCGTTCTCACCTTCCGCCTGACGCAGGTCCTCACCGGACACGGTTGTTTCGGGAGGTTCCTGTTCAGGATAAACCGGGAGGAAATGCCCGGGTGTCACCATTGTGTGGATCGCCCGTAGGACACGGTGGAGCATACGGTGGAGGTCTGCCGGGCTTGGGCGGGGCACCGCCGTGTCCTCACGGAGGCGATCGGCGGCGGCGATCTCTCGCGTCCGGCCCTGGTTCAGGCCATGGTCCGGAGCGAGAGTGCATGGGAGGCCGTCACCTCCTTCTGCGAAGCAGTTATGCTCGCGAAGGAGGAGGCGGAGTGCGCGAGGGAGATGCAAGCTGATGCACGCCCTCGCGCCTCTAGTCGCCGCAGGAGACGCCCCGGGCGCCGGGAGTCACGAGCAGACTTCCGGCCACCGTAGGCGCGGGCTTGCGGACGGTGAGCAATGGGCAGCTCGCCGTCCGATAAGGACCAAGCCCGGGTCGACGGCGCGTTGTGTTCCACGCGCGCCTCAAAGAGATGTCAGCACCAACTGACGGGGTCCATAAGGACCAATGCCTGCTGGGGTTACGGGTTTGTCCGAAAGGGATATCGCGGCCCCGGCACTCAGGTAACGGAAGGAACACGGGTGGGTTTTAGTCAGTAAAAGTCTGACACGCCCTCTCGCTCTGCCCAGAGCGGGAGAAGTCATTTGATATTTATTTTGCCGCCCGGTGATGCTGAATCGTGTCGAATAATGCGGACCCGAACAAGTGTGTAGCACCCCTTATGAGGAAATGCGGGTGGTATTTTCTCCATAGATACGCTCTCACCTATTTTCATTCTGGTTTATGACCTTAAAGCAATGAATTTGAACTGTAAAATAAATATCAACTACATGTATGTCCCTATGTTTTCCTTTTTGATGATTCATTAACTTTGTAAGCAAACCCTCAAAAAATGCTCAAAATTGCCCATTTAGACCGATGTCAACAGAGGTCTAGTGTTCAAATTTGACAACTATTCATGAAAAAATAAAAACATAAGGACACAGTTTTTATTATTTTTATTCAGTTTAAGAAATATCTTTTAAATTGGTCGAATATTGGAGGAGCAAATCGGTGAGAGCCAAAACTCGAATTATCAATATACTCAACTCAGCCTATCGCAATCCACTGCCACAACGTGTCCTCCACTTTCCGCATCCGTCTATCCCAGCCACCAAGGATTAAGGTCGTCTTTTTAAGGTCGGCGGTCCATCCACCTGGGGGTGTCCCAACACTACGCTTGCCGATACGCGGTCTCCACTCCAAGACTCGTTTGCTCCACCTGCCATCAGTCCTTTGACAATCATGGCCAGCTCACTCCTACTTCAGCGTGCTTGCCTTCTAAGTAAAATAACGCTTATTCTGAACAAAAGATTCAAAAAGGCAGCCTTCAGTAGACAAAGTGTTCTCCGTTTCACATTTGCCCGAAATATTTGACATTTAAAAGTAATTTCACAAAACGAAAAATTTAATCAAACATGGTGACGACGGCATTGAGGTGGAACACTTGTTAATTAAATTCTAAATTAGAAGATGAAAGCCTTTACAAGCTTTTTGTTTTGACACTTCTAGTACGAGAGCCCATGATCAAAATTTTTGCCTTATCGTTTTACGACCAAACCCATTTAAAATCTATAGATTTCTAAAAGTAGGTTAGGTTATTTGAGAATAATTGATAGAATATTGGTTATTCTGAATCCAAAAAACTTAATTTCGAACATTGGTCAGTTGATGCAAATAAATCATTTTTCAGAAGAAAGTATGCGCATCTTATGTGTTGAAACCATTTTTTACGTGTTGGTAACACAGCAATTTGTCTGAAAACTGTTGGACATGCTGAAAAAAGACATTAATCGACTAGAGATTGGACAGATATTGAACGACTTTTTTAATAAATAGGTCAAAAGCAAACTGTAACGTTTAAAAAAGACTGTATAATGAATAAAAATCATCGTTTTAAATCATTGTCGGACTCATCATCTTTTTCGTGAGGGCGAGGAGCGTAGCAAGCACCGTGCGCTTGCCATGTGACTCCGAAACGTTCTTTTCATTTTTGGAATGATTAGTGACAATAAAAATATTTGAAAAAGTTTTTTCGTATGGGAAGCCATACACAAGATTTAAAAAAAATTTAACCAAGTTGCCATGAGACAGGTCGGTAATTTTACGTTTTGGATAATGCACTCAGGCCATATGTGACGCGCAAAATGTCTGAAAACTAACACTTTTGTAAATAAATGAAGAAACTTATGTATATTTTTAATATTAAGTACACATATTGTGATTAAACTGTTGGCTTTTTTTAAACAGCAGAAATGGGCCCCCGTGTAACTGAGACGTTTCTGACCGGTACTGCCCACCGAGTTGGGTTCAGAATCATCTTAACCAGCATTTTCCAAACAATGGGTCGCGACCCACAGGTTGGTCGCGAGTGATTATTGCGTGAGCCTTAAAAAATGATTTTCAGGTATACTCAATACTCAATACTTTATTTGCATTCCACAATGTGTACTTAGGTGGTAAATTAAAATTATATGTGATCATTATGGACCCCGTCGGGCACAGCAAAATAGTAGGAGAGAGGAAGTCTTGAAAAAATCAACTTAACTTATCTTCTGAACAAAATTCAATATTATTATATTTACATAAATAGTTTACTGTACTAATTAATACTTTGCAATGCATTTGCTCGAAAAGAGCCTTTTCCAAGCAATAAATTAGTGCGGAAAATGTCACTTTTTTTCACTAGTGCTTTTTACTTTTCTGTTTTTTTTTAAATTTTGGTGGCCGTCGTCAGCCTGTTGCAAAGAGTTTTTATTATTTATTTGAGAAAAGTTTTACAAATCAGATAATGATGATAACGATGACGATGGTGAAGGCGATGGCGATGGCGATGACGATGGCGATGACGATATCGATGACGATGGCGATAGAAATGGCGGAGTCAAAGTGTCTAAGTGGAAGTGGAAGTGGAAGTCGAAGTCAAAGTCAAAGTCGAAGTCGAAGTCGAAGTCGATGTCGAAGTCGAAGTCGAAGTTGAAGTCGAAGTCGAAGTCGAAGTCGAAGTCGATGTCGATGTCGATGTCGAAGTCGATGTCGAAGTCGAAGTCATAAATGTTGTTTTTATCTAAAAATATAGTAAAACGTTGTATGATACACGTGCGTAAGATGATTTCCGCACTTATAGCATAAATAACTATATTAGATTATTAGCATTTATATTTTATCGTTTAAATATTCCTTTAAACTATAATAGCATTTAGTTATTAAAAATTGCTTTAGTCTTTTTATAAATATATTCAATTTATCTTCTTTTTTTATTAATTCTGGTGGCTTGTTATATATTTTTATGGACATTACATAGGGGTTTGTAGAATGTATTTTAAGCCGAGAAGTTGGTATGATTAATACTAAAAACTTAATAGGTACCGAAATAAATTTGAGGTATAAAAAATCATGGCGATTAAAAGTATAGTTCCTCATTGTGCGTGGTCCCGGCACGCACTTGGGCGGTGACAAATACATCGTTCTCATTGAAATATCTATCCTTGTATTTAATTAAGTACTTATTAAAATTTTCGATTGTAGCTGAATGTTTTTTTCTTAATTGAACAGTCCTTCTTTCATATAGCTATGCTCCTTTTTTTCTCCATGACCGCCATATGCCATAACGCCATATATAGGTGAGTCCTGAATTTGAAAGTTTTTGTTAGGTGGGTCGCGGTCCAGTCAACTTTGGGAGCCACTGATCTAAATTAGCTATTTTGTACGGTTTTGGCAGTAAAACGATGCGACATGGTTTTGGTCGTGGGCTCTCGTACTATTCATAATTATTTGATAATTCTCAGCCGAATTCAATAAATATTTTGCTATGAGATTTATTTACTAAAGCTTCATTAACGTAGTCATGATAATAATAAAAGCTCTATTGTAATACAGGGTGTAAAAATACAGGTCTAAGACACAACCTTCTTTTTTTGGCTTCGTGATGGGTCTTTTTACCCGACTACGGAGTCGGGTAAAAAGACCCATCACAAAGCTATCATCTACGCATTCTGTACATCAAACTAAGTATATTTGTGCAAAAATAATTGCTGGGAAATGTTTTTTATTTTCGTTGTGAAAATTCGCTGTTTACGGTAGTGTGCAATGTAACGCACGTAAAACATTGTGCTCAAGCAACGGTACAGGGTTCGTGGGAGTATTTAAACTTAAGTTGAATGAAGTTATTTTATTTTCTCTTCTACTCTTACGTGTGTAAGAGTAGAAGAGAAAATAAAATACGACGTTATCTACATCTCTTTAGATACTTTCCTATCGCAGGTATGCTGGAAGAGATTTCTTTAGAAATAAGCATCACGTTTGTACGTATTTTTCTGTTCCATTCTTCTTGTCTGTTACATATCCTGTACATAACCTGTTAAATTAATTAATTAAAAAATGTTTTCGTAAAAATATACTTCAAAAAATTGTTGGAACTTTGGCCTTCCTAATTACTAGTAGTAACTTCCATAACCAGAAGGTATGGTCCAGTACAAAAAAATATTAAAATAACGGGAAGAACTTCGTTAGGGGTATCTTTACATCTCAATAACTTGCTTATGTAGGTACTAACCTAAACCATTCTTAGTACAATTCATTATTCGATCGATGGCTTATGTTATTCCATAAATAATATTATAATATATCTTTAAATTGTATACAGTATAGAGTATCTCGGTCTCGTTAGGTAAGGAGTAAGTTCCAGTCGAACGCGTCCTCAGTCACGGTTCTTTTTAACAATCGACTATATTTCAGTTTTCTGGCTGTAATTTTCATACTTTTCAGGAGTGATCATGTCGAAAGTAACGTCAAAATTAAAATTCGTGATGGCGGCCGCCAAAATTTTCATGTTTTTCGTCAAGGGTGTTAGGTATGTAACCTTCAAGGGTGTTAGGCATCGACCAGCTAATAGTTATTAAAAAAATATTTCGTCACTTGGAGACGATAATGTTTCAGTGTCAGCAGTGTAGTATCGTTTCGGTATACAGAGCATACTATACCGAAACGATATCGCACCGACCAATGAGAAAACGGCCTAAGCGTTCAGTAATTTTCAATACTTAACACATCTGTCAAGGTATTAGTCGACAGATGACTACTATTTGTACTTTCCTCTCATGTCTTCTCACGGCTTTAAAGCTGAGAGGTATAATACGTTAATGTAGACACAATGATACCTATTACGTGACTCTATTCATGTATGTAGATAGCTATCGACCGATAAGACTTATAAACAATTTTCTGAAAATTGTTTGAAAAATAATACAGAAAAGGTATTACAAAAAAAAAAAGATAAATGAACCCATTAGTTATTAAAGTAAAAAAAAAAATGTTAAATGTTGGAACCACAAAGGCGTTGAATTTAATAAATTCGTCAAAGCATAAAATCAAAGGCTTGGTGGTCACATCCAGAGACAGCCTTCGGGATCCAAAATTCTGAATAAAAATCCACTATTAAAAGAAAATTTTAGAATTAATTTCTCCAACTTAAATCTTTGAAGTAATCGTTTGAAACATTTGATGTGGGAACGTTTAAAAAGTGCATAATCAGCGCTTGCCAGGAGGCAGTTTGCCAGAATCCTGTAGTGATAAATCTTGAAGCCTCCATTGAATAGAGACTCGTGCAAATTATTAACGCCCCATTAGTCTTCACCCAACGTCTTTATTTGTACAGAGAAATCTTATTGAAATGCCTATCTGTTACTCGGGAAATTATAAAGGGCTTATCGGTACGGTGAGCCGAGTTCGGCTTCTTCGGTTCAGTGTCGTATAAATCAATTTCGTTGTCAGGCCTTTGTTGTATTTCGAGCTAGGAAAATGCATTCAGGATAATAAGGTGTCTTATGGAATACGAAGACATTATTCTTTAGTTTCCACTAAGTTCTAAGTTTGTTTTTATTTTTATGTAAAACTAGCTTTACCCGGCCTGACTTCGCACGGGTAGCACTAAACCCTACCTACCCTACCTACCTACCCTACCTACCCTACCTACCTACCCTACCTACCCTACCTACCCTACCTACCTACCCTACCTACCTACCCTACCTACCCTACCTACCTACCTACCTACCTACCCTACCTACCCTACCTACTCTACCTACCCTACCTACCCTACCTACCCTACCTACCCTACCTACTACCGAAAACTACCATCTAGTACTACCATCTACTACTACCATCAAAACCAAAATCAGCTAAATCGGCCAAGCCGTTCTCGAGTTTTAGCGAGACTAACGAACAGCAATTGATTTTTATATAGATTAATGTGGCCGAGACAGCAGTGGTGCCCCAGTGGTAACGGCCGTGACTAGCAGACACTACATCATCATCATGATTTCAGCCGAAAGACGTCTACTGCTGGACATAGGCCTCCTCCAAGCACCGCCACTTCGACCGGTTTTGTAATTCCCGCATCCAGTAGATTCCTGCAGCCTTCACAAGCTCATCGGTCCAACTTTGGGAGGGCTTCCAACGCTACGTATTCCGGTACGCGGTTGCCAGGCTTTGTATAAATTATTTTATCACCACTGCTCTCCAAACGGTGAAGGAAAACATCGTGAGGAAACCAGCATGTACTAGAACTAAAAATCCGAAAACATGTGACATCTACCAACCCGCACTGGGCCGGCGTGGTACATTATAGCCCACTCCCTCTCGAAGAGAGGAGGCCTGAGTCCCAGCGGTGGGAACATTTTAGACTGATTATGCTATTATTATAAATATGGAATATTTTTCATAAAAATTGGAACTGAATAAATTAATTAATAATAATAATAATAATGCTGGCAACACTGTCAACAGAAAGAACGTCTCGTTTTTTAATAAGAACATAAATATTTATTTTCACGCATTTTTACAATAGTTTTTCAATATAAACTGAACCTGAAACCAGAAAACCACAAAAAACCTATTAAAGAGATCAAAATACAATGCAATAGAATTTATTAAAAACTACCGAATCTATCGGAGGTGACATGACAGATGACACCTCCGATAAAACCACAATGAACCAACATGAAAAATAGGAAAACGAAGACAATGTGATAATGTTGACAAGATCAGCAGGTCGCCGTGCACGCCTACCACCTCCTGACTCACCGCTCAGCTCCGCCTCGCCACCGCCGGGTATCCAGCCCCATCGTGAGCGCTGCGTCAACACCGGTCGCGGTAGTTGCGTCGAGCTCGAGCGACGAGTATTTCTCCCCGCCCTCGACGCCACCACCTGCTCGCCGACGGGGAGGACGCCGGCCGCCGGACGGCTTAGGACCTCGAGGCCCACTGGCCTCTGATAGGGTCCCAGCTCCCGGCGGAAGTGTGCAGTGCATGAGATGGACACGATCCATTAACGAAAACGTCATGCACTCATACTATGGGGCTACAGAGGGAGGAAACAACCTGACCGCGTACCGTGTCCGGATGCTCTCTCTTTTTCAGGTGCTTGAGCCAGCTGTCAACGTTTCGGCACAACGACTGTCGGATCAGGTGCGGGTCATCCAGCGTAATCATATGTTGGATGACGCTGTACTTGATCGCCTGCGAAATGAAATGCAGAGTAGTCATGTCATCGCTCCCCCGCCGCAGTGTGTTAGTGTGTAGTGCCACCACAGGACACTACAATTCAAGCTGACGAAAGGATTGATGACAGGGCTACAAATGTAAGTACCTTTGCAATGAGGAACTGAGGAGTGCTTTGGAGGGTGCGATTCGGGAATATCGATTCATGTCGCCCGGACTTAGACCACGTTTACCTCGTTTGCCAATGCATAACAAAAATAGGGCGCTGGTGGCGGTTCTGGATTCGCAGTTGTCAAACTATTTTGATGACTGCGAAGACCTCACTGATACTTATTCAATTCTGTACTGCGCGGCTGTAGCAGCATGTCGTGTAGCTCACGTAAAATTTGCAAATGACTCTAGAGCTACACGACCGAAACCAGCCGTACCAGCTTGGCAGTGCAGAATTGAGCGCCGTATTGGTGGGGACAGAACGCTCATCGGCAAACTTATCTGCTTCAGGGAGGGCAATATTCGCCCTAGAGTAATGCGCTTTGTGAGGCGGGCATTCTCAGGGACTGATATTAGCCCTGAGGACTATGTGTCCCATGTCACAGAGCGCATCGACTTCCTGAAGCAGAAAGTGTATGCATGGGCGAACCGTATTCGTAGGTATAAGCGGCTAGTGGAGCGATATACTCAGAATCGCACCTTCCAGAGTGATGAAAGGTGGGTTTATAGGGCTTGGGAGCGACCGGACCAAGGTGTGGCTGACGGGCGCCTTCCGGATGATGATACCATGTGTTCTTTCTGGCGGAGTATCTGGTCGGCGCCTGTCAACCACACCGAAGGTGATTGGACTAGAGAAGTCGAGCGAGCCTGCGATCCAATACCAGAAATGGGGGCTATTACCATCTGCCCCCAAGATGTAGCTCGTGCAGTTCGTCCGTTGCCCAACTGGAAGTCTCCAGGGCCGGACGGGCTGCACAATTTCTGAATCAAATGGTTCAAAGGGTCGCACGCTATCAGGCGGAAATAAGGTGCGCGCCTTCAATGGTTGGGTCATGCCGGTTTTGATGTACTCTTTCGGCATACTCAAATGGACTCAGACTGAACTCGACGCCCTGGATAGGAGGGTGCGTACGCTGCTGACTGCATATCGAATGCATCACCCACGGTCATCGGTAATGAGACTGTATATCCCGCGAAAAAGTGTGGACGTCGAGGCTTTTTAAACGCTAAGACCCTCCACAATCGCGAGATATGCAGTCTCAGGGAATATTTCCTAGAAACCGACGTGGGGATGAATCGAGATGTGGTCGCGGTGGACAAGGGCCTCACCCCGCTCGCCATGGCTAAAGAGAACTGGCGCAAGCCTGTAGTGCTTGACACTAACGATCGCAAGGAGGTATGGCAGAGTAAGGAGCTCCACGGACGCTTTTTCCGGGCCCTACATGGACCCGATGTAGATTTTCTAGCGTCCGTAGCCTGGCTGCGTTTTGGTGACCTCTTTCGGGAAACCGAAGGTTTTGTCTGTGCAATTATGGACGAAGTTATCATGACGAACAATTACCGTAGATTTATTGTGAAAGACGGCACGGTTGACATCTGTCGGGCATGCCACCGTCCGAGAGAATCAATCCGACATATTATCTCCGGCTGTTCTCGTCTTGCTAACGAAGAGTACTTGCATAGACACAACCTTGTAGCCAGGATTATCCATCAGCAACTTGCTCTGAAATACAATCTTGTGGAATCGGAAGTGCCGTATTACAGGTATGTGCCCGACCCAGTTCTCGAAAATGGAAATATCACATTGTACTGGGATCGATCCATCATCCCTGACAGGACTATTGTTGCGAATAAACCTGATATAGTGGTGGTGGATCGAGTAGAGCGGCGCACAATGATTATTGACATAACGGTCCCGCATGACGGGAATCTCGTGAAAGCTGAGAAAGATAAACAAATCAAGTATCTTGACTTGGCTAACGAGGTTGTCGACATGTGGGATGTGGACTCAGCGATCATTGTGCCGATAGTCGTATCAGCCAATGGCTTAGTTGCCAAGGGCCTTGACCAACACCTAAGGAGACTCTCGTTGGGCAGCTGGATCAAGGGCTTGATTCAGAAAGCGGTACGTCTAGACACGGCTCGCATTGTCAGGAGGTTCCTCTCTCTGGAGCCCTGACCGCCGGTAGCTTGGACCTTGTTCCCGATACCGGTGGGCTACTATTTTTTATATTTTTAAATGTTTTAATTTTTTATGTTCTATTATTTAAAAATATAATTTATAAGTGTTTAAAATGGAATAAAGGAAATAATAATAATAAATAGTGCCTCATTTAATTAAAACGCCTAACGTGCCTCTGCGAGTTGGCTTCGGCCCCTCGTACGCCTTCCAAAGGTCCGGGACCCCAGGGTCCCGAGCGTTTCTCGGGAATCTCGTGAAAGCTGAGAAAGATAAACAAATCAAGTATCTTGACTTGGCTAACGAGGTTGTCGACATGTGGGATGTGGACTCAGCGATCATTGTGCCGATAGTCGTATCAGCCAATGGCTTAGTTGCCAAGGGCCTTGACCAACACCTAAGGAGACTCTCGTTGGGCAGCTGGATCAAGGGCTTGATTCAGAAAGCGGTACGTCTAGACACGGCTCGCATTGTCAGGAGGTTCCTCTCTCTGGAGCCCTGACCGCCGGTAGCTTGGACCTTGTTCCCGATACCGTGGGCTACTATTTTTTATATTTTTAAATGTTTTAATTTTTTATGTTCTATTATTTAAAAATATAATTTATAAGTGTTTAAAATGGAATAAAGGAAATAATAATAATAAATAGTGCCTCATTTAATTAAAACGCCTAACGGGCCTCTGCGAGTTGGCTTCGGCCCCTCGTACGCCTTCCAAAGGTCCGGGACCCCAGGGTCCCGAGAAACGTAAATGAGAAAAATAGTAATAATAATAATACCATTTATTTCAGGCGACACAGGCCCATAGAAAAATACCTTAACCCTAAACATACATATTTTAATATAGGTAAAACTTGTGTTAATAAATAAAGCTTAGACTATGTTACGAGTAGTAGCACTTCACTATGCACTAGCTTGAATTAGTGCTGTCGTGTGGAACTTGTCCGCGGAAGCGACGGAACACCACGTCCTGCGGCCAAAAGTCTTCTTCCATGACGAGGGGCAGATAACAGTTCGGTACACGAACGACGAACGCCTTGAAGTTGACGTTCCGGTGTAATAAATTAATGACAGCAGTGTAGTGGCTCAGACAGCAATGGTGGTCCAGTGGTTGCGGCTAAGACGCAACGCGAGTTGACACGAGTTATAGGTCATGTGCGAACCAAAGCAAGCACTTAACTATGTGTAAATTATTTAATCACCAATGCTCTCAAAACGGTAAGGAACACACGTCACCCGGAATCCTAATCTGCAGAGGAACTGGCTATCTTACCTATAACTGCTGAAACACAACCATACTGTTAACATTGTTGTTATGGCGACAGACTTAGATAAGGTGGTGGTAGCTAGCCAGGTGGACTAGGGACTTAGAACAAGCCTAAAGTAAGTAAGACATATCCTTCTGCCTAGTTCCAATTTATTTGGGATCGCGGCAACATGGCTCCTTTCCATACATTTCTCACAGCCGTCATCTCAGTATAAACCCCCTTTTTAGCCCGAAGACATGCATCTTCCTCTTTCCTTTCACCCAAACACACTCATACTCAAAAGTTTTCTCATCTCCTCATTCCATTTAAATAATGTAGATGACAGCTAATTATTGAAATGAAAACCCTTTCCTTAATATTTACCTTATTAACCAACATAATCAAAAACATTTCGGTGATCGCAAAACCGATATCCTAAATGAACATTTAAAAGTTTGAGACAGTAATTTATTTGGCACAAACGCCTAAATACTGCCTTAGGGTTAGCGCAGACAGAGCAGCGAGACGCTCGAGCAGTTTTCATTGACTAATTGGTTAGTGAACTTAAACAGACTTGAGTGTTGAGTGCAATATATTATTCCGCGCCGCATGCGCTCGCGTAATGTTCCTGGCAGCCACATGCTATTGTAATAAACTACTATTGTCAAACCAAAAATAAAAACAAATATAGAAGGTATAGTCGGTATTTTTTCCTCACAAGTAGCGACACTTCTGTCAGATTTCCATTTTATTTAAATTATCTATTTACGTAGGTACAAAATTTTAATGCATGAAATATACCTAAGACTTCACTTGGTTGGAATCATTGGGTGTAAGTGCGTTTCTTACATTAGAATAGAATAGAATAATTTTATTTCGGACAGAGTCCATAGGGTTAGTAACAATTTTACTTAACATCTAGTGTTTGTAGGTACAGACACAGATTAACATAAAATTAAAATTCAGCGTGGAGCTGCATCCACCTCCGCAACATCGAGGAATCCCACAGATCTGCGAACACATTGAGAATACTGTTCATTGGAAACAATCATTTTTAATCACTTTTCGCAAGCTTCGTTTGACAGTACGTGACATTGAGCAATGACGGTCCGCTTCACATTATTGCTAAGTTTTAGTTGCCTCGCTTATCGTGTTCTTATTAAGTTTCTAGGCGGTATTATTCGAAACAATTCTCTTAGCGCACGCGAGCATTAACGCGGATGTTCGGCGGGTTGTGCTCGAGCATGCTCGCGCAGTTGCCGATGTATGCGCTAGCCCTAAATTGGGTTCCATAGAGTATCGAGGCCATTGCGCGCCATAACTTATTCCTTACATTATTTATTACCTTAATTTCTAGTAGTCGTTTTAAATAATTTTCAAAGTAAGACCAGCTGGATACTTTCGGATTATAAGATTTCGAAAATGTTTCGCTGTATTAAGGAAGTTTATCACAAATCATTGCCTTCAGGAAGACTATCCAGGTAGAAAGCTACTGGTCGTTAAAATGGGCAGCTATTATGAATATTATGGCTTGTCTATAAACAAAGAATTTTAATTAAATGCATTTACTTGTAGATACAAGTAAATGCGTTTAATTAAAATTCTTCTAAAAAAAAACAAAAATTAAAATTTATTATTTATTTATTTATTTTAGTTAGCAGTAATTTGTTTGTGCTTACAAAAAATATAAAAATCTTATCTATACTTATAACTGTACATACGGAACCATGTCATAAACAATACGAGCTCAACAAACCACGACCTCTACTAATACTTAATACGTCAAATTATAGTCGGTTCGTTCTCTGTGAGCACGAGATGCAGTACATAAATCCGACCGAATGTTTACCCCAGGGGCTCGTACAGTAACAGGTTGTAGGGTTATAAAATATTTAATAGCAGACACTAGTTACACCAAAACGAGCCGGATCACGGAAAAAAAAAATACTGTAAAAAGAAACAAAATATCTTAACATCACGTCGTTAATTCCTGAAGGGTTAGGCAGAGGTAGACCCACATTAATAAGCATACACGCCAGTTATAATTAGGTCCCATGTCATCAGCCGGGCACAAATCCACATTCCGGGCTGTTTCTGAGGAATTTCATAAGGAAAGTCCCAATAACCGGTTTTTTTTTTTAATATCGCCTCATTATGCTAAGATAAGGGCCTTTTTAGCCTCGCACAGGTCGTTATTATTCTGTTAGTATTTAAATGCACCTTTTTTTTATTTTTTTATTATTACTTGCTATTTGTATTTCCTATGCGTGTCCCAAATAAAATATTTTTCTTTCTTTCTTTCTTTCCGGGTCCGGGTTCGATCAGGTCGGGCAATGTTTTATCATTGCCCGACCTGAGTATCGAACCCGGACCTCATGCGCAGCAGTAGCGATTACTAGAAAAGCGACCAGTGAGGCAGTAAAAAAAATAGTACTGTAAAAAGAAACATTCAAGTGTGTTTGTAAAAGAAATGAAACTAAACTCCACCCTATAGTTACATCAAGCAAACCACAAAAGGGATAATTGCGAAGAAAATTGAAACAGAAAATCTATTAAAAGGACGGTCGTTGACCATAAGAACTACAGACGCACAGCTCCGTGTAATTTTGTTTTATAATAATTGAAAAACAACATTTCGTCTCTTATCAAATGAACAAAAACATTATCGTAACGCGCCCAATGTAATTTGGAATAATGTTTTGTGTAATGGGTCTGCTCAGCAAAGTAGAGAGAACGCAGTGGGCTTTTTGCCGAATTTCCCACGCCCCGGTCGCTATTACAAGCAAAGCAATCCACAAAAAGATAAATTGTGAGTGAATTTATTACAGCAGAGTGCTCTCAGCAGGACAGATTTTGTTAAAGAATACTCAGGTACTTGTTTTTTATCGTGTTTTGTTAATTCGTTGAAAAAAAATGTTGACACGTTTCTTATCTTAGCCGCGAATGTTCGCGGGAAGCGTATTTTTACACGTCCATTTTATCATGGTCTTCTCTGATTGTTATTTATTAATTTGGGATTATAAATAGAACTGCTACTCTTTATTCTTAGTGGAAACAAGAAACAGGTGCCGTATACAATTTTATTAATTACTTCACTGGGAAATGGTACCTTATACAGTATGTTAACTAACGAAAGGTGTTCCCGTTAACCTGCAAAATTATAGCGTCCTTAAATGGCAAAAAATTACCTGCCTTATAAATATTATATTTTTTAATAATAAAATATTTACAAAAAATATTAAGATAGTTAATTGATTCAGGCGTGACTTTGCGGAAATCCATTATAAAATACAATAGACGACGTATATTTAGTAACCAGATTGGTTACTAAATATACGTCGTCTATTGTAACGTCGTCGTAACTGTTCTTAAAGAGTTATAACGAACCCTGTAAGACCCACACGTCGACACACAGTGCACACTGCTCTCGACGCTTGATGTGTCCACACGTCGGGTCCGAGTTCGCAACAAGTCAATCGCCATCCTGAGGATGCCTCGTTGAGAGGTGAAACACGTGTCGATTTCTTACAGGGTTCTTTATGACTCTTTAAGAACAGTTACGCGGATTAGGTTACTAAATATACGTCCTCAATATTTTTTTTTTTTTTTATCTATTAAATTGATACGTAAAGGAAACAATCTGTACACGCGCACTTGTTGTACTTCTTTTTCCACGCTGAAATTTATATTGCGGGTTAGCGGGAACGTCCTTCGTTAGTTAACATAGGCAAGTAGTTACTGTAGGTAGGTACGACACAATTTAGATTTTTCGGTGTCATTATGACCATCGAGACTATTTACTTATTGGATCTCCAACAGAGGCTACACAATTACATGCATGTTTATAAAACAGGGACAAATACATAATTAAATATGTGCGCTTCCGATTATAAGAGACCACATCATTCACTTTTAATCTGTGCTCGCAATTTATTTACCAAATATGTAAACAAACACGAGTTTTAGGAAACACAACTGTAAAGCTTACATATAAGGTTCAGTTTGCGCTACAACTTCATTTTTTTTAATGACTTTTCAACAGTACTAATCAGTCTAAAATCAACTTTATTTTCACTTGCATAAATCTGATGTTTGTTAAAGTGGAAATAACATCAATTGGAAACTAGTAAAATAAGTTTGACAAGGATGAAAACATAAAATTTTGATCAAAATACTTAACAAGTTACACTATGAAGTTATCTAAACACATTTAGAAAACTAAAACACACATCGTGTCTACTCTGCCAACATCTGTAACACAGTTTGCAGGACCCAAAATTCCTGACACTCGTCTGCCGCCATTTCCACATTAATATTACGAAGGTAAATCTCCAAAAAGGCATGTTAGATCTGTCACGACGTTCGCGACATTGACGTGTCCTTGTGGACTACTGACTTTTTAGGTACATTATGTTTTTACTTACTACATAAAACAAGCCCTTATTCTTGGTAGAGAAATAATCCTACTTTTATGATGTTTTAACATAACATCACACCTTTATACGCTCTGAAGGGAGGCAGTTATGTTTAAGTCCTATGTACCTAATAGGCTGGAATCCTGGGTTCGATCGCCATGTTGGGCAAATTATTATTGGGTTTTCCATCAGGAATAATGGGGTATTCCTCGAAGCGCACCAACCTTGAAACGCACCAATAGTATGCCTCGAAACGAACAAAATCAAATTAAAAATATTATAATGTTATTATTCCTCTAAACGCACCAACGATGAAACATAGAGAAGAGCATGAAGGATTCGTAATAAATGATTTCGATAGACGTTTTAAAATTCAACTTCGTAATTGTTTATTTATTAAAACTACCAGGAAAGCAGAAATGAACTGGTACTAGGTGTTTAAGTGACTTACTACGAGTACTTAGCTCAATGATCGTAAAAATACAGGTTTTGAAATTGAATCATTTGTTGTTTTGTTAAAAAAGGGAAAGTAGCAGGGTTTTCATCGTTAGTGCGTTTTGAGGAATATTTTGGTGCGCTCCATTTGGTGCATTTCAAAGTTGGTGCGCTTCGAGGAATACAGACTGGTTATTGGTAGAAGGGTTATATTAATATTACTTACTTAGTAATAATTTAGTAAATGTTTAAGCTGTCCTGCTTCTGTGTAGGTCTGAATTTTCGGTATAACATTAAGTTTTCCGCGTTTCAAATACAGTCTACTTCTGGTTCAGCCACAGAACTACTACTTCGGTCCACTGTTTAAGGTCGGCAAGCGTCCGTCTCAGAATACGATCGTCTGCAAGCCTTTAATTTTATGCGACTAATAAAGACATACTCAATCAGTGACTCGTAAGGATATTACTTATAGCCATAAATGGTCTGTAGTAGGTACATTGATTTTAGATTTCCCAATTATTTTGGTATGGATTTAATCGAATCTCAAATTTTTATATCCTAAAAATATTAATGGACACTAATATTTTATTTAATATTTTAATTTATATTTATAAATTTAATAAAGAAAATAAGAATGTGCTTCTTTTTGTGAGCCTCATAAATTTCCATGTTGTTTTCCTAAAATACTAAATAGCCAATTAACAGCGACCAACATAACGCTCGCCGCCCGATGCCGCGACTCTACTCGTTACACTAGTTCGGCTCGCGCGTGGTTAGTCACAGTTCTAACCTAACCTAATCCGTTTGGTCGGGCCCCTAGCTTAGTTACCTTTGAGAAAAAGCCAGAAAGTAAAAAAGACGCACATTTATGAAAATAACGTACAATATTAAAGTCAATAAGTTTTTATAGGCTCGATTAAATATTACCCGATTATTTTACGTGTGGCGCTAGATGCGACATGGCCGAAGCTATAACTGGCTAGACGAAGCCACTAATCACTTCGTCTCTTACGTGCCCTGTCAGAAGAATTTTACTTTTGAGCCCGCTGATAACCAGCTAATTTGTATCAGCCCTGAACAAACAACAAAAACTTTCCCTGCTTTATGGTCCATTCCACGTGTGCTGCTATAATAGGTTACCCCGTTTCTTCCCGCGGGTGTCGTAATAAGACTGAACTGAATTTTTACCTTACACGTTGGTACATGTGTGTATATACGAAGTCATTTGTATGAATTGTATACATCGCCGTACTACCTTATCTTCACCTATATCTATTTTTGAAATGAAAACTTCTTTTCGTTGAGCACTTTTTTGGTGAACAAAAATCATGGAAATCGCGTCAACGTCACCGAACGCTTTCTATGAGCTATGTGTATACTGTGTATATACGTATATATGTGTACTTTTTGGGTGAACAAAAAGCGTGAAACTGGCGTCATCGTCACCGCACGCTTCCCATGAGCTATAAGTATACTGTGTATATGTACATAGATATACAAGTTACTTAGTTTTCACTTGCATCGCCAGTCCCCAAAGACTACCCCGCATGTTTTTTTTTCTTTTTACTTGATTACGCTGTCCCACTCCGGGGCAAAGGCTCTCTCCACTCCTTCCATCGTTCGCGAGCCCGCCCGTCCTCCTTCCAGTTTTGACGGAACTTCTCCAGCTCGTCTCGCCATCTCCTACGTGGTCTTCCGCGACCCCGCCTCATTGTCTCAAGGCACCAGTTCTGTGCTATTAAGGCCCACAGTGTATCTGGCAGAAATGTCTTGCCTAGTCCCATTTAAGTTGGGCAGCCTTTTGAGCCACGTTAGCTATTTTTGTTTTGGAGCGCAGTATTGCGTTTCGAACACAATCCGTTAATTTAACGCCTAGTATACTGCGCTCCATTTCTCGTTGGCAGACCTTGAGTTTGGACTTCTGGATGTTAGTTAAAGACCAAGTTTGGCACTGAAACGCAGGGACATGTATTCTTCCCGTCTTAAGGGGCCGGCGAACATAGCTCGCAACTGCAAATCGAGATGTGTTCAAAATTCGTTTGGAATATTGCTATCTCTGTTTGACAAGGCGAGGTCAGACACGCGTGTGTGTGTGAGCGGATAGATACTGTGCGACCACGCACACATTGACAATATTATTTCTTGACGCGATAGCACTACCAGCTATCAAAAATTTATGATAAATTGGATGTGTTCCGTAATACCAAAAATGATGAATTAAAACTAAATGTTTTTCCATTTTTTTTTCGATAATTTGTAACTTGATAATATAAGCTATGCTGCTGCGGAAACAATATTACAAATATTGTTGTTTATAATACAGAAAAAAACAATATGAAAACATGTAATTTACGCTGTAAAAATGTATGAAATTCAATTCGCTTTAATTTCATTTCAGGTAAGTTTTTTGGAAAAAAAAAGACGTACAGGACTAGATAAATACTGTCTCAATCCGAATATCAACATAATATGGTGGAAATATGCTCAAATTGCAAATGATTTTGGTATTACGTTTGTATGGACAATTCATCCGTCGCCGCATTCTTAACATGGTGCACAAACTATAACTATACATACTCATAATATAAATTAAAGTCTTCTTGTGTCTGTCTGTCTGGACCATGCTGTTCTTCTAAACTACGCAACGGATTTTGATTTCACCACCATTTACATTATTTACTACGGATGTGCATAAAACATTCATACTGTACTTACAATAATACAGAAAACTCGATGTTTTGTCAAGTCATAAAATCTGTGCGAAGCAGGGCAGGTTGCTAATATTTTGATAAAAATTTAGGCAGTTCCCAAATAATTGCGACCAACAATGACCTACGGGGACGCCTTTAACATTAATAATATACTACTTCCCCAAGTCCCATAGCAATTATAATTACGTCTCGAAAATCAACGAGATACCCAATCGTAATCCAAAACAGAATTTAGCGTTCTCTATCCCACGACGGATCCAGTGGACATCAATCGTTCCTGTCCTAATAACCGTTTAAATAGCAGAAAGATTTATGGAAAAGCCCAACAAAAGGGCCTCGATCCGCCTGCGCCGATAAATCTACGTAGAAAATAATACGATCCCCGAGCGATTTGTTCAGTGGGACAAAGACTATGTTTTGTCCAATAAAATTAAAGAGCGTTTCATAGCGATGATCGCGCCACGTCAAGTTGTTTGATCGTTAAGACACTCCTACCAGGCTTAAGTGTTATGCCTGTAGGTACTACTCCAACTAAAATCTTTCAAAGTTTGCCTTTTAAAACCGTTTTTCTCATGTCATAGACAAGTGATTTTCTCAATTGATTATGTCGAAAGTACTAGGTCTAGATTTTTTTTTTTAGATTTTCTTGGTCTAGCAAGAAAAGAAATCAAAGATTAATAAAAAAAAATAACTATACTTTTTTTTGTTGGTAGGTATATTGGCGTGTGCTAGCTGACTTAAAGCAAATAATTTTATTTAATGTTTTATGTTGCATATATAATGTACATTATTTTGCATAACTAATATTGTATAGAATCAAGTTTTTCTAACTGAACAAACAGCTGTGCTGCTGGGGAGTTTGTTGCGCCACTTCTTCTTCCCAGCTAAGCACTAGGAAGTGGTGAAGGGTGGGCATTTTTGGGGGACTGTCTTATGTAATTTTGACGTTCGAAAAGTCAGATTTTGAATTTGAATTTTTATTTGAAAAAGTATTTGTCTTTTTAGTCAGCGAGTGAATGAATGACCTTTCGCTTTGTATACACAGATTAACTAATAAAACTTGTGTTTAGTTAATTTTTTAGAACGGCAGTTCTGTTATTTTATTTTTATTATATTTTTGCTGTTATACTAAATAACATTTTAAAATGTCTTTATATTCTGAGCTCAGAACAGGTGTAGAAAAACTCAAGAGAAATAATTTATTGCGAGGGACAAAACACCCTTGTCTTTTATTTATATTTAAATGGAGAGTCTCATATTGTAGGTAAGATTTGGTTCATAATTGATGTGTTCTTCGGTTATTATAAGTGAGATAAGTAGGAATAGTTGATTGCGGTATTGCTTTCTCACTTTTCAAGATAATATTTACATAATTATACAGGGTGGCAGGGATCAGACATCGACGCGAAAACTGTAACCATGGATTCAGTACATGGTTCTATATTATATTACTAGATTATACGCTAACAGAATAGTAGGTACAGTTAAAATAATAATAATAGTATGTTCATTTATATAAAAACGGAGGGTTAAGAATAATAGGGCATCAATAAATTCGTTCGCAACATTTTAACTTAACTTAACTTGACTCAACAGTTTAACTTTTGGGCTAAATATTACTTGCACGTCATAAAACAACAAGGTTTATTTGTCTATGTGAAAGTTACTTAGATAGTTTCAACTTACGGCTAATTCCACCGCGTTCAAAAACTGTCGGTGACATTATTATTGTGAAATAATGACATTGACAGCTCTGGAACGCAGTTCATATGTGCTAATTGCGTTCAGTTTTATTCCTGAAATTCGACCTTAGTGAAGTTTCAATTTACTGGGAATTGTCAAAAGTGATACTTAAATTAAATACGAGGTCGACTATACTAAGTTACCAAAGATATTTTATAAGTGAGAATACATGTGAATAGAGTTTAAATTATACGAAAACTTACCATTTAAATCAACGAAGGTAAACGTACAAAGAGCGAAACTGCAAAGCGGTTCCCTAGTGCAGTTTGAGGTAAGAAAATAAAAGTTGCACCTACATACATCTACATAACGTAGATATCTGTTACAAATCGAGCTCCACTCACAGTCGCACGACAAAAGAGCTGAGACCACCTTTTTTATCTTTCTCTTTTCGCTTGGACGAGCCTCGTGAGTGAAGAAAATTATTGCCTCGCAGAAAAACCTGTGGAGTCGAAGGAAGGTCAGGAAATAGCACACAAAGACAAAACTGCCGATTGAGGAGATCGCCGAAATAATCACCCCGACGACGGAACTGGAGCAATTTATCTTTACAAATTCCTTTTGTGTTTTAAAGACTCTTCTGTGTGATGCCGTTTCAAACTATTGTTCTGTGTTACACAAAGACCTAATGTTATGAATGTTTGTTATTCAGATATCAGTTCCCCTCATCTCCCATTGTGTTAGATCAAATCTCATCACTACACGTACCTGGCTACCTATACTGATTTCCAGTAACACTCAATCACTCATGTTATTAAATTCTGCGAATTTGGTACAATATTTGAATAGCAAATTGGAGTACACAACCAGGAAATTGCTGCTGTTGTAAAATGAGTATAGGTATTTAAAATTTTGTGGAGAAGTAGAGTAGTAGCATAATTAAGTGTGGCGAGCATTTCCCCGACCGCCTCTAAAAGTAATAATTTCGTGAGAATAGTGTGCGGCCGACCTAATCATGCCTACATGACCGCGCAGCGATCTTCCATCTACGTCTCATTAAGGCTTGGCGCTAGCGAGTAGGACGAAGCGTACGATTCTCGGCAGTTTAGCAGAAAGCCCCAAGTCGTAATTCGTGGCGGCGAAGGCTGGTAACAGACCGACTGCCGAGCATTATTAACGGACCATTAGCTCTCGTTCGACGCTCGCCGGGATCTGCAAGACGCCACCGTGGCCTATAGACAACTATTTCGACTCTTGGTACGGCGAAAATTGTAAATCCGATAATATTGTCGACAGTTTAAGTTTGTGAGACAGGTTTTCTTTGACGTTGTTTCGATACAAAGTAATGAGCCACTGTCTAAATGAACAGGAATTTGAGGAACTTTCAGGAGGTATAAAGTTGGTTTAAATAGGATAAGTCTTTGAGCTGAGTTGAGTCACGACATGTATTTTTCGTCACATTCTTTTATTAGAATTTTGTGTAGGCGGTGCTCTACCAAAATATTTACAAAGATTGCTTTTAAAAACCATACCTTCCTGTTTTCTACATAGTGAATTTACTTTATCACAAGACCGATCTTGCACTTAGTCCACGATACACGTTGATATATTATGTATTCGTATGCCTTGTTGGCCGCGATATCGTGACAACAGCTTATAAGATGTCCAACGAGTTCAGATATATCAGTCGCTGACACGTAAACAAATACAAACCTGTGTTCAAACTTCCGTAAACATTATTCCATGAACTCTCAACCGATTTAATATGCATTTCATATGAACAATAAAGAGAGGAATCCATTTCCGTCGCAAAACAATTTTACTTCAAATAATATTTGTGCGCAGGCAAACTATCTGACAGTCAACAGTTCATGGTACACCGGCGGCTATATTCTGTAACTGCACTAACTTTTATGCAAATACAGAGTGTAACGCAGGAGCACATCCCACCTGGGATCCGACGCTCAACTCCACAGCACGCCCCCCACTCACTAATTAACGACCAAACTTTGAACAACAACAATACCTAAAGCCATACCTCATTAGGGATTGTACTTGTGTATGAAAAATAAACCGTTATCCGACAAAAGTTCGGGAATATCTTTGGGAAAATAAATTGATGAGAAAAATTTGGGGTTGAATTTTTCGTAAGGCTTGGTTCTGACTGACGCGCTTTGTTCGTTTTGACGATAAAAAATCCTTGTGTCAACGTGTCTCTGTATGATAAACTTGACAGATCATGCATCATTAATTGGCAGTTTAAACCGCGAAACGCGTTAATCGCGAAATCGCGCGTCTAACTGAAGTTAGCCTAACATACTTAGTCAATTTATTCTTTGAATCCTAGTAATATAATAACGTAACCAAGTCTTGTCTGGCTGCTAATAATCCGAGAACGTAGGTATTAACCGATTATCCCCAGTTAGTAACATTTACATGTTTTTTTTATAAAAAAATCCTTGGTAAATGTAAAAATGTTATTAAGTATAGCCTAAGGATGAGAATCTTTTTATAAGATTTGAAGGCTATAATGTCTTCTTCGTAAAAATAAACCACAACCTCTTACGTGGGTGTTCTTAGCACCTAAGCAGGCCTAAGTGAAAAATTATCTAATGAAAAACCAGATAAAGCGATAAAATATAACAATCATACTGTTGGCATGACATTCGTCCTTCTTTCACCTCCAAGCTGTCATTTAGTGACATCAAAGGCCCATTATAAATCAGAAAGTTAGCGTGCTTGGTTTTAACTCAGTTTGGTACGTTTTCAAGAGTAACCACGGAACCAATTTTTATATTTGGTAAAGGCGTAGACTAGTACCAGAAAAACAAAAGAACGGCACTTCTTATCCTCAAAAATGGAAAACTATTTATACAAGCAGAGACTAGCTCGTGGTATGCACGCGCAGGCGTCGTGATCAGCGTGACATCGGTGTTGCGGAGGCGCGGCGCGACGGCGACAAGCTCGGCCCAGTGTCAGCTCGCTTCCACGGACTCCACCGCGACGGACGATATTCCTCTCTTATTAACTGTTTGTCCGGGAAAGTTCACATTTTGTAATAAGCACGGCAAATAAACCTTTGCCTAAAATACAGTCCACTATTTTCTTGCTTCCCGCGCTAACAAGCTAGTAACAAGTTTTTCTATCATAATGTTTAGACGCGATCCTAATCTTTGAGGGGAGGGGTCAATGTTTTGTTCAGAAACTTTAATGGCAGTTGTTGATTGATTGATCCCCTTGCGTTTTTCCCGGCCAGTGGAACATGACCGTTATTTTCCTATGAACTAGTTTGTGCTCATTAGCAACTATTAGTTACGGCAAATCTATATTTTTTTTTTCGATAGACTTATTCTAACAAACTCTTTTCTAAGTAAAGTTTGGTTCGAGGCTGCCCGGTTTCTGCAGTGCACCTGGTATGTTCACACAGGCACATTGCTATCGTTACACAGAAAAATGCTTCGTTGCTGTGCAGAGTGCGAGCTCCATCAGGAAAATAGCGAGGTGAACTCATCCTATATTATATTTGTACCTACATGATTCTGAACCCTAAAAAACAGCAATTTCATAGAAAAGTGCTATACCTACGCTGCCAAAATGCATGGAACAGCAGATTTTTTTTAATAACCGACGAAAAATTACAAAGCAGGAGTGTTCAGAATCACATACTAAATCCATGGTAACAGTTTTCACGTCGATGTCCCTGCCACCCTGTATATTATTATATTGATATTTGAGAGATAAAAGATAGAATTTTCTTTATGTACACCATAAAAATTACAAATATAACAACATAACATCACGACTGTAATCCTCGAGGGGTTAGGTAGAGGTGTACCTAATCCTAACTTTATCTTATATACGTATATAAAATTCTCGTGTCACAATGTTAGTTACCATACTCCTCCGAAACGGCTTGACCGATTTTTATGAAATTTTATATGCATATTCAGTAGGTCTGAGAATCGGCTACTATCTATTTTTCAAATCCCTAAGGTAGGTAGGTAGGGTATGTAGGTAGGTATGTAGATACGTAAGGTAGGTATGTAGGTAGGTAAGGTAGGTATGTAGGGTAGGTAGGTAAGTAGGTAGGTAGGGTGGGTAGGTAGGTAGCTAGGTACGCCGTAGATAAATACTTAGTGTAGCTAGTAATATTATAAATGCGAAAGTGAGTTTATTTGTTTTTTGTTTTGTTACGCTTTCACGCTAAAACCACTGAACGGATTTGGATGAAATTTGGCACATGGTAGACCATGACTTGAAGAAGGACCTAGGCTACTTTTCATTCTGGATCGCAGACGAAGTCACGGGTAACAGCTAGTAGAAGTATAAATGTAGAAACTACTACGTTATTTTTTTTTTACATTGTTGTATTTATTACAGATATTATTCGGAAATGTAGATTATTAGCTCATTAGAGCTAATGATGACGATGCTGCATTTAAAGGCAACTTTACGAGAGATGAACTCACTTAAGTATCTACTTCCGGCCCTTCCGGGACATCGAACTCCGCTACTATCCTTGCTGACTGGCGAATCTTTTTACTTACACTAGTGACGTACGAGTAGAAGTTTCTGATTTATCATTTTATACATATATATAGTGATTTTATCAGAATGCTGATGACCAAGGGTGTTTTTTGGCCATTTGCCCGAGCTAGCACCGTATTTTAGGTAGGTATATGGATATTTTCCGGATAAGCTGAAAAATATGAGTTTGCTTGTGAATTAATTATAACTAGTGGTCGCCCAGAGATCGAAATTCAACCATAATTCATTTAAATGTCATGATTCTAAGGTAGCCATCTTGTGTCAAACGCATGGTAGTGTGTGTAATGTTTTTTTTATTAATTTAATTTATTTCTAATGTATATTATATAAAAATATTAGCTTTCTGCACTACTTCTCCATATACACTTTAACTGTGCCAAATTTCACGTCCGCGTAATTTTTATAAAAAGGGGTAAGTACAAAGTTTTTGCTTCACGTATTAATATACGTACTAATGATATCTATATGTATCGTATGTCACTGCAAGGATCCAGCAGAATATCAGCGTCAGGTATATTTGCCTGACACATGCTGAGTTGGACTCCCATTTGATGCAACCTTGAGACACGCACCGCACTTTGTATGTTTCACTATTTTAAAGTGTCATCACAATGTCTTTATTTTCTTTTATATTTTATTTTTTGTATATTGGCACCTTATATTCTATATTCATGTATTTAGTTATTATTTAAACGTGTTTTTGTATTTTGTGCTGTCTTTTGTGTGCATTAAATAAAGGATTTATCTATCTATCTATCTATCTATATTTATACCTTAGGTACATAATAAATTCCTTAGTTAATAATTCCTAGCTTCCTTACCTACTACATATAAATGCGTCGGTAAATCATTGTCAAGAACAAAGGTAACCTAATAAGCATAAATCTTAAGGTTCCTGAAATACATACTGACTGCTTCTTCTTCTTTTCGTGTGGTTAGTGACTAACCTGGTGTCAGAATTCTAAAGCCGCACATGGGCCTCTGACTTAACTTCACATGCCATCCAGAAATATGTCAGGCATAGGTTCCCTCACGATGTTTTCCTCCACCGTATTTTAAGCAAGTGCAATACGCACATGAATCCGAAAAGTCAGAGGTGGGTGCCTTAGGTTCGAACTCGAGACCTATGACTTGGCAGTCCAACGGACACACCACTAGGCTATCACGGCAGTGATAAACACACACACAGCACAGCAGCCACAGCAGCACAGCAGTGGTTTAGAAGTCAGTAGCAACTGTCTTCTAAAAATACTGGATACTAGGTTAGTTATTTTAACTATAGATAGGTAGGTACTTTAGGATAGGTGCTTCGCTCTACAGATGATCATCACCATACCAGCAAGCCGTTATCATCTCTTACAGTTGAACTTGGGCCTCCTAAAAAACCTATAATTTTGAACAATCGTGGTATTATTGAATACTCAATCAATCTGCCTAGCCTTTTCGCAACTATGTTGGGGTCACCTTCCAGTCTAACCAGAGGTAGCTGAATACCAGTATTTTACATGGAGCGACTGCCTGTCTGACCTCCACAACCCAGTTACTGGTAATAATGGATACTTAATTCCATAATCATCACTCGGTAATCGAATGGTTAACATTTTGCCTATAAACGAATATTATACTCGTATTATATTTTTTTTTTTTATAAATAAAGAGAAAAGATGTGATTTTTTTATGTTTGCTTGTTACGCTTTCACGCTGAAAAGGCTGAAGAGATTTGAATGAAATTTGGCACACGGGTAGACCATGACCTTTTTAAAACTTCTCCCGCTCTGGGTGGAGCGAGAGGGTGTGTCAGACTTTTACTGACTAAAACCCACCCGTGTTCCTTCCGTTGCCTGTGTGCCGGGGCCGCGATATCGCGGGTAGACCATGACCTGGAATAGGATATAGGCTACTTTTTATCCCGATATTCTTGCGGAATCGAGACTTATGCAAGTGAAACCGCGGGGCTCAGCTAGTTATAAATATAGAGAAAAGGTTAGATTTATTGTATGTTTGTTACGCTTTCACACTAAAACGGCTGAACAGATTTGAATGAAATTTGGCACATAGGTAGACAGGTAGACTATGACCTGGATTAGGTCATAGGATAATTTTTATCCAATATTCCCCCGGGATCGAGACTTATGCGGACAAAACCGCGGGGCGCAGCTAGTGTTTGATAATAAACAACACGATAATCGTAAACGCACAATAAATCACCAAGGATTAATTTATCAGAAATAGGATAATACTCGTGTAATTTGTTTAATATCAGTACATAGGCAATCTCAATCACATAACGAGCTGGCCCTTACGGGAACAACCCTATTTACTAGTGTACAAGTTTATTTGCCAACTGTCCTTTGGGTATTATAATAAATGAGAGGCCAAATTCTCGACCCTCGCCTTATATTGAAATTTTACTAAGTCATCCATTTGGAAAGCTTAATCCTAACTATCCTACTAATATTATAAATGTGAAAGTTTGTATGTTTGGATGTTTGTTACTCAATCACGCAATAACGGCTGAACGGATTTGGATGGAATTTGGCACGCAGATAGTCAAAGTCAAACAATTTATTTCAATTAGGCACATAAAAGACACTTATGAACGTCAAATTTACAAAAAAATAGAATTGATTCTAGTCGCCCCTTCCAAAAGGTAGTTTTCGTATGGAGAAGAATGGGCAAGAAACTCCACCGTTACTCTTTTGAAATGTTTTTACAATATTTTGTATACATTAATTATATAATTATATGTGTAGACGATGCATCTAGAATAAGATTACTAGACCACGATAGGTAAAAAAAAAAAAACAAAAATTTTTGATAGTTTATAACCTGGATTAATTCATAGAATACTTTCCGGCATCCCGTGGGATAATTTCCGACAACAACGCGGGGAAGCCGCGGACGAAAGCTAGTAATATTATAAATGCGAATGTGAGTTTGTTTGTTGATTTGTTTGTTTGTTACACTAAAACGACTAAACTGATTTGAATAAAATTTGGCACATGGGTAAACCATGGCCTGGATTAGGACATAGGATACTTTTTATCCCGATATTCGCTCGGGATCGAGACTTATGCGGGTGAAACCGTGGGATGCATCTAGTTAGCAGATAGATATACATATGGGGCTCGTGGCAAAATGATAACAGTAGCACTCGTCGATCGAAGGTTAAGCTACGCTTGCCGCGGTTGGTCCGTGGATGGATGACCATCTTTACATACCAAGATCCCTCCGAGCCTCGGAAAGCACGTTAATCCGTTAGTCTCAATCTCAACTGTAATTCCTGGATCTGTGATATTCGTTACGGGTCGTCAGAAGCCTGAAAGTCTGACAACCAGTCTTACCAAAGGGTATCGTATTACCCAGTAACTGGGTTGGGGAGGTCAAACAGGCAGTCATCGTCCATGTTATGTATATTCCATGCAAAAGCCAACAGATAGAAATCCGACGACTGACGAAACACGAAGTTTACCGACGCACATTAAGAAAATGGTTGTATTGTACTTATGTGTTATTAGGCTTAAGGTAAACCCGTCCAACATCCAATCATATTAATACTTGGTCGAAAAAAACAAACCACCCAACTTTCTACTTCATGCGTTTGAGTTTAATTACTGTTGTTAATCAATTCGGATTTGCCACATATTTGTTCAAAATCATTGAAATTCTAATTTCACTTTGCCTACACACCATATTATTAGCAGATTCCCGGTTTTGTAATAGGGCGAGTAATTAATCTTCGCAGTTAATACCTTATAAATATCGTATTATACCTACTGAGTATTATATAATACTAGCGACCCACTCCTGGTTCGCACGGTTTTTAAGACTTGACAAAACATCGAGATTTCTTAGTTATTTGTTACTTTAATGATGTGTCGTGATGGCCCAGTGGTTAAGGCCTCGCCTCCCATGCACGAGGTTGTGGGTTCAAATCCGGGCAAGTACCAATGTGACTTTTTCAATTCATATGTACTTTCTGAGTTTATCTTGGACATTATTGACATCAGTGAAGGAAAAACATCGTGAGGAAACCTGGACTTATAGTTAATATACTCGTAAGTCTGAAATCACCAACCCGTCTTGAGCAAGCGTGGTGATCAATGCTCGTGCCTTCTCTGTATGAGAAGAGGCCTTTGCCCTGCAGTGGGACAGTAACAGGCTAATATTATTATTATTATATGTTACTTTAATATTAAAGAATTAAATGCTCTGGTGAAAATAGAGAATGCTCATTTAGTAATATGGGATAGTTCATACTAATTCTATGTAAAGTACATACTAATTCCATGCTGCCATCATAATGAGTACTTACTAATTCCATGCGACTATGTCATAATTCTAAGGTAGCTGTCTTGTTCTAAACTTTGGGCGACTGAGGCTCGGGAGAAAATACGGGAAAAACAAATTTTCCCAGATATGGCATAGCTAGATAGATTTTTCGCCCCCGTAAACCCCTATATTGCAACTTTCATCGAAATCGTTAGAGACGTTTTCAAGAACGTGATTACAAATATATATATGTATATATACTTTTATACAAATATTGCTATTTTAATAGTATAGGATAAACCTTCCTTCCGGAATAAATTCTCTAAACGATCGTAAAATCTCATCAAAATCTGTTGCGTAGTTTAAAAGAACAACGCGGACATACCGATAAACACGAAAGACTACTTTAATTTACGACAGATATAAATATACTAGCGGCCTGCCCCTGCTTCGCACGATTTATACGACTTGACAAAACATTGACATTTCTTTATTATATATAATTTAATTTTAAAGTTTTATACATATAAACTTTCCGGAATAAATTGTCTAAATTATGGTGAAACCCGCATCAAAATCCCTTGCGTAATTTAAAAAAACAACGCGGTCACACAGACAGACACAAAAAGCGACTTCAATTTATAATATTGAGAGATAGACAGCTTATTCTTGCTCCGTATTATTCCAAGTCAATGCATTATAAAGGAGTCTGAAATGAGTATTTACGGCTCTATTACAGACGGAAGAAAACAAGGGATCAGAATTAAAGAAAAGATTAGTAATTCCTCGTCGGGAGACGCCGAAGTGAAGTGGCGCAAACAATAAATCTTACGCCGTTTCTTCCGACCGGCCGCTGCAAAAACGACTCGCGTAATTAATTACCTCACTTGGTCGTGGTTGGTGGTAGCTTTGGATTCCAATCCCTGCTTTCGACTTTTTTTGGCTAACATTAAACTGTGGGTGGTTAGGTAATTGATTTCGTCTAAGCTGCCAACTGTATAAACCGATTGTCAATCAAGTTTACTTGAGGTTAGTGTTGAGCGACGTTCTGAAGGGTTGTCGCGTGTTTGATGCATGGATTAGTGGTGACACACGTAGGAGAACAGCTTTATAGAAATCTCTTAAATATTTTTTTGTGGCATTTATATTATAGGCATTATTAAAATCCTTAGTTCATTATATAAATATTAATTATACTTTTAAATATACTAATAAACTTTTAAAAATATTAAAGAACAAGCTGCGCCCCGCGGTTTCACCCGCATAAGTCTCGATCCCATAAGAATATTGGGATAAAAGGAACCCTATGTCCTTCTCCAGGTCATGGTCTACCCATGTGCCAAATTTCATCCAAATCAATGTAGCCGTTTTAGCGTGAAAGCGTACCAAACAAACTCACTTTCACATGTATAATACTAATTAGTATAGTAGCCCACCGGTATCAGGAACAGGGTCCAAGTTACCGGCAGTCAGTGCTCCAGAGAGAGGAACCTCCTAACAATGCAATAAAAAATTACAAAAATATTTATTAACCAAGCGCGTTTGATATTTACATCGATTCAAGAACAAATAACCTTCCTTTTTTTGAAGTCGGTAAAAACCCTTTAAACATATTATCGATTTGACACAGCCACTAAAAGTTACAAACGCCACAAAACTGAAAAAAAATACACCGCTAGCTCGAACTCAACAGTATATTAATTTCCATGAAACCGTTAAAGAAAAACGTGTTTCTCTACAAATTACTTCGGAGCAGTATCTGATAGCTAGACGAGAAAAAAATATATTAAAACATCGTTGAAGTTGGAAATCTCAGTAATGATCTGCAGCGAGATCGCTTTGAATTGTTTTCGTTTTCGCCTCGTTCCGGCTCTGAGGCAGGTTTCGACTTAGTGAGACTGAAACACGCTTATCTGTTGTGCTTCCTATCAGCTGCCTTGCTGTTTGTACACGTTTGACATCATAGTGTTAAATTGGATGCTGTTTTATATTTTTGAGGCTCTCTTCCACTTTAATTTTGCTTAGACACAACCACACATATGTAATATAAGTTTAAGTCGCTATTCATGTCTTGTTTTGTGACCGCGTTAATCTTCAAAACTGCGCTACGCTTTCTGATGCGGTTTTCAGTCAGTTTGAGAATTTATTCCGGAACGTTTTTGTTTCATACGAGTACATCGATATTAAACTTACATATAATAAAGATATCTCCATGTTTACTCAAGTCGTAAAAACCGTGCGAAACGGAAGCGGTTTAAAATAAAATTCTAATATATTATATTTATATTATATATATATAAAATATTTATATATTTTATTTTATTTTAAAATAAAGGTTTATGTGTATAATATAAATTTATATTAATTTTAAATAAAACAATTTAAAAACTAACAGACTTAAAATAATAATAATAATATGTACAAGTATATAAGAAAGGGGTGGGGGGGAACAATCATAGGACATCAAAAAATTCGTCCGCATCGTTCAGGAAAAGTGCCCAAAAGGCTGGCAGCATTGCCACGTTGTATGGCAATGCTGATTCTCTGGCCGAAGAATAGGCCAGCCTTCTGGTCACATGAAGAGTCGACCAACCGCTTTGCGATGTCTTGAAAGACTAAGTGGGCATATTTGGCGTACTAATTCTAATTAGTCCGTCAGTCAGATAATAAAAAAATATTAGACACGTATTTTTGCTTTATCATATTAATAAAAAATTACTTATATGAAACGCATTTTAAGTTGGGGAGTGGGGGTCGCTACGTCACTAGTACGTATAAAATCGTAAATCGACTTATTCGTGACGTCATGGCACATTTTACCTCAATGTATCGCCGTAATCTTTAGATTACGTAAAAAAAGAAAATATACGTGTCCAATATTTTTTTATAATCTCAAAGACGGACAAAAACAATTTTTTTGTCATCATCTCTATTACATGCACAATAAACTTCTTGATGTACCTATGAACATACGAAGATAAAGGAGTAGGCAAAGCGCACGCATAGCTTTCTTTAGTTTCTGCCTGGTCCCATGGAGAAAAGGCATGGTATAAAAAACTATTACATAGCGTCGCTTCACCGCGAATGTGACATTTTTAACAAAAATCTGATTTTTATTTTATTTCAATCTACACGTTCAAATACGTGATCCTGCATTAAAAATCAGATTTTCGTCAAAAATTTCACATTCGCGGTATTAGATGCCGAACGACGAACGCTCTTTGTCTTAGTCAATTCATTTATTGCACGTTGGCCATTTAAAGGCACTTTTGAACGCCAAAATGTACAATAAAATAAAATTGATTCTATGCGCCCCTTACAAAAGGTAGTTTCGTATGGAGAATTACCAACAAATCATCTGCGTTGCAAGTTATTTACTGCGAGATTTTATCATTTCTCGCCAAGTGGCTCTGTTGCCAAACTGTATCATAAAATCGACTTTCGTTCTATTCCTCCTCGTAATAACAAAAATCTTTACGTGCAAAGTTACTAATTAGCTGGAAAAGTTTGTTTACGTAATTAATTTCATAGCTAAGTCGGTAACAATGTACGAGTAGGTACTCTACCAAATGATTTATTATCTGTTATACGCTTACTTGTTCGTGTCTTCAGGTTTTACTTAGATAATCTGAACAACATAACCACCTATATATACTCGTCACTAATTAAGCACATCCTAGAAACTTAGTACCTAAGCAGTTCCTAATTACAATTACACCAGGCGCTCATGAAATAACAGAGTATTATAATCACCTCTAGAGTGGTAGCTGGCTGAAATAATCAAGTTAGTACAAACATTCGTAGACTATATAACTCTAGGTTCCGAATAACTAGAGTTTGCACGAATCTTGTTAGTTATGTTAACAATACAAGTGAATAACAATGATGTTAGACAACATTATATGAGTCTATTGACTAGAGTGAGTTAGAGCCAAGCGCACATTACAGTCGCACTCGGAACGGGCCGCAGCGCAACGCTTTTTCATACAAAAAAGTGCGGTGTGACCCGCCTAGTGTTGGTTCATAGAAAATGTACGAAAGTGATGAAGAAGAGGATTTGTCCGAAAAATTTGAGGAAATGCCCCAATCTGCATTAGCCTTAAGGGTACGCTATACCATTGGTAACCGAAAGTCGCGCGCATTGCATTGAATATATAATACAACGTCTGAAATTTGGATTTTATAAGTAACAAAATGTTTACGTTTTTAATAGTAATTCTATAATTTTTAATATTAAGTATTCCACAGAGCCTAAACACTAAGGTCTTTAATCAGTGCGTCCTGCCTGTTGACCTACAGAGCCGAAACGTGGACACTCACGGTACGGCTGGTCCATAAATTCAAGACGAACTATGGAATGGGCTGTGCTTGGAGTCTCTCTGAGTGACCGAATCCGGAACGAGTTGATCCGGCAGAGAACCAAAGTTGTCGACAATGAACCGGCCATATTAGCCGTAAAACCGATGAACGTTGGGATAGACAAGACCTTTGAGCTAAAAGTCATGTTCTTGATCATGCCAAAGGTATCACAAACCCTTGTGCCATGATGATTTCCTTAGCATAATACATCGTAGATATCTATTGTACTGTACTGAAAACACATTAGCAGCGTAATTACGTTGTATCTCGACAGATAGATAAAATCTGGTCGTACACTTACAAGTGCTAATGGAGAAGGGTAATGTAGATGTTCGATATCAATGGTAGGTACTGATAACGCGGTGTTACTGAGCTCCTGCCAATTTGTGTGATTTTTGTACAAGTGGTGACTTGTGGTGGTAAAGTTTGGCATGTATTTTAATCAAACTTCTAATCATTCCCATTTGGCGCTCCTAAAAATATATTATAGAGAGGCCTTTTTTTGTGAACCTTAAATAATAGGGATGTTGACTGGGGCAAAAAAAAACTATTTAGTCCGTCAGTCAGATAATAAATAATTATTAGACACGAATTTTTTGGTTTATCATATTACAAAAAAATTGTTTAGATAAAACGCATTAAAGTTGGGGAGTGGGGGCTCGCTACGTCACAAGTCAATATAAAATCTACTGAGGAGTGGCGTTGTGGTGGAATCTACATCGCCTCGAACTGCGAACTACGCATCAAAGACCTGACGTCACACAACATCCCGACGTCACACAAGTCCTGCATCACGCAATTAGAGTTTACCGCGCGATGGACATATGTCTTCTGGGCAGTTGCCCGCCAGACACGACACCCGTCTGGCCGGAGGATCCTCCCTTTTCTATGGTGGATGAGTGAACTTTACACCCTGTTCCTCTTGCCACTAAAGCGTCATGCCACATTTTAACTCAATGTATTGCCGTGATATTTTGATAACGTAAAAAAGAAAAAATATATGTCCAATACTTTTTAATAATCTATAAAAAAAAAATATCAACATCCCTATTCTCATTTTGGGGTACTACATACTAGCCAAGTAACTGCGACCAACTTGGACGTAGCAGTCGCCGGCCGCTGCCACAACACCGCTCATGAGCGGTTGGTTACAGTCCTAACCTGTCCTAACCTAAAGTTAAAAAGTGGCTCAATTATTTAAAGAAGTATGCATCTCTAGAATCGCAATAAGTTATTAGATGTTCATTAATTTTAAGTGTCTATCAAGAAGGACAATAATTTTTTAGAGGATCAGGTAAATAGTTTTGATGGTTACCACTGTCTTCTTGCTATTTTACTTTGATAATAATTATAAGGTCGATGGTTAGTCGTTACGGGCAGTGAGAAGCCCGAAAGTTTGACCATCAGTCTCGCTAAAGGGTTTAACCTATCGGGTTACCCGGTTACTGTATTGTGGAGGTAAAGTTTGACCGGAAATGGTTTAACGAAACTCGGCCTGATTTGCATTTTCGTCCGAAAACCGAAAACTAAATAAATGTTTTTCTGTTTGTCGATAGGTTTTTCTTTACGAAAATGAAATTTGATCTGACTTTCCTGCCTCGGAAAGCACGTTAAGCCGTTGGTCCCGGCTGTCATTCGTGGATCTTTGACAGTCGTTATGAGTCGTCAGAACCCCGAAAGTCTGACACCAGTCTTACCAAGGGGTATCGTATTACCCAGTTACTGGGTTGTGGAGGTCAGATAGGCAGTCGCTCCATGTAAAATACTGGTATTCAGCTGCATCCGGTTAGACTGGAAGCCGACCCCAACATAGTTGGGAAAAGGCATGTAGTGGTCAGATAGGCAGTTACTCTATGTAAAATACTTGGGCAAAGGTCATCATCTACCTGATGGTTTTATTCTATTTATTCTAGGTATTATATTCTAGGTATTATATTGTATACAATGCCACCCATGGGCAGTTGAGCCTAACTAATTAACTTCAACATGACTGGTTTTTGGCTAACTTTTTATATTATTGATAATAATACTAAGTGTGTTTTGTTTTTAAAGATGAATAAAAGTTTAATTACTTTTAAGTCTATAGTTTTTCTGTTCATTAAAAGTTTATTTTTATTTAGACAACTCTTCGCCAAATGTCGAATAATGGACACTACTATTCGGTATGCGACGAATAACATAATAATGGACACTACTATTCGGTATGCGACGAATAACATAATAATGGACACTACTATTCGGTATGCGACGAATAACATAATAATGGACACTACTATTCGGTATGCGACGAATAACATAATAATGGACACTACTATTCGGTATGCGACGAATAACATAATAATGGACACTACTATTCGGTATGCGACGAATAACATAATAATGGACACTACTATTCGGTATGCGACGAATAACATAATAATGGACACTACTATTCGGTATGCGACGAATAACATAATAATGGACACTACTATTCGGTATGCGACGAATAACATAATAATGGACACTACTATTCGGTATGCGACGAATAACATAATAATGGACACTACTATTCGGTATGCGACGAATAACATAATAATGGACACTACTATTCGGTATGCGACGAATAACATAATAATGGACACTACTATTCGGTATGCGACGAATAACATAATAATGGACACTACTATTTGGTATGCGACGAATAACATAATAATGTCGAGTAATGTCGAATACCGAATAATAGCGAGTATTCCTCTATCTCTAATTTAAACAAATAGATAGAGTATATTTATGTATTATTTATTTATTTATAAAGGTACACGAACCGCTTCTGTATATAATACATCTTATGTACAGGTAAGAATAGCCTCGGACTTAAACAGTCGCCAATTTAAGGATGACCAGCAATCTCAGAAATAGGTGATGATAACACATAATAATACTCAAACGAAAGTCTCACGAAATAAGAAATTGTGGCAAAATACTTCTTGTATTATATTATATAATACTATTTTGTCCACTTAGTTATGACTATAAGACATAAACAATGACTGAAATAAAACTGAGATCATAAAGGAAAGTCAATCAATCTGCCTAGCCTTTTCCCAACTATGTTGGTGTCGGCTTCCAGTCTAACCGGATGCAGCTGAATACCAGTATTTTACATGGAGCGACTGCCTATCTGACCTCCACAACCCAGTAACTGGGTAATACGATACCCCTTGGTAAGACTGGTGTCAGACTTTCGGGCTTCTGACGACTCGTAACGACTGTCAAAGATCCATGAATGACAGCCGGGACCAACGGCTTAACGTGCTTTCCGAGGCACGGAGGATTCTCGGTATGTAAAGATGGTCACCCATCCACTGACCAACCCTGGCAAGCGTAGCTTAACCTGATGGATCGACCAGTGCGGCTGTTGTTACTTAGCCACGAGCTCCTCCTAAAGAGAGAGATCATAAAGGAAAGTATAGTTTCTAAATTATATTATAATAAGGTGAAGAGTTTCGTCACTATACTAACATAACAAATTATCAAATTGCGTTAAACAATGCCGCTCGTATTTTTCATGAATATTCAGAAAAATACGGGTCAACTGCCCATGGGTGGCATTGTATACAATATAATACCTAGAATATAATACCTAGAATAAATAGAATAAAACCATCAGTTAGATGATGACCTTTGCCCAAGTATTTTACATAGAGTAACTGCCTATCTGACCACTACATGCCTTTTCCCAACTATGTTGGGGTTGGCTTCCAGTCTATCCGGATGCAGCTGAATATCAGTATTTTACATGGAGCGACTGCCTATCTGACCTCCACAACCCAATAACTGGGTAATACGATACCCCTTGGTAAGACTGGTGTCAGACTTTCGGGCTTCTGACGACTCGTAACGACTGTCAAAGATCCACGAAAGACAGCCGGGACCAACGGCTTAACGTGCTTTCCGAGGCACGGAGGAGTCTCGGTATGTAAAGATGCTCACCCATCCACTGACCAACCCCGGCAAGCGTAGCTTAACCTGATGGATCGACCAGTGCGGCTGTTGTTACTTAGCCACGAGCTCCTCAACAAGTGTACAAATGTTTAATTACTCATTTATCAATTACAAATATTAATATTTATGAAATGCAACCTAGCAAGTAAAAAAACATTAACAACAATATTTTGGCAAAGAAGCTAAGTCACAAAGTAACAAAAAAGCAGCTAATCTACTCCAAACAAGCCATGAATATTAATTTAAGCAAACTCGACCAAAACACATAAAAACATTTAACAAAAAAAAAAAACAAATGAACATACGTACATTGTTTTTGAAAAATAAAGACATGGGCTGTGAGCTGTCCGTCGACAATGTATGTTTCGTGCTCGCCTCTAGTGAAAGCCCACGATGAAAGTTTCATCGTATCTCCGAACTGCAGGCGTGAAAATAAAATTGAAGCGAGCTTTGGGTTTTCCAAAATGGTTGCTATCGGAACGCGGGGAAGCGTGGTCTCCATGTGCTAGTGTTGTTTGTAATTATTTCTTTACCTTGTAATGGTATTATTGGTTTGCTGTAATCGTGTGTGTACACTCTTTGTTTCATTTATTGACTAATATTCAACACTTACCTCTCCATTTATGTTATCTTTATCACCATGTCTGTTCTGTTTGCTTATTATTTTTGTTAAGACACACAGAAAGCAAGACAAAATATGCAAATCAATTACTATGACATATATATTAATCCATCACAGTGCGTGGTCCAACACGCACTTTTCCATAAAAATCGATCAAGATGTCAATCTTTACCCTAATTGCGTAATACATGATCAATCAGAATCTGTACCGATTTAAAACAGATTGCTAATCCATTGCTTCATAAGCTTGACAAAAAGTGTGCTCAACAACGTAATTATCGCAATGAATGTTGTTGAACTGTCAAAATGAAACAGATTAGTCGTAATCATTAACGAAAATGTGTTACGTAATTAGATAGCCGGTCTTGATAAAAAGTTACAACAAATTAATAAGAGATAATAGTTAAAGTCCTACAATAGTACGGTACCAATCTAAAAAAGGTACCTTTACTTACTACCTAATTAGGTTTAAAATCGGTTGTGGAAACGAATTTGTTTATTCACACACACACACATCAATAGTGTGAAATGAAACTCATTTGTACCAACAATACTTCAATTGGAAAGATGAGATTTATAAAAAACAGCGTTTTTTATCTAATCCTTACTTACTCTTACTCAAAAATGAACAACATAATAATTATAGTAATCTAAATAGCCTGTATTATTTCTTATATGAACAACCAGTATTTAATACGGTTGAAAAATATGATTAACATTATTGTTAAGTATTCATTTATTCAACCTCAAAACTTTAATTTAATTAACAACTAAGTTTTAAATTATTGTTGTATTTGAGCAACAAATTACGAACTTAAAAGTAAATAAACTATGGAAAATCGCCGCAGGATAATTCTTCGAGCTATATCAACTTCAGCTGAAAATAATACAAGACGAAAATTAAGTTTACGACATTTATATCCACCAAACAAACAAGTTACAGTAACAAATAGGTTGCACTACTAAGGATGACACTAGCACAAGTCCCCAGGCTGATTGTCGGCTAATTCTTCGCGCTCCACTGAAGGTTGTACATCGCAATAAATTCGTCGCATTCATACGACCCAACCAACTGAAAGAGCTGCGATAAAAACAAGATGACTGGCTCCCTCACTCTCCCACAATTTTTTTAACTTAAAAGACAATGTTTGTAACCTCTGAGGTATTAGGACGACGAAGCTTTTCGTAGAAATAGGTATTTATACGATTTAATTGTACCTCAATGTAGATTGAAAATATTTAGGAGGAATGTATATGTTAATGCCATTCAAGTAAGCATTCAAGTGTATAACAGGTTGAATATAATTATTTAAAGAACTTCTCATGGTACTCCCTTTCTTCTCCTAAAATTGTTTGTCCGAAAATCATTATCCATAACACGTTTGCTATAAACTTCAGTAACCATAATGTTCAAACATTCGAAATTTTGTTTTACATAATTATCTTTACTTCTAAAACTATTCTGTCCTAATATCGAGTACTATAATAATTGAATCTCCTAATTTTGCATGACATAAAGTTATATGTCCTAAGTATTGTATTATATATGGTGATGTGTATAATGTTCATTTATAATAAAGTTTGTTAGTCCTAAAAAAAAATAGGTTATAGTGACAGAAACGAATCGCTGTAAATCCGACTCCACGCAGTCTTGTCTGCCCTACCCCTAGAGTGTAATTTAAAATCGCGTAGGCGCGGAGGGGCTAGGTGGCCCGTGGGACCGCCCGAGCCCTGCAGCGCCGGAGCCGTGACAGAAACCATGCCTGCTGCATGTTGCATGCTCGCATGCGTGCTGCACTCTTGCTTGCATGCTCGCTTGCATGCTGCATGCTTGCTTACTCGTTGCATGCTGCTTGTATGCATGTGTGCATGCTTACAGGGAAATAAAAAATATTAATGTTAATATTGTTTAAAGAACTACAAATTTGTTTATAAAATATTATTAGGATAAATATAAACATTAAATAATTTGAATTTAGAACTTTAAACTTTTATTGTAAACCGTGTTATGTCTTTTGTATATTATTGATTGTAATATTTATGACAAACAAATTTAGGGCAAATTGTATTTAGCGATTTCAATTTTATGGCATGTGATATTATGTGACATTAAGTTCGGGCAAGTTATCATTCGGACAAATGATGATTAGGAGAAAAAAAATTATGGCACTTTAGATTATGGATAAAAAAGTTAGGGAACACAATAGAGAACCACTTCTCATCCCCATGTTCAAGAAAAAAATGACGAGTTGCTTATTGCATAGGTAATTGCTTTTTCAACATACTTGCTCGTAAAGTAGCTCTTATTGAACCGATTTTAGGGTTAATTCAGTGTATTAAAAACGCGTGCTTTTAACTTTATATTATCGTACTAGTGCTGTAATGCCACAGATAACTAATCAGGATTTGGTTGCGACTCGCTAAAAACAATAACATTGGACTTGCCTGGGAATTGAACGCGATATCTACGTGTCACTGATTAAATACGCACTAATTAGGATACACGTATTGTCACACCCACTTTAACATCCAATGCGTGTTTCTTATCTTTTAATTAAACTATTTTTTCAACACACTTGCTCGTAAAGTAGCTCTTATTGAACCGTTTTTAGGGTCATAATTCAGTGTATTAAAAACACGTGCGTTTTACTTTATATTATCGGACTAGTGCTGTAATGCCACAGATAACTAATCAGGATTTGGTTGCGACTCGCTAAAAACAATAACATTGGACTTGCCTGGGAATTGAAAGCGATATCTATGTGTCACTGATTAAATACGCACTAATTAGGATACACCTATTATCACACCCACTTTAACATCCTTTCCGTGTTTCTTATCTTTTAATTAAACTATTTTAATTAACAATAAAAGCGAAAACTGGAATAAATTTTGAATTTTTGCAAAAGCCAAACAAGCGACCATAGGCAACCGACATCCTTTTTAACTGGTCTAAATTTATCTTGTCATTGAAAAGTCAGTGATTGACATAATAAATATCGACTATTTGTTCAAGGAGTATTTTATTAATCCTTTATTGAAAAAAAAAACTTTCTTTGGCTAGGATTTTCAAGATGCTGTTGGAGCTAGCCCGCGTTTAAAGATGCGGTCCTATTTCCTTATGAAATAATGTCGTAGGTCTATATGTATTATGGGGACCCCTCAAGTTTTAGAATGTTATACTGTTTTAACACTGAATTTGTTACGAATCATAACATTTGGTGACTCCTGACCTACACCATATCTCTAGGTAGTCTGTGAGCTACACCATCTGTAAGCTAGTCTCGTATTATTTGTCAGGTAGATATTTGGTTAGCATTTTTTTTAAATCTTTGACATACCAAACGTACGTAAGTACCCGTGCTATCTTGTTCGTTTTCACGGTTTTAACTTCGAACATATTTCAATGGATTTGTTTTTTATGTGAAAGTTACTCAAAAAAAAAATACTGATAAAACACTACCTACAAAAAAATCGTAACATCGAAAGTACCAAAACGAAAAGATCATACTACCACATCACTAAAACCATAGACCATTCTAGCGGCCATTGTTGTTTGACAAATTTTGAAACGAGACATGGCAGTATGGAATTAGTAAGTACTATCATTGCAGCATGGAATTTGTATAAAGAAATTGACTTTGAATACATGGAACTAGTATGAACTATCCTATACTATTAAATGAGCATTCTCTATTTAAACCCGAGCAGAGATTTGTGCTTTTTTTAATCTCATCAAAGAGACTTCTTGCCTTCTATGTTCTATGTTACGGGTTTGGTATAGGCTGTTCAGCGGTTTTGCCTTTGCCTTTATTTACAACTGCGCGCGCATCGCTAGCAGAAAAAAAAAACCAGCGCGCCATTTTCCGTAATTATTTGTTATCGTTTTTGTTTTGTTGTTATAAAAAATACGAAAATCTAAATTATTGTCACCAACCGACGTACAACAGTTTTTAAAAGAAGCTCCGATTGACAGTACCTGGCAACAAAGGTCAGTTGAACTTTATAAATCTAAATTATCACCTCTATAGTTACGTTATTCGAGCATAAGTTCTTACAACAAGTCTCTTTTTTTCCTCGCAAGTTTGTTGTAAAACGTCGTATGAAACGCGTGTGCATTGATCATTACCCACTCGGCTAAATTATCGTGCTCGCCTATGGCTCGCGCGCCAATGCCGCCTTTTGGGTGATGACCAATACAGCACACTCGTATCATAATGTACTATTATGACATTAGCGAATTTATGGAATAGGTATTGTAAAAATCCAAGATGACATTTAATTAATTTTAAAGTAACGATTACTCTACAATAATATGAATTGATATTGGATTTATTCTAAACAAGCTTCCGCCTGCGGCTTTGCCCGCGTGATCGATAGCTTTATAAATTATAGCCTTATGTTAGTTACTCAGTGATAATATCAGGGTTCGGAAACGTTATTTAAAATAACGTTTCTAACAGTTCTCGTTCTTCTTTTTACACCTTTTTTTCAGAACGAAAACGGAAAAGAGAACATTTTCAAAAACCGGTTTATTCCGCAGGACGCCACCGCGCACGGTGCGTGCGCCGACAAGCATGAACTTGTTTAGTTAAATCGTGCCTTATCTTCATTTAATTAAATAATTGATTCCAATGTGCTTACCGCTTACGTATTGATTAGGGTTGGGTTGCGAGTTTCCTATCGATCAACCCAAACATGGTTAAAAACGTTTTATTAACCGAGAACGATAAAAAGTTTGTTCTTCTTCAAAAACGTTCCGTTCGAACGGAACAAATCATTATTTAGGTTTTTAAGACTAAAACGTTTCGAAAATTATACCGTTATCCGAGCCCTGGATAACATAACATAGCTTTCTACTAGTGAGAGAATTTAAAAAACATTATCTGTGTATAACAAATCTTAAAATTATTTGTACTTACTTAGTTACGAATTATATTTAAAGATTTATACACCTTTAAGTTGTGGTAAAATGTACACAACTTATAAAATATAAACGTCATACTGTGTAAAACTACATTCTTACAAATAAATAAATTCTGATTCTGAACCAATAACTGTATTTAAATTAAAAATCTTTTTTTATTTTATTTAATATTTATTACTTCATAAGTTCCTTTCCTACCCTTATGAGTTTGTCAAACGGTGGTTGCCAATCGTAACTTCGTTGTATTTTTATAGATGTGTTGCGTAATACGGCTTTTTTATATTAGTATTTACGAGTATATTACGGGTGTATCTATTTTCAACCAAACAGGGTATGGACAAGATCATTTGATATCTGATGGTGTACGGAAAGTAATAAAAATATAACCACAATAATTCAGGTCGTTCATTTGCTTTTGTATTGTCTTTTTGTTATTATATTTTCTTTTATTTTGTAAATAAAGCATCGGTTATTGTGAATTATAAAACCTAAATTAATCTGATAATAATGAAACCACACCACCTTCAAATCTTTGGGACAGAAATTTAAAAGGAAAAACCATCTTATTCGTTATTTATTTTTTGTGAGATTTTATTCTTCAAAGGAACTACAGGGCAAATTAAATGAGTTCATTATCTCATTTTTCAAAACCTATTTTAGGTTGTTCCCGTTCAAAGTACGAGTGAAGAAAAAAAATCGAAAATTGATATAAATTTGTTTAGTTACTAAAAATATTAGTTTTTGCGATTACAAACTTAGGTTTGCAGTTTGAGCTCCAACCGTGATGTAAGAATAAGAATTATATATTTATTGGACCATTGTTAAAAAATAATTATAATGTATGCTTACTGTAACTGTAACCACCGTTAATATAACTACGTTATTGGAACAGTGGTCCCCAGACTAGGCAGCGCCTGTATCTTGGGGGTCTGAGTTGCGTTATTTTAAATTTTAATTCGAGACATGTTTGCGTCAAGATATTTGAAAATGGACGAAATAGTTAATTAAACAAGAGTAGCGAAATATCAAGACAAATAATTTAAAATAATAAATTTAGCAAAATAAAATTATTCTAAATAACGTCACAGTGTAAGGCTGCCTGTCCATTGAAGCGGAGCGAGGCAGCGGAAAGGAGAATGGCAGCGAAGTGGAGCGGAGTTGCGGACAGTGTCTGTCCATTGATGCGGAGCGAAGTAGCGGAGCGGAGTTACTGACTGTGCGGAGCGAAGTAGCGGAGCGGTGTTGCGGACTGTGCGAGCTAGACCGAGTTCACATATATTTCCGCATCGCCTCTCCGCTTCCTCGCTCCGGTTCCCCGCTCTACTTCTCCGCTCCGTTTCCCCGCTCCGCTTCCCCTCTCCGCTTCTCCGCTCCGTTTCCCCGCTCCGCTTCCCGGTTTTGTATAAATTTTTAAACTAGTTCGCAAATCCCTGTCCACTGAAGCGGAGCGGAGGTTTTATGCAATTCCATTGGTTGATATTGGCACACCGCTACTCCGCTCTTCTCCTCTCCGCTCCAGTGGACAGGCAGCCTAATTGTGAGTGTGAGTTTGAGTAGGTATGTGAGGTGGTGAATTGTAAGTGTGGATTTTTGTGTGAAGGAGCTGAATGACTGTGTCAATGACTTGCTTGAACATTTTGGTGCTATTTTCTCAGTTTCATTGTATGACAGAGAGAGAAGTCAACTTTTTGTCATTATTTTATATGAATGGGTGTTAAGACCTTTGGAATCAGCGCTCGCTTATTTTATTGTAGACTAGCTTCCGTCAGCGGCTTCGCCCACGTGATTTCTTTATAAATTATAGCCTGTGTTACTCGGTGATAATATAGCATTATACTGATTAAAGAATTGTTTTAAATAGATCCAGTAGTTTTTGATTTTATTCATTACAAACAAACATACAAAAAATTAAATCTTTTCTCTTTATAATATTAGTTTAGATAAGATATGAGTGTGTGAGTAAGTCTGGCCAGAAGACTGCATGTTTGCATTAGGAAGAGGGACATGGTTTTGAGAGCAGGTTTTGGTAGCCCGGACTGTTTTTACCGGAGTCTGTTTTTGGTAGCCCAGACTGTTTTTACCGGAGTCTGTTTTTGGTAGCCCGGTCTGTTTTTCTCGGAGAACCGAAAATTCGTTGTAAAGCAGATCTGTCAGGAACCTTAAGGGCTTTCGAAGCATCACTTTGATGACGGCTCTTTCTAATTCAATAAATGTGCTTATCGCGGCTCCGTCCCAGACGGAGATTACAAACTGGAGTACTGATTGACAGAGACCAAGGACATTGTAGTTATCAGCATTGTTGTGTTTCAGCAGTTAGAGATAATATAGCCAGTTCCTCTGTGGTAGAGGATTCCGGGTGAAGCTCGCTTCCAAATTCGGCCTGATCATCACTTAACAAAGTGACTCCCGGAGCGGTAAAAAAAAAAACTTCGTCAATCTCTTAAATCAAAATATTGGTTTCATACATTCATGTTGAAATTATACATGTGAGAATGATGTAGAAAAATATGCACTACTACTGTTACCAACCTCCTTACTATAACATAATACAATCTCAAGTTCCTCAAGATTAACTTCAAGTAATTTGGAATCCATGTAGAACTTGTGTCGATTGCGGCGATCATTCGTGCCAGCAGACAGTGACGTAATGGTTCAGTAAACGACATTATGCTAACACACGTCCGAACCTGTCCAATTAGAGAGCTGAAGGGAGATGAAGTGACTGCAGTGAAGAGATGACTTATCAAAGCACGATAATTTTAAAGTACTTAAGGCCAGTGGTTAAAGCCTCGCTTCTCACGCACGAGGTTGCGGTTTTAAATCCGTGCAAGTACCAATAAATAAAATAAACAGTGTTGTATTTTAGGCAAAGTACCCATATACAAAAAAATTAATAAATAAGTAATAAAAACAGAAAAAAAAAAACAAATATCAATAAAAATTATCACAGTCTTCAAAAAACAAAAATTGTCTTTCGTAATTTTTTATTCTCAATGTGACGGAATGAATGACTTGTTCAATTCATAATGTACTTTCTGAGTTTATCTTGTACACCATAAGGAGTTGTATCGTTGATTCTAATTCTTTAAAGCCATATATGATACTGCTCCGAATCACCATCATCAACATACAACCTGATCTGCAAATTGCAAAAAACTTAAGAATTTTTTTATGTCGCGGGCTACCCTGACGCTTTCGCCTTAACTGCAGGTACTTACAATCCCCAGTTCCAGGGAATCGTGAAATGATGTGGATAACCAGTTCGTCAATTGAATATCCGATAGTCAAGATCAACATATCAACAACTACATATATAACTCTCTTTCTCAAGTAACTTTCACATTTAAAGTAATTTTCATTAAACATAAAGAAACACTCAAGCATAAAATTTCTTGTTTCCTTTGTAGAAAAAGGTATTTTCTCATTCATCGGAAACTCAAACGGCTTTGTAACTAATTACTGCAATACATTAGCAATGTGAATAAAATGGTTCAAATTTTATTTACTTTGATGATCTGGAAAATGTGGACGGTGAGTACATAAATCTATTTCAGGATGTATCTCTGAATTTGAGTCGAATTTTTTACCGACTTCCAAAAAGGAGGAGGTTCTATGTTCGTCTGTACGTTTTTATTTTTTTCCATTAATATTTTCGTCAATTTTTGAACTGATTCTGATTTTTTTTTTTTTAATTTGAGGAAGCTTGCGCAGTAGTCCCATAAACTTTTTATTTTATTTTCTTTGGTTACAATAATAAGTATTTTTCGCACTCAGTCTATGTGGATAATGTTATAATAACTTCCTGTCACTTATTTATATATAAAGAAAAATAAAGAAAGAAAATACTTTTACCGATGACGCAAAGAAAGAACAAAAACACGAATATAACAATGTGGGGGATATGCGTCACATTCACGCAAAACTGGTATCGCTCAGCATAATGCTGCTACCGTATGCGAGACAGAGCCCCAGCGCTGCTTTTCAGCGACAGCAGGCAGCAGCAGAAATTGTTTGGGCTACCCAAACAATTTCTAATCAAGGTCAAGGTACATACAAATTTATTTTTATAGCCGAGAAAATCAAAACTGTGCATGCGTAAATATTCCCGACTACCTACGAAACCCTTCACTGTGCATGGTCCAACACGCACTTGGCCAGTTTTCTAAATTCTATAATATTCAGATTTTTATAATTCGTACTAAGTTATATAATCACAGCTGAATAATTATACTGCATTCTTAATTCCCAGATAGCATAGCCATTGTAGTCCAAAAACTCCGAAATCTATTCAAAAAATTATTAACGCCCAAAAATATTCGCTCCAAAGATTCCAATAATACTTATAATAGGACTATATACTCGCAGGTGCACTAATAATACAGTGGTGGAGGTTATTTAAGTATTAATTGGGCACCTGTTGAGATTGCAGGCCGTGATATAGTAAGGACCTAGTGACCTTTGCCCGGCTATTTAGAATCGCTTTAATCACGTATGTGGATTTATGAGTTTACTACTGCTACCTCTCTTCTTCCTCTTTTCGTGTGGTTATTGACTAACCTGGTGTCAGAGTTTTAAAGCCGGTCTGACTTGGCTTCACATGCCTTCGAGAAATATCTCTCAGGCATGCCGGTTTCCTCACGATGTTTTCCTTCACCGTTTTTGAAGCAAGTGATAATTATACAATACGCACATGAATCCGAAAAGTCAGAGGTGCGTGCCTTGGGTTCGAACTCGAGACCTATGACTTGGCAGTCTGACAGTTACACCACTAGGCTATCACTGCTAAGATAAAAAAAACAAAAGAAACACTAAACTACTGCTACTGAAACTAAGAGATAAAGATGAGCCACGAGGAAATTCACTTATTGTTTTTCTCCGTGGGATTTTATACATACTTACATAAAGTTAGGCCCTCTGCCCTTGGGGGTAAGCAGAAACTACAGAACCCCACCTGCTACGATCCTTACACTCCTTTTGTTTCGTTAAATTCATACATCTGGTCATACGCTCGCCGGTTGCCAGTTATTTTTATTTATACTTTATTTCAGACTAGGTTGTCCATAGAGTGTTAGTAATACAATGAAACTTATGAACTATGTTAGTAATACACTCATACAAAAACAAACTATAACAATTATCCTATATGTAGGCTAACCCAGTGCTTTCAGATAGGACTTTCAATGTGTGCAGCAATGACCATCAGGTAGCCGTTAGGACTGTCCCTCACTCTGCGCATCAACGATGCTGCTCTCTTTCTTATTATGGCATAATATCCATTTACATGTGATTCAGCAAACATCGCTGATGCACTGCAATAGCATGCCAGCATACCAGTACTACGCACCTGACCTTTCTGCAGAACTTGACCAATAAGGTCACTAGGTAGAGATATGTCCTTATAGGACGTCCCCTCCCGGCATAGACAATTGAATTGTCTGCAAATCGTCTTGTTCTTCTTCTTTTCGTGTGGTTAGTGACTAACCTGGTGTCAGAGTTTTAAAACCGCCCATGGGCCTCTGACTTGGCTTCACACGCCGTCGAGAAATATCTCTCAGGCATGCCGGTTTCCTCACGATGTTTTCTTTCACCGTTTTTTAAGCAAGTGGTAATTATACAATACGCACATGATTCCGAAAACTCAGAGGTGCGTGCCTTGGGTTCGTCTTGTTTAAAGTAATACATTGAGATTTCTGTCGTATTATCAAGAATAGCAGTCAAAAAGAAACCTTGTGGCCGCTTCGCGCGTAATTCGCGCGGTAACGCCCATTTGAGCGAGAGAAGGTCAACGGCATGATACCAAACAAGTCCCAAACACGGGTTTTGTTGGAAGAATGTCAAAATGACAGATAAACAATCACAACCTGTCATTTTGTCTATTCTTCCATCGACAAAACCCGTAGAAAACTCGTTTCTATGCTTGTCATACTACGCGTGCAGGTAAGTGAAATATGTAGAACCGCTCAAACCAAAGAAATAAGAAAGAAAAACCTGTATACTTTCCGCATGTAATCGACCACATTCGAAACTATCTATAAGTTCCCCCTTGCATGTTAAGTAGGAGTCTAAGCGACACGGAAAGTACGATACCGGCTGAATTTACCTACGATAATAAGTTATCGATCGATGCACCTTACGAGACCGCAACTGACGCGAAAATGGCATCGTACAGTTGCGAAACATATTAGAAACATTATTCTTTAGATTATACACGTTCATACACTCGGTATACATTTATCAAAATGGCATACTGGTGACTTTTACGCCCTGTTTACAAGTCACCAGTTTCTAGTAGTATATACGAGTAGAAAAAAAAGAAGGAAGAAAGAAAAATTGTTTATTCTACACAAACAAAACGCACATATAAAGGCAAAAACACATAAAATACACACTTACAAAAGTAGCCAAAAGCCTCGTGTCTAACCAATAAATAAAAATATAAAAAGTAAAACAATGTTTTTCATTGGTTGCTGTCAAGGTCACGGACCAAAGACACTATTGCGTAACACTCTTGCGACATTGGGAAAATGTCAACAAAAACATCACAAAAAAAAAATGCTGATGGCAGAGTTACTACTACTTACTAGAGAGACGACTGCATGTCTTTGATTACATAATTTTATTATATCTGTAGATACAAGGATCTTTTGACGTAATCAACCTATAATAATTTTCCCACTGCTGGGACGACACAGGCCTCCTCTCTTCGAGAGGCTGTAATCCACCACGCGGGCCCAGTGCGGGTTGGTAAATGTCACATGTCTTCGAATTTGTGGCTCTAGAACATACCAGTTTCCTCACGATTTTTTCTTCGCCGTTTTGAGAGCAGTTGTGATGAAATTATTTACGCAAAGTAATGCTACAGCTCGTAAGTCGGGGCCGTTACCACTGCTCGGCCTCCAATCATTTGGTGTGTGGCAAAAATAGTAACTAACGCCGCCATCTTGGTTTTTCAGTAAAAATTCACCAAAAAAAATCGCAATAGGGTACCAGTTACGGACACCTTTTTTTTTTGGGTGGGAAATTATCAAATAACTTTTCTCTCGCTCTGGGCGGAGCTGGAGGACGTGTTAGACTCTTACTGACTAAAACCCACCCGTGTTCCTTCCGTTACCTGTGTGCCGGGGCCGCGATATCGCGAGTAGACCATGACCTGGAATAGGATATAGGCTACTTTTTATCCCGATATTCTTGCGGAATCGAGACTTATGCAAGTGAAACCGCGGGGCTCAGCTAGTTATAAATATAGAGAAAAGATTAGATTTCTGTGAGTTCCTTTAGTTATCTGTATGTTGCCAGAGGCCACGGTATCCCTTTCGGATTTTCCCGCGACCCCGCAGAGCTACGGCCCCCTGACAATGTTATCAAGCATCAAAGATTCTTGAGCACTTTACCTACCTATCTTATCATCATCTGTCCAGCCTTTTCCCACCTATGTTAGGGTCGGCTTCCAGTCTAACCGGATGCAGCTGAATACCAGTATGTTACATGGAGCGACTGCCTATTAGACCTCCACAATACAGTTACTGGGTAATACGGTTCCCCTTTGGTAAGACTGGTTGTCAGACTTTCGGGCTTCTGACGACCCGTAACAACTGGGAAAGATCCTCATCTTTGGCAGGAGCTAACTCAGTTTGCCCTATTGCATAATGTTAGACAGCGAATACTTAGATACTGTCGTAGTCTATCTTACTTTTCCAGAAACTTAATGGCTTGTTGTTGATATTATTTTATCTGATTTACTGCACAAAGCTGAGTGGTAAAACCTTTTTCCTTAGTTGGTTGAGTTTCATACTTGTTTACCTACTCAGCAGGATCTAGGCGTCCTCTGAGGTTATGATTTAAAACGAATGGAAAACTAATCAGTAAGTCAATGCGACTCGCTTATTACCCACTATAAACTATACAACCGTATCTCATCATCACGTTATGCTCCATTATTTACTTGAATTGCTTTGTGAATAATGACAGGAGACCCAAGGGAAAGAAGTCATTGGACTCTTCAGCTTGGTGTCAACAATGAACAAAAATGGTAATATTTGAACGGTCAAGTGACGCTAATCACGAAAGACTATTGACCAAGCACTAAATCTCTAACTACTCCAACAGAATCCCAAAAAACTTAAACAATTTTAAGCTTTCACGAAAACATTTATGTAAATATATACAACATTACTACAAAATTCCTGCCAACCATAAAGCAAGAACATAAGTTACTACTCCAAGCATTGTCAGAAGACATAAGTCAATACACGAGGTTGCTGTGCATCGGGTAAGTACTATCTGCCAGTACCTATACTCGCCCGCCGCAACGAACCAAGTGAGACGTGAAATTCGGCACTTTGAATTTACGATGCCTCCACACTGGTACTCTGACCTTTGCTTTATTTTATATTACGTGTACTTTAAAATGGGCTTTATTGGTTGGAAAAACTGTAAAACTTTCATGGAATGAGTTTTTAAAGTACAGTCGGCAACGAATGTCTCTAGCTAGATGTTTGGTATTTTTACATAATGCATTTATTAGGAATCAATCAATGTCCAAAAAATAGCGTGTTAAAGTTCAGTAAGTACTTAATTAAGAAAAATCGCAAAGTCAAAGTCAAATAATCTATTTCAAATAGGCCCCTATATGGCACTTTTGAACGTCAAAATTTACAAAAATAATGAAGTGATTCTAGTTGATAGCCGCTAAACGTTGTTCAGCTGTTTTACATAACGGTATTGTTTTTTTAAACAGCTAGCGGTTATGTAAAACAGCCGATTCGACCATTCATTTGTGACATACACATTATATGAAATTGTTTCGATACGGCAACGCAACGCTAGCTGAAGTGGGTCGACCACATAATATTTTTCCAAAATACAGTAACATTTTCAATATCTGCATACTTATTGATATTGTGGTCAAAAAGAAAATAAACAATTCCCATTTATATTTGCCGTTTCTTCACATCTAAAGTTTTATTGTTAAAACATTATTTTTGTAGATATTCTTGAGAAATTCCCTACAGACTTTTTTGTGTTACCTATTGGTATTTATTACTTACCCACAAAACATGAATTGCGAATCTAATATATTTTTACAATAATAACACGGTGTTTTTGTTATGTTAAAAGACATTGATATTTATTTTTATTCTTCACATAAAATGGAGAGCCAATTTGCTGGTTGTCTGGTCTCAAGTTTTAGAGCTACGTATTTATTTACAGTCTAGCGAGAAACATAAACAGGTATATTACACACCTACACACTAAAATAACACAAATAAGTATGAAACTCACAAGCACTTATAGGTAAAGCAGTTTAACAGGTAAAATTACTTACCTACCGATATACTATATGGGTAACACTTGAGTGGTCCTGAATAATAAGTAAAAAAAATACCACGCACAGTAAAGGGTTCCGTAGTTGGGATAAATGTTTACGCTTGCACAGTATAATTTTTTTCGACCGCAAAAATAAGCTTGTATTTCATAAACGACATTTTATCGAAAAATATATATGAAAAAAATGTTATTTCTGCGGTTGTAACCGAAAATGTCCCTTAACTCAGAAAACATTTACTTATATAGTAAAGCCACTGAGAAACATGAACTTAGATATATAATCTTTTTTAAATAGGGGATCCAACAGACCTCCACTCTTAAATGCATTGAATTTTTATTATCCCTCGGTTCATGGTTACTTTAAACCATAAATTATTGTTACGTAATTTCAAATTCAAATTCTTCATTGCGAACTAACTGTACAGAATCTTGAAGATGTTAACAATAGGTAGGTTTTTAGAACTTAGTTGCCTGTTAAGGCACTGCAATTTAATTGGTTATATTTTTTTTTAAACATCCTCAATATTTCAGTTATGATAATGTAATCTGTTTACATTATATTATATTAATTATCATTTTATATTATATCATACTATTCTTATAATTTATATCACAATATATTATTAAGTATGACAATCATTTTAATATATTTTTCAAGGAATTCTTTTACAGAGTAATATGCCTTTTTAATCAGGAAGTCTTTTAGCTTCCTATTAAAAATACCAATTGAATAATAAATATAAATTAATAAGTTACCCATAGACGTTAAGAACCTACTTCTTAACGTCTATGGGTAACTTATTATATGCATATTATAAGCACATACAAAAAATAACATTTGAATGTGGAATGTTTTATTGCGTAATGTATTTTTAAGTCTAATGCTTGTTAATGTAAAGAAAAGAAAGAAAGAAAGAACAATTGTTTATTCTGCACTAACAAAACGCACATATAAAGACAAAAACACATAAAATACACACATACAAAAGTAGCTACGTGTCAAATGTGTCATAACTACTGATGTTTATTTTAACAAATATTGAGGCCGCGTAGATATACGAGTATAGAGCAGGGAGTATCCCCACTATAGTATCCCATAAGATAGAGTGGAACCCACATAGGCATGATAAGCACTAAGTGGTTAGTTACTTTTTTGAGCGAGATAAGAGAATTGATTTAATTTGCAACTTACACTATTTACATGTGTTCTCCATGAAATATTAGAATCTATATAGATACCTAGAAATTTTGTACTTGTTACCTCAAATACAGTTGCATTATTGTACTCAATAGATAATGGAATTAATTTTGCGATTTTCTTCTTGAAATTCATGTAATACGTTTTTTTAAGATTTATTTTTAGATTATTTATTGTAAGCCAATTTATTAAGTTAGTTTGGGAATCATTTGTGTGTAGTTCATGATTTTATTTTTGTTATTTGTGAAAAGAGCCGTACTGTCATCTGCAAATAAATCCATAGGGTGCCGAATAGCGTTAGATAAATCATTTATATAAATGAGAAATAGTAGTGGTCCTAGTATCGACCCTTGAGGTACATCATATTTTATAAATCTTGGGTTCGATGTATACTTGATTTCTGTTTTTTTAGTGAATGGAAATAATTGTGTTTTTTCAGTGAACTTCTATTACTGAGATAGGATTTGATTATTTCTAGTGCTTTACTTCGAACTCCGTATATTTCTAGTTTATGTAGTAGTAGTCCATGGTCAACATAATCAAAAGGTTTTGTCATGTCATTTAAAGGGCTGTGACCTTTTTTTTTTATCTAGTTCCGTTATAATTTTTTGTAAAAACTGATGCATTGCTGTATTAACCGATTTCCTCTTTCTGAATCCAATTTGATTATCTTTTTTTTATATTCACTAAGATTATTAAATATTACTTTTTCAAATATTTTAGCTATTATTTGAATGAGAGCGATATGTCTATAACATTGTACATCTTCCGTGTTTTCTTTTTTGAATATTGGTATAACTACGAATACAGTAGTTTTAAATATGTCGGGACAATTCCTTGAAGATACTGATTTCTTATGTATGGTGATGATTGGAGCAATTTCGTACACTACACGTTTTATTATTTTTGTGGAAATTCCATCACTACCTGGTGTTTTTTTTAATGTCATGTAATTATTTTAAAAATATCGTACGGGGTAACTGGTGTTAAGAAACAGGAGTTTGATTTGTTGCTCGTATAGGTTAGAATATTAGGGTAGTTTATTGTACTATTCGTTAGTTTTGAAATGTCATGAATAAAAATGTTGTTGAATGTTTGTGCTAAAGCATCAGGAACAGTTATAAGTTTGTTATTTATTTTTTTTTTCAGAGGGGTTATTGTTTTTGCATTTATTTATTATTTGCCACACTGCTTTAGATTTATTTGTGGCTGTTTGGATATGATAGTTGTTTTGCGATCTTTGAGTGAGTTTTATGACGCTTTTAAACTTTTTTGGATATTTCTTAAAATCACTCCTGTCTCTATTATTGCCTGATAGTCGATATGTTTTAAATAGCATTATTTTACGGCGGGAACATATTTTTAATCCTTTACTGAGCCATTTAGTATTTCGTATGATTTGAACCTTAATTTTTATGTTTGGAAAGCCAGTGGTCATAAAAACGTTTAAATATTTTATGGAATTTTTCAAAAGCAGCAGTTTCGTTACATGCACCATTGTTAAGCGGTGCATAGAAGACCTTCATTCCAATTTACATCGATAAGTGGAAATAGTCTCCGAATCTACGAATAATAAAAGCTCCGATTAAAATGGCTGTGTGACGTCCAGACGGACGGCCAACGGGACAATGGCTACAGAACCCTAAAAGAGCTTTTTATTTCATAGAAGTACAGCCCGACATGGGATTCGAACCCACTAGACCAACGAGCCAGTCAAACACCATACTTGAGTAATAAAATGTGAAAATGTAAAGTTGAAGGCAGATTTATTTTATTAATTAAACAACAGCTTTACCCGCGCTAACCTCGTCGTCGTCTGTGGGGCAAGATACAAGCTACCTGATTGTTCTGAACAACATCTTATTAGCTGCGCTACAAAGTACTGTATAGCCCATCGACACCTCACTCCTCAGCAAGCCTCGGTCCTCAAGCCATTTTAATTTATATAACTTTCTCAAATAATCTTGCAGCTAAACACGTTGACTTTTATTGTTTAAATATTTTGGAGGAACGTGTTTTTTTACTTATACTGCGTTCGCAATTCATTTGCAAACATGTAAACAAACACGAGTTTTAGGTAAAGCAACTGTAATAGAAATAAGGTTCAGTTTGCGCTACAATTTCATATTTTTTATGACTTTTTCAACCGTACTAGTCAGTCTAAAATCAACTTTATTTACACTAGCATAAAGTTGATGTTTGTCTTAGTCGAAAACTCGTGTTTGTTTACATGTTTGGCAAATATATTGCGAACGCAGATTAGGTAGGCATCTCAAAAAGTAAATACTTATACGTATTGTATAATTATCACTTGCTTCAAAAACGGTGAAGCCATGCCTGAGAGATATTTCTCGACGGCATGTGAAGCCAAGGCAGAGGCCCATGGGCGGCTTTAAAACTCTGACACCAGGTTAGCCACTAACCACACGAAAAGAAAAAGAAGAAGTACTTACGTCAAGGTCTCGAAGATTCTACAGCAGCATTATCATGACTGCCACTAACAATAAGCTGCGATCAACAATCAGCCAAACTCTGCATTTAAGGAACTCTTAATGACGCGATGAAAAAATGTGTTGTACTTATGTGTGACTGCCCGGCTTTCGCAAGCGCTACATAAGGTCCTGGGTTCGATTCCCAGGTCGGGCTAAGTATTATTAGATTTTTCCGTCAGGAATTTCACACTAGAAGCTCGGAGTCAGGATTTGCGTCCGGTTGATGGCCATAGGCCCGCCCCCTATTAGGTACAATATAACTGGCGAAATGTAGGTGTGCTGTTTATTACGTAGGTCACACTTCTGCCTAACCCTTCGGGGAAAAAGAGCGTGATGTAGTATACATCACATTTCTGTTTTGTCTGTGTGTTTTTTTCTGTTTTGTGAAACAATGTAAAATTCACCAAATAACAGTTATGATCATAGAAATATAAATAACAAGAGAAGTGGCATGGGGGCGTGTCTTTGTCCGCGCATCGTGCTCACAATGCTCATGTCTCAGGCAAATGGCCGTCTCCGCTAACTTAACTAACAGAGCTTTCGAACGCGATCGTGATAACATTTAAGAATACCGTGGTGTTCAGTGGTTTCTTGTAAATATCGAAGCCAAACTAGAAACATTATAAATCATAGAACTTATCATAGCATATTTTAATATATTTGTGTTGAAAATCATGAAAAACAACAAATTGTAAAATATGTTTTGCCTTTACCACGTTATTTTTGTTTTCATATATCACAGCGACTGTACTATTATTGCGGTAAATACATTGCTTCTTTACCACTACCTAAGTATGTTGCTAAGTGACTGGACAAGCAATGTAAAAATCACAAAACGATATTTTCTTCAAGCGGTTGCATCGCGTAGTACGGCCGCTGTGTGTTGCTACGAGTTAGTGATGTGGTTGTGCAGATCCACTAACGTAGGCTATTGACAACACTGGTGCCGATTCTCTTGTCACAAATGCCTCTAAACTAGACAAAAAATCACTAAAATTAAGTTTAATCCTGTCAAACGACGATTTCCCATTCTGAAATAGACTAAAGTGACACAATTAAACTATATTTTAGTTTGACAGCACTAAGATAGTACTGAGTTTTTAGTTTAGTGAAAATGGCAATTTTGCTATGCTGAATATGATATTTTTCACCTAAAATTTTGATTGTAAAATACCAAACCAGACTAATTCTGAAATTTTTTAATCGCGATTAAAAAGGTGTGGGGTAAAATAAGTTATCATGAACTAAAATTCACACCGACATCTCGACTTTACGTGCAAAAACAGTACTGTATTTATTTTTTCTTTTGCTTATATCTCGAAAATAGTGCGTCCTATCGCAAAAATAATGAAAATTTCGACCCCCTCTATGAAACCCTTAAACCCCTAAACCTGAACATGTAGGTAATATTTTTTCATGTTTTCCATACAAAAAGTGAAAAATTCCATATAAAACACGTCGAGGCGGCACCCCCTGCGCGCCTCCGGCTCTAAAAAAAAACACAGGTGAGGGCAAACCACGGGTACCACGTGGTTTCGCGATTGTCAAATTCTATTTTAGTTGTGTCAAAATTATTTTTTAGTTTAGAGAATTTTATTTACAGAATAGCTCTAAGATTCTCATAGCCTAAAGTAAGGAATTTTAGTGATAGTTTAGTTAAATTTAATTCGTTGTACAAGAGAATCGGCACCAATGTCGATTGTCGTATGAATTTATATTACTATTAAAGTTTATTCTTCAATTTGTGGAGACCTTGGGTTTCAATACATTTTCAACTACCGGGCATATCTCCTTCTTTCTTATATCTATGGTTACGATTCATAAAAAAAACAAGTACCTAAGTACCTACAATACCTACCTATACTCTACACTTAGTATAAAGTATGAGCCACAAAGGTGCGCATTTAACAACTCTTTTAAACTTGTATGCAGCAATATCCCACTAACAACATTTTTTTACGGACTCTATTAAGTCGTAGCCATTACATAAAAAAAATAAAAAATGCTTTATTGGTATATTCGCCGCCGTAGTTAACAAATGCCATAAAAATTTCATAGGTGACTCCCATGGAACGTAAATTGTGGGTGTTAATGCACTCCGGACGACATCCTGGAGTTAACACGAGAGGCTATAAGGAAAATTTCTTACTACTTTAGTGTGATCATGTTTAACAAAGGCTTTGTAAGTATTTCCGTGGATTTTACACTTTTTATAGGATGGTTACGTAGTGGTACCCTACCCCTACCTACTCAGATTATATCGGTAATGAAAATTACCGTTATAAGTTGGTTCTTGATATAGTCCCAACTGTCCGACGAACGAGCGCGTATCCATATTTTGCTATTTTCGTTTTCGGCCGAAAAAAATATTACTTTCGGCAGTGACTGAAAAATTTGATTCCGGAAAATGAATAGTTGGGTACTGAAGCTTAATTTATTCAGAGACATTCCATCGTTACAACAAATAAAATAATAACTTAGAAAATAAATGCAGAAATATTTATAAGTAATGTTTATAAATAATTGTATGCCTTTCAGAAAAGTATTAGTAATTTTCGTGTGACTTAAGTTTAAACGTTTAAATCCCATGATTAAAAGATTGACCCGGTATTTATTTTATTTTTAGCAAACAAAAACCTATCGATAAAAAAACGAAAATGCAAATCAGGCCGAACTTCGTTTTGAACTGAAAAAAAACCCATTTCCAGTCGGAATCTAGTTCTTGACTACAATAGGCGGAGCAATAAAGATAGATAAGTCAGATATTAAAGTCTACCTAAACAAAATTAAGCCATTTAAACATCCAGACTTCATTTCAATAGCTCTAGGTATACTAGTTCAAATATCAAAAATCTCACAAACGCTGATGTATGAAAATAAGATTTTGTAGAACATTTACCCATAAATATGATAAGGCGAAGATTTCAGGCGTTTTATACAACACTCATAATTCTGCTGCAAGGAACTTGGAAGTAGTGCAGGGTACTTGATATGTGTACATACATACATTCTATAATAAAAATGTATCATACCTCGTTGATTTACTAGCTAGATTGTCTTGCTTTCTGTGCTCAGTTTTGAAACTGTAATTTAGGTGTAGTTTTGGCCTGATGCAACGCAACACGTAGGTGGAATACAAAGTCACTAACCATGTCTATCTATGAACAAACCTACGCTTAAACTGTCAAATGATTTTCTAAACTCATATCTACTTCAACTATAGTATTACGCTGTTATTCAGCTGCATCCGGTTAGACTGGAAGCCGACCTCAACATAGTTGTGAAAAGGCTAGGCCGATTGATCGATACGGTCGGCCTACGGTCGTTGACCCCCAAAATATCTTATTTTATTTCGTTTTATCGACTGCCCAAAGCTCCCTTTTCTGCAAGCGGCCTTTTCTGCCGACTATTTGTGCCCGAAAAATACATTGGACACTGTCAGAGCCGCCGACACAATGTGTTTGCGCAACTGTCATTCAAAACTGTAGCCGGAACCGAATCCCCAGTCTGTCGTACTTTAAAGATGCTAAATGCCCTTCTGACTGCATGCAACCCTGAATGTGATGTGTTTGCGGATAACTAGAGTAAAATTATGCGTCTATTCTATGTCTGGTGTACTGTCAGAGAAAGTATGCTACGAGTATAGTCTACTATTCCATGTCAGTTTTAAATTAAATTATATGCAACGTAATTATAATCAACGTAATAGTTGTTTCTATGTTATTAGGGATATTGAGTAAGTGCGGATTTCACCAATTAAATTGAACGCGTTCAGCACATCTAAACGCGTTCAAGAGCTGTCAGTGTACAATAATCCATAACAATTTTGACACTGACAGCTCGTGAACGCGTTTTAGAAATGCTGATCGCGTTCAGTTTCTTTGGTGAAATCAGCCCTTAGTCACTAACCACACGAAAAGAACAACAAGGGATATTGACTGGGTAATAAAAAACTATTCAGTCCGTCAGTCAACTATACAAAAATATATTTAGATAAACGTATTCAAGTTGGGGACTTCCCCGACCAATTCGACTCTATCGCAGCAATAACGGCCGCGATCGACTCACTCACTGATCACGTACAATCCGTCGTGAGCGACTGCTCAAAGGAAGTCCCAGTGGGGGAAGACCCCCGCTGGAAACTACCTGACGATGTGCGTGATCTATTGACTGAGAAGAACGCAGCCATTCGTGCACACAGCAACTTTCCCTGCTCCGGTAACAAAGTCCATACGCGCTATTTACAGAGATCTGTAAAGACACGCATACAGGAGCTGCGTGACGCGGGCTGCGACAAGATGCTGAGCGACCTAGAGCCGAACCACCTAGCCTTCTGGGAACTTCAGAGGAAACTCAAGTCCCAGCAAGTCGCTTCCAGACCACCTCTAATCCGCCCCGACAAGACCATAGCCTTCGACGACATCGACAAGGCTGAATGTCTAGCCGATAGTCTAGAAGCACAATGCTCACCCAACACTCTACCAGTAGACCAAGCTCACCTCTTAGAGGTAGACGCTGAAGTCGAACGTAGAGCCTCACTCCCTCCCGTTGAAGACCCTGAAAGTCCTCTGCCCCCCGTCATACCAGACGAAGTGCACGACATTATCAAGGGTCTGAAAATCCGTTTAGCCCCCGGCTCAGATGGAATCACTAATAGGGTGATTCAGCTATTCCCTGCCCACCTGATAATGCTACTGACTACCATCTTCAATGGTGCCATAAGCAACAATTTCCTCCCACAAGTGTGGAAAGACGCCACCGTCATCGGTATCCCGAAGCCCGGCAAACCCAAAACCGAGCCTTCGAGTTACCGCCCCATCAGTTTGCTCAAAGTCCTCGGCAAGGTCTACGAGAGGCTTATTTATAAGCGTCTCAGAGACTACGCCGAGACAAAGGGCCTCATCCCCAACGAACACTTTGGGTTCCGCACCCAGCACTCTAGTGTGCATCAGGCCCACCGGATAATCGAACACATAAGCGCTGGCTTCCAGTGCGGTTATTATACCGGTGCGGTATTCTTCGATATAGCGAAAGCGTTTGACAAAGTCTGGCACAACGGCTTAATATATAAGCTGTACCAACTCGGTGTGCCAGATCGTCTCGTGCTCATCTTACGAGACTTTTTGTTGAACCGCACATTCCGCTATCGCATCGAAGGCGCAATATCCTCTCCCCGTCCCATCCGCGCAGACGTCCCTCAGGGCTCTGTGCTTGCCCCCCTCATATTCACTCTATTCACCAGCGATATCCCGAAGAGTAAAAAGGCACAGTTGGATCTGTTCGCAGACGATACGGTCATTTACTACAAGGGTGCTGGGCCCGACTCGATAGCCCGCATTCTCCAAACCGCAGTCAATAACCTTGGCGCCTGGTTTAGGAAATGGAGGATCGAAGTCAACCCCGACAAAAGCCAAGCTGTCCTTTTCTCAAAAAGGCTGGCCAGATACAGACCCCCTTTGCCCCGACTCATCACCATGCTCGGCAAGCCGATCCCTTGGGAGAAGCGAGCCAAGTATCTAGGTGTGGTCCTCGACCAACACCTCACTTTCGCAGACCACATAAAGCAGGCCCGCGCGTGGGCCGCTTTCGCTCTCGGAAGACTCCACTCCATGTTAAATGCACGTAGCAAAATGTCACTTAGGTGCAAATTGCGAATCTACACAACGTGCATTCGCCCCATCATGACCTATGCGGGCGCCGTCTTTGCCCAAGCCAAGCCCCGACAAATCCATAGATTGCAGGTGATACAGAACAGACTCCTTCGTAGGGCCACGGGAGCCCCTTGGTTCTGTAGGAACGAGACCCTCCACCTCGACTTTAGACTCCCCACAATCCACCAGTTTCTCAAACGCAACTCCAAGCGTTTCTTTGATTCCGCCGCCACCCATCTCTGGTTGTCGAGGCCGCCAGTTATGTCCCGAGTCAAATCAGTACAGTCCGCCGCCCGAGGCAAATCCTTTCCGACCCAGACGACCCCATAACCCTCCTCCAGGAGAGCAATAGGGAAACCAGTACAGTGAGAAAACACACACACCGACACACTTTCCGATCTCGCCGCAGAGGTCCGCGATCGCGACCCTCCCGAGTAAATGATACTCCCCCCCGACCCTTGCTCGACGATGCGCCCGCGTCGATGCTGAGCCTGTAAATTCCCCGATTAATAATAATGATATACTTTCTATCCAGCCTGTCCCTCTTGCTGTCCTCCCCCCAGCGGACGCCCTAAGCCGAGGTTCGTACCCGCGTTCGCCTAGTTTTAATTAGCATAGTTTTTGCCCCTGGCTGGAGGCTTTAAGTGTAGAAGCTTAAGGCAGCCACAGGATTGACCGGTTGAGTAGTCATGACCTCAGTGGTCAGCTACGAAATGCACTACAGAAAAAAAAAAAAAAAAAGTTGGGGAGTGGGGGACTCGCTACGTCACAATTTTCAGTATAAAATCTACCGGAGAGTGACGTCATGCCACATTTTAACATAATGTATTGCCGTAATCTTTTAATTACGTATGAAAAGAAAAAATACGTGTCCAATATATTTTAGGTTTTACATAGTTAGGTGTATTTTATAATAAACTATCAGAGGAACATATTTTTTTTTTTGCCAACACCCTATTATTGTAGGTACCTAATTGCTGTTGTATCATGTGTTGTTGATGAACTACAAGACTAACAATGATTTATTTACTAAATAATATTTAAATAAATCGTTGTTAGTCATGCATGACGTCTGGTACTTATGGTTGGGCTAGCTAATTTAATTTAAACACACAACATTAGAAAAAAAATACGATGTTATCATTTGCAGTAAAAATCACATTAAACAGACAAATAGCGATAAAGCAGGTAATTTAGATAGGGGAATGGATACCTACAAATGTAAATAAATCTCGCGCTGGCTATAAATTACGGGGCCCATAGGCAACCCCGGCTGATCGGCCACTAGACCATTGCTTACTACAATATTTCGGGGACGTTATGGAAATAGCGGTTTTGGTAAAATAGGCACTTATTGTTATTCTTCTCGTGGCCTCAAAAATCGCGCGTAAGTGCATAGTGTTATGTAATAGGGTTTAGTTTTCGTACTTAATCCGTCAGGTGGACCATTATGCGTGGGCCATGGCGGCCGTTTGGTGGTTATTCCAACCAGCCCACCTCCTTCCTCCAGAAGTTAATTAAAGCTCCTGGTCTGTTTGGAACATCTGTGAAAGATCTGGGTGACCCGAGGGTTTCTCTTTTACCCTGGGTGACGCCTGTGCATTCAAAGAGCACGTGCGCGACGGTTTCCTCAGCCTCCATGCACGCCCTGCACAGAGGACTGTCCGTTATGCCTATTGTGTGGAAGTGTTTGTTTAGCGAGCAGTGTCACGTGATGGTCCCCGTCACCAGGCGCAGGCCGCTTCTGTCCAGGCGTAATAAACGCCTGGTCAGCCCGCTATCCAAGGATGGCATAGCTTCCTTGGACTACCTGCAGCCCGGTGTCGAGGCCCACCAGATCCTCCCGCTCTGGGCGGAGCGAGAGGGAGTGTCAGACTTTTACTGACTAAAACCCACCCGTGTTCCTTCCGTTGCCTGTGTGCCGGGGCCGCGATATCCCTTTCGGACCAACTCGCAACCCTGGCAGGCATTGGCCCTTACGGACCCCGTCAGTTGGTGCTGACATCTCTTTGAGGCGCGCGTGGAACACAACGCGCCGTCGACCCGGGCCTGGTCCTAATCGGACGGCGAGCTACCCATTGCCCACCGTCCGCAAGCCCGCGCCTACGGTGGACCCCATTACAATACAAAAGTGCCAGTAGGCAATATTGGTTTATTTGCCATAAATGCTTGCAATTTTAGCTCGTCGAAAGGTCTCATCTTGCTTGCTAATTAATAACATACGGTGTTTGTGTGATCACTTTCTCCTAATACATACAGGTCTTTTTTCCTAATACATAATCCAAAATATGGTGATCATGGTGCTATCTGTAGGTAAAGTACAAATACCTCCGCGACTAAAGCATAGATTTTACTGTTATCAGAGTAGACAAAACAGATCGTTGTGTGGGAAAACTAGAGGTGGTGCGATTAAAATGTCTGTAAATTTTGTCAAGTCTCCCATAAATTTATTTTAGGGAGAAAACCAAGGAATAAGAGTGTTTTTATCCTTTTTTTATGGAATGAACGCCAATGACACAGTATAAATAAGTAACAGTATTACGTCTTCATAGAAAACGGTCGAAACGACACGCTTCTAAATCTCAGTGTACGCAAATCTCGTGTGCGCAGCAGTTACGCACGGATGCGAAAGGTTTATCTACCGACGGCCGTAGGTATTTCAAGGTCACTGCAGAGACGTAATACTGTTACTTTATTATACTGTGCCAATGACCACGTGACCACGTTTTCTCTTGAAAACTACCTTCACCTAGATGATCAAGTCAAGGATCAAACTAATTACACACATGGGTCCTACTACACGAGTGAAACATACGTTTAGTTGCTAGACTTCTGTGCCAGGTAAGTAAAGAAAGAATAATATTATCAGATTGTGAAACACAATACATTTTTAGGGTTCCGCACCTCAACAAAACGGAACCCTTATTTATAGGATCACTTCGTTGTCCGTCCGTCTGACAGTCTGTCAAGGCCCTTTTTCTCAGGAACTCGTGGGGATATCAAGTTAAAAAACTTGAGAGGTGTCAAGGGACACCCGGATGGAACGAAGTTCAGAGAGAGAGAGAGAGACAGACAGAGAAACACGCGCACGCCGCACGGCTTACAACTATAGCAAAAAGTGTCGTTACAATTTTTGGTCTTAATTTTTCCGTCTAGCCCCCTTTCGTAACGCGCGATAAGGAACTTCGTTCCAATTATTATCAAATACGTAGGACTGTGGTCCCTTGGAGCCCTAAAAAAATCAAGCTTGTCAATCAAGGCTGACTAAAACTGACGAAAACTGCGGAAATCCATGATTAAATACAATAGACGACGTATATTTAGTAACCTAATTTAAATATACATACGTCGTCTATTGCATGACGCAATAAAAAAATACGGCCATAGCGACATATTTCGATACCAACTCACAAATAAATCAAAACCTACAGGGTACCTCCCGTTGGCCTAGAATCATGAAATTTGGCAGGAAGCAAGGTCTCACAGCACAAGTAAAGGAAAAGTCCGAAACCCGTTCTTACATTTGCAGTTGGAGAATAGGGATGATGACAAAAAAATGTTTTGTCCATCTTTGAGATTATAAAAAAATATTGGCCACGTATTTTTTCTTTTTTTACTTAATCTTAAGATTACGGCGATACATTGAGGTAAAATGTGCCATGACGTCACGTGTAGGTATGTAGATTTTATACATACTAGTGACGTAGCGACCCCGACTCCCCAACATAAAATGCGCTTTATCTAAGTATTTTTTATTAATATGATAAAACAAAAAATACGTGTCTAATATTTTTTTTATTATCTGACTGACGGACTAATTAGAAAATCATTTTTTTTACCAAGGCATCATCCCTATTGACCGTGACGTATATAGATGTAAGGGAGAACATGTTTTTCAACTACAAAGTTAAGTTTGTTTTTGGGATAAATTTATCTCAACTACGGAACCCTTCATTGTGCGTGCCCATGACACGTACTTGGCCGGTTTTATTTTTAAGTGCATTTTTTGAACAACGACAGTGTATGCGTGAGGTAAATACACTGCGCCAAAAAGGTCCATTTCGGCGCCAGACAGATGCTGTCTGACGCTGGTTTTCTACGCAGTACACTCAGGCACCTCGCAAAATAAAACCAATATATATAATTATTTGGAGATATGGGTTGGTAGGTCACACAAGCGTCATACCATCAAACTATACAAAAGGATGCCCGGTTAAGATAATGGTCTCTACTGAATATTGTCCCTTTATGCCGCTGAGTACGGAGGAGCATATTCGTTATAGATCGGTCGTAGTCGGGGCGGACGACGCGCATCCAATTTTGCGTGAACATTATCTCTGTTGTTGCAGCATCCCCGTCTCTCTCAAATTAAAGGCTATCTCTACAAAATATAATGAACATTTTGACAAGCGAAGTTTAATTAGAACTTTTAGTTCGAAGAATTACACCAGTGATTGATTCGTCGGCAAACTTCAAGTAGGGAAGCTGTAAAGCTTACGAATATAAAACTGTGTTACGAAACAGCGTTGATAACACAAAATATGTGAGTTTGTAAAAAAAATACAATAAATGAATCGTATAGGGAAAGTCCAAATAGACCAATAAAACACGACATAAAAATCCAATAAGGATCATAATTTATTAAAAAAATGATATATTACACTTTACAATTGACCGAACTCGTGTTAATGTGGCGCGGGTAACCCTTATTATTCGATCATTTAAAATTTCGAGTATCACAGTTCTGTTTTATGTAATGATGCTATTTTTTCGATAAAGAACATCCAAAATAAACTACACTTTGGTACAAGTGTCCACAAAATCGTGTAACACTGACGAACCGTGATGTAAGCGTATAGTTATTATGTTATGATAATAACACCATTCATGATGTTATTAAAACATTTAAAATTCCACTGGAGTCAATAATGCTAAAACTTTATATAAATTTCTTCATTAAATTCTTCAGGTCCATAAAATGTATTAGCATTCCTGGATACATTATTCTAATAATAATATTTAAATCTATCTCTGTTAGGTTTATCCAGCCACATTAACAGTAGTAGTGACCGATGCATAAAAACATCCTACACATACATTCCATTGGTAATAACTATTTTATAACATTCTAATAATATGTACAACTTTATTTACAACTTGAAACTCACGATTTTACTGCCACTTTGAATAAGACACATTGTGATAAAGAAAAACAAATTTTATATTGCTTCATAAACATCGCTATGTATCACTATACACAAAAGTCAAAATGACAGGAAAACTGTTAGGGCCGACACATATCCACGTTCCTTGGTCAACTTGTTACAAATCAGCAAGACATGGCTGTAATGCATGAGTTACAATAAAATGCTTTTGAAAAATTAATGAAAATATGATATGACATTTACTTATGAATGTTAAGAACGTTTATCCAAAAAATTGGCAACGTCGCAAATAGTAGTCAAATATTTACCAGTTTTGATTAATTTGGGAATATTACTGTATGGAAATATGAAATGCGGTTAACTAGTGAACTGAAATATTGATTATGAAATGAAATCATTAATATCGTAACACCGAATATGATAGATAGATAGATAAAACATTTATATAGTGCATACAAAAGCACAATTAAATTATAACAACTTACATGAATATAGTAAATAAAAATAAAATGCCAATATACAAAAAAGATAAACATAAGTACTTAATGAATGTAGTTATAGATGTAAAAAAAAGTATTTGGAAACTTACAAAATGCCTTTTTTACAGCTAACATCAAATTCAGTATTATAATTGCAATTAATTATTAATATTCTAGTTCGCTAGTTAGACACATCTCATAATTCCATACCGTAATATTGCCAAATTAATCAAAACAGCGAAATATTTGAAATCTATTTGCGACGTTGCCCACTTTCAGAATAAATGCTCTGAAAATGTTTTCTACTGTGATAATTATTACAGGACAATTCTTATAAGATTCATACAGATTGTGTATTCTCAGTTACTTACAAACAAATGATTCGCATACAATATGCAATAACTATCGCTCAACAGTGAGTCACACTATCGAGCCGGTGAGATCATTAACATCGTATCTCGTGTTATTACTGTACACTGACAACATGACTACTTACCAGGCGGAATCGCAATACAAAATCATCAAATATGATTATTATAAGGTATAGTAACAATAACAATCAGAATATCAACGTACACTGGCTTGGTACCATTAAACTAAACACAGAAACTAATATCATAACAGCACATGCTTGTGTCCATTGTTTTTAATCTACGTTTCGTGATTCCATTGAACTAAGTTCCCGACTTTGAACAGCAAATGTGGCCAGTCAATAAAATCACATTAAATGTTCACAGAACTCTCACTTTTACTAGCTGTGGTTGTTAGCGTTACTGTACATCACTGAGTTGTTAACTCGCTTCATAGTAAATGAGGCACTGCTTCCGTTTTTTTCTAGTCCCGCTAAAAAGTCTTCCAAAAGTTTCGCAAGTGTCTTACGCTTGAACCTTAACGATTCGTTTATAACTTCGCGAATTACTTCCTTTTTAACGTCCACACCACCTTGTAATAGTTTTAAACTTTCGAACAGTTTCGTGTAATCTGTAAACAAAAAGATAAGTTAGAATTTATTTTTAAGGTTATCGCAACGAAAATTGATAGCGGTTTATTTAGGTTATGTTTGAATTTGGTGCATGTATACTAACGATAAAACTGATAACGGTATCAACAACGAAACGACGCAGAAACATTGTATTTGTTTATTCAGTAAATACATTTTTATCTACGTTTTGTAGTCGCAAAAACGTATTATCCTAGTAGACGAAGCCTTTTAAAAAGGGTATTGAAACCTTCGAAATCGATTTGTTATAGCTGCTTCTTTATTTATTTATTTTTCGTGTGGTTAGTGCCTAACCTGGGGGCCTACTCCCTAAGCGAAATCCGTTCGTTCGGCCGTCATTACGGGCGCTTCGTTCTCCGTCTCACTTACGGACATACCATAAGTTAGACAGAGAGCGAAGCGCCCGTAGAGTTTTTTTTGCCGCCGATGAGCTTCCGACTTGGCTTCACAAGCCGTCGAGAAATACCTCTCAGGCATGCCAGTTTCCTCACGATCTTTTCCTTCACCGTTTTTTAAGCAAATGATAATTATACAATACATGAATCCGAAAAATTACTTGGCAGTCCGACGGTCAACTACTACTGCTAAACGTTATAACTGCTATCTTGGGAAATACCTAGATGCCTATTCTTACGTATTCTTATTCTCCTAGACAAAATCAAACTGGTTGCTTATTTAATTATATCATTTGTTATTTTTTATAACTCTGTTTTACATACTGTGATTTCTTGAACTCACACACGGACTTATTAGTATTACTTGTTAAAATGTTAAGAATATCGTATAATTTTGCAATGTTTGTAAATATGTGAGCACCATGTTTTTATCACATAATAAATTTATCTCTAATTGCTTTATTTTTTCATTATTTTTACCTATCGTGGTATAGTAATCTTATTCTAGATGCATCGTCTTCTCATATAATTATATAATTAATGTATACAAAATATTGTAAAAACATTTCAAAAGAGTAACGGTGGAGTTTCTTGCCCATTCTTCTCCATACGAAAACTACCTTATGGAAGGGGCGACTAGGATCAATATTTTTTTTTTGTAAAATTGACGTTCATAAGTGCCTTTTATATGCCCAATTGAAATAAATTGTTTGACTTTACGACGTGACCATATTATCGTGGAAGTCCGCGTCCACGTCACGGCATCACGATAACACAGGAAGTAAAATGTATGGAAATATATAAAGACGCTTTTAAATTTCCATCCATCCATTCCATACATATGATATCGTCGCGTTAGAAATTATAGAAGCGCACTATTATGTAACAATAAAATAAATATCGTGTTTACCTTTGCCGGGTCGCCGGATCGCGCGAAATACCTCCGACCGTACATCTAGATTGTGCTTTCTTATGTCTGCAAGTTCTTTCCGCGTCAGCAGTGGCGGCATCGTCAACTGCGTTATTTGTTTGTCGTTCTGTAACAGATTTCTATGTTAGTAGTGACCTAGTCTAGTAAGGCCTTCTAACAATCTTAGACGCTTAAAGGTTTCATCACAAATTGGTTCATAACAAACTGGTAATTCATACACATTATGGGATGCACAATTATTTATTTTTATAAATTAAAGTCGCTTTTTGTGTCTGTGACCGCGGTGTTCTTCTAAACTACGCAACGGGTTAAATGTGATTTTCTGAGAGTTTTTATAAATGAACTTGACTTGGATACCTTTCGTTTCCTCTTCCTGGAGCGTGCATTCGAGTAGTTCTCAGCGGCCACGCCCTGCAGGATGGCGTTGATCTGCAGCTCCTGCGAGTCGTGCAGTACTGCGGGCGCGGGCGGCGGGCTGGCGGGCGCGCTCGGCGGCGACGGCGAGCGCGCCATCTTGCTGCCCATCGTCGTGTATGCGTCTGAAATCACAAAAAAAAATTCAATACCCAGATACTAAATGTCCTTGCTTTAGTACACGATTACTGACAAATACGCAACCTGATTGGACAGTTCCGCTCAAATCTGTGGTTCGTTCCTCAAAAGATTATGACAATAAATCTGACCAAGATTATGTCAGGACTGTAAAAGAGACCTTTGATTTTGTTTCGGCGTTTCTTCTCAGAGCTTACTTAGATAGGACACACCAACCTAATCTAGTTTTTAAAATACTATTGACTTAAACAAGGCTTAGTATACTCTATAGCCATAGCCATAACTATAGCCTACTCACAGAAATAAAACTATTTATCAATTTAAATGCATGTTATTTTTGCCACAAATGTGCTTTTTTCGGAACTAAAATAAAGTTGACCGTCAACGATATTTGAGTCGTAAATAACAAGCAATCTGTTAAACAATTAATTTGCCTGACTACAATAATCTTTTCGTCAAAGTGGGAAAGGTAGGAAGGTAGGAACTTTACTGGCAAATATTTTTCAAAAAAAACACCGCAAGCCTTCCACCCAGTGGAACCTAAACGTACTTGATAAACTGAAACTTAGTTACCAGTGTAGTCGTCAATTATTATGGATTACTCCATACCTATCTACTTCCTTCAACTGTCACAACCAGGAGTTATCCTCATTAAACCTAGAGACTTTCCTGATCCCCACGCACATTGAATAGATTAAAGCAGTTTTTATGAACTGTTAAATATTTCAGCAGCATATTAAATGATCGTGTAATAAAGACTGACCTCCATTGAGGAAGGGTTTGACGACAGGCGGTAGGTTGGGAGGCGCGACCGTCGGCGGCGATGCAGGCGGCGATGCTGGGACAACAACCGAGCCGCCCGTGTCCACGTTTGGAGGTTCCTGTAATACAACATAATATTTAGAAGATAATACAGGCATGTTTTTCATATAGTTTGATCGAGACCGCTGTTCGCATTGTAGGCCGCTCATTCGTCAATGCTCACGGCGTCTCGCAACTCATTCGTCAACGCTGCTCCCCCGTCTCGTCGCGTATTCCTAAGGCGCGAAACAGCTGTTTCGGTCAAACTATAGTAATTGAATTTGGTCAAATGAGTATCCCAATAAAACGATGAATTTGTTACAAATTATTTTTTGTGAGTTATTGCGTAACTGTGGGTCCTGAGTGACGGTGCATCATGCAGGTGGAATGAACGGTGCATTAAACAAATGTTTGATACGTTTGACATTGTCCGGAGAGCGTGCGGGCGCGCTCATGTCACGGTGCATTGTGTAAATCCGCTTTGCAATTCGCCATACGTTTGTCATATAGTGTATACGCGATGTCGCGACATCGCGTATACACTAATTGCGCCTGAGTGTTGGCATCGCGATGCCATCACTCAGGACGCACACTAAGAATGTAACTAGAACCGACATTTGTTTACATTTTCATTAGATCGTTTTGAAACGGACAGCGAATATAATGTTTTAGTTTTCTATAACATTGTATTCGCTGTCTGTGTGTTTCCAAACGAAGGACGCATACCTCAGGAGGCCTCCCCGACGGCAGGTCGGCGGGAGGGGGCGCGCGCGGCTCGCCCGGCCGCCGCGGCGTGGGGTCGCGCGCGGGCGGCGCGGGCGCGGCAGGCGCTGCGGGCGCGGCGGGCGCGGCGGGCGGCGTGGGCGGCGGCTCGGGCGGCTCGCTGGGGCGGCGCGCCACGATGTGCGGCGGCAGCGGGCCGGCGCGGCGCTTGGGCGGCAGCGCGCGCGGGCTGTCGACGCCGCGCTTGCCGCCCGGGCCGCCGCCGGCGCCGCGCACTGCGCCCACCGGGTCCAAGTCGGCCTCGTCCACCATCATGCGCTGGAATTGTACAATAAATCTACTTAATACAAATATTAAATTCATTTACTGACAGACAATGCACTGCCAAAACCAGGTCTAAAAGCATAATATTTTACGCAAGACTTCTTTATGTAGCGAAGTTGAAAACTCAGCAAATTTTTCCCAAAATTCGTCCCCTAAAGGAGTTAAATAAGGGATGAAAGTTCGTATAGAAGTTCGTAATTTTTTTTTATAGGAAATCCCATCGGGCGCACGTCTTGTACTGTTACTTAACACTGAATTTGACTACCGGAGCATAATCTGTCACCACAATATAAGATATTCTCATATAGCTCATGCTGACACAAGAGTAAACAAAGTTAATATACCTTTTTCTTCATTGTATCCAACCCTACTCATCTAAAAAGCGTACATACTTAATTTATATTAATGTTAAATGAATCAATAATTATACTGAGAAAGGAACAAGTCTCAGACCAAATAAAAACCAAGACGAGCGCTGCGAACAATACAGTGAAGCATGCCAAAACTACACCGCCGCTCTGTGCATACACGCTCACACGCACACATTTACAACCTTTTACAATGACACTACAATCAAACTACACCACACAAAGTGCACACATGTTTACGAAACCGGCTTCACTTCATTGTTGACAGAGCTCTGTCTTGGTTTTTAATTTGGTCTAATATGGTTGGTTTAAAATTTGCAACAAACGAAAAAGGTATAGCTACGTAGGAAACGATACCTTACCACAGGGCAAAGCTATCTATCTGCTACAGTGCGGATTTCACCAATGAAATTGAACGCGTTCAGCACATCTAAACGCGTTCAAGAGCTGTCAGTGTCAATATTCCGTAATAATTTTGACACTGACAGCTCTTGAACGCGTTTTAGAAATGCTGATCGCGTTCAATTTCATTGGTGAAATCAGCCCTTATTGTGATAAAATTGCATTCAAAACGTTGTTCACATTACCTTATCTATCTTGAAGGGGTTGCCAAACATGTGTTGGCGTACAGGCTGCGACTCAATCTCTCGTAGTTGCGGCGTCATTCGCTTGAGGTACTCTTGGTAGTTGCCCATCTGAGCCACCGGCATCGAATGAACGCTGTCCTCGTCGACCAGGCGAGTATGCGCCAGAGATGGTTGTAAGAAGTTCGCACGCATTCGTACCACCTGGAAAATAATTATTGGAAATGTTTAGGTATTGAATTCAGACAAATTGAAGACAATTTTTAACTGCCTCGTTGCGTTTAGTGGTCGCAAGCGCTACCGCCGAGCATGAGGGTTTGATTTTGACTTTAAAACTTGTTCCCACAATAACAACTTAATGACCTCCTAAAACAGGGCTTCCTCTCTCCTACCCTTTTGCTGTGCCCTATAGGGTCCATAATGATCTAAATAATATAGTTACCACCTTTTTTTTTTTTTGAGGGTGGGAAATTATCAAATAACTTCTCCCGCTCTGGGTGGAGCGGGAGGGCGTGTCAGACTTTTTCTGACTAAAACCCACCCGTGTTCCTTCCGTTGCCTGAGTGCCGGGGCCGCGATATCCCTTTCGGACAAACTCGCGACCCTGGCAGCCATTGGCCCTTGCGGACCCCGTCAGTTGGTGCTGACAACCCTTTGAGGCGCGCGTGGAACACAACGCGCCGTCGACCCGAGCCTGGTCCTTATCGGACGGCGAGCTACCCATTGCTCACCGTCCGCAAGCCCGCGCATATATATAGTTACCACCTAAGTACACATTATGGTAAAGCAATAAAGATATTGAGTATTCCCGGGCCGGGCAGTGTTATTGGGTTTTTCTATCTGGATTTTCTCAATAGCAGCCCAGAGTCTGGATTTATACCCGGTTGATGGCAATAGGCTCGCCCCCTGTTACATGGGACTTAAACATAACTGGCGAAATGTGGGTGTACTATAGGGACACCTCTGCCTAACCCTTCGGGGAATACAGGCGTGATTGTTATGTTACAAAAACATTTCCTCCAGTCACTGTTTCAACCCATTATGTTTGAAAAACAACATAAACAAAGTTGTCTTTCATTCTCTCAATGTGTAATGAATTATGTAAACAATGGCTCACACACTACCTTATTAGAATACAATGTGGTTATGGTATGTAAAAAAATATCTGTATGTAAAACAGAATTTCATTTTGGAAACTTGCCAGACAATTTTATTGTAGAAATACAACAATAAAAATTATTTGTTTACATTATTTACGTGCATTTTTAAAACCATAGAACAGGATATCTATACATATCATAAATTAAAGCCCCTTTTCGTGTTTGACTGTATAACCGCGTTGTTCTTCTAAACCACGCAACAGATTTTGATGACGTTTTCACCATCATTTAGAGAATTTATTCCGGAAGGTTTATGTTTATATTACGGTAGTATTAAAGTTACGTAAAACTAAGAAATCTCGATGTTTTGTCAAGTCGTAAAAACCGTGCGAAGCAAAAGCGGGTCGCTTGTTTATAATATACCACGCCCAAACACCACCCACGTCGCATTATAAAGACATGAGAACTAATACTGCCATACTTATTAAGAATAGAAGCATAATGTGCATATGTTTTATATCTGCTACCGAATGAGGTCATCGCCATATGGTGGTACAGTCACGAGCACCAATATGTATACACTTAGCAACTTCAAAAAGTGATTTTCTCCTGCTGTGGTGATTGTAATTTTATGTTATTACGAACATAGTATTTTGGAACCCACACTAATATGAAGTAGGTCTTATCTCAAAGTTGCAGTCGTTATTCCATGCTAAAATCGATTTTGAATTTTGCTAAGTGGATACATATTGGTGCTTGTGATTGTACGCTTCCATAAGCGTTTATGGATCGTATTTATTCTTCCAAATGTCTCACTTCATTGAGGAAGTGCTGTAATGAATTGAATTGCTTGTTTGAATGAATGTTATAAAATAACTGTTGCCACATTAATTGGTTGACAATTTATCGTTTGAGCCATTTAAATAGTAAGCAGACCCCTTATGGATGATTCCTATAATTTACGGACCGTTATTAGTTAAAATTAAGACTCTTGTATGTTTACCAATAATGAAGCAAAGACCTCATAGCTTTGCACAGTAGACCCTCCCATATGGAACTAGCTATCACAGGTAAAATTTACTTACGAACCTATTTATATGGCCAGTTTGGCAATAAAAAATGCTACCATTGGTATGCAAAACGATTCGTTTCAGTTTATAGGAACCAAGAATTAGCCTTAAGCCCGTTTTCACCTTCACTAACACACTTAAATTAATCATCATAAAAGTGCGCTCGCTGTTGGATTTTCAACGCTAGGCTTAGCACTGAGAGTTGAAAATCCAACAGTGCACTTTTATTTAGGGATTTATTTAAGTGTCCCTTAGCTTCTGGAGGGAGGTGGGCTGGTTGGAATAACCACCAAACGGCTGCCATGGCCCACGCACAATGGTCCACCTGACGGACTAAGTGCGGAAACCAACCCTATAACATAGAACAAGTGTCCCTTAGTTTAGGTGAAAACGGGCATTAACCTTACTATTTAAGAGGCCGCCCAATGGTCCACCAGCGCAGCTCCTTTAAAGGGCTAGTGGACCATTGGGCGCGCCCTTAAATGGCTCCTTTTAATGTTCCCTTGAACTTGGACGGCTTGTACGAAATATGATAATTATGACGCTAGTTTATTCTTGAGATGTAAAGATGACGAAGACATGTTATAATATGGAGGATATTCACTTATCCCTCTGCCTTTTTCTTCATCCTATGATAGTTCAAAAAGCCTTTAACCCTTACCTGATCAAGTAAATCTCTCCTTTGTATGTCAAAGGGATTCCTATACGTATGCGTTTGTGTCTTATGTCTGCCGCGCGAGAGTCCGACGACAAACCCACCGAATTCGTTCAACTGATCGCGAAGAGCTGAGAACTTGTCTTGAAGACACGGATGTGTCGTCAAGTCTTTTCGAAGTGGTGACCGGGACATTACTCGAACGCTTTCGGCAACCTGAAATGCATTAATAGATAATTATATAGCTGTAATAATTGGGTAAACTGGTTACTAAGGCATATGTAGGCTGGTCGTCGAACATATTCATTGCGCAAACGTGACGCTAACGTCGCGTCAACGCAACGTAGGGTTCAATAGAATCACGTCTACGCGACGGCAACAAGCTATAACCAACGATACTACGATACGATAGGATGCTAGATACGAAGGCATCTAAATAATAAAAAAATGGCTCAAATGCTTCTATTGTATGCATGAAACTAAGATTGTAATTGGTTGGTAATTGTTCGCTCATGCGTACAAATACATTTAAGATCCGACTAATGAATACAAATGAAGACAGATAAATATGCAACTGAAATAACTTTTAAAGTATAAGATTAACATACCTTCTGCGTGTTATTGCTGGAGGACTTGTTAATGACGTCAGCACAGAGTTTTTCAAATTCTACTTTAGCTTGATTTTTCAGTCTTTTCAAATAGTTCAACACGGAGAAACTGAGCGAGTTGTCTTGAGAATCGGGAATCAAACTCTGTAGAAGCTGTGCTGATGCTCCCATTTTCGTCAACGCTCTACGAAGAGGCTGGAAAAAGGAGTATAATAATTTTAGTTTGAGTACCAGCTTCTGCTGTATCGGATCAGTACTTCCAGAGATAACCTCTAACAAACAATAATAATTACCCCATTATAATACTAATTCAGGATATTATAGATCCAACTAGATTTTTCTTTTATTATAATCAACAAATTTTTCAAGAAAGAAGTGATTGCAAAAAAGCATACTTGATCAAAATTTTACAGTTGACTCTCTAATGCATAATAACAGAATAACAACTTGTAAATACTCTCCCATTGTCCTCTAAGGACCCAAAGAATACCAGAACCTTATTTTATCGAGATACTTGTATATAATTAATCGCTGCGCCCCGCGGTTTCACCTGCATAAGTCTCGATCCCGTGGGAATATCGGGATTAAAAGTAGCCACGTCCTTTTCCAGATCAAGGTCTACCCCTATGCCAAATTTCATCTAAATCCGTTCAGCCGTTTTAGCGTGAAAGCGTAACAAACAAACAAACTCAATTTCCCATTTATAATATTAGTAAAGATTATATTAATTCCAACTTACCGCCACATAATAAGAAGGCATTCTGTCGAGATAGTGCTGAAACGCAAGCTTCCACTCCGGAGTGGGCTTGCACCGATGGACTTTGAACAGATCGTCTAGCAGTGGCAATAACATCGGATAGTTGTACGGCAACACGAACAAGTTGACGCAGGTCAGATTCGTTGACGCCTTCAAGTAGCCAAATGGGTGGTTGATCTCAGAGTTCTTACAACCACTGTTGGCTACGAACACCTGGAAATAAGGAAAAAATTAAATTAGTACAGCACAACACAACTTACATGTAGCATAAATTTGAAAATTTGCATTCATTAATTTATATTTTACGAATGTATTTAATTGGACCCTGTTATGCAGAAAAGATCCAACCAACGTTGCATTACACTATGCGTGGATCTTTTCTGCTTAACAGGGTCCAATTATACAACCTTAGTTTTTGTTTATACTAAACCTCTTAATTACTCATTGTACTCATCATTATGAACAACTTTCACTATGGGACTCACGCTGAAATCGCGAAAAAATATCAGCTGTTCCCTACGTTTATGTTCGCATATCTCGTCGAAATGTAGGGAACAGCAGATTTTGTTTTCGCGATTTCAGCGTTGATTGACCCCTTAACGAGATTTAGGGTAAACAAAAACTAAGCTTGTACGACTTCACAAGTTATTGCGTTTGCGTAAAGATCATTTTCACCTAAAGCAGTAATAAGTATTGGTGATTTTGAAGGCGCACTCTGTTCAGATGGTAATCGGTTTTACGAATTTTGCCGATGCTACATCTAAGTTGTACCGTACTGTACCTACACATAATTTAAATAGTTATTGTCAATAGTAAATACATACAAGTAAAACATGTTTTTGTTTTTTGTTAAAAGTTGAATAATAATTTTGTGCTTGTTACTTCAGTTCAAAATACTAAACAATCAGCGACATTTGCTGTTGACTGTACGTGCCTACAAAAACATTAATCAGGCTAATAGATAGGTACCATGCCCATAACGAATGGCACTGAGGTGGCCATTGAAATAATGATTATTAATCCATTGAATCAGAATCATTATTTAGTTAACTAGTAAATATCCACAATGTGATTAAATAAGCAAAAAATAAGTGTCTTTTTCCGCTAAGTAAACCACTACCGACCATAAATCCCATGAGGCTCGAAAGGGGGGACGAGGTTCGCAGAAAATCCCGAAATATCACAAGGGGGAGGAGGGGTATTAGTGAGATACCCCGTCTATTTATTTTTTCGTTTAACGCGCATTTCTAAATCGAAAAGCGGCCCCCAAATATATATGTTTTCTTTCTATTTCAAGATAAAATATTCTGTATTTTTTTAAGACACTGCACCAAAAAAGTACTTAGCCTAAAACCTCACCACGTATCACCAGAGGGAGGGGGGGGAGGTTACAAATTTGCTAAAAACATCACGTGGTTAGTGGACGCGCCCTATGACGTCAGGAGGACTCTTTCGTGGGACGACCCGATATTACCCATACAAAAACAAACAATAATGCTAAAATATATTATATTATGCAGATACATACAAGGGCTATCTTGAATGAATTATTAAACACTTATTACAAGTAATTGCTCACATTATCTAGTTAGTGGAGTGCAATTTGATAGTTTGTTTACATTACACAAGGTAACCTACATAATAAATTAATTCAAATTGGAGTCAATTACTAATGTCTTTAGTTACTCTTTGTTTTCGAAAATTGCTCGAATATTGCTCGAATAGAGGTTATTGTCACTACGCTTCTTTAAAACTTGTCATTTAAGAAACGCTGTAAATTGATAGTTTTTATAATTTTGTTTTTTTTTATGAAATTCCAAGTCTCATTTTAATTTTAAGATAGGTATTTACGGTTCCTGCAATACTTCAGAAAAAGGTGTAATAATTTTTATTATTAAAGTAAGTCAGCTTATTTTTCTGATTTATTATATTATGCATGTGGAGTTTACCTATAAGTTATTGTTGCCCTGTGATTATGCTTTCAAGAATGTATTATAAATATATGTTGAATGTTTTATAAAAAAAAATTACCCAGGTATCATCCCTATTGAGACACAATAAGGATCCAGTGTAAACTGGATACAGACACAATAGGGATGATACCTGGGTAAAAAAAAGAAATTCTAATTAGTCCGTCAGTCAGATAATAAAAAAATATTAGACACGTATTTTTTGCTTTATCATATTAATAAAAAAATACTTAGATAAAACGCATTTTAGGTTGAGGAGTGGGGGTCGCTACGTCACTAGTATGTATAAAATCTACATACTCGTGACGTCATGGCACATTTTACCTCAATGTATCACCGTAATCTTTAGATTATGTAAAAAAAAAAATACGTGCGCAATATTTTTTTATAATCTCAAAGACGGACAAAAAAATTTTTTTTTTCTTCATCCCTATTGTTAGTAAACCTAATCCTTGATAATTCAAAATTGCCTGTAATTGGTTTATTTGAAACTAGGTACGCCCCACGGTTTCACCCGCATAAGTCTCGATCCCGTGGGAATATTGGGATAAAAAGTATCCTATGTCCTGACCCAGGTCATGGTCTACCCATGTGGCAAATTTTATCCAAATCCGTTCAACTATTTTAGCGTGAAAGCGTAACAAACATACAAAAAATCGAATCTTTTCTCTTTATAATATTAGTTTAAATAAATGGTTTGAGTTTAATAAAATAATAGTAGATTATACAACAAGTGAAAAAAAAGGGAATTTGATTCGAGGGACTAAGTTGGATCCCGAGAGCAGCGAAGGATTCAAGAGTAGAATCCCGAGCATAGCGAGGGATTCTAGGTTTGAATCCTGAGCGGAGCGAGGGATACAAGGACCGAGATAAATTATAATATATAATAAATTTTCACGAGTTGTGTACTCTACTTTTTACCATTGACTGCGAGAAAATAAATAGTAGTGTAGTATTTATATTTATCTGTCCTAGTTGTAGTATTTATACAAATTTTTTGCCTCGTTGGTCTAGTGGTCGCAAGCGCTACTGCTGAGCAAGCGGTCCTGGGTTCGATTCCCAGGTCGGGCAAAGTATTAATGGGTTTTTCCAACAGGAATTTCTCAATAGCAACCTGGAGTCTAGAATTGTGTCCGATTGATGACAATAGGCTCAACCCCTATTACATGGGACTTAAAAACATAACTGGCGAAATGTGGGTGACCTAAAGGTACACCTCTGCCCAACCTTTCGGGGCAACAAGGCGTGATGTTATGTTATTTACGAGTATATGTATCACATTTTTGGCGGTAACAAATTTTCTACCATAATTGCTGCTTAAGAACGAAATCATTTCGAAGTCAGTAGTATTCAGTATCTCATTTTCCAATAAGTCTTTATTGCAGACCACAAGATCCATAAAAAACACGATGATTTTATATTAATTAAAATTAAAACAACCACGATAACAGATTGAAAAGAACTAAAGTTAGAGGGATATTTAAAAAAAAAAAAATTGTATAGCTTCTAAGGAATAGCTCCATCTAGCCAGCCAGTACGTACTTTCAGTACGCTTCATTTATTTTAGTACATAGTTTGTATAGTTCGTGCTTGTTCCAAATTCAAAATGTTTTTATTCTCTTGTGAGTAAAAGAGAGTTTTATTCACTGTTATCGATGAATAAAATGCCCTTTTTCGAGTGACAATGGTAAAAACAAACAATATATTTCCTTACCTGCCAGCAGACGGTAGGCTGTTTCCTGGCCAATATGAACTGCGTGAGTGGACTGGGCTCCAACTCATACTTGTCAAAAGGCAGATTGTCGATCACCATTGGTTCCTGGCTCGAACACGTGAACTTCACCACTGGGTGTGCAGAGCGAGGTGGCTGGAAAATTACGAAAAAGGTTTATGAGATTTTAAAAGTTTACGAACATATGTAGCACATCTTCTATTTAATAAATATGTATCTTGAATTCGCTGACAGACAACGCACAGTCTAAGCCGCTTGAAGCATGAGATTTTGTACCTTATGTAACGAAAGTGAGCACTAAACTACTACTAGCACTAGGATAGCGTCGCATCGTGAGGCAAATCACGGATGTCCGAAATCTCACTTCAACATGATGACCACGACCGCTCTATCAAGAGTGCACAGACAAAGAAAAAAAGGAATAGGAAGGATTTTTGAAAATTCCTCTCATTAAATAAATAGGAATAATATAGGCATGAAAGTTTGTATGGAAGATCATCATTTTTGCGTTTTGTTTTATATACTTACCGTTTGCGTAACATCTCTCGGCCAACATTCTTTAATTTATCATTAAATTCATTGCAAACGACCAAAGAGGATTTTTATTAATATGCTCATAAAGAAACATGATGTCGTTACAAAACCAAAACCGATATTTATGCGCACCCAGATTAAAAGGACAAATATAATTTATCGTATAATGACGAATTAGCTACATGGTCACCTGACTGCAAACTGGTTGGATGGTGAAGAGACATATAACGTAACATCGCGCCCCATTTCGCCAGTTATGTTTAAGTCCTATCTAATAGGGGGCGAGCCTATTGCCTTCAACTGAGCTCAAACACACGACATGGTTCATGGCTAAAATTGACTACAAACGCATACACAACGAGATGCATGCCAAGGTCATATCCTCGAAAGACGTTTAAACAAGCTCACAGTAAGTACATACGTATATTTTCTTGTGCACTTAAACTTTGTGCTTTTTTATTGACCGAACATAAAAGTGTTAACTTTTCAAACAAACAATGAACGCAATCATTTTCGAGAATCGTGAAGACCAAATGTGAACCGATACCACAGATCAGATGTACGCGAAAGGCTATACTTGTTGGGCCAATTCAGTGAGTGTAACGTAGTCAGAAGATCTAAGAATTACGCGATAGAGAGGCAACTTCTAGGTGAATATAACTGTAGGAAATTAGCGCTGTGCGACCTGAATTGCACTTTATTGTGTCGTAGCAAGTCGCTTTTCAGGGTTCCGTAGCCAAATAGGAAAAAACGGAACCCTTATGGATTCGTCATGTCTGTCTGTCCGTCCGTATGTTACAGCCACTTTTTTCCGAAACTATAAGAACTACACTGTTGAAACTTGGTAAGTAGATGTATTCTGTGAACCGCATTAAGATTTTCACACAAAAATAGAAAAAAAACTATAAATTTTGAGGGTTCCCCAAACTTAGAAATGAAACTAACAAAAAAAAAACATCTTACCCATACGTGTCACATCTATGGATAGGTCTTCAAAAATGATATTGAGGTTTCTAATATCTTTTTTTTCTAAACTGAATAGTTTGCGCGAGAGACACTTCCAAAGTGGTAAAATGTGTGTGTAACTTCTACAATAAGAGAATAATAAAACTAAAAAAAATATATGTACTTTATCATGTAAACTTCCACCGAAAATTGGTTTGAACGAGATCTAGTAAGTAGTTTTTTTTTAATACGTCATAAATCGTAAAGCGCAATACTTGCTGCTATGGAACCCTTCATGGGCGAGTCCGACTCGCACTTGGCCGCTTTTTATTCATATGATTTTGATGAGTGAATCATCTGTGTTAAACTGTGACCGTACACAGTTTATTACAAAGTACGAACATCATGAAGTTAGTTTTGTTGTTTAATAAGAAAATCGACCTGTTGGTCATGGGAACTGCGGCAGGTTGCACCAACGGACGCCGTAGTTTTAACATTAAATATTCACCCTTAGGACCAAAGAGTTTCTAATTACAAGTTTAATTTGTCGGAAATGTTGATTAAATTGAAATGTTTAATTCTGAGCGTTATCATGATCGTCGCTCGCCCGATTAGATTGTAAAGATGCATGGTTCCTATTTTGAGTACATCGAATTTAATTAAGCATTGTTGAAACGCAAGCTAAATCTTAATTTAAGGAACTTTTTGCCTCAACTTTGGACACCACCTTTTAGTGGCAATATACCCTGGTTACTTATAGCCTATACTATTGTAAAATCAGATGTAACTTGGGTTAACCAAACAACAGCTTTACTTAAATCCTACATGAAGTAAGACAAATAGTAAACTACAGAAAAAAATAGGCAGTAAAGGGGACTACCGACAAGTAAAAACTTAAAACTGGTATTAGAGCCATCTATATTCCAAAAGTTTCCAAATCCATAAGTATACCCCCTACCAAAAATCGCTCAAAGCGCTTAAAGAAATTTTCACTTAAAAAAAAGATTACGTGTCGTATCGTAGGTATCCACTTAATAAAAATCTTAAATTCATACACTGACAGACAATCCACAACCTAAGCCACTGAGTCTAGAAGCTTGAAACTAGACTAGAGTTCCTTATACATATACTGAAAGTGAGCAATGAGGAAAGTTTTTTGAAAATTATTCCCCATAAAGGGAATGAATAGGGTATTTAAGTTTGCGTTTGTATTATTGGGATTCAAAAACTTCTCAGTAACAACCCGGAGTCTGGATTTGTGCCCGGTTTATGGCAATAGTCTCACCCCCTGTTACATGGGAGTTAAACATAAATGGCGGAATGTGGGTGTAGTATAGGTACACCTCTGCCTAAACCTTAGAGGATTACCGGCGTTATGCTATGTTATGCTAAAGTTTATATGGAAGTTCATAATTTTTGCCGATGGGAAATCCCATCAGGCGCACAGCTTGCAATATAATTAAAAATACATACCAATGTTTGCGCGTTAGGGTCCGATCGGAAGGACTCCGGTATAGGCCAGAAGCCGACGGCGAAGCCTTTCTGCGCGACCGTCCGCGGCACGTAGATCAGGCGGCGGCAGGAGTGCCAAGCTTGCGGCGCGCTCGGACCGCTCTGAGTTTGATACTGGCCGCTGTTCCAACGCTGTAAAAGGAGTTATGTATTAAGTACAAGCTTTTGAGGAGTATGTAAGGATTGTAGCAGGTGGCGTACCCCCATTGGAAAAATGGTCCCTGCCAACTGGAGCGGAGAAGAGAGGAGAGGAGCGGACATGTGCCAATATTAACCAATAGAATTTAAACTCCGCTTCAGAGTTTAAATTCTATTGGTTGATATTGGCACAGCTCCGGTCCTCTCCTCTCGTGTCCGCTCCAGTGGACAGGCAGCCTAAAGGTCATAAATTATCCACCGGAAACGTAATATCGGGATAGTAAAACGTATCCTATGTCCTTCCAGGTCATGGTCTACCCGTGTGCCAAATTTCATCCAAATCTGTTCATCAGAGAAGAGAAAGTGTGTCGAAAATAGTAAAGGGAGGCCTTTTTCATTCAGTAAGAAATACTAAAATAAGGAGGAGCTCGTGGCTAAGTAACAACAGCCGCACTGGTCGATCCATCAGGTTAAGCTACGCTTGCCGAGGTTGGTCAGTGGATGAGTGACCATCTTTACATACCGAGAATCCTCCGTGCCTCGGAAAGCACGTTAAGCCGTTGGTCCCGGCTGTCATTCGTGGATCTTTGACAGTCGTTACGAGTCGTCAGAAGCCCGAAAGTCTGACACCAGTCTTACCAAGGGGTATCGTATTACCCAGTTACTGGGTTGTGGAGGTCAGATAGGCAGTCGCTCCATGGTGGTATTCAGCTGCATCCGGTTAGACTGGAAGCCGACCCCAACATAGTTGGGAAAAGGCTAGGCAGATTGAAGAAATACTAAAATAGTACAATCATTTCTGCCTACAGTTGCGCAATATGGATTATAGAACCCTTTCTAGCAAACCAGCTACTCTTTAATGTATGAAATCGTATAGCGTGCCGGTCGGTAACCGGTAAACCGCGTAAAAACAAAATTCAAAGAAATTGACAGCAGTGACTAAGTAGGTACCGTCATTAACAAAATACTGCCGTAATGAATCTTATAGCCAAAACTGGTCAGTTTCAAGTGAATGACGACTGTTCTCGGTTCCAAGAAGGACTAATAAAAGAAACAAATAATTCCCAAATTAATCAATTACTTACGTCTGCATATATAACGATTGCGTACACCTCTTTGTCCTAGTTCTATCTATAGCCCGGACCCGACTTTGGAAGGATTCAACCTTTGCGAAGTTCAGAGTTCTAAAAGTAACGATGACGTCACTCATTGCTGTCTTGTTATGAATGAGAAAATGTTAAAAAATGTTGTAGACTACTGTGTTAATAAAGGAAACCTTTTAAAAAGGACATAATTATGTACTACTGTTTTTTTTTTTTTGTAATATGTATGTTTTCTTTTAGGTTAATATTGTCTGGCTATTCAGAGCAACGAAAAACGCTTTTAATGATAAAAATATGGTCGTGACTGACCGTGATAAAATCAGCCCTGACTGAAAAAAGACATTTATTGTACATGTAGTAATAAGTGAATATAATTACGTTTTGGAAAGCATTCCACAGTTATATTCGGGGGAATCGCTAATCTTTTAATATTATAAATTGAAGTCACTTTTCGTGTTTGTCTGTATGTCCGCGTTGTTCTTCTAAACCACGCAACAGATTTTGATGACGTTTTCACCATCGTTTAGAGAATTTATTCCGGAAGGTTTATGTGTATAATAAATATGTATTAAAGTTACATAAAACTAAGAAATCTCGTCGTAAAAACCGTGCGAAGCCGAAGCGGGTCGCTACTTTTCATATAATTAAGCAAAACCAAAATTTTATCAGACTCGGGCAATTTAGGAAAGTCACATGTACAAACAAAACAGTGTTTAAGTGCTTTTACTATATGGGTCGGTTTAGAATATTATAACGATATTACTTACGTTAATAGATTAGAAAGTGTGTAGGGCTTTGCACTGAACATTTACGTCACAAAACAATTGCTTATCATTGAACGTAGTACCATAAGCATGACTAAGAGAAGTCTCATACACATACTAGATAACGTTTAAATGTGTAAAGAATTTTATTAAATCTATTATTAATTGTCACTTTAGATACCTATTTGAGCATGTTAAGAATTCTGATGATATTTGTATGAGCAGGCAGCATTTTTATCGTTTCTCCCTTGATATTATCATTACATAGTTCAATTAGTATGATCATTTTTAGGGATCCGTAGTTTAATAGCACAAAGTAGTAAAATTACGAAAAACATAATTAGTACACATAAAAAACTCAAAGCACATAAGCGTGTGGGGTATTGTTGTCTCATTTCTCTTTCCTACTCCATCATGTTCTAATATCATTGAAGTAACAGAATACCAAATTTCAAATCGATCAGACCTGTGGAAGACGCTCACATCCATTCATCAACTAGAAAAGAGCTGATAATCTTCAAACGCTGAACCCATTTTGATAAAACATGTCTAAGAACCAACGCTAGACACTCTGCTTTCAAATTAAAAAAAACCGTATTCAAATCGGTTCACCACACATAGCGGTCAAACTTATAACACCCCACTTTTTGTGTTGGGCGATGTTTCTAAATGACTGCTATTTAAGTAATTAGTTTTTGAGATATGGGATATTTTCGGTTAAAACCGCAGAAAAATCTTTGTTTTTTCATACTTTTTTCGAGAAACACTATGAAATATAAACTTAAATATTCATCCCAATTACGGAACCCCCCTTCATTGTCCGGGGTCCGGCACACACTTAGCCGATTTTATAAACTACGTTTCGTTACGGAACTGAAGAAGTCGTTATTTTGCAGGGATAACATAAATCTCATAGAAAAAACACAAGAGGTGCAGCCGCGTACGTCTACTGTTATGTTTATAGTAAGAGAAAGCGCAACAAATGCATTAAAGTTCTCCAAGATAATAAATTGTTAGTGGAGAACGGAAGTAATGAACACTTTGTATATTATGAGATCCACAAATGTGCTTTTACGATAGAAATACCAATAAATGTTTGATATCCAATCACGCCGAAACGAAATAAAGCCAAATGAAGGACGTAGAATAGATAATTTTGGAATAACACACAAACAAGACTGTATTTAAGAGCGTTTATTCTGAAGGTGGGCAACGTCGCAAATAGATGTCAAATATTTCACTGTTTTGATTAATTTAGCAATATTACTGAGTGGAAATAAAAAATGTGGCTAACTAGCGAACTAGAATATTGATTATGAAATGCAATAATTAATATCGTAACACCGAATGTTTAGTTTTAGATGTAAAAAAACTATTTGGAAACTTTCCAAATGCGTTTTGTACACCTCAAATGGGTACAACATCAAATTCAATGTTATAATTGCCTTTTATTATTAATATTCTAGTTCGCTAGTTAGCCACATTTTTTATTTCCACACAGTAATATTGCTATATGAATCATAACAGGTAAATATTTGACAGTTATTTGCGACATTGCCAACTTTTCAGATAAACCCTCTTAAGGATACATAGGGTACAATATAGTGGAGGACATTAAACAGTTCGTCCGGCCCTTCCTGGGCAGTCAGCCACGCTCCCGACCTGTTAATGTTGTTACCACGATTCATTATCATCATTAAAATACTCTTGCTCCTATCCCAATTTATTTGGGTTAACGTGTCTTTCCTCCATACCTCTCTATTAATTTTTATCTCGGTAGTCATTCCTGTCTAGCCATATCATCTTCCAAACAGTCCATCCATCGTTTCTTTGGTCTTCCGACAGAAACTCCAGCCAAAATCACATTTGCCACGAGACAATACATAAAACAATCATCACGCATATACAATATTCTAAATAAAGAACAAAAAAAAAATTCTATGATATACCACGACTGCAAAAAAAACACTCTCTCAATAGCTGGCTAATAAAAGTTACGACGAAATCGAGTCAATCCTACATACGATCACATAATTCGAGAGATACATTGCCACAAACACACAACCACTCGCACGCGCACACACACATAAACACTCCATGATGCGTACACAAAATTAATTTTATAAATTTTATTGTTGATTTTCGTATAAACTTTTATTTTTATTTGAATTTTAATGCTAATTTTTATTTTGATCCCTAATTCAATTTATAATGGTGATTCTGATTTTAATTTGATTTTGTTTTTAAATTTCTCACTTATGTATTGTTAATATAAACTGGAAGAGCGGAAGTACCTAATAAAATTATTTTTTTGCTTAAAAGGTAGTTCCTATTATTATATTGTTATTTACATAAGTTTTAGAAAGAAGTTTTTTGTCCTCTACTCTTAGAGCAATCCACATTCAAACTCAAAACTTTCCTCACGACATTTTCCTCATTACTCTTTATCACCACAGTATCATATACCCATACCACGGTTATTAGCTGATATTGTCCTAGAACTCAAGCCGCCACGACAGTTGAAAACATCCCAATAAGATTCCCTAGGGACAAAATACAAAAAAACAAACAAACCAACCGACTTCCGAAAAAAAACACTAAAAAGTGAAAAATAACTTTAATTTCGGAAGTCGGTGTCTTTGGTTTTGAATTTTCGTTTTTTGCCACCGACTTCCGAAATTAAAGTAATTTTTCACTTTGTAGTGATTTTTTTCGGAAGTCGGTTGTTTTTTTTTTTTGTAAAAAGTTTTTATTTTTCACTTTTTAGTTGTGGTACCTACCCCACACAAATTCGAATACCAGTACCTGATATGTAAATAACAGTCACAGGAATTTATCATCATATCATCCACATATACTAAGTGGGAAAAATACGTATTATTGAAGCTTACTCAAAACTATCCAAGCAAAGTTAATAAAAATGTATATGGGACCAATCTGGGAGTATACACTTTCATACAAAAAAATAATTTTCAAAATCGGTCCACAATTGACGGAGAAATCGGCGGACATACATAAAAAAAAAACATACATACGCGTCGAACATATAACCTCCTCCTTTTTGGAAGTCAGTTAAAAAGACAAAACAACAAAAAAATAACTACTTACGCCATTTCTCTCCCCATCGGCGTCCAGTTCTTTATCCGCCTCATGGTTGGTATCGTCCGTTTCGCCTTCCCTACTGCTAGCCCCTTCTATAGCCGGCGGGTCGGGGCCAATCTTCTCAAAGTTGATCACCACACCACTCTGCACTTTCTGAACCAAACTGTCGATGCACTGCATCAACATGCGGTGGGAGGTGATGCAGTAGGAACGGCCTGAAAGTTGCACGCAAAACATTGAACAGGCTGAAAATTATTGGGTTATATTATAATCAGAGGATGACAAGGAGAGGATCGTATTAGGTAAAGTTCTGTAGTTTTTGCCTAATCCCATGGCAAAAAGGGTCATAAGTTTATACATGTATATTATTATGTATGACGTATGTACACAATCAGCCTGTAATGTTCCCCATTACTGGGACTCAGGCTTCATCTCTGTGAGAGGATCTATGCGTCGCAATCCACCAAACGGACCCAAACTGGGTTAGTGGAAGTCAAGCTTCACCGAGTTTTTTGTTCTTGGACATGTATCCTTGTATCACGATGTTTTCCTTCATCGTTTTTAAGCGAAAAATTATAAGGTCTTATTTAGTCATTTTTATGGCATACTGTGGTAAAATATTGGGTGTGTGTAAAGAAAGAAAGAAATAAAAATATTTTATTTGGGACACGCACAGGAAATACAAACAGTAAGTAATAATACAAAAAAAAAATACAAAAAGAAGGTTTTTTGTTAAACTAACAGAAGAGAGAAAGAGAGAGATGTAAGAGATGTCTGATAAATATTACATCAAGATTACTAGACAGGAAAATTAAAGAACTGTTCTTGAATTGTGGGTCCACAACTCAATTTCGACGCTAAGGAATTTCTTGGTCCAGTCAAGATGCCAATCTTTACCCTAAATACGTAATACACGATCAATCAGAATCTGAATCGTTTTGAAGCAGATTGCTAATCCATTGCTTCACGAGTTCGAAAAATTATCTGCTCAACGGAAATGCAATGAATATTGTTGAACTGTCAAAATGAAACGGATTTGTTTATGAAAATATGTTACGTAATAAGATAGCTGATCGCTATGCTTTTTGGGCCGATTCCGATGATATTAAGAAGTGAGGTAACTTGATACTTGGATGGGTACCTATTGCTAATCGCAAAATAATAACAACTTTACTCCACCAGGACACATGCAATTCAAAACCGGGAAACAAGACACGTGTATACCACATGATATAACAGCACTAAGTACTGATATAAGCCCATTCAAATAAAAATGAACAGGAAAATCACACAATCTACTTTTGTAGGTAATAAAATTCAATCCATACAGTATTTATTGTAACGTATATTTCTTTTTTATAGTAAATTAAGTTTATTTCATAAATCGAGGTAATTTATTTAAAAAAACCACCGACTTCCAAATCTTTTTTTCAACATTTTAGGTTCATTCGTTTCGGAGATAAGGGACGTTTTTTGATTGTAAGTTACACGTCCGTGTTTGGGTCACAGAAATACACAATTACACAATTTCAACAAAATCGGTCCAGTAGATTCAGAGAACATTGGATGTGACAGACGGACAGCCAGCCAGCGAGTGAATAAAAGGAAAGAACGGAACCCGTAGAGTTCAGTTTTATTCTTTTACCCTAAAAACACTACAAGGTGCAAAATAACTTTAGTTCCTAAAGTCGGGTGGCTTTTGTTGTTTTGTTTGATTCATTTTTGTCACAGACTTCCGAAACTAAAGTTATTTTGAACTTCAGAATTCTTTCTAAGTACGTAATTATTTTACATAGCAAGCAGTCGATTATAACATCATCTACATAGACGAAGTAGATCAAATACGTACTATTGAAGCTAACTCAGAAACCACTCATCATAACTAGGCCAAATTTATATGGGAATACCGGCTTTCAAAAATAATCATTGAAGTCGGTCGACGCAACGTGCTAAAGTATTATCGCTGAACATAGGTACATTAAGAAAAATTGAGAACCTCCCTTCGTTGTAGTACCTAGGTTTCAAAAAAAAAAGCATGACTGCCCTGCCAAAAATCGAACTAAAAAGTCAAAAACCGCAACCCGACCGCAATGTCAATTTTATTTATCTGTTTATTTAACTAATTAATACAACTTGTTTTTTACTTTTAAGTTCGTTTTTTGGTAGAGCAGGCGTTTATTTTATAAATTTTTGTGACATGTTTTTTTTAGCACGTCATGCTAGGTTTAATTAGGCTTTAATTTTTAACGACTACAGGTGGTTTTATACTCTCACGACAAGGCGAGGCGTGGAGACTCTACCTATGTAAGATTTATGCCAATAAATTATATAGTTTTGGAATGTGCTCATCAAGGCCTTCAATAGGGATGATGCCTGGGTAATATTTTTTAAATTCTAATTGGTCTAATTAGTTTTTTTTTTTTTTTGTCAGTCAGATAATAAAAAATATTAGATACGTATTTTTTGCTTTATCTTAATAAAAAAAGCTTAGATAAAACGCATTTTAGGTTGGGTAGTGGGGGTCGCTACGTCACTAGTATATATAAAATCTACATACTCGTGAAGTCATGGCACATTTTACCTCAATGTATCGCCGTAATCTTTAGATTACGTAAAAAGAGAAAAAATACGTGTCCAATATTTTTTTATAATCTCAAAGACGGACAAAAAAAAATTAGTCATCATCCCTATTTGATACCCATCATCCCTTATTGTAATACTTAAATGTTTTTTAATTTTTTTATTTATCTCATTTGAAATTGGAAGTGTCACTCGGGATGATGTAAGGATTTTAAATTCTAAAATACATCCAAATATGTTCAGGCATTTAAAAGTTATAGTGGCATAAAGAAACTCGCATATTACATAAATAAATCCTGAAAACATTACACCCGTTTTCTGGCAAGTCGTGGAAAAAAACTAATATTGCCTACTATTAAGTTCTCAGCTTAAGCCAACTGTTAGCTCTGCAGCATAAAATAATATTTATACTTAATATATATCTGAATAGGTACTTCTACCTTGACTCTAAATGAACAGCACAAAAACTAGTCAGACTGGTTTTCTAAAGGGCTTACTATCCCCTGTTAATATGAAATTTCTACATCCGTAAAAGACTCCTTATATTTTTAGCTTAAGTATTATTATTATCTGTAAAAGAATCTTGTCGAATATTTTAAAGCTCGTAGTAATATTGACATACACAAGATAATATATCTTAAAAGTTGTTTGTTTACGAAATGGTCTTGAATGGGTACTTTTTAACCGAGGTAAAAAAAAGGAGGTTATCAATTCGACTCGTGTGTATGTTGTTATGTTATTGGAACTGTAATATATTCACATATGATAATCTATTAGACCTTCCAAACAACAAATTTTTATAGGTGTATGTATGTGTATCCACGCATTTCTCGGAAACTATTAATCGGGTTATGACCATTTTTTTATTGGCTTACCTTTACTTCAACTTAGGGAACAGTGCAAGTTTCACCAATTTCGGTTCAATAGTTATCAAGATATTAGGGAATATGTGTAAGAGTGGCGGCCTGGCTTATTGATAATAGCTACGGGTGTGATGTCGAAGGGAAAATATCTTAAAACGTTGGTCAACCACCACTAAAAAGTGAAAAATAAAAAAACTATTAAAAAAAAAAACAACCACCTTTAAAAAAAACACAAAAAAAAGTGAAAAGTAATTATAATTTCGGAATTCGGTGGTAAAAAACGAAAATATAGAACCAAAGACACTGACTTCCGAAATTAAAGTTATTTTTCATATTATTTTTTAGCAGTAGGTTGTATTTGGGATTCGGTACTTCAAAAGGAAAAAAAATCCTTATAGGATCACTCGTGTGTCTGTCTGTCCGTCTGTGACAGCCAATTTGCACCGAATCTAATGGACTGATTAAGTTGAAATTTGATACACATATCAATTTCTGTGACCCAAACACGGACGTGTAATGAAAATAAATGAATTTTGAATATGGTTGTGAGTTTTGCAAACTGTACTGTGTGACATATCAAATGAAAGGAATGGTTGTGAGGATCTCAATTTAAAAAAAACTTGGTAAAAATTGATAAAAATTGACCATTCCCTTATCTCCGAAACTACTGAGCCTAAAATTTTGAAAAATATACAGAAAATAGTTCTATACTTATAGATTATAGGAAAACTTATAAGACTGTCTATGGTCTTAAAAAAACATGGTAAATCATTCAATATTGTACGTACAAACTTACATTTGCAGTTGGAATGTATGGGAGCACATGTTTTTCAACAACAATGTTAAGTTTGTCCTTGGGATAAATTCATCCCAACTACGGAACCCTTCATTATGCGTGGTCCGACACGCCCTGGGTCAGATAAAGATATACATAAAAGTTTCATAGTTAGAAGCAATTTAGAACGTCACTGTCTATACCTACAAAGGTTAGTTGGTTTTATAATGGTAACTTACCGCCAGTAACTTCACACATTGCGTCGATAGGTGAAGAATCGGAAGGGACTAGGCCAGTGTCCCTCTCAACGGCTGGCGTCCCTGCAAGCCTCAGCACCAACGAAAACAGTCTTTGGTCCCATCGGAACGGCTCGCGGGTCAACTCAGAACCAGGTATCGGGCAGTTCATTGGCAGATTAAACTGGAAGAAACATAGTTGTTGTTGATAAAAGTGTTACATGATAAATGATTTTATTTCTGTAAGATTTATACAACACTTTTTGAAATTAGATGAGTTCAGTGCTTCCTATCCGACTACTCTGAGAAAAAGGACCAAAAAAACTCATACATCACAATCTATTTTAAAGTCCAGACATAACATTGGTTAAATCATAATTTATGTGAATGGTTTTTCTGCAGAAAGCAAGAAAAATATTTTATTCCGGTATCATCGGTTACGGACCTTACCTTCCTAAGGATGTGAGCGGTTGTCGATGTACCCATAGTACCTACAGCTCATCGGAGGGTCTGTTTATGCGAGTTTCGAAATCGCCCGTTAGGTTTCTCATCTGACTCATCAAATGTTATCTCTTAATCTAGAAACCCTTGATCACGTCTCAATTCGATTTCGAGTTTTTTTTTGTGGTTTAGGTACCTACTTAGTTCTTATGACACACAAATATAGATTTACCTGTCTTTAATGGATTTAGATATGCATGAAATAGTTATTATTATCTCCTTTGTTCGTTGTATAAGTATCTATATAAGTAATCCAAATGAAGTCCTGTTTTCTATGAGAATTCTGTATGAACTATTGAAATTTGGACAGGACGTCTGTCGGTCAGCTAGTCTTACATAAAAAATATTATTTTAAATATCTGAATAAGTATAAAGAAATTATAAAGTGAATTATTAAACTCAATGCCAATTATTATTATAAATTAACTCTAGATGATAAGTTTGAATAACGAATAGTTCACAAATAGACTGCATAACTAATAACTACTTTCCCAAAAATCTACTTAGGTATAGGTAGGTACTATTGACATAGTACCCATTAAAATGAAATACTTGTTGGTGAAATTTGAATAAAGCATGCGTGACCTCCAAACCTAAGATGCGATGCGAGTTGAAGTTATGCATACACGTACCTAACTAACAACCAAGTTTAGAAGTATCACGCAGTGAACACAAACATGGTGAACAAGAACACTTTGTTCGCATTTGCGTACCTACCACTAACGAACATCAAACAGTGTTCGTCAAAAATGTTCGTGGCGATCCAACTTCGAATCAATGGCCGCTAAAGAGAGCTGGGCGGTTGAGCACAAACACATGTCAAACTGTGTTCGTTTAACTAATTTACGTCCACACGTACGAACCAATTGTGCCGTGTTCGATGTTCGTGTTCACCATGTTTTACTCGTTCGTGCGTACACGCCTTTAGGTTCGGCATACACATGACAAATGACAATCTGCAAGTACAATAAGCGATTGCCGAATAGAATGACGAAGATGCAGCACATCACAGCACATGATGCAGCCAAAAGCCTGGCATTGGCGTGTGCTAGCTAACTTATGGCAAATAATTTAATTTAATGTTTTGTGTTTCGTAATGTTAATTAGATACTTTGCATACTAATGTAAGAATCAATTTCTTCAAACTTAAGAGACAGCTGTGCTACTGGGGATATTGTTGCGCCACTTCTTCTTAGGGGTCCGTCTCTTGCAATTTTGACGTTCAAAATGTACCGATTGTCAGCCTAGTTTGAATATAACTTTTGATTTTGCCACCGGTCACGAACCTGATCCTACCCTAAAAGAGTGATCGCAAGAAATGTTGCTGCTGCCTGATTTATCTCAAAGAGTACTAGCAAAACGTAAGATGCAGCATCTATGCAGTCAAAAAGATAGACTGCAAAGCAACAACCGAATTCCGAAAGTCGACACCACGCGATTATCAACATGTACACACGGCTACACATCAAACTATACATTTCCAGTGTATGCTGATCTCGCATTGTATAGGATATCCGCACAGTGCGAGGTCCGCTTATACTGGAAATGTATAACTTGATGTGTAGCCGTGTGTACAATCATAAAATCGTAACAAAGTACCTATGGTGTGGGCTGGCCCAGAGCTTAGCCAAAATGTATATGCATTAAGCCCGTCACAGACGTAAATCATAGCTAGATATATTACGATATATTTTGCATAGTAACCTTCGAGCGACCTCAGACGGAGCTTTAATAAGATATATTTGTATTACGTTACCAAAATATGTGGATTGATATAGCAAGACAAATTAATATATATTACTAGCTTTACCCGCCCCGACTTCGCACGGGTAGCACTAAACCCTACCTACCCTAATTTTCTCACCGTTTAAACCTTCCCTGGACTATGACAAACATTTCAAAACCAAAATCAGCTAAATCGGCCCAGCCGTTCTCAAGTTTTAGCGAGACAAACGAACAGCAATTGATTTTTATTACTATATACAGATGGTATATTAAACCGTAGAACAAATGAGGACAAAGATATATATTATAGTATTGCTACCGTGTGGTGGCTTCCTATAATAAATAGCAAAGTATATTATAGCTACGTCTGTGACGGGTCTCAATCATTGCAAATATTTATGATGTTAATAAGTATTTTTCAGCAAAAATAATAAGATTGACTGCAACTGAGTCAATACAGTTAGAGATCACAATAATTTTATGATCAACCTTTAATTATTTATTTATATACTTTTACCTTTAATGGTTAGTTGTATGAGTGGTTTTATGGAGGAAAACAAAGGGGTTTTTTATCCTGAAAATGAAACATGGGCGGAACCGCGGATTTAATTAGATAATGACTTTGGTACTTAAATTGTTTGTTAGGGTTCCGTAGTCTACAAGGAACCCATAAAGTTTCGCCATGTCCGACTCAGACACAGAGACTGTATACAGAGTAGCTACTAGAAAGCTTGTAATTCGGCATGGGTATACAAATTAATCACGCCGACTAAGTGGTAAAGAAAAATAATGTTTTTTTTTTTGTACCTCTCATACGTAAAGTGGGGATGTTTTTTTTCTTTCTCGTCTATCCCATGGTGTGGGGTATCGTTGGAGAGGTCGTTCAAAAATATTGAGAGTTTTTGTAGACCATTTTCGGATTTAGGGATCCGTTGGCGAAATATTAAGCTATAAAATGTTATTTTTTGTTATTGCCATGGGACATAGGCCTTCTAGGGTTAGACAGAGGTGTATTGTTGTGGTTTTTTTTTAAGTTCCATTTATTAGAAGGCGAGCGTATTAAAGTCAAGTGTGTCCCTGCCAGCTAAATGGTTGGTTTTGGATAATATGTGAAAAAAAATCACAGCAGTAGTATATAAAACGAAATTAAAAGAAAAACTATCACTAGTAGGCCTGCTCTACAAATTAACGAGTAATAATCGACCAACTTACATTTGCAGTTGCAAAAACATGTTCTCCATTACACTCCCGTATGGGAGAACATGTTTGTCAACCATAACGTTATGTTTGTTCTTGGGATACATTCACCCGAACTACGGAACCTCATTGAGCGTGGTTCGAAACGCACTTGGCCGGTTTTTTATGTGTTGACTAAATCAAATCTTTTATTTGCATAGAATGTAGGTATAGTACAATAAAGTTGTTATAAAGGTATAGTGAGTCGGGTACATTCTGCCTGAGTTTTGGCATGCAAAATTTTACAAATAATGTCACCATCAATATTACAGCAAAATTATTAAATAGATAATAAATTAATATTTTTTTTAGCAAGTCCAGATCATGCATAAAAATGTTACAAATAATGTCAATAATATTAAACAGTTGAGATGTCACACATGGAGTCATTAAAAAAATAATAACATATGGAATAATAACATTTCTGTATCAAAAAATCCTTGATTTTATTTTTAAAATTACTAACTAAGCTACTAAGCTAAAGTATGCATGAGAATCATAAATAGATAGTAGTGCAATCACTGTTTTAAAACTCCAATTCAACGCAGCTTAAGCCATGCTTAGATAATTTGAAAAGTATATTAGTTTTGACATTGTAAGTAAGCAGTGCAAGAATTCACTGCTACAATTGACACCAAAATACCAATTCAAGTTACAAAAGTCTTTGGTTAAGTCATTAACATACTCATAGTCGTTAATAATGAGGAACACTGTTTGATACTTTCTTGTAATTGTGTGCTTAAGAATATAATTATCTTGCCAGGTGTTGAAGCTTACAGTTCATAAGGTATTATTAAGGCTTTTAGTTTTTTTTAATCAGTTTGTTACACAAATATTTCAAACTAACTGTTGCTCACGGCTTGGCCTGCATGTACCTACCCTAATTCTTTATCTACCATAAAACTAGCCTAGTTAGTCTTGATAATATCGGCTATCTGCCAGTGAAAGTACTGTCAAAATCAGTCCAGCCATTTCAGAGATTAGCCGGAACAAACAGACACTTTAATTTGATTTATTTGTATAGTTTAGAAACCAAATTGATGGGATGCAGACCTCAACATATTTGGGGAAAATGTAAATAATATAGTCCACTACTGGACCCTTGCTAAGGCTACTTACTCCCAAGAAAACATGAAATGCCAAAACTTCATTTATAAATAAACAAAGCATAAACTGACTCCAATAAAGTATTTTTTATCAAAAGATTTGTCTAGACTTATAAACCTGATAACAAAAATGTGTGGGATATTGTTAAGGGTTTACTAAAACAATTATTCAAGGTTCAAAAATAAAGAAAGAACATAAAAATACAACAATCATAAAAACGATGCTTACAAATTACTATGCTTACATATTACTAATATGTGCACTTTTACATCTGATTAACAAAATGATAAAAATTTATTAATTAAAAAAATGTCTAGTGACTCACCTCTTCCTGAATGCCAGCATTGCTTGAAAGTTTCCCTCCATCAGTAATTACCACAATAACAGAAGGTTCAAGATAGAATGGACATCTTCCTTGGCCATATGTGTCAATACCAGTTTGCATGCGATTTATGTTTAGAACATCAAAGGCATGCTTCAAGGCTGCACCCATTGTTGTCAAGCCCAGACATTGCAAATTCTTTAATTCATTTATAAATGTTGCAAGGTTCTCTTTCCAACCAGCCTGAAAATTAACAATTGGAGTAAAAACCCATTATTTGTACAAGTACTTCAGGAAATGTCATAATAGTTAACAGTAGCTAGGGACACTATTAATAACTCATCATAAGCTGCACTTGGAAACCTAAAATAATCATAGAATGTAGCAAGTTATCATTCAATACATAAATAAAAACAATACAATTTCAGACTTATAAGAAATTAATTGGTTGTGTTGTATGATTCAGTTTGAATTTCCCCCCAGATTCGCCATTTCGTTGTGTGCGCGCTCGGCCAATGACAGTGTGCGACGAGCGCGCAGTAGCGAGCGCTATCGCGGAGGCAGCAACGGCGGCGGTTCGTCCTGTTTACGTCGTGCTGTCTATTTCAGTAAATTTCGCACTTTCAAAATATGTAAATGTTCTGGATTGCAGATTACGGTGCTTGACATTCAAACACTATCGAACCGGCTTAACACTCACACCTATGCACAATCCACAAATCTTCACCAACGAGTTCTTTCTGATATACTAACCTTGATGTTCGCGGGTGGTTCTTCGAAAGTTAGAAGCATATATCTGTCGCCTCTGCTTTCGGGGGAACGTTGACGAACCTATGAAATAAAATAAATCAGTCCAACACACTAACACGCGATAAACAAATCGATCACAAAAACGAGGCGGTTGACGAGTCGATGACACTGCACGTACCTTTACGAACGTTTCCACAGCGCCCTTGGCTACATCGAGCAACGTTGGGCGTCCGCCCAAATAAGCTCTTTGATTCATAGAGGCTGAAGTATCTATTAGGAAAACTATAATAGTCATCGTGAAAATTGCCTAAATGTCCTTCGAAATACATTAAAATATGCGCACGCTATTATGAACTTAGAACAAAAATGGCCGCTACATCGTACGCAGACTCGCTGAGAGGCGACCGTCCGACAGCCGCTTCGACGAGCAGCTGAACAAGCTACGCCACGACGAAGACTCCAAAAGTACCACGTGACCTAATCACACGTTCGGAATTTGTCGGCTATGTCCGTTGACTAGCTATGAATGTTGCCATACTAGGATTAAAATTCCCCTTAGATTTGTACAATATTTCGTAGATGATTGTGTAGTAAACAACGATCTTTTAAACACAAACGAAGCAATGGATCTTGACGTTATAATATGCGAGTGTGATTATTGGGGTTTCACGAAGTATGCGTGACGGATAACATTAATATACTAGTAGTTATAGGTAAGCTTAAAAATAAAATATATTATGCATTTTTCCACACCCCCTAAGTCTGGAAAAATGCATAATATATTTTATTTTTTTAAATTATGTATGTCGTGAAGATTGGCATAAACAAATAAAAACTTATACCCAGCAGTGAACAAAATCGATCTGTGAATGATGATGATGCGATGAAAATTACTGAGCATAAAAAAAATATCTTTATAATAGAAAAACTCTATTCATAAAACCTCCAAAGTGCGAATCGTATTCGTGCATCAAGGAGTTCTAGAAAGGAAACATATTTTTAAATTTTCAGCATTAAAGGGGATTGAAGATTTTTATATGGAGCCTGGCATTCCGTCTGGCTGCCATTTTTTTATTTATTTTTCAAAATTGTGGCTATGCGTGGAACCTATATAAATGTATAGCTGACATCAACGCATAGGTTTCATACCTATACATATAAATCGATCACGTGATCAACTTTGAACGTTAATATTTCGGAAACGTGTCGCTTTACGGGGTTTGAATAATGTTTTCTATTTGCGTTGATGACAGCTATCGATTTATATAGGTTTAATGCGAGGCCGGCATTTTGAGAAAAAAAACAAAATGGCGGACAGTAGGTATGCCACGGACATTTAAAGCCCTTTTTATTTCTTGGTAATTAAATTGTTTGAAAAGGATTCTTTAAGAATGCGTCGTTTGATTATCCTGTAATATTTACCTAAACGTCTATAAGCCTAATTATTCCAGATTTTCTGCTTGGTAAACTTCAGAGAAAAGGGGGTAGGGACTAGTATTTTACAGACATTTTTATCATAAGTTAAAAACTAAGCGGCATAAATAAAATACATTATAAATCATTAAAACTACCAGTTGTTCATTCACACACACTCTACATTATCATCATCTGCCTAACCATTTCAAAATTATGTTGGGGTCGGCTTCCAGTCTAACTAGATGCTTTTTATTCTTAGCCCTACTTTATGTTTAGGTGGCCAAGCATTTTTACAACTTTTCCAAATTTCAAGGCGATCGCTGACAGCGTAATTATTTGCTGAAATGTGACAATCGGATGGACGGATGGATGAAATTGCATCATTACCCAGTGTAGAAAGATGATAGAAAGCTATTAGAACACCCGGATTTGACCTACGGAACCCTTCTTCTTCTTTTTGAGTCGATGATATATAATTAGCCACGTGTTATACGGAACTCTAAACAAGATTTTATTAGATATTGATAGCAATATCTAATAAATTTATGTTTAGGGTTCCTAAAACACATTTGAGCAGCAACAAAAATCTGATATTTATAGAAGTATCAGATTTTTTTGCCGCTCAAATTTTAACGGATGATATATTATAATATACCAGGAATAAGAACTATCAAACGAGATACTAGTGTATGTAGGTATGTAATGGACAAGTTAGTCGCCAGTAATTCCCCAGTCCTCCCCTATTTAGAGGAAATAAACTTTTGTAGCAACACTACATTTTACTAAGTGGGAGTAATAAGTACTGAAACGACTAATTTGCATATACGACGCTTGAGGTAATTGACTTAAATTCATGATTACAGAGTTTATTAATAATTTAAAGTTTTATCACATACTGTGAAACCACCAAACACATGGTAACAATACTAAATAACACGTAATAAATGCTCAACCTACAACGTACCACATTACGCGGCAAATTTAAATACAGAATGAGTAGTGCGAAGCAATAGGTGACTAAATTGAGTTATTCTTCTTTTCGAGTCGATGGCAAAGGTAAAAATATTAAAGTTAGATGAGTTGGGTTGGGTCCAGTAGGTGACCACGCCAATTCCAGCATCAGTCTGATCAGTCGCGTTTTTAGGTCCTCAGAATGCAGGTGTATGGACACTTGGTTTGGTTAGGAGCACCGCATAATAAGGTTAGTTGACTGTATGATTATTTATCTTAGTTTATAAAAACTGTCTCGGAATAATTCTGACATTAACTATAATTAATGTTTTATGTATTTCTTTGAAAAAAAATCCGTGACCCAGTTAAACGCAAGGATTTATTTATTTACCAAAATACCTAAAGGTCGCTAGTCTAACCTATTTTTCCAGGTCCTATTTAATACCATGGTTTACTCATAAATAATTTTATTGTCACTTGCATGGGGGTACCCAGTGGGGGGAGGGCAGCTGTCCCCCCCCCCCCCCCCCCAAAGTTTGTATGCCTAATTACCTTCTGTTGTCGATAAAAGTTATATTAGAGTCACGTTAAGACTTTGCAATAACAATATAGGTATTAAGTATATGCATTCATTTTTGAAAAAACCGCGCTAATCGGCCGTTGTAAATTTTATTAGCAACTAGCTTTTGCCCGCAGCTTCGCCCGCGTGGATGTTGCAAAATATCTCACGAGAACGTACTACCACCGGGAGGGTAACATACCTAATAGCCGAGGAAAAGGTCATTGACTCCTACCGCTGCGCCCGCGCGTAGCCGTCAACCATAATTATTTTGTGACGCGTAATTTTGAATCTGTGATACCTATCTTAAATTATTCATTTAAATGTTATGATTTCAAGGCATATTTTAATTTAAATTAAATGCCCAATTTAAATAACATATTTAATTAATGATTCTAATGATTACTATTCTGTAAATACATAATATGTACGAGTATTTACAGAATTGTTATGATCGAGAATCATAAATCTGATTTGATCAAGATACAACATAAATCTGACCAAAGAGTCCAAAGACTGACAGAGCAAAGCCCATATAACCTTTTGGAAGCAAAAACATTTTTGTTTTTACGCGTGTTTCGCATTCTGTAAATACATATTTGCTAGGGTGGCGAATCATAGGTAGGTACTTTAATCAAGATACAATCTAATACTGATTTAAATTGCAAAAAACGCAAGAACCTTTGCGGATCCACTTTAAGAAATTTCTGATTGGCCAAAAGCTAGGTACGCCCATGGTCACTTGGAACAATTCTTATGGCCTTGTGAGTGGTCCAAAAGAAATAAATAAATAATTGAAGGGTTATAATTAACTTAGATTAGGTATAAGATTGAATAGGTATAATATTAATAAAAGAAGGTCAGTATTGTCGAATCCGACTCGGCTGGGCAGCGTTCGGGAAGCTTCGCAAAATCTTCTCGTCCCACATACCGCAGTGTCTCAATGTCGGAAATGAAGAGATCCTAGGAGAACCAAGGTAACCGACACAGCCTGAAGAATTGCCAAACTTAAGTGGCAATGAGCAGGGCACATTGCTCGTAGAACAGATGGCCGATGGAGCTGAAAGTTCTGGAGTGGCGACCGCGTATCGGAAGACGAAGCGTTGGAAGGCCTCCCACAAGATGGACCGATGACCTTGTGAAGGCAGCAGGAATCCGCTGGATGCGGGAAGCACAGAATCGCTCGAAGTGGCGGTGCTTGGGGGAGGCCTGTGTTCAGCAGTGGACGTCTTTTGGCTGAAATGATGATGATGAGGTACCTATACCCAGGCATATGCCTGACCAACATTCTACATACTTAGTAGTTTCCCAACTGTTTTGGGGTTGGCTTCCAGACTAACCGGATGCAACTGAATACCAGTATTTTACGTGGAGCGTCTGCATAAATGACCTCTACAACCCAGTTACTGGGTAACACGATACCTACCCCTTGGTAAGCCTGGTTGTCAGACTTTTGGGCTTCTGATTCTGACTAACCGTAACGACGTCAAAGATCTACGAATGACACCCAGGACCAACGGCGCACACAACCAGGAACCGACCGCGGCAAGCGTAGCTTAACCTTCGATCGATAAGATCGATCAAAATACAAGAAATCAAGTAGGGTTTTACACCATACCTATCTATTCATCTCTATTGACTTGGTGACGGCACTGCAATATTATTTAAGCGTTAGCATTAAAATAATAAAAAAACCACTCCGCGCGAGTCGGCCTTGGATATGAAGGGTTCCGTAGGTAGGTCAAAATCGAGCAAAAAACGTAATATGTTTAACAATAAATCAGTAGTAATCAATAAAAAAATTAACAATAAATCCCTATACTGATCTGCTACAGGCAGCAATACACATAGTTTAGTTAGACGTTGGCCTCCTTATAGTCGACAGTTGGGTGCGTATAGTATCAACCCGGGTAATACCGTCGGGTCCAGGATGTTTTTACTCGATCTTAGCCAGTAACCACTTGCCAGGGGGCATATCGTCCTCAATAGTAGTCCTAATAAATCAGTAGTAAGATTAGTATAGGGATTTATTATAAAACACGTTTCTTGTATGGGGACCCCGCTTAATTATTAACTTTATTTAATTTTTGTTATTTGTTATTATAGCAGCATTAGCAATACACAATCTGTGAACATTTCAACTGTCCACCTATTACGGTTCATGAGATACAACCCGCTGACAGACAGACGGACGCGCTGTCAGTAGAGTTCCGTTTGGCACCCTTCGGGTACGGAACCCTAAAAAGATGGCGTAATCATACATAAAAACCTTGCCTTTTTATATTTTTCAGCACAGAACTTAGCGAAAAAATCGATTATTAATTTTACGCCATTTATCACCAAGTGGTGAACTCGAAAATCATCCAGATTCGTTTTATTTGACATGGTATTTGATCAAACTGTAATGTACCGGATGTTGACTTTTCCCAGACATCCAGTTTTATGTTGTACAGACACCAGCTCATCAAGCAACTACAATCTGTCAGATTTCTTTAATAGATTTTGAACTTTATTCCTATAATATAAGGTTCAAGGTTGATTGGTAAAATTTGACAGTTTCGGGTAAACGGTAAGTAATAGGGAAACTTAAAAAAACATTATTATAAGCCCTCTAATAGGTACCTACGTAGGATCGTATCAACAACTTGACGGTAGCATGACTCGTTTTCTTTTTATTTTATATTTGATCCCCATAGCAAAATTCTGGTGTTTTTCCTTAAGTTAAGGATACCTACTTTTATCCCCTGTAATATGGCCTCACCCTAGAAGGTTCTGACAAAATTGGCAGCGAATATTAATAATTATGTATTTTTCCTACCTACTTTGCCAGTGAATTCGAAGCCAGCCTGCTGTAAACTTTGTCCGTGATTTTAACTTTGAATCGCTCGAACATTAAAAATTATACGCTCCCGCGTTGCCGTAACAAATATGTATAACCATACAACTTGATCCTTTTTTTTTTTTTTTTGGTTGGGAAATCATCAAATGACTCCTCCCGCTCTGGGCAGAGCGAGAGGGAGTGTCAGACTTTTACTGACTAAAACCCACCCGTGTTCCTTGCGTTGCCTATGTGCTGGGGCCGCGATATCCCTTTCAGACAAACCCGCAACCCCAGCAGATACAACTTGACCCTGAGCTGCAAATTGCAAAAAACGTAAGCATAAAACGTAAACGCTGCGTTATCGTAAGTTTTAATTTCGGGGGCAGCCCATATGGAAAAACGAAATTATTTTACTAACCGAAAGTAATTTTGTAACAGTCACATGTAGATTGGTATACTTAATGAATTCGAAGTCGAGGCTGTAGCTATATGCAAATAAATAAGGGTCTGGTTGTAATGTCTAAATAACAGCTTTTTACTAAATGCAAATTTTTAATGAATGTGTATACCTACGGTACCTACTTATAACAAAAAAACAATTTTTAAATTGTTGTCGGTCTGTCTGTCTGTTTGTTTCGGCTTATCTCTGAAACGGCCGGACCGATTTTGACGGAACTTTCACTGGCAGATATAAGAAGTATCTTACTTGGGCTACTTTTATTTTAGAAAAATATTTAGGGTCCGCGCGGGCGACAGACGCCCCGGGCAGCAGCTAGTATTTTATAATCGTCATTAAACCAGCCAAGTGAGTATATATAATATATCCAAATTAAAGCTAGGTACTCCTCTTATTGTGCTTCGAATTAGAAACCGGTCAAGTGCGAGTCGGACTCGCACACGAAGGGTTCCGTACCACAGCTTTTTACAGCTTAAATTTTAAAGAATGCAAAGTAAGATTTGTATTTCATAATAATACTATTGCAGAAAATCACCCATATTTAAATAAAATACCTTATATTTTTAGTTTTAAATGGTACATGATATACAGAAGTTTCATATTTCTAACTTGTTTAGTTGTTGAGATAAAGCTCGTACAGAAATGGTCTAAAACTGACAACTTTTACGGACACCTACTTTTTCATTTTCGAAGATTAAAAAAAAAAAAGAAGTATATTCTCTACTCGATGAGCTCTAGACAGTGACACCCCACATTGCCAGGGTTAGCTTGATTTTTTTTCTATATCAAAAGTTTATTTAACTGTATTTAATTTTTATTTTTTGTTGTTATAGCGGCAATTGAAATTCATAATCTGTGTAAATTTTAACTCTCTACCTATTACGGTTCATGAAATACCTATAGCACGCTGACAGACAGACAGTCAGACAAACAGTCAGACAGACGGACAGCGGAGACTTAGTAATAGGGTTCGGTTTGGCACCCTTCGGGTACGGAATCCTAAAAAATGAGTGTACATATAACTAACTACCAAACCAATGTAACTTTCAGATAGACAAGCAAAGCAACCGTCTACGATTTATGAATATAAATTTAATACTCAAGGCGTAGGTACTGTAGGTACTGACACTATTTTGTTTTCATCAACATAGGTACACGTAACCATTTGAATTTAATAGTGCCGATAATGTTGTAGTAGCAGGGGTGATTTCCGCTGTGCCCTGCACCACTGATGTGCGGTTGACTCTGCGTATTGAGGAAAAATATGAGTAGGTATAGATATTGTTAAAAAATAACGATTTTTACAGTTCACGCTTGTCATTCTCTGAATTGCCATGCTATTGAATGCGTAATCTTATTAGCAAGAAACGATATTCATAGTCAAATCAAGTAATTCGCAAAAAAAGATATAACAACGAATCGAACTGATCGTCTTGTCAATTTGATTGAGACAAAGCAAAATGTACCCAAAAATAATTCCTAGGAAGCGACTTTTATTTTTGGTGTAAAAATCTCTGTAAAGACTTGTGCAGACCAGCGCGACTTGTCGCGCGACGCGACACCGGTTATTGTTATACTGTGAAGTTTTCTTAGAAATTGTATTGTTCGTGTCGCGTCGCGCGACAAGTCGCGCTGGTCTGCACAGGCCTTAATACGGCAGCGCGCAATTGTAACGCACACAAATCATTGTGCTTACGTACATAAGGCATGCAACGGTACAGGAGATAAGGGTGTAAGTACAACGTTTAATTGTTAATAAAATTTGTTTAGTTTTTTAATTATTTCATGGTATATTTCGAAAAAACTATCAAACAACGTTATTTGTGCGGTTGTAACCGATAATATCTCAAAAACTATTGACTTATATGTATAGCAAAGTCACCTAGCAACATCATAATCTTTTAAATTATTACGGGATCATTAACATTACCCCACGTATGCCCCACATGCACCGCTTGATCCTACCCCGCAAAGGATGTAGTTTTGACAAAGTTGTATTGATGTTTTTTTTTAATACATATTTGTTATGGTCCCGAATCATTATTCAGATACACAACATGATATTGACCTGTAAATTGAAAAAAAAAAAAAATAAGAAAATTTGAATTTAGCGGGCTACCCTGGTCCTTTCGCCCGCGAAATTCAAAGGATTATGGGCAAAAATGTATGGAACCTGGTACCCGCTCAAGAAGCAATAATTTTTATATGATTAAAAGGTTTTTTCGTGTTTATTAATAGGTACTTTAGCGCTTGTTTTGTTTTGTTGTCGAATTCGAGTTATTTTGAATTATATTTTTTATTGAGTATTTTCTATTACTTGTTCACTAATTCTGAATTAACGGTTTTGCGAAGGACTACCATCATCATATATCGAGTTTTGATGAACATCATCATCGCCGCCATCATTAACTGGGTTATATTTAATATAATATATTATATTATAAAGAAACCACATCTTATAGGTATAAATGACATTTAATGTACCAAGATGTTATAATAATGATGTATATTGTATCAATTTAAGTGACATTGATACACTAAATATTATCTAATATAACATCGTTCATAAACATTGCGGGAGCAATAAAACTCTCGTGTCTATAGCGTAAACTAAATACCTTAATATTGATATTATATGTCCACAAGTGCCTACAGTACGTCGCACTGGGGCTCGAAAAAAGACTCTCGAAAAAATAGGAGTTTAAATTTTAAAGTGTCGGTTTTTTGCTTAAAATGGCCTCTAATATCGAATGTTATGTATAAATATATCATAGGATACATAAGGTAGGCAAATTAGTAACTTATTTTTTTTTTGCAAAAAAAATGTGCTTATATCTCCGGAACGGAGAGATTATCCGTTATAGCTTTGCACATGGTGATTTAACTATTTATTTATGATTTTTTGACATATGCCATATAACGAGTTATAGTACGTCAAAAAAATAACCTATTTCTTCGAAAACCTTTTTTCGAGCCACAGTGCGGCTGTTCGCTCTAAGCATATCGTGTGGTGAGCGTTTCCTTAGTTGGTCTAATAAAAATAGACTGAAGAAATACTAAATAATAAAAAATATTTAGTCATGTTCGTACGGGGATAACTCCAAACGGACAACGAAATTGGTAAAAGTCGTCATAGTCAATATTGTTCCTATTGGAAAGACCTTTTCATAGACAATATTCTTATTGCTGCTTGGAAGAGGGGGACGGGACCAAAACGCCCATCATCCTTTTCTTACGTTTTCTGTAATTTGTAGGTCTGTTGAGTGTCAGGTTGTATCTTGATGATGATTCGCGACCGTAACAAATATGGGTTTCAGAATATTATAATCATTAGAATATGCAATACAACTGCTTATGTTAGAACAGTGTTTCTCAAAGTGGGCGATAACGCCCCCTTGTAGGCGCTGGAGGCCTAGAGGGGGTGGTAAGGGGCCCGGAAAAAATTGGGGGGTGTTGAAGTGGTTGAGGGGGGCGATGGCTGATTTGTATTTTCATCTACATACTTAGAGTCGTATTGATGATTTTTATAATTATAATTCTATAAATATTTGATACCTTTGCGAATCATATTTAGATCAACACATAACCTGATACTGACCTGCAAATTGCAAAAAACGTAAGAAAATTGGAATTTCGCGATTTTCCAAATGAGTCTCTGAATCGCAAAAAATGTTCTTTAAAACCGTCATTATTTTTGAAAGACCAATCCAGCATCCAAACAATGGAATGGACGAGTAAAAAAAACATCCCCAATTTACATCTATGGGACAGTTTTCTTTTTTAATACAAGATTTTTAATACACAACTTTGTAGGCGTGATTACTAGATTACTATGTATAATAAGGACATGCAGACAGACAGACGGACTTGGCAAAACTGTTCCTTGTTCCTACGGAACCCTAAAAACGCTTTTTTTTACAACGGTTATAAATGTATATTATGATAATCCGTCTCGTATTTTAGTCGACTAATTTAAAATATGATATTATGTCTGTTACAATGTTTTTTTTTTACATAATAAACAAATGTAAAGTGCAATTCTCTAATTCTCTCGCTATTAAAAAAATGGCCCACTTTCAGAATAAACGATCTTAACTGATATATCATCTTATTAAATTAGATACGAGATTGATTATTTCAATTTGATGATTGAAAAGAAGGTGATCAGTAATTAAATATTGGTATTTCTGCGCCTTATCGGGTACATATACCTTGAAGAAGGTACAGGATAGAGGTACAGGATTACGCGTGTCTATATTTTGCCGATCTTTTTTTTCAAACTCAACGCATTTATTTCAATTATACCATTTACAGGCACTTTTGAATTTTCAAGGAATCTGTCAGTCAGAAAGATGAAGCTAGTTGCTCATTCAAAATCGTAGTTTGTTCCTATAGTTCTCCATAACATAATATATGTATAATGAGGACATGCAGACAGACAGACGGACTTGGCAAAACTATAAGTGTTCCTTGTTCCTACGGAACCCTAAAAACGCTTTTTTTTACAACGGTTATAAATGTATTATGATAATCCGTCTCGTATTTTAGTCGACTAATTTAATGTTCAACTCAACCCTATAAATCAATAATGTGTGACTTGACAGCTGTACTGTGACAAGTCTGACAACTGACGATTTGCGAGCGAATGTCAAAATCAAAGACTAGTAGTCGTCAAAATAGTAATAGTGTTCTATTCATTTTGTCTGCACTGCTCATTAATTATTATTTCTGTTCGTTAATACATAGGACAATACAGTCTGAAATTACTTAGTATTGATTACTAGTTCGCCTACATTTTTCCTTTTTTACCTACAAAAACTCAACCATGGAAGAAGTGTTGGAAAAACTGAGTAAAACCAAGTTCGATGGATTGTACAAAAATATGGGTAGGGATTTGGATAACCAAGAGGAGAGACGAAGGGAAATGCTTCATTATCAAAAAACGTGAGTTTTTATTATCTATTTGCACTGTATTTTTTAAATTTAATTTTACGCAAAACCCATTTAATTTTAAATAATTATACCAAAAACCTAAGACAACCCACCGACCGACCTTTCAGAAATCACACTAATAAAAAATAAAAATAAAATATTTAAATACAAATGAATATAATTCCACCAACTTGACTTCTTGGGTTCTTTTGTGTAGTCGTTGTTATCATATTCAATTTATTTTATTTATTACACACAATGTACACCACACAATTAAGCACTCATTACAAAAAGGACAAACATATTTAAAACTAGTATAGACTATAAATATAATATTATGTGTGGTGTGATGTCATAGCTAGAGAGATCTAGCATCTAGTTAGTTATTAGTAAGTTTTTGGTAAGTTCTTACCCTGCATTTACACCCATATACAAATTGTATTCAACTTGTATAAGCCTTGTCTAAAACATGTTTTGTATTAAAAAAATACATAATTATAGTCTCATACATGTTGTTGATATTATTTCTGATATGTTTTGTTAACTATTTTGTTTACCTTTTTGACAAGTTTTCCCCAAGTTTCGAATAAAACTAGTCATTACAAATAAAAAATTAAAATAAAACAATTCAGTGGACAGGTTGCCCCACAAGACTCTGTCCTCCGTCTTTTGCATCTAGTCTGTTCCAGCCACCTTGTTGAAGTCACCATATGTTTTATTCCTTGGCATAAATACATGGTAAGAGAGCCATTCTCTCAAATAAACACTACTAACTAAAGTTAGAACTGGTTTTGTAATAAGACAATCTAAGTATGTTGATAGTTTCATCCTCTGTTGTAATTTCAGCAACCGTTCAGTTCTTACGGATACATTTCGGGGAGTCCTTGGATTAGTGGAGGCTGTTGAAGAAAGCAATATCTTCCAAGAGGAAAGGGTAAGATAAATTAATTATGATGCTGATTAATCTTATGGCTACAAGTTAATGGACAATTAAGTTATTGAATAATTATTTATTATTACTTAGATTTAAAATAATAATATGCCTCATTGATTTTGTGATTATACATCCATCTGCGAAGCGTTGGCTCCATGGACGAGTCAATCAAGCAAAGTCCTAGTCAAAGTTCTGTCATTTTGCATAGTAATTTCTAACAATATTATATACCAATATTTACAAGATTTTTTTCAGCTGCCCTTTAATAATATGGCAGTTAGTAGTGTCTATTTTATCATACATTTAGAACCAACTTCCCTTATAAAAATTTCATCTATTTTCCATTGTGAGGGTACACAAGGATACACAGGGGATACAGGGTGAGTTCCTGAACAGAGATCTCTATTGCAGCTATGTCAACCGATAGATTATCTATACCTGAATTCCAGGGCCCAATACCACAAAACTGTATAAATTACAACTGACAAGTTACAATTTTTTTTGCACTCAGGCTTTGTGTTTTTATGCTTTTAAAAATGCGAAAGCATTGTAAAGTCTACCTCATGCATTTTTAATAGATAATTATTTTGTAAAATTGTAAACTTGTAAAGTTTTGTGGTACAGGCAGCCCAGTCCTTGGTAGATCAAATAGATTTCTAACTAAGGATAAATACAATTACTTTGAATTAGGTTTTTTTTTGTTAATTGTATAACATACAAAATGTGGATTTTCATTAACTAGTAACATTACAAAATTCTGAACATTTAACATTAAGATAATATAACAAAAAAAAAACATTCCATAACCTGGTTATAGAATGAAAAAAAAAAAAAAAAAAAAAATTTCTTTCAAAATTCATTATTGCAGGTAATATTTTTTTTTTTTTTTAGATTATGTATATTTGAAAAACTCGGTATGAATTTATTAAATATTCCTGTCTCTAACAGTTGCCTTAGCTGTTGTAGTGATCCCTGTTCAAAACCTCACCCAGTATAATAAAACTGTCTATGTAATTTCAGGTAACTTATAGGCCTCAAATTTATGTTGCTGGTTTTAATAGATGCGCATATAAGGAAGTTCTTATGCAGTCAGAATGGATGGTAGAAAAACCAGATGATTTTCACGAAAACTGGTATGCGGTACCCTGCCCTAAAGGTATTAGAACACTTTTGGTGGCCAGTCGGGTAAGTAGTTTTGTATTTTTCATCTTATTACATGTATGTATAATCGATTTAAGGGAAAAGGATAAATTTTAAAAGGATTAACACCCATAGAAGACCGCTCTTGTGTTGGTCTGTCTGCAACAGAGGTTTTTGTCATGAATTATTTAAAGTACAATTGCTTAACAAGAAGTGTAGATTGCGTATCAAAGATTTTTTTTAATTGTGTCTTGAATGGTGTTTCTTTTAATGAAATCTATAATATTTCATTTTATTATACACACACACACATACATACACATTAATTTTTATTTTACTTTGTTTTTTCCTTTTATTTATGTTTAGTGTGTTTTTACTTTAATTTGTGAGTTCCTGTGCGAGGAGAAGCTCGTGGCTAATTAACAACAGCCGCACTGGTCGATCCATCAGGTTAAGCTACGCTTGCCGGGGTTGGTCAGTGGATGGGTGACCATCTTTACATACCGAGAATTCTCCGTGCCTCGGAAAGCACGTTAAGCCGTTGGTCCCGGCTGTCATTCGTAGATCTTTGACAGTCGTTACGAGTCGTCAGAAGCCCGAAAGTCTGACACCAGTCTTACCAAGGGGTATCGTATTACCCAGTTACTGGGTTGTGGAGGTCAGATAGGCAGTCGCTCCATGTAAAATACTGGTATTCAGCTGCATCCGGTTAGACTGGAAGCCGACCTCAATATAGTTGGGAAAAGGCTAGGCAGATTGATTGATTGTGAGTTCCTGTGCGATTCTCAAAAAATACTTTTGCTTTTTTTCTTTCAAAGAGGTATTATATTTTTCAAAACTTCACCCCTTCCATAGATACTGAGTACACATTTGTAATTCCAGGGCAAAACCCAACTGTTTTCCCGGGACGGTATCCTTGTAAGGACAATTCAGTCTGCGTTACCAGGTGGTAGCCAGATTTCGCCTGGCCGTAACACTCGTTGCTGCATTCTAGACGGTTTCTTAATACCTACTACAAATACCTTCTATATTTTGGATCTACTGGCATGGAACAGCCACTTGATGGCTGATGGAGAGGTAAGAAACAATAATTTTCAGTAGGGGCCGGTAAATATTTTCATTGCAAGTAAAACTGCAAGTGACATGTATGCTTTAATGTGAAAGCATGTAAGATTTGTTCAGTAATACAATACAATAAAATCTGCCACATCAAGACAGACTTTATAGAAATCTTATGATTATCACTCAAGGACGTCCCAAATCAAACTATAATTTATGACGAATCTGTGACAGCGATAGTCTGTCCTCACTTTAAATTCCTATATAAACATTGAACTACGATATTTTTATGGTGTTGCTAATCAATGTTTTTTTCTATAATTTCAGACTGAATTCCGACATTATTGGATGCTAACACAGATAGAAGAAATACCAGATTTGGGGAAACGCTCAAAAGATAATCATTTAAAATTTAAAATTATACCGAAAGTACCATGTGATCCAGATAGTTTTAGAGAGTAAGTTATTTTCTGATATATAAGGCGTCATCTAAGTGATATATTTCAGGGTCCTATACCACAAAACTTTACAAGTCTACAAATCTACAAAATTGTTAAATTATAGAAAAACTTAAGGTGGAACTAGTTCATAATTTTTCCATACAAATTTCGGGGGGGTTTTACTCCACTGTTTGACATTGTACATCCAGAGTTAAACATGATATCGTTTTGTCTCATTATTAATGTTGTCTGTGCGGAAACAGAATAGTAAAATAAAAAGCCATTAAAAAGTTATGAGCCAACGAAGATTCGAGATTTGTAAATAAGTAATAAAAGAAGTGTAAAATTTCCAAAACAAAGTCGGCACTGACACAGCTCAATTATAGAAGAATTCCATAAAATTTATTTGTAATTGATTTACGCAGTGGTTTTTTCATGGCATTTCGTAATTTTTTACGCGCTAGTTTTATTAAAATAGTTCGAAACGGTGTTTGTGTGCGTACGAACTAGACGTTGTGCGTGTAGACTAACATATTACTGCTCATCTCTGTCGGACACGATGCCAGGTGATACAGTGTGCTTTTTGGCTACGCGACTAGTTCAACCTTAACAGAGAAATTACAAATATTTTTTAGTTACAATATTGTAGACTTGTCACTACAATTTAAATATTTGCAAGGTTTTTCAGTTTAAATTGTATGGCATAGAGTTTTGTGGTACACGCAGTTGACTCCATGTAAACTGACTACTGACTGAAACTAACAACTAATACCGGTATTCAGCTGCATCTGGTTAGACTGGAAGCCGACCCCAACATAGTTGAGAACGAGCTAGCCAGATGATGATGATAAACACATACATAAATAATATCACGCCTTGTTTCCCCGAAGGATTGGGCAGAGGTGTCCCTATAGTACACCCACATTTCGCCAGTCATGTTTTAAGTCCCACGTATCAGGGGGCGAACCTATTGCCATCAACCGGGCACAAATCCAAACTCTGGGGTACTACTGAGAAATTCCAGATAGAAAAACCCAATATCATTTTGCCCGACCCGGGAATCGAACCCAGGATCTCATGCTCAGCAGTAGCGTTTGCAACAGCTAGACCAACGAGGCGAGAAGACGAACACATCTCTGTATAATTATTTAGTTTAAGGGGGATGCGCTAAGGTAGCCCGCGAAATTCAAAATTTGTTACGTTTTTTGCAATTTGCAGGTCAGTATCATGTTGTAAGTTGATTTAAATATGATTCGCGGCCTTATCAAATGTATATTTATAGAATTGTAATCATAAAAATGATCAATACAACTCTCTGAAACCATGACATTTGACGTTTGTGCTTACATATGGAGTTGTATTCCTGGTTGTAATGATTATAATTATAGAAAGCCATGTTTGTTACGGTCGCGAATCATATTTTAATTAACATACAACCTGACACTGACCTACTAACTGCAAAAACTTAAGAAAATTTGAATTTCTCGGGCTACCTTAGCGCTTCCCCCTTAAGGATAGTAAGGAAAGTAAGGAATTATCGCTGTTTTGTTGCCTATTAGAAAATAGCTAATCACAATAATTTCCTTCAATTCCAGTTTCATGATGAGAATCCCACATTATCCAAATCACTCCCCCAAACTGGATGGCTTATTGTTTTACCACAAGAAGGCACATTATGTATCTGGATTAACCCCATTGGTGGGCTGGCTATATCCTTACATGGTGCCTGAAGTGTTTGGACCAGGTAAATAAAATATATATATTTGTAAACAGATTTAAGTAGTTATGGTCCCAGATCCAAAAAAAAACATCTAGCCTTGTTTTTTTGTTTTATCATGTTTAGATATCGATATCTATCACGTATGCAGAGTTTTGCTGGCTAATTAAATTTGACCCTGTATATTTTCTTTTCTAGATACAATAGACGTAGATATTTTTAGTAACCTGTTCCGCTTAACTGTTCCTGAAGAGTCATAAGAACCCTGTAAGAAACCGACATGTGTTTCACCTCTCAACGATGCATCCGCAGGATGACGATTGACTTGTCGCGAACCCGAATACGGCGTATTGCCACGCCGACCGCCGTCGGGCGCAGAAACACGTGTCGATTTCTTACAGGATTTTTTATGACTCTTTAGGAAGAGTTAAGCAGAATAGGTTTCTAAATATATCTATATCTATTGAATCAAAAAAAAAAAAAGTCTACATTTATATCTGTATTTTTTATGGTGTACATAATAAAGAATATTCTATTCTATTCTTTGTCTATTGTATTTTATAATGGATTTCCGCAAGTGACCTTGCGACCTTGCCTGAATCAATTAACTTTCTTTTCTAGATGTCAAAATAAATCCAGCTTACATGATGGAACGACCAGTAAACTATGTAAACCAAGCAGATTTCATTTCGAAGTTTCCAAAAAAGAAAGAGAGGCTACGACGAAGTCAGCGAATGGATACTACAACTCCAGCGCCGGATGCAAATGATCTTGTAAGTATCAAAATCCCACATACGCACATTCTATGAGCTTTATCAATCCTGTTTCTTATTCAATAAAGCTCAGGAAAATAAGTTTTTATTTGAGAAAAAAATACTAGTGAAGAATTCTCACCGGAATTATGCAATGCGTTTGCGATAAAAGGGACGAAAAAAAAAGCTTTCAAAGGTCTCGAAAATGGGTTTATTGCAAATATTTAGTAAAGTGTTAGTTTTGCGTCGACTTTTTTTCGCACAAGATATCGTATTGGACTTATTACACAGTATTTCTAATGCCTGAATAAAGATAATCCCCGTGAAAAATCTTCACTAAGATTTATTTCGCAGATTAGCCTTATTTATATTCCTGGGCTAATAATAATATGGTGTGCATTAAGAGAATCCGAATTTACCGATATCAAACGCGTTTATCGCAGTCAATTTGAAACCTTAATCTTAACATTTAAATTAACTTTAAACGGTTCTAAAAAGTTATTCTGTCGCTACAATATTCCATAAGGTGACAGACGGTATGAGACTCAAGCGCGAATTCCACAAATTAAACTGAACGCGTTCAGCACATTAAACCGCGTTTAAAAGCTGTCAGTGTCATAATTGTTGTGGAATATTGACACTGACAGCTTTTGAACGCGGGTTAGACGTGCTGACTGCATTTAGTTTCATTGGTGAAATCTGGACTTAATTGCGGCTTAAATATTTACTTGTTTTTCTCCTGGACATTACAGGTTTGAACCCTACGTCCAGGCAGACCAAATTACCAGAGAGACTCACTTTCGCATTTGACGTTGATTTTAGTCATTCAAATGACTTGTTTTGTTTACAGTTAGTTGTGGAGGCTCTTACAGAATCCGGGGCATTTGACCTTGAAGAAGCAAATAGAGGAAATGAAGCGACCGCTGTAAACATGGAGTAAGCGAAGCTTACGATTTGTGTCAATTTATTTATAATGTACTGTGGAACGAGCTATATGTTATATAGACAGCTAACTTGGAACTAGATACTTTTAAACAATCTTGTGAGCGTGCTGAGTAGTTAATTGTTTTAACATCACTCTCATAGGTCGCACATAAGCTAAAAATCTAGTACGCACACACAACAGAAATTAATATTATAGTTTGACCGACACCGCTGTTTTGCGCTTTAGGCATGTGCGCGGCGAGACGTGGGGCAGTGCAGGCTGCTCATTCGTTAATGCTCACGGCGCGTGGCGTCCCGTCCGGCACTCATTCGTCAATGCTGACGACCCCCCGACTCGCCGCGCATTCCTAATGCGTAGAACAGCGGTCCCCGTCAAACTATAGCAGTGTAGTACAAAAATGAATATTTTTGTCTGTATACCAAATAGCTTTTTCGACTTTACTGGTTTTCAACCAAAATAAATGTTCTTTTGATTTCTCCTAAAGGAGTCACTGTGGTGTTAAGTAGCTATACAGAGCTACTTACTAGTCGGTAAGTATATGTCGTTCCATATCATTAAGGAAGTCTTAGGGGGCGAATGCACGGCGCGATTTTTGTAAACTGCCGAGCGGTTGAGGAAAAAATCTGGGACACGATGCATTTTGTAGCAACTGCGATTCCGAAATACGGGCCCTATTGATAGGATGGCCAGTGCGGTCGGGAACACCCGATCGAGCTAGCAGTAGGGCCTATCTCTCTCTCTCTCTGGTTTTACACTACCCTACCTAGGAGTTACCCGATTGGGTAGTTTAGTAAGCGCCATAGTATCAATATTAACAGAGTTCAAAATGGTGACTGACAGAACAGTGCGCCACAAGACAAGTTATAATGAACGCACTGTATTGTGGTATCATTATAACTTGTCCCGTGACGCGATTGATAGCACTGAATTTTGCAGTCTTAGTTACAATACTAATAGAGTTCAAAATGGCGACTGACAGAACAGTACTAACAATCACATGACTGTAGTCGCAATGAGGAATGAAGAATTTCGGCGTGATTGATTAACGAATAAACACACGTCCAGTCTTTTGAATTTTGTAATAAGAATTGGTGAACGTACTCGTAAAGTCGTGACCGGCGGTATTGTGGGCTTAGGAAAATCTCGCTCCGTCATTCCAGTCCCTTTTTTTTTTTTTTTTGGGTGGGAAATCATCAAATGAATCCTCCCGCTCTGGGCAGAGCGAGAGGGAGTGTCAGACTTTTACTGACTAAAACCCACCCGTGTTCCTTCCGTTGCCTATGTGCTGGGGCCGCGATATCCCTTTCAGACAAACCCGCGACCCCAGCAGGCATTGGTCCTTCCGGACCCCGTCAGTTGTTGCTGACATCCCTTTGAGGCGCGCGTGGAACACAACGCGCCGTCGACCCGGGCCTGGTCCTTATCGGACGGCGAGCTGCCCATCGCTCACCGTCCGCAGGCCCGCGCCTACGGTGGCCGGAAGTCAGCTTGTGACTCCCGACGCCCGGGGCGTCTCCTGCGGCGACTAGGGGCGCGAGGGCGTGCAGCTTGCATCTCCCGCGCGCGCTCCGCCTCCTCCTTCGCGAGCATAACTGCTTCGCAGAAGGAGGTGACGGCCTCCCATGCACTCTCGCTCCGGACCATGGCCTGAACCAGGGCCGGACGCGAGAGATCGCCGCCGCCGATCGCCTCCGTGAGGACACGGCGGTGCTCCGCCCAAGCAGGGCAGACCTCCACCGTATGCTCCACCGTGTCCTCCGGGCGATCCACACAATGGTGACACCCGGGCGTTTCCTCCCGCTTGATCCTGAACAGGAACCTCCCGAAACAACCGTGTCCGGTGAGGACCTGCGTCAGGCGGAAAGTGAGGACGCCGTGGCGCCTCTCTAGCCACTCCTCAAAGAGGGGCCTTACCGCCGCAATTGTGGCGTGCCCAGTCATTTCAGTCCCTTAGGAGTATTTTATACTATTTCTTTTTCGTGGGTAACAGGGTGCAGCTAAATTAATATAAAAATAATGCATATTGACGTAGCCCTGGATATGGCTGTTATGATCCCGGTGATATAATTTTAACTATTTTTAATTAAGTTAATTGTTAACTATTTTATATTAGCTTCGTTTATATGTAACTACTGTTGGTAGACATATATTAATTATGTAATGCAGAAAAGTTGTTCTCGCCTTTTTGCTTAGTTCCTAGTTTGGCTTAAGCTAATATGAAGTATTATGCGGAATCAGGGTAATACTGGCTCAAATTTAGGCGAAGTGTAGTTACTTGAATATGAAATAGTAGGAAAATATTATTTGACAACAGCTGTAGAATACTTATAGCATGATAAAATATATTAAATGTGTTGTAGAATACGGCCGATACAACTTGGCAGTTCTGAACTTCGCGCAGAGGGCTGCGCAATAACATTTTTAGTGAACTAAATGGTGACATGAGGCGAGTGTGAGTGAGAGAAGATGCGTGAAAGTTCGCAGAGCCTATGTTCAGACCTGCCAAGTTATATCGGCCGTATGTATACGCTAAAGTTCGTGTGAACTGCGGTTATAATACGCAGGACCGTGATGACACGAGACTTTTAGGTACTAAATATGTACGTCTTACTCGCACGTTCGATGACCGAGACTGCTAAAACTCTGACGTTTAGTATTCTTAGTCTTTAGATAGTTAATTGACTCAGGTGTGTCTGCGGAAATCCATTATAAAATACAATAGATGTCGTATATTTAGTAACCTAATCCGTTGTAACTGTTCTTAAAGAGTCATAAAGAACCCTGTAAGAAATCGACACGTGGACCGAGCATCGGGCGGTGTGGCTCACACTGCGTTCTGCGCTGGACGTGGCAACACGTCGTCGTGTCCGGTTTCGCAACAAGTTAATCATCGTTAATGTGAGAGGTGAAACACGTGTTGATTTCTTACACGGTTCTTTATGATTCTTTAAGAACAGTTAAGCGGATTAGGTTACTAAATATACGTCGTCTATCGTATTTTACTTAGTCACTTTTAAATTGCTCAGGCTGCGCCACGTTAGCCTTGTAGTATTGTGTGAAAGCTTCCACACTAATCGGTAAATCCCACCTGGTTTGCCAATATTCGCTGCCGGGAACTGTGAATTTGAAGCAAGAAATTGAGAAAAGGGGCTCATTGTGTTTCCGAATCTTATTGATGACATTCTGGGTCGTTTCGCCATAGTAAAGGACATAAAATATATCTGTTTGAACCGATCTAGTTGTCTATTTAATCTAAAGTTGCTCGAGTGTCCATTGTTATCAACTTGTTGAGTGCTCTTAAACTTAACATTAATGCGGGTCCACACCAGCGCACGCGCACGAACCGTGCACGCTATGCGCCTCGAATGGCTATGGACGCGTTACATTGTACGCGCGCGCGCATGTTGAGAACAGTTCGCGTGCAAGAATCCACACCTGCGCAATTGAAGCTCTCGCGCACGAACCTTGAAGTGAAGATGTCCATACTATGTTCCTAAGATGCACGCGTGCGCAGGTGTGGACCCGCCTTAATATGACTGAAACTCGTTTGACAATGCCGATTCCCTGTTCCGGCCTCATGTAGCAGAAAGTTAAAAACTTTTGTAAATGGTAATCTTCATAGCTTTAGTTAGCATTGGAGACTATTTAAAATTGTCGACTGATTTCAAAGGACATGTTTCGCATTACTCGGTAAGACCAAAAGAAGTGTTAAGACTGGTTAAAATTACGATCCGTTTTGGATTTAGGAACCGGTGAAATTGAGCCTTTGGATATTTCTGACTATTTGATGTATGATCTATTCGATGCACCATCGATAGTCACATAATATACATGGTGGGTTTTTCAGATGGCGCTGTAAAGACAGGTACCATAACCGTTGTCGCTACAATAAAACGGTCTTAGGAGACTATCCTTAACTTTTTGAGACATTTTAATCTGCACAGATTTATAAAAATATGTACTCACAGTCAGCAAGGAAATAGGCAGTTTTCACAAAAACTTTTTTAATGCCAACTGATCCCGTTTCTTATATAGAAAAAAGAAGAAAAGATCAAAAAACTCTATTGGGCCAACCGAGCTTTGAGTACTAGAAAAGTCAGAAATCGCAAAAAACTTTTTCCATAGGTACTTTGGTAGGAAAGATCTGTGAATGCTGATCAAAATGTCTCAAGTAAGGGACAGTCTCCTAAAACCATTTTCCTGTAGCTACAACGATAAGGTACTTGCCCTTACTGCCCCGTCAAAAAAATCCACCCCGTAGGTATACTTTGTGTCATAAAATGTATCTCATTAAGGAATACTTATTAGTATTATCTGTGTTGAATGTTAAGAACTGAATGTTTACCTACTCTTTTTAATTAAATAAATTTTTGATGTGATATATGATTTTGATTTTATACATATTCAATCAACTCAACCTATCACAGTCCGCTGCTGGACCTCTATAGGCCTCGCGGCCATCTTTTTAACGTCATTGGGACATCTATCTGGGGGGCAGCCCGGATCTAGGGGTCAAACTGGGGCATGTGCCCCGGCCCCCGCCAGCTTCAGGGGGTGACAAATTGAAGCGTAGGTAGCAGACAAGTGCACCACCCAGCACACCGCAACTTTGCAATAAATGAAACGCGCAGCACATACAATTCCTTTCTTTTGTACCACGTGTAATATGTTGCTGCCAGAATTTTCATTTCTAGAACAATTTAATTTCGCGGGCTACCTTAGTACATCCCCTATAAAGGTATGGGGGGGCGGCAGATGGCAGTTTTTGCCCCGCTTAGAAAAAAAACTAGATCCGGGGCTGCTGGGGGGCGGCCCACACTACGCTTGCCGATACGCGATCTCCACTCCAGAACTCGAACATGTGACGGTGCCATCTACATCGCCACATGCGAACTACGTATCAAAGACCTGACGTCACACAAAATCCTGCATCGTGCAAACAGGGTTTACCGCGCGATGAGCATAAATTATAACTTCCCCGCTATCAATGGTTGGGGGCCCGCCAGACGACACCCGTCTGGTCGGAGAATCCTACCCTTTTCTATAGAGGATGAGTGAACTTTACTCCCTGTTTCTCATGCATATGAATTAATAACTATTTAGTCTAGAATCATGGTTACCGACATAGCGAAGCGAGCGAGCGAGGTTCGTGTTCGTGATGCTGATGACTCTTGAGAACAGCTTACTACTTGTATACATGGCTCAGACAGAAGTCAGTAGATCTATAATTCATAATTAATCAAATTGTCTCCCATTTTAAAGAATAGTATCACCACACCGTTTTCAATTCCTGTGGCGTTTTCCCCTTGATTATGGCGGAATCAAAAATCTTCTGAAGGGCCTTGGGAACAGGTTTTCCACTGGCTTTCAGGAGTTCGGTCGTATTTCCGTCATTACTCGTCGTTTACTCGTAAGAATAGTTTCTATTTGGTATTTTTGTTTAAATGTAAAACTTTTCTAAGTTCCACCAAAAATTTTTTTTTTTATAAAAACCAAAAGTCAGCTAGATCTCGTGGAAAAAAAATTAACGCAAGAGATTCTGCGAGTGTAATTTACCCCAGCAAAATCAATTAGTGGGATACAGTGGATGTCAAAATTGTGGATATTCCACTTCGGTCGTGCAAAGTTGATTGAGTAAGTACCTAATCCAGAAATTGATAGGCCTTTTCAATTTAATGAAAAAATAATGGTAAATAAGTGAAACTAAACTATACAGTGTAGGTATTCAACGATAAAATCGACTTCAGAAAATAGGAGATAAAAGCTAATTCATTTATACGACATTCTCAAATAAGTGCCTATATTTCGACAGTGAGGAAGAGTAATAAAATCTTGACGATTGTTTGCAAACCGTAAATCGAGATATCCCTAGAGAATGAATCATAGTTATATATATGTATAGAGGTAGGTGCTAAATGTTGGTAAAGACATCGTCCTTAAATAAAGCAATAATACTTATTAAAATAAGGTGCCCCGTTTAGTGGTTGCAAGCGCTACTGCTGAGCATGAGGTCCCGGGTTCGATTCCCAGTGAAATTTAGTTTTTCGATTAGAATTCCTAATGGAAAAAAAACACTACAAAGTGAAAAATAACTTTAATTTCGAAAGTCGGTGTCTTTGGTTTTGAATTTTAGGTCTTTGCCACCGACTTCCGAAATTAAAGTTATTTTTCACTTTGTAGTGTTTTTTTTCGGAAATCAGTTGTTCACTTTTTAGTTGTGGTACCTACCCCACACAAATTCGAATACCAGTACCTGCTATGTAAATAACAGTCACAGGAAGTTATCATCATATCATCCACATTATACTAAGTGGGAAAAATACGTATTATTGAAGCTTACTCAAAGACTATCCCAGCAAAGTTACAAAAATTTATATGGGACCAATCCGGGAGCTTACCCATACAAACAAAAAAATAATTTTCAAAATCGGTCCACAATTGACGGAGAAATCGACGGACATACATAAAAAAACATACATACGCGTCGAACATATAACCTCCTCCTTTTTGGAAGTCGGTTAAAAACTCAATTACTCAACTCAGTAGCAGCCCGGAGCCTGGATTTATGCCCGGTTTATGGCAATAGGCTCACCCCCTATTACATGGGACTTAAACATAGTAACTGGCGAAATGTGGGTGTACTATAGGCGCACCTCTGCCTAAACCTTCGGAGATTGCAGGGGTGGTGTTATTTATGTAAAATAAGGTGCAAATTATAGTACCTATAAGTATAATTGCCCTTTTCACTGTAGGTGTCCGGTGGCAGGCTGACAGCCACCTAGACTTTTGACATGTCTTTAGTGGTCGCAAGCATGAGTAGGTACTGATCCTGGCTTCGATGCCCGACCCCGGGTATTAAGGTTTTCCCATGGATTTTTCAGTATGTAGCATTTTATACTCTGACACAGCTCTGTTATGAAACTTCGCAATTAATACCTCGGAATTGAAATTCAGATTACGTTTACCAAATCCAATTTCAATAGATATCTATTTATTTAAGCAAGGCACACCAACGGCTTAATAAACAAAGATAGTGTGGCGGCATCTACATTGCCACATGCGAACTACGCATCAAAGACCAGACGTCACACAACATCCTGACGTCACACAAAACCTGCATCGCGCAATCAGACTTTACCGCGCGATGGACATAATTATACAAGCTCCCGAATTCAATCTCTGGGCAGTTGCCCGCCCGACACGACATTCGTCTGGTCGGAGGATCCTCCCTTTTCTATGGTGGATGAATGAACTTTACACCCTGTTCCTCATGCCTCTAAATAACACACCACAAGTAGTAGAGTAGTAGTAGTTTCTCTAGTATACTCGTAGTAACAATAGGTAGTCACGAATCTTCATTACTGTGTAAATATAAAAAGCATACTTACTTTGTTTTTTTTTTATTGTTTTTAATTATGTTAGTTTTTAGTGTGTTTTTAGTTTAATTTGTGATTTCCTGTGCGAGTCTCAATAAATACTTTTTCTTTCTTTCTTTCTTTACTTACATTTTCTTTTAAAAGATAGAACAAATATATTTAGGTAAAGGAACGCTCACGTTTACCTACTTATGTAGATCAAGAGACATTTTTAGCATTTGAAATAGGTAAGAAAACAGTATTTCATCCCTTGTAATTTCTTTCTGATTTACTACCACCTCTGGATAACGTTGAGAATTGAACCGTGAAAACGCGATAAATCGGTATTTGTAAGATATTATGGTGTCCCATAAAAATCTGAAAGATTCGGCGCATTTTTAATAGATGACAGTAAGAAAGGACTGCTGACCTAGCATTTCCAGCCTTTCGTTTTATGGAGACACCAGCTATCTATCACTGTGACCTACAGAGGAAGTCATAAAGTTGTTAGCATAGATAATTTGGTCGATGATAACGGACTTTTATGGATTTTATACTGAAGATCACGTCTAAAAAAGTAGTGTTAATGATTTGGAAAAATTATACACACATCAACACGGTCTAGGGATATTTTTTAAAAAGCGAATTACTATCAATGTGTTAATTATTTATATGACATGTATATATTTAAAAGATACGTTATTTAATATTCTACCATTTTTTAATAATGATTAAGGTACTTCGATTAAAATTTCAGGATTTTATGAAAAATAAATGAAGCATATACGGAAACCGTATATGAATTAACTTGTAATTTATGAGTAAAAACTGAAAAAAATAGAAAAATCATTTAATTTGTGTTTATAAACTTGAAGTTAGTAGTCTGAGAAAGCGCCCATGATGTTCATAATACATCGGCAACGATTCGGCATGCTCAGAACAAGGTTGTCAATGTCTTGCTGCGGAATATTGTCCCATGTCCTTCTGAGGTGCGCAAAAAGTTGATCTTCTGTAGCCAGATTTTCAGGAACTTCCTTCAGAGCTCTTCTTTGCAGCATATCCCACGCATGCTCAATGGGATTTAGATCTGGCGATTGAGCAGGCCAGTCTAAGGCCCTAACATTGTGTGTATGTAACCAAACTGCTACCGTTCTCGCCGTGTGTGCCCGGGCATTGTCGTGCATGAGCAGGAAATCTTGCCCCATTTGTGTTCTGTGGGGCAAGATTACGGGCCCCAGCACCTGTTGGACGTATCGTTCTGCCGTCATATTGCCCCGCACCCAAACGAGATCCGTCCGTCCTCCAAGACGAATTCCTGCCCAAACCATAATTGTTCCTCCTTGGTATGGGTGAACTTCCTGAGGGTTCTGAAGACGTCTCCATCGTCCAGGTACTCGCCAAAAACGCGTCCTTCGTGAATCTGGATGGAAGCCGAACCTGGATTCATCCGTGAACAGCACATTGGACCATTGCTCACGGCCCCAGTCAACGTGGTTCCGAACCCATTCTAATCGTCGTCCACGATTGCCTCTCCGTAAAGGTGGGACCCGGAGTGGTCTACAAGAGCGTAGATTGCTTTCATGCAGTCGCCTTCTTACAGTTTGGTCACTCACAAGCACTTGGTGTTCCACTCGCAGCCTTTGGACCAATTGAGTCGCCGTTGCATTTGGTTGAGCTCGCGCAGTAATTTGCAAAAATCGGTCTTGTCTGGGGGTAGTGATGCGACTTGGCCCCCGGTGCCTCTCCGCTACTTCACCTGTGGCACGATAGCGTGTCCACAATCTTGAAATTACATTTTGGTGGGTCTCTATGGCCTCAGCAACATTACGCTGAACAGACCCAGCTTCCAGCATTCCCACAGCTCGTAACATCTCCGCCCTCGTCAAATGTTGGCGTTGCATGGCTACAATACCTCAATTTTAACTTTATCTTTCGTTTAAAAATGAAAAAAAAACTGTAACTAAACGTAATTCGTATTGTTTTCTAAATTTCGCACAAATGAAAATTCCCTCTCCTACACATCAAGACATTTTTATGCCACCGAAACAAAAGAATTTTCAAAAATTTGAATTTGGAATTAGTCTGAGATAAATTACAAACAAATCGGTGTATAAAAGATTCCAATGCGGCCAGTACTTTTCGAGTTATTTAATTGAGTATAAAATATCCCTAGACCGTGTTGATGTGTGTATGTTAAATTAGAGCATTTTCTTAATAACTTAATATAAGAATATTTTAGATTATGTTTATATTACAGAGTGAAATTAATTTGTAAAGTTATATCTAACGCGGATAAAAAACTGAGAATCACGCAAAATCTAAGCGTTATTTTCTGACACGTTCACCATTTTAAAGATAATTCAATTATTGATCTTTGAGTAGGAAATACGTGTTTAAAAAAAATACCTTTTGTTTTATGTATAATAAATTAATAATGCGTGTAATTCGGGACAGCGCTCCTGGATGGGTGGACCATCCAGTACATATCGAGACCCCTCCGTGCTTCGGAAAGCACGTTAAGCCGTTAATCACGGCTGTTATTCGTAGATCTTTGACGTGGTCATTACGGTTAGTCAGAAGCCCAAAAGTCTGACCTGCCTTACCTAGGGGTATCGGGTTACCCAGTAACTGGGTTGTGGAGGTCAGATAGGTAGCCGTTACATGTATTTTAAAATAAAAAGTAAAGTAGTAAAATACTGGTATTCAGCTACATCCCCTTAGACTGGAAGCCGACGCCAAAATAGTTGGGAAAAGGCTAGGCAGATTGCACTTTTTTTTATCTCAACTGTTAATTCTCCCTATAACCAATTACTTGTTTAAACATGATCAGTGAACCTACTCATGGACTCGGGTTATTAAAGAGTTAGTTGACCCATTTTCACTTCGAAAGATATCTTTATCGAAGGGGGTTTTCACCTCCTTATCATGAAAACGCAAAAAGTGCCGTACAAGTTTCTATAGGTATTTAGATAGGTAGGTAGCGGTACTTCTCGGTAGATACTCAAACTCAAAGCATTTATTTCAATTAAACCATTTACAGGCACTTTTGAATTGCCAAATAGTCGCGTCAGTTAGTCAGAAAGTTGAAGCTAGTTGCCCATTCCAAAACGTAGATCTTTATAGAGAAGAACGGGCAAGAAACTCCAAGGACACTCTTTTAAATATAGGAAATTACAAAATCCTGGGTACATTATTCTTGTTGCTTCTATATGTGAGAACAATGTACAAAAAATAATCAAAACAATTCAAAATATAAGATTAAAAATAAGCCATGGCAGATAAGAGATGACCAGTCACAACTGACGGTGCCCGTTCACGAACATGACGCGTTGATCAGCACCATCCAGCTCAACCATTTTGTAGGGAACCTTTACTATACCTTTTTTTATTTTTAAACAGACACATGAATAGATATCTATCCTATAAGTGCCGGTTTTGAGTGCTCTGCTATAATGAAGAACACTTTCAAACAAACCGACGGATTTAGAAGGAAATTGCTAATCCATTGTTTTATCATATGTTTGAATTTGTCTGCTCGACAACGCAATGAGTGCGGTTGAATTGTCAAATTTTAAGGCATTGCTATTGTAAGTGTGTTACGCAATTACTCCGCCGATCTAAAGATTTATGCCATTAGCCTTAGCCGCAAGTTATGGCAATTTTCCTAGCTGCGTTTGGCAACTAGCCAGGATTGTGTCCCGAAGGTACCTGACCGATGGCCATCGCCTTTCAAAAGAAATGACTGACGATGTTATTTCATAGAGCAAGAATAAATGCAACCTCACTCAGTTTGGACCTTTTTCCTAGCAGATCGTGTTTCTGCGCAGTCATTTGATATTCGCCTTTATTTTTGCGGAAGTTTTAGGGCTTGGATACCAATTTGTTGCCAATTTTGTTGGAGAATAGTTTTAGTTCAGATGAAACTGTAGGAAGGATTTTCGTTTAAAAAGGACTGACGTGCAAATATAGAAAATTGAGTACATTTTTCAAATGTTTTTTTTTTCATTGTTTAGCCTGTAGGTTACCCTACGTACACTACGTAGACATTATTTATTTAGTGCACAGAAATGAAATTACTCTTACAGCCCACTTAGCATGCGGTCAATATGACCTCCAGAAAGCTAGGTCAATTGCACGCGTAGAATGACAACCATAGAAACTGGTTTTCTACGGGTTTTGGCGACCGAAGAATAGACAGAATGACAGATTGTGTTTGTTTATCTGTCATTTTGTCTATTCTTCCGTCGACAAAACCCGTTTCTATTGGATCATGCTACGCGTGCTGCAGTCAATTACTTCTCTTCGAGTAAAATCTACTACTTAATTTAAAATAAAAAAGAGCGAGCCTTACAGTAGTCGAAAAAATGTACCTACTTTTTCTTTATCGTGTACCTTATTAAGTTTATGGAATAGGGATTCAATATTTTGGTGTATGTTTTTTGACTATATGGCTTAGTGAACTGAAAAAAGAATACACGATACAATTAAATTTTCTCGATACAAAATTGCAAAGTTTCATAAATATTTTTATGTTTTTTTCAGTATCAAGGCGTGATGCGCTTGTGTTTTTTAATTGAGTTTTCTTTAAAACGTTAAGAGTAATCGTATCAAGGTTTTTGAAAGTTTTAGTTTTAATAATACTTTTTTTAAATATGTAAAGAAAATGTATTTCTTATTGTTGTTATTATTCATACTTTTTGCATAGCCTTATTAAAGAGTTGTTTTATGACAGTGACAGTTACCACGGATGTCTTTTGGTAGTGATGACAAAATGACATAGAAAACACAATGTTATGTTTTAGTTGTTAATTATTTTATTTAGAATATTAAATTAGAAGGAGAATCGACTTAGGCGCAATAGAAAACTTTAAATGTCGTTTCTTTAATTTCAGGTATGTTTTGTGTATACAAATACCTAGTGCCGACATAATTTTAGTTTACTAATATTCCATGTACTAAAACCTAGATATTAATTAAATCTTTAATTTCAGCAACACATTGGAGTTTTATTGCTACGCCTATTGAGATAAGAAATATCTTATAAAACGAAATTTTTTTGTTTATAAATTAGTTCGAAATGGCGAAACTTCGCTTTGAATTCACACTGTTGCCTGGAAGTGAAGGAAAATCCAATGTATTTTCTATAAGTGCAATAGCCACAAGTGATAATAAAGTATACGCGGTACCAGAAGAGCTACAACCAGCTGCTTTACATATGGAAATAATAAAAACAGATGCATATCGAAAAGTAAAAAATAGTTTTAAAAAAAGGTACCAGGTAAGAAGGGTTTGGATAGCAATGACTGAACAACTTAGATCAATTTACATGGATGAAGATGATAATGTACAATTTGGAGATCAATTTCTGGAAGAGATAAATCAAGAACAATTTGTTGATGCACATCAAGCTGAAACTGGTGCATTGGAAAAATTATTAGAGAAATTAATAGAAAATTCACAGGAACATAAACGGCCACGACAGGGCTTAAAGCATATTGCAGAACAGTTTGTGATTGAAAAATTTACAAGCAAAACTTCTAATGCAAATCAGTGGATGGATATTTTCGAAAAAGAATGTATGCGTTTTGATGTGACAACAGATGAAAACAAAATAGAAATACTCAGATTATTCATGGATAAGTCTTGTATGGACTGGTACGGCTCAATGATTATAAAATTAACAATGAACTCAGAGTGGTCAACATGGAAAAAAAAAATCTCTGAAACTTTTACAAACAAGGGCTGGATTCCAGTTACTTATGCAATACTGTTTAAATACAAGGATGGTTCATTGTTGGATTATGCTATGAGAAAAGAAAAACTCTTACTAGATATGAGAGAATCAATTGACACAGGTAGTTTGATTGATCTTATTGCAGCTGGTTTACCGGAATTTATTCTTAATAAAATATCTTATACATAAAAGACGGCAATTTGGCACATACCTACGTTGTTGTATTTCGAGCACACACACATTATCGCCATCCTTTCTTTTGCGTAAGTATCAAAAGTAATGTCATCACTCTCGTTCATTCATAAATCAGTCCATAGATCAGTCGCCAGGTGGGGCTCATCGACGATGAATCTATGTAATTTTTTTGCGAATCGGTATGATGAAGTTTACGTGATTCAAATAATTAAGTATATTTATAGAAAAGGTTTCAAAGAAGTTTAGCAAGTTAAAGTAATTATTTAATACAATTAGTGTTAAATAGGTATTTAGACTGTGTGTGTGTGTGTATTCTCGTGACTGTGAAGGATATAACATTATTTTCCTGTTATTATTTTGTGGCGACATTTAAATTATTAAAAATATAGGAAGAAATAAAAAACCAAAATTGAACAGTACCTGCAACTATAATCAACGATAATGATGTATAAGCTTGTTTGATGGGAATTCTTGAACAAAAGGAGTTCATGGGGTGAATGGCGCCATCGCTATGACCATTTGTTTGTTATAGTTACGTTTTGTTTATAGAGCACCCTTTAATCAGTCAACTCTTGAATCAAAAAAAAGTTTATACCGTCCAATCGATGGACGGTATAAATTTTTTTTTACCACATTTTTAGGTAAACTTGCATTTCTTCATTATTGGTTTCTCCAAGAAGGATTGCTTGTTTATGTCTGTGTTAAGAGTGGGTCGAAAATAAGTACGTAGAGTTCATTGTTCTTGATCTCACGTTCTGTCGCTTGAAAATCCAAGTTTTAAAGCTAGCAATATAGTAGGTAGTACAACAATGATAGCCTACTTGTGTGACTGTCGGACCTCTGACTTTTCTGATTCATGTCCCTATTGTATACAATAGCAGGTAAAAGGTGAAGCAGGTGATAATTATAATTATCACCTGCTTCAAAAACGGTGAAGCCATGCCTGAGAGATATTTCTCGACGGCATGTGAAGAAAAGTCAGAGGCCCATGGGCGGCATAAAAACTCTGTCACCAGGTTAGTCACTAACCACACGAAACTGAAGAAGAAGAAGCTAATGTTTCCTAAGAGAGCGGTGGCCGCCACATAGCGTCTGCAATTTACCGGCGAATGACGTCACTGAGACGTTATTTATGAAATGAAGTGGGCGTGTTTTCCTTGAGAGTGTTTTGCGACACAATAATACCCATTGCCATCATTTTCAAGACGGCCATCACTGCGGCCGACTGTTATGTGGCGGCCTTTATATGGCGGCCGTTTTATTATAGTTTTTATTTTTCGGCGGCAATTTGATTATTTAGTTTTTCTTATTCACTATGTACCTATCTTGGCAAATTGTGGCCTCGAATCATTATAATCATACCTATTACGGAGACGTTTCCTTTGTAAGGCATAGTCGTCCCTAAATAAAATCGCGCATTACAAGATACGCTTCAACGCCCTCAACACAGAGTTTCCTCCAAACTTTCTCCATAATGAACAGAACCTCCTAAATCCTAAAAAAGGAGGAAGACCTAATACGGTTTCACCTATTATTAAACTCAATGGTCAATGCTATCATTGACCATGTGTGGCTAACCACACTTCAACGTTCATTGATGAATTACCACTTCTGTTCAAATAATGTGGGGAACTCCTCAAGAGGACGACGCGCGATGTAGGCCTCTTTAGATAAGAACTGTTACTTGTTCGAGTACGATACCTACGATAGCATATTACAGACAGGCTAGATGGGTTTTGATATACCAACAGTCACAATTTATGGAGTTGAAAAGAGTTTATTTATTTAAAATCTATTTAAACTTACGTATAAGTACATACATACAAATAAAAATAAGTTGCTGTTTGTAATGTCAAAATAACAGCTTTTTACTTAATGCATATAAAGTAAACACGAACAAAAAATTTTTTTTATACTTTTGTCTGTTTCTGTTTGTTTGTTCCGGCTAAAATAAGGAAGGTTTTACAAACCATGTTATAGCTATATCATCATTACTTCATACTAGAAGGAAAGAAAGAAGGAAAAAGACAAAAAGAAAGAAAGAAGGAAAAATACAAAAATAAAGAAAGAAGGAAAAAGACAAAAACAAAAAGAAAGAAGGAAAAAGACAAAAATAAAGAAAGAAGGAAAAAGACAAAAACAAAAAGAAAGAAGGAAAATGACAAAAAGAAAGAAAGAAGGAAAAAGACAAAAAGAAAGAAAGAAGGAAAAAGAAAGAAAGAAAGAAAGAAAGAGAATAAATTTATTTGACCCAGGTTAAGGCACACAATATTCACAAGAAAACAAAAAAAAAACAGAGGAAGCTTAAATCAGTATTGTGTGCCTCACGGCTGCGCCAAACATGGCCCAGTTCAGCATGAATGCCAGACAACTAGTGCCTGACGCTGTATTTTCAACTGAGCCTTATGTTACGAGGACGTCACGGAAGTAAATCAGTTTTATAGTGTGTGGAAATATTTAAATAAAAAATAAATAGATGTGTGTGGCAAATTATAATAATATCGATACTAAATAAGTAAGTAGGTACCTACATATTTACAGGTGCAGGTATTTACCTACTGAAAGTTAGTAATTAGGTAGGTAGGTACCTCTACTTAGGAAAAAAAAAGAATGTGTGCTGGGACACATAGTAGAAGTGAAACTTCAACGGACAAGTGGAAAAACGAATCGCAACGGCCAAGTGGCAAAACGAATCGCAACAAAACTTTTAACTTGAAGTTTTACGGGCAGATTGTTAATGTACTTGTCCAATTAGAAAACCTGCCCGTAAAACTTCAAGTTAAAAGTTTTGTCACCCGGGGATAGTGTAGCTTCCCAACAGAATTTTTCAAATTGGTTCAATGTAAAAACTTGAGATTCCAATCTATTCTCTCCGTCCGCCGCTGCCACCGCTCACCACACGATATATCGTCTACCCCCTCCACGCGGCCGTAACACTTTTTCGTGACAAAAAAATCCTAATACCCCCCCGTCTATATAGAACTTTTTCTAAATTTACCTTATGCAGTTAATATGTGCGTGCTATATCCATTAATAACACGAGTATAACTCCTACCATAGGTATTATATTCTTCAACTATAAATTAATTATATGAAATATTATTTTCTCAACATAAACAACATGATTCAGTTAACAGCTCTGCGGGCAACCAATCAGGAGCATCCGAAAACATTGAGTTGCATTACTTTGCTATGAAGTATTTATTAGCCACAAGTAGGTCAATGTAATTCTGAGAGCACGTAAACAGTAAACACCTGTAAGTACACCGTAACATTTTGTTGTTTATTATAATGGACTGAAATATTTCCTCCTACTTCTATACAATCCCTTAGATAGTTTTGTGGCGGCATCTACATCGCCACATGCGAACTACGCAGAAAAGACCTGACGTCACACAAAATCCTGACGTCACACAAATCCTGCATCGTGAAATTAGAGTTTACCGCGCGATGGACATATATGCAATCTCCCAACTTCAACCTCTGGGCAGTTGCCCGCCAGACACGACACCCGTCTGGTCGGAGGATCCTCCCTTTTCTATGGTGGATGAGTGAACTTTACACCCTGTTCATCATACCCCTAAAGTTTTAAGATTGCAGAAATTACTGGCGATATTATTAACATCTTCTACATCATCATCACCAGCCTACAGAAGTAGGTAACGTGACCATTTATTTGTTCCGTCAAAGCGGGACACCCTTAAATGACTTATTTATTTAAAAATAAATCGTAAGTTTGTTTATCTGGTTTCGTTTTACCCTTTGTCATTGTCCTCAAAACTACACACACTACTACTCAAACTAAATACTGCAACTCCTACTTGTGTTATTATTCATATTTTATTCTTAAGTGACACTCGACTACAGCGGTACTGCCACGTAGACATAAAATGTACTCAATATTATAAAAAATTGGTATTGTTGCGATTACTTGTCAACGATTTTCAGTAAATATTCTCAATTTGACCGGGTGACAACGCTTGCATGCTTCTACAATTTTGTTTTGTCAAAGTGGGATATTTTTACGTATCTTGGGGACAGCGGGACGCACAGCTTAAAAGCGGGACTGTCCCGCTAAAATCGGGACGTATGGTCACGTTAGACATAGGCCCATAGGCCTCTCCAATTGCACGCCATTCTGCTCATCATCATCATTTCACATTCAGCCGAAAGACATCCACTGCTGGATATGGGCTGCTCCCTTAAGCACCGCCACTTCAACCGGTTCTGTGCTTCCCGCATCCATCCAGCACTATTCTCAGCAACAGGGATGATGCCTGGGTAAAAAAAATGAAATTCTAATTAGTCCGTGAGTCAGATAATAAAAAAATATTAGACGTATTTTTTGCTTCATCATACCTATTAATAAAAAATAACTTAGATAAATCGCATTTTATGTTGGGGAGTGGGGGTCGCTACGTCACTAGTATGTATAAAATCTACGTACTCGTGACGTCATGGCACATTTTACCTCAATGTATCGCCGTAATCTTTAGATTACGTAAAAAAATAAAAAACACGTGTCCAATATTTTTCTATAATCTCAAGGTCGGACTAAAAAAATGTTTTTTGTCATCATCCCTACTCTCATCCAGCTGCTATCAGCTGCTGTCTTCTACATACATGATTATAAATGAAGTCGTTTTTCTGTTTTGTGACCGCGTTGTTCTTCTAAACCACGCAACGGTTTTCACTATCATTTAGAGAATCTATTCCGGAAGGTTTATGTGTATAATACATTAATATTAAACTTACAAATAATATAGAAATCTCCATGTTTGCTCAGGTCGTATAACCGAGCGACGCAGGGGACGGTTGTTAGTTTTCTATAAATAATGCAACTGTGGTCCAATCTACATCGCCACATGCGAACTACGCATCACACTAACTAAACGCAAAAGGCATACATACAACGTCCCGACAACAATCGTCGGGCAGTTGCCCCCCAGACACGACACCCGTCTGTTCAGAGGATCCTCCCTTTTCTATAGAGGATGAGTGAACTCCTCATGCCTCAATACAACTGTTAACAACGATTAACTTATTTTTATTGATACAAGATTTTGCTTTTGCAATTTTAAAATAAATAAAAGAAAATAATTTATTTGAACTTTTCACACCTAACAGTTTCTTGCCGCGATAAAAACGTCAACAAGTTATATTGAGTATGGTCAGCACAGGATGGTCCGCCGCGTGATGGAGGCTCTTCCACTTCTCTTTAGTATGATCCTTAAGTAAATTTGGTCCTAATATTCCCATTTCTATAGTTATGCAGGATACTCCGCTTTAACTATAACAAAATAGTACCTACATTTTGATGCAAGTGTGGAAAGTATGAAGTATGAAGGCTATTTGCTGACAATAAAAAAAATCACATGTCTCTGACTAGCATACAGGGTGGCAGGGACATCGACGCGAAAACTGTTACCATGGATTCAGTACATGATTCTGAACCCCTGTGTTGAAATTGTTCGTCGGAAAAAAAAAAATCTGCTGTTTCATAGAAAAGTGCAATACTTACGCGGTCAAAATGTATGGAAAAGCAGTATTTTTTTTAATAACCGGCGAAAAATTTCAGTGGTTTCAGAATCATGTACCTACTGGATCCATTGTAACAGTTTTCGCGTCGATGTCCCTGCCACCGTGTATAGTCACCTGTGGCGTAGATACTTTCCAGCTCTAGAGCGGGAATGCAAAGTAAAAGGCAGCACGCGTGTTCAAAACACTGCATTGTGAAACTAAATGCGGTCTATTAGGAGGCAGTTTTCGAGCAACTGCGTTGAAAAACAATTTTCCCGAGTTCTACAAATACCTTATCAATCTGGACATTATAAGCAAGCCCGATAGTCGAGCATCATATCAATCAGATAAGCCGTTTTTATGCTTGAACAAACAAACCAAATTGTCCTCTCTATGATATTAGTTTGGGTATGATTGATTATGACCTAATACCTAACTCTGTAGCGCAGGATTAATATATGTTGGCTTGTAAAAAACAGTCTCGACAAAAAACGATGAATTGATACTAAAATATTATATGTGAAAGTCAAGGATGAAGTAGGTATCTAAGTTCCTACCTAATATCTTTTTAATTCGGAATGTTACTTGCCAAATCGGTTCTACACCGCAAAATTGGACAAGAGCGGGTATAACTACGGAAACATTTCTCACCTACAAACCTACCAAAAGTTATCTTTCATCAATTTTCGTGCACTGAGGAACTACAAGTATCGTCGGCGAGGTAAGTGCGTAACGCACTTACTGTAGCAATGGCTTGCATTTTGACAGTTCAACAACATTCATTGTGTTGTTTACGTTGTTGAGCAGACACATTTTAAATATGAAACAATGGATTATAATACCCTTCAGATTTATTCTGATTGAGATTACGCAATAGTGGTGTGTTACAAAATTAGTGTTTTGGGGGCCTATCACGTCCTCTAAAGCAGTATTATTAACAATACTTTAGTGTGAGAAAGAGATGAAGCTCTACAGGACGTATAGCTCCATCTCTTTCCCCTAATGAAGTAAGATTAAAATAATACTGCTTTAGAGGTAGTGGTAGGCCCCCAGGTCAGCGGTTTAGGCGTGAAAAGGTAACAGACAGATAAAGATTTTAATTTTATACTTAGGTATAAAATGTAATCTTTAATTTTTATCTGTCTGTTGTTATTGTGTCTGTTAGTACTTAGGTACTGCCAATTTCATAAAAACCACTAATTTACTATTAGCAAATTTACTTAAAAAATTTACTCTAAAGAGATATTCGGTATTCAATTACCTAAACCTAAAACTGCGATGATTGATGAATAAGAATAGGTAGATCACTGGCAGACTAAGCTTGTCCCATAGAGCCTCTCTGCTATAAGCTTGCCCCCAGGACCGGGAGCCCGGGGCGGACCGTAACTGCCCCCGTCAGTCCACCATTGAGGAAGGTACCTAATGACATATCTAACAATAAAACTTAGACACCTCAAAAATTAATTTATCTAATTGAACAATACCTATTTAAAACTTTGTATAAATGAGAACATCGGTAAGATTTACGCAACGTAGCCATTTAAGTATCAGAATACTAAATTCTGTCATGTAGTAGTTAGGTAACAAGCAACAAGGGCCAAGGAACTTCACGCTCTCGATATGATATAGGACTGAACATTATTCATGGGCCTTTTCGCGTTATTACCATAATAAAAACTGCGGAAATAAAAAGAGTAATTTGACACAAACGTCTTGTGGCGGATCCCGCACTTAGCTACGCTATATACGTGCTATAAAACTCTGTTCTGTTTTCATAAACGAACGCTACATTTCAGATTAGTTTACTACATTGTACTTTGCGGCCGTTAACACGTCGCTGTCCTGTACGATATTCGACAGTAAATTGGGATCACACGGCAACATGTCACTGTTTGCGGTTTAAAACAAATGCTATATGAAACGTGAAACGAATATGGTTCCGTGTGGTGCCGGACGTAAAGGATAGTACCATCCCATTTCTTCCCGTGGGTGTCGTAAAAGGCGATTAAGGGACTTACTAGAGAATGGGCAGCAGCGTTCTCTATGCATTTTAACACCATACTGCGATCGCCAACCCGCCTGCCAAGCGTGGCGATTATGGCAAACCCCCCATTTGGGGGAGGCCTATGTCCAGCAGTGGACGTCTTTCGGCTGAAATGATGATGATGAATATGAAACTGCCACATACAGCCCCAATTGTTCCCACTGCTGGGACCCAGACCTCCTCTCTTTGAGAAGGGATGGGCAGTACTGTAACCACGCGAGCCCAGTACGGGTTGGTAGATGTCACATGTCTTCGAATGTTTGTTTAGGGTTTCCTCATAATGTTTTCCTTCACCTTTTTTAGAGCAGTGGTGGTCAAATTATTTGCACAAAGTAAAGCGCTTGCCTGGGTTCGAACGCACGAACTGCAACTCGTAAGTCGGGAAAACTGCCACGTGATCACAAAGTTATACAGTACCTAATTAACTATCGTAGGTACACTGCTACACGGATCTTTTTAGCGCTCGAATGGCGTTGACGAGACTGTTGTTATCTCAGAAAAAAAAAAAAAAAAAGGTTGGTACATATACATTTGTGCAATTGTTTTGTGGTAATGTCACTTGAAAAGTACCTATTCAAAAAACAAGATGGCGGCGTTAGTTCCGAATTTGGCCACACGCCAAAGAGCTATCATAATCATCGCCGTGTGAACGGGACCTTACTCTTTTTAGCTCAAGCCGAATTAAAATCTTTGCCAGTCAGCTATGTGATGGCGGGGCCGTCTGCCCATTACAGGGTAAGCCGGACACACTTTTACATCCTAAGTCAGCTTTGAGGATGTAAAAGGAGGCCAGCAAAACATCACTTCTTTAATGTATAAGTATTTTATAGTAGCACTTAATTTATTTTACGATACAGATTATAATAATTTACCACTTAAAAACATTTCTACCATAAGAGTTTCCATTTTGAAGCGTTCCCCAAAAACGAACCTAAACAATCGAATCCGATAGCGAATCGAACGGTTGTAAGTAAATGCCTTAGAACCTCAAATAGGTTCAAAAATAATAGAAAAATAGAAAAATCGCGTCTACGTCAACCTCCACGAAGCGTAGATGTGACCTCGTGTCTGCTATGTAAGTACTCGTAACTACGTATTGCTCACGTTTTCTTTGACGGCAACGCTGTTACGTATCACGAACTGTGTTCGCGAGGGTTGCACTGGTAGTCAAATATAGCAATGACGTTCTCGGCTTTGAATGAATTGCGAGTGCATTATGCTCTAAGGCATTACGTCATATTTATGTAATTTGAATCAATATCACTGAAGGTACTGCGTAGGCGGTATTCATTTATTATTGCGTGCGCAATCGTCTTAAGGCATGTACGCACGAACGAACGCAACATTGTGAACACGAACATCGAACACGGAACATTTGGTTCGTACGTGTGGACGTAAATTAGTAAAACGAACACGAATCCCATACGAACACTCTTCGCTCTCAACCGCCTCGCTCTTTTTAGTAGCCATGCATTCGAAATTGGATCGCCACGAACATTTTTGACGGTTGACACAGTGTTTGATGTTCGTTAATGGTACGCACATGCGAACAAAGTGTTCGATGTTCGTGTTCACCATGTTCTTGTTCGTTTATGCGTACACGCCTTTGAACGATATCAAAGATTTGACTAATCAGCATATTCAATTTAACACTTTTGACTCCACCCAGTTTTCATAGAACTCATACGCCATGCCACCATACTACATAGAAGTGAATTCTTCGCTGGGGTTACCGGTATTACGTTTGCGCTAAAGTTAACCATCGCGGACGGTCAACAGCATTAGGTATAAAGTCGTGTTAAAAACAAAAAAATTGAGGACCCCCGGCATCCCATATGCGATTATGTGAGCCCTCCAGGACGGCTCCCGGCAATGAACGTGTTAAGGAGTTGTAATTTGCTGTACTTGGTCTATTGTTTGCAAACGCGAAAGCAATTCATCATCACGTCGAGAGCAGAGCTGTTGGGTTTTTCCACAGGGTTTTCAATAGGGAAAGACCCAGTAGAAGCTCGGAGTTTGGACTTTTGTTATTGCAAAAGGCTCGCTCTCTAAGATATAAAACAAAACTGCCGCTTTTTCTATATGTACGAAGATCATTCTGACTACCCCAGACCCCTTAGGGGAATAGAGTCGTGATGGTATATTATGTGCGTTAGAGTTAACTGCTTGCATACTAAGCTCTTTTGTTGAATATATTTTTACGATACGTATTTGACATTTTCCAATTTAACTTTCAGAGCTTGCACGAAATGATATGCACCTCGTTTGCTTTTCATTCATATCTGCTAGAACGCTATCTCTATCTAGCTGGAAACGAAGGAGTTTTAATATGGGTATAAAAATGGCCGGTTTATTTTATTGTTTATTATCTTTCCACAACTCGTAACATTAAAGAATACTGTGAATTTCAGTGTTTTTGTTTTCCATCGACTATCGGGTCTCGGAGAAAAGCTAAACCACCATGTTTTTTATATTATTATCATCATATTGGGCATTGCAGTTAGTCTTTTTTTTACACTTTCGCCTCCACCCATTTTCATAGAGCTCATACGCCATACATATTACAAGTTGACTCCGGGAGGGTCACCGGCATTACGTTTGCACTAAAGTTAACCCTCGAGGAGTGTCACCTGCATTAGGATTGAAATCTTGTTAAAATATACAACTGATTTTAGTTTCACAGTTTATAATGCCGAATTCGCTAAGAAAAACCTACAAATGAGCCCTCCGCGAGGGCTCCCGGCATCCCATATGCGACTTGAGTGAACCCTCCAGGAGCATTCCCGGCACTGAAAGTGTTAAAGAATGCCTTTTGGAAGATACTACTACCCATACACATTATTATCGCCTTTGCCGACTCTCATGAAGGATGAAATGACAATCTCACAAAACTTTTTGCAGACTAAGCGGAACTTAATGAGAATTTCGTACAATTCTTGATTTGTCCTGAACTTTAACGAAGCTCTACCGAGGGGCATGCAATGTTGCCCTTGGTCTTTTAAAATGAACAACTTGATTTATGTTTCAATCTCAGTAAATTGAATTCGACATCGTATTTTTGCACTCAGTGTTGAGTAAATTCTTTAGTAAAGTTTGGCTTTTAACGGGTATAAAAAGACCCATCACATGGTCGTTATCTATGCAAACTAAGTAATATCTTCACCAATCTAAGTAATATTGAGGTAAAATTATAGGGAAACTACTTTTACTTTTGGTGTGAAAATACCCTGTTACAGGTAGTGCGCTAAACTTTGTACTAAGCGTGTATGGAACGGTACAAGGATGACACAATTTTTTAAGTTAAATTTAAACATTCAAATCTTATTTCGTAAAAAAGATATAAAAAATGTTGAACGTTTGACCTTCAATATTTCCTTATTTACAAGGGAACCTTCTGAATACTTACATACACAACATATTGTTTTTTTGTATTGGATCATCTGGGACGGTCCAGAACAAAAAAAAAAAATAATGATAGAAAGAACAAGTGATTCTCGGCTGCGTTTGTTTACATTCGTTAAGAGCGCGTTTATCTTACAAGTTGGCAACGCCGCAAATAGCTGTCAAATATTTACCTGTTTTGATTGATTTGGCAATATTACTGTAAGGAAATAAGAAATGTGGCTAACTAGCGAACTAGAATATTGATTATGAAAAGCAATAATTAATATCCGAACACCGAATATTTAGTTTTAGAAGTAAAAAAGCATTTGGAAATTTTCGAAATGCCTTTTTTACACCTAAAACGGTTAAAACATCAAATTCAATGTTATAATTGCAATTCATTATTACTATTCTTGTTCGCTAGTTAGCCACATTTCTTATCTTATTTACATACAGTAATATTGCCAAATTAATCAAAACAGCGAAATATTTGACATCTATTTGCGACTTTGCCCACCGCTCATAATTAATACGTAGGTATAAACAGCACGGTCTGATAACATTACAGCGTCATCTTGTGCAGTGACATATCTGGGGTAATGAGGTATGAGACGATGGCGTTTTCCCATGGGAAGGCGGAGTATCGATAGGCGATTGTTTCATACCATATATTTTGTCCGAAGGAATAACTGCACGATTTATCGACAGGAACTGTTATGCCTTCTGCTTGTGTTATGCTTAAAATGAACTGAATGTGCGCTTTTATATTTGTAACCTGACGGCGCGGCACGGCATCACGATAACGCAGGAAAGTAAAATGTATGGAAATTGTAAAATATTTTTCCGTCCCCGATAACGTTTTATTTCCATACATTTTTTGAAGTTGGATGTCCACCATAATATCGTCACGTTAGAGATTATAAAAGTGCTCGATGGATGGTGTCGTCCGCTCCCTTGGGTTGCGCTGTCTCGATTGGCTATTGTTTCATAATATGACTACACGCCCGATGGGATAACTTCGCGCCAGACAATTTTATCGCCAGCGAAACTTTATGTGTGAACAATTCAATTCTATCACAGCTCTTTTGGTTTATGTTAGACACTTACGTGTGTGTTCTTCAGTTTGCTTTTGAAGAACGTATTGAATTGGGTAATCCATGTGAATAGAGTTTTTTTTTTTTTTAACAATAAAATTTTTGATAGCTGTTATTTTTTGAATTTGTAATCGATCAAATGATCTCTTAAAGTTGAATCTACCTACCTAATAATTTATTCAGAGTAGGTACTGAAGGTATTTATCTAAGATAGGTTAGTTACTTAGCTGCATCCGGTTAGATTGCAAGTCAACCAGAGTTTTTATAAGTAAATCCAAGCTGCAACTTAAGTTGACATTAAGTATATCAATTTACTTAAAGGTATAGGTACTTAAATCCAATATTCTTTACTGATTTCGATCGAATTATTTCATCCTGGTAAAACTTATCTAAATTTTCTAATATCCAATTTAAAAACAAAAGAAAAAAAAATACACTTCAGCATCAGAATCTGTGAGCAAGTAACGGATAGCGTAATTTTCGCATGAGGAGCGGTCTCGAGCTCATTTCTCAGGATCCAACTTATCGTGCTTTCACAAACTTGCAGGGAGCTCCATTTGCATTAAGTTATTTCATGTCGCCATGAAATGGGGTGTCACGCGAATACGCGATACATTCGCTGGGATGATAGATGACGGGGGAGAAATTATACTATTTAAAGAAAGAAAAATGTTTATTTAAATATTATTTATTTGTTTTTTTTCAATACATATATACATTCACACCTTCACTCCATGGAGGTAGGCAGAACCTATTTATCGCTACCTGTTACGATCCTAAATACTCGTTTGGCTTCGTTTATGTTCATACATGTCATACGCGCTCGTCGGTTGCGAGTTGTAGTTTTAACCGACTTCCAAAAAGGAGGAGGTTATATGTTCGACGCGTATGTATGTTTTTTATTTTCTTTTCTTTTATATTTTTTTTTATGTATGTCCGTTGATTTCTCCGTCGAAAATTCTTTTTTTGTTTGAAAGGGTATGGTCCCGGATTGGTCCCATATAAATTTTATTAACTTTGCTGGGATAGTTTTTGAGTAAGCTTCAATAATACGAATTTTTCTCATTTAGTATATGTGGATGATATGATGATAACTTCCTGTCACTGTTATTTACATAGCAGGTAGTGGTATTCGAATTTGTGTTGGGTAGGTACAGTCAGCATCAAAAGTTGTTGACCACATTTAGATTTTCAAAATCGCTGTATAGGGAGCGATTTTGAAAATCTAAATGTGGTCATCAACTTTAGATGCTGACTGTACCACAACTAAAAACTGAAAAATAAGAACTTTTTACAAAAAAAACACAACCGACTTAAACCGACCGAAAAAATCCTTTTCTAGAAATTTTGAGTAATGAGTAAAGTAACTATTCACGAATAATTTGATGTAAAAAAAAGTACTAGAAAAGGATTTTTTCATTACGAGATGCTTAAAAATCTGTTTCAAGGTAGAGATTTTTCGGTATTTCGGAAAATTTTGTAAAACTGTAAATCCGTAAGATTTTGCTGAACATATATTGTGTTGTATTGATAGGTAGTGACCCTAGCTATCACCCCCTGCAGTATGTCGTGCTATTTACTGGACACCCTGTATATAATTATATAAATCTAAATTGCTCATTTAATAGTATAGGATAAACTCTGGCAATCCCCTGATTTAAGATTATTATAGCCTTCTTGCAACTCAATTATTTAAAGTGAATTCGACAGAATTGAATTTTAAACTGTTTGAAAACTGTTACAATTTGTCTAATGTGATTAGAATTCATTAAAAAAAAAACAATCTGCCTAGCCTTTTACCAACTATGTTGGGGTCGGCTTCCAGTCTAACCGTATGCAGCTGAATACCGTATATTACATGGAGCGACTGCCTATCTGACCTCCACAACCCAGTAGCTGGGTAATACGATACCCCTTGGTAAGACTGGTTGTCAGACTTTCAGGTTTCTGACGACCCATAACGACTGTCAAAGATCCACGAATGACCGCCGGAACCAACGGCTTAAAACGTGCTTTCCGAGGCACGGAGGAGTCTCGGTATGTTTAGATCCATCCACAGACCAACCCCGGCAAGCTAAGCTAACTTGGTGGATCGAACCGTACGGCTGTTATAAAACTATACTGAAATACATACACTCACGCCTCCTCCCCTGGGGCAGAAACTACAACGCCATCTGCTACGATCCTTACATGGTCCATCCATACCTTATTAGCTTTAGAATCTAATCTTTCACACTCCATTTAATCATGATAAAATAATACAGGTATGGCATTCCGAAACACAGTGGTCACGTGGGCAACACAAGTCTACGTCAACACATCTGTGTTACCAGAAGTTTGTAATAATAACTCCCCAACCACCTTTATTATCTGTGCGAATACGATAAAAAAATGAGGTTTTAATTAACAATTACGTTGGTTTATGTTTAAATTGAATTGTTTCGTTTGATTAGACACCGACAATTTAAAAGCTTTGGTTTCTGAAAATCTTTCCTTAATCGTGTTTTTTTGCAATAGAGTGGCAACTGGATAGTGACGTCAGCATGTGTTCGTCCTGGAATGCCAGACCTTGTTTTATTAGACCATGCATTTAATTTATTAGATTAACTGTAAAGAAAATAGTTTGGTTGCTTAGTTAGATTGATGGAATGTCAATTATTTCTTTCGGTACGATGAGAATAATTGAGATGTATATAATTTATTATGGGGCTCGTTAAATAGATTGAAACTGAGATTCAGCAGAGATAAACGACTCAATAAAACTCTTATGGCGGTCTTTATTGTTTGCGGAGTTAAATAGTATCTACTAGCAAACGTCTATCTCTGACACGATCTAATATTCAATCATTGGATGAAATAAAAAGAATTTAGCTAAACGGATGCTGAAGATCAATCTGAGTTATCGAAAAGGCGAAAACTTTTGAAAATTCTAACGTCATAATTAGATACATATGCCGAGGATTCCGCAATTAAAAATATTTTAACAGATTTTTTTGCCAAATCCTAACTAATATATTAGAAATGCGGACGTGAGTTTGTGTGTTTGTTACGCTTTCAAGCTAAAACGGCTGAACGGATTTGGATGAAATTTGACACATGGGTAGACCATGACCTGGGTTAGGACATAGGATACTTTTTATCCCGATATTCCCACGGAATCGAGACTTATGCGGGTGAAACCGCGGGGCGCAGCAAGTCTTCAATACTTGAAAGGTTTTATTGGGTAGGTACTTGTAATGTCCTTGCGTAGAAGAAGGAGTCATTATCATCAACCACAACCCCGCTTGACCCACTATTGAGCATACCACTGTTCCAGCCTCATCTAGGTTCAACCGGCGATGGCAAAGAAGGAGTACCTAGGTACAATAAAATATTGGTACTCATTGAATTGAAAAACTCTTCCATCGGTTGTTGAATATCGAATAAAAATAATGCGTGTGGTGATGTAGGTACGCGTTTACATATTTTTCATATCAGCCCGTAATTATTCATAACAGAGCCTCTCATACAGCGAAAAATCCCGAGGGATATTGCCATAATTACTATGTGGCGGCCGGATTCGTGATGGCACTATAATATCATCATGTAGATGATATACGGTTCATTTTCCTTCCTATAGGTATAAAAGTCTATGAATTTTGATACTGATTATCGGTATTTTTGAGGATTCTGAAATAAAATCACATCACATCAAGAAAGAAAGAAAAATTTGTTAATTGACTCAGGCGTGACTTTGCGTAAATCCATGATAAAATACAATATACGACGCATATTTAGTAACCTAATCCGGTTAACTGTTCTTAAACAGTCATAAAGAACCCTGTAAGAAATCGACACGTGTTTCATCTCTCAACGAGGCAACGAGGCTCAGGATGACGATTGACTTTTGGCGAACCCGGACCCAACACGTCAAGCGTCGAGAGCAGTGTCACACACACTGCTCTCGACGCTTAACGTGTCGATTTCTTACAGGGTTCTTTATGACTCTTTAAGAACAGCTAGGCGGATTAGGTTACTAAATATACGTCGTCTATTGCTTTTTAAATATATTTTTTGGAAAGAAAAATTGTTTATTCTGCAAAAACTATACGCAAATTACAAAAAAAAAAAAAACATAAAATACACATTGACAAATTAGCCAAAAGCCTCGTATTAAATAGTCAAAATGAATGAAAGTTTGAAATTGTTTGTCTATTGCTTGATCATGCCTTGTTTCGCCAGAGGGTTGGGCAGAGATGTATCACGTAACAGAGGACAAGCGTATAGATATAGGCATCAACCGGGCACAAATCTAGACTCCGGGCTGCTACTGAGAAATTCCAGATAGAAAAACCCAATAACACTCTGCCCGACCTGGGAATCGAACCTAGGACCTCATCCTCAGTAGTAGTGCTTGCGACCACTATATCAGAGAGGCAATTTTTATTAATTTAATATTTATTTAAACATAAACAATAATATACATGCAGTGTTGAAGTGGCGGTTTCTCTAAGGTTTAAGTCAAGCAATACGGTATTCTAAAATCGCGGAGCAATAAAACTAAGCATTCAATTCTACCCTGAGCAAGGACGGGCTGGCTTAGCGAGGAGCATCCCTAATCTGGCAATACCAACGAAAGCCGCGCGAATATACTCGTGCAACTTTGTGCAAAGTTTTTATACTCCCCTCACAAACTTAATACACAGTGCAGAACATTTTTTTGTCTGCTAGACACGTGCGAATGGTGTACTGTGCGTGGATCGAATTTGTAAGAAGGTGGAAAAGCGTTTTTACCTAACAAGTGGCTTTATGCCAGATCATATTTCAGCAACTTCTTGAAGGAAAAACTGAATGAGCGCCCCATTGTATCAATATAAACTTTATGTTCTGAACGCTCTCATTTTCGTACATGAAGGAAATAATTTGCCTTGATACTTATTATAAAGACGCTCTGATAAGTAGGTAGATATATTATGTAGGCAACACTCCTACGCAATATCATAACAACGGCGTCGTAAAAGCTATTTTAACGAACGTCTTCGCATCGGGACGGTTGTTTCAGCGAGTGAACGACTTTCAAGCAATAAAGCACAAAGAGACGTTTACGCTGGTTTTATTGAAGTTTTTTCTACGCCACATTGAAGCGACGCGACGATGCTGCGTCCCGCTGGGTGGATCAAGCTGTCAGCGCTAATAATGCGTGAATGGGCCCGTTTTGAATAACGCCTCACTTGATGGAACTTCTTTAATCCTTCAGCTTCAAATTTTTGACGTAATGACGAAAAAGGGATGGCTTTAGGCTGCCTGTCTGTTGAGGCGGAGCGAGGCAGCGGAGCGGAGCGAGGGTGTAATGCGGAGTAGAGTTGCAGACTATGTATGTCCATTGATGCGGAGCGAGGTAGTGCGGAGCGGAGTTGCGGGCGGATGTAGGATGAGTTCACGCGACGAGTAATGTGAGCGGGCTGGAATACCCCGCGGCCGGGTTTTTCCGCTTCCCCGCTCCACTTCCCCGCTCCGCTTCCCCGCTCCGCTTCCTCACTCTGCTTCTCGGTTTTATATGATTTTTTAAACTCGTTCGCAAATTCCTGTCCACTGAAGCGGAGCGGAGATTTTATGCAATTCCATTGGTTGATACTGGCACAACTCCGCTTCGCTCCTCTCCTCTCTGCTTCAGTGGACAGTCAGACTTATGTATGAATCTCGAGCGACGATCATTAAAGCTGTCGGTTGGCGAATGCGCGCGGTAATGAACCCCACGATCGTGCGCTGTTGTCTCTCTCAGCGCTAATTGCTGCACACTTATTAAGGTCGAGACGCTGCAACAGTTGAAAAATGCACTCCAAAACACAAAGAGATAGTTTGCATAAGCGCTATAAGGGAGCATTGTTCGTTTGTTCCTTCCAACTAGAAAAGGTTTTCGGATTCAAATTATAGGTCGACAACAATCCACTACCCGTTGATACTTTTAGAGGAAATAAAATCGTGTGAGACGTTTAAATTGAGTGGAATCGAGGTCGAGTTAAGCCTACGACCACGTGATCGGAATATCGGGAGCAATTCGTAAGCGGACCCGTAGACCTCTTGTCGTTCAGGTGTTCGCCAATATACCGGGACTTTTTTGTATGCATTGAGTAGAACGGAGTCGTACCTAGATTGTTTATAGCGAACCGTGTGTGTAAATTTCGTTTTACACGAAAAGTTTTGTAATTTAGTATTGGGTTCGCCTGAAAGAAACCTTGGGTTTACTTTTAACAGTTTCAACTACTTTCCAGAAATGTTTACAAGGGAGTATTTATTCGTTTTGATGAGGTTTTCGGAACCTTGTGACGAAAGTAAAATGTCGTGAAAATATAGCTGAGTAGTGCTTGTATTGTTGTAAGAAATTAGCGAGTTTCTCTCCCGGCTGTGTCGGCGCAACGTGTTGATTACTTTTTAATGAATGTTTGATGGGAAAACGGCAATTATTGGGCCTCTTTATCGAAATATTTTACCTTCAACATGGTTTTATACGTAACTAATGGAAAAAACTCGTTCGAAGGGTAACATGTTCTGCTTTTAGTGTAACAGGACCTACATTACATGGATAGTGTATCGTTTAAGATTTAAAAGAATGATACCTATAACTTTGAACTGATTCCTGTTATTAGTCCTGCTATTTAATATAATTCTCTTAAATTATAGTTAAACGATTTTAACTGTCGGGAGTTCGGGACCAAGGAGAAATCATAAATTACAATTATATTCATTTACTTACCTGTTTAAAGCAAAGATGTACATGTTCAGGTCCAGCGTCAGGCACGTTGGAACCTTAGGAACGGTATAGTTGTCTGGCATTTTTGCTGAAGACCCCATCAAATTTCTGCTTACGTCGCACTTTACACTTTTTTATTTGTTTTTTTTTTTAAATCTGCTGTGTAATTATATTGTGTGTGTTTTAGTCTGTGCTAAATAAACGTATTTTCTTTCTTTAAATACCTACTACTTGCTTGACAAGTTTAAATTAATAACAAAATCAACCGATGTTGTGTAGGTTATATTATTACAAGTACATAAACTAAGACTTTTGAAGCCCAAAAGTCTGACAACCAGTCTGACCAAGGGGTATCGTGTTACCCAGTAACTGGGTTGTGGAGGTCAAGTAGGAAGTCGCCGCTTCATGTAAAATACTGGTATTCAGCTGCATTAGACTAGAAGCCGACCCCAACATAGTTGGGAAAAGGCTAGGTAGATTGATTGACATATACTATGACTTCACGTGCCCATTTCATAACTTAGGTACTATCGAAGACACAGGCGCCTGACTACTTTTCGAGCTTATTGCTTAGGCAATAAGGTCAAAAAGTACCTATAAACGCCAATAGAATACACACACAGTTACGTGAACGATGCCGCGGGCACACCAAAGTAAAATAATAAGTAAATATCACGGTACCTCCCTTATATTGCTGAAAAAGTAGGTACAGCAATATTGTCCATTATCACAGGCAATCACAGCTCTGTAATAAAGTTTATGCACTGCTTTGATGCAATTAATTTAAACTTTGGAGGACAGTTTTCTGCTTTACTTCTTGTTCAATGTATTTCTGAAGATCAAAGATATTTTACGATAAAGATAAATTGGAAGTATTTCTTAAAAGTCGAAACCAGAGTCTTATGTTTATTATAAATCTGCCACTTTGTCTGACTGCGCAAATATGTATAGTTTCAGTCGGTAGGTAAATATTCTTGTTTTTCATGTAACAAGAAGATTTGTGTAATACAGCAGATTGCATTATAGTATAACAAGCAGCATTCTATTACAACAAATTGCAGTATAATCTTTGGTCGCAACCAAAGATGCCAAAGATTCTTTGTGTGTTTCGACATTTGACATTTTTCTTAGGTTATTTTGCAAAATACGAAGCCTAAGCAACAAAGACACGATAAAGATAAAGTGCCCGTATTTTTCAAAGCCATAATGCCTCGTTTAGTGGTATAGACAGCTGAGAATGTGTGTAAAAAGCCGCCTCAACCCACTGCCGTTCCGACTGCTAACAGTTTCACACAGAAGTGGAGGCCCCATTTGAACCAAAGATTTTTAAATATATTTATATATATAATATTATACGCTATATTTGCCCTCACCGTACTCGCGTAAATGTCTCCATACTGAGAAGAGTGAGCTCACATGCTATTAATAGCGTTTCCATTACAATCAAGTCAAGTCACTGCGTCATTGTGTGTTAGAGGTAGATATGGGATTTAACAGGATAATTCTGTTAACAGGTAACTTGTTCCTAGGCTCTTACTTTTAACAGAGAAATTTCCTTCTTAAGGTCACTGATTAAATAGAATACATACTTCGTAATATTTCAGACTAATAAGTTAACACACTTTTAATGCAGTAGGAAAATAATTGCTAATTCTTTGTCGCTTACATTCATTTCGCGTCACTACTGATCAGTGAGCGACGTTCCCAAGTAAATCCCGAGGAATCCCCTTCGAACATATTTGTCATAATTACTATTATCGAAAACAATACACACACGCGTGCCATCGGAATAAAGTTCTTATGTCAAAGAGGCTTAAATTGCTAATTCTGTGTCGCATACTTTCATTCATTTAACGTCACTATCACTACAACTGAGCGACCTTCCCAAGTAAATACCGAGGAATTCCCAGTTATCGACAAAATAACTGATAAATGAACTATGAACGAACAAACGTCAGGGCATGGTAACAGAGAACTGTGAATTCAGTTACTAGGTATTTGATAACAGATAATTAATTCCTAACACATCTCTAGTTAAAGGTGTCAAAACGCGACAGAAACGCGGCAAAATAATTCCTGAAAAGGATTTAAAATATTATATTTTTGTTTCAGTTTTGAAGTTTCAGTGACGTTTCAGTGAGATATTTTAAGGTGGAATAGAAGCATGTTAGCTGATGAAGTATTTTGATAAAAAAAATATAATTATTAATCAATAAGTAAGAAAGTTAGAGTATAGACTGTGTATTGCCAGTATTGTTTCGGGAAGATCTTTATGCAGGAGATCGTTTTTTGTTCGGTGATTAGGCCCCCCAAAGATTGTGGTGTCTATTAATGAAACGCATGTTGATTTGTTCCTTATAATCTCTAGATTACAGTGGTAGTAATATTTATAGTTTGTCTAACTGGAATACTGCGAAATAGGATCATATATTTTCTGTCAGACTAGCGCTAAACACGACCTTTACAAATCTAAACAAAACAACGAATCATAAGACTAGGGAGTCTGTATTGTGCAGATTGCTTCTGTTATCTAACAAAAGAAATCAGATGATTGAAGAATCGTGTTCGATGAATAGGTACAGATCCTATTTAGAGATTGTTTTTGAAATCTTGCAGGGTGAAAACATAGTCAACAGCATGATCAAAGTACAAACAACGTCTGAGCGACAGATAAATTGTCTTTGAATTAAGTTCAGTCTTGCTTGAAAAATAACAGAACACTTAAAAAATAATAGTGGTCCTCAGCAGTCAGCGATTGCAAGCCATTTTCCAACTTTTTATTTCTCCGTAAGTGATCTCTTAGATAAAAAATTCACTGCGCATACAAAAATTCAGTGCGTTTTGTAGTGTCCACAGCGTCATTTATTTTTATCTTCTCAAATATTGAGATATGCTCGCTGTTGATGTTAATGCTACGCCCTTCCCAGTTCAGCGTCTTAAACACATCGTCTAATGCGTTAAAGAATAATTTCGGCGAAATTACGTCCCCTTATTTCACCCCTCGATGCAAAGGCATATTTTCAGTTCGCTGATCCTGAATTTGGACGGTCATTGTCGCGTTTTCATAGAGACATCTCAGCACTTGGATGTATCGCCAGTCGACTTGGCATCGCTGCAGAGACTCCAAAACAGACCAGGTCTCGATAGAGTCAAAAGCCTTTTTTAGTCCATAAACGCAAGACACAGGGGCCGATTATACTCATCGGACTTCTGTATAATTTGTCGCCCTGTGTGGATGTGGTCTATGGTGCTGTATCCTCCTCGAAACCCAGATTGCTCCAGTGGCTGAAGCTCGTCGAGTCTTCTCGCTAGACGATTCGTAACGACTCTTGAAAACAACTTATATACGTGGCTAAGGAGCGAAATGGGTCTGTAGTTATTTAAAAGTCTTATCAACCTTTTTAAAGAAGGCAACGACCACACTTCTTCGCCACGCTTCTGGAGTTCTCCCAGAGAACAGGCTGTCCTGTTCTCTTGAAGAGCTCCCGATGAAACCCTTAAGGTGCGACTCAGTCTGTCTGGCCGTCTGTCTGTCACAGCTGGATATCTCAAGCAATAATATCAATATTTGGAATCGTTTTAGATTACATTTACAAACGAGGCTGTGACAACCGACAAATGGCGGTATAACCAAAACTTCGCAGCTAAATGGCGCAGACTAGTGACGGGCAGCAGCGTCACTAATGCGAGAAGCTGCGATCTGCGATCGCCAATGCGATTACGTTTGCCCAACTATTTTGAAAATAAGTTTTTTTTTTTCAACATTTACTGAACGGTAGTCAAAAATTCGAAGTATTCGAAGAATAAGGATGTGGGGTATTATATGAAAGAGCGCTATTTGGACATTCTCAAACATTTTTTTTTTTAGGACGCTTAGTTTTCGACCCCTGATGAAAATAAAAAAAACCTCTTATCTCCGAAGTTTGCATTCGCTTCTTTTTACATTGCGCTGCATTTTACAAAATTGCGTGCCTTCCTCCCTGTGGATTTCCGCCACATGGTCGAGCGCCTGGTCAACGTCATTTGTGGTTTCCACGGCAGCAAATCGGTTCTCCAGGTCTGATTGAAACGTTTCAGATCCTAATATAGTTTGGAGCATATTTGGACGGAGCCTAGACATCATGAAACGAGTTCGCTCGAGCTTAAACTTGATATTCAGAGAGCTTCGGATAAGTCTGTGATCACTGCCGGTGTTGAACCTATTGATCACCGAGACATCCCTGAATATATGCTTCTTATCCGCTATGATGAAGTCTATCTCGTTTCTCGTCATAGTCTCGGGGCTTCGCTATGTCTACTTCATTTGGGGCTGTTTCTTAAAGAAAGAGTTTATCATGAAAAGCCCCTCCTTCTCAAGGAAATTGACAGGCATTTGCTCCCTATGATTTCTGATGCCAAACCTACTACCGATTCGCTGCAATTCTGTACTCCCACTTTAGCGTTAAAATCCCCCATGAGAACATTGAAGTGGGCCTTAGTGGTGGGATGCAATGCCTTGGAGATGTCCTCAAACATTTCTTCCACTTCGTCATCCGAATGTGCTGAGGTCGGTGCATAAACCTGATAACCTTTTAACCACTCGGTTAGCTTCACTACTAAGTACGCTACCCTGTTCGAGATACTGGAGACTTCTACAACGTTGTCACAAAGGATTTATTTACCAGGAAACTATCCCAAGGCATTATGTAATGCAAGGCAGGTATGTCTTCCTCTCGGAAATACAGAAGGTGGCCAGATTGAAGGGTTATTGTGTTTTTTCCAAGCTCTTCTTCTAGCTGCACTAGGTGTTCGTCGAGTCGTAACGTGCGTCCGTTGTACGTTGCCAAGGTCAGTTGGGTTTGGCGGCCAGTCGTAACCCAGGGATTCTTTGCACTCCCTACCTTGCTGTTACCGTGATCGCCGCCAAAATCAGGAATAGCATGGCGGCCTAACTGAGGCCGTGGTTGAAACTGACTTGCGATTTGGAGGGTTTGGCAATAATCGCCACGCTGGGCCGGGTTGGCGTTCGCAGATCGCAGCTTCTCGCATTAGTGACGCTGCTGCCCGTCACTAGTCTGCGCCATTTAGCTGCGAAGTTTTTATTCAGAATCGTTATACCGCTATTTGTCGGTTGTCACAGCCTCGTTTGTTATTCAGCAGGGTGCACCACGAGCAGGTGAGATTGACTTGGGGCGCTGAGGTGGTAAGTGTGCCCCCTTACACCCCTTCATAAGAGTCACATGTCCTAAACCCCGAGGTCGTCGCCCAATAATAGGATATTTATTGACTTAGACCAAGTCAATATTGGCGCAAATACACAAATATGTACCCGATATAAAGCTGTTCTTAGACGGGCAATTTTTGCAATTATTGCCTACAACCGTTGCCGAGGATGGTAAGATGGTAAGCAAAAGGGCGAAATGGAGGAAGGTAGGAAAGTAATCTAGTTTATCATAAGTTGCTTCATATCGTTCTTAATCAGCATACCTAATTATGGAAGTCCATTTATAGTGAACTGCCATAATTATGTTGCATAAGCCTCTTAAATTGCATGCCAATTAACTCCATCCATAGCAATGCCTTTCAATTTGAGTGCGTTACGAACTTTACAAACCTATGAAGCAATGGATTAGGAATTTCCTTCAAAACCCTCGGGTTGTTATTGAAAGTGCGTTATGTAAGTACGATGATGGGCTACACTCGGTCTTTTGCTAACAACCACCATGCGAAGATCATCACTCCGCCTAGCCTAAGGACCTACAAAGTTGCCAATTGCCACTCAATATCTTGTGGTGGTATCTCTAGCAACAATTTTTACAATCTTGGCGTCGCAGTAAATCTATTTTGCCTTGACGTGATAGTTGCCGACAATTAGTTGCCCGTGTACGTTGTTATGTATCGCGACAAGTTTAGTTGGATCCCGCCACTCTTGGGACCGAAGTATGGCGGCTATCATATTTGTACGTTGACTAGTCCTGGTAATTTGATTATGTTGGTAGCTTGTTTTAGATCGTTGGTGTGTTGTTTTGTTTTTGTTGGATTTATATAACGAAGCTGTGTGATGTTGTGGGTAAACTGGTTTGTTGTTGGTGTTTATGATGTTTAATTGTTACTAATAAAACTTGTTCTTTTTCATGTATATTCATTAAATACCTTTATAAATCTGAATTTAGTATGTTGGTTTAGGACCGTTCACGGCCTTGAGCGATGCGACTTTGCTCTAAACAATTTCTTTCATTTGTTATCATAGCGTCGCTTGACCATGCTACGCCCATAGCTACGGGGACACATAATACACACACAGAATTTTCTAAAATTCAAGTTCCTAAGAACTCCCAACCTATCCATCAGCTTTTCTATCGACAACCAACCCTACACAAATGCAGCGCTCAACCGAATCAACTCTAACATGCAACATAGATAAACGACATAAGTGCTCCTGAACATCTTCAGCCTAATACAGGTTTGGATTGCGAGGTTGTCAAGCAAATCTGACGTCATGCAATGCAACTCCGGGCCCCCGGAGGCCCGCCTGCTTTGCAAGTCAATCCCACTTCACATTGCATAACAACATCCAACATTTTTGTTTTGGAATAAAGCTTGAGTCAAACTGTGGAGAGCTTTCCAATCTTTTGTTTAAACAGAATGTACGAATTCAATGAAATAAAGCCCGGATTTCGTCTGGATGATTTTGTTTTTATTATGCATTCTCCCTGTCTGTCTTCTTGTCTCTTTGGTGGATTTTTCGGCTACACTGTGGAACTAATTTTAATGAGAGCTTGGAGAGGTAGCTTTGTGCTTGCAATGGCGACACAGCTAAGTAGCCGTTTGGTTACGAAAAAACATAAATTATGTAATTTCGTTGTTACGAAAATACACTCTGTTTTACACAACTAGATTAACAAAACAAGGCGTGTAATACAGAGTTTAATATAAAATTATGAACAAGTTATAAAGGAAATCCAGAGTTTTGTACAAGATAACGAATTACATATTCCGTACTGAGCGCACCCATATGTCATGCCAGTCAGCTGTTTGCTATCTCAATGTAGAACTGATGCAAACGGAAAAATACTTAGGTATACAAATAAATGTATCAAACGACGTAAAGAGACTGTAAAAGAATAGTATACCATTGATAAAAGACGTAAAAAGACGCTTAACGAAGCCGAGAGTCACTTGTTTTTCCAGTCATTGTATTATTTTTTTGTACTGAACATACCTGGGATCCTTCTGGTAACGAAGTTCTATATTGAAGGCCAAAGTTCCAGCTTTTTTTGGCTTTTTATTACGAAAGTAGGTTTTAAAATGTTATAAGTATAACTAAACTATAAATACCCCGATACCCGTAGTGTTCCACGCAGATGCGGATATGCACATTGTTTTGCTTACTACCGTAAACGGGGATTTAGGAATTTTGTTGTGTTATGTAAAAGGTGCGCTTCCCTGGTGCGCAGGGTAGTGTGCAGCACCAACAGTGTCTTAAGCATGGTTGCGAGTCGCCTGGACTGTGTATACGTGGGTCACTGTTGTGCCGTCTCTCATGGGATGTCGCAACGGTGACCAACCGTTATTTGTTGTTATTTATTGTATTGTTTTCCTTGTTTTCGTTTAATGTCTTTGCTTACTAACATAATCGTAAGTTTTACTAACAATCTTGTTGTTGAGTCTTGGTTACTCGAATAAAGAAAATTCTATTCTATTCTATGTGCCCTTTAGTCTGTGCAATAAATGTATTTTCTTTCTTTCTTTTCTTTATCAATAATAAAAGTCGTTTCCGAACAATTATTTTTGTATAATGTTACTTAGTTTATGTACAGAATGCGTAGATGACGGCTTTGTGTGATGGGTGTTTTTACACCCTGTATACATCAGGTGATGTATCGGATATACATGGTGTACCTACCTTTTTTTTTTTTTTTTTTTTTTTTTTTGGGTGGGAAATCATCAAATGACTCCTCCCGCTCTGGGCAGAGCGAGAGGGAGTGTCAGACTTTTACTGACTAAAACCCACCCGTGTTCCTTCCGTTGCCTATGTGCTGGGGCCGCGATATCCCTTTCGGACAGACCCGCAACCCCAGCAGGCATTGGTCCTTCCGGACCCCGTCAGTTGGTGCTGACATCCCTTTGAGGCGCGCGTGGAACAGAACGCGCCGTCGACCCGGGCCTGGTCCTTATCGGACGGCGAGCTGCCCATCGCTCACCGTCCGCAGGCCCGCGCCTACGGTGGCCGGAAGTCAGCTTGTGACTCCCGACGCCCGGGGCGTCTCCTGCGGCGACTAGGGGTGCGAGGGCGTGCAGCTTCAATCTCCCTCGCGCGCTCCGCCTCCTCCTTCGCGAGCATAACTGCTTCGCAGAAGGAGGTGACGGCCTCCCATGCACTCTCGCTCCGGACCATGGCCTGAACCAGGGCCGGACGCGAGAGATCGCCGCCGCCGATCGCCTCCGTGAGGACACGGCGGTGCTCCGCCCAAGCCGGGCAGACCTCCACCGTATGCTCCACCGTGTCCTCCGGGCGATCCACACAATGGTGACACCCGGGCGTTTCCTCCCGCTTGATCCTGAACAGGAACCTCCCGAAGCAACCGTGTCCGGTGAGGACCTGCGTCAGGCGGAAGGCATTGGTACTGAATCAAATACTTCATAAATATTTTACCACATGTTTATGATTTTGCCAGCTGTAGCTTAAAACCTCGGCTCGGTCTCGTATAGGGTCGCAGCATTATACTGAGCGATGGCCATCTTGCGTGGATATGACGCATACACGGCGGTGACGGTACATTACTCGCCGTCCGATAAGGACCAGGCCCGGGTCGACGGCGCGTTGTGTTCCACGCGCGTCTCAAAGGGATTAGTTAAACATAACAGTAGCTCACAGACTAAAAGAGTACATTTTTAAAGAAGCTACACTTGAAGTTGAAATTCTAAAGACAACTTTACAGTGTTACTAGTGTTTTTATATTATTTTTATTAAGTAAATCTCGAGAGAAATCATTGTTTATTAATGTTTTTATTCCTGAAATGAATAAAGTATTAGTAGTGGTGCAAAATGTAGGCACTTAGACAGCGTACTTGTGTAATTTATAAACTCGCTTTAGTTAGTACTATCTGCGCCCCGCGGTTTCACCCGCATAAGTTTCGATCCCGTGGGAATATTAGGATAAAAAGTATCCTCTGTCCTAATCCAGGTCATGGTCTACCCATGTGTCAAATATCATGCAAATCCGTGTAGCCGTTTTAGCGTGAAAGCGTAACAAATAAACATACAAAATCTTTTCTCTTTATTATAATAATCGCTGCGCCCCGCGGTTTCACCCGCATAAGTCTCGATCCCGTGAGAATATCGGGATAAAAATTATCCTATGTTAATTTCATTCAAATCCGTTCAGCCGTTTTAGCCTCAAAGCGTAACAAACAAATAACTAAACCAACAAACTTACTTTCGCATTTATAATATTAGTTAGGATTAGTTTACTCGTAGGTTAGATATTATTAGTTTAGACTTTAGATGATCACAGTTCAATATAGGAATTTTCTAGGCATTGCCCATAAAATGTAAACTAGCTCTAACGTGATTTCTCAATCGATCATGTGAGTTTACTTATTTCAAGTGTGTCAAATACGTTTGGTTTTGCTTAAGCTGATATCAGACGCTTCGCTCAAGTCACTTTTGTTTCATTCCAGGTTCGCACGACATCGACAAAATTACTGGAATGAACGTTCATCTGCTCATATTAATTTTTCGATCAAGCGTTACGTTAACAAGGCATGATGCGGCATCTACAGCGCCACATGCAAACTACACATCAAAGACTTGACGTCATACAAATCCTGGATCGCGCAAGCAGAGTTTACCGCACGAGCAGTATATTTACTACGTCCCGACATCGATCGTCGGGCAGTTGCCCGCCAGACACATCACCCGTCTGGTTGGAGTATGAGTGAAATTTATACCCTGTTCCTCAACCCTCTATACTGGTGGCCCCGAACATGGACATTGACGCAGTTTTCGTGGAACTACTTCAGCGTGACGACATCACCATCACTTCCTCAAGCTTTCGACTGGCGAGAAAGATGCTAATTGCCAAAAAAATCCGACCAGTCGTAAACATACATACATTTTAACTCCGTGTTATGGTGATGCTGTGGACGTCCACGATAATATTGTCACGGTACAAATTATAAAAGCCCACATTTACCTACTAACAACGTTTTTTTTTATTAAAAACGCGACACGACTCTAGTAGAACAATATATTCTACGAAAACTATATGAAAATTCTTCTACCAGAATCGCGTCGCACCGTCACGTCGCGTCGTCTTCGGGAGCTTTAAAGTGATACCTAACCAACTTACCAATTTCTTAGAAAAATAAAGCAACTGCTAAGAAACGGTGAAAGAAAACAAATCCTAATAGTCTGGAATCGCCGAAAGTTGACAGCGGCAAAATCCCTGGAAAATCTGATCTGAAATCTTGTTAACAGCTTCTAATACCGATAAAATAACGCTACCTACCTTCTAATATTAAACAATTTACGAAGGCTGTTTAGCTCTGAGCTCACGCTGGCGTCAGGTATCTCCGTGAATTATTGCCCATTATAAGTTCAGTTTGTTCAGCAACTTCAAGATTGTATGCAATTTACTTAGACAAAGAATGTTGCCTAAATATTTAATCTGTTCTTCGCTTCAGGCGACTGTTTCGTAACAGCTTAAAGTTCTGAAAATTTAGGACTTTTCAAGCCAAATCATTGTTGCCAGGTAGAATTAATATAAATGGCATCAGAAGTGTTCGAAAAATTAGGTCCGAAAGTTGGGTTGATAAATATTCACCCTAATATTTATTTATTTATACATATAAACTCTACTGTGCATCAGAAAAATACATAATAACAAAAAAACCATACGCATCAGACAAAATTTGGGTATCTAACAATGGAAGTGGTAGCTGCTGTCAGTAATTACGTTTTTTTTTGCAATAAGAATGCTAATTAAAAGGCTTATTATTACTTATTATTACTTATAGAAAGATAACAAAGAAAAAAGGAAAGAAAGAAAGATAAGTTTATTTGTCACAGAAATACGTGCATAAAAAATGATAATAAACTCAAGTAGAACAAGAAAATAAAACACAAAGATTTAAATACTCGTATACCACGAATCACGAGCTCAAAACAGAAATAGTCGGCAGCTGTTGGCACGTCATGACTGTGACAAGAAGGCTTCCACTCAGCATGACGCTGTGCTAGACCCACAGCACAGCGCTGATTTTCAGTGGTCACCCGAAAAAGACCCATAGTCTACCATCCCTTTTATAAATGTGGCATTATTGGGAAATAAAACATTCGAATTCCCACCCAATCAATTCTATTTTGGCTAAATAGACTATAAACAAACAAGCGTGTAAACATCTGACACAGTATTGTTATCTTCTACAAGATTGTTATGTTAATTCATTAGAAAACGCAGTAGATATTATAAAGTCTATAACCAGTGTCAAGCTGTCACAAGTTGCTGCAGTGGTAGGTGTCTGCACGATACCATCGGATTCTCTATCTATTCCCGCCATGCTGTAAGCCTATAATGCATGGCGATATGCGGGAAGTATTGATTCATTTGTTTTAGAACATGGTCTGTAAAAAAGACCAAAAGCCTTGCTCAACTTTTGATCCTTTTTACAGAACAGTAAAGGAATTGATAAAGGAAAGGACACAGAGTGTCATTGTAAAAAATTTGGGACGAATTTGGCAATGATTTTATGGTTTGTCTAACTCTAATATTCCCTTCTGATTCTTTTCTCTTATTTTATATACATTACATATTATTATTATTTTAAGTCTGTTAGTGCCTGGTCGACCGAGCTCTGCTCGGGTGCGAATGGATAAACATTTCGTCCAGCTATACCTACCACTGTTGTATCACATTACCGAAGGCTGTGAAAATTGCGAAAACGAATTTTACCAAATATGAGACCTAGCTAGATCGATTTTTCACAGCCGTTTTCGAGAATATAATTACAAATATTGCTCATTTAATGTTAGTATAGGAGATAATGTAAATATTATCTTGTTTAAAAATAAATAAATGCAAGATAATGCAAAATAAATAAGGCAATGACAATATTGGAATCATTAATAGTTCAAAACCTTGATATGATTGAAATATGAAACTGTAGTTCAATCAGATTACCTTTAATCAGGTGCCATTTTGTAGCAATATCCCTCCAACATTTTATCACGATCTTAAAAAGATATAAGAAGCTGAAGACGTATCGTAAAATCCATACATTGTAAAATCTTTGACGGGTGCAATTCCGTTAGAGGCGATAACTGGAGCTACCTGTCTTGTTTCCATGATTTATCTATTTGTGCAACGGGGACACATAACAAGCGCATTTGTTATACCTATAGGACAGGAGTATGGGACGAACAATTCTTTGTATGGGACCTTAGCTTAGATTTTATCACTGCAAACATTGTTGTCGGCGACTCTTTCCGGAAATGTCGACCAAGCAATTTATGAACCAATTTTAAAGCGGAGATAAGTACGAGTACTGGGTGGTTAGTGGTCTCTGCCAAGCTTAGCTTGCCTTTTTTCGCTGGGTATTGAAGCATAGATGGTCAAGTTATGAATCGGCTTTTTTATTGAGAGGCGAATACCTCCCTATGTAGGTATAAACGACATTCTACGCTTAGGACCTGGCTTAACATGCTCTCATAGGCATAATTTTCATACTGATACTATCCTTTTAATCCCATCCGTATGACCAAACGATTATCGTAAATTACTAGTTTCACACACATTACAACAGATGACCGTAATTAAATTATGCAAAACACGTACTTCGGCCGGCCATTACATTGTACTAGAGCGGTAAATTGAGAAGATTTTGTTTGAGAATCCACAAAAGTATTTTTAAAAGATCGCCTTTCCCTTGGAATTGGCTCATTTGTTACTCGGACAATCTGCTTAGCCAGAACCCTGCTGTTGCGAGGCTGAGTTAAGGATATTCTATTTTAATGTAAAGGGCTCTGCGTGGGACCACGGGCTCCACAACAAGGGAGGTGTTGGAATAATAGACGACCTTATCGCCCCTGAATATATTGCAAGTGAAACAAAAAATTCAATGAGCCTGTTTTAAATTGAATCTTATTCTTTTTTTAGGAAAACGTATTTATGGTTGAGTCAGTTTTTTGCTAATGTGAGAATTTGCGCAATGACCTTGGAAAAGTTCAATGAAGATTTTAACTTTGACCTTTGAGTCATAAATATGTAGGTAGTTTTATTACGGTACGTGTATGCCAGTAATTAAAGAAGACAGGCGACAGGTTATGGGCTTGTACCTAATTGCTAATGGAGCTATCATTCCACAATCAACTGTAAGGAACAGGGTTGGAAAACAGTTTTTTTTATGTTATAAAACAAACAGTTCAAAATATTTAAACAAGAGTTTTTACGTTATTTTTTCTTTGAGCGATTTATCATTATCAACACAAATCGATCAAGCCATAAATAACTCACTTCTTTTTTTAAATTTACCTAACGAACGATTTACAAAAAATTATCTGAATAACATAATACTTAATCACAACAACGCAACACTAGTTATAGTTAGTACTAATCTATTATACTATCTAATCTGTAAACATACTTTCCTTTTTTTTTTTGTAACCAATCTACATAAGTAACTACTAGAGATGTAGATGGGTGGTGCACTGGACCACCCAGTACACTCTACATTCAGAATTACATAATTGCGGGGAATTACTTCATTTCGACCGGTGACGAAGTGCATAAAACTATCTAACCTTTTTAATATCTTTTCGAGCTATTTCAAGTCCTAAAAATGTATAACTTTTGATTTAATTAATTCGCTATTCAAAACCATGTTTCTTTTTTCTTAATGTTTAAAATATTTTTTGAAACTCGTTTCATACTGTGATTACACTTAATAAAAAACATTGTTTTATTTCAATTTTTTTTTTAATTGTTTAAAATACGTGTTTTAAGACTACTTGTTTGTTTTATGCCAACCCTGGTCCGGAATGACGAATACCTACTGGCGTTATTTCACTATCAAAAGTTTTTCATGAAAAGAAGAATACTTAATTGAAAGTATCTTTAAAATATGGTAGAATTACTTTCGGAAAATAAACGCTAAATAGCGGAAAAGTAAGGACACAATAATGCGGTGAAAATACATTAAAGAGACATTGATAATGAAAACGATACTTAAAATCATTTTCCATTAAACGCCTGCTATTAAGATTTCGTAAAAGAAAATCTATTTGTCGGTAATGTTTGTCGGCCTAGAGTTTGATTAACGAGCAGGGCTCGCAACGTTTTGTCACTGATATACTAAGACAAATAGTTTTCACCGAAAAAATACGAGCCTCCGAAAAGTTGTTTGAAATACGTGACAGAGGACGGATACGTTTCGTATACGTTTTATAGATAATAGAACTTAGAAACGAATTTTTAAAATGGTCTTTGAATATATCAAATATTTTATTGTTATATTATTTATTTTTTAACCGACTTCAAAAAGGAGGAGGTTCTCAATTCGACTGTATGTTGTTTCTTTGTTCTTTTTGTATGTTTTTTACGCGATTACTCCGCGAATTATGAATTGATTTTGATGATTCTTTTTTTGTTTGGTAGGTTCTTCAGAGGTTTGCTTGGGTAGTTTTTGAGTTAGCTTCAATAATACGTATTTTTCCCACTTATCATCATAAGTTCCTGTCACTGTTATTTAAATAGTAGGTAGCGGTATTCGAATTTGTCTGGGGTAGGTTTAGAGTTACCAACTTTATTTAGATGAAATAAAGTATTTATGATTTCAGAGAGGGTAATTATAGAGTGCAGACTTATAAGAAAAAGTATAACTTTATGTCATTTTTAAAACATAATTTTCCTTAATCTTTGCGGATCATAACATCTTCTTGTGTTTTATTTTAAAATAATTGTACGACTCTAGAAGTCTAGACAACTAGTTCTTAGTTCAAAATGATGAGGTACTCACTTTTTATCAATTTCGGTCTTCCCGCCACTTTGGAATTTTGACCGAAAACTAGGCCGTCTAAACCTAGCAGCTAACTCTGCAGCCTCTAACTATGACGCTGGCAGGAACTAGGGGACTCCATGGATCGCGGGGCTCTGGGGCACTTGGCCTGAGTGGCCAAAGGAAAAGACGCCCTAGCCGAAAAGAGCCTCAGTGAATGCTGAATAAATTCAATTCAAATTGAGAGTAAATATAAATAGAGTATTTTGCTTTTGTAGAGTAGCACGCCTACGCGAAATATGCTCTTATTCGGACGTGGAATAAAAATGTCCGCTCGCGGGAAATACCCATGATTTTTCTATGTAAGATGTGATTTTATATATTGTTAGGTTGTTCCAGCGATTGAATATTAAACGTAGTTACGACGAGCATTGAGTCCAGCCTGACGTTCGTACGAGTCCACGAGGGGCGCTGCGGTGGTGTGGCGCAGCTCCCTTGACTATCGGATATCATACGGATAACAAGTGCCTAGAAACGGTCCAACGTTTCGTTTTGTAAATTTTGTCAAGTTCAAATATAACCTAAAAATCAATAATCAACTTTAGACTTTTTCTTTTCGCCCGGAACACATCTACGCCCAGTAAAATGTTCAACGGTGAAGATTCCAACTTCAATCGGCCCTCTGTTCCGTTATATATATACAAATTCCTATACAACAGTAGACAGACTATTTAGATTCATGTATGAACAGTTTTTTTTACGAATCGTATAATATGTGTTTCATAGTGTCACGCTACCGCAGCGCCCCTCGCGGAGTCGTACGAACGTCGGGCTAGACTCCGTCGAAGCGCGCCAACTTCACACTTGCGTTTCGTTGTCAATTGACATCCCGTACTCATGACCCTTCCGATATATATAATATGAGTTTTATGGTGAAAGTTGTTTAGTAGAGTCACCCCCTTGACGGATGCAGATCACTAAATCGACACCATCCTGTATAAAGATCACTATTTTTTGCCGTCGATGGCGATTAATCCGATCCAGCCTGTCCCTTGCTGTCCTCCCCCGGCGAAGCCCTTTTTTTTTTGAGGGTGGGAAATTATCAAATAACTTCTCCCGCTCTTCGTGTCAGACTTTTACTGACTAAAACCACCCGTGTTCGTTCCGTTGCCTGTGTGCCGGGGCCACGATATCCCTTTCGGCCAACTCGCAACCCCGGCAGGCAGCGACGCGCTAAGCCGAGGTCCGTACGCCACAGGGTGCCCTTGCGTGTAGTCGCTTAGTTTCTTAGTTTTATGCCCTGGCTGGACACCTTTATTTATTGAGGCAGCCACAGGAAAGTCCGGTTAATCAGTCGACAACCTCGTAGGTTGTCCTGCGAGATGCCATTCAAAAAAAAAAAGTCGACTGCGTAAAAATATCAATTAAATAGGTATCTAAAATTACACTTAATTAGGTAACAGAATTAAAATTCCTATATCAACATAATTTGCAGAGGAAACTGAACTACGACAATAGTAGGTATTTCCTCTGCATAATTATCCTGTTAGTCATGCTAAAATAGGACGAGACACAAACATAATTACCTACATCAGGATATTTTTGAAGCTATATTTACCCAGGAGGAAAATGAACAAAGAATATTAAACCAAAATTTTTGTTGCTGCAGACAGTTTAAAATAAACACAGTGCCATTCAACAATCGCGGGGAGCGCTGGCCTGACAGGTACGTGAAGCTATTGAAAATATTCACTAGGTGTTTTTTCCCAGCAAAGGCTGTGGTGTGCGATAAAACGGGCTATAATTGAATATTGTCAGTAAAAGCACGGATTGTTCACTCCGCAAAATCATGTAAATAAAAAGCGACTCTTTCCACGACACAATAAATTGCAATTCAGGTCGCACAGCACTCACTAACTACAGTTATATGCATCTAGAAGTTGCCTCTCTTTCTATCGCGTAACTCTTATATCTTCTGACTACGTTACATTCACTGAATTGGCCCGACAAGACGGGCCCGCCGCGTACTTGTAGCTTCGTTACTTAAAATACGGGGAGTGAACCATCTACTCGTATATTCATCTGTGGTGGAGGTAACCATTCCGAATGGTCGTTAATTAACGGAGATAGGTTCCGACACGGACGACTGCTGCCCTCTATTATTTCATTAGCTCATTTTTATTCCTCTTCAGTAGCTGAGGAAGCGGTCTCTGCGAAAGAAAACGATCGACGATAATTGGCTCGAAAAAAAGTTGATTGGAAATGTCAATTGGCCGGGCACCTCGGCTTTCTCACGATTGTGGGCTTTACGCCGCAAAGCAGATATTTTTTTGTCGGTTATTTCGCTAAATTTTTATAGGTACAGTTTATTGTAGCGAATGTATAAGTAATTAGAGTTATTGCCCAATTCAATAACCTTTTTGGATATTTTTAACACTTTCCAAAAAAAATAAAAGCCTTCGAAAAATCTGTCCGTAAAATTGTAAAATACGATCATAATCACAAACACACGTCACTATGAAAGCGTAGAGTCACATTTGTTCGCGATTGTACAATTCAGATGAAAGAATGAAAAAAGTAATATGTAGTGTTGTGTTTATAAATAGGAACAGGGAACTGAGTAGAAAATAACGGTACAGTCGGCGACGACAATCACAGCCCGCTGACAGTTGGCGATACCATGTGTGTGCCGCGACCCGACACTAATACAATATATTGAACACGTCAAGCTAGGAAATAATATAGAATATCGTGAAAGAATTATTCTGTATAATGTAATAAGAAAGCTCACGACAGCTTATAATAATATTATAGTATCTGGACACGATGATATCAAAATAAGAAGTGAAGAGAGAGAGAGTTGTTTGAAATGATTTCAAAGTTCTTCAATTTTAGTAGCTTTAATGTTGATCGCGTCTGATTTTTTACTAGTTGGTGGATCCGCAGTGCGCTTTTTTGCAAACTCCCTTTTACAGAGAGGACGCCTGTGTCCCACCTGCCGGGGTTGCGGGTTTGTCCGAAAGGTATACCTGCCGGGGTTGCGGGTTTGTCCGAAAGTTATACCTGCCGGGGTTGCGGGTTTGTCCGAAAGGTATACCTGCCGGCCGGGGTTGCGGGTTTGTCCGAAAGGGATACCTGCCGGGGTTGCGGGTTTGTCCGAAAGGGATATCGCGGCCCCGGCACACAGGCAATGGAAGGAACACGGGTGGGTTTTAGTCAGTAAAAGTCTGACACAAGAGAGCGGGAGAAGTTATTTGATGATTCCCCAACATCGAAAAAAAAAAAAGGCCTGCGGTCCAGCAGTTGGAACATGTGGGCATACTGTTTATGCTTATGCTATGTAACCGAGCCTGGTGCAAACAGTGATAACAGAGAAATATGTCAGTGTTTTTAAATGTTTACTTAGTCATACTTATTGGGACTTATATGTTGAAGCCGTTTGGGGTTGAAACACTAGGGCTATGGGGTCCGGGTGCCCACTTAGTTTTTCGAGACATCGCCGAGCGGTTGGTCGACTCTTCACGTGACCAGAAGGCTGGCCTATTTTTTGGTCAAAGAATCAGTTTTGCCATACAACGTGGCAATGCTGCCAGCCTTTTGGGCATTTTTCCTGTTGACAGCGATGCGGAAGAATTTTTTGATGCCCTATGATTGTATCTCCTCCTTCTTTATATACTTGTACAGATTATTATTTTACTCGTAAGTCTGTAAAGTTTTAAATTATGTAAATATTATCAGGGTGGCAGGGACTTTGACGCGAATACTCATACCATGGATTCAGTACATGATTCTGAACCCCCCTGCGTTGATATTTACCGTCGGATATTTAAAAAAAAACTGCTGTTTCATAGAAAAGTGCAATACCTACGCGGAGAAAATGTATGGAACAGCAGATTTTTTATTATATCAGACGAAAAATTTCAACACAGGGGGTTTCAGAATCATGTACCGAATCCATGGTAACAGTTTTCGCGCCGATGTCCCTCCCAACCTGTATTGTCTGTATGTAATATCAATAATAACTTAGGCATATCCATTCTAAAAAAATGTTTTGTTATTTCATTGTATTGGTGTAGTAGAGCAATGCTTAATGTCTGTATGTAGCCGATGGTTCATTCTAATGGAAAGCTGTGAGTGGACCGAACGATATGAATTGTCAGCTATTCCACAAAACATACGAGTTTTAACATATCATACACAAAATTACGCCTTCTTCCGATGGTACTGAAGTTAGGCAGAGTTTTAAAAGTAAATCCAAGCTGCAACTGAAGTTTACGTTATATCAGTTTAGTAGGTACTTAAATCCAATATTCTTCACTGATTTCGATCGAATCATTTCGTCCTGGTAAAACTTATCTAAATGTACTAATATCCAAGTTGAAAACAAAAGAAAAAAATTCACACCAGCAACAGAATCTGTGAGCAAGTAACGGATAGCGTAATTTTCACATGAGGAGCGGTCTCGAGCTCATTTCTCAGGATTCAACTTATCGTGCTTTCACAAACTTGCAGGGAGCTCCATTTGCATTAAGTTATTTCATGTCGCCGTGAAATGTGGTGTCACGCGAATACGCGATACATTCGCTGGGATGATAGATGACGGGGGAGAAATTATACTATTGAAAGAAAGAAAAATGTTTATTTAAATGCTTTTTATTTGTTTTTTTGCATACACGCCATCTGCTACGATCTTCACATACGCCTTTTGCTTCGTTTACGTTCACCTGGCAATAGGTGAAACTATTTAAATATTTTTTATTTTAAATATTCAGGCGTGACCTTGCGGAAATCTTTTATAAAATACAATAGACGTAGATATATTTAGTAACCTATTCCGCATTACTATTCCTAAAGAGTCCTTGTAAGAAATCGACACGTTTTCCAACTCTCAACGAGGCATCCTCAGGATGACGATTGACTTCGTCGCGCACCCGAACACGACGTGGCGTGGTGGTCGTTGAGAGGTGAAACACGTGTCGATTTCTTACAGGGTTTTTATGACTCTTTAGGAATAGTTAAGCGGAATAGGTTACTAAATATAGCTACGTCTATTGTATTTTAGGTAAAAATATACAAAACTTTTTATCGATACAATCCGAAATCAATATCTATTCAATTTGCAAAATTGTAATCAATTACAGAATAGCAATTCATTTGATTTTATTAAGGCGTATAAAATCTCGTCAAAAATAGATTAAAAAATCTTGGCAATTTTGACGCTTTTTATTAAATATCATTAAAACTGCTTGAACCACTTGATAGAAAATAAACGACCCACACAATGTTATTATAATAAAAAATAATTTCAGGTTATTGGTTACTTGACTCCTCCTAATTTTACTTTATATTTAATTTTATATTCCTAACGTTTAAAGTTCTTTCACGGATTTGTGGTCACGAATAAACTCTAGCCACTTTAATTTCAATGTGTAACGTCGCGTAAACATCAAAAAGCATTATGAGGCCAATCTTGTTTTGTGTTTATTTCAAATTGTACTACTCGTAGAGCTTGTGTTTTGACACCGAACTAAGGGCGCATCTCACCAAGGAAACAGAATGCGGTTAGTACATCTAAACCGCGTTCAAGAACTGTCAGTGTCATTATTCAATCAATCTGCTTAGCGTTTTCCTAAATATGTTGGGGTCGGCTTCCAGTCTAACCGGATGCAGCTCAATACCAGTATTTTACATGGAGTGACTGCCTATCTGATCTCCACAACCCAGTAAATGGGTAATACGATACCCCTTGGTAAGACTGGTTGTCAGATTTTCGGGTTTCTGACGACCCTAAACGACTGTTAAAGATCAAAGAAAGCCAGCCGGGAACAACGGCTTAACGTACTTTCCGAGGCATGGAGATGGTCAACCATCTACGGACCAACCCTGGTAAGCGTAGCTTAATCTGATGGATCGACCCGCACGGGCTGTAATTACTTCGACACGAGCTCCTTTGTCAGTGTCATTATTGTTGTGGGAAATTGACACTGACAGCTCTTGAACGCAGTTTACATGTGCTGATCGCGTTCAGTTTCATTGGTGTAATTGGCACTTAGTTAAATAACCCGTGAACTCAATGTTATTCCGTCGTAGAGAGCAGGGAGCCGTGCGTTTTATTCGTCGGGTGGTAATAACAAACACACATTTCGCTTTTTAAAGCTCTAAACAATCGGACTCGACTGAAAGGGTCAAGGGGCGTAAGTAGTGATAAAGAAAATATATGAGCGCCGTGCCGAGAGCTGAAACCCAGCGAATAGGAGCGTTTTAGGGTTCCGTACTCAAAGGGTGCCAACGGAACCCTATCTAAGGCGTGAGCCACACAGAAGAGACGTGTGACGAGGACGGAACGCAGAAAAGGAAAATAGTATGCTGATGGAAAAGCGACCCGCTTAGATCTTGACCTTTCTGCATATTTTGTGTTAACACATTTTGTATGAAGAATAACGAAGATATGTGAAAGAGACGCGACGTCTGCATCCCGGTTGCGTCCCGTCCGCGTCCTGCGTCTTTTCTGTGTGGACCGCCCGCGCCTAAGGCTCCGCTGTCCGTCTGTACGTCTGTGGCTGTATCTTTTGAACCTTAATAGGTAGAAACTTGAAATTTTCACAGTGTGTACCGCTATAACAACAAATAATAACAGAATAATCACCCTATAATGTTCCCACTAGTGGGACACAGGCCTCCTCTCTTAGACAGAGAGTGGGCTGTAAGGCTGCCTGTCCATTGAAGCGGAGTGAGGCAGCGGAGAGGAGAATGGCAGCGGAGTGGAGCGAAGTTGCGGACAGTGTCTGTCCATTGCTGTGGTGCGAGGCAGCGGAGCGGAGTTACGGACTGTGTGGAGCGAGGTAGCGGAGCGGTGTTGCGGACTGTGTGGAGCTAGACCGAGTTCACGTATTTTTCCGCATCGCCTCTCCGCTTCCCCGCTCCACTTCTCCGCTCCGTTTCCCCGCTCCAATTTAAATTAAATTTTTAAACTAGTTCGCAAATCCCAGTCCACTGAAGCGGAGCGGAGGTTTTATGCAATTCCATTGGTTAATATTGGCACACCGCTACTCCGCTCCTCTCCTCTCCGCTCCAGTGGACAGGCAGCCTAAGCCGCCACGCGAGCCCAGTGTGTGTTGGTAGATGTCACCATGTCTTTAAATTTTTGGTTCTAGGACATTCCGGTTTCCTCACGATATTTTCCTTCACCGTTTTGAGAGCAGTGGTGATGAAATAGTTTACACAAAGTAAAGCGCCTGCCTGGGTGTCCCGATTCTGACTTCTATACCGTAGGCATAAGGATGGCATTAAAAGCAAAAAATTGGGTACAATACCAACTGTTTACTGCAGCTGCCTTTTGTCATGCCACCAACGCAATAGAAGTCAAAATCGTTTGAACGGACTGTAAAAAAGGTTTAGTTAAAAGTCTAATCTTATTTCAAATGGAGTACAGTGTTAAATAATGTAAGGTGGTACGGAACCCTTCGTCTTTGGCCGTTTTTTTCACTCAATGCAATAAAGTCGTTTACCAACGGCCCGGCCGTACTAACAGTGCAATCGAAAAGGTCGGTTGTTAGTATTACAAACACGTTTTTTGTTGAAATAGGATTGTTTTTGTTGTTACTGATTATGTTAGTCAACTATTATTTTTAGTGCGTAGGTAATCTTGTTTTATTGGTAGAGAGATTTGTGTTGGAGAAGTTTATTTTGGTATACTAGAGTCACGTTCAGCATTGGACGTTTATTGAACGAATATGATGATACTTATAATACCTAAAATATGCCATTTACGTCAAAATTACAGTTACTCTCGAACCTGGCAGATTTATCCTATACTATTAAATGAGGAATATTTGTTTATATCCTACTAATATTATAAACGCGAAAGTTTGTGAGTATGGATGGATGATTGTTACTCTTTCACGCAAAAACTACTGAACAGATTTGGATGAAATTTGGCAAACAGATAGTTTATAACCTGGATTAACACATAGGATATTTTTTATCCCGATATTCCCACGGGATCGAGACTTATGCGGATGAAACCGTGGGGCGCTACTTCGAAAACGGCTCTAACGATTTCGATGAAAGTTGCAATAAAGGTAACTCCTTAGGTACTCCTTTATTGCAACTTTCTAATTGGTTTTCGTGTTTATTGAACTACGAGAACCAATTTTATTTTCTGTATAGATTTCTCAGGACGAATTGTATGCCTATATGTAATATTCAATCCTCAGCAACCTTGAACTAGTGATGTTCTAACTAAAGGACCCAAACAATAAATAAGGGAAGTAACTGAACCTCTTAAACTTGACCGTCAGACCCGAATAATCGGGCAAGTTTAAAAGGTTTTTTTCTGTACGAAGCCACTACTGCCAACATGTTGCATGGAGTTTAGGGGACAAATAATAAAATCACTCCTGTAAATACCCTCCCTCTATCGTAGAGGTGGCCTGGGTCCCAGCTGTGGAACATTAAGGACTGATTATGCTTGCGTATGCAGTGAATACTGCTTTAAACTCAGGTAGGTACAGCATGTATAACATATTAGTACCTGGTCGGCCGAGCTCTGCTCGGGTGAATAGATAAACATATCGGCCAGGTATACCAACATTGTACCACATTCCCGAGGCTGTGGAAATGGAGAAAATAAATTTCCCAGATATAAGACCTAGCCAGATCGATTTTGCGCCCCCGTAAACCCTTATATTGCAACTTTCATCGAAATCGTTAGATCCGTTTTCGAGAACGTGATTACAAATATTTAAAGAAATATCGCTAATTTAATAGTATAGGACACCAGTCCTATTAATGGCAGACAAGTAAAACCACCTCGCTCTATATTGTAGAAAAAAAAAACCAAGAGTGTTAAATATAATTATTAATATAATTCTTAAATAAGCAGAAGTACTATATTAGATGTATGTATGTGTGTGTGTGTGTGTGTAGGTTTACCGCGATCACAAATGTATCTAATTCTTATAATATTCCCATAAGCAAAAAGAATTTCGAACCTCCATTAATTTGTTTAACTAAAACATTAAAACTCCTCAAAAGAAAATTATAGTATTTGTTTCCTAATGGATCCTAAAGGCACTTAAACAATTTGCGAAGACGGAAGATCAGCAAATTACGTTGAAAACATACGGAGAAATTTTCATAAAAGCCTTGTAGGTACTATTTTAAACGTTATGTACACTTCAATACTCAAGTGTTTTAAGGGTATCCGTTTATTGGTTCGTATTTGTACGGAATTGTCGTACGATTGTCAATAACGGCCCACACAGCGCTGTTGCCGACAGTACTATGTACATTCGCAATGGAAATAATAATATTAAACGTGATTTCAGTACAGTCGGGTCGTCACGTTTTTCCGGCTCAAATTGTGTTTTCGTATTTTATATATTTTTGTATTATTTTGATTGAAGTTTTTTTGTTATTATATAATTATGGTTGAATTGAGACTGGACGTTTATTAATATCCAGAAGTGGACTTATTTTCAGCGTTGTAATATTTTTTAAATTACGTATTATTATTGCCTCGTTGGTCTAGCGGTCGCAAGCGCTACTGATGAGCATGAGGGCCTGGATTGTGGTGTTATTCGGTTTTTTCATCTGGAATTTCTCAGTAGCAGTCCAGAGTCTGTACTTGTGCCCGGTTGATGGCAATAGGCTCGCCCCATACCAACATAACACCTCTGCCTAACCTTTCGGGGAATACAGGCTTGATGTTATGTTATTTTTTAAATTATGTGTTTGAAAAATAATTAAGTTCAGGCGTTCTTATAATATTAAGTTTTAGTTAAGTCTTAGTTTACCACAACGTTCATGTTTAATTTTTTATAGCTGTTGTATGTTTTATGAAACACGCTTGCGGATAGGCGCGATTTCACGGAATTCACGGAAGTGCATAATTTAAAATGTATATTTACATAATGCTTTAAATTACATTTTAAAATGAAACACTGTTACCAATGCTTCGTTCACGTCTATTACTTAGCCATAAAGGTTTAAATATTGTTATTGGATGAAGAAAGATCTTATTTTAAAACTCATCAAGAAAATGTTATTAGAGTTTAAAGATTTAAATACGGTAGGTATTGAAAAATAAAAATAGTTTACAAATTATACATTTTTAAACTTCACACAACTGTAGATAACTTGTGGGGTATTTTTTTTTTTAAACTGCTTACTGGTTTGGTTAAGTTGCGGAATATACCGGCTCAATTTTTTTACCGTTCGAGAATAATATGGTGTGTTGTGTAAGTGGAACAGAAGCCATACCCGGGAATATTTGCTTAGTAGCATTGACCATGCGGGTGGGCCCCCGATGCGCGAGCGGCTTGTGCCTGCGAAAGGATATCAAAGAGGCCGACGGCAAGTGCGGCGACTATCTATCGGCCGCTAAGGAAAGCTAAGAATTCATTGATAAATTCCGCGCATTTAGTACGGTGCGTATGATTTGAATTTCGAAATTTTTTATCGTTTAAAAAAAAAAGAAAAAAAAAAAAGCTGTGTCATAGGCTTCTACTCCGTTCACCTATACCCTATTTTTTTCGAGACGGTAAAAAAGTCATACGCTATATTTTTAAACTTCGCACCACTATGGATAAGTTGTGGGATTTTTTTAAAACTTCACCCGACTATGGATAAGTTGCGGGATTTTTTTTTGAACTTCACATATCTATGGATAAGTTGCGGGATATTTTTTTGAATTTCACATAACTATGGATAAGGTGCGGGATACTTTTTTGAACTTCACAAAACTATGGATAAGTTGCGGGATATTTTTTTTAAACTTCGCATTACTATCTATTGATAAGTTGTGGGATATTTTTTTTTAAACTTCACACGACTGTGGATAAGTTGCGGGATATTTTTTTATACTTCGCATTACTATTGATAAGTGGTGGGATATTTTTTTTTAAACTTCTCACGACTATGGATAAGTTGCGGGATATTTTTTTGAACTTCAAATAGCTATGGATAAGTTACGAGATATTTTTTTTAAACTTCTCATTAGGTACTATTGATAAGTTGCGGGATATTTTTTTTTTTAATTTCATATCATAGGTTTTCTATCAAGTCTGTTTTTACCTTACACTCCATCAGGAGAAGTCCCAGTCGACGTCTTTATTACCCAATCAAACTTTTATTTTAACTATCGATCAAAGTGGCCAGTATCCCTGTTATGAAAACATTGTTACACTAGACACAGCCCTATAAAATGAAGCCATTACGATGGTTCTACTCCCCTTTGTAGCAGCTGACTCGACTTCTAAAACTAACATTAAGAGTTTAATTGGTGTAGAGCATTGCGGTACAAAAATCATATCCATTGCGCACAGACTTACAGAAACTACTTAGGATGAATTTCACTAATGAAACTGAACGGGATCAGCACATCTAAACTGCGTTCAAGAGCTGTCAGTGTCATCATTGTTGCCAAATATTGACAGCTCTTGATCGCAGTTTAGATGTGCTGATCGCTTTATTAGTGAAATTCACCCTAAGTAAGTCCTACGCCGTAAATGCTGCGCATAACTACTATGATAATATTATTTTTTATTATTTTGTCAATAGCGTGGCTTTACGTGGTTTCAATGTAGAGTCCGCGCCACCACTGAAATCCATTTGACGCGGCGCTACTGTATATGCCATTGCATTGAATAAAAAATAAACACAATATTCTGCCGGCCTTCTTTCGTGGCGCGCATTTTAAACAATGCTGCGCCAAAGTGTAAATGTACCATTCCGTACCCGCAGGAGGCAACTGCAGGCGACGGCGACGTGTCGCCACGATACGGCTGGTTCCTATGAATTTCTATTAAATACCTTCCGTAGCTAGCGACACGTCGTTGGCAGCTACGGGCGAGTGACAGGCGACACGTGCAGCCCGACCGCAGACCAGTAGTGCCGCCAACGCTCGAGCGATAACACGTTTTTCTATCTTCTATCTACCGACTGGAATACGGGCTGCTGCCTGCGACATGACGCCGCGACAAGGCGCCGCGACACGTCCCGTTCAGTTGCTGCCTGCGGTCGGGTACGGAATGGTACCTTAACGCAGTTTAATAAATAATAACAGCATATTGAAAGAAGGTCGAAACCTAATAACGTGTTGTAACGCGTTAAAATTAAGACTCTTTTTTCTTTACTAATATTGAAGCAAAGACTTCATAGTTATGCATCCATAAATGAGGGTCTACCTCATTTATGGATGTAGCTATCACAGGTCAAATTAGCTTACGAATCTATTTATCATGGTAACCAAAACGATTCGTTTTTGTTTATAGGAACCGAGCATTTGTGTACCTAGCTTAAATCTAATGAAACATTTGCGAAGACAGTCGACCACCGCTGAAAGCTAGTCGTAATTAGACAAAGGAACTTGCATTTCTCCTAACCTGGCAGTAGATACAGCTGACATTCTTGAAGGGGTTAAAAGATTCCACTGGGAAATCTTTACTTAAGTACTATGGTCAAGCAAAGGACAGAAAAAAGCTTATGTACCTTATTAAAATGATGAATGTATGGAAGTCTTGTATGTCCATGATGAGAGACATAGATGGAAGACAGACATGAGGTCCTCAGACCACAAACCACAGTAGTAGCAAACTATATTTCAAAATAGATATTTTGTATTTAGTTGTGGGGGTCTACTACCTAACCACGAAATCCGTTGTTTTGGCCGCAGTTACGGATGTTTCCTAATCCGTATTAACTACGGATTTATGATTTAGATCGGAGCCCGAACTAAGAATGAATGACATCACGATTTGACAGATGTACAGCCCGTCCAAAAAATAGAATTTGACACATAAATATGTGTCAAATTCTATTTTTTGGACGGATCAACCATTTCGGTCGCACCCGTATCTTCGTTGACGGGCTTAGAGAGGAGACCCCCAGACGCAAATGTTCACAATCTAATCATAGAATATAAAAAAGTATAAAAAAAAAAAAAAAAAAAATATAAGTATCATAAATTGTATCACCATATTATTTAAATTGTTGTAATTTTTTTGTGAATGAATAAATACGCGTTATGGGTCGTGCAGACTGACGCGACACCGTTAATTGTTCTACCGTGAAGTTTTCTCAGATTTTTTTTTATTAGAGTCACGTAGCGGTATCCCGTTGTGCTTGGGAGCCTTTACAGTCATTCTCGGTTTTCAACGTCAAAGCTGAATGAAGTGGAATTTCTGAACATTTATCTGTCATGCATGAAGTTAGTAAGTGGTGTGTCTGCTTGTAATCGCCCTCTGAGGTCCGTCACGTCCATTAGTGGACTGCACGGATAAGACCGAGCATCGTTTAGAGATAATTTTGAATAATTGTTCCTGCGTGGCAGCGTGGCTTATGCTGAAGAGATAAACACAAACTTTGAAACATGAAAAATAAAAATGTGCCTATTTAATTTCTGTTACGACAACATGAATTATCACCATTTTTCGCTTGTGCATTTCGAAAATTATAAGTAAATAATGAAATACCTACTCTTTGTTGTAATTATTTTTTTACTTGCTTAAAATGTGATCTCCAACTCATGTGTGTTAAGAATATGTAAAAAGGCAAAAAAAAACTGGTTTTTTTTTCATTATCAATATTTTTTGAATTTATTTTGAGTCCACCCATCATAAAACACAAGCTAAAACCGCAGGAATAAAAATAATCAAAAGTTGGCGAAGGTTCGCTATAAATGTAGGTAAATAAATATGTTATCTATTCTAGAAAAAATACAGAATACTAAATCGAGCGATGGCGACGAAGAACTGACACTCTCGACGTGTGCAGGTACGCGCTTCGTTATTAAATTATATCCTCCACGGTAATTATTAAGGATTACCTACTCTTACCCGTATACCCGACACATGCCGCTATGTATAGTATATATGCATATAGAACACGTGTATGGTTTAAAAAATTGCTGTGAATTATCTGCTAATTGTTTTGTCGGTTTCTCTCAGACTGTTTGTGTTGGTTTTTCCATCTGGAATGTCTCAGTAGCAGCTCGGAGTCTGGATTTGTAGCCGGTTGATGGCAATAGGCTCACCCCCTATCTTCTTTTCATGCGGTTAGTGACTAACCTGGTGTCAGAGTTTTAAAGCCGCCCATGACTCTCTGAATTGGTTGGCCGGTTTGGTTTCCTCGCGATGTTTTCCTTCACCGTTTTTGAAGCAAGTGATAATTATACAATACGCACATGAATCCGAAAAGTCAGAGGTGCGTGGCTTGGGTTCGAACTCGAGACCTATGATGATGTAGATGTAAAAATATAAGCGGATAGAAGATGACAAATATATACTTTCATAAAATAAAGTATAGGTACCGGTATAGACGGATAAAGTATTTACCAGTACATATAAAAATAATTCCATAAATTTATTTATTTTATTCAATAGAATTTTCACAAAAAGACTAAGTACCAAACATGTAAATAAAATAGAAAATCCAAATCTTTTAAGGATCAAACATTAAAGAGAACATAATTTGATTTTCCGAATCTCATGAAGGCTTCAAATGGGAGACCATTTTAATATTAAATCAGGGGCTACAATTTTTTTAAAGTGTTTTTTATAGAACGTCAGTCAGATGTAGAAGGCACATTTGCATTTTGATTGGATAACTAGAGCCTCAGAAAGCTAGATTAGGTTTCACTTGTTAGCATCAGCATTTTAAAACTTTTGTTATTTGCATATTTTTGCAATTATTCATAAATTAAATATAGCCTAGCCATCTCGTTTGATTGTATAAACAAAAATTTCATACAGGTTTTTAACTAAAACACCGATCAATGTTTATAGTCAGCTTAAAAGATTTAAATCACAAATCGTCTTTTAAATTTCTGCAATAAATAAAGCTGCACTGAATTGCATTAATAAAATGAAAATTATTCAGGAGCTTATGTGCGTTAATAATATAGTAAATTTCTAATTTTTCTTTTCGTCATTTATTCAAACTAGGCTGAGAATCAGCACTTTTCGAATGTCAAAATTACATAAGACAGTCCCCCAAAACGCGGCATCCTTCACCACTTCCTAGTGCTTTAGCTGGGAAGAAGAAGTGGCGCAACAAGCCATCGAAGCCGACGGTACCTCTATGTTGCTTATAGGTACTGTTTGGGCCGGCCACATAGGCCACATAGGTGGCCACATTTATTACGGCGTCAGAGACAATTTGAATTAAAATGCTTGGTGATTTAGACACCTGCATCCGTCAAGGGGGTGATTCTACCTGTCATACTAAACAACTTTCACCATGAAAATCATTTACGATTCGTGAAAAAAGTATCTAATTCCTATACAACAGTAGACAGGCTATTACGTTTCATGTATGAAAAGTATTTTTTTACGAATCGTATCATACGAGTATGTCTTACATAGCGAACGTTGTATAGACATTGTATTGACATGTTGACAGGTAGAATCACCCCCTTGACGGATGCAGGTCACTGAATCGCCATCCTGTATACAATTAAATATTACACAACTAACTATTTACACTAGAACCAAATTTAAAAAAATAACTATTTATGTAAATAAATACCACGTGTGTTATTCTTTAAAAAAAAACTTTCTTAATCAAGTTATTGCTTACTCGATTTTGCTAATAATCCAGTAAGTAAGACAAACAATATTCAAAACATTATCTGCTAAAAACACAATTCATTCAGCAAACACATTAATGCTGAAACAACCTTCCACAGTTCATCCTTATTTTCTTTTTATGACTTTATTTCATCGCTACACGGTGATTATAAATCCTGAAAAACAAAACATTGCGTTTCTTTGTTTGCGGTAAATATCCCAGCAATGGATGGCCGGTTTTATTGTTTTGGTATCAGCGGATTATACCGAATAAATTAAATATGAAAATATTCTACGCAATGTAAGCTTGAACGGGTTATTTATTTACTTTCTCGAGTCCTGTGTGTTTGTGGATTGCCTCTTTGGACTGGTGGTGGCAAGCGCTACTGCTGAGCAATGAGGTCCTGGGTTCGATTATCGGGTCCGGCAAAGTGTTTTTGAGTTTTCTTTTTACCCGACTACGGTGAAGCAAAAATGATGTTTTTGACCGGTATGTATGTATGTTCATCTGTTACCTCATAACTCTAAACTATTATCATAATTTGACAAATGAGGTATCATTGTCCGCTAGTTATAGGCTATGTAGCGTTACATTAAAATATATATGGCGCACTCTAAACTTCTAGAGGACACAAGCACACGAACAAAAAAAACATTTTTTTATCATGCCTCTTTAGGTATCATATGAAAGGGCTTAACGGTATAATTAGCACATTTCAAATAAGTATAACCCCAAAATAATTTAAATAAAAATAAAAGTTATAAAAACTAAAACCCAACTACAACAACAGACAAATTAAAAATCCGGAGTCACACGTAATTTGCTTGATGAAGGTATGCCATATCACGTGTGACTTCGGATTTTTAATTCGTCTGTCTGTGATGTCTTGTTTAATTTTAGTTAACTTTTTTGTCGTAGTCGGGTTTTAGTTTTTATAACTTTTATTGACGTGACAACGTCTAATAAATCGATGAACGCTGGTTGCACGCACGAAAAACTGTCCCGTTACGCTCATTGTCCCGTTACGCTCATTGTAACGTTACGATCGAAGCGAGGGAAGGGAATGTTTTGTTATGACGGTGTCACGTTAAACTATCGTCCGTAAACCGACTTTACAGACAACCGTTTTTTTTTTCTGTAATTTCAGTTTCGCAATCCAGAGTCTAAATTTCTGCCCAGTTGATGGCAATAGGCTCGCGTCCTTATTCCATGGGACTTCAACATAACTGGCAAAATGTGGGTGTGCTATAGGTACACTTCTGCCTAACCTTTCGAGGAATACAGGCTTGAAGTTTTGTTTTGATTAATAATGTTATATTCCACAAAGTTGTTAATAAAATAATTAGTAACTGCTCTACATAAAGAATCTATAACATTAGTATTTTATTCAAAACCATATTATTATTTCCCATAAGTTATGTTTTCTCCTGTAAAATGTCTAGATTTTGCTCATATTTTTGACGTGGGAGTTTTATGTAGTTATAGAAAATATCGTTAAGCGTCACTGCGTCAGCTTCTTTATTGAGTTAACGGTATAAGATGATGCACTGCAGTTTATTATATTACAGTATATTATTATACTTACTTTTTTATACTTATTAATAAATATTAAATTATACCCATGCCAGTTAATCTTTTAAATTAAAAATCTTATCAGCTCAGTGTTATGGGAAACCTGCAAGCGTTCAAAAGTTATTTACTCTAGGAAGCTCTAAGCTTGAATATTTACAAACCAATCCATAATAAAATTATTATTGTTGGTCATCTATATTATTATTTATAATTTTTATAACATAAAAGGAGAAACTGACCGATTGACTGACATATCAACGCAGATCCGAAACTACTGGGACTAGGAACGTGAAATATTTTCACACAGCTTCCTTTTTTATTTAATGTAAATGAGCACTAAGAAGGGGTGGAGGAGCTCGTGGCTAAGTAACAACAGCCGCACTGGTCGATCCATCAAGTTAAGCTACGCTTGCCGGGGTTGGTCAGTGGATGGGTGACCATCTTTACATACCGAGTCTCCTCCATGCCTCGGAAAGCACGTTAAGCCGTTGGTCCCGGCTGTCATTCGTGGATCTTTGACAGTCGTTACGAGTCGTCAGAAGCCCGAAAGTCTGACACCAGTCTTACCAAGGGGTATCGTATTACCCAGTTACTGGGTTGTGGAGGTCAGATAGGCAGTCGCTCCATGTAAAATACTGGTATTCAGCTGCATCCGGTTAGACTGGAAGCCGACCCCAACATAGTTGGGAAAAGGCTAGGCAGATTGATTGAGCACTAAGAAGGGGTTTAGAAAATTCCACCTTTAAAAGGACGAAAAGGGAGGATTTCGTTTGTATGAAATATCTTATCCCGTAAGTTAATAAACTTAAAACTTGGCACAAAAAGTACTAGGCTTGCATGAATTCACGGGGTCTCCCTTGTTTCATCGAAAATAAATTGCCAAATTATCACTTCCCAAACAATTTTCCGCATAATTTCATTTGCCAAATTATTACTTAGCAAAAAATCTCTTCCCAAATAATTGTAACGCAAACCTAATGTTTTGCAAGTGAACGTTTAAACAATAACTTGTTAACCAACTAGTACTTTTACCAATTTTTATTTAGTCAAATATTTCAGTTGGAATAACCCCTTTTACACAAAATAAAGACGTTTTATTACAAGGGTGTTTTTTCCACTTGGGACAAATTCTAAACAGGTAATAATAATATTAATATACATATTAATATTATTGATATATTAATATTAATTATTCTGGTAGTATTATTTTTATTTAGTTAGTAGCATTTTTTTAAATAATTAATCTCGTCTAACTAGTTCAGTTTCGGGTAGCCTGTTTTTTTCCATATTTTTTTTCTATATAATCTAGTCGTAGGAGGTCACAGTTTTAACCTAACCTAAACTAACCATTTTTTTTTTATAATAACCTACTCTAACTAGTTCCATAACTAACTGACCAAACGTTTATTGTTCAAAGATTGTTTGCTCTAATAAATCATTTGATTAAAGACCAAATGGCTAAATGACATTATCCTTGATAATATTCTGCCAAGTAAAAATTTGACCAAATGAAAATGTGCGTACTAAAATCATTCCAAACATTGCATTGGTATCAAAAAAGGTTGCGAAAATTTGTTTGGGTAGTGAAATTTGGGCAAAATCTTTTCGGTAAAACGGCAGGCTCCGCTCGCCGCAACGAATTCACGATAGTATTCAATCATTATGTTATGTTTGTTACTCATAGTATGTGGATGACGCAGACAGATTGTTTATAACCTGAATTAACACTTAAGATACTTGTTATCCCAGTAATACGTTTTCGTGGGATAATTTCCGACTTCCACGCGGGAAAAAGCTAATAGAGAGATATTTTGCTCTCGTGTTGCACAGAAAAAAAAAATCTTTTAAACAGTCAAATGTCAAAGGTACCAGGCACATAAGAACAAAAAAGGCACTCGGGGTGTGCAATAACGTCGCCAGTGACGCGTGAGTGCGAATCACTCGTCTCTTAGTTCATCCCTCGCTCCGTTCATGTGTGACACGCGAGTCGTACATCGCTCACTCCATTCCATTCAATGCCTGCGAGTCGTTCACGCGAAACGCATTTAGAATTTTTATGAATCGGATGATTTTGATGCGCAGAATATGAGTGAGGAAAATCTACCGTCTAATATGTCCTCGTCAACAAAATGAAGCACAGATTTACGGAAGTCATTCTTAATGTTGTCACAATATCGCCGGAATTTTTGACATAAACACACAAAGACCGCGTTTTCAAGTTTCTGTTATGCAATAAGCTCATGAAAGTGCAAAGTTTGTTGAGTAATCTAAAATAACTGAGTAGATAACTAAAGTTATTCGTCAGGATGTCGTTAAAAGCTTTAACAAAGAAATTATAACTTTAGCTGAAGAATTTAATAGGTCAAGTTAGACTTGCCCAACTTTACCGCAAATTATCTTGAAAATGTATTTGGCACTTCAGATGCTTTAGATACGTAATGACTCGTTTTAATGGGACTGGTCGTTAGATATTACACTAATGTTGAAAGTGCGGAATACCTAACAACCGTGCTATACTAACACAATGGTTGAGATGATTTAGTTTGTGAAAGAGCTGATGACGCTTTGTGTATGTATTGTATTTGTGATTTCGTCCACCTATACACCTATATACCTAACTTCCTTAAGAATTGGGCTAGCCAATGCAAAAATAATTTTTGAAATCCGACTGGTAGTTCCGGAGATTACCCCCTACATACAAACTTACAAACAAACAAACAAATTTAACCTCTATATCTCTATTTAATTATTATAGTATAGATGTAAATGGTACACCACAGACTACCTGCACTATTGTGTCTCCTTGACTTCCTTGTCTCCCATCAAAAAGCTATTTATAAAAGATCGCTTTTAGGGAAAAGGCCGCCCCTTAAGTCACCCTATGTCCAATATATACATTGGTATCTGTAATCCTCATGGTATATACATCATAATAAAGAGTATTCTATTCTTTGTAAAATTTTGTCATTTCCCAAAAATTGGTTAATCATGAATGCAAAAACTGGAAATTTATAATTTCAACCAATTTTCGTAATAACCTTTACAATTTCTTCAAAACAATTTACTTTAAAGCATGAACACGGTACCTAATGTAACAGCCCTTCCTAAAGTAACACAAATTAAACTTCGCGACCATCTAGATTATACGTCTGTGACAAGCATGTTGGTGACTCATGACCTTTCAGCTGCAGTGGGTCAATGCTCACCACTGTAGTTCATGATACGTATGCCCCAGTTACCAAGTGTCTGCACATATTTGTACACAACCCAGCTTTTACTGCCCTGTTCTTTTCTGAAAAATACAATGTTAATTAAGAGCGTTTATCCTAAAAGTTGGCAACGTCGCAAATAGCTGTTAAAAATTTACCTGTTTTGATTTATTTGGCAATATTACTGTATGGAAATAAGAAATGTGTTTAAATAGCGAACTAGAATATTAATAGTGAATTGCAATTGTAACATTCAATTTGATGTTTTACCCGTATTAGGTGTAAAAAAGGCATTTGGAAAATTTCGAAATACTTTTTTTACATCTAAAACTAAATATTAGGTGTTACGATATTAATTATTACATTTCATAATCAATATTCTAGTTCGCTAGTTAGCCACGTTTCTTATTTCCATAGTAATATTGCCAAATTAATCAAAACAGCGAAATATTTGACATCTATTTGCGACGTTTCAGACTGGCTAAAGTAGACTCATCCTTCATGGGGTACTGTTTGAAATGTTACAATAAAATACCTCCCCACATACTCCAACTGAATGAAACAAAATTTAAATCTTGTATAAAACGCACACTATGCAGCCAAGTATATTATAAGTTGGGGGATTACATCGATGACAAAAATGCTTGGCTCAACGCTGGTCCAGCTCCACAAGGGCGCATAAACTAATTGATTAGCATTCAAAAATATTGTTGGAGCTGCTGAAGATTGTAAAACTATCATTAGATTGTAAAAATTCAGTCTTTTAGTATTATATAATTGCATAGCACATGTGTGAGCACTATGTACCTACTTTACAGCTACCTTTTACTGGGTACGTCTTTGATTGACTTGAATGTGCCCTGGCGGCTGAGAGTATGTCATGCTCACTCAAATGTCTCGCTGGTGGTGGCGTGTGTGTTGGATCATTAAGTTCCCTTCAAAATGGTTGAGCTAAATGGTGCTGATCCATGCGTCATGTTCGTGAACGGGCGCCGTCAGTGGGGACTGGTCATCTCTTAGCTGCTACGGCTTATTTAAATTTTTGAATTGTTTTTTATTACGGACGCTTTTAATGTGCACGTCTTTCTACATTGTTCTCACATGTATGATTACAACATGAATGATGTAACCAATTTTTTGTTAAAATATTCTGATTTAAAAGAATGTCCGTGGAGTTTCTTGCCCGTTCTTCTCCATAGGAACCTACTACGCGTTGGAATGGGCAACTAGCTTCATATTTCTGACTGACCGACGTCTTGACAATTCAAAAGTACCTGTAATTGGTTTATTTGAAATAAATGCTTTGAGTTTGAGTTTTGAGTTTGACGTTGCTCACTTTCAGACGCCCTTTATCGCTTTACTCTTAACGTTTTTGTTTCATTGGCAATTTTATCTCGATTTTTCTAAACATGATTAGTCAGTTTGGATGATGGGAATAGGAGCTTATTGACCCGGATGTAGTACTACAAGGATCATTTGGCGCTAGAATTTGTTTTTTTCAGTTTTGTACCTACGTATAATAATAATCGAACAAGCTCTACATTGTGTTCAACTGTATTAAAATATTGTTTTTTTTATTTATGCACATTTGTTTTCCCAACTCACTTTAGACATTGGCAGAATAGTCGACAGCGGATTTGGCTTGCATTTTTTTTTTAAATAGATTAGTTGCTGAAAGGGTGGCGCTGTTGGTAAACATTTTGTTAATTTGTTTTGTGAAACAAAATGTATTGAAAAACACTACTACGCAATATCTTCTCGTCCCACATACCACAGTGTCTCAAGACGAAAGTCTTTGAACAGTGCGTGTTGCCAGTAATGACTATTGCACAGAAACGTGGTCGCTCACAATGGGCCTTATCAGAAGGCTAAAAGTCACCCAAAGAGCAATGCAGTGGGCTATGCTTGGAGTTTTCCCTACGTGATCGAGTCAGAAATGAAGAGATCCGTAGGAGACCCAAGGTAACCGACATAGCTGGAAGAATTGCCAAACTTAAGTGGCAATGGGCAGGGCACATGCCTCGTAGAACAGATGGCCGATGGGGCTGAAGGTTCTGGAGTGGCGAACGCATACCGGAAGACGAAGCGTTGGAAGGCCTCCCACAAGACGGACCGATGACCTTGTGAAGGCCGCAGGAATCCGCTGGATGCGGGAAGCACAGAATCGGTCGAAGTGGCGGTGCGTGGGGGAGACCTATGTTCAGCAGTCGACGTCTTTTGGCTTAAATGATGATGATGATGATGATTGAAAAACAAGATGGCGGCGTTATTTCCTACTTAGTGAAGGTCACTTGTGGAGGCTCATACTAGCATCAAGTACGTATTGACTTTTTTCCAATAATAAGGCGCAATCCTAATGACTAATCTATCGAATGAATTTCCAAACTAGCTGCAAAAGAAAAAAAATTACAGACAAACCAAACCAAACATTATGTCCTACTTTTTGAGAGGCTACTTAAATCTCTGATTAAGAGCCTGCTCTCAAATCTCATATGATCAGTTGTTATTGGCTAAAGGCACAACAACATGCAATGAAATCACTTGACACGACATTAAATTGAATAGCCTTTCAGAAACCGAAATAAAGCTTGGAACTTTTTGCTCGTCACGACCGTTTGCGTCTACGAGACCAAGCGACAATCAACTTCCGTTTATATGCCAACCAAATAGGATTTGACTTAAAACGCTTTCACGCTTCAAAGCGTCTGACGGATTTTATTGAATATTGAATGGGATGTTGACTCTTTAGTACCTACAGTGCCCGGGCGTAAATATGACACATCAAATACACAATCAAAACATCATCCAACAAGAACGTTTCCATAAGCAACATTTTACTTTAGAATACATAATTTGATATACTACATACGTATGGTACGTTTGGTATACTTACATAATTTGTGAGGTGCATGTTGTGTTAGTCTGTAAGTAATTGTTGCACTTATAAACGTAGTATTATAGAATTTATTTTATATGTATTGTGTAAACAATTGTTGGCTAATCTAAATAAATAAATTTCACTCCGCACGTAACACTTCTTCACAATACCAATAATTTGCGTACCGTGAAACCTGGCAACTTTGTCGCTTTGCGGCGGGTAAAAAAGTTTGAAAAGATTCTTCTTAAAAAAACTCTATGATAATATAAAAAGCAACAAATCAGTTATGTAGTAAATTTTATGCATTATTGAAACACAATCTTATATCTATTGTTTTCTCATTCTCTAATGAATGATATTTTAGTCCAAAAACCTTTTAGGGCAAAGTCAACTATCACTTGTGGTAAGATTGCCATTTCAAAATGTAGGATAAATTAAAAGAATTACCATTAAAAATCACCTGACAGTCATCATTGCCGCATGCTTGGTCACAGTAAAAATTTACTACAGTTGTATTTTCCACTGGCAATGGAATTTCCAAAATGTGGCAAATTCAGTGGCCTTGTTTCGATTTTTTCAAACTAAATAGATATAGCTGTAAGAGTTGTATCAATAAAATAGGGGTAGGTGAGTAGGAGACAAAACTTCATAAGATTATTTTAGTTTCTTTTTTGTGACAGCTCTAGCCTCTAAAAAAACATGGCAAAGTCATGGCGACTTCACTAAAACTTTGCATTGGGTTGGTATATTTGCCAACAGTGATTTCTAAGGTTAAATTGTTTACAAAAACGTAAATTATCATGATTTTAATTAAAGAATACTATTTAGAAAGTGGTATTAAGATTTGACTTAGCTACACAACGTTTACCCCACTTATTTTCATTGAAGTTTCGGAGCACGAAGTCACTCACAGTTAGCATAGGAAGAAATTAACCGCCAAAAATTACAGTTCTATGTGAGCTGGGTTGTCACATACAATAAAATTTTGCCAATCAAGTATTCAAATTTGATTTAAGGGTATTACAAACGTAAAAAAAATAATTTTCAAAATCGGTCCACAATTGACGGAGAAATCGGAGGACATACATAAAAAAAAAAACATACATACGCGTCGAACATATAACCTCCTCCTTTTTGGAAGTCGGTTAAAAATATAATGATTCTAGTCGCCCCTTCCAAAAGGTAGTTTCGTATGGAGAAGAATAGGCAAGAGACGCCGTTACTCTTTTAAAAATGTTTTATAATATTTAGTTTACAATAATTAAATATTTTAAATAAATAATGTGTCACTTTATTTCAGTTTTCAGTTTATATTAAATAAGTTTTTATTTTTGGGTATTGCACCTTGTTTTTTCTTTCTATTTATGTAGATACCTACCTTTTTTGTTATCTTTTAATTAATTTAGATTTTAGTGTGTTTCTATTGTGTGCACCAAATAAATGGTTTATCTATCTATCTGTCTTATTTATCTAGCTCGAGTTTTAGAAAGTCTGTCACTCCAGTATGAGGGTCAGAGATGACGCGCTACAAAAACAACCTAAATTAAAATATATTATTATCCTATTATGAGGAGGACATGAGAATTATGTTATGAGGCAAAATTTGGTCAGATTAATTAATGTAAAAAAAAAATGGTATAGGAAATTTCCTATTTTTATGATTTCATTCCATCATTTTTTATTGGTTTCACTTCAATTTTCAATTGAGGGTAATCGATTTTAGTTTCTATAGAATTTGCTGAGTTGCAGTTATAAAGCTTAAAAGGAAAAACAACCGGCAAATGGGACTTAGTACCTCTCAAACTTGTCTTCGGGCTACATTGCAAACTTTTAACAGAAAAAATTTACATTGTATTAACATTTCCGTAAAGCTAGACTGCGGTGACCGCCACAAAGCGTCCGCAACTTACCGTCAAATGACGTCACTGAAACGTTATTTACGAAACAAAGTTGGTGTGTTTCTCTAGAGAGCATTTTTTGACACCGTTAAGTCAATTCTCGCTTCCGTCATCAGCATTACGGTGCGGTTGTTATGGGCCGGCCACCGTTTTTTTAGGAAACAGTTTACTCTGCCTAACGCTTCAGGTCCAAAGCATGTATGAAGATATCTCTTGTGTATCGTACTACCATTTCTAATCAAAATTGCAATTAGGTCAAGGCAAATGTATCGGAATCAAACATCGTTATCCGGGCAATAATATGTATTTTTATATTATAACTAGCAACCCGTTCCTGCTTCGCACGGTTTCAAGATTTCTTAAGTAAACGTAACTTTAATATTAACGTAATAAACACATGAACATAGCAGTGATAGTGGTATGACCTTTGGACTGCCAAGTCATAGGTCTCGAGTTCGAACCCAAGGCACGCACCTCTGATTTTTCGGATTTATGTGCGTATTGTATAATTATCACTTGCTTCAAAATCGGTGAAGAAAAACATCGTGAGGAAACCGGCATGCCTGAGAGATATTTCTTGACGGCATGTAAAGCCAAGTCAGAGGCCCATGGGTGGCTTTAAAACTCTGACACCAGGTTAGTTACTAACCACACGAAAAGAAGAAGATACACATAAACCTTCCGGAATAAATTTTCTAAACGATGTTGAAAACCTCATCAAAATCTGTTGCGTGGTTTAGAAGAACAACGCGGACATACAGACAAATGCAAAAGCGAGTTTGTTTTATAACATGTATAGATACAGATGCCCATATGTAATGAGTTCGAGTTTAATTGATACCTTTTTCATCATGAATTCATGATTGTACACACGTCTCACATCACCAATAGGTACCTATTCAGACCCGGAAAAAATACCTACCCTGTGTTACCTACTTAACATCATTAACTTATTCAATTATTTTTTTGTTTTATCCGATGGTTTTTCTGACCTAAGTTAAAGCAAATACCTATTTTTTTTATGCGGGAATTGAACTTATTATAATCAAACCTGATTAGAAATTCAAGCTCTAAGCCATTGCGCTAACTAAAGCTGTGCGCAGACTCTCTATCTAAACTAAATAGTGGTACAAATACTTGCAACAAATTAGTCCTAGCTGAAAAAATATAGTTTGTGAACAGCCTATTTGTCAAAAAAAAATACAAAATTGACACATTTTCACGACCGGTTTGTTCGTCATAGTTTTAGTGCTTTATATATATATATATATATATATATATATACACTAGCTGCCCGCCCCGGCTTCGCACGGGTAGCATTAAGTACTTATCTACGGCGCACCTACCAACCCTACCTATTTACACTACCTACCCTGGCTACCTTACCTACCCTACTTAGCCTACTTACCCTACCTACATACCCTACTTACCCTACCTACCTACCCTACCTACCTACCCTACCTACCTACCCTACCTACCTACCCTACCTACCTACCCTACCTACCTACCTACCCTACCTACCTACCCTACCTACCTACCCTACCTACCTACCCTACCTACCTACCCTACCTACCTACACTACCTACCTACCCTACCTACCTACCCTACCTACCTACCCTACCTACCTACCCTACCTACCTACCCTACCTACCTACCCTACCTACCTACCCTACCTACCTACCCTACCTACCTACCCTACCTACCTACCCTACCTACCTACCCTACCTACCTACCCTACCTACCTACCCTACCTACCTACCCTACCTACCTACCCTACCTACCTACCTACCCTACCTACCTACCCTACCTACCTACCCTACCTACCTACCCTACCTACCTACCCTACCTACCTACCCTACCTACCTACCCTACCTACCTACCCTACCTACCTACCCTACCTACCTACCCTACCTACCTACCCTACCTACCTACCCTACCTACCTACCCTACCTACCTACCCTACCTACCTACCCTACCTACCTACCCTACCTACCTACCCTACCTACCTACCCTACCTACCTACCCTACCTACCTACCCTACCTACCTACCCTACCTACCTACCCTACCTACCTACCCTACCTACCTACCCTACCTACCTACCCTACCTACCTACCCTACCTACCTACCCTACCTACCTACCCTACCTACCTACCCTACCTACCTACCCTACCTACCTACCCTACCTACCTACCCTACCTACCTACCCTACCTACCTACCCTACCTACCTACCCTACCTACCTACCCTACCTACCTACCCTACCTACCTACCCTACCTACCTACCCTACCTACCTACCCTACCTACCTACCCTACCTACCTACCCTACCTACCTACCCTACCTACCTACCCTACCTACCTACCCTACCTACCTACCCTACCTACCTACCCTACCTACCTACCCTACCTACCTACCCTACCTACCTACCCTACCTACCTACCTAAAATAAACGACACCAAAAACTTCAAAAATTATACCCATATTAATTATTCATATCCATTTTTCAACCCTCTTTAAAATAGATGCCATTTTCGAAATCAACGACCCAAAATTCCTCGAAAATGAAACCCATATCGATATTTTACATTTTTATCCCTAGCATACCCCTTTTTCATCCCCCTGAGGGTATTTTTTTTGAAAGCAGGAAACATATACCTATTCATTTATTTAGTTTTTTGAGAACTTAGACAATGTATGGGAAAAATCATGAAAACGACATCAATGTTGATTTTTTGACATTTCGACCCCTTTCCGCCCCATTAAGGGATGATAATATTTTACTTCTAACATTTCGGATTTAAAAATAGATATTATTTTTTAAATAAACGACCCAAAAACCTCGGAAATGATACCAATCGATACTCATCATTTTTTATCCCTATCCCACCCCTTTGCATCCCCCTGTTAATAAAAAGTATCCTATCCTTTATCTCAGTATCTCACCTATCTATTTGAAAATTTTCATCCAAATCCAGTCATCAGGTTTTAATTTCCCATACAAACTTTCACCCCCCTTTTCACCCCTTTAGACGGTGGTTTCTGGGATAATTCAAATTCAAATTCATTTATTTCGTGAACACAGGGTACATACAGAAGGTGTTATAATATAAAAGATCTGAGCTGTGTTCCGCCAAAAGGCATACAAAATATCAAAGGTTTTTATAAAATACATTTTAGAAAATCAACAGTCGGTAGGTACAATCACTAAAAATGTCAAATTAAATAAAGTAAAAAGAACAAAAAATACAAAATATGATAAAAAGTATCCTATGTTAGACTCCTGGTTCTATGCTACCTTTCCACCAATTTTCAGCTAAATCGGTTCAGCCGTTCTGGAGTTATAAATAGTGTAACTAACACGACTTTATACAAAGTCGCCCATAGGCATGTGACCTGCTGACCATGTGTATTTTTCTGAATATTCATGACAAATTATCGAAAATAAACTTAAAAAGGGGGGGTCTATCTTTAATTATTTTCATTATTTTTTCAGTTCTTCTTATTTTTATTTTTATTATTTTTCAGTACCCCGCTATGATTTTATGGATTTAAATTTGTGTTTTTTAAAATAAATACTGTTTTTTTTGGAAAAAAAAAATCTTCACCTCCGTTTTTTTTTCATAGTCGACAAATTTTACTTAATCTTTTATTTTTTTTAGTTAATCCGATGAAATAACTCATAAGCTATTAGAAATAATAAACAGAATCCAAATCGAGCCAATAACATAGAAGATATGGCAAACGCTACTAAAAACATAAAAAATTTAATAACATGAAACATATTACAGATAGACCCCATAGATGTAATAAAATAGTAACGAAGTCAAAAATGTACATTGAATATTTTTGAAAAAAAAAGTAATTGTTGCGCGAACAACTCTGATGTCGAAAATATCCAGTTTATAAACTATCCGTGTGCCAAATTTCATCCGAATCCGTTCAGCCGTTTTTGCGATAATCCGGAACATACATCCAGACAAACGGACAAAAATGCTAAAAACTATATAGTTTTTAGCATTTTTGTCCGTTTGTCTGTATATATGTTCGGATGAAATTTGGCACACGGATAGTTTATAACCTGGATTAACTCATAGGGTACTTTTAATCCCTGTAGTATGTTCCCGTGGGATATTTTCCTAAATCCACGCGGGCGAAGCCGCGGACAAAAGCTGGTTAGCCAAATAAAGCATCAAAAACTTATAAAATTGTCGAATTGTCAGATTTTTGCTTGTCGATTTTATTAAATAGGTTCCTGACCAAAACTATTATGTTTCTAGTTTGCGCAGTGTCTTAGTCATTAAAATGAATAATAAACATTTGTCATCGTTTCGCTGGCTGCATGAGTTACCAGTTTTTAACAGAATACACGTAGTGTGGTCATAATTCATCGTGTAACTACATTCCCTCTGACACACGGACTTAGTTATTTGAAAACAGCGTTAGTTTTCGCATTATATTTTCTGTTCACGTCTATTTACGTTAGAAAGTGGGTCAAGGTCAAAATAACAGCTGATCTTCTTTTATAAACTTTAAACATATCCGTCACAGACTGATTGATTGACCGAAATTCACGCAATTAAAGTTCCTGGCATACTAATCTGGATTTCCACTAATTAACACACGTCTGTCGAAGTCCATTGCTAAAGCGCTACGATCAGCAGTCTTTCGATCAAACTCAGTAGGAAAACATTTTCTATTTTATACACATTTATGTATTGTTTTTCATAACGTGGTGGAGAATAAACGTTTTTATTATTATTATCATAATCATCGTACAATTTGCTAGTTACGAGTATCTTTCGTAATATCTTCGTAAACCTCATCGATCGCTTTCCATCAGGCGAGTCGGACCACGCACAATGAAGATTTCCGAAGTTGGGATGAAATTATCCCAAGAACAAACTTAATATTGTAGTTGAAAAACATGTTCTCCCATACTGAATGTATGGGAAAACATGTTTTTGCAACTGCAAATGTAAGAGGGTCAATAATTACTCGTTAAACTAGTTAACGAGTAATTATTAATATAGCCTACTTAGCTGTGATAGTTTTCCTTTTAATTTCGTTATATATATTACTGCCGTGAATTTTTTCACATAGGAAAACCAACCATTTAGCTAGCAGGGGAGGGGACACTTGACTCTAATAAATATTAGACTTTAAAGCTTAATATTTCGCAAACGGATCACTGAATCCAAAAATGGTTTTTACACACTCACAATATTTTTGAACGACCCTTTCCAACGACACCACTCGATGGGATAGCTAATTAAAAAAAAACATCTCCACTTTACGTGTAGGGGAAAAAAATAGAAAAAAAAAATGATGATTTTATTTTACCACTTTGCCGGCGTGATTAATATGCATACCCATGCCAAATTACAGCTTTCTAGTACTTATTGAGTCACTGAGCCAAGCCGCGGACAGACAGACAGACAGACGGACATAGCGAAACTATAAGGGTTCCTTGTTGACTACGTAACCCTAAAAAGAAGCGTCGAAGTGACCTCGAAACAAATATACATCATAGTATTCTATCGAAGACAGAGATAAGTGATAAAAAAATGTACATTCCTGCAACCACAGACTGCTAACAGTTCCTTTTAATCAAACTTGACTTAAACAAAACACTGTCGAAGAATGAACGAAGATGGAATAATAAGACCTTTTCCAGAACTCTGACGTATTATATGTACTTACGACCACAAAATACATATGATAGGGCAAAACTTTACACTATCTACCGCAAACATTGCGTAAGTAGCGTTTAAGGGTTAACTAACTTTTAGAACTTGTGCGGTAAATACATTATTAGCTGGTAACGGTAGGGATAGATGGACGACTTTTAACTACATCATCACAATCATCTTATATCATTCCCATTGCTGGGATACAGGCCTCTCTTCGAGAGGGAGTGGGCTGTAATTTACCACACGGGCACGGGCACAGTGCGGGTTTGCAGATGTAACGTGTCACGTGTCTTCGATTTTTTGGCTCTCGGACATGCCGGTTTCCTCACGATGGTTTCTTTCACCGTTTTTGAAAGCAGTGGTGATGAAATTATTTATACAAAGTAAAGCGCCTGCCTGGGTTCGAACCTACGACCTACAGCTCATAAGTCGCGGCCGTTACCACTGGGCCACGACTGCTCTTAACTACGCACTTTTAACTACTTAAGAGGTATTAAAAGAAGGAGGACGCTAAAGGACATCGTAACACAACGCTCCAACACGGCACATAACTTGTCATTCAAGTTAGGATTTTAAATCAAATCCGTTAAAGTCTATTTTACGATGGCTATACAGAATAGTAGACGGCTCGCCGGCCGCTCACTGCCCGCGAGTCGTCACACGTAAAATAGACTTTAACACATTTGATTTAAAATCCTAACTTGAATGTCAAGTTATTTGCCGTGTCGGAGCGGTGCTGTTATAATGAGCGATGTCCTTTACACAACATTTTTAGAGTCGATAGTGAAAGAAAGACATATGAGAGAAATATAAGAAATAATAGAGGGGCTCGTGGTCAACTAATAACAGTAGCACGCATCGATCGAAGGTTAAGCTACGCTTACCGCGGTCGGTTCGTGGATAGGCGACCATCCATTACATATCGAAACCCCTCCGTGTCTCAGAAAGCACGTTAAGCCGTCGGTCCCGGCTGTCATTCGTAGATTTTCAACAGTCGTTCCACGTAGTTCGAAAGTCTTACCAAGGGGTATCGTGTTACCCAGAAACTGGGTTGTGGAGGTCAGATAAGCAGTCGCTCTATATATGTAAAATATTGGTATTCAGCTGCATCCGGTTAGACTGGAAGCCGACCCAAACATAGTTGGGAAAAGGTTAGGCAGATTGAGTGAAAAAAAGGTTTATTTGTCACAAAAACACTTGCATAGAAAAAAAATAATCAACTGGAATTATAAAGCTAGACAAACAAAATAGATCTTTAATCACGAGCACAGGACAGAAATAGCCGGCGGCTGCACGTCGTGACTGTGACAATAATGCTTCCAGTCAACATGATGCTGCGCTATGGGGGAGTCGAACAGCGCTGATTTTCAGTGGTCATCCGAAACCAAGTCAGATTTAAAGTGGCACATGGTGTACGTCTGAGGGACATCGATGCGCAAACTTTTACCATGAATTCACCCCCCGCGTAGAACGAGAATGAAAGACGTATCGTTGGTTATTAAAAAAATCTATCTCATACAAAAGTGCACTGAAAAAATTGAGGGAACAGTTTCTTTTTTATAATTACCGGCGGCGGCGTATAATTTCAACGTTCGCGTTCGTGGGCCTGGAACCATGTACTGAATTCGTGGTAACAGTTTGCGCGTCAATGTCCACCCTGTATAAATTGAAGCACGTGGACATCGAACAACAATGGGCGACAAATAGTAGCGCTTTTAACTAACAAATGTGATTAATAACTCCACATTTTGATGGCTGGCAGTGTTATACAATTTTATCAACAATAACATTTACCGTCTGATTTTTGTTACGATTTTTTCAGCCGTGTGCCGATCGGCAACAATGACGAACTTACATACAAACTTTCATCCCCTATTTAACCCTTTATGGGGATGAATTTTCGAAAATCCTTCCTTAGTGCTCACTTTAGTTATATCAAGAACTCTTGTGCAAAATTTCATGCGGTTTAGAATGTACGTTGTCTGTCAGTGAGTGAATGAACTTAAAAAATGTACAAATACTTTTCTACCGGTGTCCTGACTAAGTATAGTTTTGTTCTAAAGTGGCGTGTCTGTACCTGCCTGAAGTGGTAGGCGTTTCAGACGTCAGGCGTCGATTCACCTGCATTCCCCGCTTTCTTACTGTTTGTGAAACAATAAAGTTAGTTCCATTCACTTGGCACAGTTCGTTTTATAAAACTAAAGAGTTCTCGCCCGTTTAAATAACTTACTCTGTCTATTATAACAGTGCTAATGAAAAACTTTGTGGAAACTGTATACTGGATTTTTATAACAAAAAGTGGTTTGGTTTAGCAAGAATTGTAGACAATATCTTTATATAAAAGGTGCTTTTAATGTGACTATTTAATGAAATAATGAAAATTTTATCTAATACTGGAAGTTACCGTAGCTAATTAAAATTTAATTGCCATAGAAAAATATTTTAACGTTTTTCCAAAGTTTTATATTGACATTGGAACCATCAATAATAATAAATAATAATAATAAATCGTTTATTTATAGCACAGTTACTTATTTGCCTGAACTAGATTGAATCTGTGCTAGGAAGAGCATGTAATAAATTAACAATGAGTATAAAGTATATGTTTAAACAACTTTAACACTCTAACCACATAATACCTCAACAACCGACATCCCATACCGTATCTACACAGTTCTCGTAGCGCGTAGCCCGTAGCCCGTAGCCATTCGTAGCAGTCGTAGTTCAGTCAGCGCGTGCGGTCCGTGGAAGTCGGCCGTCGCCGCGCCGCTGTCCCGCGACTTCGACGTCTACGCAACTTCACACAGAACATTTACGATTGATCACTTTCCACAACTCCATTAAGTGTTTATTGTTCCTTGGAAATCATTATCACACGTGCTTAAGGCAAGTACGAATTTTAGAGTTTCGAAAGTAGTTTAGTCATTTAATTAGTCGATTTTTTTTAAAGTTAATTAGTTTTCTGGTCCTTTTTTGTATGAGATTTTGCAGATTTTATTTGATAGAATGTTGAAAGTAAATCATGTGGGTTCTTATGAATAATAGAGGTCAACATGACGCGGCCGTAAGTGACCTCTGAACGGAAAGGAAACACAATAATTCTCGAAAGCGAAAATATTTTATCGCACTTTATGGTGTATATTCTTCGGATCCCATAAATGTTTAATACATTTTTAGAAGGATTTAATTATATCAATATTATATAATAAGACACAGGAACACATTGCAGTTGTGAAACACACTTAGTTTACTTACTTATTAGAATTTTTTCAATGAAGTATATAAAATATAATAAACATAACTGGTGAAATGTGGGTGTACTGTATATCCTTCACCTCTGCCTAACCTTTCGGGGATTAATGGCGTGATTTTACATTATAATGTTATATTCCACAACGTTGTAAATAAAATAATCAGTGTCATATCAACTGTTCTACATAAAGAATCTAGAACACTTAAATTATTTATAACATTGTATTCTAAACCATATTATTATTTCACATAATTTTGCATACCTATATAGTCAATTTGAGTCTTCTTTCTATACTCCGTGAGTGACACATAAAACTGTTGAAAACGACAAGCAATATAGCACAATTAATTAGTGATGACTGGCACATGACATGACACCCCAACTAAAACAAATGAATTTCGCATAAGTCGTCACAAACGGTGAACGGCGGCTGTCCGTCTACAGAGCGTTTTTTGAATCCATAATGACATCCTTTACAGAACCAATGAAAACATATTCCGTTCTTCTTTATTTTTCTTCGAACCCCGAAAATATGTAAAAATGTTGTGGGGAGTATCCATAAAAATTGAGACACAGCTGCGCTAAGAATCCGATGATCTAAAAAGTACAAGTAGTACCATGTTTTATACAAGGGGGTACGGGGTTACGTAGTGGCGTAAAATGTTGGTTTTATATTCAGATCATGAGTGAACTGACTAGACGTCGGCTTTCGTTAAAAACATTGGACGTGATCTCATTTAGGGATGAATGATTAGTTAGGGATCAATCTTCTCCGCAATTCGGTTTTTGTTGAATTAGGATTTTGGTGTTGATGTTGTTTCATTTCTGCTTGTAACTTTCCGCTGCTGAGCTAACCTCTTAATAGATCAATCTGCCTAGCCTTTTACCAGTATTTTACATAAAGAGACTACTAGATAACTGGTTGTCAGATTTTCGGGCTTCTGACGATCCGTAACGACTGTGATCCACGAATTACAGCCGGGACCAACGAATTAACGTGCTATCCAACGCACGGAGGAGTCTCGGTATGTAAAGATGGTCACCCATCCATGGACCAATCCCGGCAAGCGTAGCTTAACCTGTACGACTGTTATTACTTAGCCACGAGCTCGTCGTATCCCACCACAATTAAATCCTAATTAGGGAATCATTCAAATCAAACAAGTCACAATTTGTATACACAAGGGGGATCTATACTCAATATTCAGTTTTCTAACAGCAAACCTCGGGGCGATAGAAAGATATCATTTAGTAATCGCAATGGTGATCGCAGTATGTTGTCATTAACGCACACAACGTACTTAATTATTTTCTATTCTTCGATATTAACCTTCGCCACCGCCACTAATGGCGCCCTCGAGAAAGATTGGGTTGCGTATTTTTAGCCGAACACATGGCTAACTCAATTATTTTAATTATACACAAACAAACAACACTAGGCCAACGTACTGCCTTGGAATTACGAAATTACAGGAACACACCACACTTGCTCATTATTTTAATGACTACTGAACCATCCTGCTAAATGTAACGATCAAAATCAGTTCTTTAAAAGGAAAATAAATATCATTAATTCAAATTACACTGAAAGTTGAGAATGAGCTTTTTGTGCGGGTCTAAAGTTACATAAAGCAACCCTCAACACACAGAACACTTCATAGTCAGTCTGGTAAGTAGATTCACTGTGAATACTGAGTTCTAAAAGAGAGATACAGACTTATAAAGAAAAGTTCTGAATTGAGTTCGATACGGAATCTGTCTGATCAAGATGCAGACTCAGTTCTAAAACTTACCGTCAAATGAATACCCATGATGAGTTGTACCGGGGAGTTACACTTTCAGGCATCCAGAAGAGACGATTTATGTACCTTTGAATGTCGGCGTGAATTAAAAGTGTAAAATACTGATAATAATATTAATTATATATTCAGATGTGTTTGCCTTGTCGACTGCAGTAATATTGGGAAAAGGTTATTTCGTAAGCCATGGTCAAAGTCGAAGACTGGCGCATAATTAGCCATAAATAAGGAAAAGTGAAACAACAATATCGAATTATGCAGTAGGACTAACATAACAATAATAAATAATTATTTTTATATGTTTTTTTATTTTATTTAAAAATGTAATTTATATGTATGAATATATAAATAAAGGAGATAATATTGTTACGGCTGTGGTAATCGAAACAATATAAACAACTTTCGTTAAACATGAGACAGCGCGCTTTACTTCCTTTTATTTTCTTGGTTATTCGACATTCCTTTTATTAATGTTTTTCTCTACCAAAGGTTAAATAATTTATTTATAATAAATTTAAGATTTAATACTCACATATACTGTTTTGGGGGTATGAATGTGTCACAGGTTTTCCTAGTGCAGATACCAGTCTCCCACAAAGGATTTATCAGTTGTTGTAATCTTCAGGCACCTTTGTGGAAGAGAAATAAATGTGTATTACTAAAACTACTATGGAAAACTCAAAGGAATTTTCCCCACCTACGTAATCCTAAAAAGGAAACCTATTTCAGTTCAAACTGTTCAACCACAAACACTACAGAAAGGTGTTTTTTTTTTAAACCCGTTAATTTTATAGATGTCCTGAACCGTAAGTCACAAATCAGATATAAATAATGAAAAAGTGAAAGTATCGAGTGGACGTGACTTTTTACTTTTGCCCATTAAGACCGTTGGAGAGATTTACTTTTTATTGTTAGGCGTGAATTTCATAGAAATGATTAATATCATGTTCTATAGTTAAATTCCATTCGAGCAGTCGTTTTTCATTTGATATAATTTATTTTGCGAACGTGTAGACTTCCTATGTTGTTCTGTGAATTAAAAAAAAACTTTGTTTTGGTGGCAGAGGACAATGTGGAAAATGAATGGGGATGAGGTTTAATTATTGTGAATGTGAGGACTATGTGGTTCTTTTTTTTCTTTTTCATTTATTTTTTCTTTCTCAGTTTTAATGATGATCTGGCAGTTTGAGTAGTTGATGCGGCCTACCCAAATATCCTTTCCTTGGTATTGTTCGTCGAGTTGAGCTCCACGATTGACAAATGCTTGCACTGAATGGACAGGTCCACTCAAATCTGTGTGGTTCTTTCCTCAAAAGACCATTTCAGACACTAATCTACATGGTCCTCACATGGCTTGACCAAGATTATGTCTGGACTTTAAAAGAGACTGCGACCTCTGAGTTTGTTTCGGCCTTTCTTCTCAGAGTAGTCAGATAGGAAACACCGACCTCACCTAGCTTATATTTTAATATTTTTTATATGACGTGTAAAAGTGATTCCGATATCCTATTTACAGAATAATCAATTTCATTTCATTTCATTTTAATGAGGAAAATTTTGTGAGGAAAGTTTTGAGTATCTTATAGTTGATGGCTATAAGAGTAGGGGAAGACGAAAGAAACGATGGGTGGACTGTGTGAAAGATGATATGGATAGAAAGGGGGGGACTACCGAGATGACGAGTAATAGAGAAGTGTGGAAGAAAAAGACATGTTGTGCCGACCATAAATAAATTGGGATAATGACAGGAGAATGACGAAATGCCTGCTTAGGCTATTTGAGTCTAGTTCTATTAATAAGCCTGTCAAAACGGCTGGTAATGATAATTATTGTAATGACACAGGACAGATAAACATATCAGCATTAACACTAAACTAATCGATTGAATCATCAAAGCATTCAACCGTTAAATGGGGAAATCCAATGCCACATTCCCTTAACCACAGTATAGATAAGTATCGTTATACTGTTACTATAAAGTAACTGTATTACGTAAAAAGAATTTATTTTTTTATTTTTTCGTAATTCTACGGTTAAGGCACAGTATAATTATATACTGGGCATATATACCGAGAAAATCGAAATCACAGCGATTTTTTTTTTTTACTTATCCTATTCTGCCTCACTGCTGGGCAAATGCTTCCACTAAGTCCTTCCAGGTACTCTTTTCTCTAAAACCAGCCTTCACGGTATCTACACGCCCAGGTCATCTCGCTACCTCTTTCTGGGCTGGCCTCGGTGGCGCCGTCCATCTTCAAACATCCATTGTGTGGAGACGTTTAAAAACAAAACTTATCTCACGATATTTAATTGGCACATAAACTGATGCAAGTCCGTAGTTCAAATACTACTCTGTTAAATTATAACTGTGAACTCGTCCCTAGCACAATTAAACAGAGTTTAACTGCAGAGGTTGAGACCAATTTAAACTGTAGTTAGCCCCTGTGTAACCTGGCCCGTGGTGCACATTACTAATGCACCGATGCAATGAGCACTACGAATTGCTGGTATTCTATATGAGTAATTGAGTAGGCTAGGCTGTATGTTTAGCCTAGTAACAGCTCGGTAAATAATAAAGCAATTACATACGTGTTTTAGCTGCATGTTTTTGTATCGGAAAGAAATGCTTGAATTTCTAAACGAAACTGTAACAAAATACGGTTTGAGTTCAATCGTAGAGATTTTTTTTAATTGAGGCATTCAATTTATATAGGTTACTTTCCAACTAACTTTGAACAAAAATAGTTGTTGGTTGGTTTATCATTAACTAGGGATGTATCCTGGCGGGTAATAATGAAAACCTAAGAATTTAAAACTACACTAAAAGGATAGACAACAGTGTTCTAGTTTTATATTTTCAAATTTTATTCGATTAAAATGAGTTTGAATCGATTTTGTTCGAGTTCGACATCAATACGAATCAGATAAACCAACCCCGTAGAACACGCATAAAAACTTAAATCTACATTTTATTTCAAATTCTAAATATTTTATTTCACATGGGCACTTATGAAACGTCAAAAGCTAGGTGCACGGTTCCAATTGGTCGTTTCCTATGGAGAAGAGCCGGCAAGAAACTCCACGGTTACTCTTTTAAAAATAATTGGCTTTTACAATATTTTCAAATAAGTGTTAATAGGTATGGGAGGACAGTGTAGGTTTTTCAACAAGTACCAGGTACTTAACAAAATAGAAGATAGTCAACAAATCTACAGTCTACTAAGTCTACAGCGTTCTCACATTCACAAAATAGTAAATAATTTTTATAACTTTAGATAAATTAATAAAAATAAAAACCTATTTTAAACGAATAGAAAACTTATCTACTTATTAAGGCTAAAAATTTATATTTAAGTAATAGTTATTTTATAACTTAAGAAGGGTGCTGGTTGCAACACCTACCTGTTTTGTGGACTAGTATAAGTCAAGTGTACAGTGTGCTCCAGAGAAACCTCACCCCCTGCATTGTTTTTACATTGCTAGGGGTATCTACAGATGATAATGTTAACATTGGTATTTCATTAATTTATTTTTATATATTATAATTTAATATATTATTATAATATAGGATGTAATCAACATAAAAACTAAAATTACAAATCATTATAAGTAACAAAGATTTGTATATTTTCGATATTGTAAGTAATTTATAGGTTTTATCTAGACGTGAACGATCTACAATTCGACATGTTCCTATACGAAGGATGTGAACGGTTTCTAATTCGATTACGTTCATGGTATGTTGTTGCTCGATCGAGCTCGTCGAATGCTGTCTGACACCAAACATCGGACGATCCCCTTACAACGATATACCTATAGGTATTATGTAAACTGGTAGGTACCTACATACATAATTTATACAGATTATCTTAGAAACACATATTTTTAAATTGACTAGTGGAATATCACCTCAATGGCTCAATGATGTGCCTGTTATGCAACTTATCACGGTAAACCAAGATAAACTAGGTAGGTGCTAAATAGTAATTATGAAATGCAATAAATAATATCGTAACACCGAGTAAAAAAAGTATTTGGAAACTTTCCAAATGCCTTTTTTACACCTAAAACGGTTACAACAACAAAATCCGGGTTATAATTGCACTTCATTATTAATATTCTAGTTCACTAGTTAGCCATACTTCATATATTTATCATACAGTAATAACAGGTAAATATTTGACAGCTATTTGCGACTTTGTCAACTTTTAGAATGAATACTCTTAAACCCCAGCTTCCAGTCTCAAAACTGTTATTGTTATTTCACCTTTTTCTTCCAACTAAGTTATACCGTAAGTTATCATGAGAATTGACAGCTTAATTTTTGTGGTAGGTAATAAGCTATTCAGAAACCAGCACCCCATTTGCGTAACACACTTTTACTCACAACCCAAGATTTTGAAGGAAACTGCAAATCCATTGCTTCTGATGTTTGAAAAATTCGTCTGCATAGCACCGTAAATAACGCAATGAATGTTGTTGAACTGTCAGAATGAAAGCCATTGCTGTGTGTTATTGTAGCAATTAAGAATACATTAATACCAATATTCCAAAAACTGTGATTATACCATCAATCATAATTCACAGCATTTCAATATTCCATCATTGGTTGTTCAAAACTTTCCTCTAAACGATTCGCTTCTAACAGCTGGTACTAATAAATCTGTTCCGTTCTATTTCTTGAGAAACCAACTAACATCTAACATCTTGTGTTAGGTTTCTCAAGTCTACACTTAAATGACAAATAGCGTTGCGGCAATAAGAGGCTTAGCGAAGCGCAGCGAGGCTTGTAGATGAAGTGAAAGGTCGACCATATTCCTTACATATCTACGACTACATGGCAACATATTTTTATACATATTACAATTACATAAAATCACATAACATAGCATCACGCTCAATCCCCGAACGGTTATGCAGAGGTTAACCTATAGTAAACCCTCATTTCGCCAGTTATGTTTTTAATTCCCATGATGAGGAGCTCGTGGCTAAGTAACAACAGCCGCACTGGTCGATCCATCAGGTTAAGCTACGCTTGCCGGGGTTGGTCAGTGGATGGGTGACCATCTTTACATACCAAGAATCCTCCGTGCCTCGGAAAGCACGTTAAGCCGTTGGTCCCGGCTGTCATTGGTGGATCTTTGACAGTCGTTACGAGTCGTCAGAAGCCCGAAAGTCTGACACCAGTCTTACCATGGGGTATCGTATATTACCCAGTTACTGGGTTGTGGAGGTCAGATAGGCAGTCGCTCCATGTAAAATACTGTTATTCAGCTGCATCCGGTTAGACTGGAAGCCGACCCCAACATAGTTGGGAAAAGGCTAGGCAGATTGATTGCCCTCAACCGGGCACAAATCCAGACTCCAGCCTGGCACTGAGAAATTCATAAAATCATAATTTTAGTATTAACATGAAATCCCAAGCCCCGCTTTTGATTAATAACGAGAACAGCTTACATTCTCAAGATAATAAAAACTCAGGCGTTGATTTAAAATTAATTTACTCTTCATCAAATTATAATGAAATTCGTAAGAACAGTTAATTTTCCTTCACTCTATTTTTTGAACTAGCTTTTGGCCGTGACGTCTGCATGGAATTCAGAATTGAATCCATAGAGAAATGATAAGGTAAAATCTCAAAATTTACATTGTCTTTTTTTCCATACATTGTTATCAGTTGTAAAGCCCTGTCATTTATCAGGATAAAAAGTATTCTGTGTTAATCCAGGTTATAAAATTATCTGTGTGCCAAACATCCAAATCCGTTCAGCCGTTTTAGCGCGATTGAGTAACAAACTGTTAAATTTATAGTATTATTATACTAGTGGTCGCCCAGAGGTCGAAATTCGACCATAATTCATTTAAATGTCACTACTGTGTGTAATGTTTTTTTAAATTAATTATTTCTAATGTGTATAATTTAAAAAAATATTAGCTTTCTGCACTACTTTTCCATATAAACTTTAGCTGTGACAAATTTCATACTCCTCCGTCCGCGTAATTTTCGTAAAAAGGGGTACAACGTTTTTGCTTCACATATTAATATAATAATTATTAAATTTCATGTCCCTTAAACCCGGATTTTCACGACATGCGACATCAAGATTATTAATAGCCTTTGCAGTACTTACGTGTTTATAAATATATCGTGTTATTATCAGAACAGTTAATCGTACAACACTTAGCGTCATTAACGTTACGAGAGTAATCAGTGACGTCAGAATAACAGCTTGTATAATAATACCGGGTGTTACCGTCTTGCATTCATTTATGAAAACCGGTGAATCATTTTTGCAGCAAAATCAATCTGCCTAGCCTTTTCCCAACTATGTTGGGGTCGGCTTCCAGTCTAACCGGATGCAGCTGAATACCAGTATTTTACATAGAGCGACTGCCTATCTGAACTCCACAACCCAGTTACTGGGTAACACGATACCTCTTGGTAAGACTGGATGTCAGACTTTCGGGCTTCTGACGACCCGTTACGACTGTCAAAGATCCACGAATGACAGCCGGGACCAACGGCTTAACGTGCTTTCCGAGACACGGAGGAGTCTCGGTACCAACCCTGGCAAGCAGAATCATTTTTGCATCAGTGTTTTCATTATTGTTATCCAAACTGTTTAAAAGTGAGTTATCATTATTATCAATATCGTTACGTTTTTATACATAATCATAATGTTCTCACTGCTGGGACTGCGGCCTCCTCTCTGTGAGAGGCAGTGGGCCGTAATCCACCACGCGGGCCCAGTGCGGGTCTTGTCGGGATGTCTTCGAATTTTTAGTTCTAGGACATGCTGGTTTCCTCGCGATGTTTTCCTTAAGGCGAAATACATACAATCGTGTTAGCGTTCCGGGAGCGGCGCACAGTGTTTTATGAACCCCGATTTTCGGACATCCCATTTTTATTGAAAAACCAGACAGAAATGATCATTTAAATGCAAGATTTCGTATCCCCATTTAGCTACTAAGTCTAGTTTCTGAGTGAGAATTTTTTGAAAATCGACCAAATTTTATTTCGATTTTCAGAAAAAATAAAATACAATTAAATATAAGCGTCATAGAAATAACGATGTTAGGTACATTGATGGCGCATCTTATGCCGAGTATTTTAGAGCATAAATGAACCTCGTAACTTTGCTTGATCCAGATATATACGTGTTTTTCGGTTTTTAGTATTTCTTAATTTTCTCGAAAATTCCGTAATTTCGGGAAAAGTTGTTTATACTGAAATTATTTCGATAACTTCTCCAACACACCACATAAATTTCACATCCCAATTCCATGGAACTTGGAAACCACAACGATTTTAAGTTTTATCCGGATTTTACGTCGTTTATAATTTATAATTTATTTATTTTTTATTTTACTGTCAAAATCTCAGATTTTTATTTATATCCGGATTTTATATAACTTTGCCAAAAAATATATCGACCTTGTAGTAAAATCGGTGGTTTGGGTTATCTGACGTGAAGAAGCCGGGATACCAGCTTGGTATCTAAATAAAATATTATTCATCGATGTACGTTAAGAGGCATATTCAGGCATTTAGTGTTATTTAAGTTTTTTTGTAGTACGTACTAAATACTGCTAAATGACAAGCGAAATCCACATAATGCAATAGCAATAACTTAAGCTGGGAGTACCTCCACGCGGTGAAGGCGGTAGCAGTTTCTACTGGCTAAAACTCCCATAAATATTTTTAACTTGACCACCAGCTATGCCTTCGCCGGGCTTATGTTGTTTTCGTTTGTCTATTGCGTACATCTGTTTAGTGGCACGGTAGCCTACCCGGTAACGCAGGGGTGCAGCCACCAAATATTTTACTCAATAGTAAGCAGAATTTTTTAGTAATCATGGAGCCGGTCACGACCCATGGGACTACTCTACCTCAGCAGAACCTGACCCGCTCTGCTGGAGATAGTCTTTCTGGGCCCCGACCAGATGACTTTTTAATGCCAGGGGGGCATGACAATCCCAATGCACATGATGGTCAGCAAGTGGCCTCTATGTCAAACGAAGCTATGGATAGCACCGAAGTCGGTACTTTTCAGCCTCTAGAAGTAGCAGCAAACGCACAGGCCGTGGAAAATCAGCCCTCACAAAAAGTGTTGACAAGATTAGACGTTTTTAATTTGTTTACGAATAAATTCAAAGACCTGTCAATATCTGAACTAGTAAATAAAATTTTCGAATATTTTGGGGAGAGCTACCATATCTCCCATACTAAGGAAGAATTTGCCCTGTTCTTGCTACATTTTTAAGCAAAAGTAAAAGCATGTATAAAAAATGTAACTATACAATGAAAAATTTCGAGAAAAAACATCAAGATTGGTTAAGCCAAATAATGATTACCGGGCAGCTGATGGCTGAAGATTCAACATTGTCACCTAAAAGTAGAACATTCACGAATTTAAGTATGCGGCAGCAATTAAGAAGTCGTCGAAGGCTCCAACGCAATTGAAGGATGAGCCTTTAAAAAAAAAAGTGAAATCTTTTACTGCATCACTGTCAATTGAAGGCGTTTCTTTACAATCGAAGCCAGCGAAAGATTTAGAAAAGATTATATATACATGTTTAGAAGCACCTGAAGCACCAACAAATATTTTACAAAAAATAACTAATTTTCCTCGGCCGTATACCCCGGAAGAAGCGCTATCAGTGGTAATAGATAGAAATTTAACAGTCGAGACCTACAATTTTCTTCATATGGATCTTCAAGATCGCGGATTCCCTGCATTTCCTCCATACTATAAAGTTTTAGCAGTAAAAAAGGATTGCTATCCATCCAATATTACAATTTCAGAGCGAGAAGCCTCAGTTCCTTTCCAAGATCTTTTACAACACACATTTGACAGATTATTGAGAGTCAGCAATGAAGTTGTAACACAATATTGCGAAAAAAAATCTGTGAAAGAGTTGGAATGCGTGTTGGAAGGAAACTGGGGCTTTGATGGGAGTACTGGACAGTCACTGTACAAACAAGCCTTTTCGGATGCTGAAGGCGGTGAAGAAAATAGCCTCATTGCAACTACATTTATTCCGTTAGTAGTAAGAACGAATAATGTTATACTCTGGAAGAATCCAGCCCCACAATCCTACAGGTACTGTAGACCAGTATGTGTGCAGTACAGGAAAGAAACGGCAGCATTAATAATGTCGGAAAAATCAAAAGGGGAAGACGCAATAAATAATCTTTCACCTTTATTAGGCGAAACCACAAAGGGACACAAAATAAAAACTTCTTGCTTATTGAATTTAGCTGCCATTGATGGCAAAGTCTTAAATACCATTTTACATACTTCCTCCCAAATGCGTTGCCCATATTGTGGTTTAACGGCGACACAATTCAACAATATTGACCTAGCTTCAGAGCAACCTATAAATATTGATGCCCTTAAGCATGGTGTGAGTTCACTTCATGCGTGGATCCGAGTGCTCGAGTTCCTCTTGCATTTGTCTTATAAAAAAGTGGTAAAGAAATGGAGGATACCTAAAAAATCAGAAGAAAAAGGGCTTGTAGATGCTCGAAAAAAAGCTGTTCAGCAACAAATTAGAGAAAAGTTAGGCTTACTAGTAGACGTTGTTCGGCCAAATTCTGGCACCACTAATGACGGCAATACTGCGCGAATCGCTTTGTCCGACAAGAATCGTCAAATTTTTTCAGAAATTCTTGACCTCGACCAGTGGCTACTAAATGACTTACACGTTATTTTAACTGTTATGTCTAGTGGTCTACCAATCGATGGTAATAAATTTGGCGAATTTTGTAACCAAATCACCTTTAATATGTAGAAAATTATGAATGGCATCCGATGACAGTAACTATACATAAAATATTGGTGCACGGGGCTGCAATAATTAATTCAACATCGCTTCCCATTGGAATGCTCTCAGAGCAGGCGTCGGAATCAAGAAATAAGTTTTGGAGAAGCGACCGTGAGCACCACTGCCGAAAAATGGACAGGGTTAAAACGATGACTGATTTATTTCATAGGGCCTTGGAGTCATCCGATCCTGTAATTTTCCATGCTTACCTGCGGCAAAGACGAAAAAAGCAATGTAAAATTCCTTTGTCTGCAGTCGCAATTACATTGCTAAAACCTCTACTAGACCCGAACATGATGGAAGAGCTTACCAGTGCTGACGAAACTGAAAGTTACGATGCAGAAGAATGTTTGGTGCTTTGCAATGAAGAAGATATAGAGAGTGAGGTTTGAATTAAATAATCGGACACATCAAAATCGACTGCAAATTTTGAAAAAGCATTAAATCCAAACTTTATATGCACTTGATTTGCTATTTATTTCGAATTCTACCTAAAAACAAATAAATGAAGTAAATCTAAAGGGGATTTTTAACTTGATATTTCTCGCAAGAAGTTGGTAGAATCGTCACAGCGGTAATTTGTCGGACTCTTTTTTTCTTAACAAAATTGTTTGTATGTATGTATTTATCAATTATATTATATTCCTCTCTTTTTCTCTTTTTTAAGTTGTACCTGCCATGTTGTTTCTGAACTACCATAAGGTCATCTGGTAGAAAATGCGTAAGGCATTAAGTCCGTCTTTGTACAATGTTTTTTTACTTGTGTTTATAGTTTTTAACAAATAATAATAAATAAAAATATTATTTTGAAAGGTCTCGGTAGGCTGCCAGTAAACTGATTCACGTTCTGTTTGTCATTCTGTCTACAGAATTTTCACTTTTACGAAAAATTTGATCCACAAAATTCGGATTAAAAAAATTTACAACCCTAACAAAAATAGTTAAATTGGAATAACTTCTGAGTTCCATAGATTTGGGATGTCATAATTATGTGGTGTATTGGGGAAGTAAATAGAATTATTTCTGTATAGATAACTTTTCCCGAAACGGCGGAATTTTCTAGAAAATTAAGAAAAACTAAAAACCGAAAAACCCGTATAAATATCGATCTAACAATGGTGCGAGGTTCATTTATGGACTAAAATACTCTACATAAGATGCGCCATCAATGTACCTAACATCATTATTTCGTATCACGCTTAGTTTAAGCGTAATTAATTTTTTTCTTAATATCCGGATGGAAAAATTACGATTTTCAAAAAATTCTCACTCTGAAACTAGATTTGGTAGCTATTTAGCTACCAAATCCCTAATTTCCTAATTCCTAATTTCCCTAATTTCTATTTCTATTTCTTTTTATTTAATTATATATATATATATTTTTTTTTTCTTTTTTTTTTTTTTTTTTTTAATTTTTCCCCATTTGGGGATAAGAAATCTCGCTCTTAAATGATCATTTCTGTCAGGTTTTGCATTAAAAATGGGATGTCCGAAAATCGGGGTTCATAAAACACTGTGCGGCGGTATGACCATAATTCCTTAAAGTATTTAATAGTGAACACGTAGACAAAATTTTAATACAATTGCTTTGATAACAATCGAATGGAATAGGTTTTTCTCTTAGTGGTTGTAACAAAAAAAGCAGACTTTAAGGTAACTTTGCCGTTTTTTTCTATCGAGGAAAGTTTTGTCAATCGTGTTTCGGCCTCATACTTCACTAAGGACACTCTTCAATTTTCATAATCATAAAAAAAAAAAATGCAATTTCGTTGTTTTTTTAAGAGAAACATTGATTTTGTGTGAAGTCGAAATATCTGCTTTGGAACCCATTTCCCCTTAACCGTTTTGTGAGCAGTGGTGATGAAATAATTTACGCATAGTAAAGTGCATGCCTGGGTTCGAACCTACGACTTACAAATCGTAAGTCGCGGCCATTTCCACTGCGACATCACTGCTATATTTTTTTTACAGAATTGTAAATAGTTACTTTTGTAATGTTATATGTGTCGCCACAGGATATTGGGGAGGGGTCGTGCTTCCAGCATTCCCTGACATTGTTGAGGGCTGTTTGTCCCGGGCAATTAAAAGATGATAACAGCTTCTAACACTCAGTTTATGTACGCTTTGTCTATACAGTTACAGAAATCACAATTAACAACTATTGTCCTAATTATTCTTGTCCATTAATAATAATAATAGAAATAAAATAACAAAACTTTGGATGAATCATTGTGCGCACGCGTCACATGAACGTGTGACAGTTCCTAGGGCTGAATGGTGACTGGCGCTCTTGTTGTTTCCGGCGCCCTCGCCCTCTGGTCCTTGACTCCGTCATAGCGCACCGACTACATAGAGTACTTCAGTCGGCAACACTGTATTTCATGAGACATATGTTTTTTTTTTCTGTTTTTTTTTTAACCTTAGCCTTACCTATTAAGGAAAAGTTTATGTTTCTCCATACTCATAGAGGAACTACCAGTAACGTACCAACTGTATTTCTGTAAAAACGGTACAAATAATACAGAAGAAATACTGTCCGAAATAAGGCCAAGGCAAAATTATACTGAAGTATTTCTTTTTAGGTTTCCGCGAACGATTCGTTTTAAATGAAGTATTGTTTTCGTTAATGGATCTTTAATTAGAACAAGTTATTTTATACGCCGTAATTGCTTAATTTTGCGTAATTGACATTAAACGATAAAATTACCCTTTTAATGTGAGAGGTTTTTGTCGCATAGGTAAGCTTATAGTAGGGGTCGTTCTATATTTCGCCTCCTTGTCTATTTAAAATATTGTAGCTTGACGGGCTGCGTTTCCACTGAGGTGGAGCTGGGCGGAGCGGAGCTTAGCGGTGTGTGAATTAACCAATCACAAAGCTTGAAATCTCAGCTCCGCTTCAGTGGAAACAGTGTAAGCGGGAGCTGAGTGGACTTTACATCAAATAAGTATATGAGCACGCGATCCCGAGCAGGAAAGAACGGAGATGAGCGAGGTGGTGATGAGCGGAGGGCAGCGGGGTGGGCACTGCTACTTCATCTGCTTCGTAAACTTTGTCTTCTAGTAGAGAAAAGATATAAAAGCGCTGCTTTCTTTTTTTAATGACAACATGACGTATGATCTCTCAGAGAGATTGAGTGTAACTGATCGGCACATCTTCGCTTAGCGCCGCTTCACTCCACTCCACTCCGCTCTGCTTCAGAGGAAACACTCACCACTTTTCTCTGCTTTTCCGCTGCGCACCGCCCAGCTCCACCTCAGTGGAAACGCAGCCATGTCAGCGGAGGTCACAAAATAAAAACCAATGCGTGCTCTTGCATGATTAATGTATCTACGTAGAAAATGCGTTATTTCTGAAACCTTTCCAAAACAGACACATTGCAAGAGAAAAATGCACTATGGCGAGGGTATATTTTACATAATAAGCGCACCCTATATTAAGATATAGGATGCTCCGACATTCCGCAATTCCCACGCTTTTCTGAAAAATGTTTGGTGGTCCAAACCTTGAAGGTCACTGAACATACGTTATTCAAATAGATCCTTGCTGTCATTCGTAGATCTATTACAGTCGTTACGGGTTGTCAGAAGCCCGAAAGTCTGACAACCAGTCTTACCTAGGGGTATCGTATTACCCGGTATCTGGGGTGTGTCAGATAGGCAGTCTCTCTATGTAAAATACTGGTATTCTGCTGCATCCGGTTAGACCGGAAGCTGACCCCAACATAGTTGAGAAAAAGCTAGGCAGATTGATTGAGGGTGCCCTGACATTCTGCATTTCACGCTTTTCTGAAAAATTATTGGTGGTCAAAAGCTTGAGGGTCACTGCACACAAGTTATTCAAATAATGCTGATCCTCGTTTTCAAAATGGCCGCGCAACTTGAGCTCGATTGACATAAATCTCAGCGACCTCGACACTGTTTTATTTAGTCCTTCGCCAAGTATCGGCAAACTGAGAAATAAATTGACGCCGCCGCCGCTGTTGTTTGTTTACGGCAAATTATAAAAGCCAAATTGAAATGTTTATATTTTTAGCAAATCAATACTGGACTTCAGTTAACGAAAGATTTACTTATGAAATGTTTATAAAGTTTCTTATAATTTTAGATTGGAAGTTATTTATTTTGAAGATGCCGTCGATGTCTTCGATGTAATTTACGATAAAAATCATGATTGAATTTTGTTTTGGAGAACTTTTTTTCTAAACGAATTTTTCTTTCTAAAAATTCAATGCTGTGAATTGGTAAGCATTTACCTAGATTGTATATCGAATAACCCTTGAATAAAAGGGGCGTGAAAGGGGAGTTGAATAACCTAAAGTGAGTGGGACATTAACATATCTTCCGTCATTTTTCCACGAGAGGGCGCAAGAATCACTTTGGTATAAAAATATAAACGTAATTTTATTATCAGCTGCCCCTTCCTATAATGTTTTGAAAGCTCAAAGAAAAATGAGTGAGCGGTTTCATTTGAGTAATAAAAATGGGTTAAAGAGGTGATTTGCTATTTCCGTGTTTTTTTAACGAAGTAAAAATATCAGTAATGTTTAGTTTGCCTGATGTAATGTAGCCTGATTTCATGAATTACAAGTACACTTTGATTATACTTAAGAATACTACCAACTTATGTGCAGTTTCATACACTTCTTTATCTACTCTCATACATTGGGATTGAACCTACTTTAGAAAAGATCAAAGTAAAAGAACAAGAACAAAAAAATCCCAAGAAATTGAGTACAACTTCACGTATGACTGGCGCCTGCACCCAGCACATCACCGCACATGCGCTAGAGCAGTGCGGCTGTCCCCCGTAACGTTCCATTACCAAAGGTTATGGCAACTCTTTGGTAATATTAATTTCTTGGATTTGCCCTGTATCGTAATAGAAAAAAAAATGTTTTATAGAATTATTTTGTTAGAGAAAAAGTGTTAAAATATGATTATATTTTAAAATTTCGGTATTGTGCAAAAGTATGTCAATATAAACTCGTTTTGAAGTTTATAAATATTACGATACGAGAGTAGATAAAATATGTTTAAAGCTGTTCAAGTACTCACGTATACGAACTTAAAACTGAACAACTTACCAAAACTGAAGGCAGGTAGTTAGATATAACGGGAACAATTTGTATGAAAGGCGATCCGTTTACAAAAGCGCCAGCTGACGATCAACTCATTTGCATCTACTGTCAAAACTCCCAGACCGGATCCCGCTTAACAAATCCCGAATATGTATATAGAAAGGGATGCGATGTAGCTTTAAGATTCTACATAATATAAATGGACTAATAAATGCGAAAATGAGTGTGTCTGTATAGATACCTACACCTGCGTATGTATGGTCTATAGGTGTATGATGTTCAGCAGAAAGTTCTAGATTCGTGGCGAGATGATCTATACTTAATATTATGAAATATAATTTAATATTTTTATTTATTTTTATTGTATTGTATAATTATCACTTGCTATCAAAAACGGTGAAGGAAAACATCGTGAGGAAATGTGCCTGAGAGATATTTCTCGACGGCATATGAAGCCAAGTTAGAGACCAATGGGCGGTTTTAAAACTCTGACACCAGGTTAGTCACTAACCAATCGAAAATAAATTTGTTTGTTTGTGGTAGGGGGTAATCTCCGAAATCTTCAAATCCAAGTGGTGGATTTCAAAATTTATTTTTGCATTGGATAGCCCAATTCTAGAGGAAGGCATAGGCTCCCGGATGAAGTCGCGGGCAGAAGCTAATGCATAATAAAAATAGAAACACAATAATTATAATGCAATTATAAGAAAGATATAGAAATTGTTCTTTTAAAAAAAAAAAAAAAAACAAAATCTCTTTTCACAAATTATCATTAAATTATATTAAATTATTATTTTATACATAAAGTCTGCCAAAATATATAACAGTTTGTCGACAGTTGTTCTCGTCTAACAATTAATTTTGAATTTTGAAATATTTATGTGCTAAAACTTAATTATGTTAAATAAACTACAAAATATCATACCTACAGTCGAGATAAGAAATCTCACATTGTACAAAAAGGCATTATAGCAAACGTGATGTTTGTTACAGATATAGCTATGGACACAATGATAGGTAATGTTTTAGTAGAACTCTTTTAAGTTTAGTGTAGACTTGACATGCGATATCGGTTTTGGGGGTAGCTCATTCACTAACGTTGGTACTAAGTACCTTCGTGTGCGAAGCACCAAAGTAGTTTTTTACTTTTGGAACAACAAGTGTCTTCTTCCTAGATAAACGATTAATCACGATAACCTGTAATTTATATCACCTGTGGTTTGTATGGTTACTGAAATGCCAATTTTAGCTATTTTTGATGTGAAACATCTAATTCGGCGTGTCAAACCGGCTGTTGGCGTAGCGACGCGGACTCGAAATTTAAATAAAGAATAATTTTTTTCTTAAAATAAAGACTGAATATTTTGTTTTTGATTACGCCATATTTTTTTACAATGCCATTGTTTTAATTATGCCATATTTATTTCCTTTAATAAATCATCCTTTCATGCATAACCAATAAATAAATAAATAAATAAATAATATGTTTCATGAAACATCGAAACAATTTTGTATAGAAATACAAAATAGTTTCGATGTTTCACATCAGTGGCGGCGTCCCGCGGCGTCCCGCGACGGCTCAATTTTTTTATTAGATTTTTTTGTGACTGTCTGTCTGTTGGTGTTTTTATTATCAATACATACATAAATTGACACCCCATAGGATATAAAATCAACTGACAAACGTAAATGCAGAATAATGTGCTACCTTATAATTTATTCATATTCACTAATTGTAAAACTTAATTAATCATACTGCATTAAATATTAAATTATGTTTCTAGACTAGAATAAAAAGCAGAATGTACAATATAATTACTTGCGAAAAACTTCTACAAGCAAAAAAGCAGAAAATTAAGCAACAAAAAAAAGAACTTTGCAATCAAAAGTTCAGAAAACAGCACTTAGAAATTCTATTTAACAAATGAAGGTTTCCAGACAGACTGACCGTTGTTCAGATATCATCTCGTTAGCAAACAGTGTTACATTTGCATAATTAGATACTGTATTATCGCCATGATTTGGGATAAAAGAGGCCCTACTTAAGATTCCACACGTTTGTAAGAGTCAACTAGGGAATAAGGGTGAACGGTCGTTGTAAGCGATTCCCTGCCTGTTCCCACTTATTTTTATTGACATATCGTACCTTACAATTCTTTGATACGTGATTTTATTGGTACTTTTCCTGATCGGTTCTTATTTTATTTTTAGCCGACTTCCAAAAGAGGAGGTTATATGTTCGACGCGTATGTATGTTTTTTTTTTTTTATGTATGTCCGTCGATTTCTCCGTCAATTGTAGACCGATTTAATTTTTTTTTTTTTTTTTTGAAATGGTATGCTCCCGGATTGGTCCCATATAAATTTTATGAACTTTGCTTGGATAGTTTTTGAGTAAGCTTCAATAATACGTATTTTTTCCACTTAGTATATGTGGATGATATGGCGATAACTTCCTGTGACTGTTATTTACATAGCAGGTACTGGTATTCGAATTTGGGTGTGGTAGATACCACACCTAAAAAGTGAAAAATAAAAACTTTTTACAAAAAAAAAACAACCGACTTCCGAAAAAAAACACTACAAAGTGAAAAATAACTTTAATTTCGGAAGTCGGTGGCAAAAAAACGAAAATTCTAAACCAAAGACACCGACTTCCGAAATTAAAGTTATTTTTCACTTTGTAGTGTTTTTTTTTCGAAAGTCGGTTGTTTTTGTTTTTTGTAAAAAGTTTTTTGTACACAGTCATAACAACCAAGTTACTATAGGTATAAAAATATACTCAAGCAATCAGTCAACTCAGCCTATCGTAGTCCACTGCTGGACGTAGGCCTCACCCTGTCTTCCGCCTTACGCATCAACTCGTATACAGATATTATTAACTATTTAGTTTCAGATTTCAATATCTTTTATGTTATGTTTGAATGAAAAACAAAAATAATAAAATCCACAATGATAATAAATAGAGTCAACAAATAAGAATGAATCTAAATGTAAAAAGAACAACGCACGGACCAATCGATCGTAATAGTACATTATGATACAAGTGTGTAATGATCAATGCACACGCGTTTCATACGACGATTTTCAACACATTTGCGAGGAAAAAAAGACTTGTTGGAAGAGCTTATGCTACAATAACGTAACTATAGAGATGATACATTTAGATTTATAAAGTTCAACTGACCTTTGTTGCCAGGTACTGAGTAAGTATCCGGAGATAAAGGAGTAATAAAATACTTCTTGAACAAATAGTCGATATTTATTATGTCAATCACTGGCATTTAAAAGACAGGATAAATATAGACGAGCTATAAAAGGATGTCAGTCGCCTATGGTATGTTGTTCCACGTTTCAAAAAAATCAAAATCAATCCCGCACGCTTTTATTATTAAATAGTTTAATTACAAGATAAGAAACAGGCATAGGATGTTAAACTGTTTTGAAAAAAACAATTCTGTAAAAATGAGAAAACTCACAATTGAATAATTAAAATTAAAATAAAATATTCTTATTTATTTTCACACATTGCCGGTTGCGCATTCGGTACTGTATAGAATGCCTAGGCAAAGTATAAAATAAATAATATTTCATACTTTACCTAAACTTTTTAGGTATTCTATACATTGCCTAGGTATTGTATAGACTACCAGATTATACAGATTGCCGGTAACATATCCTATTTAGTGCGTATTTAATCAGTGACACGTAGATATCGCGTTAAATTCCCAGGCAAGTTCAATGCTATTGTTTTTAAAGAGTCGTGACCGAATCCAGATTAGTTATCTGTTGCGCACGCGTGATTTTTACTTTACATTATCGTACTAGTACGATAATGTAAAGTAAAAATCACGCGTGTTTTATACACTGCATTGTGAACCTAAAAGCGGTTCAATAAGAGCCACTTTACGAGCAAGTGTGCTGAAAAAATTAATACCTACGGTCTCAACAAATGATTTGTCCTTTCTACAGTGCCTTAAACCTATTTTACTGCCGATGTACACGTAACAGCGTTTATACATCGCCTACCATTAGTTAATGGACTTTGATTGCACCCATGACAGTGAGAAAACATGACACGTCTAGTAATTAACCCTACTACGCCCGCCATGACGCGTTTCCATTATTGAAAAGAGGCTTTAAATCATCATTAGGAAGATAGATACAATCTTCTTTTGTTTTGGTAAAAAGGAGTTACCTGTTTTGGTTGTAATGTGAGCTTTTATGTCATGTTTGTGTAAGATATATCTGATTGTAATCTGTGACAATGAGCTCCTTCCTAATTTCAGGTCATAGAGAGAGTCAGTTTACTGTATCGGGCAACTACCTTCATCTATTTGCCTGACTATTCAAAAGTGCCTGTAATTAGTTTAATAGAATTAAATGGTTTGCTTTTGAGTTTGTGAATAACGTGCCTAAAACCACTGATAAAATATTTATATGAGAATTGACATGGCTATTTGTATGTTACCCACATTATCATACGTATAAAAATGAATTCATTTTTCGTTCTCTATAAAAGAAACAGCTAGCAGTGCAAATAAGAAAAAGGTAAATTTTCACACCGCATATAACAAAAACATAACAAGAGCTAAAAACGTGGGTATGTGGCTCATATATATTTTCACATTTTTGCTTCCATTTACGGAGGAAAGAAGATCATGAAAAGGTACTGACGGCAAAAACGTGTGTATCCAACGCTTGAAGCTACAACCGCATACCTAGATAGTAGAAGGATGTAACATAAGGATAAAATAAATATAAATAAGTCTTGAAGTTTATTACAGTCTTGCACTAAGAGACGACCTTCTGACTCTGTCCTCAAATCAACTAAATTCCTCGATTGCCTGATTTTTTATAATTGAATATAAGATAGAAAACTTATAAGCTCACAGCCAAACCTATACAATGAAATAAAAATAAAAAGATGTCTTCCATCAGCCGCGTTTGTTTTTAATTCTCGCACAAATATTTTCGCTTTTGTCGTCTACGCAGGTAAATATTTGTCGCAGCCGTTTCGCGCCCTCATGAATTATTAACTGTACTGCATAAGCATAGCTTCGCGATATTTATTTAAGATGCTTCGGTATTACTTGGATTACTCATAAAATTCGTGAAAAAACATCGCCTTTGGCTGTACACTTTACTAAAAGTATAAAAAGAGAGTTCTAAAGAAACTAGTTAACTTAACTCAGTCAGATTTTTTCAAAGAAGGATGCTCAGAAAGTAACTAGCACCGAAAACTAATTAGTAACTGCGGTTAATGAAACCACACGTACTTTAAATCGGCAAATTCGATAGGCAAACGAAACTTTGGTAATTACTGGTCTTTGAAACGGGACAGGAAAATTGCCCTATATCTCCCAGCGAGCTATATTAGCAACTATAAACTATGTCATATTGAAAATTTAGTAAAATATGCTATAGAGTCACGACACATGTGAGTTCACCGCGCCGTCCTTCGAACCACAAGGTGACGCCAAATAACGCCCAAAATTTGAAAATGGAATTTACTTTTCCCCGTAGAGCGACCGCATGGTCGAACTTTGAACGTAGCTAACGTCATGAAAAATGTCTATGTTTTTTAATACTGCTGTTTTTTAATCTATGCCCGTCATTGAATTTTCTATCACAAAGGGAAAGAGCAACTTTGCTGATACATTCTCTACGGGTTTTTTGCTGTATCTGTGTTTATCTTCACCCCGGAACTTTGTGTTAAATGTGGTGGTTCACTACTAAGTGCCGGACGAAGCAGAAAGTCTCAGGTCAAAGATTAAAAAAATGTAACAGTGGAGTTACTTTGTTTTGTCTGTGCTACTCTTTTTCATACCACTTGTAACAACAGTTATTTTGAATTAAATTCTGAAGAGTCGAAAACTATTCCACATCTCCCGAAGAAAGACAACTTTAAAAAAAAACCTGTCCGATCCGTGAGGGTGTTGTAATGTATCGTAGTGAGAGTCTATTTATTTGGTAAATTCCAGGAAAAAAGAAAAAAAAATCCGCCATTTTTTTTTTTCAATGTGGTTTTTTACCGCGTTATTACAGGAGGCGCGGGGGCAGTCCTTCAGACCCTTTTTAGTGTATAATTGAAAACCCCAAAGTGACGAGAAAAAAATCGCCAAAGTTTCTTACGGTATTGGTGGTAGTGGGTGTATTACGGGCGGGAAAGATCACATGGCGGGTCTGAATTTGTTTCCAGAAGTCATAACCTAGGACCTCTGTTGAAAATTTGCTCATTTTTAATGGCTTTTGAGTAATTTTGGTACGTAAAGTCCAAGTGGCGCCCGGAGGCCGGTCGGCTATCCATAGTAATATCCAGGTTGTACTCCTATAAAATAACCAACCCTTTTTTACTTTCAGTAATAATAATATTTTTTAATACTTTTTGTAATTTTATTGCAGTACCTATGCGCCCAAAAATTTGAAAATGGATCGGACCCTTTCGAATCTGAAAGGGTCCGATCCATTTTCAAATTTTGGTTTTCTTGATTTGTGGCATGGCGATTAAAGTAGTCATATTTTATTCAATATGGATAAAATATGACTACTTTAATCGCCATGCCACAAATCAAGCCATGAACATTAAAGTTCTGGGATCCATGGGACAACGTTATCTTCCTATTGACAGCGAACAAGATTGGACAAGTAATACGTGTAAATAGAGCTTAGACTAAGACTGAATTCGGGTCAACATCAGATAACAGTCGGAAGTAGAGAAATTATGGACCCTTTATGAAAGTGTGGTCATGAGTATCAGATCCAGTAATTTGGAAAGGTTTCTGTGATAAAGAAGGAATAAATAATACTTATGGGTACTATGGACGTCTTTAGGGAAGGCTTATGTTCAGCTTGTAACAGACCGGGGGTCTACCACTGCTATAAGATAGCAGTGTTATTATAACAGTATATATCTAAATGTAAACCTTATTACCCGACCACGGCGAAGCAAAAAGTAGGGTTATGCTTTTTTTCTTAAATACACAAAACATTGCTTCTGAATGAATACCCTTTTGATGTGAAACATCTATAGCCGCACGTAAAACCGATTTCTGGCGTGGCGACGCGTCGCCACGCTATATGATGGTATATATATACAGTCTATATGCAGTAATGTGTACGGTGTGGCGACGCGTCGCCATGCGCAATCGACTGTGCGATTAGTTAATTATTATCGTTATTAACGATTACATATATATATTATATTATATTAATTATTATTAACGATTTTTTTATGACATATTTAGTTCCTATCACAATATGTTCTTTTCTGCATATTACTTTTACAAAATAATGTCGATGTTTCACATCTGCCAGGCGTCCCGTGACGGCTCACATTTTTTTTTCTCTCAAAATTAGGAAAGAACCTATTTAACTTAACACTTTCGACTCCACCCACGTTTCATAGAGATATATTTCATATATTTTGAGCTCATATTCTTCTTGTATCTATCTACGTATACACGCGTTATATTTTTCATGTTTTTTTTTTCCTTTTTTCGTTTTTTTTTTGTTGTACAATATGTTGTGTTCTGTGCGTTTTAGTCTGTGTTAAATAAATGTTGGTTTTTTTGTATATTATCCTTAAAGAGAAAAGATTTGTTTTTTTTTGTGTGTTTGTTCGTTACGCTTTCACGTTAAAACGGCTGAATGGATTGGCACATGGGTATACCATGACCTGGGTTAGGACAGAGAATACTTTTTATCCCGATATTCCCACGGGATCGAGACCTATGCGGGTGAATCCTCGGGGCGTTGCTAGTTAGCTATATAATTAGACGTCTGTATAGCTCCCTCTCTTTCCCACACTAGAGGAAGATTAAAATAATACTGCTATAAGAGGTGGTGGTAGGCCCCTTGATATGATAACAATGCCTGCAATACCTACAGTTCCAAACGTCGTCAGTCTAGTTTTCTACACTGACGACGGTTTGTACTGAATTGTATTAAAACTTTCGACTCCACCAACTTTTCATAGAACTTAACGCCATGCCGCCATACATATTGGAAGTGAACCCTCCGGGAGGGTTGCTGGCATTACGTTTGCTAACGTTAACCATCGCGGTCGGTCAACGGCATTAGGATTAAAACCGTGTTATAAAACACATAAAAAAAAAAAAAAATAAAAAAAAAAAAATTTGTGAATATTTCTAACCGAGAAAATAAAATTTAAAAAAAAAACCTTGGATTTTAAAACCAATGCATATACTAATATAAATCTTGTTAAAATATACATCAGATTTTATTGTCACGGTTTATAATGCTGTATTCGTTAAGAAAAACCTACATTTAAAACGAGCCTTCCGCGAGGGCTCCCGGCGTCCCATATGTGACAAGGTGAACCCTCCAGGAGGGCTCTTGACACTGAACGTGTTAAAAGAGATACCACAGAATAGTACAAAAGGCGCACTCCAATTTAGGTATGAATCTACAAGAACGCGGCGGGCTCGTCTTGTCGGGCCAATTTAGTGAGCGTAACGTAGTCAGAAGATATAAGAGTTACGCGATAGAAAGAGAGGCTGAATTGCACTTTATTGTGTTGTAGAAACGGTCGCTTTTTATTTAAATTATTTTGCGGAGTGAACCATCTGTTTTAATCTGTGACGATAGTAAAGTACATCCGGCGTACTCGGCGTACCTACCTTTCAAGCTAATCACTAAGTTATTACCAGAGAATGAGCTTTTGTCGTGCAATTTGCACCGACACGACACGAAAATTAGAGCTCAAAAAAGGAGGTTCTCTTTACATACGTCATTGCTGTACTCGTATGGTGTAAAAGTGTCTGGTGAAAGTGTAAGCAAAACCGAGAAGAATTCAGATCCAATTCATACGCAGTCTATAAGGAAATTAGTAACACATTGTCCACGCGCGGACACAGTGCTACAGAAGACGTAGGCGGGGTGCGGGAGACGCGTGGGACGACGACGCGGCGCGAGCCAATGAGCGACGACCAACGCGGACCGCGCCTCACTTCACCTCAAAATCGGGTGCGAACGGTCATCGTTTCGCATCGAATTATTTTGCATTATTAAAATACACCTATAAAATATACAGTCCACATTTAATTGAAGAAACCCATGAACCACCTCAGACACACATTGAATAGTATTTAGAAAGAGGGGCTTGTGGCTAAGTAATAACAGCCGCACGGGTCTATCGATCAGGTTAACCTACGCTTGCTGCGGTTGGTCCGTGGATGGATGACCATCTTTATATACCGAGACCCCTCCGTGCCTCGGAAAGCACGTGAAGCCGTTGTGTCCCGGCTGACATTTGTAGATCTTTGACAGTCGTTAGATACGGGTAGTTAGAAGCCCAAAAAGTCTGAAAACCAGTCTTACCAAGGGGTATAGTGTTACCTAGTAACTAAGTTGTGGAGATCAGGTAGGCAGTCGCTGCCTAGCCTTTTCCCAACTATGTTGGGGTCGGCTTGCAGTCTAACCGGATGCAGCTGAATACCAGTATTTTCAATGGAGCGACTGCCTATCTAACCTCCACAACCCAGTAACTGGGTAATATGATACCCCTTGGTAAGATTGGTTGGGAACGACTACCACTACCTCAATTTCCAACAATTAATTGTTTAAATAACATTAACCAGTAACTGGGTTGTGGAGGTCAGATCCGGTTAGACTGGAAGCTGACGAACATGCTTAGTTGGGAAAACTAGGGAGATGATGACTGTTTAAATAACATTATTAGATTTTATTTGAAAATCATCGACGAAAATTGACGTAATAACCTCAATTCTCAATTTAAAAACATTTTAAGGTGATTTAAAATTAGAATTTCGGGTATTCAAATAATCGAATCAAAGCACTCAATTTGTAAGTGGCACTGCAGATTGGCATCCACAGGTAATACATGTACAGTCACAAGCATCAATATGTATCCACTTAGCAAAATTCAAAAGCGATTTTCGCATGAAATAACGACTGCAACTTTGAGATAACACCTATTTCATATTAGTGTGGGTTCCAAAATACTATGTTCGTAACAACATAAAATTACAATCACCACAGTAGGAGAAAATCACTTTTAAAAGTTGCTAAGTGTATACATGTATACATATTGGTGCTCGTGACTGTACGTACGTTTTCTGATCCATTTGTTTACATTTTCATCAGATACTTTTGGAACAGGCCATAGGTGATTTTATCTTGGCACTGATCGATCGTCACATGTTTACTGTTTTCATGATCATGAATTACTTATGATCTCAAACTGAGCTACAAGCCGGAGCCATTGCAACTTTAAATAAGAAATCGGTTGTATATATTGGCTATGTGTCCTCTACGTCACCAGGGAAATCTAACCTAAATATAAAAACAAGATATTGGTAACTCTATGAAATAAGGTGGAGTTACCAAAGAAATATATTTCATGCTACAGAGATAGATACTTTGATTTATCTCTCAATTATTCTGGTTTAATAGCACACATACATAATTCACACAGCTTCGTTGGTCTAGTCGTCGCAAGCGCTACTGCTGAGCATGAGGTCCTAGGTTCGGTTCCTGGGTCAGGCAAAGTGTTATTGGGTTTTCCATCTGGAATTTCTCAGTAGCAGCCCGGAGTCTGGATTTGTGCCGACTTAAATATAACTGGCGAAATATGGATGTTACTAACTTATCAGGAACCCTAAGCAATGAGTCCAGATATAAGCACACACGTATAAAGGAAGATGCGGTCAAACGAAAACCAATGATGGCATCATCCTTCGACAAACCCCCGAGAAAACCCCACTTTCAAAGACAATAATAATAGGTACCATAATAATACCTATGAAATCAGCGTTTTGTATGGAGAATTTTAAAGAAGTTGCATTTTTCATAATAACATTTTCTTAATTTATATAACAACCATGAACACGAATGTTTTAAAACTTTTATGCACTAATGTTTAAAAACGAAGTTAACGAATATGCCACTTAGATTAAGCGACAAAAATAAGTTTTGGCTAAGTTAAAACAAATAGTGGTTTTCGTTTTTTCTTTTCTGCTAACAAAATGAGGAGTAATTTTTAAGGTATTTTTTATGTTTATGAAACTATAAGTAATAAGGTTTATTTCCTATTGGTAGTTGTCAATGATGGTCATTATTCGATATAATACCAAGCAATTAATTAATATTTTAATTAAATCATAGAAGTGATGAGGATCTCTATTTGTAACAAAAAAACGCCGATTTCATACAGGTAAGGACCCAATACTTACCTACAGAAGAACAGTGTGACTACTCAGGGCCGAAAGAGATGAGAGTATACACCGACGGATCGAAGGCATGACCTCAACACAAATATATCCAGACCGCTGGGGTTGTTCAACACCGTCTATCAGGGGGAGTGTGTGGGCATCACACAAGCGGTCAGCCAGGTGGGTTACACGAAGATAACACTAGAATGCTCTAGATAACGGTATCTAGCCGCAACACGGTGACACTGCAATGGATAAAAGGACACAGCGGATGGCTAGGTAACGATGCAGCTGACGAGCTTGCTAGACGAGGGTCCAGTACGGCAGTCTGTGGACCCGAGCCATCGTACCCATCCCCTTTAACCAAATACGCAGGTGGGTACAGGAGTTCACCCACACACAAGCAGAGTACTGGTGGACCGTGACACCGGGCTGCAGGCAGTCAAAGGAAGCTATGCCATCCTTGGATAGCAGGTTGAAAAGCGCTTATTACTGCGCCTGGTGACGGGGACCATCACGGGGCACACTGCTCGCTAAACAAACACTTCCACACAATAGGCATAACGGACAGTCCTCTGTGCAGGGCGTGCATGGAGGCTGAGGAGACCGTCGCGCACGTGCTCTTTGAATGCACGGGTGTCACCCAGTTTAGATCAGAAACCCTCGGGTCACCCAGATCCTACACAGATGTTCTGAACAGACTAGGAGACTTAATTAACTTCTGGAGGGAGGTCGGCTGGTTGGAATAACCACCAAACGGCCGCTATGCCCCACGCACAATGGTCCACCTGATGGACTGAGTGCGGAAACCTTCAACATAAAATATAGAACATGGGTGTTACTTTAGATACGCCTCTACCTAACCCTTCGAGGAATACAGTCATGATGTTATGTTTAAACATAACTATAATATTATTATGTTCATTTGAATGGTTAAAATTTTCCGCAGAACGATCCAAATATAAATCCTTTTGCAATAATAACCAAACACTACAATCTGGATCTGATTAAATAATATTGTTAAAGGAGACAGAACAATGAGAACGCTTCCTTATTACCGAAACACCGATAGCGACACAATCAAAGGAACTGTATTTGCTATTTGGAAGAGACACTCATCGGCAGCATTGATTTCATTGACACTTCAGTAGATATGTTGTTGCTAAGGGAAAAGGGATGAAAACGTTTTGTTAATGTTGGTACCCAGAAACATGATAACTAGATATTGGGATCTAAAATTATACTTATCTATGTCTTTAACCGGTAGTAGATCAATCAAACGACTGCAAGGTGACATTCTATCAGCGATAATGACGATAGAAATGTCAAAAATGTATGGTACTGACATACGCTAACGAAAAGCATACGTCAATTTTCTTCAAAGTCGATCTAGAAATACGAAATGCTTTTGACTTTTTAACTTTTGCTACCGAGCGCGATAGCGATATCACTTTTATCTGAATAGGCCTTTACTTGGGGTCGGCGAACACGTTTTTTTCTTCCATTCATGTCAACTGTCACGCTATCACTAACTCACAAACAGAACAAAGAACGAAGAGACCCATAAAAACGAACTACACAAGAAATTAATTCACAAAGTGCAGTGTTGATGCTCAAAGCAGACCTTTCCATTCGCACACGATTCAGCAGAGTTCGAAAGAGTTATTCATTTATCTATGGCAAAGAGGCCAGAGGCGGTGGTGGCGGAATTTTCTTTACACTCCAATGCTCGCTATTTCCGAGTCACGGTACCTAAAAGTGGTAAATTGCACTCCACATCTGGTACGTATTAAAGGTGGAGCAGCTCGTGGCTAAGTAACAACAGCCGCACTGGTCGATCCATCAGGTTAAGCTACGCTTGCCGGGGTGGTCAGTGGATGGGTGACCATCTTTACATACCGAGAATCCTCCGTGCCTCGGAAAGCACGTTAAGCCGTTGGTCCCGGCTGTCATTCGTAGATCTTTGACAGTCGTTACGAGTCGTCAGAAGCCCGAAAGTCTGACACCAGTCTTACCAAGGGGTATCGTATTACCCAGTTACTGGGTTGTGGAGGTCAGATAGGCAGTCGCTCCATGTAAAATACTGGTATTCAGCTGCATCCGGTTAGACTGGAAGCCGACCCCAACATAGTTGGGAAAAGGCTGGGTAGATTGATTGCAGTGTTAAAGAATCACGTGCCTATACACTCCACAGGCTGAGCTGAATTTTAATTGAAAATTCCTGTTGTTATGGTAATAAGCCTACCGGTAGATTGCTCTCCAAAATCTACGAAACATGGCCCAGTTACAGCGCACGGCCACAATGCCTAACGCCGATTCAAATAAAGCTTAATGAATGTTGTTAATCTTCTCTACAACAAAACCAAAAGTATAATAAAATAACTAAGTAGATATACCGACTGAAATTGTCTACCGTCTCGAGAATAATATGGTGTGTTGTGTAAGTGGAACAGAAGCCATACCCGGGAATATTTGCTTAGTAGCATTGACCACGCGGGCGGGCGGAGATGCGCGAGCGGCTTGTGCGCCTGCGAAAGGATATCAAAGAGGCCGACGGCAAGTGCGGCGACTACCTATCGGCCGCTAGGTAAAGCTAGGAATTCATTGATAAATTCCGCGCATTTAGTAGGGTGCGTATGATTTGAATTTTATATTTTCATCGTTTAAAAAAAAAAAAAAAAACTCGAATTAGCACACGAGGTTGTTGACATGTGGAATGTGAGCTCGGCTATCATTGTGCCGATTGTCGTAACGGCCAATGGCCTGATGGCCGAAAGCCTCGACCAACATCTCTCGAGGCTCTCGTTAGGGGGTTGGATCAAGCGCCTGATTCAGAAGGCAGTACTCCTCAATACGGCTCGCATTGTGAGGAGGTTCCTGTCTCTGCAGCCCTAACCACCGTTAGCTTGGACCCTGCTCCCGACATCTATTTTTTTATATTTTTAAATGTTTTTTTTATATCTTTGTATGTAAGAAATATTTAAAAATGTAATTAAATATGAAAGTAAATAAATAAACGAAATAATAATAAAAAATCTGTGACATAGGCTTCTACTCCGTTCCCCTATTATACCCTATTTTTTTCAAGACGGTAAAAAAAATCATGCGGTATAGATTTGTATTAAGCAGCTTCTCTTCACGTATCTCTCCCTCTCACAGAGAGGAGGCCTTTGGCCCAGCAGTGGGAACATCATCGGCTGATTATGCTATGCTTCATGTATCATAACACTACGAAATTTGATACATCATGGGGAAATGTATAGATCAATGAAATCTCTTAAAAATAATCTAACATTTAGTACAACCATTAACAATAACCATTCTTGTATCTTGCCTTTTTAGTTCTTGTTTACTCCTTTAATTAAAATTTTAGTACTGGCAATAAAAGCCAGATAAGTTTATCGGTCCACCAAATACCTAGAAACATCAGTTGTTATATCTAGAGAACAATAAATTTAATAGCAACAAAGAATAATCATGATGAATAATAATTTCATTATGTTTTTTTTATTTTCTGACAGAGCACCTGCCATCTAATCTCTTCACCACCCTTGGTTGACTGGTAGAGAATATCCTAAGGCATTTAGTCTACCTTTGTACCTTTTTTAAGTACGAAAACTTTAAATTAATAAATAAAAGATAAAAGAAAAGTAGCATCCAACTTGCACTTGCCAAAGCAAGGGACCGATTTGCCGACGAATGAAGTTGGAAAATACTAAACGAGATTTGTAGTCACCGAGTCTGGGGACATGTTCTGATACGAGAACTTTTGATTGGTAACTTTCTAGCACAGTTATGTCGTGTTTATTCTAGAATCCTATCCTTCTTCTCTCGTATTGGCTTGAACTGTTGGTGACAAGTAGTTCCGTAGCAAACATTTTAGATTGGTGGTAGTTTGCTAACTGCCCAACACCCTTGTATGCTTTTTTAACCCACGACGCAAACAGAGGCGTGTTATAAGTTTTTTAAGAAATACATTACGAAACCTATTAGGACTACATATCTGTCGCATACGTATCTTTCGAGCATTGTTAAGAGGTGGTTAGACGGACCAGGATGACGTATTATCCTTGAGTTAAGATTTATGTTTGTACTTAGTAAATGGTGAATCTGACGAAATGTGGTTTTAAAACAGTCCATTGCATATTTAGGAGGGAATGCAGCCTGGCTGGCATGATGTAGGTACATTATTCTATATTACCCACATTTTATGGTCTTGAAACAAATTCGCACTAAAAGATTTCAGCCTGCGTTCCCAACATGTCAGTGACCACATTTAGTGGGTCCGTCAAGCGGCGTACTTTAAACTAGATTAATGATCGGTCGTACCACGTTAAGCTGTCGGTCTCAGCCAACATTAGAGGCGTTCGCCGTCAAAGCGTGTCGGGCCCGTAATGCCCGCTGATTACTTGGTCACGAGTAAGTGGGGAATTTTGGGATTACATTTAGTGAGAGCCGTCAAAGCTCCTGGCTGCGTTGTGTCCTTGAATACCTAAGTCTTTTGTTTGTATTCATGCGAATATTAATGGGCTTACATTTTCAAATCTGAAATGAATTTTAGGTTTTAAAAACGCTTAGCTTTTGGTGAAGATGCACCGTGGTTAAACAAAGATATTTTGTAAATTGAAAAATTAGAGTCAGAGTATAATTTTTTAATCATAAAATCTATCGGTTTGACCTGACTGACATATGTCAGGTCTCAGAATGGCAGTGTAGTTTCGTGTTTGGGTTTAAAGTATCATAAAGAGCTAAAATATTTTAGAGCTGTACCAGTTTGATAAAAAGGGAAAGTGTCATAACCGCTTAAACTGTCAGTTAGTCCAGCCGCGACTGAACGACGAAAATACGCAAATGTGGGATTTAAATAAACAGCTAGATTATCCATAAAACTGTTTTCATCTCCAAGTTGTTTGCCACTAGCTAGGTAGTGTGAACATAGACAAGAAGCTTTTACTTAATGTGTCATCTTTTGTGTCGTCCGATCCCTGCTAATACCATCCTGTCTAGGAGCGTAGAGTCGTGTATAAAATAAATCGATCCGCTGTCGACAGGAGATTGGATTACATACTTTTCTCTGTTTACCCTCCAATATTTTTATATCTAACATTTTTATGTGGTGCAAAATTTTATGCACTCTGTTCGGAATGGTGTTCCGAAAGACAGTTTGCAGTGTCTGCAGCATTTGTTACAACTTTGCTTACCAGATGCCAGAATGACGACTTGCAAAATTTTAACGGATTTTAACACTCACTGTCCCAAGGTTGTTGTTAATAAATGTTTTATATGGTCATTTACTAACACTACAATAGCGAAACTTAATTTATTTTTTTGTGTGGGAAATTATCCAATAACTTCTCCCGCTCTGGCTGGAGCTAGGGCGTGTCAGAATCTTACTGACTAAAACCCGGGTGGGTTAGTCAGTCAGAGTCTGTGTTCCTTCAGTTTCCTGTACGTTGCCAGGGTCCTCGGTCCCATTCGGACTATCCCGCGACCCCGGCAAGCATGACCCTCAGATAACCATTACATTTATTTTCAAAATACATAACATGCAATGCACGGACGTATGAGCTTCACTTCCACCTGCTTCCAGTGTTGCTTAAAAACGTTGAAACCAAACACGTTGTTTCACACAATTACCTGGTTCTATTCTTTTAACTTTGGTTAATTTCGCTGGAATATTGGATAAAAAAATATATAGATAAGTACTTACTACACAGCCGTACAGGGCTACGTCTTCAGTGTTTTACATGTAATGCATGGACAGTGAAAGTGTAGTTAAAATTTCTTACTTGCAGATGGCCATAGAAGATAGCAAATTATTGATAAATGTTTTGTATTTTATTTATTTGACGTAATTTTTTTGTTTTATCTCAATTTTTTGTAGGCTAAATGTACTGCTACTTGGAATTCGGAGCAAAGCCATCGGTGAATTTCCATAAAGAGTTTGGGATGGTAAGTTTGGCGAAGGAAAATATTGTGAGAAAGTAACGATAATATTCCGGCTTTTACTGCCAGTTTCCTATCTCTAACATCTTTGTCTTTGTAAGGATTGCCTGTTCTTACAACTTTGCTAAAGAAATATTTTAAGTTTTAGAATATTAAATGAAAATTGTTACACGTTTAAGATAATAAAGTATAAAATTCTCTTTTTTACCTGCAACCCCGCATAATTGGTTTCTACTTTAAACGACGACGTGAGGTGAACGAAAATGATATCTAAAAATAAATGACATAGATAAAATATTGAAATACGATGTCTCCACCAAATATAACAGATATTAATTTAGGAATAATTATAGTCTTGTTTTTTGTCCGTGCAAAACGAGCGGACGAAATATGAAAAGCGAAAAATAATTTGGGAGAAGCGCCAATTTGATCTGCATTCTAGATAAAAGTATTGGAGCTATTTCATTTATTAGCTCTCGAGATATTAAGTAAATGTAATTAAGACTATTTTTAAGTTTTCGTAACATAAAAGTATTATAGTATCTATAAAATTCGGTGCTGGCAATAACGTGTTGCTATTCAAATAACGTTTCAGCAATTTGTAGCAAAATTGTTTGATTAATTATACCGATGTTCGTGGTATTGAATTCTGATATATTTCTCTTTGATCCTATTTCTTTGACTTAACTAGTATCTACTAAACTACGGCCTTGGGGCAAAATTAGTTGGAGATAGGTACTAAGTTTTACACTTATCGGATTTTATAGAACGCCCTTATAAAAGTTAAGTTTGTAAAGGATAACTTGCCTGTATCTATAAAAATTTGATCAGTTCACAAAGATTGAAAAACTTTTGCATTAGTTTTATCTTTTTTCGACCCAACGTTTTTATGGAATCACCACTTTTTCGCTTGTATTGAACAAATAAAGAAAAAGATGAGCGTTCATACAGTGAACTAAGTTGAGCGTAACTTATTTGAAATGTTGTTACAGAAACGTCATTTCGAATGTTTTTCTATGGTGTTGTGATTTCTAAGGGGATAAAAACGTTGAACACTTCTTTTTTTAATTTTTGTGAGAGTTTAAGAAATATTCTATTTATTAAACAATTCACAATGGGAATACTAACGAGTTCAAATAAAGATAACTATTTTTGTCACCATGATTTACGCAATATTCTGCTAAACTTACATAATTATCAACATTATCAGTTTGTTTGTAAGTTTGTTTATTCATGAACAATAAATTGTATCTGAAATTACATGGTATAGAAAATAAATTTTTCTATGGAACATAATTATATAAGAATTTCGTTAAAGATCTTCAACAGCATAAAAACTTATTCAACAGGAAACTTTTAAGTCGATTTTTAAAAGAGCTTGAGTAGATAGCGTTTTTTATATCTGGAGGCAACTTATTAAATAATATAGCCGATTGATATCTGGGACTGTGCTTCACAATATTCAAATACACACATAACCACATAATCAAGATAGTAACTACCCACTATCTAAAAAAGAACAATACATTCCACAAATACATTACCTAGATAAACATAAAGCGGAACATAAAACTAGACGCCATCAAATCATATGGTTTATCGTCCAATACCGACCAAAACCGCCCACGATCAGGAATTATCTGTCCGAGGTCATTTGAGCATGCAATCACTGACAGCCGATAGAAAATACGCACCTATATTAGCAAACAGATCCGTTATTTGCAGGACGAACCTCATTTCGCATTGATAACAGGTCGACATAAGCCCAAACTAACGTACGGATGGCCGTTATCCGAGATATTAGGCATCCGCGGACGCGATACCGTGCTACAAACGGTACTACGAAGCGAAGCTAATACACAAAATAAATAGGAACAGAAGGCTCCATACGACGAGCGAAATAAGCGTACGCACACATAGCCACGCGTACGAAGATCTCAAACGAATACCAGTTGTGTCGCGTATGCGCTTGCACTCGCTTTAGGTACAAGGGTGAAAAGTGGTCACTTTTCACCCTTACGCGGCCCTTAGTAATAAGTTGAAAAGTGGTTCACCGCCAGTGTCCGCGATGATACCTACGTGAAGTGTGTCCGTTTACTATGTGTGCGTACGTTTTCAGTCGTTGTATGGATAAAAAGATAAATTATATTGACTTCTGTAAATCGGTTTTAAAAAAACGAGCGAGCCTTACAGTAGTCGCATATGATGTGTAACTGACATCTCACCTTGGTAATAAGCAACATTAAAGGGGCGGGGCCTCGTCAAGGTCGTTTTTGACGGCCAACTCTAGCACCGCGCGCGTTTCCCCGATTTCAGTCACACCCACAGATTTGATTATTTAGATGTTTTTAGATTCAGGAAAGCGAGAGGAAAGATGTTACACATGAAAATCACATTTAAACGTCAAAATTAAATTATGCTTTAAAACTAGATGATTTCGGTGTTTCCTAACTGACTACTCTGAAAAGAAAGACCGAATCAAACTCAGAGATCACAGTCTTTTTTAAAGTCCAGACATCATCTTGTAGATAGGAGAAGCAGGTTTAGTCCACCATACATATTTGAGTGGATCTGTCCAGTCACGCATTTGTTAGTAATCGTGTAGCTCAACTCAGAATTAAGGAGCTCAACCTTCCTGCGAGCCGACGTTCCGTACCTCTCTTTTGGTGGCTGATACCTCCGTCCGATAAAGACGCCCTGACGTTAACGTTACTCGTTTTCTAAGACGGTTCATTGATAAGCCGTCGCCTCGGTTAAATCGAATAGGTTATGGATGGGAAAATGTAACGTAAAAGTGAGCTGATACGGTCAGGTAAATAAATCTGGAAGTTAAAGCGTTGAAAGTAAAAGCCGATATCTTGGATGAAGATTTTCCATAAATTCATAAGCTTATCAAATGTTTAATTAAATTAAACTAAAATATTAACTAAGCTGTGACATAAGACAAACACTGATTTCGTTAGTTTTAATTAGGTATAATAACTTAAAATTGAAATTTAAAGTTGAGCCATTTACTTGCGAACTTGCATAAAGTTTGGAGTGTCTTAATTTTAATTTATGGCTACTATCAGCTTGGAAACTGAGAGAATACCAAGTATATGTAATATGTAGGTCATATAAGTTAGAAGTTATTAAATAAGACATTGAGGTAAGTATTGTTTAATGTAGTCTTCAAGTCGCGAGTTAAAAGTTACTAAACCTTGGAATATTATTTTGGTAAATGAAACTAACATTAGGTAGAGTAGCTCATAGCTCAACATCAAGATGAAATTATGCACAAACAAATGATTTACAGTCAAATGGCAATTCGATTAGTTAGTTAAGCTTGCATCATAAAACTTTTCTCTATTTCTGTACCAATTATTGGCGCTCGCTGTAACAAATAGAGTCACGAAAGCGTACAAGCGTCACAAAACATACAACAGCGATGGAAGCGTAGCGTGTTCTAAAGATAAACACACAATTCAAGACAGAGGTTATCGAAGATAGCATGATAACAGCGTAGTTATATTGTTTCCGCGAAGATATTATACGAGTGACAATGAAACTGAGATATCAACATATTGCTAATGATTGATTGAGGAAGGTACATTTAGGGAAATGAATTCTTAAGCAAATTTTCTCTGCTCTGGCTTCAAATGGATTTTAGTTAAATAAAGGTAAACATAAGCATGACTATGATTTAGTATGAGTGTTTATGTATAAAAAAAGAGGAGGAAAGGAGAAAAAAAAGGGGGACAAGAACAAATTTAACATTGTAGTTCTCCCATACGGAATGTATGGGAGAACATGTTTTTCTAACTGCAAATGTAAGTTGGTCGATTATTACTCGTTAACTTGTAAAGCTGACTCACCTGTGATAGTTTTCTTTATAATTTCGTTATACATACTACTGCCGTGAATATTTTCACATATCCAAAACCAATCATTTTACTGGCAGGGTGGAGGCGACACTTCACTCAAATATAAATTAGCACTTTAAAGCTCAATATTTCGCAAACGGTCAAAACGATCCCTGAATCCAAACACGTTTTTTTTTTTAAGAACTTCTCAACAACACCCACACCGTCTGATAGATGAGAAAAAGAAACATCCCCATTTTACGCGAAGAGGAGGCAACCTTAAAAAAAAAAACATAATTATATTTTACCACTTTGTCAACGTGATTAATATGTACTCGTATACCCATGCCAAATTACAGTTTTCTAGTATTAAGAGTCTCTGAGCTAAGCCGCGGAGAGACAGACGGACATGGTGAAACTATAAAGGTTCCTTGTTTACACCGGAACCCTAAAAACAGAGGAGGACAGGAGAAAGAAAAACCCAAAAAAAAGAGGACAGGAGAAAAGAAGGGGGAATAGGAGTATGTAAGGAGCGTAGTTGGTGGCGTTCTATAGTTTCTGCCTATGCCCATGGGAAGCAGGCGTGATTTTATTTATGTGTGTTTAAGTTTGATTAGATACATTAGGTATGATTGAATTTCCAATATTGTTTGATAATCTACGTTTCGTGTGGTTAGTGACTAAACTGGTGTCAGAGTTTTAAAGCTGCCCATGGGCCTCTGACGTGGCTTCAGATGCCGTCGAGAAATATCTCTCAGGCATGCCGGTTTCCTCACGATGTTTTCCTTCACTGTTTTTGAAGCAAGTGATAATTATACAATACGCACATGAATCCGAAAAATTTAAAAATGTTTGTTAATGAAAGAGTGAGACTGCCCGTCTGAAAGACTGCTACGTTTCACGGCTGAAAGTCTGTACTGATGAATTAAGCACAGACATCTGCAAATACGAAAAGATACGATACCTTTTAATCCGGAAAATCAGAAACGGAAAATCGGAATTGGATTCGGAAATTTTTCATTCGATTGCCACCATTTCATTAAGATTGTTTGTTAACTATTTTGACTACTACCTTTTCTTGTTACTCGTATATTTTGGAAAAATACAGGCCCCTAACGTATTAAAACATCACTATCAACACATATATTACATATATTTCTCACTGACATGAAACTTTTTTTTTTTTTAAACAGTGGTAGCTACGTGAAAACTGTAGGGTGTAAAGTACATATTTATTTGTTTAACATGAAAAACACTGGTTAGTAAACATGCATTAAATTTTCATGACACAGTATTAAGACATGCACCCTGTAAGGGCACTGCAAATGTTTCATATCAAATGATTAAATTATATATAATATTGATTCTAACTATTACAATACATTACATTTAATAAACATTTGTTATTTAATTATTACATTTTATTTCAAATAAATCAATATTATTAATTATTTCATGCATTTTAGTTATTATAGGTAATCCAGTAAAGTCATTTATTATTTATAATCATTAAAGTTAAAAATTTAAAGTCATTAATTTATTACATTTAACTACGTCAAGCATATTCTTACAAGGTCAATCAATCACAATTTGTCAGTTTTAAATTCCTCCAAGTAACACTTTTCACGTAACCATCATTTCAAGTGAGCAACGAGACATGCAACGGCAGCAACTTAGTAAACCGTCACTTAAATATCAATTAAATTACATACATATTTCAGTCGATCGAGTGAATGGTTCAGTTTCGTTTAATTTCACGTTCACACGACACCGACTAAATTATATAGGAATGAACGCTCATCTGCTCCGTTAATTTCACTTATTTCGGTAGGCGAGTGAAAGATGCCTCGTGAATTCATTTTTGATTCGTTTCGTGTTCAGACGTTACACTAATGAAAGGCGAAAATGATCAAAAAGTGAAGCGTGTCGGCTTTATGTAGCACAATGGATCCGTTTGATCACACAACATAGTAATAAACAGTGCTGCCCCATTGAGTCTTTTGGCTGTCATTAAAGACGGTTAAGCGATATCAGGAGGCTAGCTGGTGGTGTCCACCTGTACTAATAGTGTCGTGCTAAAATCATCCGCCTTGCATGCACTGTAATTATCGCAAATCGGGGCAATTATGACGTAACTGATTCGGGTCCAGCTATAGGTGTCCTTAATTCTTCTGACATCTAGGATTGGAAGTCAATTTACCCTTAAAATATAGGGTGTAAGGGACATCGACGCGCTAACTGTTAACCAAGAATGCAAAAAAAAAAGCATATATAATTTTTATTTTATTTTTAATCATAAAAAAACCATTAAAAAAAACAGCTGTTCCATACACGTTGTATGAATAACAGTGCAATAACCTACTCGGTCAAAATGTATGACAGCAGATTTTTTTAATAACCTTCGATAAATGTCTACCTTAGAATCATGTGCTGAATTCATGTTAACAGTTTCTATGTCGACGTCCCTTATTTATTTATTTATATATATATACTTATGTCCCTTATGCGTCGACGTCCCTTTTGTAAGCGAGAATGCTAATTGAGATGATGATTATTTATTAATGACAGCATCAGTGTGGTTTCTCGCTAAGAATAAAAGGGCAATAATAAAATAATAAAATCATTATTGTTCAAGAGAGCAGTAAACATTTAAATAGCACTAGCCTCCACACTAGGATTCCCTGTGTCGTGGAGACTAGTCTCCTTTGTCTTTCAACTTTATAACATAATCGGTAGGCACATAGGTCGGTAAGATTTGTGAGGCGACAATTATCGAAAGTTATTCCAAAACAAGAAAATCATCTAAACATAAATGTAAGTGTATTAAAGGAGAAGTCTCATCTCTCATAGAAAATTACCCCACGTCGGACAGTAGAGAATTTAAAAAAAAATCGCAAAAAGAATAATAAAAAATATACTAAAACTAAATTATATCCTACTAACCCTGAATTTTAGAGCAATTATTCAGAGCAATTTTTTCGTATGTTAGCCAGTAAGGATTAAAACCTATGTATGTATGTAATATTTAAAAAAAAAAATTATACGATGACTTGAGATATTTCTTTTTGCTGGCAGACGTGGGGTATTTTTGAGCCTTCTCCTTTAAACGTCTGTAGTGTATTTTATACGTGTGTGGTGTGGGTGAGTCATCATTTGTCTCATCATCGTCTTCGTTTTGGTCCGATCCCACCTTAACTCACTCATTCATCAATGAGTGAGTTAGGCTGCCTGTCCATTGAAGCGGAGCGAGGCAGCGGAGAGGAGAATGGCAGCGGAGTTGCGGCCAGAGTCTGTCCATTGATGCGGAGCGAGGTAGCGGAGCAGAGTTACGGACTGTGCGGAGCTAGACCGAGTTCACGTATTTTTCCGCATCGCCTCTCCGCTTCGCACTACTTCTCCGTTCCGTTTCTCCGCTCCAGTTCCCCTCTCCGCTTCTCCGCTCCGTTTCCCCGCTCCGCTTGCTCTCTCCGCTTTTCCGCTCCGTTTCCCCACTCCGCTTCCCGGTTTTGTGTGATTTTTTAAACTAATTCGCAAATCTCTGTCCACTGAAGCGGAGCGGAGGTTTTATGCAATTCCATTGGTTAATATTGGCACACCGCTACTCCGCTCCTCTCCTCTCCGCTCCAGTGGACAGGCAGCTTTAAGGTGGGATCGGACCAAAACGAAGACAGAGCCAGAGCAAGGGTAAGAGCACCTTTCGATCATCACGAAAATGTTTGTTGGCGATGTTGTTGGGGTGATGAGAGATAAGGTGGGCTGCATCCTTAGCAGTCTCATCACCAACCGGTTTGTATTTGTATATGTAAGTAGGAAAATTCTTTCTTTCTCAATCTGCTTAGTCTTTTCCCAACTATGTTGGGGTCGGCTTCCAGTCTAACCGGATGCAGCTGAATACCAATATTTTACATGGAGCGACTGCCTATCTGACCTCCACAACCCAGTAACTGGGTAATACGATACCCCTTGGTAAGACTAGTGTCAGACTTTCGGGCTTCTGACGACTCGGAACGACTGTCAAAGATCTACGAATGACAGCCGGGACCAACGGCTTAACGTGCTTTCCGAGGCACGGAGGATTCTCGGTATGTAAAGATGGTCACCCATCCACTGACCAACCCCGGCAAGCGTAGCTTAACCTGATGGATCAACCAGTGCGCCTGTTGTTACTTAGCCACGAGCTCCTCAAAATTCTTTCTTTCTAAAACGTGGTAAATGACTTTCGATACGTGTTGGTTTTCATACGAAATCGTATCAGTAGATATCTTATTGGCAATACGAACAAATTTTTTAGTAAGTAATATAAAGGTACTCTTTTGTGAAACCACTGAAAAGCCAGCGAGTACAAAAGTTGAAGAAAAGTAGAGCGATCTGTGTACGCGTAGCGGCGCACAAAGAGGAGCTGTAGCGTGTTTAAATCAAACATTTATAGGAGCATCGCATCAAACGCTCATAAAACATAGAACGCGTGGTTTCAGGAACACTGAAATCTGATGAATTACTCCCACATTCGATTTAATTTCTCCTGTTAGTCGGAATTATTTTAAAAATAGCTAATTGTTTTCCAAGTTTGTAAGTGGTCTTTCCAAGTAATGAGTAATTTGTACCAGTTCTCTTCAAAGCAAAATTCCCGGTAGATACACCTACTCAATATTCCTAATAATACTGTGTATGGAAATTCAAATGAAATTACTGGACCCAATCGTCATTGCGTTAGTATTCCACGAAGAGAATTCGACATCAGTGTCCAACAATACGCCCAGGGCCAAATAGCAAAGTTGGAATTAGGTAGCGTATTGTCAATTAAGTATGCGATGCATTTTAATACTGCGAGGTTAGTAGATGGGTAGAGAATCCAATACTGTTTGTCAGTAGGTATAAAACAAATATAGAGACAACAGAGGCAACGCTTCATGCCTTTTTCCGATAGGGGTAAGCAGAAGCTACCGACAGCTGAAAGTCTTATAAATAAGTGTATTTATGGATTGAGGGGTGTCCATGTCTCATATTTAAACGTGGATACTACCAATATTTAGTAGTAAATCAGCCGAATTTGTAGGCCCGACCTTGGAATTTGTAGTAAAACCTTTAAAAAGTTACAGGACGTTTAAGGTGGCTCCTCATTTCTGACGTCTGAATTGAGGAGCCACCTTAGAACTCGAAAACTAGCCGACAGATATTTTTGAAAGTTTTGTAGGATTTAGTAGTACTTATGCGTAGTCTGTACAAAATGGGTTTTGTAGGGCTGAATTTGAGATAGCTACAATGCTTTGATTTTTCATAAAAATCCATAAATTTCACGGCGCTGTTTCTCGGAAAGTAATCAACCCATTACAACAGATTTGTAGTATAATTTAGTAGTAAAGGTGTTCTTATTTGTAGTTTAAAAATAAATAAAATTCATTTAATTCAGGCAAAACCCATATTACCTAAAATAAAATTTCACAATACTGCAACAGAATAAATCACATACATAAAATATCAATGCAATTAAAATAGGTACAAATTATAAAGGAACACAGAATTAAAATTAAAATAAAATGTCAAATACAATTAAAATAAACGATACGATGATACGATTCTTGCTCATAACTTTAAAACAAATCCATCGACATTGTAACAATGCACTAAAAATAGACAAACCTTTTTAGTCCTAAATGTAGTAAGTAGACCGCCTTGAAGTGGTGCTTCTGAATCTAAAATAGACTTCGATAGAATTGTTGGCATTCTGTTTGTTTATGTTCGAAATCATCTTTATAAGCTCAACCTTCCACGCTAATCTACCTGGCAGTCGACGGATTAGCAACATGTCTGCAAATAATACTGAGTTCTGCTCATTCTAAGGGAAAACAAAATAGTTTATTTAAAAGTATTTGTGTATAGGTAAAGTGCATGTAAACATAAGTTCACGTGAACGTGTACTAATTTGCATGCGTTTCTAATTACAAACATGTATGTACAGATTGTATTTCCTGATAATTCAGGTTTAAATAACCATTCATAAATTACTACGATAAATGAATTATTATATCTGGAAACGTGCACACGCGACGAATAAATAAAGGACGGAAATGTGACGTAATTTAATATGGTAATTACGCAAATCTAGTTTCTTACACTGAGTTAATGAAAAGAAAAAATAAAGGAACCATTCCTTGCCATTGCAAAATAGACTTTATTCACATTATTTATAGCACTTTTTCAGCCTTTTGCCTGGCTGCGCGGCCTTTTGTCTGGTTTGCTTATGAACGTAGTCGCAGAATTGAAAGCTAGTTTGCAAATACACGATCATTATCATTTTGCATCATAGGTTAAGTTTCTTGACCTACCTATGTCACAAAGGCGAGTCAATGTACGAGTCTTTAAAAAAAAACGGAATTTTGCAACAGATAATTTCAGTAAGGTTGATTATTTATATCTAAACATATTATAAATTAAAGTCGCTTTTCATGTTTGTCTGTATGGCCGCGTTGTTCTTCTAAACCACGCAACAGATTTTGATGAGGTTTTCACCATCGTATAGAGAATTTATTCCGGAAGGTTTATGTTTATAATACGGTAATATTAAAGTTACATTTAACTAAGAAATCTCGATGTTTTTTCAAGTCGTAAAGTAGCAGGTGGCTAGTGATACATATAATTAAAGCGTCATAGATCGCAAACAATTGCACTGTACTGATTTTTTGGGATTTTGTTATGATAGATACCAATTCTGTAAAACCAAGTTCGCAGCTTCGAAAGACCTGTGCTAACTGCGTGGTGCTCGAAAACAATATCCCAAAAAGTCTGTACCAGTGCAACTTTTCTCGACGTAACGCGATTTTTGTGTCTACGGTGACTGGCGTAAAACAAAAAAATATATATCCTGTTTTTTTTGAGGTCAACGACTGTATGTTGTTTATTTGCATTAGTAGGTATTGAGTCTAGAAACTGGCAAAACGTTACGTTAACTTTGGCACGATACAATTTTTACAGATTACACCTACTTTAATTATTATGTAACGGGTAACCTAAGCGGCCGAATAGACCATAGTCAATACATCTCAAAATAAAATCTGAATGTCACCCACGTGCAACGATATCGGTAAGAGCAAAACTTCGATGAAAACTTCACGTCAATCAGATAAGCTGTCTTGTATAAAACGGTGAAAAACAAACAAAACAACCGTATTTTATATTATGTTGTACAATATATTGAATAGTTGCCAAACTCTTGCTTTAATAACGTATGAATCATTCGCGTATGATTGTTATTTAGAGTTGAGGATCTCCAGCGACTTGGATAGGCTATTCCTATTATTATATAACTATTATTTCGCAGATATGATTTCCACACAGAATACATAAGTAATACGTGTATGTTTATCGTAGAGATAGGTTGTTTGAATCAGCGCCGTGGTTCTGCTTCGTGCATGCCAGAATTTGTTTCGTAATTTTTTCTCAGTCAGATAGGAAGTGTAGACTTCATCTTGCTCTTTTTTTATATGACCCGTGTAAAACTGATTCAGATATCCTATTTACAGAATAAACAATTTCATTGCATTCTATGGCCGCAGCATTATGCTGATGATGACCGATTTGTATGGATCTGATGCGTACCTACCAGTTATTTTTTGCAACTAAGTAAACATAGTTTCTATAATTTAGGTACCTTTTCGGTATAATTTACTAGCGCAGAATAAAACAACTAAGTCTTCCATCACAAGGTTTCCGTCCTTGAGTAAAATAAACGCGACCGTGACGCACAACCTATAGTAATTTACATACCCTTGCGATTGCAAATACAGACGTCATCGTTATGCAAAAAAGCTTCTTAGCACTCCAACAGCAACTCTGCAGGATATATTTACAGGGAGTTATATACTTGTCTTATTCTCAGTCATCATTTCCTTTAAGAGCGTTTGTTCTAAAACTTTGCAAAGTCGCAAATAGCTGTCAAATTTTTACCTGTTTTGATTAATTTGCCGTTATTAGGTACTGTATGGAAATATGAAATATCGCTAACTGGAATATTAATAATGAATTGCAATTATAACACTGAATTTGATGTTGTAACCGCATTTGTAAAGTTTCCAAACACTTTTTTTTTTACATCTAAAACTAAATATTCGGTGCAATAATATTAATTATTGCATTTCATAGTCAATATTTTAGTTCACTAGTTAGCCATATTTTAAATTTCCATACAGTAATATTGCCAAATTAATCAAAACAGGTAAAAATTTTACATCAATTTGCGACGTTGCCCACTTAAAGCATGGACGATCTTAACACGAAAAGAACATTTTCTCGTCGAAACTGGTTAAGGTTGGCAAAGAAAGTAAATTATACCGTTTTATAATTCATGTCACGTTGTCTTGTGGTTTTAATCAAGGCGAAAGTTTAGGGGAAGCGTTAATCTACTAATGTTAGGTTAAGTAAGTTCGTAAACTCCTGAGCTCGTATTCAATGGGATTTACTCTTTGTTTCAGATTCTTTTAGCTATAAATATATACATGGATTTTTTGTAACGAAAAATTCTTTAGGCACACTATGTGCACTATCTGAACAGGTAACAAAACTGAACCGTCACTCTCAGTGTTTTTTTTTATGTGCAACATCTTACCTTTTGCTTTCCTGCAATCGGTGGGAGAGATTTCGTGAATAGGGACGGAAATGTGTAACAGGAAGCCGGGGTAGCGCGCGCTTTTTTGAGCGTAGATTTGACACATGGGCGCGCGCGGTGCTAGAGTTAGCCGTCAGATGGTACTAACCCATTTCCCGAGAGTTTGGTACTGTTGAGATGTCAGATGTTACACATCATATGCGACTACTGTAAGGCTCGCTCGTTTTTTTTTTTACCACAAGTAATCTCAATACTCTTGGCCTTCATCTCACCTTATGTGTGAAGTGATGATAAGGCCGAAGGTGGTAGCGAGCTTGACCCAGAATCCACAACCACAGAGGAACTGGCTACCTTACCTCTAACTGCCGAAACACAACAATGCTTTTAACATCGTTGTTATGGCGACAGACCTAGATAAGATGGTGGTGGCTAGCCAGGTGGACTTAGAACAAGCCCTAACACCAACCAAACCCAGAAGATTTTTTTTCCGACGCTGGGAATCGAACCCTGGACCGCTAGGTCTGAGACAGTTGGTCCGATCAGTCGGTCACTGAATCGCGTTTACTCGGCGCTGAATCGCGAATACTCGGCGCTAAATCGCGAATACTCGGCGATAAATCGCGTATACTCAGCTCCAGTTGTAAGTTTTCACTTCTTTCGCGTGATCGTAAGCACACACCCTCTTTTTTAAATTACTTTATTATGTTTATGAACGTGTCAAGAAAATAGTTAGCACATAGTTGAATAGGTACCTGATGGCAGCATTGAACATTGCTATTTTCATCACAAATCTTTTTTCTAAATTAGTACACTGTTAATTGTGCCTACTGATCACTGTGTAAGGGTAATGACACCCTATTTCACCAAGGCGTGAAATAGCCTTATAATATTTGTAAAAAAACATAACTTATCCCATAATGATCCTGATTAACGCCTAACTTACGTCATCAAATGTTATGGCACGAAACTCTGTTCAACCCCACTGCATATAACATGTATGTTATTATGCATGTTACGTATTTTAAGTAAGTAAATGGCAACTTGCTGACGAGAATATAAAGTGACTTGGCCGACTTCAAATTTACGAGCCAGCGCTCTTACTGAAAAACTACGAGAAAAATTTAAAAATATAATTGTGTTCCGTAGCTCTCTTGAAACCGAATAGTTTGGTAAACTAATAAACCAGTTCCATTTTGTATTTTTCAAATTCAACATTGGCAAACTGTTGAGAACAAAAGTTTGCCTGAATTGCTTTTTATATGATAAAAGTGCTGCATTAGAGAAGTAAGAATATATTGTATTAGAAAACAAAAATGAAAAAAAAAATGTTTATTTATCGCCACAAATTACATTCTTATATTAGTTAAACATATTAAGTTGACAGGTATTTTGACAAAATTTTGTAATTTGTGGGAGATCTGAAGCCTAAACTAAGCCTAGCCCTGTATTTTAGAACTCCAAGCCATTTTATCACAAGTAAAGGTTGTCACAACGTTAATATTGGCAAAGAGAATAGAAAATAGTACTCAATATCTTTAATCTATATTCTTAAAGGTTTTTTTTTTTTTCATATTTCTCTTCTGCTCTCTTTAATTTACTCACTTTATAAATTTTATTATTATTTAACTATGAAACAATTTAAAAACTAACAGACTTAAAATAATAATAAAAATACGTAATAATATGTACAAGTATATAAGAAAGGGGTGGGGGGGGGAACAATCATAGGGCATCAAAAAAAAGGTTTTAAATATTTGGTTCACTCTAGGAACCTAGTAAAACCTTTGGGTGCAAAACTTTTAATTAGAAAAACGAGAATCTTTCATTCGTTTTTTGTACAATGGATGTTTTATGGACTGTAAAATCTATATTACGAAAAGAAACTCCGTTTGCCTATCAATTTCAATCATATTTATTATTATACTCATTTTAACCCGAAAAATTATTATATTTACTTTCATAATTTATTCATTATCCTCCTCATTAAATCACCACTGAACCCTATTTTATCTTTTTTTATCATAATGACGCACTAGTCTCCGTTTCACGTCGCGCCGTCGTATTATTTCAAATTCCGTAAATCCTTCACCACGCGTAAAGTACCAAGGTTCGGTGCTCGTCTCGTTAAGTAACAACTGGTGGAAAATTACCAGTTGAGCCGGCTCGTGGCGGAGGCACGAACAACCGCCATCATTGCCCATTAACCCCATAATACGTTAAATATGCTAAGGAGCTCGCATTCACGAATAATAGTGGCTGAAATCTTCGCAAACTTCGCGTCACTCCGCCGTATGTTTGGTACTTTGCTAATTATGTAGTCTGACGTCATGAGATTCAGATGTGGTCGCGTTGAATTAAGTTTTATTTTAAGCTGCGGTTTTTACTTGCTTGTCAGAGATCTAGTTTTTTTTTGTTGCAAATCTTTTTCGTCATTATTTACTTACTACAAAAAGCAATCATGATCATATTCATTTATTTGCGTTCCACAAGGTAAAACAAGATGTTAACAAAAGGCTTAGAGCTAAGAGCCGTTGTAGACCCTGTCAAGGTACAGCAAAAAATATTTTTAGATACATAGCTAAAATTACAGTTAAAAATCTAAGTCGTAGAAAATTAAAAACCAATCAAACATCAATCAATCAATCTGCACCTGATCTGCAATCATTCGTGCAATTTTTGTTTTCTTTCGTGTGGTTTTTCTATTTTTTAATAAAAACTTTTCACTTGACCTACTAAATTGAATAAAAAAGCATAAAAAGTTTGATACTGCATGGAGATGACATTAAATGCTGCCACTCGCTTCGGTCGCTTTATCCGATTGCCAATTGTCAAATCAATTGAACCCGTTTCCAACAGCCGCTGTAATGTGGGGCCAAAATAGAATAAAAAGCCTTATTTATTTGATCGATTGACAGATTTAGAGGAAGGTGACATATACGTAGTGCCTACATGCATGATGAGACGAGCTGTAATACAGATTGATGTACCACTGCCTGAAATATCGCTCCACTTTGTTGGGCACATGGAGTACTGCGCGTGTCCAAAATCCGGGCATGCGGGATTTAATATTAGTATCCACTTCCACTGATCATGATCAACCTTTAAAGGGCATTTTATCCTCTCATGATGTGCCACAATTAAACGATAGGCACTGGGTCTCTAAACTTTGGTTATCTTTTGCTGTAGGTACGTGAGTAACGCCTATCTGTTATGCGTCGGTTCAATAAGCAGCGAATCTGTCGGTAATGAATCAATCCAGCTAGAGCCAGGTTTCATCACTTGCAGAGTTATCTTAGAGATGAATTGAATAGAGCTTACTAAGGCTTATTATAGGGGCGTTTTACGACAGATAAATCTGCAATTGAATGGATATTTCAGCTCTTGAGCTACTGCATAGAGTTAGTGCGAAAGTATTCTCATCTTATTTTAAATTTAAACTCCACAGACGTGGCTATAAACCGATGATAGTGTAGATAACTCGATATGTTCAATTGGATTAAAATGTGGAGTTATCTATCTGCCCAGTGTGCTTGGCAATATTCAAGGAGTGCTATTATTTGACCCACTTTGCACATCATACGAGTGTGGCGCGGTGGAAACTATTTTTATTCATATTTCTACATTTTCTTTCAAATCTTTTGTTGTTTTTATTTCCTGTGTAATTCAGTGTCTTTATCATATAAGTACTTTACAGTAGGCGAAATCGAATTTCAGTTGTATTAATAACTAAATAAATTGTTATAATTTTGATTTTATTCATTAAATAATTTTTTTGGTCTGTTTTTAAACTTGAAATTATAATTATACACACACAACTTGACTTTGCAAGCCTTAGCCCTGAAAACATTAAAAAAGAACGAAGTCAACAAAACAAATTAGTTCCAGGGAAAGTATAAAGCGTTAGTTACGCCTCCGCCTCCTTAGGGGTAGAAAAATAAACTTTTAACACAGAATAGTTAATTACGCAAATTAACAACTTAGTAATAGGTAACTCTGGGTTGTGCATTATTTAACTTTGAGTACAGGGCACAAACCTCATCTTTTGGATATAGCTACTAACTTTGAGTGGTAGACGAGGCTTTATTTTTCTAGGGTCAAAGTAACGTAGGTAGGTACTCATGATACGTCACAGTGTGTGCGTCATAACACTCATTTGCATGGACTAATCGCCATCTTGCCCCAAGCTAAGAGGGGCTCTCTAGGGTAAAGTTATTAGTGCCCTGTCCATCTTCATTCCGCAGGCTCACTGCCCCAGACTTGAACTTGACAACCGTTTACTAACGGTCGCTTGACCATACTCCGCAATTTGAATTTGAAAAAGGAAACAGATTTTTCTTTTTTAATGTTCCAAAACAGTTTCACTAGGTATTTTAATAACGGCCAAGTCGAATTGAATTTTTCGACGCATGAGATCGGATTGTGATAAATGGAGCTATTGTTTTCGCAGACGGCATCAATCAAGTTGATATATTAAAAAAAATATCATAAATATTCTAAGCAAAGTAGGTTAATATGACCAGACCAATCAAGTAATGAAAGAAAACATAGATAATTATCTGCTCACAAAGTCTGCGAGTAAAAAAAGTAACCTGAGAGAATTAGGTCACCAGGATAGTTGAGGATCCACGACATTACCATTTACAATTATCTTTAAATCTTTCAACAGCCAGCTGTGGTCGTTTAATTAAAACCAGATACTTACGGTTTGTGTTTTCAATATCTTATAGTTTGTACACGATGGTACTTACCATGTAAAAAAACTGGTATTCAGCTGCATCCGGCTAGACTGCCTGACCCCCAAGATAGGTGGGAAAAGGCTGGGCAGCTGATGATGATGCACCACAGCAGGTGGTTTAACGTATCTTTGAAGAAATGAAAATCGCTGAACATACACGAGGATTAAATCGATGAGTAGGTATAAACGACCTCTGTAGTGCTGATTTCCTTGATCCATCTTCCTACACCCTGTATAGTCTTATCTCAAGCTAATGCAGCAATAGCCTGCACATTGCGCAATTACATTGCGGTCCCCTATTCAATTATCAATAGCAATGGCGTTGATTACAGCATTATCATTCCGAGTTCATTAATTGTCGCGGTCTACGGTACGGAACTATTGTGTCTTATTCAATGAATTTGCTGGTATCAAGCTGCAAGATATCGCTGCGCTTGATTTTCAGCGCAGCTTGGCCGAGTAAAGTTGTTGTCACATATTTGAGCGCATTTAATCAGCTCTTGTAGGACTGACACTGTAGTGGCGGTAAAATACAGCTTTGTAAGTTCATTTGCAAGTGGGCTTTAAAACTAGAAACAAATACTTAAGGCGAAATGGTATCGTGGTAGCGTTCCGGGAGCGGCGGTATGACCCGGCCCGCCGCGCTTAATTCTATTGCACTATGTTTACAAATATTGAATTTAAAATTTTACTTGTGTTGAATAAAAATAAGTCCATAATTCCTTAAAGTATTTAATAGTGAACAATCTGCCTAGCCTTTTCCCAACTATGTTGGGGTCGGCTTCCAGTCTAACCGGATGCAGCTGTATACCAGTATTTTACATGGAGCGACTGCCTATCTGACCTCCACAACCCAGTAACTGGGTAATACGATACCCCTTGGTAAGACTGGTGTCAGACTTTCAGGCTTCTGACGACTTGTAACGACTGTCAAAGATCCACGAATGACAGCCGGGACCAACGGCTTAACGTGCTTTCCGAGGCACGGAGGACTCTCGGTAGGTAAAGATGGTCACCCATCCACTGACCAACCCCGGCAAGCGTAGCTTAACCTGATGGATCGACCAATGCGGCTGTTGTTACTTAGCCACGAGCTCCTGTATTTAATAGTGAACACGTAGACAAAATTCTAATACAATTGCTTTGATAACAATCGAATGGAATAGGTTTTTCTCTTAGTGGTTGTAACAAAAAAGCAGTTGCCGTTTTTTTCTATCGAGGGAGGTTTTGTCAATCGTGTTTCGGGCCTCATACTTCACTAAGGACACTCTTCAATTTTCGTAATCATAAAAAAATATATGCAAATTCCTTGTTTTTTTAAGAGAAAAATTGATTTTGCGTGAAGTCGAAACATCTGCTTTGGAACCCATTCCACCTTTTCTTTTTTTTTTTGGGTGGGAAATCATCAAATGACTTTTCCTGCTCTGGGCGGAGCGAGAGGGAGAGTCAGACTTTTACTGACTAAAACCCACCCGTGTTCCTTCCGTTATATCCCTTTCAGACAAACCCGCAACCCCAGCAGGAACCCATTTCACCTTAATAACACACATTCTGAGACAAAAGTCTCTCTAGGATCTTGTAGGTACAAATTTAACCGAATTATACCTAACGCTTCATCTTTTCCGCGCTGAACGACCGTCGCGTCGCATCGTCACGTTTTAGTACGCTTTAAATTCTAGTGTCCAGACCTACATCTTTAAGTACAGGTAGAAAACAGCATCGAATGTCTTTTGTAAGGTCCGGTTTTGACCAGAGCGGAGCAGTTTCTAGTAATTAATTATTGTATTACGTAGAAGCTAAGAGGGATGATAAAATAACGCAAGTCAATTGGCTGTGCCACTACCACACATCTAATTTCCTCTACGGTCTGATTAAAATGGGTCTTAAAACTGCTTCAAACTTCGTAGAACCAACTAAAAAGAAATTCTGCAAATAAAATAATAATCAAATCTATACATTATTTTAGGTAACAGAGACTCATAACATACCGCCTGGCCACGGGACATTCGCTACAGCGAATATTCGCGCGGTGCGAACGGCGAAGCGTCTAACGACTAACACAAATGTATAGAAATGTTCCAGTCATGCCACGCGTAGCGGCGAACGGGGCGGGGCAACCGGCGAAATTTGGCAAGCGAATCGCACAACCGTCTGACGGCGCGGCGGGCGACGGAAAAAAATGTATGAATCAGTACGGCGCATGCCACGGTTTCAAGCGGCACACGCGGCGAATAGCGCAGAAACCAAACTTAATTGTATTTGCCGCGAAATAATGAATACTGAAAATTTTATTTCCGAAATTGCTAGGCCAGCTATCCTACGAGTACTTGCATGGATCTTTCTCTCCAGTTGTGGTTGAATATTCATAAATAACAATAGTTTTTCCACTCATTCGGGTATAATCGAAAAAATAATCTGGATATAATTAGTCTGTATTCTAAATATTATATCTTGAACCAAAAATACTACTACTCTCCAAGCAATATCGAAATAACTTTCTTCTTTCTTGACATTTCGCTCTCAGTCTATACTGGTCGCTACTGTCCGTGGCGTGCAAACTTTGCCGCATGGATTGCCGCCCCGCAAGACGCACCGCCGTTCGCGATGCCCGTCCCTGTGGCCAGGATTAATGAATGATTAAAATTACAAAAACACTTACCTTGGGAGTTTGGTTTTGGCCATGCTTCCCTATAACGTCTAAACACTATTTCTGCCGCCCAAAAAGCTGCACCCGACTATCCGGGTATATATCGACTATATATATACCCGGCACTTCATCTTTTTCGAGCTGACAAGCCGTCGTTACGAATTAGCATGCTATTAATTCATTAAGTATCTACACCCTACAATGGATTTTGGTACCTACAACACAAAATCGAAAAAATTATTCAAACTAGAAACAACTAATAACAAATTCTGGGACAAAAGTCTCTCTAGTTTCTAGTACAAAGCTGCAAGGCACCAATTTGACCCGACTATACCCGGCGCTTCATCTTCCCGCGCTGAGAGCCCGTCGTCACGTATTTGCGGGTGTTTAATTCACGACTGTCCGTGTCCACGGCACGGCAGGGTTAACGAGTGTACCTGCTTCTGACGGAATTCACTTTCTTTTATATTATTTTCTGAATAGGAGAGCCAGCTGAGTGATTAAATTTGCAAAGCTGGGCCAGTTTAAGTGCTAATGAACCTTGTGATTCTTGCTTTGTTTATGGATTTGCGGGTTATTTGTTGGTATATTCCAGCTTGTTGAATTGAATAAATATTTTTGTTCTAGACTGCACTGTTTTATTAACATAAATAAATGCGGAGCGGAATAACACTTCATTTAATTAAGTTTCGCTGTATTTATTATTCAAATTCAAAACTGTTTTTGTTCAGTTTATATTGTTTCTACGTAGTTTTATTTAAACAGGAAAAGAAAAACATGTATATTTTACTAAAAGTACTTACGAATTCCCTTTCTCAAAGCCCCGTATCTCCTAAACAGAGAGGAAACATCGCGGTCGTCCAATTTCGCCTGATCCGCTGCGTGGGTAGCCCTGCATTAACGTTGCGGCGGGTGGCTCGAAAACCTCGCCAAATGAGCACATGCACGGAAACCAGGCCCATTTACGGGCCCACAAATCCTAGAAAAAGTAAAGAAAAACTCCTTCGCTTTACGTAAATGATTTGCTAAGTGCCCGTTTATTTATACCTGATCAGCTGTTTATGTGCCTTATGATCCATGAAAGGATTTCGCGCATCTGCGTAAATAAATGTCAAGTATTTTTAATATCCACCATAATGTTTGTAAGGGTTATTCTCATAAATATAGCATCCTAAGTAATATTATAAATGAGAGAGTAGGGTTGTTTGTTTGTTACGGTTTCACGCTAAAACGGCTGAACGGAAATGGATGAAATTTGGCATATGGATAGACCATGACCTGGGTACATAGGATACTTTTTATCCCGGTAGAATGTTCCCGTGGGATAATTTCCGACCTACACGCGGGCAGAAGCTAGTAATCTTTTAAAAGATTCGTGGGTAGTCGCTTACTTTAGTAAGATAAGATAAGATATTTTTATTTACATAAAACATGGTATACAAGGTGTTATTACAAAAATATAGATCGAACATGTTTTGCTTAAAACTAAAGCATGCAAACTTACTTATTAAAATACATTATAAAATTGAAAGATATTATATAGAAATTCATCAATCAATCTGCCTAGCCTTTTCCCAACTATGTTGGGGTCGGCTTCCAGTCTAACCAGATGCAGCTGAATACCAGTATTTTACATGGAACGACTGCCTATCTGACCTCCACAACACAGTAACTGGGTAATACGATACCCCTTGGTAAGACTGGTGTCAGACTTTCGGGCTTCTGACGACACGTAACGACTGTCAAAGATCCACGAATGACAGCCGGGACCAACGGCTTAACGTGCTTTCCGAGGCACGGAGGATTCTCGGTATGTAAAGATGGTCACCCATCCACTGACCAACCCCGGCAAGCGTAGCTTAACCTGATGGATCGACAAGTGCGGCTGTTGTTACTTAGCCACGAGCTCCTCATTACATAGAAATTCATATAAAAAAAAAAAAAAATAGAAATTATTATTATTGAGCCATTTATATAATTTAATTTTAAATAAATTATTATTTAATGTTTTAAACATATTTGGTAATTTATTAAATAGACGTACACACATAGCCAGAGAGTTTTTATTATATTTCGCTGATCTAGGCAGCACATCCAGCACAAGTCTGTATTGGTCACGCCGACTACTGTACTTCCTGTGTGGCTGTCTGTAGTACTGTAGGTACTGTAATTTATTGTATCTTTTCAAAGTTCACCGAATGACCTCGTTGTCCAACAAGATCTACATTGAGTTCAACTCTATAAATCGATATTTTTTATCTATGCCTACACTTATTTATGTTTTTAAAGCTTTTCCAATTATCATTACTTACCTTTAGACATTGGCAGAATGGTCGACATCGGCTTTACATGCCATGTTAAGAAATAGAATAGAATAGACAGAGTGTCACCAGTTTTAGGGGTCCAGAGGATAGTAAGTTTGAGGTGTCGTGGCACACCCGGTTAAAACGAAGTTCCTTTCGCTTTGAAAAAAGTGTAACATTTTGACCATCACTTGAATTTTGCTACGTAACAAAAATGTCTTGATGGTACAATGTTACACTTTTTTCGGTCTAGTTCTCATTCGCCAAGTGTGCAGAGAATAACGTGCGATATCGTTCCAAATACAAAAGACCCGAACATCGTTCCTTTAAAATATTTCCCATCAATATTCGAAGCTTGCTAGTGCAAGAATAATGAGGTAAACCGCGACTTTTTAAATTAATCTCCTGGGTGCGATTCAATTTCAACTACTAGATTTTATGTGTACCGTTTTCATTCGGAAAGCGTTTGAGATTTAAAAAGATTGAGTATAAAATGTTTACTGCTGTGTGCACTCTAGCTCAAATCTAAGCTTAGCGCAATGAAATATAGCGTATTTTATTATTGGAGCCGTACACTTGCTACGTATGGTACGACTTAGAATTGGCAACAGAATGTTGCCAACAAATACTTTCTGAACCGTTGTTGAGTCTGCAACTTTTTTCTTTTTAAAGTAACTAAGTACTCACCTCACGGCTACATATAAAGCTATACATTTTTAGTATAAGCTGATCTCGCATTGTATAGGATTTCAGTACAATGAGAGGTCAGCTCATACTGGAAAAGTATAGCTTGATATGTGCCCGTGTGTACTTATTGGCGTTTCTAACAAGAATAAAGTCTACCATTTTATATCCATGCTTCTTAATAAGGAGCTCGTGGCTAAATAATTGCAACTGCACGAGTCGATCGAAGGATAAGCTACGCTTGCCGCGGTCGGTTCGTGGATGGGTGAACTGACCATCCATTACATATCGCGACCTCTGTATGCGCGTTCCGTGTATATTTACATCTTAGCTGTGTTAAATTATTAGCGATTACCCTACACTTTTGAAATATTTTTGTGTTGTATTTAGTTTTTTTTTTTTTGTGCCAAAACTGTACGTTAATGAACTATGTTTTTAAATTAGTTAAATAATTCTCATGTAAGTGAAATTTCTTATGGGAAATAAAGATATCTCAAACCTGACCTCTCCGTGCCTCGGAAAGTGCGTTAAGCCTTCTCGGCTGTCATTCGTAGATCTTTGTCTGTCGTTACGGGTATTCAGAAGTCAAAGTTCTGACAACCAGTCTTACCAAGGGGTATCGTGTTACCCAGTAACTGGGTTGTGGAGGATAGATAGGCAATAGATTCATGTAAAACACTGATATTCAGCTGCATCCGTCTAGACTGGAAGCCGACCCCATTATAGTTGAGAAAAGGCAAGGCAGATTGATTTTGATTGCTTCTTAATAAGAAAGTGACTCTTTGTCTGTACAGTTGATATATTGTGTTCATTGGTAAATTATACCGTGGCAATATACAACGTGTTTTTTTTTGATATCCCATAACTCTAGGGTTATATTATTTAAGTTAAAAGAACACAAAATCTCCTAGAATAGGTGGTCCAAAAATGCATAGTTTCGAAGATATAATCAATCTTAATTAAAAAAATTGTCACCAGTGTGACGAATCTTTACTTTTGCGACGTTGCCAAACTTCGCAGTAGTGTAGTAAAGTAATTCATTTAGTGTAGTAAAGTAGAATTACTTTACTACACTAAATGAATTACTTTACTACACTACATTTTTATTCATATTTAAAGCTAAGAAAATGCGACGTTGTCATATTTCACGTAAGGGTGTTTTATATTAATAATCGTGCCTTTGTCGAATTATTTTGTATGAAAAATTAAAACAAAAAAAAAAATATGATTGAAGAATAATTCATATGCCAGTTGGTTCTTTGATATGGTCTCAATCATACCCTAGAGTTATGGGATATAAAAAAAAACACATTGTATAGGCATAGACAAGATTATAGAATAATTTTTAATTCGAACACATATCATGTAACTTATTTTCTTGCCAAAATTATTTCTTCATATAACCACCATTTTATCTACACATTCACGCACCACACATAAAGCGACACACAAATTGGACAATGTGTTCACGTTTCCGTAACCCCATGTTGTTCAGTTTAAATGGGCAGGGCTGAGCAACGTATAATGTTTTCGCCAGATATATCTGACGTCTATTCAATGTTGCCATTTTGAAAAAGAACCCATATCATCTTGCGTCTGACTGGCGGACGCGAGAAAGGCGTTTGTTTATGATGACCCTTGTCACACCATTTTTTCTGTCTGCTAAAACTCATAGTAGAAACTAAACGGTTAAATATATTTTTTTTTTGTTTCAGATGTACGTGAAATTACCGTAAAATAATAAAATTCGTAGCAGACGTGAAAAATAATAGTGCCTATATTAAAACATAATTTAATATCATTTAATTAAGTGCTAAAGTGAAACGTTCCATTATAATTAATGACATGATGAAAGATGTGTAATTAGCTAAATCTACGAAGCGAGTGTAAAATGTGTGTGTATTTAATCACGAGTGTATCAAAGTGCTAAATCTAGAGTGTAATGTTAGATAGTAGGGTGTAGTTTTGTGTGAGTGTGTGTGAAAGAGAGGGAAGATGTTGCCGGTGCCTCAGGATCGTATGTCTGGTCGGCGCAGCAGCTCCATCGTCAGTCGGACGCTGCTCGGGCGCCGGGCCTCCGTCTACGTCACCGGCAACCACCAGGATCCTGCCAAGGTAAAAATAACAATCTATTGTTAGTTTTGTTGATATAAGGATAATGTAGGTGCAAGAACTGTCAAAGTGTCGAACACTCGGTGATTGTCACGTTAAAAAACTTTTAAAATACCGTAATAAGTAAATGTAAATAATAAATGGCCAAAGTGGCTAATGCTAAATCCCACCTTCAAAGTTTTCAAGTCGGGATCGTATACACACGTGTGCTTTTGTTAATTAGGTACTTTGATCTCTCAATAACTCAATTAAACTACAACAAAGATATAGCAAAACCCACCAATTCAAATTATCCCTATCAAAATTTGCGCTAATCTTGAATTTAGCGTTCCTTATTAACTAACACTAACAACTAATATGGGCGCTCATAGTTTTGTTATCTTCACAATACCGCCGTTTGTGTGAACAATAGCAGGCGCCCGCATAATTCAGAATCGTGAGGGTAGTTTGAGAAACGCTGTGTATGTACAGTCAAGTATAGAGGCTCAAATATTCATGAGTGACGTAAGAAACTTGATTACTTAGCTTAGCACACTCACAACATTGTTTAAAAATATTTGCAAGTGAGCTGCAACTCACTCACTTCGTGTCACTTGCGTCATTGTTTGACTGTACTATTCTTAGAGTATGTATTGGACCATTGGCTTCCTCTATGTTAAATACTGGTATTCAGCTGGATCCGGGTAGACTGGAAGCCGACCCCGACATAGTTGAGAAAAGGCTAGGCAGATTGATTTTTGGCTTCAGTAACTATTCCTTACGATCACGTCGCTGTGACGGGTTTCGGTAACAGCTGAGCGGAATTTACTTTATAAATCGGTGGTAATGCCTGGTACAGTCAGCATCAAAAGTTGATGACCACATTTAGATTTTTTAAATCGCTGTATAGTGAAGTGCTAATAGTGAATACGGTGTACAGCGATTTTGAAAATCTAAATGTGGTCATCAACTTTTGATGCTGACTGTACCAAATGTCCGTTACATGTAGAGGTAGGTACTTATTCTACTACTATACCTATTACTCAGTATTTAATAGAAAAAGAGGCTTTTGCCCCATTGCAGGACGGATAAAAACCTCTCATGCAGACTAGGATCGATCACAATTGCTCAGTGAGATTTGGTAGAAATTTCAAAATATATTTGTCCAGGTTTTCTCACATTTATTACTTTACCGTCAGTCTATGTCTTAGATAAAAAAAACCGGCCAAGTGCGTGTTGGAATACGCACCATGAAGGGTTCAGTAGTTGGGATTAATTTATCCCAAGAACAAACTTAATATTGTAGTTGAAAAACATTTTCTCTCATATAATGTATAGTAAGAATGAATGTGTAGTGGGAGACCACGTTTATCAAAAAAAAAAAAAAAAAATTACTCGTTAACCTGTGCAGCCTACTTAGCTGTGATAGTTTTCCTTTTAATTTCGTTATATATACTACAGCTGTGAATTTTTTCACAAATCCAAGTACAACCATTTAGCTGGCAGGGGCTTAATATTACGCAAACGGATCCAAAAATTGAAAAATTATTTTGACACACCCTCAATATTTTTGAACGACTTTTCCAACGATTATGAGATGGACGAGAAAAGAAAAAACACCCCCACTTTACATGTTGGGGAGGTACCTGTTTAATTTTTTTCTTGATTTTACTTTACCACTTTGGCGGCGTGATTAAAATGTATCCATGCCAAATTACAATTTTCTAGTACCGTCTCTGAGCTAAGCCGCTGACAGACAGACAGATTGACAGACAGGCAGCCAGATGGACATGGCGAAACTAATAAGGGAAACTAATAACTAACGAATAAGGGTTCCTTGTTTACTACGGAACCCCGAAAAAGTAGCATTAACGTAACAAGTACATAGGTACTGCCAGGTTTAAACCCCCTCCTCCCTTAACTTTCGGCTTGACTTACTCGCAGTCGGCTGTGTATAATTGTCTATATTTAGCTGAACGTGTATATTTGGCTACACGACTCAATTAGCTAAACGCTTATCAATCTGGATTATAGATGCGACTTAATTGCCGCGTGGGTATACATCCGAACGCACTGGATTAGAATTATCTCTCGCTAAATATATACAAGAGACGTCACGACGCTCTCAATTATCTATTTATAGGTACATTCTTAGCTTAAAAGATTGAGAACGTACATCACAGTAACAATGAAATACTAGGGCCATGGGGTCCTAGTGGCCACTTGGTTTTTTAAGACATCGCCAAGCGATTGGTTGATTCTTCACGTAACCAGAAACCTGGCCTGTTTTTCGGCCAAAGAATCAGCATTGCCATACAACGTGGCAATGCTGCCAGCCTTTTGGGCACTTTTCCTGTTGACAGTAAATAGTTATGCGGACGATTTTTTTAATCATTCCCCCGCTTTTTTTAAAATATACTTTTACAAATTATTATTATTATTTATCTTGCATTAATTGAACATTTCTTTATCGTAAACACAACAATGTATAATGTGGAAACCTCGAATAAAAATGATAAAGTTCCAAAGATTTTTTTATCGGATAAGAATAGCCCGATATCATTACAATAAAAGTACCATAAATTTTCTTAGTAAGTTTTTCTTATACAACTTTTATAGGCGTATCAAAGAAGTGTGTTCTATAGGAACCGATTTATAGGAGCGGTATGAATGATAGTGCTCGTGAAATATAAATGTTTATGAAAAGCGCTACAACTCGTCAGATTTACGAGTAAAATACACTGTTTTGGAGCCGTTAGCACATAGTTACAGTGCGTGATCTTACTCAACGATTTTAAGTCAAAATGATTGATGGAATCGACGGAAATAACCCTGTTTATCGTGACTTTAGGAGCTTTTTATTCGTTGGTTGATAGGAATATGTAAATTAAATAACATTTTACAGATACAGCTTTATTAGCATTCATATTGCTCTATTATGCTCAAGCATATTTTCACAGAACTTTGCATAGCGTGAATGCATTACCATTTTCGCGTCACAAATTCCATCAAACAATTTGGGTGTAGTTATGGCGGCGTTATGAGCGTAGCTGACGTAGCAATACACAAACAAACACCAACACATGAGCTGTGTATTATTACCAACTTGCATACGATATTTGTTCGCGATGTACAGTCTGCATCAAAAGTTGATGACCACATTTAGATTTTCAAAATCGCTGTATAGTGAAGTGCTAATAGTGAATACGGTGTACAGCGATTTTGAAAATCTAAATGTGGTCATCAACTTTTGATGCTGACTGTATCATCGGGTACGCTACAGCGGCAGCGCGGTTCCATTCCTCCATTCATCCGACGAACAATGTCTTATTTCGCGAATATGCTAAATTAAAATGCTCACTATATACTAGGGATGTATTTTTTGAGAAATTGCAGATCTCTAAAGTCTTATAGAAGGACATTTTTAGCGCAAGTATTTTTTTAAGATTCTGCAACCAAAATGATAAAAAACTAATTCACGCGGAAGTCGCGGGCAGAAGCTATTTTGATGATATTTCGTATTTCGGAGAAAAAAAATGGCCCAATGTAAGAACATTGCTCCGTAGGGTTGTGGCGTGATGTTAAATAGCTTATAAGCTTTCTCAGGAATTGTGCTATAGCATGCAAAAAAAACTTTTCAAATCCGAGTGGAAGTTCGTTCAAACAAACGAAAAAACAAACTCTTCGCAGCTTTATTATTAGTGTCAAACTCAAACTCAAAACATTTACTTCAAATAAACCAATTACAGGCACTTTTCAATTGTCAAGGGGTCGGTCAGACAGAAAGATGAAGCTAGTTGCCTAGTGTAGACGTAGATATATAGATATCATAACCATGTTTCTGCTGTTATAACATTAATTGGTTAATCGCATTCCAACCTCCGCATATACCTAATTAAATACACTGCCACTGCACACGTTTAAAATAACAAAACGTTAGCAAAAAATTGAGCAACGTATTTTCAAAACGCAGTCTTATTTAAGTAAATATTTCGCGTAACACAGGTATTCGCGGTGCCAAAACATTAAGAGAAATTCTATCTACGATTTCTTGCACGTGACGATGTAACATTTTCATGTCGTTATATAAAATGAAATGGTCTCAAATTGAGTTTTTTGCATTCCAATTTTCTCGATAATACCTTTAGCGAAATCACGCAGAAGTGACACTGAGCTCGCAGCCACTTTGAAAAGGGTACGAATGCTGTGGAATTAAAATACCTGCTTACTTTGAATATAAACGATGTACCCACCTGAAAATTATGGGAGTGAGGAGGGACGGCCGTTAGAGGGGTATTGAGAAGTAGGTACCTACTTGAATCTACTGTAACTGTCGAGAAGTAAGTACCTACTTGAATCTACTGTGACTATCGCGTATAGAAAATTCTGGAACGTTAGAAATAGCAAACTTGCTAGAAATAGGTTTTCGGTAGGTGGAGTTTTAGAAACTTTTTCCTTTTTTTTTTTACTTTTTGAACTTCAGATTTTTTAAATGAAAGTTCTTATTTTTTTTTAATTTCAATGAAAACCTACCGTTTCTATTAAAATTTTATTGAAATGGCAATTATTTTGTTTTCGTTCGACTTGGCACTGGGCTTGGCGCAGACCCTTATATAGACCCTTATACCCCTTTTAATATACAAAATATTTTTTACCTTGTACAAAAAAAAAAACGTTTTTTTAAATTATGGTATAAAAATGCACGAGGCCAAAAAAGTGCAGCAGTCAACTCATTTGCAAGTCATGAGTTTTTTCAAAGCAAACGAGTTGAGAATTCAAACGTAAAAAATAACCTGCAGATTTCCTTTTTTTGTACGCAGACTTCAGTTTAAAAAATGGAAATTATACCTATACATTATTTTGATAGTAAAATAAAGATGAATTTTCTTAATTGTTTGAAACATATGTAATTTAATAATTTTAATAACATACGCAAGTCAGTAGAGGCTTATCGTTCCCTGCATCGCTCAATACAGCAAATTGATTCAGATTCGAATCATAAATTCATGACCCGCTCCCCAACGGTTCATGTTAAATTCATAGAACTAATTAAATTAAACAATACATACAATGTCAAATAACATTGTATTGTGTTCAAAAATGGCAATACATGTGGTCACCCGCACTGACCGCCCTTAATTAATCGACACCATTACAGGGAACTTTCAACAAATACTGGAATACATTTTATTCCCACGTGAATTTCAGCAGTGTAATTTTTCACAAAGTTTTTGTGCACTCTCGTGTGATTTTGTTAATTTGTAACAATTAAAACGTTGATGAATATGGATGAAGTGGTTTTTATGCGGCGTAGCGGTTTCGTAGCCGAGAAATTCGTAACATCGTAGACCTTTCGTAGCCCACTTGTCGTGCAGATAAGCGGCGTCGTGGTATCTCTCTCTTCTCTCTCACTCTCTCTCTCTCTGACACTCTCTCTCTTTCTCTCCCTCACTCTCTTTCACTTTCACTCTCTCCCTCACTCTCTCGCTCTCTCTCATACACTCTCCCTCACTCTCCCTCTCTCTCTCTCTCTCTCACTCTCCCTCTCTCTCTCTATCTCACTCACTCTCCCTCCCTCTCTCTCTCTCACACACTCTCTCTCTCGTGGGGGTAAGGTTCCAACAATGCAGACGCATCCTGTGATACTCGTATGAGTATTTTATTTAATGTTATTTATATTCCTTAAAAGTATGCAAATACTCGTACTGTTTAACGTAACGTGCTGCAAAATTTTCTCTCATTCGACTTTTCGTAATTTTTTCCAAGCTATAAAAATACATACTCGTATATAAAAGGTACTACACGCACCATTACTAACTTACATAGCATTTATCTCCTTTATTTCCTTTTCATAGATGCGAATAGAATCCAACCTAATTATGTAAAATTCGTCGCCGAAAAACAAAAAAGGGATTTTGTTCAATAAATCAAAGTGACAGACGCGTTATCTGAAAGATCTAAGTTTAGCCTTCTTGAAAGCGTCTGTTTTTCACACAGAGCACGGAATCGGCGCAGCGGCAGCCTCTAGAGACGGCATTATATCTTCCTGACCTTGTCACACATTACTTGGGGTCGGCGTAAGACGTTTTTAACCGACTTCAAAAAAGGAGGAGGTAGAGGATATGTTCGTCTGTATGTATGTTTTTTTCTATGTATGTTTATCGATATTTTCGTCGATTGGGGACCGATTTTGAAAACCCTTTTTCATTTGGTAGAGGAAGCTTGCGCGGTGATAAATTGTATTAAATAGTTTTTGAGTTAGCTTCGTTATCACGTATTTAATTCACTTTGTCTATCTTGATGATGTTGTTCCTGTAGTGGTATACGAATTGGTGTTTGAGAGGTAACAAATTTGAATGAATTTAATATAATTTACTAATCGCATGCATTATTCAAGTTACTAATTAATTTCTTAAAATATTATCTAAATATGTCAAATGTGCACGCCGAAATTAAGGGCATAATAAGAGATCGATATGTTATCACCAGAATCTTCTGTACCTTATTTATGCAAATAAATGATTTAGATTTTTTTTTAAAGAAAAAAAACACTACAAAGTGAAAAATAACTCTAATTTCGGTGGCAAAAAACTAAAGTACAGATCCAGACATCGACTTTTGAACTTAATTTTTTTTTCACTTTGTAGTTTTTTTCAAGACGTTTTTTTTTTTTTTTTTGTTTTGTTTTTTTGTTCTTCCATTCTTCCTGTCAACCGTCAAACTATCATTCACTCCCTTCTCTTTCATATCATTCCTCACACAATCCATTCATCTATTCTTTGGCCTTCCTCTCCACCAACATTTATATTCATCACTCTTTTAGTAACTGGGTTGTGGAGGTCAGATAGGCAGTTGCTCCATGTAAAATACAGCCTGTAAAATTCAACTGCCTCCGGTTAGACTGGAAGCCAACCCCAAAATAGTTGGGAAAAGGCTACACAGATGATGTTGACTCTTTTAGTCACACGCATTTCTAAAAGAGTGAAAAATTTGTGGCGCCAAAAGTGCGTTGAACGCACATCTTCTGTCACGTACGGCCTTCAAAACCGTAATTTACCCGTAATTTCATATACATAATTTTTGTCGTAGTGCGAGTAAACAGTAACACACGCTTGGTTTGTATGAAAGTGTTGACAGTACCGCCTCTAGCAGCGGCCGCCGAGGCGTGTTCGTGCTCTGTGGTGTCACATAAACTTTCAGTGTGCGGACAAGTAGGTAGTGTTTCGGAGGGTTACATTACTTGCCCGATACTTTCTCTGTTCATTGACTGGAATAAAAGACTTTTATTGGGTTTTAGATATCCTGTAATGCTTTTAGTGGATAGGAAAAGGATTTCAGTCTGTTGTTTAGTGAGATTGGGTCTGCTCCGAACCGACTTGGATAATTTGTAGGAGTATTGCCATCTTTAATTAACCAGTAGAGCGAGATTAAGATAGTGTAGCTGTCTAGCTATTAAAGTAGTTATGTTGGTTGTTGAATGGTAATCATTTATGTTATTGTTTTATTTATGGTGAACAGCCTAAACCGCTGGGGTCTAGAAGAGTGCACAAGAGTTCCTTTTATAATGAAAGTGAGCATTAAGGAAGGATTTTTGAAAATTCACCCCCTTAAATACAAAGTGTATACGGAAGTTCGCCGTTTTTGAAGTTGGAAATGATGAAATTGGCGTTTACGCTTCTCTTTATAAGTAAAAGTTAGTTGTATCATCCCATCTCGTCCCCTGGCTCCTGAAGAAGAGAAGTTACCGATGGGAAACTCCATCGTGCAAATGGAGTTTTGATTACATTGAGAATTTGAATTTGAATTTTAATAATTATGGCATTTTTTTTTAATAATTAAGTTTTTTTTTTCCTTTATATCTTTAATACGAATAATTATCTTTATTAAGATTTCAAGGCTTAAAAAATTAAAATTGAGAAACAATTTCATTCTTGAGGATAAAGGTAATTAGAATTACACTATTGTTTTAAAACATTTCATAGTCCAGTAATGTTTCACACTACTCATACCCTGTGATTATCTTATATTACTCCTCATTTCTTCAATATCATTGTATTGTGTATTTCATAGGAAGGGAGGAAGAGCAACAGGAAAAAACAACTTGTTAAAAACAAATAATCAACTCTATTTAGCAACGATAACATCTCGTCGGAGTTCATAACTTGTTTCCTCCGAAATATCTCGTGAATAAAGCTGCTATAACCATAATCTGAAGATAAACAGAATGTAATTTTTTTTATGAAAGGCATTTTTTTATAAATCCTTGATGAAACAATAGGGGTCAGTATATTTCTGCGCAATCTGTGTTTGCTTTTGTTAATGTTGTGTAAACCACGCCCCTTTTTGTTTCGCGTCTCCTCCTTTATAGTACAGTTTTAAATTAACCGACGAAATAAAGTAGGAGGTTCTCTATTCGACGCGTATGCAGGGTGTTAGGCAGACGGTTGAACATACGAAAATGACGGATCCGTGGGGCCGTCTGCTACGTGTTTAGGCCCAATAACAAGACCCAGCCCACACGGATTTTTTTAAATTTTATGCGAAATTCGTCGTTGCTCTTTCATCGCCTTGATTCGACCCAAACTATTGGAAAATGACCCTGTTTCATTAATTCAGCCTGTTTATATATTACATCTGATATCTGATTTATAGGTTTTCCAAGTATACATTGAATCATCAATATGCTAAAGGTTTTCTTACGAACTAATAATCATTCATGTATATGGGTACCAGATAAACATCCAGGGATACGGAGAATTAATTTGAACCTCCATAAATAAATGGTTTAAACGAAAATATCTGTGAATATATTTCCATAAATAATATAACATCACGCCTGTAATCCCAGAAGGGTTAGGCAGAGGTGTCCCTATAGTACACCCACATTTCGCCAGTTATGTTTAAGTCCGATGTAGTAGGGGGCGAGCCTATTGCCATCAACCGGGCACAAATTCAGACTGCGGGCTGCTACTGAGAAACTCCTGATGTAAAAACCTAATGACACCATGCCCGACCTGGGAATCGAACCCAGGACGTCCTGCTCAGCAGCAGTAGACCATAGAGGCAATCTACAAACACACAGGGCAGGAGAAAGTTATTGATATTTTGATTTTTTATGTAATGTTGACAATTAAACTAGTAATGTTTCCAACATTTGGTGTTTTTTATTAACTGGTAAATTATCTGCCAAATTAATCAAAACAGGTAAATATTTGACAGCTATTTGCGACGTTGCCCATGTTCAGAATGCAGCTCTTAAAATGTTCATAACAGTCTGAATCAGGTTCTGACAGAAATAATAATTAAAGAATTTCAACATTGTGCATTTTTAATGGGAATTTTCAACTTCTTTCTAGAACAGAACAACGTCTGTCGGGTCAGTTCAGTTGATCTTCTTCTTTTCGTGTGGTTAGTGACTAACCTGGTTTCAGAGTTTTAAAGCCGCCCATGGGCCTCTGACTTGGCTTCACACGCCGTCGAGAAATATCTCTCAGGCCGGATTCCTCACGATGTTTTCCTTCACTGAAGGTTTAGTTTTTGAAGCAAGTGACAATTAGAGAGGCCTTAGGTTCGAACTCGAGACCTATGATTTGATTTGGCAGTCCGAAGGTCATACACTAGGCTACTCGTATTACTGCTCTCGGTAGGTATATTAGTTTCATTCATACCGCTAGCTCTATTATTTTAAGAGTAAGTTAAATTTTTCGTACTGACCTGTATTCTTTGTCTGCGAGTGTATATCCTAATCCTAATCCTAACTAATATTATAAATGTGAAATTGAGTTTGTTTGTTACGCTTTCACGTTAAAACGGCTAAACAGATTTGGATGAAATTTGGCACATGGGTAGACCATGACCTGGATTAGACCAGCTAGTACAGTATATTCATTACAGTATTTTCTGGTTCTCAAAATGGGTGTAAGAAGTGTCAATGGTTTGTATCAAATGGGTGCAGCTGTAGCGCTTTCATAACTATAAATTTTGGAAAGTTGTAGAACGAAAAATAATCATTTAAATTACTATGGGTATTTTAATAGACTTTTAGCTGAGGTTCACTTTTTGACCAACATTGTATAAATGTTCTAAAATGAAACTGTTTGCAGTTCTTGAGATGAACTGCATCTTTCTGTAGGTATGTGTGAGTGAGAGAGAGATTTTCTTTGTTCTGATTTCTCTGTCCATAGATCGACATTGTTTGTTTTTGGTCTCTCACGGGTGGTTTTAAGTTCAATTTTTAGGGTTCTGTAGTAAACAAGGAACCTTTATAGTTTCGCCATGTCCGTTTGTCTGTCTGTCCGCGGCTTAGCTCAGAGACTGTTAGTACTAGAAAACTGTAATTTAGCATGATATTATATAGCATACATATTAATCACGCCGACAAAGTAGTAAATGTTTATTTCGTGAAAGAGTGAAAGAGAGACCGCCATTTCGTTGTGCAACAAGCCTACTATCCCATACATTACATTAGAGACATGAATGAAACCAGCGGAATGAGTTTATTACATAATTCAGCGTGTCCCACAGCCACTTGACACCGCTACCTACATTATTAAACACCCCGAATTGCCTTACACCGTTGAATAATTCATGACTATAGGAACCTTACATGATATCTCAGTTTCCGAACGTAATATTATGTATGAGCTAATTAGTTAGATTTCTCCTAGGCAGCTGATTTGTTTAAAGGCTAGCGTACATGGTTAGTTTTATCTTTAAATCCGTCTGACCTTAGAAAAATCGTGGTATCTCAGAAGGTTGTGGGTTAAAATCCGGGTAAGTACAAATGTCACGTTTTCAATTCATATGTAATTTCTAAGTACGAGTATATATTGAACATCAGTGACATCGGTGAAGGAAAACATCATGAGGAAACCTGGACGTATAATTAATACAAGTCTGAAATTGCCGTTCCGCCTTGAGCAAGCGTGGTGAACAATATTCATGCGTTCTCTGTATTAGATGACATTGGGCTGCAGTGGATCAGTAAAAGGCTGGTATTATTTTATTATCAAAATATGTGAGTGGCAGATAGGGTAATCGGCTTGAAGACCTATGACCTATGACCTATGACCTATGACGGCCAGAGCGACTACGATAAGAATTGTTTCATATACATGAAACAATTGTTAATTGTTAGAGTTTTAAAACCGCCCATAGGCCTCTGACTTGGCTTCACATGCCGTGTTTCTTCACCATGTTTTACTTCACCGTTTTTGAAGCAAGTGATAATGAATTAAACAATACGCACATGAATATGTACACTCAGACGGATCTGTCGCAGGATTTGTTCAGACTAACCTCTCCATGTGTGGTAGCCTTTAGAATAATTCTCCTAGTTAGCTGATTTATTACCTACTTTCTTTCTTCGCACATGGGAAGTTACACAAACAGATTTGTTTGTTGAAACTAATGGTAAAGCTGACGTATCAAAATCTCATTCTGAATATTAATTCGGCCTTCACATGAATTTGTAAGGCGTTATCTTTTGGCAGTTAGGTGAAATACTTTGTGAGCTAAATATTATTTTTGTTGTTGGTTTAGATTCGTGTTGGTGTATTTTGTCTTATGAAAAGAGGTAGAGTTAAAACCATTAAAAAACATTTTGCTGTAAGTAAGTAAGTAAGAAAGAAAGAAAGAAACACGCCACAGAAACACGTGCATTTTTTTTTAAATATAACTCGAGTAGATAACAATACAATAACGAGCACAAAACAGAAATAGTCGGCAGCTGCTGGCACGTCATGACTGTGACAGGAAGGCTTCCACTTAGCATGATGCTGTGCTATGGAGACCCACAGCACAGCGCTGATTTTCAGTGGTCACCCGAGTACCCAAGTACAAATGTATATCTACTGCAGCTCTGGAGCTTTAAGATTTTTTTCCTATCTTTTCTTGAATTGAATCAATCTGCCTAGCCTTTTCCCAACTATGTTGGGGTTGGCTTCCAGTTTAACCGGATGCAGCTACCACCGACCTCCACAACCCAGTAACTGGGTAATACGATACCAGTGGCGGTCCCCCCATAGAAGCCGAAAAGCCCGGCTTGCCTTAAAAAGTGAGCCCACCAACAAAAAAAAAAAAATATAAAAGCAACCAAGTCAATAATCATCTCGCAAGAATTGATAAGAATAATACCTAACATTAAACTCCGCGCTGCACTGTGTCAGCCGCGCGCTTTATAAGCTACGATGCCAGGTTTACGTACTCAAAGAATAATATTTAAATTCCGCGCCGTTTTGCATCACGCACCGTTGCCAACTATCTCGGATGCAGTTGCGATCTCGCTCTAACACTATAGCGATAAGTAGGACGCGAGATCGCATCGTAAATGAAAACATAATTTTTATTCTTTCTCGCTCGCACTTGTGTTGGCTTTTATGAGGCTTTTTTACCACTCTTCTTTCGCATAGAAATAGTTAAGTTTGTTGATACCATTAGTATGTACCTATTTCGCAAAATGTTCTAAATATTAAGCCCGGCTTCTGATTTTTTTATGAATGGAACGAATCGTGCGTTTGATTATGAATAGTAGGAGTAATGACGTGGCAAATTTGTTCAAATTTGTTTTGAGCGGCTAGGTACCTGGTGCACTTTTTTTCGCTTTGATATTTTTTCATTTTCTGTGAATTTAAGTGTTGTGATTAGTTTTGAAGTGATTAAAAAGTTTCTTATCATTGAAATGAATTCGGAAACGCATGCAATTGTTCCTTGTGAAGGACTAAAGTGTGCAATCCTTACTCGGAAAGGTAAATACTTTGAGTTTTACAGACAAATATAATCTCGATAGTTATTGTGGCGATTTCATTCCGCGCTTTTGTTAGTGATTATAGTGTTATTTTATCATCAAAATGGGAATTCGGAAACTGTGTTCGAAAAGGTATGTAACTTGAGTTTTTCGACAATAAGTAACTCTTTACTTTACCGTAACCAACCTCAAATTACTGTAGATACTTGTTTCTCGGAAATAAAAACAAGTATTTTTGTCAGTCGAAAAATAGATTGAAATAGGCATTCGATTGTTTATTAGACAACTTTAGGTAGGTAGCTGGTGCCATGAAAACACATAATTAGTGTTGTTTGTATGGCATTTGTAGTTTTGGTAAACCACTGAAAAACAAACCCTATGTCCTATTATTATAATAACAATAAGTTCTCATTGAGATCACAAAACACAATAATTTTCGTATCGAAGAGATTCTTCATAGGTGTTTTGAAATAAAGATAAGTTGGCTATTGTCATTATGGTAAATTATAAAAAGTTATTTTGGTATTATCTCATGTTAACATTTTCAATTAAACTCATAAAATTATGCGTACGGCAATAGAACAACAAATCGATCATTTGTTGGGAGCCATCTAGTGGATTTTGATTGAAAATTTTAGCATGTGACAAGTGCATATGAAATAAGGTAAAAAGATTCGGCTAAACGGTGTGTTTACGCGCATTCATTCATATAGATGGCGCTTATGAAAATTACATACTAATGCTTGATAATACTTATTTAGAACTCTTCGCATTTTATAAAGGTTTTCTAATAATGTTGTACCATGAACAACATATGAAAAATCTGTTGGCTTGCCCTAATTTTGACGCCATGGCACGCCGCTGTACGATACCCATTGGTAAAGACTGGTTGTCAGACTTTCGGGGTTCTGACAACCCGTAACGACTGTCAAAGATACACGAATGACAGCCGGGACCAACGGCTTAGCGTGATTATCGAGGCACGGAGGATTCTCGGTATGTAAAGATGGTCACCCATCCACGGACCAACCCCGGCTAGCATAGCTTAACCTGTTGGATGAACCCGTGCGGTTACTCAGCCACGAGCTGCTCATATATTTTCCTGAATTGACCAATAAAATTACACATCTTGTGGTATTCTATTATTTGGAACCACATCTTTTAGTTTGTTTACGTAGAAACACGTTAGTCTTTATTTATATTATTATACTAAACAAACCATCTTTTGATTTATTTTTACCTATTGATATTCTATGACACATGTACTTAACTCACTTCTATATTCTGTAGCACTGTTTACCTCTGTAAAGCATACTTTTAATTATCTCTTGATTGTTTTATCATCCAAATCGATTTTATAGTATTTAATTTTCCCTTTTGTAAAAACTTTAGAATATTTATATTCTGACGTTTTCATCTTAAACTGTCATCTGTCGTAATTTACTTTTCTAAAACATAGACAGAACACATCATAGATAAGTACACTCTATCTTCTCTCATAAAGTGGGTGTACACACTGAACCTTCGCAATAAGCATAGATCTAAGATTTCTCCTCTGTAAGCCGTTTTTATTAGTGCTGGTCATATCTAAATTAAGAATTAACTTGAATATGTTTTAAAAACGTTTAAAATATGACACAGAACGATAAAAACGGTCTTCATATTTTTGCAGGGAGTCTTGTCTGAGCCCTCGGAGAGTCGTATTTTTAACTTGAGACGGAGTCACTGTTTTTATGCCCTTAAGTCTTATTTGTTGAACAGTTAGCTACTCGAATATTAGTCTCTTAAAACTAGCATAACTAGCGTGCGCGAGTGTCCTAATTTTATTGTGTAATTTAAACTATCGATACTGAGTGGATTATGTCAATAAACATTCTAATACTGTGTAATACTGTGTTTAATTCGCTCGGCCCTCCTGCCTAGCCCTGTAGGAGGTGCTCACTTCTAACGAACTCTTAACCACGCGGCGTAAAACGCCGCGAGCACACGCACACGAAGGCCTCCGACACTAGACGTCGTTACTCTCCGAGAGAGACCTCCGCCGTCACCTGTGACGCTAGCGCGGTCCTCCCGCTAGGTGAGGCGCCTCAAAGCGCCTCCATCTACAAAGTCTCACAACCTCTACTCCGTTCCACAGGCTGGAGTGTACCTCCAGGGGGGATAATCCTCAGCCCAGCCTCCTGCACGCTGCCTGCGGCCTGCCTGCCTGCCCACCTGTTCCACTCCCTGCCTGCCTGTTCCTGCCTAACCTGAGCCTGTCTTGTGCCTGTTCCTGCCTAACCCGAGCCTGTCCTGTGTCTTAAACTTAACTTTACTTTTACTAATTTTAACTTTTAATTTTAATACCTTTTTATTTTAATTTAATTTGTGACCTACGTTTCCCTCCACGGAGGAAAACGTTACGTTACAATCTGTCACCCGAATACCTCCACAAAGACTTTATCGCTATAATATCCATTTTCTGATGTGTAAATAAGTCCAACACAATGTCAACCCGCAAAAATATCTATTGGCATTTTGCGAGGGCCTCATTGGTCAAGTGGTAGGAAGCGCTACTGCAGAGGATAAGGTCCTGAGTTCGATTCCCAGGTCGGGCGAAGAGTTATTGGGTGCTTCCATTAGGAATTTCTCAGAAACAGCCCGGAGTCTGGATTTGTGCCGGTTGATGGTAATAGGCTCGCCCCCTATTACATGGGAATTAACCTTATCTGGTGAAATGTGGGTATACTACCACCTCTGCCTACCCCTTCGGACAAAACATGCGTGATGTTGTTATTTTGCGGAAATCGAACCGCAAAAAAATATTCCGTGACCTAGAATACGTAAGCCATTTAGCCGCTGCGCTGGTATCAATGAAAAGCCTAAAGAATAAAGACACAGTGGCGCATTACACAAAAGAAAAGATACTTTTACTTTACAAAACAAAGTAGCGAAACTTGTAAGTGACCGCTTTATTTTACGCGGCGGAATAGACGAGTATTTATAGCCGCACTTCTAAAGTAGTTTATCTCTCTTTAGCCTGGGTTTTTCATATATTTTCTAAATATATTCTTACTAGCTTCGCATGGACAAAACATCGAGATTTCTTAATTAAATATTCATGTTTTATATATAAAAATCTTTCGGAATAAATTATGGTGAAAATTGCAATTATGGTGAAAATCGCATCAAAATCCGGTGCGTTGTTTTTAGGGAACAACGCTGTCACACACACACACTAATGTATAGATTCACAATGTATTGCTAAACTAGGTGAGCAGAGTTAGAAGGAGGAATATTACTGAATTAGGTGTCACGTTGACCCATGCTGCATCAAAATGTCACCACACATAGTCTGCAGGCCGGCTGTAAGTACAACTTTTTAACTCCATTTTGCCATCAAACTCGTATTCCATGGGCAAGAAGTCAATTGCTCAGCCAATCTGCCAGTTCAGTCTTCTAAATGTAGATAAAAGTGGCAGTTTTCCAGACTGTTAGGTATTCTGCGGTCTTTACCAAAAGTTTTTGAATCCACTACCTATATCGAAAGTTTCGCCAGAAAACTGTTACGTCCCAAGTTTTGGCGTTTCGACAAAAGCGAAAGTATACGTAGGAAAAATGTTCTATTGAATTTTCAATTTATTTTGTTTCCTGCTCGTGATCATGTTTTCCGCATTCTTTAAAAGTAATAGGTATGTTTATATCGGAAATTCTACTTAATTATGGAAACAATATTGTGGATTGACGGGTCGCCCGAAACCTTTTTTAAAATTGATTTTGTAACCTCTCCGCCCCAGCAGGATTTTCATACAAAAAATGTTAAATGTGAATATCGATTTATTTATAACATTCCACAGATATCGTAAAGGTTACATTAATCCATATTTAGGACTCAAAAAGTCAGATGATTTATTATACTATCACTATTTAATATCTGGTAAATGTTTCCTGGTAACCTATAATTACCATTACCCTAATTCTTGCTTTTAAAAGCTGTATACCATTAACGTGATTTAGTGATAGCAACATTATTTTATATATGTACTTTAGTGGGTACATTTATTTGGTTTAGTTTGGCTTATAATTGTTCTTTTTAATGCCTAAAAATAAGAGGAAAAGACTTTAGGGAGTGACGACAATATATGGACACGACACGACCAACATTCAGTAAGTATATGGAAGTCGGTGAACTTTGGTCAGATGAAACCTGTCTCAAATGTCCATACGTAATGTCCATACTAGTTTTCATCAACTGTGTCTATTTCCTTTCCTAAACCCAAGTTGTACCGGTTTACTTTTTAAATGTTGCACGTAGAAACAAAAACAGCTTATTTGTGTACAAAGCAAAAGAGATTATACTAAGTCCCAACAAATAAGATTTAGTGGCACAGTACCTACAACTAACATGAGAAACATCTTTATCTAAAAGTTCGTTGTCAGACAACGGATAGCCGGCGAGAAAGATGGTTTCCGACTTAGGACTAGGCAAGTTTAACCTAAAATTGTCAGCGAACTAGATCTAATACTAAGTTAGAAGGTTGTGGATACCGATTCAGTATAATTCAATTGTAGAAATGGAGATTGGATTTGTCATGGACTATTAGTTAATAATACCTAACTTTTGGGTCTAACTACAAAGGTAACTTACAAACGTACCTAATAGGATAATTATCAATAAAATCAGATGTGGAGGACACTAGAAGAGTATTTCGGAATTCTTACTTACTTACATATTTCAGAAACGGTAGAAAATTATTACGTTACGTGCAATGTTCAGCAACTTTCCAATTAACTCGATTTCAATTTGAATCTGGGAAAAAAAATGTGACCGTCACGTCCGGCAGATGTGAATTATGGCGGTAGAAGAGACCGTCATGCCGTCTGCCGTCACGAGTCGATCTTACCCCCAAGGCGCGCTAATAGCTGATGTTTCACATCAAAACTCATCTGACGTGGATTACAAAGTGTCAACTGAAAAAAACAAGTGTAAATTGAAAAAGAAAATAGAAGCTAATGTCACAATAAATTCCCATCCATAATCTTAAACACAACGTAACGTAATCTTAGCGCAGTAGTGGAATACGTATATTTGTAATGACGTTCTCGGTTACGGTTCTAACAACTTCGATGAAAGTTGCAATATAGGGGTTTACGAGGGTAAAAAATCGATCTAGCTAGGTCTCATATCTGGGAAAACTCGTTTTCTCCGTATTTTCACCCGAGCAGAGCTCGGTCGCCCATAGTTTAGAACAAGATGGCTACCTTAGAATAACATGACATAGCAGCATGGAATTATTAAGTACCTACTATCATGCAGCATGGAATTAGTAGGTACCTCCTATCACGACAGCATGGAATTAGTAAGTACCTACTATCATGGCAGCATGGAATTAAATGAATTTAATGAGCATTCTCTATTTTCACCAGAGCAGAGAGCTCGGTCGACCAGGTACTGATAATTATACAAACAACATAAGCGACCAGAATCTTAATACCCACGTACACTCACGGACATAATCAACCTCCCATCACTTGCATCGTATAGTTTATAAGTGTCTGTACGTCTCCTGTGGGCGCTAAAAGCCCCGTCACCCGTTACGTCGCTTATCGATATGGGGCAGACATTACATTGTGTTGTGACGTGCGCCACCGTTCACTATGCAGCCACTAAATACCTCTGCAGGAATCACTTACGAGATAGCTACAACGTCTTTTGTAGGTGTATCTCGGGTCTATAGCCTCGTATTTTGAATATACTCGCGTGTATCACGGGATAGACTAGAGTTTTTAGTTTTTTCATAAATGTGCAGGCCAGCTGTGGTATATAAGGAAAAATAATAAAGGCTAATCGAGATGTATGGAAGAAGACACGCTGCACTGACCCCAAATATTGGGTCTTTACATATGAAATTGGCGGTTGTTTCTCACAAATAGAGAACCTCGTCACTTCTATGATTTAAAATATTCATCAATTGCTTGGTATGACCATCATAGACAACTACCAATAGTATAAAAACCTTATTACTTATAGTTTTATAAACATAAAAAATACCTTAAAAATGACTCCTCATTTTGTTAGCAGAAATGACCACTATTTGTTTTAACTTAGCCAAACTTATTTTTGTCGCTTATCATAATGTTGTTTTTAAATTATTTCAATAATATTTCAATATACATTATGCTAACTATGTATATACAACTAACGTCGAATGTGGTATAATTTTTGCGAATGGTGTCATAATGTCATTGTGATTTGATACATATGCTGTAGACAGATAGAGAAATAGTTGACAATGCAATGGAGCGATACACACAATCACACAGCTCAGGCAACGAAATTGATGTTTCAAACACTGAAGATTTTCACAATTTCCGGGGTTTTTAATCTCCAGTTTTGGCGATTTGATCTGGCCGGCCGGATATGACTGAGATCGTCAGATATGACGGCGCCCGCAGACTCTTTTAGAAATCTTGCGTTTACCCAGGGCCACCTCGCCCATATGTGCGAAGTGTGCAACGCACACAGACGCCAGGGCACTAGGGGTGCCGGAGGCGGTTCTGAGACTAAATTTTTACCCTATTTAATTCATTAATCATCATAGTCGAGTATCGATAAATGAGTACAAATCTCGAAGACAATATTTACGTCTGTGGTTTGTGGAATGTTTAGGTCTCGGGTTTTAGTTTTCATTGCATTAATTATGAGCTCTGCGTTAAAATAAAAAAAGCCGCTATGTTGCTTAGGCTGCGGTCTGTCTGCTATGACAGCTTTTTTTTGCATTATAATAATGTAGTAGCTTGATGAATCCGCCGGATGATGCGGGAAGCACAGAATCGCTCGAAGTGGCAGTGCTTGGGGGAGGCCTATGTTCAGCAGTGGACGTCTTGTGGTTGAAATGATGATGATGATGACTAGCTTCAGCCCGCCACTTCGTCTGCAGGTTTAATAACGAAACCAATAGCAAAAAAACTCTCTCTTTCTCTATCTCTCTCTTTCATTCTCTCTCTCTCTTTATCTCTATCTCTCTCTCTCTTTCTCCATCTTCTTATCTCTATCTCTTTCTCTCTCTCTCTTTCTCTTTCTCACTCTCTCTCTCTCTCTCTATTTCTCTTTCTCTCTCTCTTTCTCTTTCTCTCTCTCTCTCTCTCTATTTCTCTCTCTGTCTCTCTCTCTTTCTCTCTCTATCTCTCTCTCTCTCTTTCTCTCTATTTCTCTCTCTGTCTCTCTCTCTTTCTCTCTCTATTTCTCTCTCTCTTTCCCTCTATTTCCCTTTCTCTCTTTCTCTCTCTCTCTTTCTCTCTTTCTCTCTGTCTCTCTCTCTCTTTGCGAATAAACGGAAGTAAACCGATTTTTTTCTATTTACGATAGTATTACATATTTACGTATTTAAAACGTCAATAAATGAAAAAAAAATACGGTGACGCACAACGACCAAAAAAAAAAGAGGCTCTTCATTGGTTTCGCGCACAGGCGGTTCCGAGGGTCGGCGTTTACCACAAGTCCACAACAAACTACAAACCTTGCAAGACTTAAAAGCCAAACATCAAAATTTAAGAAAAAGTCACCAATAACCACCAAAAAGTACCACAAAAGTCAGCAAAACAACCTCCAAAGGTTGAAACAATTCAAAATGCATTCAACGACCTCAAATGTGCTTCAACTCAGGAGATTTGGCCGATACCATTTTTTCGACTTAATGTCATGATACACTCTTAAATCAACTTTCCGAGAAATCAGAGCCGGACATTTTTCTATTTCAAAAACTGGCAGCCAATTCACATCGTACTTTTGCCACACTTTGTACTTGGATTTTCCGAATAACTAGCTTCAGGAATTTCGATGCTCTTAACTGGTAGCATCTATATTAAAACAATTTACGAGAGCTACCTATTTGTATCATAAGAGCTATATTTCATACAACCACAAATACACCGCTACAAGAAACATGAATCATTTTAATTCAAAGAACTGTTTAATGCATGTGTAACATGTTTTTACCCAACTACGACAAACCCGAAAGTTGGGTAATGTTTTATTACAGATGCAATGTCGTGGTTTGCCTTATCTTGGCGCTTCCTTTACGAAACTTCAAGTTTAAAGCTGTTGTATTTCAGAAAGTGCCGTTCTTTGGGAGAATTTAAATTGCGTTTACTACGTATAAAATACTTAACGATAGTTAATTGACTCAGTCGTGTTAATTGACCGGACACGACGTGTTGCCACATCAAGCGCCGAACGCAGTGTCAGTGGGTGTGTGTGTATGTACATGACGTGTTGCCACGTCAATCACCGAACGCAGTGTCAGTGTGTGTGTGAACACTGCGTTCCGCGCTTGGCGTGGTAACACGTCGTGTCCGGGTTCACAACAAGTCAATCGTCATCCTGAGGATGCCTCATTGAGAGGTGAAACACGTGTCGATTTCTTACAGGGTTCTTGATGACTCTTTAAGAACAGTTAAGCGGATTAGGTTACTAAATATACGTCGTCTATTGAATTTTACCTAACGATAGCCTTGGTTTAAGGCTTACTTAAACCACGAATAACTTAATACGTTTAATGCTGTATAAGTATAGCTAGTTGGACTAGCACACGAAGGGTTCCGCAGCACCGTAAAATATTTAGCAAAAAACGCCGAAAAAAAATACGTTTCCTGTATAGGGACCCCATTAAATTATTAACTTAATTTTATTTCTATTATTTTTTGCTATAGCTGCAATAGAAATACACAATCTGTGAAAATGACAACTGTCTAGCTTTTACGGTTCATGAGATACAGACCGCTAACAGACAGACGGATGAACGGACGGACAGCAGAGGCTTAGTAATAGGTTTCCGTCCCTAAAAAGGGTCCCTATAGATTTTGTAACACATTGATAAGGGTGGGTTTGAGAATATAGCAATAATTAATCTATGTAGGTATGTTTAACCAGTACTATCAGTATCTACACTCAAATAATAGCTTAAACCAATTTTAATTGGAGATTTTATGGGAAAGTACTTCATAATCGGCAATTCTGCCGCGCTAGCGATAAATGCAGGAATAATGTTTTGCATAGTTTCGAGTAATTGGCGCTCAAAGTTTTTCGTCACATTTTTAGATATCTTTTCTGACTTGTTTTAATAACTTATTTAAATTCAGATTTTTGATATGTGTAGCCTAAGTAAAGCATCAATTGCTTAATATAACCGCACTTAGAAACTTGCCGTAAGTATGGTTACCGCTGTTAAAAACAATTAAAGTGCAAAAACTATTTTATATCCAGTATGAGTTTAATAACTTTAGCATCAATTGCTTATTAAAACCGCAATGTATAGTTACTGCTCCTATTATTAGCAGAAGTAAACCATCAATGATGATACAAGTACTAAAACACAAAATAATTATGTAATTAACGAGGTGAATTGAAGTTTGAAAGAAGCCAATGTTAACAATATTATTTTAAACATAACCTCGTTGGTCTAATAGTCGCAAGCGCTACCTCTGAACGTAAGGTTCGGAGTCTTTGGTCAACTGGACCCACTCGAAATGGACCCGCGGGATCACTCAACCCAATCACATTTTGAATAGGTCGAATGGACTCACTGCCCAATTTAATTATTAGTAAAGTCACGGAATAAAGCCTAATCTTTTAGTTTTATTTTTATGACTTAAAATATACCAATATTAATCAATTAGGTATTTCCACTTGCGCACCACACTTAATCACTAAAACTAAAATTGGGTTTGATTTCTGGGTCGTGCAAAGTGTTACTGGGTTTTTCCATCTGGAATATCTCAGGAGCAGCCCGGAGTCTGGATTTGTGCCAGGATGATGGCAATAGACTCGCCCTCCTGTTTCATGGAACTTAAACATAACTGGCGAAATGTGAGTGTACCATAGGTACACCTCTGCCTAAGCCTTCGGGGAATACAGGTGTGATGTTATGTTATTATTTTCTATTAAATTTTCAATATCCTTTAGAGCGTAATTTTTCTCATATACCCATTTCTTACAAAGCTGTGAGACAGCGCGGCTCCTCCATTTATTTCGTTGTTTATTTATTTCAGATATCGGATTGACGGCATTTCTCGTCCGTTACCCTTTTTACGGCATCTACGAAACTCATATCTTCGGACCTTTTTCACATTTCGACTTTGAATGGAGTCCAAGATATTTTTTGGTGTTATGGCGTTTCTTATATCGTTAGTGTGATAAAGACCGTGTGTTTATTACTAAGTTTATGATCTTTTGTTATTACCTACATGTCTAGGCTTTAATGTCTACCATATTCTTCTTTTTAGGGTTCCGAAAAAACGGAACCCTTATAAGATCACTTAGTGCTAATTTCACCAAAGAAACTGAACGCGATCAGCTATTCTAAAACGCTTTCAAGAGATGTCAGTGTCAAAATTGTTATGGAATATTGTACACTGACAGTTCTTGAACGCGTTTAGATGTGCTAAACGCGTTCAATTTCATTGGTGAAATCCGCACCTAGTTGTCCGTCCGTCTGTCTGTCTGACAGTCTGTCAAGACCCTTTTTCTCAGCAACACGTGAAGATATCAAGTTGAATATTAATATCAAATACGCAGGTCTCCGGTCCCTTGGAGCTCTAAAAAAATCAAGCTTTTAAGTCGACGCAATAAAAAGATACGGCCATTTATGCGGCATATTTTGATACTCGCAAATAAATCCAAACCTATAGGGTACTTCCCGTTGACCTACAATCATGAAATTTGGCAGGAAGCAAGGTTTCACAGCACAAGTAAAGGAAAAAGTCCGAAAATTGTTAATTTGTAGTTTTGTCACATATTAAAATATATTTGCCGTTGAAGAATTGACCGTGACGCATATCGATGTATGGGAGAAAATGTTTTTCAACTACAATGTTAGATTTGTTTTTGAGATAAATTCATCCCAACTACGGAACCCTTAATTGTGCGTGGTCGCGCTTGGCGGATTTTTTGTATTGTCATACTAGTTTGTTATGATGACTATTATAAAAGTTACACATTACAGACGTGATTACACATAAATATATAACTTTGATTTGATAAATTGTTATGTTGTGATAACCTTGGAGTTTAAGGACCTGTGTAGTAGTTGCGTAACACACATAAAATGACAATTGATCGCAATGGGTTTAATTTTGACGGTTCAGCCACGTTCATTACGTTATTCACGTTGTTGAGCAGACGAAGTTTTTAAACCTATGAAGCAAACATCAATCGACCTAGCCTTTTCACAACTATGTTGGGGTCGGCTTCCAGTCTAACCGGATGCAGCTGGATACCAGTATTTTACATGGAGCGACTGCCTATCTGACCTCCACAACCCAGTAACTGGGTAACGATATCCCTTGGTAAAACTGGTTGTCAGACTTTCGGGCTTCTGACGAATCGTAACGACTGTCAAAGAACCATGAATGACAGCGGGAACCAACGGCTTAACATACTTTCAGAAGCACGGACGAGTCTCAGTACTTAAAGATGGTCACCCATCCACGGACCAACCCTGGCAAGCGTAGCTTAACCTTGATGGCTCGACCCGCGCGGCTGTTATTACTTAGCCACGAGCTCTTCAAACCTTTTAAGAAATGGATGTCAAAATGAAAGGCATTGCGATCGGTTGCCATAAATAAGAAGTAAGTATGTATGTTACGTAATTATCCGGCTGATTCCTGAAACCTGGTTATAGGTTGCAAAACCTTGTTTACTTTTTCACAGCCAATCCATCTGGCTTATTCATAGCTTTGCATATCCATAGAGACGCAAAGGGCTATTCGCCGCTCAAACATTTCCACCGAATAGGTTTCCGAAAGCTCTCTCAATACGTTTTTAAGTACAGAAACTGAAAGGCTATGGCAGTCACATTATTTTTAGGCATTCAGCCTTCGAAGTCATTAAGTTAGACAGCCTATACAGTACATTGGCATGAATTGCCGGCTTGTACGTCGGAATGAAAAAGCGGTACAGTGCGCAGCCATTCATTTAACTTTCTGGGCTGATTGCAAAAAGTATCGAGTTTATGGCAAAAGTTTACCAGACGCATTACTAAATACTAATGTAGCCGACTTTAGTTACAATTGTCGATAAATTGGTAAAGCGTTGAAAGGTTATTTTGCTTTGCGGCTATTTCATCATAATTTCTTTATATAAAATTTTTGCCATACCTGTATTCTAGCGCCACTTGTTTTATATTAAAAAAAATCTGTTTTATCAAATATTTTTGGGAACCCTATAATTGGCGACTGTGTAAGTCCAAGGCTAATTGTTACCTATGATCTATTTCACACAGAAGTGGTTGGAAAACCTTAATTAATAAATTAATAACATACATAACATCACGGCCACATTTCGCCAGTTATGTTTAAGTCCCATGTAATAGGGGGCGAGCCTATTGCCACCAGCCGGGCACAAATCCAGACTTTGGACTGCTACTGAGAAATTCCAGATAGAAAAACCCAATAACACTTTGCCCGACCTGAGAATCGAACCCAGGAACTCATGCTCAGCAGTAGCGCTTGCGACTACTAGACCTAACTAGAACCTAACTAAAACTGAGTGCTAAGGATGTCTGGCCAGAGTTAAACTACGTATCAAATTCATTCAGAAGTGTAAATGTGGGTATTTTAACTATTCATTACAAGATATAAAATACCTACTAAGTTCCAACACTTAACACCTAACAGCTACCCATAAATGCGATAATTGGATATCTCACTCCACCCCCGCATATTTATGTATTCACCGATACGATAACAAAGGTATTGGAGATATTTCTCTAAGATCGCGAGTCGGGCATGATATCGACGCTAAGGCTATCGGCCCTCGTTACGCCTTCACGGCTGAACGCTCCGGATTACATGCAGATAGAAACGACTACACTTATTGATAATAATCTTATTTCATTCAACGACCAAAATACAAGTTATGTTTGGAAGATAAGACTTTAGTGTGAAATACGAAACTATTTATGAGAAATAGAGGCAAGTCCTCAAAGGAGGTATAAGGCCTTTATTTAGGAAACCTAAACATGTTTTTCTTGATATTTTTCTTACTTTTAAACAACTTTTTTAGCCAGGAATCGAATTGGAACTAACGCAAGCAATCCTGCAAAGGAATATCGTCCCATCTAAAAAACTTACCCTGTATATATTCAAGAGCTTGCAACTTTTACAAACAAGATTAAATATTCGGAAGCAGACGGAGATAGAGAAAACAATTAAAACTAAATTGAAAATAAAGAACACAATCGGAGAGAATACTGGATAACATTTTTAAGCTATCAAACTGTGAATAAGCCTGGAACAGTGGGACAGACAGAGGCGAGTTAAATCGTCGAAGTTGTTGAGACAAACTGTGGCACCCGCCATTCAAAGACGAGTCGAACAGCGCCGCAACTTTGAATGAAGGCATTCAAAACTTGTGCGGTCACCGCTGCCTTACTGCCCCAACTGCCTCCCTCACAAAAAATTACATCGTCGAGATTTAGGAAGACGTTGCCATTTCATTTTTGTTCAGTGTGTCATGAGATTTTTGTAACACAGTAAAACTTTGTAATAACGTATTGCCCCGGGGGAAGTGATGTTACATGGTTACTTTGTGTTGTGTCATCAATGTAAGAATCTAAGTCAGCTTTCTTAGCAAATCTTTGTTTCGCCTATTCACAGCTGTTGCCTTTGATATGCGGACGCACGTAAACGCCTCGTACGGAGAAGTTCTTAGATCGCTACACATGTTTAGAATTTATGATTAAACTGGCAGTGCCCGCGGCGACTAACGTATTATAGAGCAGATAGAAAGTAATGTCCACACTATTCACACTTTTTAGCATATAAAAAAAAAAATTGTATAAAGATAAAAAAAAAGACTCACATAAAAAAAAAAGACATCAAATACACACAAAGTATCCAAATGCCTCGTATACAACCAATACAAATTTGACAATGTTGTTCTACTCGAAATAAGGTTTATGTCTTTGAAGTGAAAAAGTGAGGTTCGTCAAGAACTTACCCCGCTACCTATTTAAAAGTGATCCTTGCGCGAATTCGCGATCGTCGCGTCCATAAGTCACTTTTTGTTCGAAAAACCGGAAGGCGTCCTGTGTCGGCGCGACAACGCGTTCGTGCCCGACCACCGGGCATTGTGTCGCCGACGACACGATGCCGTCGCCGCGTCGCGTAACCATGTAGACTGAGTCGCCTCCTCGTCACCACCGAGCCGCTGCCGCGCCGCCACCGCTTGATTTTACCATATCACTCAACAATCCGCGGCGGCGACACGGCGGTGGTGCGGCAGCGGAGTGGCGACCTTGCATACACAGATAATCAGAGAAAAAGTGACATATGGACGCGACGATCGCGTATTCGCACGACGGTCACTTTTAAATAGGACGCGGCCATATGTAATAAGTCACTGTCAAACTTGTGGCAGGGTTTTGGCATAACTTGCAGTTACAAGCTTAGCCAAAACCTTGGCAAAACAAACAATGTCATTATCCAATATCTCCAACATCGCTATCACGTAACACCGCTGTGTGTGACCATTAAAATTATGACATCGTATAACCCAAGTGTCATTTAAAGACGTATAGAACGTGCCCGCGAATAGTTTGACAACTATGTCTCAATTAGAGGGGACCGGCCTGCTAACGATGTCCTCTTATACATAAATACCCTACAAACTTCAGTTTAATGGTATTGTATATGCAGGCGCTAATTAGTTTAAGGCAGGTGTTTCTCGTGACGAGTTACATAATTAGTCGAGATAAGCTCCGATGCTTAGAGGAAAACTCTGCTCTTAATATTGTAAATGTTGTTTTAAGGAGCAGATAAGTAACTTGCTTCAGTAGATATAATGGATTGTTTAATTTTATTATACGGCCTTAAGTATACTTGTCTGTAATTAAGTCTAAGGAGAGTTTACTGGCGAAATGGTGTGCTATAGCTACACCTCTGTCTAACCCTTCAGGGAATATAACCGTGATGATAAGTTATGTGTAGTTATAGTCAGATAGTTGTAAGTACGACCAAAAGTGAACATCCTCATCTGATGCTTTTGATGTGAAGCACAAAAGGTACCATTCCGTACCCGACCGCAGGCGGCACGTCGCGGCGTCATGTCGCTGCAGTCATGATTCCGAACCCGACGGCAGGCGGCAGCAGCCCGTATTCCAGTCGGTAGATAGAAGATAGAACAACGTGTTATCGCTCAAGCATCGGCGGCACTACTGGTCTGCGGTCGGGCTGCACGTGTCGCCTGTCACTCGCCCCGTAGTTGCCAACGACGTGTCGCTAGCTATGGAAGGTATTTCATAGAAATTCATAGAACCCAGTTGTGTCGCGGCGACACGTCGTCTGCGGTTGCCGCCTGTGCTCGGGTACGGAATGGTACCTTAACTGAAAAATAATACCTATACTCATACAGTGAAAACCTTCTTACTAAAAAAGACAAATCAAACCAAGATCTATTCTATAAATAAAACTAAAACAGGCACCAATTTAAAGGAACATTAGACTTACGAATAACGATAACTTCAACCCAAAATTTTAGAACAAAGAGGAACCAAAATAGGTTCTAGTTCTCTAAACCCCTTTTCAGACATTACTTGAGTGAGAACGTGGTACAATGCTGTTGGCCCGAGTATTAAGGCGGAGTTCGGTTTTGACGTCCAATATTGAAAGCTCTTTGCTTTGAATATGTTCGTACGTTGTTCTTGTGTAGCCTGCGCTTTAGAGTCTGGTCTTTGTGTGATGTATGTGTGATTTTTAGGGTTCTTTACCTCAAGAGGAAAACAGAACCCTTACACGCACAGTATTGAGACGGTACCCTCAGGGCGCGAGTCCTACCTACTCGCACTTGTGCGGTTTTATTTATTTATTAGGGAATTACTGTGATGGAAAATATTGAAGGTTTGAAATAGCCAACAAGTAGTGAGCTAGCTTGATGACCAAGTGATTGTTTATTTTATGTACCTACTAAGCTGAGAAGCAAACTCAGAGCGATATGTTCAATCAAATTCCCACACTCAGAATTTCAGTTAAGATTTAAAATCTAATAATAACATAATTCCAGCTTCAATAGGCAACAATATACTAGTCTTCTTTCCATTCCTGTGGCTTGATAACCACATTCGTAACCTCAATATAACATTTCCTCAACTTATTAAACTTTTGATAAAGTTATATTTCAGCAGTCAATTTATAATTATAACTTTATCAAGAAATCCAGCCAACTCTAAAAACTACATAGATATCTACTGCCTTTTCACAAACCAAAATTTAGATGGAATATATTTTTCTCAGTAGGACCTGTGAGTAAGCATGACCGTTTTCTTCTATGGCGCCGAAGGCTGGTCTCCGCTGAGATTGGTCGCCATGGTTGAAACTCAGTCTGGACACAATTTTTATTAGATTTTTACTTTTTATTATATTTTACATATAGGTTCACTCGTGTGTATGTCTGTTTGTCACAGCCAATTTACTTCGAATCTAATGGACCGATTAAGGTGAGGTAGGTACACATATGAATTTCTATGACCCAAACATGGACGTGTAACGTAAATTAATTAATTTTGAATACGAGGGTTACTTTTGGGGAACAAATTAGAAAAAAAAAAATATGGAAACTTTACCGCGTGACATATCAAATATTTTTATTTTATAATATTAAAATAAAAATATTTGAGTACTAAATATTTCAGTACTTTTAAAGATATTTAAGAAAATTGATGAAAATTGACCATCCCTTTGTCTCCTAATGTTTAAAAAAAAATACAGAAAATAGTTCTTTACATATAGATTACAGTAAAACCTTTAGGAAGTCTATGGTCTTAAAATAACATGGTAAATCTCTCAATATTGTGCGTACAAACTTACATTTGCAGTTCGAATGTATGAGAGAACATGTTTTTCAACTACAATGTTAATTTGTTCTTGGGATAAATTCATCCCAACTACTGAACCCTTGATTGTGCGTGCTAAACTAAGTTAGTTTAACTGGCGGTGGAAGACTCGCTTAATAATAACATAACTTCACGCCTGTAATCCCAGAAGGTTTAGGCAGAGGTGTACCTATAGTACACCCACATTTCGCCAGTTATGTTTAAGTCCCATGTAATAGGGGTGAGCCTATTGCCATCACCCGGGCACTAATCCAAATAAAAGGACTTGTAATATTTCAAATATCAAGAACATAATTTACATCCAGACCTTTATTAGTTTGAGAATTGTTTGCCTTACAATAGAGATTGTATCTATTTATATCCACTATAGAATTATTCAGAAATCATTAATTTGGAAGCAAACCTCGTTAGAGAAGTTATTAATTATTGCGCCATAATGTTTGATGTTATCCAAAGCCTTTACATTGTTACGCTCATTATACCTAAAGAGAACGGGTTTCCAATCAAAACGAAACCAGTGTTTAATTAATAGAAATAACAAGCTCAGTCGTTTCCTATCATCATTTCTGTCTCAACAACACGAGTGCTAAGGTTGGGAGTAGACTGTCGCAGATTCTTGCACTAAGAGACTATGATTCTTTATTAGGTACGTGAATGGCTGGCCATCCATAACATATCGAGACCCTTCCATGCCTCAGAAAGCACGCTATTGATTGGTTTGCAACATAATTTACATTACGCAAAAGACTGACAATCAGTCTTACCAAGGGGTAACGTGTTACCCAGTGTCTGGGTTGAGGAGGTCAGATAAGCAGTTACTCCATGTAAACTTCTGGTATTTAGCTGCATCCGGTAAGACTGGAAGCCGGCCTAAGGCTAGGTAGATTTATTAGGTAAGTAAGTGATTCTATAGCTTGCATGTCACATTCTGTGCCAATTTTCCGGACACGAACGACATTGTAGGAATTTAATACAAAATGTAGGTAGGTATGTTGTTATGTATGCAAACTACTAAAGTCCCCATCACGAGAAGCTATACATTTTGTAAATAAAGAACGTCTACTAAGTTACGTAGCGACAATTCAATCGGAAACAAATAATCCCAAATTCAATCAACTCAAAGTTACATACGTGTAATACGAAACTAACGAGCAATTTCACTTGGTCGGGTTATATTTTAGCCATCTATAGTGCTGTTGTCTAATTTTTTGTGGTAATGATTGCGTCTGAGTTCCAGTATCACCAAACATTAGTTGAATTGCTCGTTAGTTTCGTATACACGTATGTTGCTTTGAGTTGATTGAATATGGGATGAATATGGTATTTGTTTCGCTACGTAACTTAGTAGAAGTTCTTTGTTTACAAAATTTATAGCTTTTCGTGACGGGGACTTTAATTGATTTGCAAGTTTTAACTACTTAGGTTATTTACAAGCATTACACTGCCACTATAAAGCAAACAATGTATGTGATATACAATACGCCATAACTTACATTTCATTAGAGGCAGCGCGGGCGTTAACTTCAAAGTTGAAGTAATTATGTGCACATTTACGAGTTAAAGTGCGTGTGAAGTACAGGCGTCTTAGTAAATCAATCTGCCTAGTCTTTTCCCAACTATGTTGGGGTCGGCTTCCAATCTTACCGGATGCAGCTGAATATTACATGGAGCTACTGCCTAGCTGACCTCCATAACCCAGTAACTGGGTAATACGATACCCCTTGGTAAGAATGGTTGTCATACTTTCGGGCTTCTGACGACCCGTAACGACTGTCAATGATCCACGAATGACAGCCGGGACCAACGACTTAACGTGCTTTCTGAGGCGCGGAGGAGTCTCGCTATGTTAAGATGCTCACCCATCCATAGACCAACCCCGGCAAGCGTAGCTTAACCTGATGGATTGAACCGTGCGGCTGTTATTACTTAACCACGAGCTCCTCTTTGTAATAATCGCTTAATCATTAAAGCACAAAGTAAGTATACCAAAGAGGTTCTAATGACACAGAGCATTTATCAACAGAGATCCTGCAAATCCTTCAGCACACAAGTTTGAACTCCGTTAGATACCAACTGAAATAACATTGAAATTGAAAATACTCGTTCTCCGCCAGAGGTCGCGGGGAGAGCTCCGCAGAGCCCGTTCGTGACATCTTACTTGATTTGTGGATTCCGAAGGTATTAATTGTACGAAATGTAATCTACAATTCATATAACTTGCGAAATGCTTCGTCAATGTTGTGCACGCCCTCTCACGGCTATTAATCACTAGCTTTTACGTTATCCCAGCCTAACTGTGATTTACTTCACTTTATTTACAAAAAAAACTATTGAAAACGGCTCGCTGTTTTATTTGGCATTTAGTTTAAATGGATTTATTGGCTTCGTAGAATAAATAAAAAATGTAAAAATAAAGTTTTGGTTTCGGGTGCTAAATTGTAAGTAGTGAATTACTTACAATTGACGCCACGCACATTTTGAGACAAGCCAAGCAATCTGAATACTAATCTGAAAAGCGGAAACAAACGGGAACGTCTGGAAAACGAGGAAATAAAATAATTCTACCCAGTTTGAATACATAAAAGAAGTTGGCGGCATCTGGCAAAAATACTATTGTGACATGATTCCGAGACATAAAATCTCACTTTGGCTAATCGAACCTAAATTGCTTTTATACCTGAAGTACCTTTTAAAGTATTAATTTCATAGAACAATTAGTAGTCCGATTCCTAATGGCCGTGATCTAACGACCTATGGTCACATCTCCTTGTAGCCATTAATGGATACAGCTGTTCCATTCGTAGATAAAGGTTGTGAACCAATCTCCAGCTAGATAGATCTTCTTATCGTGTGGTTAGTGACTAACCTGGTGCCAGAGTTTTAAAGCCGCCCATAGGCCTCTGACTTGGCTTCACATGCCGTCGAGAAATATCTCTCAGGCATGCCGGTTTCCTCACGATGTTTTCCTTCACCGTTTTTGAAGCAAGTGATAATTATACAATACGCACATGAATCCAAAAAGTCAGAGGTGCGTGCCTTGGGTTCGAACTCGAGACCTATGACTTGGCAGTCTGACGGTCACAACACTAGGCTATTACTGCTACTAGATAGATGACCAGCCATCTCTTGAGCACACATGACCTAAAACCAACCGTTCTAATATAACACGGCACTGGTAAATCGCTCAGTAGCCAGTTTTAATACCAATAAAAGTACAAAAGTTTCCGGCTTTATTTCGCAGTCCATTGCGCTAAGTTTACATCACCGTAAACGAATGTAATGTGAACGACCGCAATAAAACGCAATGGAAAGCTCAACCTTTTGACATAATAGATCTCAGGGATACTGAAATAGAAATATCGAGAAGGGTATGTACTGTGTAATATTTGTTTATGAAATCTATTTTTGCGTATTTCAATAGGCTAAAATCCTAATCAATAAATTGTGTGAAATGGTTAGAAGTTATGAAGATTGTGTAAACAGAAGTGAAGGAAAGATTAATGAGGTGTTAGTGCTAAAAGCGGTGATGTGTATAAGCCGAACTAAGCCAGATGGATGCTGGTATCTACAAGTACTATTCTAACACACGCAGTTATAATCATAAATTAAACTGTTACTCTTTTTATATAGTTGGAGCAGTGTCAAGATCAGTAGGCTGAACTTGAACTAGTGTTTGTAACCTTTGCTTCATTACAACTGTCAGAAAAAAATTATAGGTACGCAAACTCTATGTTTGTACTATTTATAGACTTTATTTTTATTTTGATTAAATTATTAGAACAAAACAACCAAGCGCTTTTGTAAGACTGGCTTTGGACGGCTGAATAATATTATTTTGAAGGAACAATCAGAATAAATGTTTTTCTAATGCATATCTACGAGACTATTCTCACACACGCAGTTATTATCATAACATTAAACTGTTACTATTACTCTATTGTTGGAGAAGCGTCAAGATCAGTAGGCTGAACTTGAACTGGTGTTTGTTACCTTTGCTTCATTTCAAATGTCAGAAAAAATATATAGATACGCAAACTATATGGTTGTACCATAGACTTAAAAAATAAAAAATAACTTTTTAAAGAAGCGCTTTTGTAAGACTGGCTTTGGACGGCAGAATAATATTATTTTCATGGAACAATCAGAATCAATGTTTTTCTAATCCATATCTACGAGACTATTCTCACACACACAGTTAAATTATCATAACATTAAACTGTTACTATTACTCTATTGTTGGAGAAGTGTCAGTAGGCTGAACTTGAACTGGTGTTTGTTACCTTTGCTGCATTACAACTGTCAGAAAAAAGTTATAGGTATACTCTATGGTTGTACCATAGACTTTTATTTGTTTAAAAATGGAATATTAGAACAACACAAGCGCTTTGGATGGCAGAATAATATTATTTTCATGGAACAATCAGAATTAACCTGGGAATGAATGTTTTTCTAATCCTTTTCTCTCTTTATCATAAATCAAATCATCTATAATGATAAACTAAGTTTATATCAAGCACTTTAACAGTTGTTGTCCCATGTGTCTTGTTATATGAGTAACTTATGATGTTCATAGCTCAGGAAAGCAATTAATTTAATGTTTATAGTTTCAAGATATGTTTGAACTAATTCTCAGAGTTATCTGGAAATGTGGATGTGAACAGGTAATTTTCCTGAGCATTATCAGATATGAATGGAGAGAGGAAAGCACATGTATTCTATAATACTTATAATATTGTTATTATTCCTGAAATCAACTCTCAATGCCAGGATGTGGCTATCGATGTAGATATTATGTTTGTTGAATAGGTATTTCTCTTTGTTCAACTAACAAAAACTCCATAGTTAAAGACCCTAACGGGAGGCTGCTACCAAACTAAACCAAAACGACCAAAAATAAGAGCTTCAATTATCAGCCTATTCACAGGAAATTGCTGCATAAGCACTAAAAAGAAATCGTTCACATTAAAATTTATAGCATCATCACATTATCTCCATGATATTAATTTTATCCTCGTAATCGCTCCTCCCCCCTCTCCCCCTCTAATACCTAAATGCCAGGATACTGTTACGTTCTCTTTACTTAGTTATGTGGGACAATAAATTAGGACGCAATTAAAGTGCCCCTCGGACATTGACTGATATACAACCTCTTTGCAACGTTCGCCAGATTGCGTCTACACCGCCCGATCTCAAAAAATGAGCCAGGCAAGCCTCACACAATTTATTAGCCCCCTTGCAAGTAAAATTAACTTTTTCCTTTAAAGGCTATTATGAAATTATAATACCGTTTGTAAGTCCTACACAAAAGCAATTAGGTCGCCTACCGAGGCCGCTACCTATTCCATCAGTTTTTTTACATTTTAGGCCAAACTTCTTTATCTGTAATGCTTTCATAAAAATCTGTCTTTTGTCTGTTTGTTTATAACTTTGGGATTTATTGTTCTTTTGCTGTTGGTTTCCTTTATTACGGTCGATTTGAGGCCATATTTTTGGTAAAATAGGTCTTTGGAAAACTTTCTAAATGTTGAAAATTGTGCGGACGTTTTTGATTCTAAAAGTTTGCTATGTCTTCTTAGTTTACCGATTGATGTCTTTGCCACCATTCCAATTGTTTGATAAGTATCTGAGTCACAAAAGCTTTTGTCGAGGTGTACACGAGTGGAACATATTGCTGTAAGCTGGTAACAACACACACCTTTTCGTCTTTGTATGTGGGTACAATCGTATTATTCCTGATTTCCGCTCCAATATCGGTTTCCTGTCCCAAAAGTAATGTGCTTAAAATAGATATGTTGACAAGTGTCGTGTGACGTGTCTGGCTGAATCGCAGAATACCTATCTCAGTTACAGAAACAGTAACTAATTGTAACGATTTTAGGAATATTGTTTAGTGTATATATCTAGTTTCAGGAATAGAGTTTGGCCTTTCAATAAAAGAATAGCAAATACAAAATAAACATTTGTCAAACTTTCAAAACTTACTGAAGCCGTAAAATATCGTTCATATTACCGAAACGTAATTGCAAAATGTAAGATTTCCAAACTGCATCGGCTCCAGAGCACACGAGAATATTGCTTCTGCGTGATTCGATTTCGTTCTATCCGTACAAAGTTGGCTAACCGCTGGCCTGCCGATATTACACCCATATCAGAGGTCCGGGGAGTACGGGCACCAGATAACTGAGTTACAACCGGACAGTCCACTCGGGAATGGTGAAATTCCGAAATTGTTATCCAATCCGAGCTCTAAGGTTTCAACAGTAAAGGATCAATATCGTATGCTTATTTTGTTACTTAGTTCATAAATCCCTCTGTGCCTTAGAGAGTCTCGCAACCCTAATTGCGTAACACACTTTCAATCACAATCCAAGAGTTTTGAAGGATATTGCTAAATCATTTATAGGTTTGAAACATTCGTCTGCTCAACAACGTAAATAATGCAATAAAATAAATAAATAAATAATAATCTTTATTTATACAAAAACCTTCAACAATGCTTAAAGACTAGGTCGCATGATTTCAGTCAATAAAGGTCATACAGATAGGGTAAACCCTGACTCCCAAACTAGGAGAGCCTGTGACTTAGGAGTCATTGGTGCCGATTCTCTTGTCACAAATGCCTCTAAACTAGACTAAAAATCACTAAAATTAAGTTTAATCCTGTCAAACGACGATTTCCCATTCTGAAATAGACTAAAGTGACACAATTAAACTATATTTTAGTTTGACAGCACTACGATAGTACTGAGTTTTTGGTTTAGTGAAAATGGTAATTTTGCTATTCTGAATATGACATTTTTCACCTAAAATTTTGATTGTAAAATACCAAACCAGACTAATTCTGACAATTTTTAATCGCGATTAAAAAGGTGTGAGGTAAAATAAGTTGTCATGAACTAAAATTCACACCAACACCTCGACTTCACGTGCAGAAACAGTACTGTATTTATTTTTTCTTTTGCTTATATCTCGAAAATGGTGCTTTGTATCGCAAAAATAATGAAAATTTCGACCCCCTTTATGTAACCCTTAAACCCCTAAACCTGAACATGTAGGTAATATTTTTTCATGTTTTCCATACAAAAAGTGAAAAATTCCATATAAAACACGTCGAGGCGGCACCACCTGCGCGCCGCCGCGCCGGCTCTAAAAAAAATCACGGGTGAGGGAAAAACCACGGGTACCACGTGGTTTCGCGATTGTCAAATTCTATTTTAGTTGTGTCAAAATTATTTTTTAGTTTAGAGAATTTTATTTACAGAATAGCTCTAAGATTCTCATAGCCTAAAGTTAGGAATTTTATTGATAGTTTAGTTAGTTTAGTTCGTTGTACAAGAGAATCGGCACCAGTGTTCTGCTCTCACTATGGTACTAAAAACCTTTACTAAAAAGTCTGTTATATCGGTATGCAAAAATTATGGCAAAAGGTTTGAAAGTACATTGAAATTATTCAAAAGATTAAACTAGGAGTAAGGAATTTATATATATGCATATTTTATATATGTGTTAGTATTTTGTGTATCTTGCTGAAATTAAACGTAGGTGAACTGTCAAAATGATAACAGTTGCGATCAATTGTCATTTTATGTGTGTTACACAATTACACCGCTGTTTAACCCGTGCCTAGGGTTCTCAGGTTCGGATCATTAGTAAACTGTAATAAAATGTCTCTCGCCTAACGAGCTTATCTTCGGAACGTAATGTTTCCTATTAAATTATGAACAGCAGGTAATTTGTTATGAAGTGGGTAACGACCAATAATTAAGCGATCTGAGGCCATAAGTTTTATCGATGTACATCCACCTTTAACAAACGTCACTTACTGGGTGCTTATTTATTGGGTGTGACAATACATGAAAATATATGATGATAAGTTAAGGAACCTACTAATGGCTCCTACACACTATGCCGGCGGCATGTCAGCCGGCTTCTGCCGCGCGGCACGTACCTCCGGGTTTTGCGCCTTCATTTTTCTTTGCGATCCTTTGTGTGGCTTTGTGCGGCAGGGCCGGGCGCGCCGCCATGCCGCCGGCATAGTGTGTAGGCGCTGTTAGACCTAAGCCCTTACCTGTCATATACCTAGTATGTGATAAATAAATATATATATAAGTTCAGGATGTCTGCACCATGCGACCTAAGGTTACAGATGGATAGTAGATAGGATTTCCAGGTTCGGGAAGAGTACACTCACTGCCAGTCCCGCAGACTTACGAGACTGATCAGAGATGGCTAAAGGTGTCTTGGCCACAGTGAGAGGCAATGAGACAAGAATATAAAATTCAAATCTGATTTATTTACAACTAGTGCGCCGCAAAACCACCAAACCAGTAACCACCAAACTAGTAACCCGCGCCACGGGTATGTATTATACCTTCCTCTTGAATCACTCTATCTATTGCTTAAAATTCGTTAAGGAGTATAAAAGATCTAAGGGAACAGACAGCGGAAGCGACTTCATTTTATACTATGTAAAGATATGTTACAGCTTATATACTCGTATTACTTTTTATTAACACACACGCTGTCACAAGCTCTTTGTGTCCTATGCGTGTAAGGTGCAACAAAATCTTTATTTTAACTGGGCCGCGCGTGAGCCGTACCGAGTGCTGAGCCAATGTCTAAAGGTAACATTGACCATTCGCGTAAAAAACAAATTATATTCGGGAATGTCCAATGTAGCGCCTATTTTTGGTAACCCCTACGAGTTGCAAGTTAGTTGGTGTACCAACAAGACTGTTTTCAACACGATAGTTTTCGTAAACAAACTTAACATGTTCACATGAATAAATCAAAACAACTGGACCTTTGTTTCTATTGAACATTCGTTATAACTAAAACAGACCGTTTCTAGTTTACCGATTGTGTTACAAACAGTTCCGAAGTTGAATTTAGTTATTTATCGTTTCGATTTTGAGTTATGCTTTATTGTTTTTAATATTATATACTAACGTAGTTTATTAATATTATATATTATTTATTATTTAAAGTATTTTTTTAATATTACATATTATTTATTGTTAAACGTAGTTTTTTTATATTATATTTAATATTTATCTAATGGGTTATAACATAAAGAGAAAAAAAAACTTTCGTTGCACACATACTGAGGTTATCTCTATGACAGACAGACTAAAAAGTGATCTGATAAAGAACCCGTTTTTCCTTCTTAGGTCCCCCTTTCATTCTAAAAAACAAAATCTTTTTAAAATAAATTTAACGTTACTTAAATACTATACTAATATAGCTATACCTACCAGAAATAAAACCAACACTCAACAGTTTCATTTCGGATTGCATAATAATGCACAATTTTTTCTGTTGTCTGCACTGAATTATTTTGTAAAGAATGTGCATAAGCATAATCACAATCAGCCTATAATGTTGTCACTGGTGGCACAGGCCTCCGGTCTTCGAGAGGAAGTGAGCTGTAATCTACCACGCGGGCCTAGTGCAAGTGGTTGGTCGAAGTAAAGAATGTGAAATTGTGAAAAATACTGTGAGAAAATTGCAACCTATAATTTGTGCGCTTAGTCACAAAGTACTGAAGAGGGAAGTTCCTAGTTCGGAATTTATTTTAACTAGACTTCTTTCGTATAAGCCTGCGTACTTCTACCCGTTAATAGTCAAGAGAAAATGCAAGTGAAATACACCACACATTTCAAAGGAACTAGAGAATACAACGATATTGCCTTTTTTTTTTTTTTTTGGGTGGGAAATCATCAAATGACTCCTCCCGCTCTGGGCGGAGCGAGAGGGAGTGTCAGACTTTTACTGACTAAAACCCACCCGTGTTCCTTCCGTTGCCTGTGTGCCGGGGCCGCGATATCCCTTTCGGACAAACTCGCAACCCTGGCAGGCATTGGCCCTTACGGACCCCGTCTGTTGGTGCTGACATCTCTTTGAGGCGCGCGTGGAACACAACGCGCCGTCGACCCGGGCCTGGTCCTAATCGGACGGCGAGCTACCCATTGCCCACCGTCCGCAAGCCCGCGCCTACGGTGGCCGGAAGTCGGCTCGCGACTCCCGACGCCCGGGGCGTCTCCTGCGGCGACTAGGGGCGCGAGGGCGCGCATCTTGCAATTCCCTCGCGCGCTCCGCCTCCTCCTCCACATGGCCTCGGACTTGTGCAAGGCCACCTCGAGTCCCAGTTGCCGGATCCTATCGACGATTGTCGCAACCCAACGTGTCGCTAGTTCGGCCGCCGCCTCATGCGACCTCCCCTGCACCAGGACCAGCGTGTCGTCAGCGTAGCAGACTACGCTGACGCCGCTAGGGAGGTCGGCGCGCAGCACCCAGTCGTAGCCGATGTCCCACAGATGCGGCCCCAGGACCGATCCCTGCGGGACACCGCACGACATCTCTCGCCGGTTCCACTCTCCGTGGTGACCGGGGTAGATGACGGCCCTGTCCGTCAAATAGGCCTCGACCACTCGACAGAGGTAGGTCGGCATCCGGTGATACCGGAGTGCCTCCCTAATGCAACTCCAGGGCAGGGTATTGAACGCATTGGCGATGTCAAGAGACACCGCCAAGACCACCCCACCCCGGGCAACAGCATCCCCCGTCGTGAGGGCTCGAACGCGCATGATGGCATCCACCGTAGAGCGCCCCTTGCGGAAACCAAACTGGCTGTCCGCCAAATCCGGCCCCACTCGCACCAGCTGCCCGACAAGGCGGTCTGCAATTACTCTTTCAAAGAGCTTGCCCATCTCGTCGAGCAGCACGATGGGCCGGTTAGCGGACGGAGAGTCCGCCGGGCGCCCCGGCTTCTTGATGAGGACCAGTTTCCCCGTCTTCCAACGAAGTGGGAACTGGCCCCTCTCCAAGCATGCAATATTCATTGCCTGATAACACTCTCCGGTATTTAAAGATACAAATATAAATGAAAAATCCTGTTTGTTACTCACTTACGAGTATTACCATAATTGGTACCTATAATGCTTTCAAATGTGAAACGTTTGTGTATCCAAGGGTATACGTTAATCCCATTACTTATCTACAGTACCCAGAATTCGCCTGTCTGCGGTATTAAACTCGAACACCAAATTGCTTTTAATGTTTCTCACACAAAGAGATTCTCTTTTCAAAACCAACGAAAACTGTACCTAGGTATTAGGATGATTACAATTTTTTAGCGTAGACAAATAACAAAGAATATAAACTAAAGAACAAAAGAAAAATTGTTGATAAATCATACAATTTGTGGATACATAAGTCTTTTGTGTATAAAAATATTTTCTTTGATCTTTATATCGTTCTTAGAAAATCAGTAAACAGTACACTATCTACCCGTACACTATTGCCATTGTTTAGGATAAAAAATTAAGATACACACGTAAACTATGTAGGTAAATGTATACTATTGCCAATGTTTAGTATAAAAAAATTAAGATGCACAAGATGACACCTCAAAACCTTAAAAATAGACTATCTACAATCATAGTATTTACATAATATACGCTAACAACAAATATATTATAATCATAAACCATGAACAAAAAGTTCAACTGAAAACAGCAACACGCGTAGCATGACAACCTTAACAACGGGGTTTCTACGGTTTTGTCGCGGGAAGATTAGACAAAATGACAGATAAACAATCACAATCTGTCATTTTGTCTATTCTTCCGTCGACAAAACCCGGGACTGCTGTACCTAGATTAACATTAACAGTATTCATTCATCCGTAGTTTAAAGCAAAAATACAGATTGAAAGTTTTTCGTTTCCCATTCCTTTGTATTCGGGTGCAACTTCCTAAAATCTGACAAAAGGTTTTCTAAAAAGTAATCTGCCATAAAATATTGACTAGTTCAAAATTTGATTCTTCTCTGCTACAAAGTACTAAAATAATGTAACAATATTTTCCAGTTTTCTTCTTCTTGCTGGCATTCAATAAAGAAAGAAATTGATGTTTACGTGTGCGAGTTATAAAAATGAAAATGTATGCGACATGAACGTGGCTGCCACTGTTTACCTTCCCGAGGACCCTTTTGCTAAAATGTATGTACCAAACATACTTTGTTTGAGTATTTTTAGTGGGTTCTCTATAGTAAATCGGCCTTGTAAAAATCTAGACACTATTATGATAGTACGAGATCCGTGTTTCGAGTAGCTTCTACAGACCTGCAAAATATAGGGCATGTAGTCGTATCAACGGCATATTATGTTATACTTCTTTTTATATTGTTTTATATTAGCCTACACTGCTTAGCAAAGGCCTCTCCCAAATCCTTCTCGGGCCACCTCGATTCAACCCTTGTGGTACGTGTCTAGGTCGTTTCGACACCTCTTCCTGGGCCTGACTCGGCGGCGCCGTAAATCCTCAAGCACCCACCGTGTGGAGACTATTGCCCAACGGTCACTATGCATGCGGCTGACATGTGTGTATGTACTAATTCATGACCTACTCAAGTCTACAATCACGAACACGCAATGAGCAAGCCTGCAGATTTATGGTCGTTCTTTCTCTGTACTTATGAGAAAAGGCCTTTTCTGTGTAATGGGCAATTTAAAGGCCGATTGTTACAATTAATTTGTTCCCCATTCAAAGAAATATGAATATGGTTATTAGCAAGAACACCCAAAAATTACTTAAGCTCTTTACAAATTAATATTCAGCCATCTTTCAAATCAATACCTATGGCATAGAAACGCCATTTAAGTATTTATTAAAAGTACCTATCGTAAATTAAAATCATAATTTCGTTAGAGACATTTTCTTCTTAAGACATCAATAAATATTTGTTCAAAGGCTCGGGCTTTATTTGTCGTATATTTTGGTGAAACGTAAAACTTAAACAAACTTAAGTAACCGGAGCTTTGTTTTCTGTTCTGGAATAATCGACTACTGCCCGGTTGCTATGGCAAAACGGATTATTGTGATTACCAATAGATGCTTTTAGTATTAATTAATTAATCCATTAATTCCTACGAGAGCCCGAAGGCATTTTCACCAGTAAATAATAATAAAGGCTGAGGAGATATCCTATGTCAGACTACAGCACAAAACGGTCAGTAGGCTAAAGGAATAATGTAAAAACACAAATTATTCTTATAAAAAAGAGATATTAGTAGGTTGGATGAAATAATAATTGTTTTCAATGATGTCACAAGTTTGTAATTTCGCAAATTGAGTTTCTAAAAGTACCAGTAACGCCATCTGTTGGTGCTACGCAGAGAAATAATAAGAGAAGGTCGCTCTCAAGTTGTGTATTGAGATACACGTACCTCCTCTGGAAAAGCGGGAAGCTATCCTCCTAGAGATTTCCTTTTACCTCGCTAGGTGTCGCTTTTAACTAAAATATTTGAAAATAAAATTCTTGCAGTATATTAAATTTTATTACTTATGCTATTTCCTTCAATTTTTTAGAGACTGACCAGAAGATTGTAATTTTCATAAAATATGAATATTCTAAATGATACTTTACATAAAGAAATTTGTAACTAAAAATAAGTTTGCATAAATTAGTTCAATTTGCACAAGCGTTTGGAAAAACCATGAAAACTAAAGAATCCAGTAAGTAGGTACGCAGTTAGGAAATGTAAAAATATAATGGGTGTATACCATGGCGTGCCGTTAATTGATAGAGACAGATTAGGTAGTCTGGGTACCCATGGACTACCCAAGGGGGTAATCTACAGGTGCAAGCATTTATGACTTAAACACGAATACCTATGCAAGAACTTTTACTGCTTAGCGTGGCTTTAAGTGGAGTTAATGCACTTTGTATTGTTATTATTTTTGAGGTCTTGACTAAGTAAAGCTTTTTCTTTCAAAATATTAGGGTTTCGTACTATAAAGAAAATTATTTCGTCTATATGTAGATGCAACTACTGTTAAGTGACACTTTATGGAATAGATAAATATTGTAAAAGTAAATTGGTTAAGTACTTTAAATTTTGTATCTAAGATATTTGAAAAAATATCAAAAGTTGCTTGTTTTTTATCACAAAGCAGACGCTTGGTGATCATAAAAGAGGAATAATAAAAACAGGTCAATGAAAACAATGTAACAGCTCCATAATTTTATCGTCACCGTAGGTTATAATAATATTATTCGTCTGCGTGTGAGACTCCCTAATTACGAGTATATGCTATATAAAGTTAAACACCCCCCCTGGCTCCCACGAAACTAGTACATATTATTATAATAAAGCTAAAGGGTTTTATTGGTTTTTTATTTTGAACGCCCTAATCTATAGAACTACCAATCGGATATAAAAAAATCATTTTGCACTAGCTTTTTCTCGCGGCTTCGCCCGCGTTGATAAGATAAAGATAAGATAAATTTATTTAAACATTGTTACAATTGTTACCTTAAAATTAGTACATAATAATTCTATCTGTAACTGTTGGTGACATTCATCATGGTGGTCGGTGGTCCCTAGGCAGTGCCTGTATCTTGGGGACCTGAGTTGTGATACATATTTTTTTTTTGTTTGTGTGGCCTTTGGTAATTAATTGCAAACAATAAAAAAACTACTAAATTAAAATTTGAATGAGATCAAAAATAAAGCATAAACTAATTTTGAACAAAATAAAAAACAACACTTAAATTGTGCTGATGTCGGCAAATATCCCACGTTGTGATGTCGGCAACATATCGCCCGCGTTGATGTCGGCAAATATCCCACGGCAACATACTACCGGGATTAGAAGTAACGAAAAATTCTTTGTGACTATTTTAATATATGTATAGGTATTTTATTATATGTGTGATAAGGTTATAGGCCATTTAACGTCACGCTACGACCCTTCTGAGCCGAGCAAAAAGAAAAAAAAATGCTCAATTCAATTCAATTCTCAATTCTTTATTGCGTACCATAATGTATAAAGGTGGTAGGTAAATAGATAAATTAGTCACAATTATGGACCCTGTCGGGCACAGCATAGATCAAGTAAGAGAGATCAAGAAGAGCACTGGGTGTATAATGTGACAAATTTTATTATTAGTTAAATAGTTAGTAAGTTATATTCTTTTATTAAAACAGAATTTAATTTAAAAATAAGAATTATAATTATTGTTTTATAAATTACTTATTTATTTATTTTATTTGGGATAAAAAACAGTTATACATTACAGCATTTACAAAAAGTAGTTAAAATACAGTCGAAAAAACGTATAACCCACACTATTGTCCACGAAGTGACATCAGAGTATGAAAACGAACGCATGCTAAACGAAACCAAAACAGAAAAAAAAAAAAAAAAAAAAGTAAGTAGGATATATTATTTAGAATATAAAATAATAAAATAAAAAAAACACTATATTATACCGACGAATCGAAGGAAGAGGATGACAAGAATATCCGTCCTATAGGCGACTTGCAAGAGATTGAGAAACCATACTTTTAAATTTAGATTGCGACAGCGCGAAAATATCAAAATCAATAAATTGTGAGTTATAGGTTTCTAAAAGACTTATATACTCTCTCTTTCTCTTATATACTCGTATGTATATTTATTTAGTAACTTTGTAAAAACCATTTATTTTTTATATTATTCATTATTATTTATTTAATTATTGTTATTTTGACGAAGACGCGGCCAGAAGCTAGTGTTTTATATTCGCTGGATCTAGACTAGGCAACCTGAATGACTAGGGAATCTGAATGAATTATGAATTCGTCATTTTGTCTATTCTTCCGTCGACAAAACCCGTTTCTATCATCATCTAGTAATCCTACTATTACAATAATATTATAAACGCGAAAGTTTGTGAGTATGGACGTATGTATGGATATTTGTTACTCTTTCACGTAAAAACTACTGAACGGATTTAGATGAAATTTGGCAAACAGATAGTTTATAACTTAGATTAACACATAAGATACTTTTTATCTCGATATTCCCACGGGATCGAGACTTATACGGGTAAAACCGCGGGGCGCTGCTAGTTAATAATATTCTTTGCCATTTTATACTGACGCCTTGTAGGTAAGGCCAAATAACCTGGAAACGTTCTCTATCTTTTACTTATGTTACACTTATTTAATATTACTAGTGGTCGCCCAGAGGTCGAAATTCGACCTTAATTCATTTCAATATTAAGTTGTATATATAGTACATACTTATTCCTTGCTTCCATGTCATGATTCTAAGGTAGCCATCTTGTGTAAAACGCATGGTAGTGTGTGTAATGTTTTTTTAAATTAATTTAATATATTTCTAATGTATATTATATAAAAATATAAGCTTTCTGCACTCCTTCTCCATATAAACTTTAACTGTGCCAAATTTCATACTCCTCCGTCCGTGTAATTTTCGTAAAAAGGGGTACAGAGTTTTTGCTTCACGTATTCATATAATAATAATAATAATTTTCTAATAAGTACGCAGAGCATCATCATCGTCATTCTCTTGTCCTTATACCAATTTACTTGTGGTCGATGCAGGAGGAGCTCGTGGCTAAGTAACAACAGCCACACTGGTCGATCCATCAGGTTAAGCTACTCTTGCCGGGGTTGATCAGTGGATGGGTGACCATCTTTACATACCGAGAATCCTCCGTGCCTCGAAAAGCACGTTAAGCCGTAGGTCCCGGCTGTCATTCGTGGATCTTTGACAGTCGTTGCGAGTCGTCAGAAGCCCGAAAGTCTGACACCAGTCTTACCAAGGGGTATCGTATTACCTAGTTACTGGGTTGTGGAGGTCAGATAGGCAGTCGCTCCATGTAAAATACTGGTATTCAGCTGCATCCGGTTAGACTGGAAGCCAACCCCAACATAGTTGGGAAAAGGCTAGGCAGATTGATTGATTGTGGTCGATGCAACATGTCCCTTTCTTCCCCACTTCTCTATTAGTCGTCATCTCGGTAGTCCCCCCCCCTTTCTATCCATATCATCTTTCACCCAGTCCATCCATCGTTTCTTTCGTCTTCCTCTACTCGCTGTACTCTAATAGATACGTGAATCAGCATCTGCCTTGCCTTTTCCCAAATATGTTAAGGTCAGCTTCTAGTCTTACTGAATGCACCTGAATACTAGTATTTTACATGGAGCGACTGCCTATGTGACCTCCACAACCCAGTTACTGGGTAATATACGATACCCCTTTGGTAAGACTTAAGGCTTCTGACGACCCGTAACGACTGTCAAAGAGCCATGAATGACAGCCGAGATCAATTCCGAAGCACGGAGGGGTCTTGGTATGTAAAAATGGTCACCCGTCCACGGAACAACCGCGGGAAGCGTAGCTCAATCTAATCGATCGACCCGTGCGGCTGTTATTACTTAGCCACGAGCGTCTCTAATATTATACGTGGATGTCTAACGTAATAAACATCGTCGTTAATCATACTCGCGGTTAAAGACAACAGTTAAGTAATAGATTGCTGTCATCTATCTAGATTTTATAGCTTGTAGGTATTGGAAGAGCAAATCACATTAATTAGTTAACATGATACGTACAGTCAGCCTTTTTTTTTTAGGGTGGGAAATTATCAAATAACTTCTCCCGCTCTGGGCGGAGCGGGAGGGCGTGTCAGACTTTTACTGACTAAAACCCACCCGTGTTCCTTCCGTTGCCTGAGTGCCGGGGCCGCGATATCCCTTTCGGACAAACTCGCAACCCTGGCGGGCATTGGCCCTTACGGACCCCGTCAGTTGGTGCTGACATCTCTTTGAGGCGCGCGTGGAACACAACGCGCCGTCGACCCGGGCCTGGTCCTAATCGGACGGCGAGCTACCCATTGCTCACCGTCCGCAAGCCCGCGCCTACGGTGCGGTGGCCGGAAGTCGGCTCGCGACTCCCGACGCCCGGGGCGTCTCTTGCGGCGACTAGGGGCGCGAGGGTGCGAATCATGCCTCTCCCTCGCGCGCTTCGCCTCCTCCTTCGCGAGCATTACTGCTTCGCAGAAGGAAGTGACAGCCTCCCATGCACTCTCGCTCCGGACCATGACCTGAACCAGGGTCGGACGCGAGAGATCGCCGCCGCCGATCGCCTCCGTGAGGACACGGCGGTGCTCCGCCCAAGCAGGGCAGACCTCCACCGTATGCTCCACCGTGTCCTCCGATCGACACAGTGGTGACACCCGGGCGTTTCCTCCCGCCTTATTCGGAACAGGAACCTCCCGAAACAGCCGTGTCCGGTGAGGATCTGCGTCAGGCGGAAGGTGAGGACGCCTTGGCGCCTCTCTAGCCACTTCTCAAAGAGGGGACTTATCGCCACAATTGTGGCGTGCCCAACGTACAGTCAGCCTCAAAAGATGTATACATCGACAAGAATTCATTTGATTGCTTACAATTTGTGTTTCATACAGCCAAGCGCACATTACAGCCGCAACGAGCCGCAGCATAACGCATTGTCATTAAAAAAAGCGCGGTGCGGCCCGCTTCTAGTAAGCGTTTGTTCATGGAGAATGTTTAAAAGTGATGAAGGAGGATTTTTCGCCAGCCTACTAATCTGCCTTTTACAACGATAACCGACTTTTAATGCTTTTATACGGAAGATCACGTCTGAACGAGTAGTGTTAATGATTTGGAAAAAATGTAATAAATGTTAAATTAGAGCATTTTTTTAATAATTTAATATAGGAATTTTATAGATTATGTTTATATTATATAATTAATTTAATTTGTAAACGAATGTCTAAATGTCTAACGCGAGTAAAAATCCGAGAATGATTCAAAATATATCAAGCGTATTTTTCTGAAACCTTCACCATTTTAAAGATAATTTAATTATTGATCTTTTAGTATACGTGTTTTATTAAAATACCTTTTGTTTTATGTATAATAAATTAATACTGCGTCTAATTTGAGACAGCGCTCCTTGATGGGCGAGTCCTATTACTGGTTGGACATACGACGCGTTGCGTGAGCTCAGTACAAGACACGCAAGCTAACCACTCATGTCATTGGCATATATCTGTGTCTTAAGAAGTTATGGTAAGGATCGACGGCGCGGTCAAATATTTGCAATGAGCATCTAAGTCGATCCCGGGGGAAATCACAAGTCGTCTTTTCGTTTCAAACAAAACTGTACAAGACGGAGAAACATCACCACAGCTCGGTTTCTGTTTCATTCGCGTTGCGTGAGCTCAGTACAGAACACGCAAGATAGATAAACACTCAAGGTCACTGGTATATACCTGCGTCTTAAGTAACCAATGTGTGTTATGAGGTAGACGAAGTAAATTTGTATATTTACTATGTGATACGTTCAGTCCTATAACTTATAAACTTAAATTCGTACAACAGTGTACTGACCTTCGAGAAAAATAAAATGTTCAAATTGATGTTAAACTGTGCGAATGTCCATCAATCTACAGTTAACCAGTACGATGTTGTACCACAGTTGAATAATTACAACTGTCGAATGCCCAGACAAGTGAAATGAAAAATAATGGAGTTATTTTCATTTAATGTAACGATTGATGTTTGTGTTTTTGTTGTGTCTGCGAAAATCCGTGAAAGCGTCACAAAAGTTTGTCTTCATAAGTTAGGTACTATCACTGAAGGCCGCCTGTAAGACAGAATATAATTACTTCTATTGTTTTAACAACAACAAACAGCAGACAGACATTCCTACAGATAAAAGAAGAAGTAAAGTATGACACAACTTAGATGTAGCATCGGCAAAATTCGGAAAACCGATCACCATCCGAACTCCGAACTGAGTGCGCCTTCAAAATCACTGCTTTAGGCGAAAATGATCTTTACGCAAACGCAATAACTTGTACTGTACAGTCCCACAAATACACCACCACACCACAGTACAACCAAATACATTCGTAAAATTGAAATGAATAAATGCAAATTTTCAAATTTATGCTACATCTAAGTTGTGTCGTACTGTACCTCTCTATTATTCTGCAGCTTGAAACTTCCTTGAAACAATGCAACAATGAATTTCAGTTAATTCCATTTTCAATCAAAAGTAGTAAAAGGTAAACATGGCACAGAGAAAGAACACAAACGCGAGAAGAAAAAGTTGAGGGAAAATATCCGTCACATCTACGCAAAATTGCCATCGCTCAGCATAATGCTGCGACCCTGTGCGACACAGAGCCCCAGCGCTGGTTTTCAGTGACAGCCGGCGTTGACGTGATGACGTCAATCGGTGCAGCATAATTAAACGAGTATGAAGATAAAAATAAGTAACGAAATAAAATAAATACAATTCTGAGTTCTAAATGTAAAATAATAATAATATAAAGCCCAATGTTAAACAAAGCAAAGTTGTAAAACTAAAGTGCATTCAACTTTGAATTCAAGTGGGTACCTACAGTTTTCAAGACTCCTTTTGGGGTAAACCAAGTATTCTCGAGTTGTGCGAGCTTCAGCGAATTCAATTCAGCTTGCGAGTCCCTTGGACAGTTTGTAGAAATACCTAAAAGCTTGCTTTCTTAAATAGGTATAAACAGAAGTGAACCAAATTGTGTGCAGTTGACATAAATTCACTGAATAACATGCATTTTGTCTTCCGGATTTATTCACTACGATTGTTTGGTTGCACAATCCTGAATTTTCTTCTTGTTTACGAAACACAATTTCTTATTTTTATTGCTTTCGGTCTAAACCGCAATCCATATACTATTATACAATGTGTAACCGAATTAACACACATTATGAAAGTTACTTGTTTAGAATCGTTTACTGAATGGATTTATCTCATTTTTAACCGACTTCCAAAAAGGAACAGGTTCTATATTCGAGTTTTTTTTTTTTTTTTTTTTAATTATGGTCGTCGCTATTTTTGTCAATGGTGAACAAATTTAAAAAAATCTTTTTCTTTTGCTAGAGAAAGCTTGCGCGGTGGTCCTATATCAATTTTATCAACATTCCTTTGGTGTTTTTGAGTTAGCTTCAATAATACGTAGTTTTCCCACTTAGTCTATAAGGTGATGTTATAATAAGTTCCTGTCACTGTTGTTTACATAATAGGTTGTGGTATTCGAATTGGTGTGGGTAGGTATTGAGAGGTAACGGTGCCCCTTCCATGTGTAGATTTGAGGTGACCACCGGGGTGGTTTTAGTGAGGTAGGAATCCCACACTCCCCGGTCTTTTCCCCAGAGCCCAAAAAAAAGGTACCACAACAAAAAAGTAAAAAATTAAAACAACCGACTTTCAAACAAAAACACTACAATGTCGGTTGTTTTTTTTTTAATATACGTAATAATTTTCACAAAAAATATTAACATTACACACTTTCATTGTAACAAACCAAAATGGACGAAGTAAGTACTACACTAGACCCTTAAGGCTCCCACACAAAACTGCGACGCGATACGACGCCGCATGGCAGGTTTTTAGAGGAGCTTTGTGCAGATTTTTGCAATGCGATACGAATTCGCAGTTTTCTGTAGGAGCCCAGCCGTTTAGGAGGTGGGGTTTAGGAGTTAGGTGAGAAACAAACGTACGAAAGAATTATAAATTTTTCGTCTGTTATTTAAATAAAAATCTGTCGTTCCATACATTTTGCCCGCGTAGATATTGCACTTTTCTATGAAACAGCAGATTTTTTTTTTTAATAACCGACGAAAAATTTCAACGCAGGGGCGTTCAGAATCATGCACTGAATCCATGGTATCAGTTTTCGCGTCGATGTCCCTGCTATCCTGTATAATATATATAGATAATAAAAATTCAGTGTATGTATTAAGATTATAATATAATATTCTAATTGAGGTGTTTGGTGGTGTGCGTTAATTCCGGGACATGTTGTATAAGTAGTTTTCTAACATTTTTGAAATTGTTGCCAAAACTCACGAAACACCAACGCAAACTTCCTTTGTAACCTACTAACGTGTTATCTAGAATAGCTGATCTTGGCAACGCCGACGTTCATTGATTGATTGCTAGATTGATCAAGTATGGCTAACGTAGGTCATTGTTGACAGGAACCACCACAACACTGGTACCATAAATTACTAGATGACGTAACGTAAGTTACGTATTCATTATCCCTGATGTGAAATAGAAAGAAAATCTTACAGACACTGTGATAAGATTGTTTCATATTACTCCATCTAATAAGCTGGTGAATAAAAGAAATCCGTAACCGTTTTCGACAGCTGTTTGCCTTTCTAAACCGTTATCACTCCAAAACAAATCCTCGAATCTGCCACTCCTAATTTATCCTTATGTAAATTCTATTAAGTGACTCGACGATATATTCAGTGAGTTATGCGAGCGTCCCGATTTGAAGTATGTGGCGTCAAAATTACGGTGAAGGCTAATTAACTCCAGGCCTTTGGTTGTGGTTGTACGTTGATAGCCCCTGAACGCGTAACATGGCCTTCGCGCTTACATATTCTGTTCCCGGCTGACATAATACCATGAAAATTACCCAAACGTACCCCTACAAGTATATACGTTACGTACGCACGTCGCTCAATTTTTGAAGCCAGAATTTTGCCGAAACGTTTCTGATTTACTTACGATTTTTATCTTATATTTCGACCACTCGAAACATAAGTTTAGCACATGTAAATATTTAAACTGTAATCTCCTGTACGTAATATGCAAATGGAATGGAAAAACCGATAGGTGAGCCAAATAATAAATAACATTTTCATATTCTGCAACCTTTCTCGCAGCCGACGAGTAATTTGATTTACTGATGTATGATCACGAAACCTGCAAGGACTGAGCAAAAAAATACGTGGAATTAAAAAAAAAACAATATCCTTTCCATAAGAATTTTGCACATGGTTTTTACACGCCCATTTTTTATAAATAAAGAAATTAATGTAGCTGTAGGTGACTCCAGTTCATGGGCTCGCGGAATTTATTTTATAAAAAGTTTTTACACAATCTGCTCAAGGTGGCTCAGACCTTGAACTGAGACTGATGTGTAGAGAATCTCATTGTTCTGATGACGTAACATTTTGGAAGATGGCGGACGATTTGACAGCGCTTAATATTCGCAAACAGCTGGTTTGGCTTTAGATTAAACTTGAACAAAGATGTCATATTGTCGCAGTATTGTTTCGTTAATATACAACTGTATTTGTTGTAGAACGATTTAAGTAGGTATAGAAGACAAACTTTAGTGAGACCCGAAACGGTTGTGTCCTTAAAATAAATTTAGTCCAACGTCCCCAACGTCTTTCGGGAGTACCGAAAAAACTTTTCGCATTTCTGTTCTTTTTGTTTTGTTTCAGACCAGTGTTTTATACCTATAGTTTTGGGTTTCGGCAATAATTTAAGTAGTATTTGTGGGACTTAATCCTATAAGAAAAGACCTGGCCCATATTCTGGCTCAATTATTTATTTTATAATCTTTAAACACCACAGAGGTTCTGCATCTTTCATTTTAACTTCTCATAACAACAACTACATAAATATTAATTTAAAAATAAAAATTATAAAACCTCAAAAATAAAGAAATGAAAAGCAATAGCCATTCGTTTTGAGTGCAATTCCCGGTGCACGCGAGGCCACTCCACCTTTCGTGACCAAAATGAAAACTTGGATTACCAACTTGGAGTATAATAAATCGGACTAACCTATATTGAGTGAAAAATGTTCTGATTCAATCTGCATCGTGAAACTATTCGAATAAGTTATTTAATACGAGTATGAAAACTTTCTGCATTTCGCTTTCGTTTATGTTTTTGCTACGTTGCAATTTTTCAGAATTGAATATGAATTTTATTAATAAACTTTAATACAATTCATATTCAATTCTGAAAAATTGCATTGGTTTGGTTGTTTTTTGCGATTGGCAAATTAAATTTGGAGCTTGTTAAAACTCTGGTATTTTTATTAAGGATCAAAAACCAATTTTTTACTATATTTTACGCAACTAAATATTTACACTAGGTACTAAATTAAATGACTAATAGACTAAATATACAAATAAACACAAAAACAAAAAGACATTTAAGCGTGGAAGTACTCGTCCGCTTCTAAAAGGAATCGTTTTAGAGCGTTAGCATCATTAGTGGATTACTCGTATTCTTCTGATTTTTAAATAAGTAGGTAGGTACTTATTAAAATTTTACGGAAGCTAAACATTTTATCGGTTTAAAAAAACAACTATAATGCAAGATTTTTTAATTTAATTCTAAATGAAAACTTCAAAACCCTGTAGGTACTATGATCACTTTAGTTTCGATTTGATCAGGTTTAAGGTTTCATCTCTAACTTGAAAATGGAAAAGTCAAAAGGGCATGAGACTATAATAACTTGTGCCAGTAACAGATACAAAAACAATTTGAAAGTAGAAAATACCGACAAAATGCGTGTTGGACCAAGCACAATTATGGGTTCCGTAGTTGGGATAAAAGTGGGGGATTGGTTAGTTTTCATCTATTTTCTTAAATAACTATAAAACTATTTATTTTAAAATTATATAAAAATATGTTTGACACCCTCACAATAAGCTCTTTCATTTGATATGTCACACGGTACATATTACAAACCTATTTTTATTTCTTATTTGTCCCCCAAAAGTGAGTTTCTGTGTAATTGTAATTTTGAATATGGGGTATTCAAAATTACAATTACACAGAAATACATAATTATGTGTACTAAATTTCAACTTAATCGATCCATTAGATCCGGAGCAAATTGGCTGTGACAGACAGACATACGTGTGATCCTATAAGGATTCCGTTTGTTCATTCGGGCTTACGGAACCTTAAAAAAAAAAAAAAAAAAACCGTAATAAGATAAGAACTAAATTTATTTATTTAGTTAATTGAAACTAAACGCATTTATTTCTTGATATAGCGTTATTTTAGCGCTGTTGTTCCATTTCTTTAAAAATAGTCATCTATCTACGTATATTTTAATAATAAAGCTGAAGAGTTTGTTGTTTTGTCTGTTTGATTGAATACGCTAATCTTTAGAACTTCCACTCAGCTTTGAAAAATATTGTTTGCATTTGATAGCCTAATTCTTGAGGAAGGCTATAGACTATTTAACATCACGTTAGGAACCTTAGGAGCCGAGCAAAAAGAAATAGAATCAGAAAGAACGCTAAGCCGCTTAGCGTTCTTTCTGATGTTTTTTTCTTCGGTTTCGCTCAGCCTGAGCGAAAACGAAGTAATAGGACGGGCAGACGATGCGATGCGACAGGGTGGGTTGGGGGAACAAGAATTTTCACGCGGATGAAGTCGCGGGTAGAAGCTAGTTTAATATACAAGCGACTCTTTTCTAAAAGTGTGTTTCACACAAAACTCTTTTATTTCTCACAGCTCATGAAAAATGTATGGTACATTACTTATGTGTAATATTTGTACCTACCTTAATAACAGATGGTTAGGGATCACTGGGATAAGCTACTTTTATGACCTCAGGTACAGTAATTTTTTTAAGGCTTTTGGTAAAACAAAATATAAGAAGCGAAAAGAGTTTATTAGCTCTTTGTTTATTTTTATTTTTTATAAATATTTATAAATTTAATCACTGTTGTCAGAAGAGAAAAAAATAGTGAAATCCAAATATTATGATTATAATATGGAAAAAAATCATTGTATTGTAAAATTATCACTTGCTTAAAAAACGGTGAAGGAAAACATCGTGAGGAAACATGAGAGATATTTCTCGACGGCATGTGAAGCCAAGTCAGAGGCCCTTAACTCTGACACCAGGTTAGTCACTAACCACACGAAAAGAAGAAGATATGGATTATATGGTAGAACATTTTTTTTTTTTTTTTTGAATCCGTGAAATTTCTGACACTTAGACGACAAAGTTAAAGACTAGACTAGATTCAATATCTTCCGCAAATCTTTCAAATCTTGAGACAAATATGTTGGTTGTATTTTCAATTTCATGTTGGATGGCTGCTCATAAATCCACGTTGTTTCCGATCTGATACATACAAATGGCTGTACTTTACCAGCCAGACTATGCAGTGAGAAGAGGATATCGATACTATTCTATCAATGTCATATCGGGTCAACATCATAAGAAATTGATGCACCCGTATGTAACATGAGTATTGTATGGTCAAACACGCGACGACTTTATGTATTTTTCAGGAGCAGTATTTTGCGATAAAACGGCAGGCTAAGCATATGCCATCCCTTGTCGTAACGTCTACTATTTATTAACCCTCTAACAGCAGTAACAGTTATTCGTGGATAGATGTTCGTTCAAATATCTAGTTACATACCTAATTACTTAACTCTTTATTATTATTGATCATTATTATGGTGGAGACATTTTCTATTGGTTTAAACAGTTTCCCAATCTTGAACCACTAAAAGATAAAAGCTGTAACGTGATTACACATAAATGTATAAGTTTGATTTGATAAATTGTTATGTTGTGATAACCTTGGAGTTTAAGGACCTGCGTGGTAATTGTGTAACACACATAAAATGACAATTGATTGCAATGGATTTAATTTTGACAGTTCAGCCACGTTCATTACGTGAATTACGTTGTTGAGCAGACGAAGTTTTTAAACCTATGAAGCAAACATCAATCTGCCTAGCCTTTTCCCAAATGTTGTGGTCGGCTTCCAGTCTAACCGGATGCAGCTGAATACCAGTATTTTACATGGAACGACTGCCTATCTGACCTCCACAACCCAGTTACTGGGTAACACGATAGCCCTTGGTAAGACTAGTTGTCAGACTTTCGGGCTTCTGAATACTCGTAACGACTGTCAAAGATCTACGAATGAGAGCCGAGACCAATGGCTTAACGTGCTTTCCAAGGCACTTTCCCAACCCTGGACCTTTAAATGTAATGTGTGATTTTTCACTATTCAACAGTAATGTCTAGTTCAGTTGAAATTTCAACTAACCCAATTTGTTAAACTGCTTAAAGTCATGCACAGTTTATAAATGGTTATGGCATGTTTAACAATAACTTCTCTATCACTCCCAAAGGTGTCTAGGTTATGCCTCACCGAGTTTAATAGTGACTTGTTGTACCTACACATTTGTGTTTTTTTTTTTTTGTGTTATACAGTATAATCAACCTATAACGTTGGGAACGTTATAGGTTGATTATGCTGTATGCTGCCTGCTGGGACACAGGCCTCCTCCCTGTGGGAGGGAGTGGGCCGTAATCCACCACGCGGGTCCAGTGCGGGTTGGTAGATGGCACATGTCTTCGAATTTTTGATGGTTGCCCCATTTCCTCACGATGTTTTCCTTTACCGTTTTGAGAGCAGTGGTGATGCAATAACTGACACAAAGCGCCTGCCTGGATTCGACCCGAACAAATCGGAAGTCGCGGTCGCTACAAGCAGTACAATATATTATTTGTCTTTCCTTTGTCCTCTGTGTCCGAGTGATGATGAAATTGAAATTAAAATATTCCTCACGAATTATTTTGATTGTTTCCCAAACCATTAACTCATGCAGAAGACTATTTAATTCAAGGAAATGTTTAAAATTAATATGAAAATCGGAAACCTTCTCCATTTTAATTAAAACAATAAGTAAATAGTACAAAGTCAAAACAAGAAGTATAATGTTCTTGCAACTGTAATCAGATATGCGGGGATCGCACTCGACGCGTCCTTGCGAATATAATTAAACATCAATAAGAAATGTACGTAAGACGCTGCTGGCAGACAAAGCTAGAACAACGTTAATGGTTTCATATTGTTCGTCTTATTTGTTTTAGTATATTCGTGTATTTATATGTATTTATTAGTGCTTAGAATCATATATAATTAGGTATATATATTATTTTAATAGGTATATATCCCTATATTTAAATAAATATTTACTACACAATTTTCATTATTGCACACCACTGTTTGTCTCTGCATCACCCAAAGGTTGACTGGTAGAAAAGCCTATGGCATTAAGTCCGCCTCTGTACATTTGTGTAGATATAGTATTAAATAAATAAATGTATTTGAATTCACATTAAAATAATAAAATCTTCAATGCTACTTACGAGCTCAAGTTCACCTAATATTATTACTTACTTATATTTTTTCTTTGTAATATAATATTGCTTTCAAAGCCTGCATTATTGCTTAGTTCTTTTACAAGAGCTTCGTAATTGGTATAAAGTTGCCAGACGCGCTCGTGCAGTTACGGATTCAATTAGAACCTTACGAGATATGTAAAAAGACCGTAAGAAAATAACTTTTTTTATCATGTAAACATACGGTACCTACCTAGAGTCTAGGGGCCATTTGCAACTTTAAGATAAATAGACATCTCGAAACTTTAGAAGTACCCTTAGTAATTGTTTTATGTCATATTTTCAACAAAAGAATGAAATATGGTCAACTACAGAAGTTATTGTCGGTCCCTATGGGCTACGTCTGGCAACTTTTATTCGTATTTTATGTCGGTCGCCATGCAATTATTATGCAAGTTGAAGATTAAACTTTATTCTCACGCCATTTTGTTTCACTTTTCCACTTTACTTGTGTTTGGTATTCACGGTAGAGCACTCTTGTGGCTTTAGACGTAGATACACATGTATTTGACTGTCACCTTGTTTGTTATAGGGGCCAGTAGACACGACGTGATATTAATTTAGATAGACACCTGATAGAATCCTGTAAGGGCTTAGGCTACCATACCATCCGTACTACTAATATGATATTATGTGAAACTGGTACAAAATGTTGACCAGTGTTTTCAAACGTTACGGAAGATAGAACAGAATAACAATGGAAAACTTCCTAATTCAATTAAACAACAAAACTAATCAATTTTCATTTAGTTGGATGACTGGATGCATGATGAAGTTGTATGTTCGGTTGAATAGTTGTAAGGCATGGGGCGGGTGCGGTGGCACATGCAAAATGATTGGCCCACGGGGCCACGATTGGCCCTTGTTGTTTGATTTAGCCGACCTGGTTGCCAGCACCCGTTCCACATGACTGGCTCACTATTCTCGCTGTTTGCGTTGCTTGCCCTCTTTCATTCTGATTCAAATGCAAACGCCGAGGTTCTTTGTTTTCGTTGACTCATTTGGGGTTGAGAAAATTCGAACTTTTCGATAATTGATTGAATAATGTTGATACAATACAGGGTGGGTGTATACATACAATTAATTATTAAGACAGGCCATATTGAATTGTCAACAATATTCAATTTTATTTGTGTCCTCAATACACAGGATATTAATTAAAAGAAGAAAACTCCTCTAAGTTGTATATTTTCACTTGCTGTTAAAAATAAAACGCTCCACCACGCTATTTATAACGCTCAGCGATTTTAAGATGGCGGAGGAAATTAAGAAATTTCCTTGTTCAATGAGATTTTATACAAAGTGAGGCGAAGCATTGGGGGTACGGGACATCAGACATTGACCTTAATGTCTTCAAATTGTAAAATAAATACCAAGCTTTATAGAGTTAAGTACTTACTATTTCAACTGACTCACAGGGCTGTCCAAAATATGTATGTAGAACAACTTCCTCGTAGGAAAGGCTGCTACTACTAAGTCTTTGTTATTTTTGTTACACGATTTACCAGTTTTTATTACTTACTTAAACATAATGTTATTAAATAATAATCCCTTTAGTAACAATAATTTGTTGTAGGTTGGAAATGTTGCATGTGGAACACCACAAAAATTAAAATTAACATCAAAAAAATTACTTACAGGCTAAGAAGCCTGTAAGTAATTTTTGCACTTAATTATAAATGTATAATGAAGCAATTTATTGTAATTTTTAATCTAGCAACCTGCCCCTATTTCGTAACATTGTTATGACTTGTCGAAAAACTGAGATTTCTTTATTGTAGGTTAGTTTATCCTATAGTATTAAATGAGCAATATTTATATATATCACGTTCTCGAAAACGGATTTTAACGATTTCGATGAAAGTTTCAATATAGGAGTTTACGGGGGCGAAAAATCGATCTAGTTAAGTGTCATACCTAGGAAAATTAGTTTTTTTCTATTTTCACCCGAGCAGAGGTCGGTCGTCCAGTAGGTACTATGAATAAATTATCTAATGGATGGTGAAAACCGCATCATTTTAATCTCCTGTGGTGTTCACCACGTTATAAGAAGTATTCGAGTAAACTAAACAACAATTCACTGTACAACAGCAGAGGTCACAATATGTATCGTTCGGACGCCAGCACGCAAGAGTGACCACAGAGTACTATGTAATATACTGACAAGTGACCACTCTGCAGAAGTGCGGCCACTACGCTATACTCCGTTGGTATAGGTAGTTAAATAAAGGTTAAAACGTGACGAGACAGCTGTCAAGTAACCGACTACACGTAATACCTGTCACTTCAGTTGTCCTGCTACGTCAAACTTGTACTATTCAATTTAACAACGGTATAATTCGAAAAAAGCGCGGGAAACCTCAAACTTGGCGGACGACCTTTTATAGATAAAATTGAAAAATTTAAAAAACGTTGTAATATAAGATTAGTATAACCGTAGTTTTAGTATTCTGTCTTAGTTTTCTTGTAATTTATCTTTGGTTTGCATAGTTTCTTCGGTAGTGGTAAGTTTTTTTATTTTTTTTGTTTCTTGTTGGCGCGGGAGAATGAAAGACCCGCCTGACCCGGGGGACTCCGTTCCCCCGGCTGGCAATTTCGTCACTGTGGCATCGAACGAATCGGGCATGGATACCGATGGGTCGGCATCGGCTCGTAATTTAAAAAGAAGCCGTGTTCATATCTGTAAGCACTGCAATAAGCGTCGCCGTACCCGCAAAAGCCATGGTACCGTGACTTCGGGTTGCGGTTGCACGGATTTTACACCAGAACTTACTGCATCAGAACCCAGCTCAACAACTACTATAATGACTAACGAACCTACTAACAAAGTACCCGACATTCCTGCTCCACCCTCAGTTGTTCCTACTCAGATAGGTCGTAAAACTTATGACAAAACTGACAGCGCGCCTTTTTTCATTCATGTACAAAAAAACTTAATTTCACCAGATGATGGAACGACACTGCACCCAATCACATTTGGCAAGTTCCTTAAACACAATGCCTTCCAAAACATAGTTAATGGTAGCGTCAAAAAAATTGGGCGCAATAAAATTTCCCTTTCCTTTTCGACTTTCCTGGACGCAAATTCTTTTATTACCCATAATAGTCTAGAATCCTATAATTATAAAGCTTTTATACCTACTTTTAATGTTACCAGAATGGGTTTAGTACGTGGCGTTCCTGCAGATTGGTCTCCGGAGGATATTATTGATAACATAACAGTACCAATTGGTTGCGGTCCAATTTTAAAAATCAGACGCCTTAATTTTAAAACCATTGTTGATGGTTCTACCATTTGGAAACCATCCCAAACCATAGTTGTCACATTTGATGGTCAGGTTCTACCAAAAAGAGTTTTTATGTGCTATAATGCATTACCTATAGAATTATATATTTTCCCTACTGTACAATGTTTCAATTGCTGTCGTTTCGGTCACACAAAAATTCAGTGCAGGTCTAAACCTCGTTGTTATAAATGTGGCCAAGGACACACTGGGGACAGTTGTGAAAGAGAACAAGAAAGTGCATCTTGCTGCCTTTGCTCTGGATATCACTATGCTACTAATAAGTCTTGCCCAGAGTTTTCTAGACAAATATTAATAAAAACATACATGGCACAAAGCTCAGTATCCTATGCTGAAGCAGAAAAAGTTTATCCCCTTGTTACTAAATCGTATGCTGATACACTTTCATCTTCTCCTTCCAAAAACTTTGCAGATACTCCATCCATCTCTTCTCCTAATAAAATACCTGCTTCAAGTAGCTATAAAAAGACGGTCTTTCTCAAACCACGTTCCCCTCCCAAATCTGTTCAAGGATATAATAAAGAGGCTCACAATGCCATTATTAAAGATTTCAACATTCCCCAACCATCAAATGGTTGTGCTTTTTCTAATAATCATAATAATGAAAAAAATTACACAACGTTTTCTATAAATGATTTTCTTTCTGCATTACACAATCTTCTTTCTCAATTTAACATTTCACCGTCCAACGCTGCCCCTTCTTTCAATGTATCTCAATCCCTTCATAATGGACAACACATCCAAAATAATCCAGTGGAACTGCCGCAGTCTAGTAAACAAAAAGAGTGATGTTATACATCTTTTAAACAAATATGAGCCATTTGCCTTTGCCTTAGCAGAGACTTGGCTCAAATCTAACCATATTTTTAAAATTAATGGTTATTTAACCATTAGAGAGGATAGATCTGATGGGTATGGTGGAGTAGCTATACTTATCAAGAATACTATACCTTTCTCTGTCATTACATTACCTCCTCATAGTAAGGACATTTCAATTGTAGCTATTAAAGTGCATAATACTTGTCTCTTTTCTATTTACATTCCTCACCCTTCTTCTTCTGTTCTTCAAGAGATTAATAGTCTTTTTCATCTCTTCCAAAGCCATTCTTAATATTAGGGGACTTTAATTGCCATCATCAATCATGGGGTTGTTCAACTTCTAATTGTTATGGCGATGAATTATTAGATATATTGGACTTACATAACTTATGCATCTTGAACACAGGAGCTGTCACTCGTCGTTCAGATCCCAATCAGAACCAAAGTGCAATTGACCTTTCTATCTGTTCTCCAAACTTAGCCTCTTCATTAACTTGGCAAACTCTATCCTCTACTTATGGTAGTGATCATTTTCCAATAGTTATTTCTTATCCTCTTTTCAAACCAAACGCACCATTAAGGAGATCAACATTAAAACATAAGCTACCTAATAGAAATAATAATGACTGGGACAAATTTAGAAACATTGTTGACAGCAAGCTTTGCTCCTTGCCTGTTATTTCTGATGGCAATGAAAATAGTTGTGCGGAAGCTTTAGCGTTAATTTTAATTTCAGCAGCAGATGAAGTTTTTCCTGTAAAAAATAACAATATTAATACAATTCCCTCGCCTCCGTGATGGGAGTCTGAATGCACAGAAATGGTTCACAACCGTAAAGAGGCTGAATACAATTATAACCTCGATATGTCTGATAGTAATTTTGAAATCGTTACTAACATAATTAACGAAACTCATAAACTTTTTAAGAAGAAAAAATTTGAATCTTGGCGTAACTTTTGCACATCAATTTCACCGAATACTCACCCTACGATTGTCTGGCGCAATATTCGTAGATTTAGGTCCATTTATAAAAACCCTTCTCCTATTCCGGAATCTTTAGCCAACGAATTTGTAGATAAATTAGCTCCACCTTGGGTTCCTGAGGTTAATAGAACCTTAACCTGTCTCTTGTATCCAGTATCCAAGACACTCATACGACGTTAGATCTCCCATTCACTCTCACAGAATTAAAGGGTGTTATCCATAAAACTAAGGATTCTGCACCAGGCTTTGATGGCATCCCGTATTCCTTTTTCGCTAATTTAAATGATGCCGTCCTCAGTTACTATTTAGAGCTTATTAATTCTATTATGTACACAGGAAACATCCCTGACGAATGGAAACGTCAAATGGTGTTGCCATTCCTAAAACCAAATAAAACTCCGTCTGATGCTTCTTCATACCGTCCCATAGTTTTGTCTTCAATTCTGATGAAATTAGCGGAACACCTAATAAAAATCGTCTTGAATGGTATGTTGATTCACAATATGGCTTTAGAAAAGGTAAAAGTACAACTGACTGTTTAAGTATTTTAACATCCGATATTCGGCTATCCTTCTCTAATAACCATTCCACCGTTGCAGTTTTTCTTGATATTAATGCAGCTTATGATAATGTTGTATTATCAGTTTTACATAATAAATTAAAAGCCTTACAAGTTCCAGTGAATTTGTCGAATTTCATTATTAAAATCCTGACTGAACGCTCTGTTATTATGATAATAGGAGATCATGAGGTATCTCATCTTGTATGGAGAGGTCTCCCGCAGGGTTCTGTGCTCAGTCCCCTCCTATACAATATTTACACTTTTGATTTAGACTCATCCTTAGCTAATCATGTTAAGGTTCTTCAATATGCCGATGATTTAGTATTATATTCTTCAAGCCAATCTGTTGAACAAGCTAGCTATGCTATCAATTCTGCTTTATCTACTTTGGAGTCATGGTTACATCTGAATGGTTTGGATTTATCCACGTCTAAAAGCGCAGCTGTTTTGTTCACCCGGAAGAGAAATATTCCCTTAATAAACATCTTTTATAGGGAAATACCTATTCCAGTTAAAGATAATTTCAAATATCTAGGTATAATACTAGATTGTAAATTAAGTAGTGTTCCTCATTGTGATTATATTGTAAACAAATGTGAAAATCACCTAAACATGCTTAGATGCCTCTCTGGTGTGTGGTGGGGTGCACATCCATTTTCTTTGAAACTTATTTACAATGCAATCATCAGAAGCACTCTGGATTATGGATTGTTCGTCCTAGAACCTGGTAGTGTTATGGCTTTTAAAAAGTTGGATCGCATCCAGTCTAAAGCATTACGCATTATTTCTGGAGCCATGAAGTCTAGTCCCATTAATGCACTCCAAGTTGAATGCGGGGAAGCTCCTTTATACCTTAGAAGACAATTCCTATCTGACAAATATTTGTTCCGGATTCTTCAGTTCTCAACTCACCCTCTCGTTCCTAAACTGGACTATTTAGTGTTGCAGATTGAATCTTCAGATTACTGGTCCCATAAACGTGCTCCTTGTTTAGTTGAAAGCTATAAAAAATTCCTTTCTCTTTCTTCTCCTATTCACCGTTCCAATAAACTTCCCCTATTTAGCAGTAGTTACGAGAGTTTACAATTCAGCCCCACCATTAAATACTGTGTAAGTAAATCAGGTCCCGATTGCAATTTAAGTTTTAATCATTTTTTGGCTGAACACATAGAGTACCATCACATATTTACGGATGCTGCCAAGCGTTCTCCGACGGGTTGTGTTGGGATAGGAACTTACCATTCTCAATACAATATCGTACAAAAAATAAAATTGCCTCCGGAGACTTCTGTTTTTACGGGGGAATGTTTTGGCATTTTAAAAGCTATTGAATATATTCGGGTTCTAAAGCTCAAGAAAACTATAATTTTCACTGATTCTCAAAGTGCTCTTCTAGCCATCAATAAATCCCCTTTCGAACACAAATCGCAGTATCCTATAATCTATTTAATAAGGGAATTTGCGTTCAGAACCATTTCTGAAGGTAATACACTACAATTTGCGTGGATCCCGGCCCATGCTGGAATCCACGGCAATGAAGTGGCAGATACAATCGCCGGTGATGCGGTGCAGTGTGGGGACTTAGTTCCATATCAGAATTTTAGTATAGACCTTGTGATATTACCAAAGACTTTTCTCCGGGACACCTGGAGGGTGGCCTGGGATATCGGAAGCAAATCAAAGGGCCGTTATTTTTCACTTATTCAACCCGACATTCCGGAAAAACCGTGGTTTGGCAGAGCAAAGTTTGGCAAGATGGAGACCTCCGTTCTTATACGGATGAGACTGGGTCATGTTTGCTCCCCAGTCCATCTTGCCAAACTTCATATCATCGACGACCCCATTTGCTCGTGTGGCACAGACGTAGGCGACTTAAATCATATTTTTTTCTCCTGTCCCTTATATGACCGTTCTTCTTTTCTTAGTAACCTCTTGTCCCTTCGTATTCATTTTCCTACCTCAATACTTTCCTTACTTTGTACAAAAAGCTTTCCTGTATATAAATGTATAGTCTCATTCATTACCTTAAATAATATTAAGTTGTAAATATTCTTCATAGTAATTTGCTCATTATTCACTCCTTTGATTCCTCCTTTTTCCTTTATTTTTACTGATCTTATATCCGTCCTTTCCTAATTTCCTAATTCCGATCTAATTAATACTAATAATATTTTCGTTTCCCTAACTTTGTCTCTTCAAACTAAAAAACATGACATTGGCTAATGCACAAACCGTGCGAAGCCAAAACAAAAAAAAAAAAAAAAAAAAAACGGTATAATTCGTTGACGTTTAGAGCTTCGGCTCTTTACAATAGACAGATTACAAAATATTATACATATCGGAAGGGGCATGAGTACGGGATGTCAATTGACAACGAAACGCAAGTGTGAAGTTGGCGCGCTTCGACAGAGTCTAGCCTGACGTTCGTACGAGTCCGCGAGGGGCACTACGGTGACGTAGCGCAGCTCTCTTGACCATCGGATACCGTATGGACAACCAAGTGCCTAGTAACAGTCCAACGTTTCGTTTTGTAAATTTTGTCAAATTCAAATATAACCTAAAAATCAAGAATTAACTTCAGACTTTGTCTTTTCGCTCGCAACACATCTACGCCCAGTAAAATGTTCAACGGTGAAGATTCCGGCTCCAATAGACCCTCTGTCCCGATATACATATTATTATTATAAATCTAACAAAAAAATTGTAGTCAAGTAGTTACATCTTCTACAAAGAGTAGTTAAGAATAAATGATAAAGTTTAACACATACAGTTACATAAATAAAAGAGGAAACTGACGTAAAAATTTTAAATAAATTTAATTTGGTTATAACGTGTTTTTAAACAAGAAAGTGTCATCTATAAAAACCCTTTTTACGAATTGATTACACTTATTTAATTACCTAAACCAATGGAATAGACTCGTAGTTTATTATGTCGCTACGCTAAAGATACGACGTTTTGTAGAAGTATGATACTTTAACATATTTAAAACATAATTCTGTCTCTTCACTTCAAACGATTAAGAATGTTTTAAATAAGTTTAGCGCTAAATGCATTCAGTAATTTGTGGTACAAGCGGGTCTAAATCAAATCAAAAGTTATTTATTACAAAATTTAAAATTACATAAGACAGTCCCCCAAAACATCCCCTTCACCCCTTCCTAGTGCTTTAGGTCTAGTTTATTTACTGTCAAAACTGTTCATACTATTATTCTTTGAACTATTTACTGTATTAAAATTAATGTACAGTGATACCCTAGTGTTGTGACCGTTGGACTGCCAAGTCATAGGTCTCGAGCTCGAACCCAAGGCACGCACTTCTGACTTTTCGGATTCATGTGCGTATTGTATAGTTATCACTTGCTTCAAAAACGGTGAACAAAAACATCGTGGAGAAACCGGAGATGCCTGAGAGATAATTATTTTCGCGACGGTATATGAAGCCAATTCAGAGGCCCATGAGTGGCATAAAAACTCTGACACCAGGTTAGTCACTAACCACATGAAAAAGAATCACTGTCTACTATTGGCAATATAATTGCTTTCAGTTCATGTGGATCACGTTGCTTAGTTGCTGTAGGTTGGGCGTAATGGAGCACGTGCGAACGGGTGCAAATTAGCTCGGTGCGGCATTGGTGTTGGCGTCAAACTGTGTTTCTGTCATTACGCAGAATATCTAGTAAAGAAAAGGTTTGAAAGCAATTTTAGTGTTCTTGTAAGTAATGGTAGTCTGCTGGGGAGTTTGTTGCGCCACTTCTTCTTCCCAGCTAACGCACTAGGAAGTGGTGAAGGGTGGGCGTTTTGGGGGACTGTCTTATGTAATTTTGACGTTCGAAAAGTGCTGATTCTCAGCCTAGTTTGAATAAATGACTTTTGAATTTGAATGTCTTGTGATGCTTGTAGCTTACCCAGATTTTTTATCATTAGGTAGGTACTACCTACTTATAAAAAATTTAAGAAGAATGTAAGATTTCAAACTAGAAAGTGGAGTGTGACTTTTCGATTAGTCACGTGTAGAAAAAAATGTGTAATGGTCACTTCTATGCTCGGATTATCGTTATCATAGTATACATTTACATATACCTACATATATAATAGTATACATTTTAGGGTTGTTATGTTATAGATTATAATACAGAAAACAATAAAAGAGTTACCAGTGCAAACATTGAGTTTCGAAGTTAGGAAAATCATAGCCCTTTTTATTATAGATAACAAATCATGTGCCCGATGGCATTTCCCATTGGCAAAAATGATGAACTTCGATACAAATTTTCATCACCGATGAAAATTCATCCACTAAAGGGGTTAAATACCCGGGGGATGAATTTTCAAAATTCCTTCCTTTATGCTCACTTTCGTTATATAAGGAAGTCTTGTGCAAATTGTCATGCTTCTAGGGCCAGCGGTTTAGGCTGTGCGTTGTCTGTCATAGTAAATGGATTAATTTAAGATTTACGGACAGTGACAAAATTTCTCTTCTACCAGTGACATGGGCAATTCACTGACGCGATGTGCAACTGATTTGTGCTCAATTGCACCCCGTACAACACACAACACACAACCACTGTGTAAATTACTGTAGTATCTTATTTGGTCATATTGTACCATGTGCACAGATTCGTTAGCAAATAAAATCGACTGTCGTGATTGAGCGCACTGTGCAACACGCTTGATTGGAGTTAGAGTGACGTGTTTGCTGAGCTAATAAAAGTACAGCTAGCAACGAAAGTCGGTTAACGTTTCAGAAAAAAAACTATAAGAAATTATAAGTACTTAATATTAAAATGACACAAATTCTTGACAGCCTTATAATATACTGAAAGCCAGAATAACTATTGAATAATCTATACTTCTATGCTAATACTGATATACTTATATTAATATACTAATATTAATATACTAATATTAATATACTAATACTGATAATATTATAAAGAGGTAAAATTTGTTTGTTCGTTTGTTTGTAAGTTTGTGTGTAGGAGGTAATTACCGGAACTACCAGTCGGATTAGATTTTTTTTTCCACTGGATAGCCCATACTCTTGAGGTAGGTTATAGGCTCGCGGAAGAAGTCGCGAGCAGATGGTAGTAAGATATAAAAAAGTTTATACAACATATCCTGGAATTAACGCACACCACCAATTAGAATATTATGTTATAATCATAATACTTAAACAGATTTTTTATGATTATGTATAAAACATTGTTTATTTATTAAATTAGTTATACTGATTATAGAAAAAATTGTGGTCACATTACAAATCTACGCACGCGCACAGTAGCGCATGTATGGGGGTCTAGCGTAGTAGGTAGTGATGGATTAATTAGCATTCGCGTTCATTGTTAGCATGCGAATGCTCATTTAGCATTTAGCAAATGAAATATAGTTGCGAAATTCTGTGAAATGCGAAATGAATTTATCGCTTCGTACTTGTTATACTATCATACGTCAGAGCGTCGACGCACGCAGCGGTAGTGTGCGCTCTCCTTCGCACCCACCACGGGAAGTCGGGAATACTAAATCTATCGGTTTCACTTGACCGTGACCTCGTTGCGAGTGAAATTTATTAGCAGATGCTAATAAATGCGTTAAGCAATTGTTATGTTATTATCTTTGATTTGCGCGTACTTAGGGTTGTATATTGAATGAATGCGTGAATTCGCATATTAACAAATATCACATATTTTATTATTATCAATTATCGTCATATTAGCGAATAGCATAGCAATAGCAATTAGCTTGCTAAGACTCAAGAATTCACATGCTAATGAAATTTATGCGAAATCGCATTAATTGACATTACTAGTAGTAGGCACTTCGTCCATTTTGGTTTGTTTTGGCTGTACAGCGAGTGGACGTGTGACTGTAATTTACGTAGTTTTAATTATATTTAAAAGTGTACGTAAAAAATTACGTATATTAAAAATGACAGAAATCTATTCATAATTTCATAAAATAATAATAATAATAATAATATCAGCCTGTTACTGTCCCACTGCAGGGCAAAGGCCTCTTCTAATGTGCATTAATTCAGTTACACATTGTATTTAGTAAATAAATAAATAAATGTTGTGCCAATTTAAAAAATAAGGAAAAGTAACAGCGTAGCTGGCTGTATTCGACAGATTGGTATTAAACTAACTGCTGTTGAAATGTGGTGTACGTGGATTTAAGGCACCACAATTTGTAGCGTTCCGACCATATTACGAACTAAGTTGTAAAACAACGGAACTTAAAACAAAATATGTAAACATAATTTTTGTTTTCGAATTAGCTGCGCTCCGCGGTTTCACCGGTAGTCTTTTTAGCCTGAGGGAATATCGGCATAAAAAGTATTCTATGTCCTAACCCAAATCATGGTCTAACCATGTGGCAAATTTCATCCAAAACCGTTCAGCCGTTTTAGCGTGAAAGCGTAACAAACAAACAAACAAAGTCACTTTCGCATTTATAATATTAGTTAGGATTAGGATTATTACAAATTAGAAAAATAAAAATCTGTTTATGTACCCCCATTTCTGCAAGAATCTCCAGCTCCGTATAATTTAATTGAAGTTTTTATCCCCAAATTCCTTTTAAATTCAATCAAATAAATGCAACATTGTCTTATTTTCTCATTACCCCGTCTATACGCTCAAGCCATCAGCGATTCTCCTCATGACTACCTACTTAAATATTCGTATCGCTATCCTAATACCTAAAATCCCTTTGATATTTAATGAACCAATCACTTAAACCAAAGATACTGTCTGGTACAAGGCAAATAATCAAAACGCATATCATTACTCCGAGATTAGCAACAGACTTGCTTTGCGAGTTCAATTTAGCGATTCATAGAGAGATATCTCACTACACCGACTATTTCAATATTTGCTGCGAGCTCTAAAGCTAACTTTAAAACTAAATGCGCTTCCAGCATTCGCTTTATAACGACTCAGACTTGTAAGTAAAAATTTTATTCACAATACGTCCACGTTCATAAAATGTATGAAAATACGTGCACGTTATAACGTTTTCGTGGAAATTTAAAAGCGTCTTCATAATGTTCATATATTTTACTTCCCTGTTATCTTGATGCCGTGACGTGAACGTGGACGTCTACGATAATATGGTCACATTAGAAATGATAAAAGCGCACATCTGAGTTGAACTTAACACTTTCGACTCCACCCACTTGTCATAGAACTCATACGCCATGCCGCCATACATATTGGAAGTGAACCCTCCGGGAGGGTTACCGGCATTACGTTTGCGCTAAAGTTAACGGCAACGGCATTAGGTTTAAAACGTGTTATTTTACATTGTAAATCGAAGTAAAATTGTGTTGTCAGGGAGTCTTGTTACGTATACGTAGTTTCCAACCTTTTAAATTTTTAGTGATAATTTGTAACAGTGAAAAAAAAAAACAACTTGGATTTGAAAACCAACCTACTAATAAATCTTGTTAAAATATAGGTACATCTGATTTTATTTTCACGGTTTATAACGCTGTATTCGCTATGAAATACCTACATTTAAAATGAGTCCTCCGCGAGGATTCAAGACATCGCATATACCCTCCAAGAGAGCTCCTGGCACTGAACGTGTTAATTGCGATAATAACACATCAATAATATGTCAGTGTTCATTAAGTCCATTAATTAATCTTTCATATTATAATTAACGCCACAAAGTTCAATGGATTATTTCAAACTGTTTTAACAGCAATAATTAATTTGATAGAAAAAATTTTGAGTGGCATTTGTGGTTAAATATTAAAGCTTATTTTAATAATGTCTTGCGGTAAAGAGCACAAGTGTGGTGCCTAGGATAGCAGTAATCCCAAAATAGATTTGAAAATGTCCACCTAAATATAAATACTCGCGCCCGGTTGGTGGCAATAGGCTTGCCCCCTATTACAAACTGGCGAAATGTTGGTTTTCCATAGGTAAACCTCTGCCTGACCCTTATGGGAATACAGGCTGTTATGTTATGTAAAAAAGACCTAATTGAATTCAAAATCTAAGTGATAGCTTCTCTCCATAACAAAAACTGTGTTTATTTTTCTTCATATCATTCATCATCATTTAACACGTTTTTCGTGAAAAAATTAACTCATGTGATGAGCAAGCAGCAGAGAGGAGCAGAGCATAATACAATATTGTTATCACAGACATTACCAAATATTTCTGTTAACTGGACGTAGGTACCTTTAGAGATGGTATGAAAGATTCATTGGTAGCTACGGTAGGTACCTACTCATACAAAGTACCTTAATTTGCTATTTATGAAAAACATTTTTAGCAGACTGCTAAATACGATACTCATAATCAAAGACTGCGACGCGTACCACGACGAGGCGCCGAAAACGTGCCACCGCGCCTGATTTTTTACGTACAACTCTGAGAGCAAATAAAAAACCAAGACAGAGCGCTATCAACAGTTAAGTGAAGCCGTTTTCGTAAACATGTGTGCACTTAGTGAGGTGTAGTTTGATTGTACATAGTTATACATGTGTGCGTGTGAGCGTGTATGTACAGAGCGGCGGTGTAGTTTTGGAATGCTTCACTGTATTGTTCGCAGCGATCTGTCTAGGTTTTTATTTGGTCTGAGGTACAACTATGGAAACTCAATAAAAGGCGCTACCGCAGTGTTAACGACACCTGTAGGTATCATTTCCAGAACAGCCTCATTTTATGTCGATAGGTACTTATAATAGAAGTTACACGCAACTTGGGGCATGAATAACGTCTGTTGCCGCTATTAGCACGCTCTCTTACTTTCATTGTCGTTTTCATCCGATATATTACTTGGAAACAGTGTCTTGGAAAGAGTGTGTTTTTTTAATTCAAGATGTATTTCAAAGCGTTTTTTTTCTCTACCAAGAATTGGGAGAGAATAGAAGAATATATGTATAGTGATGAGTATAAGTAATTCTTCTGTAATATAAAAATCAGGATACGCAAGTGACAACTGCAGGCCCAGGGGCGCTAGTCTCGACATAAATAGCGATCGCTACACGACCGAATTCGGTCGCAAAGTCCTAATGACGTCACTCGTCGCTATCTATGTCGAGACTACAGGGCCTAGGCTTGTCATGTCTGCAGGTTAAAAAAACAGGCGATGGACCAAAAAATAACTGAATGGATACCAAGAGACCAAAGCAAAAGTAGAGGTCAGCCAAGAAAAGAGGAGAAGACATATTTTGGGAGAAGGGAGGACCAGAATGGATGACTAAAGCTAGGGACAGGAATCACTGGAAGGAAATGTGGAAGACCTACCTCAAAGAGGCGATTAATAATTAGAGGCGCCAGCAACACTGTATTTAAATCTTTCTAAATTTTTCTTTATCTTTATCTAACTTTTTCGTCGGTTATTAAATAAAAAATCTGACATTTTTAATAATAAAAATGTAAAGTGCAATACCTACGTGGTAAAAATGTATGGAACACCAGATTTTTTTTATATATCCGACGAAAAATTTCAATTCAGGGGGTTTCGGAATCATATACTTGAATGGGAACCGATCACTTTTCCGAATTGTTTTTGTTCGAAATTCATTTTACCGAAAATTGACCGACGTCTTTTTTGCTATATGCATTATTTGACATATTTTTAGATCATCGAAGTATCATGTGTCATAGGTATTATTTTACCGAACTATATTTCGCCGATTTACAAAATAACTTCTTGCTATTGGCCTAAGCCTCTTTTGAGTTTTTTCATTTGCCCAATGATTTATTTACCATATTTTCACCACACCGAAACAATAGTTTTCAATATTAAATTAAAATAGTGTCATAAAAAGGTGCCGCGGCAGCGGCCGGCGAGTGCCAGAAACATATTTTTGAATGTACAACCAAACCACGGGGACAACAGGAAGTATTTTTAAATATTTAATTGAAGTACCGCTGTCCCCGTAGGACGGGGACACGGCGTACGGGGACAACGGGAATAAACGCCTGCGTACATGTTGCATGCTTGTTTGCACGCTGCATGCTTGCTTGCATGCTGGATGCCTGCTTGCATGCTGCATGCCTGCTTGCACGCTGCATGCCTGCTTGCATGCTGTATGCTGCATGCTTGAAGCAAGCATCCTTCCTTCACCCATCCATACCTCGTGGTATAATAAATGTTCGGAAACATAATACTTCGAACACATGTTATTTCGGCTAAGTGTAACTTCGGTAAAAAGTTTTTCGACCAAATGAAACGTCGGAGTAACGAAAAAAATCGAATTGACAATAGGTCAACTGATACAGTGGCAGACGTGACTTCGATGAAGTAAAAAAAAACGAAACGATAATAGTTGAAAAGTTTTAGGTGAAATGAAATTTGGTCAAATATTTTTCGAACTTATGATAGGTAACCGTACTTGAATCCATGGTATCAGTTTTCGCGTCGATGTCCCTGCCAGCTTGTATAATCATGTATGTATGTAAAAATTGTAAAAGTAGCAGGTAGTTTATTTTATTTTTAGGTAGTTCTGGGAAAATTTGTACCTAGATGTTAGACCAGCCAACAGGTAAGCAAGTGAGGTATGGGTTACGCTTAAATGATTAGTGTTTCAAAGAACAGCATATGGATGATTGATTGTTAACTAATTAGATTTTGATTGATACGAGTACATTCAAGTACTTGACATAGTTCCTCATTTAACTTCCAATAATATTGGAAACATCGACTCGACGATGATGCAGAAGAGGTAGAGTGTAGTTTAGTCTTGTTGTATACAACAAGACTCTATACCTGTGGTCTGTGGTATAGACCAGATAGGTGTAGACAGTGCATCGAGGTGCAGACACCATAAAGCTCAGGTCAAACTGAAGCTAATCTTGCGCGGAATGCGAGAAGAAATTCGCACGCGCCGATTGTGTCAACTAACTTGCATGGAAGTGTTAATACTGGCGTGAATAAGTAGTCTCGTGACTTCCTAATCGTCGCGTCCCGCGCAGGATTCGCCTCTATGCAGCATATTTTCCCTCAATTTGTTTATTTTTTATTTTGTGTTCTTTCTTTGCGTCATGTTTACCGCAAATAAACGTATTTTCTTTTCTTTATATGTGCCCAGAGCATAACTTTCCTGCGGAATCGCCTCAAAGTTATAACGCAAACAAGCGAGACCATTGCAGTGTTAGCGTGACCGCGGCATTAGCATATTTATTTAACTTTGTTAGTAGAGTTAACATACCAATAATGTGCAACTTGTATGACTAATTAATTGTCCAGTCTTCTAGCTATACATATTGTAAATTAAATTCGCTATTCGTGTCTGTTTATGTGACCGCGTTGTTCTTCTAAACTACGCAAAGGATTTTGATGCGGTTCACACTAAGGGCTTTTACCATTATTTAAAAAAAAAATCCGGAAGGTTTATGTGTTTATTATATTAATTAATTATTAGATTAAATTATCCTAACTTCCTAACTATTATTTATTTATTTATTTAAGGACTTTGGAAGTCTTACAGCTAAATACAATGTGGATAAATAACAGTATGATAATCTGACAGCCAATTACAGGTCTTCGCGTCTAGAACTTGTCTAGTATAAAAGTACTGTGGAACAAAATATACACACACACACACAATGCCAAATTTTGCCAAAACAAAATAACATAAAAAAAAAAAAAAAAAAATATAATGCTTTTCGCGTTTGTCTGTATGTCCGCGTTGTTCTTCTAAACCACGCAACAGATTTTGGTGAGGTGTATCCTGCGGAATCGCCTCAAAGTTATAACGCAAACAAGCGAGACCATTGCAGTGTTAGCGTGACCGCGGCATTAGCATATTTATTTAACTTTGTTAGTAGAGTTAACATACCAATAATGTGCAACTTGTATGACTAATTAATTGTCCAGTCTTCTAGCTATACATATTGTAAATTAAATTCGCTATTCGTGTCTGTTTATGTGACCGCGTTGTTCTTCTAAACTACGCAAAGGATTTTGATGCGGTTCACACTAAGGGCTTTTACCATTATTTAAAAAAAAAATCCGGAAGGTTTATGTGTTTATTATATTAATTAATTATTAGATTAAATTATCCTAACTTCCTAACTATTATTTATTTATTTATTTAAGGACTTTGGAAGTCTTACAGCTAAATACAATGTGGATAAATAACAGTATGATAATCTGACAGCCAATTACAGGTCTTCGCGTCTAGAACTTGTCTAGTATAAAAGTACTGTGGAACAAAATATACACACACACACACAATGCCAAATTTTGCCAAAACAAAATAACATAAAAAAAAAAAAAAAAAAATATAATGCTTTTCGCGTTTGTCTGTATGTCCGCGTTGTTCTTCTAAACCACGCAACAGATTTTGGTGAGGTGTATAATACGTTAATATTAAAGTTACGTTTACCTAAGAAATCTTGATGTTTTGTCAAGTCGTAAAAACCGTGCCAAGCAGGAGCGGGCCGCTAGTTATATTATAAATGTGAAAGTGAGTTTGTTTGTTTGTTACGCTTTCACACTAAAACTTTGATTTGGAAGAAATTTGGCACATGGGTAGACCATGTCCTGGAAAAGGTCACAGGCTACTTTTTTATCCTAGATCGCAGACGAAGTCGCGGGCTAGAATAAAATAAAGAAATTTCGATTTTGTCTAGATGTAAAAACCGTTCAAAGAGATCGCTCGTTATCGATCAAGATCGCTAGTTGTTAATAAATAAGTTCTTGGAAGTTATAAGCATAGTAACTGAGATTTTATATTCTCAGTGCAATATTAATTTCGCTAGGTTCCTATATTTTTAAATATCGTGTTTGACGTGTTTCTTTCACGTTTCTGTAAAAATAATTAGGTTAATAGAAATGTTACTACATGTCATGTTTGTTTGTAATGTCTGTCTTTTCTGATAAATTGTATGAAATCAGTTAATTCTGATTAACAATGATTTCATACTGATTTCAAACTGATTCATCTTTTCAGAGGTGGTAATAATTTCTAAGAATAATTTCTTGGGTCAATCAGTTTATTGAAGTAGTACTAATAATTATTACTCGGAATAAGCCTATTCATCTTGCAATAGCCGCAAAATTATCTGATAATCTAATGTTTAAATAAAAATACACTACAAAATCAACACACTTCTACGTGCCACTGTGGCTCAAGGCTGTGTGTGCCAAGCTTTTAAACATAGAAAACATTGCATGTATTTTGAACTCTAGGAAAAATAAAAATAAACTGTCTTGTAACAAGTCTCATTAGTTGCCATTACCGTTCATTCAATCAGCGCTCTGTAGAAAACACCCATATACATGTACATGGAGCACAAAGTTGTAACAAATTGTGCACTCTCTGTACAGTCACGTTCGGAATGAACAATGCAGGGAGTGATTTATTAATATTGTAGTGAGCGTGTTGAACACTTAATTGCACTCTGGACGTTCCTTGAAGTAAAGTGCATTGATCATAATGATTTTGGCGATTTATAGAGGAAAGAGGTGTTTTCTTGCGTATTTTATGAATTATGTCGTAAATATGTTGCAATTAAAATTCATTACGCGGCATTATGATAAAAAAAAAAAAAAAAAAACATCAATATAGCCGTCGAAATAATTGTATTTTCTGGAAATAAGCCAATTTGGATTGTCCATCAGATTAAAAATTGAACACGTATTTTTACTTTTTTTACGTAATAAAAGGATTACGGCAATACATTGTGGTAAAATGTGGTATAACGTCACTCTCCGGTAGTTTTATACTGACTTGTGACGTAGCGAGCCCCAGCTCCCCAACTTTAATGCGTTTTATCTAAACAATTTTTTTTTTATTAATATGATACATGCAAAAATACGTGTCTAATATTTTTGTATTATCAGACAGGGATGTTGACTGCTACAAAATACTTAAAAAAAAAAGAATTTTGCGGGCTACATTAAAGGAATCACCATAAACGCTAGGTACGAGTACATACGATCCAAATTACGAATCAAAACCCGAAAGTCTTAAAACCAGTCCAATTTTAGGGTATAGCTTAGATATCTCTTGCTAATTGGGAGGTCGAAAATGGTAGTTAGTCCACGTAATCTGATATTCAGCCGCATCGTGTCAGACATGAAGACAGCCTCAAAATTGTGAAATGGCTAGATAACGTGGAGATTCAGGTAGAAAAACATTCCCTTCGAACTAATTTCGAAACAGATTTAACTTATTTCATTTCAAGAGATATTAATAGAACAGTATTAAATTAGAGCTTTTTCTGAACTCGCTTCACCGTTAACCGTATCAAAATACCGTCAATACGCTTGTAAAACGAGCCTTACAGTAATCGCATATGATGTGTAACATCTGACATCTTGTCTGACAGTACCAACCTCTCGGAAAATGGATTGGTAACATCTGACGGCCAACTCTAGCCCCGCGCGCGCTCATTGGTCAAATCAAATAGCGCGCGCTTCCCCGGCTTCCTGTTAAACACTTCCATCCCTTTTCACTAAAACTCTCCCACAGATTGCAGGAAAGCGAGAGTAAAAATGCTACACATAAATAAAAATTGTGTAACTCTATATAAATTTATGATGCTACTCTATTTTTATCTATGGTTAATAACGTCAGGTAGTTTTTAAATTTTATGTTCTTTATATTTTATGGCATTCTCCGAACTTTTTTAAGAAGTAAGTATGTCTTTCATTGACTTGAATGTGCCTTGGCGGCTGAGAGTATGTCATGCTCACTCTAATCTCTCGCTGACGGTGGCGCGTGTGTTGGATCATTTAGCTCCCTTCAAAATGGTTGAGCTGAATGGTGCTAATCCATGCGTCATGTTCGTGAACGGGCACCGTCAGTAGGGACTGGTCATCTCTTAGCTACCACGGCTTATTTTAATTTAATTATTTTTTGAATTTTTACTTTTGTTACGGACGCTTTTAACGTTTTGCATCGTTCTCACATATACATAACTTCAACATGAATGATGTAACCAATATTTTGTAACCATAATTATGATTTAAAAGAGTGTCCGTGGAGTTTCTTGCCCGTTCTTCTCCATACGTACCTACTACGCTTTGGAATGGGCATCTAGCTTCATCTTTCTGACTGACCGACCCCTTGACAATTCAAAAGTGCATGCAATTGGTTTATTTGAAATAAATGCTTTGAGTTTGAACCTTGATTACATAATTACGACAGAAGAGGAGCATTTCATGTAAATTACCATTTAAAAGTACCTAAAAACTGCAAAGAAGTTGCACTGTCTTAACCGTACCTAACTGTGCTCAGTAGCGTTTCTGTGTTCCGGTGAGCCCGGAGGTCAGTGTTACTAACGCACAAGGGACATTTTCTTGGTCTCTAGGACGGCAACGCATTTGCGACGCCTCTATTGGAGACGTCCATATTATACATTGGCGGCAGTGACCATTACCAACAGCAACTTGTCCTCGTTGGTCTAGTGGTCTCAAGCGCTTTGCTGAACACGGGTTCGATTCCCAGGTTAAGCAAAGTGATATTACGTTTTTCCTTAGGGAATTCCCCGGAGTCTGGATTTACGCCCGGTTGATGGCAATAGGCTCGCCCATATATTACGTGGGACTTAAACATAACTGGTTAAATGTGGGTGTACTTTATGTACACCTCTACCTATCCCCTCGGAGTTAATAGATAATAAATGACGACACGGTTGGCGCAGTGGCTGAGCGACCGACTGCTGCGCAACGTGTCGCGGGTTCGATCCCCGCACGGAACAAATATTTGTATGATCTGCAAGTAGTTGTTTCGGGTCGGGGTGTTAGTGTATGTGAGTTTCTATGTTTGTAAACGCACCCACGATACAAGAAGAAATTCGTAGTGTGGGGAAACGGTGTTGAAAAAAAAAAAAGAAAAAAAAAATTGGCGTAGTCTTGTGTCATTCGAAGTACCTACTTGCAAAAAAGATTGAATTTATTTTCTTGTAAATAAGTCAACATAATTGCACGTGGCAGTACTCAGTAGGTCTGCGACTTGCGTGTTTTCTTAAGAGTTATCATTACGGTGACGTGGGCGAGCCCAGTGACGCAAATCACGATAACGGTTCACTTGCTTATTTTAACTATGTTCTTACTTTGAATAAGTTTTCTTTTTATCATTTCTTTACTGTATTTGTAACACGCGTACCTATATTTAACTTTAAACGAAGTAAATATTTGATAACGATTGAGTTAGCAACTTTTCCGATAATAAATGGTTTATTCATTGAGTTTTTATGTCATTGAACAATAATTTATCTGCATCATCGAATATTGAAATAAAAAATAGTGAAACTCACTGAACGGTTTCACTGAGTCACTAGTTTTCATTCTCAATACATAAATTCACGGAAAAATAAAAATAAAATAATTATTAACAACGTCATTTCATCACCATCATCATCATCTCAGGGGTCCTACCACCACCTCTAAAGCAGTATTATTTTAATCTTACTTTAGTGGGGGAAAGAGATGGAACTATACGTCGTGTAGCGCTTCATCTCTTTCCCACACTTAAGGAATATTAAAATAATACTGCTTTCGAGGTGGTGGTAGAACCCCAGGAAACAACAACATCGAACATGAACGGAACATCGTCGTGAGGAAACCGGCATGCCTGAGAGATATTTCTTGACGGCAAGGCATGTGGCACGAAAAGAAGGAGAAAATCATCTCAGCCAAAAGACGTGCTCTGCTGGAGAGAGCAGAAAATTTGGGTCTCTTCAAACTTTTCCACAACGATATTTACCTAGGTACCTTGAAAGTACATAAGCTATGTCTCCTTGATCAATACTTGCATATTTTATTGAATTTAACAGAATATATCGATACTTTCCATATTATACTATACTACATCTATATAATTAATATATTACAAATTTAATAATACACTGACGAGCAATATAAAAAAGCCATTTGCAAAGTGCCAAAAAAATCTAAATATCTCCTAAACCACACAAGTTAGCTAGCTACATGAAGTAAAAAAATCTTGAAACCAGTTTTATACGTGTATTTTTTTATACGTACACTTAAATATTGCTTTTTCCTTTATGAAGCTCGGTGGTGCGTGGTTTCGGAAATATTTCATGTTAAGTTAGTGGCTTTTTTATATTGCACGTCAGTGTATTATAAATGCGAAGGTAACTAACTCTGTCTGTTACCTTTTCACGCCCGGATTTCGTGGATTCAAGCAAGCAAAGCCGCAGGCAAAAACTAGTGTTACATAAACTAGATCTGCAAGCAGTTAGGTAGGTAGTTATAGATTCAGAGAAATACATGAATAATACTAAACCTATAGATTCCATGACTTCAGGTTAAACCCACATGAGTTGCGCGAGGAGGCGAAACGCCGGGGTGTAACTCCGCTGCCGCGAGAAATCACGGCACAGCGGACAGAGCTCCGGCGGGATCTCATGGCGGCATGGAGAGTGCGATTGTCGTAACCCAGCGCTGGGCACGCCACAATTGCCGTCAACCATAATTACTTTGTTACACGTAATTTTGAATCTATCACAGATTCAAAATTACGTGTATATATCTTATAAACTATTAATTTAAATTATATGATGACAAAGAATATTTTAATCTAAATTAAATGTTTAATTTAAATAACATATTTTATTGGATATGGATTAATACGTATAATATCGGTCAAAACAGCTTCGGAAATAACAATGAAATTATTTCCGACATCTTCAACAATAATCGTCATATTTCAGCCAATTTACACAAAACCTTAATAAATTATACACCAAAACCTTCCTCATGAATCACTCCGTCCATTGGTGAAACCGTTTGAAAATCAGTCCGGCAGTTTTTGAGTTTATCGCGTTCAGACAGACAGACAGACGCGGCGGGGGACTTTGTTTTATTAAATGTAAGGATATGGATATAAGGATAAGTATAGATTTCTGCCTTGAATTCGCAAACGACACTAACTTAACTATAGACATTAAACGTCATTCCGTCGCTACCTACACTCAATGCTATAGAATACCTAATGTACAGCATCTTAACGGCTAAGTACTTAAAATTCAGTTAAGTTTACTATTCAGTCTTTGCATGATCATAAGGATCTCAGAAAACCAACCTACGCGTGAGTAAAACGGTAAACATGTACCTCGGTAATGCTCATCCATAGTCATAACTCCTACTGAAACTTTGGAATGCAAATAGCACAAAATATATCTCTGCTTTAATAATAACTAACAAAACAGCAAATGTACGAGAGAAATCGAATACACACACAATTGTTCATAAATTATGTAATAAAGCTGAAAACACAGCTCAGAATCTCGAGAAACACAACAGAATCTCGAGTAAGGTTTGCTATGAAATCACGTTTAATCGCGCGTTTCCTCTTGGTTTCGCTCAGAATGCCAAACGAACGGAGATTTGCTAGAAATGGCGAATAGCAAGTGAATGACGTTTGCCTCATAAGCTACTGCTAAGACATTTTTTTAGGTTACCATTTACGTGTATTTCATTCATAACATACGTATATGTTTGAATGAAAAAACTCGATTCCTATTTGCACTAGTTGTCTGGCATTTTTACTGAACTGGGTCTATTTTCACACTATCTATTTTGTAACATATTTTCATCTGATTGCGTTAGACTTAATTGATTTACATCAAGAAAGCAAAATAAAATACGTACTTTCTTAATTAAAATTAATTTGAATTAACTTAAACACCGCTTTGTATTTGAATGAGGTACTTCAAATACCTACGTTATTGAAATCGTGATATTGTTAAATAACATTGCCTAAAAGCATGCTACGAGTACACTACGTCATTCAAACAGAAATAAAGAAGAACGAAGAACAAGAAAAATACTGGCGTGTTTGTTGTTTCTTACAAACTCGCCAGTATTTTTCTAGGCGCGACTTCCTCGAACGAAGTGGTCTCCTAATCAGATTACGTAGAGCGGTGTCATGTTGTGATAACATCACAGTCTGTTTATCATACCGAGTGTGACCGGAGGCCGCGACGGAAGCTCAATACCTCGCAGCAACAGGTAGCCTGCAGCCAGTCTTCACTACCACCTGCTTCTACACCCACCTACTTTGTTTTTGTGATTGTTAACGAACTTTCGTTTGCTTATTCGCTTTCCAATTACCCCCAAACACTTTGTTTCTTGTTGTACTTTGATTCTTAAAGATCAAAGGTCAAAATGGTACATTTCGAACTAAAAATATTGACTTTAACTTTGACATTTAAGATACAATAATACCTTTAGATATAAGTATTTAATTCCGTGCTTATGTTTTTGAATGATCGGCTTATATTCAATTTGTAAAACCAATACTCCACTCTAAATTAACGAGGAAATGACAACGTGTAATGTACTAACTGTAGCTACATATACAAAGGTATAAGCGTTTATTAATGTCTCATTACCGCGCGAAAGCCTATTTCCGCTTTGAAGTTTGTACAAGGCGACGAGAAACATAATCACGCTCAAACGTCGACTGAAATCTTATATACTGATGACTAGCGATCCGCCCCTGCTTCGCCCGGGTTTTACGACTTGACAAAACGTCGAGATTTCTTTATTAATATTAATGTGTTATACACATAAACCTTCCGGAATAAATTCTCTAAATGTTCGTGAAAACCACATCATAATCCGTCGGTGATTTAGAACAACAACGCTGTCACACAGACAGTCACGAAAAGCGACTTTAATCTACTCTAATGTTAAAAAAAGAAAAAGAATGTGTTATTGTTTGTAATGTCTTTTAAAATCGGTCCTGTAGTTTTTGGGGTTATTCCCAAAAACTACAGGACCGATTTTAAAAAACTCATTCTCCAGTATAACGCTATATTATCACTGAGAAACATAGTATAATTTATAAAGATATACAGGCGAAGCCGCTGTAAGGAAGTTAGTTTATAATAAGTATAGATATAAAAGTAAAACAAAAGTGACGTCATCCTGTCGATATGAAAGCCAACTTGGTCTTAATCTAATCCAGATCGCATTGGGGACCTCCTGACCTTTATAAAGTTGGTATTTACTGGACAAGGGATGACGGTATCCGTTTCTTACGATCACATCGTCTGAAAGTATTACAAGGTCACCTGCAAACGTCATTCGCCCACTGACTTTATATATGTGGAAAAATCTGTTACTCTCCAGAAAGAGAAGGATTTGCATCACAAATCTCTATTAGATGTCGACGCGATTGTAACAAATCACTTAGGTCTCACCCCTACGCAAAGTGTAGACTATTTTATAGGTAAACAACGCTTCATTATAATAATTGAGCGAAGCATTTAAAACTTCTAAGGAGCTCAAAACTTTCAAGTACTAAATACTTATAATGTTTCTCAGACTCAGACGTCTTTTCATTTTCTTAGCAACATTCTTATATATTCTATTATTATACATACTTTACGAAAGCTTAAATAAAACATTCCAGGATCACATCTCACCCATCTCTTAAAATTAACTTTGTTTCGCTTCCCACAGACTTGTGTGTACCAGACGATCTATAAACAAAGTAAAACATTCTTAATAACATACCTCGTTTTAATTAAGTCAGCGTTGTTTAGAATGAAACAGAAACCGAGCTGTGGAGGTGATGTTTCTCCGTCTTGTACAGTTTTGTTTGAAACGAAAAGACAACTTGAGATTTCCCCCGGGTTCGACTTCGATGCTCACTGCAAATATTTGAACGCGCCATCGATCCTAACCATAACTTCTTAAGACACAGACATATGCCAGTGACCTTGAGTGGTAAGCTTGCGTATTCTGTACTGAGCTCACGCAACGCGACGCACGTCCAGCCAGTAATAGCACTCGCCCATCTTGATGGGCGAGCGCAGTCCCAAATTAGACGCATTATTAAAGTATAATACATAAAACAAAAGGTATTTCAATAAAACACGTATACTAAAAGACCAATAATTAAATTATCTTTAAAATGGTGAAGGTTTCAGAAAAATACCCTTGATAGGTTTTGCGTAATTCTCAGATTTTTATTCGAGTTAGACATAAATTTACAAATTAATTTCACTATGCAACATAAACATAATCTAAAATATTCCTATATTAAGTTATTAAGAAAATGCTTTAATTTAGCATATATTTGGTTTAATACTTTTCTACCCGTTTAGTTAGACGTGATCTTTAGTTTAAAATCATTAAAAGTCGGTAAACGTCGCCTTAAGAGCGTTTCTTCTGAAAGTGGGCAACGTCGCAAATAGATGTCTAATATTTCGCTGTTTTGATTAATTTGGCGATATAACTGTATGAAAATAAGAAAAGTGACTAACTAGCGATCTAAAATATTAATCAAAACAGGTATATTTTTGACAACTATTTGCTACGTTGCCAACTTTTAGGGTAAACGCTCGGACAGTACATTACTAAAAAGAACTTAATGTAATCCCAAGTGTCGTTATATTTACCTGTTTATACGTGAAACGATAAACAGGTTACCATAATATTATTGTAAAACTGACTGAATAAGGTACGTCGAATTATTTGTAACAATGACCTACTTTCGGTTTGTACGATGTTATCCACCTTTTGTAGCGTAATGGAATGCGTTGATAAAAATATTGTTTGAACAATTCGTGTGTGCGATAGAACGGTGTGTAATTGGAGGGAAAATTGGGAAAATGTCGAAAATCTTACAGTACGAGAAACAAATGTTTTGTGAAATTGTACTGAGATTTGGTATAATATACAATCGAATATCAAAATTTAAGAAACATGTAATGAAATGAAATAAAATGAAATTGTTTATTCTGTAAATAGGACATCGGAATCACTTTTACACGTCATAACAAAAAAATAAAAATTATAAAATGGTAGAGGTCGGCGTTTCCTATCTGACTACTCCGAGAAGAAAGGCCGAAACAAACTCAGAGGTCGCAGTCTCTTTTAAAGTCCAGGCAGAAATCTTGGTCAGATCATGAGAAGACCATGTAGATTAGTATCTGAAATGGTCTTTTGAGGAAAGAACCACACATATTTGAGTGGACCTGTCCAATCAGTGCAAGCATTTGTCCGTAATCCTGTAGCTCAACTCAGAACTTAACGAGCTCAAAAACTCGACAAACAATACCAAAGAAAGGACATTTGGCTAGGCCGCATAAGGTACCCAAACTGCCAGACCATCATTAAAACTAACTAAGAAAGAGAGACAAAAAAACAAATGTCCACATAGTCCTCACATTCACAATAATTAAAGTAATTGAATACTTTACAAAGTAATAATGTCTTGTATATAACTAGCTTTTGCCCGCGGCTTCGCCCGCGAGGATGTCGCAAAATATCCCACGGGTACGTACTACCGGGATTACATACGTAATAGCCGAGGAAAACGTCATTGATTCCTACCACTGCGCCCGCGTTGTCATCAACCATAATTACAAGTATTTTGTCACGCGTAATTTTGAATCTGTGATATCTTTTAAAGTATTCATTTTAATGATATGATGTCAAGGCCATATTTAAAACTAAATTAAATGTTAAATTTGACATTTAATTTAGTTTTAACATATTTTAAGGTATAAGGATAAATAAAAAAACAAAACAAAACAAAAACAACAAACAAAACATCAAAACATCTTCTGAAATAACAATTAAATTTTTATCAAATTCTGTAAGGTACAATTGGTTATTGTGGGTCAACCTTAGAAGATAGACATATTCCATCGCGGTCTTTTTTTGAACTTTTTCAGACGTATAATCCTGTAGAACATAGGTTTTATTTATCTCTTACGGTTTACGCGGCGCACGCCAGTCCTTCCCTCTCAGTCGGCATGATTTTTTCCGACATCTTCAACAATTATCGTCATAATTCAGCCAATATACACAAAACCTTAACAAATCACCAAAACCACCCTCATGAATCACTCCGTCCATTGGTGAAAACCGTTTGAAAATCCGTTCGGTAGTTTTTGAGTTTATCGCGTTTAGACAGACAGACAGACGCGGCGGGGGACTTTGTTTTATAATATGTAAGGATATGGATATAGGATTCAAGGCAAAGTTAGCCTGCATTCTCGTTACATGATTTCATTATACAGAGCAACACTTTAATAGGATGCTATATTAATCAACATACAATTTCTACATTGTAATTAATTAATATTAGTCCGCCGTTTGGTCATAATACTAAGCCATAAATTAAATTACAAAGCCAAGAGTCCTTAAGGTAAACAAACAACCCTCAAAAATTAAATTAAGTCGCTTGGACAAGGGATCTTAACTGTAGGTAGATACGGTTTAAGATACTTTATTTCACTCAAAAAGAATACAATTATTCACTTCTATGATAAAAACATAATTATTATTAAAGCTAGCCGGTTGATAATATCTGCTAAAATCCTAACTAATATTATCAATGCGAAAGTGAGTTTGTTTATTTGTTACGCTTTTACGCCAAAATGGCTAACAGTATTTAGATGAAATTTGGCACATGAGTAGACCTTGACCTGGGTTAGGACATGGGATACTTTTAAGAATCCCGATATTCCCACAACAACCCCACTACCTTTTATTCGGTTTTTTTAAATTTGTGTGCGTTTGAGACCGTTGGTAAAAACTTACAATTTAAACATTTACAAAACATGCCTTTCATTAATAACAATATAATAATAGTAATACCAGCCTGGTCCCACTCTGCTGGGGTTGCGAGTTTGTCCTGCTGGGGTTGCGGGTTTGTCTGAAAGGGATATCGCGGCCCCAGCACATAGGCAACGGAAGGAACACGGGTGGGTTTTAGTCAGTAAAAGTCTGACACACTCCCTCTCGCTCCGCCCAGAGCGGGAGGAGTCATTTGATGATTTCCCACCCAAAAAAGAAAAAAAAAAAGCCTGTTCCCACTGCAGGGCAAAGTTGATCACCACGCTTGCTCAAGACGGGTTGGCGATTTCAGACTTATATTAAATACTAGCTTATGCCCGCGACTTCGTCCGCGTAGAAATCGAAAATGGTCCTAATAGGATTTTTTATAGGTTTTTTAAGTTATTAATTTTGTTTTAGCATATAAATTATTATGTTAAAATGTTTGAATAATTATAAAATATAACAATCTTTGATAAAGTGTATTTTTTTTTCTATTTTTTTAACCTTTATATATATATCCCATTTAAATAAAATTGAAAAAAAAAATTGATATATATTTTATGAACACGAAGCTCGGCCTTTGATCTGGCGAAAGTTACACGGGTGTATTATCTTTTTACAACAAAATCGAAATGCTACACCTACCGCAGTAGTTCTTTGTAAATAATATTTTTTGTTTTTCTTTCGGGTGCTAGAATCACCAGGCTACTCTGTGCGCTTACTCTGGAGCGTGCCACATACAACTGGCCATGGGAGAAGCAGCTTTCCCTTAAGTCTACTCCCGCTACCTTAAGAGTTTGACCTTGAGCTTTGGTTATAGTCATTGCGAAGCATACTTTGATGGGAAACTGCACTCTCTTGAATTCGAAGCGGTAATTTGATAGTGTCAGGGGAATCCTAGGAGTAAATACAGACCTCTGTAAAGCTTAGAACCCTTCAAATGCGGTACCTATTCAATTCATGTGTATAGTACGGTGACTTTCGAGACATTCCAACTTTTTAAGAGTATTAGCTTTACCCGCCCCGACTTCGCACGGGTAGCTTTAAACCGTACCTACTACCCTATCTACCCTACCTACCTTACCTACCCTACTTACCCTACCTACCCTACCTACCCTACCTACCCTACCTATCCTACCTACCCTACCTACCCTACCTACCCTACCTACCCTACCTACCCTACCTACCCTACCTATCCTACCTACCCTACCTACCCTACCTACCCTACCTACCCTACCTACCCTACCTACCCTACCTACCTACCCTACCCTAATTTTCTCACCGTTTAAACCTTCCCTGGACTATGACAAACATTTCAAAACCTAAATCAGTTAAATCGGCCCAGCCGTTCTTGAGTTATAAAATTACAACGAATAGTGGCATTGATTTTTATAGATATAGATTTGCATTGCAAGCACCAAGCCTTTATGTGAGTTCAACCTTATTTGAATAAAATCGGATTGACTTTTCAAACGTGCCAAAATAAAATGTAATTTAAATCAAAAGCACTAAGGAGTATTGATATCAACTTCGAAGCAAATCACTCCCAAAATAACTTTCTACCCCTATTTAACCCCATTAAGGGATGAATTTCAATAAAATACGAAACCGGTCTTCCATTAATTCTGTTAAAGAATGTTTATGCAAAATTTGAAGTAGATTGGACCAAGGAATCACGTTGTCCCATACAAACTTTGCCCACCTTTTTCACCCCCTTAGGGGTAGAATTTCGAAAAATCCTTTCTTATCGGATGCCTACGTCATACAAAGAACACACCCTCCAAGTTTCAGGTCTCTACAATCAGCGGTTTAGGCTGTGCGTTGATCCGTCAGACAGTCATTCAGGACAAAGCATTTTATATTAGACTAGCTTTTGCCCGCGGCTTCGCCCGCGTGGATGTCGGAAAATATCCGACGGGAACGTACTACCTGGATTAAAAAATAACCTATAGGTTAATCCAGGTTATAAACTCTGTGTGCCAAATATCATCCAAATCCGTTCATCCGTTTTTGTGCAAACCGGAACATACTCGTACATTCAAACAAACAGACCAAAATTCTAAAAACTATGTTTTCGGCATCAGACTCGAATATTCAATGTAAGATTTGACTTCGTTACTATTTTATTTTACTTCGTCTGCGTAGAGTATAAATTCTTTTTTCTAGATATTTATGAATGATTATAACAATTACAATATAGAGCTTTGTTCATGGCTAATTGTCCTCCACTATCTGTGATATTTGAGGAATACTGTCAAGAAATACCTACTGTAAAAAGACTGTAAAGGACCGGTATCTACCTAAATCCTTTACAGTATTTCTCTATATACAATGTTTTTCACTAATTCGGAAGCGGGCACTAAAACAACCAGGCTAGTTGGAGAGCTAATACGTGAGTGAGCCACATAAAATTGGCCGACGAAGAAACAGTCTTGCCGCAAATCAACTCCAGCAAATTTCAGAGTTTGTCCCTGTGACTTATTAATAGTCAACTACAATCTTTTAAATTCAAACGGAAGGTCATTATTTGGTATCAATGGTATACGCGGCACGAAGACTGTTTCTCCTCTGGCAGATCCAGTTAGTACTTTGGCCTCAATAACATTGCATAGGTGTTCCCTATATGTGTGGTCAGTCTGTAGGGTACAAATTATCACGCTATTTGCTATGAGGGATGAGCAGTATCGCATTCTGTTCGTATCCTTACTATCCTAATCTATATCTATATCGATTCTCCCGGAGAAGGGGAAGGGGGGGGTTCTCCGGGGGAGGGGCCCGTGGCTAAATAATAACAGCCGCACAGGTCAATCGATCAGGTTAAGCTACACTTGCCGCAGTTAGTCTGTAGATGGGTGACCATACAAAGACCCGTCCGTTGCTCGAAAAGCACGTTAAGCCGTTGGTCCCGGCTGTCATTCGTGGATCTTTGACAGTCGTTGCGGGAAGTCAGAAGCCCGCAAGTCTGACAACCATTCTTACCAAGGGGTATCGTATTACCCAGTAACTGCGTTGTGGAGGTTAGATAGGCAGTCGCTCTATGTAAAATACTGTAAAGTTAGAAGCAGTACACGTGCACTTATATTATTTTTACTTGAATACAAAATTCAGCGAATGAGCAACTTCAATACAAAACTTCATGGCCCTTTTCAGACCCTTTTTTTTTTTTAGGGTGGTAAATGATCAAATAACTTCTCCCGTTCTGGGCGGAGCGGGAGGGCGTGACAGACTCTTACTGACTAAAACCCACCCGTGTGTCTTCAATTACCTGTACGTTGCCAGGGGCCACGGTATCCCTTTCGGACTTTCCCGCGACCCCGGCAGGCATGGGTCCTAGCGGACCCCTTCCGTTGTGCCGACATCTGCCTCTCCCTCACGCGCTCCGTCTTCTCCTTTGCGAGCATTACTGCTTCGCAGCAGGAGCTGACGGCTTGCCACGCCCTCTCCCTCAGTACCATGGCCTGGACCAGGGCCGGACGCGAGAGATCACTGTCACCGATCGCCTCCACAAGGACAAGGCGGTGCCCCGCCCAAGCCGGGCGGACCTTCACCGTATGCTCCACCATGTCCTCCGGGTGATCCACACAGTGGTGACACCTGGGCGTTTCCTCCCGCCTTATGCGAAACAGGAACCTCCCGAAACGACCGTGTCCGGTGAGGACCTGCGTCAGGCGGAAGGTGAGGACGCCGTGGCGCCTTTCTAGTCACTCCTCAAAGAGAGGACTTATCGCCTCAAATGTGGCAAGCCCAGCAGTGGGTTGCGAATATAATAGAATAATAAGCCGAAATATTTGTGATTTTAACTTAAAAAATAAAGAACTTTAATTACAAACAAAATTACATCCCCCTTTTCACCCCCTTAAGGGTTGAAATTCCAACAACACCGTTGCGTTAGCTTCCAACCATAAGCCTAGATAGTAAATTTAGTGATTTTTCTTAGAAAATTAAGGACTTTTCAACTTTATCCCCTTTTTAACCCCTCGGGGTGGAATTATCAAAAACGCTGAGACACGTATAAATTAATTTTCAATCGTCAGCCTAAACACAAAATTTGAAGCTCCTAACTTCAAAACTGACGGACTTTCATATAAACTTCCATCCCCTATTTTACCCCTTTAGGGGTGGAATTCCCAAAAATCCTTTCTTAGTGGATACTTACTTAACCTTAACTCTTGCATTCAAAAAGGCATCTTCCCTGATGCGCTAAAGAAAGCTATCATCCATCCAATTCATAAGGGAGGGAACAGGCACTGTGTCAACAATTACAGACCCATATCGGTCCTATCAGCACTCTCTAAGATACTGGAAAGGATCCTAAATAGCGGTTTAAATAAATTCCTCAACAAACATCAACTCATAACTGATAATCAGTATGGTTTTCGCACAGGAATCTCTACTGAAGATGCAGTTCTTGAGCTGACACAATTGGTTGCTAGGAATCTTGACAGTAGAACCAAAAGTCTAGGGATCTTCCTAGACCTTTCTAAAGCATTTGACACAGTATCTGTTCCCAAACTTATGTCTAAATTGGAACTCCTAGGGGTACGAGGAAATACTCTCGAAATTTTCAAAGACTACCTTAACAACCGGACCCAACGAGTAAAAATTGGAGAGTATATAAGTGAAGAAGTATCGACCACTTACGGTGTACCTCAGGGAAGCATTTTGGGCCCCACACTCTTCCTAATATACGTCAATGAGTTGTGCAAAATGACCATTCCCAACTCCAAGATCATTGCGTATGCGGACGATACCGCAGTCATAGTTCACGGACCAACTTGGGATAGCGTTAAACGCTACGCAGAAGCGGCAATGTCAGCTATAGTGAAATGGCTCAACCTAAACTTGCTTACCCTAAACTGCGACAAAACATCGTTCATTCCCTTCGCTATCCGGCGTAACAACTTGCCTGGCAAATCCTTCTCCATAACAGCGCACACCTGCTCCAAACAATCCCCACAATGCTTATGTCCGACGCTTGTAAGAACTGACAATGTGAAATATCTGGGTGTCCAAATAGACGGAGGATTACGATGGGACAAACAGGTTGACGCCATTTCCACTAGATGTTTGAAACTATTGCATATTTTCAAATCCCTGAGAGACTCGGCTGCGCCTGATACCTTGAGGATGGTGTACTGTGCATTATGCCAATCCATCATTGGATATTGCATTGCAGTATGGGGTGGTGCAAATAAAACCAGTCTTCTGAGGATTGAAAGAGCGCAGAGAGCCGTTCTGAAGGTGTTGTCGCGCAAACCTTATCGCTATCCCACTACGCAATTATACGCTGATTGTAAGGTACTTTCAGTGCGCCAACTTTTTGTACTGCAGTCTACTGTTAGAAGACACGCTAGCGTTCCCCCTAATGACCCTAAAAAAAGGAAAAAACTACCCTTAAGTACCCCTCACAAAACCGCCTTCGCTCAACACCAATACTACACATTAAGTACATACATATACAAACAAGTTAACAAACACCTAAACATTGTCGATTTAAATAAATATGAGTTAAAATCAAAATTAATGGAATGGCTACTGGAACAGGACTATCTACGAACAGAATCCTTACTTAAGTACGTCTCCTAACTACCCACATATCTCCAATCACACACAACACACCCACACGCACACACACTCACATTAGCTTTATATTCATAGTCGCTCAGGTAGATCGACACAGTCTACTATTATACATATAGCATGTCTTTTAAGCTGAATCACTGTCTCTCAAGATACAGGTTTCCTAGTTTGAGAGGCAGGGTTTTCCATATTGTGTACAGATTTGAGTTCTAACTTTATACTGCATTGTGTTGCTACCAAAGCTCATCTAACTTGTATTTACATATATAAAATATGTTTAATCTGTATTTTTGTGAAATAAAGTTATTTATTATTATTATGTCGTTTATTTGCTTTCGTTCTCATCATTTACATTTTTAAATATTTCTTAAATAAACTATATAAAAAAAGAAAAAACATTTAAAAATATAAAAAATAGTGTTCCGCCGGTGTCGGGAGCAGGGTCCAAGCTACCGGTGGTTAGGGCTGCAGAGATAGGAACCTCCTCACAATGCGAGCCGTATCGAGAAGTACTGCCTTCTGGATCAGGCCCTTAATCCAACCGCCTAACGAGAGCCTCGAGAGATGTTGGTCGAGGTTTTCGGCCATCAGGCCATTGGCCGTTACGACAATCGGCACAATGATAGCCGAGTTCACATTCCACATGTCGACAACCTCGTGTGCTAAGTCGAGATATTTTATTTGTTTCTCTTTCTCAGCTTTCACGAGGTTCCCGTCATGTGGAATGGTAACATCGACTATCATTGCGCGGCGCGCTAATCGGTCTATCACCACTATATCAGGCTTATTGGCAACAATAGTCCTGTCAGTAATGATAGACCGATCCCAGTACAACGTGACATGGTCATTTTCAAGAACTGGGTCGGGCACATACTTGTAGTACGGTACCTCAGAATCTGCAAGTTCGTATTTCAAAGCAAGTTGCTGGTGAATAATCCTGGCCACTTGGTTATGCCTGTGCAAGTACTCGCCGTTAGCCAGACGAGAACAACCAGAGATTATATGTCTGATGGACTCACCCGGACGGTGGCATGCCCGACACACGTCAACCGTCCCGTCCTTCATAATATGTCTCCGGTAGTTATTCGTTAAGATAACTTCGTCCATAATTGCACAGACGAAACCTTCAGTTTCCCCGAAAAGTTCACCAAAACGTAGCCAGGATACGGACGCTAGGAAGTCTACACCGGGCTCATGAAGAGCCCGATAGAAGCGCCCGTGAAGCTCCTTGCTTTGCCATACCTCTTTGCGGTCATCTGTAGTAAGTATCACAGGCTTGTGCCAGTTCTCTTTAGCCATGGACAGTGGGGTGAGCCCCTTGTCCACTGCCACCACATCACGGTGCATACCCACATCGGTTTTTAAAAAATATTCTCTGAGATTGCAAACCTCCCGGTTGTGGAGGGTCTTCGCATTTAAAAAGCCTCGACCCCCGCACTTCCGCGGGATGTACAACCTCATCACAGATGATCGTGGGTGATGCATCCGGTTTGCGGTCAGCAGTGTACGGACCCTCCTATCCAGGGTGTCAAGTTCGGTCTGAGTCCATTTGAGTATGCCGAAAGAGTACATCAAAACCGGCATGACCCAACCGTTGAAGGCGCGCACCTTGTTTCCGCCCGAAAGAAGACTAGTTAATACCTTCTTCAGGCGACCAAAGAAGCGCTCCTTCAACGATTGCTTCATGTCAGTAACGTTGATGCCTAACGCTTCCGACATACCCAAATACTTATAGCTTTCGACTGTGGAGAGGGATCTAAGGTGTATGGAGTCCGAAAGTTGAGTTCCCTCGGATTCCATAATCTCCCCTCGCTTTATATGCATGACTGCACATTTGTCCACACCAAATTCCATCCTGATGGCGCTACTGAATGTTTCAGTTACCTTCAGTAGCTCCATTAGTCGCAATTTGTTGGGGGCAAAGAGTTTCAAGTCATCCATATAGAGGAGGTGAGATATGACCTGACCACCTCTCCTCAACCGATAGCCCAGACCTGAATCCTCCAGCAGTGTGCTTAGAGGATTCAGGGCTAAGCAGAACCAAAGTGGACTCAAACTATCGCCCTGAAATATTCCCCGTTTAATCCATACAGGCTCATCATTCCCCTGGATCTGTCGACATCCTGGATAGCGAAGGACCGTCCTCCATTGCCCCATACACGACATCAGGAAGGTGCGCAGAGTTGCGTCTATCTTGTACAATTCCAGCACCCTCATGAGCCATGTATGTGGCACCGAGTCGTAGGCCTTCTTATAGTCTATCCAGCATGTCGACAACTCCTTGCGGGATCGACGAACCTGTTGGCTTATGGCCATGTCGATGAGGAGTAGCTCCTTAGTACCGCGGGACCCGTTCCTACATCCATTTTGAGAGGCAGAAATAATTGAATTACTGTCAATATGTGTGTTGATTTTCGCTCTCAGAATGGATGTAAGAAGTTTATAGACCGTCGACAAACATGTAATCGGTCTATAGTTATTGGGTTCCGCAGGACTACCTGACTTATGGAGCAGGTGGGTAACGCCTGTTGTTAGTGACTGTGGTAGCGACCCAGACTCTAAGGATGACTGGAATTGAGATGCTAGGCGAGTGTGCGAACTAGTCAGCCATTTTAACCAAAAGTTGTGCAGTCCGTCCGGTCCCGGTGATTTCCAATTCGGTAACGGACGGACTGCTCTGGCTACGTCTAATGGCGTGATAGACACAGGTTCCATTTCTGGGATAGCTTTACACACTCGCTCGACATCCTTCATCCAGCCAGCCTCAGTGTGACAGACGGGCACCGACCAGATGCTGCGCCAGAATGCACTCGTGGCGGCATCATCCGGGCGGCACACGTCCGTCACATTTCGTTCAGGTCGCTCCCAAGCTCTATATACCCACCTCTCATCGCTCTGGAACATGCGATTCTGCGTGTATCGATCAACCCGCCGCTTATACCGCCGAATACGGCTCGCCCATGCACAAACTTTCTGCTTCAGGAAGTCGATGCGCTCTGTGACACGGGACATGTATTCTTGAGGGCTGATTCCAGTCCCCGAGAATGCCCGTCTCACAAAACGCATTACTCGTGGTCGTGTATTGCCCTTCCTGAAGCAGTATAGTTTGCCGATGAGTACCCTGGCCCCATCGATACGTCGCTCGATTCTGCACTGCCAGGCTGGTACGGCTGGTTTTGGTCGAGTAGCTCCGTCACAGTTTGGGAATTTGACGTTAGCTAAACGACATGCCGCAACAGCCCCACAGTACAGAATCGAGTGAGTATCAACGAGATCCTCGCTGCTCTCGAAAAAAATTCTAAGCTGCGAGTCCAAGCTACACACCAGCGCCCTATTTTTTTTATGCATAGGTAGGCGTGGAAATCGGGGTCTAAGATCGGTCGGAGTGTACCTATACTCGCGAAGCGCATCCTCCAGTGCGCTCCTCAATCGGACGTTGCACTGGCTACTTACTGTGGTAACCCTATCATGCTCCTCTTCAACACCACTATTGGACCGCGGCGGGATTGCATCAATAGGTGACACTTGTGCCGCGGTTTGTGCCGGAGTTGAGATGATATGGTTGCTCAGTACCTCTGAGCGCAGCCTATCAAGTGCGGCATCGTCCAACCTATGATTGCGTTGGATGACACGCACCTGATCCGACAGTCGTTGGGCCGAGACGTTGACGGTTGGCTCTAGTTCCTGAAACAGAGACAGCATCCTAACACGGTACGCAGTGAGGTTAGTTCCTCCCTCTGTAGACCCGTAATATGCGCGCATGACGTTCTCGTTCATAGACTGAGTCCATCTCATGCGCTGCACACAACCACCGGCAGCGGGGACCCGGCTCGGGGCCAGTTGGCCCCTAAGTCCCAAGCTTCTCGGTGGCCGGCCTCTCCCCTGCCGACGTACAGGTGTTGGCGACGTCGGCGGGGAAAAATACTCGTCACTCGAGCTCGACGCAACTACCGCGGCCGGTGTCGTCACAGCGCTCACGATGGGGCTGGGTACCGGCGGCGGCGAGGCGGAGCTGAGCGACGAGTCCGGAGGTGGTGGGCGTGCTCGTGCAGCAGATCTCGTCAACATTTAGTTTTCATTCCGTTTTCATAGCTTTTATTGGAGGTGACATCTGTCACTTCACCTCCGCTGTGGTATTTTTTCATTAAGTAGGTCTATTTCTGTGGTTCATTTTGTTATTTATTTTTATGTTTTATTTTGATTTAAAGGTCTTGGGCTTCTTTTCGGGTTCTGATATAACAGAAAAAATACTGCGTCGTGAATAAAACTATGAAAATTCAGGGAACTATTTTTCTGACGTGTTGACGTTTTTGTGTTGCCAGATATTTATTATTATTATTATTACTCTTTACAAAGAACACACCCTCCAAGTTTCATGTCTTTAGGACCAGCGGTTTGGGCTGTGCGTTGATATATCACCCAGTCAGTCAGTCAGTCAGTCAGTTTATCATTTTATATATATAGATAAGTCCAGGTTTCCTCACGATGTTTTCCTTCACAAAATTCGAAAAAAAAAATATTAAGACATTACCTTATCCCAATTCTGAGGACTTCAAAAGGAGGTTATTAATCCGATGTACTCGTAAGTACCAATAAACGAATGTGAGTGCTATTTATTAGAACGATACTTTGAGGCAGTCTAAACCGTCATCGTCATGAGTATTAAATTATTTTTCTCCGAATCAAATGAACCAAATTCATTGATCCTCTTATTTCAGTTGGCATACTTATAAAAGACTAGCCTTTCCCCGCGGCTTCGCTCGCATGGAGCTCGGGATTTATCCCACGGGAACGTACTTCTGGGATAAATAAGTATGGTATGTATATGTGTGTTAAATAAGTATGGTATGTATATGTGTGTTAAATAAGTATGGTATGTATATGTGTGTTAAATCCAGGTTGTTAACTATCTGTGTGCCAAATTTCATCCTAAACAGTTCAGCCGTGTTTGCGTGATTGAGTATCAAACCTCGTACTTTCATATTTTTGCAAGCTTTATATTAGCTTGCTCTGTTCGTATGTGTTTCCGGCTACTCCAATTGTCATCCATTTTTCAAACACTTAATGGCATCTTTGGAAAAAATTAAACCATGGAGCTGGTTTGATGATAGAGCCAGAAGTTGGCCATAGGAACTCCTCAATCAAACAACATAGCACCATCGTGTTTGGACTCATTGGCTATGTATTAACAAGTGCTTTGACACTAGGTGGTGGTCAGGGTCTGATGATGGAAACGGAAGGTGGCCATATGTGTTTCTAGTTACTCCAATTGTCATCCATTTTTCAAGCACTTCCTGGCATCCGATTTAGCTGAAACTTGGCATACTTATACAACTACCGAGATATTTTGAAAAAATGATACCATGGAGCTGGTGTGATGATGGAGCCGGAAGTTGGCAATAGGAACTCCTCAATGAAACAAGATAGACCCATCGTGTTTGGACTCATTGGTTATGTATTGACAAGTGATTTGACACTAGGTAGTGTTCAGGGTGTGATGATGGAGCCGAAGGTGGCCAAAGGAACTCTTCAATCAAACAAGACAGCACCATCGTGTTTGGACTCATTGGTTATGTATTGACAAGTGCTTTGCCACAAGGTGGTGTTCAGGGTCTGATGATGGATCCGGAAGGTAGTCACGAGTACTCCTCAATCATACAAGATAGCACCATCGTGTTTGGACTCATTGTTTATGTATTGACAAGTGCTATTACACTAGGTGGTGTTCAGGGTCTGATGATGGAGCCAGAAGGTGGCCATAGGAACTCCTCAATCAAACAAGACAGTTTCTCATGTTTGGATTCATTGGTTATGTATTAACAAGAGCTATTACACTAGGTGGTGTCCAGAGTCTGATAATAGAGCCGGAAGGTTGTCACGTCGTACTCCTCAAGTAAACCAGATAGCCCTGTCGTGTTTTGTTACATCAGATTTGTCTAGACAAAATGCTATTACACTTGCAATTGTCCTGGGTCTAATGATGTATTCGGAAGGTAGTCACGAGCACTCCTCAACCAAACAAGATAGCACCATCGTGTTTGGTCTCATTGGATATGTATTGACAAGTGCTATTACATTAGCTGGTCTTCAGGGACTGATGATAGAGCCGAAAGGCGGAAAAAAAAAAGAAATGACAAATAGATATTTAATATTTGTCACAGAAACAGTGTGTACAAAAAGATAACTCAAATAATAAAGAAAGATAAAAAAAAAATGGAACTCCTCAACTAAATATGATAGTGTCGTTGTGTTTGAGCTCGTTGGTTCTGTCTTGGCGAGTATTATAGCTCAAGATGTGTCTAGTATCTGATGTTGGAGCCGTAAGAATGCCATAAGATTTCCTTGCTAAAGTATCGTTCTTACTTTTACTTTTCAAGAGATGGCGTAAATGTTATAAAACCAATCTGTACAATTTCCAGCTATGGCACTATTGCAAGGCATATGTTACCCTTGATATTATCATGGGCATCGACTGTCCACAAAATGCAAGGTAACACCGTCGACTATGCCATAGTGTACTTAGGTCCGAAACTCTTCGCCACTGTGCAAGCCAGTGTTTTGCTTAGTAGAGTTTGCTCATTAGACGGTATTATGAAGAGATAGATTGCTCAAAACTATCAGGGAATAAACCATGCAACAACGATGCTCTAGAGGAAATGAATAGGATGAGAAAGGTTACCGGACAATGCTGTAAAGACTAAGTGAATAAATTATCAAACAGACTAATGCACAAAATGTATTAAGTATAAAATATAATAAACTTAAAAATACGTTCTAAAAACTGGATTTGATTTATAAATTGTGGAACAAAAAAGAGTGTTGGGCTTGTTGGATATCGGTGATAGAACAGATATTTAAACAAATCCTAATGCTAAAAAGTACAAAATAAAATATAAGTAAAAATCTTTTTTAAAACTTGCTTTTAATGAACTAAAAAGTACTAAATAAAATTTACGTAAACATAGAACTTTAATATTTCCTAAAAGCTTGAGGCGTAAATGTCCTTCTTACCTACACTAAACTTGAAGGTTTTAAGAAAATATTAAAGTTCTATGTTTACGTAAGATTTATTTAGTACTTTTTAGTCCATTAAAAGCTTGTTTTTAAAAAGATTTTTAATTATATTTTATTAATATTATATATACAGTAGGATTACTAGGATTAAATCTAAATCATTGGTGTAGCAGTCGCAAGCGCTACTGATGAGGATGAGGTCCCGGTTTCGATTCCCGGATCGGGAAAAGTGTTCTTGGGTTTTTCTATCAGGAATTTCTCAGTAACAGCCCAGAGTCTGAGTTTGTGCCCGGTTGACGGCAATAGGCTCGCCCCCTGTTACATGGGACTTAAACATAACTGGCGAAATGTTGTGGTCTAACCTAACCTAACCCTTCGCGGAATACAGGTGTGATGATATGTTATGTTTTAAACCTGAATTTTCGTTACATCTAAGCTGACGTTTTTTTAACGCTATGAATTTTTGGCAAAACGTCCGTGGCAACAAAATTTATAAAAAAATAAAATTTATAAAAAGTAAAACCCAACTACGACAAAAAAGTCAACTAAAAAGGTATGAACAATACATCACACCCAGACTAATAAAAAATCCGGAGTCACACGTGTTAGGGCATAAATCGAATATATTACAAGTCCTTTCATTTGATACTCAACAAGGCATAATTTAAAAAAAAAAAAAAACATGACTTTATTTTCTCTACAGGGCGCCATATTGAATTTAATGTGACGTTATAACCAGCGGACGATCAAGACGCTTCCAACGACACCTAATTTGTCAAATTACGAGGGCGGCACTGAAAATTTCGGGAATCAAGGAAGTGACACAACATTACTATTTAAAAATGTATTTATTGCTTTTCGAAGTATTCTCCGCGAAATTTGACTCATTTTTCCATACGATGGAACCAATCATTGAAGCAACCATTCCATTCGGAAGTTGGGGTCTCCAAAATGGCCGTTTTGTTGGCGTCCACAGCTTCTTCAGGTGATGAAAATCTCTGTCCACGCAATTTATTCTTTATTTTAGGAAAAGTATAGAAATTATTAGGGCTTAGGTCGGGGCTGTACGGCGGATGGTCTAATAATTCTATGTTTTCTTGCTCTAAAAACTCTTTTGTTCTGAGCGCGGTGTGAGAACTCGCATTGTCGTGATGGAGGATGATGCGGCGGTTGCAGTTCTCTTTACGGAGTTCAGAAACGACCTGTGGCAAACAAATGCTAGCATACCATTCTGCATTAACCGTTCTTTGACCCTCAAGAGGAATAGTCGTAACATGGCCGGTTTTGGAGACAAACATGGCCACCATTTTTTTTGCAACACTCCGTGAAAGAACAATTTTTGTTGGCTTTAACTCATTTTCGAACACCCAAACTCGTGACTGGTTTTTTGTTTCGGGTTCGTACGCGTATATCCAGGATTCGTCACCTGATACGATGTTGTATACAGCATTTGAGGATCCTGCGTGGAATCTTTCGAGAGTTCTGACGCACCAAGTAACGCGAGCCGCTTTTTGCTCTTCACAGAGCGAATGCGGTATCCATCGGGAAAACAACTTTTTTACACCTAATTGTTCATGCAAGATTATTTGTATTTGACTCATGCCAATGTCTAAAGTTGCCTGAATTTCGCGGTATGTCACATGTCGATCTTCCTCAAACAGCTTACGCACAGCATCAACGTTTTCTTGGGTGACTGCAGTTTTTGGACGACCTTGACGGGGATCATCACTGAGCTTGACACGTCCACGTTGAAATTCAGCAAACCAGCGATAAATTGTGGTTTTCGATGGGGCTTCATCACCAAATGCAGAAATCATCCGGTCAACACACTGTTTTTGTGTTAAACCACTTCGAAAGTCATAATAAATCATCGCTCTTGAATTTTCTCGAGTCAATTCCATTTTCTCAACGACTAAACAAGTTTGACAAAACCTTGTGACAAGACCGAGAATCTTTTTTTAAATAAATAAATGGTGTTCGATTTTTAAAACCAAGGAGTTTTCAATTAAAAAGATTTTAATATGACAGGAACAGTGGAAATATTCCATTCCCGATACTTTTAGTGCAGCCCTCGTATGATCAGTAGTTTAGAAGTTCTGAGGTAACAGATTTATTTATTTATTGGTAAGGCACCTCAACGACTTACTCACTAAAACATACACATACAAAAATCACATAGAGTTTTAGGTATTGTGAATTCGTCACTTACAGAAGTGCACAGCACTAGCAGAGAAATGTATGATTAAAGGACGTTATAGTCATCGTTAGTTGATTAAGTTACAAATTAAAAAGAAAAATTAAATAATTATGTTCACAAATATGATGGAAAGTACAGAAATATTTAATTAAATAACAGAAAAGACCTAAAAAGAAAGAAATGGAAGTGTATACAATTTTATTAATATTAATAGGCGGCTTGTGTCGCACAGAGGTCTTGAGACTCCGAGCTGGTTAAAAGTCTCGTACGGAATTGACAAACAGGGTTAGAGAATATGTCTATGCTATTGGTTCGTGTAGCGATTTTATTATAATTTCCCATTAGACGGTTCATGGGTGCGGTGCCGCCTAGGTTAGTACGACTTGCAGTTGTGGCAAAGGTAATGGTCTCGCGACCAGATCGAATAGTTTTCTGTCGAGGTACAGCTATACTTAATTCTGCCAAAAGATCGGGAACATTGAGTAAACCGTTAACGATTTTGTAAAGAAGGATCTGGTTTTCTCTACAGGGCGCCATATTGAATTTAATGTGACGTTATAACCAGCGGACGATCAAGACGCTTCCAACGATACCTTATTTGTCAAATTATGATCAGTAGTTTAGAAGTTCTGAGGTAACAGATGAACGCATACATACATACCGCTCAAAATCATAACCCGCCTTTTTTCTTCGCCGTAGTCGGGTAAAAAAAGAAATTTTCGCCCACACCTTAATTTAGCAACAAAAACTCGCCAAAAGCATATAAAAACACTGCCTTATTACAACTTCATCTGGACTTAATATCCCGCGAAATAATATTACGTGCCCAAACGAATAAGTTCAAATATCGAAGTTTGCTTTCAACAGGCCTCTATCGTGCCTACTCGTGCTGAAAACAGTACCTACTCATGACATAGTAATATCCATTACTTATATGAATACTTAATTGAACTGTGGTGATTTAAACTAGCATGCAACACGGCTGTATAACATTATACTGAACAATTGTGTACTGGGTGATGTATGTATGTACCTATATTACGTTTGGTGAACAAGACATGATCCGGAGATACATGAATATATTAATATTATTATTGTACGCGTTGTTGCCAATATAGTTTGGTTTGTGATTTAGGACATGCATTGTACTGTATAATATGTACCTAGATTAGTAGACTCATCTCGGGCAGACAGGCACCCTGTACGGTAAATAGGTAAGTAAAGGTATACCCCCAAACACCCCAATTAGAATATTATGTTATTATCATAATAAATACACAGAATTTTTACTATAGTTTAAAACATTGTTTATTTTTTAAATTAGGTATACTGATTGTGGGAGAACACGTGTATGGTCTAGCGTAGTAGGTACTTCATCCATTTTAGTTTGTCTTGACTGTAGAGCGGAAGTATGACTGTAATTTACGTAGTTTTAATAATTTTTAGGATAAAGAATTACGTATATTAAAAATGACACTAAATCGATTCAGTATACGATTTTGAATAAACTACTTTCATAATGTGCATTAATTCAGTCACACATTGGATAGCAGTAAATCTATGCTTAATGTTTGCATAAAGTTTTTGGAACGAAGTTTTTTAGCGCTTGCGAACTGGCAGAAATCGGCACGCTAAAAGGCGCGTTAATACTTGCGACTGTCTTCTTCTAATTCAAAGAGAAAGAAAGAGAGAAAGACAGAACGCCGGCAGAAAAAAACAAAAGAAAAGAGTAAAGTGATTATAATGTCGTGGGATAAAATTGTACACATCGGCTCGAGCACACTGCATAGAGAGAGAGAGCGAAAGTGTAAATTCGGTCAAAATGTAAATCCAAGATGGCGGTGGTGAGCAATGGATAGTTCGCCGTCCGATAAGGACCAGGCCCGGGTCGACGGTGCGTTGTGTTCCACGCGCGCCTCAAAGAGATGTCAGCAACAACTGACGGGGTTAAGGGAATCCCTTTTTTTCGCATAATGTTCCTTTTCCTAATATACTTTGGCATAACTGTTTTGGCATAATTTGTTTTGCCATAATAATTCTTTGCCATATATCTTTTTGGCATACAGTTTATATTGGCATAATTATCTTTAAGACTAATTTGTTTTGGCATTATTTTAATTCGCATAATGTTAGCCCTAATGACTATTAGCATAATAGTATTAAGGTTTCTGTAACAATTAAATAATATTATTGATTAAAAATTAAATTGCTAGAAAAGTTTGTGACAGAAACGAATCGCTGCAAAACCGACTCCACGTAGTCTTGTCTGCCCTACCCCTAGAGTGTTATTTAAAATCGCGTAGGCGCGGAGGGGCGACGCGGCCCGCGAGCTGAGGAGCAGGTGGTTCTAACGCTCGCCGCCGTGGCTGAGGCTGGCCAGCAAGCCGAAGCTGCGGTGGTGAGCGTTAAACACATCTGCGACGAGCAGCTCGTGTGAGATCGCCGGAGCCCCGCAGTGCCGGAGCCGTGACAGAAACCATGCCTGCTGCATGTTGCATGCTGCATGCATGGTGTATCCTTGTTTACATATTTGCATGCTGCATGCTTGCTCCATGCATGGTGTATGCTTGTTTTCATGCTGCATGCTTGCTGCATGCATGGTTACATTTTAGAATTTAATTATTATGCGTATTTTTTATGCTTAATAAAATATGTTTAAATATCATTATGCGTAAACAAATTTATGCTTTAGAATGTTATGCTTAAACATTATTATGATTAGAGAAATTATGCTAAAAAAAATTATGCGTAAGCTATAATGCGAAAACAATGTTGTGCGTAAATATACAGGATAGAATACACAAAAGTATGCCATGTTATATTATGTCTAAAAATTTTATGCAAATGGATAGGGAACCGTCTGTAAGCACCAATGCCTGCTGGGGTTGCGGGTTTGTCCGAAAGGGATATCGCGGCCCCGGCACACGGGCAACGGAAGGAACACGGGTGGGTTTTAGTCAGTAGAAGTCTGACACGCCCTCTCGCTCCGCCCAGAGCAGGAGAAGTCATTTGATGATTTCCCACCCTCAAAAAAAAAAAAAAGATTGTGGCTGTATAAAAATTAAAAATTTTCATCATGGGTTTCGTTTTCGAAGGTGCTAAAGCTGATAGTGTGGCCGAATTAAAAATCCAAGATGGTGGCTACGAAAATTTACATACTTTCAAATTTTTCGTCATGGGTGTCGTTTTCATAGTTTTCGAGGATGCTAAAGCCGATAGTGTGGCCGAAATGTAAATACAAGATGACGGCTGCGAAAATTTTGTTTTTGTGTTAAATCATACTCCTGTTCCTGACGGGGATCCCCCGACCATACACGATTTTTTAAGTTAAAATTAATATTGTTGGATTGCTGCATGCTTGAATGTAAACTTTAAGTTCAGGTAATGCATTTGATAATAATGAGCACATAACCAATTTTAAAGGCTAATGTTTTAATGACTGTATGAGGCTATTTTAGAACAACGAATCACTGAAAGGAATGTTTAATAAATCAAAATTATGTTTTATGTAAATTCTGTATGGAATTTATAGCAGTAAAGTAGACCTTGATTTTTATTATATATCATAACTAATGTACCATAAGACCATAAGTTCTTAATTAGCTTCATACGACATTTTAATAACTACCTACTTACATGACTGAAGTACCTTACTACTTAATTATTTTAACTTATTTAATTCGATTCAAGTACTTCCAGTGTTATGTTATACGTTCCTGCTGATCCCTGAAGAGAAATACGATCGCAACGTAAATAGGAACACTTAAAGTAAGAAGTATCGTTTTACAACGGCTCGTGTTTTATTTTATCTACGAACGAACGTAATCTGCGTGCGCAATTTATTTGCCAAACATGTAAACAAACCCGAATTTTCCACTAAGACAAACATCAACTTAATGCAAGTGTAAATAAAGTTGATTTAAGACCGACTAGATTTGTTGAAAAAGTCATTAAAAATATGAAATTGTAGCACAAACTGAACCTTATGTGTAGGCATTACAGTTGTTTTTCCTAGAACTCGTGTTTGTTTACATGTTTGGCAAATGAATTGCGAACGCAGATTAAGTACTTGTATCTCCTACCTTTGCACACAGTGAAAGCTATGTTTACGCTATACTGCATCTTGTATATATTCGAAGAAGGAATATTTTCCTATTCCTATCAGTGTAGGTATTCTTTTCCACTAATTGTTTACGCAATATAGTGAAGAACACTAAATAGTTACTACTACAGTGGATCTTGCTTGGCTGCAGCAATGCTCACTATGTTCGTCACTAAGACCGCGTTCCAGTTTAATTTAATTTATTCTTTTGTACAAGTGGGTATAATGGTGGTTGTGGTGGGTAGGGGCTTGTGGCTAAGTATTAACAGCTGCACGGGTCGGTCGATCAGGTTAAACTACGCTTGCCGCGGTTGATCCGTGGATGGGTGACCATCTTTACTTACATACCAAAGAAAACCCCTCCGTGCCTCGGAAAGCACGTCAAACCGTTGGTCAAGACTGTCATTTGTAGATCTTTAACAGTTGTTACGGGTCGTCAGAAGCTCGAAAGTCTGACAACCATTCTTAAGGGGTATCGTGTTAACCAGTAGCTGGGTTGTGGAGGTCAGATAGGCAGTCGCTTCATGTAAAATACTGGTATTCAGCTGCATCCGGCTAGACTGGAAGTCGACCCCAACATAGTTGGGAAAGGCTAGGTAGATGATGACAAGAGGGTATATAATGGGTTGGGTTGACAACCTTAATTAAGTACTAACATAAATTGATTTTGGTTGAAATTCTACTAATATTATTAGTTTGTATGTTTGGATGTTTGTTACTCAATCACGCAAAAATGGCTTAAGAGCGTTTATCCTAAAAGTTGGCAACGTCGCATATAGCTGTCAAAAATTTACCTGTTTTGATTAATTTGGCAATATTACTTACTCTATGGAAATAAGAAATGTGGCTAACTAGCAAACTAGAATATTAATAATGAATTGCAATTATAACATTGAATTCTATGTTGTTCCCGTTTTAGGTGTAAAAAATACATTTGGAAAGTTTCCAAATACTTTTTTTACATCTAAAACTAAATATTCGGTGTAACGATATTAATTACGATATTAATTATGATATTAATTACGATATTAATTTGCATTTCATAATCAATATTCTAATTCCCTATTCAGCTACATTTTTTATTTCCATAAAGTAATTTTGCCAAATTAATCAAAACAGCGAAATATTTGACATCTTTTTGCGACGTTGCCCACTTTCAGAATAAACGCTCTTAACGGATTTAGATGAAATTTGGCACACAGATAGTTTATAACCTGGATTATCACATATAATACTTTATATGCCGGTAGTACGTTCCCGTGGAATAATTTCCGACCTCCACGCAGGCGAAATCCGCGGGCAAAAGCGGTACCTAGTCATTAATAATACCAGCCTGTTACTGTCCCACTGCAGGGCAAAGGCCTCTTCTCACACAGAGAAGGCACGAGCATTGATCACCACGCTTGCTCAAGACGGGTTGGTGATTTCAGACTTATATTAAATACAAGTCCAGGTTTCCTCACGATGTTTTCCTTCACCGATGTCAGTAATGTCCAAGATAAACTCAGAAAGTATAATTATGAATTGAAAAAGTCACATTGGTACTTGCCCGGATTTGAACCCACAACCTCGTGCATGAGAGGCGAGGCCTTAACCACTGGGCCATCACGACATTTTAACCATTTTTTTAATTTTTTTTCTTTTTCATTTTTTTTTTTAACGAGTTATTAATAATATTAAATTATAATTCTCTGCAAAAAGGTTTACTGTTGTCATTATTCAATGTCCACTTTTGCAGAGTCCACTAGTTTCAAAAACAGCAATGTCCATACTTTGCAAAAAAAATTGATGTCTATGGTTTCGAATTAATATATAATAATATATAATAATATCAGCCTGTTACTGTCCCACTGCAGGGCAAAGGCCTCTTCTCATACAGAGAAGGCACGAGCATTGATCACCACGCTTGCTCAAGACGGGTTGGTGATTTCAGACTTATATTAACTATAAGTCCAGGTTTCCTCACGATGTTTTTCCTTCACCGATGTCAATAATGTCCAAGATAAACTCAGAAAGTACATATGAATTGAAAAAATCACATTGGTACTTGCCCGGATTTGAACCCACAACCTCGTGCATGAGAGGCGAGGCCTTAACCACTGGGCCATCACGACACTAATTGTATCAGTTAAATTGCTGTTGATGCACCACTCCGTATGCAAAAAAAACAGCAAAAACCCGATTAAAATCACATTACAAAATCAATGTATGTTACAAAATCATCAATGCCCAATATATCAATTTGTATTTTGAACCCTTAAAAATTTTAAATAAGGAATTGTGGACATTTTACAAAAGTGGACATTGTTGTTTTTTAAACTAGTAGTCTTATATATTATGTACGTTGAGTAGGTGCCTATTTAATCTATAGTAAAAGCTCTTGTGTAAATGAAACTTTTACATAATTATGATGACGCAAGTGCATCAGGTGTTTTGTCACTCTTTGATGTTGATATCAGCTTAAGGAGGAACGGATTATAAAAATGTCAAGGCTAATTAAAGAACTACGTCGGTAGAAAAAAAAATCTGGCACCTCGTAAGTAATACAGTATGCGTACTGCGTAGGAATTTCTTTGTAATAGCCCGTAGTTTGGAAGTTGACGGTGTGATACGGGGTGCCACGGCAAGTCCGTTAAGCCGTTGGCCCTGCGCCTGATCTCTCTCCGATCGTGTGGGATTGCCGTCCCATCGGGCTATGAGAGTGAGGGAAGAGAGAGTGCACCTGTGTCTGCGCACAAACTTGGGCACTATATTATCTCCCTCGCCGAAGGCTGGTTTCCGTTGAGATTTGTTGCCATGGCCGAAATTCGGTTTGAAGGACTATTATTAATACAGCATATAAATATGTTTCATCCATACGTCCATACTAATATGATTAATGCGAAAGTAACTCTCGTCTGTCTATCTGTCTGTCACCTTTTCACGCCTTAACGGTTGAACGGCTATCGATGTTTTGGCACACAGGTATACCATGACCTGGGTGCAAAATAATCCTGTGTCCTACACAGGATTATTTTGGTCCCTTTAGTACGTTCAAAGCCACATTAAAAACAAACTAATGAACAAGCTTACAGACAAATAATTTTATTTAATGTTTTGTGTTGAGTAATATAGTGTGTGTAGTGTGTGTGTGTGTGTGTGTGTGTGTGTGTGTGTGTGTGTGTAGTGTTGTGTGAGTGTGTGTGTGTGTGTGTTGTGTGTGTGTGTGTGTGTGTGTAGTGTTTTGTGTAGTAGTAGTGTAGTTATTTTGCATACTATTGTATAGAATCAAGTTTTTTTTTCTCTAACTGAACAGACAGCAGTGCTCCCGGGGAGTTTGTTGCGCGACTTCATCCCAGCTAAAGCACTAGGAAGTGGTAAAGAGCGTGCGTTTTTGGGGGACTGTCTTATGTAATTTTGACATTCGAAAAGTGCTGATTTTCAGCCTACTTTGAATAAATGACTTGTTTTTTTTTTTTTTTACTAGGTTTCAACTACAGCCGTAAAGTGGCTACAAGGTCACGGCCTCCTAAAATGCTCTAACAACAAGCTTAATTACATTTTTTACAGTATTTGTGTCAAGTTATCTGACATATTTTTTATCGTAATTTATCTGGAGGTGGTGTAATCGACGGTTAACCTATGTAACTACGAGTATTTAGTTTGTAAAGTTAAGTCACCTCACAAAGATTATGTCTGGAATATAAAATAAACGGTGGCCTCTGAGTTTGTTTCAGTGTTTGATTTCAGAGTAGTCGAATTGGAAACATCGACCTTATCTAGTTTAAAAACAAAAAACATTGTGTAAAGTGCTTGTTCAAACCTACTGAAATGAAATGAAATTGTTTATTCAGTAAATAGGATATAAGAATCACTTTTTCACGTCATATAAAAAAATATTAAAAATAAGCTAGATGAGGTCGGAAACTACAGAAATAAATTGAAACAGAAAATAAAATTGTAACAGAAAAATATTGTAACCGCAAGCGCAGACGCTACTGCTGTACCAATAGTTAAAGTTGGAAAACAAGATACACGGCAACCGCTTCATCGTCTAGCACCATTTCACATTACTTTGTGTTGAGTCTTATATCCTCCGAGATACGATCAACGGCTTAAATGCCCCTCATTGTTGTTTTTTAATCAAATTGTAAAATTACTGGAAAGTTAAGTCACGTGATAGTAAATAGTTTTTTATACAGTTCCGTTTTTATGCACTCGGACTCGATCACTACCAGCTTTCTCAAATATTTATTTTTAAACTTTACTGTTCTAGTAACAGTAAGCGCATCCTCCAAGCCCGCGTATTTCGTCGCTGCCTTGAAACTCTTTACATATTGTTTGCACGTCTTATTTTATTCAATTCTTAAATTACTGAAAAGTCATATGGAAAATTACTTTTCATACAATTCCTTTTGTATGCACTCAGCCACTATTGGCTTTCTTGAATAGCTACTTATTTTTCAAGTTTGCTTTAAAATGCTCAGTTTCGTTGTGAACAAAAAGAGTAAATGCATAACATTATTGTACTTTTTTTTCTGCCAAGTTAATTATACACCTATGTACTATGTTTTGTCTCTTTGACACTCTACGGTAGACTGGTGGAAAATGTCCAAGGCATTAGGTCCGCCTTTGTACGGTTATTTTAACTTGTTCAAAAAGTTTTAATAAATAAATATTCCAGTAGCAGTGAGCGCATCCTCAAATAGCCCGCGAGTTTCATCACTTCCTTGAAACTCTTTACATATTTTTCGCGTGTCTTTTTCTTTTCTTTAAAAAGTGCATTGTTAAGGTGTTTTTTGTTGCTTTCTAAGTTTCCACCACTTGTTTCTTAGAAAAAAACACAGGTGAAGTATTTTGTCAATCATTACGGTGCGGAGTGCGCGGGTCGGAGCGAGTAGCCTGCCTCACGCTGCGGCAGTCGCGCGCCAGCCGCTACGCCGGGACCCGCACGGCTCGTAGCACCGTAGCCTCTACGCCGTAGCGCTAGGACGTCTACAGCGTAGCGACCTCAACCGACGTAAAGTGAATAAAGTCGTACTTTGTGAGTTGTTGCATAGTTGCACTTTACGAAAAAAAATATTTGGTCAAAGTTTCAAACTTAACTATAACTTTTAGAATAATTGAAAGATTTTTTTGTTAGGCAACAGTAAACAATTAAATAAATAAAAAAATATTCGACAGTAAAAATTGTATACTTACATTGAACTACTTCAACAAATCGAGATAACATTTATTCTAAAATTTGATTAACAAAATTCCAAAAGTCGTATTTTATTCTAATACAATAATCGATAAAAATCTCATTATTCAGCACCTGGCCGAATAAATTACACTGAGCCACAGAAATCTATACAGAATCCCCAACAATGAATTAGGATTTATTGAGAAGGTCGTTCGAAGGTAATTATCCCATTACAATCGTGACCAGAAAGCTTTATCCATTCGCTAATAATAATCGTTTAGATATCCCTTAAGCTTAGTAAGTATGATTTGATTGGAAGATAAAATATTTGAAGTTTCTATGAAAGTGCTATGTTCATAATTAACTTAATAGGCCATTATTAATAAAATAACCAAAACTTTAATCTGCACTAATATTATAAAGAAAAAAGATTTGTATTTTTGATTGTAATGAATAAACTCAAAAAAACTGGCTAAAATTCAAGCACCAGTATAATGTTATATTGTCATTGAGTAATACAGGCTATAATTTATCAATAAAATACGCGGGCGAAGCCGCTGGCGGAGATTAGTACCAAATAACTACTTAAAATTTACCATCCAAACATACGCATAAATTATTCACATGTACGCAAGATACAGTACAGAATAGAAGTGGACATTATCCTGTGATCCTCTGTCTGAGGTTACAAGAGGAATTAATCCTGACACTAAGTATATGCTTGCTAAGCTTGTCTCCTCGATGCTAACTTCCTGTAGTTAGGATGTCACTTGCCACACTAGCGAACAACTTCTAAGAAAGGCAAATCCCTCTAAAATATTTTAAAAATACATGTACATTAAAAGATATATGCAATATAACTACAGTCACATAGCATATTAAAGAACAAAGGCTCTGTTTAGACTCGATTGTTTTGTAATTTATTCACCCACAACAAACGATATATTATTCTCAAGGACAGTACTCAATATAGGAAAATAAATAACAAAAGAACCTGTTAATTTCTTACAGAAATATTTTTAGCAGACCTAAAATATATAGTTTGAAACTATAGAATTAGAAGATAGTGCTTAACTACATAATAAATCAAAGCTAACATAAGATGCGACAGTGACAAATATTCTAACTAAATGCATCTTTAAGTGTGAGTAAGTAACTCGTACCATGGATTGTCAAAGTCGATCGCAAAGGAGGTGATAACACAAAACAATAAAATGACGCATGACGTCATGTGACATCCCGGCATGTAGATCAACGTGAAGACGGCATGGCGGGGACTATCCGACATCACTCCACCTACCATCATGAGACGGAGCCTTCTGCTGCCTCGGTGAGTTGCTAAACAGTACCTACCCAAATAATATAAACGTGGAAATGTTAACCAGTTATTGTAATTTTAGTTTTTGCAGCCCTAAACTTATAAAGCCCCTTGTTAGACACATTTCCGGCATTTTGTTAATTTTTTAAGAATATGTTAAACTAATTATCTGACACCTGGGACATTACCACATACCTAATGCACCAAACTTGTACCTATGGAGACAAAGAAAAGTTAAATAGATCTACGTATCTAGTAGTTAAACGAAAATCATAAAACTCTTTAGTTTAGTCTTCACGACTACTGAGAACACACTTAAATAATATATATTTTCTTATAATTTATAAGTAAAGGATAACAAACTCAAAGGACATGTATCTGTTGCTACCGACGTCATAGATACATAGACTTGGTACCTACATGTGTAAATGGAGTGCTGTTAACAAGAATCTATTTTAAACTAGCTTTTACTCGCGGCTTCGCACGCATGAGTGTCGGAACATATCCCACGGGAACGTACTTTCGGGATAAAAATATTGCTTTGTCCTAACCCTGATCATGGTCTACCCACGTGCCAAATTTCATCCAAATCCGTTTAGCCGTTTTAGCGTGAAAGCGTAACAAACAAATAAACAAATTCACTTTTGCATTTATAATATTAGTTTGGATGAGACTTACACTTCGTTCAGAGAACATCAAAAGTATACAAGAGAATTTATATTAACATTTAAAAAACCCCAGACACAAACATTTCCTCATTCCTCTTTCCTACTCCATCACCAAACCATGTTCATCATCTATCTATAACCTATTCATTGTGACCATTCCAATAAGCCCAAACACGATACCTGTGCTGTAAGTTGATATGTAGTTGGGTATCCTGCAAATTCCAGGTGATGCTGCAGCATCAGTTCAAGGTTACTATGTTCTTCTAATATCATTGAAGTAACAGAATGCCAAATTTTCAATCGATCAGACCTATGGAGAGCTGATAATCTTCAAACGGCTGAACCGACTTTGTTAAAATATATCTAAGAATCATTGTTATAAAACCTGCTTCTAAAATAAAAAAAACCGCATTCAAATCGGTTTACCCGTTTAAGAGCTACGGTGTCACAGACCGACACACATAGCGGTCAAACTTATAACAACCCTCTTTTTGTGTCGGGGGTTAAAAATGAGTGTATTGAGCAAAAATAACTTTTTAATAATAAATATAACAGACGCCTCTCAGATTAGATATTACGTAGTATTTACTCAGAGTGTAAATACTATGTAATTTCTGATTTAGAAACACGAAAAAACATTTTAAATATCTGTTTGGTGTTTTGAAAACATAGCTAACAACAATCAGCCATTTAGCCATAACGCCTTGATGCAACTTGCCCCGAAACCACAATATGCCAATACAAATCTCACCAATTCTGAACAAGACTACAATAGATCCACGATAATCTGAGCATATAAGCTAGTTACACATTATGTCACGTGATTCTCAGATCCCATTAATGTTTCAAACTAGATAACACTGTGAAACGAACTCCTAATCCCGGTTGTCTGAGCTCCAGCATATTTCGATCTACGTCTCGATGGTTTAAGGTTTGCATACATTAATTCCTAAATCTAGATCTATTTGAAGTTTGTTATTAATTGGATTCTGTTTCTTTAGGATTTTAAACGAACATAACATAAATAAAACGTCACGCCTGTGGCTATTCCCCGAAGGGTTAGGCAGAGCCTATAGTACACCCACATTTGGCACAAATGCAGACATCGTGCTCAAGATCTTCCTGTCCTTACCCCATGTTACTTGGGGTCAGCACAAAACGTTTTCTCTCTCCACTCTCCCCTGTCAACCATCACGCTATCACTTACTCCCTTCTCTTCCATATCAGTCCTCTCACAACCCATCCATCTTTTCTTTGGCTTTCCTTTTTTCTGCTACTTCTTCTTAGCGTGTCGATAGCAATCTAAATCGACTCGGACCAAAATTCTGCCACGTTTTTGGCGCCATCACTAGCGTCCATCAGTTCCTGTAACGTGCAGCTGACAGGACACGCAGGACATGATATTAAGTGTCCCATCGTTTGTGGAACAGCATCACATTTACACTCCAAGGCGGACTCGTCTATGAATCTCCACCTGAACAGATTTTCCTTGCTTCGGCCAACCTGGGTCCAGAGTCTGTTTAGAGACTTCCAGGTTACCCAAGGGAACTCATGTCCAGGTGGGAGATCTTCAGCAGGTGGAACGAATGGTTTGGGTAAGGAAGCACTGTCTCGCCACAACTTTTCTGCTACTGAGAAATTCCTAATGGATCAACTCGAACCCAATAACACGTTGCCCGAATCTAACCGAGGACTTAATACTCCGCAGAAGCCCTTACGACCACTAGACCAACGTACTTATTGTTAATGAATCATCATTTCAGCCGAAAGACGTCCACTGCTGGACAAAGGCCCCCCCAAATGGGGGGTTTGCCATAATCGCCACGCTTGGCAGACGTAGACGGGTTGGCAATCGCAGTATGGTATTAAAATGCATAGAGAACGCTGCTACCCATTCTCTAGTAAGTCCCTTAGTCGCCTTTTACGACACGCACGGGAAGAAATGGGTTGATACTATTCTTTACGTCCGGCACCACACGGAACAATGTCAATGCATACTGCTATCTAATTATAGTATAAGCAAAACACATTTTTTTTGGACAGTCACGTAAAAACAAATGATATATTTCACTGGTATGTGATTGGTTACCACAATAGTTAGAAATGATAACGTAGAGGTCTTAGCACAATAGTCAACATGAGATTCAACAGTTATTTTCTAATCAGATTCTTGAAATTATTGAAGAGAGCTTCTACCCGCTAGTCCGTCCGAATGGAAGCCAACTTTATCATACAATATATCCTACTAGCTGTGCCCCACAGTTTCACCCGCATAAGTCTCGATCCCGTGAGAATGTCGGGATAAAAGGTATCCTGTGTGCTTCTCCAGGTCATGGTCTACCAAATTTCTGCCAAATTTCATCGTAACAAACCAACAAATTCGCATTCATCATATTAGTTAGGATAGCACTCGGCAATAGCGTAGTTTACTATCAGAGAAAGGCTTTTTTAAATCAAATGAGTAGTTTCGGAGATCACCTCCTACATAGAAACTAACAAACTTTACCTTTTTTATAATATTCGTATAGATTGGTAAATTAACTGTGAATCTGTGGCATTACAAGAGAATTTACACCTTGAAATGTTCGCTTATCTTTCAGTATTTCGACTCTCATTATCAGCAAATCTAAGAAACTTTAATTTAATTTACTCAGCTGTTTTGTTTTAAATAGAATGTATAATTAATGTTATTAAAATCTATCTGTCAATTGTAAAATCATTAGAAGTTTCCGCCTACGACAACTCAAGTTCTATTTTGCTATTAAAATCAAACCAGTAGGTTTGATTTTAATAGCAAAATAGAACTTGAGTAGGTAGTAACCTACACGATTGAATGACCTACTAGAATGAAAGTGCAAGTCGACCTTTAACCTGTTAAGGTCGATTCATACTAAAGTAGTAACAACGCTCTTCTCTTTCAATGATATCGCTTTGATACAGTTCTTTCATAACTTTCCAAAGTGTCGGATCATGGACGTGGTGTGAGAATCCATTTTATTCAAGAAAACCTTTTTAGTTAAAGTATCTCATTTTGGTACCAATGTAGGTAAAGTCATGGAAATTAATGTTTAAGCAAAACTACCCACTGAAATTGTCAGTAAGTATATTCAAACAGTCATTCGATTTTCGATGTATTCCACCCTGTACGAGTATTTATTTAATATTTATATAATATTATTCTCGTAAATCTATATATCTCGTATTTATATAATATTTGTTATCGTTCTCGTAAACGGCTCTAACGATTACGATGAAGCCGTTTAAATACAGAGTGTATTTATATATATTTGTAATCACGTTCTCGAAAACGGCTCTAACGTTTTCGATGAAAGTTGCAATGAGTAATCTCTATTTTCACCCGAGCAGAGCTCGGTCGACCAGGTACAGCGAGTACCTGGTCGACCGAGCTCTGCTCGGGTGAAAATAAATTAACATAACAAATTGACGTTAGGTTGCCAATTTGCTTATCAATAAACATTCCTGACTACACTGGTTTCATTTCTAACATTGACCCTATCTTATCTACATATATACAAAAAAGTGAAAGTTAGAAATAAAGTGCGGAATATATCGCATGTATCACTCACAAAAAAACTTTTAAAAACAAAACGGTATGATCATAAATAAAGTTACTACAGTTGAAAATTATTATACTTAAAACAATATATTGCTGCGTCAGTATTAACTACATCATATAAAACCTCATCTGTCGGCTCCCTGCAGACTCATATAATACAATACCTCTTAGTGCCAAGCCAAGAGTAATAAACTTTTTACAATGAAGAAATAAAAAACCGCGGGTTTTTATTGTTATCTCCAAAATTTCACATCAGGAGAAAATAGAATCGTCGCCGACCTAGAGCCCTAGGACGTCTAAGACCTTAGAGAGCTCGTCGACTCGTCGCATTTCCGAGTTCATGCAATATAAACTGCGCTTCGAAGCTTCAGCACTGTTTCAGGGAAAAAAAGCCTGAAAAAGTTTTCAATACTTTATTGTGAAACGTGGCCTCATCTGTCTTCTAACACTTATTGAAAGTGCACTGCAGTATCTTCTGAGGTTTTGCGAGCAATATGTTCGAGCCGTACGTAAAAAAATAAATATTGGGTTAGGAAATTGTAAAAAACGAATGTTATTAGGTCTGTGTGTGTCTTTTACCGTCGAACCAATGCATAAGCTCTGTCAAAGTTGTATCGGAGATAAATGAGAGGTACTAGTTTCCACCAATTAATTGCTTAGAAATCTAAGTAAAACATTCCGTCGTGTAAAACTGCATTCACAATGAGAAAATTGAAGTCCGTTAACAAAAACACTGCTTCAGCACTAATTTCGATTCAAGACCGATGGATTGCAGACTAAATTCTAGTTTTAAGTATGAAAGAAAGAAAGAAAGAAAGAAAGAAAAATGTTTATTTGGACACAGTTCGTGAAACACAAATTACAAAATAAAAAAGTGACAATATCATTTAACAATAATACGAGTAGTGTGTGCCTCACGGCTGCGCCAAAAAGGTTCATTTCAGCATTAATGCCAGACAGAGAGTATGAGAGAGAGAGAGAGTGAGTGAGTATGAGAGAGTATGAGATTCATGCTTGAGCATCATTTGAGAATAGAGACCTAAGAATAATTATATTGGATTGAACACCCAAGTGGATTAGGCAGTACCACAGCTGGGCACCGTTAATCAAATAGTTAACTTCGTTAATCGTTATTCCGCTACAAATAAAATGTTAGCTTCGTTAAACGTTAAAGCGTTACATTTCGGAAGAATTAACGCAAGTTAACGTTAATCGTTAATCCGTTAATATGTGTAAAATTGCATTTTTATATCTTTGCGTTAGTAAATTTAGTGAATTTATAAAACCTGTTGGTTTAGGTTCTGGAAGTTAACAGGTTAGGAACAAAACAAAATACTTGTGTAATTTATTCGTCGGGCATAAGGTGCATATTCCCCTTCATGAACATTAACATGTTGAAGTTCTCGTCTGAAAGCGAGGCTCGTTTTGGTGTTAAAATGTCTTTACCCGTGGAAAACAGACGTTCAACTGCAGCACTTGAGGGTGTAGCAGTATTGTATTTAATGAATAGATTTATGAATATCTGTTCCCCGAGGAATGCAGCATCGTTGAACGAGTCTTTTGATTTCATGTCCAGCCACATTTTAACGAGACTTTGCGCTTTACTCTTTAAAGAGTTGGAGCTCTTTGGTTTTTCTATAGACTGCGTGACAGAATTGAAAAAGTCTTCCTCGTCATCATCGTTGTTACTCGCATTGCTCCCTCCTTCACTTAAACTATCTCTTTCCTTTGAATTTTCCGCTGCTTCTTGTCGTAAGGCATCTTCTACCTTTTTTTCCATGCACTTTTTTACTGCATCTACTCTACTGCTGTCATGCGTTTCCAGCCATATCAACCGGAACTTTGGGTGAAATGCCGCGGCAAGTTGGCACTGTTCATCATTCAGGAGTGGTCCAAACCTTTTCTCTATGCCATTTAATAAGGCATTGGCTAAAGCTGTGCAATTTACTAGGCCCTTAGATTTAATATTTTTTTAATTTATAGACAGTTGCTGCAATCGTCGGTAGAAGTGATCCGAGATATGCTTGAGCTTCTCCTTGGATACGATCGAGGGCATTCGCGACAGGTGCCATAACCTGTAAATAAGTATTTAATATAAGTATCGATATGATGTGGAAAGAAAATAACTTTACTAAAACGTTAATTTAAACTATACACATATATAACTTTACCTTTGCGTACTCCTTCATTACAGTCACATCTTGGTCATTAAAAGTTGAAATTTTTTGTTGAGTCATAACCCTGTGAAGAGAAGGCCTTTTTGTTTCCATTAAACCGTTGAGAACGACAATAGCATCATACAGAGAGTTCCACCTCGTCGTATTTGGAAGGACAAGTCATCTGCCTAATTCAGCGTGTATGCTATAGTAGGCATAGGATTAACGATAAACGGACTTTTGCATATTAACGGAAGTTAACGTGTCCGTTAACATTTTTTAAAGTTAACTTAAAAGTTAATCCGTTAATCAAAATGTTAACTTCGTTAATTAACGATTAACGGATTAACGAGTTAATGCCCAGCTATGGGCAGTACCTTGTGTACCTATACCATAACGATCTACAGGTACCTAAAATACCATAACAATATCTTTAATTATCTTAATATCATCCTATGAGCGAACATCAGTAAAAAACATCATCGTGTTCTAACACTTGTGACTCCTCCCACTTTTCATAGAACTCATACGCCATCCCGCCATACCAGCCAGGCGACGTTGCCAGCATTATGTTTGCGCTAAAATTAATCATCGCGGACGGTCAACGGAATTAGGTTTAAAACCGTGTTATAAAACACTGTACAATGAAATAAAATTGTGTTTTCAGGGGGTCTTGTCGCTGTAGGTAGTTTCCAACTTTATTTTTATTACTTTGTTATCGCGAACAAAAAAAAAAACTTGACTTTTAAAACCAACGCATAGGTAGGTATACTGATAAATCTTGTTAAAATTTACATCACATTTTATTTTCACGGTTTATAATGCTGTATTCGCTAAGAAAAACCTACATTTAAAATGAGCCCTCTGCCAGGGCTTCCGGCATCCCATATGCGACTAGGTGAACCCTCCAGGAGGGCTCCGGCACTGAACGTGTTAAAAACTTATTTCTCTGTGTCCATACACCACCCCACCAAACATAAGCTTTAATGACGTCGGAGTAAATACTTAAAACTGTTTCTTCTTGGGGTCAGGAGAGGTCCTTCAAAGAGAATCAACGGTCGAGGCGGCTTCTTTATTATTCAGTAACGGTCGGCTACCGGCTTCGCACCTAATTAACACATTTCTTCTGTTTATACGTAAAAGTTTTTGTTTAAAAAAAATACTAAATTACAAAAAAAAAAAAACCTATCGTGCTTGTTATATAGTGATCCTAAGATTTCTACTACTTTTTCTGTTTTTACCCGTGAGAACCTGTAATTGGCTTTGTTTTATTGACAATTGTTATCCATCTGATATAGCTGTTGGTTGTCCTATTAATAAATCCTACGAATATTTTAAACGCGAAAGTTTGTGAGTATAGATGGATATATGGATGTTTGTTGCTCTTTCACGCAAAAACTACTGAACGCATTTGGATGAAATTTGGCACACAGATTTTTTATAACCCGGATTAACACATAGGATACTTTTATTCCGATATTCTTACGGGATCGAGACTTATGCAGGTGAAACCGTGGGGTGCTGCTAGAATATAATATATATAAATAAATAAATATTACCTATTAAGAAAAAAACTTAACTTAAATCTGTATTATGTTCATTTCGAAATTAGCCCAAAATCCAGGCAGGCGGAATCTTTAGGTAATTGGGTAGCAATATCTAATCCTAAAAATTACACTCCTTTTTGGGCAGTCGTGAAAAGACTCGCAACATCATGCTACGCGATAACCGCAATTATTATTATCGGTGATTCCTAATAATGTTCATTTTACCGTAAATAAGCTACCTATAGATAGAATGTGATTAGAAAACATATCAGTACATGATTTCGATATACGATAGCGATATCGCGTTTTCTTCTTTTCCTTTCGGACAAAAGAAACGATCGCGATTTCTGAAAGTCTTTTATAAATAAAAAATTGTGCCAACATTTCAAAGTGTCACCTCGCAAAAACCGCAAATCCAGTGAAAACATTTGTTACAAAACAGCAAAGTTGGTTTGGCATTTTGACAGTTTTACCAGCTTGCTGGCTGTTTTAAACCTCAAAATCCACTATTGGGCGCGTTTATAACAGTTTTATTCAGAAAACTGCAATTTTATAACAATATGCACTAATAATAATTGGTACGGTCTTGTGGTAAGTACTTTCCAACTGTTGTGTCAGGCGAGAAATTATTTTAAAATTAAGTGATACTTATTAGATTGCATTTTTTCATCCCAAGTAATGATAACGCTATAATTAGTAACTTTGTATTACTTTTGTTTTTGGTTATAATTACGATAGTCCAGTACGGCCCGCAAAGGTTGGAGACTCCCACATGACTCCAGTTTGTGTCCGTATGCTGCTAAGCAAAAACAGTTGCCATATATTAAATTTCCGTTCGTTCCAATCTTAAAATGTTACGGTGTGAAAATCCACGGAAGCGGGTAAAACCCGGCTGCGCCATGACTTCGGCCTCTCACTGTTCGCCGATCGTTTGACTATGCAATTCCCTTTTGTCAGGCATGGCTCAACTGAATTTTAATTATATCCCTTTGGCGAATAGGCTCGCCTTCCTCCCGCCAATTATGTCTTTATGAATTTGAGTAAAATATTCAAGTTAGGAATTCGAAACTTTCATTTTATTCGACAATAAAACATGAGGACACATACCTCATGTTTTGTTGTCAGAATAAAATGAAAGTTTAAAGTGTTCTGGCAGTTATTTATTTTTTATCTGAATTAATTAAGAATGTGGGTTATTTTTTTAAGCTTGTTATAAAAGATCGTAAGTAGTTTATCTCTTGGTTGTAAAAGGAACGCAAATCTTGCATTATTTTCCTTTGAATAAACTAGACTCGGCTACTAAGCTAGTAAAATCCTAGGATAAAAAAGATCTACATACTTACATAGTAAGCCGTTATTAGGTCGCCCAGCAACTCAGCCCTAGAGTAAGACAAATGTAACACAATCACAATCTTCATGTTTTTGTGAGGTACATCATATGTCTTAGTCGGCACAAACTACGCATAAAGCCACTCTTGATGCAAACCATTTATTATCCTCTTCGCTAAAATATTGCCTGTGTCTGTGCGTCTTTTAAGTGATTCCAAAAAGAACCTAATTTTAGTCCCAAGTTTCTTCGGTAACGACTTTGTGAATAGCGTTTCCATTTCATCAAAAAGGTTTGTGTTACTATAATAAGTCAATCTTAAAATATATTTCAGAGTTATCGTCCATTAATCATGGTAGCAACAATCACTAATACAGGCGTAGTTTGAATAAATACGCGCCTTATTTACAGTTTGTGTTACTTATCTGCCTGTCACAACCGTGCCACACGCGACCCGACTATCGTTTGCGTAAGAAAAACAATTCTGTTTTGTAACTGGTTTATGTCAGGATATAGGTATGATACGAGTACCTATTTCTAAAGAATTTAAGTCAGTAATAATTAGTAGTAGTCAGTAGTATATAATTGACAAAAAAACAAAAATTATGTTTTTTAAAAGAAAACTGTAGCAGGTTACGTGTGCAGTAAAGAAAAAAAAACATAAATACTTTGCATCAGAACCTTTGATATTTCTTTTTACTTAATATACGGTACGTAATAAGAAAGAAAGAAAAGAAAAATATTTTTTTGGGACACGCACAGGAAATACAAATAGTAAATTATAATAAAAAATAAAAAACAAAAAAGGAGCATTTAAAAACTAACAGAATAATAACGACCTGTGCGAGGCCAAAAAGGCTCCTATCTCAGCATAATGCGGCGATATTTAAAAAAATAATACCGCAGCGCTGGTATTCTGATAGGACCCACATAATATATATAATATAATATATATAATATAATATATATAATAAGGCAACCTTTCCACCAATGGATAATAATAAGGAGACACCATGTGCTCTTTGATGACGTCATTGTATATGTTTTTGAATGAAAATTCACCTGTACCTAATTCAGTCAGAACACCTCTCGCTCTGAACCCTATCGCAACCCTCTCGGCCAAGGGCTTCGAGGGAGTTGAACCGAATGAAACGATTATAGTACATCTATTTTAAGCCTCAGGCTAAAGGCATACCTAGTAAAAAACTGGGTAACCAAATACACGCGATAATTAAATGACATGTCACGCAGACATCACGCTAATATTAAACACAGTGAATATTAATTTGTAGGGCGACACTAAACTTTTAAGGGTAGTATACTCGTCATGGTAAATAGTATAGCGACTTTTGAGAAAAGAACAAAATGGTCAACCCGTACAAATATTACAAGATCATCGATAATCGATCGAGTAACATTTTACTTCTTTCAAGTGCTGTGTTATGTGTAAAACAAGTTTGATACATAGGTACCTCTTATTATGATGAGCAACAACTCATCCTGTTGACTCAGGATACCTACTAAAAGTTTTGCTAGGGAAAAAATACACGACATGTATTTATTTGACCTTTCCACACATTCTATTTTACCATCTCTAGGTGTTGGATTTCAATAAATCTCTTCTGAGCATACACTTGTCCGGAAATGTATCCGTATATTTCTGCGTTATATGCCCACTGGTTGAAGAGCCGGGCAAAATATTTATACCTTTCATCCTATATTTGTAAGTCGGTATATTTTTACAACACCCAATTTATTTGGACGTGGACCGATGTGTAACAAGACTACTTTTAAACATGATGTCATAAAATAATAATTATATCTCGCGACTTCGTTCGAAAATAAATGTAACACAAATAAAAGAACTAAATTAGGTACCTATGTTTGAACTTTTGGATATTTTCGTGGAAATAAATTGAGTTATAAATATCGACCTGCCTTGACCTTAAGTAAAACTGATGCCATATATTTTTTGCGCCATATAAAAGTAATAAAAACCATACCCCATGACACTGGTTACATGTTAGCTATAAAAATATAAAAGGGAACTTATTTCAGCGGTTGTAATTGGCTGGTTCATTTGTTAGAAAAACGTGTTTCCTTTTTCGAACGTAGGGTACGAGTAGCTGTTGAGTGTGGAGCTCGATCGCGTTACTTGATAAATTATGGAATTGATCATTCGCGTGTCCATAGCTCCGTTGCGGCTCTTTCGACTGGTTATATCCTGTAATGAATGACGGGCATGTGTTCCTGTCAGCTATTTATATCAATAGCTATCGTTACACAATGACTAAATAATTTACGAAACTTCAAAAGATCGGATATTACTTTTCTCATGAACGAATCGATGGAACTTGGTTCTAAGAAAACCAATAAAGTTTCCATACGCAGATAGTGACGGATAAATAGTCTCATCTATTTTCGGAATAGCAAAGAAATCAAGACTACATTCCGAGGGTTGAAAAATGACACTAGGACCTGCGGCCGATGGAAGTCCCCTGGCTACTAATTACACTAAGCTTTCATTTGTATTTACTTCTGCCGAATTCTCTTCTCGATTTATCGCACCCGACTCAAACACTGCGTCATTACGTTTTTTCGCTCGATTTCGTAAATTTGGTCGTGCCCACACACCAAATTGATTACGATATGTACATGTGGCCTAGCGTGAAACCGTCTGATTGAATCTATATGTGTTCCTTTTGTGTCTGCGTATAAAGAAAGGACTCTATTGTTTGCTATTCGCTTTTCATATTTATTATTAAATATTGAGCTGGATCGGAAACTTTAGCTTTAGATATATATAAATCAAGTGGTAAAAGTACGGGTAAACTTTTTTAAGTTTACCGATAGATTTATAAAAATTTGAAGTAGATTTTATGTGAATTTGAAAGTTGATACGAGCATGGGTCGTAAAGCGAGTCATTATATGAACTGACAGCTATTTGGCGAGCCGCCCAGCGTGTGCGGGAACAGTGTTAATTATTTCATAGCATGAACGTCGCCTGATTCGAATGGAAAATAAGTGAAGTGAGGTTTATGTCTTGATAAGTTAATGGCATCTTTTTTTGGTTTATACACACGTAATACATTTGTAATACATTAGGGGCGAGTACCTAGTATGTATTGAAATTTTGTATGGGAAAGGTGTTTTTTTTTTCAAATTTACAATGTTGGCCACATGGAGAAAGTTGATCAGCTTTGTGGTCTGTACCACATCCTTAAATTTGACCACACCTTTCTGATACATCCGGTATACAAACACGTACGGGTAAGGTAGAGGCATTCATTCATTAGAGGCAGCTTTCGTTATGTGGCTTCAAAAATAGGTATGGAATAACCTGCCACCACCGATTAGGGTAATTAACACGATAGACGCTTTTAAACTACGCTTACGTCAGTACCTCATAGAAGCGCAACGGAAGCTGGATATGGTCACACTAAATGTCTCAATTATATGATGTATATACTTACCCACTTGGGTATGTGTCAGTGTTTCTGTCGGTGAATGTTGCACGAAAATAGGTGCTGTTATACTATACAGTTTTACTGCTGGGAATTACATATTCTTTATATTTATGTTTTTTGTTTTTTTTTATCTGACACAAATTTATTTTATTTAAGTATGCTGCGTACACGTTACATTATAAAACTGTAAATTTACATCCGTCACATCACACTCTCAGGTCCAGTTGAAAACCAGCGTCAGGCACTTATAGTTGTCTGGCATTTTTGCTGAACTGGGCCTTTTTGGCGTAGCATTGAGGCACACTCCCGATCATATTTATTTTTTATTTTTATCGTCTGTGTATTATATTGTGTGTGTTTTAGTCTGTGCTAAATAAATGTATTTTCTTTCTTTCTTTCTTCATTCAGTCGTCTTAGGGCATTAGGTAGTTATAAATAGATACTTAAGTACTTAAACCAAATTAGTTCCAACCCAACTTCGGACCTACCTACCTAAACTTTAATTTGATTTTATATACGTGATCCCCATAAATCACCGAGATAAAATTATAAATACTTATTAATACAAACTTTTCTAGTTTATAATTCAGAATCCATTAGGTATCAAAAGTAACACGTTGATAAACAGTTTGCATTATTAAACAGATGTGTTTAGATTTCATACATGAAATTAATGTTACTACGGATTATCGTCGCGGTTCTGATAAAAGATGATAAGCCTCTTTTACGTTTAAATATTACCATGTGTCATATGTAATTCCCTAAAACGGTTGGCAAACGTATAATCCCTGTTCGATAATGGTGTTTAAAAGGGATATTTAAGGGGACATCGCAATCAGCGTGTGATGTAAACCTTTTGACACATTTATGAGGGTTTATTTTTTCGAGGATATTTATGTCTGTTCGACTTACTGTACCTTTTATCTACATGAGCACCAATGAGAGCAGCAGCAACTATTAATGGATTTGAATACATGAGGTGTCTAGGTCACACGATGGTTTAAAAGTTATATTTTGTTTATATGATATCAAAATGGCGTATTTTAGACGTCAACAAGTAATGGAAGCCTCGCTCGTTACGATATACTTGCGCAAAATTGGACTTGCACATTAACGTGAGTGGGATGAATCAGCACAAGTATCCGAGCCATTCGGTGTGACACAGACTTGTGCAAGTCTTAACTAGCGCAACTTTATCGCGTGGCTACCATGATAGTAATAAAAACACAAAGACCATGCCGGGTATCAAATTAAACGGCTTGAGGAGACGAATCCGAAAAACTAACATACTACTCGTAAAAGCTTGAAATAAAAAAATGGAAAATACAAAAAAACCCGACTGCTCAAAACAAGCTCACTTTTGAAGCAGTCTAATCCAGTTATTTTAGTTCTACATGTTTCAGATTATATGATCCAACTGCTTGAAAAGTGAGCTTGTGTTGAACTTTTTAGCTGCAGTCGGCATTTTTTTTCCTTTATGAAACCCACCCATGGAACCTCTATTTAAAATTAAAGTTTACCATATAACTACTAAATAAGGTCTTCTGTCCCCTCAGCTGATAACGGAGATCAACGTGCAGTTGGCGTTGTTTCGCGATCTGCTGATCCACATCGGTCAGCCGCACGACACTCCCGAACTGCGCGAGCGCGTGCGTCGACTGCGCCGCGCATGCGTAGAAGCCACCAAGACGACCAGCACACTAGTTCTACCTAATTGTAAAAAGTGAGTATGGTTTTAGTTCTTTAAGGACTGACCACATTCATCGACGCGGAATCGGCTTGAGCCGGTTGGAAAGAGCTTTATGTACATGCAATAAAATAATAACGACGTCATTCGGCTCGTTTCGGTTCGGAGGATGCGACTCGACACCGTGTCGAACTTAATGCGACAAGTGTGGAGATACGTGTTCGGGTCAGCCAATTTCGCACCGATCAGTGTGGTCACTCCCTAAATATTAATAAACGCAGGCTCGTAGACAGCTGTTGGGCTCAGGCTTTTCGAAGTACACGTATGTGACCCCCTTTTTTTTTTCGGTGGGAAATTATCAAATAACTTCTCCCGCTCTGGGCGGAGCGGGAGGGCGTGTCAGACTCTTACTGACTAAAACCCACCCGTGTCCTTCAGTTGCCTGTACGTTGCCAGGGGCCACGGTGTCCCTTTCGGACTTTCCCGCGACCCCGGCACGTATGTGACCCCTCATACTGTCTTATTTATCTGGGACAGTGCGGAGCAATCTAATCATAGCAGATACAGTTTTTTTTAAATATTTCATCATTGGTGGCCCATTGGTAACGGCCTTACGAATTCTAGGTCGTGGGATCGAACCCCGGCAGACGCTGTACTTTGTATAAATAATTTCATCACCTGCTCTCAAAACGGCGAAGGAAAACATAAAATCGAAGACAAGTGACATCTACCAACCCGCACCAGGCCCGCGAGGTAGAATATATGTCCCAGCAATGGTAAAATTATTGGGTGATTATGATCATTCCAAGGGGTTTCCCGTAGCTCCGGTAGTTAGATTTTCCCATACAGTTTCACTCAATCTGCGAGCGCAATTTAATTGCCAAACATGTAAACAAACACGAGTTTTCCACTTAGACAAACATCAACTTTATCCTAGTGTAAATAAAGTTGATTTTAGACCGACACATTCAGGAAATTCAAGAATGATGTACTTAATCTGCGTTCGAAATTCATTTGCCAAAAATGTAAACAAACACGAGTTTTAGAAAAAACAACCTATAATCAAAAATCCAAATTTTTCAACAATACTATTGTTGAAAAAGTCATAAAAATATATTAAGTTGTAGTGCAAACTGAACCTTATGTGTAGGCATTAGGGGGCGTTCATAAAATACGTGAGATGTTTAAGGGGGGCAGGGGGTCTCATCTAATCTTACGTTGGAGAGAGGGGGGGTCTCGGCAAATATCACGCAATTTTTTTTTTGATTGAAACAAAAAAATAAATAAGTACTATTTTGGTCCATTTAATCCAGATTGTACATGCTTAAGATTTAATCTTAAGCGTTATCGTAATACGATTAAGATCATTCACTAATTCGTTCGAAAGTCGTCTTAACTAGTCGTAAATAAAAGCACGAAGATTTTTTTTTTTTCTTTTTACAATAACAATCCAACGCGTTTACGTAAGAAACCCACATTTTGAAAAATCTCATGTGTGATTGGGGGATGGGGGAGGGGGTTGAATAAAATCTCACGACATCTCACCAGGGGGGGAGGGAGGGACAGAAAATAAAAAAAACACCTCACGTAATTTATGGACGCCCCCTTACAGTTGTTTTTTCTGAAACTCGTGTTTGCTTACATGTTTGGCAAATGAATTTCGAACGCAGATTAAGTACATCATTCTTGAATTTCCTGAATGTGTCATAAAAATACCTAGATATTAATTGTCTTACAGCTACTGAAGGGAAGGCTAGATTTAATAGTATTTTCTTCAATAAGTTGCTTAGTTTCACTTCATTAAAGAAACAGCCGGTAACCGTCTGCAAAGTCAATCACGCAAAAGGAAAATATGATCAAAACATTCTCAATCATGCATCTTGTTTTGCTTGTTTTTATTAAAATTACGCATTATCGATACAACTCTCAAAGCACCCCTTATCAAAGGAACAAAGTAGATTTTGTATCATCTCACGAAGCATGGTTATATTCTTCCTTCAATTTCCATTTTTATGAGTAGCAATGAAATATATTGAAAAACACCTAGTTCACCGCTCACCGAGATACGAAGCGGATCCTATTTCATTGCACATACCGAGGAATCGATCACGTAGAAGATCGAGTAGAAATTTCCGATATCTCAATTTGAGAAGGGTTTAGCCGTAGTTGTTTATTTATTTGCAGGCACTCTGTCTCTGACAGTACAAGATGCTTTAAATCAATATTGAACGGTAATCTTATAACGTAAATATATTACCAAAACGTAGAAAAAAAAATCATCAAGTGATGCGAGCGTTTGTATCGAATCCCCCTTGTGGCCCCGAATCTGTGTCTGCTGTTAGATTGCCATCCCAACTAGATAAATGGTTGCTCATTTAACACAAAACAATAGATATCTTATTATTCACTACAGCTCATAAAATAACGATTTTCTGTACACGTTGCCGCTGTTTATATGACAGCGTATTTAGCATAAATGTTGTCTTTAAAATCGTAACTCTTTTGTTCCCGCTCGCTCAGGGATTTCCTGAAACGGCACGGTTTGGCCCCCTGGAGTTTCACCATTCCATTATTCTGCTTTATGTGATACAAAACACTCACCTTAATAGATAAATTGTGTCGTAAAGCGTTCTATGTACATTGTAGGCTGTAGTACATGCTGACACCCGGCCATTAGCATTTCAAAAGGCGAACCAATTCGCCGTCTCTGATGTCAAACCCGAAAGAGGACTAATTACGACACGAAAAGTTTTTGCATTTCACTGCAGAAAGAGCAGATAATCTGAACTATTACAAATGTTTTCACTAGAGAGATTGATGGAGAATTAATATATTTACGAGTTTTATCCTAATTCGATTTAATTTATTCACTGAGCCGTCTAATAAAAGACACGGCCGGGATTTATAACTTTGTATCAATGAGTTTTATTCGTAGAATTCACGAAATTTATTTTTACTGGAGTTGTTGTAATATCGAATGATTGGAAATAAATAGTAACTTTGAAGTCTTTGAAGAGCTCTTCAACAAAACCTGTTCAATACGTTTTCGTTGCGGAATATTTATAACAAGAACTGAATTTATTGGAGATTCGCTCAATGTTAGGAAATTATTGTATATTCTTTAATGCTACGGCCGCATCTGCGTCTATCGTGACGAAGCTTCGCACAGTGATACGATACACGCGGATGTGACCAACTATTATCGGTTATCGTCGCGATAGTTCGGGCTGCGTAGCACTTATCGCCCGAGTGGTGGTACATAATAAACATGACGAAGCTACTTATGTGACCACCGCATTAGCGCGATAACTTTTGAGCGACCAAAACATACGAAGCTTCGGCACGCATTGCTTCGTCACAATAGACCCAGTGCAACCGCAGCATTACAATAAATTACCTCCTCGTGCTCGTAGCTGCATTTTACCTAGGTCTTAGGTCTCTAGATAATCCTAAAACAGCTACACGGTCTAGAATAACAAGCTATATCTACAACTTAACAACTACTTAGTCTGCCAAGTTTTACTTGTCCCAAAATGCCAGTGGCTATTTTAATCCAGCGCAGCATCTTGGACACATAAAAAGTTTTGTTAGATAAGTAGTTTAAATAAATTAACTGCGCAAAAAGTATATAGTTGATTGTGTGGAGAGTCCCGAACCACTCTCTAGTGGTTTCTTTAGTTTTGTAAAGAATGCGTTGTGTTGTATGTGTGTGTTGTGTCCCACGTGACTTAAAGTACCGAAACGTTTGACCACAAAAGCAACTTAATTTAAAGCCATTAAACTTTTCTTTTGTTTTTCATTCATTTGTTTTTTTGTGAGTAATTCCCACGGAGTCTGTATAATTACCTTCGTTGTAACTCCTTACTATATTGTCCACATTCCTACTACTTGATATCGATACCTATTTTAAACTCTATAGATTTTTTTTTTGGCGCTACACATAGTTTGAATATAACAATGGGCTCGCCGGCTATTACACACTACATACTCAGGTCCGAATACAGTTTCCGCGCGACGGACACAGGCATAACCCGTTGAGGATTCAAGTGTGATGTGTGCACATTGAACATTTCCAACCTTTCGATCCATCCAAAACACATCTAGTTCCATTTCCATATCTCCATCTTGCTACAGACCTCTCCGGATTATTTAATCAAAGCGAGAAGCTATTTAATCTAACTTTTGAATGATCTGAAACGAAATCCAGTGGTACAATCTTGATTACTTTCGATTGCTCTCTACAAATCCTATTCATGTTTAGGTGTATTTATGGGTGTATACGTGTAATGGTCGTTTGGATGTACGTTAGTTTAGACGCGTTGCGGCGCACGTAAATCATTTTCGGGAAGCTCCTAAACATCTTTATGCGGTGAAAGTGAAGAGCTATTTGTTATGCAGGTCAACGAGCGACGGCTGCGCGGAACAGCCCCAGCTGGTGCTGCTGTACTTCATGGCACAACTCCTGCTGCGGGAGCTCGCCAAGTGCCACCGACTTGTCCAGCTCGTGCCAATGGATATGACATCGTATTATGGTATGTACAGCTTTAAAGTTCACCCACCTTTGAAAGTATTTGAACAGCACGAATAATTCGGCTACGTATCGTTATCGTGAGTTAATTTTGAAACGGAAAGACATATTCGTTTGATACATAATATTTATTTAAATTAAATGTAAAATAAGATTATACCAAAAAGTAATATAATATTTCGGATACAAAGTTCGCAAGTTTCGTTAACGATGCGTAACTTCAAAATTATTCATGCTATCTGCGCTACTGATTAACTGATAACTTGTATTACTTTATCTCTATTCACTGACACTATATCGTTTTTTATGCACAAAAAGGTACTGAATATATACAATATATTACTTCGAAAAGATCCAGGTACCTGTTGGTAACACGGCGTAGCCAGTAGCAGAGTAATTTTCTTTATTTACTTGTGCATATGAAATGACCCTTTATTTACCCTAGACTGGCGTTGGCAGCAAAAATACCTCTAAGAAACCACTGAAAAATAAATTACTTACAGACACACAAGTATAGAGTGTAGTAGTATCTTCATCTAAGTGTGGTCCAATAGTGTGGTATACACTATTATTTCCCGCGGGTGTCGTAACTACTGAATAAAGGATTACACCCGTATTAGAAGAATGGCCGGCAGGAACCACTTATGTATTAATAACAACATTCTGAACCCAACCCATCTGCCAATTGTAGTCATTACTGCAATATCTCCCGAGAAAGATTGTTGTTGTGGTAAAACAGGCAATTTAGAAGAGGACATTTGTCACGGTGACGTAGAAGCTAAGCCCTGGCCAATAATTACCAAGCTTGACAGGCCATCTTTTAGTATTATCTTCTAGTCCCCTATTAAGATGCCGAAGAAAAGTTTTCTCTAGCCTAAGTATTCGTCTGACGCCTAACGACCACGCTGAAAAACCATACACAATAATAGCTTTTCTTATGAAACTGTTAATTAATTATTCAGAAAAGTTACATTATAATTTTGGTTGATCCGCAAAATTTTATAATACTGTTCAGTTTTCTAATTAAGCTAGAACAAAAAATAAATTAGCATATCAAATGAAAACAATGTTTAAACATTTCTGAAACATTGTTGGTATTCCCGAATTATAAATTAATTTGTAACAAAAAAAAAACTTTTGAGATGGTACAAAAAGGAAATGAATTGGTAGAGTATATTAGAAGCAGGTGTTTATCTTCCCTCGCTTAGAGGTAACTGAGGGTAATGGGATGACAGACAATAAGTGATTCACCTGTCGATTAGATGAAACAGCCCGTTTCGGTTGCTCTTAGAGATGTCGCTAACGGTATTGGAAAACTGTATTATATCGGGTATTGGTTTTTAATTCACCTCATTATGTCTGTTAAGATCCCCTATTACCGCACACTTTGGTGCGCTTTTTGCGCGAAATTATGGTCATTAAAGTTCTTATCTTAACGACCAGCCACTTAACACTCTTAATCGAAAACTTTTTGTTGAAAACGAAAAGCCACACTTCTTTCTATTTCGACTAGATTGAACAACAAAAGTACCATTTTAATAGCGTGCCGCCGCGAACAATTAGTGGCAATTAATCACTGCTAAAGACATCAACCGCAGTGTTCGACTTGGCCAGAATTTCGGGGAATAATGTTCCTTATTTTCCCCGGGCCGAGTAGCATTACCGGTTCTAAGAGTTACAAGATCTTGCGGACGAATTTTTTGATGCCCTATGATTGTTCCCCCCCCCCACCCCTTTCTTATATACTTGTACATATTATTATTATTATTATTATTTTAAGTCTGTTAGTTTTTAAATTGTTTCATAGTTAAATAATAATAAAATTAATAAATAATAAAAAACATTTGAGAGATCTAAGATATTTACGACACAATACCTGTGAACATTAACAAAGGCGGGCGATGTGGTGGTATCTGATTGAAACTGTGTCGGTACTAGTACGTACCTGCAGCAAGAAGCAAGAGGGCAGAAGACAAAAAAAAAATGGTCCATCAGATAGATTATCAAAAAATATTGGACACGTATTTTTTCTTTTTTTACGTAATCAAAAGATTACGGCAATACCTTAAGAGCGTTTATTCTGAAAGTGGGCAACGTCGCAAATAGATGTCAAATATTTCACTGATTTGATTAATTTGGCAATATTACTGTGTGGAAATAAAAAACTAGCGAACCAGAATATTGATTATGAAATTTAATAATTCATATCGTAACACCGAATGTTTAGTTTTAGATGTAAAAAATCTATTTGAAAACTTTCCAAATGCGTTCTTTACACCTAAAATGGGTACAACATCAAATTCAATGTATATTATTAATATTCTAGTTCGCTAGTTAGCTACATTTCTTATTTCTATTTAGTAATATTGTTATAGTTCTCCGCTCTTCCTCTCTATGGAAAAAGCCACACCTTTTAGACAAAATTGATCAAATTATTCGAAGTACTCTGACATCAATTATAAATGTGGCATTGGACGACCGCGCGTGGCTGCAAGCTACACTACCCATTCGCTATGGTGGGCTCGGCGTCCGCAAAATTTCTAGTGTAAGCTTACCGGCGTTCCTGTCCTCGGTCCACAGCACCGAAAAGTTAACCAGAAAGATCTTAGCCGCTTCTCAGGTTGACTCTGAAGTGCCGTGTTTGACTGATGCGATGAACGCCTGGAAAGTGGCTTGTCCGGATACGGAGAAGCCCGAAAACCCGTCTTCCCAGAGACAGTGGGATGAGCCGCTCTGCAGGTTGGTACGGAATAACCTCTTTAATACGTCCACCAATACTGCTGAGCGTGCCCGCCTGCTGGCTGTGGGAGAATGGGAGTCGGGCCTCTGGCTTCAGGCGCTACCGTCACCCAACATAGGCACTATGCTGGGTGACACCACTTTTCGGCTCGCTACAAGTCTGCGTCTGGGCGCTCCTTGCGGGGCTCCGCATCGCTGTCAATGCGGTGAAGCAGTCGACCGCCTCGCACACCATGGCCTTTCCTGCAGCAAGAGCGCTGGTCGGTTGGCACGGCACGCAAGCATTAATGACATCATCCGTCGGGCTCTTGTCACCGCCGGGGTGCCAGCTGTTTTAGAACCCAATGGCTTGGCACGCGACGATGGGAAGAGGCCAGATGGAATGACCATTATGCCTTGGAAGTTGGGTAGGCCTTTGGTGTGGGATGCAACCTGTGTCGACACCCTTGCGCCATCCCATCTTCCTAGCACGGCGGGCTGTGCCGGGGCGGCTGCTGCAGGTGCAGAAAACCTCAAACGGCGCAAATATAACAACCTTATTGGTAGCTATATTTTTGAGCCGTTTGGGGTTGAAACACTAGGGCCGTGGGGTCCGAGTGCTCATCGAATATTTCGGGACATCGCTAAGCGGTTGGTCGACTCTTCACGTGACCAGAGGGCTGGCCAATTCTTAGGCCAAAGAATCAGCATTGCCATCCAACGTGGCAATGCTGCCAGCCTTTTGGGCACTTTTCCCGCTGACAGCGATGCGGACGAATTTTTTGATGCCCAATGAGCTCTTCCCTTTATTTTATTTAATTTTTTTCTTTACATTCTTGTACATAATATATATAATAGTTAGTTGTAAAATAAATTGTAGCTAATAAAAAAAAGTTGAATTCTATATGCAATAAAAAAACTGTAATATTGTTAAAAGAATCAAAACAGGTAAATATTTGACAGTTATTTGCGACGTTGCCAACTTTTAGGATAAACCCTCTTAAGTTAAAATTTGGCAAGACGTCATTCTCCGGTAGATTTTATACTGACTTGTGACGTAGTGTGCCCTCATTCCCCAACTTTAATGCGTTTAATCTAAATATTTTTTATTAATATGATACAAGTAACAAATACGTGGCTAATATTTTTTTATTATCTGACTGACGGACTAAATAGTTTTTTTTTTCCCCACTCAACATCCCTATAGCATTGAAACTCAGACCAGCTTTACAGACATTCGTATAAGTTTAATCTCCCCCTTTGAAAGCCTATTCAGTTAGAATCCGAAGATAACACGGAGTTGGATGTCGTTTGGATTTCGATTCCAATTTTTATTCGAGCTAGATGTGAGCTTAGTTTTCAACTCTATTGTTGTTATAGTTGGGCCGCTGAAGTAATTTTATTCATGCGAGTTTACTTATTGTTCTTTTTTATTTATTTTAAAACAAACATAATGTAATATTTTAGGAGCTATGCCTAAATAAAGCGCAACTTTTTAGCATTGAAAGCCAAAAACAGGTTTGGTGTGTATTCTATCCATTTCCAATTTGTTATTTGTTTTTTCAACAATACAATATTTAGAATTGGATTGCGTGGATTTGGAATAGAAAGCCAAAGCTTTTATGAAATCACATTTATAACACCTACACTCATAGAGGGCTTTTTATGCGAAATGGTGGGTAGTGTGGGCGTGTCTGTTAGATCTGAAGGCCAATTCTCGTACTTAAAAAACTTTCACATTCAAGTCGCAATCTGTCAAACTTGTCTAAAATATTGGTAAATTGATTGAATTTTTGACAGATTACGAATGAGATTAGAATGCGAAAGTTCTTAGGAATTACGGGAATTGCCCCTTTGAAATTATACAACGATGCAGCCACACGTAGATGAGATTTATTGCAATATTATACCTACGTGGCTTATTGCAATATTATACCTCTGAGCTGAAACAGTGCAAGTGCGACTGCGCTTGTGATATCGCTCAAAATCCCATATAAAACACATTGATCATTTCTTTTAGCTTGAAAGACACTAATTAAAAGATGATTTATGTACACCATTTTTTATATGAATTCCTTTGAAAATCGGAACGGCGCTCTTGAAATTAAAAAAAAAACACCCGATTTTTTATTTAAGAATTTGAAGTTGAGAACTTGTGAAACTCTGCTTTAGCACCGTTGAGTACCTACTTAAGCTGAAAGCCGGCCAAATTAAAAATTTGTTTGTAAAAAAAAAACAAACAAGAACAACAATATTGAGTATTCTATTGAGCAGTGAAAACGTAAGTAATTTTAAATTTCGCGTGATTCTAAAGTAGAGTTTCAGTTTTCAGAATCCCGGGTTTAGACTTTGTAAACTGTGTAATGCCTTCTTATTGTTAGCTATGCAATATTTTTAGAAACTATAACAACAGCTAGCAAGAAAAAGAAGACCTAAAATAAAACAATACATTCTCTATTGTACCAAATTATAATTACTTCACGTTCACAAACTCTGTCCTATCCAGGAATAGGCATGATGCCTGAGAAAAAAAAGAAATTCTATTTAGTCCGTCAGTCAGGTAATAAAAAAATATTAGACACATATTTTTTGATTTATCATATTAATAAAAAACTACTTAGTTATAACGCATTAAAGTTGTTGAGTGGGGGTCGCTACGTCAAAAGTAAGTTTAAAATCTACATACTCTTGACGTCATAATATGATTACGTAAAAAAATAAAAAATACGTGTCCAATATTTTTATTAAATCAACCTGACGGACAAAAAAAGATTCTAACAAATTGTTTTCCGCAGAGAATCGGGCGGGTCCGTCAAACTTCGGCAACGTCATCAGTCAGATCCTGCTCTGCAAGCAGATCACTCCTGACTTCAACCAGGAGGAGCTGTGCAGTATCGTGAAGGACACGCAGGAGATCACTAGAATAGTCAATGATATACAGGAGTATCTACCGCAGCATGAAAATTTGAATCACTTAGGTAAGATAATCCTTGTGAGTTGTGACCATTTTTGTTCATGGAAAGGTGATGGTATACCATATAAAGTAATATATGTATAGTAGAATAAGCTCGAGGAGCTCGTGGCTAAGTAACAACAGCCGCACTGGTCGATCCATCAGGTTAAGCTACGCTTGCCGGGGTTGGTCAGTGGATGGGTGAGCATCTTTACAAACCGAGACTCCTCCGTGCCTCGGAAAGCACGTTAAGCCGTTGGGCCCGGCTGTCATTCGTGGATCTTTGACAGTCGTTACGAGTCGTCAGAAGCCCGAAAGTCAGACACCAGTCTTACCAAGGGGTATCGAATTACCCAGTTACTGGGTTGTGGAGGTCAGATAGGCAGTCGCTCCATGTAAAATACTGGTATTCAGCTGCATCCGGTTACACTGGAAGCCGAGCCCAACATAGTTGGGAAAAGGCTAGGCAGATTGATGTATAGTAGAATAAGCTTTTTTTTTTTTTTCTCGCCACAATTCACATTAAATACACGGTTTCAAGGGAACAGGAAGTGTATTGCGGGAGACGGTGCCTAAACTAGCCTTGGGGCCTGTATTTCAGGACACCAGCACTAAACCCTTTAGGTTATGTATTTATCATTCTAAGTAATTCTTTAGCAAACAGTGGTCGCGAATCATTTAACAATTAAAGATATAATTTCTATATCTATATAGTGTTATGGGTTCCGTGTGGTGCTGGACGTAAATAATTGTACCATCCCATTTCTTCCCGTGGGTGTCGTAAAAGGCGACTAAGGGACTCACTAGAGAATGGGAAGCATCGTTCTCTATGTATTTTAACACCATACTGCGATCGCCAACCCGCCTGCCAAGCGTGGCGATTATGGCAAACCCTCCTATTTGGAGGAGGCCTATGTCCAGCAGTGGACGTCTTTCGGCTGAAATGATGAATGAGTGATGGTTAATATTGTGTATGAAGGAAAGTGTAGGGTTGAGTGTTTTTTCTGTAGTGAGGGAGGATGCAGCATTTTCTGTTGCCTGGACATATTAATAATATATAGTTAATTTAATAATTTATGTATTTAAATCATGAACTACACCGAGACAGCTTGATATTTCAGTTTCAAGGTAGTTTAATTCCTGAATCCAACTATTTAATTTCATTTTGCATTTAATCTTGTTAAGCATAGATAGGTAGAATCCTGTTAATTTTGTTGTAGAGATAATGACCGAGGTGGCAGAAGAATCACTGAGAAAACTTGATCGAAAGCCGGTTGCCAATAATTACTTGTTTAATAGTTTGAATTACTCAAGTAATTATTAGTCGGGCCTCAGTTTTTGTAAGTGCTAATTATATCAAGTACATTATACCCAGCAGTGTAAGTATATACGAGTACATACATATGTATTTAGATAACCATGTTTTGTCACTGGTAATTTTAACAATATTTCCTGAGCCAATGCTCACTACAACTTTCCGTTCCCAATCCAAAACCCAGAGGCAGGCCCAAAACAAGGTGGAAACCTGTAGTGCTAAAGGACATGACACAGTGTCAGGTATCCGAATGTCGAGGATAGAGCGAAGTGGAAGAAAAAGACCAGGAAGGCTGACCCCACCACCATGTGGGGTACATAGCCAGAAGAGAGAGAAAGCACAAAACAAAAATTTCTATTCTAACTGTTAAACAACTTTATGAGGCCGCTTACATTTTATACAACCACTAGAACGAGTACAATGCGAAAAATCCCGTATTAATTTTGTTTTTCCAGTGAATTCAGTGTTACTGCTTTCAGGATTTTAATGTATAATAATATTTGTACCAGACGTGAAATACACTGCATTTATATTTCGCGTAGAGTCGTTCTACGGTCATTAACGCTGAAGCGATTGTGCTTTTAATTTCGAACGTAAATCCCGGAAAGAGTTTCAGTCTCTGTGGCGTGGCCATTGTTCTTCACACCTCCCGTCGACACAATGCTAAAGCACATTTACTCTGGCAGGTTAACGCAGTACTAGCAAAACGAGAAACACGGAACCCTATTTAGCTAAAATCACCTCTGCGTCTTTTCATTGACATTAAGAAAACTCTGTGACCAAGTGCGAAAAAATACTCCTTTATACTCCACTGCGCCGCTAAATATCTACTTACGGAATAAAGCTGTTCCCTCCAAAGTAATCTATGTAGTTACAGACTATTAACGCTGCGAAAGTCCTTTCCATTGAAGTTATGCGCACAACTGGGAAATAACACGCGTAGTCGCGCAGTCATCGCACCGCTAAATGCGAGTTTGGGTAAGGTGTGTTTTGGTAAGAAAAATAATTCCAAGTTACGGCTATATTAACTGCTCATTATAAGAGTAATCAAGTTTTAGGATTTTTTTATTATTCCTACTAGACTCATTTTTATACGAAAAAGTGGAAAAGTTACTTGATTAAACTAAATATAAGAACCAACTAAAAGACTTTACTAACACGACCGCAGCAAATGTATTACGTGACATCCGAACTATCTCGAACACTCAACACAAATTGTGATTTAATATTTCATACTTTATACATTCACAAACATACGTAAGTAACAGTCGGCGTATTTTGCAGAAACCAACATCGCGCTGAAGGGCGACGAAGTCAACGGACTGTGGAGGAGCAAGCGAAGAGGATCCTTGTATAAAGGCATGGGAGTGCTTTGTTGCGTGTCACGGCCCAACTACCTCTGAGGGTGACAGGTCTCGCCCACGCGGCGGCTCACCCCCGAACACATCACCTCCTCGGGATGCTAAGACGGCCACCAACCAGTGACTCAAGTGACAGTGAATGACGCTACAAACTGTGCGCAGAATGGGTCCATTACATTGTTTAATTAGTAACTGATTAGCGAATTGACATGTTCACAGTGGTTGATTTGAAATCGTATTAATATCACGTAAATGTAGTTCAATTATATTTAAGTATATAGACATGTAAGTACTGCATATATTCATGCATAGAGTTAATTATTATGAATTGCCTGGAATGGGATCAATTGCGTTTAAGTAGTATATAATACAAATAATTAGTATTGTTTTGCACAATAGGTCATTGCATTGATGGCTGTGTCGTGTTTATAATTTCCATTTTGTATAGTTTAACTTTTTTACGCAGTTTCTATCTATTTATGATAAATTCTGATTTATGTATTATCTATCTTTTGTTTTGTAGTATCCACTTTACGTATTAGGTTTTTTTCCATCCCTCACTCCATTATTTATAACCTAGAAAACTATCTCGTATGCTCTTAGATATTCAAAATAGCCTAATGTTTCAGTAAGTACATTCTAGTAGAGTCACAACTTACCATCTCGTCTTTGTCCTACGAATTTGTGACTTTTATGTTTTATAGTCATTTATATTAAAGAGTAGTATGTATCACACCTGTAAATTCTCTATCTTCTTGTATTATTTATTGTTCTTAATTCAATAGATTTTAGTGAATTTCTAACTTGAAAGAAAAGGTGTACTGTAGTACACCCACTTCTTGCTAGTTATGTAAAATAAGTCCCAAGGGACAAAAAAATCTAGTTTTATCTACCAAAATACCAAATATTAGCTCACATTAGAACACTTCAAGTTCGGTAATGTTTTATTTTAATCGATGGCCTAGTCATTGTCGCGTAAATTAATCTTGAACATTCTAGTCAATTATTGTAATACCATGAAATTGCTAAGTTAATTAAGTTAAGCATGCTTAACAGAATTAACAATTAACTAATAGATAAATTACTTAATACTCTTTACAGCTAATTACAGGTTTTAGGCCGAGGGCACATCATAAAAAAACGTCGTGGTTCATTTTCCTCATTTAAATTTTCATGAATATTATACGTACCTAGTGCAAAATAACTTGCTGGTTTTTGCTGCCAGCATTTAAATTTGAATTTCCTATAACATGGCGTTACAGAAATTAAAATATGAATAGTAAAATAACTAAATAAGCATTGAATATTTTTGGTACGTACCCTTACTGCTCATGATACTCATCACGTCTCGTGAATATAAGCCAATAAAACATGGGTTGAAAATCCTCGTTCAGCACTACGCATAATATCGTGAAAATCCGAAGTTTTTCTACTTCCTGGGTGTCACGCTCGTGAGCTACGCTTATAAACCATAGCTGAAGCGAACGCACGATGCAAATGTTTCATGACGTGTGCTCGGATTTATTCAAACTTCTTGTACTTAAATAATTAATTTGTTTTACTTCTGAAATATGCCTTCAGTGACACAAAATCTCAAGCAACCTTAGTTATGATCTAACTTTAATAGATCTAAAAAAACTCCACTTACCTATGTAATTATTAAGAATTTAATAGCTTATTACGTTATGCATGTACTCAATCATTATTGTATTAGTAAAATGTTGCCTAAATATAACTATATTTAAATAATAGTTATTGAATAAGATATAAAACAATAAGTATGTTTAACAAGTGGATATTTAGTGTTATATCTACATCTGGAATATTTATTTTAATGTAGTGCACTGCAAACACAGGTACCTTAAAAATAAATAAATTAAGTAAATTAGTAGAAATCACGCAATTAGAGACACGATATCATTAATTTATCAATAGGCACACTACACGTAGACAAATAGTATTCGTTTATTACTTTTCTGGGGGCCTAAAACGGCCACATTAAGCAATTCTTCTAAAAGCAATTCATTTTCTGAATTCCCAGCAATTCCTCTATGGTGACACATATTTTAGCTGAATCATATGCAATTCATATTTGGTGTAAATATTGCCGCATGAAAAAAATTAAGACCGTAATTTTACCGGATAATTTGTCTTTACAGTTTTTAATAATCAAATGAGTTTTTTTATTTTTTTATTTCTACAGTTTAAATGTTATTTCAGTATAATATAAGACTGTCAAACAGATGAATTGCGTAATATGAATTGAACGCAGATAATATTATGAATAATCAGTTTGTGACAGTTTGTGTGATTCATAATATTATCATATTATGATTCTGCCAAAGCGGCCGTTTTAAGCCCCCAATACTTCATCTGTTACTATTAACTCATCTAGCCTAACGGTTCAATTTGTGTAATACACTATTATAATAATCCACTTACTAAAGTGAAGACTGTGATATACTCGTAATATATTAAATTATTATTATAGAAGAAAATAATTATGTATTAGTAAAAACGTAATTGAATTACAACGCAGTTTTAATTACTTTGTGACCCTAATTTTAAATGTAGGAGTTAATTTTGGATGCACAACTCGTTAAAAAGCTTTACATGGTCTCGTGAGCCGTGAGCCTCCTGCAAGGTTCGACGTATTAACTAAGCTTAGCGCTGCTACTGATCCCCTAAACATATTTTATTTTTAAATATAAAAGTAAATAGGAATATTGACTGGGGGAAAAAAAAAAAAAAAAATTATTCCGTCAGTCAGATAATAAAAAAATATTAGACATGTATTTTTTGCTTTATCTTTATCATATTAATAAAAACAAACAAATCGATTAAACGCATTAAAGTTGGGGAGTTGTGGCTCGCCACGTCACAACTCGGTTTAAAATCTACCGGAGAGTGACGTCACGCTATATTTTAACTCAATGTATAGCCGTAATCTTTTGATTACGTAAAAAAAGAAAAATATGTATCCAATATTTTTTAATAATCCACCTGTCGGTCAAAAAAATATTTTTTTGTCAACATCCCTCAAAGAATCTACAAAAATGGGTTTGACCCCAGTTTCTTCCAGATATCGGGGCTCTGTGCCTGTGAAGAAGAACTGTACAGTAATGTCATTGGTAATGCTTATAATTTTAAAAGGGTTAAATGATTGCCATGGTGTCCGCCAAAGAGCCGCTTACAAAGACAAAAACATGGAAAATAATTTGTCCAGTGTTAGCATGAGCATAATCAGCCTATGATGATGTCCCCACTGCTGTACCACAGGCCTCCTCTCTGTGAGAGTGAGTGGGCCATAATCCACCATGCGGGCCCAGTGAGGGTTGGTATGTGTTACACAAAGTAAAGCGCCTGTCAGGGTTCGAACCTACGTCCGACAACTCGTAAGGCCTTTACCACTTGGGCAACCAAACCTCTCTCTTAAAAAAAAAACACTGTAAAATACCAACTCTACTTAAATCAAAGCAAACTATTCTAAACTACACACATTTAATGTGGAAATATCTGGCCATTAGGTAACTCTGCCGAAAAGTAAACAGGAGCACAACGAATAGATATTCGGCATATTTCATCGCGCGAGCCAAAATGGCTTCAATAGTAAAACCAAAAAACCGCAGGGAAGTTTTGCGGCACACAATGTAGTTACAAAATAAACGGGTTTGTTTTAAACAACATCATTATAAAGGATTGCCTGGAAATAACACCACGTTTCTCATGAATAAGTACCCAAAGTACAAAGCTAATACGACTTTGTCTAAATTGGTACGTAATAAACATCGTATGAGCGTTTATACAGAAAGTGGGCAACGTCGCAAATAGCTATCAAATATTTCGTTGTTTTGATTAATTTGGCAATATTACTGTATGGAAATAAGAAATATTGATTGTGAACTAAAATATTGATTATAAAATTATTATTATTATTTATTTATTTATTTATTCAAATAAAAAATAAATAAAAAATATGTACATATATAAATAAAATTAAAAAAATGCAATAATTAATATCGTAACACCGAATATTTAGTTTAGTAAAAACCGTAACTTTCCAAATGCCAAAAAAAATGCAATAATGAATATCGTAACACCGAATATTTAGTTTAGTAAAAACCGTAACTGTCCAAATGCCTTTCTTACACTTAAAACGGTTACAATATCAAATTCAGTCAGTGTTATAATTGCAACTAATTATTAATATTCTAGTTCACTAGTTAGCCATATTTCTTATTTTCATGCAGTAATATTGCCAAATGAATCAAAACAACGAAATATTTGATAGCTATTTGCGACGTTGCCAACTTTTTTGGATGAACGTTCTTAACTTGCGACTTTGCACTCGATAACATTGAAAGAAATAAATTTCAAGTAAGGAAAAGAAGGCATTTTTCTTTTAGTTACCGTACCATGTGAGAAGTAATTCAATTAAGTATGTCAGAAGGTAGGTTTGTATCAAATAAAGGCCATAAAATGTGTAACTATAATCAGCTGTATTGACGCTAACAATATCCTATACAAAGATTTCAATCGTAGATTTGCCCTGTCGCGTCAAAAGATGGTCGCGTTTCTGTTTTGTTTTGACACCTCTGAGACAGACAGTGTTGCAGAGTCTTGACTTGGTTGTCATGGAAACGCCATTGTTAATGTGGGAGCTCGCTCCTCTCATTATGGACGATTTTTCGTGGGACTTAGTACAATGAGGGCAAATCTACGATTTAAATCTTTGATCCTATACTATTAAACGAGCAAAATTTTTACATATATATTTGTAATCCATTCTCGAAAATGGCTCTAATGATTTCGATGAAAGTTGCAATATAGGGGTTTACGGGGGCGAAAAATCGATCTAGCTAGGTCTCATATCTGGGAATATTCGATGTCTCCGTATTTTCACCCGAGCAAAGCTCGGTCGCCCAAAGTTTAAAACAAGAATAATGACATGGGATCATCATATCATGGCAGCATGGAATTAGTATATACTATTATGGCAACAAGGAATTAGATTAAATGAGCATTCTCTATTTTCACCAGAGCAGAGCTCGGTCACCCAGGTACTTGATAGTACTTATGCTCGGTTCCTATAAACAAAAACGAATAGTTTTACTTACCAATGGTAGATTTTTTATTTGCCAAACTGGGCATATAAACAGATACCTAAGCAAATTTTACCTGTTATAGCTACTTCCAGGGAACCTATGCAGAACTATGAGGTATTTGCTTAATTATTAGTAAAGATACAAGAGTCTTAATTTTAACCAACAACGGTCCGTAAAATATGGGAATCGGCCATTAGGAAGTAAGTTATGTTTTTTACTACTAACAGGAAATTTTAAGTTTTAGTTTTGTTTATTGTTGGTCATTATTGTTTAGGTACTTCTTCTTACTTATTCATATTCTTTGTTTGGGGTAACGACGTAAGTTGCATTTTCGTTTCAATATTTATGATGGGAAATATTTAACTGATCCTCTAAAAACTTTTACAGTTTTCTAATGATGCATACTTTTTTTATTAAACCTGCATCTTTTTATCTTTCTGGCCTTTTCTCAGTTTTTCGCAGTAACTAAACTAGGGCACCCCGATCAAACCGGTTTGGTTAGGTTAAAACTGTGATAAACCGCGCGCGAGCCGAGCGAGTGAAGCGAGCGGTGCCAGGGCAACGGATGGCGCGCGACGAGCGCTACATTTAAGTTGGTCGCAGTTACATGAGTAAGTATTTTGAAGTTCACAAAAAGCGGTGTTTTTTTAGGAGCGCAAAATGGGAATGATTGGAGATTCGATTAAATATATGCCATTTATGATTAAGTACAAGAATAACTTATCCATACGTTGTCGGAAGAGGCCATTTAATAAAAAGGAATATCCTGCTACTTGGAACAAATTATAATGTATATGTTCGGGTTATTTCAGGGGCTACCTTGTGCAACTTTCCAAAAGAACAAATTTCATGTGCTGGTATAATTCTGTACATACAAACATATTTTATTAATTAAGGTGCCAAACTTTCAGACAGCATTAGGAACTCTATACTTCGTTCCAAAACACAAACAGCGGACGCTGGCCGTGTGATTGCTGGACTAAAGTGGAACTGGGCTGGCCACATCTGTCGCATGTCGGAGCAGCAATATGCAAAAATCAGCACTCCGTGGATCCCAAATAGCAGGAAACGACTACGCGGCAGGCCCAGAAAGAGATGGCGGGATGAGCTGGACTCTTTCTTAAAGGATTGGCCCGCAATCGCAGTAGACCAGGAGAAGTGGAAAGAAGGAAGGGAGGCTTTTGCCCTACAGTGGGACAACATTAGGCTTGTAATAATAATAATTAAGAAAGGAAAATTTTATTTAATCGGCCTAAACCTCTCCCGTATAACGTCTTCTGTGTTTCATTCATATTAGGTTGGCATGGCAGTGATTCTATCCAAGGAGGCTGCTAAAGGGTCGAAGTTTTTCTCATCATCACCTATGCGGGCAATATCTGCAACAGATAAATAAAATTATAATAGGTAATAAGTTCTAATAACAAGGAGGTTTAATAATACGCAAAAAATAAGTAATAATATTAAAATAACATAACATCACGCCTCCATCCCCGAAGGGTTAGGCAGATGTGTACTTATGTACACCCACATTTCGCCAGTTATGTTTAAGTCCCATGTAATAGGAGGCGAGCCTAATGCCATCAACCGGGCACACATCCAGACTCCGGACTGCTACTGAGAAATTCTAGATGGAAAAACCCAATAACACTTTGCCAGCTGTAGCGCTTCTGACCACTAGGAACTCCTAGGACTTCCTCCAACGAGGAAGTCTCTTATTAAAATAAGTACGTTAATAATTGATAAGCCCTTTGATCAGTCATCTCATATGTGACATGTTTTATATTGCGTTGTTCATCAAAATAACAGTAGGTTTTATTCGCTAAACGTGACACTTTATATGTAGTTAAACGTCATTAATTATTACTGAATGACATGTGAAAAGAGCCAACTTGTGGAGGTGAACACGCAATGTGCATTACGTAGGATGGGCGTGTCAGAGTTTTAACACCTGTACTGAGCATCACATCGATGAAGAATTGAAAAAAAAGATTAGAAATAAAGAAAATTGCGGTAATTTACATAACCATAGTTTTCATACTCACCGTCATTGATTCCCTTAAATCGTCTTTTTGGATGATTCGCGTTAACAACAAAACCTTTATAGCGACGTGGCATTCTTTTGTTTTGAGGTTCCCGATTCGATGTTGGGGAAGACAATGAGAGAACTTTTGAAATCCTGAATTTAAAACATTTGAACAAAAGATTATGAGAAAACCAATCAAAAAGTAGCATCCTTAACAGCAGGTGATTTTCACAGGACTCATCACAAAAAAGAGATTCTTGCATTGTGATACAAGTAACAATCTGTTTTAAATAATAAACACACCGACTTACAAATCATTCAGTGCATTTTTATTCTTGCTGTCTTGAACTGCTTGGGGATTTAGAACTATGTATACTTTTGAGTAATCTTCCAGACTAGTAACTTCATTATTTTTATTTTTATTTCCATAATATTTTTTAACATCATCCATAGTCACAGTAGGTGATAAACGGTTAGGTATAAGTCTCTTTTTCGGTTTCAATTGTTGTAGTATCTCATCATTAGAAGGTTGAGAAAATAGTTTCTCCAATATCTGCTTTTGAACATTATTATTGCTAGTCTGAATATTGTCGTAATTTTCACTGCGGAATAAGTAACCTCTCTGGCCATCATTTTGTTTTCCCTTGCGATTTGTTATACGGACGTTTTTGTTGTTTGCATTCGCAACTGTTTCTATTAAATCAATAATTCTTTCTTTTGCTAAGCGTTTATTATCTGCATCATCAGATTTGTCTGACGTCTGACCGTAGTTCTTTTTCCCCTTGCGATACGATGGACGGTCCTTGTTTGTTTTTTCATTCGCAACTGTTTCTAACAAATCAACAATTCTGTCTTTTCCTAACCTTACTAAGCGATTATTATCAGAATCATCAGAATCGTCTAAGTCAGTCGAAGAATCATCCGAATCTGAATCTGAATCTGAAGAAACTATGCGAAGTTGCAGTTTGCGTTGTTTACTAGGTCCCGTATTAATCCGTTGTTGTTTTACAAGTTCTAAAACTCTACTTAAATCTAAAGCTTGAGCTGGAGAGCTTTCAACTTTATTTGACGAGCCTGTTAGTGCAATCAAAGCTGAAAGTACGTAGATAATACATGTACATTAATAGGTATTTGAATTAAATATAAGACAGATATTATTTCAATAATAATATTTTTGCACATTCCCACTTTACCTGCAAATGTAACACTTACCTGTAAACAGCATCACGAGGCTCGACATTATCAGCGGCGCTCAGTCGAAAACCTCATGAAAAATACAAATATAATTTGTTATCAAACAAGTGCACAATATATTATTTTACACGGCAATTTCCAATTTTCATTTCTCTTATCGTAAATCACAAATTTATGAAATTCGTAGCACATTGTTTCACACGCGATTGAAATATACCTAATCTGAGTAGGTAGTTATTGATAACATCTAAATGCTCAACTACATTCTAAAAGCATTTTCTCATATCGATATTGTTAGAAGTAGATTCGTCGAGCTAAGAGAGCAGACCACGCCACGTTGACTCGGTATTACCGTGACTCCGGTTCTGAAAAGGCTTGCATTCACTTAAATTATTTTCTTTCATTTCACGGAACAGTCGGCATTGCAGACATTCTATTTTAAATAAGAAAAACTATATTGTTCACTCGAGAACGGTACTAAATAAAAGTTATATGCTTGAGTGAGTTGGTAGGAATTAAAATTCAAGAGGAGGTTGCTCAGCTTGCAGTTAAAATGGTAGAGAGAAGAAATGTTTTTTTTAGTTTTCGTCTACATTGGATTGTGTCAAGAATACGAGGATGGAGAGAGAATAAACGATGTTTCACAGAAATATCACGCATTGTGAGTCGTAAATGTAACTCAAGGAGATTTACAGGGATTGTATATTTTGACGTATAAGGGTGGTTGTACTTTGTCAGAGTTTCGTATGCAAAGTAAAACAAGGGCTTGAACGAAGCGTGGCGCCTCGCGTGTTTGTATAATGGGTTTTAGGTAATTTGACCTAACGGCCCTTTGGCATGGAAAACTTGGTTAAAATTAATTATACATACGAATATTCGTAAACGTCTTGATTTAAAAGTGCCGGGAATATATTATCATAAATTTTCATTTCCAGTAAAATTTAAAGAAATGTTCTTACTTAGTTCCTACCCTAAACTGAACTAAGAGTGGCCGCACATTTGCTCGCCGTCTGATAAGGACCAGGCCCGGGTTGACGTCGCGTTGTGTTCCACGCGCGCCTCAAAGAGATGTCAGCACAACTGACGGGGTCCGCTAGGGCCAATGCCTGCTGGGGTCGCAGGAAAGTCCGAAAGGGATACCGTGGCCCTTGGCAACATACAGGCAACTGACGACGGAACACAGATGGGTGTTAGTCAGGAAGTGTCTGACACGCCCTCTCGCTCTGCCCAGAGCGGGAGAAGTTATTTGATAATTTCACACCCAGAACAAAAAAAAGGGTGGGCGCACATAGACTTCTTTTGTGTGGGCAACTAGTTGCTTTCTTTGATTTTGTATTGGCTCCGCAAAACACGTGACAATTCGGTTGAAACTAAAATATTTCTCGGCGTCTGCCCTAGACAATCCTAAAGAGTGTTTAGCATGAATGTCTTTATAATGAAGTCATTGTTCCTATTGTTTAGGAGTCCTTTGAAACCCTTGACCATTATACATACTTAGAACCTTCTCACATTATGCGAGTTACTTGGATAAGAGATGAAGACAGAGAATATGTCAGTACGCAGCCTTAAAGATTTGTTCCGGAGGCCCCGGTTCAAATCCTGAGAGTTTTAATAGAGTATTCTGGAGAAATCCTATAGACATCAAAGCGCAATACGGTCGAAGAGCAGAAAAAAAAACCTTCAAAAATAGGTAGTTATTAGGTACATAATCAAACGTCACCTAAAATACTTATACATATACGAGTATATTATGTTTAGAAATCCTTAAAATTGCGACTATAATATAATATATACTATGGATACGATGAGCGCAGTTGCTAAGCACTTGGCTTTCGGTGCTAGATATTGCAGGTTTTGTCCTTGCATTGGAAAACACGTCTGAAAAATGCAGCCCCTGCACTAAAACTGCCTCTGCGCAGCTTCTACTGCTTGACTGTCTACTACACGTTAGTAATAATGTGGTGGCATCTACATCGCCCCATGCGAACTGCATCAAAAACCTGATGTCACACAAATCCTGCACCGCGCAATTATTAGAGTTTACCGCACGAACGACATATAAGACTATCCGACATCAATCGTTGGGCAGTTGCCCGCCAGACACAACACCCATCTGGTCGGAGGATCTTCCCTTTTCTATGGTGGATGAGTGAACTTTACACCCTGTTCCTCATACCTCTAAAATAACAAATCATGTTATTGGAACCCATGGATTCCTGACTGTAAAGGGGCATACTTCCTGAGGAGATAAATAAAGTCAGATTGGAGAAAATTATGACTTAAATACTTAGCGCAAACTTCGTTCAAAACCGTCGGTTAGCCGGACAAAGTTTGCCGCGCCACTACCTCGCTTTCGCTATGCTGTCTGGAAGATACGGCTTCTTTGACAAACAGAACATTACTTCAAGGAATTAATTAAGATAATATTTAAAGCGACGTGCAGACTAGCGCGACGCGACACCGGTAATGGTTCCACTGCGAAGTTTTCTTAGAAATTGTTTTGTTAGAGTCGCGTCGCACTAGTCTGCACGAGGTTTAACGCGCTAATTCTGAGTGCTTACATCTAGTTGTAAAAACAGAGTTAAGTTTATACTAGCTCTTTTAGTAAGAAAACCGTAGCGAACTGGTTAGCGCAGTATATGTATGTACCTATTCTAAGTTAGCCCATTATCAACACTGCACTGGAAACCACGGTGAATTTATTAATAAATAAATGTAATCAATACATAGTCTTGGAATAAGGAAAATAATGTAATAAACAGTGATGATATTATAGTATCGTAAAAAATACCTTCCTGAAATAGACTTTCTCGCGTTAAGGCTAGCAGACAGGCACGACGCGACAGTGCGACGCGATTTCGCAATTTATGTAAGTATATCCGTAGAATAATTTCTATGAAAACACGCATCGCAATGCGACAAGTCACATCTGTCTGCAGCAGCCTTTACAAGGTTTTGTCACAAAAAATCATTCTTTTTTCAAATCCTAAATATTTTAAAAATAAGAAACATCTCGCTACCTCGGCAACGCGATAGCACAGATTATAAAAAATTGGTTAAATAAGTCAAAATCTCAAATACTTACAAACTATTAAAAGTTTTTTAGATGTAAGTAGTTGGTTAATGCATTTTCCTAAAGCTTTTAGCAGTGACAGCTCAAAAGCGATCCGCTGATAAATAAAATATTACGAGACATTAGTTTCAATCACGTCAGACAAGGATTATTATTGTTGGTAATGGAATAGAACCATTAATATTGTAACAATAATTGTTATTAAATCGGTTCGGCTAATAAATTATATAAATAAGTAATCGGTATGTAGCCATAGATAATGTCATTTCTCGTGATTTCATGTAAACAAATCGTTTCAGGCGTGTTCAATGTCATTATTACAAAACATCAAAATGTGTCAATCTATTCAACAATCTATTTTGAATAATTTAACGATATACAAATTATGATAGTCATTCGTAATGGTTGTCAATAGTTTGATCGCGTTTTTAGTGTTTCACACTTATTGTGGGTTTTGTTAGCAAATGTTTTTAACTAGTTATTTTTTTGTTTGTAGATCTTTCCATCCATTACTTGAATTGACTGGAGAATCTCGTTGTATAAAGTAACGTAATACAAAAAGTAGCATTGAGCTTATTGGTTGATTCACACGAATGATCTCGCACGCAACGGGCGAATCGACACTTTTGACTAACATTATATTTTCTGTAGGCGATTCGTACGACGCTTTATTATTAAGCGACTCGACAACTCCCGTACGCAATTGGCACATATTCTAGTTTATGCAATAAAATTAAGAAAAAGGTGCACTAGCGCACAGAAGTGATAAAAGTAGAACATTTTGAAATAAAATTAAACACAATAAAATAACATAATAAATTAATCAAACATTTCTATAACAAAATATAATTGTAAGTTAAGAATGTCTAAATTGTACATCAGTTATAGGTTACAATACAATATTCAAAATTTTGTTATCGCCCATTTTCGAAATCTGTGGTTGGTGGATGAAAATTGAGGAATATGAATTTTTATGATATAGGTAAAAAAAAAATTGAAAGTTTTTCTTTTTCACCAGCGTTCATGGCTGGTAAAATGTTAGTAATGTACATAAGTACTTTCGATATCTATGTGTAAAGTGCACACCTGGAAAAATTGGTGGTACCCAGCTTTTAAACTCCACATGGATCGAAAAAAAAAACATTTCTGCTACTTCGAGAAATTGTATGACTTTCTTATTTGCAAAAGTAATGAGTAAATGATCAAGATGCTCCTTTTAGAAGTTTTAAGTCAAAACTGAAGAAGTTCAAATATTTCGAGGATTTTCGAGTGCCACGCAGTTATCACAGGTCTTTCAAAGCTGCAAGCTTTGTTTTACACTATTGAATCCTAAAAATCAGTACAGAGATATTTTTTGCGACCTAGGCAAATGCTATTTTTATTAAGTCAACGGTGACTGGCGTATTAGATTACTATAACCTAAACATTTCTTGTTCAGCTCATTAAGGAGCTATTTCTCTTAATTATGCGCTGTAATTATCCAACTACACTTACCTACAAGCTCACATAATACCTACCTATACATAAAGTAGGTTACACACCTCATGCAAACACAACTTGGTGAATTTTCCATTCGATTCGCGTCACAAGGTACACGAATGGTTTCAGTTTTCAGTCAAGCAAGACTCCCGAACTGACGCGACTTGCGACCAGCCAACCACGGACCAATATGAGTACTTCAACCGGTTTATTAAACTTCATGTTCTTATTTCATTCTAACTTCGGAAAACAGGGGATAATTTTCTAGTAAAACATATGTTTTACCTAAAACAACTGACTTAATATATCATCACGCCAGTATTCCCCGAAGGGATAGGCAACAACAACACAATAAACAACCGACATCGGTATCTAATGTAAATTTTTATTTTATTATGAAACCGATTTTGGTTTTACATATCAAAATTAAAACTCATTTATTCAAACTAGGAAGAGAATCAGCACTTTTTGACCGTCAAAATTACATAAGACAGTGCCCCAAGACGCCCGCCCGCCCGACGCGCCGAAGAAATGGCGCAACATAGTTGGTCCCGGCTGTCGTTCGTGGATCTTTGACAGTCGTTACGGGTCGTCAGAAGCCCGAAAGTCTGACAACCAGTCTTATCAAGAGGTATCATATTACCCAGTTACTGGGTTGTGGAGGTCAGATAGGCAGTCGCCATCCATGTAAAATACGGTATTCAGCTGCATCCGGTCAGACTGGAAGCTGACCCCAACATAGTTGGGAAAAGGCTAGGCAGATTTTTGAGTGATACTAATTGTGCTTATCGCAGAAATTTTAACCAAATTTTAAAAGATAGTTGCATGTCGATTAAAAAATCTTTATAATTTACGTTACGTTTACATCGAGCGTTCGTAGCACGAACGCTCGATGTAAACGTAACGGGCCTCTGTGCCCTTTACCCGCAGTATTGTTCTATAACATGGTCACAAAGTAAAGCCTGATATAAATCATTAATTAATTCAAGTTTGTTGCGACTGATGAACGAAAAAACTGGACAAAAACCAGGATAAACAGGTTGGTTGGTTACATATGTCTGCATTTAGTAAAAAATCTCTAAATCACAAATGGAAGTCGAACATTCGTGATTACAAAGCTAGCTCACTTCCTGTGAGGAAGTTACCAATCGTCCTTCTTTATAGCTTGTTCAATGTTATACAATTATATACAAACTCATTTTCCTTTTTAGTAATAAAACATCTAATTTTATGTTTATGTGAAAAATTTACCGGAATTAGATTATATGTAGATGTCGTATTGGATTGTATTCTCACGTGGAGAATATTATTCTGTTTTTCTTTTACCTAAGAGTATTGGAAATAAGACTGACAAAATCAAGACATAAATTTTAAAATCTTGACACCATCCGTCCATAATCTTGTTGTACAATTTGTTTCTAGATAGGTACCTCTGTCTTTTCCTTATGGAAATTTTAATAGACACAGATAAACTCTAGTTACCAATCCACGGCGATTATCACTGGTCACCTGCACATCAACAAAAATCAGAAGTAAAACCTTGAAATCCAAAACGTTTATGTAACAAATGATTCCAAATGATAATGACTAATTTTAGCACCGTTTGGACTCGCAACGGATTGATTGATTGAGGAATTAATTGATTGAAAGCAATGCTTAATCTAGTGTTACTTATTGCCGAATGTTTGGTTGCGAGGTTTTTTAAAATTGTTAGGATAATTTATCTTGCAACGGACGGTTAATTTATCCAACTACAGCGCAATAGGTATTATACAGGTCCGGCCTTTTAATTAGGACTGTTGCTAAAAGTTCTTAACAAACCACCCTTTTTTTTTTTTTTTTTGAGCGTTGGATTTCATCAAATGACTTCTCCCGCTCTGGGCAGAGCGAGAGGGCGTGTCAGACTTTTACTGACTAAAACCCACCCGTGTTCCTTCCTTTGCCTGTGTGCCGGGGCCACGATATCCCTTTCGGACAAACCCGCAACCCCAGCAGGCATTGGTCCTTACGGACCCCGTCAGTTGGTGCTGACATCTCTTTAAAGCGCGCGTGGAACACAACGCGCCGTCGACCCGGGCCTGGTCCTTATCGGACGGTGACCTGCCCATTGCTCACCGTCCGCAAGCCCGCGCCTACGGTGGCCGGAAGTCAGCTCGTAACTCCCGATGCCCGGGGCGTCTCCTGCGGCGACTAGGGGCGCGAGGGCGTGCAGCTTGCATCTCCCGCGCGCGCTCCGCCTCCTCCTTCGCGAGCATAACTGCTTCGCAGAAGGAGGTGACGGCCTCCCATGCACTGTCGCTCCGGACCATGGCCTGCACCAGTGCTGGACGTGAGAAATCGCCGCCGCCGATCGCCTCCGTGAGGACACGGCGGTGCCCCGCCCAAGCCGGGCAGACCTCCACCGTATGCTCCACCGTGTCCTCCGGGCGACCCACACAATGTTGACACCCGGGCGTTTCCTCCCGCTTTATCCTGAACAGGAACCTCCCGATAACAAACCACCCTTTTTTTTTTTTTTTTTTTGGGTGGGAAATCATCAAATGACTCCTCCCGCTCTGGGCGGAGCGAGAGGGAGTGTCAGACTTTTACTGACTAAAACCCACCCGTGTTCCTTCCGTTGCCTGTGTGCCGGGGCCGCGATATCCCTTTCGGACAAACTCGCAACCCTGGCAGGCATTGGCCCTTACGGACCCCGTCAGTTGGTGCTGACATCTCTTTGAGGCGCGCGTGGAACACAACGCGCCGTCGACCCGGGCCTGGTCCTAATCGGACGGCGAGCTACCCATTGCCCACCGTCCGCAAGCCCGCGCCTACGGTGGCCGGAAGTCGGCTCGCGACTCCCGACGCCCGGGGCGTCTCCTGCGGCGGCTAGGGGCGCGAGGGCGCGCATCTTGCATTTCCCTCGCGCGCTCCGCCTCCTCCTTCGCGAGCATTACTGCTTCGCAGAAGGAAGTGACGGCTTCCCATGCACTCTCGCTCCGGACCATGGCCTGAACCAGGGCCGGACGCGAGAGATCGCCGCTGCCGATCGCCTCCGTGAGGACACGGCGGTGCCCCGCCCAAGCCGGGCAGACCTCCACCGTATGCTCCACCGTGTCCTCCGGGCGATCCACACAATGGTAACACCCGGGCGTTTCCTCCCGCTTTATCCTGAACAGGAACCTCCCGAAACAACCGTGTCCGGTGAGGACCTGCGTCAGGCGGAAGGTGAGGACGCCGTGGCGCCTCTCTAGCCACTCCTCAAAGAGGGGCCTTACCGCCGCAATTGTGGCGTGCCCATATAACAAACCACCCTAAAGGTATAATTCTGAACAACGCCGCACGCGGCATTGCTGGCACGGCATTGCTGCCGCGTCACTACTGGTCCCTGTGCATTTTCTATAGGATTATATGAGATTACATAGCTAATCTTCTACTCAATAAAAACCCTAAATTGATTCACTCAGTCACTGACAGACTACGCAGTCTAAACCGCTGGGTATAGAAGCAACAAAAGTGAGCATTAAAGAAGTATTTTTGAAAATTCATCTTTAAAGAAATTAAATATGGGATGAAAGTTTGTAAGGTAGTTCGTCATTTTTGGCGGTGGGAAATCCCATCGGGCACACTGCTTGTTCATTAATAAAACTAAACTATGTGTCAAAAAAGAAACGGCAATATCTTCAAGCCCGTTACAGTTCAAAGGCGTTCCTGAACACCCTTTAAGTACTTTGTAAAGCAATCCACGTCAATCATGACATAGTTAGTTCAAGAGTCCAATATCTAATACCTATCGCATTTTTCACAAACAAAATTATAAACGCCAATGACGGAAGCGACACAATTTTAATAAAACACGTAAAGTAATGGCTTCGCAACGTGATTATCGCCTACTAAAGCACGTAGTAATACCGCTACCAGTTTATTGAGCTCCATTTTGTGAAGCGTGGCCCCGTTGGCTCACTTAATTTGTTCGGAAATAGTTTAATCAAGCGTTGCGTCGGATTTGGAGTAATTAAAGAAGGCGACATCGGGCCTCAGACGTATATTGCTTCCTCAGATTAGCACCAAGCTTCCAGTTAATTTCCTGCGTACAGTTGCGGGGTGTTTCAATCTCGAAACATCCTTCCAAATCTTGGAGACGGTTACGCGAATCATTTTAAAGAGTACATACTTGTATTCTTACGTTTCACAGTTGATTCTAACTTTTTAATCAAAGAAATCCTGAAATGTTCACATGGTATACCTACTTTATGAATTTTCCTGGTTTTAGTTGAATTTAATATCGGGGAAATGTTGCCTCGGTTCACCGCAGTGTGTGCCCGCTTAAAATATTTAATGATATTCTAGAAAATAATTAATTTTAAACGCATAATATTTGAACGCAGCTTGTTCATACAGTTTATCGTTCATAGGTCAACCGCAAAAGGTCTACACAACGCAGTACGTATACATAACAGTATTCGTGCTGGTTCAACGCTCTGTAAACATAGACAAAGTTTTAAACCCCTAACATGCCTCATACTTGCGTAAACATTGCACTTGATGAAAAATTTAGCTCTTATGACGCGCGGTAAAAGTTTGGCGTCAAAACATGAACTGTTAGATAAACTCTTGAACTTTTTAAGAACAAGTGCACCAACGAAAAGTTGCATTTGAAAGATTAGTTACGCTAAAGACCAAAGTTTTTACCCACCTCTTTTTTTGTAGTGGAATACTTAGTTGCTTTTAATTGTACAAATTTAAAAGTAACAATAGATACAGCGAAGAAATTCCTTTAAAACACAGCATTAACGCCAATTAACTAAGTACTATTGTTATTCCTCTAAACTATTCCATTCCTTCCTCATTCTGTTATTTACCTACAAATTATGGTAAATAGAACAATAGGTATCTATTTGAAGTAAGTTAAATGATTGCGTAAACAGATCTTCGTAAAATAGTCGCGAGAAAATCCTGCTAAAGACGTGGAGTTGTAAATGACGTCGTAATGACCCCGTGCGTACTTCCCTTTAAATATAATTTAGACATGAATAAACCTCAAAGGCGGGTTTCATTTCCATTCAAATATTTGTCCCTAGCTAGCTAATCGGCACCGGTATCTGACAATACGAATATTTATGAACATAAACAAATAGACAAACATAGCTTTGCTTTCCATTATTGTGCTTTGTTGTGTATTTTATAAATTCCAAATAACGGAAACTATTCGCATAAAAGTATTTGATCTTCTTGTCCACTTTATTATTGTCGATCTGCTGCATTAGAAGCACACAAACTGTATCTAAGTACATAACATAAGCTATTAATCATCTCTCTAAGTTGTAGAAGTCAAACACGACGGCCGCAGACCAGTGGACGCTGGACCAACAACCGGTCAGATATTAATGCACTTTACCCATCTTTGTACCCATAGAAATATACTTTCTTATATCTATGTTTGTACCTCAGCTCAGAGATAACATCCGACAGGTCAACATTCTCACATAGGGGACTATATACCGCTTGGTTTACACCTGCGCCCGCAAGCCTTTGCAGGTCTACAATTTTCGAGATCGTAATAATGTATTCTCACACCATGCCGCCATACATTTTGGAAGTGAACCCTCCAGGAGGGTTATCGACATTATGTTTGCGCTAAAGTTAACCATCGCGTACGATCAACGGGTAATAAAACACTGTAAAAAGATTAAAATTGTGTTTTCAGGGGGTCACATCGCTATAGGTACGTAGTTTCCAACTAATATTTTTTTTGTGAATATTTGTAACCGTGAACAAACAATTGAAAAAATATATAAATGTATGGATTTTAAAACCAACGCGCAACGCTTAGACTATTAAATAATTAAATATTGTTAAAATATACATCAGTATTTATTTTCACGGTTTATAATGCAGCATTCGCTATGAAAAACCTACATTTAAAATGAGCCCTCCTCGAGGGCTCCCGGAATCCCATATGCGACTAGATGAACCCTCCAGGAGGGTTCCCGGCACTGGACGTCTTAAATAAGCCTGTTATCACCAATCCGTCTTGAGCAACAGTGGTGATCAATGCTCGTGCCTTCTCTGTATGAGAAGAGGCCTTTGCCCTGCAGTGGGACAATAATAGGTTGATATTAATGAATTATTTGATGCTTGCGGTTTTTGAAACATTTGGAATTGCACTGCGGTTGCGGATAGGAGCCGCATGCGGGCGTCATTCAGTTATATTAGCTATCTTCCGTAGATAATGCGGGCTGTAATTTTAGAACTTAAGAAACTGGTAAGAATGGCTATGTAGGAATGTTGTAAGAAATGAGCTTCAACATTTTTGATACACAACTCTACCCTTTCATGACAGTATTAATGACATTGTTAAGCCTACCTACAAAGTGTTAATATAAAAGGATATCGTTACAATAAGGGTTTTAAAACGTTACGATTTTATGAAGATGTTACATGGTTTATTAATGCATTATTAACAATGTTTAAAAATTCTGTACATAGCCTCACTCCAAAATGATAGGGCATTTATTATACATTCGGATCATTATAACTTGGTGATCAAAAGATGAACAAGCAATAAGTCCAAAGCAATAAAACTCTGTTGCTTGTACAAAGTTCAGATGTTAAGAAAATATCGAAGAATTTAATTAGAGAAAAATTTTGAACATCTTTTTAACTATGATCGCAAAGAGTTGGTAATTAAGAGCGTTTATGCTGAAGGTGGGCAACGTCGCAAATAGATGTCAAATATTTCACTGTTTTGATTAATTTAGGAATATTACTGTGTGGAAATAAAAAATGTGGCTAACTAGCGAACTAGAATATTGATTATAAAATGCAATAATTAATATCGTAACACCGAATGTTTGGTTTTAGATGTAAAAAAACTATTTCCAAATGTTACACCTAAAATGGGTACAACATCAAATTCAATGTTATAATTGCAATTCATTATTAATATTCTAGTTCGCTAGTTAGCCACATTTCTTATTTCTATTCAGTAATATAGCTATATGAATCAAAACAGGCAAATATTTGACAGCTATTTGCGACGTTGCCAACTTTTAGGATAAACCCTCTTAATGAGGAAATAACAAGTATTTAGAACAAAGATTGAAAGAAAAACAATTAACTTATCATACGATAATAATGCAATTTCACGATGCAGTACTTATCTAATATTTAAAATAATATATATTTGTTAGATAAATATCATACTACGCTAGCATAATCAACCCTTAGTGTTCCCACTGCTGGGATATAGGCCTCCTCTCTTCGAGAGGGAGTGGGCTGTAATGTACCACGCCGGCCCAGTGCGGGTTGGTGAATGTCACATGTCTTCGAATTTTTGGTTCTAGAACATGTTTCCTCACGATGTTTTCGTTCACCGTTTTGAGAGCAGTGGTGATGAAATTATTTACACAAAACAACCGACTTCAAAAAAAAACACTACAAAGTGAAAAATAACTTTAATTTCGGAAATCGGTGGCAAAAAACAAATATTCTAAACTTCCAAAATTAAAATTATTTTTCACTTTTTTGAAGTCGGTTGTTTTTTTTTGGAAAAAGTTTTTTTTTTCACTTTTTAGTTGTGGTACCAACCCCATACAAATTCGAATACCACTACCTGCTATGTAAATAACAGTGACAGGAAGTTACTCGTATCATCATATCATCGACATATTCTAAGTGGGAAAAATACGTATTATTGAAGCTTACTCAAAAACTATCCAAGCAAAGTTAATAAAATTTATATGGGATTAACTTGGGAGCATATTCTTTCATACAAATAAAGAATTTTCAAAATCGATCCACAACTGACGGAAAAATCGGCGGACATACGTTAAAAAAAAATAAAAAAACGTACATACGCGACGAACATATAACCTCGTCCTTTTTGGAAGTTGGTTAAAAATAAAGCGCCTATCTGGGTTCGAACCCGCGACCATGCCTAAGTCGGGGCTGTTACCAGTAGGCCACCATCGCTAGCGTTGCTAGCAAATTAATTAAATCCTGCACCTCGGCAACAGTAGGTATTGGCTGTTAATTAGCAAAGAAAACTGATATTAATTAACATAAACCTTGTAGAAACCAAGGAAAATTATTATTATATTATTATAATACTTATAAAGTCTACACCGTCGCAGAGATGGCCCAGCGGTAAAGGCCCTTTCGTAGTTTCGTGGGTTCGAACCCACCCAGGCACATTACTTTGTGTAATTTATTTAATTACCACTGCTCTCAAAATGGTGAAGGAAAACATCTTGGGGAAAATGTCGGTTACTGTTTCGGTACTGGAAACAAAAATTCGAAGATATGTGACAAGCACCATCCCGTACTGGCCCGCGTGGTGGCCTATGGCTCACACCCTGTCACAGAAAGGAGGCTTGTGTCCCAGCAGCTGTGGGAACGTCGGCCGATTATGCTAGAGTCTTCATTTCATCATTCGGGCTCTTTCAGAATACCAGCGCTGCGACATTTTTATTTATTTTTAAATGTCGCGGCATTATGCTGAGATAGGAGCCTTTTGGCCTCGTACAGGACTTCCTTCTGTGTCTTCATTTTAATGTAACTTTGTTTTTTAGTGTTTTTTATTTATGTTTAATGTGTTTTTAGTTTTGTGATTTCCTGTGCGAGTCTCAATAAATACTTTTTCTTTTCTTTTTTTTTTCTTTTTTCATTATACAAAGTAAGAATTTCTTCTTGTTTTATTAGAATTATGAAATAAATATTATTCAAATAAATAATATAATTAGAATTGTGAAATTCCAATTTTCATTCGATAAAGTAACCTATTCCTACTTGACAAGTATTCGTTTAAAGATATTTTATTTCACGAAGGAAACTTATTTAAAACTAAAGCGTCGTGTAATCAGATCACGACTCGCTCTACTCCAATAAATGAAAATTCAATATCGGAATCTATCAACGCCATTTGATATCCAGTAGATGGCCAGTTAGTTTAGAGCAATCACGAATACTAGATTTTGAATTTCCGTTTTATAGCTAAATGTAGTAACTAACTTTATAGAAATATGTAGTTACGAGTATATTTCACTGTAAATAAACACTTAATTGCCACGAGACCAACGGTCTCGTGGTCGCTAGTACGACTGCTGAGCGTGGGGTCCTGGGTTCGATTCCCAGGTCGGGCAAAGTGTTATTGGGTTTTTCCATTAGGACATTTTTGGTAACAGCCCGGAGTTTGGAAGTTGGCGGTGTGATACCCCCGTGCCTCAGAAAGCACGTTAAGTCGTTGATCCTGCGCCTGACCTCTCTCCAGTCGTGTCGGATTGCCGTCCTATCGGACTATGAGAGTGAGGAAAGAGAGTGCACCTGTGTCTGCGCACACACTTGTGCACTATAATATCCCCCGCGCCAAAGGGGTAATCTCCATAGTGATTGGCCGCCATGGCCGATTAAATATCTGGAGGACTATTAAATAAACAATTTAAACCTTAACAGTGAAACTACTTTGTCTCAAAGAGTCTTACTAACAGTTATCCTTTATCTACCTTATCTAAAATACTATAATTTCATCACACAGGGGTATATAAATACATGTATTCCATAAAACCTCTTTGGAGAAGAAAAGTAACAAACCTCCTTAGATTTACCCTATAGACTTCTATCTCCGTACACGAATAGAATAACTTCTCAGGAGGTTTTACGTGTTAAAAGTCCAGCGAAGCCAGGGGCACAACCAGTACAGCCTATAAAGACAAACCAAGAATAATTGAAAGCTTCCATTGGTACCAATTCAAACAGTTCTTAATACAGATCCTATTCAGGGTATTACGATCACTGACCGTGCATTGAGACTGCTTACCGCAGCACCACAGCCAATGAGAGCGAGGCAGCCATTACCAATTCATATCGTCGAAGATTCTATTGAAACATCGAATACGACCCATTTATATACTAAGTCACGTACTGAATAAATTATACTATTTAAATCCAACCGATAGACCTACGTATTTGTCGATTAATATTTATAATGGGCTCTATAACGTAATTTTACTACATTTGTGTCAGCGTCTATTGATATTATCACGAGCACAGCTATGGTTGAATTTTCAATATTTGTACAACTGTTCAGTACTGAATGTTTTTGAGAATTCATCGACCTTCACAGAAACTGAGACTGAAAACTTGAGATTTTGTTTCGATAGTACGTAATAAATGATGCTTCACTGCATTGTGTTTTAGACAGAAGATACAACAGCTTCTGACAGTTTAATGAAAATAAACAACCTTTTAAATGGTTTGAAAATGAAATATGGTCTCTCTGCAATCTAAGTGAAATATAACAAAATTCAAAGCCATTAGTTACGTAACCGTCAACGTACCTAACTAATCTCGTATTATCGAAGCCAACAAACTGGGAATATGAAGCCTAACATCTGTTTTGAATAATTTCTGTACCCTGGGCGGTTTCCCCCACGTGTGTTATTTATTTGACTTCTAACGTGGTGGGTGTGTGGTGTGCTGTGCTAACAAAGTTAACGTTGCGCAGCGTCATAACACTCGACGTCAAACGTCAAGTCAATCTACACCAGTATTGTAGGGTATTTACCTGAAATAAAACTTAAGAGGGTTGGTTTATCCTAAAAGTTGGCAACGTCGCAAATAACTGTCAAATATTTACCTGTTTTGATTCTTATTGCAATATTACTGAATATAAATAAGAAATGTGGCTAACTAGCGCACTAGAATATTAATAATGAATTGCAATTATAACATTTAATTTGATGTTGTACCCATTTTAGGTGTAAAAAACGCATTTGGAAAGTTTCCAAATAGTTTTTTTACATCTAAAACTAAATATTCAGTGTTACGATATTAATTAATGCATTTCATAATCAATTTTCTAGTTCGCTAGTTAGCCACATTTTTTAATGTCACACAGAAATATATATTTGACATCTGTTTGCGACGTTGCCCACCTTCAGAATAAACGCTCTTAACATTGTGTTCGTGTAATACATTGATACTAAACTTAGGTGCCAAATAAGGAATAGGATGGAATCCGAATAGTGTGTATAAACAGTTGGCGCTCCGAAATCCGGCGCTCACTAATCCGACACGTTCAATAGTCCGACATTTTCTAAGCTCTCTTACCATAGAAATCCGTCTCCTACTCTGTAATAGATAATAATGTAATAGATTTAATACAAACAGATTACGAAGCGCGCATGATCGCTGTCGTTCTGCAGTCCGGTCCGATTCTACGAGTAGGTAATACGTAAACTAATAAAGATTTTTTTACTTTGCAAATCTGTCTTAAAATTATTACTTACTAGCTGGCGGAAATTTCTTATAGAAATCCTGTAATCCAGCGATTCCGACAAAATTGGCGAAAAAAAAAAGGTTGCCAGATTACCGAGCGCCTACATATACTATGCCCATGAATATACTTCTCTCACGGGTCGGCAAAGACCTGCAGAAATGTAGATAGTACTGACAGCTTTCAGAACCACAGAACGGTCGTTTTTTTAACATTATTTTACAAGGACGGCTGTTCTATGTAGCTCCATCTCTTTTCAACATTGAAATAAGATTAAAATAATACTGCTATAGGAGGAGGTGGTAGGCCCCCTTGGCTTTAAAGTGCTACAAAAAGTGACCAAAAAGACTATTAAAAAAATTGTTCTCCATTCTATCTCTTTGGTAGGTCTCACAACTCTTAAAAAAATACTAAAGTTGGAACCTTTTACTGGACTGACTTGGTCACAGCAACAAACTCCTGAAAAATACAACTTAATTTAGCAGCTAACCGTACTTTATTTCAAGTTACCGTGCGGTCCCGTCTGAGAACAGCCCCTATTTCTCACCACGTAGGTACTGTTACTGTCGAATAATAAAGTGCATAGTCAAATAGGGTAACCAAAGCAGGTTTTTTAAAGTTTTGCGAGAACTTCGCCTTAAAACAGTACTTTATTAACCTAATTAGGTGATTTTTTTTTGTCCGGAATGTCAACTTTTCTAGCTGGAATACATTGATACAGTATTGCAGTGAAACATGGAGTGCTAGTCCTAATAATGTCGTTCTCAAGGACTCTAATTCCGGGGTGAATCCTCTTAAGCAAAACAGATTCGAAGAATCAGTCGTAAGAATGTTAATGAGGAAATAACCCGTTTGCTACAGTTGACTTTCCCTTATTACCATACAATTAAAAGCCTCTCATAAATATTCGATCTTTATTTACACATCAAAAGATTCCAACAAATAAATTGCTAACTACTTTAATACATGAAAAAATTCGTCTTAATGACTCAGGTGTTACACGCATTGTGTATTTTTATTCTTACAAAACTTGGAATTACAATACAAATTACATCAACAAACCAAACAAAACTGGTGAAATATGGGTGCTCCTCTGCCTAATCCTTCGGGGATTATAGGGGTGATGTCATGTTATGTTATAAAAAAAAAACGCATATTTACCATTGAAGAAGTTCATAACTAACCACCGTAAGGACTATTCTTGCTTGCAGCGCTCGGTGGTTATAGCACCGGGCCGGTAACAGATGTCATCATCGTGTTCACAGGATTTTGTTTTAAAACTGGTTAGATATGATTTTTTTTAATGGTACATAATTATAATGTTTGAGAAAATATTATTTACTCAATCGTACAAGACGTACGCCACACGCCATACGTTTTCGTACATTATTTCAATTTTTCAAGTAAACTTATTGTTTTACAAATTGCACGCACCACATCATAAGTCACATTACAGGCTTGGTTTTCATCGATCACCTTTCAGGAGCAATAATTTCATCGTAGACATGTGGCCCGCGGCATTTCTCGCACACCACTATAAAATTCTGAAAAGGTAAAACAAATATTAGCACATCAACATTTATGTGAAAATAATTTTATGGACTAACGACCCGACGGTACTTTATCCTACTATATTTATAATATTATAAAAGTGAAAGTACCACAGGTCCATAGGTCTCGACTTTGAACCCAACCCTCTGACTTTTAGGATTGATGTGCGTATTGTATAATTAGGTGAAGGAACTAAAACTAAAACTTTAAAACTCTGAATAACCACACGAAATGATTTGTCAGTTTCGATGTATGTTACTCAATCACGCAAAAACGGCTGAACGGATTTGAATGAAACTTGGCACATAGATAGTTTATAAACTAGATTAACGCATAGGACACTTTTAAACCCACGCGGCCAAAGCCGGGCAAAAACTAGTACATTCATATTTCTGACAAGCCGTGAAACGGGTCAAATAAAAACGTGAAAAGTATTGCATTGATATCATTTGGGCCTGTGATCTATTGGGCCCTTGCCAGCAAGTCGAGCGAAAAAACTATAAAACGTTCTTGTCGATGGCTCAAACAAGATTATTTGTTCGGGCCTGACTCGACACAGAATATTTTAATCTCAAAATAAACTGCAAATATTAGGTAAAACGACGAATCTCTTTAGCGCTAATCTTCAAATTAAAATTGTATTTAGTTGGGAGTCAAGACTATATAATTAAATATTTACAAGATTATATTGCAGTCGTAGTAAATCCATGGCTCGTTCGTAGTTATTCTCGGATTTCGGGACGTGCTTCTCCATGAGCTCGACAGTCTGTTGGGCCAAGGCTTCTAATTCGAGAAGTCCTGTTGGTTCTGAACGTTGACTGTCTCCTCGTCGACCAATTCTGGCTCCCCAGTTGTGATGACTCCGCGGACCTCGCATACTGCCACGCTCTCCCATCGCTCTGGCGGGCTGCTCACACGGTTCCGTTAACTTCACCATAGCTACTTTTCAATAATGATAATCGAAGTTCACAGACCCCTTCTTTTAAAGGAGACCAACTAATTATCAAACATTAAATGCATGTAATTAGCTAATTTAGATGAACGAGTTAATAAGCTAATTGATCAAGAATTTTCACAAAGTTAAGTAAACACAACAAATAACTGAGTCAATAACACAACAGAGCTTGGCCAAATATGGCGATTGTTTTCAAAAATATTAAAACACCACGTGTTAATCAAAGGGCTGGATAACAATGGATGTCCCGATAGGTCATTTATTGTAAAAAATAATAGACAATAGACTGAATGCGTTTGTCCGTACTGTTGACATCCCCACCAGTTCAAGTTCCAGGTAGTCATTATTATATTTCATTTGCTGTAAATGATTAGGCGAGTCAAGTAGTTAGAGATGGTGAAGTTACCAGAAAACGAGTCGTACGTGCCTCTGCCGGTGGGGGAGCTGTTGGCAAGGTACCAGAGAAATCGTAACTTGTACGCACACGGTGGTCCGTCCAGACTGGTGGAGTTGGAAGAATTCGCAGACATAGCAGCTAACTATATAAGCCCCATGTCAAATAATTATCCGAATGTACGTCAGATCGCAATGAATCGACTGCGGCAGCTTTTTAATTTGGTAAGTAGTTTATTTTGTTTGTGTGCATATTTAAATTGTATATTAGAAATGATAGTAGATCACACTCCACGTGGAACTAAAACTAACTAAGTACTGTTGTATTTTAATATTAGACAACGTTTTGCTTCAATTAACTTCTTTATTACCTACATAATAAAGTCTGTATCCATTACAATAAAACAGACTTGACACACAGATCTTTCCGCATGATTGACCGACTCGCTGATTATATTATCATCCGACATACTCAGTGAGCTGCGTCCAAGGATATTATATTATTAACTTCTGTCATCTTATTAAGATTAATAATCGATGGTGCTACCTAACAGTTTTGATATTCAATCTGTAGCCTATACAACGAACTCTTCAAGAATGCAACTGAAGGTGCTTGCTAATTCAACTTATATAGACATATATGTATTTATCTTCATTTGTTTTTCTTGTGTATTTATTTTCAGTTAGTAGAAAAATTTACAAGGACTAAAATTAAGCTATTCATACTCTCTTCATTCTCTTTGAATACCGAGTAAAGTTGTAATCTAAATCTCAAGATATAAACGGGCTTAAGAATGTGTAAATAAAAAAAAACAAAGCTATTTAATAATTTGTTTTTTTATTTTTAATACACGACTTGATTGTTTTGCTCTAGGAATTCAAGCTGCGCTGTGATGTCTGTGGGACTGCTCACTATCAAGATGAAATCAGTGCGCCTGAGCGATAGATCACGAATCAATGAAAACCCAAACATATGTAGCATCACATACACATTGAGGCATGTCCTAATAAATTGTCACATTGTGTTAGGCAGCCAGGCCGAGACATGACGTAGGTCCAGTGAGATTTTTTACATAATAGACCGGTGGGAGAAGCTACACAAATCACAATGCTGCATCTCCGTCTTGTTACCTGACACTGCAATCACTCAGCATCCTGAACTCGTGACTACGCAAGTAACTTTTATATTTTCTGTTCACGAGATATAAGCATATAATGTACTCGGCAATAAATAAATACTAGGTATTAGACTCGAGTACCTAGAGACGTCTAGACTAGTTGGGTCAAGTGGACATCCCTTACAAATCATTATTAACTCGATGGTAAATACTGTTCAACCAACCCATTCTTATTTTGTAAGGCTAATATTTACGAAATTCATTGATATTTTGACTTAGCTCATAATAAAATATAAGAAGTAAAGAAAATTATATCTGTGAACTTTTTTACTTAAATGAACAATGAAACAATGAAGACGGAAAGGATTATTATTATTTTTTCTTCCATTAACATAAATAGAACTTTTAGATGTAATACAACTTTATTATAAATACTAGCTTCAGTCAGCGGCTTCGCCCGCGTGTTATCTTTATGAATTATATCTTTTGTTACTCAGTTTTTGAGTTTATTCATTACAAACAAACAAAAAAAAATAACTTTTCTCTTCAGAATCATAGTTTAGAAATCACAGTGTGTTTTCTGTGTTATAATCTTTTATTAAATTAAAAAAATACTATTAACTATATAAATCTACATATATCATTGGCAGTCATATAATAAAAATGCCAGCAAAAAAAAAACGCTGTAGGCAACGAAATGTCTTGTGACAAATCCAAGTGATTAGAAACGCATTATCCATCTTAGACATTCCTAAGTACTCGTATTTTAAGAGCGGCCTTTAACCGAATTTAGTATTGTACAGGTAGCGACTGCTATCCGACCTCTGCATTACGAAGTGGTCTTTACAGAATAGCACTACCGTCTACTGGTGCGAGACCGAAAAAAAATCTCCAAATTAAATGTTGGCTGCGGCGGCTACGGCGTAGCTTGCGTAGCAATTTAGCTACGAACCCGTCATATTTTATACACTGTGCCTATTTAGCGTATATAATTATGTATTTATTTATAATTATGTATTTTTATGTATTTAATGGCGAGGTAGGCTATACGAATATGTTTACCTTGAGTATGTAAGTCAGAATAAAGTAGAGATTAAAAGATATTATTGAATAATCTCTGCGACTTTCGCATACATCAAAGATACTTAATTATTTAGTATTAACTTTCGCCCGCGGCTTCGCCCGCGTGGATGTCGGAAATGATCCACACTTTTATTCGGTAGTCCGAATAAAAATGAAGAAAGTCTCGTATAACCAAGGTTATAAACTATCTGTATGCCATATTTCATCCAAATCCGTTCAGCGGTTTTTGCGTGATTGAGTAACAAACATCCAAACATACAAACTTTCACATTTATAATATTAAAGTAGGGTTCTTATTCACAAACGATATTTAAGCATTGCCTATCTCTAACCACTACAATTTTTTTTGGACACGGGCAATTATGTAGCTTTTCGGCAGAAAACCGTAAAATCGGTCTACGGTGCTTGTGCCAAAAACCAAATAAAAAAAACAAAACTGTCAGTCAGTCCTTGTCAGATAAAATTTCACTTGTGGTAATTTTTGTGATTATGCTTTTGAGGAAAAAAAATATAAATGAAGCTTGCGCCCGCGGTTTCGCCCGCGTGGTGTCGGAAATTATCCCAAGGGAACGTACTACCGGGATAAAAAGTATCCTATATGTTAACTATCTGTGTGCCAAATATCATCCAAATCCGTTCTGCGGCTTTTATTTATTTATTTATTTATTTAGGATCTCCAACAAATGATGTACACAATACATGACATATAATTAAAGGGCAATATCGGGTATTGAGTAAGTGTACTCCTTCAATTATAGGAGGCCACAGCATGCACAATAAAGATAAAAACTAAGCTAACAAAGTTAACACATGAAAAATGGAAGGAAAGTAAAAAATAAATTTAATTTATAAACAATCATTAAAAAATTAAGAAAATATAACATTTAGAGATACTTAAATTAAATTAAATCAAATCAAATCAATTTAAATCTAATAAACATTTATTATATTTGGACAGAGACTCGCAGATGTCTAAGTTCGAAGTTTTTGCTAACATGTTATATTGCCTACAAAGTCTTGGCACAGCGGCGTAATGACCTAGGTTAGTTTTTGAGCCAGGAATGTAAAATAAATTGTATGTGTTATGCCTGGGAATACGAGTCGGAATTTTAACCTCTAGTTGGCTCAAAAGTTCACTGCAATCTATCGTTCCACTCAATATCTTGTGAAGGATGATGCAGTCCAGTTTCTTTCTACGACTGGCTAGTGTATCCATGTGATAGTTAGTGTCTCAACCTATCAGTGTAGCTAGTAAGTTGTTTAGCCAAATGATCTCCGTAACACAGATGGTAAAGGAACCGCCTTTGGACACTCTCTAACCGCTTGGAGTAAACCTCGTAATGCGGATTCCATACCACCGAACTATATTCTAGGATTGGACGGACTAAGGTGTTGAAAAGCTTTATCTTTGTAGCGGGCCTTTGCGTGATTGAGTAACAAACATCCAAACATACAAACATTCACATTTATAATATTAGTAGGATAGTAGGATTCCTAACACAACTTGTATTTTGTAATTATTTTTTGTAAGATGAAATGTATTTGCAGCGTTTGCAAAAGTCTATTTAATACATTTATAACTATTCTAAAAACTTACTTTTAATGATTGTCGTGTGATGCATATTGATACGGCCAAAGCAAAGCAAGTCATAAAAGCAGAAATAAAATGGTCAATATTAAGTTTGTGGAGGCCCTCACAAAGACGAATTTGAGACACAAAGAGGCGGCATTACGGCGGCTCCCGCAGTAATCCGGATTGAGCCAGCAATTATAATACTTATCCTGGTTGGTATTTCATCTCGCCACAGTAAAGTGTACCCCAAATTGTCCCGGTTTCATTCGCGACAGATAAAAGGGATCAGGGTTTAAATAAATATATTAACGACTGTTCCAATTCATGTATTAGAGAACAATGTATGTATCTTGTGTCGTTTCTTTCAGTTCTCACGCAACTTCTACATTATCTACTGCTATTATCTGTCTGTTCTACGAAAGCTAGAACCCCAACTATGTTAGTTAGTTAGTTAGTTAGACAATGGCTACACTATACATGGTAACTTAATAATTATGATCTAACCAAGTATCTCGGTATCACGATGATAGAGAGGTCTAAAATATGTAGAAGCAAAGTTGTTTACTGCCAAAGTTGCTCAAGTATCGTTAGGGATGCTACCTATAGGTCACTCACATCCAGAAGCAACGAATACACCCAATAACAATTGTTAAGAAAGGCGTAGTCTTGCCAACAATAGCTCTTTACAGACAAAATTGCAGTCTTAAACAAACATAGCGGTTTTGGTTCTGAATGTAGAGGCTTAAGCCGGAGAATTGCGGCCAGATCCCGGAAATATACTCGCTACAGCCGGAAAATTCGGCTAAAACCAGCGATGTGACAACCCTAGACACAGTGGTGTAGTAAAATATTGACATTAGCCTTTAGTTCACCGCGACACCGACACTACGATAAGCTAATGAATTTTCCCCCAAACAAGTCGGCAGGATGCTGATAAATTAAACTTGTTGTTTATTATCACAAACAACTTGTTAACAAAGTACGTTATCAGAAATGTTATTGATAAATCATTGAAACTTAGGTCTTAGTTGGATAGCGACCGATACTAATTCAAGTGGCGACAGAACTTAGGTAATCTTACATATCTGTAAAATGTTACGTAAATGTTCCTCTTTAATCAAGTTGCCACGTTGGTATGAAACAACTAGTGGTCTATTTTTAGTCACCTCATTTTTCTCTCGCCCTCTCTGGCACTGGTAACTATTGCTTGCCTTGCCAACAAACTGGATAGTTTGGCGAGTAAAACTGTAAAAGCAACAAATAATTTAACTTAAAAAAAAAAAAAAAAAAAAAAAAAAGTCCATAAAAAAAAAAAAAAACACCCAAACTTCGGTTAAAGTAGGTATTCACCTTTTTCCGATGGCCGAAGTTAAGAGAAGTTATGAACGTACTTACTGTAGATAGATAGTTTATCAAGGAAAGGGAAGACAGTTACTTTTTAAAAGCTTTTATTTAGCTTGCAATGTATGCATGTATGTTTGTTCGCGTGAAATCTTGCTACTCGATTTTGAAGCAGATATCTTCAACTGATTGAGCTGAAATTTTGTATACACGTTTAGTTTGGATGCCAATACACGATAAGCTGTGTGACGTCATTCTAAATCCAATATGGCGGAACATCCAAGATGGCGGAATAGTTATTTTTTATGTACTTCTACAATATGGGTATCAAATGAAAGTGCTTGTTGAGAGTAATTCGAAAAATAAGGTGACGTCATTCTAAATCCAATATGGCGGAACATCCAAGATGGCGGAATAGTTATTTTTTATGCACTTCTGCAATATGGGTATCAAATGAAAGGGCTTGTTGAGAGTAATTCGAAAAATAATGTGACGTCATTCTAAATTCAATATGGCGGAACATCCAAGATGGCGAAATAGTTATTTTTTATGCACTTCTGCAATATAGGTATCAAATGAAAGGGCTTGTTGAGAGTAACTCGAAAAATAATGTGACGTCATTCTAAAACTTATATGGCGGAACATCCAAAATGGTGGAACAGTTATTTTTATGCACTTCTGCAATATGGGTATCAAATGAAAGGGCTTGCCGAGAATAATTAGAAATAATTAAAAGTAAAAAATAAATTAAAAGCAAAAAAAAAAACCTTTTTTTAAAAAGCTTTTATTTAAATGCTCTAAAAAGAAGAAAATAAAATTTTCTTTTAAAATTTTAACTATCAACTTATAACCTCATTATACACAATTTATATGATCATAAAAGCTTGTCGCGAGGTTGCAAAAAAAATATAAACGCGCGACAAGCTTTTCATTTCTTCTTTTTAGAGCATTTAAATAAAAGCGTTTTTAAAAAGGTTTTTTTGCTTTTAATTTTATTTTTGTCTCTGTAATTACAATAGTAGTTCCTGTATTCCATGTCAAAATTCCGTTTTTTTTCTGTACCTATAAAATCATTACTATCAGTAGCCTCCTTTTGCACGGCAGTAGGTAAAAATAAACTAACCCGTCTTCTTCTTTTCGTGTGGTTAGTGACTATCCTGGTGTCAGAGTTTTAAAGCCGCCCCTGGGCCTCTGACTTGGCTTAACACGCCGTCGAGAAATATCTCTCAGGCATGCCGGTTTCCTCACGATATTTTCCTTCACCGATTTTGAAGCAAGTGATAATTATACAATACGCACATGAATCCGAAAAGTCAGAGGTGCGTGTCTTGGGTTCGAACTCGAGACCTATGACTTGGCAGTCCGACGGTCACACCACTAGGCTATCACTGCTGGGGTTGCGGGTTTGTCCGAAAGGGATATCGCGGCCCCGGCACACAGGCAACGGAAGGAACACGGGTGGGTTTTAGGCTATCACTGCTACCTAACCCATCACAAAAGATTAATGAAAGTATTATGAAATTGGCGAAAACGGAATGTCTATAAATACAAAAAATCGAAACAGGACCCTATCAATCAATCTGGCACCATTTGAAACGCCGCAAATGAGTAAGAATAAGATTTTTAGATTAGGCAGCAGCAGGCTAGTGTAATTATTATTCTGATAAGCTACGAAGTCATCAATCAAAGTACTTCGGCTGCCGCCTCCGCCGTCTCCTCCAATCTTTAGACCGTAAGCCTTTACTCACATATAATATATCGCTCTATGTGTACACAATACTTATAATTTTGGTGTTGCCACAACGAACCAGATTGAATAAATTAGCGCGTCTGGAGGGTTCATCTAGTCGCATATGGGATGCCGGGAGCCCTCGCGGAGGGCTCATTTTAAATGCAGGTTTTTCTTAGCGAATACAGCATTATAAACTTTATACATATTTTAACAACATTTATTAGTTTATGCGTTGGTTTTAAAATCCAAGCAATTAATTTTATTTTATTTTTTTGTTCACGGTTATATTGACAAAAAAATTTAAAGTTTGGAAACTACGTATAGCGACAAGACCCCCTGAAAACACAATTTTACTTCATTTTACATTGTTTTATAACACGGTTTTAAACCTAATGCCGTTGACCGTCCGCGATGGTTAACTTTACCGAAAACGTATTGCGGGCAACCCTCCCGGAGGGTTCACTTCCAACATGTACGGTGGCATGCCGTATGAGTTCTATGAAAATGGGTGGAGTCGAAAGTGTTAAACGATTAGGATAAAAGATAAAAAATATAAGCCGTGGTAATGTTTATGCATAGGTTTAAGAATGTGAATTTTAATGATAAATCATAAAACAGGACTTAAGTGGACCATGAACTTTTTATGGGGCTATTATTTTTACTTTATGTGAAATAAATCACAGTACTGCATAATGTTCTTAACAAAGAAAACAGTAAAGTATTAAAGACCTATAAGTATTTATAATACGTGAGAAATATGTATATGTAATGTGTATGCATGGTGTGTGTGTACTACAACCTGAGTCCCTAAAGCCTTTAATAATAATACCAGCCTGTTACTGTCCCACTGCAGGGCAAAGGCCTCTTCTCATACAGAGAAGGCACGAGCATTGATCACCACGCTTGCTCAAGACGGGTTGGCGATTTCAGACTTATATTAACTATAAGTCCAGGTTTCCTCACGATGTTTTCCTTCACCGATGTCAGTAATGTCCAAGACAAACTCAAAAAGTACATATGAATTGAAAAAGTCACATTGGTACTTGCCCGGATTTAAACCCACAACCTCGTGCATGAGAGGCGAGGCCTTAACCACTGGGCCATCACGACACTAACTTTACACTTTTGTAATTAATTAATATATACAAACCAAACATCTGTACAATTCAAAACTACTGTAGTTAATAATAATATTTCTTTTACATTTAAAACTGCTCCGACCTCGTCCTAATAAACTTTTGGTTCGTTTAATTAAAGCTTCATGCCTCGCAAAATGTTAAACGCTCAAGTTAAATTAAATTCACCATCGACGTTTCATATTTTGCTCAGAAATAATGTAATTAGCTTAAATTAGAAGAGACCTCGAACATTTACGAATTAATTTACCAACTTCAACTAGAGTTGGGGATTTTATTGTATTTGTTAAGTTTGCAAGTAATCACTTGGATGCTCAATTTATTTTCGGTTTTCATTCAATACAAAGTGGTAGAGCTAAAGGCCATGCCACATTACATTTTATTCTTGTTTCTATCAAACGAATTGCCTCGGTGGCCTAGTGTTCGCAAGCGCTACTTCTGAGCATGAGGTCCTGAGTTCGATTCCCGGTTCGGGCAAAGTGTTATTGGGTTTCCATCTGGAATTTCTCGCATCCCGGAGTCTGGATCTGTGCCCGGTTGATGGCAATAGGCTCGCCTCCTATTACATGGGACTTAAACATAACTGGCGAAATGTGGATGTAATATAGGTACACCTCTGCCTAACCCATCGGGGAATACAGGCGTAGTGTAAAAAATGATGTTGTTTTTATATGTTTAAATTTTTATGTGGATTTTTATTTTTTTAGTCCTGTTTTTTTTTGTGGATCATGATTGTAGTCTGCAATAAATATATTTTTTAAATTATATTTGGTCATAATTTAACAGAAATCAACGTCTCCGTGTGGATTGAGAAGCAATTGTCTCATAATCATGTGTGTATTATTTATTCTGATCCTATCCTAGTTGTAAGTCGACTCCTGTCTCATAAATAAAAGCTGCTTCATGAAACCGCACCTTAACTAGGCTCAGCTATTAAAATATTTCAATAAATTCAACACAAAGTTTCTAATTAGTCTTGCTCGCTCAAGCAACTACATTAACCTAAAAGAACAAGATACGCAGGAAAACAGACTTTTAACTTAGCCCTAACAAGCTAGCATTGGAGACTTACAGGCCGATATGTAATGTAACACATTCACCGTGCCTCTCATTAAAATCTGCGACGCCAGTCACTGAAATGTTAGTGATCCGTGATCGAGAGTTAAGATTTTAAGGAGACATTCACTACAAATGTTTGGGAAACACCGCTGCCGTATAGCAAAGAAAAGGTATTACTAGATGCTGAAAAAATATTTTGATCTTTATAAACCCGTAAGAAGGAATATGCTAGGCAAAGCTAACGTGTCTGTCTCCATCACTTTCGTACTGCGGCATTTTTTTGCGAATGGCCTTTAATGTCAGCAGCGTTTACTGGTTCGTCGGACAATGGCGAGCACAGATGGCTCCCAGCCAACCATGGAGTTTCAAGCACCACTGCATCTTACCACCAGAATTTGAAATATTGACTTTTAAACCTACCTGTCCTACGAATAAGGTGAATGTGTGGGTACGATGAAGTTGGTGACGCTTGTATCTTAGCATTTATCAAACATGTTGGGATATGGGAAGATCTTATAGAAAGCTTAAGGCGAAAGCGTCAAGGTAGCTAGCGAAATTCAAATTTTCTTACGTTTTTTGCAATTTGCAGGTCAGTATCAAATGTTTATTTATAGAATTATAATCATAAAAATGATCAATACAACTCTCTCAAGTTCTTATAATCACATTGAATGACTATTTCATGAAATCATGACATTTGACCATTGTGCTTACTTATGGAGTTGTATTGCTAATTGTAATGATTATAATTGTGTAAAGCGATATTTGTTACGGTCGCAAATCATATTTTAATCAACATAACACCTCACACTGACCTGCATGAATGACTATTTCATGAAATCATGACATTTGACCATTGTGCTTACTTATGGAGTTGTATTGCTAATTGTAATGATTATAATTGTGTAAAGCGATATTTGTTACGGTCGCAAATCATATTTTAATCAACATAACACCTCACACTGACCTGCAAAATGTAAAAAACTAAAGAAAATTTGAATTTCGCGGGCTACCTTAGCGCATGCCCCTTAAATGTCCTAAGAGTTAAAATTACACTTTGCCTGAATTGGGATTTGAGGCTATCTCAATTTTGGAACAATAGACTTACTGACTTACAAAACTGTATTACTTACCAACAGGCTACGAAGCTCAATAGGCTCGCCCCCTATTACATGGGACTTAAACATAACTGGCGATATCAGGGTGTTACTGGGTGCGCCGCTCACTTGCCTTCATCATCATCATTTCAGCCGAACTACGTCCACTGCTGGACATAGGCCTCCCCCAAATAGGGGGGTTTGCCATAATCGCCACGCTTGGCAGGCCGATTGGCGATTGCAGTATGGTGTTAAAATGCATAGAGAACGCTGCTGCCAATGGGCAGAGAATGCTCTAGTGTGTTCCTTAGTCGCCTTTTACGACACCCACGGGAAGAAATGGGATGGTGCTATTCTTTACGTCCGCCACCACACGGAATACTTACACTTGCCGTACCCCTCTGGAATTACAAGCGTCATGTTATGTTATGCTGCGAAACCGGTATTTCCGCTATAAGTTGGAAAAAAAAACATCAATTACATGATAGCGCAACTAATTATGGTGAAGTTGCACATTCTACCCCACATTACATATCAATCATGGTTGGCGATGTTGTCACATGACATGACGAGCACAAATTCTTTAGATATCATGAAGGTAGGTCCTGCTATGACAAACCGTACAATTTCCCTTTTTATCAACTTGTATCTTTACTTAAGTTCCGGTAGAGGTAACAACATAAATCTAAACCAAACATAAAAAAACCTCTTATGAAACCGTAAAACAAACGTTAAATCCTTTTTTTACCGAAGTGGTACTAAATTAAACTTTACGGTTTCACGGTGAAAGTCAAAAAATCGAAATGGTGTAAATGTCACGCTAAGTTTAGCCAGGACCGAGTTACCGATAGGCTGCGGGCAGCTTTAAATGTTGTCATTTGGTTTCCACCTCATTTTATGTAGTTTCTTCCAGTAATAAAACTATTGCTGATTTATTTTTAGGTTTCAGACGCAATTCTGTATCCTTCTTTTCAATTTAGTAACAAAAAATCACACCCATGTCTGGTAAAGCTAGAAAACGACACGGCAGACAAACGACCCAAGGAAAACAGACGGTGTACTTTTAAAATGAAAAAGAGACTTCATTACACTGCTAGAATATTATTCACGTTGTAAAAAAAAACAAACGTGTGCCTTTTTGACAGAATACCAAATGTTACTGTGGAAAGTGGCGTGATGATCGTGTACTGTATTATATATGATGCAAGTGATGCGACCATGTTGCGCCATATTGATATTGTCCCCGTGACGCAGAGCAGCAGGCCTATGTTCAGCAGTGGACGTCTTTTGGCTGAAATGATGATGATGATGGATAAAATTGTTAAAACTGGAATCATTCTTGCTATCGATGTAGGAGGTTTAGCCAGTTACCTGCATAACCCGAACCATCTTCCGCTGTTCTTCGTTGTAAGAGGGGTCAGATAATGCAGTGTACTGACTGTAGGTATTGCCTATCGTACAAGATTATATTCCCCCATGAATCATGTGTGTGTTTCCAATAACAACTAGTCATACGACTCATCATAACCAATAACTAGTAACCATAAAAATATAACAATTAAAACCATGACGTTACATAAAATCATACCTAGAACAAATATCTAATATCAGTTTTATGGCAGTTATAAAATATTTACCGTCTGTCGGACTTATGAAACATCGTATTTTCGGTTCATTGCCCACTGTCTTCCAGCCTTGGCGAAAAACTTAGGTAAGCTTTTTAGATATTTAAAGGGCAATAACATTCCTCGGGCGTAGAGATGTGTAGCGATGTATCCACAGTTACGTGGGCCATCATAATTTCGTATACAGTACGACACAACTTAAAGGTTCCATCGCACAGCACACGGTCGTTAACACTTTCGACTCCACCCACTTTTTATAGAACTTATACGCCATGCCGCCATACATATTGGAAGTGAACCCTCCGGGAGGGTTACCGGCATTACGTTTGCGCTAAAGTTAACCATCGCGGACGGTCAACGGCATTAGCTTTAAAACCATGTTATAAAACAATGTAAAACGAAGTAAAATTGTGTTTTCAGGGGGTCTTGTCGCTATTCGTAGTTTCCTTTTAAATTGTTAGTGAATATTTATATCGGGAACAAAAATTAAATAAAAAAATGCTGGGAATTTAAAACCAACGCATATTCTAATAAATCTAGTTAAAATATACATCAGATTGCATTTTCACGATTTATAATACTGTATTCGCTAAACCTACATAAAATGCACGGAGAAGTTCCTTAATCCATGAGCACAACACACACATTCATCACACTAATACATATTAGTCGATTTGAACCAAACGAGCGAATGCTTATTCTGGCACCACTTATCCGGTATCCATAATATGTTTAAACAGAGTGGGAGTATTCTTTCGTTGGTCTATTATGGATGTCAAGAAAGGAATTGCTCTTACACTTGCCCTGGTTCTATCTTCGTTTGGTCCAAACCCACCATATGTCACTCATTCATCACACACCTACACTACACATGTATACAATACAATACAATACTCTACACATATAAATTGAATGCGTCTAAGTTTATGATAGACAAGATGTTTAGTTGATTTTATTGTATTGGAATAACATTCGATTATTGTCGCTTCAAAAATCTTACCGACTGATGTTACGTATGTGCCCACCTAAAGTACAACTTTGTACGTTATATAGTTGTAAGACGAAGGAGACTAGTGTCCACGACACAGGGAATCCTAGTTTGGAGGCTAGTGTTATTTACCGTACCGTACTGGTTTCTTGAACAATAAAGTTTTTTTTTTTATGAGCCCTCCGCGAGTGCTCCCGGCATCCCATATGCGACTAGATGAACCCTCCAGGAGGGCTCCCGGCACTGAACGTGTTAAGTCATAAGTCATTTATTTATTTGTTTAACATAGATACAACAAAAATAGTATGTAAAGATAATAAAGAGTGCTATTTACGCGGCGATCGCTTGATCGCGACTCGAGGTACGTCTGTGTGACAGTGTCTTTCTAAAACTCATTAGATACTTAGTAAAATTTTAACACCCGAGTAGATAATGTCTAATAGAAAGATCAAGCGGTAATAACAAATTGCTTATTTTCGCTCGACTCACGAATTATTAATTGCTCTTAACTCTGTCAATTCCTGCTTGAGTTGGTTTGAACTCAATCGCACAAGTTGAAAAGTTATCGTGTTTGACGCATACAGCCAATGAAACTTCGGAGCTGTGTCGTACTGTACACACGTATTCACACTTATTGTTTTCTTCAGTGTACGTACTTACGCGTTTATGCGAAACATTAGTACGGTGATATTCTCTTGAGTAATTCGCGAAAATTTGTTAGAAGGCTTACGGTTTCTCGGGAGCCTTTATTTTTTTCATAAAAGACAATATTATTCTGTTTTCTAAATTGTGTACTTACGAGTACCTACTTTAAAAACAAAATTCTTTCATATTTTTTATTTAAATTATTTACATTTTATCATTTTAATGTACATACTTACGACATATCTCTCGAGGGTTGTAGAATGTATGCTATGTCTTTTCAACACAATCAGTTTGTTTGTGTAAAGGTTTAAATTCGCACCATCCAGTTTAGGACCTACGAAATATCTTACTCGTAATTTTTCCTCAGGAATTCTTTCATGATATCTTAACCATTGGAGCATGCCCTTTCTCATTTCCACAACGATCGCCCAACCGAAAAGAAGCCATCAAGAAAAAAGTAACCAAAACGGTTTGTTATAAAATCTAAACATAATCAAAACTAACTTACAGCAAATAAAATGACAGTTGAGTGCCATTGCGTTTTGACAGGTCACCCACTTAAATTATCACTTTGATTCGTTTTTTGACGGATCAAAAAATGAGTATATCAAACAAAACGAAACAAACACGGATAAGTGCGAAAACGCTACGTATCGTCGTCTTTTTCACGTATCGAATACGAATCGGATACGGATAAGTGGGCAAACGCCCTAACGAATCAGCGGGGTAACTGCGTAACACACATACAATGACAATTGATCGCAACAAGTTTCATTATGACAGTTCATCGGCACGGCCATTGCGTTATTTACGTTGTTGAGCAGAAGACGTTTTCAAACCTATAAAGCAATGGATTAGCAATATCCTTCAAAACTCTCGGATTATGATTCAAAGTGTGTTACGCAATTAGGGTGATAGTTTAAGTACCTATTGATTGAAATATAAATGAATATTTTAAAAAACCGGCCAAGTGCGTGTCGGACCACGAACAATGAAGGTTCCGTAGTTGGGATGAATTTATCGCAAAAACAAACTTAACTTTGTAGTTGAAAAACATGTTCTCCCAGCCGGAATGTATGGGAAAACATGTTTTTGCAACCGCAAATGTAATTTGGTCGATTATTACTCGTTAACTTGTAAAGCCTACTTAGCTGTGATAGATTTCCTTTTAATTTCGTTATTATACTATTGCCGGGATTTTTTTCACATATCCAAAACTAACCATTTAGCTGGCATTGAGGGGGGATCCTTGACTCTAACAAAAATTAGGACTTTAAAGCTTAATATTTCGCAAACAGATCCCTGAATCCAAAAATGGTTTGCACAAACTCACTCATTTTTGAACGACCTTTCCAACGACACCTATTGAACATATGAGGAAAAATAACATCCCACTTTACGTGTAGGGAAGATACCCAATTTTTTTTTTAATAATTTTATACTACCCCTTTCTCGGCGTCATTAATATGTATACCCATGCCAAATTACAGCGTTAGTACAAAGAGTCTCTGAGCTAAGCCGCGGACAGACGGACATGGCGAAACAATAAGGGCTCCTTGTTTACTACGGAACCCTAAAAAATGCAACAATAAATCTAAAAATTATATTCAGGATATTATTCCGCACATTGCACAGTGCTAAACGAGAAACTGTGTAAGTACGAGAAACTGTGTAAGTAATTCTGAGCAGAGTAACAATTAATGTTTTACTGCGCGCATACTTAATAACTACATCAAACACTATGCAACAAAACTAGGTACTTGTGTTTCAGTCAGCATGATTGTACTTTTGCCCACACATACAACCAACACAAACTTCTGCCATGTTTTTGTTTTAGGAAAACGTAACATGCCGACAGCACTACTCGTAACACACAGGTCGAGTTAAATCTCAGCGTTGTTCTAAAATATTCAGGCGTGCCGTGCCGTTGCCCGTGAGTCGGTGACCCTACCATACTGCGCTGTTTGCTTGCAGAATGATCTCATTCGAACTTGCCGGTTTATCTACGAGTTCTTGGCCTTTTGTTTATTTGTCTGTACAAGCTGTAGGACCTAAGCAATTTATGGAAGTTTATTTACACACGTGATTTATCACCACTGTATGCGTGTTTATCCTGGCCAATCTTTTTTTTTATCAGGATTGTTCTTAACTTTGTCAAGATTTTACCAAATATTGCGAAAGAACAACAGCAAAATATAAACGTTTCCTTTACCGTTAACCTGTGTTTATGTTACGACTACTTAATGAGTATTTATGTACACCATTATACCTACTTACCTACCATTAAGCGAAACATTATAATATTACAATGCAGGAGCAAGTAGAACATTCCTTTGTACTAAGTGTTCTGTTAGGTACTTATCGTTATGAAGATGACGTCATCGGATGTGATGAACACGACGAGCTGCTCATTAATTAATTAATAAGTCATGTGCACAATACGACAGTTGAAGATACTGGAACGAATATAATATAGGAAACCGACAGAAGCAAAAGTGAAAACTATGTAAAAAATCGTGCCATGAAATCTAATTGTTTACGCCTCTTGCATGCTTATTCTAGAGGTTTGCCACAGGTGTCCTAAATAGTGCAAGAGTTTCAGTCCCGGGAAAACTTAAACGCTATCACTAGGGAACCGCGAGCACTAGAGCACAGCTAATTTGAAGAAAAGGACGAAACATACACAATAAGCACTACTTGAACTTGTGAATTTACTGAATTTCTTATCGACACACGAAAATCTGTAATTTCACACAGTTTCAAATCAAGTTTAGGTACAGGTACACACTGACTTATTAATTGTAAAATTTTAGGAAATTCCTCTACTTTTCGAGCACTTTTCTTTCGAGCTGAATGGCGTGCAATTGGAGGCCTATGTCCAGCAGTGGACTGCTATAGGCTAATGATGATGATGGTGATGTCTACTTTGACGATGTTTGTAAATATGTGAGCACCATGTATGTGTCACATACTTAATTTGTCTGTCGTTGCTTCATTTTTAATTCTTTTTACCTATTGTGGTATAGTCATCTTATTCTAGGTGCATCGGTCTTTGAAGAGGATTTCAAGGTCCGAAGGTGAGAACGCAATAAAACACACACACACTGTTTCAATTAGGTCAATTTAATTCACACGGAATCACTAGGAATCGACTCCAAAAAATATAATCTTAAAAACTATATGGTTTGCTCGGTAACGAAACCATAGCGCGATCAAATTCGATCCCAATGCCATCTAGGGAAGCGTCAGGTAAACTTTCGCACATATGAAATGTTAGACAGTCTTCATATATAATTATATAACTAATGTACCTATACAAAATATTGTAAAATATTTTAAAAGAGTAATGTTGGAGTTTCTTTCCCATTCTTCTCCATACGAAAACTACCTTTTAAGGTAGTGAAGGGGCGACTAGAATCAATTTAATTTGTTGTAAATTTTGACGTTCAAAAGTGCCTTGCCTACCTATTTGAAATAAATGATTTGACTTTGACTTTTGACTTTGGTACTTTGGACCTATAATTTTATTTTACAATCAATGTCAAAAAACACTCAGGTAGTACTGTGATGGTGATTATAGTTTTCATTAGAAAATAACACCAATTATAATCTTTTAACTAGGCCATAGTTAAAGCATGGCTTAATAATTCCGAGAAATGCGACCATGGTGTTGTAACTCTCCACGACATGACATCTGACAGATGATTCAATTACCCTACGGGACGATAATAGCCCACTTTATAATGTCGACATCGCTATGTAGAAAATTAACCCTGACCCCTCGTTACAAATGATCTCCATTCTCCACTATTTCGGACCTGGCAGACGCAAACAGAGGGTTAGGCTAAATTTAAAATTAATTTGCAAGGAATTCAAGACATTTCTCGAAGTTAATACCTACTACTTTGTTAAGAAGTTTGTTTATTTAAATTAATCATTTATTTATGTTTATTTATTAGTTTAAGTTGTGTACTTATTACTTACCTAAGTAGAAACTGATTGTAACTTGCACGGGGCGTATCAATTACAACCCTGATTGTACCCACCGTGTAGGTAGAGACATACAGAAACATTGGCATATTTGATAAGTAGCAGAACTTGCCAGGACTTTCACAGCAGTCAGTCTGCCTAGCCTTTTCCCAACTATGTTGGGGTTGGCTTCCAGTTTAACCGGATGCAGCTGAATACCAGTATTTTACATGGAGCGACTGCCTATCTGACCTCCACAACCCAGTAACTGGGTAAGACGATACCCCTTGGTAAGACTAGTTGTCAGACTTTCGGGCTTCTGACGACCCGTAACGACTGTCAAAGAACCACCAATGACAGCCGGGACCAACGGTTTAACGTGCTTTCCGAGGCACGACGGAGGAGTCTTGGTATGTAAAGATGGTCACCCATTCACGGACCAACCCCGGCAAGCATAGTTTAACCTGATGGATAGTCCTGTGCCACTGTTATTACTTAGCCACAAGCTGCTCAACTTGCCAGGACTTTCACAGCAACTACCAGCAGCTATCATATTATGTGCTAAAGGTTCCAATAGGTAAATAAGCTCAGAACCCCTTAAAAACACAGAGGTAAGCTCATGATTGGCAGTGCGACATCAAGATAACAGTTTGTATCTTAATAAATCTAATACCTAGTTAGACCTACCAAGCACCAACTAAAGTAGTCGCTGAAGACCTGGTCGTCGATCAATTTAATTCTGTCTTTCAATACTTCTCAGTTTAAGTTTTCTTAATTTAATTACGTTCCCAGTTTAACTTACTTAGTTAAATCTTTTCCATTTCCGACCGAAAGTTATCAGTTGATTAACAGCTGTATTCTCGAGAAGTAAGTAAGTACCTACCTGCACTAAAAGGCTTTGACAGCTAATTTTACGATATAAGAGAAACGCTAAAATGGACCACTGCATCATGGCATACATAATATATACCTAATCTGCGTGCGCAATTTATTTGCAAAACATATAAACAAACACGATTTTTTCACTTAGACAAACATCAACTTTATGCAAGTGTAAATAAAGTTGATTTTAGACCGCCTAGTATAGTTGAAAAAGTCATAAAATATATGAAATTGTAGCGCAAACTGAACCTTATGAGTAGGCATTACAGTTGTTTTTCCTAAAACTCGTGTTTGTTTACATGTTTGGCAAATGAATTGCGAATGCAGTGTAGGTACCTAAACCCAGAGTATAAAATAAATAGCTGTCAAATATTTACCTGTTTTGGAAATTTGAAACGTGGCTAACTAGTGAACTAAAATATTGATTAGGAAATGCAATAATTAATATCGTAACACCAAATATTTCGTTTTAGATTAAAAGAGTATTTGGAAACTTTCCAAATGCCTTTTTTACACTTAAAACGGTTACAACAAATTCAGTGTTATAATTGCAGTTCAATAAGTCCCGTGTAATAGTGGGCAGCAGGCCTATTGACACCAACCGGACACAAATCCAGGTCCCCGGGCTGCTATCTGAGAAATTCTTAATGGAAAAACCCAATAACACTTTTTCCGACCTAGGGATCAAACCATAGAAATATAAATAACAGGAGAAGTGGTATGGGGGCGTGTCTGTGTCCGCGCGTCTTGATCACAATGCTCATGCCTCAGGCAAATGGCCGTCTCCGCTAACTAGTGCGCTTTCGAGCGCGATCGTGATAACATTTAAGAATACCGTGTTGTTCAGTGGTTTCTTGTAAAAATAGAAGCTAAACTATAAACTTTATAAATCGTAGAACCACTTTTCATAAATCAGCACAAGTATTTTGCTATATTTGTGTTGAAAATCATGAAAAACAACAAATCGTAAAATATTTCTTGCCTTTACTACGTTATTTTTGTTTTCATATATCACAGCGACTGTACTTTTATTGTAGTAAATACATTGCTTCTTTACCACTACCAAAGTATGTCGCTAAGTAACTGGACAAGCAATGTAAAAATTACAAAACGATATTTACTTTAAGCGGTTGCATCGTTAGTACGGCCGCAGCGTCTTGTGACGGATTAGTGATGTGGTTGTGCAGATCCACTAACGTAGGCTATCGACAATAATGTCGATTGTCGTATGAATTTATATTACTATTAAAGTTTATTCTTCAATTTGTCAACAGTTATAGCCTGATTGGAAGACCGATGTGAAATCTTGTTTTATACTCATTTAGATTTTCTCATAATGTTGTTATTTTTTTGGTTTACTTAATATTTCTTTTTTTTACTTACTTATTGTTTATTTATATCATCTTATTATATGTATATCGTTTTTTATTTATAATTTTTTCAGCAACTTCCAAAAATTTTAGTACAATAATAAATGGGAGAATCGATAAGTTTCCGATTTAGTCAATCACTAGCGTATATGTAAAATAAATGGCTTTTGCACAGCACAACGATAGCGAACGATGTTTTCGTGTGGGTGAGTTGTACGGTGCATGGTAAATGCACGCTGTGTTTGATGGGATAAGGTTTATAATTGATTATGTAGTACGTTCTGATTTGTAAATTGCAAGTGTGAGCGGGGCCTCGTATTTATTGGGTTTTCTGATCGCATGTGTGATCGCAGGCTAGAGAGTAGGGATAGATAGAAGACATTGGGTTTCGATACATTTTCAACTACCGGGCATATCTCCTTCTTTCTTATATCTATGGATCAAACCCAGGATTTACACGCTCAGCAGTCGCACTTACGACCAATAGGTACCCAGACCTACAAAAAACGAGGCAGAACGAGAAAGACATATTAATTTATAGCTAGTTAACAGATAGGTACCCTCGTCTGTGGCACTACATAGTTTATATTCTCTTTATATGTGCTACTATATAACATCACGCCTGTATTCCCCGATGGGTTAAGCAGAGGTGTACCTACCCTGTTGGGGTTGCGGGTTTGTCCGAAAGGGATATCGCGGCCCCGGCACACAGGTAACGGAAGGAACACGGGTGGGTTTCAGTCAGTAAAAGTCTGACACACCCTCTCGCTCCGCCCAGAGCGGGAGAAGTCATTTGATGATATCCCACGCACAAAAAAAAAAGAAAAAAAAAAAAGAGGTGTACCTATAGTACACTCCCATTTCGCCTGTTAAGTTTAAGTCCCACGTAATAGGAGGCGAGCCTATTGCCATCAACAGGGCACAAATCCAGACTCCGGCCTGCTACTGCGACTACTAGGTACGGACTGCTAGTTTCTACTAAACACTACATTATTAAAATTAAAATATGTCATGGGGCCATTATAAAAATAAAATAAAAATTGGTATAATATAAAAATTATAAATAATATACAACGTGTAACGTTAAATGCGCAAAACCTGAAAATAGTGTCTGAGGTTTTGCGCATGTAACGTTACACGTTGTATATATTATTATTTAATTTTATGTATTTGATTTTCTCTTCTACTCTTACACATGTTGTCTACATCTCTATACTTTCCTATCGCAGGTATGCTGGAAGAGATTTATGTAGAAATAAGCATCACCTTTGTACGTATTTTTCTGTTCTTTTCTTCTTGTCCGTTTATATGTGTGTACATAAACTGTTGAATAAATAAATAAGTCTCGTATCACCGAATAATTTGGTCAGTGATGTTTGATGATACATTATTTGTTTACCTACCTACTTTCCTTTCCATAACCTATTAGATACGATCATCATAATAGATTATGAATACAAGGTATTAGATCATTTAGGCCCGTTTTTGCTGCTAACCGCAATTTAAAGCAAACTTCGGGAATTGATTTCTACCAACTATGAAATGGACCTATAACTTTGTGGTAGCAAATTGTTTTCTAATAAATATTTACGTGAACACTGTTGATTGAAATAAAAGTTGTCGAGCTGAAAATTGCTTGATTCATAAATGATTTCAATTTCAAGATCGACTTTCAACAATTTATTGAAAAGTAGAGAACGATTCAAATATTAGCATTATGATAAATTAAATTCAAAATAATAAATAGGCTTTAAAATATACGAGAAGCAAATAAAAAATTAATAGCCGCCACCGACACAAACAAAAATGTCTAAAAAGTAAAAAAAATATTGGCACTAAGTTTAATACAGGGTGGCAGGGTCAACGCAGGGGTTTCAGAATCACGTGCTGAATCCATGGTAACAGTTTCCACGTCGACGCGCCATCCTATATAAGTTGCCGGTAATATTTTTATCCAAGCGTCGTCGCTTCGGGGGACGGCTAATGAAAACACTGAACAGGCGAGGGTTATACCCAGCATTTAATGCATGCTATCCTCAGATCAAATAAAAAAACCAAGACATAGCGTTATCAACAGTGACGTGAGGCTGTTTTCGTAAAGATGTGTGCACTTAGTGAGGTGTAGTTTGATTGTAAATGGTTGTAAATGTGTGCGTGTGAGCGTGTATGCACAAAGCGGAGGCGTCGTTTTGGCGACGACCGACACCGGACGCTTGGATCAAATTATTACCTACAACTTATATTAATTAAACATATATGTATAATATTTTTTACTTTTTAGAGGTTTTTGTTTGTCGGGAGTTTTTTCAATTTAACTTTTACTTATTTCCTGCTTTTTAAACTTTATACATTTATTACTAGTAGACACGCTACGATCGACACGTGCGTCGCTGAAATCGATTTTTTAATTTTTGAATCTGTTCGTTTACCTGTACGTTTTTCCCAAAGTGAAGCTAGTAACTCATTTATCCTCTTTTCTCTTTCCTACTCCATCTTCAGACCCTGACCACTATATGCCTATAACCTATTTATTGAGACCATTTCATAAGCCTACACGATACCTCTTTTGTAAGTTGGTGAGGGAGCTGGGTACCCTTCAAAATACAGGTGATGCAAATCAAGTAACACAATACCAAATTTCGTCTCGATCAGACCTGTTGGAGATTCTCACATCCATTCATCAACTAGAAAAGAGCTGATTGTCTTCAAACGGCAGAACCAAGTTCATAGCGAAGAACACTTTCGATCAAATCACCTTCAAATAAAATAAAATAAATCTGTGCAGCCGTTTGGAAGCTACGATGCCACAGACAGACACACAGATTATAGATACACACGATAAACTTATGACACCCTTCGGTTTTCGTCGGGGTTAAAAAAGAGGATGTGTGCTTATGAACTAGATAACGATAGAAGTTAAAACTTGACACGAGTAAACGCGATTCAGCGTCACTGACCGACTGGAGCCGAGCATACCCGATTCATCAACACCGACCCGACCGTGAGTGACGGTTCGTTTCGTTCACTGTTCAGAAAGAGCGCAAAGTGCGCCTGAAGAAGTTTTCACTTCAAAAATCCGAATTGATCATCGAATAATGTTGGTGACTGTACCTACCTCAGCAAAATTGTTGTTGAAGGTACAAAATGAGTTATTGCGGTGTTGCTTTACATTGGGCCCGTAATCTTTCACTTGACTATCATATTGCCGTCCTCCAGAGGAACCTATAATAACTAGGAACCTTATTTTGTTCCTGTTATCTTACAATTTAGGTAATATTCCGCTGCTCCTGGACGAGTTTGTATCAGGAGCAGCTTGAAACCTGGGGCTAACCGGCTAACCTACGTTTTGTAGGTCCTACAATCAGCCAATTTTTTTTTTATTAAGTACCTATGATTTGTAGGACGTGTGCGTTGGTACACCTGATCTCTTCTGTTTCATTTAGCTCACACAAAAAATACGCTACCGATTGTAAGCCGTCTGCGAACGCTCTTATGAAAATGTCGCTCAGAAGGTCTTCGATTCGAGCATAAGGCCTCATCTTTATGAAGTGCTTAAAAGAAAAAGCTAAAAAAAAATTAAAAAAGTAGCATAACCTACCCTTACCAGGCAGGTGCCTATACCCAGGTATAGGCACCTGCCTGGTAAGGGTAGGTACTTAGGTGTTGTATCTAATACTTCTGCCTACCCCTACTTTGAAAATAAGCGTGATCTTATTTTAAGTACCTGTCTACTACGTAGGTATCTACGAAGCTATAAGTATATGTATATAAACCATCCGGAATAAAATACAATAGTAAAGCTTTAATTAATAAAACCTGACTTCTTTATATCTTCCTACTAAGGTAAAGAAAAGAAAGAAAGAAAGAAAATAAATTTATTTAGCACAGACTAAAAGACACACACGCATACACCAAATTTTTTCTTTATTTTACTAACAAATTCGCAACAAATTCAAACATTTAGAAAAATGTGTACCTACATGCGTACAAACTCAACAGCAAACTCAGGTTTAACTACCATCCAAATTTTAATTGGAAAATGACAAATAGAAGCGTAATGGGATCTCTTATGTAACAAAGTAAAATATCAGTTTTTTAATTTTTTTTTTAGATCTGTTATAACCGCAATGCGTATGACTGTCCGTCCCATCATGCGAGTTTCATAAAAAAAGTACCTAGGTACCCGCCCGTTCAGAAATTATAGGTACCTACACCCCTTTATTAACCTATTTTGAAAGTGGGCAACGACGCAAATATTTCGCTGTTTTGATTAATTTGGCAATATTAGATACCACCACTCACCAGAGCCAATTTAGGTATGGAAATATGAAATGTGGCTAACTACCGAACTAGAACATTAATAATGAATTGCAATTATGGCACCGAATTTGATGTTGTAACAGTTTTAATTTCCAAATACTTTTTATACATCTAAGACCCCAAAATTACAGGCAGTTTTGAATTGGCCAGGAGTCGTTCAGTCAGAAAGATAAAGTGCCCATTCCAAAGCGTAGTTGGTACCTATAGAGAAGAACGGGCAAGAAACTCTACGGACACTCTTTTAAAGACGGAGGCTCTTTTTTAGAGTCACATAATATTTAATATACCTACCTATAGGTATTCATTTTCATTTTAATATGGAATGGACAGGACTTGCATTTGATTGTACCTATTCCGACTTAGGTAAACAAGTACAGTCCACCGCACGAACAGTACTCTGACCCCACACACGATGGTGGTAGCAATTTTGTTTCATAAGTTCATGAAACAAAATTGCTACCACCATCGTGCGGTTGACTGTACCCAAGTTCTATTTTAATTTTACATCATTGTTTACAGAGGGCTGGAAGCAGCATTGCCATCCAACAACGTGGCAATGCTGCCCGCCTTTAGGGCACTATCCCTATTGACAACGATGCGGAAGAATTCTTTGATGCTCAATGAGCTCTTCAATTTTTTTATATACCTACTTGTACATAATATACAGGGTGGTAGGGACATCGACGCGAAAATGATACCATGGATTCAGTACATGATTCTGAATCCCCCTACGTTGAAATTTTTCGTAGGTTATTTTTAAAAAATCTGCTGTTTCATAGACAAGTGCATCTAACTACGCGGTCAAAATGTATGGAACTGCAGATTTTTTTTTTAATAGGTCACCGACAGAAAATTTCATTGTAGGTAGAGGTTTCAGAATCATGTACTGAATCCATGGTATCAGTTTTCGCGTCGATGACCCTGCCACCCTGTATAGTTTAGTGTTAGCTTGTATATTATATTTAAGATTTGTCAAAATAAATAAAAATGAATACCTACTTTAATTGTTTACTGCAAGCATTTCCGCATCGTTGTTTTTGTGATCACTTAAGTACTGAATGAATGCATGCATTGTTGATACTGAATGGATATAAAATAGGAAGTTCCTTCCAGTTCCTTGTCTAGAACCTTGAGACTTCTTCCTATTTCTGTTTACCTATTGCTAATCTACGGTTAAGTCCTATTTCAAATAGTAGCAATGATACCTGTTTATCTTACATCCGTTTTACATCCGGATCCGTATTGAATGTTCCCGAAGAATACGCAGAGGTTGCAAAAGCCGACTAAGGAATGATTTTAATAAGATCGGCAGCAGCCTCTGTTATGTACAGACGCCAGCAGGTCAAGCTACCCGAAACTGTCAAATTTTCGCAATCAACCTTGAACCTTATACTGTAGTGCTAAAGTTGAAAATCTATTAAATAAATTTGACAGATTGTAGTAGCTTGATGTGCTGGCGTCTGTACCTAGTTAGTTAAATTGCTATAGGTAGTACCTAGGTACTCACGTACTCACAGGAATCGAATGGGCCTTGCAACTTGGGGGCCAATGCAAAGGTGGTATTTTTTTTCCATTGCCTCACACTGTAGGTATAGGGGTGATGGGTGCGTTCTGCAGAACACAAATCGGATATAGGTACCTCCCTAATCGTCAAAAGAAACTATTTACTACTTACACTGATTCTACAGCCTTAAAACCACCTTGTAGGCTATCCGTGCCTTGCTGTTATTATTATGGTATGATTCAAATGAATTGAAATATTTTGACTAATAAGTTATTATGATCTAAGCAAAGATGAATCTTTTGGGAACTAGTTTTCATGTCACAAAACATAGATGGCGCCAGGTGTAACAACAACAGTTCGGAATTCTTTACTGTTTTGTGATTCCTAATTTTCTACAATATTTTTTTAATAGGTTCAACTTTCTTTAAAGATACCGTTCAAAATAATCTAACAAAAATCTGTGTGATTTTAAATACAGTCTAGTATGTCTTGTCGCCTACCACTGAGCATGGTCGCTACCGCAGTGACATCTACACAGATACGTAGAAACAATCCCAGCGCGAACGAAGGCGAACTTGTAATCAGTAATTTATAACAAAAATAATAATCAGTCTTTAGAGAATACAGATCAATGATATATAAAATACTTATTATTTTATCTATCTTTTTGTATTTTAATTGTTTAATTGAATTATAAAAATCTAATTAGAACTAGAAAGGCTGTTTAGCTTTATACGTTTACCTGCCTGCAGAACTAAACAAAACGCCGAGTTAAAAAAAAAAAAGTAAGTGAAATAGAGTGACGGTCGACAGCTCATCGTTACGTTGTTTTCGATGATATTTTTATAGTTTAAAAAATCTTCAAAATTAGTGTAGTGATCTAATTAAACAAACCAAGATGTGGGATCCAACTCATGTTCAAGTAACTATTCAACGAGCTCGAGGACTTTTGATCAAAGGTAAAAACGGTGTGAATAACTGTTTTGTTACAATCGCTCTCGGTAAAGATAAATTCCAAACTTCCGTCAAACACAAAGCGACTCAGAATGTCGAATGGATAGAAGAATGTGAGTTACGAATACCTTCGCAGGGAAATACTGCTGAGATTGTTCTAAAGATTTACGATGAAGATTTACTAAAGGACCATTTACTAGGTCAAGTATCGATTCCGTTAAAAGACCTCGATGTTTACGAGCGGCCAAGAAGCCGTTGGTACACTCTGCAGGGAAAATCTGGTAAAGAAAATGATAAGCCAAGAGGCGAGTTAGAGGTGAAAGTGTCTTTCACTGTAAAAGAAGGAAGCTTGACTGATTTGAGTAAGAAAGATAAACATAGGTCTTCTTTGTCTAGTATCGCCCAGAATGTCGGTGGCAGTCTCATGAGCATTGGTAGCATTGAAAAACGTAAAAGCCTTAAAAAGTTTGCTAAAAATCTTGGTTCTAAGATGAACTTAAATAAGAAAGATAAGAAAAGTGATTCATCGTCTCTGAGTGGTAGTATTGGTAACCTCAAGAGTTCAACACTTTCTACCCCTGATCATTCCACACCCAAACGTTTGTCGGGAGAAGCTGACCCTGGGGTTATTAGTGAAGATGATGATGAATTTGCTTTTGATGACTTATCCCATAAAAGCTCTGGTAGCTCACTTAATGTTCAAACTTTACCACGAGGACATAAATACACTCCCTCCCCTGTGAATGCGTCACTGGAAAATCTAGGAGGTGGTGAATTTTTGAGAAGATCTACAAGTAGTAACTTGGCAGTGCCAGAAAAACCAATCCCACAGAAACCTGTTCGCCTGAGCCTTGATACTTTTACTCCTCCACAGCTGCCAGCACAGGTCATTGACAAAAATGATGAGTGGTCACAGAAACTTTACTCAAAGCGGAAATCTAACAGTCAATTAGCTATTGATAGAGAAAAGTCTTCAAGTCTAGAAAGAAATAAGAAACTTGACAGTCCAAGTTCTTTAAAAGAGAGACCAAGCCCTAAGTTCTTCAAGAAATTTGGCAATAATAATAAACAAAAGAAATTGTTGGAAGAACGCATTATTGTAGGAGAAGAGAACATTGCAGAAGAAGATTCTATTAATCCAGCATTCAACAACATCCCTAAATCAATTGTGAAGGACTTTGATGGGAAATCACGAGAAGACTTGATGGTCATGGTTTATAATTTGCAAAAAGATGTTGAGTATGAGAAAAAGAAGAATAAAGACCTCGAAAACTATCTTGATGAACTGCTTCTAAGAGTAATGGAAACAACACCAAGAATTTTACAGAACCCTTATTCTAGAAACAACAGCATGCATTTTAGAAACAAATAAATTTTAAGCAATTGCCTAAAAATTCCAGTGCATTATCAATTGCATGATTGCATAAGATTAATGTGGCATGCCTCATTCTATTCAATGTTTGTGTAATACTGATATAATTATTTGAAGAAACTTTCTTTATTCATTATTTAGGTTGCTTTATTAATAATTTAGTATACCTAGTAGAATTAACAAGATTTATAATTGGAATTATAGTTTTTTCATTAATGTAAGAATTAGGTAATCACTTGTGTATGACAGTGACCAGTGACACCTGTATATAAATTAGTAGAGAGAGTGGTGTGTACGAATTATAAAGAATTAATCTAAATGCTTCTAAACTTTCACTCCTCTAAAGATCTAATCACATACAAACTTAGTGCCTTATGTATTTGAATAAGTCTGTGATAGGTATTATTATTTGAATTATTTGTTTGTTCATATGAAAGTTTTTTATCTTATCTGCAGTTTTCAAATCTCAGGAAACAAGATGATAATCACAATGATAAATGGTCTACGTAACAAACTTACTGCTGGTATTGTGTTTTTGTAGAAGGTCAGATTCCAATATTTCATGTTTAGTAGTCTAGAATTTTAATTGAGTAATCAAAGAATGTGTAACAATTACCTCATTTTTATACAGAAATTGGACAATTCTAAAGTTTGTGCCAAATTTATTTATATAAACAAATACTCCATTTTATAACTTAAAGTAATAGTAACATACATTGTAGTATTGTAATAAAAAGACATTATTTTTAATCAACAAAAATATTTTAGAATATGATATTGACTGTGAGTGATTGTTCATTTAAATTATTTAAAATTAAGAAACGTTAATTGGAATTATGTGAATTGTTAATTTCTTCATTTTATCCAAAGTGCTTCATTCCTCTATAAAAGTATAAATGTTAATGCTTATTGCTTCTCAACACAAACGGCTGATCTGTCTTACAATCGTCGTGACACATTAGACGTGTATGATTCATAAGTAGGTATGTATAATAATAAGAATGACTAAGGCATTGAATGTCTTCATAGATAGCGAAAACAATTCCTAACCTTAACAAAAGTGACTCGAAACACAAGTACCTAAGGAATCCATCCAAATGTAATTCAATGAGGTTGATCATTATTTATTTGTTAGTGTTAAAATATGTTTCATTTATTTATAGTAGCATTAACATGCATATATCAAGTATTTTTTAGTGCAAATTAACTTTTCATGTAATTTACGTAAATCATACTTATTTTGTAAGAAATGCCTTTGTGCAATAATTAAAAGTTAGTGGGTAGATTGTTTTTGTTGATTGATGTCTATACATTTTTATGTATAACTAACATTAAAGTATTACTTAATAACATAAACATTTATAGATATTGTAACAATTAAGTTATATTTTTTGATTCATGGTGATCTGAGGAATGTATATCATAATTTAACAGTGTCATAGACTTATCTATGTAAAATAGGTAGGTAAATAAAATAGAAGTTAATTTATTACATATTATTATTTTCCTTTATAATTATTATGTGATATTTGTTCAAAAAACAAACGGAACAAATTAACAGTAGATCATATTTTAAATCTAAAAGAGAAGTAAAATTATTATTAAATAAAAAATAAGGCCTTGTATTACGGAATTCCTTGATAATCAATAACTAGATGATTATTTATTTAATTATACCGAATAGATAAATTATTTTTATATTAGGTTGAACTACCTACTCTTAAGTTAATTTTATTAAAAAGTTAAGAGGAAAGTATGTTTAAACCACCAGATAAATGTACTTTTGTCCAGATACTAATTTTTTTCAATAAACTTTTTTTTCAAATCATGGCTTTTATTTAATTTCGACGATATTATTTTAATACACTGCCATAAATAGGTTATTTTTACCAGAGTTTTATAATTAAACACTTCATGTTACGAAATGATTTTTAATTTTATAGTAGTAGTAAAAATCACTTTAACATTTCATTTATGACGTCGACTTTTGGCTGGTGCTGCAACAGGGGCTGCCGTTGCATAAGCCTTCTGTGACAACTTGTTCATGTAGTAGATTGTTATAATGGAGAATATCAAACTGGAAAAAAAAAAAAAAAGTATTAAATAATCATTAGTTCTTTTCTTATCAATACAGTACTTATTGTGGAGAAAGCGGCAAACATAATTATTAAGGATACACGTCCAAATACATTTTATTTTCTGATTCAACAGTGGCCAGTCTGTCTTTCCTACATAGGCCTCTTCCAAGATGCAATACAAACAACGGTATTGATCATGTGGTCACCAAGGTTGTTTACTGTTGTTTTTCTATTTGGTTGTTTCTCTGCCTTTTATGCCATATACAAAACCGTGTATCCTAACTGCCAACAACAAAATTTTGATAAGCTTATCAATGCTTAGCAAAAAATGTTTTATGAGCTTTTTGAGCATTGTTTGATTACATTGCTCAAAAGGTTGCCTGTATGATATTTTTATTATAGCTTTTCAGAATTCCTCCATACAATTGTCTACTAGAATACAAATATCGTTTACCATGTAGTGAAACAGATCCTGTGCACCATGCCGGCAGCAATCAATGATATTGCCATAGAGAGGACTACTTCTGGCAATTTCAACTGGAAGTTTTTGCCAAACATTGTCGCTTCTAAGTTACCAATAGCCTGTGATATCATGTTAAGGATAAATCAATAAAAATACACTTTACATAGGTACATGTGTAAAAATAGTATGTGGGGCTAGAACTATTTGGCATATAGCATTGGTAAGCCTTGTCTCACAACAAATAAGGAAAATGATATATATTATTTAGTGACTGCCTCAATGGTGCAGTGGTTGCAAGTGCTACTAATGAGCATGAGGTCCCAGGTTCGATACCCAAGTTGGGCAAACAAGTGTTAATCTGGTATTTCTCAGTTGCAGCCCAGAATCTGGATTTGTGCCCTTGTGATGGTAGTAGGCTCACCCCCTCTTACATGGGAATTAATATAACTGATGAAATGTGGGTGTACTATAGGTACACCATCTCTGCCCAACCCTTCGGGGAAACGAGGCGTGATTATTATGTTATAATTTTGTCAATCTACTGTCACTATTATGGACTGCTTGAATGTCGGTTCATGTCCAAATGCGTTTTTACTCTCTACTAACTTTATTATGCTGATCTTAAGGCTAGGCGGGTGCGAATATGATAATTAAACATCCTAAGAGTTTTTAATTAACCAATTGAAATTTGTAAAAGGATACAGTAACGAAGAACAGGAACATCAATGAACCAAGGTAACCCCCAAATATTATAGTTACTGGCGATCTTATCAGCACCGGTTTGTACATCTGCATTCCCGAAAATATGAGCAGGGTCAAAATTGATGATAACACGAAAGACGTGGCACTGTTTACCGCTGAAATAATGAAAAGTTAAGTTAAAATGTGTTTACATGTTATTTGTACGCAAGTATTTTATATAATCAATAGTAATACTCAACCCATTGTAAAGTTCCACTTATTTATAATATGTTTCAAGAAGATTTGGGCAATAAAAAACGCCGCATTGAACACAACTTTTGACAGAAAACCAAAATTCCAAAAAGCACAAGCATCAAGCCCTGAAAGAAATGACAGCCTAGTTTTTTTCAATTGCGTTGAATACGAATCTTTTGAGCAATGTAATAAGAAAATTTAAACGCAATATTCATTTTTCATTCATATAGTCACATTGCATCATGTACAAAGTTATTAATATGTATGTTTCATGAATATTTTCATTTAAAACGGATCAAATATCAGGCAGAAAACAAAATTCACACAAACACGTCAAACTCTTGTCAGCCAACTTTGTCCAGCAGGTCCAGCCTATAGCGTATCATCTATGGTCAGCATGACAGCTGACAGGTGATAACGTTATCAAAAACCGTCAAAAGCTAAACAAATTCGAAAACATGACATTCCATTCCTTCTTCAAGTTTTTGATAATGATTGATAACAAAAGTAGATGACGGTCTTAACTCAGCGTATCTGAGAAATAATTAGTTAATTGTTACGTAAAAGAAGTTATAATGACACACGTTACCAAAACAATTAAGTCCAAACTAGTGAAAAGTTTGATTCATCGTGGTCTTGTAAGTAAATATTCATTAAGTAGTTATAAACTTATTTTATTACAAAATTGCATTAAAAATTTACTTTTGCTAGAGGAAATAAATAAATACCTAAGTACCTACAGTGCTGAATGTTTTTATATGATTCTTGTCTGAACCCTCTTCTTAATTTTTTTTCAGAGTACAGCAGAACCCCAAATCAGAATCTATGAAGTGGGCCCAAGAGATGGCCTTCAAAATGAGTCTAAATTTGTTCCCACAGACATTAAAATAGAACTCATAAATAAACTGGCTGCAGCTGGAATAAAAGATATTGAGTCTGCCAGGTATGTTTCTTTTAATTTATAATGTCACTATCTATTTATAAAATAATATTTTAAACATGGGTATTTTTTGTCCAATTTTTGGGTTCTGGTTGAGGACCAAAAAAACTTATTCACTGAGAACAGTGATAAAGTTTTATTTTAACATAATTATTACTAGAATCAATGGGTTTAAATTAATATTTAATCCAAATCCCATACAGTGCCATTACCCACAGCCATCAGCACAGAAAACAAAGCTCTACGCAACTGCTTCATCAAAAGTTTGTTAGTATTCAAAAATGCATACTGTTAACTTCTATCTTTTGCACAAAACAATTTTATTTTCACCATTCAGTTACTGCTGACCTACCTATGGCTTGCAGCATGTTACCAAGATTTGCCCTTTGCTGTTTGGACACATTTATAATTTAATATTATGTGCTGTTTACATCATATTTTTTCATCATATATGAACCTAATATGCGTGCGCAATTTATTTGCAAAATATGTAAACAAACACGTGTTTTCCACTTAGACAAACATCTTTATGCTAGTGTAAATAAAGTTGATTTTAGACCGACTAGTATTGTTGAATAAGTCATTAAAAATATGAAGTTGTAGCGCAAACTGAACCTTATGTGTAAGCATTAATTACAGTTGTTTTTCCTAAAACTCGGGTTTGTTTACATGTTTGGCAAATGAATTGCGAATGCATATTACCTATTAAACATATATGTACCATTTGGTTTGCAACAATAATAGCAAAATATTATGTATGTGGAGTATATTCCCCACTCCTGATCAACTGTTAAATTAATATAACACTGATTGGTTTTATTTTAAGTTTCAGTCTTGCTTGTGTAACAGATTAGCATAATTGTTAAATATTCTTCTACTATTAGCTTCACATTCGAATTACTATTGAAATAATAGGTAGGTACAGACAATAATTAGGTATGCATGCAAATTATCTTACAGCTTACATGCTTAGCAATAAAAAAAGCCATTTGCAATTTTTAAGTATAGGTCTTAGAAACTCTTTCTAAAAATGTGCAGCTAAAAGCAACTTAGAAGCTTGCAACAATCACTTGCTAATATCATGGCCTGTAAACAAAACAAAAAAATCTTTAAACCAACTAGGATTATATTGCAAGGTATCCTTTCAATATAATCCAAAAAAAATTGTAACAATCGTCTGGTCTGATAGTCATGTTGTATCCTAGTTAAAAAAAATGATATCAATGTGTCTTCACTTTGTCTATCATTCAGCCGAAAGTTGCCCACAGCTGGACATACCTAGGCCTTCCCCGAACATCTCCGAAATAACCAGGGAAGTTCTGTGTATCAATACGTTGTTGATTGCAGGGTAGTTGGGCTACCAAAAAAAAAACCAGGGTCCGGAAAGACCAATGCCTGCTTGGGTTGCGGGTTTGTCCGAAAGGGATCGGCACACAGGCAAAGGAAGGAACACGGGTGGGTTTTAGTCAGTAAAAGTCTGACACTCCCTCTCGCTCCGCCCAGAGCGGGAGGAGTCATTTGATGATTTCCCACCCGATATATTGGACACATATTTTTTCTTTTTTTACGTAATCGAAAGATTACGGCGATACATTGAGGTAAAATGTGCCATGACGTGAGTGATGAACACTACCCCCACTCCTCAACTTAAAATGCGTTTTATCTAATTATTTTTTTATTTAATATGATAAAGCAAAAAATACGTGTCTAATATTTTTTATTATCTGACTGACGGATTAATTAGTTTCTTTTTTTTTTCCTACTCCTCTATAGGAGTACAATTCTCGCATTTACACTCGTACTTTTCAAATTCGTCATTGCCGCTCGTCTTCCTATGTTGCTTATAAAATGGTGACATTTTCTAAATTCTAGTCATTCGTACGAGTAGGTCGTATATTTTACAACCGATCCGGACGAAATTTGGTGTACAGATTTTAAGATTTTTTTGTAATTTTTTGTCGTCGGTGATTTATAGGGTTCCGTAGTAAACAAGAGAAACCCTTATAGTTTCGCCAGGTCCGTCCGTCTGTCTGTCCGTGGCTCAGCTCAGATACTCTTTGTACTAGAAAGCTATTATAGTCAAACACGTCAGCTGCCTTGTTTATTGTAAAGTAAACCGACCAAGTGCGAGTCGGACTCGCACACAAAGAGTTCCATACCGTATTAAGATCGAGCAAAATACGTTTCGTGTATGGGGACCATTATTACCCTTTTAATTTTTATTTGTTATAGCGGCAATAGAAATACACAAGCTGTGGAAATTTCTACTGCCCTATTACAGTTCATGAGATACAGACAGACAGACGGACGGACAGCGGAGGCTTAGTAATAGGATTCCGCTGTCCGTACGGGGGAGGGCGCCGTTTAAAAAATGTTCAAACTGAATTAGCTTGGCCTTTGTCGACCTCCCCATCTCACCGTTCACATACCTCAGGCGGTGACTAGCAGTCGCGCGCGGACTATACCTACTTATTTTTTCCGTTATGTGACGAGTTAGTACCATAGGTTATTAGTATCTATGTACTTGTAAATAGGGTCATCAGCTGAACCTTTCCGCCGCCAAGTATCTAAGCCTTGTTTTGTAAATGCCGGCGAATTACAGGCTCGTGACTTTGTCTCCAAGATTGGCAACGCATATTCTGTTTATACCAAACTATCCATGTAGAATAAATTTGGTAGTCTACTGACCACCACTAACCACCACTTACTTTTGACCCACATATCTAGCATCAGCCCAAACAACGAACATAGCTCGTCTCATTGCCGTAGTAATAAAATTGGCCAGTTAGCCAAGTTGCAGTTGTGCTGAACGCACAAAGTTCGCTGGACGAACATTATGCACTGATTGATTCACACGACAGAGCACGGATTTGCCTCGGCGGCCGCTGCTAGAGGCGGCACTGTCAACACTTTCATACAAACCAAACGTGTTAGCGTTTAATCGCACTACGACACAAATAGGAACTGACGGCTTTGAAGGCGGTCCGTGAAAGGAGTTGGGCGCTTAACGCACTTATTCCAGCTCGCCGAATTTTGTTAGTACTGCCGTATCTAGACGCTGCCGACACCGACGGCGGCGCCCGCGCGCGGCGCAGTGATTCCGTACTCTGTGATTCATACACACTACCTTCTAAGATATTAGATATACGAGTAGGTAGGTAATAACATAAGACTCGACACTCTTAAATGGTTTTCGCTTAAACACATTTCTTACCGGAATCAAGTTACGTTTCGACTGCATAATGAAACTTGTCATTGTTTAAACAGTTTTTCGTAGCAACAAAAGTTTCGAACTTATCGCGCTATCAACTGGTGTATTTCCTCTTATAAGGTGTTGGGAACTTTCCACGATTGCAACCATTAAAAACTAATTAATTCTGGTTCTGATTCCATTTTTCACTTCGTAGCTAAATCCTAAGTCAATCTTATTACCAGCAGACCATTGGCATTAGAAATCATTGAACTCTCTACTATACCTACATATTCGGGGATAAAAATAAGAGGGATAAACCCATAGTCTTAAAATGTTGAACCTGTGACTTGGCTTCAACAGTCCGGACCTAAGACATATGGCTAGAATCTAGATATAAGTATACATAGGACCGTATCATTAAATCTAGATTCTGAATCATGATACGGCACTGAAATGAGATTGATGAGGAAGAAGTGGCCTAAAATTAGTTCTAAATTCTTTTAACAGTTTCGTGAGTCCAAAATGGGTGAAACAAATGAGCGATGGAGTTGACGTCATGAAGAATGTACCGAGAGCCCCTGGAGTCAACTACCCAGTACTTGTACCTAATCTGAAGGGATATGAAACAGCTGTAAGATATTATTTACGTAATATTTGTCAATCTTGCAGCGTATTGCTTAGAACTTTCATATTATTCGTTATTGTCTTAGTTCACTGCTATGTTTAGCAAACGCAAATATACAGTTTCAGTAACGGCACGGAAAGTTTTTGGCTTTACCAGAGATCTACTCGATATAAATCTTAGTCGTCATCTCAAAAATATCTCAGGACCGAGTTGGGATTACGTGACGTTCTATCCCTATCTATGTGATCTCCCCATATGACCAGAAGCTAAAACTGTTGTCAGAATCTCTTATGTTATTATAGCAGAGAATCCTTTTATCAATGTCATTGTAGATATCGTCGTTGCAGGTCGCGTAATCGCGTTCTGTAGTTTTTACCAAGCCCGCCCTTCACCCATGGGAAGAAAGCGTTAGTTTATGTATGTATTGTAGATATCGATGGAAAATATACTACTATTGACAGAATGACTTGAAGGAGCTCGTGGCTAAATAATAACAGCCGCATGAGTCGATCCATCAGGTTAAGCTACGCTTGCCGGGGTTGGTCCGTGGATGGGTGACCATCTTTACATACCGAGATTCCTCCGTGCCTCGGAAACCACTTTAAGCCGTTGGTTCCGACTGTCATTCGTGGATCTTTGACAGTCGTTACGGATCGTCAGAAGCCCGAAAGTCTGACAACCAGTCTTACCAAGGGCTATCGTTTGAGGTCAGATAGACAGTCGCTTCATGTAAAATACTGGTATTCAGCTGCATCCGGTTAGCCTGGAAGCCGACCCCAACATAGTTGGGAAAAGGCTAGGCAGATTGATTTTGACAGAATTATGTACTTGAATGCGTGTTTTCTATTTCTCATACAGAAACAATGCAACGTGGAAGAAGTAGCGATATTCCCGGCTGGCTCCGAAAGTTTCTCTCAGAAGAATCTAAACTGTTCCGTAGAAGAAGGCTTGAAGAGGTTCAAGGTGGTGGCTGATCAGGCTGTGAAGGATGGCCTCAGGGTGAGAGGCTATGTGTCCTGTGTCGTCGGCTGCCCTTACGACGGACCTATACATCCGAAAGGCATCGCCAAGGTAATAAACGATTATTTCAAGATAACTATGACAATAACAATGCACGGAACAGACTATTGTTCGTTAATTACGTGCAAGCGTTCGTCAGAAGATTTTACGTGACCACTTAACCAAATACAGTTTTCGTTCGAATATATTGTACTCGTATGGCCAAAACGATGAATAAATTAATGTTTTGCGTAATTTTGAAACACATGCAGCTCGACAGAAATATAGTGTTTAAAATTCCAAGAGCCGAAACATTGTTTATAAAAAAAAAATGTTTTCCGTAATATAAACAATTTCTTACGTCATTCGTAAATTCCATACCAACATTACCAACTCGCCCAGACGGTATTAACTTTTATGACTATGTAAAAGTAATCTTTATCGTATACATGACATCTTGCACCTTTAGTGTGTGTAAACAAACCATTTTGCAGTCTAAAGAAAAAGAAGAACAGTTTTGGGAATTATATCGTTTCGATGTATTAAACTCATCCCGCTCCAAAGGGGGTGAACAGTTTGTAGTAGCATTCCTTAGCCGAAATTCTATAGCTCACTTTTGTATGAAAAGAAGCATATAAGCAGCTTAAATATAAATAAGCTAGTTCTACTTGTAATAACAGAATGATCTGGACATTATGACAATAATATTGCAACCTTAATAAAATTTCGTTTGTGGTACTTGTGATCAATAATTTACAATTTTACATGCACGAAATGTACCTACCTATTTGTAATGAATAGTTATAACAATAGTTATCGAAATAACTTTCCTGTAATAAATATAACGTGTAATGTAGGTAAGTTCAGAACAAAATATTTGCATAGAACTTAAAATATGAATTGGTCAAGCAGTAACTTATCGAGCCAGTTCCTTTTAACAGATTTTTCGACCTTCTAGGTAAGCTAGTTCCTCAATTTTTTCCATGTCAACGAAGATTTAAAACATGTTTATTATTACCGTTCATAACAGATAACAGAACAGTTGTTCGAGATGGGGTGCTATGAGGTCTCCCTGGGGGACACCATAGGGGTGGGCACCGCGGGATCCGTCCAGCGACTGATGAAAGAAGTACTGACAGTCGCCAAGCCTGAACAACTGGCTCTACACTTCCACGATACATATGGACAGGCTCTGTCTAACTTGCTGGCTGGATTTGAGGTAGTTATGTTATGATTTTGTGCCTCAAAAGGCTGTGATAAACCTTTTCAATGTTTGAAGAAAGATTTCCCTCGTTTTACTCCTTAAATGAATGGGGAGGTATAAATGCAAGAAATTGTGCCAGAAGGCACAACAAATATGGTTTATATTTGTTTACTGGGCATTTTTTGACAGCTGGATGTGACAAAGAACTTGACCGGTCGATGTGGTGATCCATGGGGTAGGCCTGTGTTGAGCAGTGAACGACTTTCGCCTGAAGGATGATAAAATATTTGATTTGCCTTTCCATAATGGCGTTTTTAATAAAGCTGGACAATTTTGTGGGCAGTATTCATTTAATATTGTTCATTAGATTTCACTTTGATTAAGACTGTGATTCGAGTAGGTATAGATGTGCCAATAAGTAGAAATGACCTAATGTCAAACGTCAATATTAGACTCAATGAACTCAAGATGAAATTTTATCAGCGTTCAAAAATTGTGTGACGAAACCAGGGCAAGTCGCTATGATTGCCGCGGTCTACATATTGAGTACTGATTGCCCCACAGTTACAAACCGTCAGATGCCAAACATATTTCCTTATGCGATAAATTAATTTAGAAGCTTCACGTTCCTACCTTGCTTTGTACGATAACACACATTTTTTGTATGTTACGTGCTGTTATTGTCTTTCTACATAAATATTATGAGTACTTAGTACATATTAATGTTCGTCGGATAAATAAATAATAACACTTCTAGAATCTTACTTATCAAACCTCTTGAAGCTTGTTGATACGTTCTCAACTCAAAGACAACGTTGCCACTGTCACTGATAAAAATTATCAGTTCCTATCTCGAACAGCTGGATACATTGAAAAAAAAGTAAATAAAACTAATATAGTGTTGACCAGTTTTTTTAGCTACAGAACACACCCGCATAACTCTCGTTACGTCACCACACAAGCCTCTTAACATAACTTGTTTTTGCAGTTCGATATAAAAACCGTGGACTCGTCTATCTCGGGGCTGGGCGGGTGTCCGTACGCGCGCGGCGCGAGCGGCAACCTCGCCACAGAGGATTTGGTGTACTTCCTGTACGGCCTGGGACTCAACACACACATCGATCTCGTCAAACTCATCGAGGCGGGGCGATACATCTCCAACTATCTCGGCAAACCTACCGAGTCGAAAGTTAACCGTGCAATCGGCGATAGGGTCAAAAATCACAATGATATTGCAAAAATGGCCTCGTGCGATGTTGACCATGAATAATTACAATCAGTGTAAATGTAAACATTCTGAAATTGAAAACAAAGACTCGACAGCTAATGTACATAATAAAATATATTTTCTTTGTTTAAGTCTCGAGAAATGCAATTTATTATCAATAAATAATATATTTTGACATATGTACTGTTTGTGTATTTTTGCCTTCATCCAGGACATGCCGGTGGTCATGAGCGTAGTCGTACATACCTAAACAGGTTTTTATCAATTATCATGCGGAGTGGGTGCGGGTGCGGGCCGGCGTCGCAGGCGCGCGCACTCGAGCGGCCGCCGCGCAACGAGCTGCTCGCTTTATATTGAATTGACCTTATTTATCCGATTTGATCTTGAGCGAGAGGTCGATAAACCTTCGCACAGTGCCAGTGTGAACCCTACGCGCAGTCGGAACCGAAAGCCGGTTTCGCTTTGTTTGTTTTTATGGAACGAGCGTGACAATGAACATGGTAGAAGTGAAGATAAACGAGGACGTCAAGGTTGGCGGCAGCAATCCCTGCTTCATCATAGCGGAAGTCGGACAGAACCATCAAGGCGACATCGAAATAGCAAAAAAGTTAATAAAAGCCGCGAAGGTAAGCCACTTTTCAATACAATTGTAGCAGGAAAACATTTGTTCGCTTTGTTTACGTTGAAAAACAAAACAAAGCGAACCAACATTCTCTTCAAACTTGTAATAGATATTCGATAGTGCGACAATACACTGTAGATACTGAATACTAAACCTTGACTGATCCTATATGTACCTATATTGAGCTATGTAGATAAAACCACATTTGGATGCATGTGCTGTCTACACACGTTTTATCTAACGATTACCCACTCGCTGGCGTTAAAGTCACACTCGGGTTCATCGTTTCATAATCAGTATTTTTAATTACATAGCTTAGCATCCTACTTTTATTTATTAGATTATATCATAAACGTCGTGATACTATAAAATTTTCCTGGTTATCTATTTGTACAGGTGACGTCATCAAAACAAGTCGACTTAATAAGATTTACACTATCTCATAATTATTATATTTAAGATTTCGAAACATAGATGATACATAAGTAACTCGTATTACATATAGGCAGTTGCTACATAATTCTTAATTGACATTACAGGATGCAGGTGCCAACTGTGTCAAGTTTCAAAAGACCTGTCTCAACGAGAAATTTACAAAGAAATACTTAGAGCGACCGTACGATAACCCCAATTCATGGGGCAAGACGTATGGTGATCATAAAAAGCATCTGGAATTCTCTGAGAGTCAGTACAGAGAACTATTCAAATATGCAAATGAAGTAGGCATACTATGCACGGCCTCGGCTATGGACATGGTAAGTTATCTTTCTGCACACTTTAATAGTCTTATTGGCGGCGTAATATTGGACGAAGGTAATTAAGCCAATGAAATAGTTAATTGATCATTAACCACAAGTTTCTGGTTTCGGTCGGCCCGGGAACGTTAACAGTTCGAGAGCGGAGCAGTCAGCTACGAATGTCGTGGAACAATATCTTCATGGAAGCTATCTAGATGCACTGCAAAATGTATTTAAATCACGGATAGCCACGCTAATATTAGATGCAGATTCGCACGGAAGTTACATGAAATATTTGATGTGTATGGGCAATATGTGGCCTAACGATACACTTTCACGCTTCATGCTATTAAATCCATTATTAGAGGTAGAAAGACATTTCCACATCGCTAGTACGACGTGGCTATTTGAGTAATTGCTACCGTTCTTGATTTGGCCAAGACATTATTTTTCGCCATTCATTGATTGCTTTGGACTCTTCAAGTTTAATGGGGAAGGGTCAAAAAAGATATTACGTATCTTAGGAATTCGTAACTTCGATTCTAACGAAATGTTCCTAACTTCGATCCATAGTACTCATTTTTCCATTTCCGAAATCGCAAAAAACAACTGAAACCACAATAATTAACCAAAAGTTTTCATAACATTTCAGGTTTCTTTCGACTTTCTAGTCAACATAAAGGCGCCATTCATCAAAATCGGCTCTGGAGACTCGAACAATCTATTGTTCTTGAAATACGCCGCCTCTAAAAAGGTCCCACTTATTATCTCAACGGGGATGGTCGATAAATCCGCAGTTAAAACTATTTATGACATAATATCGGGTACACACAAGAATTTCTGCCTGCTACACTGCATATCGGCGTACCCTGTTCCTTATGAAGACTGCAACTTGACTGTGATCCAAGATTATATGAACACTTTTGATATTCCTATTGGATACTCTGGGCAGGAGGTTGGCACAGCAGTAGCGCTAGCTTCAGTCGCTTTGGGAGCTAAAGTAAGTATTATTATCTATCAATTTAGTCTTATCCAACGTTTCTTTAGGCGAAGACTTCCATAAAAAAAATTACGATCCCTACTTCACACGAAAAATATTTTTAAATATGTTTTTCCTACGTGTGTTTGTGTACATTGGTGCTTCGTGTGCCGGTCCTGTTTACCTCGGCTACAGTTATATTGTATAGATAGCGTGCTTAGATAATAAATAGCGGTTTATCGAAAAGATGTCGAAAATAAACACACTACATGTAGTGTGTTTATAACGTTATCGCATGTGATAACGTTTATTATGATGTTGTCGATACTCAAAATAATTAATACCGTCGAATTTTACTTTCCTTTGTCTGTCTATAATAAATTTTCCAGACGGACAACGACTTCCAGCGGCTTTCCGTCTAGAACATCCTGTTCTATTCTTTGGCCGTTATTGGCCCGAAGCTAACAATTTTCTTTGTCTATTTATCCAGTGTCTAGTTAAACGCGAAGAGACTTTAATGACGACACAGTTATTTAGTTGATAGATTGAAGTGCCTATTATTGTGCTATATTGCGTTGTTTATTGTATCTGTCTACTGTACTTGAGTAGGCAAGGGCAGGACCTATACATAAAATATTAAACAAAATAAGAAATGCGATGTTCTGGGTCACCAAAAACCAAATTTTACTAGCCTTCACAGACATTGACCTGCCTAAATAGCTGACTATCATAACCAGGGATGGTTTTTCAGCAGAAGTAACCTCCAGTATGCAATAAATCCTGGAATAAAAGAATGTAACTTATTCCCAGACGTTAAACTAGACGGCCTTTCTTTAACTATCTTTGAGACCCTCGTTTACCTAGTAATTCTATACATAGTATATAACAAAGTCGCTTTTCGAGTCTGTCTGTGCTTAGTTCTTTTAAACTCCACAATGGCTTTTGATGAGAAGCTCGTGGCTAAGTAATACCAGCCGCACGGGTCGATCTATCAGGTTAAGCTACGCTTGCCGGGGTTGATCCGTGGATGGGTGACCATCTTTGCATACCGAGTAGAGTGTTTACCCCTCCGTGCCTCGGAGAGCACGTTAAGCCGTTGGTCCCGGCTGTCATTCATGGATCTTTGACAGTCGTTACGGGTCGTCAAAAGCCTGAAAGTCTGACAACCAATCTTACCAAGGGATATCGTGTTACCCAGTAACTGGGTTATGGAGGTCAAATAGGCAGTCGCTCCTTGAAAATATTGGTATTCAGCTGCATCCGGTTAGACTGGAAACCGACCCCAACATAGTTGGGAAAAGGCCATGTAGGTTCAATGGATTTTGATGAGGATTTTGTTTCCACACGCCCCACTAACCTGTCCAGTCTTTATTTTCAGAAGTCTGCTGATTCAACACAAACTGTGTTGTTTTTAACTTACCTTTCTCTTCCTGCCCAGGTGTTGGAGAAGCACATAACCCTGGAGAAGACTATGAAGGGAACCGACCACGTGTGCTCACTGACGCCGACAGAGTTCCAGCAGTTGGTGCGCGATGTACGCGTCATTGAGAACGCGCTCGGAACTCCCATTAAGAAAGTCGTCACTTCAGGTGTGTAGACCTATCTTTATTCTATAGTTTAAGGTGATTGGTGGATGTAAACTAGTTGATATTTACACATAAAATCAAGCCTGTAGCCCGAAGCGTTAAGCAGAGGTGTAGGTACCTATAGTACACGGAGTACACCCACATTTCCCAATAATGTTTAAGTTCCACGTTATAGGGGGCGAGCCTATTGCTGTTGATATTGATCGCATCAAAACACAATCGATGACCTCAGTGATCTATGATTGATCGATTTGGAGGACTATACCCTCTATCTATGTCAAATAATATGGCTTTGTAGTCAAGGTTTCCATTTTATGCCAATAAATAATTTATTTATTAATTATAATACGAGTATCTACCGACATCGATAGTTTAGAACACATCATGTTATTAATCGACCGCAATTTAGTTGCACCTGAGTAACGAGGTAGTCTCTTGGTTCGTACTTTGTACCACACTGCTGTGCATAACTTATGTCCATTTCGTTGTATGCTAAACGCGTATCTCCGTAGATTCATAAATACACTGGAGTACGCCTTGAAGGAGGTACATTATGCGACATTGTAAATAGTAAATGCAGTAGTACATTTTGTTGTAAGTGATATGGAGTTATGAAATAACAGGTGTTTGACTGTCAGTCACAAGTGTATCTTTATGAGGTGCATGATACATTGAGCTATCCCATAACCTTACCTCAATGGATATCGTCATATCTAAATAACCGTCAGCAACGTGTAATTGTTATAAAATTAGATAAAAATAACGTCATGATACCATACTCATCAGAGTATAAATGCAACAATTATAGCGTCCCACAAGGAAGTGTCTTGGGCCCAATATTGTTCCTACTCTATATAAATTCAATCGCAGATATAACATAAAATCATAAATGCATACTATTCGCCGACGATATTTCCATTGAAGTGACGTCCGATAAAAATACTAATTGAATTTACGACCATGAAACAGATATTAACAACACGTTTGACAAATTAATTAAATGGCTTGACATGTATACAATTTAATGAATCTAATAATAATAAATACAATTTGAAACTTGACATACCAAAACTTAATGAAGTTAAACAAACGAAATTTCTTGGAGTAATAATAGATCAGGACATAAATTGGAAATCACAAGTAGATGATATATCTAATAGAATAAATAAATTCGTATACGCACTCAGAAAGGTTAAAAATATAACAAATATTAAAACTGCTATCACTACTTATCATGCTTATGTTGAATCATTAATACGCTATGGGTTCATTATGTGGGGTAATAATACAGTCAAAAATTGGTTATTGGTTGCACAAAAAAAATGTATTCGTACAATATATGGGCTTCAATCTGATGAATCTTGCAGGCCAATATTTAAAGAACTTGGTTTATTACCGCTACCCGCTCTCTATATCTATGAAGTATGCATGTTTGTTAAGAAGCACAAAGACTTATTTAAAAAGGCAGAGGAGGCATATCCTCGAAACCGGCGAAATCCTCACAGGCTTATATTAAATGACTTACCAAGACTGGCTAAACATTATAAAATCTGTTTGGCCATGTGTGTTCGTATATTTAATCATATTCCAAGTGACTTAAAAACTTTAGATCTTGTATTGTTTAAAATAATAATTCATAAATGGTTAACCTAAAATAATTTATTGACGGGCAACATTTGTAATGTAACATAATATTTGCATTGATAAAAGAAAAACATGTATGCTCTTTAATGTATTTTTAATAACAACTTTATATACCATGTTTTATGCAAATAAATATTATTTCTTTATTATTATTTCTAATAGATAAGGTTCTTTAGGGACAGGGTTTTGGAAAAGAAACGCTTTTTTAATAATAACCAAACCGACACCGTTTACGCCTCCGTCGTTTACGTTAACAACATCCTCATACTGACAGTGAACACCAAGTTTTTGGAAAGCTAGGTATCTACAAAGGATATCTATAACAAAATAAGCAGCATATTTCTTGGTTCCTGAGAAACTGGTCGACTTATTGCGAAATAATTACTAGGCAACCGCAGTTTCATAATCATAGAGAATGTGTAGCCGATAAAGTGGCAGGTCTTTCGTCATACATCTTAAGGGCTATTTACAAGCAACAAAGTAATGTTACTCAAGCTTCAATAAATATTTAACTTTTAGTAGGTAAATAAGGAAAATGCGAATCATTTGATAGCCACTGACTCGTAAGTGAAAATATACGTGTAAGTATATGATTAGGTATAGATAGATGGGTACAAAGTTCGAGTTGGCTTTGTATGCGCATGTACGGTAGTGGCCTGCGACTGACTATAAGGTTTAGTCAAGTTTGCTATTAAAACATGATATAATCTAGTTTACTCAAATACATAGGTAGATAGTCATTGTGATTTTAAGAGTTATTAGATAAGAAAGATCAAAGATCAGCACGTGTTAGAGCAATCAGAATTAAAACTCTAATGAATAATCAGAATACGCTTTCCAACTACGTACCTACAAACAAAAAAAATTACATGTACCGAAAAACCGGTACGCGTTGCTAAAAACTTTTACAAGCTTTTATTTTTCACTTTTAAAAAGTGAAAAATAAAAGCACCCACACAAATTCGAATACCAGTACCTGCTATGTAAATAACAGTGACTGGAAGTTATCATCATATCATCCACATATTCTAAGTGGGCAAAATACGTACTATTGAAGCTTACTCAAAAACTATCCAAGCAAAGTTAATAAAATTTATATGGGACCAACTCGGGAGCATACCCTATCAGACAAAAAAAATAATTTTCAAAATCGGTCCACAATTGACGGAGAAATCGGCGGACATACATTAAAAAAATAAAACATACATACGCGACGAACATATAACCTCCTCCTTTTTGGAAGTCAGTTAAAAATTCGAACACCTGAGTCATCCACCATAAACGTACGCTGGGCCCGCGTGGTGGATATGATACTGTCCACTACCTCTCACAGACAAGAGACCGTAGTCCCAGCAGTACTAGACTCATTATAAGTTGATTATGTATTAGGAAATATTAATTTGTCCCCCAAAACAAAAAGAACCTAACATAACAACCTATCTTCTTTACAGAGATCCCGTGCATCGACAAACTTCAGAAATCTCTCGTGATGGGCTCCACTAAGAACAAGGGCGAGATCCTTTACCCCGGTGACGTCAAAATCAAGGTCGCGGAACCCAAGGGTTTGAACGCTCTCCACTTCGAAGAGGTCATATACAAAACCCTAGTGTATGACAAGAAGGAAGACGAACCACTTAACCAAGGAGACTTCTGCTAACTATGCTCAAAGTACATAAGAATAACCAATAATTCTAACATAACATATCATTGTATTTAAGTTTCTCTCTTCGAACATAATTATGAGAAATAGGTCTAAACTACCCAGTATGTAAAGGGTTTACGACTTTCTCAAGAAACAAATTTATTTTTAAGCAAATTATTATAGTACATAACCATGAGATAACACAGGGAATAGACCGTAACTATATCGTCACCACTGTGTTCAAAGTTATAATATTAACTTCCAAACGATATCGTCGCAAGCACAATGACAGCATAATCATAACGAATTTATATAACGTCTCAAAGTGTAAATTATGTGAATAGATCATAGACTTTAAGTTTAGCTTATGATAACATAGATTAGAAAACCTGATCCCTAAATAGTTCATACATATTACAACTATTTTTCTTTATACCAGATTTATTAAAGTTTTACTATTATGAGCTGCCTTTTATTTACATTTACGTGGCTGACTTTGAGATGTATGGACAAGTATATACCTACCTACGCAATGAAAAATACTCGCTTTGACGTCAACATCCATTCATAAAGTTATTATTGACTCTTTGACTGTTATATCTGTAACGCGAAGTTCCTCTGGTGTAAACGGGCTGCTTTTGCACACAACTCACAGGTTATGTTTATAGCTATTTAAAAATCACTACATGACAGGAAATATATGTTGGACACATCCGGTGTGTAACATATATTTCTTGTCATGTCACGGTGCGGTCTAGGAACGTGGTCTGATCCCTAGATGCGCTGGCGCAGGTTATGCAGTTCGGTGCGACACCCTCGTGCTCACGTATCCGGCTGCGGTGCGAGGAGATACTCCCTGACGCGTTTTATTAGCAAGTATGTTTTATTTTTATAGACGGTCAGCAGGCGGGCAGTAGTTCAGCGGTGTGTGGTGTAATAGAACATAAGTGGCGCAGCGGCGCGCGCGTAGCGTTGGCTCCGTGCCCGGCCGCCGCCAGTCCCCGGCGCGCCGGCCCGCCCGCCGCCTGCCGCCACCGCACGCACTCGCCGACTCCTGTCTATTGCGTATTACATGACCGAAGCTGCTCACGAACGAGCTACTCCACGAACGCGATCCTTTACAAAGCTAACTAACACGGAGCTTGCGCCGCGAGGCGTTCGCAGAAAATACTTCTATTGATAAAATCGCGTTTGTGTTTACGCGCCTAGAAAGTCTGAGCATTAGTAGCGAGTTCAGAGCAGCCGATTTAGGTCGCCCGGTTCAGTGCTAGCAGCGAGATATTTTTATTGCCACTGTTGGGTGCAGACGTACGAGCGCCTGAACACGTTGCTGGTTAAATAAATTATTATTTATAGAGTAAAATCGTAAAGTTCATTCCATAAACATTTGCGTGTGTATGTGGTTATTCCTAGTTCCCGCGGGTGTGATGCTGTGTTACGAGTGGTGGCATTGACTGCGTGTGAGAGGAGGAATGTGACGGAACTGTTTTCGTTAGCGGCATTTAGGTGAAATCTTTGACATTTGTAAAGTGCATTTGTGTGTGTCAGTGTGAGAATGCATCACTTGTACCCTTTGGCGAAGGGCGACCCGCTGTGCCCGCTGGGGTTCCACCCGCAGGTGCGCTGGCCCACGCGCTGCAAGCGTTGCTTCCGCGACTACAAGGAGCACGGCGGCGTGCGCAAGAAGGAGGACGACTTCACGGTGTCCACGCCCAGCCTCTCCTCTTGGAACACGCCGTCATCACGGTCAGTGTGCCACCTCTCTTACCAACATCCTGTAGTATTTAGTATTAGGTATAGTATAACTGTCCTGTCAGATATATACTACCGCCGAAACCGAACTTCATCATTTATCCGAATTGACGGAAGTTTCAAAGGAAATTTAAATTATATTGTAATGAGTAGTACCCGAAAGGGACATTGTTCCACTAAACCCTTCCTACGTAACCTGCGCACACCGGAAGTCCATCATTTCAACCCGTAAGTGCCAGTGGGTGGACATGAAGCGGTACTAGACTTGCTAAGAGGAACATCCGTGGTGTTGCCACACTTGGCGAAAGGTTTTGTAATCGTAATAAGTTCTTGTTATCACAGAGGGCGATGCTAGCTTATTCATGTTTTCCCAGGCCTAAAGTCAATTAATGGCCATGAACATTTTAATATTGACCCACAAGCAAATCCAATAAACATGCCTACAATACCTCCGTAGTGATATCGTTGGGTATAAAACATTGACCTAACATAAAAAGACAATGTAAGTACCTAATAATGATTAGTTCAGTTAGCAGTAGGTAGTTAACGTATTGGACGTGTGAATTATAGCATCACTTAGCAGATGTTACTTAATAAGATGAATAACCGCTAGTAAAATAAACTTAAAAGTTTCGATTCGAATAGTTACCTACATATAGTTTACAGGTAGGTTGGCCTATGTGGGTACCAAACCATTACCTATGTAGGCCGGAATTTGAAGCCTGGTAGAGGAACCTAGAAAGTAAATCTTACGATCGATGTCTTACTTTGCCATAAAAGACTTAATGAGGGCAAAAACGCTTCCGTAGGTTCTCATCCACTTGAAAGCTTGCATGGTTACCTAGCGGACGTTCTGAGTTAGTCTTCCTGACTGATTAGTTACCAGAAAGATCGCTTCGTTGGATGGAAATAAAACTCATATTTATGTGCCAGGATTAGCTTCTCCTCGCAAAGCCACCAAACTACCCTTATAACTTGTGAACCACGGACAAATTCTGGTATTCTTGGTCAATAAGCGATATGGCTTCCGTTCCATCAGAATCCAAATCTGATGTCTGCGTCAAACATAATCAATGTTTTTTTCTTTTAGACTCTAAAAGATACTAAGTATAAAGTATTTTTCTACGGTATTAAAATCTTATAACATGTGTATCTCAAGATAATTTCAAGTTATGCTCACTTTAGAGCGAATGCACGCTCGTAATTTCCGCTTTGTTATTTTCCTGCCCACTAATTTTATGGCGGCTATTCGATTGCCTTATAGCAATTTGTCGAATAATGTCCATAGGTACTTGTATTGGTAAGAAATAAAATTAAAGTACATGCAAGTTGCGCTTTCATCTGACTTATTGCTATCCAATTTGTATTCATATCGGTAATGGTCAGCCAGAAAGAGTGTCACGGAATTTGAGGTAACCATGACCTATAACAAGTATAGTTTTGGCCGATCTATGTTACTACCTGTCCCTTGTTGATTCTTTCTAATATTTAACAAAAAAAGATGGCACATTTCCAAATTCCTAAGCGTTTTTGTGGATTGTTTGTACTGCGCCCGGTTGCTGAAGTTTGACGCATGCCGCCATCGTGTGTACGTACATTCTGTCACTATACATACATCTAGTATACGCACACTTTATGATCAAATCATCAGTTGTAATGTATGGTTACGAACTACACAAATCATTCAAGTCTAATCTTATTGTGGCAAAGTGCAACGAAAAGGATGTTGTGAGTCCGCACTCAATATCAATAGGATGATTCATAAGTCCATAACTGCTAAAAGCTTTCAATTTGATCTCTATAAGAGCTGTTAGCTATGTCGGTTCATATAGGCAGATACTACTACTAGTATAATTCAGAATGAAGTTTAGAAGTCGTAAATTATACAGAATAGGACATAAAATCATAAATATTTAGACTGCATCAAAAAGATATATCATGCACATCTGCCTACGTGCTCTAAACACAGTGCTTAGTTTGTCAACATTTACAAACAAAATAGGAATTGTGTATCAAATAAACAGCTCTTTGATATTTCTGTAAAGCGTTTACTTGGCTCAGTTTTGGAGATCAAACACGTGTAATCACATCTATCATTTTCACACGACTTGCTTCGTTTTTAGAGATTACCATCAGGCCACCTATACCCTATACCTACCGTGTGGGTACCTTTGTACGTACGTCAATCAGGACTGACGCAAGAAGCACCACCACACTAAATTCTCTTATTGGAAACTGAAGGTTTGTTAAAATTTCTGGTAGATAAGTAAGAGTCCAAAAATGTTATAGACTAAGGTAGGTAGGTTTTAGGTAGCAAAGGTGGTCGTAGGTATTGTCAAACATAAAATCTCGCCAGCACAACGGCAGAGGCCACGCATCAAGAAATTTTTGCTCCACACATGATCAGACACTTGTCGGCACTATATTGTTGATTGTGTTGGTCGTCAAGTCTCCACTAGAGAATAAGAAGATTTTGTTTTTGTTTGTGATGTTTTTATTTACTTTGTCGTACACAGAAGTCGTGAAGAAGACAATGGCGTGGAAGTGGAGAAGGTGGGGCGAGGCTGGGCGTCCAGTACCAACCTCAGTACAATTGACCCTGCCAAGAAAGACGCCTTCTCCACGGGTAAGCTATTTCTCTCCTTTTTCTTCCTGATACAGAAACTAGCTTTTGGTCGCATGGAGGCCGGAAAATATCCCACTGGATAGTACTATCGGGATAAAAAAGTATCCTATGTCCTAACCCAGGTCATGGTCTACCCGTGTGCCAAATTTCATCGAAATACGTTGAGCCTTTAAGGGTACGCTAGTCAGCGTTCTTCCATACAAACGTAGTATGGTGATTACTCGTCTGTTTGACGGTGTAAGTTCAAAACTAAAAATGATATCAATTTTTCTTGTCATTAATTAGCCCTTTATGCAAGCAGAATTAGAAAAAAATAATTGAGTCGAAACTTCCATATTTCAACACTAATTTTATCTCATCTTTGGGCTAAAGATATATATATAGATAAATAACTTATGTAGTAAAAAATGGCAAAATAGAAACCGTAAAGGGATAAACAATTTATTCAAAAGTTAAAATTATTTTATTTCGAGTAAATACATCCAGGAGATTTTCCATAATATCTATACGCCCAAAGGTTCGCTCACAAAATTTTTCGCGCTCGTTTTCGTTTTAAATCATCTTCTATTTCACTAAATAAATGAATAAATATATAAATAAAAACTAAATAAATGATTAGATTAATTAGCATGCATATAACTAACCCACCAACGAGTTCAAGCTGTCGTCGACTAGTGCACCCTTAAAAGGCTTGAAAAGGCGTAACAGACAGACGGACAGAATTACTTTCGCATTTATAATATTAGTTTGAAAGTATGGCTGGGTTAGAATGGATCAGCGTCAGGTGGTACACTTTGTGTTGCCATCTGACATCTATGCTGAGCTGAGGCCCTATTGGCATTATAATCATTGTTTTCTGTTTTTTTTTTTGTTATAAGGTGTATTTTTCTGCTAATGTAATGCCAATAAACGCATTTTCTTTCTTTCTTTCTTTCTTTCATATATTTACAACACTAAACAAGTCGAACTAATAGAGCAAAATATCGAATGTGCCTGCTTACGTGTAGAAGAACTCATTCCGAAGAAAGAGAACGTTTTTCGTTATAAGAACAAAACATATCTAATACCTAGGTATGATTAGTACTTTAATCAAACAGTGTATGCTTGCAGTTTCATTCCGCCTACCTACAAATGATTAGAATCAAGCACTAAATAACACACATAATAATAGGAGCTAGGTAAATTACTATTGTAGAACGCTAGCGCATCTAATAACATTGATGATAGATGACCTATTCGAGCACCTAGATAATAGGCGGATTACGTGCTCGTTATATATTTTTCCTGTTTATAACCCACATCGGTACCAAAACTAGAGGACTAACACATTCCTACTGCATTTATTAAGATCAGCCCCGGATCTAGATTTGTTTTGAGGAGGGGCAAAAGTTGCCGTCTGGCGCCCCTCGACAATCCTCCTAGCCCGCGAAATTAAAATTTTCTCGAAATGAAAATGTTGGCAGCAACATATTAATAAAATTGTATCGATCGATAATGCGCCAATCCAACAGGGGCGCCAAAAATGTTGTAAAAAAGAAATAGAAATAGAAAGATTATAATATGTGCTGCGCGTCTCATTTATTACAAAGTTGCGGTGTGCTGGGTGGTGCACTTGTCTGCTACGCTCAATGACTATATAGCCTTATGCACAAATGTATTAAAATGTATCAAAATAACCGCGTGTGCAGAGATCCAATAACTGGTCAAAACTAAAATGGCAGTTCATATTGTCATCTAATATAAGTGCAATTTAATTTATGTGTCGTGAGCCTGAGTCGCCCGTATGAGCAGTCAAGAGGCTATATGGTCATTGGCTTCGCTTGAATTTGTCGCCCGGGGCGCGTGCCCCGGTTTGTCCCCCGCCCTTGATCCGGGGCTGATAAAGATGTAAACCTGTAAGCTTTTAACACAGATGCAGACCGAATTCTGCTATTCTTCCCCATCATATAATCTTACATAGATCCTAGTCCATACTCCTTAGCTTTTATTAACAACCAACCTCTTATCTTCAACTATAATATTTTTTTTTTTTTTTTTGGTTGGGAAATCATCAAATGACTCCTCCCGCTCTGGGCGGAGTGAGAGGGAGTGTCAGACTTTTACTAACTAAAACCCACCCGTGTTCCTTCCGTTGCCTATGTGCTGGGGCCGCGATATCCCTTTTAGACAAACCCGCAACCCCAGCAGAACTATAATAATATCAAATGCGCACATAGAATGTCCGTCTGCTGACCTTCTCCTTTGTTCACGAATATCTACAACAAGAAAATATCAATCCAGACACATCTGCGAACGCGAGCCAAGACCATAATGCTACACCTGTATTAGTCATACATTGTGGATCCTAATTTAAACGTCTCACGCCCACATGCGCATTTTGATAGTTGCTATCTAATTTAACCATTTACTTAACATACATGTGAGAAATCCCACTATTATAATATCACATATGTTTATCATATATGTTTGTTACTCTATCACGCTTTTACGGCTGAACGAATTTACATGTAATTTCGAGTTAGGGTAGACTATGACCTGGATTAAAATATAGGATACTTTAATCAGCTTTAATCCAATTGCATCGCGTCTTTTCAAGTTACAGTATCCAAAAGTACAGTATCAAAGAGATTGAAAAAAAATAGGGATTTAAAAAAGATCTATCATTGGAGACGTTAGGTACTTAGAACAATTATTTTAATAATCAGTACCTATAGTTTTGACAATCTGATGACTTATTTATTTAATATCTTTCGTCCAGCATCTAACAAGCCAGTATTTCCGACGATTAATATTTTTGCTCACACATCCATCACATATTGTATTGGATGCTATAAAACCACTTTTATTAGAACAGATAGCAATAAAGTCAGATGATTTTTATTAACGACGATCTTTTAAATTATTAGCGTGTTTATTACCTAAATTCGTTATATTTCACACTCTGAATGTCAAGGAATTATAATTTTAGATGTTCTCTTTATACGTTGCTACTCATTTGTTTCTCTGTTAGACTAACACACACAGATTCTGTTTCGCAGCTTTCAAGCAAAAAATTATTTTAGATATTGGTAATGTCCGGATACCTATCTAAGTTATTGTACATTATACACTACTTTGTATTTAATGGAACCTCAAATAAATAAAATAAAATGATTGTGCCTCTTTTTGTGAACCTCAAATAATTCTGGGCCCTAAAAATACAAAAAAGTAAGTTCAAAAACTAAAACCCGACTACTGAAAAATCACGCTCTAAAAAGTATTGTAGTAAGTATAAAACAAGAAAATATTTTAGACAGAAATCAAGACATAGGTACAAAAACCGGCCAAGTGCGTGTCGGACCACGCACAGTGAAGGGTTTCGTAGTTGGGATGAATTTATCCCAAGAACAAACTTAACATTGTAGTTGAAAAACATGTTCTTCCATACGGAATGTATGGGAGATAATGTTTTTCAAACTGTAAATTTAAGTTGGTTGATTATTACTCGTTAACTTGTACAGCCTACTTAACTCTGATAGTTTTCCTTTTAATTACGTTATATATACAACTGCTGTGAATTTTTTCACAAATCCAAGTACAACCATTTAGCTGGCAGGAGGGGGGGGGGGAACACTTGACTCTAACAAAAAAATTCAGTTAAAAGCTTAATATTTCGCAAACGGATCCCTGAATCCAAAAATGGTTTCCACAAACCCACAATATTTTTGAACAACCTTTTTAACGATACCCTACCACATGGGGTAGATGAAAAAAAAAAACATCCCCACTTTACGTGTAGGGGAGGTACCCTAAAAAAATATACTTTTCTTGATTTTATTTTACCACTTTATCGGCATGATTAATATGTATATGTACATATGCCAAATTACAGCTTTCTAGTACTAACCGTCTACTATTAGGGTTCCTTATTTACTACGGAACCCTAAAAATTGCATGCCGTACACCCCTTACCCCTACCATATATATACCGTATACCCCTTAGTTACTGCGACCAACTATAACAAAAGACCAGTAAATTAAAAAGAAACTCATTTATTAAAAAAAAGTGTGCATCATTAAAAGGCCTCAACCTTTTTAAAAGGTTCAATAATTTAAAGTAAGCGTACATCATTAGAAGGTCTATAAGTTTTTAGAGGACCAGTTAAATATTTTCCCTTTCAAAGCGTTGTAATAGGTACTTATGCCGCGCCGATTTTAATAGAAGCTGACGTTTCAAATGAGGTATGCTTTAAGAGCCCCCTATCAATTTCGCGGTCTAAAAACAGAAAATTCAATTGAAAGTTTTTTCAGCGCAAATTTCTCAATAACCTTAAGATATCTGGTATTTTTTTAAATGCAACGTTTAAGTCTAAAAATTAAAATTTTGTTATCTACTCAATAGAAATTATGAAAATTAAAAATCTGACACACGTTTTTACGAAAGCACGAAACACCAGGTTTTTAAAATTGCTTTTATAGCTTACTGGCAGCAAATATCATTCTGAGAAAAATCCTAAAATACTGGGCATATGTAGTAAGCTTACAATTTTTTTAATTTAAGTTTAATGAATGAACACACAAGATGATTTGAAATTTGAAGACGAAAGATGGATATGAAAGCGCACAAATGAGGACATCCCAATTGAGGTGCACTGATGTAAATATCAAAATGTCTGCACGTTACCGGAACTGATAGACGCTACTGATGGCGAAATTGTAACAAAATCAAATTCTGGGCCGATTCAATTTAGATCGTCATCGACACGCTTAGAATATCAAAATGATCTGATCTATTACATCCATCCTTCATGTCCAGGGTTCACGAGAATCAGTGCGTCGTGGACGTCGACGCCGGACCTGGGGGCCAACGAGTCCGAGAGCACGAACGCTGTCACCGTCAGTCTGAAGCTGCCCAAGAGAAGGCTCACAGGGCCATTACCGTCTCTAGATACGGGACAGAATCATACTGCAGGTATACATATAATCTTGCTTGCTGGGGAGTTTGTTGCGCCACCTCTTCTTCCCAAGCTAAAACACTAGGAAGTGGTGTAGATCGGGCGTTATGGGGGACTGTCTTATGTTATTTTGACGTTCAAAAAGTGCTGATTCTCAACTTGAATAAATGACCCCTGATTTTGATTCACTCGATAATGTTCCCACTCCGAGGTTTCACTCTCTGTGTTAGTTTGGTGTAGACTTGTTGTTTATTAAATTAGTCCCGATCTGCGCAGGTTACGCATACCCCCAACTTAGGCCAGTTTTGTTATAAGTCTCATGTTATAGGAGGCGAGCTTATGTCATAAACCAGCTCAGATTGCGACTTACTGTCCATATGGTATAGCCCAATAACAATCTCCACCCGGGGATCCAAGCTCGTGATCAGGCGTACTAAACCATAGACAAAATTAAATTAGGGATTATTCCGGAAAATTCACTACAATCTGCCTAGCCTTTTCCTAACTATGTTGGGACCGGCTTCCAGTCTAACCGGATGCAGCTGAATACCAGTATTTTACATGGAGCGATTGCCTCTCCGACCTCCACAACCCAGTAACTGGGTAATACGATACCCCTTGGTAAGACTGGTTGTCAGACTTTCGGGCTTCTGACGACCCGTAACGACTGTCAAAGATCCAGAAATGACAGCCGGGACCAACGGCTTAACGTGCTTTCCGAGGCACGGAGGAGTATCGGTATGTAAAGATGGTCACCCATCCACGGACCAACCCCGTCAAGCACAGCTTAACCTGTTGGATCAACCCGTGCGGCTGTTATTAATTAGCCACGAACTCCTCCCGGAAAATTCACAACAATGTCACTAATTAGTAACTATAAATGATATATTTATTCTGTCACAGATACGGTGACGTTGCGACGACCGTCGCCATCACCTCCGCCGTCGACTGCGCCGGTGCAGGCACCAATTACTATAAGCAAGAACGACTCGCTAGCTGAACGCGTGCGAAAGGTACCTTTATCACATCTACTATACTACAGGGTGGCAGGGACATCGACGCGAAATCTGATACCATGGATTCAGTACATGATTCCGAACCCCCTGCGATGAAATATCTCGTCAGTAATTTTTTTAAAACAGCACTTTCATAAAAAAATGCAATACCTACGCGGTCAAAATGTATGAAACAGCAGTTTTTTTTTAAATAACGGACGAAAACTTTCAACGTATGCTGGATATAATTCAGTAACTAGGCAAACTTGTCAGTCAAAGTGATTTTCGCAGTTTTCCCACTACCTCTGCGCACGCGCAATCGTCTTGGAACGTTTCCTGACCTTGACCTATTTACATGTAGAAGAAAATAGGTTATCATAGTGTAACTTAATTAATCATTACATTAATAATAATTATCTAACAAGAAACATCTACAAGAAAAACATGCTTATAACGTTGCAAATATTTATCGCGTAAGCACCAACAGTTCAGCCGAATTTAGGAACAACAGATTTCCTCTACAAATATTTATAAAGTTCGACTAGTTTAAAAATGTACTGCCCAAATAACACTATTGTCTTCACCTTGGGTTCATAGACGTGTGAAGTACAAGTGGGTCAGCGATAGAACCGTCTGATCGTTACCGCTACTGCCCGCAGCTTTCAACCCGAACGGTTCGCGATGCGCAGCCCAAAATAAACATAAAAGGTCACCATGAAAGTTAGTGCTTGGCAATGCGCTAGCTTTATAATTAATTGAGGAAATGACCTATTATCTGTTTTCGGTACTTCAAAATATAGGTTTCTGTTAATAGAGCATTGAAAAACAGTTACAGCAAATTACCGATTTTAAAATCGATTGTAACGTAAATTATCAAGACGGAAAGTTTATCCGCTTGACGTAGGTATTCCCAGAAAGGACGGAAGTTATCCAAAAATATAATTTTCCATAGGATTTATTTCCTACCTACTCCAATTTAAAATTATACAGCTCTAAAAATATCCACCGGTTATTATTTCCAGATGAATTTAATAAAATCTCAGAATAGTTTTGAAAAGGAATCAAGTATAGAGAAAGAAAGAGAAAAGGAAAGAGAAAAACGAAGTTTATCCAGAAGTAAAGAAGTACATCAAGAAGAAAAGCCTGCGCGGCATAAAGAGGACAGCCACAGAAGTTCAACCAAAGACGACGTCAACTTTATGATGCAGGTGACTAATTAACATAAAGAGCAATTATTTATTTGGCTAATTCCTCTCTAAGTTAGAATTTTGGATCCTGGGAGCAGTTCTTGCTAATTCCTAAGTTTGAAACTAGAGAATTCCAAGGATAATAAATTCAAAAGAACCGCATATGATGACGAAAAGTTACAGTTCGAAACAAAATGTAGTCTCAAAAGCTTTACAATGAACATTATATTTGCCTTGTTCAGGTGAAGAGCTCTCGCAACGCATCATCGAGCTCGAAGCCCCCCGTCCGAGGCGGACCCTCGCGAGATAAGGAGGAGTCTGATGACGACACCAGCACCGCGGGCACTGTCACCACGGAGACCACACTCATCGACGTCAACGTTAAGGAGTATCAGGTGAGAGAGGACTTAGTTAACCTTTATATGGATAAAAACAGAATTAAGATCAGTTTTATCACCAACTAGTATTAGTTTTCCGCCCGCGTGTTATGTTGATAAAAAGGCCCCAGAGTTCAAAGTATCCCTATCCATACAAAATTTCATCAAAATCGGTTGAGCCGTTTAGCCAACTTACAAAACATCAAACATTTTCTCTTTATTATAATATAATACTAGCCTTTGCCCGCGGCTTCGCCCGCATGGAGGTCGGAAATTATCCCACGAGAACGTACTATCGGGATAAAAAGTATCCTACGTCCTAACCCAGTTCATGGTCTACCCATGTGCCAAATCTCATCCAAATCCGCTCAGCCGTTTTAGCGTGAAAGCGTAACAAACAAACAAACTCACTTTCGTATTTTATAATGTTAGCTAAGTAGTTTTTCCTATGTTGCGAATTGAAGGGTTTGGGAGCTGATGTAATTACAAGCCGTTGAGACATTTCACTTTTTCTCAATATTGGACTGGTTGGTTACCAGCCAGTCCCAGTGGTGGTGATCAGATCACTTATGATCACGTGCACAACTACCATGTTTGCCACCCAGTACCATCAAAAAACCTAATCAGCTCCTTTTAAACGAGATAGGTATATGTCGTTACTCCAACTTTGTGCTCCTCGGAAGTGTAAAATCAGTAAAACTCTTAAATTTCTGCAGCTGTTTGAGGAATTTTGCCAATCCATTACGTGCACTGGTTCTATTAATACATTAGCCCTATCCTGATGTGGCTTCATGTGTACGATGTTAAAACAGACGTAAACACTACAGCTATCTCTATCCACGCACCTGCATTGCGAAACTTCAAGGTCCTGTAGATATATTGTAGTTTATAATCCAAACGGAAATTATATAATTTCAGGAACAAATAGAGAGCTACAAACAAGAAATGGACACGCTCAGGAAACGCTGTGAAAGGGTCGAGAAAGAGAAGAGCGACATTTTATTGCGAAGGTTGGCGAACATAGACTCAGTAAATAAATACAGTTCGGGGCGGTCCTCGGAAGTGCTGAAACTGCAGCAGAAGGTGAATGAGCTGTCAACACAGAATGAAGACCTGAAGGACGAGAAGAAACATCTTGCGTTGAGAGTTAGAGAGGTGGAGAGTGAACTTGAGGTGAGCATACAGAACTTCGTGCCAGACATGGCCCTGCATTGTTAGACTTTTTTTTTTCTTTTTTTTTTTTGAGGGTGTGAAATCATCAAATGACTTCTCCCGCTCTGGGCAGAGCGAGAGGGCGTGTCAGACTTTTACTGACTAAAACCCACCCGTGTTCCTTCCGTTGCCTGTGTGCCGGGGCCGCGATATCCCTTTCGGACAAACCCGCAACCTCAGCATTGTTAGACTTACATAATATCTATCTAAATAATATTATGTTTGATTACGCGAATCATAGTTTGATCAACAAAAAACCTATGAAATTTTTAATTTTGTGACCTACCCTGGCGCTGCCGCTTTTAATGATCCCATTTCTACTTCCAGTCTCGCCCCTCAGTAGAAGCACAAACCCGTCAGATAGAACAGCTTCGCGCGAAGCTGCTGGCTGCGGAGACGTTGTGCGAGGAACTGATGGACGAAAACGAAGACATGAAGAAGGAGCTGCGAGACCTCGAAGAGGAAATCGAGGAGATGCAGGATAACTTCAGGTAGGAAGAAATTACATGTTTCATGCTTTGACCGATGACTGAAAAGTTGTAAAATCGTAGTTGTTAAATCAATTGTATGGACATCTGATAAAATAAGAGGCAAAGATTTAAGTATAAATGTGTATGGCATAGGGCCGCGCGCACTTTGGACGCGTTTTCGTACGAATTCCACTCGTGCGAACACGTACGAACACGCACGAACGATCCCGACCTTCCAAGTACATAGGGAGCTCGCAGACTGAGTGCGAATTAGTCGTACGTATACGTACGTATAGTTCCGACATCCGAAAACAATCCAAAAACGTACGTTCAATGCGATATCCCCGGAACACTACTTATTTGACGGAGAAAAACGTATTCCGTGTCCTAAGTGCGCGCGGCCTAAGAGTTGGGGAAGACCAAATAAATGATGGATGAACTTTGTGATAGATGATATGGATAGAAAGGGCTAAAGTGGAAGCAAACTCCAAATTAAGTAGTTTGAAAAAGGTTTGGTGAATGAGAACGTTTAGGACAGGGACGGAGCTCTACGAAGCTGAACTTTTTCTAAAACTCGATGTGCCTTATTAACGGCGCTTACTGTACCAAGACACATACATCCATCATACGTCACACATTCACGTCGTTCATACATTCATCATCATCATACGTATGTATGTACGAGTACATTACATAAGACTCAGCTGCAACTCGGTACACTGGAAGTCAATCCCAACCTACATAGTTAGACAAAACTGGCTAAGTGCGAAAAAACACGTTTCTTGGAGTTTAATTATTAACTTTATTCCATTTTTATTATTTGTTGTTATAGCGGCAATCGAAATACACAATCTGTGAACATTTTAACTGACAACCTTATATGGTTCATGAGTTACAGCCCGCTGACAGACAGACGGGCGGACGGACAGCGGAGGCTTAGTAATAGGGTTCCGTTTGGCACCCTTCGGGTACGAAACCCTAAAAGCCAAGTGAATTAAGACTACGTAGATGCTTATACTAACTGCTTAGAATGTTATAGGAAATCTAATAAAACGATGAACTGTTTCGGTCCTCTTGTGTCCATGTAACCCTTTCCGCCTTATGATAAAACGTGGGTTAAGTTTAACGAGACACGCGGTTCACTTATTTTTAGACGCAACCACGCAGATGTCGTATGACTAATTTATGAAACCAAAAATACTTTCGCAGTCTTGTCTAACGTAAGCATTCTTTTAAGTATTATGTATTATCAATAAGTATGTTATTAATGCAATATTATTTGTTCGACGTATTAACAAAAACTGGGTTCATTGTGCCAATGAGTTGTAGCCAAAATAGTTTTGGCTGATAGTGCGCACATCACTCAAAGATTTAACCTTGGAGAGTTTTTCAAGTCCATAAATTAATAAAGATAGGATTGGTCATTGATTTATTGTTAGGATGCACGCAAATTATGGAAAGGGATCCGTGGCTAGGGTTGAGCCTTAAGTGGTTAATTAATAAATTCCAAATAATTAACAAGATTGTGCTATAAAATTGACAAAATACAATAAACGACGTATAGTAAACTAATCCGCTCAACTGTTCTTAAAGAGTCATCCTCAGGATGACAATTGACTTGTTGCGAACCAGGACACGACGCGTTGCCACGTCAAGCGCCGACACATTCGACACTTGACGTGGCGCAACAAGTTAATCGTTGAGAGGTGAAACACGTGTCGATTTCTTACAGGGTTCTTTATGACTCTTTAAGAACAGGTAAGCGGATTAGGTTACTAAATATACGTCGTGTATTGTATTTTATAATGGATTTCCGCAAAGTCACGCCTGAGGCAACTATAAAATTGTCAGTCAAAACTCAGGGTAGTTGCGCCCAAAATATGGTGTTGCTCTTGTACAGGTAGGTACCATCAAAGAAGTTCATATGTAACCAGTTTCAAAACAAAATCCCGTGAACATGATGACCACATCTGTTACCGGCCCGGTTCTATAGCCGCCGAGCGCTGCAAGCAAGAATAGTCCTTACGGTGGTTAGATATGAACTTCTTCGATGGTACCTACATTATAACATCAAATAAAATGTCGACGCAGTATTAGTACTGCGTCGACATTTTAGCTCAGTTAGCTGAGAGAGTACTATATTACACATTCCGTTCAATCTTTTTGGGATGGGTCAAACTGACGCATTAGCGTAAAGATTGAAGCAGTAGGCGAAGTCTGACAGTGGATTATGATGATACTGAACTAAAATCACTGTTTCATATTTCCAGGGAGGACCAAGCAGATGAATACTCGTCACTGAGAAGGGAGTTAGAGCAGACAATTAAGAATTGTAGAGTTTTATCGTTTAAGTTAAAAAAGACTGAAAGGAAAGCTGATCAGCTTGAACAGGAGAAAGCTGAACACGAGAAGAAACTTTTAGAGGTAATACAAATTTAAGCTAGTCAGACAGTTGCTCCATGTAAAATACTGGTATTCAGCTACATCCAGTTAGACTGGAAGCCGACCCAAACATAGCTGGGAAAAGGATAAGCAGATTGATTGACAAATTAAAGCCATAAAAGTAGAACACACAGTTGCGGGACACTGTTTCAGTAATATGTTTTTATGTTGCGGGAATCGTGTTGCTGGCAACACCGTGTTCCGTTTTCATAGTAAACAAAAGATGCGCACCATTGTTGCTAGCAACATTTGATGTTGCCCAACTGATGCTCAACATATTTTCCTTTGAATACGGGGTTGTGAAGAACTAGTAAATGTTGCCATGAAAAGTTACAGAACATGTCAAAACAAATGTAAGGTACAGTAACACAAAGTAAATTTATTACCGACGTTTACGTCTATTCTTGGACGTTCATGGTGATTATAAAATAAATAGTGGCATAAATCGTAACTAGAACATTGTCAATAAATTACCTGTGTAAATATTTATCCGGCTTGCTGCCAGGTACCCAATTAAGTCATTTCTGTTTTGGTCAACCTTCGCCCTTGGAGCTCGTGGCTAAGTAACAACAGCCGCACTGGTCGATCCATCAGGTTAAGCTACGCTTGCCGGGGTTGGTCAGTGGATGGGTGACCATCTTTACATACCGAGAATCCTCCGTGCCTCGGAAAGCACGTTAAGCCGTTGGTCCCGGCTGTAATTCATGGATCTTTGACAGTCGTTACGAGTCGTCAGAAGCCCGAAAGTCTGACACCAGTCTTACCAAGGGGTATCGTATTACCCAGTTACTGGGTTGTGGAGGTCAGATAGGCAGTCGCTCCACGTAAAATACTGGTATTCAGCTGCATCCGGTTAGACTGGAAGCCGACCCCGACATAGTTGGGAAAAGGCTAGGCAGATTGATTTTGTTTTGGTCAACCTTGCAACAGCAATCAATCATTTTGGATTATGACAGATGCTTGCTGGACATAGGCCTGGCTCAAATTGCGCGAACATATCCGGATCTCCCTCATAAGAGACTGAATCCATGCACCGTAGTCATACCGTAACCGTGGTCTTTTGTTAAAATCCGTGAAGGTCGCAGGAACTTCTTCTGGGAGACATAGGACCGGTCGTTGTGGGGATGCTTGCCCTATATACAGCAGTAGTCATTTTCCGGCTGAACAATAATGATGATGCTGCTAAAAATTACGCTTATATTGTGTTTACGCTAAGGACATTTGGTTACAGTTGTGTGATCGTAAATTAGTATCATCATAATCATCACTGAGCCAAAGACGTCCACTGCTGGACATAGGCCTCCCCCAAGCACCGCCACTTCGACCGATTCTGTGCTTCCCGCATCCAGCTGGTTCCTGCGGCCTTCACAAGGTCATTGGTCAACCGGCCTTCCAACGCCACGTCTTCCGGTACACGGGCGCTACTCCAGAACCTTTCGGCCCCACCAGCCATCTGTTCTGCGAGCAATTATTTTGAGTGATGAGCCTGACATCTTTTCACTGAAACTAACCCAAGCGTTACATTCATCTATTCCAGATAGTTGGTGGGCAAGACGGCATGCAACGTGAGAACCGCATCAAAGACTTGGAACAAGAAGTGGCGCGGGCTACCGAGGTGGGGTTGAGGCTGCAGAGAGAGTTGTCGGAGGCGAACGCGAAGTTGTCTGCAGCCTCGGGAGCCCCGCCGGCCAGCGTTAAGAAGAATCAACTTAACGATGGGGTCTGTATTTTGTTTACGTATGTACCATCCAAGAAGTTCATAACTAACCACCGTAAGGACTATTCTTGCTTGTAGCGCTCGGCGGCTATAGCACCGGGCCGGTAACAGATATGGTCATCGTGTTCACAGGATTTTGTTTTCAAACTGTTTAGATATGAACTTCTTTGATGGTACATACATATACAGATACAAAAAAACCCTGGCTGTGTTCTCATGGGGGTAGGAAGAAACTTTAAATTAGGACGCCACCACCTAGAGACTGACTTGTGACGTTTGCTTGTAATGTATCATTCGAGTCGAGCATGGTTACAAAACGACGATACACAAGACGCGGCAAACGCTTGCTTCGAGCACATGGAATTTTCGTTTCTCATATTTCCATTTCAAAGGAATTCAGGAAACAGCCAACAGTCGAGTGGGCGCCAAGAGTCGGCGCTCGCATCGAGCGGCTCGGCTCGCTGCACTGACTACTGTAACACATTACAAACCAACGTTACAATTCCTTTCGCTTCATCCTCGTTCATTCACCTGGTCATATTTTGATTACGTTTTATATTTATTTTATTCATAAAAGTAACTTGAGCATAAACTGATGCGAAACGCGACCATGCCACCAATTTTTATAACCGTCAGCTTTTACCCAGTTGATTTCCATGTCACTGAAGTTTTTAACCAGTCCAGTTATTGTTACTTATATGCACTTTCCAGGAATAAGGAATATCCAGGTTTACCTGCAAAGTTTATCTAACACAATAAAAATGATGTTTATAGAAAGTATCGCGGTCGTCACTGACCCGCGGCGGCAGTCAAGAAGACCCGGCGCAATTGCTAAGAGATCTGCAGGACTCTCTGGAGCGCGAGGCTGACCTTCGAGAACAACTGAGGAACGCTGAGGAAGAGGTACACACTGATCATTTACTAAACAACGTCGACACAGTAGTCTTGCTTTGATCTTTGATATTTCAACATAATGTATGTTCACATTACCATTTCGAGAGATGGTGACTGAGATGGATTTCTTTGTGCAAACACGCTAGGCACCGCAAATAACTCGGCAATCTCCACACATGGCAGCATCAATTTTATGCTTAAATTATATGCTTCACCCAATTTTACAGTCGGCTTGGAATGCAGTAAACACGTGCACAAATAGTTACAGTTTAACGATAACTCATCTCTTGTTAACAGTTAAATGCCATTACAACCACTTATTTCTCCGATCATTTAGTTCCATTAGAAAAACAACGCATTCATTAGGGCATTAGCTCTCGCTCGACGGATGCCAGCTGGCACGCCGCCAACACATGTCTGACTCAACACCGCGACACTCATATGTATTATTGTATATCACATTGTTATCCTCTATTAAGCCTATGTTGTTTATTAGTAAAACCGATAAATAAGGAGTATTATGTTCAAACAGGCTAGTCGATATCGGCCCCGCGTCGTCGGCAGAAGGACTCGTCCACAGCTAATTCCACAGTCTCCCCAATCAGATCCCAATTCACCTCAAACACCCATCAATGATAATGAAATGCTAGAACCAAATACAATCCAAAGGATACTTGAAATGCAACTCGCTTTAGAAAAGAGTTTGTCATCTCTAGACAGCAGTCCATCGTCCATTGGTGTTAGTCAGATCACTCAATCTCCACAAGATCTCATAATGAGTTACTCTGAGGGTTGTCAAACGGATACCATTTTAGTGCATGATGCGATGACCGACACTAGAAAGATAACTCTTGATTCGAGTGTACAAAGTACGATTGATATTTTAGAAACGTACACCCAAACGGAGGTAGCATTTATGAAAAATAAACATATGCAAACCGAATTCATGGGAACGAATAATTTTGCACAAACTGACAAACAGAAACTGAGAAATGCTAGTGTTCAGACACCAGCTAAGCTTTACAATGATAAAGGCTTACAAACTCTAAATTCTAAAGAGTATGTGGACGCTAGCACAGAAACCGTTCCCATCAACTATGAGAATAAAATACTTGACAAAGATATACAAATGGATACCTTAGAAGTCAACGCAATATTCAGTAGAGATAAATCTGAAAGTCCTCCTCTCACTCCAGAGAAAACACCTGAGTCTCGCTCCCCCTACCCCTCGCCCTTCGTATCAATGTTCAGTCCGTTGGCTGTAAGAATTTACAACATAGGTACTTATGACCAGTTTTGCCAATTTTAAATGTCGGTTTTCTTCATCCTGTATTTTGTCCTTAACAGAATCCTGAACAGTTTTGGTTCTTACAGTAATTTAGATTAGATATTCAATAATTTTAACTAACGAATATTTACAGGCAAATAACTTACGTAAAACTGCGTCCCGGGTCGAGGACGACAATGAGTCCTTGCTTCTACAGCTGAAGAAAATGGCTACCAAAGCCAGAAGTACGTCAAAATACTTATATTGTGAAAAATCGATTGTGTTTTTCTAACATAACACCCTCTCCCGAACCACCGCACATCAGGACCCGGTTGTGATTCATCTTGCTCATTGTGTACTTGACTACTTGCGTAACCATTAACTCGTAACACCTTTGTTCCTTGATGTTTACTAACATGCTTGTCAATGTATTTGAATTACACGGCGTATTGATGGTAGCCATTTTCTCCAGTCAGAATTAGACCTTGTTGAATCTTTTACAATGTTTGGATTTATAAATTTATCCACCTCATTGTTCAACATCCGTTTCCGGAACAATGACTCAGTACCACAAAATTTTACTAATTTTCATGAAAAACCTTTGCATAATATACTAAAATATTTATAAAGCTTTGTATTTTTGGAGCAACTCATTTACAGATTTGTATAAATAACGCAATACAAATTATTTGTAGGTCGTAAGCTGTCACCAACACCCCCATCAAATAAACTCAGTATTGATATTAATGAAAAAGATGGAAAAACAGATGACGAAGATCCAGCAGAACTACGACTCTTACTTGAACTTAACGAACAGGTGCTCACACTCCTTCTTTAAAATGTTCATCTCTCTAATATAGCTTTGAACAAAACTGATTTCCTAATTAAACCTTTCAGGAAGCATCCGTTTTACGGCGAAAAGTTGAAGATATGGAACAGGACAAGGATTCATTGAAAAAGCAAGTCAAAGAACTTACTGATAAAATCGCTAGTCAGCCCAAAACTAATTCAACAGTTACGCTTCGTCGAACAACTAACACTAAGACTAATAACTTAGCAGAAGAAAAAGTTAAAGTATGTAGCCAAGAAAATGTGAATAATAAAAATAATGTAAAATTACTAGTTAGCTAAAAACTAAACTTTACCTTGTAGGTGTTAGAAGATGAGATTGATGAATTAAGGAAAAAGCTTATAGAAAAAGAGAGAGACTGCGAGAGACTACACGCAGAACTCAGTCTGGCTAAGAAACCAAAAGCTTCACTTATCAAAAGCAAGTAAGTATAATAATTATGTTCCCAAAGTATCAATTATTAGAGAACAAAAAATAAAGATCATAAAGCTTATTAACAAATAATTAATATTGTAGATCGCTGGATGGCGACCAGCAGAATGTCGACTTGAAAAGACAACTCCAAGTTATAGAACAAGAAGCAAATGTTCTTCGTTCTAAGACACAGAGTTTAGAAGCTGATAACGAAAAACTACAGCTCGAAAACAAGAAATTACAGGTACCGGATCCCATACGAGATTTTTTACTGCATCTGGATTTTAATATCATCCGCATGGTTATTTATACTACTTTAAACTTCATCTGACTCATTTTTCACAGCTACTGAAAAATGCAAAATCATTAAAATCCGAAAAATCGGTAGAACAAAGCGCAGCTAAAATAACGCAACTAGAAAAGGAATTAAAAGACGCTTTAGCTAAATTAAAAGAATTAGAAAATAATAAAGATGACAAGACAGAGAAGAAAGTAAGATTTGGTGGAGAAATCAATAGCAAAAAAGACGCCGATGCATTAAAAGCAAAGCAGGAAGAGTTAGATAAATTGAATTTGAAATTTAATAAGGTAATTATAAATAAATCGATTAATAATAGCAATAAGTTATTTTTGGATAATTAATTCGACACTTATTTTCACAGCTTGAAAAAGAAAAAGCCCAATTACAAGTTTCATTGAAGGCATTGAAAGATGACGCCATCAAATCGTTCAGGCCACGGGTTCCAAAGAAACCAACTGATTTGACTACCAAACTCCAAATGAAAAGAATGGTGGATGATTTGGAAAGTGAAATCGGTAAATCATTTTTAAACGTCCATAATGTTATAAAATCTAGATTTGAGATCATTCATGTACTTATAATCATAATTTTCCTGTGCAGGTGAAATGTACGTCGTCATGAAAAACGCCGGACTTTCTGGTACTGAAATAAACACCAGGGCTCAAATGGAGAAAGATATTGAAGATATTAGATCAAAACTATCTAGAAATGACTCTGAATTCACAAACGAGAAGAATCGCTTACAAACCGAAATTGCTAAACTAAAGGATCTCAATACAAAGTTAGAAACCAATAAAACAGAAATAAATAGCAAATTAAAAACACTGGAGAAAGACAATAGCAGTGTAACTGGTCAAATTAAAACACTGCAAGAAGAAAAGAAGAATTTAGAGTCTCAAGTCAGTAAACTTAATAATGATCTGAGTGAGTATCATCCCCGTTATATGATAACACGATACGTAATATGATAATATGTTGTTTGTTAACAGGGTGTAACATGTTATAATAACTACTTATACTTTTTGCAGAAAACGCATCATCCCTGAATACAACTATGTCTGACTGTATGAAAAAAATAGAGGAACTTAAAAAGGAGATAGATGTAAAAGATAAGGACATTGATAAGTTGAAAAAGCAAGTAGAAATTGTAAATAAATTAGAACAGGATAAACAAAAATTGCTCAAAGAGGTTAGCAGATGTTTTGTGTACTGATACAATGATGGTTTAATAACTAAACCTTAACAATAACATAATGTGTATTCTAGGTTGGAGATAAGGCTAAAAAAATAGGTGAGTTGGAAAAGAAATTCAAAGAGGCAGAGGACAAATGCAAACGTATTGAAAAGCAATTGGCTGCACGTAAAGACAAAGTGGCTAAATTAGAAAAAGAGGTAAGCCGACATTTTAGCTAAGTAAATCTATTATTGTAACTTGTTAATAAATGAATAATAATAATAAAAATAATAATTCATTTCATATCTTCTCTCATACTAATCATTTTTTCTATCATACTTTATCAAAAATAGCTTGTCCAAGAAAAGGAGCAAGCTGAAGTATTAGCCAACAGTCAGCGGCGTATCTCAGTAGACTTTACTAGCGAAAAAGATCAAATGCAAACAAAACTTATTAAAGCTGAAAGTCAACTAATAACACTAGAAACAGATTTGAAAGAAATGAAAAAAGACTATGATAGCAAAATCACTCATTTGGAATCAACAATATCTGCTAAAGATATTCACATAAAACAACTGGTATTTGGATAAACTCTTTCATAGGCACGCACCAACGCATGTCCCCTTTTTTGTACCAAACTTTGCCAATTTTGAGTGCCCCGTGATGGTTTACAATTTTTAGAAACAAAAGTAGCTTATCTATAAATATTTAGAATATGAGCATGTATTTGCATCACCCCTGCCTAATAGTTTATCTCCACGCATTTTTTTATACGTTGCGTCTTTATTAGACAGTGAATTCTGGCTTTAGATATTGCAAAGAAAATATTTCTTTAATGCAAAATATGATTGCAGGAAGATGCCTTACGAGATACTTCGAACCAGAAATACGACGAAGCGATATCGTCAGTTGAATTAGCACAAATGCAAGATAAATTAGAGAGAACCACTAAGGAACTTGAAGAGAAACAAGAAGAATTAGCAAATGCCAAACGAGACCTGGAAAAGACTGAGAAAGAATTGTCGACAATAAAATCAGAAATGTCGCAGTTGAAGTCTAGTATAACGAAGTTAGAGAATGAGAAAAAAGAACAGGAGAACAAACTACAAGCTGAAAAGAAAGAGTCTGGTTATTGGGAGAGCAAAGCTTCAGAACTGGAAACTGACTTACAGGTACGTGTTAAATTACTTGAGCAAAATTATATGATGTGTAACATCTGACATCTTGGCTAACAGTACCAACCTCTCGGAAAATGGGTAGGTACCATCTGACGGCCAACTTTAGCACCGCTCATTGGTCAAATCAAATAGCGCGCGCTTCCCTGGCTTCATGTTACACACTTCCGTCCTTTTTTACGAAATCGCTCCCACAGATTGCAGGAAAGCGAGAGCAAAGATGTTACACATAAAAAACCACTACATTCAACTTTTACTAATCATGTTGCTTTTTAGGCTGAACGCAAGAAATTGGATCGTATACGTAAGACTCACGATATAGATACAAAGAACAAAGAAGCCGAATTAGCTACACTTAAAGGTAAACTAAAAGTTCTAGAACAATCGTCCGGCGCAGGCGCCAAGAAGATTTCTGATCTCAAACAGGAGTATGAAGAAACAGTTAAAAGTGAGTGCACTAACATTGTTATACATTTTGAAGTTTCCACATTAACAGAATGAATATGTATGTAAAATATGAATAAATTTTCAGAATTAGAGCACTCTCTTGCCGTTGAAAAGGCAGAATATGACGAGTTGACGGGTAAATACGAAATATTGGAAGAAGAACACGTTGTTACTAAAGCAAGGCTTACGGTAGAGAAAGAGCAGGCACAGGGGTAATTAATATTCCTACGATCTTACTTAAAATGTTCATATTCCTGTATTTTTGCAACAATATTAATACTTGTATCTTCTTGCAGTGAACTAATACACGTTCAAAAAGAATTGAGCGCAGCATTGGCTGAAATAAAAACCCATCGAGACAACTATGACACGCAATCTTCAGCGTGGACTAAAGAAAAGACTGAACTGCAGGTACATTTCGCCTTCCATTCTACAGAAAGTTATATTCGGTTATTATAGCAAAATAACATGTATTCCTACTTAACGCAGAGCTCAATATCGTCGCTACAAGACCGGCTGTGCGGTGGCGGTTGGGAAGTAGAACGCGCGCGGCTCAGCGCTAAGCTAGATCAGAAAGAGCGCGAACTGCGCACCAACACCGACCAGCGAGACGTTCTGCAGCATCATCACGATATGGTTAAGAAAGAGGTAAATCATCGACTACTTATGCACTCACGCTATTTTGAACTCTATTTTAGTAGTAATTTAGTTCAGTATCAATTAACGAATGATAAATGCTCGAGCATATTGCTGCTCAGTGTGCATTAACCGTAATAATTTTGTAATAAATGATGATACTTTTCTCTGCAGTTGGAGGAAGCGAGAAAGAAATTGGAAGACTACGAACGAGTCTCCAAGGTACATAGGACTCTAATAGCAGAGAATGCTGAATTAGAGAGAGAATTGTCATCTCTTAACACACGGCTTGAACAAGCTGACGTATCGAGGAAGAATGAGCTTGCAGAGATGAAGGTTAGGTACGAAGGACAAATGAACACCATGAGAGATGAACTGAAGTCTTTGCATAACCAGGTAAACAAAAATTTACCTATAAACTTTTAAAAAAAATGGATAAACCCGGAGTAAAGCTTTACCAGTATTAACATTAACCATAAATTTTTCGGGGTTTAATTAGTTCAGCATACTTTACAACGGTTTTACTTATAAGGGATTTAACAATGCCAATATTTTGAAGGTATCGAGGTTCAGGCGAGAAAGAGACAACTATAAGCAAATGTTAGACGCTGCCCAGAAGACGATGACTGAAATGAAGAACGGCGACAAGGGTGCTAGAACACCGAGGCTTTCAATATCTAGTACTGATGAAGTAAGTTGAAACCAAAAACTGAGTCATAATCTACAACCTTAGTTTTTTTTTTTATCTGCTGTTCCCTACATTTCGACGAGATATGTGAACATAAATGTAGGGAACAGCTGTTTTTTTTTCGCGATTTCAGCGTTAGTCCCATAGTGAAAGTTGTTCATAATGATGAGTACAATGACCCCTTAAGGGGTTTAGTGTAAACAAAAACTAAGGTTGTATAGACATACAACCTTAGTTTTTGTTATTCTTCTATGCAACGAATTTCGACGCGTTTTTCTCAAACGTTTAGAGAATTTATTCCGGAAGATTTATGTGCAATTAAATTATATCTTTTCTTTACATAGTATAAAATGGAAGTCGCTTCCGGTGTCTGTTCGCTTAGATCTTTTAAACTTCTCAACGGATATTAATGCAGTTTTCAGCAATAGATAGAGTGATTCAAGAGGAAGGTTTATATGTAATAAATAAATCTCGATGTTTAGTCAAGGCGTAAAAAGTATGTGAAGCAGGGGGCGGGTCAGTAGTAAATAAATAATGGGATAAATGGCACACTATAGGGAGAAGGGATTCCGAACAGAGTTAGAATCATTCGATAAATATAGGACAGATGTAAATATTGGATGTTTGACAGGAGGAGTACCGCAACAAAGTGGCGACATTGGAGCAACAGACGGCATGCCTAGAAGACGAACTGTGTGAGGCACGACTCTTATCTTCTAAGCTCAACACGGAACTCATCAGCGAACGCTCCGCTGCTGAAGTTCGGTGCTCCGAAATGCAGTCCAGACTCAATGAGGTAAACCTAAAGTTATAAATCGTCAATTTCTCTTATTCATAGTTTCAGAGGTCCACATAAACTCTCAATAGCGGCTGTTTGGACAAAGTTTTCTATGTTAGCGAAGTTTTTTGTTAACTTAGTGTATAGAAGCGCAATGGATCAATACGACGATCTTGACGAGTTGTATTCTTAAAGAGTTGATCTCTCCGGTAGTACTACATAGAGCACTACCGGATAGATCAACTCGTTAAGAAAACCTCAGACTTCCAATTTTTTAGTTTAAACCGATCGATACACCCATTCTTTATTTTTCAACAACACAGTATGAAGAAGAAAGGTTGCTGACATCAGGCAGAGCGCGCGTGGCCGGCCTGGCATCGCGTATGGAGCTGGCCTGGCACAAAGAACGTGACGAACAGCAGCGGTTACTGCAAGAAACCTCCACGCTTGCCAGGGACCTACGGCAGACGCTCTTTGAGGTATTACACTTTCCTTTTCTACTTAGATAGACTAATGTGGCTAAAAGACAGTTCCCAAATATTGATATAAACTCCTGCCTAATATCTGCATATAAAGTTTTTTTTTTTTTTGTTTTTCCTTTTATCTGCTCGTGGCTAAGTAACAACAGCCGCACTGGTCGATCCATCAGGTTAAGCTACGCTTGCCGGGGTTGGTCAGTGGATGGGTGACCATCTTTACATACGGAGAATCCTCCGTGCCTCGGAAAGCACGTTAAACCGTTGGTCCCGGCTGTCATTCATGGATCTTTGACAGTCGTTACGAGTCGTCAGAAGCCCGAAAGTCTGACACCAGTCTTACCAAGGGATATCGTATTACCCAGTTACTGGGTTGTGGAGGTCAGATAGGCAGTCGCTCCATGTAAAATACTGGTATCCAGCTGCATCCGGTTAGACTGGAAGCCGACCCCAACATAGTTGGGAAAAGGCTAGGCAGATTGATTTCTCTTTTTATCTGCAATCGGCTTTCTAGCCATAATCAGATGGGGTCTTCGTGTGAGATTGTTTTTGTGTTGTTCCATTGAATATTCACATTATGTGGTTCAGTACTAGGTGAACTTTAAATTTTCTTTGTCTCTGGTCCAAGTTCAGGATTTGCCATGTCTTTAAGCGTAATAAATCCACTTGTCGGTTTAGTAGTACAGATCTTTTCTATGTGCCTTATTATCGATCGTGGACTGTATAGCTCTTTGTATGGTGACATAGAGCCAGATGCGTACGTAAAATCTGTCACGAAAAGCCGCTAAGTTATAATACTTCTGTTTCTAGATAGAACGTGAAAGAGAGAAGGAGAGGTTAGACATGAAGAGAAGAATCGAACAATTGAAGAGAACAACAGAAGAAGAAACTGAAGAGGCTAAGAAGAAGGTATTGCCAACATTCTTGTTACTTGACAAATTATACACTGTATTTATCCAAAAAATTTAAGGATGGATTGTGTGGGTGTGGGAAAGGGGGGTGGGGGGGTGGTATAAGTGCTAGAGATGACAGCTGATAGAGATGTGTGGAAAAAAGGAAACATGCTGTGCCGACCAAATACATTATATTGGTCGCTATAGATAGTGCTTTAGGTGTATGAGGAACAGGGTGTAAAGTTCCCTCATCCTCTATAGAAAAGGGAGGATCCTCCGACCAGACGGGTGTCGTGTCTGGCAGGCAACTGCCCGAAGGTTGATGTCGTATAGTCTTATATAATATGTCGTTCGCGCGGTAAACTCTAATTGCGCGATGCAGGATTTGTGTGACGTCATGTCTTTGATGCGTAGTTCGTATGTGGCGGTGTAACCGCTACAGTGCCATCCACGAAGACGCGCCCTACTCGCCCCACGCTTACAGTGCAGTAATCGCGTTTAGGAAGAAGAGTGGGGCGCGTCTTCGTGGATGGCACTATCTATAAAGAAAGAAAGAAAAAGTATTTATTGAGACTCGCACAGGAAATCACAAATTAAACTAAAAACACACTAAACATAAATAAAAAACAATAAAAAAACAAAGTAAAATTAAAAATTTATGCAGTCCTGTACGAGGCCAAAAGGCTCCTATCTCAGCATAATGCTACGACATTTAAAAAAAAAATGTCGCTGCGCTGGTATTCTGATAGGGCCCGATACTATATGGATATATCTACGTATATGGATACCTAGTGCCATCCACGAAGACGCGATTACTGTACTATAAGCGATTAGGAAGAAAAATGCGGCGCGTGTTCGTGGATGGATGGCACTATACTGATGGCATCAAACTATACTGATGGCATCAAACTATACTGATGGCATCAAACTATACTGATGGCATCAAACTATACTGATGGCATCAAACTATACTGATGGCATCAAACTATACTGATGGCATCAAACTCGCGTAACCGACACGCTACGAAAAATTATTATAGTAAGAACAGACAAGATGATGATACGACATTGTATTTAGCAGCAGTTCTAATAACTATTATTCTCTTGTTGTAGGTGACAGAACTGCAGTGTGATCTGCTAGAGTTGCGAGATGCACATGCGAAGTTGCGCACTGCGAATGAGAAGCTTCGTCGCGATAAGGAACGACACGATCGGGATCGCGACCAGAATAAACTCCTTGTTGGGTCGCTCAAACGTGCACAACAGGTAAATGTTACAATTTCACATCACGTTTTGGTAAAGCTGATATCAGACCCGTCACTCTAGTGAAGGTTCATTCTTGTTTCATACCACGTTCAGACTACACCGACCACATTATATAGGAATGAACGTTCATCCGCTCCTTTCATTTAATTTTACAATCATTCAGTTGGCGATCATTGGATCGTTTCTCTAATGAATTTATTTTTCACTTTAAATTAATTTTGTGCTCAGACGTTTCACTTCGAGTTACATTCCGAATGAAAGGCGAAAATTTACAAAAAGTGAGAGAAGTATTTTTCTGAAATTTCATGAAGTATGATCCAATTTTGCCCCATCTAAAAAAGTTAGCTTGCAAGACTCTCTGCCTTCGATTAACATACATTTTATCTTGCAGGAGGATGACAGGATAATAACGCAGCTTTTAGAAACAATTGACGACCTAATGAAGCAGAGCCCAGATTTGTTCCGCAATGAACCAGTCAAACCTGAGAAGAACTTGATGACGCCAACGCCTCCAAGACGAAACAGGGTAACTTTGATAACTAATAAATTAGGAGCTGTATAAGCTACTTGGCAAAAGCCGGCGGTTTGTGTATATGGGGAAGTCATCATTATACATTTTCAATGAGAGATAGAGATAGAATATGGAGCAAGTTTATTTTATATTTGGGGAGTCTGTTAACAAGGGATGGAAAGACTGATGAAGATGTGGAAAGGAGAGTAAATGCGGAAAATAGGAAAGTGAATGGTGCTATTTATGCGATTGGATCCAAAAAGGCTCGACTGGCTGTTCACAATGGTGTGCTGGTGCCTACGTTTGTGTATGTAAATGGTACACCACTGACTACCTGCAGTATTTGTCTCTCCTTCACCCTTTAATCCATCCAAAGGTTGTCTGTAAAAGATCGCTTTTAGCGATAAGACCGCCCATTGTGTCACCCTATGTAAAATTACTACATTTTTATCTGTATTTTTTAAGGTGTACATAATAAAGAATATTCTATTCTATTCTATTCTATTCTATGGAAGTGAATGTTGGGTGTGGCAAAAGCAGCATGAAATTAGAACAAATGCTGTGGAAATGCGTTCCTAGTGAAGCGTGTGTGGTATGACTATGATAAGCTGAGGAATGATGTGATAAGGCAATGTTGCGGTTTAAAAGAAGATATAGTGACAAAAATTTAACAGAGTATGCTTAGATGGTTTGGTCATGTTGATAGGACGAATGATAGGCGTCTAACAAAGGGTATTTACAAGGCAGATGTGAGTGGTAACGCCAGGAGTGAATGCCCTAGGACCTAGGAGGATATATAGTGACCTTACTGGTGATTTTCTTTAGAAAGGTCAGGTCCGTAGTACTCGCAACCGGCGTGCGTGTATGAAAGTAATCGAGACAAAGTTCTGTAGTTTCTGCCTACCCCCAAGAGAAGAAAGAAAGAATAATGTTTATTTGTACACAGTTCGTGAAACACAAATACAACATAAAAAAGTGACAATAATATTTTAACAATAATACGAGTAGTGTGAAGTGTGTGCCTCACGGCTGCGCCAAAAAGGTTCATTTCAGCATGAATGCCAGACAGATAAATGATAAATGATAAATGATTTTATTTCTGTAAGTAGGTTTGGACAAAACACTTTTACACGTCAATCATATTTTTTAAACTAGATGAGGTCGGCGTTTCCTATCTGACTACTCCGAGAAGAAAGGCCGAAACAAACTCAGAGGTCACAGTCTCTTTTAAAGTCCAGACATAATCTTGGTCAGATCATGTGAAGATCATGTAGATTGGTGTCTGAGATGGTCTTTTGAGGAAAGAACCACACAGATTGAGAGGACCTGTCCAGTCAGTGCACGCATTTGTCAGTAACCGTGCAGCTCAACTCAGGGTTTAAGGAGCTCAACGATTCGACGAACAATACCAAAGAAAGGACGTTTGGGTAGGCCGCATAAATTACTCAAGCTGCCAGACCGTGATAAAAACTAAATAATAAAATAAAAGGAATGACCCACATAGTCTTCACATTCACAATTATTAAAACAATATAATACTTTAAAAAGTAAATACTCATGTCATTGTATATATAAAATTCATTAATGTCAATGTGTATATAAAACCCAGAAATAGTCTTGGTCAGATCATTGAAGGACCATGTAGATTTGTGTCTAGAATGGTCTTTTGAGGAAAGTATTATACAGATTTGAGTGGACCTGTCCAGATGCTGTCTGACGCTGGTTTTCTAATGAACCTTTATGTAGGGATAAGTGACGGCGAGTACAAAACAGTTTCAACATACCTAATACATAATTTGTATACTTATAACTAAATAAATAAACTAAAAATCAAATATAAATTACAAAAATAAAATATATATTAAAACAACAGGAACTGTCCATGCAAAACCTGTTCTTAGCGATTAGCTGGACTAGATTTTAGAAGAAGGTGTAAGTTTATGGATAGAGCTATACCAGACGAATAACGCCAAACCTTTTGTTTTAACATTTCTTTGTAATGCCTTGTAAATTGTTTTGAGTATCTATTTCGAGACTCGATAGCGATGTGATTAGATTAATACTTGCCAAACCTATTCTCAATTTGTATGTCTTCTATTCCCAAACCTATTACATTTTTGTGCAGTCCTCCAAGTCTCGATCTCGATCGGCGACGCCAGAGAGCGGCGCGAGCGGCGTGGAAGCGGCGTCTACTGCGGCGCGCTTGCGGCGCCTCACTGACGAGCTGAGAGCGTCACGTATTGCAGAACGGCAACGAAGACACCAGGCCACGGCTAGAAGGTAATGCCCTACTTCTTCAACCACATATCATCATAATCTTTGGTCTGATCGATCTGTCAGTTTTTATTGGTCGTAAAATGACTCTACGACTTCTTAAAGCGAAATGTTCTATAAACTACCTCAATGCGTGACGATACTATATTATCACGGCATCAGCTGTTCTCGTTAAGCTAGTAAAAAGTAACTACAAAATAAAACAGTGATAGCTACTGACCCATACCGCTTAATAATTGTTTCTAATGTATTATTCTCAGAGCGATGTCAACGGAGCCTCGAGACACACTGTCAGTCTCTCCAGCTACGCGCACACCGTCCCGTGCCCCCTCGCTCAAGAAACGCTCCATTTCACTTGAGCAGACTACTAAAGACCAGGTGAGTCACAATATTTCCAGCAATGAGTTTAGTGCATTAAAGCCTCTACTAGTGGCGAAACTCAAAAGTACAACTGCGGACACCGGCGGTCGATCACTTTTCACCCTTATCCCCTAAATAATAAGGTTGAAAAGTGGTCCACCGCCAGTTTCTGCGATGGTACGTCCAGCTAATGCCGAAACGAAAGAGGATGAAGATATTAGATTTTGTTTTAAATTGAAATATTTCCTTGTTACCAGAGCTTGATATGGAAGTCGGTGGACGAAAGCAGCGTGTCCTCGATGCAGTCGCTAGACGGAGACGTGGATAACCGCCTGTTCACCATGCAACGTGATGCTAGTCTAGACAGGTATGAACAATATCCTCTCAACCGCAGATAAATATATGATAATAATAGATGGTTCTGGTTCACTCCGCAAAATCATTTAAATAAAAAGCGACTCTTGCTACGACATAATAAAGTGCAATTCAGGTCGCACAGCGCTAATCATCTACAGTTAAATTCCCTTAGAAGATGCCACACTTTCTATCGCGTAACTCTTATATCTTCTGACTATGTTACACTCACTGAACTGGCCCGACAAGTCGAGCCCGCCGCGTACTTGTAGCTACGCGTGCTTGTATACGAATTAACCAATAATTGAAATTAACGGTTATCACGATTATTTTTAATTTGTGTAAAAACTAAGGAATTGAACTTGGATGAATTTTGCTCAGAAAACATCCTTTTGATACCTACTAGAATAGTTGCAATAGATGCTTCAACAAACATTTAATTTATTTGATTTTGATCTTTTAAATATTTTCATTCACAGCCGGTTATCTGGCGGATCGGCCCAAAGCGAAGTACTTCCCTCCGAAAAGAAGAAAAAGAAGAGTATTTTCGGCAAATTGAAGAAGCTGACCAAATCCCGTTCTATTGACGACCAAGTAGCACATGACAGTACAGAACATGTGGAATTCAGACCTATTGGCACTGTTTCTCAGGTAACGAATTTTATCTTTCAGTTCATAAGAACGTTTGCATTCGCAATCTTACAAAAATATAATGTATTTTTGACAAGTTTGACAGATTACAACTTGAATGTTAACGTTTTTTAAGTACGAGAATTGGCCTTCTGTTATTATGACAATGTTTAACAGAGGGTCATGTATAGCAAAAGCGGATGTTTGGTAGAGATGATGCTATATACAGAACTTAAGCCGCTGGTCCCGGCTGTCATTTTTTAGATCTTTGGCAGTCGTTACGGGTGTTCAGAAACCCGAAAGTCTGCCAACCAGTCTCTTACCAAGGGGTATTGTGTTACCCAGTAACTGGGTTGTGGAGCTCAGATAGACTGTCGCTCCATAAAAATAAACTTGTATTCAGCTGCATCCGGTTAGACTGGAAGCCGACCTAACATAGGAAAAGGTTAGGCAGATGAAAATGATAATATTTATTGACAGCTAGTCAGATGAACTACCATAACTGTTCATTATATATTTGTTCTTTTAAACATACTCATTTCAAACCAGCAGGGTTCGGATTCAGACATGAGCGCAGCGGGGAGTAAACGCGACTTACGAGGTCGACTATCTGACATGTTCAGCAGAAAAGGACAAATCTCCCGCAATAACAGGTTTGTTCTAAACTAGCAATATTTGTTTACCCAACCCCAAAAGGAAGAGTAATGTGGTTCGGGTGTTTGTATATTTCTCTTTTCCTTTTGAATGACTTGGAAGGAGTGTATTTATATTTAGAGTTTTAATGATTAATTTGGAATTAAAATTGCCTTGTCATGCATGTCATGTCCATTTGTCAAACCTAACGTTTAAAGTTGACATGATTTAATCGACTTAATCATCCGGTTTCATAATTGAGAATTTATCAAACTCGAGCATTACATAAGCTGAAAGCCCACGAAATTCAAAATTATTAGCAATTTTTTTTTTGAAATTTTAGTTTTACGGCCTAGAAGAGTTTGACAAGTTCTGAACTTCAAATGCTCAATTCAGAAACCGGGTGTTAAGCTTGTAAAAAATGAACTATTATTGTTTTAGCAAAGAGCTAAGTCCAGAGCGGCCCGCGAGCGCGATGGGCAGCATGATGAGCACGTCATCTCGGCCGCCTCTACGGAACGCCAGCAGTACCACATTGACGCGCGCATCGCCAGCTAAACCGGTACGTATATTATAGCGCTATAAGGTTATTTTTGCGTGTAGCCACCTATGTCGTTTAAAACTTACATACTATTTCGGATTTCCTTGCTTTAAGTTTCAGAAATGCAATGCATATTGTGATGCTGATAATCTGTGTATTGATTAATTTATTGTAATTTGTAGAACGAAGTGCCGAGGCCAGCGAGCGCAACGCCAGCGGCAAAGAGGAAAGGGAAATAACTGATACTATAAAGATTTCGCTTCATTATAGTGTATTTATCCATTTTCCTATGATTTTTCCACATAGCTTGTAATATCACAATACATATCAATAAAATAAATTATTCTGTATAACTATCGATAGAACACTACCACTCTATCAGCGTCTAGCTGTCTATTCAATTACTGAGTACTTTTAGAAGCGTGTTAAGAACTTTAGCCACTTATCGATAGTTATGCAAGTCTGATTGCCGCCGTCACAATATAGTTATGCGAACCGTGACGAGACCTTATTCCTTTCGTCCTTAGTTTCCTTGTGAGCATCGCGAGGAGTCGCGTTCTGACGTCTTATCACAAACGTCTTGAATTCGATTAGCAGTGCTAATGTTTTAGTTATGTACTTTGTAACTTTATAATAAAGCTGTTGAATCAAACTCTTTTTTATTTCGAGTTCAATAAAAAGCGAAATTAAAATAATACGTATTAAACTAAACTTCTATTCAATTTCAATCATTTTTACATTTGACAAATGAAAATAATATGCATTCTTACAAAAACGAAACAACAAAAAAGACCAAAATAAAATAGAACCTCGTGGTGTTGGTCGCAATGTGGGAGAGGTACGGGAGTGTGGCGGCTAGCTCTGGTCCATCAGGTTGGAGTCCACGGCCGCGCCGCCCGACGAGTCCTTGAGGATGGACTCGAAGATGGGCTGCAGGTCCGGGAACGACTTGATCTGCGTCACGAAGTCCATCAGGTGGGGATTCTTTTCTGTAAGCAACAAATGGTCACATTATCTCTAACTTGCCGTTTGAGCTGCGCAAACGCTTTAGATGCCCAATTTTCTTCGCCATTCGAAGTATCGAAGAAAAATACATGTTGCAATTAAATTGATTTTATGGCAAGAGAATAATGAAGATGAGATAGCTTATGAACCAGAGAGTGCATTTTTATCCCGGAATATATCCTGTGGAACAGGCCACGGCAACAAAGCCGCGGGTAAAAGCTAGTAATCCTGTAAGTCTTATTGTTTACCTGCTTCTGGTATCTGTAAGAGCGCGGCGGCGGCTCTGAGAGCGGATCGCTTTAGTTCGTCTTGTTTCTCGTACTCTTGCTTCACTGAGTTGGCCTTCACCTTCATCGTGCACGTCGCTCTCAGGGGCTCCACTAAACTTTCTAGCCCTGAACACAAACAAAAAGGAATACCGTTAATTTTTGTTCTTTATCGTGTTGGCCAGTAACTTGGTTGTTGAGGTCAGTTATGCAGTAGCTCCATGTATAAAATACTGGTATTCAGCAGCATCCGGTTAAGACTGGAAGTCGATCCCAACATAATTGGGAAAAGGCTAGGTAGGTGATGACTGTCGTGTTGGCACAAGACGACACTAGCTCATGTTCATACTACAAAGATTAGTCAGGAAGGAAGGCAGCGAGCCAAGTCATTTCAACACGTCACGAACGGAAGATCATGTTCTGTGCGAGGTACAGTTCTTTCAGTCATTACTGACTTCAAAAAAGGAATATTATTTTACCTCCAATTTTCATTTTCGTTGTATGATTTGCTGTCGGGTCTGCCACTGACAAGTATGTCAAAATCATACTGATCTTAATTCTCGTTACAATAAAGTTGCTGTTGGGTTGCTGCTGTCAGAGGTAAAATTAACTGTGACTGTATTAACTTTTTCTATGCTATCTATTTGTATGACATTCGACTTCCTCTGCAACACAACAACGGGGCACAGATACGTCAGTATCTTGAAGTAGTAGTGATCGCGTAACCCATGATTATATCAGCAAGACTATATCACGCTAAAAAGATTAGTCGGGAAGGAGGGCAGCGAGTCCTAACTGACACGAAGTCGGTATTATTACTTTTTCTACGGTATAACGGACTTACTTTGCAACACAACAGCAGGGCACAGTTGCGCTAGCCTGGCGCACATGAGATAGGTGAGCATCTTGATGTCGTAGTGATCCCGCAGCCCGTCCTCCACGTGGCGCAGGAACTCGAACACGTCGAGCCGGTCGAGGCACGTGCCCAACAGTGTGTACATGCACTCGAACGCCGCCTTCCGTAGGTCGAGACCATCGTCCACTGAATGCTTGAAGGGACCCATTTCTACTTCGCGGATTAGTTCTTTCTGTTGGCAAAAGCAAAGATTTTGAGATATTAAATAGTTTGTTAACTCATGAATTTCGAGCTGCTGTAACACATACAAGGGTTATGATTATTATTTTATGTCAATGCCAACAAACGATTCATTGATACTCCAGTTTTTTCCTGCATATTTCAGCAGTACACACGGCTACACATCAAGCTATACATTTCCAGTTTATGTTGATCTCGCATTGTATAGGATTTCCGTACAAATGTGAGGTCAGCTTATACTGGAAATGTATAGCTTGATGTGTAGCCGTGCGTACAACGGGTTTAGTAAAAAAAATTTTACGAAAAATACTCCGCAAATGGTAGTTTTCGCACATTTTCCGAGAGCAAAAGACGATATTAATAAGGAGAAAGAAGTTCCGAATATAAAAATTAAGATGTATTCAAATACACATATGACACATACCTTCACTTTAGTCTCGCTGTAGATGGTAGGCAGCACTTGCGGCAGGAGGTCCCGTATGAGCGACGGCTTGTTGTGCGCGGCCGAGTTGAACGCGACCAGCGCCACGCGCCGCACGCCCAGCTCGGGGTCGCACAGCGGCACGAGCAGCTCCGACATACACATGCGCAGGAGAGGGTCGATAGCTTGAGGCTGTACGAACACATACATACATTATTAAAATCATGGTATAATAATATACTTCGCCAGGTGTGGCATTCCGAAACACAGTGGTCACATTGGCAACACAAGTCTACGTCATCACATCTGTGTTACCAGAAGTTTGTAATAATAACTCCCCAACCACCTTTATTACCTGTGCGAATCCGTTAAAACAATGAGGTTTTAATTAACAATTACGTTGGTTTATGTTTAAATTGAATTGTTTCGTTTGATTAGACACACGAAACGACAATTTAAAATCTTTGTACATATTTTTTAACAGAATGGTTTCTGAAAATCTTTCCTTAATTGTGTTTTGTTGCAATAGAGTGGCAACTGGATAGTGACGTAAGCATGTGTTAGTCTCGGAATGCCAGCCAGACCTTGTTTTATTAGACCATGATTAAAATTAAAATAATGTATTTCTCTTCCACAAATAAAAAACAAACGAAAACTTTATATAGTGACATATTAGAGATGTAATAATACTATACAATAATACATACATAGGAAAAAATATTTTATTTGTGGGAGGCAGGCGCTTAAACAAAGCCGAAGCTAGATATAGATTTATTTATTTATTGCAAACCATTATAGTAGAACTACTAATGAGTCCGAAGGGAACTTCGAAGGAGGATGGGCAAAACTTTTGGGACCCATCCCCACCAAGCAAAAATCGGTCTTTGGAATGCTCTTTTCTAAATTTTTAATTGTTAAACTTTAATGGGCTGCTGCCTTGTTGAGACTAGTAATCCATTTTGATGTACTAACCTGATCTGATATCGTGAATTTAACAGCTGTAACGGCGGTTGTCCTTGTCAGTGGCTCGGGCGACTTGAGGAATTCCTTCAGGTATGGTAATAAGTCTTTTGGCTCTAGTAAACATAATTTTCCTAAGCATTCGGCGACCTGAAAATTATTGAAGTATTAGCAAACATTGCTAAGCAAATTTACAAAAATCATATGCGTGTTTAAAAACACCTCTTCCGATAATCATTTTCTTTTCAACAAATCAAAATGAAAAAATTTCACAAATTCAAAATTATTTATTTTGGGACAGCTAGATCCAAAGGTATATAAGTATACAAGAACTTAGAAAATATTGTTAGCACTTAAATACAATTACAAAGGACACACCAATTCTATACACAAATGCCCCTTTGCTGAGACACCCCGGCCCGTCAAGATAACCAATAGGGAGATACCTCCCTAAAAGATCACTAGACGAACGAACTGCCTCAACACAGGTGCACGCACATCTACAGCTATAGTTTTCACCATATTTCGTTTTCGGTAAGAATGGATTATAGAGAATACTTACAACATTACGAGATCCTTCCTCGGCACACTGACAGTGCTTAGATAGCTGTACCCAGATTTCAGGTATGAACGGCCTCAGAGCTTCGACACCCTCGGGAGTACACGATTCACAAGAGATTATCTAAAAACAATCACATTATTAATAAATAACATCACGAATTCACGACTACATTGAAACTATACAATCACATATTAAAATTTGATATTAATAATTTTGAAATGATTAGTTTGGATGATAACTGATTAAATACTTCCTATTTTAAAATGATGACGTAGTACAATTTATTTCTATTTACTTTAATAATTTTAAAACAAGATACTATTTATATTTTATTAAATTGTTGTGCCCGACGGGTCCATGTGAACTTTGAACTATCTATTATTAAGATCTTGGTAAAACACGTGATATGCAATAAAGAATTCAATTGAATTGAATTGAGAATAAAACGCTGTTCATTTGCGAGCCGGCAAGATTTCACTAGTGATTAATTACCCATTGATAAGTATCCTTTTCAGTATCACTTATTGCTAACAACGGAATCCTGTCAATATTGATCTTGACTTCTCCTCTGTATGGGGACGCATATTTCGAAAACCATAAGTAAAATAAGGTATTATCACCATCTTTGATGTCGCCGCAACTAATTTTACTCATTTAAATGATCTTACCTCCCTCAAGGAGTGTAACAAAAGGTACTGTCTTTTCGGCTGCGCCTCGATTTCTCCTAGTATGAACGGTAAGAACTCGGGCAGATTGCCCACAGCTACGGAACCGAGCGCGTAGCTCGCGGCTGACTTGACCTCCTCAGATGACGGCGTGAACGAGTTTAGGAGCACCTCCTTCAAGTTCGGTATCGAGCTTAAATCTCTGCAAGAAATATTTGAATATTTATTTATTTTTTCGGGTGTAATAAATATTTAGGTTATGGATTACTTAGATATTACGGTGCAATATACATAGGCGGCATTTGTTGTTAAAGTCAACCTTGTTTTTGGACCTCCACCTACTCTTGAACTGGTCATGAGCAAACATCAACCAAGCTTAGGCCGCTGCCAATCTTCCGCCGCCGCCGGTAGCGCTACGCGATGGGAAGATCGGCGACATAATTTCTGACGGATGAGTTTTGGCCTTTATACTTTATTAACTTATGTGCTTATTTACTTTAACATCGTTAAGTAACCAATAGAAAAACCGTAGCTCTAAATAAAAAATCTGCGACCAAAACTAGTAGTATTACTTTTTCATACTCACAGATGTCTTCCGATCTCAGCGAGTGCCAGTAAAGCGAACATATGATGTGCGTCAGATGTTGGCTGTGCGGCGTCACGTAGAAAACCTCGCACTACTTCTAGTGCGTCCGACCCGCCTTCTACTACTACCGCTGCCACGCACTTTGCTAGAGAGTGGAAGGCCTGTAAAAAGTAATATGGTTTAGAAAGGACAATGCCGATTTTAGTATGTGGCGTCAGTTTTTTTTTCCCGCGTCCATTAACCAAATCTTGTTTTTATACTACAGAATAGTGTAACAAACGAAACTTATTTCACTTGCTTATCTCTAAACTCAGTCAGAAATAAGATATAAGAGTTAGAAGTTTGTATGTATTTATTAGCTTTGTAGGCAATTTTTGACTCCTAAGTGCAAGGTCAAGACGATGCCAAAAAAAAATACAAAATCCAAGATACCGACTACCGAAATTAAAGTTATTTGTCAGTAGTTTTTTTTTTTCACGTTATTTGTTTACTCGACTATTTCGAAGAAGGAAGTGGTTTGATTTTGTGAATCTCATTGGCTGTCTGAATGTAAGTAAATTGACTTCAACCTCAACTTCTGAACTAATTTTAACAAATGCGCCATCAAACCAGAGTCCTAGGATAAATGCCACAGATGGGCACAAGGTAATGATTTCAGCCTGAAACACTATCATACCTGCTTGATATGATGCGCGGAAGCGTTGTGGTCGTGCAAGCGATGTACTGGCGCCACTAACAACGCTAGCAGTTCGCGGCGAGAGCATCCCGCTACGTCTGCAGCTACCAACGCGCTTAGTACTCCCAGCATCGCTTTGAGGGCACCGCCTAGAATACACATCAAATGTTTTACCTTTTATGTCTATAATAAACATTCTGTTGAGTGTCTAATTTTAGAAATCTTTGTCATCGCAGTCACTTTTGATATTTTTTGAGGTTTAATCTGTAGAGCTTTAAGACGCAGATTGCTTGCCACTTCTTCCTAGCTAAACTACAAGGGAGTGATGGGTTGTTCTGTGGGCTGTTTTTGTCCCTTTTGATTTGACATCCAATTAGTCTGATTTGATTTAATGTTTTTCTATTTTGAAAACCGTACTTAACCGCAGCTTTGAATGTGAAATGCCTGGCCTAGGCCTAGGGTCAGTTTATTGTTGTTTGCAGTCGAGTGTAAGCGCACCTTGCAGCAGCGGCGACTTGGCCAGCGCCAGTATGTTGGGCGTGAGCGCGTGGCGCGCCGCGGGCGTGAGCGCGGCGGGGCAGCGCACGCAGGCGCCGCGCACCAGCGCCAGCGCCGTCTGCGCGCAGTGCAGGTCCGCCTCGCACACCAGGGCCGGCACCTCCATCAGGACCTGGACACGCCCATTATAATATAACACACATAAAGCTACATATGGGCGGTTCCGCGAGAATCCGTCACTGTCAAACTACGCGGCACGAGCTTTCTTATCTACCCTTTGTTCATTTTCAATAACAAACATTGCTCTAGCCGCTTGCGGTACTTGTTTCGATCAAGTTGATATTAGTGATCGATCGCAGGAAATCGCCGACCCTCGTGTAGTTTGTTGAACGAATGATAATGTAGGCTGTAGTTTAACGCTACATAAACCACGACAGAAAACTACGCAGATTTTTTGCGAGCTCGAAATACCCGTGAAAATGTGGCAATTACAGCGACTTTACATTTCTGTAATGTATTTGGTTGCACATACCTTACTTAAAAGCTCTATGCTTATGGAGTTGCTGTAGTTCTGTACTAGAGTATCCAGAAGGACTAGAGTGGATAACTTCAGAGCTCTTTGATTTTTCCTCAGGAAAGATCCAAGGATCGGTACGACATCCGACTGAAACAAACGACGATGTCAATATTCATGTTCAAATAAATCAAATACATTTTCCAAAAAATCCATTTTATTTTGTAAAGAAAGAACTATAAATTAAGTCTTACCAAAATAGGTGTCAGATCAATTCTGAGTGGAGATGAAGCGACCTTAGTAAGAGCTTTCACTGTAGTCAAGCGAGTAATTTCATTGCGCAGTCTTTCTAAGAAGATTGGCAGACAGACGGGAAGCTCGTGCTGCAAAAGAAAAAGTTGTTTTATTACCCGACTACGGCTCAGCCAAAGGAAGATTACGATTTTAAGGTGGAAGCGTCAAGGTAGCCCGCGAAATTCAAATGTTGTTACGCTTTTTGTAATTTGCAGGTCAGTATCGTGCTATAAGTTGATTTAAATATGATTCGCGGCCGTATCAAATGTATATTTATAGAATCGTAATCATAAAAATGATCAATACAACTCACTAAGTTCATATTGAATGACTATTTCATGAAATCATGACATTTGACATTTATTTTATTTGTGCTTACTTATGGAGTTGTATACCTGATTGTAATGATTATAATTATGTAAAGCCATATTTGTTACGGTCGCGAATCATATTTTAATCAACATAAAACCTGACACTGACTTGCATAATGCAAAAAACGAAAGAAAATTTTAATTTCGCGGGTTACCTTAGCGCATGCCCCTTCACAGTCGTAGTGTTTTTACTTTATAATTATAAGCCACGGAACTTCGTTCCCAAATAGGATGCTTTTAATCCCGATAGTACGTTCCTGTGGGATAATTGCCGACCTCCACGTGGGCGAAGCCGCGGGCAAAAAGTAGTTAGTAAATAATTTTCATAATATCGAATAGGCTTAACTAAATTTATCGATATCTATTGTCGACATTTCATGTCGTCCCATCACTACGGTGTGGCACGTTCTTTGAAAATATTAGAAATAGCCAATCATGGTGCCCCTGTGTAGTTCGATATAAAAAAAAAACAAATTTGAACAAGCGGAATCTAGAGGCCCGGGATTTGTGCTCGGGTGCAACTAGTCTACGCTCGATCGATGACCTTGAAATATATTTTACCTATAAGGTAGCATATTTTTGCACCTCATTCAAACGAAAATATTAAATAATAGCTTCTGCCTGCGACTTCGCCCGCGAGCATATAACCTTCCTCAAGAATAGGGAATATGCATGAGATTCAAATAAGGGACAAATATTTTTTTTTATAAACTATATTACTTCAGAATTATGCCTCCATCAATATTAATAATGAGCAAGAAATTATTTTTTAAAAAGTGCAAAAAATCTGTGGGAAATTCAAATACTTGAAAAGCGACACTATTGGTCAGAGCGAATGTGACGTAACAATCTATGGCAACAATGTAATGTCAATGTGTTTTGTAGGAGTTTTTGCGATTCAGTCAGTTTTATTGTGATTTTAGTACACATTTAGAAGTAATACATTTGTTAATACACGAAAGACTCTTTCGAAAATGACTGAAAGCGGTTTTGTGAAAGCCCAATCGGATAGTTTGCCGAAAGCTGATGTGTTCATGATGACCACATTTTTACATCAAATACCGATTTTACGTCTGTTGAAATCAAAGGAGGGTAATTAAGTATAACATATAATGTTTATTTTCCACCTTTTATTTATGTTTGTTCTTCCACACCTTTTCCGGAATAATTTAGTTTTAAAAAGCATCATAACCTAAAATAACATAGCTTCGCAAAATATCGAAATCTAGATTTTGTTAAGTATAGAATGTTGTTATAATACTAGGATATTGAAAACAAGTTGGGAGATAGCATGTTTCTTTTCATAATTTTACACCACTTTCTCCGTAAGTCCGAACCTCTCAGGACAAAAAAAAATACTTGGTCGGGTGCATTTCATAATGTATTTCTGCACTTAGGCACAATGAAGTATTTGTATGTCGGTTTTTTGCATTGTTCTATAGAGGGAGAAGTTGGTTCCATGATGATGTATTAGTCGAAAATAGAAAACACATATTTGCAGCAGAGCACAATACTTCTTCAACATAACCTCAACATTTGGCATTTATTTGTTTGTTGTCATAGACTGTGACGTCACCACACCAAGCGCGCCAAAATGGCGTTTAAATAGCCCGGGTCGGATGGTTATTTTTAACTTTTTTTTAAAGTACTTTGAATTGCTTTTTTAGCGTTGAATTTTTTTTACTATTATTTGGCGATGCAAAGAATCGAATAAAAAAATAAAAAAAATACATGCATATTCCCTATTGGTCCAACCAACGCAAAAATAATTTTTCAAATCCGACGGGTAGTTCCGGAGATTACACCCTACATACAAAATTACAAACATAGAAACAAATTTTACCTCTTTATAATAAAATAATTACAAACAAACAAACATTACCTCTTTATAATATTAATAATTAGTATAGACAAACTGTGTGCCCGACGGTACTTCCATACAAACTTTCATCCCATATTTAACCCCTGTAGGGAAAGAATTTTCAAAAATCCTTCAATCCTTCCTAATTTTCACTTTCTTTATACATAAATGAACCACTGCAAAATTTCATATTTCTAGACCCAATAGTTTAGGCTGTGCATTGTCTGTGAGTGAATTTTTGAGCAAGTCTGTCGAGGATGCGGTGACTGACGGGAGAATGACAACAAGCGGGTTACACAATCAGTTTTCTATCAGTATTTCATAATTTACAGCGGATTGACGAACATTATTTAAAATATAAAACTTTTATCAGTATGGACCGTCAGTCCGTCATTCCACGGGTTAGCCGATTATTCTGTCATCATTCTGACCAGAATGACGAACTGAACTGATGGCAAACTGGGCGTGTAACCTTGCTTTTAGATTTTTATTAAGTAGATCAGAGACATACTTCCAAATAATCACCAAAATGACAGAGTAACTGTCCGCAGGCCGCGATGGCTCGCTCCTTGACCTCCTGGTCCATGTCCGTGGCGCGCAGGCGTACCAGCGTCACCTCGTACATCGCCGGGATGAACTGCTGCAACTCTTCAGGAGGAGGCTCCACGCTTAGGGAGCCTGTGTCGCCTTCAGAGACCAGGTCTGAATGAGGGAAGTATCTCGTGAGAGTATTTATTTATTTAGGATCTCCAACAAAAGATATGTACAACACATGATGACACATAAATAATGACCAACATCTGAGGGCCAATTCCAGTATTTTTAAGAACGTTCGCATTCTAATCTCAGTCTCAATCTGTCATTAAACCTCTAATTTACCAACACTTATGATAAGTTTTTGACATTGATTGTCGGCGAGATGAGATTGTGACCTGAATGTGAACTTTTTTTAATTACGAGTGTTGGCCGTCAGGTATTAAGTAGGTGAATTTGTATGAATTATGAAGACTTGTCATGCCCATGTGTGTAATTTTGTTTTGATAGTTTTTGTCGCGGTATTCCTTGCAACTGTCTGAGAAATACAGAAGCAATTCCCAGAAGTACCCGAGCGTTAATACGGCACAAAAGTTCGGATATGAGGAGCGCCTTCTTTCTCTCTCGTGTGACAGTTTCTTTTCAAACTTGATGTGCCATATTAATTGCTTTACTGTACTTTACTTTTTACTGCTGCTGCTGCCTGCTTCGCAAGGTTTTTACGACTTGACTTAACATCGAGATTTCTTAATTTTATAAGTTTAATATTAATGTATTACACACATAAACCTTCGGGAATACATTCTCTAAATTGTGTTGAAAACCTCATCAATAGCCGTTGCGTATTTTAGAAGAACAACGTGGTTAAACAGACAAACGCGAAAAGCGACTTTGTTTAACAATATGTTTATATGACAGAAACTGCAGAACACGATACGATGGATATACGACATAGCATCGGCTATCTCGTATATCGATCGATGAAGTCGAGCACCGATTATCACGAAAAAAAACTTAAAACTGAACTTACCTAGTGGCCGCATAACCTTGACGAGTGTCTGCAGCACTCGCAGCGCTTCTGCGGTGACCTTGTAGAAAGGGTCGTGCACACAGCACAGCACGGCCGGCAGGAGCGCGGCCACGTGCGGCCGCATCGTGGCCGTGGGGTGGCCGCGGACGAGGCACACTACGAAGACGAGCGTCTCGATCTTCATTGATGATGCTGTGCTCTTGTCACTAATGATGGGTCAGAAAAACAAAAACACTCGAATAGGATATGTTTTAATTGAAATAAAAACATCCATCGAGATATTGAAATCCTGATTATTGATCCCCAGTGTTGGCGGCAAAAAAAAACTGTGTCACAAATATTATTTTTCTTCTTTTTGTTTCGACGAGGTATCTTTCTCAAACTTGTTTTATATGCAATGGAGATAACGACGTTCATAGAATGACATCGGACTGCAGAGTAGACATCTTTGCCAATAAAAATATTTATTTGCAGACCCTACATTTAACCATTAAAATAAAAGTACACCTTGAAAAATTAAGTCGTATGGAAAGGTTTATTTTTTCTTGAGCAACAGTAAAGTTTAGTCTTTATTTCAATACGGTCCACACTCCACTCTATCAAAAGATTTTTTCAACAAAGTTAAGTTTGTCTATCAATCCGGAATTGGAAAATCTTGAACTTGAATGAAGCCGCGGGTAGCCAGGCACAGTTTTGAGAAGGACCCTCAGGGCGGGAGACCTATTCGCACTTGTCCGATTTTTCGTTTTTGCCTGACATGTGCTCAAGTACTCACGTGAGCGCAGGTGTGAGTGCCCGGATGACGCGCGCGGCGTGGTCGGCGAGACAGCCGGGCGAGGCCGCCAGCAACTCGCGCAGCAGCGCCAGCGCACAGCCGCGCGCGCGCACGCTCCGGCCGCGGATCACACGCAGCGCGCCGCGGACTACGCCCGCAACCTAACATTGAATTAGTTCTTGCATAAAATGTGTAGTCATTCTCAAAGCGGCGTATAAATGGCATAATCACTGGGTGAGCGGCTTATTGGATGTTGCACATGATCGGTCTATGTGGGGTGGGGAGATTTATGTAATACTATGATTAAATATGATTTAATCTTCGATCAATAATGCACTAGATACAATATCCCATTCAAAAGTTCTCTTAAAACTGTCGCCAATTGTGTTTACGTAATTCTAGTTTAAATAAATATACCTTAATGTAAATTCAACCTTAAATGCAATGCTGAAAGTTGTATTCACAAAGCTATGTACAAAAAACAATAAAGTCAAACATACATCAAAACAAATTCAACCTTACACGCTTGTTTTAAAGTTCGAATTACAAAGTGCTAATAAAAGCAATAAAAATTTATGACAGAGGCTCGTCGCTTGGACAACGAATGAGTGGAGTCGAAATGTGTCTATATTTTTTTCTATGAAAAAACAGAAAAAATAAATTATACTAACAAATTCAGTTTATTATAAGCCTTGATACTCAAACATAAAGTTTAATTACAATGGCAAAATTAAATCTTTCTGTCGTCGGAGAAACAAATATTTAATTACAATGGCTAAATTAAATCTTTCTGTCGACGGAGAAACAAATTTGTCATGTCGCTTGAAAATAAAAAGTAATTTTTATAGTTCAAAAATACTTATTGTTACTGTTTTACTGTTTTTAGTAATCTACGCCTTTGCGTGTTTCCAGTTATGTCCAATCTATTAAAATGAATCGAACAAATTGTCGAATTTTTATAAGGCTTATATATTTCTTTTCCTCTTTCTTTATAAAATAATAAAATATAAAATAACAATACTACACCATGCATTCCCTGTTCCAGAACAGTCGATGTTTGTTACAATAGTTGGTAGTTGTCACAAACATTGGTCAAACAATCATAATATTTGGTAATTGATTTATATTTACTATTTAATTCTGTTTTTATTTTATGAAAAACACTTACTGATAATAAACTTACCGAAAAAAAAATATTCCTTCCAAAATCTTGGTGTTACGGTGGTTATTTACAAATTTTTTGAACGCGTACTGCGGCATTTTGACGTCTTAACGTTGGCTATGATTGGACCATACTAATTTGAAATAAGACCACAACCCAATCTGTGCTCTTATTTTTCGTTCCGTTTTTGAAGCGCTTACCGGGAATCTAGTGCATTATTGATCGAAGGATTTAATAACTGTTTACCTTTGAATAAGAATGTTGTGCATGATAAGTGATGCATTTAGACAGTACTGAAGATTCGTGATTACCTATTGTTATTATCCTTCTAAATATATCATTGGTGTGCCTCGCTTAATAAATCGGTAATTTGATCAAAATATTTATCAAGTACTATAATTTTCATTCCTCGCGGTAAGCCCGAAAGGAGATGGCGGCTTCACCCAGAGCAGTGGTTCCCAAAGTTGACTGGACCGCGACCCAACTAACAAATACTTCCAAATTCGGGACACTCCTCTTGGCTGTCATGGAGAAAAAAGGGGCATAACTATATGAATGAAGGACTATTCAAATAAGAACAAAAAATTCAGTTACAATCGAAAATTTCATGGATATATTTGTTTCCTATTATTTCTCCAATTTTAGTTACTTTTAATCGCCATGAGTTTGATACGTCCAGTTTTTTTCGGTATTTAGTTTTAACATTAATCATAGCTGAAAAAGTTGATTGTTAGCCTAGAGAGCAAAAAACAATTTTAAAGGCGGAGAGTGTTTCTTTGAATCCAGAGCAGAGCGAAGATTCTAAAGTAGAATCCTGAGCGCAGCGAGGGATTCAAAGCACGTCACTCGAGTCTTAAAATAGTGTTGCGCCCGAGGTGGAAACCCAATTTTGATCACCCTCTATGAGAAAATAAGTAAGTGCAACTTATGAATAAGAAGACAATCATTGTTTTTAAACGTAAAATCTGTTTTTGAGTAAACAATTACGAAAAACAAACGAACGAAGGCGGAATGCATTTCACGCGTTTTTTTTTATCTGGTTCGCGCCCGTTTTGCTTTATCATTTAGCCTGTTACTATTTCATACAATGTTCGTGATAGACCCACATTCCATTATAAAACAAATCACTTTTATTCCCTAGAGATTAAAGAGCTATTTTGGTCCCTGTGTACGGAGAATAAACTAGCTCTTTTTGAATAGATGTGATAAAAAACATTTTGTCAAAGCCCACCGAATATTCGCTCGTGACCCACCAGTGGGTCGTGACCCATAGTTTGGGAACCACTGAACTAGACTCTTATCTAAATGACTGTCATAGAATAAATTATGCAGTATTGGAGGGACATTGCGATTCAGAAGGTTGCTTTAGACATTATTATTTTAATTAATTAATATTAATACGTTTCCTGACCAGCTCCATAACGCTTCCGATTGTATATTGGAATTAAGTTTATTCCTTATAAAATGCACATGAGTAATTGCATGCCGAATGTATGTAACTACTACAGAAAAGAAAGCTTACCCTTTGCGACAGCAGTGCCTGCGGCGAGTTGTCGGTGGGCATGATAGCCATCTGTAATGCCGGTGGTGGTCGCGTGGCCCTCAACAACGCGGTGTACGCGCTCAGAATATCACACTTCACGTTCTCTTCGCGTTCTAAACAAACATGTATTATAAGTTCATTTGTAAATTGTGAGTAGACTTTTCTTTTACTTTGTTTAAATGGTATGCACGCGGTAAGGTAGCCCACGAAAATTAAAAAAATCTCACGATTTTTGCAATATGCAGGTCAGTGATTCGCGACAACAAATATGTATTTACAGAATTATAATTATCAAAATCATCAATACAATTCTCTAAGTTTCAATTATCCTATTTAATGACTATTTCATGAAATAATAAATTCTTCTGCAAACAACGTAAGAAAATTTGAATTTTGGACTACCATAGCTCTTTCGCTTTAAGACTAATGATCATTAGAAGGAAGTGAACTATACCTTTGAATCTAGCAATCAAAGCCGGTGATACAGTTTGGTACATTTCACTGAGAAGTTCGTGACGAGTTGCAATGACTGATTCTAAGCACTTGGCTGCCGCACGCCTCACCTGAGAACAAAATAAAAGGCAATGAAAATTACTTGGTCTTTTTAAATTGTTTATTTTTTCAAAAAAAATTACCTCACTAAAACGAAAATTATGATTTTTTTAATTAGACATAAATTACTATCACACGCTCAGGTAAACTAAAAAGGAGACCAAATACTTGAAACTAATGTAACAAAATTTCTTGGACTGCTTATTGATAACAATATGTCATGAATCAAATCAAATACTCAAATCCATCGAAATCGAATGACTCAAATCGATAATGTATGTGGAAAGCTAAGTAAGTTTTCCAATGCTCTCTATATACTAGGCAAAATTGCGAATAAAACAGCGTATCATAGGTATGTCGCCTCCACTTTGCGATATGGCCTTATATGGGCAATGCTACCAAGGTTGAGGAGGTATTTAATAATACCTCCTCTACCTTACATGCTCGAATATGTATTCGAGCTTTAAGTAAAATCAAACGAATGGATTCTCGCAAAACTCATTTCCAAAATTTAAAAATATTGACTGTACCATGACTTTATGTCTGTGAAGCCTGTATCTTTGTTAAAAACAACATGCACTTATTTAAATCTGTCAAAGGCAACAACGCTCAATCAATTTGCCCGTTATGCACTAAAACCAAATTTATGTATAATAGTGTTTATGCAATGGCTCCAAAACTCCCCTGGCTGGAGGCTTTAAGTGTAGAAGCTTAAGGCAGCCACAGGAAAGTCCGGTTAAGCAGCTACGACCTCCTCAGAGGTTAACTGCGAGATGCCCTATATAAAAAAAAAAAATCTCCAAAACTTTACACCAAATTAAATTATTAAATGTGACAATGACAATTTAAATTAAATATTTATATAATTTTTTAACTGTCTGTATAATTAAAATGTTGCTATTTAATATAATATTGTATAAGAAATTGTGACTAAATTAAGACGGCACATAAACAAATAGGTAGTATCCTATTAGTATATGTGCCATCTTAGTTTATTGACATTTTATTATTATTATTATATTGTGACATTTACCTATTTACCTTGACTTTATATCTTTATTATGTTAATGATTACCTCGACAATTTTGTATGCTTTCTGGAGGGACATAGTTTGAACCAATATTTCTTTGTAAAACATTGTGAATAATGTTTAACCCAAAATTAATAAATTAATTGAATTAATAAACCAGAGTAAGGTTACACCAGGATAACCTTCAGTTTAACAATACAGTGATCAAGGTTTAAGTTTGGCATAACTTAACCAGATTTATTAATATGGGGACTACAGGTTATTCTTGTGACTGTAATAACATACCTTCCAAGACATGTCATCATCATCAGAGTACTCTTCAGAATCGGACTCTGGTTCAGCGTCTGGTGTGAAAGACTCGTCTTCCATCTCCTCATCCTCACCGCCGCCTTCTTCCTCCTCATCTTCGTAGTTGTAATTAGGATCGTAAGTAATCATTTTTAGGCAGAGGTCGATTATCTGTAAAGAAACAATTTTGTTAAAACTAATAAAACAATCGATTAACTTTACCCTCCTTTTGCTTTGCCACAGTCGGGTAAAAAGATAAAGCTTGGAATTAGAACTAAAGAAAGTATTAGACAAAGGAAACTTAGTAAAGAATTGTGTGTCATATCAACTCATATCTGCAACATGACTGGCAAAGTTCAAGAGTGAGTCATGCTGTTGATCACAGGGCACAATGTTTTCTGCCAAACAAATGAAAAAATAATGCTCTTATCACAACAGGTCCTTACTGTAGGGATATGAGGCTGCACTTCCTTGGGGCACTTAAGTACAAAAGCTTCGAGCGCCTGCAGGCAATGCTCGCGGAGCTCTTCATCCGCATCGGTTGAGTATTCTAGGACCTGAGGCGCGACACGCCACAGCTGCTCGCCAAATCTATGACCAGCTTGACGACTGAAAGATGACGCATTATTATTGAACTGCGAATCTTGAATCTATAGTAAACCACATATTTGAATTCAGAATCTCAGATAATTGTCAGATTTTGGGAACTCAAACTCAATGTCATACATGACAAAGTTCAAATTCCATTGCAACCAAAATTTATTTAGGACCTTTTTATTGGTCTTACTATTTGTAAATGGTCAATCAAAAATCAACTTAGACTACATAGAGCTCAAGTAGATTGTTTAATTAAGTGGCAATATATTATATAAATTATCTAGGATTGTGTATTAGATAAAAAATATTTATGAGAAATTATGTTCAGTCTTACCAAATAGATGCAATACACTGTATATGAGTGCGGCTGACGCTGGATGATGTGGAAGAACTTAACCCCTCCAGCAGGTGATCAATAAGTTTGTTGTACAGAGACGCATTGCAAGACATGACCAGGTGTGACAATGCAACTATGGTGCGTTTACGGACAGCCTGTATAAATGACGATGTTGTTAGTGTGAGACTACGGACTATGGAGGTTCACATTTTAGTAACAATATCAATCAAATCTAATGTTTATTATACAAAATGTGCTTTGGTTTGTTATAGATATAAATGTCAAAAGTTTAACACAAAGAATAATAATAACATATTTAAATTATGTTTATTATCATTTGCTTATCTTGGAATTGAAAACATTGTGATTTTTTTACACTGGTTGTGATCAGAATTTGAGACACCTATTAATTTATACATTTTACTCAATTCATACCTGACGTGGTGAAGCGAGTTGGGGCAGTAGTGAATTGAGCAACATGGGGTGGAAGGTTATGAGCAAGCCGCCGAATCTACTCAACAGATCAGCCAGTATGTCCAGGGCCTCAAGTTGTACTGAGACATCTTCTTGCTGAAACATCAAAATATTGTCAAAACATATTTTCAAGCTATTTTAAGCACACACATCAGATAATTAGCTGCTAGTGTGTCTAAACAAATAATAATAATAATTTTACAGTAACAGATCTTCCTGATTCAAAACTGTTCACGAATATTAAAAACATTACCCTTTTTAGGACAGTTGGGTAAAAACAAAGGATAGTATTGAAGATATGTATTGTTACTGCATATTCAAAATGTACTTCACTAGCTGCAAGTTTTCTTAAAATAAATAAGCTTTCAATGGGATGGTTTAACCAGATTTGAAAATAGCTAATGTATAGAAATGAAAATTCCTCTTCTTAAAAAAAAAATTATGTGATATTTTGCCATTGAAACCAATGGCAAAATAACACATAAAATATATTTTTATGTTATTTGTTTATCCCAAAATTCAGCAATGCGAATACCATGAAATTAAAATAGATTTATGATTTAAAAACTTATTACGTTTCCAAGCTTATAATGTGTTAGGATAGTTCCTAGTTAGCAGATTATTCAATCTTGGTAACAACCAAGATTGAATAATCTGGTAACTCAATCAGTAGTGGATTCAGGGCAAAAGCATCTGAGTTCTTCCGTGATATCAAGTTGATAATATTATAATTAAACTTTTTAGCAAGTTTTACATGTACAATGGTCATCAATTATCCTTAACTTAATCATTGTGGAATTTGCGAAAAGTAAGCTGAGGAGACTCGGAGGCTTGTAAAATGTTATGCTATTTTAGAGTTTACTTTGCCAAAATCTACCCTCAGTGGGGTCGAGCCCCTCGCAAATGACAACCCTGGACCCGCTACTGGTTGTTATTATCTTGTTTAGTATATGGCTTAATAAAAATTTATCATCCCAATGAGTTAATATGAATTACTTTGTTTACCTCTATTGCAACATATTGTGATATTTATTACTTAAGGATCCACCACAGTACTCTATTGATTGAATAATAATTAAAATTACAAAAATAAAAAAATAGAAATTATAAATAATGTCAATTACCTTCTCAATAGCACTGCTGAGTTTTCCAGTAATTTTCTTACATACATTTGCAGCCAAAGTGTTGGAGCCTAATGGTAGTTCAGATATGACAGTCTTCAAGCCAATGCTGCTGATATCTCTCAGTTGTTCCGTGTCTGAGAGCATGTTTGCACACAGTGTGTCCACTATGCCTTCTACTTGATACTCCTTTACTTTGTTCACAAGGGGACCGAGACTGCAAATATTCATACAATTTTATTACATAGCATGATCACTAAAGCTGTGTGAATAAGTGAATATTGCATAGTTAACATACCATTTCACAGCTAAATTTTGCACTTCACCGTTCTTGTCTTCAAGGAGACGGAGCAGCATCTTTACGACTTTTCTCTCAGAGTCATCGTCAAGCTTTATACTGTCTTTTTGTAATTCAGTCATCAAATCATTAGTAGCCATGAACCTGAAGTCTTTGTCGTTGGACGTCATCTGGAGACATTTTGGACAATAACATTATTGATACACAATTACGGACGATTATAATCAGTGTTATTATGAGAACGCCGGCTTACCTTCTCCAGAAGATTTGCAATTTGATAGGATACACTAGCCATTTTGTAATGTGTTCAGTCTCTGAAATCACAACAGAAAACTATAAAAGCCAAATAAAGATAAAGTTAACAATTTATCATGAGTAATTGGTGAAGAAAAAACATTTGAACGATTATTCGGGAAATAAAAGCGACGAATCGAAAACTTGCTTCGTGGTGCTTCGATAAAATTGTATAGACAAAATAGGACAAATTTAGGACTTGTCAAATTATAATCGATTTAACAAAATAATGAAATACACAAATCGAAAGCATTCAACTTCAATACAGCAATTTATTTAATGTAATTTTTGTACAGACTACAATGTATTTTATTTCCATTTTCTTTAAATATTTTATTGATTGGAACAACAAATAGGAATCGACTAAAAGCGCTGCAGGGGGTCTTTAGACAATCAATCTGGCATCAGTTCAATCTATGATCTAGGTATGTACAGACGCCAGCAGGTCAAGCTACCCGAAACTGACAAATTTTACCAATCAACCTTGAACCTTTTACCATAGGAATAAAGTTCAAAATCTATTAAAGAAATCTGACAGATTGTAGTAGCTTGATGAGCTGGCGTCTGTACACATCTTCATTAGATAGGTAAATGATGGATCACCATTGCCTGATTGATTGTTTTTAAAGTGCTTGACTGACTGACGCAAAATCACTGCACATTACTTCAGGATCATCTTCATCCGGAGTCATCGTCAGTTCAATCAATCTGATTGAGACAAATCAAAATGGATGGACGAATCTGAAACGGGCAAGAACTAAGGTAACCGTCCGTCTGGCTAATTCCCTCCCGGGCAGCGCCACGGATTGCCCGGCGGGCACAACATCACCAATGTTGAACATTCTAATCCATCCCTGGCAAATCACGGCAAATGCAGGCCGCGATTGGCAATTTGGCTGTAGCATATTATTATGTGTAGTACTGAGGCCTCAGAGTAATGTTATTACCTTATTACTCTGAGGTTATTACTCTGAGTACTGAGGCATGAGGTACTGACTGACATACGGTAGACCTAGAGAGCGTCCACACTCAACAGTCTCACAGTGCATGTAACTTTAGTCTGTTCTTGGCTTATCTCATGATAGAGTAGAGACTTTAGTCGAGTTATCAATAAAAGAAAAAAAAAAAAAAGGCAAAATGAAATGCTGCTTTGTTTTGACTTATTTTTTTTTAGGTTATGTTGGTTGGGTTTGTTCTCAAGCGAGGATCAGGTTTATTATAGCAATAATACTTACACCAGATTATCGTACTTGTATGAAGGGGAACCCTCACAAATAAGATAATGGATAATCTATTTGTAATTAACAGGTGTGTAAGTCTTAGAACTGGTAAATATTTGGGTCTAGTCTAGACAGACTTGCTGTATTATAATCTGGAATATTCGCATTACTTTTACAGATATAGAGACTTAAACGAAGATGTAGTCGTAGATTTAGCAGAACAAGAAGCCAAACATTTGGAGAAGTTAAAGAAAAGAATTGCAGAAAGGAAATCAGCTTATGCTACTAAGAAGACATCTGACGTGATAACCCTCAAACCCCAGAAAGCTGTTGAGGAACCTAAAGAAGATCATGTGGAACTTAACAAAGCAGAAGTAGCTAAGACAGATCAAGAGTTCAAAACTGACAACAATATCAATACAGTTCAAAAACAAGACAAGAAAAAAGCAAAACCTTCCCATGAATTCAAAGTGTTAGGAGTAAATGACTTTGAAAAGAAGACGAAGGTATTCTTTCACATTTCACGTACTAAATATAAAATAAAATTATTGTACTACAATGTACCTAAAAGTAGTTTGGAACTTAATCATTTTAAAAGAGTAACAGTGGAGTTTCTTGTCATTCATCATTCTTCTCCATACGAAAACTACCTTTTGGAAGGGGTGACTAGAATCAATTCTATGTTTTGTAAAATTGACGTTCAAAAGTGCCTTTTATGCACCTAATATTGAATTTATTTTTTTGACTTTAATATGGTATTGTACTTATAAATCATTCAAATAGTAAAACAGTAATAGTAATAACCCTCATTAGAGGATCAACTGCCTATACTAGTAAATTGCTTATCATGTGTCCATGTATAACATCAATCAAATGTACTTTTGTGTTCCAGGTCTCAAGAGTACTGCCTTTCTGGCTATCACATCCATTTAACATATCAACAAGCTTGAAATCCTCATCATGCACTGTAGAAGATCAAGATTGGTTGCACAGTACACTAAAGGCAACATTACTAAGTGAAGGAGTCACTAAATTGTTCCCAGTCCAAGAAAAAGTTGTACCCTTTATTTTAAATGAGCACAAGTTAACATATCCATTTTGGCCCCATGATATTTGTGTTTCGGCTCCTACTGGGAGTGGGAAAACACTGGCATTTGTCTTGCCAATAGTTCAGGTATAACCACATTCTAATCAGTTATTAATAAAAGTTTCAATACCAATAAATTGTTGACCCTTTTTAGTGTTTGTACACCAAATAAGTTACTGTTTTTTTTTTTTTTTTTTTTTCATGGTTTTGTGTTGATGGGTTGTATTGTAATATTCTTTCAGATCCTAATGAATGAAATTGGGTGTCATGTAAGAGCATTGGTTGTTTTACCCGTCCAAGAATTGGCAGCACAAGTAGCCAAAGTTTTTAAGAAGTATTGTATGAAGACAAGATTAAAGGTTGCCTTATTAGGAGGTTCCACACCAATGCAACAGGAACAACAAAATGTTGTTAGATACAGTAAGTTTTGAATTAAATTTGATTCTAAAACTGAAGATAATAAATACTGCCCAATATTGTTTTATAATTAACAAAGTCATGCAAAATATTGAATATTGGTGTGTGTGTTTAATTTCAGCTGAATCATCTGGATGGGTGAGTGAAGTAGACATCATAGTATGCACAGCTGGACGTTTAGTAGAACATCTACAACACACAGAAGGATTCTCCCTGAAACATTTGAAATTTTTAGTCATTGACGAAGCAGACAGAATCATGGACCACATACAAAATGACTGGCTCTATCATGTAGATAAACACATCAAGTTGGAGAATGAGCTAATGACTGGGCGTCATTCAAATCTTACGTGGTCCAGTCTTGTTGAACAAAAGCCTCCACCACACAAATTGCTCTTCTCAGCTACCTTGTCTCAAGATCCTGAAAAGTTAGATCAGTGGGGACTATTTCAACCAAAATTGTTTTCTGCTGCTAAGTCAAACAATTATGAGAATGAAGATCAAATCAGGTTGTATGCTACACCAGAGGAATTAACAGAGCAGTATGTTACATGTGATGCTGAACACAAACCACTCCTCCTGTATCATTTCTTAGCTGATCAAAAATGGGATAAAGTGTTGTGCTTCACCAATGCAGCTGAGGCAGCACATAGATTAGCTGTCCTCCTCAACACCTGGGGAAGTGGAAAATTCAAGGTAGCTGAACTATCCTCTGCTTTAGACAAATCAACAAGAGAAAGTGTGTTAAAAAAATTCACACAATCAGAAATTAATGTGTAAGTATTTTTTTTATTTTTATATTTCAATTAATAAATGCGGTGACTTTTTATTATAACTACAGATGATAAATCCTATATAAAACCTAACACTAAATTAAATTACTAACTAAGTATTGTATTAGAATTGTTTCTCGAAACAAAATAATGCAGATGCTAACTACAAAATAACATGTTTGTTTGCAGCTTAATTGGAACAGATGCTTTAGCAAGAGGTATTGACATCTCGGACTGCAATTACGTCATATCTTACGACCCCCCGAGAAACATCAAAACGTATATTCATAGAGTGGGTCGCACAGGCCGGGCAGGACGTATTGGTCACGCTGTTACTATCCTGTTACAGAATCAAGTAAACCAATTCAAGGTACATAAATACAGTACTCTCTAACTAAATGTATATCTATTTAATCTGGTAACATAAAATGTGCTGCTGAAGTATGAGAAATAACTATGTCTTGCATATCCAATGCCTTTAAAATTGGTCAATTAATTTTACAGGAAATAATACAGGGTGGTGGAAAAGCTGAGCTTCCTCAGATAAAAATCGAAACTGGTGTTCTTGATCGTCTAACAAACAGCTACCAACAAGCAATGAGTGAAACTAAAAGGCAAATTCATGCCGAGATTGATACAAAAGTGAAGAAATCTTTGGAGATTAAAAGAAGATTAAAATCAAAACCACAAAAGCGAAAGCTTATTACGTGAACATATTCGTTGTAAAACAACACATTATGTAAGACAGTAAAAATATCATAGTATCACACTTTTTTTTTATTTATTAACGAATATAAATGATCATCATCAACAATGCACTATAAAGATGATTACTAGCGAAACTCGCGCTCCGCCGCTTTATAAATGTCTACAGTTTGGGGCCGTATGAAACGCCAACACTATCTGGATTTGGAGCGAAACTCATGTATTTTCCTGTGCTCTGTGTGACTTAGTAGCTCAGAGTAATAGTTATTATTTTTTGCAATTTGCAGATCAGTTATAGGTTGTATGTTAAAAAAAACCCGGCCAAGTGCGTGTCGGACCACGCAGAATGAAGGGTTCCGTAGTTGGGATGAATTTATCCCAAGAACAAACTTAACATTGTAGTTGAAAACATTTTGTCCCATACATTCTAACTGCAAATGTAAGTTTGTACGCACAATATTGAGAGATTTACCATGTTATTTTAAGACCATAGACTTCGTTTATTCGTTTTCCTTTAAGCTATGAGTAAAGAACCGTTCTCTGTAATAAAGGGTTTGTGAGGGGTTTATCCTAAAAGTTGCCAACGTCGCAAATAACTGTCAAATATTTACCTGTTTTGATTCATAAAGCAATATTATTGAATAGAAATAAGAAATGTGGCTAACTAGCGAACTAGAATATTATTAATGAATTGCAATTATAACATTGAATTTGATGTTGTACCCATTTTAGGTGTAAAAAGCGCATTTAGAAAGTTTCCAAATAGTTTTTTTACATCTAAAACTAAACATGCGGTGTTACATCCTTTTTATTGGATTTCATAATCAATATTCTAATTCGCTAGTTAGCCACATTTTTTTATTTCCAGACAGTAATATTGCTAAATAAATCAAAACAGTGAAATATTTGGCATCTATTTACGACGTTGCCCACCTTCAGAATAAACGCTCTTAAAACCAAATTGGCTCATTCGTTTCGGATATATGGGAGTATTTTAAAAGTATTAAAAGAAAATATATGAGATCCTCACAACAAGCCCTTACATTTGATATGTCACACGGTACAGTATACAAAACTTTTTTAAATTTTTCTATTCGCCCCCGAAAAGTGACCCCCATATTCAAATTTACGTTACACGTCCGTATTTGGCACACAGAAATTTATATGTGTACCAAATTTCTACTAAATTATTCCATTCGATCCGGGGTAAATCGGATGTGAAGTGTGCTGTGTTCAGAATAATAATTATTAAAATCCTAATTTTTTTAATATTATAAATGCGAAAGCGAGTTGGTTTGTTTGTTAAATTTGGCACAGGGGTAGACCTGATCTGGAGAAGAACATAGGATACTTTTTATCCCGATATTCCACCTGGACCGAGAATTATGCGGGTGAAACCGCGGGGCGCAGCTACTAATATTATAAATGCGAGTTACTTTGTTTGTTTGTTTGTCATTTTCATGCTAAAACGACTGAACAGATTTGGATTTAATTAGGCACAGGGGTTGACCTGAAAAAGGACATTGGCTCCTGGATCGCAGACGAAGTCACGGACAACAGCTAGTCATCAATATAACTCTCTAACTTCAAATTACCCTTATTTCATGAAATCATAACAGGAGTCCAATTCTAACTTCTTCTTCTCGTCTGGATAGTGACTAACCTGGTGTCAGAGATTCAAAGCCGCCCATGGGCCTCACACCTTCTTGGCTTCACATGCCGTCGAGAAATAAATTCAAACATTTTGATGATTCTAATGATTAAAATTCTGTAAATACATATTTTTTACAGTCGCGGATAATTTTTTATCAACATACAACCTGACCTGCAGATTGCATAAAACTTAAGAAAATTTGTATTTCGCGAGCTACCTTAGCGCATCCCGTCTACAGGCAAATTACGCGTAAAAAATCGTGTGTGAATAGGCCCTATATTTTGATAATATAATATACAGTAATAGTAATAATTACATTTTAGTCGATTTTAATTGGTGTTGACAGTTTACAAAAATAAAAAATACTCTGGCATCACTTGATTATTTTGACATTAGAAAGTTACATGCTCTGTGGCTCTGTGAACATTAGAGTTTGACGTAAATCTACGTTGGGTACGAATTTGCAAAGTTTCAAATCAACTTATCAACGAACTCGAAAGCTATTAAAAATCGAGATATAGTTTCGCAAATCATCATATTTTGTCGCCACAAAATCGGGGCAGTGTAAATAATCATGACAATAACACTATCTCAAGTAAAAAAGTTAAATACTTCTTGTAATGTATATAACATCGAAGCTAAACTACTTTACCCGAAATTGATTCTCTTTGAAAATAACTTAAGTGTAAGAGTAGTGAATTTGCTAGGAAACAATGAAGAAACTCAAAAACCAAGTGGATACCATACATTTGAACAAGAAATTGCGGATAAAATATTGCTTGATCACTTTGTGTGGCTTGTTTTCAAGTCTGGTGATATTACAGCAATAGACGTGGTAAAAGGTATACAAATCAAAGTTACGAATGATACTAATACTAGCTTGAAAATCCGTCAAATTGGAAGAATTGAGAATCGTTTGTATTTCATTAGTGAAAGCGGTGATACCTTTGTAATACCATTACCCACTTCGGAATTAGTAAAACAGTTGGGTGAGAGTACAACCGAACTTTCTGTTCCTTTTAAGAAGGCTCATGTATCCCCCTCGAGCATTAAGCCAACATTTGATTCAATATGTGGTTTGAATGTTTACATTGAAGATGGCTCTGTGATGGTCAAATGCCCAATAACTGGCTTATTGGAAGTAATTTCCACTGGAATAAAATTAAATCATATTGTCTCATGGAGAGACCAGGCAATTTTTGCTAATGAAACTAATATGTGGATTGTGGATTTGAAAGAATCTCAAGTTGTTTATGAATTTGAGAAAACAGAAGCTAATTTTTACCCCGTGTTGACTCACAATGATTTATTTTACTATATTTTATGGAGCAAGGAGGAGGTAAGCTTTTTTAATAAAAATAAATAATTACATTAATTTTCTATGTTGAAGTTCATATTCCAACTACATACACTACTAACAAATAACAATACTATCAAGTATTGATTTATAAATAACTAGCTGTGCCTCGCGGTTTCACCCGCATAAGTCTCGATCTTGTGGGAATATTGGGATAAAAAGTATCCTATGTCCCAAACCAGGTCATCGTCTGACCACGTGCCAAATTTAATCTAAATCTGTTCAGCCGTTTTAGCGTGAAAGCGTAATAAACAAATTTACTATGCATTTATAATATTAGTTAGGATTTACAGGATGGATTTTAGATTATTTATAGGAACAGTAAGACCTGAACCATTGTAGCTACACGAAAACGGTTTTAGGAGACTGCCCTTAACTTTTTGAACATTTTGATCTGAATTCATAGATTTTGAAAAAAAAAAAGACGAAATGAACCATTTTCACAAAAACTTTTTCTGATGTCTTTCGATCCTGCTTCCGCTAAGGTTGGAGTACTAGAAAAGTCAGACACCTAAGATTGGTTTTAGATCTTTATGTGTACTGGTACACAAATTGAAAAAAAGAAACTGTAAATGATATTTATATTCCAATAGTCTATTAATTTATTGTTTCTGTTATTATAGGTGCAGGTTCATTGTGCTGGATTTGCTCAATCTCTAAATAATGCTGGGACTGCCAACCAATCGCTCTGTTTTAATCAAACACTTACATCTCAAGATACTCTAAAGGCGCAACTGAAAACTTTGATAGAGTCCATAACAACTGCTACAAAACCAGGAAGTGTATTACTACACTTACAGCCTCTATTTGAGGCTATTGATGATTTTACATTTCTCATTGAAATGACACAGCAACTATGCCAACAAAATATTACATACAAATCATTGTTATATCCTCTTCAGAAGAAAATATTTGCAACAAATGATAATGATCTGATCAATTTGGTAAGTGACTTATCAATCAAAATAGATTTGATTGAATACATTCATTTCACTGGCAATAATTCTTATGAGAATGTCAATATCTTTGACCAAAACTTCAAAGAACTTTGTATTACATTTATATCTAAATATGATTTTGATATTGCATGTATTTGTTGGTTGAAATATTCTCAGTTGAAGGTGTCTGTAACTTCTGATGATGTTGTAAATATTCTAAATGCTATACACAATAGTACCAAATTAGCTGCTATCATTATTTGGTTAAAGAACTTTATTCCATCATTGTTAGAACAAAATCCATTTTACATAGACCTATTTGTCAGATGGGCTAGTGAAAGGGTTTTTATGTTGGAACAGTCTGCGTTTTGGCCAAAGATAGGGTTGAAATTCGTTGAAGAAATAATAATTATCCTGGAAACATCTTTAAAATCAATTTCTTTAAGACCTATATCAATGGATGACCTTGATATACTCAAAACAAGAATAACATACATAATGGAACTGAAGGATACATATAGAATCAATATCTTACTCAATGAGTTGAGCTCACAGAGTCCAAATGAAGTAGCTTTAATAATGTTACGCCGCTGTTACACTGAAGATCTTAAAACATTCTTACAAAATTATTTGCCATCATATGCTATGCAGCATTTATTTGATTTAGATGATATTCTAAATTCATACATTGAGAGTGAAGCAGCAAGCAGTGGCGGTGGAATTGATGGTACACGCCTACAGATTTTACTAGAGTCTTTTCATTCATACAACAATAAACTTCAATGTTTACTACAAGTTTTAAAAGTATTAGATGTCCCATGGAACTCAACTGTACTTGAATTAGCAGTAACAACCGTTGCCAATGCTACCAAAACCTTTACAGTATCTGATTCAGAAAGACTACTATCCCAAGAGGTACAAAAAGAAATAAATTACGCAAATGTGAAAGTGGTTCTAAAGAAATATAATTTTCCAATGACATGTACTGATTACATGTTAGTACTTCACAAAATTGTGAGTGTACCAGTAATAGAGTTGGATGATTTGAAAGCAATAACAGGCGTCATGCCTGTTTATTCAAACTATGGCAATGCCCTGTATATTGAAAGATGCCTTCAAGATTGTGAAACTAGAACAGCTTTAAATTACTTTCACAACTTATCATCAAAAGAAAAAAAGTTGTTACTTAAAGCTGTGGTGGCTAAGTATGATCAAATTATTTGTGGAACCACAAATAATTTGACTATTGAAAGAAACTACATAGATTTCATAAAGGGAACAAAACTCGTAAATGAAATTGAAATAAAAAATATTGAAACACTTTATAATTTCAAAAACTCTTACAGTTTGTTACTCAATATGAATGATATTTACAATGAAAGAGCTTGTGAAGATGCAGTTAACTCTTGGATATGTCAAGATGGAGCCACTGCCAGCTCTGGTCGTGGTGGAAGTGTTATTCAACTAACACATGCATGTCAGTCCCAACACTCTATACTTATGGCCTTGTTACGAAGCACTTCTACTTGCCATCAAGTGAGGAAACTAGTTGAATATCTTCTAAGAACATTTTCAACACAAGATACATCAGTTGAAGACTTTAATGCAGTTATATCTCAATTTCAATATGGAGACAACTGTGATCTATTGTTGAATTCTTACAATGTTTTAATTGAGCTAACTGTTAATTGTAGCGAAGAATATCTTCACAATTTAAGTAAACAATTGTCCCTGATGAACAATCTTATAAACGCCAGTATTATTGTGAAGAACCTATCAATAGCATGGAAATTCCACTACATATTTTTGCCCATTTCTTCAAGTACTGCTATAAACGAATTAATTAATTTCTACAAAACCATACAATATCCAGATAGTTTTGATACAGAATTTCCCAGTGTTCACAGCAAATGTGAATTTACTTCCCTGCGAATGGTTTCTAACTGTTTGGCTATCTCTGAAGCCACTAAACCAACATGGCATGATGATATGTCTGAGATAGCAAAGAGGCTTCTTGCTAAAGTTGTTGCATATCAAGAGCTTGATGAAGTATTAATGACGAATCTATTACTAGTTATGAAAACCTATGAGGAAGATAGTTGTGTTCTAGAAGTGCTAAGAGGTCAGAATGAATTTTTACCACCTAACATAATCGGGTATCTTTCATTACCTCCTATCCGTCGCACATTCGTACTAGACAATGATTCAATAAGTAAAGAAATAGGAAATTCTGTATCGTATCCTCCTCAATACATTCTCAAGTCTAAATTCAACATTAACTTGTCTGATGTTGCTTTACCTGATAATAGCGAAGAAACTTGGGATGTCAAAGTTATACTGTTTTATGTTCTATTACAATACCCTGATACCAGTTTCGACCGACTGGTAGAATTGTGTCGTGCATTAAACATTTCAAGTAATGACGGCCTATCGCTTCAATTAATAGCTTTACTGTCGACGTGGGAATTAAAATATAAAATATTCACAGATGATTTGGGCCACCGGCAAATATTCCTAGAAAATGACGAAAAATATTTAAACAAATGTTTTGTTGTTTGGGATAGTATAGAAAATAGAGAATTTTTAAAAGATATACTCAATGATTTTTGGAAAAACGGCGAAGTTACTCTACATGGTCGTGCGGTATCCATAAATCCATATTACTATGAAGTGTTTCTATGTATTTACCGCCTAATATTCGGCACGGCTATCGAGGTAAAGAATACAAAGGAATACTTTCTACTCCACTTCCTAAAAGAATACAAACGTAAAAGTACTCCCAAACAGTACGAGTACGAACTCTTCTCTGTGAAAGGAATGTTTCCTGAAATTGGTCATTTCAGGTTACCATTTCATCTCTTCATGCGAGAAGATATGTGGGCCAATTTAAAATCGGAAATAACGTTAGAAACATACGAACGTTGGATACCCGCAGTTGCATTGCTTGCTCTTGACTCAGACTCACAAACAGCAAGAGACATGATTTGCAGTAACGCCGTGAAGCAAACCATGACTTCACGAAAACGTAATGATGATGTAGATTCAGAAACTAAAAATGAACCTTGGCGTTTAACGAGTCAAGAAGAACCTCTATTACGTGCAGCGCATCGATGTGTAAGACACATTGCTAACATGGAATGGGCAGGAGCCTGCCTTTTCTACGTGCTACAAGGATGTGCACGGGGAGCGGATCAAGTGGCTGCTGCTCATCTGTGCTACCAATTTGCGCAACGTTGGGCCGCCCTACAACCTGGAAATCGTGCTGTTCGACAAATGGAACGTCTGCATGCAACTCTATCGACACGACATGCATTATACAAAATTGATTGGGCATGCGAAGAGCTCGTTCGTCTTTCTACAGAGCCAGCTCAACTCATCCGTAATTTATACTTACATCCAGATTTCGTCTCAAAAATGAGCCGCCATGATGTAAATCGAGCTGTTAATGAAATTGCAGATAAAAACTGCATAAATGTTAGTTCAATAAGAATTCAAATATTAGAAAACATACTTGACAAAGCTAACGGCGACAGCAAAACTGTCACAGTTTTAAATATAAAAGAGTTAATGACTGCAAAATATATACTGAAAGCAACATGCCCTAAGATGGGGGCGATATACTTATCTCGGATTGCATTTGATGATGAAAGTGATAACAACAAGTCGAAAAAATTAAGAGCTCTTCAATGTTTAATGAGTGTAGTAGACTCTGACACTGCCATCAAGGTAGCTAATCGTGAAAGAGATGCTCTATGGATGTCGCTCTTAGAATTGTTAAGCGTTGTCAGCTTAGAGAGTATTGATATGCCGTGGGTTGCAGCTACATTTACACATGACAAACTTCGTGGACTAGAACAATTACTTCAAGGTTCTGACGGAAACACAGATGGATTAAGAACGGCAGCTGAACTTGCACGTAAATTCGGTTCTTCGCAAATTATACGCAGTCTTATTCCTCTTCTACTGCGTGCAGGTCTATTTGAAGAAATGATTCCATTATTACTGAAACTAACATCTCAACTAGACAGCGTAATATGCGCTGCCTGGCGTGCCGTTATTTTGTCTCCATTTCAACGCGCGGACTACCCAATAACAGAGCGTCAAAGAACAAAGTGTCTGAATTCTATCAATTTATTACCAATCTGTCCTCTTATTAAAGATGAAGATTTGGTAGAAATATGGAAAAACTGCGTTAGATGTAAAGTATTTGGATTAGGTTGCTTGATTTTACCATACATGACTTCTCAAACAAGGCAATCATTAACTGAACTACAGAAAATTGATAGGAGAAATCTGATAGCTAGTTTAAAAAATTTACATGCTGATACTTACTTGGTATCTGGTGCAATGCATGTTATTGAGAGAATGGCATCAAGAACTTACAGATAATCAGCTTTTCAACAACTGTGCAATTACTACCAGTCAAACCAAACAAGTTTTGTAAGTACTGAAATGCAACCCAATGTATATGTCGCAGTAAGATGGTTATAGTGTTATTGTTATATCCCTAGGGATTTAGCTATGATACCGTAATATAGTTATATGAAAGCAGTTCATAACTGAGAGTGCCCTAATTACCCATCATTCAACCCAATGTATATGTCGCAGTAAGATGGTTATAGTGTTATTGTTATATCCCTAAGGATTTAGCTATAATACCGTAATATAGTTATATGACAGCAGTTCATAACTGTCAGAGTGCCCTTATTACCCATCATTCAACCCAATGTATATGTCGCAGTAAGATGGTTATAGTGTTATTGTTATATCCCTAGGGATTTAGCTATAATACCGTAATATAGTTATATGAAAGCAGTTCATAACTGTCAGAGTGCCCTTATTACCCATCATTCAACCCAATGTATTTGTTGCAGTAAGACGGTTATAGTGTTATTGTTATATCCCTAGGGATTTAGCTATAATACCGTAATATAGTTATATGAAAGCAGTTCATAACTGTCAGAGTGCCCTAATTACCCATCATTCAACCATCTTACTGCAACATAATATTATAATAACTAATCTATTCAAGTATGCTAGGGTATCTGTCATAGCAAATTTGATGTATTCAGCAAACATTACCCACATTTGCTCTTCTAAAGATAAATCAATATGATACGCTGTAGATGTAATTCCACCACTGACAGCATCCATGCATGATACACGGTGTTAAACTTTGTGACAAGCAGCTCTTATGTAACCTATGAAAATTCATTATTTACTCACTGTTAGCTTTTAGTTTATCTCAAATTTATTAATAATTAGTTAATTAATTGTGCTGCATTGTATGTATGTATTTAAAAGGATCATAGCAGATGGCATTCCGTAGTTTTTGCCTACCCCTTGTGAAAGAGGGGTAAGTTTATGAATGTACTGCATTCTGTGATTTGGATTATAGAAATTGTTTCTAGATCAAGAAATAGAAAATAGAAATTGTTTCTAGGTCATCATTTGGGCTAGTCTCCAATAATCTTCTGATCTGTTTGTACTATATTTCGTTTTTAGTAATATTATTGGTTCGATTCCCAACATACTATCTGGCTCGTAGGACCAATGTTAGCGCGGTGAGCAAGAAAAGAGTGGACTGTATTATGGAAAGTTCATATTTTGTAATAAGCACCGAAAATAATCCTTTGCCTAAAATACAGTCCACTCTTTTCATGCTCACCGCACTAACAGTATGTATTCCATTTTATTGTCAGATCTTTTTAAAACCAAAGTGCATTGAGTACTTGGATTTCTTGTTGTTATTAGATACTACTTACTATACATATAGAACATAGATTACCTTGATTCCACATAGTGCCTAATATCAAGCAGTTTTTAATAAAAAATATGAATTAATTTATTACTTTATTTACATACAGATTTATGTCTATAATAAGGATTAGAAGTAAATGCTAAAGATTTAATATATGACACAGCTGGACAAACCATCTCAAACAGAGGAGCATATATTCCATGTCTTAGGGCCAGCTGTTCTGGAGTTTCATCAGCATTATTTAATTTATGGGCAATGTCTAAAGTATCATCTCTCAAGAATAAAATTAATAATGTTGACTTACTATGACTAATTTTTGCTGCCAGGTGCATGGGGGTTTGACCTGAAACAATGGACAATATTGTTCATTCTAGTTGAATCATAGACTGATACTGGAAATGTGTGTGGAGATTTTTGTTTTTTTTGTTCCAGTAGTAATTAATGGTATGAAATATTTTTTTTAATCAATCAGTATGGTTTTAACCCAGAATATATCAGTCAGGTCTTAGGTGGTACAAAACTCATCATATTATTATACACAATTAGACCTCCTACCTTTGAAAAGCTATTGCTACTATTTGTGGCAACAAAAGACATTTTCCTTCCATACCATAGGAATATTAATTTCAACCATACAATACTGTGTAATAATAAGTAAGCTGGCTGTGTATGAGACAAAATATCCAGTTTTCTCCTACCTCCATCAGAAAGAGCCCCTGGATCAGCACCAGCAGCTAATAGTCTTGCAGCAGCCACATAATTATTCCAGTTAGAAGCAGAATGCAAGGCTGTCCACCCAAGCTGTGTTTTAGTATGCACATTAGCTCCAATACTCAACAAGTATGATATGACATCAGTATGGTTACTGTATGCTGCGCGGTGGAGTGGTGTGTATCCATCGGCATCTTGTGCATGAACAAGACCTGGCTGTTTCTTCAGCAGCTCTCTCAATATACAGATCTCTCCATGTTCTGCTGCCCACAGCACATAGTCAATGGGGTTGGCTGTAAAGAACACACAGATTCCAGTTATTGGTCCAAATAACACATTTACTAAAAACGCAAGCTTGTAATATTTATAAGATATACACCTTTTGGATCCTTGACTTCTTCGACATCTTGATCAGGATCGTCCCATCCAGATACAAACATTCCCGAAGTCTCTGGGTTCTTTTTGCATTGCTTTATTTCATCGTGTACTTCTGCAAAGCTTTTCACTTCCCTGTTTTCGTCCTCAGAATCCGACATGGTCTTTTTTTGTTTTGATTAGTAAATAAGGAAATGCGATTTGATTTTTAAACCAGGGATTGCGAAAATCAATCACTCAAACCCTTGAGACACTGTCATTGACTGAAATGGGTAGCAGGTTGCAGTCACTGTCAGTGGACACTGTCATGTCATGTCTGTCATTGTCAAAATCCTTTTTTTAATTGTAGTTTGTGGTCAAAATGATGTTTGTCATTTTAGTCTTTGGTTTAATATTAGAGATGTGACTTCTTCTAACTTAACTATCTAACAGACTCTTACTTAGACTTACTAGTCAATCAGTCCCTCACATGTACACAAAGATTTGTACTCTATTTTCTTCGTTAAATTGCAAATAACCAGCCCAAGGCGTATAGCCGTCATTCTATTGGTGTGAAACGGTGTGTGTTTAGGATGCTTTTAGTTAAGGCGCGTGGCACGGGCTCGCTGATGATTTCAAACTCACGGCCACACACAGATTTTGACATCGCTACGCTAGCAACTTAACTGACAAAATCTGTGTCTTGACGTGGGATTTTGAAGTTTTGAAATCAAGAGCCAGTCGACCGACGGTGAATAAATTCGCTGCGTTTGTTTTTAGGCTGGGGCTATATTGTCGCGTTATCGCGAACTAAACTTCGCGCGCCCTCTCTCGCACACCTCTCGAAGTATCGCCGAGCAACAGAGAGCGCGCGAAGTAAAGTTCGCGATAACGCGACGATGTGGCCCTAGTCTTAGAATAATACATGACGGCCCTCTCCCACCACCCACCGGTGCCACAGAAGACGTTACAGAACTACATTTGCGTTGCTGGTTGCTGCGCTGCTCCGGCTAGGCGATATGATATATATAGTGAAATTAATAATAATACCAGCCTATTATTGTCCCGCTGCAGGGCAAAGGCCTCTTCTCATACAGAGAAGACACGAGCATTGATCACCACGCTTGCTCAAGACGGGTTGGTGATTTCAGACATATATTAACTAAACGTCCAGGTTTCCTCACTATGTTCTACCTTCACCGATGTCAGTTATGTCCAAGATAAACTCAGAAAGTAAATATGAATTGAAAAAGACACATTAGTACTTCCCTGGATTTGAACCCACAACCTCGTACATGAGAGGCGAAGCCTTAACCACTGGGCCATCACGACATTAGGATAGGACATGGGACACTAATATTATAAGCATATTAATAAGTATAAATTCCACAGAGCCAACACTGTCGCACCGGCCGCGGCAGCGTCCACCGAGTCACCTGCGTGCTCTGTGATAAATTGAAATAAAGACATTGACGAACGTCATGTTCAATGTGTCTACTACAATCAGAGGATTCTACTCACACGGACAAATTCATTGCCCTAATTCTGGCGCAACTTTTCGCGTTACCGCGAACTTTATTTCGCGCGCTCTCTGTTGCTCAGCGAGACGTCGAGCGGTGTGCGAGAGAGAGCGCGCGAAGTTTAGTTCCCGATAACGCGACAATGTAGCCCCCAGCATAACTATCAAAAGTCAAAACTATGGATTGTAAAAACATAACATTCATCATTCCATAATATCCATTCTTACTTAAATAATTATAAATTCTCTGTAACTCTCTTGCTGGGGCTACATTGTCGCGATAATGCGAACCAACATAGTTGGGAAAAGGCAAGGCAGACTCTCTTCTGGTTAAAATAACAGGTACAACTAAAATAGGGATAATTTTTGCTGCTGATTTTCAAACTTCCGTTAATATTATTTGTATCTCTTTTTGAGGTTCTAACTCTCTCTCTCCAGAATAATATTCAAAATCAGTTTGGTGCTGCTTTTAGTGAAAATATGTTTGTGTAATCATACCAAACAGACAGACAAACTTTCGTATTCTGTTCTATCTGTAAAATATTGTGAATTTCCCTATTTTGTATTATTTTTACAAGTAAAATACTATTTACAGACTATTATTTGAATAACAACACTGACTATCCGCCATGATTGGAATTTAGAAATAATTTCAACATGGCGCCCGGTTGTTCAGAGTGTGTGTGTGTGAAAGTGCAGTGAAATTATGTTATTATCTAGAATTTTTAGTGATTATTTTAGTGTTTAAGTGAAAAGTGTGTGCTTTAATGCAGTGGTTTTCTTATCATGGCTTTGGATTTACGCCTGCATTCTCCTGCAGGCGCGGAACCTGTTGTTTATACATGGCCCCTCACTTCAGGTCATGGCTCGGTAAGGAAATCGTATATTTTACTATCGTGTAGTTAGTTACAGTGACGCTAGTAGGAGTACTAGGTTTCTATTTTCTATTTTTCAATAGAGTTGCGTTGTAATCAATGGTGATGTAACTAAATTGTTTAGGAGGCTCGCTACTCCTATTGTACAACAAGTGACTATCCACCACTAAGTACTTGCTCGTGTTTAGTTGAAATGTGGAGTGAGCGTTTAAATTATACAATGATATCAATTAAAGTTTCTCAATGTACGTATATTGATTTGGGCAATAACAAGAAGTTTATCAATTATCTAGACATAGGTAAGCTCTTCTTCACGTCACATGGGTATTGCAGTAGAGTGTATTGACCTCGTGTTTTGTCAAGGTGTCGGCTTTTTTTAGATATGTACACACTGTTGCGTAGTTTTCATTCGTCATTTATTTACATTTTATACGATTAGAGCGAGTTTCTGATTGTGTTTCACTAAGTTATATGTTGATTTTGTTAGTATTTATTATCTTTTTACACAAGTAACTCTTGCCCATAGTAAGAGAAGAGAGCTACATATTCATCACTTTAGCTAATTAAAAATCTGTTTATTTGATACAATGCTTGCTTTTATAAACAAATATTAATATTTAAACCAGCAATATTGCTAATTTTTATTTTGGAAGCTGATACATAATTATAAGACTACAATCATTTTGCCTTCTGCACTTATTCATTACTTTATTTCACACAACTAATCAATTTAAAAAAAAACATGCAAATTATCTAATAATATTATTTATTAATAATTAAACATTTCATTTAATATATTTGTAACAGTCATAAAAAATATTGAAAGTTCATACATTTAAACATGCCTTTATGTATATTTTAAATTTTATTCACATCTGTTAGGTATTTAATTTCTATGTAGAAACATGATGTGGAACTGATTACAAAGTTGTTGATTGTTGATAAGATTTATTTTAAAATACCTACTAATACACACATCTTTTCCAAGTGCAGATTATGTATTAAATGCCATCAATAATCAGGTTGTTGCTGTTTTAATTATGTTTTGTGTCACTATGCATGATGCTTATCTACATTTAATATCAATAGAAAATCACTATATTTATAAGCAGTTTTTGTTTGAAAATATAGGCCATCTTGATTTAACATTTTTATATTATTATTGTTTTCATTTCCATTTTTTTAATTTAATATAATATCAACAATCCTTCCACTTTCTCCATAAATACAAAAAAATTGTGAAAATATTATCTTGGTCTACTTTCTTTGTGATGTCAGCAAGGTCAAAGTTTCTTGCATGTGATTTAAGTCAATTCATTACAGATAATTTTGTGAAATACAATATTTCTAGTGTTACAAAGCCTAAAAACTAAAGTGCAAATCTAAATGAACTGCTGCAAAGAAATGCACACATTACACCAGCACACATAGCATGACAACCATAGAAACTGGTTTTGTTGATGGAAGAATAGACAACATGACAGATTGTGAATCCATCATTTTCTATTTTCTTCCATCAAAGAGCAAGTGTGCCTTTTTTAAATCTCTTGTATGGTTTCTCACAACAATTGTTGCTACTAATTCTTATTGTGTAAACACACATTATAATATTCTTGATAATAACATAACATATTATTATTTGGCCAGTGCTAGCAAAAAAAAGTTCTTTGCTTTAGTACAGGAGTCACCAAATGGCAGACCGCTGTCTGGATCCAGACTGCCAACCTAATTTGTATTGATATTAAGTAAACAGATAAAAAAAAAGTGTTTTACTTTGCTCCAACTTTACTCTAGACTTCAGACAGATATCTCAAAGTAAAAAAATATTTTTCACATTAATATTAATTTATTTACTATGTTATTTTTTTCACTGCATAATATTTCTTTATTACCTACTTAATAAAAAAATTTTTTTTTGTTAATTGATATTTTTAATCTAGGTTGCTAGTAATCGTCTAGTAAATGGACCGCAACTGTCATAATATTTGTAAAAAACCGGCCAAGTGCTTGTCGGACCACGCACAATGAAGGGTACTTGGGATAACTTATCCCAAGAACAAACTTAACATTGTAGTTGAAAACATAAACATACATTCCAACTGCAAATGTAAGTTTCTACGCACAATATCGGAAGATTTACTATGTTATTTTAAGATTAGAATTCTTATAGGTTTTCCTGAAATCTATAAGCATAAAACAATTTTCAGTTAAAAAAAAAATTGGTTCAGTAGTTTCGGAAAAAAAGGGTTTATTTTAAAATTATATTTAAATATATATGTACATACGCTCACAGTAAGCCCTTTCATTTGATATGTCACACTGTACAGTGTGCAAAACCTTTTTTAAATTGTCTTATTTGTCTCCCAAAAGTGTATATATCCATATTCAAAATTCATTTATTTACTTAACCCGTTTGTGTCAAGTCACAGAAATTTATATGTGTACCAAATTTCAACTTAATCGGTCCATTACATTCAGAGTAAATTGGCTGTGACAGACGGACAGACAGACACACAAGTGATCCTGTAAGGGTTCCGTTTTTTCATTCGAACATATGGAACCTTAAAAATAGATTCCCAATAAAATTATTGGTAATCCCTGCTTTAGTTTAATTAAACAAGATGGATTTTTGAGAATTTTATGCGAAACCTTAAAAAAGACTGTCCTCTACAAAAGTCAGAATTCGCCAAAACCCTTTTTGGAAAAAGATTTTTCAAAAGCAAAAAACTATCATAATTTTGTTCTCAAATCAAAATAAAATTATGATGCCTATTCGTTCTAAATTTGAAATCCCATTTTGTTTTTGGCCAATCTATTCAAGTAAGTTAAAGGCTCATTTCCTACTAAGTGGAAGAAGAGTAAGGGAAAAGATTTTTGCATTTTCTGACTTTTTGACCTCAGTTGGTCCAATTGAGTTTTTTTATCCATACACGAAGCAGGATTGATTGATATCAAAAAAAGCTTTTGTGAAAACTGCCCTATTTCTTGCTGTCTGTAATTTTTTTTTCAAAATCTGTGAATGCTAATCATTTGTCTCAAAAAGAAAAAAAAGACAGTCTCCTAATGGCTCCTACACACTATGCCGGCGGCACGGCCGCCGTCTTTTGCCGCGCGTCACGTACCCCCGGCTTTAGCGCCTTCATTTCCTTTGCGATCCTTTGTGCGGCAAGGCCGGGCGCGCCTCGGCTTGCCCGGCGGCATGGCCCTGCCGTATAGTGTGTAGGAGCTATAAGACCGTTTTCCTGTAGCTACAATGGTTCAGGTGCTCTTATTGCCTCATCAGAAAAATCCACTCTTTTAAAATAAAATCGTAACAAAATATGTATCAAAGTGAAATTGATGTCAGATTTTTGTGATGAACCTGTGACATCCACAGTCACTAAATCATGCTTTGATTGATTTAATTATAGTATGATTGTGTTGTAACTAACTTTTATTATTATATTAATTTTAATTTCCTTTTGCACAATCAAAGATAAGTAGTATTAATCAACAAATTAATTGTGATGTTTTTTTTAGTTAATTAAAATGTTGTTGTCCTAAAGTGTTTCAATTTTTAATTTATCAGATAAATACTATCACAGTAATGGATAATGAAATAGATTTTTGAATTGAATGTATAATGCTCTCTAAATATTTTTTTTATAAATTAACTTAAATGATATAATTGAGCATTAAGCATTCAATTAAGCATATCATTAAAGGCAGCCGTTGTAAGTGTGTTGTTTCTGGTTGGGCTAAAATATTATTTTAGAACTTTTGGGTAATTCCATACAACAAATTCAAAATTAATTTCATTTGTTTCAGGACAAACACGATGGGGCCTTGGAGATAGTAGAAACTATAAGGTACTTATTTTATATTGTTGATGTTAAATAAATAAAGAAGACACCTTTAAATTGTAAATTAGTATTAAATAAGAGGATTATTTCAGGTTTGTTTCTGACCACCAGCCATTCTATATTCAGCATTATTTCTGTCTTTTTCTCATTAACAAGATAAGAAAGGGATAGAATCATATTGGGGCTTTCAAATTGGGTCAAATGGATTTAGATGTAAAGAAAATCTTAAAATAAAATGAATATGCCACAGGAACTGTTGCTGAAGTGTGTGTTATCTATCTAATACTTGTAATTAAAAGCTGGTGGTGTACTTCAGAAACGGCGCCGTAGTAACTAGGAAACTGTTTGACCTTGACTCAAATGGTCCTGTATGTACGTGTGTACGATAACCATTATAATTTCCGATACATATAGCGTAGATTATTGCATGCAACTATTTATTACGTAAGTCGTACGATGATAGTATAAGTAGGTACCTATATTTCCGCCTGCATTGATACGACCTTATCAATTATTTGTATGCTTATGTTTAAAATCATGCTGTGTTGCGGTTGAGATCACATTTATAACTAGGATTAAATGTTTGCAACCTACGCTACGCTCCGCACCTTCGAGCTATAACCGATTTAAATATCACTAGCATTAAGCGGCAAAAGAAAGTATCACGTGGAAGGCCGTAGTATACACGTGTGTTGTTGTGAGATCGAAGATAGGAAACACCTGTCCTGTCGGACACGAGCCACCGGCACGACATGCGTACAGACAGGCTATCGAACATAATACACTCCCGGACACCTGAATCGAGCCACCCTGCATATTTTTGTTTAAAGGTCTCCTATCTTTTTTTAAATAACGGTAGTACAAAGAAAACAAAAATGGTTTTGAAGCCAGTCACTCACTATCATATCCGTTTGTCATTGTTCCAAATTTGAAATCGGAATACTGTAAAAAACAGTTAAATTGTAATAAGTCTTCTTTTCGCGTTTCTTAGTGGCAAAATTAGCGTGGAATTTTTATCGTTTTCATACATAAAACGTTTATTTAGTAACTTGTGTTACCTCCAAGAGCGACCGTCATGGGGTTCGGCATGGAATTAATTAATACCACTATGACATGCTGTGAAATGTTCTCCCATGCTTCCAAGATGGCAGTTTTCAGTTCCTGCAAAGTTTCTGGAGCTGGTTGGTTAGTTCGAACACGCCTGTTCAACTCATCCCATAAGTGCTCTATTGGATTCATATCAGGGCTTCTTCCTGGCCATTCCATTACTACGACACTAACGTTATGCAGGTATTCTCGAATAATTCATGCAGTGTTCGCCTTTGCAATTATCATGCATAAAAATGAAATCCTGGCCCAGAAACTCAGCACCACATGACGCACAGCACATCAATTGACGAATGTATCTATCGTTATTTAGTGGTGGCACAGCACATCAATTGACGAATGTATCTATCGTCTAGTGGTGGCAACCATGGTCCCATCACAACCTCAAGGCCAGGTGGTTTTCCCTCGGTGGAAATTCCGCCTCAGACCGTCCGTGACCCAACGCCATAGCTCACCTTCTCTTCAATGCAACATTACTGAAAACGTTGTCCCTGTCTTCGGTAGACTTTACTACGTTCATCATTGCCATACAGCATAATCTTGGTTTCATCCGTAAAAAGAACCTGGCTCACGTTGAGTCCAATGCAAATGGGAAAAAAAAAAATTTAGTCACACGTAATCTGTTCGATTCCTTGTTTTTCCTTTGTTTAATATTGTTATCTGAAAATTATTATAATTAAGTAGTTACTGAAAAATATGTTCTAAATAAAAAATGTGGGCGTAAAATGTTTCACTTTGTTATTAAATAGAATCAAACTAGCAGAAAATAAATGCTATTTTTTTTTTAATTTAAAACGTACCGTAGTTATATTCATTGTAATATAACTTGGTTGCTGGGGATATCTTAAATTAGAAGTAAAACGAGAACGAGTCTTGCAGGTCGATTCGGGCTCGAGTAGTCGGGAGCGCGAGAACCTTCACTATGACCTCTTTTTGTCCGGACGCGCTCATTCACCCGTTCGTGACCTTGAAATCAATCCCTATTATTTCGAAATAAGGGCGCGTCCTTTATATACATATTTCTTAAAATTGCTGTGCAAAAGTATTTTGAATACCGTGTCTGCGTGTTACTAACTCATATTATTAAAATGAATTTATTTTTATTATTTTCTTAAGCATATTTTATTGAGGTATGTTTTCAATTTCAAATGACATTTTTAATATTTTTTCTGAACTTACATTTATTATTATAATAAATAAAGCAAAAAACTAAACAGTCATAAATATTCATAACAGAGTTTTGCACGAGTTCGTTGATATGAGGGGTCAAATCGTGGATGTCAGGTTGCATGACCTCGTTTAATAATGACACAGCGTTCGTTAAACTTCGTGCTAAAATGGCAGAAAGTAGATTATACAGGGTGGTCTAATGTTAGAAGATAAAATGTTCCGAGGTATCTCATCTCAATACATAACACCGATTACAACTCATTTGAAGTCATAGTTCATAGTATTGTGTATGAAATTAATATTTGCGAGGAACAAATAAGTTTCGTTGAATTTATGATTAGAGGCCATTTTATCGCACAGTCAAATTATCAACGAAATAATGTCTGACGTTGACGCTATCTGTCAAATACGCGATTAGGTACATCACAAAGCTGACGTATTGGTAATTACAGTGAGTTTTAACGTTGTATTATCTACATATTACAATAACTATTTATTTAGCATTTATTTACACTTGTCTCGTTTCTAACTAATCCGTAGATAATGCGTAATTAACTTTGACTTCAGTCTTGCGTAACATTGCGTTCACTTTGCACGATTAAGTACCAAAAATAATAAGAAAAATCAAAGAGGCAGAAGAGACTCCATTAATCACAACTAGGTATCTACTGTGAAGCTAGAATTGTATTTGCCGGCGGCCATGACCTTGACCAAACGACTGATAAAGTACAACATAACATGCTTTACTTTACAACCTAGGATTGGTAGTCTATCCACAACACAGTGCTTGGCTTGCCATTGTGTTTTATTTACTAATATAGGGTTATTGGTTATATATATGTCGGCAATCCATTAAGGGGATGTAGGAGAGGGCATTTACAACCAAGTGAGCTCTTTTGACACCTATAATGCAAATGTCAACAATTTTTGAGTCATTTGACATTGGCATAAGGGGTAATTTGGCTGCAAATTACCTCTCCTACATCCCCTTAACGGATTGCCGATATACAGGGTGTCCCTGGAAGTATGGATCAAATCGAATAGGGACGTGGGCAAGGTAATTTCCAAACTTTGTAACCCTGAGAACGTCGTACTGTGGATCGAAAAAATTGGAGCTGAAAGTTTTAGTAGTAGTGTCGGTTTTTTGCTTAAAATGGCTTCTAATAGCCAATATTATGCATAAATCAATGATGGAATACAATCAGGTAGGCAACTTATTATATTTTATTGCAAAAGAAATGTATGGCGCTAATGCCTTCGGAACGGAGAGAATAACCGCTATATCCTTGCACAAGGTGATTTTTATATTTATTTATGATTTTTTGACATACGTCATATAACGAGATTAGGTGCCGTTTTTTAAAACGGCACCTTATCTGAATTTCCGTTTATTTTTGTTTTTTTTTAAACCACAGATCGACAACCAATGCCTAGGCATTGGTTGTCGATCTCTCTTTTCAGTCCCCAGGGACTGAAATTAAATCGTTAGTTAACCTGAAATAAATGAAAATTTTAAACGTAGAAAACATAAAAATACGACCTCCTCGTTAATAAACTAACTTTAAACTAAAAAGAATATCCCAGTGATTCATACCTCCAAAGAATCTCTGTGACTTGGGCACGTTTTTCTAATTTCTAATACGTGGTCAACTTCCGCTAGTGTACCTTTTTCCCATGAAAATCACTCGAAAATTTTGTGTGTGTTTTGCTGGACCGAAGTATTTACAATAAATGTTTTTTTTCTTAGTGAACACATGTTTTCTAGCTGTGTAAAAGTATTACCACAGGAAAGGCCCACTCTACTACAACGTAATGAAAAAAAAAAAATATATATAGACCTGATGGTTTTTTTAAATGGTTTTATTCTTTGAGCTCTATGCGGCGAAGAGATTAAAAAAACAAAAATTGGTCATAACTTTTAAATCGTATAAAGTTGCACCGACATTGTCAGGTTAAAAAGTTTGGAAATGACCTTGCCCACACCCGTATTCGATTTGATCCGTACTTCCAGGGACAACCTGTATAACCAATAACCCTGTCTATATTAGAGTATTATATTTAAATCTAAATACATACATATATTTAACAGGGTTGATATGATTTAAATCACTTGATTTAAATCAGTGATTTAAATCGCGATTAAAATCAAGTGTTTTTTTTATAAAAATCAATGATTTAAATCATTTTTTTTTTACTTTGACCAAATCAGCCAAAATGTATGCCAAATCAGTCAAATGCCCCGACATAAACTACGGCGCGCACACACGTGTCCAATGCTGTTTAACTACACCGTTCGGAGGTTCTCCGAAATTTAAACTCGTGACTGATTCCGTCCGTTTAGTCTTTGGCGCGGTCATTCGTGATTGATTAATGAAAGTGAATACAACAAGATGTCTAAAAGGAAAAAAGATGCTGAATGGGTTTATTTCGATGAAAAAAAGTCCACTTGCGGCAAGTTTAATAAAGCGGTGTGTAAACGTTGTAAGAAGAAATTAATGGGCTTAGTAGCGAGAATGAAAAAACATGTGTGACAGAAATAATCAAAAAAATCCGATTTAAATCCAATTAATCCGATTTAAATCCAATTAATCCAATTAATCCGATTTAAATCCAATTAATCCGATTTAAATCAAATAAATCCGATTATTTTGTTTTTTTTATAAAAATCATGATTTTTATCCACCCTGATATTTAAGTATAATACCACATTCAGGGAAATGTATTGTTTAGGTACCAGATTGACACACTACGTACATTTGCCCTGTTATAGCCATTCACACGACTGATAAGTAATGACGTTATTGTGATTTGAATATACGGACATTAATATTAAGTATGTATGTATAAGTTGAAACTAAATTTTCTCAGCAGTCCGTTTCCCTGACTGTACCTACATACACTACGGCTGCTGCACTATGCCGGTTGCTAACAAAGGTTTCTTTGTTGCAGGTGGGTATGCGACGACCTGCCGGAGATGAAAGCGGCTCTGGAGAACAACATCTTGTGCGACTACGACACCCACTCGTACGACAGCATGAGAGGCCTGTGCGACCGTTTCAACCGCGCCATCGACTCCGTCGTCGCTCTGGTGAGATGTTACTTTGTTTATTATTAGAATTATTACTATACACTCAAAAAATGTATTTATAACAGCCCTAAACGTCTTCTAAGCTAATGCTAAAATCACATTTGAGTTTATTAAGTGACACGTTTAGGAAAAAATTTGCAATATTTGTACAATAATAAGGTCACCCTGCAATAATATGAGCATGTTTACCGAATTGATTGAAACTTATAAGCCAATTGATTGAAACTTATAAGCCAATTGATTGAAACTTATAAGCCAATTCATCACGTTTACTGCGATACATGGTATTATGACAACAGAATTGCAATAACTCGTAACGATATTGCAACGGGCTTTAGTGGAACAAACAGTGTAGTGACCGAACATTGTTATCATGCATTATTACAATAGTTAACCGCGATATAAAGTGGTTCCTATCATGTATACGTTGTTGACTACATAATACTGTATTTACATAGCTGGAAAAACTATGTGCCAGTCAGGAAACTTGTTTTTTATTATAACGGTATATCGTCGTAATGCTGCACTGTTGAAAAATACTTAATAAGTAGTTCTAAACGATTAATCATAATCCTGCTTAGCCGTTTCACTACTAGTTAAATTGGGGATGCTTTTGCAGTGTAACTAGATGCGGTAAAAAATGCCGTATTGTGACCTTCCACAAATAAATAACTGAGCATTGCATAACCAGCCTATGACGATCCCACTGCTGGGTCACTGGCCTCCTCCCTGTGAGAGGGAGTAAGCCGTAATCCACTACGCGGGCCCAGTGCGGGTTGGTGGATAACTCACCATTGGCAATGTCGATATTCTAGCGGCATTTTCCAAGTAGTTATGCAACACAAAAAAAAAATGCGAATTCTCAGCACCCCCTGATAAGCGGTTGCGATAATATATTACATCATTACGAATGAGCGATATCATTCAGGTAGAACAAGTTACCCACGGAGATAAAAATAAACACAATCTCGGTCGAATAAATAGCTCCCTTGACATTGAACTTCACACTCCGAAGGCTTCTTTATTTTGAACGCAATGCGCTATTGTTGTAATCTAATTTAACAAACAGTTACGTACTTACACTGTTTATACTAAGGCTTGAAGTTATGATAAAATAATTCATTATTTATGAATATTTGAACAGTTAAGGTTCCATGTGGCAGCGGCATAAATAAAACTAGATGAATTATGATACTATTCTTTACTTTCTCAGAACCGCTTGCAATTAAATGGAACGAAGTGTTTTGTTCTTTAAATACGCGTGGTATACAACGTGTACTCAATACAGCTCAATAAAAACAAGACCGTAATGTTCCTGGCTAAATATGAATGGGCCTCGAAACAGTTTTTTTTTTAAGGCTATTGTATTTGTATCAGGTAACATACTATTGTGTAATAGATATTAAAAAAAAACGCGAACGCATTTCAAAATTGACAAAAAAAAAGAGTGCGTGTGCAATCCTTATTTTTGTGTCATACTGCTGATAATATAGGTAATACAAATACATAAAAAATGTAAGTGGCCCTGTATCAACTTAGTTGTACGTTTGTTAGCTGAAAAATTAACTACGTACGCTCTGTGAGGATTACATAATGTTCCCACTCTGCTTAATTTTCAGTAGCGGAAGCATCACCAATGTCACCTTAGCTATTAATACTCTGTAATGAACTAATGAGTTCTACCGATGACATTCGTTTTATGTAGGTACAAGAATTCCAATAATTTGTGCTAGGGATAAATAAAAGTACAGTCATCAGAAAAAGCAGATGGATATTTCGGAATATTTTATATATTTTTTCGAATATCTGCTCGGGCGAAACGGTTAGTGTTTTTTCATGCGCATGCCGCACAGCACAGCTAAGCCAAATTTCACACGGGTGCTTTTTTAATAATCCAGTACGAGCTGGGTATCAAAAACCTCGCGTTAAAAAAGCGTCGCTTTAAAAGCACCCATGCGAAGTGGGCTGAGGGACAGAATTCCGTGTGTATATTTCCGGACCATTAACAGTTTGGAGGTCTTCAAATCGAGATTGAATTGACTATACAAAAGCAGTTTTGTTCCAACTTGGGGTCTCAACACGTCACCTACCCATCATCAGGTGGAATTTGCAATTTTGCAGCAAACACATGCATTATCCTTGCGTACTTAATATTAAAAATGCGAAAGTAATTCTGTCTGCCTGTTACCTTTTCACGCCGTAACGGTTGAACGGATTTCGATGAAATTTGGCCCAAAGGTAGACCATGGAAATAGATACTTATTACGTTCCCGTAGGATATTTCCCGACCTCCACACGGGTGAAGCCGCTGGAAAAGCTTGTACGAACATAATAAAATTTCGCACACGAAAGGTTCTGTACCTGCGTACAATATTTTTAGTTCAGATAAATGAAAATACTAAACGAAGAATACTTTTCAAATGTTTAAAATCGCAAAGATAAATTTGTATTTTTTTATGATACTATGAATTACAAAGTTATTTTTTTCAGTTGCAGAAAATCACCAATATTTAAATAAAATACCTTATCCATCAGCGTTTTTAGTATTTGTTGATTATATACGGAATATGGATATGGATATACAGAAGTTTCAAATTCCTTACTTGTTTAGTTAGTTGCGATAGAAGAGCTCGTACAAAAATGGTCTAAAAATGTCAAATTTTACATACAGCCCCAAAAAATCGAAAGTTTATTTTATTAGGACTCCCTTTAATTTTTAACTTTATTAAATTTTTATTATTTGTTGTTATAGCGGCAATAGAAATACACAATCTGTGAAAATTTCAACTGTCTACCTTTTACGGTTAATAAGATACATCATGCTAACAGACAGACAGACAGCAGAGACTTTATAGGGTTCCGTTTGGCAACCTTCAGGTACGGAACCCTAAAAAAGGTGATGCCTTGTGTTCGACCCCTGACCTTGTTGAGTTACTTTAAAGCAAATAGACAAATGTCACAGAATGTCACAGTTCACTAAACTCTCGTGACTTTAATAGTTGATATGTCTAAGAAATTTAGGCATTCTAGGGTTAATTTATTCGTAAGGCGCACTTGAAAACCGAAATAACTTCTAATAGTACGCATAGAATTATATTAGCCCTGTATAACTTAATCTGGTCTAAAAAGGAAACACGGAAATCAATAATGTATCTCTCTCCTTGAAGATGTTTATTTTTGTAGAGCTGCAAACTCTACTCTACAGCTATAGCCAAATGTTGAGTCAGCTAGCTAGAAACAGCGGACATACCGCGTAGTGTAGCATGTGCGAAACGGTGCGGTGAATGTGGGGCAGTGAGGGGCAATAGAGGCGAGGGGGGCGCGGGCTGCAGGAGGGAGACACGAGGGCCAAGATGGCGGCGAGGACGCAACGATCGATGTCCGCAGACGCCGCGCGAGGCTAACTCTATTTATACACGTTGCATACCATTTTCACTATGACATGGAGAATTGCCTACTGAGATTATCTTTCAAAACAAAACAAACTTTTTGAATTTTTTGGGATGTTTTGTGGAAAAAAATTGAAACTTTTTACGAATTAGTTGTTTTAGAAAACCGTGTTAGAGTATTAATTTTTAATAAAACAGTTGGACAAATTAATATGTAACCGTTCTTTTTGTTGTTGTTGTTAATCGTCTATAATTGAATCTTTAAAATATAGCTACTTGCAATCAGAACCATAGTAAGTTTAATTATATTTTTACAAAATCTGTAAATAAAAGAAAACCTTCTATAATATTCTAAAATTTATTTTTACATCAGTACAGGCCCAATTTATCGTTTCCTTCCTATGGAGTAAAAAATCCGTTGTTATGACCTAAAAAAATAAAGGTGTAATCGTAATCAGACTATAATCTGTGGTTAACTCGTTACTATCGATTGATTGAATTGCTTCAATTTTTTTTACTGATGAGACAACTGTTTTAAACTCAAGATACTACATGCAATGGAACCTTGATTGAATAAGCTAAAAATATGTCAATCGTAATCGAATCGCAATCTCGTATCGTATCCACAAATCGTAGATACAAACTGGCTGATGAAGATTTTTTTAATATATTATATCTCAAGATTCGCTTATGAAGGCTTGCATACTTGCATGTCTAGAACGGCCGTTTTGTAATAATAGAATTATCCTTTGTATTTGTATAGAGGTGATGTCATTTGTGTTACTTGGTTAGAGTACCAGCATATTGAGAAGTTTAATGTTACGTCTTACGTCTATTCTTCAAAACGTGACTCGCATAAATACTGTTACATCTCTACATATTTATCATTATCACCAACCTGTACTGTATGAGTTAATAAATGTAGGATGAGAACTTGTAATTTTGAGGCCCGAAAACAAAAAGAATACCTACGCTACGTCGTTTTCAGGGTTCCGTGCCCGAAGGGTGCCAAACGGAACCCTATTACCAAAGCGTCAGCTGTCTGTCAGCGGGCTGTATCTCATGAACCGTAAGGTAGACACGACACTTGAAATTTCCACATATGCAACACATGCTAATGTAACTGTAACTGACATATATAACAAAAAATAATAATAATAAAATAAAGTCCATCTCCATACAATAATATACTGTTATGAAAAAAAAAAACTTACCCTGGTGGCATGTGGGGTGTCATTTTTTGAGCTCATCGAGTAGAAATATATTTTTTATTTATTTTTATATTCAAAAATGAAGAAATAGGTAGCCGTAAAAAATTACAGTTTTAAACCATTTTTAGGAAGTACGAGCGTCTGTAGGAGCCCTAACGCAACAACTAATCTGTATATCAGTATATGGTATATACTGTACAACAAATACTAAAAACGCCGATTCATAAGGTATTTTATTTAATTATGGGTAATTTTCTGCAACTGCAAAAATAACTTAGTAATTCATAATTTCATTAGATTTTTTAAACTGAAGATGATAATTTTTTTTGTTTAGTATTTTATACCGGCCAAGTGTGAGTCGGACTCGCACACGAAAGGTTCCGTACCAGCTTACAATACAATATTTAAGACTACTTATTTTTAGGGTTCCCAAAATAAAATAAAAGTTAAAAATTATAGGGGGCAAAACACGTCGAAAAAACACGTTTCTTGTATGAGGATCATACAAGAAACGTGTTTTTCGGCATGTTTTGCTTAATATTGTAAGGTGGTACTGAGTGAAAAATTTTTTTTTTTTTGCCTGGGAAATCATCAAATGACTCCTCCCGCTCTGGGCGGAGCGAGAGGGAGTGTCAGACTTTTACTGACTAAAACTCACCCGTGTTCCTTCCGTTACCTGTGTGCCGGGGCCGCGATATCCCTTTCAGACAAACCCGCAACCCCAGCAGGCGTTGGTCTTTCCGGACCCCGTCAGTTGGTGCTGACATCCCTTTGAGGCGCGCGTGGAACACAACGCGCCGTCGACCCGGGCCTCGTCCTTATCGGACGGCGAGCTAACCATCGCTCATCGTCCGCAAGCCCGCGCCTACGGTGGACGGAAGTCAGCTCGTGACTCCCGACGCCCGGGGCGTCTCCTGCGGCGGCTAGGGGCGCGAGGGCGTGGAACTTGAATCTCCCTCGAGCGCTCCGCCTCCTCCTTCGCGAGCATAACTGCTTCGCAGAAGGAGATGACGGCCTCCCATGCACTCTCGCTCCGGACCATGGCCTGAACCAGGGCCGGGCGCGAGAGATCGCCGCCGCCGATCGCCTCCGTGAGGACACGGCGGGGCTCCGCCCAAGCCGGGCAGACCTCCACCTCCACCGCTCCACCGTGTCCTCCGGGCGATCCACACAATGGTGACACCCGGGCGTTTCCTCCCGCTTTATCCTGAACAGGAACCTCCCGAAACAACCGTGTCCGGTGAGGACCTGCATCAGGCGGAAGGTGAGGACGCCGTGGCGCCTCTCTGTCCACTCCTCAAAGAGGGGACTTATCGCCACAATTGTGGCGTGCCCTACTGAGTGGAACCCTTCGCGTGTGCGAGTCCGACACGCACTTGGCCGGTTTTTTCACCTTACCACTAAAAACGTCATTTCCTGGGAAATGTGATGCTGAATCTGGTATTCCTACCAACTTGCATTAGTTGCAAAGCCAGTAATAAAAATATCTCGACATATTGAGTAGGTCATTTAAATATTAACGAACTCCAGTCGTGTGCATCTAGACACCTTTAAGTTCGGTGTAGTGACCTCGGTCGCGTTTATATGTATTTATATTCGAAATAAAATTTGGTCTAGTTCCCAGTGTGAACTCGGATATTTTAATTTGTATTAATTAGCAATACAGAATGAAGAAGAGGTCAGGGCGATGAATGAATTTCGATAAAAATGCGGTTTACTTGTTTGTTTTTGTTAATCAGTCAACTAATAAGAATTACTTATAATTTGGATTTTATTCCTATTTGCTTTGCAAACACATAATTGATTAAGTAAATATGAGTATTTTTTTGTTATTATTACTTATAGTCTATTATTGTTTACGTTGCCGTTTTCCGGGTTCGTAGCCAAATGGAAAAACCCCTTTTCTTTGCTGTTGAAGTCAATCGTTTTTGAGTACAATATATTTCGGTTACAACCGGGCAAATAACTTCGTTTTTAATAGTTTTTTTTAGAGAAAAACTTACTATGATAGACAAACTCATTGTTACGGCTGGTAAAATCACTACTTTGCATGCGTAAATATTCATCCCGACTACGGAACCATTTACTGTGCGGAGTCCGACACGCTCAGGGCCGGTAATTTTTTTGTGAACCCTACCTCAAGGTATTTTGAATGCCGTTCACGAAACGAAAAAACAATGTTATTGTTAATCAATCAATGAAGATCTCTGTATCTACCATTAAATATTTATCGATATTTTTTTTGTAATTAATCATTATTTTAATAGTATACCAAATGGCTACCGCTCAATTTTCCCTATTATTGATCGGGTATCAATAAACTCTTAAATTAGCTTGGAACAGTTAATAATTTATTGGGGGCACAAAAATACTTCCTAAATCATTTAACATAGGTTGGTATTTTTTGTGAAGAATGGACTGCGAATCGCATTGTTATAGTGAGTGGCTCAGTGCGGACCACTTGCGGGGGCGTTGACCGCAATATTGAGCGAACGCGAATGTCTCGCGTAGTGTTAATGACCTTTTTTTTTCGGCTGCGCCAGCGTCTTCATTCTGGCTTTAAGGTTTTTTTAAATGAGTGGTATTTTAATACTTACCAACTTTTTATGTACTTGTACCTTATTTTAGCTTTATTTTTAAATTTTATTTTATTACTCCCGATTATTATGAACCCACTCTACCAGCGCAATGTATAAACGTTATAACTACCTAATATTTTTATGTAAATCTTAACTTACATAATATTAGAAAACATAATGAAACTAATAAAAAAAAAAAATTGTTATATTATTTTGTAAACATTTCATATAATAAAAAAAATATGCTTCTCTACAACCTTTTAATTTTGTGTAATAAACATAAAATTACTGGCGAAATGTGGGTGTACTACAGGTACACCTGTGCCCAACCCTTCGGGGAAACAAGGCGTGATGTTATGTACCTTAAAAATAAAATTATTTAATTGAAAATGTAATACATTTGTTTATGATAAACTTCTAATCATTCAAATTCTCATTAATTGTAAGATAACGCACTCTTTGTTACTAATTGATAAACTTATTAACTTTTCCGAGAAGTGACATAGACGAACGATAACAGAATATAAAATTGCGATAAATTTAAAATTGGTCAAATCTGATACCATCAGGAACGTTGTAATTCAATAATGTTTTTTATAAATTTATCAGCAGATAAACTTACCAGTCGCCATACTACCTAACGCTGCATATGTAACATAATATTAGTAAACGGTATGTTATTGCATGCACTGCGCTGAATTAACGTGAGGCCGCTTTCTAATTTTCCCCATGTAAGTAGATAGTGAGTGACGCAACGGTTCAGCGCCATATGGACTGTTTGGGCAACGCCAGGCCTATGAGAACTGATTGCATCACAGTTCTGAGATGCAACGCCTTCTAGTCTGTGCGTAAAGCACATTGTATGTAGATTGACTGATGTGCGTCGTTATTAAGTAGTATTGACGATAGATAGGTACCTATTTGGTTTTATTGTAAACGGTACAAAAGAATCGAACAATACTTATCATTGTGTATTTTTATTATATCGTTTCATAGACTAGAGTATAATAAAACAGCCACAGTAGGTGTACAACTTATTACATTACCTAGATTCAAGGACACTGATCGATACACAAAATAAGTTTTATTGTTTTAACGCCTGTTTGTACGTTTAGTGTCCCACAACGTGTTAATAGACCAAAACCTTGCGGAAGTTTCGTAATTTTTCTATAAACGGACGTCAAAAAGATTGTTTACATTTGACTTGGTATTGATTTCCCGAGCACGCCTGCCTTCCCTGACCCCATTACCTCCTTCAATTTAACGGGAGCAAATTATGTGGGGTACGCACACCACTTTGTTGAACATTATTTATACCAGTGATATTAAACTTCCAAGGAAATAAACAAAGCCTCTCGATAGAACTATAGTGTTTACTGTGTCACGTACACCTACGTGTACACAAGGTAGTAAGGTAACATAATAATGAACCAACTATACTATAGAATTGTATATTCAACCAGCGCCACATGCATGACCCTTCTGCGAACATTATTATGCTACTTACTGCACAGATATTATATTAAACACATGAGAGCGGATTTACTAAAGATGTGCGCACACAACATAGCTTTGTTATTAACAGTTATTGCATAAAATATTGAGTAATATAGGTATCAAATGGAAGGTTAATTCGATTCATCGCTTTTATCTTTTATGAATGAATGAATGCATCAGGCAAAACGTAAACAAACTTATTATTATAAAGAGAAAAAAAAATGTTTTTTTGTATGTTTGTTTGTTACGCGTTCACGCACGGCTGAGCGGATTTGGATGAAATTTGCAACATGAGTGGACCATGATCTGGGCTAGGACATAGGATACTTTTTATCCCGATATTCCCACTGGATCGATATTTATGCGGGTGAAACCGCCGGGCGCAGGTCGTACATTATAAAAGATTCGATAAGGTCATGCATGCCCGCAGTCGGCAACACCTTATTCCTCAGTTCTTCACTATGCAAATGATTAGTGACTAAAATGGTAAATACGGCGTGTAAAGAAAACAAAAGATAAACTGCATGATAAAACAACATACCTACATAAACAGGTTGATTTTTTTCAAGCCAGTGTGTGTGTTTGTGTGTCTGTAGGCTTTGTTAGTGAGCCGCTGAAAAGAAACGTCTATATTTTTTAAAAGCTAGGCCCGCGGCTTCGCCCGCGTGGACTCTAATATCTAATATCTGCCAGAAAAAGTCTCGCCAAAATCGGCCCAGCTGTTTCGGAGATAAGCCGGAACAAACATAAATACAGTTTTTTTTTTTTTAATGATTAAATATACTTTCGTATACTTTAGTAAAAAGCTATTATTTTGACATTACAAACAGACATTTCAATTTTATTTATTAGATTAAACAAATTAAATCAAAATTGAGACAAAAAAGTCAAATAAAATTAAAGTGACATTGTTTTTTATGTGACTTGACAAGTTTGGAGTTCAGTTGTGTTCAGAAAATGAAATGGTGGTCACTTCGAATAATATAAACGATCATGGTCAAGGTTTGAATAAATTAATATTTTCGATAACTTCTAGAAACTTCAGTCCTATGATTGTTACATTATTTAGTTTGTAATGTGATACGTCACATTACAAACTAAGTCATGTAACAGGTAGAATATTAAAATAAAACGAAATTACATCGTTTTTTAAATACATTTTAATGTTCTTACAATTTCTTTAAAATTGAGCTTATTGTTCCCATCACGGTTTTCTGTATTACTTCTAGTTTAGAACTTACCAATACTGGCTAGAAAAAAAAACATCCTGTATAAATGAATGTAATAAATACAAAATGGAATAAATAATAATGTGGTCCGTAACAATCGCAGCTGGGGTATGATAAAACTATTTTTATCGCACGATAGGTATTGGTTTTTTGTATGCAGTAAATGCCACATAACTTATTTAAAATGCGAGAAGTTATTGACCTCAAGCTTTAAGTTCAAATTGGCAGGTACCTACTCTTATGCTGCTACATTTATTAAACCTTGAACCGAGAATCGGACTCAAGGCCATCGACATTGCTCTTAAATGACGCATTTGCCTGTATCGATCGGTCATTTTGCCATGTTTGCAATGTCAAGGCTTGAAGGCAACTTACTATTGTAACAAGCTTACAAAATAATACCTACCTACAGGAATTTTATTACTGCATGGTGGCCTAGTTGCATTGGATTGTATGTCATGCATTGATGCGGCATGCTTCTGTCTATCAAAATTAAATAAAAAATATAACACACTTGCACAGGAAACTGAATGGAAAAGCTGTTGTGATACCTACTTATGATATTTTTTGTAAATTACTGAGATCCCGTATTTATGTAAATGTATGTATTATGAAGATGATTGATGGATAGTAATGGATACATATTATATATCGAACTCATCTATGTACTGAACAAATTGTACGTACCTATGTGTGTGTATTATAAACATGTTGGTGTTGGTAGCGGTCTCATCTCCCATGTCTCATCGCATCGCCATGCGGCCATTCATTATACCAAAATGGAACACAAAAAAAAAGATATTTTTGAAACGAATAGATGATTTATCGATTATATACAAATAATTGTTATTATTTAATTACAGGAAAAAGGCACTTCGTTACCAGCCCAGCGGTTGAACAAGTATCCGTCAAGGGGTTTGCTAAAACACATACTCCAGCAAACATACAACCAAGCAGTGTCTGACCCGGATAAACTCAACCAATATGAACCCTTCTCACCTGAGGTCAGTACTAAGTACTAACGGTTATTTATTACGTAATCCGTATTGTTTATAGCCGCGGTCATCATGTCGTGTTGCCAAGTTTGACCTGAGCTATTAATAGTTTATGAATTTAAAAATATACGACTTTTTGTTCGGCAAGTAAATTGAACAGCACCCTAATGGCGTAGCAATGTCGTAATCGTAATAAATTAGTAGCTTTTATTTTGTCAATCGACCTTCCCACCCGAATGAATATCCTTGCGACCCGATTGTGTAGGAAATCCGCCTACCTACTCAACAACAAAATCAACGCGATGTTGGTAGTTTTATGTTAGATTTCTGTTGTGATCACGATTATGTAGTTAATTATTATGTGTATAGTTAATTTTGTCAATAGATAAAATAATTTACTGCTAGCACTAACACAATTAAAATACGAAACGAGATTTAAAGGAAGTAGGATAGGAAGTCAGTAAATGGTCGCATTATCAACTAGTAATGTTATCCGAATTATGTTTGCTAGTTACAATTTTTGGTAAAAAAAAATATATTTCTCTCGACAGGTATACGGCGAAACATCTTACGAGCTGGTGTGTCAGATGATAGATCAAATAGATATAACCGCCGACGATGTGTTCGTGGACTTGGGCTCGGGCGTAGGACAGGTGGTCCTACAAATGGCGGCCGCAACACCTTGCCGCGTCTGCCTCGGAGTCGAAAAGGCGGAAGTTCCTAGCAAATATGCTGAGGTAAGTATCACTTTAACACAGCACCTGTATAAAACTATGTGATAATAAGTATCAGTTAATAATATAAAATAATTACTTTTCAGAGTATGGACGGTCACTTTAGAATGTGGATGAAATGGTATGGAAAAAAGTTCGGAGAGTATAAATTAATCAAGGGCGACTTTCTACTGGATGAACACAGAGAAAAAATAAATGCAGCGACGATAGTTTTTGTGAATAACTTTGCATTCGGCCCGCACGTGGACCACCAGTTAAAAGAAAGATTTGCTGACTTGAAAGACGGTGCTAAAATCGTATCATCTAAGAGTTTTTGTCCACTGAACTTCAGGATAACGGACAGAAATCTCAGTGACATCGGGACCATCATGCACGTCAGCGAGATGTCTCCACTCAAAGGATCCGTCTCGTGGACGGGGAAGCCAGTCTCTTACTATTTACACATTATAGATAGGACCAAATTGGAGAGATATTTTCAAAGACTGAAAAATCCGAAACTCAAGGTCAGCAAAAGGGTCTGTTCCAATCACTTTACCTTTTATAAGATTATTAAGATTTTTTTTTATATTTCTGCTGTATCCATGATGATTTGACTGTGAAAATAATTGGTTTACCAAACTAGTGACAACAATAAAAGGCTCTGGAAATTTAAGTGTATCAATTGCAACAAGAGTATAAAAAGTCGGATAGTTGTTACATAACTTATTTAAACAACCAATCTTCATGTTTGTGAGCTATATGAATTCCATGTGTGCTATGTAAAGCTATGCAGTAGAGATAGGTAGAAGTTTGAAATGCTATTGAAAAAAATGTGAATAATGTAAATAAACAAACAATTTCTAAGATTTTTCCTATCTGGGTTCCGTAGTTTAACTAGTAATTTCGTTTTGTCCATTTGTCTAAACTTTGAAACCTAATCTTAGTAAGTACTTACATAATTTTTTTAAATCTGCAAGTTTTTCAGGCTTTTTGATCTGAACCTTTGTTTTAAATTATACGACAGACTTCAATGAATAAGTTTGGAAGATGAGGTGTACCAAGTTATTTAGCTGTTGACCCTGTTTAACCTGTTCCTTGGCAACTGCACAAATATATTGGTGGCAAGTTACAGATTTCAGTGAGGATCTCTTATGACAAATATTAGTTTTTATGTTTCACTACTATTTTACCCCAAACTATGGACAGTGATTACGGAATCCCAAGCGCAGGTTTTTTACTATTCAGCATAGAGAGGTAGAATTGCTTTTCTGGTCAGCTGTGTTGCATGTTTCTATTGAATAATGCCGTATGGTTGCTAATCTTTCGTTTTTTTTTTCTATTTTGTTCTGGTCTATTTCTGAACTGACCTAAGCACGGCTTCTCCATTTTGCTCAATTGTGCATCTTCTATACATGTGCAGTTTAAAGTTTGTCTCTTCAGAAATCCTGCCAAACCTTCCCAAAGTATTGTATGCTGCTTCTTTATAGCTTGTCATTGCTTACTCATAAATTATATTCCTTTTTTTGACTTTGTAATATGCTTGTTTTGTTTATTTCCAACAAATCTCATTGAAATTAATTCATTATGTAAATGTGCGTTGTTATAGACTTAATGAACCAAGAACAATAACAGAGAAGCTAGTTATTTTCTGTCTAGTTCTTACTCCCAAATAAAAAATGTAGTTGCAAGATGAATGTTGTTGCTTCATGTTTGTTTTGGACTTAACGCACTGTTATTCGAAATGAGTTTGAATACACGAGTAGCTCAATATTTAATATTTATATCTGTCTGTGTTGAACAAAACATATTATTTCACTTACTTTTTAATTTTGTACTTTATGGCTAGACTGTATCACCATAATATAAACATAAACTTGTCTACCCGGGAAGCTGCTTAATCGATATCAGGGTAGTGCAGGTCAACGGTTATCTTTATTTCAGCAAACTAGATATTTATCGACGTCAAAGAATGTAAACACGTGTGGACTATTTAGACGATTACTTTACTCGTGTTGTTTTTGTTAGGGCACGCATAACGGATGTGAGGACGGCGAAGGGAGCGGGAAGAGACACCTGAGCGCGCCACCGACGCGCCAGCCGACGCCCGACCTGCTCAATGGCAACAGCAATCACAGCACTGCCTCGCTGCCCGAGCGACGCAGGAAGGTGGCAAGACCTAGAGCTGTCAGGTCTGCAAACTCAAAGCATTTATTTCAATTAAACCAATTACAGGCACTTTTGAATAGTCAAGGAGTCAGTCAGTCAAAAAGATGAAGCTAGTTGCCCATTCCAAAGCGTAGTAGGTGCCTATGGAGAAGAAACGGCAAGAAACTTCATGGAGACTCTAAAAATCAATATTGGTTATATCATTCATGTTGAAATTATACATTATGAGAACGATGTAGAAAGACGGGCACGTTAAAATCGTCCATAGTAATAAAGCCCTTTATTTCCAAACTTTGGGTACATAATTTATTTGTTAACAGAAAGTATTTGAGTAATTAATCATAATATGTCCCGCAGCTCAGTGTGCCTTTTGGCATAGGTCTCCTCCAACTGTCTTCATTGTGTTCTGTCCTCTACAACTCTGGTCCAGTATGGACCCAAGTCCATAGTAAACAATTAAAATAAACCGTGGCAGCTGAGATGACAAGCTACTGACGGAATTCAACTGTATAAGTATGCTTCAATAGTTATTGCAATGCATATCGCGAACACGCGTCATTTGACTTTGTTTATTAAATTGCTAAGGTAATTAGAATCTGTGGGTACGGTAATAGTCGTTAAAACAAGGTTGTCTCGAAAATGTATTTACAATGCATTTGCTCGAAAAGAGACTTTTCGAAAAATCTGAAAATCAAATCTTTTTCAGTAAATTAGTACGGAAAGTGTCACTATTTTTCCCTTGCTTTTTACTTTCTGTTTTTTTTTAATTTTTGAGGCCGTCGTCAGCCCGTTGCAGAGTTTTTATTATTTGAGAAAAGTTTTACAAATCAGATGATGATGATAACGATGACGATGGCAATGACGACATCGATGACAATGGCGATGGCAATGGCGGTCAAAGTCAAATTCAAAGTCTAAGTCCAAGCCCAAGTCAAAGTCAAAGTCAAATCGAAGTCGAAGGTCAAAGTCATGAATGTTGTTTTTATCATTTATATACGTCGTCATTATGTTAGATGTTACACATCATCGTAAGGCTCACTCGATATTATTTCTTTTTTCTCTCACAATGCATAGTAAAACGTTGTATGATACACGTGCGTAAGATGATTTACCTATTTTTTTGACCGACTCGTGTCAAATGCCACTCATCGGAAATCACCTGCCTTCCGCACTTATAGCATAAATAACTATTAACCCATAGTTCTATACCATAATAAAAGTATTGTTATACAGAGGCGAGAACGGTCGGACGCGAGCGCGCGCGGCGGTGGCGAAGAGACGCGTGGTGCGGCGCTCCAGCGACGAGAGCGACGAGGAGTCCAGCGGGACCGACGACGCGCCGCCCGCGCCCGAGCCCGCGCCGCGCGAGTGGGGCGCGCCCTGGGCCTCATCTTCCGATTCCAGTGAGTACATACATCCTAAAATTTCGTCATTTTTGCCGATGGGTAATCCCATCGGATACACGGCTTGTCAAAATATAAGTTCTTAAAGTACATCTTCAAAATTACCCATTTTACACGAAGGGGTCCAATTATACCAATATACCCGTTGCATTGTCGGAGGTCTGGACGAATGAGGTTGTAACAATAAGTTGTTGGCAGACCGCAGCCGCCGACCCGCCAGCAAGCGCAGCGCCAGCGCGGGCGGCGCGCGGCGCCGGGCGGCCCGCGCCAAGCGCCGCCGCGCCGCGCCCGCCGCCATCGCGGGCCTGGACCTGCTGCACGACACCACGCTGGCCTCCACGCTGCACAACGGCGCCGTGAGTATATTTTCCGTCGCAGGTACCGTATGTGAACAGGGCATCGCCGTCTTTTATATCATTTCATAAACGACGGATCTGTTGCTCTCCAAGTACAACAAATCTGTTTTTGAGTTTTTGTTGATTTGGCACGCGGTTTTTATTTTGTGATTTTGAATTAGCAAAATTACAGGCGTTATGATTTATATTCTTTTTAGGGACTCGAGAGTCTATTTATATTTTTTTGTGAGACTACGCTCCGCGGCGTCCTTATTCGGTGCGTCGAACTCCTAGGATCTATCCTTACAACGGTATTCTCGTACGTCAGGTGACAGCGCCGCCCCCGGGCTGCGTGGAGCAGCGCCTGTCGGCGCTGGGCGTGGCCCTGCAGCCGGCGTCGCGCCTGCACTCGGAGCTGGACATCCCGCGCTCGCCGCACACGCCCTACAGCCTACAGCTTCTGCTCGACATGTTCCGGGACCAGTACCTCGCCTTCATCACGCGCATGAACACGCCCGAGTACGCCCTCGAGATACGACACCAGATCGAAAAGGAAAAGGTATGATCCCAATTCCCTTTTTCATTTTTATGCATGTTTTGCTTTATACTTTTTGGTGTTCTTACAAACAGCGTGTGCTTTCTTGAATATACCGACTACCCGAGCAAACAGGAGACGGTTTTCAGAGACGCAATCCCTGATAGTATGTGCGACAAACACGGTCTGTAAATTGACAAGTATGCCGTCTTGGGTTAGAATCATTGTCACTCTAATTTATTGTTTAACGAAGCTAAAATTGTAAAGTTCCATGTGCGAGTGCATAACACTTTTCGTTCTCTTTTCTTCTTTAACACGCTCGTTTGTTTCATTCGACCTGAATCTGAAATTTCCTTCAAAAACATGATTTACCTGCACCTGTCACACTTATTTTTTAAATTAAATTTTCGCTAGCATTTACTAATTTATTCCAATTCCGAGCAGATATAAGAAAGGTTGGGGCAACGTTGCGTGTTTATTGCAATTTTCTTGTCAATGACTTGAAAAATCTCCAGTCTATATAGCAACTGTGATCTTCGTGTGTTAAAATCTTCAAAATCGATAATATCTATGGCATATTATTAAACAGTAAGCCGTATGTCGTTTGTAAGACCATGAAAAAGTCAGTGTGTATAAATAAATAATTTAAAGCCAAGTGTTCGATACAGGAGAGGAACCAGAAACTGAAGTCGCGTGCGTCTCAGTTAGATAAACAGATCAACGTGCTCATAAGCGACAGTGTTGCTCTGTTAAAGGCGCGCATGAGTGAGCTGGGCATACACGCCAATAACACAGTGGATCTGTTGGCCAAAGCGAAGGAAATTGTGGGCAGACATAAAGAGTTGCAGAGCAAGGCTAGCAAGCTGCAAGCGCAGGTACTCATGTTTACTTACTTGTGTGTAAACTTGTGTGTTAGTATCGTGCATTGAAAAAAAAACAGCTTTTACTGTAACGTCAAAGATTATAGTGACCGGATGCCACCCTGCTTCTGTTCCTAGGTACTTTCGCTCTTATAGCTCACTGTCACTCTGTCATGCACCTGATACATAGTACGCTCTCGGTATCGCGACGGCTTAGACTCATTTTCGAAGAGTACATCACTACACTTGATAAAAAACGGTACTCATCATTTTCATTATTATATTCAGTGTTACATTTGTATGACCTTTATTTTCATGTGATACCTATTATACGTATTATATAATTTCGTTTATTGTGGTAACTTAATAATTTAATATGTTATCGTTTATATGTTATAAATGTTTGTAGTTTTTACATCATTTTTTTTTTTTTTTTTTCTATGTACGATATTATGCCAATGGTTTTTGTGTCAAAGTACCTAATATTATTATGATATGTATTTATTACTTTATAATAATTATACGACTGTTATCACCATTTCATTATAATTTTGTTATTTTTTAGGTGAATAATATAGAAACAGATCAAGCAATGCTCGTCAAACAAAGGACATTCGAGATAACAGAAAAGTATCGTCAGTTGGGCCATATACCGCCCGACGTTGAGATCACTCAGAACATAGCTCATGATTGTATATTGAAAGAGATATCGGCTACACTAGCGCACCGGAAAAGGTTACACGCACAGGTAGGACATCTCCAAAACGAAATTGTTCAAATGGAAAGGTCAAGCGAGCAAAAAGTTGCTCCGCCAACTGTACCTGTTGCTACCGTTAAACCTCATACGGTGAATTCTAAGCCCAGGAAATCTAGAGAGCATAGATCGCGGTCGCAAGAGTGGCCTGATGTCCCCGACGTTGGGAAAATTGAGGAACAAAACCCAGAGATTCTCGCTCAGAAGATATTAGAGACCGGGCGGCAAATCGAGGCCGGTAAGATTACTAAGCCAAACGTTATAGTGAATGGGTACCCTAGAGAATCGGAGAGGCACGTCGATCATCATCGACACCCAAAGGCGGCTCCGCCTATACATCGTGCGCAACCGCAGCGGTCGAGCCAGCCGCTGCCCAGCCTCGCGCACCGGCAGTCGCCTGTCAAGCTGCAGAAACCTCTCAACGTCGTCGGCAAAGTTCAGGAGTCGCCGAAGGTGATCAACTTCGAAGACAGACTCAAAAGCATAATAACGTCAGTGCTCAACGAGGACCAGGAGCAGCGGAAGGCATCGCGGCCAGCACAGAGCCACACGTACACTAACGGATATGTGAGATCGGGCGCGCCGCACGGGTCGCACGGATCGCACGGGTCGCACGGCGTGCACGGGTACCCGCGCGGCTCGGGCCCCGCGGGCACGCCGGGGTACGCGCGCCAACCGCGCGAGCTGCGGCGCGAGCGCTACCCGTACGAGCGCCGCGACGCACCTCGCCACGCGCACGCGCACCTGGAGCAGCGAGGAGAGGCCGGCGCGCAGCCCGACTACACGCAGGTGAGGCCCGCCCCCCGCGCCCCGCCCCCGCCCCCCTGTGCGCGCAGCTGACCCAGTGTGTCCCGCAGGTGTCGCCGGCCAAGCTGGCGCTGCGGCGCCACCTGTCGCAGGAGCGCCTCGCCGCGCCCGGCGCGCGCACCATCGGCGACCTCGTCAACGGAGAGATCGAGCGTACGCTCGAGATCTCCAACCAGAGCATAATCAACGCGGCCGTCAACATGAGCGCGCGGTACCACGAGCCCGCCGCGGCTAATCAGCCGCTCGAAGGTAGGTTCTCCATATGAGCTCTACTTTAGAGTACAGGCAAAGCAAACGTTGCTAATCAAAATCTAAATCGAAATATTGTACTAGTAAACTAAATTCGCGATTCAACTAGGTCTTTTTTTTTTCTAACTTAACAGACAGCTGTGCTGCTGGGGAGTTTGTTGCGCCACTTCTTCCCAGCTAAAGCACTAGGAAGTGGTGAAGGGTGGGCGTTTTAGGGGACTGTCTTATGTAATTTTGACGTTTGAAAAGTGTTGATTCTCAGTCTAGTTTGAATAAATGACTTGAATTTTTAAACACACAGAAGAATTGCTGAATGTGCCTCTGGCTTATACTCAAAATACAGATCTGACGTTATACTTTTTGCAGGGCTAGCAGCTTGTTTGCAAGCTCGCGTGCTAGCATCAGAGTACTGGCGCGGCCGCAACGGAACTGGCGCGCCGCCCGACGACGAGCCGCGCCGCCGCACGCCGCCGCCCGACCCGCACTCCAACACCTCCACGCCGCTCGTGGACGAGCTGCCAGGTACGCGCGACCCGCCGCCCGCGCCCGCGCCCGCGCCCGCGCCCGCGCGCGCAGACACACTCACCGCCCGCTCCGTTACAGAGGGCGAGGCCGGCGAGGAGGTGGACGAGAGCAAGTGGCAGGACCGGATAGCCTTCCGGTTCGACCAGATCATATCGTTCGCGTCCACGGCCATGGAGGACAAGCGGCGGCGCTCGGACGAGGCGTGCAACACGTCGCCCGACTCGGGCATCGGGCACGGCGACGCGGGCGCGGCGGCGGCGGCGGGCGCGGCGCGCGCGGCCGGCTCGCCGCCCGCCGCGCACTTCAAGAAGCGCTTCTTCCGGCGCGAGCGCTGGGGCGCCTGGGGCGGCGCCGCGCCGGCCGTGGACTGGGAGCGCCCGCCCATGTGACGCCGCCAGCCCTAGCGCCGCGCCGCGCCGCGCCGCCGCACGCACTAGCGCCGCGCCGCCGCACGCCCTAGCGCAATTACTGTAACTAGCACTGCCGACAGGGGACGCTCGTTCGATTGTATTCTATGTAAATAGGGTCGGTCCCGCCCCGCTCGACTCCCCCTCGGATGTTGACTGTCGATTTTTTGTTATTTTTTCGAATATATAATGTAATTATGTATATTACTGAGTTTATTTTACGTTTAAGATGTGTAATTATTTAATGGTAGTTTTATGTCGCCGTTCCGTTCGGTGACGTCGAGACGTTTGCGCCGTGGCGGATTGTATTTCATGTGTTCATTTAGGTCTTAGAGTCTGAAATACATGATTCGGTGACTTTGCAGCGGATCATTCTTGCGCCGGTCGTTTGGTGAATGTTTGTTGTTTTATGTGTTTTGTTTGTCGATGTTACGGAAGCTCTTGTCTGAATAATGTTAATCATTTCTTTGGGAAATCTTAAATTTTGATTATTGTACTTACTAAAATCGAGTTTGTGTAGAATAGATCATTATGAATTTTCTTACGTATTGAATCGGAGAAGTATCCCATTAGGAACTCTTTAGTAAATTATAGTGCAATTATCATTGTAATATGTATCCAGAACTATCTCATAATGTCATAGCGTCGAAGCAATGAGGTCGTCTATCATCCTGTGATACACAAAGCACCATGATTGTTATCTGTTCAGTATAAGTGTGATTACAATAACTTAACTAATTCATATATTTAGAGACAGTACTGTTTTGATGATGACCATATTAGGTAGTTCATTAGATTGTAAAAAGAATAAATTTTATTGCTAGAAGCCAGTAACTAAACTGTAGTGTACTAAAAGCTTAAATTATCGTAAAATAAAACATGAAAGCAAAATAAATAATTTTCCCAGAGAAACACCATGGTACAGATAAACAGTAGATATTGCATAGTATAAATTGACACGCTATTTTTATATGGGATGATTTTAGATAGATTAAGTATGACTCATTTCCAACTCCGGTGTTATGAAAGTTATAAGTAACGTGTGCAGGCGTTCTTCGCTCCATAATGTCAATAGTACGGGATACCGTTCGTGTCTCTTTATGTTATCAATCTCTATAAATCGCTGCTTAGGAAACAGTCGGCTGTTTCAATATTTTTCATGATGTCACACGTCCTGAAGACTGTTCGTACTAGGCTGTGCTGTTTCTTAAGCTACGATCTACGATACTTTATTTAACTTACTGTTTTGTGATTATATGTGAACTTTATAAGTTCACATAAAATTACTGTATTATGTTGGATAATGAGTACAGATCAGGTTATGTCATGACAGTAATTCTGTAGTCACAATAGTACTACAATTTTATTCAATATTTTAAGTGCTATTGAACTCGTAATTCCGGCAGTCTAACTAACAGGCGCCAAGAGTACGTTTTCACAAGCTCGATAATTTTAGGATTCTGCAATCTAAAAGTGGTAACAATATTTGTGTCAAACTCAAAAATCATAAAGAAACGAGTAAAAGATTGTTCTCACAAAACGACCTTGGTTGAAATAATCGGTTTAGTATGTACTTTATCGTTTACTCTGACTAAATATGCACATAATGTAGATATATTTCGTTATACACGTTATAGCTATAATCATAAAATAATAGGACCAAAGAGTTTCTGGCGACGTGCCTAATTGTATCAATTTTGTCCATGCCCCCGAATATTCAATTTATTATTTATTACTATTTTATCATTGCCTATCTCGACCCTGTTTATGCCACTGCTGAGTTATAGTCATGACCGCTGTGAACCGATTTATTAGTCTCATCAAGTAATTTAAAAAGCTATTTTGTATTATTTCAATATAATGTCGAAAAATATTACTTCAAGTATACACATAAATATAGTAAAGCATATAAAGAAGGGTTGACTAGCGAAAGTTGAATGGCACTGAGGCCACTGAGACCTCGTCACATGTCAGTAACAGCAGCTTAACACTTGTTGCGAGACCCATTTAATAGTCGAAGAAATCCACCCCTTCTTTGAAATTGTGTGCTTATTATTCTTCAACATATCTGCGTTCCTTTGGGGGTTTATATACAAGTTACTTTGAAAGCATCTGTTTAGGCGATGAGCCACAAGTAACTTAGGAGGAGTAAACTTTTTCGCTCATGACGATTATCCGCCTCTTAGGAATAAGATTTAACAAAATTAAGCAATTTGTTATGTAATGGGGTTTCTGAAGTCATTGTTGATATTCGAAATTGTGAGTACTGTTTTATACTTTCAGTCGATAAAGCAATTAATTAAATATTTGTGTGTACTAAGTAATTCGAAACTGTAAAAATGTGATCGTGACGTAAAAAGTGTAAGAACCGACTTGTTTCCTAATTAGCCCAATGAGCGTTGCTATTATAAGGGAGTCCAAACATAACACTACTCAAAGTCTAAAGTAATACAACAGGATGAAGTCGTGCTACCAAATAATTCAACATACAAAAACTGTTATTACCGCGATGTGGCCTAGTTGTTACTTTATACATTTATATTATATAAAAGCACTGTTTCTCCAAATGGACAGAGTCAAACTTGGATGTTTACGCCCAGGCTAAAGTTATCTCTGTTATAATAGCATCAGTCAAAGGGTAGTGCAGCCTTATATTTTAGAAATACGTTTAGAAGTCAGTACGCGCATTACGTATTAATATCGGAAAGCTTAGAAATTATATTCGTTTCAGAATAAATTATAGGTAACTAGATCGTATTTATAACGATAAGTATAAGACTTGTTGATTAAATTATGTGCACTGACGTAAGAAAATAAATTGTAGGAAATAAATCAATGGACGGCTTCCAAATTCAATCAAAGCTCGCAAAAAATAAACATAAAAATTCAAAACACAAGAAAGAATCAAGATTTTTGGAGTAAAGTTGTTCTTTTGGAACCATCAAACGTTTTGTATTAGTTTTATTATTTAATATTACGGCCACGGCCAGTAAGAGAGACGTCAATGTCGGTTCTATTTTTTTAAGTTATTTTTGTACAGTATTTTTACTTACTGTGCACGGTGTAATGTTTTTATTAGATAAGACTTTGAAAAAAAAAAATAACACGAGAATTGTATGATTGTAATAGTTAATTACTTGAGCAGTTTTAATCACTTGAGATCGATGAATATTACATTCTGTAAAAGAGAATTTCCAGACATGTTTATAATACATAGGCGACTCTGAAACAGTAATATCTAAGTTTAAACCATGGTCATGTGATAAATTGAAAACGGTTGTAAAGTATAAAGAGTTGTTTAAGTGTCGTTTCATGTATTTTAAACATTGGGGTGCACTGGTTTGATTGTGCCTGAAAAACTCATCAATGCCGCTCCAAACCTCAAAATTATGTATTTGTATATTGATAAGTAAGCTTAAAAATCTAATCTGAAGTAGGTACCAATAGAAATATAGTGTAATGTCGGCAATAAAACATCTATTTTGGTCGGATTAACTCGAAGAGTGATTACATTATTCAGTTATGATTAATTTTATTTTTGATGGGGAATAATGAGCTAATCTGTGTGACGTTATAGTGTCTAAAATAGTACAAATGAGAAGACTTATCGTCGTAAGCCTCGGACTATTCAACATGCAAATGCTAGGTTTGAGATGTATCCCTGTGTACTAGTTTTATTTTGTACTAAAAGTTAAAAATAAACGAATAATTATATTGTGTTTTTATTATTTACTGTTATTAGCACCAGGGACCATTTGGGTTACCCATTGAAAGGGTTTTCGACAGGGTTTTTCTAAGTGGTTAGTTAAAAACCCATACGATGTGGGTAACCCTTTTGAACGGCTTAATTTCAGCCATTCAAAAGGGTTATACTTTCAACTCTTTAAACGATAATAGCGTAACATTCCGACTCGCAGCAATGTAATAATATGTTCTCTCAATGATGGGCATAGGTTGCAAAATGGAATAGCACGCGTTAAGCGGCCGCGGCGGCGCCATTCTGCTTACTTACCGAGCGGCTTCTAAACAAGGATCTTTGATCATTATTGCATGTAAAATGGAGTTCATTTTAGCATTGCTGGCCGGATATTAAAATTACGTATTATTATGATTTTGTTCATGTCCATACTTGTTTATTACTTTATTGCAGGCATTTGAAGGGACCGTATAATTGTAATTCTTGCTGTTTGATTTTTAGAATTCGGACGTCTTTTGCGATATTATTAGTCAGTGCGAATTTCAGAATTTTGAACAATCAACTAGCTTTTGCCCGTGACTTCGTCCGTGTAGAAGTCGAAAATGGTTCTAATAGGGCTTTTAATTGGTTTTTTACGTTATTAATTTTGTTATAAGTACCATATAAATTATTATGTTAAAATGTTTGAATAATTATAAAATATATCAATCTTTATTATAGTGTAGGGATACAAAGGTTAAATAAACTTGAAAAAAAAAGAAGATTTATTTTATGAACACGAAGCTCGGCCTTTGATCTGGCGAAAAGCTTAGAAACCTTCAAATGCGGTACTAATATGTATAGTACGGTGACTTTCGAGACATTCCAATTTTAAAGAGTATTTGCATTGCAAGCACCAAGCCTATATGTGAGTTCAACCTTTTTAGAATAAAATCGGAATGAATTTTCAAACATGTGTCAAAATAAAATGTAATTTAAATCAAAAGCACTAAGGAGTATTGATATCAACTTCGAAGCAAATCACTCCCAAAATAACTTTCTAACCCTATTTAACGGTCATGGACCCATACATGGTATAATAATACAGGTATCACAGGTATGGCATTCAGAAACACAGTGGTCACGTGGGCAACACAAGGCTACGTCATCGGATCTGTGTTACCAGAAGTTTGTAATAATAACTCCCTAACCACCTATATTACCTGTGCGAATCCGTTAAAACAATGAGGTTTTAATTAACAATTACGTTGGTTTATGTTTAAATTGAATTGCGAAACGACAATTTAAAAGCTTTGGTTTCTGAAAATCTTTCCTTATTCGTGTTTTCTTGCAATAAAGTGGCAACTGGATAGTGACGTAAGCATGTGTTCGTCCCGGAATGCCAGACCTTGTTTTATTAGACCATGGACCCATATATACTTTTCTTTTTCCTTTGTTTTTTTCTTCTTCCGCAATAAGTGCTATAATAACCAATTCCGTCATGTTCACTCCAAACACACGAGTTTCCTTACCGAATGTAGAAACTAAACTAGTCAAGAGGAGACTAGGCGCGTGGGGTCTGAAGGTCGCGCGAGCGGCGACGCCAGCGGCCGCTGCCATTCCGGTGTGACTCGGCCCTTACAGTCATGGGCGTACAAGCTTTTGGCACAAGGGGGGCAAATCAGACATTTCTTAAGCTGGGTCCCCCGCACATGTTTTACATAGTTTTATATGAATATTTTTCGTCGCCTATATTTGGCTCCTTCGAAACCGTCGGTCCCGGCGGTTGGCGAGCGAGCCTATGCTAGCTGCGTTCGCGTATTATGCAAAAAGTATTATGTAAATAAGTAAGTCTTAACGTGACTCTAACATAACAGTAGGTAGGTACTCTAACATAACTTAGGCATACAAAATCGAGGGGGGCAGCTAGTGACATCGCGGCCCCGGCACATAGGCAACGAAAGGAACACGGGTGGGTTTTAGTCAGTAAAAGTCTGACACTTCCTCTCGCTCCGCCCAGAGCGGGAGGAGTAATTTGATGATAACCACCCAAAAAAAAAAAAAAAAAGGCGGGCAGCTAGTGTGATGATGTATAACTCCAAGCAGCTGCAATGCCACAATTTTTTATTCAACAGAAACAAATATGATTCGTCACCTTCACATGCCGGCAGCCGCCGAGGTGTCTCCGTGCTGCTTCGTGCTCTGTGGTCCATTTGTATTGTTAAGCTTGGTGTCCATCAGGCTGCCGGTGGGCCGCATATTAGTAAAACACACCTTCCATTATATAAAGACAAGGATAATAAACGTATTATTGAAATCATTAGAACGGTTTTTCCTTTGATGTCCCCTTTTATCCCTAAAATGTTACTGTTTCCAAACTACCCTAGACTAATAAAATTTTAGTTTTTCCGTTTTATCTAATTATGTTAATATTAGCGTTTAGGTTGGTTTTCCCTGGTCGAGCAGCAACGTAACGCAAAAATCCGCTTGCCGTCGATTATTATTATTATATTATATATACTTTATTGTACACCAGAAAATACATAGTTAATCATAAATTTAACACTTCAAAACATACAATGGGCGGCCTTATCGCTTTCTGCGATCTCTTCCAGGCAACCTTGATTAATACGAGGCGCGGCAGGTAGGATGTCAATTCTGGACGACGCGACGACAAAAATGCCCGCCGCAGTATAGAGGCCCGGGCAGTAAGATGGATCACAATAAATTTGTTCGTAGTGTGAATACGTAAATTGTAATTATGACCCTATATTACTTATGTCAAGTTTTTATCGATATTTTTTGTCTCGAGTCTATCCCATCTCTAAAATTTGAGTTGACCGTAGTAGACCCAATGACGAAAGCGTAGGCAGAGAAAGGCAGAGAATGCTCCGTAGACCCAATGTCGAAAGCGTAGGCAGAGAAAGGCAGAGAATGCTCCGTAGACCCAATGTCGAAAGCGTAGGCCTGAGGCGTAGGCAGAGAATGCTATTTTCCTCTATGGCGATTGGTGCCGATGACAACACTATTTACACTGTGGTATGCAAACTGTTAGCCCAGGTACGCACGGGCGTACTTTTATCGAAGCGATATTTTTTCGACGCTCTGCTTATCGCCGAGAGCTGAATATCCAACAGTGTGTTTTCTTGACGCGCTGGATGTGCTCTGTGGGATTCTCAATGCTTGGCTCAATACTCAGAGTTGAAAATCCAGTGTACGAAATTATGTGTAGTAAAAAAATGTCGCGATAAAAAAATACGTCCGTGCGTACCTGGGCTTAGAGTCCGCGCCACCACTCAAGTACTCAGAGTAATATGCTTTAGTTATTACTCTGAGCTCAAGTACCTACGATAGACGCGGCTCTAGTGTCCATGTCATTTTTAAAGTAGTTCCACAATTTTCCGCCGGACTTCAGTGGTGGCGCGGACTCTACTTCTACACTAGAGTGCATTGCATTTCATCAAATAGTTCCTATGCCGTTATTTTGTGTCCCTCACCACCTTAGAGCATTTAACCTACTCTAAGTTCACCACACAATCCTCACCTTTGAAAACTTCATGAAAATAAATTTTGAAAACTCCAAGAAATAGTCACAAAGGTAAAAAAAAATAGTCACATTATGATTCCGAAGATACAGCTATAAGTTGGTGAGGATTGTGGGGTGAACGTCTCCACAAAATCCTCACCTCAGTGCAAGCAAACGGCTGGGAGTACCGACTTGGTTTCAATTCCAAAAAATAGTCAAGAAATAGTCATAACGCTATGCCAAATCTCGAAAATAGTCATTAAGGGATTCCAGAGATATAAAGGGGTCTTGGTGAGGATTACGTGGAGAGCCTTTATGCAAATGCAAGCGTATACTGACGGCAATGTTGCCGTGGAAACTTCAGTTTTATTGTCATTTAGCTACTAAGTTATTACTTCTTCTATTTGTCGCATAAAAATCCTACTGCCCACGCCCACTGGCGGCAGCGGCGCCACCGGTGGCGTAGGCCATAGATATAAAATCTATTTCAATGGCGTAGGCCCTTAGGCCGTAAGTTTTGTGTGTGGTCCTGTCACTGTCACCGTTGATATTGATAGCACACTGGCAACATAATCTGTGCCATCACTTTTAACTTCGTTTCTCGGTACATTTGTGTTGATTTTTATTGATTACATTAGGATTCAATTCACAATTGATATGTAACGACGATATTAATTTACATTGCGTTTTGTTCATCTGTCTACTTGTTAGTTTTTTTTATGTTTTATTTACGATCTAAAATTGTATGCACAAATGAAATGCAATACTCGTGAACTCGCTCAACTGAGCGATCAACCTTGTGTAATTGAAGGAAGATTAAACTATAAAAAGATTTCCAATGGCGGTTATCGTAATCAGTCAGGTCAGTTTATAATATTCTCTGGAAAATATAGCCATTATACCATCTATTTTGTTTCCTCATTTTGGAATGAGTCATGAAAAAATGTCCCTTTCATTGTATAGTTTATGCTATAAAAAGATCCACTCACAATTTCTTTCATGTATAAATACTATTCACTCACAGTCATTGTGTTGGTGTGATTTGTGTTACATTATTATAATAGTACATAGCATTGTTTAGAGGTGTCCGACTTCATAGAATTATTATAGTTCCTAATCACATGTTGTCGTAAGGGCAATATAGAAATTAAGGAGGGTCATTTTTACTAACATAAACTTAAAAAACGCAACACAAAACATTCATCTATAACCAGTAACCAACTGTAGCATGAATCATTTTCATAATCACAGTTACTAGCTTTGGTTTTATTACATTAAACACTTACTTATCTCTTTATTATTTCAATATTTCTATCTTTTTTGTCAATATTATTTTATGTTTATTTTATTTCAGTGTTCAAAGAGAGATGGTTTCGGCTAATAAATAATTATTTATTTTATTTTAAAATAAGTGAGATGGGCAAATTTGATACAAAATGTCCAGCGGGAATGTTTGTATTAGAGAATTCTTCAATACAGATGGAACACGGGCAGAGTATACCATTTTCATTTTCAATATCATTTATGTAAGTTTATTCATTTATTTGGGTATGATAATAAAGACATTTTATTTTAAATTACTATGCATGAAAATGGGCCAGTAATGTAAAAAAGTGTTTGTCCCTAACGTAAGCTAGCAACATGCATACAAATAACCTTGGTTGATAATTATCATAGTTTTGGAGATTAACTGTTGTTTCTAATAACTATAACAATGATTACAGAGATGAACCAGAAAAACGACATGTATTTGCTGCCCGTGCTGAAGACAATGTTGTACAATGGGTCATGAAATTAAGGGAGTGCTCATATGAATACCTACGCAACAGGCTTCACGCTCTGCAGTCTAAAATATTTGCAATCACTGGGAAGGTAATCATTTACACATTTATATCAGTCTTATTATGAGATTTGAAATATCTTGCTTGTCTTATCTGAAATACCTTATAACAAAATTATTTTATTTAAAGATTAATGATATAATCTTGTGATAAGATACAATTGTTTGGTTTATGCATAAACTTCTAAATTATATTAATCTTTTTAAATAATTATATTAATCTTTTTTTTCATAGGATCCTCTTCTGCTAGTACCAAGGAATGAGGGAGCATGTTTGTGGGCACCCGCAGTTCCATTCTCAACGGCACCTGCTTGCACTGTGAACACTAGTTCATTCAGTTGTCATCTACATACAAATGGCGGATTTACACTAGAAAGAAGCAAATCAGATGTTCAAGCTCATAGTCATTTCCATTCAGAATACAGCAAAAAAGCGACTTTTTATACTGATGATCACAAAAAAACTTCTGAGAAACAAGAAAACAGTTCTAGTGAAGTGTATTCTCTCGAGAGAAGTAAAACAGCAGCCCTATTACCTGGCAGTATGAATCCAATAAACACATCTATTTTCGACAATCGTCCGATGTATTCTAGAACTGCGCCAAGTCCGCCTGTCAGAACGAAACTGTCGCCGAGCAGTCGACGAGTCGAAATAAATCAAGAAGTTAAATTTCTTACTGAACAAAGTAGAAATCTAGGTATAACTGGCATCTTAGATGAAGCACCAATTGCGCCTAGAAGAAAAGTTTCACCAAAAAATTTTGATGTCCAAAATCCAACTATTGAGATTACAAGGAATAATGTCAGCGGAGACCAAGCAGATGGAAGTGAAGATCTGATTAAATTTTAGTGTGCCTTGTTGCTCGAAAGGAATCCCACCTATTAATTAAATAATTAGTTACTTGCCAATTGTGTACCCATAAATATAATAAAGCTATTGTTTTGTGAAAAAATATGGAAATTATTAGATGTAAATATTTATAATTTATGTAAAAGTAAATTTGATTTGACAATTTATGTAAATTTTTAGTACTTTTTTTACATAGACTCGAGAGACCCGGGTCATAATATTGATTTTTAGAATGTTCGTAAGAATACATCGAGTTTTTTTATAAATTAGATAGATTTTGTAACTTTTTTATACAATATCTGAAACCAAAAACATAGTTATAATTCACAAAGTATAGCATTTTTGAAAGCCATTTTTGTTGTTTTATTCTAAGATAAAATATGTACAAAACAAACCAGGTACTTTCATGATGCTATGTCTCATATTCATAAGCAAGACTATTTTGAACAAAGTACCTACGTAGGTAATGTAAATGTACATGCTTTTTTTGTAAATCCTTTTGAACGTTGTGTGGTGCTGTGCGTATACAGGCGTCCAATAAATATATTTAATGTAATTGATGATTTTTTCTTGGTTCTTCATAAACTGCTTTCTTTTCTCAGCCACAGGCGAAGGTCTGGATTTGTTGGTACGTTGACTAGGGCGCTCGTTTTATACAGGGTGGTCCAAAATAGTGACGACATACAAAAAATTAGATTCCTTATGTCTAAGGCTATCCGATAATACCCCATGTATGTTCCGTGGTTTTCGAGTAATATTATTTTTTTGTAATTTTATTGAGTTTTCTGCCGGTGGATCTTCAAAAATTCATATCATTTTTAGTAGTGGGTATTTTTCAGAATTTTGTTTTATGACATAATCGTTTCAATAGTTCGAGTGCACACCAGCATGATGAAGAATCTCCATTAAGAATGGACTGCTGACGCTCCTGAAGATAAGCGGAGAACCATTCCAGTGCTTCGGGAGAGACCATAACATGGGACAGAATAGCTAACAGGCCCTGCATTCCGAGTTCCGCTGTAATCGATTTGAGCGTGCTAACGGCCGTACCGAATAACCCTGAGCGCAATAACGATGTATTGTGAATCGTCATAGATGACGTCATGACATGCGCCATCTTGCGATATCGCCGACCATGCCTTTTAATCTTAGAGTATATAACACCTTTTAATATCGCCGTGAGCGCTGTCAAAGATGACAGTTGTGCTGTTTTGTTTTGAGTCGCATCCCAACTTTAGACAAACGTGGCATCTTTGAAATTGTGCGTCTGGCCACCTAACTAACGAAGAAGAAGAAATGTGTAGTTTTAAACACAAAGAAATATGTTATGCAAGTTTTGACGTTGAGCGAGCACCGTGAGAGCGTTCACGAGCATTCAGAATTGTTGACAGCCCTCAGCTGTCATAATCGCGATACCTAACTCCTCCTAACTCGCAACGCCAATTGATGATGAAGATGTCAGCGCTGTTAGCGATTATGTTCTTACTCGTATTCGGAAAGCGTGATGTCGTGACTGACGGTATTAAAGGCATTCGAAAAATCAACCAACACTAGAGCAGTAACTTTGGTGTCTTCTAGTCCTGCCCTTATATCGCCAGTCACTTTATAGAGGCCGGACACAGTGCTGTGCCCAGGCCTGAACCCAGATTGAAGAGGGCTAAATAGGGAGTTACGATGAACAAAATTGGAGAATTGTTTGTGTACTCAGGCCTCGAGCACTTTGGATAGGATAGGATAGGGAAATATAGAAATTGGACGGAAGTCGGTAGGAATAGAGGGATTAGATACCTTAGGAAGAGAACGAACATAAGCTTTGCGCCACAGGGAAGGTAATACTCCGGTGAACAGGATTTTTTTTACAATATGGGTAATCGCGGGTAAGAGATGATCCAGAATAGTTATGATCATACCACGGGTGATATTGTCACATCCCATAGCTTTGGATTTAATGGGGAGAATGATGTTTCTGATCTCTCCCGGCTCAACTGGAATGAAACTGAAAGGATTAATACAAGGACGCGTTAGACCAGATATTAAAGACAAAGTTTGTAGCTTGGTTAGACGATCTATGGTAGAAACAGAGGAGAAGTGACGGTTGAGATCGTCTAAGGAAGGTCAAAATGTCGCGGTTTGCCGATATCAAGAGTTCCAAGAAATTTCCAAATATCGGCAGAAGAGGAAGTATTGATAGTATCAAGAATATGGCGGCGTATAGCGTTGCGTATCATCTGATTGCATCTATTCCTTGCAGTCTTGAATATTGTCCAGTTTTCATCAGTCCGATCCTTTTTAAATTTACGGAAAGCATGGTCCCCACGTCGCATTGCCATCTGTATTCCTCTTGTCATCCATGGTGCAGGTGGGCGTTTTAACCAGGTTTTAACTTTACTCTTTTGACAGGAGCATGGATGATAGAGAATTACTACAATATCATTGAAGATGGCAACCCTATCGTCTATTCATGTTATCTCTTATAACAACGTTTGGAATAAAAACGTTTAACATTTTCATTTGCAAGCCATTTCCTAAAAATGAAACTCTAGGAAAAAGGGTAATTTTAATTTATACTTCAAGAAACATTATTTTATTAAATAATTTAAAAATACCTACCAGAAACGGCAGGTGCTAACAGAAAAAAACCGGAACCGAAGTAGTTAGATTAGGTTAATATTTTTACTCGCAAAAGAAGTTAGGTTAAGTTAGAACTGTGAAACTCTGGTGACTTTATTAGTTTCGAATCGGTAATGTAGGATTCACTCAATAGGTTAAAATCAAGTAAAAAAAGGATTAATTTTATGTGGAGATTTCAATATTAATATTTTAGATGTTACTCCAATAAGTATTAGACTTCTTAATCTGTTTAGGTCTTTTAGGTCTTATAATTTAATAAACTTGTTTTTTGAATCTACTAGGATCACGGCATCTTCCTCAACTTGTCTAGATAATATATTTAGTGATTGTGATGCCTTAAATAAAATGACGTGACTTAACGTCTGACCACTGTGGTTTATTAGCTAGCCCCTCCCCATGCCATTACATAAAAAGCCGCATATATTAATAGATAATAAAAGAATAGTTTAAAAATAATATATCTCATAGAATTACACCATCTATAATAGAACACGAGAATCCCAATGAAATCTATGGAGCCCTTTTTGATGTTGTGCAAAAAGAGTACCAATCTACTTTCAAGACCAAAACTATTCAAAGTAATGGCACCTCCGTTGGCTTTAAGCAATGGGCCACTCCAGGAATTTATAAAAGTAGAGCGAGACTATACGAGTTTTAAACAAGATAAACAACTTGAGATTATGGTCGACAATAAATTAGTTAATAAAGCAGCTGACGTAGCTGAGGCGTTTAATGAGTTTTTTGCCAACATACCTGTAACTACCACTCGCTCCTTAAATTCATCCTCGTCTAAAGCTGAAAACCTTTTGCTCAGTAGTGTGTCTAAAAATAGTCCCATATTTAGCTTCGAACATGTAATGCCTCGTGATGTAGTTAATGTTTTTAACACACTAAAGTCTAAAAACACTGGTGATTACTGGGGCATCTCCATTGAACTTTTAAGTAATATAATAGACATCGTAGCCCTTTAACTAGCTGTTTTTAATAAATGTGTTGATTTAGGAACTTTTCCTGACATGAAGAATAGTAAAGTCATACCATTATTTTAAATCAGGTAATAAAAGTGACGTTAGCAATTTCAGGCCTATTTCTATCTTACCAGCATTTAGCAAAATATTTGAAAAGTTAGTACTCAAGCAGTTACTAAGACATTATAATTTAAATAGCCTTCTTCATAATGAACAATATGGCTTTACAAAAGGTTGTTCGACTACAGATGCGGGTGTTGCTTTGCTGAAACACATATTTAACGCATGGGAGAACTCGCAATATGCTATTGGGGTTTTCTGTGATCTCTCCAAAGCCTTTGATTGCGTGCACCATTTATTTCATTACGGTGTGCAAAACGAAGCTCTCAACGTTATAAATTCTTATTTACATAATAGGTCCCAATGTGTAGATGTTAATGGTGTGAAATCTTCTGGGCTACCAGTTCAGTTAGGTGTACCTCAAGGCTCAATACTGGGTCCATTCTTGTTCTTAGTGTATATCAATGACTTACTATTCTATTTAAAGGGTATCTGTGAAGTTGTACTGTTTGCAGATATTGATACCTCTCTTATTTTTAAAGTAGACAGGAATGGACAAGATTTTGACGATGTAAACAGTGCACTCTCAATGGTTACGAATTGGTTTACGATAAATTACCTAGTTCTCAATGCTAAGAAAACGAAATGAGTAAAGTTTGCCCTACCAAATGTTACAAATCTAGGTCCCAACATCGTCTTAGATAAAGTGGTGCATGAATCTGTAAACTCGGCAGTTTTTCTGGGCACAACAGTAGATGCCAAACTTCAGTGGGGCCCACATATATCGAGTATAGCGGGAAGGCTCAGTTCGGCCGCCTACGCCATCAGGAAAGTAAGACAATACACTGACGTCGATACAGCTCGGTTAGTCTATTTTAGTTATTTTCTTCTGCTGTCTTCTGCTGTGGGGCAAAGCTGCTGATATTCAAAATATATTTGTCCTTCAAAAACGAGCTGTTCGAGCTATATACCAGTTAGGTACCAGAGTTTCTCTGAAAGATTTTTTCAATGATATTGGTATCCTCACGGTGGCATCTCAATTCATCTTCGCCAATATCTTATATATTAGGCAAAATATACAGTTATACACAAAAAACAGTGATTTTCACAACGTTAACACTAGAAATAAGGACAAACTACGAGCTCCCTTTCACCGGCTTCATAAGGTTCATAACTCATTTGTTGGGCTTGGTATAACCTTTTATAACAAGCTACCCTCTTCTTTGCTATATTTGCCTTTTAATGCGTTTAAAACGAAAATAAAATCCAAGCTTTGTTCAAAGGCATACTATTCTATCAACGACTACTTAAATGATAAGAATAGTTGGTCGCTGTGATTAACTCAAGACAATGTTTATGTTCTTTCTCCAGCTTACGTAATGACAATTTATAAGAGTTTATACAGGGTGGCAGGGACATCGACGCGAAGCCGGCTACCATGGTTTCAGTACATGATTCTGAACCCCACTGCGTTGAAATTTTTCGTCGGTTATAAAAAAAAAAAACAGCTGTTTCATAGAAAAGTGCAATACCTACGCGGTCAAAATGTATGGAGCAGCTGTTTTTTTCGATAAATTTCAACGCAGTGGGGTTCAGAATCATGTACTGAATCCATGGTAACCGGCTTCGCGTCGATGTCCCTGACACCCCGTATAATTGTTTAATTTATTTGACTTTTTAAGTCAAGTTATTTTAATTGATTGTTGACAAAATCTACTCATCACAATGTTTTTTTTTTATAAGTTGTATTGCAATATGTGGTTAGCTAGTGACCTCGACAATTGATCATATTATTTATTGTTATTAGTAATTAACTGTTTGTTTATTTATTTTACATCTATGGTCCTAGTTTATCATTTATAACTTATAGTTACAACTTTATGTAAGCGGGCACGCCCTTTATGCCTGGAGGCTTTTTATTTAGATATTAAGTTCCGTTTACGTTTAGTTTTTTATTTCGGCCAGAGTATAGTTCTCGATGATTTTGTTTGGTATAATGGCGTGTGCTAGCTAACATATGGCTAATAATTTAAATTATGTTTTGTCTTGCGTAATGTAAATTATTTTGAATACTATTATATAGAAACTTTTTTTTTTGTTCTGCTAACTGAACAGACAGCTGCGCAGCAGGGGAGTTTGTTGCGCCACTTCTTCTTCCCAGCTAATGCACTAGGAAGTGGTGAAGGGTGGGCGTTTTGGGGGACTGTCTTATGTAATTTTCACGTTCGTAAAGTGCTGATTCTCAGCCTAGTTTGAATAAATGACTTTTGAATTTTTTACCCCCAAAAACGACCAGAATATAAAGAAAAAATATATTTTGGTAGATCTAAAGAACTTTAGTACTTGTCTGTAAATCTTTGACCAAAATGGAAATTGCAACCATGATCACTTTTTTTTTTTTTTTTTTTTTTTTTTTTTTTTTTTTTTGGGTTGGAAATCATCAAATGACTCGTCCCGCTCTGGGCGGAGCGAGAGGGAGTGTCAGACTTTTACTGACTAAAACCCACCCATGTTCCTTCCGTTGCCTGTGTGCCGGGGCCGCGATATCCCTTTCGGACAAACTCGCAACCCTGGCAGGCATTGGCCCTTACGGACCCCGTCAGTTGGTGCTGACATCTCTTTGAGGCGCGCGTGGAACACAACGCGCCGTCGACCCGGGCCTGGTCCTAATCGGACGGCGAGCTACCCATTGCCCACCGTCCGCAAGCCCGCGCCTACGGTGGCCGGAAGTCGGCTCGCGACTCCCGACGCCCGGGGCGTCTCCTGCGGCGACTAGGGGCGCGAGGGCGCGCATCTTGCATTTCCCTCGCGCGCTCCGCCTCCTCCTTCGCGAGCATTACTGCTTCGCAGAAGGAAGTGACGGCTTCCCATGCACTCTCGCTCCGGACCATGGCCTGAACCAGGGCCGGACGCGAGAGATCGCCGCCGCCGATCGCCTCCGTGAGGACACGGCGGTGCTCCGCCCAAGCCGGGCAGACCTCCACCGTATGCTCCACCGTGTCCTCCGGGCGTTCCACACAATGGTGACACCCGGGCGTTTCCTCCCGCTTGATCCTGAACAGGAACCTCCCGAAGCAACCGTGTCCGGTGAGGACCTGCGTCAGGCGGAAGGTGAGGACGCCGTGGCGCCTCACCAGCCACTCCTCAAAGAGGGGACTTACCGCCGCAATTGTGGCGTGCCCAGCGCTGGGTTGCGACAATCGCACACTCCATGCCGCCATGAGATCCCGCCGGAGCTCTGTCCGCTGTGCCGCGATTTGTTGCGGCAGCGGAGTTATACCCCGGCGTTTCGCCTCCTCGCGCAACTCCCACATGTGCGCGAGGACCTTCGCCTCCAGATCCCATGGCGGTAGTCCGGCAAGGAGGCTCGCCGCCTCGCGGGAGACCGTGCGGTATCCCCGGACCAGCCTGATGGCCATGACCCTTTGGGACGCGTTCAACCGCTGGGCCGGTCGCAGCCTCAGTGAACGCGCCCACACCGGTGCCCCGTAAAGGGCCATGGACCGCACGATCCCCGCGTAGAGCCTCCGGCAGGAGGCATTTGGACCCCCTAGGTTGGGCAGAAGCCGCTTCAAAGCAGCCCCAGCCCTATCCAGTTTGGGAGCCAAACGTCGGAAGTGCTCCACGAAGTTCCACCGGGTGTCGAGGACGAGTCCCAGGTACTTCATCGTCGACTCGACACCGATGTGAACCCCTCCTGCCGTTATCTGGGAACCCGACAGTGGCGCGTTCCGAGGACCATAGAAACACATGGCCTCGGACTTGTGCAAGGCCACCTCGAGTCCCAGTTGCCGGATCCTATCGACGATTGTCGCAACCCAACGTGTCGCCAGTTCGGCCGCCGCCTCATGCGACCTCCCCTGCACCAGGACCAGCGTGTCGTCAGCGTAGCAGACTACGCTGACGCCGCTAGGGAGGTCGGCGCGCAGCACCCAGTCGTAGCCGATGTCCCACAGATGCGGCCCCAGAACCGATCCCTGTGGGACACCGCACGACATCTCTCGCCGGTTCCACTCTCCGTGGTGACCAGGGTAGATGACGGCCCTGTCCGTCAGATAGGCCTCGACCACTCGACAGAGGTAGGTCGGCATCCGGTGATACCGGAGTGCCTCCCTAATGCAACTCCAGGGCAGGGTGTTGAACGCGTTGGCGATGTCAAGAGACACCGCCAAGACTACCCCACCCCGGGCAACAGCATCCCCCGTCGTGAGGGCTCGAACGCGCATGATGGCATCCACCGTGGAGCGCCCCTTGCGGAAACCAAACTGGCTGTCCGCCAAATCCGGCCCCACTCGCACCAGCCGCCCGACAAGGCGGTCCGCAATAACTCTTTCGAAGAGCTTGCCCACCTCGTCGAGCAGCACGATGGGCCGGTAAGCGGACGGAGAGTCCGCTGGGCGCCCCGGCTTCTTAATGAGGACCAGTTTCCCCGTCTTCCAGCGAAGTGGGAACTGGCCCCTCTCCAAACATGCGCTTAGGAGCCCCCTAAGTCGAGGCCCGAGAGCCTCTAAGGCCAGGACCCAGGCTTTTCCAGGTAAGCCGTCGGGTCCTGGGGCGGTATTTTTGGCACTCAGCCTACATACCGCCACTCTCAAATCTACCTCGGTCACCTCCGTAGATTCGTCGTCGTCGTCACTGGTGTGGTCCGCATCGGGCACCGCAGGAGGCGGAGCCATGGGCGGGGGAGTATGTTCCCCTCGCGAAGGGAACAGAGCGCTCACCACGTCCTCCACGAGCTGGGGCCGGAGACTCTGCGTCAGCGGGGGAGCCCATGGGCGGAGTTGATCTCTCACCCATTTGTACTTGTACTTGTCTGTAAATCTTTGACCAAAACCATGATCACTTTGGGACTGGTTTAAAAAAAAAAAAAATGTTCTAACGTGATATTTCCAAAAGACTAAATATTAAATGAAAAATGTTTATATGATTAAATATCATGCGAAACATTTGTAAAGAGAAGCATTTGCTAAATAAATGTTTGTAAAGCGAGTGTTTATAAAATAAAACATTTGCGGAATAAGTTGTTTGTAAAATAAATAGTAGGTAGGTACATATACGAAATGTTGGTTGTAAATAAAAAAAATGTCAATGGTGTTTTGATGAAACATTAGTGAACCCGACAAAACAAGAAGATCGAATTGCCGCTTTCCCGCCTTTTATATGTTTCTTTTTCTTTTTCATGATACAAAAACAAGTTTGCCAAATAATTCAATTATGAAAATAATTATAAAATGGCTACCCGCCAGTAGTTTTTAATCAAATCTCTCTACGTAAATTATACAATACTTTTGTGAAAAGTAAATTATAAAGTCATGTTACAAAATTGTTGTTAATATTTTTAATTACAATTTTACGCCGCGATTTAACAGAGTGGCTGTATAAAAAGTTGGGAGACGACTTGCTTAGTTTTAAAATTTTTGACAGAAGAGGAAATTGTTTCCCCAGGCCAGGACGAAAAATACTGTTTTCATTCCTCTGATCAGAGGGGCAATTCCCGTAATTTTTAAGAACATTCACATTCGCATCTCATTCGCAATCTGTCAAAAATACAATCAATTTACCAACATTTTTGACAAGTTTGACAATTTGCGACTAGAATGTGAACGTTTTTTAAGTACGAGAATTGGCCTTCAGGTAACTTCAAGCGTACTTTCTAAGTATAAGAAATGAAAAATAATATAATACTTTATCTACAAAGTAATCATGTCACTTTATAAATAATATTCAACAATATCAATGTGTAACTAAAACTGGTTTATTTTGATGATTTTACATAATGATTCCAAATATTAAAATTAAAACTAGTGAGCCCAAGTGGCTGTGGAGCGATCAGCAGTAAGCCAAGCCAATAATATGCTTGTCTACATAGTGTAGGTTTAGTTGAAGAATATCGAGTGTATTTTTAACCGACTTCAAAAAGCCTCCTTTTTGATGTCGGTTAAAAATACCACTTCAATTCGACTATGTTCTTCTTTTATGTGTTACATTCTTCCTCGCACTTTCCTGCAATCCAAATCAAAATCTAAAGAAATCCAAATAATCAAATCTGTGTGAGTGATTTCGTGAAAGCATGGGCATATCCACGTTGGGGCCACTATAAAAATTCAAAACTACCGCGTGAAAATTGTTTCGCGCGGTAGTTTTGAATTTTGATACTGCATTGGCAGTATCGATGAATCGAGCGTGCATGCGTAGTTATAGTTTTATCAAGACAAATTCCTACTACTTATTATATACTTTATTTACTCCTCACCCCTAAAAAAATGCTGAGTACGCCCATGGACGGAAAGTTGTAACAGGAAGCCGGGGAAGGCTCCCTATTTTTGATTTGACCAATGAGCGCGCGCGGTGCTAGATTTGGCTGTTAGAAACGACCTTGACGAGGCCCCACCCCTTTAATGTTGCTTATTAGAAAGGTGAGATGTCAGATGTAACATATCTTAGGCGACAAGGCAAGTAAAAGTAAGGCTCGCTCGTGTTTTTTTTTCTTAGGTATCATTGTTACACGATTAGACTTCACTTACAAACCAAAGTTAAGTTAAGTTAGGGCTGGTCCCATAGTTTTTTATTAACTTTGGTTGCGAAGTTTTTGAGTTAACTGACTCCACCCCCAAAAGTTGTCGCAAGCGGTCATGTTATTGGTCTACCGGACATTTTATTTTAAAATTGTAGTAAAAAGTGTGACCGGACACAGCTGATCCGGTCTCCGGGCTACTATTTACTGAGCAAATGCAAATGGAAAACGAAAAACCCAATACACCATGCCCGACCTGGGAATAGAACCATCAGACCAGCTAGGCAGTTAATGATTTCTTAACAGTGTCAGTCTTTTATGTGGGTATTTCAAGGCTTTCAATGGCTACAGTGATTGGCCACGTTCATTCACGGCTGCACGCCGTACTGACAGTTTAAAACGTCAGATTCTCCGTTTCTATATTGGCTCCTAAACACAATGGCGGAGGCAAGGCCTAGCCGCTGGGCAAGCCGCGGCGCACCCGGCCCTGCCGCACGAAGGATCGCAAAAGGATTGAGGCGCAAGCGCAAAAGCCTGCACTGTGTGTAGGAGCTTTTACGATTGAAGGCTTGAAGTTGTTAAGTAAAACAAAATTTATTTAGGACTATGATTATTTATTGTGTACATTGCTTTAAGCTTTATCAACACCCTATCTAAATATCATAAATACATTAAAATTTATCGTATGACGTCCCAGTTAACATAACTATGACGTTTATACATTTGAGGCACTCTTGTTTTAAGGTACATACAATACTTAACTTATTACGTATTATGTAAGTTGTTCAGTCAAGACACTGCTTTGCCTACAGTCGACTTGGTCCAGCGACAGACTTGTCTGGTCGTTGGCAGAGTCAAAAGATAGAGATCAGTGACCTAACATAAATTGTAATTTGCTTGGACCAAATAACACTTAAAAGACGTGATGTGTATGTAAATAAAAACAATAATAACCCTTGAATACGCTAACTCATTCTTAAGTAGTTCGAGACACAGCGGGGCATCTTATGTTACTCTCAACTCATATTTCAATCAGTGTGCGCCCATTTTTGTGGACCCTGTTTAGAATCCACTGTTTGCAATTTTGCATTGTTTTTATTGTGTGATTTGGATCCATTCATGTTAGCGTACCTCCAGGATATTGCTGTATAATGTTAATTATTATCATATTCATATAAAACTTATTATGTAGGTACATACGTTACAATATTATAATGAAATTCTAATTACGCCATGATGATGAATGTCATACATTTAAAAAAACATTTTCATTTGAAGACATTTTTATAACTACATAAATTATTGTGTGACTTTAAAAGTGTAATTTTTAAATGTTATAGATATCTTATTTAATATAAACTTCAATATAAATAACATTTTATTCGAAGTAGTGGAGGCACTTGATAATCGTGTCTATACAAAGCTGTACAGTCACATAGACGTACGAGCACATATCGAACTCCCAAATATCCATTACGTATTACTATTACCTTGATTAACATGATAAATGCGAATGTGTTTGAATGTTTGCTATCCAAATACGACGGAGTACGCAACGAATCTCTCTGGTGAAATAAACCGTCTTGTCTGTAGGTATTTTACGAGACAACAGGCGCGTATTTGGGATCGGAGATTATTTTTCTCTTAGAACTACAACTAGGTACTAAATATATACATAGCTACCTATGACGAGATTCGTTTTATACGGAACATACTACATTTAATGAGTAGGCACCATTCATAAGAGTTACGTAGCCCACGTGTCATCCGTTAGATTAGCTCGCCGGAATGCGAAAAGAGGCACTATAGTTTCAGGAGCAACTGCGCAATTGGCAGCTCGTTGTTTGATTGTATCTTGATACCGTGTGTTAGCGCATCACCGCGGTGATGTAGCCGGATCGGCCGGGACCGGAGACTGTTAGTGGCCCGCGCCATAGTCGCGCAGCTCGCGGTTGCCGAGCGGCAATGTCGGGCGGTAGTTGTACAGGAGCTCCATGGCCTCCACTCCGCATGATGCCTCACCGCACTTCAGTTTCCGCATCGATGCCAACTGAAATCCAATCAGTTATGTCATTAGTTACAAACGTTTTTATATCTATCTCTTAAAGTATAAAGTAGCTCAAGAGGAAGTTATTTAAAGTGTAATTATAGACAGTCTGAGAACAAGACACTTATTTTTATATTTTGCTTCTTATTTATATATTCTAGTAAGCGTTACTGTAATACGCATTAGAAAAACATATTCCACCTAATGAGTATTTGGAAAGTAGTAGCTAGCTGCTAAACTAGGTCGTGAACGGACGTCTGCTATTATTTAGTCCGTGGATACTTGAACGCTGGACGCATCGGAAACCGGTACACGCCTAATACCGTTTAGTACTTTCTGTTACGTCATATACTATTCATAATCGGATTATAAATCAAAACTCTACTACTAAGTATCAAATTAATGACACAATTATGTGGGTTGTACTTCAAATATGTTTATTTACGCAGGTTTTTGCGTTTAGTTTTTTAAGAGTGCTTATGTCATCCATGTTCTGAATGAGCTTATAAAAGGAAGGGCACATACGAAAACGTACGTAAGAAATCTTAAATCCGATTGATATACCTATGAACCTATGTATATCAATCGAATTTACTGACAGACAAACGAAGTCAGCTGTGAGTCTTAAACTTGAACGATTTTCTAATTAGGTACTCTATTATGATGAACGAATTAAAGTTTTGTCGTCTTAAGGTACATAATTAGATATCTGCTTGTATCTGCACTTGAACATTGTCAGCCTATTAAACATTATGTGACGTGGCATAATTATCAAGCAATACAATTAAACTAAACACCTCTTGATACGATGCAAATGGTTTTGTTTGATATGGCTTAGTATCATAATTCCAGCCTATTATTGTCCCACTGCAGGGCAAAAGCCTCTTCTCATACAAAGAAGACACTTTCTCAAGACGAGTTGGCGATTTCAGACATAAATTAACTTTAAGTTCAGTACCCTAATTGCGTTATACACGATCAATCAGAATCTGAATCGTTTTGAAACAGATTGCTAATCCATTGCGTTGTTGAACTGTCAAAATGAAACAGATTAGTCGTAATCGTTTATAAGTCGTTTGTAATTAGGTAGCAGGTTTCCTCACATTTTTTTTTTCTCCACCAAGGTCAGTAATTTCCAAGATAAACTAAGATAATAGCTTAGTATTAAACTTGAACTCACTTGATCAGCGGAGACTTGAACAGGCTGCTTGAACAGGATCCATGTGACGGACTCGGTGCAGGGCGGGGTGGTGAGGGAGCCGGGGTACGTCCAGTAGGCGACCTGCGGCGGGAGCAGCTTCAGCGGGTCCAGTGGGTCGGACAGCGTCACCTTGTCGTTCTTATGAGTGATAAACGGTAGGAACCGTATCACTTTGTCCAATTCATCATGCTTTGAACCACACTGTAAATTAATAAACAATGATTAAAGCTAAACAACAGCGCGAGGAGCTCGTGGCTAAGTAATAACAGCCACATGGGTCGATCCATCATGTTAAGCTACGATTGCCGGGGTTGGTCCGTGGATGGGTAACCATATTTACATACGGAAAGCACGTTAAGCCGTTGGTCCCGGTTGTCATTCGTGGATCTTTGACAGTCGTTAAGAGTCGTCAGAAGCCCGAAAGTCTGACACTAGTCTTACCAAGGGGTATCGTATTAACCAGTTACTGGGTTGTGGAGGTCAGATAGGCAGTCGCTCCATAAGGGTACCGGTATTCAGCTGCATCCGGTAAGACTGGAAGCCGACCCCAACATACTTAGTTGGGAAAAGGCTAGGCAGATTGATTGATTGATTAAAGCTAAACAACAACATAACATCACTGCTGTAATCCTCGAAGGGTTAGGCAGAGGTAGACCGTACACCTATTAGTACACCCACATTTCGCCAGTTATACGAAAATAACAAACATTTCATTGCATACCGAGAGTTGTATAGAACAGTCTGATTGTTCGCATGATTCGCTACACCCATAGTGGCATTGTTGACGAACTTGTTCATGAAGTAAAATTTAAATGAGACTTATTGTATTCAGATTGCGACCTGTTACCGCTGATTACATTAACAGAGCTGAAGAAGGTAAGTACTAACTTGGTACTTTATATCAAGTACCTAAGTATATTGATAAAACGGGAAAATTATTGAAAGATGTTGGAAGTAGATTATTTAGGTACCTAGATGACTACCTTCACAGTTTCCTTGCATACCTACATCAAACATTTCTATACTATAAATAAGTATTATGCAACTAACTCATTGACATGTGCACTACATTAGAACACAGTGCAGTTAACAGGATTTCGATGTAAGGCTTCGGTGACATAATCGCTTTCTTCGCGCGAAGTGCAATATTAACTTAGCGAAATCGCTTTACAGTATATTGATCTCTATAGGATGACTGATAAAGGTATAGCTGAAGAGCAGTGCAAGCTTTATACTATTTCAAATCATAGTTGAAGTTAATAGGTTAATCTTTAATACCTAAGTAAGTACAAAAAATAAATAAACCCATTTACATCTACCACTGCCCAGTCAGAAGACCAATATAATCGAACTCAAAGAAATAGTACCTTTGAAGGTAAGTCATTGAATTAAACATCAATGACCTAAGTAGTTAACTAGGTAATGAAATGGAAGTTTTAAAAGACTACTTTATTGTTATCTATTGTTCTACTAAATGACCGGAATAAAATTCAAATAAAATCCTCACATTCATATAAACTAAGTGATGCTCACAAATCTGAATCCACATTAAGGGCAGTGCATATAAAATGTATTCGAGTGTTTACTAACTCTACTCTGCTGAGCAATTGTAAACAGTTTGCTCAAAATAATGTAGCTGTTAGTTATTTTGAAATTGTGGTAAAATGTACTCGCTGAGTCACTTCGATACGCATTAATTAAATCGGTTTGTTACATTTTGTTACTTGTAAAATGTTACAGTAAACATTTCAAATAGTATGACGCGCTAATAAAGTTACTAGACCAAGAAAGCGACGTGAAATGTTCTTAAAAGAAATGTTCAAATTGTCTTATTGTCATCGTTGTAACGCTGTACCGCTGTCCGCTTTGGCAAGAGAAAGTTACTCCGAGTGCGAATAAGCTGGTTGTTATCGCACTCATCTCCCACTTATAAATGGTAACCGTGTATGAAATCAATTCACTTTATGTTTTTTAATCTGCCAATATTGAACTCTTAAATTGTGGATCTGCATTATCGAACATTTTCGACACATTAGACACGTTTACGACAAATAATCTAAAATATGTAAATACCTAGATTTCGATTTAGATTTCAGAATTCAGAATTCAAGAGGATTTTTTATTCCTACTCATAAGTAATAGAAACTTGTAGTCGCTATGTACTTTCGAGACTATAAAAAATTCACAACTCATATAAAAAATTTAATTAGAGCCTTTGTAATTGTACTACTTAGTAACAATCACTTTCTTTAGATCGAGACCCGCGGTAGTGGGTCAAACAAAGTTGGAAGCAAACATCGCTTACCTACACTAATACACCCTATATACCTAAGTATTAACGTCAATTAGCTCTTCCAATATTTTACTGTGTCCTTAATGTGACATTTATTGGTATACTCAAGTCATGGCTTCTTTCATTCATTTACATACACATATTGCGTAATACAATTAAAATGTGTGTGATTGTCTGAAAGGAGTGGTTAGGTAAACCATTTGACTGATTCATTAAGATAAATTAAGATAAACATGTGGTATGGTATCAACAACTCGGTAGATCACGAAAATTGATTCATATCGGTACGGCATTGCACTCATTCAGAGGTATATGGGTAGCAGACTAGCAGCCTAGTCTAGCAGTGTTACTTTATTTAGATACGCGAGAGCGTTTCTTGAATTTGGCAAATTTAGACACCTTGGTATAATATCTACAATTCTAATTTTGGGCATGGATATCTTTCCATGTAAAGTCACATATAATTGTGCAGTTTCGAAGTCTAGTCTTTCCTACGGAAAAGAGATGTTAAAGCATTCTCACCATTAACAATACGCCTAGAACAGCGAGTCCATCAGGTTGTCCAGCGGCCTCTTGGAAGCTGTTGTACTTGGTGGTGTTCCAGTGCACCAGGTGCAGTTCCCCGGAGAAGGAGCGGCCGTCTACGGTGTGCTCGGAGCCCTCGCCGTTCACTGCGCCCCAGTGGCAATGCCACTGCTGCAGCTTGTACACGTCATGGCCAAGCGGACCGCCTCGCAGCTCTGTAAATAAATGAGCTTATTGTTAACATAAGTTATTGTTAATATACTAAATGAAGAAGTTACACCATTGTGGTCAATGTAGGTATACTGGAAGTGATACTGATAATAGCATAAAGATTTCACGGAATGTATGATTGATATGCTACAAGCACTGGTGACTAGAGCAATATTGTTATTTCCCTTGCCCACCGTTCTCCGTAAGATCTACGTTTTGGAATGGGCAACTAATTTCAACTCTCTGCCTAACTGACCGAGTCGAAGCGTGACGTTTTAATAATTCAAAAGTGCCAATAAAATGCTTTGCATTTGAGTTTTTGATGATGCTTATGCTTGTATATTATCTTTGTCGCCTCCAAGACGAAGAAGGGTTGGATTTGAGATAAGCTCTCTGAACTTAGAGTTGACTTAGGAAACCATATTTTATTTAAATATGCACATACGGGAAAGGGTAGGAATCTGACGTCATCCCCAACATTAAGGTAGGGTAGTAAGTTAACCTTCACTTTTCAGGATATTTTTGTTGCACATGATTGTATGTGTGTTCACAAAATTGCGTGGGACAGGAACGAGCGATGCGGTGAGTCATCGCGAGGGGTACGTCGGTCGCGGCGCTGTCGTGTCGATGGAAATGCAAATTGGTCCTCACTTTGCACGAGGACTTGCAACTTCCTTTTACACGTTTATATCATCCGAGTTGTTTCAATTCGCATTGTCATTTTACGCTGACAAACATTACAAACCTATCATTCATGTTGATAGGTAAGTATACCTAGGTACATCGTATCATGGAACTCAAGGCATATCCAATTGAATGTTAATCGCAGAGAATAATTATGTGTCATTAAAATACTCAAAAAATTGGCAGATACAAAATGAGTTTGCCGTGATAACCTTGGGCAAAGCTGTTTTTTGTAGAGTCGTTTTGTTCTTAAAAGATATAATGTAATATAATTTACATAGGCGCCCATTAGTGTTTCCTGAATCGATAGTTCAGGTTATTGGATGTATGTAAGATTTTTGAGTCAATAATTTTATTGTAGTAATGTAAACATTTCCATTAGTAGTCATCTTGCATTGTCTCTGTGGTCCTCCACAACAATCTGTTACAAGTGGCTATTGCCACATACAATCACTGCACTCGAGAGGCAAATTGGCGTCTGTGGTGTGGTGTTATTAGTAGGTACTGTGATAGGTGGACGTCACTGCTCATCATCATGATGTAACCTATTGTTAAACGTACCAAATTAATATAGCATTAGTAACAAATTAATAAACACGGACATTGCGTTTGGTTTATTTGTTTGTTTTCTTTATGACCTCCGAAGAATAAAACATAATCATAATGGCCAGCAGGAGTCTTAACTTTATGTTACAATTGTAAATTCGTATTTAAAAAAAAAACATCGGGATATATAGGATATAGGACCTATGTTTGATTCGCGGACTAAGTATACCGAATCCTGTGTATTTGTCAAACCAAGCTCAAAGATCTACCAGTGGTGTTTGTAAACATACCCGAGTCATATCCGTTCTCGTCAACCCGCCAGCAGTAGCCGGGGTTGACGATGGAGCGAGGATGGTTGACGGAGTAGCGGAACTTGAGGGGGGGTGCGCTGCCCCCACTGCTACTCTTCGACGTGTCGATGTCCACGGGGCTCTGTCGGGCGCCACGCGCTTCTGGGAACTTCTCCGTCCAAGTCGAAGGACCTATGAAATAACAAATTAAATATGTAAATAGAGCCTCCTTTCACGCCGGTTGAGATATAAGCAGGTACAGAATTATTGTTTGCGGTTGCAATATGGGTTTTCCAATCTGACAAGAGGTAATGTTTCTCGGCGTGTTTCTACTAAAATATCGTTTTCCTTTTAGTCGGCTGATACTTTAAACAGTTTACATGGTCAGTTGACTCTATTATGTCGTTAACTGTAAACTAGTCGTTTAAGAACTCCTATTATGTTGACAAGAAGCTGTTATACTTAACAATTTTAATTGTTGGCTAGGTTATGGTTCCAACTCTCGATGATTTGGCGAGTGTATAGTATTGTTAGATACTAAAATTGAAAAACTGCAGCCAAGAGCAGTGTATATAGTAATCATTAATTAGACTAACCATTCGGTTTTCTTGTATGCACAAGAAAAATCACAATATTTTAGGATTGCATTAATTGAAATTTCTCCTACACACTACCAACTGAATCAAATAACTGTTGTTTTTTGTTAGCCGTTCATTGATATACAAACATAAACATTAGGTCGATTGTTAGCGGCCTGCGATATACTGACCAGCTAATTTGATAACTGACAACACATAATGATACTGGTTATAAATAGAAGATTTATGTTTTATTTCCTCGCTTGTTCTTCAAAAGCTGATAGCAATGCTTATAAATGAATTGCCTGTTTGTGTACAGCAGTTGCACCGATTACTACGGCCTAGGCCGACACACACAGACAGACACTAGTCAACTTCCGGTTTAGGAACAATCCTTACACATTTTCATGATTCAATTTCATTCATCGGATCATAGTTTCATAGAGGGCTGGCACCTTTTGACTGTAATCTTAACTTAGATTTTGCCGGTTTTAAGCATGTGCTTAGAGCTTTAGATATTTGTGGTTTGATGACCTCAGATATTTGTGGTTTGATGACCTTAGATATTTGTGGTTTGATGCAGGAGGAAAAAGCGTAGTGCAAATGGTGGAGGAAGTTTTACCTCATCTTTCATAGATTTAAGTTCTAATACAAGATTTTACAATTTTTTATGTGTGTTATAATATAAAGTGTAAAGATTTAGAATAGTTACTTTTACACCTGAATTGATTTATCCCCCTACTTAATGTAAATAAAGTAAACTTCAAATAATTAAAACAAATATTGTTATAATGTACCTACCTCTGTGTTGTGTTATGTGTATGTACCTGATGGTACCTCTACCTACCTAAAGCTGACAGCTTAATATATGGCATTGCGTAAACTTAGCAAAAGGAAAGTAGGTACGATTGTATAATAGAATCTACTTATTAAAATTCTAGAGTTATCCGCAAAGGAATTCCCAAGTTTGGAATAGCTTTCAATTCCTGCCATCATCATTAACAAATGGTATTAGATTAAGATATTGCGGTTAATTAATTATTTAATTGATTTGTTTGATTATACACTGGACTTGAAAACATTTTACTACTTAGATTTACATTTAAGGCGAGTGACTTATAATTTCAAAATTTAAGTAGGTATAAGATTTTGAAATAAGTTTTGATGATAGAAATATTGCGAAAACACCCACAAATTGAAACACACGTAATGAAAAACACGTGTGTGTGGGGAACATGACCTAGCGTCATTATCGCGTCATCCAGCGTCGTTTAGTTTACTGCCAAATGGGCGTGGACTGTAGGTAACGATTGCTAACTAGTGACAATATTTACAAATGCTGAAGTTTGTGTCTCCTTGTTATTATGACAGATAATATGCTAAAGCGCTGATAAAAACTATGTTGTCTGGTTTTCTGTACATATCCAGTGAAAGCTTGTCAAGTCTAGATTACAATGAATTTATAGAGACAACAAAATCTTAATATTTTTCGTGTAAGTACCTAATTTGCATAAGTGACACAACGTCAGCGTGAGAGATGAGTGAGTACCTCGACACACGGGTGAGGCTGACAGTTTGTTTAACTCATCACATTAGTGTTATCTTATCAGGAAGCCGCCGGCCGCCGCGCGCCGGTCTACTCAGAAACGCCAACAGAAACATTTTTATAATGATGAATCCCTGTCTTATTTATGACTACCGAGACATGTTTGACGAAAGTTTGTTTTCGTGGTTGAACTGCTAAAATATTTATTGAAGTGAAAATATAGTAGGTACTCTGCAGAGTGAAGCTTTTAAAATCAGTCAAAATGTTTGCATAGTAGATGAAGTAGCGATATTCTTGAAAAATATTGTTAAGCGACGACTGATGTCCTCCTACGCCGGTTCCGATCCATTTTGGGATCGTAATCATGAACTTCCTGAACGTGTTTCAATGATAATATTCACAAACCTCGTTCGCGATACTGGTACAGTAGGTACATTTTTCTTTTTTGCCTTCATTCATATACTTAGCGATATTCTTCTTCTTCGTATTATTCTTCTTTATTATATTTTCGAGTGTTATGCCAAATTGTATTTTTATGTTTATCAACAAAAGCTCAAGACAGACTTTAAATTCGTGAAACCTTTTCGAAAATTGGCATTTTTAATTACTCTGTTGTTATTGGTCATTAATTAATTGGTTAAGGTCGGTTAACGTTATCGAAACAAAAAATAGCTTAAAAACTAGCATAAACAATATAAAGGCATCCACCGATTCCACTTGTATTTTTTACAGTTGAGGAAACACAAATCAATCGTGAAGGCTGTCCAGTATAAATATCCATAAATAATTTAGCCCACATTGTAGATTAAAAAAAAAAAAATCATGAACGCTCATGAAAATAAATAATTTTATGTACCATTTTACCAATTGAGCCCACTCGGGTACCGGGTGCGCATATGTCAATAACAATCGCCAATATTGATCATATTTACCTATATAACCTCATCGTATTTATTTATAGTATATATAATCCTCTATAAACGAAGACGTGAAAGAACTTATAGGCTATAGGATAGGCATTTATGTTATTTCACGTCATCATCCGCATGTCAGTCAATTGAAGGTTCAGTGCACGGATGACATCTATCTGCGTTGGGGAAATGGGGCCCATGCAAGCATGCTAATGATAGCACTGCCGTTGTACTGCATATCCTTGTATAGATCTGTTAAATTACTATTACTTCATTTTGAATTAAAATATAAACTAAGCACCTTGTTCTATAAAAGTAAATATTATTATTTATATCATAGGAATAATGTCTGCAACAAGCTGCCTGCGTCAGCGCGTCATCATAAATTCAGCTACTGTTTTGATAGCTAAGAGCGTTTTTCGTGGAAGGTTTGAGTTCTGCCTACGTATTAAAATTATAATTAATCTTCCGTTGTAGTGCTTACCCGTAATTTAACAAATCTAAACACCTGATTCATTCATTACATTTAATTGTTGCGATGACTCAATTCCTATTAATAATGTACCACCATAAGTTAACGTTTAAGAAACACTTGCTGATTATACGAAGTTTTTTTTTTTGATACTTAATTATTAACTTACATATATTTTCTGTGCGAGGGCCGAGTGATCTTTGACCCTTTGTCGTGTACAGACACGAGCACCAATATGTATACACTTAGCAACTTTAAAAAGTGATTTTCTCCTACTGTGGTGATTGTAATTTTATGTTGTTACGAACATAGTACGTATTTTGGAACCCACACTAATATGAAATAGGTCTTATCTCAAAGTTGCAGTCGTTATTCCATGCGAAAATCGCTTCTGAATTTTGCTAAGTGGATACATATTGGTGCTCGTGACTGTACTTGATTTTACATCATATTCAAATATACCTATTGACCTATTCATGTATCAAAACTTAAAATCCACTGACCTATCATACAGTTTATGCTATCAATTAAGTCGGTAAGTAACACGTAGAACATCGCTCCTTGCCCTCTCTGTTTACGTAAAGCGTGTGTACAATGTCATGGGTTAAATATACTTACTATATTGTTAGTACAGAAGCTATTTTAATTCCACACTTTTCAGTATTAATTGATTTGCAAAACACGTTTCAGCACAGGTTACGATCGCAAGCGGTGCATGCTGAATTAAAACATCTGTTTAAATAAATAAAAATGTTGTGCCGACTCCGAGGTGTAATTATCACGTGTAGGTTACAGTAACCGATAGCCCGATACCACATGTACATAATCTTTTCGGTAGAGTAAGTTTTGAGATAAATTACTGTGTTTCCTGTTAACGCGGTATTGGTTGGAATCGGACGTGTTTACGAATATATTTTATTCTCAACGATATTTTTGCCGATTTTTGTGTAAATATCGACAAAATCTCTGCTTTGTTAATTAAATAATGATTAATCAATCGGTTGGAGTAGCTGTGAGTGTGTACGTCACGATGCGTGCAGTCGCCTCCGACCTCGGCGATACTTATCTCCCACAGATTTATTTACACACTTTTACAAGTGTCCTCGGATTGTCGCCTTCACTGACTCCGTGTGCTCTCTCCTATATGAAGGTACATGTTTTCTTAATAAAAAAACCTGTGACATTTTCGGCAGGAAGTCCCGTTAAATGTTAACTTCATTTGTGGTTTTCAATACTGACCTTTAGTGACTAATTAGGTATAACCCAGTGCGGTTAGGGAAGTGGTCGGTCCTTTTGAACCGCTCGTGATGTAAACCAATTACTTTTCTGAATGGCTGTGACTGTGAACGCTTAGTATCTTTTGCAGTGTCACGGAGACTTATATCTTATAACAAGATAATAGAGACTGGTGTAAAAGCCTTAACAATCCTCACCTCGCACCGGTAATGAACTTCAAGTTGAACCGATTATACAGGGTGTGTGTACAAAAATATGACGTTTATTATTTTAAGTGTTTAGTGTCTCAGTATAAAAGCAAATTCTTATTAAATTAATTAAACATTTGCGAACTATTTTATGAAGCGACAAAATTCTGGTTCTTTCGGATATTTAATAAATTCCTTAGCTCTTATTCCCTGCAAATTAATTCACTTTAAAAATAAATGGAGCACTGATACAGCAGACTGGAAATGTCCTTACGACTTTGTGACCCCGAGGCGCACGCGGCAGTTCAAATCATGCGCAAGTGAATTGCGAGTGCGAGGTTCAGAACTTTGTCGTAGTTTTGCACGACAACCTAAGATTTTATAATTATTTCCTTATTGAGTTAACAGTTGATAGAAAATATTAACTGTTCGGTGAGCGATTAACCTTCATTTCCGTAATGGAGCGACACGGACGAGGTCGTCAGAGTCCGGCAAGCTGCGGATGGAGGAACAAAAACGCCTACCGACAACTTAGAGTATACCGACAATGTTAATCAAGAGAAACAGTTAACAATAACTTCTTATTCTGAATTCATCACGCATGTTTTGCCATTAATTATGTTTCTAGCTCAGCTCGAAAAGAATCTTAACAGTAACACATATTTAGTGACAATTGGCTGAGGGACGAATACGCCTCCAGTCTCATCATTGTTCAATAATGGCTACTCTGAACTCTAATAACCTAACATTAGCTACACGCTATCAAGCTGCACCACCTATAGAACCTATGTATCATTTACAATCATACACGTATGAGTACATCCTACAGTTTTTTCTAGTCGTTTTTTAAGTCAGTGTGTCAGTCAAGTTGTTCTTGATTATAGTATATATATATGTATAGGTAGGTATGCGCTGAATTATTACGTTATACTTTTACGGTCTACATTCGTTAGGTACTATTTCGTTAAAATTTAAATGTTTTTTCTCATTTCATAATCTAATAAAATATTTTTTCTGCTTGTGATATTGATTGGTAATTTTTGTCTCAATAATATGTCAAAAATATCGATTTTCTGTCAACTATTACTTAGGTACTTATTAGATGTGTGATCGGGAAAAATCTGGTACCAAAGCTTCGCTCATTTCGAAATCAAGTTATTTCATAGATCGGTTCTAATTTCTATTATGTTATCCTGCAAACTCAATTAAATTGAAATGATAGTGTTGGTGGTTTTAATTATCACTTATTTTGACTGACTGATCTAGCTGTTAGCGTATTCTGGCGGACATGGTAAATACAATGTTATTGTTAGCCGTCGTTTGTTGTAGTTTAGTCATGTGGAAATATTTTTTGCCCCGAATTTATGGACTAGTGAATTCGATAAAATTAAAGTCAAATAGTATTGATTAACTACGGTACAATAATTGCTGAATAAATAATTGTCATTGACTGTTACAATAAAACGTAAATAGGGTATTTATATTTTTTGTTAGCATTTTGTTGAATATGGTTGGTTAAAAATATTTTTGGGATTTTATCAGAATTTTCACAGAATACGTAGGTACTACGGAAGCGTGAAAACTAAGAATTTTAGGTTACAGCTATTTTACATTGAACAAATGTGGTGCACATGCACTGATTTAAATTCTAGCTAGAGTGTAATTCATGGTAAATAAAGCCAAAATAACTGCAAGATCTTAAGGATCCTGACGAGACAAAGCCACTTCATTGACATCATCTGCGCCAAATTGTCACGTTTCTCATTATAGTAATCGTTTTTATATCTAGTATGCCAATTACTTAGCTGTACGCGAACACTGAGTGCTTAAGTAATAGCGGCTCATACAGATGAGATGGATTGCATATTTATTAAATGTTTTATTCATCCAATATTATGATACTGTACCCTATGTCTACAAATGATTGGAGGAGGACAAAATATCTGTCTCGCCTGTTTCTGAGACACACGTGGAATTGTTTTGAGGGCTTTGTACGAAAATATCAAGTATGTGTCCTATGCAAGTGTTTGTTAGTATTTGTTCCTTGCACGTGGATATTTACTTTATCATTGTGTACATTCACTACCGCAGTTGAAACATTTAATAAAAACGGAAGCAATAGAATAATTGGTACAACTGAAAACGTTTCCCAGGACATTTTTTTTGGGTTTTATTTGATTAGGGCTAAACGGGTTAAATTGTCATTCTGGTGGTCACCGAGCAATAAACATGCGTATGACAATTGCGAAAGAAATAAGATGATTCAATAAAAAAATCAAAAAGAACCTTCAGTTGATCGTGCTAGGTTTTAGAATCAGATTAGCAGCAGCTCAATTTGAGGCAGTGTTAAATAGAGCGCAGTATTTATCCTTTTATGGTTTTTTCTTTGAATTGCTATTCTTACGTTGATGAACCTAGTTTTCTTTTGAGAAATAACAAGCGCAATTAAAAATATATAAATAAACTGAGTCAGAGACATTAGAATGGCGATTGTGTTCGATCGGTAACTGTCATGAAGCAATTGTAAGTGTGACCAGGCATAATATCCTCGTTTCAACAACCTGCACAACTCTACAGCTACAGGAAACAAAATCATATCGCGTTTTAAACGTTTTTTTTAATAACTCCCCGCTTTGTTTCTTTAACGCATTATAACGATTTTGTGAAAAACAATGCACACTTTCATGCTTGTGCATAATGCACCATGAAAAATTAATGTAGGTTTACATAGATAAGAAGTTAGAGAAGGATTGTAGAACACGTCTTGTTGTGGTCATGTTACAGACTAATAAAATATATTAGGTATGCTGAAGCACAGACTGACGTTGACAGACGAGGAAAAATTTCAATCAGTTCTGGTTTTTATAAGAAAGAAGGCAAAGGACGACAGCCGTGTAATTGCATAGAATTTACAATTATTTTCTGAAGAACGCTAAATCTATTCTGAAGTAAAAATGTTTTTTCTGAAACTTTTACAATGTTACCGGCAAAAACTGCGGTGCGGTGCGGCGATGCACCGCACTAGTTCCTTAATTAATAACAATTACAAAATACGATGCGTCCACTAATGAAGGTAGAAAGCAGAAAAGCCGGTCGTTGTAAATGGTGACGAATCTATTAACTATTATAAAACTAGGTAAAACATAAATCTAATGTAATGTCTCCGTTTAGGAGTAAAAAGCAGCCAAAACCGTAGAACTAACGCTTTTATACAGGAAGCACACAATGCCTAATTAACTAATTAATTTTCAATTTTTTATTACACTCCGCAATACGCTATGGCTTTAAAAGTGATTGAAGTCTTTATTATGCTAAGATTCTGCCCTTTAAAATAATATTTTGTTTCAATGATATCAATAATAACTCTAATATTGTTGGCTATTATCAAGTTGGGGGAGTTGAATTGTATTATAATTTGTGCAAATATTCGTGTAGTTTTTTAACTTCTAGCTAAAATTTAAGTTTATTTTATACGGTGTTAGTCGGACTTATGCACATTGCACAGTTTAGACGTTGCGTAAAAGCCGCAAACGACGACACCGCGTTGAAGCCGCGTAGGGAACCGTAGCAGCAGCGTAGGCACGCTTAGCACCCGCGTTGAAGCGTCGTAGAGGCTCGTAGAAGCAGCGTAGAGGCGCGTCGTAGCTGCGTAGGCGCGCGTAGAAGCAGCGTATATAGCCGTCGATTAGATGCTACGTTAGCGATACTCTTTTTAATCATGTGCAATACAACAATATAATTAATAAATTAATATCGTTCTGGTTTGTACTTTTTCCAATTAACTGACAACATTTTGGGATTCCTTGTTCCACCGAATTAACGTTCTTGTTAAAATGCTTAAGTTGAATGTGTATTATTTTAGTAGGTAGTTAATTTAGAATAAATAAGATTCTCGTATTTGTTTTGAATTCTGCTAAAAATCTGTCTACTGGGTTAACGGACTTTACACACGAAATTAAAATGTATTACCATTTATATTCGCTAAACCTACGTTTAGAAATAGTAGGTATGTAAATACTTAATGTATACTGTTACGGTTATTTAAAGAAGATAGTTAATAGGTTATTTAAGTACTCAAATGCCGCCTAACAGCAGAAACAACATAGTTCGCTGTGGTTTCTCAATCTGTCAGAATAGAGGGATTTCCCGGAAGAGGTCATTACATTTTGAATTATCTTGATTCCTGTATTTATTTATACAAGTAAAAGCTAGTTAGGGGTTTCTGAGTAAGTGGCTTAGCTAGGTGGATAAGTTATTTATTAGCGAATTGTAGAAAAGGCAAAAATATTCTGACATTATTGTCATATCATTGTAGGATAATTTGAATAAGATTTATTATTTTCTGCTATATTTGAACCATTGAAAAAGATAATAGGAACGTGCTATACAATAAGTCTGATTGATGGCTGTCGTTTAAATGTGAAATCGGCGAACATGTGACTACTAGCTAATTTGTATAACAAAATTGTCTTTGAAACAATGTAGCTGTAACGAAACCGAAAGATAAGAAAATAAAGGAGTCTGATACTCTGAAGATTTTTGGAAAACATCACGAGATATTAGTCGCGGTTAATAAAGCAACAATCTTTCATGCTTCTAAGACTACTTAACATAATTATTTTTTTAACTCTGTGAATACTTGGATATTGTTAGAAAAACCGCATTGTGAAGCGTTAAGGCAAAGTACTTGTACTATTAATGAGTTACGCGACAGACATCGTTACCCACTTGCTGCCTCAATGATTTTGATTGCAGCTCATTTGAAATATTTCTTTAATCATTGTATGTCAGTTGCAATACAACGATCCTTTGGCATAATATTTTTTGCAAACACAAATCTTAATAAATATATAAAAATAAGGTCCTGAAAGTTGGAAAACTTTCATATTTGAGCTAAACCAGCGACAGGTGCTGCAATAGAATTTTATCCTTAAGGTAAATAATTATGTAGATTTTTGAAATACATTTTTACGTAGTTTTCCTCATCTAGGTTGGTTGTATCAGTTCTGTCTGAATAATCGAGACTTGTACGTATTTTCGATCATTTGCATGTTTTTGGCGCCGAGCTGGTTTGCCTCCAGCGTTTCGCGTTAAAAGTTGTTAATACAAAGAAGGCAGTTCGTGTATCGTACCAGTGCAGAAGGAGTTTCATTAGTAGAACCGGCTTACCGTACGGATTTATGTAGGCCAGCCATCGCCTCACGCGACTCCACGGTAACTCTTGGCACCATTATCGGATTTTGCGTAAAACTATTTTTTTTGTTTTACAATTATAAATATTTATCTCGGTTTTCCAGCATAGTTAACGTGTATACGCTAAATTCACGTACGTATGTAAAGACTTATTTAAGTCAACAAAACGCAATAAACGGTTTGGACAGCTTTATAACTAGTTACCAAGTTTGCGGTGGAGATGAGTATATTATTGTGTATAAGCTAGACATAACTAGCGGTTAATCGTTTAGTAAATAAGATATTCATTCATTTTGTACCATTAAATTAAACAAATATAATAATCGCATTCCAAATAATTGCCGGTTCATGAAATCAACAGGTGTTTAATATGTATGAATGAAAGAATTTAGATAAAGTATTAAGAAGCGCTGAAACCACGTCAGTGACAAAGTTGTTTAGTTATTCACTGTCATGTTTTATCTTTCCACGGTAATGTACTGATAAATAATACGCTTTTGCTCTGATTGCAGCGGAGTGCATAGCGAAAGTAACATCTAATGTCAGCTTAACTGTTATCAAAAGTAAACACGGCTACCAGGATGGGAGCTATTCATGTATCTAATAGATAAAAGTTAAATAACTTCCTATTATTTCTCTTCAATATTTACACTTTTGAAAATACGTATTTACTTATCAACCCGGAACACCACCTTATCAGAAAACACATTTTAAGCACTAATCGTGAATTGTGCGAAAACTGATATCAAAAGTTAGCTTTTCGGAGTTTTATTTACATGGTGTCACGTGCCTCGAAGTAAACAAACCGGTCCGCGCCGCTCGCTGCACTTAACATTGAAGGTGGACTCACCGTTCTCGCCGCTGTATCCCCAGTCGTTTTCTGCCATTGTTGCCGAGATGTGTATCACTGGTGATGATTGCTTCCTTCCTTGAGGCGCGTTGCGAATCAAGTGTTTCGCGGGGTAATGTATGTCGCGTGTCCGCGGGGTGTACGAGTGAACGTGGTTGGGTCGTGACTGCGTGCGAGTGTTCGCGGCGGCTTGTCTTTATAGAAAGGCCGTCACCGGGTGTGACGCGGAGCGGTCGCGGACGCGGGCGCGGGTCTGAGGCGTCGCGCTCGTCGGGGAGCCACTGGCACGCGCGCTCTCCGCCGGCCCACTGCGCGCGCGCCGACGCTCAGACCGCGCTCCGCCCCACCGTATGGCTTTCTACTGTGTTTCTACTCACCATTCGCAATTACTCTATTTACTCATCAAATACATTAACCACAATATGTCAATGTCAATAATACGCCGCTTTTCCATGCACATGCGTTTATTGTGTAAAGGACGCCGCCCCCGTAGCTTTGTGCTTCGACCAGAATTTTCAGTGGGCGGCTATGAAATCGATGCCGGAAAAATCGGGCGCTTAGGCGCCCCAAAATTTTAATCACATGCGTAAGTAAAATGGAATAATTACAAGCACGATTCCAATAGGTATTTGTACGAAATAAATGGTATTGACATTCGAATCAAGTGGCCGTGTACTTGATCTTGTAATAGATAAATAATACTGCACTTTTAATAGACGTTAAATAAGTAAACTATTTTTTTTTCAGAAAAACGAGTTACGTTACCATGAGATAAGTTTGTACACGGGTAATTATAAGTAGGTATTTTTTACGTATTTGATAAGTGGTAAAAATAAACTAAAAGATTATAAGATTATTGCAAAGTCTGAACTGAGCTATTTCTTTTTTCCACTGAAACAAAACTGTGAACGGAAAACTTTGGACTGCTTACTTTACTCACTGCGCTGCTTGCATTTTCCGACGATTGCGATTGTCACCTTTGTGTATACCGATTATTATTTAAAAAAAGGCGAAAATAATCGATATTTTAGTGCAATAAAATAACAATAAAGACAAAAAAAATGCCTTTTTCTCTTACTATTTAGTTTAACCACATGAACAGTAAGTAAAATGTAGGTAGGATGTAATTAGGTGAAGTAAGTCTTTACCTAATTACACCCTGAAAAAACAAAAAAAAACAGCCGGGCGCTGATGAAGCTGTAGTGTACCAGAAACGAATTTTGAAAATGTATATGAGTATGTTCCAGTTCTTTAATAAATATTTTATAAGAATTTAAGTCATATAAGTAAATCAGTCAGAAAATTTAAATAAGTGGGTTACTTACATACATTTTACGGAAGCAACTTACAAGAGTAATGGCGGCCTAAAGTAAAAATTACTTGTATGTAAGTAACTTTAGGTACGTAGGGTACCTACTAATTAGAAACGATAAGCAAAATAAAGTTTGTCTTATATGTTTTATTGATAAAAATGTATTACGCACATTATTACATCCTAATGTATGTTTTAGGTCATTTTATCACATCAATTATTATTTAATTAAGAAGATCAGTAAGTATGTACCTACCAATTTTAGTAAATTAGATAGATACTGCTACTTAAGCTGGGCGTTGTTATTTTATAGGTATTCTTCATGTATTCTTTACGTTTCAGTAAGTTCTCTGAAATAATGACTAACGTTGTACAGTCAACAAATTGTTCGGAATTTTGAAATCTCTTATCGCTGGAGCTAATCAAACATACCAAATTCATAAATTGATAATGATCGATACTTTTCAGTCTACAAAGTATTTTTGCTAAACCATTTAAGGTTTCTAAAAAAGTGAGATTTGATCATAATTCGGTACTTTGCATTATTACTATTTACTTCAGTGATGACTGTAGATACACCTTAAATTATTTGTGATGTTGTTTTGTGAATCAGCAATCAAGCAAAACCAAAGTTTTTCTACTAAATTCTTATTCCTGAAAACCGAATAATGACTATTTCAATGGCACCGCCACGTATTTCATGAACTCGGCCTATGTAGTCATTTTGAATTCTGCAAAAAAAGCATTAGGGAAATTGTATGTACCCATTAGTCCCATCGAAACTGTTCCTTTTCGACTGAAAACGAAAATCGGCATGATTTTAATTTTCGACCGAAAACCTAAAACAAAATCGGAAATATGTTCTTGTTCGTAGGTTTATTTGTTGATAAAAGAAAAATTATTAGGGAGACTGGGGTTCAAAGTGCCCGGGGTAAGTTGTTCTAGCACTGATAGCTACGTTAGGAAAAGAGATAGCAGTAAATGTGTTAAAGGTTGTACCATCGGCATGGCGCTGTTTCTGTAGCAATTTTAGTGATGCTGTGTTTTTCTTTTTCCTTCTTAAACTTCTGGTCTATTTCAATCAATTACAGCAATTTATGTGCAACTTGCACTTATCAGTTGGAAATACCATAGAGTTTGTCAACAAACTCTATAGTTGTTGAGTTTTTTTGTGTTTGAGAAAACTTTGCAAAATTCAATTTCGGGCTAAAAGATCCAATAGTTTTGAGACTAGTTGTGCCGAGAAATATTTATACAAAATGAAGCAACTAATAGCGATAAAAAGGTTTTGTTTTAGGATGGGATGAGTAAACAAAAGGAAAGCCGAATGGGGTAAGAGCTATCTTGATCTGTGTCAGCGGGTAGCTGGTGCTATCATCAAAGATGGTAACAAGCTTAAAACTGTATCTAAAAATATGTCACCTGTCTAAAATAGTAACATTATGTTCTGTTTTTTAATAAATGAGAATTTTTTGCATTAATTTATGTAAATCCATTTTCAGTTACTGCATCAGTAATGATCACAAATTGCTACCTCATTCCAACCTCGGTTTTTCCTTGACAAATTTTTGCAAAAAGATGTTTCTGGTCAAGAAAATATTACCAACTTAAATATGGCCATTTAGTTTAAAAAATAGAAGTCATTCTGCCTAATACATATCCGAAAGCCTTAGAGATCAGACCTTGTTGTAACGGCTTCTTTTAACTTGTTGTTTGAAAATTGGCACTTAGAACCCCGGCCAGGGTCAATCAATAATTGAATTTAAACGTTTAAAATTATATCCCACGAAAATTACCAAAATGTCTACTTTTCTCAAAAGTTAAGTAGCAAAATCGAACGATGTTATTTATATGGGAGAAAAAGCATTTCATCAGTTAGCGTGCTTTTGTTTAAAATTACCGAAAATAATAAATCTTTTTCTGCCGAAAACTAAAATAGCCGAAAATGGATATTTCTGCTGAAAATTGCCAGAGACCGAAAACGCGATTCGGTCGGGCTCTAATACCCATACAGTGAATAAATAACGATGTTTATAATAAAATTTAAAAAGTGAATTCCTATTGCACATTTTTTTTTGGGATTGTCGTGCTGTAAAGTTTGCATTTTTATAGTAAAGTTATTATTTTAACATCCTAAAGATAACAGTGAATTCATGTTTGAACATCTTATACCGAAACTCAAAGTACAACATAATAGTACAACATAATATGTTGTACTTTGAGTTTAGGTATAATATGTATTGATTATTGTATTTTTTCCCACAAAATATTATTTTGTGGGAAAAAAATTAAAATACAATTATTAACGACAGCAAAAAACACGGTCACACATGCAACGGATTATTTACAAAGGCCGATACATAATTTACAAGGTTATGGGTGGTTTTCATTTACAACACGTCACTATTTATGTATCAAGTTAAAACGCCTTACGACTTACGAGCTGCATGGTCCCTTGTGGTTAACCAGCGTGACGTATTATTTATTAATAAAGTTCATTGCTTACGATATTTTTCCTTCTGAACAATACTTTAAAATATTCGTGCAAATATTTTGCATTTATTTATATTTGCAACTACGTGACCTTAGTGATAACCTGTGATCTAGTTAGTCGTGGTACGCGTCGCAACAATAAAAATAACTATACTTAGGGTGTTGGCTGATATGTTACGTACCTACCTACGAACCTACACGGTAGACTCTCTGTTTACCTAGGTATCTAATAAAATGACTTGGTATACTTATGTTTATTTACATTTCATGACTAGTTGTTTGTGCTGTAAGTAGGTACCTATTGTTAGGTTTACAGGTCAGAACCGAAATACTTAATATTTAAATTTACTTTGTTCTCACATTTTTCGTCAATTTCAAATAGAAACAGAAGTAGTCAATGACAGACAGACAGCATTAAATAACAGGGAAAATCTGAGAGCAATATAAACATAACCATGTGCTACCACAACGTGTCAGGTTTAAAGATCAGAACAGTTCATGAATCCTACTATAATATTATAAACGCGAAAGTTTGTGTGTATGGATGGATGTTTGTTACTCTTTCACGCAAAAACCACTGAACGGATTTGGATAAAACTTGGCAAACAGATAGTTTATAACCTGGATTAACACATAGGATACTTTTTATCCCGATATTCCTACGGGATCTAGACTTATGCGGGTGAAACCACGCGGCGCAGCTAGTAGTAAATAATAGAAACAATTCGTAGTGTTATGCTCAAGTTATTAAAGTCATTTTTAATTATTTATTAACATAACGTTATGCCTATACATATGACCAGGTGTGTAGTATACTATCACTCCGGTATGGATTTGTGCCCGGCTCGCCCCCTGTTACCTGGGACTTAAAAACATAACTGGCGAAATGTGGGTGTACTATTAGGTGCACCACTGCCTAACGCTTCGGGGAATACAGGCGTGATGTTATGGTTTAATATGTTTTAAGTTCCATGATAACATTTTGCCAGACTTGGGAATTGCGCCCAAGACCCTTGCAGCCAGGCTTAAGATTGGTGCTTGTGGCCACTGGATAGACAAAAGAGACATGGTCATCAGTTCATGATTTGTCTATCTACGATCAGTTGATTATTCGATGATTCTGTTAATGGCTGGAAAAGAAAGTGGTTGTATTAAAATACAGATTCAGCCGCTAAGCAGACTGGTTACCGACTCCAATTTATGTACTACATGGAAAATTCTAGCTTGATGAAGGTGGAAAGTAGGTAGATTATGTACCTACTATAAAGTACTTCATGTAAATACCGGGAGTAGTGTAGGTATTGCATTTAATGTGTTTATGCGTTAAAAACATGTCCCAGAAAGGAACGAGCGAAAGGTGCTCAATATTTCACACGCAGCTCACTTGGATAAATCTTTTACAGTAAAGAATAAAATATAAATAAAACGGATATTTAAACGAGGACAGGAGGTTTTTAACCTCTTTCTGAAATTCAAAATCATCGAGTCCTTTTCTTTGTGCCTGAAAATAACTACTTTGCTGCGTATGCGTGTCTTTCTTAGCCTCCTCGCCGAAAATATCATCCTGAAATCAGCGCCACACAATGACTAAACACAAAAAAAAACTATTCTAATATACACATTTAGAATTGTAATTACCATCTAGGGAAATTTTCGTCCTACGGAAAATTGTTACAATAATTATCTAAATCTGCTTCAGTTAGTAGTTAATTATTTTGTCCGTATTATTTAAACGTTGCCTAAATGGTTGTCATGTTTTTAATTTATATTCTAACGTAATTAATAATAGTTTGGTACTTTGAAAACATTTCTCATTTTCCTTCCCTCTGCGACTGCTGAACGCACAACTTATACTCTAACAAAAGTCTTAAACAAAAGGTTAAGACTTTTGTTAGAGTATAAGTAACAAGTATCACGAAGTAACTCACACCCGATACACAGGATGCGCCCCCAAAAGACACATTAAGGATCGCTATTTCTATAACTCTATTAGTTATTTTCGTTTTAGTGATGAATTGGCTGGTATGAAATTTTATAAAGACCCAATTTAACATTCGTGATTAAATTAAAATAGTTAACCATTGTTTGTTTTTTTTCCATTTTCGATAGAGTCTGACACTAGGTAGTTGCATAAATTCATTTTACATTTAATTATATTGTTCAAGCGCTTGAAGTAGTTTTAAATTAAATTGACAGAAAACATTATTAAATTTAATTTATTAGTTATCTTTCCGGTTTCAATATTTAATTTTGTTATTATATTTACTAAATGTGCCAATTTCCTCTCTAGTGGTTCTAATAAATATTTTTGTTAGGCGCTTCAAATTATTAACTGTTTTGACAGATGGTATTGCGCTTGGGATAGTTCCAAAACGGTTTCAACACACGAATCGAAAATTCCAAAATTGATTGCTGATTGACTTCGACTTACCGGGTACCTAACCTAGCCTACATGTCCTGCAACAGAGAATAAAAAGGACCCAAGGAGCATTTGAAATATTTTTACGTGTTTATAGCATTTCTGATATCTATTGAGTTTCGTTGCTGACAGTGCCAACAAGAAACTGCATAATAATTTATTGTAAAATATATATTCTACATAATTCTACAAAGGTAGCAAAGGTCAGGCGGTAGGTAGTCAGTCCAACCACCTCGCGTAATATATCACAATCCCAAATATGGCATAAGGCATTGAATTGTGCGCACGTTCGGAAATAAATCCTAGCGAATCTTGGCGAACATTTGGATGAAGAGGAACTTTGTTTGATGCCTAACTTTAACATGACAACTACAATAAGTTTGTACAGTATTAATATATTGCGCAATATGATTGAATTAGCGCTTGCACTCAAACGATCCATTATTTTCACACAATACGTTAAGCTTCAATGTTTTCGCGTGAGCAAGACCTGCGCAATACTTATCCTACACGTAGGTTACACTGTGCAATTAAAATATGGTGCAATAAAAATTTAACCCGCGTAAACTTTTGTTCAATCATTGTAAAAAAAAATGCAAAATTGAAATGAAATTAAATTGTTTATTCTGTAAATAGGATACCGGAATCACTTTTACACGTCATATAAAAATGTAAAAAATAAGCTAGGTGAGGTCGGTGTTTCCTATCTGACTACTCTGAGAAGAAAGGCCGAAACAAACTCAGAGGTAGCAGTCTCAATTCGTATTATTGTGCAATATAAGTAATTGATCGTTCAGGGCCCGCCTTAGTTTCTAACGCCATATATCGCTGGATAGTACGAAACATTACCTAAATGTACCTATCCATTCACCCATAAACCAACATAATATATGCCACGAACACAATTTTCTTAATGTCTCCAAGTTCTATTGATGTATATTGGTAAGGGTTATGAAAATGTCAATGATGTACATTTTTCCCCTTTTCAGCGTTACTATGCGTAATCATCTCACTATACGTCGCGTAGATATATTGATACGAATATTCATGCAACTACGTCATAATCAATACTTATTGTTTTTCGTACATTCAATCTTAACAAACAGGCAAACCATGAAATAAAGTTATTGTTTAATAATAAGTATAGATAAATTGTTTCCTTTGGAAATACTAGCTGCTTTAGTCATCCCTTTAGTTATTAACTTAGTAATTACCATTTCAACACGATCATGTGACTAGTTACGTACACGTCAGGAAGACACAAAATAGATTTAGGAAGACGTGTCGCCTGTGGAAATATAACGACACGAGAACATTGTAACCTTATAGATCAGACTATAATGTGTTTATTATTATTTTCGCTTTTTAGGTGTCCGACTCCGTGAAGTTTCTTGCCGGTGCTTCTCCATAGAAACTTACTACGCTTATGAATGGGCAACTAGCTTCATCTTTTTGACTAACCGACTCCTTGACAGTTCAAAAGTGCCTGTAATTGGTTTATTTGGAAAAAATGCTATGAGTTTGAGTTAGGCTTTTTAGGTACATAGGTATACCTACCATAGATACGTGGTACCTACCTATAATACCATAGATATCTGTGTATAGCATAATCAGCCTAGATAATGTTCCCACCGCTGGGACACCTCCTCTCTTCGAGAGGGAGTGGGCTGTTATCACGCGGGCCCAGTGCGGGTTAGTAGATGTCACATGTCTTCAATTTTTAAGTTCTAGGACATGGCGGTTTCCTCACGATGTTTTCCTACACCGTTACCGTGTATAATATAGTATATTATATAGGAATTGTGTTGCCGAAAAAATTTATAGGCTAAATAAACGCATTTGATCTGGGCTGATGAAGGAATTAGACAAATTTGTAATTAAATCCAAGTCGTTACCTACTTGCCTACTTGGTTATTTAAAGTTATCTTTTTTCAAAACATAACGACGGGACGGATTTGGTTTTACGACTGCGTGGGATAAGATCGCGTTCAGTCCATTTACATTTGCACTTGATGACTGATAAAAATATTACCTCAGTGCTTCGTGCTTCCATATAAATGTTTTTTTGCAAAACCATTGGTTATTGCACTTTATAAATCATCACAATAATAAATACCGAGACTACGTAATGGTTTGGAATTACTGAACATGAACAATATTTTGGTCAGTTTACCGCAAAAATTTCAAGGAGTAAACCAGCACCACCACATGGCAAGGAAAACAGTAGAATTATTTTCCTTGGCTATATGGCGGACATAGAGAATGAGTAAACAGATATAATAAAGAAAACTGTAATTTCTAAGAAAGCCAACAGGTACAGGATCTAAGCCAACTCAGAGTATATTTAACGCGGGGTATTTTTATTTCCAGCGATTGAACGCGTCCCAAAGGGTCATGGCCATTAGGCTGGTCAGAGGATACCGCACGGTCTCCCGTGAGGCGGCGAGCCCCCTTGCCGGATTACCGCCATGGGATCTGGAGGCAAAAGTCCTCGCGCACATATGGGAGTGTCGCGAGGAGGCGAAACGCCGTGGTGTAACTCCGCTGCCGCGAGAAATCACGGCACAGGGGACATAGCTCGGCGGGATCTCATGACGGCATGGAGAGTGCGATTGTCGCAACCCAGCTCTGGGCACGCCACAATTGTTGCTATAAGTCTTTGAGGAGTGGATAGAGAGGCGTCACGGCGTCCTCACCTTCCACCTGACGCAGGTCCTCACCGGACACGGTTGTTTCGGGAGATTCCTGTTCAGGATAAAGCGGGAGGAAACGCCCGGGTGTCACCATTGTGTGGATCGCCCGGAGGACACGGTGGAGCATACGGTGGAGGTCTGCCCGGCTTGGGCGGGGCACCGCCGTGTCCTCACGGAGGCGATCGGCGGCGGCGATCTCTCGCGTCCGGCCCTGGTTCAGGCCATGGTCCGGAGCGAGAGTGCATGGGAGGCCGTCACCTCCTTCTGCGAAGCAGTTATGCTCGCGAAGGAGGAGGCGGAGCGCGCGAGGGAGATGCAAGCTGCACGCCCTCGCGCTCCTAGTCGCCACAGGAGACGCCCCGGGCGTCGGGAGTCACGAGCCGATTTCCGGCCACCGTAGGCGCGGGCATGCGGACGGTGAGCAATGGGTTGTGTTCCACGCGCGCCTCAAAGAGATGTCAGCACCAACTGACGGGGTCCGTAAGGAACAATACCTGCTGGGGTTGCGGATTTGTCCGAAAGGGATTTCGCGGCCCCGGCACACAGGCAACGGAAGGAATACGGGTGGGTTTTAGTCAGTAAAAGTCTGACACGCCCTCTCGCTCTGCCCAGAGCGGGAGAAGTCATTTGATGATTAAGAAGCTCAAAAAAAAAAAAGAGTATATTTAAAGTAACTTTACACTTACGATTTTTTGTTATTAAAAATGAAAATCATCAAATATCCCTACATAATTATACAAAATCGCCAAGCCTGAATAAGGCTTGGCGATTTTGTATGGAAAATAACATCTGCCAAATCTCATGATGCTTTTCACAGTAATTTTTTAAATGACCAATTTTCGGATTTTCCGCTTTACTTGACCTTGATTCTCGCCAAATTTCATGCTGGTGGGCCAACGGGAAGTACCAAATAGACTGGTTTATTTGCGAGTGTCAAAGTATGCGGCATAAAGGGCCGTATGTTTTTATTGTGTCGACTTGTACGTTTGATTTTCGTTACAGCTCCCGTAGACCGCGCGTAGATCTAAGTTTTTGACATCTATTTCAATTATCAAGTTGAAATAGATCCTCGCGTTCCTGAGAAAAAGGGTCTTGACAGACAACGACCAACTTGACGTCATCCTTCATGGGTTTTAATTTTTCATTTTGAACCCTATACAAAAAGATTTATTATCTGCCTGGTACCTTTTCATGCCGTAACGGCTGAACGGATTTAGATGAAAGGTATACGGATAGGCCATGACCTGAGGACATAGGATACTCTGAATCCCGGTAGCACGTTGCTGTGGGATATTTTCCGACATCCCCGCGGGCGAAGCCGCGGGCAAAAAAAAATAAGTCAGTTCACCTCATAGCTTATACTAAAATCATCTCATATGCTCTCAAATGATCGAGACTTACGTTAATTCTATACGCGGACACTATTAGGTACGCAGCTGTGAATGACAATGGGATAGAAATAGAAAAATTGATTCCTAACTGATAATTTGCAGTTATTAAAGACCAATGTTTTCGAAGCGAAATTCTGATCATCATCATTGGCAGCCTTGTTCCAGCCACTGCTGAGTATAGGCCTCCTCCCTTTTGTGCCATGCTTCCCTGGTCCCTGCTTGTCTCATCCAGGTCTTCCTTGCAATCTTCTGTAGGTCCAGTTTAATTCAAATCCAGCGACTATAGTTTTGCACGGGTGCAAGCTTCGAGATTTTCTAATCATTATTAAAATACATACAATATATATCATAATAAATCCATGTAATGATGTTAGATTTCTTCCCGGATACAGGCGCATTACTTTCACTCACTTAAGTAAGCAGCTTATCATGACGCAGCTATTTGAGCTATTTCATCTTGACTTCTAAAACATTTCATTACATCAGAAAATAATACCGAGACAAAAACCTGCACGTAACTTATTTGAATGGATTTAATTAAATATTATGTCCTTTACAACATAAATATTTATCATAAAAAAACCGGCCAAGTGCGTGTCGGACCACGCACAATGAAGGGTTCCGTAGTTGGGATAAATTTATCGCAAAAACAAACTTGTAACATTGTAGTTGAAAAACATGTTCTCCCATACATCGATATACGCCACGGTCAATTCTCTGCATGTGTAAGTTTGTAAACTATTTTTTTTTTGTGTGGTTAAACTACAAATTACTGATTTTCGGACTATTCCCTTTACTTGTGTTATGAGACCTTGCTTCTTGCCTAATTTCATAATTTTAAGTTAACGGGAACTACCCTGTACCCGGTTTTGATTTATTTGCGAGTATCAAAGAATTATGTCGCTTACCGTATTTTTTATTGCGTTGACTTAGAAGCTTGATTTTTTTGATCTTCAAGGGACCACAGACCTACGTATTTATGTTATTTCAACTTGATACCTCCACACGTTCCTGTGAAAAAGGGTCATGACAGACTGACGGACGGACAACGAAATGATCTTAAAAGGGTTCGGTGTTTTTCATTTGAGGTACGGAACTCTAAAAATGACCTCAAATAGAAGAAGAACTTTCAGATTTGTTTGGAAAACGTTAAAAAAGACTATCCTCTACAAAAGCCAGAAATTGCAAGAAAAATAACTACCTATGTAAGTTTTTTCAAAAGCAACAGAGGTTCTAATGTTCTCTATTCGTTCGAAATTTGAAGTTCAATTTGTTTTAGTTTAGTTTCGGCCACTCTTAAATCGTAAAATAGTAAGTTGGAGTCACATTTCGTACGAAAATATGGGAAAAGTTTTTTGCGATTTCTGACTTTTCTAGTATTCAAACCTCAGTTGGTCCAGTAACGTTTTTTGATCCTTATAAGAAACAGGATCGATTGGCATCAAAAAAAGTTTTTGTGAAAACTGCCCCTTGTCTTGCTGACTGTATTTTTTTTTCAAAATCTGTGAATGCAGATCGAAATCTTTCAAAAAGTTAAGGACAGTCTCTTAAGACTGTTTTCCTGTAGCTACAACGGTTAAGGTAGCTGTCCTTACTGCCCCATCTCAAAAATCCACCCTGTATATACTACTGCTGTGAATTTTTTCACAAATCCAAGTACAACCAAATTTCGGTTAAAAGCTTAATATTTCGCAAACCGATCCCTAAATCCAAAAATGGTTTTCTCAAACTCTCAATATTTTTGAACTTCCTTTCTAACGACACCCCACAACATGGGGTAGACGAGAAAAAAAATACATCCCCACTTTACGTGTAGGGGAGGACCCTAAAAAAATATATTTTTCTAGATTTTATTTTACCACTTATTGGCATGATTAATATGTATACATATGCCAAATTACAGCTTTCTAGTACTAACCGTCTCTGAGCTAAGCCGCGGACAGACAGACGTACAGACAGACAGATAGACAGACAGACAGACGGACATGGCGAAACTATAAGGGTTCCTTGTTTACTACGGAACCCTAAAAAGCTCATTTATAATATGTACTGCAGTTATTTGTGCTTTATAGTAGCTGCGCCCCGCGGTTTCACCCGCTGTCTTGATCCCGTGGGAATATCGTGATAAAAAGTATTCTATGGCCTAACCCAGGTATTGGTCTACTCACGTGGCAAATATCATCCTAATCCGTTCAGCCGTTTTGGCGTAAAGCGTAACAAACATATAAATAAACAAACAAACTCTCGCCCCGCCCCTGCTGCGGTTTATACGACTTGAAAATACATAGAGATTTCTTTTATGCACATAAAAATCTTTCGGAATAAATTCTCTAAATGATGGAAAACCGCATCTAAAACTGCTCTTTAATTTAGAAGAAAAACAAACAGACACGAAAAGTTACTTTAATTTATAGATTATAATATATGAGCACATAATCATAATGTAGGTAGACTCGTCAAGTAAAACATCAGGTAATTCTTTAATTCCAATTACCTGAACAAGCTGTTGAATAAAAATGTTTTTGCGTTGTTATGAACCTTGTAACTCTGTTTGGGAAAATCCTTCTTTAGAATGATTTATGGACTTTTTCTTATTCTTTCCCCTACGTCACACTGTTATTGAATGACTTTTGCTTTTTAAACCGGCTTCTAAAAGGAGGAGGTTATCGTCAGTTCGGATGTTTATAGGTATTTTTTAAATGTACGAGTATGTTCGGGCATAACTCCGTCATCTATAGATGGATTTACAAAATTATTTTTTAGTTTGAAAGGGTATACTTCCGAGATGGTCACATTGTTAGGTCAGGTCAGGATCTGATGTTGGCATCCTGGGGAAATCGAGGGAATTCTACAATGCTATAGGCATACCTATAGCGATTTGGGTATTTTTTATAGTAATTCGTGCAGTTGCTCTTGGAGAGCACCATTTGGTGAAGTGAAACTGATGATGAACACCACAGACGGCCACCGGAACTACTTAATAATAAGTATTTCACGGGTTGCGATTAGATTACTTTAATATGTGATTCCTCAATTTATGCTCGTGACAATGTATATGGAGAAGTGGTGCTGATGGTGAAGTACCAGGAGAACTCCTCAACGGTTGAGGTCCCTGCATCGAAAAAAGCAATATTTTGTAAAAGGTGATGAGCAGTTGTCATTAGGATATTGTAACTTATTTAAATTACAAACAGACCCACTAAAAAGAGAGAAATAAATACTTTTTTCAACACACTTGCTCGTAAAGTAGCTCTTATTGAACCGTTTTAAGGGTCATAATTCAGTGTATTAAAAACGCGTGCTTTTTACTTTATATTATCGGACTAGTGCTGTAATGCCACAGATAACTAATCAAGAAACAATAACATTGGACTTGCCTGGAAATTGAACGCGATAGCTGTGTCACTGATTAAATACGCACTAATTAGGATACAAGTATTATCACACCTACTTTAACATCCTATGCGTGTTTCTTATCTTTTAATTAAACTATTTTAATTAACAATAAAAGCGAAAACTGAAATAAATTTTGAATTTTTATAAAAAGTCAAACAACCGACCATAGGCAACCGACATCCTTACTTACTTCTAACTGGTCTAAATTTATCTTGTCATTGAAAAGTTAGTGATTGACATAATAAATATCGACTATTTGTTCAAGGAGTATTTTATTAATCCTTTATTGAAAAAAAAAACTATTTTAATATATTTATAATTAATAAACTGACAACTTCAAGTGTTTTTCGGCTAGGATTTTCAAGATGCTGTTGGAGCTAGCCCGCGTTTAAAGATGCGGTCCTATTTCCTTATTAAATAATGTCGTAGGTATATATGTATTATGGGGACCCCTCAAGTTCTAGAATATTATATTGCTTTAACACTAAATTTGTTACGAATCATAACATTTGGTGACTTCTGAACTACACCATATCTCTAAGTAGTCTGTGAGCTACACCATCTGTAAGCTCGTCTCGTATTATTTGTTAGGTAAGTATTTGGTTAGCATAAGTATTTATTTTTATTTTTGACATACCAAACGTACGTAAGTACCCGTGCTATCTTATTCGTTTTCACGGTTTTAACTTCGAACATATTTCAATGGATTTGTTTTTTAAGAGAAAGTTACTCAATATAAAAAATACTGATGAAACACTACCTACAATAAAAATCGTAATATCGAAAGTACCAAAACGAAAAGATCATACTACCACATCACTAAAACCATAGACAATTCGTAGCGGCCATTGTTGTTTGACAAATTTTGAAACGCGACATGGCAGTATGGAATTAGTAAGTACTATCATTGCAGCATGGAATTTGTATAAAGAAATTGACTTTGATTAAATGGAACTAGTATGAACTATCCTATACTATTAAATGAGCACGAGCAGAGATTTGTGCTTTTTTTAATCTCATCAAAAAGACTTCTTGCCTTCTATGTTCTATATTACGGGGTTTGGTATAGGCTGTTCAGCGGTTTTGCCTGTACCTTTATTTACAGCTGCGCGCGCATCGCTAGCAGAAAAAGAAGAAAAGAAGCTCCGATTGACAGTACCTGGCAACAAAGGTCAGTTAAACTTTATAAATCGAAATTATCATCTCTATAGTTACGTTATTCCAGGTTATGTTCTTACAACTAGTCTGTTTTTTTCCTCGCAAGTTTGTTGAAAAACGTCGTATGAAACGCGTGTGCATTGATTATTACCCACTCGGCTAAATTATCGCGCTCGCCTATGGCTCGCGCGCCGATGCCGCCTTTCGGGTAATGACCAATACAGCACACTCGTATCATAATGTACAATTACAAAAAAAAAACAACCGATTTCCAAAAAAACACTACAAAGTGAAAAATAACTTCATTTTCGGAAGTCGGTGACAGAAAATACAAAACCAAAGACACAGACTTCCGTTTTTTTTTCACTTCTCGTCGCGTCGCGTCGTCGTGTCATCTCCCAAGCTGTTGCTTTTAACTAACTTTTATTGTGTATCTGCAAGTTGTCTGTTGTTTGCTTGCTTCTCCGAATTTACGGCTTCTTTATTATGTTCTCCGAGGCCAAGACGGAAATGCGAAAAACAACTATTTTTATTTAATTTTAAGTCCCTTTAGTTTCATTGTAAACATGAGGCAATCTGCCTAGCCTTTTCCCGACTATGTTGGGGTCGGCTTCCAGTCTAACCGGATGCAGCTGAATACCGTATTTTACATGGAGCGAATGCGTATCTGACCACAATCCAGTACTGGGTAATACGATACCACTTGGTAAGACTGGTTGTCAGACTTACGGGCTTCTGACACAGATCCACGAATGACAGCCGGGACCAACGGCTCAACGTGCTTTCCGAGGCACGGAGGAGTCTCGGTATGTTAAGATGGTCACCCATCCACAGACCAACCCGGTAAGCGTAGCTTAACCTGATGGATCGAACCGTGCGGCTGTTATTACTTAGCTACGAGCAACATGAGTGGTAGGTACTAACTACTCGTCAAGAAACACGTGGTCTGCTATAATCTGTCCGGCCTGTCCTCACATTTCTTTGCAATGAGGAAAATTGCATTAAATTACCTTGTTAGCATAGTTACACGGAACCTGCATAACTACATATGTGTCTCATCAGTGATATCGATACCTATGTGTGACAAGACATGAATGATAGTTACGGCGTGACTTTTTTCAGCGTAAAATTAAATAAATAATCTTTGTCCATTAGGTATCCTTTACACGTTCAGTTCAGGAGACAGGATTCCTAATGATTGAGCCAATCACATTCTGCCGTTATCGAAAGCTCCGAAAGCTCGAAAGATACTGCTGTTATTTTTGGTTTCAGTTTTTTTCCTTGGCTGTTTCTTTCCTGGCTTGATGATCGCCATTAAGGAAAGCGGGATTTTTGCAGTACGAATTCATCAAGGTAAACTTGCAGCATTGTCGACATGTTTTCCATTCACCCATCACAATTTGGGAAGGTACGCACTAGTTCTAAAGGTTCTGTTAATTCGTTCTTGGCGGAGGCCTAGGTATAAGACTGAATACAGTCTTTCTAAATAGGTACCTACTGGCGACGAAGTTTGGACTGAGATTTAGATCTAACGCAGCCATTCAAAGTTTTGCAGCGGAAGTAGCGTGAACAGGGTAATCCGAGTTGTTGCAACAAGCCAACAATTAACTTACAGGTTAGCGAATAATGGGTTTCATTACCTACTTCAACTGTTTTATACAGCGTGTTCCGTTAAGTCATATCGAGACTCGTTTAGAAAATAAACAAACTGACAGTGCCTGTTCGTGTAGTAGGGTTCGGTTCCTAAAGGTCATTAAACGGGTTGTTTTAATAACAAGACGTCTTCCAATTCTGAAATGCAGGATCTTTAGGAAAACACATCTTTCTGAGAATGTTTTAAGATTGGTAATTGAAAATTAGAGAGAGAGGATTAGACTTAACTGAAAATAAATCAAGTTGAATCAATTCTTGGGATTCTCCATAAAGCTACGAAGCGAACCACAGTAGTGTTTACTTGTATTTGTAAAGATGCAAATAATATTGTTTTAAACATCATAATAATATCACCGCCGTAATAATATCCATCGCCATCACTCATGAAGTGAAAGATTTCAACGAAAATGAGGGTTCTTTCTATAATTGACTTATTGAATATAATATTAGTAGCCAATTAATGAACTATAAGTAACCACCACTTTACTATTTAACTTGAAAGTTTGAATAATATTTATTAAAGTTAACAAGATATTTATATCTATTAGTCGGTTCTGAAACGTCTACAGTTTTATCACGATCAAAGGGTAATTTTATTTCAAGGTGGCGTAAACTTTCCTTGTATTAGCGAACCTTTATTGATATTTATTACAACAACAACAAGAGGAAGTTCCTGGAAACGTTTATTTTTCAGTAACTATTGCGGCCGTAATGTCGACCATGGTAGAGGAAAATCGCGGTTTAAAAATGATTGAGAAGGGCGACGACGAGGAGAACCTAAATAATAATTAAGAAATAACTCAAGTTTTTTTTTTTTTACAAAAAGCAACTTGTTTCCAGAAAAACCACCACAAAGTGAAAAATTAACTTTAATTGTATTTTTTAGGGAGAGGCAAGAAGAAGTCGCGAGCCAACTTCCGGCCACCGCAGGCGCGGGCTTGCGGACGGTGAGCAATGGGTAGCTCACCGTCCGATTAAAACCGGGTCAACGGCGCGTTGTGTTCCACGCGCGCCTCAAAGAGATGTCAGCACCAACTGACGGGGACCGTAAGGGCCAATGCCTGCCACGGTTGCGAGGTTCTTGATAGTTTCAAGTTCTCTTTTTTTTTTCTGGAAAAATTAAACCACTTTAAAAAAGAACTATCTTTATTTTCAAACGTCTTTTTCACATCTTTTTTTTCCAACTTTTATTCTTGTTCTTTCAGACAAAATAAACATCTTCCTAATTCAATATACACAAATTTTGATCGAAAAGGAACGAATTTACGTTACAGTGAGAGTCGTATTTTCTACTTCTGTCTGTCCATCTGTCACAGCCGATTTGCTCCGAATCTACTGAACCCATTAAGTGGAAATTCGGTACACATATGAATTTCTGTGACCCAAACCCGAACGCGTAACGTAAATAAATGAAATTGAATATGGGGTTCACTTTTCGGCGAAAAATTTTGCAAACTGTACCGTGTGACATACTAAATGAAAGGGCTTGTTGCCCTTTCATTTGGTATGTAAAAAAAATCTGAGGATTGATGAGGATCTCTACATTTAATTTTAAAATAAAAAGTTTTTTAACAAAATAAATGAAATTTGACTACCCAAGGACTTCCGAAACTGCTGAACCTATAATTTTGAAAATACTGTTATTCGAGAGTACTGATAACACTTATCAGTTCTATACTTATAGATTACAGGAAAACCTATAAGAAGTCTATGATGTTATAATAACATGGTAAATCACTCAATATTGCGCGTACAATCTTTCATTTACAATAATTGAAATGTATTGGGGAACATGTTTCTCAACTAGGTACAATGTTAAGTTTGTTCTTAGGATAAATTCATTCCAACTACGAAACCCTTCATTGTACGTGGTCCGTCGGTTAAAAATAAAAGAGAATGAAAAATCTTTATCTGACTGAATAATGAAGTTGACTGACCTTTATCCTTTAGTCAAAATTATTTTACGTCTAATTATTTAATGCGCTCGTTGCTTTCCAGCAATCGAGATCGAAGTAAAAAAAAGTGCAAGACGTGATGACGATGAGGGGGTTTCAAGTTTGTGTTAGATTTTCCTCCTTTTTACGGAAACTAGGGGGAATAACATACTTTGACGCAAACTGCCTTATGTAGGATAGTTCGAGCTTCTGAAGGTACCTCCTACTTAAATATTCAACACATATATATATATTACATAATCAATTCCTAATACGTCCGTTGAAATCTACTAAATATGCTAGGCGGACCAACAAAATTTATCTCTTGGCGCTAACAGAATAGCAAATTGGCGTTCAAATTTGAAGCACAAAGATTTATGCACGACCACGGAGTCACGGACAGAAGACAAATCAATCGAGGAATATATTACCGAAAGCATATTTGCTTAGGTATGTAGTGGTAAGTAGGTACTCGAGTAGTAGTAAACTTGAATAAGCTAAGTCGCACGAGTACCTACCTATTATGCGTATACTGTACTTACTTACCTATACTGCCCTGCTAAGACGAAAGGCGCTATCTCAATAGGAGTAAGTTTTGAGAAAATTTACTATTTGTAAATTGTAATTTAAGGAAACAAGTATATAAAAAACTTCTTAGTGGTTTTTTAAATGTTTTAAGTTAGATAGCGCTATTTGGCTTATACCATTAGATGCGAAATTACTATAGCTATTGAATGGTATAAAACTAAAAGGCCGTATCTCAGAGATAGCGCCTTTCGGCTTAGCAGGGCTGTATAGTGCACATGTAAAACCTCCTTCCAAAATTGATGTCTGTCGTTAGATATTCTCAGCCCCGGATATAGAATTTTTTTGAAGCGGGTCAAGCTGTACCGTCTTCCGCCCCCGCCAAGCCTTTATGAGGGATGCTCTAAGGAAGTGAGGATATCATATTCTCTCCTCTATCTACCTACTGAAAAGTGTTTGGAATAAAATCATAAAGAATTTGGTCTACAAACTTAAAAAGCAACATTGGCAGCATTTTGGCAATAAATATATTTATTTTTATTTCAGCACTCCTACCCGTTACCTGGATATTATCCAGACAACCAGACGTCGTAGAATTTTATCAATACTAACGATCAGATCACAGATGCATTGTGTTCTAAAATTGGGTATTACGTAAACGGATCACAAAAAACCAATGATTTTGTTATGTCAGTATTACCTACTTGGTATGTATGAAGGATGAGTAATCTAATTGATTAGAACTAGTCTGCTAGATAAATTATAAAACCAGTTTTTATCAGAATCATCTATTTACTGAAGAATGGGATATCTGTTCAATTAATAGACAGATATTTCTGGTAAAATCTGGGGGCCTACCACCTCCTCTAAAGCATTATTATTATTATCTTACTTCAGTGGGGGATTAATTGGAGCTATAGAGCCTGTAGAGCTTCATCTCTTTCCCACACTAAAGTAATATTAAAATAATACTTCTTTACAGGTGGTGTGGTGGGCCTCCAGAATGGACATCATATTTTGATGGTACGCATTGCTCAATGTTCTGAAATGAATGTCTTTCTGCGACAGTAGGTAAAGGAACCTGCTAGTAGGTAGGCCTAGCATCACGTCTAATTGACACGTGGTTTTAATATTAATGTATTTTTTCAACGTCCCTACAGGTATGAATTTACACAGAATTACGGACACATATTGTGTGTAAATCGTTCATCCGTTTTCACAAAGGCTTTGTCACATTGTTTTGTTCCTATGGAGTGGGGCCCCATACACTCGTGTGGTGCTTCGTCAATTACATGGGATAATGGAGGGCACGCCCATCGTTACGTCTTCGTACCAAGTTATTATCATAATAAAATGGCTAAGAAGATATTACAGCCGCCCCTTCATTACAAACGATGACATTTTTATTGTAGTGATCGACGACCACGTCTTTTTGTGACGTCAAGAACTGAATTCATTAATTAAATTGTTTGCTTTTCAGAATTAGGCTCCGCTGTAGGAAAGGTGAGTTGAATGCGTATCACCTAGAAATAAGTAAAACTTTGCAAATACCGTTAATATTGCCACTTTATGTAAGTACGAATATAAACAGATCACACAATAGGCATACTCGTACAGAGTATTCATTGGAAGTGCAACAAACCGATTGTATGTAATTGTATGCGATTAAATGAATTATTTATTTTGTAGTCAACGTTCTCAGATAAAACTGAATAGTACTGACTTACGCCCTTTAGATAGCCCTCTAAAAATAAATTAACTGAACAGATTTTTGGTACACATTTACCTGAAGAAGTTCATTGAAGCCGTCACGAAACAATTACCATTGGCAAATATCATAAAAGTCGCATCACCTGAGTTGATTAACATACATTACAGTGTACACAGCGCATCACGCATGCGAGGCCTGAAGCCACTTCATCACGGCGGACTTGGCGAAGCTACGTCACGTATAAGCTCTGACACTAATGTATGAGACATTATTATTATTATTTATTTATTTATTTTATAAATTACAATTTTTCTTATATTTAAACAAAGCACACAATCAGACCTCTGGGGTCTATCTTAGCATGCCATGGCCTTAAGATTTGATCAACGCGCTATTAACAGTTAAGTTGTTATCGAGTTGATGTAATGTTCCTTCAGCTTACGCTTTATGTTCTTACTATTCATTGAGTCTCTAATGTCTACAGGTATTTGGTTTAGTAAATTGGGTATTGTGAAAGAAGCGGTACGCCTGCCATAAAAGTTATTTTTGCGTGGCACTTGAAATGATTACACATTTGCATTTTTTTTTGCATTTTTTACATAGCAGCATACAATGTGTACTTATTTGCCTAATGTTCAATTTATATAGAAGTATATACTACAAACTATAAATCTTACAGGACAATACTAGGTAGTGAATACATTAAAATAATTCGGAAAAAAAAACTAATCAAATAAAGCTGCGGCGTGCGAATGATTGATTTAAGCCTTTTAAACGCATACGTATAAAAAGATCGTAAAACTAAATGATGAGACGATTTATTTTATCGCTTGCTTCAACTTCAAAAACATCAGTACAGCGTTAGTATTTAATTATTTACAGGAGAGAAGCAATGAAAACATGAAATAACTTAATTAAATAAATAAAACTATTATAAATAGACTGTAGGTGTTTATTCAAAGAAACCAATACGCGATGAAAATACCACGTTACATATAAAATGGAGTAAGTAACGGAGGAAATAAATTTTATAGAAGCATAAAACTAAAACATCTTACTCTATGATTTAAAAAATACAAAACAGTTGGCCTGTTCATATAAATAGAAAGACTAGTATTTTATTATCGATCACTAAAAATAATTTATTTATTCTTACATTTTTATTTAGCTACCTACCCTCAACTTTTAGTCGGTTCTGTTCTCTTTCATGGATAAAATGATCGTCATCCTCGTATTTAAAATGAATTTCAAAATCGACGACATTACTATGTACTTAATACTGACACTTAATTATTTACTTGCTGTTACTTGTCATAAAGTTACTGTCACAAGAGTACACGACCTCTAAATCATGCATCCAACAAACACTTGTTCTGTTACTTAAAAAGAGCACTAACACTCGTACTATAAATCCTAATAAATGCTTCAACAAGGCACTTGATGCACCAAATTCTAACCTTAATAAAATAGGACCTAAAACACTACATTTTGGCAAGATTATGGTTCTTACAGCTATACCTATACCTATCTCTGTCTTGCAATGTTGCTCTATCGAAGGTAATTATCGATGTTAATTGAATGTATGGACAGAGCTGTTTCCAAGAGGTATCTCTACTCTGAACTGTATACCTACTTAACTTAAAATAATTACTGACAATCAACAGACGATGCTATTTGCAGAGGTAGTGACGTATTATATTGATTGTCCTCAAGACAAAGACACCCGTACAAATTAAACTTTTACCCAAAATTGGCATCTTAACAAATCATTTCTTCATGCGACATTATTGCATCTGTCCGAAAATACAGCAACACTATGTATCAGGCGAATGCGTTCTGGGGTTCCTCTTTCTTTTCAATTTCTGGTTGGGTATGTCTACGTAATCAACTACTTCCCAGTTGCCTTCTGGTTCCTCTGGCATTTGTGGAGGTAGTGCGGATCTGACGATGGGCACCCCGGATTTGTCCAGGGACAGATAGGCGCGGATCGCTGCTGCTGCAGCCTCGTCATCAGGAGTGGACAAGGCTCGCGCGTTAAACGGGCCGCTCACGTCCTCGCTTGGGAGCTCCCAGATGTGATACTGCGCTGTCATCTTGAAGTTCTGAAGAAGTAGCAAAAACATGAGAGAGGTAAACTAGTGTGTTTAGGTTTAAATAGTTACGTGTCTATATTATACACGTCACTACCAAATATAAGTTGACTGACTAGACTGGGTATTACGCTATGTTAACACTTAGCATTTCGGCTACATGGCGGCAAACCAAGATACTCTATATGGACTTATTTAGTACAATCCTACTATATGTATATAATACTAGTTTCGCCCCCCGGTTCCAACTGCATAAGTCTCGACTCCGTGCGAATATCGGGATAAAAGGGTTCAGCCGTTTTAGCGTGAAAGCGTAACAAACAAACATACAATCAAATCTTTTCTCTTTATTATAATACTAGCTGTTGCCCGCGACTTCGTCTGCGATCCAGGGTGAAAAGCCTATATCTTTTCCAGGTCAAGGTCTACCTCTGTGCCAAATTTCATCCAAATCTGTTCAGCCGTTTTAGCGTGAAAGCGTAACAAACAAAGTCACTTTCGCATGAAAGTGTATATGTTTAGATCTCAATCACGCAAAAAGGGCGGAACGAATTTGAATGCACACAGATAGTTTATAACCTGGATTAATGATACTTTTGATTCCGGTTGTTCCTGTGGGATAATTTCTGACATCTACGCGGGCGAAGCCGCGGGCGCGGATAGTTTTGTATAATTTGTTTTGCAACCTTCGTCACGGCTGTTTTCCTTTACAGCATGAGCAGACTCAAGGGCCAGAAAAATTATGGCTATTATTATAAAAAACGCTGTAACGCGCGGAAATTTTCCGATTTCCTAAGTAACGTCTACGCGCCTACGCTTTGCGTAGCACCTATTAAACACTCGTATGGTTTGATGTAGAGTGACGTTAGTTTTATCTATGTATTGTGCATGTTAACACTTCATAATTATATGTGGTTTTGCGATTCATTTATTTGAAATAGCTCCTAAATTGCCCTTTGTGTAGAACCTTACAATGATTTGAAAAAAAAAATTGCCCGATGTTTTTCCGATGGTTATTCTTTATACGATGTGTCGTTCGATAGTAATTTCTGTCAGTTTAAATACAGGAACCATTAACTTGATTCTTTACTCCGCTCCGTAGCTAACATTACAAATAAGATAGGAATTCGATTAATTGGAACAATTACACTCACTTTAACAAATGGCAGGCGTTTATTTTGTTTGTTTTAATTGCCTGCAACACTTCGTTTATTTATTTTCTTCTTTTCGTAGATAAAGGTACCCACCTAATGTTCTTCGTGTAACATTATTGTAATACCTAGTGTATGTTTTATCATTAATGAAGCTAAGAGACCATATATCGACGGCTGTAAATGATATAGGGTTAGGTATCTACTGATTTTACAGGAGAACGTTTTGAACGCAAATCTGTGATAATTAAATATTCTTCTATTTTCCAACATTTAGTTAATAGAATAGGGCATTACCAAGGATATGGTTAAGGCTAATTATTGTAATATATACTATATTATATACAATATATTATATATAATATATTATATACATATGTTTCCAAAATACGGTTGATGTATATTTATCTACTTCTTACAAAAAAGTAAACTAAATGAGTCAACTGCCACATATCCGCTTCTTCGCGGTACTTCCTAATTTTTTAATTACATAGGCTTATTTAATTTTTAATATTACGACAGTTACTGTTATTACTGTTTTTTTGTATTTTACATTGTTTATTGCTATAATAATTAAAGGTATGCAATAATTTTCCTTATTTGTAACGCCGCCGACGTTATTATTGTTGTTGCACTAAAATAACGCAAGTTTTAAAACTGACGTTAAAACAGAGCCTATGTGACTGATATCTTTGTTTACAACAGGTGAACGCGCCGATAGTCCGACGTATGTTACACGGACTAATGATATATAAATGTCCGTGTCTACTTCGTCACTTAGTGAAAAATAAGTGTAGGTGTACGAGACTTAATATTAGTTTTTTTATTTTATTTGTAAAGCAAAGAATTCTGAGTCGAATGATGTAAAAAAGTGAATTTCGTAAAAAGTACAGTTGATTGTATTACTTTTCTGCCATCGATATTATATTGTATACCTACACCCTAAATCACGACGTTACGTCAAAAGTAGGAACTGTACCGTTTATCAGAAGTTTAAACTAAGGCTAATCATGTATTTGAATAAAACATCGTGATATATAAGATTTCCACGTTCACCGACACGACTTATTCAAATAAGGATGATATGAGTTTTATCATATCACTGTTCAAACGGTCGAAATCTGTCGTGAGAAAACTGAGGACACTTGGAAATAAATACCGACGACGCGGTTACGATGACTCACAGCCAATTAAAATATTTATTTGCTTATCTTAATTTTTATTATTGAACTCTATTTATAAGCTCCCTTTCTTCAAAACAATAACATTAAAATAAAATATAAAGAACATTCAAACGCCAGACGGTCACACATGGAAGCCAGATGCGAATAGCTTTATTTATCTTTTTATAATCCTTGAAATGTGAAAATTATATCAATTTTATTTGAAGTGTGAAGTGTAAGTCTCGTGTAAAATACGTATTTCACTAAGGTCTAATTACTTTTATAAATATCGGCAAAAATAATAGAGAAGGTATCGATTGTATGAAAAACTATTAGTATCCTTTCTTTTTGGAACGAATTATGGCTTCTGATTGCATGTGATAGCAAAACGATCAATTTATATGAAGCCAATTAATTGAATCGGTTTCCGTTTTTATAGGTGCAACTTTATGTTTGTTAGTTCCAGCCAAAGAAGACTTTACCAAATCGTAAAACACTTTCAAGTCCTTGAACAAGAATTCCACAAGGAACGCTACTGGGCCCTACACTGATTGTGTTATCTGAGCACACGCACTGCGGTTTCCCTTTAGTGCTAGTAGAAACTGCTGATGTTTATAACAATATACCGATTTGGCTTTGAATATTATCAAAAAATTGGATGCAATCGACAATAAAAAATGTTATGTTTTAAAAATAATTATTATTTCGGTATTACTTAGATCTAATATTTTTTGTTATGCTATGAATTTGAGAATATGGAAAACAATGGGTGCTATTAAATGAGATTGGTTCAAATATGCTATAATTATGCTGTTTTGGAATTTCGGACGATGTTTAAAGAAGTTACTGATCCATGAAGCCAGAGCTTGGTAAGTCATAATTACCATGTTTGCGGAACTTCTTGGGAGATATCGACAGTGGAGAGAATATAATAATATTGACCTACAGGTAACGTAAACTGTCGTCAATTAGCGACAGCCTTGATAGAGTACAATGCTTGCCCTCGCCCGCTTCCGTTTGAGGCTTATCTAGGTTCTAATGCACTACATGCCTGTTCTCCGCACATGCTTACGACATGAGATTAGTTCTCAAACTTAAATGACACATTAGAGCACCGTTCAATTAGGAAAGTACAGTTGACGATACCAATCTTAACAGAGTAACTACTTAGGTGATTGAGTGATCCTCAGCTGACGAGTAGTCTAAGCACGTGCTTATTTGTGACATTTATCAAAAGTCAACATGTTTTTAAAATATTACTTACAACGTGAAATCTTGCAGAGTAACTTGCGTAATTTATCATAGTCCAATTTAAACGTCTAGATAAACCATGACTAATTAGGCCCATAATTTACTCTAAATGAGCAAATATCTTTGAATTTTTATGACGCGTGTTTGACGGCCAAACAACTGTGTTAAACAACACTAAGCACTACATAATGAGATGTCGTCTGACGCAGGCGCTACAATATTATCTAATAATAAAATCAAGTTGTAGAGTGTTTCCGTACTAGAATGGCGTTGGTAAGTCGGGCGCAAGTACGTAAGTAAGACGTCGCGTAGATACGCGGTGTCTACATAGGGCCGACGCGTGCCGTAGGATCTGCTACGGCGGCGCTACGTGGAAGCCGCGTAGACGCTGCGGACGCTACATAAACAGACACTACGTAGGCAGCGCGCCACAGCTAATATTTAGAATACAAAATACTAATAGGTACCTAACGCACATAATGCAAGCTGCATAACTGTTGTGCAAGTTGCTACTTTATATGTAAGCACGCGTACCTATACAGTTTGAAGAAAAAAAGCCGATAAAATCTAAGTTCATCTTCTCAGACACTTGCATTTGTTGCCGTCGAGTAAAGCGTCGAGTCAAGCTACAAGTCTTTTGTAACATCTATAATACTTTATGGAACGCAATAAATAAATGAATATGAAAGAGTAGATAAAAAACTAAAGAAAATAAGAAGTTTTATAACTCCATTTACCTTCATTTCCAAATAAAATTAGAATTTGGCAGGTGACTCATAATCAGCCTATAATGTTCCCACTGGGACACAGGCCCCTTCTCTGTGAGAGGTGGGCCGTCATCTACCACGCGGGCCCAGTGCGGGTTAGTAGATGTCATATGCCTTCGATTTTTTGACATGCCGGTTTCCTCACGATCTTTTCCTTCACCGTTTTAAGAGCAGTAGTCATGAAATAGTTTACACAAAGTAAAGCGCCTGTCTGAGTTCGAACCTACAATTTGTAAGTCGCGGCCGTTACCACTAGGCCACCGCTGCTCTCTGGCCAAAATTTGGCACATCGTCTTCTTGAGCCTATATACGTAGAAAAATGTCTCACAATAATAATGACAAATGAGCATTTCTTGGCGACTGTACGCATATCATAGCATACCTACTTCTCTGTATTATTAGTGTAATGCACTTTAAGAGAGAAAAATCACGTGAGATGACGCAGCACTGTTGACAAATAACGAGATTACCCCTGCCTAGTGCCGTTTATGTGCTTATTAGCCTATTTATATCAAGACAATGCACTATAAAATTAACTAAATGTACTCTTCCTTTTATAGAGTCTTGTAACAATGTTTAGGGCCTGGTTCTTGTTATAGGTTCTAAATGATCCTTGATTATGTGGTGAGCACGAATATGGAGCTTGGACAATTCAACACGTGCAAACTACCTGCCACTGTGTACGTAAAGATACGTACTTATGGCAAATTCATATTTTTTTATATTTGTAAAAAATATTTAGCATAAGACTGTCCGTGCTCGTTCATGTACGCTAAGAAGATCAATGCACAGTACATGTACATTTTGTATGAATGTGCAAATATAACCTTTAGCGTTTTACATACTTTTGAAGTAAGTAGGTACTTAAATATGGTATATTGTTGTATATATTTAAAAATCAAGATAATTCGCGGTAAAGTAGACCCAAGTTCTGAAAATTGGTACAAGAGGAAGCTTTCCCGGAAGTGCTACGCTGTTAATTCATTTGTTGTACAACACGATTATCTTTATATCGTATTTTTAGTAGTAAGTTTATTATTCAAAAAAAAGGCAACAGAATTCCACTACCTTGGCCCAGTAATATTAGATAATACAATAAAAATATACAGGAACTAAATCTGTGTAACTGATAAGCTATGGAAATGACGATTTTCCGTATGACACAGCTTATCAATTTTATCTCTAACTTTAAACAATGGAGGGAAGCGTGAGCATAGTATTTGTGGAGACATACAGGCAGCGCCATCTGTCAAGTTAGTTAGAAACTACGATTAGAGTAGTTTCGAAGATACTACATAGCTACACCCTCCAGTGTAGGTACCAGTCACTTAATACCTTTATTCACCGAGTGAGGGCGTGGTAAAGGTAAGAAGTATATAGGGTCACGATCACGACCAATATTATGGTAGCCATACTACGACGAGTCCGACGGACCGCAATTTTCCAAACGGCTGGTACCTATGGACCGTGGAATGTATTACTTACCGTCTTCGATCGCGGCGTAGTGTCGGGCGTAGCAGTAGTTTCGCTCTATGAGATCTTAGGTGTATCTAGATTAGGTATGTTAAGTACACATTTGAAGGAGTTACCTACATCACTAGTGACGGTCCAAGGTCGTGTAGTTACGGTTAATGGTAATTTCATAATGGCTGTTCCATAAACTAACTGACATCATTCAAGGGACTCTTCAGTTCCTCTCGCGCCTATCATGTGATGATAATATTAACTAATGTTAATTGAGGTATTCCTCACCTCGGGCAGACAGTGATGCTGCAAGCAGTAGTAGTCTTGATTTCCATCGTTGTGACACCAGGTGCCGTCCGGGAAGTAAGGGTCTTTGCCAGCATCGTTGAGTTCAACGCGTGGCGCGTAGAAACCGCCTCCCGATGCACGCCGGCAGAAGACTGCGCATCCCATCCACATACGAGCTGGTAATGTGAAAAAACATAAGAGTTGGTAAAGTGAAAAAAAACACGATACCGGATTAAATATGAAGTCTTTCTTCTTAAAAAGACACCTATATTTATTATACGGGGTGTCAGGGACATCGACGCGAAGCCGGTTACCATGGATTCAGTACATGGTTCTGAACGCCCCTGCGTTGAAATTTTTCGTCGGTTATAAAAAAAAAAACAGTTGCTCCATACATTTTGACCGCGTAGGTATTGCACTTTTCTATGAAACAGATGTTTTTTTTTTTAATAACCGACGATAAATTTCAACGCAGTGGGGTTCAGAATCATGTCCTGAATCCATGGTAGCCGGCTTCGCGTCGATGTTCCTGCCACCCTGTATAATAAAGTCGCTTTTCGTGTTTGTCAGTATAACCGGGTTGTTCTTCTAAACTACGCTACGGATTTTGATGTTTTTCATTATCATTTAGAGAATTTAATCCAGAAGGTTGAAATCTATAAACCATTTATCATAACATCACGCCCGTATTCCTCGAACGGTTACGCAGAGGTGTACCTATATATAGTACACCCACATTTCGCCAGTTATGTATAAGTCCCATGTTATAAGGTGGCGAACCTACCGGACACATATCCAGACTGGGCTGCTACTGAGAAATTCCAGATTGAAAAACACTTTGCCCAACCCGGGAATCGAACCCAGGACCTCGCGCTCAGTACTTAGCATAGCGCTTGCAACCACTACCACCAACCACTTACTAACCAACACACACACTTACTAACCAACCATCGTGTCGTGATGGCCCAGTGGTTAAGGCCTCGCCTCTCATGCACGAGGTTGTGGGTTCAAATCCGGGCAAGTACCAATGTGACTTTTTCAATTCATATGTACTTTCTGAGTTTGTCTTGGACATTACTGACATCGGTGAAGGAAAACATCGTGAGGAAACCTGGACTTATAGTTAATATAAGTCTGAAATCGCCAACCCGTCTTGAGCAAGCGTGGTGATCAATGCTCGTGCCTTCTCTGTATGAGAAGAGGCCTTTGCCCTGCAGTGGGACAATAACAGGCTGATATTATTGCAACCACTAGACCAACGAGGCAATCTTAAACTTACTTAAAATAAAGAAATCTCGCTGATTTGTCAATTCATGAACACCGTGCGATGGAGGGGCGGGTCGCTAGTTAAGTATAAAAAAAAAAAACGTGAAAATTACTCACTAGGGTCATGGGGCGCCTGCAGGCCTCCTCCACGAGGGTCCAATTCAGACAGAAGAGCTGCATACTCGTTGCACTTGCGTGATGCGAGTTCACTTGATCCTACACGGGTCTTCTTGCCGCAAACCTGGATCAAAACGAATAATCATGATTTTAATGATCTCTTGTCTCCGCGCGAACGGTATCTCTCACTTAGTCTTTAACTGATCTTGTAAGCTATTTCTAGAAGGAAAAGTAAAAAATACAGTAAAATTTAAAGAACCTTGGTATCATCACAAAGCACAACATCATAGGACGTCCCTTGGCAAGCGTCGCTGGATGGTTTCGTGCACACTCGTCGTCGCTCGCGGAAGCCTCGGCTTCGCTCGGAACAACCAGACTGGCAGCTGGCCTCCCTCCACGGACTCCATGCGGCGGATACGAAGGTGTCGCCAGCGCCAGGCTTCGGTGGTGGCGTGCTTGATGTTGACAGAGCGGCCGCAGGGACACACTCGCCTCCTTGACACCACTGAAGCATCAGTCAGTTATTTTACAGTACCGATATCAAAGTTTGAATAAAATAAGGATGTTAGAGTGTTGGTATAATTCGTTTATTAGATCATTAAATGTACGTTGTAGTAATAAAAGAATAAAAATAAAAGATTAAATAATAAGACTTTGTTTAAAAATCTACAATTCTATAAGCGCAAAACCAATTAAATCTTTATCATAGAAATCTGGCAAAGTGAAATCGAATGCTCATTTAGTAAAGTACACTGATCGGAAAACAAGGCGACGTCTAATAGCAAACATTCAAATGGCGCCCAACAGGAGGACGCTGCAGAACCCTGTTGGGCGCCATTTCGACAACAGTCGTTATCTCTCTTCGTTTTTTAATTGTAATTATTTAATGATCGTCGTAGGTATAGTTCATTAATCTCAAATAATTCAGCATTGCATAGAACTATAAATAGATACAAAGATCTGACCATATGCATTCCGCAGGGCGTGCCGGGGAGCGCTGGCCCGGCGTAATAGTATCCTGCGCGGTGCGGCGTGCGGCACGCCAGCTGAGTGCAGTGCTCGCCCGCCGGCCCACTGGGAGATGGCGCAGCATCGGCGTCGCGCAGCAGGATCTTGCACATGAAAAATATATAATTAATCAGTTCAGAACCTAATGCTCTTTACCAATAAAACGCAGCAGTCAGATTTTTATGGATCCAGTGTTGTACTAACCTCAACTATCTGATAGTCCTTTCTTAAAATGACAAATTTTACTTAATCTTAGCAAAGGAACATTGTCTATTTAATTTGATGATGCCCAATGTTCCGTGACTCACCTCACACTGCTTCTTGGCACTCCAGATGGCGCCAGGTGCTCCGCCAAATCTTTCATGCTGGAGTTCACTAGGCGTGTCTAAGTCATCAGAACCATCAAACAAGCAGGTCGCCCATCTACACACAAAAGAATGAAAAAAATCAATTAAAAATTTTGAAAAATGATTTAATGGGTGTTTCTTGCCCGTGTAAAAAATATATGCGTAAATATAAATGGTTCGTTTCTATTTTCTTTCTATTATTAATTTTATTGCAAATCTAGTGTCGATGTGAATAGCAACCAAATTATCAGTAACCTTAAACAGTAAAGATTATTATGAAACAAACATGCAATGAGGATACGAATTTGACTTATGCAACATCCCAAAAGTGGTGCCAGTCTGTGCAACCTTTTCACTATTATTACAGCAATCACGTTCAATTACCTATTGGACATTTCAAAATGTTGTTTATAGAAACAGGACAGGTTATTATATTTTTTTTCTAGTTGGTTCCATCAACTACTCCATAGACGGATCAAAAGTTAACTCAAATAGATACATGAAGTTTAAGAGAGAAGTCTAATAACATGAAACTGCGAAAATCGCAATAGCAGTTTAACATGATAGTGACTAGTACAGTTATCCATGGCAGCCTTAGTATTAAGGTAATAACAATCAGAAGATAAACTATACTGCAAATCGGCCACAACTCGAGCACTGCATGTGGACCAGGAGGCCTCGCCGTTAGTGCCTCGTGAGGGAGACATGATGTAGCCGTCGCGGGCGCAGTTGTTGCCCGTGCCGTCGTGGTGCATGCCCAGGCTGGAAGAATAAAGTTACACTGAATTATTGATATTTCTTCATTGAAAAATCTCTAGAAGAACAATGAAGGTTAAAAATAACCTCACAGAAATGTAGTCTATTTTTTGTCTAATTTGGTTCCTTTTGGCTTATCAGGTCAAATTGTCATACGGGAACATTATAATTTCATGCTTCATTTATTACACAATCTCTTAAGAAATTAACCGTTTACACACCCGCATTATAACCATTCTACATACTACTGGAACGGAATCGATTCCAAGTTAATGACCTCATGAAACAGAGCGAAATCTGCTAAACAGTCTTACCAAGGAGGATGGAATAATGGCAATCATTTATTATACAGTGATGACGTTAGGTGTATGACTGCGCCATGGTTAACTGGAATATCGACCAATATTCTATTAGTAGAAAAGTAAACGAGCTATGACAGACTTGTGTCCAATCTCGTGCGCGAGGATATAAACGGAGGTGAAGCCAGCAGAAGGGTAGGGGCGGCCGAGGAGGTCAGATGTGCCGAACTCCGAGACCACGCACGCGTGCGCCGGCAAGCACACGCCGCCGACCGGCGCCAGCCCCATCGTCACCCCGTTCCGACGACCGCCTTCCTCCGAGTAGAAGTCCAACCTGGAATAAGAAAAGAAGCCGCTTTATCTTTAGACGTCATGTCTTGGTGCGATACTGGTGCCGATTCTCCTGTACAACGAACTAAACTATAACTAAAATTCCTTACTTTTTGCTATGAGAATCTTAGAGCTATTCTGTAAATAAAATTCTCTAAACTAAAAAATAATTTTGACACAACTAAAATAAAATTTGACAATCGCGAAACCACGTGGTACTCGTGGTTTGCCCTCACCCGTGATTTTTTTTAGAGCCGGAGGCGCGCAGGGGGTGCCGCCTCGACGTGTTTTATATGGAATTTTTCACTTTTTGTATGGAAAACATGAAAAAATATTACCTACATGTTCAGGTTTAGGAGTTTGAGGGTTTCATATAGGGGGTCGAAATTTTCATTATTTTTGCGATAGGACGCACCATTTTCGATAAGCAAAAGAAAAAATAAATACAGTACTGTTTTTGTACGTGAAGTCGAGATGTTGGTGTGAATTTTAGTTCATGACAACTTATTTTACACCACACCTTTTTAATCGCGATTAAAATTGACAGAATTAGTCTGGTTTGGTATTTTACAATCAAAATTTTAGGTGAAAAATGTCATATTCAGAATAGCAAAATTGCCATTTTCACTAAACTAAAAACTCAGTACTATCTTAGTGCTGTCAAACTAAAATATAGTTTAATTGTGTCACTTTAGTCTATTTCAGAATGGGAAATCGTCGTTTGACAGGATTAAACTCAATTTTAGTGATTTTTTGTCTAGTTTAGAGGCATTTGTGACAAGAGAATCGGCACCAGTGAGTACCTATATAATGATAATCATAAATCTTTATTTATCTCAACATTATTTTTCAGGCCCTGGTTATTAAAATGCACAACCTTGAATAGAGAAAGATGTCTCAGGTAGGAAGGTCCTGAGTTACAGATCACTACATATACACACAGCTACTACATAGCATAGGATAGCCCTCTTCACCGTATCTATCTGGAGACAGCGACTCAGTCAAATTTTCTTTCCTTTCGTGAGCTCTCTGACTACTGATGATTGGTGCGATAGACATAGTGACACATGAGTAAGGCTGCCATTGAAGCGGAGTGAGGCAGCGGAGAGGAGAATGGCAGCGGAGTGGAGCGGAGTTGCGGACAGTGTCTGTCCATTGATGCAGAGCGAGGTAGCGGAGTGGAGTTACGGACTGTGCGGAGCAAGGTAGCGGAGCGGTGTTGCGGACTGTGCGGAGCTAGACCGAATTCACATATCCCCCGCCCCGGTTCTCCGCTCCGTTTCCCCGCTCCGCTTCCCGGTTTTGTATGAATTTTTAAACTAGTTCGCAAATGCCTGTCCACTGAAGCGGAGCGTAGGTTTTATTCAATTCCATTGATTAATATTGGCACACCGCTACTCCGCTCCTCTCCTCTCCGCTCCAGTGGACAGGCAGCCTAAGGCGAACCCAAATAATGCCAACAACCCCAACGGAATCTGCTAAGAGTCTGTTGGCTTAAAACCTTACATCAACAATGATAATTAGCTTTTCGAAGTGGTATTGTACAATATTGAAAGTATTTTTTTTTTGCAAAGAGTGAATCACCAAGCTTTTTGCAAAATATCGGTGGATCGTATCCGAAACCACAAACCAAACCACAAGAAATTTTAAATCACGAGTTCATATTTGCACGTTTTTAGTGATGCATGCATGTTTGATTTACATTTAAATACAATAGCAGACTCATCAGTTTTTACTGCAGCATGGTATGGTAAGTGGGCTAACGGTTTTAATAATTAGGTCAAACACTTCTGCGGTTGTCTTGAAAATGTTTGGAATAAAAACATTCATTATACCTTTAATCAGAATCCAAATTTCCAACTCACTCAGCTACAAATTTTTGTCTATAGTTACCCCGAGAGTAGCAACGCCATGTCCCAATGCTGAGGATCGTCGTCATCGTCTACATTAAGCGATCGCTGGTACGCACAGAAGGAGTCGAGTAGGAGTCCTCGCTCCGCGTGCGCGGGAAGAGACGATGGCTGCGACCGAAGCAACGTCAAACGCACAAGAGACAGCTGGATGTGAGTGCCCAGAGAAGAATGCTGGTAAAGAGCTTGCACCTGGAACACGGAGAAAACATTTGACAGTAGCTATATGTTTTAGGTGGTTTAAATAACACATAGGTATTATATCAAATTCAAATCACGAACACAAAATATTGAACACGAACCAAATGAACTAACGGAACTTACACCGTTTATGTACGCCAACAGCATATCACGTAATTCCGACTCACTATAGTTGAGGTAAGGATAGAAAATTTTGTAGGCAGCTTCGTCAAGGAACAAGGCTATCTCGATGGTATAGTTGGGCGGTCCAGGCTTGTGGCGTGGAGGATAGGCGCGCGGCCTGCGCACGCGCGGGCGCAGCAGACGCGCGTCGTCGCCGGGCGGCGTGGGCGGCGGTGCGCGTCGTATCACGTGCGCTGTTCGACCGCTGCCGTTTTCCGCCCGCCCACTGCCCAGTGGTAAGGGTCGCACTTCGTAGGTGGAATTGTCCACAACAATCAAACCGTGCTAAAAACAAGAAACGAAAAATGTATTTAATCAGCTATCCGATCCTACCCGGTAATATATCACAAGTGTTCTGATTATTTTCTATCAAGGTTTTTTCAGAATTTAAGAACAAGAAATAATGTGGTTTAAAAAAAAAAAAAAACTGATTGAACTTGAAACTGATGTCCCTCAGGGTACCTTCTCATGATTACAGGCCCTGTATATTCTCTATTAATCTTTTGATAGGTTTACGGTTTTAAAGACATGAAAATTAGAAGCACAGAGCCCACTTAAGAGGGTTTATCCTAAACGTTGGCAACGTCGCAAATAACTGTCAAATATTTACCTGTTTTGATTCATATAGCAATATTACATAATGGAAATAAGAAATGTGGCTAGCTAGCGAACTAGAATATTAATAATGAATTGCAATTATAACATTGAATTTGATGTTGTACACATTTTAGGTGTAAAAAACGCATTTGGAAAGTTTCCAAATAGTTTTTTTACGTCTAAAACTAAACATTCGGCATTACGATATTAATTATTGCATTTCATAATCAATATCCTAGTCCGCTAGTTAGCCACATTTTTTATTTCCACACAGTAATATTGTTAAATTAATCAAAACAGTGAAATATTTGACTAGTTGCGACGTTGCCCACCTTCAGAATAAACCCTCTTAATACAAATGCAATTTTTTGTTTTGATAACAAGAAGAGTTCAACTTTTTAATACAAATATCTGTACTTACAAGAGCGTGATCCTTGCAGGCCGAGAACGCCGCGACTGCGTTAGGTCCGGAGTGCTGAAAATGGCACGAAGGGTCCACGGCCGACAGCGTGGCCTCCTGACCCTGGTCGGACCATACCCGAAACTCAGGCGAAAGCAGACGACGATTTGGTACCAACTGTAGCTCAAAATTTCTAAAAATAAATTAAGCTTAGATACATACATAGATATTGTTTTTGGAAAACCCCGATTTAGATCTCATCACTTAGTCATGAATCTAATGTTTCAATGCATTTACATACGCTTTCTCCCATACGACAAGATTGATCGATCGCTCGAACAAATCTAACACACTTAAAACAATAAGGCTATCTCAAGGTCAGTCAGTTAGCTCATTCAATAAAACCAGTTTTTCTTCAATAGGCGTCTACATTCGACGAGCACGTTTCGCGTAGTCGCGCAGAAATGTAGATTTGTAAAATAAAATCAATGTTCTTATAATTTTTGTCGTGTTAGGAGCAAAAGTTTTTTCATAGTTAAAAAACTGACTATAATCTTAATAGATTCCAATATTTTATTGTTTTCGGTTTGAAAATAGTGTTAGAGTAATTTATACACGAATATTATAGAGAGATAGTCTGAATATTTTCTCCAGCAAGGAAAAAGAAGAGTCTTGTCGTCAGTAATTGTTGTAGGCTTTTCCTCCAACTTTCTTGGAAAGACGAATAAAAAGAATCTTAATTATAATGGACTTGGTACGAGTGTGTGCTGTAAAAATCTGTAGAAATATGTTTTGGTAGAAATCCGCATACAATCTCAATGATTATCTGAGCCTCTGTTTGGCGGAGAAAGAGCGTATAACAATAGAAAATCAGGAAGGTACTACCTTCCAAACGCGTCGAAGCTGTAGGGCAGCGGAACGTCATCTGTAGGCTTGTCGGAGGCGAGCTGAGCCTCTCGCGGCAATAATGCTGGCAGGTACACGACCTGGATGTCCGGGTTGTCTTGTACGCGCTCCGCATTCGTCCACCACCCATGCAGTGGGAATAGATTCTAAAACAGATATTAAAAAGGTTTTAACAAAAAAATAAACTGACATCTGAAAAATAACTATAATTTCGAAAGTCGGTGTCTTTGGTTGTGTATTTTCGTTTTTTGCCACCGACTTCCGAAATTAAAGTTATTTTCCCGTTTTTACTAAGTACCAATTTTGTTTTGGAAAACCGTTTTTATTTTTGTAAATATATTTTTTACTTTTCACGTTTTAGTTGTGGTTGACTAAGCTTTTCAGGTGTTTTCTCTTTTACACAAAACCCGTAGCTCGTATCAATAAACCAGACCGTTATACGTATTAGTCATTAATCTAACATATCAATGTTTAAATACGTATTAGTTATCTTTCTGACCGACCGACCCCTTGACAATTTAAAAGTGCCTGTAATTGGTTTATCTATCTATAACTACATATTAAAAATGAAATGCTGGTTGTTTTCTCGTAGCACGTCACTACGCCGCCAACGACTACGAAATTAATGGTAATTTAGAATCTACTCAAGTACTTAATTACTTTACTGTGATTTTTTACATATGATGTACCCCATTTTTTTGGTTGGGAAATTATCAAATAACTTCTCCCGCTCTGGGTGGAGCGGGAGAAGTTATTTGCGGGGCGTGTCAGACTCTTACTGACTAAAACCCACCCGTGTTCCTTCAGCTGCCTGTACGTTTTACATTGCATTGCTTTTATGTAAACTTTAAAGTGTTTCCTTGTAAAAAGGTCGCCTGCGGCCCGCACATCGTAGTAGGTAAGTGTATACATGTTGTGTACGAGCATGTGCTAAATAAATACTACAGTCAGCGACCCTCGACATTCTTTCTCGCGTCGCCTGCATTTTTTATGGAAGGTACATTTCTCCGATTTGTTCCTGTGAAAACCAGTCATGCTTGTTGTTCATGTTGAAATCAAAATTTCGTTTAAACTTTGTAACATTCTGTTTTTGCATTTAGGTGCTGTGTAGGTAACATGTTAGATTATTGGAACGATAAAAGGTTTTTTCATTTCACAAGCTCGGAAAGATTCTGTTTATAATTCGAAATCTGAGTGCAAAAGTGCAATTTATCCGCTAGCGTGAATTAGAATAATATTTTCAGTAATTTTCTTTACCGGCAGTCCACTGAAAATGCATTATCTTATTTCATGTCAGTTCGCCAACCTCATTTTTAGAATAATCGCGACTGGCCAGCACGACAGCAAGAAAAAAAAAATCTCTTTATTTAATTCACTTTCCGTCATTTTCCTTTTTTTTTTATAAAATCATAAATTATGAGCGAGTCCAGCAGCGACGAAGATATAAATTTAAAGCCTGCAGAGTTAGTGCGAGCGGTACATAATGCGAATTGAGGTTTCTAATTTAATACATTATTTATGCAATTTTTCACCTAACACTTTCCTCGCTGTAGTGAGGTGAAAAGTTGCGTGTTTCGCTCGGCAGCAAAGTTATTCTGCGTCTCCTTTGAAACCCTCGCTACGCTCAGGATTCTATATAGGTACAAGTAGGTACTCGCGCCAAAAAACAACTTTGCAGCCTCGTATAACAAATAACTATTTTTACTCAGTAAGAATCTATACGTAATGGATTTCATCGCAATATCCTTTTGACTTTATTATTATAGAAAAAACTCATAATATTGATCACGTTAAAAAGTTTAGCCTTTGGTTTTTATTTAATTCTAGATTTACATTATTTCAGGTGACATAATTATCGCGTGAAGTACCACTATACCCTGTAGGTACATACTAAGGTAATGTAATTTACCGAATACCGAAACTAGACTATCAGATACATTCCATAATTGGTAACAATCTATTTACCATTACACAAATATAGTGTAAGCTGAATTAGTGGGATCTCAAGGGACCTCAGATTATTTAGAACTTAAAGAGGCTTTTCATTTACTCGGTTTTCCAAATAGGTTTAAGCAGTCATCTTATTTACAGAAGCCCCAGCTAAGACATGTCGAAATCTGTGTGTATGTTGTGGTGAACATATTCTTAAAAAAATATGTCGCGAGTTGTCCAAACCAATATGCAAAATGATAAATTGTTATTAGTTGTCTTACTTATACAGGATAATGAACTACAAAGTCCCAATTAAAGAGGTAAAAAAGGAAATAAAGGTTAAATTACGCCCAGTAACAGAGCTATTTCAATGCAAAAGTGTGGGACCTCATTGGCCTGTCAGGGCCCACTTAACTAGGTTACACTGTATATTTCTATCTTCGCTATTTTGCTGTCCAGTATAGAACAACATCAAACAAGCTTTTCACGTAACTCAAGCTTACGAAGATGTCTGAAATGCTTAACAGCACATATCACTCACTGTTTAGTTTGCTTATTCTAAGAAGCTAATTATTACCTATCTCATCCCATCTCCTCCCGTAAGTATTGAGAGAGAGAAGTTTATATATACTCAAAAACATACAAATTATATACCAACGGACGTTTCAAGTAAAATGAGCAACAACTACCCCAGGCGCTCAGGGTGGATCGTTCACTCGCATGACTACACGGGCCGTCCCTGTCGCCACCCGGCCATGCACTGACGAGGTTCACTTTGACCGGCTTGTGAATAATGAATAAATAAATAAAACGTGAATTCAATACATAAACAGCTAGAGTGATTCAACCATGATAATTAACCATTACTGTTACTGCGACGATCGACAACAACCTGTTACCATGCTTATGCAATAGATCGGGCATTCTGTTAAGCCATACATTATGTGATTATGTGGCATAACATAACTTATGTAATAGCCAATCTATAGCTTTATGTATCAAAAATTACTGGTTAAGCTTTAAGTGAACGTGCTCTGAAATTGCAGCTTTGCTCATTTGCGCTGGTTTTGAGAGGGTATACCTAATGTCTGTCGCGTAGACCGATCGATGTTTGGATGTGAATATTCTTTACGCGTCGAGAACACTTCGTAGCTCGGAGAGCACGATGAACTGTCTGGTGTCTTTCGATCAGGTTAATTAATTTAGAAATCCATCTGTCGTAAATAGGCAACCGTGATATCTGTCTATCTGCGAAATATATAGATTAAGGCTCTACGCGATTTCGTAGCAATTATTTCGAAAAACACTTTAATTAAGTGTGACAGTGTTATTGAATAAATGCATATGATTTAAAAGTGAAACCCTATAATCAACGAAATGAATGTCAGCCATTGTGGCAAAATGCAACGTCTAACAATAAGCCGGCTTTAACTAGGTGCCGCCCACCGGACTGGCTTATAGAGCTATCATTCATTGAAGATTACTCAGCTTCCGGATAATTTAGAGAGTATAATAATATATTACAACAATACAATCAATTTGGGTATCAGGAACATCGAAATAATCCGAAGTACTGAACAAGGCGGTGATAAATGCGGTAGCGAAGTAGGTCGAGGAGGCAAGGAGCATGCGATGGTCTGGTGGGCGCGCGCTCCATTGTCACGACCATGTCGCCTGCTCCACGCTCTCACACTACTTTTATTGCTCTCATTAATGACTAGACCACATTTTTATTAGCCTCGTTAAGTAATTGCAATTATAATACGCCACAAAACAGTCCTTGTTTAGACGTCTGTCGCGCACACCAGTGAAATATTCATCTATTTCAAGTTCACTAACTCACGTTACGTTATGGTTGATCGGTTTCACGGTTCTCGTTTTCAATACAATAACTTATTTATGCATGTTAATCCGTCAGTTAACACCAACTGGGTCAACGATCTCTTCTAATTCTCTTGTTGACACTTATCGCCCGCGGCTGAAAATTACTGTAGATATCTATTATAATGTCATTAGACATTTTATTTGATCATCAAAAGAAAAAGCAACGACGTGTCTGACACTTATCAAACAACTTCCTGGTTCCTGACGTTACCAGGAACACATTTGTATAAAAGTCAAGACAAGATAAGTTATCGGTGAAAAGCTTTTAAGTATTTGCTGGTCTGGTTTCATTGTTTTCACAATTCCAATGATTGATGATAGCTCCCGAACAAGCGACCGACTCAACGAAACTGTAAGTTGTTACTGTAGTTTATTGTTATACCTATACATGTGTAGTGAATTTTAGCATGTCAGTCAAACTGATGGAGAACAGCGAAACCGAAATCAAGTCCACATGAGTCAGCTAAGTGTAGGCTCGATATTAGCGGATGCGAGCCAAGTAAAGGGGAAAGTTAAACTATTTGTTTTTCCTTTTCTTCTAGGCGAGACAATGCGCCTTCCGATGAACTATTAGCGGCTTTGAATAAGACGCAGGGTATAATGGAGCCGGTAATTACTTTAATTTTGGCATTCAATTGTGAGTGTTACGTCGGTATGTGCGGATGATGAAAGTTACTGGTATCGATCTCAATTACACGGAGGCTGGGAGCACGTCGCGGCGCGCGGCCACTATAAAGACACGCTATGATTCATCGAGACCGATTGAAAAACTCTACTTGACGTTAGCGTTGTGTAACTTTGTACGTGATCCAGTACGCGAAACACCTGGATTTTTATTACGTAATATAATTGTCAAAATAAAATCGTATCGTAAGGCGTCGTTAATGTACCATAATTTGGTGAAAGTTTTAATAGTTTCGGAAAATGTGCATTGTAGGTAAGCCGTTATTGTTGTCTTGTTACATAACCGAGGGCTGAAAAGTAGCGTAAGAACTATCAGCGGAGGCAAAGTTCCACATAGAGACATAGAAACATACTACTAACAAAAGATAGTGAAATCGTGTGCTCAGCCCTCACTTGTTATTTTACAAACTAAAAGCTGTTTTAGAGATCTATTCGTCTACTTGCACAAGCTATTAAATGACAAAACAAATAAAGATGCCATACATGGCACCTATCTACTTCTATAGTTTCAGAGGAAGGTCCGTAACCCGAATCGTGATGTATACGCATAATATTTTAAAACAAAATTCCGTATCGTGTAAAAGAATATGAAGTTCCTGCTGTCATATCATGAAGAATTGTGCTCCATTAATCAATTTGAGATCCATTCAGCCCTTGCCACTTTCGCACATTCCTATAAATCAAGACCGTATGCGGAGCCCTGACGAATATTAATATTGCGAATTTTCCCTCGTGTATATATCTTCAAGGTAGGGTTGTTAAGATCAGATTTACGTAGGTAAACTAAACCTTACTGTTATTATATCCTACCGTGGGTTACCCTTTAGTCCTGTTTGAGAAAATCGTACTTGCAGCCTGATGTTGATATACTATTACATCAACATTGTCCATTTTAATAAGGAATGATCGTGCCTATGCTCGATCATTCCTTATTAAAATGGACCTTTATTATATTCCTCACTTTATGTGTACGTGGGTCACGTACCTACGTAGGTTCTCGTAACCTTCAGAAACCCTTTCGGGATAACAAGCGTAAGGGTGTAGGGTGACTGTCTGCGTAGCAAGGGCCAAATAAACATAAGCTTAAATGTCTTTCCCTAAATAAATTTTCTACGAAAGGGTAACTATCTACTGTAATTTCTAAGCGTTTTTTTTCGCCTACTCCAGCCTGATGAACTGAAGTTTCAATGAGTTCATGGTAAAAACCTTAAATTACTGTTCACAAATGGGAAATTAATTGAGCTCTTCTTTTTTCCTGAAATTATAAACCAGGGACTATACAATATGTCCGATCAGAAAGGGGCACATAGTTATCGCAATAACAATACCAAAGTTTCTTGCCGGCTCTTTTCCATAGATAACTACCAATTGGAACCGTGCAATTAGCTTCTGACGTTTCATAATTAAGTGCCCGTGTAGGTTTAAGTGAAAAAAAAAAAAAAATAAAAAAAAATAATTGATGCACATAAAAAAGTTTTTTTTTTTTTTTGTTGGTTTTTTGTTCTATGAAAATTAAATGAATGGAATCATATCGCGATACCTAATACTTACTTATCGGACAGGGTTTTTTTTAAATATTTTATTTGTTTATTATTATTATAGTAATTCAAATAAAAGATCATTTGACCCTGAGTAAATATACACGGACAACATACTAGAAGCGGTAATAGGAAGAGTTAACAAAAGCGTGTCAAGCACGCTGTACATAGTGAGACAGTTATTACACGCCGCGCGCCGCACAATTTTGTGTATTTCCAAAACTTATTATCATACCCCGCTCGTAATCATCGTTGAAAGTGACCACTGGGAGCAATTTCTCCAATTTTCTCACGTTTCCAATCCTTTTATTTAAAAAGGTGCAAAGGAAAACATTAAAGTTTTTTTCATGAGGAGAGGGTTAATTATCACTATAGTCAGTAGGTACCTACTTTATTTTCTGTACAAGTCTAGTTGAAATGAATATTGTATAAGTACCTATAAAGGTATGTATGTGTTATTAAAAGCTAATTAATCGTCGGTTAAAATACTCGTATTTCTTCCAACACAACTAATGTTTTTCACATACATTTAAAACATTAACTGATACACTTTAATGTTTTCTATTACCCTTACACTTTTCGGAATTGTACTCAAAAGGCAAACATTTTTTTAAATAAAATGCTCGTATGTAATATGACTGATCGGTGATCTGCCCTTACGATTGTTTGAGGTAACAGTCTACTAGGTAACTACTTTAAAGGAGGGCTGTTTTAACCTTGTTTGGTTATTTTTTATTAGTTTGAATGATGCCTAAGTAAAATATATGTAGGTAGGTATATCGTGTCACACGTACTGGTTCGTTATAAAATCAATATACTCATTTACTGTTATTAACTTAATAAAGTGGGATCTAGGTACCTATTTTCTCCTTTTAGGAATTTGGTCTTTTCAAATCGGGTCGCATGCAGCGTATTAAAAAAAAAATCCTCAATGCAATAAAAAATATTCGGTGTTGAATCAGAATTTTTTGACTGAAATTGGCCTCTATTAAATAAAATGTTGTGCACACTAAATATTTTGAACATTTGTGCATATTCAACTGGGAATAGGCTACCAGCATCCATATAATAAATAATAAACATATACCAAACACACATAAAGGTACCTAGAGTAATAAATCAATAAATAAGATATGAACGCGCCGCCCGCCCTCGCTGCGAGCTTACTCACGGGAAACCGCGCAGGCGCACCGCCGCGAACCACGCACAGCAGCGCTACTAACACTATGTCACTTCTTAAGGCCATGACTGCCTCACATTGCTGTCCAGCAACAACACGATAAGTTACTTCTTCACACTCGGCACACTGCTTATAAACGCCAATTCGGAAGTGGCATGCAGGTACTTTGAATATCTGAGGCACGCGCGATGCACCGTGCGACGAGAGGGACCGACCGTCGTTGCGCGCGATTAGAACGCGTACACTTATGAGGCGCCAGCTACCGAATAAGCATTGCGAGCCCCCGAATGAAGTGAACACCTTTCGCACCTCCAAGAGAAAGTTGAAGGAAAGTGCAGATTTTGGCTGTCAAGGCACCGCCCACACGCGTCCCCTGAGGAGCATTGTCGCGAGTCATCCATCACTCGAGCTCGCCGGCAGTCAGCGGCTTCCGCTAATCAAAACAAATGAACAATATCGAGTGAGGGACGCGGCCAGTCGGTCGCGCTCGCCGCCGCCACGCGCGGTCCTGACCGATACCCACACACTATGACATAAGTTCTAAGTAAACATATGTTTGTCAAAGTCATTATACTTAATTCTATGTAAACCTAGCAATCTATGACTACCACGCAGCAAAAGAATCCTAAATTTTGCACATTATTTTTCCTTAATTTGTAATGTACAAAATTCGTAAATTCGTAGGACCCGTCCTTTTAAGCCACATAACTCAAGCTCTGCATATCTTATCATGCTTTCGCTGATATGCAGAAGACAGCCCGCATTCTCTTTATCAGAAAAGGGTCGACTGAGTCATGAAATTATTGATCGACGTGTGAGTTCATTCATATTATGTTGCCTACCTAGTTATGTTAAGAAGTGGTTTGGTTTAATATACATAACATAACATCACGTTTTCTCCGAAGGGTTAAGCAGGAGTGTACTTATTGTTCACCAATATTTCGATGTTATAGGGGACGAGCCTATTAGATTTTATTTTTAATTATTCAATTTGTGTGTGTGTCGTGATGGCCCAGTGGTTAAGGCCTCGCCTCTCATGCACGAGGTTGTGGGTTCAAATCCGGGCAAGTACCAATGTGACTTTTTCAATTCATATGTACTTTCTGAGTTTATCTTGGACATTACTGACATCGGTGAAGCATCGGTGAAGGAAAACACCGTGAGGAAACCTGGACATATAGTTAATATAAGTCTGAAATCACCAACCCGTCTTGAGCAAGCGTGGTGATCAATGCTCGTGCCTTCTCTGTATGAGAAGAGGCCTTTGCCATGCAGTGGGACAGTAACAGGCTGGTATTATTATTCAATTTGTCCTTTATAAAGGCGAGAACAAAACTAGCAACGTAAAATAAATGAACAGGGGTAGCTTATTAATTGACATCCTCCAACCGTCCAGAACTCTACATTGACCTTTCTTTGGGGTTGTCACAACACAATCCCAAATATAGGTCGTTGGTTCTTTATAGGTACCTACCTACAACGAAACCGTAGGTATCAAGCAGCTGTAAGCAAATGCCAACACGCGTGACTTTGCACTGGGTGTTCATCCGGTGTAGCCCTAGTCATGGCGTAGACGCTACTTATACGCAACTCAGACGCTCCTTAGACGACGCGTAAAGCTTCGTAAAGGATGCGTAGACGAATGAAATAATAATGTCTAGCTTTCAACATTCCAAATCTTTTTCAGTTTATAGAACATGGTGTATTGGAACTTTGGAACCATACTTTCTCGGCCAACACAGTGAAGTGAAGATGAAGTCTGCTACACAGACTGCTATGCATATACAATATTATACAATATGCTTCAAACCGTAGTTGTAATATAGAACGGAACAACAGCAACGAGGAGTGCAATGGTGACCAGACGGGCCGCCGATACTTCTACATTAGAGACAAAACTAGCTATTGTCGGATGTTTGACATGTGATATTATATTGCATCCTTGTTTAACACACTATAATTTTGTACAACTTTAAGCATGAGTTTATTATATTAATATGTAGCAATATGCGTCAAAAATTGACTTATCTGAACCAGACAAGTAACTTTTTGGAATTTTGACACTTGTCTGGTTCAGACAAGTCGACGGTCGAATGGCCATTTTAAGGTAAAGGTTTTATTGCTTGAGACACGAGACGGAGCAAGTGTCCACAAAAAAAATGTCCGACACGAAAAACCCGCCTTCTACAGAAAATGGTAAAAATGGGATTTACCAAGTTCTAAGAAAAAAGATGGGACTTCCCTTGTGTGTAACAATTTGCATTGCCGTTCACCGCCGCTAAATACTACAATACTTACTAAAAAAGCAATCAATAATATTTTATATAAAGTTTCGTTTTCTTTTGAAGAAAAGGTTTTGCTGTAATCTGGAATAGGCACGGTCCCTTGTTCACAACAAAAGGTACATTTCGTTGTAATGTTTTGTTCGCCGTAGCTTCTCTAAAAGGTTGTTAATTGAATGCCTAGGTACCGTCTTATTGAACACTGGGACAACAAGAGTACCTACCTAATACTAACAAGATTGAATTCATGAATACTCATTACTTAGTAGCATGATCAGCCTATAATGTTAGAGGAAGTTGGCCGTAATCGACCACGGGGTGTCTAGGACATGCCGGTTTCCTCACGATGTTTTACTTTGTGGCGGCATCTACAATCGCCACATGCGAACTACGCATCAAAGACCTGACGTCACACAACATCCTGACGTCACTCAAATCCTGCATCGCGCAATTAGAGTCTACTGCGCGACGGACATATATACAATCTCCCAACTTCAACCTCTGGGCAGTTGCCCGCCAGACACGGCACCCGTCTGGTCGGAGGATCCTCCCTTTTCTATGGTGGATGAGTGAACTTTACACCCTGTTCCTCATGCCCCTAAAACTTCATCCGGTTTGAAAGCGGCGGTGATGAAATAATTTACTTTGGCGACCTACAACCCGTAAGTCGCGGCCGTAACCACTGGGCCATCTCTGCTCTCTTAGTAGGTATATTATTATAATTAATAGGTACAAAGAATGCGTATTCATTTATTAGTGCGTCAGCATTACTTACCTACCATGCACGATTTGTTCGTGCCAGGCCTAGATTTCAAGAAAAAGCTCCTACGACATTTAGATACAAACATGCTCTGCCCTCTGCATGTAGGTGTCAACAATTTGGAAAGTAATATGTGATACTAGCACGCACCAAATTTCGTTTTAGAAGTGCAGTTTAGATAAATGGAATTTGATTTGTCAAGGATCCTTCATATGTTATCAGGGCCGATTTAAAATAAAAATATTGGGGTGTTCTATTAGATGATAGTTAAAAAAATATCCATCCATCTATACAATGTGTTACAAAAACCCTAACCGATCCAAAAAGGGAACATACGTACTGCAATAACATTACCAAAAAGTAATAAAAAACCTTATTATTATTGAAAATAAAAAGTTATTGCTATTTAAAATTCACGTGAATAGTACCAAAATTATCCCAATTCCATTAAAAATGGGTAAATTTTCAGCAGGGGTCATATGTTATGACTCTACAAGTCATAACATATGACCCCTGCTGAAAATTTCCACACGATCCGCTAAACGACAGCGCCAGGTAAAAATCCCCATAAAAAAAAAGTGGCGAATAATTTTTTTCTTTGTTCCAGAAAATTACCACATAAATAGACTCTCAGTATGATTCACCCTTCAAATGACAACTGCCGTACCACGGCAGCTGTCAAAATTATAGTCAACTGACACTTGCCGTGCTACGGCAGGTTGATTATGGTCACACTATATTGCGATTATCTATGAAACTAAGCGTCCTATCTCTATCGTTCTTGTGGTATTGTGAGCATGAAAGACAGAGCTAGCAATAAAACATGACATGCTATCAACATTTTAAGCATTAAAACGAATGTATGGCACTCGGAAGTTACTTCCGAATGTTGCAAACAAAATGGCGGCAATTCGCAAATGTTGCGAATTAATATTTTTATATTTTATTTCTCAAATAAATCATAAAAATAGAACTGCTTTCAATAGGGAGGTAATTTAATGTAGTTTTTATTAAAATTTATAAATAATTATGAAACAAAAAGTTTATTTGTTTATAAAAAAAAATTGTGAGTCGGAACTATCGTGGTCAAGTGGTTTTTCTTTGTGATGTTAAGTGGTAATATTTAATCTAGTTGAACGTTTAAGCGTTTGTAACACTTAAATAATCCCACAAACTTGCAACTTATCTCTCAACATAAACAACTTTGACATGTTTACAATAATTACAGAGCGTTGAGTGAGTCGGGTTGGCGCCGCGAAATTCTATGATGCGTTTCAATTCGTTATTTGAACATATAATAATAACTTTCCAATAAGAATTATTGTTCTTTCTTATTGGAAAGTTAATAATCTTCGTAGAAAAATGATTTTATAATGTAAAAATATGCAGAAATTTGGTATTTATGTTCTTGAATGAGAAAAATGGGTGAAAATAACAAAACTTTTTTTTTGTGTAAACAGACTCGTTTTATTGTAAAACACATTCATATAAGTCTTATAAGATCCAATTGGAAATATTGTACAGATTACGAAACAGTTATTGTTTTATATGGGTTTCATAGTAAAATAGCGAGAAATCGGGGTTTTATCGCAAGCAAACCCAAAAGGGGCGGGGCCACGTCAAGGTCACGATCAGAGTTTTTTTGAAATGCGTTTTGACAGTTGACAGTCGAAGGGCAACAGCCTCACGGATCGATCAGGGTTTTTAACCGACTTCCAAAAAGGAGGAGGTTATATGTTCGACGCGTACGTATGTTTTTTTTTTTTTTTTTTTTTTTTTTTATGTCCGTCGATTTCTCCGTCAATTGTGAACCGATTTTGAAAATTCTTTTTTTTGTTTGAAAGGGTATGCTCCCGGATTGGTCCCATATAAATTTTATTAACTTTGCTGGGATAGTTTTTGAGTAAGCTTTAATAATACGTATTTTTCCCACTTAGTATATGTGGATGATATGATGATAACTTCCTGTGACTGTTATTTACATAGCAGGTAGTGGTATTCGATTTTGTGTGGGGTAGGTACCACAACCAAAAAGTGAAAAATAAAAACTTTTTACAAAAAAAAACAACCGACTTCCGAAAAAAAACACTACAAAGTGAAAAATAACTTTAATTTCGGAAGTCGGTGGCAAAAAACGAAAATTCAAAACCAAAGACAGTTTTTATTGTTGCACGCTGTTTATATAAAAATCAATAGCCTTTCGTTCGTCTCACAAAAGCTCCAAAATAGCTAGACCGATTTTGATGAAACTTTGGTAAATGGTTGTGTGCGTGCTGGAGAAGGTACATAACAAAAAAGAAAAGTGCATTGCAACGCATTAAAGACATTAGCTAGTTCTCGTATATTTTCAAATGTCAAGCATGCCATACGTGTTTATACTTTTGTGATAATTTTGTCTCAGAATCTAGGAGGCAAGAGCGAGCGAAGCGAGTTCAATAATCTTAGCACCTAGGATGGGTTAGGTTTTCTTTTGACGTTTCATACAAAAATAGGAATTACATTGTTGACCTATGCAGAAAAGCTGAAGAATTAAGAAACTCTAAGGTAGAATAGCAAGCGCAGCGATTTCGAAAACTTTAGCAACCCACCTCGGATAGATTAGGTATACCATAGATATTACCATAGATAAAGAATTTAAGGATTATACCTATTTTCTTATGCATAACTAGCATTAGCATTTCTTATACAGAAATAGGAGTTACTTTGGCGACTTATCCAGAAACGTTTAAGAATTACGAGAACTGAAGCTACAAGAGCGAGCTAAGTGAGCTCGATTATAGCACCACCTCGGATAGGTTGAATATTCTTTCGGCAATTCATGGTAGGTATGAATGGTGAAAATGACTTTAGCTAAACATGATTGAAAATTATTTAAAATAGGTAGGAATATGTACTTACACACAAAAGAACAAAGCACAAAAAACATTCTACAAATACCTAGAAATGATTTACCTATTTTTAACAGACTTCCAAAAAGGAGGAGGTTCTATGTTCGTAGCGTATGTATGTTTGTTTTTTAAGTATATCCACCGTTTTCTTTGTTAATTGTGTACCGATTTTGAAAAATTTTCACCGACTTCCGAAATTAAAGTTATTTTTCACTTGGTTCTGTTTATTTTTTGGAAGTCAGTTGTTTTTTTTTTGTAAAACGTTTTATCACTTTAGTGCAGCACCCTAATTGCGTAACACACGATCAATTACAATCTGTTTCATTTTGACAGTTCAACAATATGCATTGCATTATTTACGTTGTTGAGCAGACAAATTTTTCGAACATATGAAGCAATGGATTAGCAATATCCTTCAAATGATTCAGATTGTGATTGATCGTGTGTTACGCAATTAGGGTGCAGGATTGCGGAAGCATCAAACATGCTGAAAGAAAGAGGCTATTAGGTACCTACACTCTTGATGACACATACAAGCTCCAAAGAAAACACCTTGCGGGGATACCAAGAAGTAAGTCCCTATACGCATATTTATTGTGTCGTATTCCTAGACGACACAATAAATATGCGTGATTAAGAATTATTATTATTAAATGTAATACTTAGTACATATATTATATGAAATTAAGGCCAAGAATTTTTTGCGTTATGCTCAAGACGAATGACTCCTCGATGCGGGCGCCGCCGGTAGTTGTCTGCGCAGAATAATAATGAACTTACAGCACGCGTACCCAGCCCTTTTATTACGTTATTTGCACACTTGGTAGGCGAGAACAACATACGTAGTTAAGGTGACGACCTGTTGTATAGGCCAGTTAGATAAACTTAGAATAAGAAATTGTGCGTCGTAGTTTGTGGAACTAAGTGGAGACAATAAATACGTACCTCGAATCGTTAGCATTTTCGCGCGCCCTCGTGTGCTGCACATGTTCGGAAAGCGGTGAATCACTACTGAAAAAAAAAAAAAACTCCGAGGGACGGCGGAGAACGCGGGTGACGCAGCGCCGCAAAGCGCGAGTCATTGATCCCGATACAGTCCCGGACGGCCGACGCCATGTCGGAGCTCGCGCACTCCGAGCCGCTCCTCCCGCCGCTCGCGCTCGCCGCGTACGTCGCGTGCGTCGCCGGCGCTGCCGCCCTCGCCAACTGTTCGGTGCTCGCCGCGCTCTTCAAAACCTCACGGAGTGGTAAACAAAAACTTGTTCCATAATACCTTTTAGATAATTCCAGGTCTACCTGTTCTTACAGTAAGGCGTTAAAATAAGAACAACTTTCTTTAGTTATAACCATAATCTCATTCATTATACCTACCGACAGTTGAAGTCATTTTTATATGTTCTCAGACACTCAGTAACGTCCTGTCTTTTGAATGTTTTCGATAATAATAATAATGATCCTTCTTTACTCAGTGTATAGTCAGTCCGTATCCGTACGTTCACATTCGAAACATACCTAAAGATAAAACTTGTCCCTGCAGTTTAATCCATTAGGCTCATTGAGAGCCTAATTGACTTGTTTGTATTGGTCTCTTCTACTGCTAATTATTATGAATGTGGTTGTTTCTGATGGTGTTTGTTTTCTTTTCAGGTTTGCTGACTATCATTTTACAGTTGGCCCTAGCCGACCTTATACTCGGGGCGTCAATAGGACCCGAGTTGTGGTCCTACAATACCAGATCCTGGCATTTTGGTGACCATGGCTGCGTAGCCTATCGAGGACTGAACGTGTTTGCCTCGACTGCATCGTCATATTTAGTGGCTACTATTGCACTACATTCACTCGCCACCATCAACATTGAAGAAAAGGCTATCGCAAAACGAATCAAACGAATCGAACGGGATGAAGATGAAGAAATAAGATCTTCACGTCACAGTTTAGTGACAAGTAGTGACTCTTCAACTCCACCAAGAACTATGAACCTAGATTACAGACTGACTGATCGAAGAATCTCAGTGACGCAACCATCACTGTTTGTTTGGGTGTTGGCTATTTCTTTAAGTGTTCCGGAGTTTGTTTTAGCCACCACAGTGCACCACGACCGGGATGTTGTGCTATGCACTATAGTCGACACTAGTCAACGTCTGCATATGTACTCAATTCTTGCTGTTTTTAATTTGTTCTTACCTCTTATTATTATGTGTATTGCTGGTGTTCTAGTCATCATTAAGTTGAGGATAAGGAGAATTATGTCGCAGATTGAATGCTTCGAATCAATCGCAGCATTGAAACTATCTCTCTGGCTTATAGTAGTTTACATTGTTCTGTGTACTCCTCGGTCCTGTGTAACTGCATATAATATTTACTCCAAATCAATGCAAGGTAATGGAACGTCCTTGGCTCAAAATGATGATATGACAACTGTGAATGTAGCAACCAGCAGTACATACATTGTGTCAACTTTAATTCGACCACTGCTCAGTATATTTTTACTGCCGCGAGTGAGGAAATCGTTTTCTTTCGGATCTTATACCAACACAGACAATGTATGATAAACGAGAATATTATGGAAACGTTTCTAAAGTTGCAAATTCTAAATGAGGTGATATATTTTAAGCGCTGTGTACGTAGCATTTAAACAAGGCTGCATTTGAATGTAAGTGAAAAGTTGTGGTATTTAGGGAGACCAAGGATTAACATAACAAACTCGATGGTTTGCTATGCAGCGAGTATAGTGTGAGTGAAAAGGACATTGCTAGTGTTAAAAGTGCAATAACGGGTAAATGACTGTATAGGCTACTAAGTACTTATAGAATCGTCAAAATTAGTAACACACCACACATACCTACAAATTACACTCTGAGCTGCTCATAAACATAATTATCTACTAACCTAAATCAATGAAACTTTTCCTCATGTATAAAAATTTGGATACCTACCTACATGATCAATCATACTCATAAATACAACAACTAGGTCCAAAAGTATATATTGGAAGATTTTGATAGAGACCACAGCATGATATAAAGCTGAAAAGATTCAGCCATGAACCAATAGGTACCAAAAAGACAATAAGTATTAGTTGTTGTATTCTATTGTTGTAGTAGATAGATCCATCACCTTAGTTGCTAAGTAAATAAGTATATCTCTCGCCAAATATATGGCACAATTCGTAAAGGGAAACATAGCTATTTTTTTACTGTTTTATAATAAACTTTTTAAGCCACTTTGTTTTCGTTTTATTAATTAAAGGACTACTAAGATAGCACTTCGTCAGCGTGGATTCCATCCTAAAAATAAATTACACCCCCTCCACACTTTTTAAAAGGTAATGATTACGACTTTATCAATTCTTTAGATATATAAATATTCATGACAATTTTCCAGTTATTTCAAAGAAATAAGATTTTTCATACTTACAAACTATATCTTCCCTTTTCACCACGACAGGGCATAACCTATACCTATTTTTTTTTAATCGTTTGGTACGTTTCCAGTTTATTATAACTAAAACCATTATTTATTTAGAAGCAAGTACCTAATAACATTCTCCCCAGTCCCCTTATGGCTCCTACGCACTATGCCGGCGGCATGGCCGCCCGCTTTTGCCGAGCGGCACGTGCCTCCGACTTTTGCGCCTCCATTTCCTTTGCGATCCTTTGTGCGGCTTTGTGCGGCAGGACCGGGCGCGCCGCGGCTTGCCCGGCGGCAGTGCTGGCGGGCGTTGTGTGCCATTGAACTTTATTACCCCCTTAGATTTTGGGATGATATTTGAAAAACTCTGAGACGACGTACCTAATTATTTATTTTTTGTTTTTAAGTTAGTACCTAGTTTCGAGTTCACCGACCGAATGTTAAAAAAAATCCCTACTAACTTTGACCCTCTGTGGTAGTTAAAAAACGAATAGAGACAAACTTAATTATTTACTGAGGCAAATATTGCCAAGTTTCTAAATATAGTTTATTTTAAATATAGATACGAGTATTTTCATATAAACTGTATATCCCACAGAACAGATTTTATCTGTTCTGTGGTATACCCTACCTACAAAATACCCTCTTTTGGACAGGGGCGGAATTTTGAAAAAAACATTTGTGACTTTTAATTTTTTTTCACGTATTAGAGTGATCAAATCACGCAGTAAAATCCTCCCTTTAAAAAAATTATAACCCCTTTTTGCCTCGTTAGGGGTTGAAGTTCCAAAAACCTAGAGCTTCCCTCCTACCCGTTGAAGACTCTGATGATCATCTGCCATCACTCATTTCGAAGTACGCGACATCATTAAAGGGGCTTCACGCTCGGGAGCCTCCGGTTCGGACGGTATCACCAATAAGGTATACAAGCTCCCCGCGCTCCTCTCATAATGCTAATAACCGCCCTCTTCAATGTCGCCTTGTGCAACAACAACATATTTTCGCAAGCGTGGAAAAAGGCCAACGATATCGGTATCCCTAAGCCAGGCAAGCCCAAGTCTGTGCCCACGAGTTACCGTCCCATCAGTCTTACCAATGTTCGCGGCAAAATCTACGAGAAGCGTATTTATAGGAATCTCAAAGACTATGCCGAAGCAAAGAGCCTCATCCCCAACTAGCAGTTTGGTTTTCGAACCCAACACTTGCATTGTAGAAATGTAGAGCACTTAAGCGCTGGTTTCCAGCGTAACGCGATGACGGGCGTGTTGTTCTTCGATATAGCGATATTGACCGCACGCAAATTGTCACTCGCAATGAGAATCTTCATAAAGATCTCAGAATACCAACCGTCCAGCAGTTAATAAAACGCCTCGCAAAGCATAAATCCCCTGATTGCGGCGGCCACCCGATACAGTCCCTTCCGCATAGTAAGATTCGCCGACAGAGGCATACCTACCTCCTCTCAGCATTCCCGACGACGTCACAACCCTCCTCCAGGAGGGTAGTAGGGCCACTAGTACTGTTCGCAGTACAAAAAGAGACCGCCGTCATCGTCGCCGAGACCCGCCGCGATGCTTCCGTCCATGCCCGCTCCGACCCTTGCTCGACCCAGCCCCCGCCGCTGAGCCTGTAACTTTAAATTCGTCCCAAAATAATCTTGATCCGATCCCGTCTGTCCCTTGCTGGCCTCCCCCAGAGACGAGGTCCGTAACCCACAGGTGCCCTTAGCGCGTAGTCGCTTAGTTTATACTAAGATTTATGCCCCGGCTGTAAGCCTTAATTTTTGGAGGCACCCACAGGAAGGTCCAGTTATGATGCCGACAACTTTCTAGGTTGACTTGTGAGAGAAATGAAAACTACTTATCACAGCTAAGTAGGCTTTACAAGTTAACGAGTAATAGTCGACCATCTTACATTTGCTGTTGGAATATAAGGGAGAACATGTTTTTCAACTACAATGTTAAGTTTGTTGGGTTAAATTCATCCCAATTACAGAATCCTTCATTGTGCGTAAACCGGCCAAGTGCGTTTGCAAAACAGTTCCGTTATGTTAAACAGCTAGCTAATTACGCAACACATTTTCGTAAATGATTCTAATAAAGTAAAGACACTAATCTGTTTCATTTTGACAGTTCAACTACATTCATTGCGTTATTTACGTTGTTGAGCAGATATTGTTTTCGAACTTATGAAGCAATGGATTAGCAACCTGTTTCAAAACGATTTAGATTCTGATTGATCGTGTATTACGTAATATGGGTACAGATTATTGAACTTTAATAACACGCAGTTCAGTAATTATGGAAAATCGCTGAACGTCGTCGTTCAGCTGTTTTACCTACATAATATGGGAGTAGTTTTGAAAAACAGCTTGCGGCTACGTAAAATAGCGGATTCGACAATCAATCCATCTCCAACATAGGTATATACGAGTACTTACTCGTATATGAAAGAAGGTAGAAGAAGATTTAGACTTTAGACTATTGTACCTTCCTACATGTTCTTAATGCTAATCTTATGGGTCCCCGAAACGATAAATTGCAATTGTAAATTTTTACGTGATTGACATACCTATAGGTATTGATGCGCAAATTGATCGGCTACCAGATGCAATTGAAGCGATTGACAATATTACTACAATACAAATTGATGGCAATTGATCAACTGCAATTGATCGTTTAGGGAAACCCTTAAAAGTTGGCGAAACCATGCTATTTTTTAGGACCTATATGTGCTTAACTATAAACTTATCTACTTAGATACCTACCTATTCCTTTCATTTAAAAATGTGAAGCGAAACTAATTGATTAAGGCCACTTGCGCGTTAACAGCTAACTCAGGGTAAATTTAATAATTATCTGATTAACCCTGAGTTAGCTGTAAACTTCGAATTATTTAACTAACCCATGAACGTTCAAGTAGGCCTTAGCGATTAGCTTACAGAATATGCAGCTAGCCGCTCAGGTAGGACCTATAACATCGCAAACAGGTATATAGTGGCCAGACAATGTAATGCACTCCGCAAATAAGCGCAACTAGAGGGCGAGTGGGGTGGGTCTGTCTCGCCTGCTCGCCCCCTCGAAACCTCCCCGGGTGATGTCATGCAACAAACACTAACTATACTGCTACCATAGCTATTTTGTGGGCCACGTTATTGATTACCTACCGAAGTATTTCGTTACTCATTTGTCAAAGGGTCAGTAGGTAGGTAGACATTTAGGTACTTAGTACAGACGTAGGTACCTACCTAAGCAACTATAATTTGTTTTTACTAACTTCTGTCCAAAGTGAGTACCTAAACGAACATGATTACCTAGCAGATAGCTAATGTAGGTACTTACGTCATTGAAAATTTACCTACTTAATACCAGGTATTACTTACTTTTTTTTTGTAAAGTTCAAAAACCGGTCAAGTACTAACAGCAACCAAACTTAAGATTTCCGTAAAGTAAATAACTTTTATCCGTAGGTATGGCGCATAACATTAACCGAGTTTAAATCCTTACTATGATCTTATATTAGACTAACACTGAACTTGTTCAAGATCTGTTACATACTTAGCTATATATACCTAGCTACCTATTTAAAAAAAAATGAAAATCCTTTCCCAGGGCTTCAAACTCAAAGCATTCATTTCAATTAAAAGAGGGTTTATCCTAAAAGTTGGCAACGTCGCAAATAACGGTCAAATATTTACCTGTTTTGATTCTTAGAGCATTATTGCTGAATAGAAATAAGAAATATGGCTAACTAGCGAACTAGAATATTAATAATGAATTGCAATTATAACATTAAATTTGATGTGTGAACTCCAAATGCGTTTTTTACATCTAAAACTAAACAGACATCAAATTTAATGTTATAATTGCAATTCATTATTAATATTCTACATTAACACAATACATTATAAACTCCAAATGCGTTTTTTACACCTAAAATGGGTACACCATTTTAGGTGTAAAAAACGCATTTGGAGTTTCCAAATAGTTTTTTTACATCTAAAACTAAACACTCGGGGTTACGATATTAATTATTGCATTTCATAATCAATATTCTAGTTCGCTAGTTAGCCACATTTTTTAATTCCACACAGTAATATTACCAAATTAATCAAAACAGTGAAATATTTGACATCTATTTGCGACGTTGCCCGCCTTCAGAATAAACGCTCTTAAACCATTTACAGGCACTTTTAAATTGTCAAGAATGTACCTATGTTCAGCGATAATTTATAAGTAAGTACCTTCCTAGTTTAGGAGCTAGACGTTTTATTTTAGTTTTTGGGAATTTCTCACCTGACTTCACTACTTTCAGTTCTTCTTTTCCCTAAGTAGATATGGCGTTTATTTTTGAATATTTTTTTGTAACTTATGGTGTTCATGGCAAATTAAAAACCGGCTAAGTGCGTGGTGGAATACGCACAATAAAGGGTTCCGTAGTTGGGATGAATTTATCCCAAGAACAAACTTAACATTGTAGATGAAAAACATGTTCTGCATACCTACATTCCAACTGCAAATGTAAGTTCCTCGATTATTAGGTACTCGTTAACTTGTAGAGCCTACCTAGCTGTGATAGTTTTCTTTTTAACTTCATTACCTATTTAAACTAAGACCGTGATTTTTTTCACATATCCAAAAACAACCATTTAGCTGGCAGGACACTTAAAAATTAGCTAGCTTTTTAGCTTGATATTTCGCAAACAGATCGCTGTACAGCGATCCGTTTGTTAAATGATGCGTAGATTTTTAAATTCGTTATGCTAATCGTTTTTTAGATAACTGAAAAAAGCAGTTCTGACTGCGGTAACGTTAACGTGGTCAGAAGATTTGTTTAATGATGGGTATAATGTGAAATATTTTTTTGTTGGGAATTAGCTCGTTAGACGAGGTAAATGTTGCGACATATTTGTATTTGTATCTTTTATGGTTGCGAAGATATTCAAGATGCTGCTGTGCTGGGGGAACGTTTACGTGTTTGCTGGATCTCTGAAACGGTTAAGCGCGTTTTTATAATTTTTTGCACACGACTTCTTATGAATTTTCTTAAAATTTGCTCGTCAATAAAAAATAATAAAAAAAACATTAAAAAGATATTTGTACGAGGGGTGTTCAATAAATAGTGAGAATGCGATACATTCTCCTTGGAAAGAAAAAAAATAAATACTGGCAGGCATAGCCCAGACATTAGTTAAGATGATAATAAAAAAAGCAATTAATTCTCTTTTGTTTTTTAAAAGTAGAAGTCTATTGCTTGCGTCGTTTCGGAACGTGTTCTTAAAAAAGGATAAAATTGAAGTTCGCGCGGTAATAAAATATCTCTGCTTGAAAAATTTTACTACGGAGCAGGTAAATCAAGACTTGAGAGCAACATTAGGGGTTCATGCTCCTCCATATTCTACGGTTGCGCGTTGGTGTGCTGAGTTCAAGCGAGGAAGAACTTCCACTAACGACGACCCACGAACGGGACGCCCCATATCGGCAGTGACTGAACAAATGATTAAAAAAGTTGAAAATATTGTCTTGGCGGATCGTCGTGTTACTGTTCGTTTTATAGCTGAAGAAGTAAAGATTTTGATAGGTAGTGTCCATAATATTATAAACGACCATTTGGGTATGAAAAAAGTGTCAGCTGGCGCGCTGGGTGCCCAGAATGCTTTCTGACGCGCAGAAACAAACTCGACTGAGAATTTCTGCTAGCTGTTTGGATTTGTTACAACAAGATCCTGACCGATTTTTGGCTCGATTCATAACTATGGACGAAACATGGCTTCACCATTATGACCCGGAAACGAAACAACAGTCCATGACTTGGAAGCGACCGTCATCTCCAACTCCAAAGAAATTTAAGGCGATTCCATCCGCCGGAAAGATCATGGGCTCTCTTTTCTGGGACAGCCAAGGGGTGGTAATGATCGAATATCTTAATCATGGAGCCACTATTACGGGGACTATGTACGCAGGACAAGTAACAAAGTTGCGTGAGGAAATACGCAAGAAACGGCGTGGCAAACTCGCTAAAGTTGTTTTGTTTCACCAAGATAACGCCCCTGCGCACAACTCTTAGAGTTGCGATGGCTGCCATTCAAGAAGCTGGCTTCGAATTGATGGAACATCCTCTATATTCACCGGACCTTGCTCCTAGTTATTTCTACCTATTTCCGCGCTTAAAAGAACATCTCAGGGGCCAGAAATTCGAAGATGATGACGGAGTAGTCGCCGCCGTAAATGATTTTTTAAGGGATCAGGAAGATTTTTTTAGAAAGGGAATTTTAGGATTAGGGAAAAGATATACAAAGTGTATAAACCTGAAAGGTGACTACGTCGAAAAATAAAATAACATATAATAAAAGATAATTGCGTCTTACTCATTCTCACTATTTATTGAACACCACTCGTATATGTATAGAAATATGCTCGTTCCTAGCACTTCGAATAGGAGCTGACAGGAGCTCTAAAGACTTACTTGCAACTTTATGATATAGCTTTTAAAACTGCCTACAAATGTTTGTGATTTGTAGGTATCCTGTAAGTAATAATAATAAATTAAGATGTTTCTAATAAATAAAGATTCAGTTCGGGCCATGATGCGCAGCAGACTTATTTTTAACCACAGATTAACCAAGTTTCTTGTGGATTTATTAGTTCAATTTTGTACCTGTAAATGTTCAACGTAATAAATACTTGGTAATTAACGAGATATTCGAAAAATAGAAATTATGAAGCGCGTGGCCGCGGTAACCCGACCAAGTTTAGATGGACATTTTCTGGCTGGGGTAACACGCTAATATACCTATCGTAAAAAGTTCACGGCTGTGCTGGCGAAGTGTAAGTCGTAATTTCAAGATTTTTACAATGTGCCAGACATTGCACATTGAAATCACGGATTGGGGCTTGGACTTTCGAATGGTTTACCCACTTTCTATTCACCCCCTTTTACGGGAAGGTATTTGATCTGCTTATATATAAAAATAATGATGGTCTAGGAACAATATGGCCGGTTTGCTCATATTCTCCGAACTTTAGCGAATGTTCTCACTCGATCACCATTTGCTTCCAAAAAAAAGGTTATTGCGCAGCCTTCTGCGCAAAATTGGGACCGGCTATGATTCATCGGCCGTATTGTACTATAATTAGGTATAAAATCACTTAGATAGAGACTTTGCGACCTACAAAAACACATCCTTGTTGATCTCCCCGAGGGCAGCAGCTGCTGTCTCTGTGAGAACCACCACCTATCTAGCCCCTCTCTTGCATCAGTAATTTTATATTTTTGATCCAATTCTACGTCATTATTTTCTCCTTTACTGTAAGGGAAAAACTCACGAAAGTTTTTTTTTTGTACAAGTTCAAGAGAAGCTTCAAACTGTAAGGGATCTCGCGCACTAGACGGCCACGACCATGACCAGGTAAACTATAGAAACCGATACAAATCGCACACGTTATAGCAACAACGGCCAACTAACCGCAGACCATACAATACCACTAGACGGTCACGACTGGCCGGAATCGTGACCATCTAGTGCGCGAGAACCCTAACTTTTCAGAGCTTAGTATAATTTATCGACCCAATTCTTTTTTTCAGAGTCTCGCCCTCTATATCTAAACGTGCCACTGCATAGCTTCAGCTCTCAAACTCCGCCTTCTGTGCTGTCGTAATCTAAGAGTACTTCATCTTGGGACACCTCGCTACTTGTGTGTGTATTTTTCGTGTGTATGTTAACCCTTTTATTTATGTACCTAGGGCTTTTTGCATAATTTCAAGTAATTTTAGACAAACATCTTTTTGGGGTTAGGTGGCGGTTTATTTAAATATTGGTTCTAAAACTAAAAATTGTATTTAATACAAAAGTTTATTGGTGAAAACATGAAAAATATAATAGATTAATGGCTGATAAAATGCAGCAGAAATGTTACAATATTGGCCATCACAAAACTATTTCGCTAATAAATGCCTGAAAATTCAGAATGCTATTCATAATCAGTGAGGGGCACAACAAAATGGTTAATGTCAACAATAAAAGACTTCCTTTGGTAATATTGAAAATGTTATAGGACATCACAAAAACCACGAAAGACACTAACAAGTTTTTTGTGCCCTAATTTGATACAGCCATTATACAGGTGGATTTATATTTTACGAAAATCTAGATTTCATAGGGTCAGTTTTGGGCGCACTTCAACATATTGTAAATAACTAATAGCATAATTTTAAAACAATATTCACCATCATGATCTCCATTTCACTGCGGACATGCGGCGAAAGGAATGTTAATTTGGGGCCGACCAGGCTGTTACGTTTTATTCTATATAGAAAGGAAAACACTTTTAACTTAAGAAACCGTAATTTTAATAACTTAAGTTATAAATATTTATATTCATCGGGTCAGCTCGATATCTGTAATCCAGTGTAAATACAGAAATACAAAACCGTCAAAGATGACACATAACATTTAATTTTAGACGGAACGTGAAGGTCCGCTGCGAACGACATTTTTAACATTTTTTTACAAGCGACGGCTCGCATCAGCGGCGGAGGACCCGCGCCGCGCGGCGTTCTCGAATGTTACTCGTTTTCTTATAAAACACCAATGAGAACAAATGCGTGTGCTGGGAGTGAGCGCGGCGCGAGATTAGTTGTCGCCACCCTCGGCGGGCTCGTCGCCATCGCCCTGCGTGTCTGACGTCCACAGCGTCAGGTTGTCTCGCAGCAACTGCATGATCAGTGTCGAGTCTTTGTACGAGTCTTCATTCAGTGTGTCTAATTCGGCGATCGCGTCATCGAACGCCTGCGAAAACAATTATCAACGTTAATTCTTATCTATTCAAAAGAGAGACAATACCAAAATATTCATACAAGAAATTTTCTATCATTCCCTTTATGGGAAGATTTACTGTACTCTGTATAAATAACACTCTGATGCTGGCTGGATCGAGGATTAAGGGTTAATTGCTTTACACACGGCCATGCTAATATATTATTAGTGGTTCTTTTTATTATAACAGATTATTTCTAATTTTGAATTACTTTTATCGTCATGCAAACTGAACGGGTAGAATGCACTAGCAAGAAACTTGACGTTAGTAAATTATAATTTTGTCATCACACACAAATTTTTTTCTTTGATTAAAAAACCTGTTTAGCTAAGTGGCACGCTCGCGCAGGGGAGTTGATTATCTCGTAATAGAACACGGAAAAGTTGAGCGCAAGGCCAAGTCTGATGGGGTGGGTTGGTTGCATTTTGGCTTTAGCAATGTCGAATGCTTCCTGGTAGGCCTTCTGCGAGTCCTCCACGACGGCTGGGGACAAGCGAGTACATTAATATGCCTAGCCTGCACTTCCCTCTCGTGCCAGCCAGCACAGAGCCTATGCGTAACTGACACTAATAATGACCTGTTTGGCGAGCTGACACGCTTTGTCTGGTGAATTTAATATCTCATAATAGAAGACGGAGAAATTTAACGCCAGACCCAGCCTTATTGGGTGTGTGGGCTGCATTTTCGCCTTGCTGATCTCGAAAGCGTCTTGGTATGCTTTCTGTGAATCCTCTACAACAGCTGTAAGGTAAAGTGATGTTAACTTACTGAAACTATTGCATAATAAATCTGGTATATTAAAGCCTAAAATTCATTCATGTATTATTAATTATAATACAACTTGAGTCTAATTAGTGCAAGTACTTACAATTTCTGGTTTCTCCTGTGGCCACTTCTGCAAGGTACCTATAGTAGTCACCCTTCATTTTAAGGTAAAATACTTTACTTTCTGGATTACTAGCTTTAGGAATAAGGTGCTTGTCAAGTAAACCCTGAAACAAAAAAAAAATATCATAAGTCTTGATTGGAAAATCGATCTATTTTTTCATTAGGGAGTTTGAAATCGTAATAATTGAAGGGTAAAAAATTGGACTGCAGGATTAATACATAAGATTTGAAGACAGGGCAACGAACGAAAACGGGATAGCAGCGCGCGCAATGACGCGGCGCAATACGTCACCCCACCCTCCCCGCCCGCGAAAACTCCGCACCGCGCCCTGCATGCTCTCACGTGCTAACCAACATTATAACGCCCATGATTAACAAAAACGTTATGACTGCGGAGGAAATGACCACGGCTACCGTTCGCTTGCATCACCCCTCAAATTGGCGAGGCGCAAATATCATGACGTCATTCGCGTAGGATGGCGGCAACTGACGTTAATCTTACTTAGTTTGGAATAATTTCCAAGATTTAATGGACAAACACGGTAACGAGGGACTTAGCCTTAGTTATCAGTGGAACCCTGAAAAATATAATAAATCAAGAACGATTCTTACCAAGACGTCGTAGCAGATTTCTCTGAGCTCCTTTTCTACTTTAACCCTATATTCTTTTGCCATCTGTTGTTTTCTTTCCGAGCCTTCGGTTTTCTGTTCAATGGAGGAGATGACGCGCCATGACGATCGTCGAGCGCCCACCACGTTTTTGTAAGCAACGGAAAGCAGGTTTCTTTCCTCGTTGCTCAGCTCGACGCCGGTTTCCGTGACTTCTTTCATCGCGGCCGCCATGTCGTCATATCGTTCAGCCTGCTCCGCCAGCTTGGCGCGTTGCACCAGTTCCTCCTTGTCGACGGACATCGTGGACGATGGGAGAGGATTATTTCACTGATGCCCCTGCAATGAAGTATGAATCACGAATAAACTATTTGAATCGACAGCCAATGACGATTCACTGTGAGTTAAATTTTATCAGAAAGACTAATCGTTAGGCGTCACTTTCACCGAAGCGAATCGCTTATAGGGTATTTGTCATCATGGATATATAGAAGTCACACCTTAGATAGAGGCTCACGAGCGCACTAGCGCAATATGAAAACTCAACGAAGCTCAAAGAGCGCCTCTCACGCCAAACGCGACATCGACGCGTCGTCCGCTCGGTTTGACAGCATCTCACAGACTCAAGCTACTAGCAGGCTAGGTACGCGCCGTGTCGCCGCGCCGCCGCTTGGTCACCGCCACTGCGCCAACAGTATTGATCCGGCGACGCGGGATAAACACTCCAGACGAAATACGACTAGCGCGACGATTGCACACACCCCTCCTCACCCTCGCGTACGCCCCTCTTGCACCGCACCCGTCCGCCCGGCGCCTACCTCACGCTACCCTTATCTACCTACCTATATCTTTTTACGCGACTCTCCAGTTACTATGCCATTATAAAATTCCAAGTAAATAGTCATATTATGTACTTCAGTAAATATTTAATTACATAAATAAGTGGAAAAGTAAGGAAACATAATTTTAATGAGACATACAAAAAACCCAAAACATACAATTCTGACCAGTCATGAGATAGGTGTTTAAGAATTTAGTATAGTAATTAGCTCCTAATTTACAAGAATTAAATTTGTTGTGAGTAAATATAACATCCATCAAGTAATATTTTGATGTGTTTGATTTTGTTCCTGTCTTCATAGCAGACCACAGAGGAAGTACTTATGTACGTTCTTAAATAAAAAATATGTTGGGAATTCTGCTTCAGTCAAGTCCTTTAAAATATTTTCAACAATGCTGTGTAACATGGACATTTCTGATTAATTGTATTGAACCTTATTATACTCTAAAAGGTAAGTAATAAAAATGTAAAAATATATTAAATTTTATAAGTAGCTGTGAAAACTTTATACAAGAAAATGCAGCAACACACCTTACAATTAACCAAATTCTTACAATAAAGTAAGGGTGGGGTCATGACCCCTGGAATGCCTCTCCCCCCTCCCCACTACCATAGACACCAATTTTCATATATTTGCCAATAGCTGATGTAATACTTAATAATCATTTAATAGGTAATTTAAGTTTTATTTTTCCTATCAAGTACAGAGTAATAGTATAATTTCAAGGGTAGCCATTAAAATTCTGTTGAAGAAATTTAATAGTTCCGCTGAACTAGAAAACATATTTTGTATCACTAAAAAAATATTAAGAGTTAAAATTGTAGCAAATTATTACAATTTACAGAGAATCCTAATTAACACCTAATGATATACGTATAGTATGTACTACCTATATCACACATTATTGAGAATGATGTCAATCTTTGAAGGGCAATGTGTCATGACAAACATGGCAGTTACAACTGACATCTTACAGGAGATTTATTCAAAATAGCAGTAGCTTAGTACAGATTTAGAATTGGCATGGCGAAATATCACAAGAGATCGGACTCCTGCACATTTATGCCATAGATAAAACCTTGATTATCACTAAGATGCCAAGTTATGTCTGAGTCTAGCCAAATGTACTTAGATAAGTGCTAGGATAACTAATATTTTCAGTTTTGTTTTACATACAGTACAGAGGCATTGCTATGACTAATATAACCCTAGCATGTACCAACAACTTTTCTTAGTAAATAAAAAAGTAAGTAGAAAACTCAACTCCTGAAAGAGGCATTCACAAGTCTATCTGAGGATGAGGAAAACTATTAACTTAATGATTAACATAAGCCTTGTAATAATAACATAGGTACGTTATATATCTAGTATCACACACGAGAGCATTGTGCTGTCGCCTCAATGTCACGCACGTGCCTATCTATCTGAAAAGCGATGTAAGTAAATGGAACGTAATGATATTAACGTTAGATCTAATACTTACCTAATTACAACCTATAGCAAGTTACACAACGCAATTTAAATTAATATCACTCAAAAGAAGTGGTGAAAGGAATGTCATCCAAGTTTTGTAGGCCGTAATTACCTCTAATTATGTACTGGGACTACCTCCAATGTCCAATGACATTACATAGTTATTGAATTGACCAAGATAACGGCATGACTACGCACGGCGAAATTACGACGCACTAGTGAGATCGCAGTTCCCTCTATGAATACGCCAACGTTCGACATGCCCACGCACTCCAAACGGAACTAAATGGTTCATCGTATAAAATATATATCACAGCATCAGTTTAAAATCAATCTCCTTGATCCTGGATAATAATCCAAAAATATAATTCCGTCACGTATGAAGAAAGTATAAAAAGAGCTAAAAATCCAACTTACGCGGCCGATCTCGTTGTACGGAACGTCTTAATACACCTTACGAATTAGAAAGTACGTAATAAAAGCAAATCCGTTGTGTAGAACATAAATCCCGATTACAAAAATTTAGAATTATGTCTAACCGCACCGCGAAATCGTGTCGCCGGCTCGGGAGGCAAAATGGCTGCTGCACAAGGGGCACTCCTTCTATGCGTCACAGTCACAGATTTGTGAGAAAACGATTTTTAAACATCGACACTTTGTGAGAAACACATAAAATTGCATTCACTTAATATAATTTTAATGCACTTACTTGTTGGAAGGGAAAAAAAGTAATTAAACCAGCAAATTACAACACAATATCGGTTTTTGTCTTGCGGTGAACGATATACTACACTGACGGCAGCGGGGCCAGAGGGGAAACAAAAACGGAACAGGGTTCACATTACGAGTCGGCCATCTTGGATTACTATGAAGGAAGCGTAGCACGATGCGAGGTATTCACGATCACGTAGTTATCATCGAACTTATTGCGCACTCTTTCTACCTTTGGGTAAAAAAAAGAGATGGATACATATTATAACACGCGAAAAGTACATAATAGGTCACTTTGAGTGGTTACAGGAAGTCAGTGTTCTAGCGCGCATTTTTTAAAAGATTAGATAAGAGATTGGCCTAAGCAATTTTATAAAAATACATGTCGCAACTTCGCATGGTACAATCAGTGTTTATAAATATTTCATGAAATCGTTTGAATTTTTGCTGATGAGGCCATACCTTAGATGAATAGAAAAGCTGCTGTGCCTGGCGTGCCTGCAATACATTTGTGAACAGTCTTCTAAAACTATGTTAGAAGAAACTCCACTTACACCCATTAAAATTCTTAACTCTCCTTGTGTTTTCTAAACCATCAGAAATTCAAATGTTTAAAGAGCAAGCAAGCTTGCAGCCGATCAGTCATACCATGTTTGGATTTTCTGCTGCCATAGGTTTGTGCGTCTAATAGAGGTCTGTAGTTTGAGTCGAAAGTGCTAAGTGTGTACCAGATTTTAAAGTTTATTTACACATTAGGGTCCGGGATTATTGCATGAATCAGGTAACCGTTCTTACCAGACGGGTAAAAACTGTTGTGCTTACTGCCTCTCGCTAGTGTGAAAATTTTCTACCTGATTGTCCGTCGCAATGTTCCAATGGCACTTGAGTCCCTGAAAAATCGCCTAAAATAACCTAAAACTAGATAAATTTTCTATCTATGGGCAATATTATTAGTCTATAAAGTCTTCTATTGTCATTGATCTCATTTTCAAAAAAGTGTTGCTTTTCACCTCAGAGTAAATAACTAAAGCATTTTCACAGATTACAAGCCTTTTAAATTGTAAATAAACATTTTGAAATAGTTTCTTTGGCATTACCAATGGACGCGACGGCTGGAAAAAAGGAGAACACGTTCTCCTTTTAAGACAGTTTTCGAGTTGAACATTACACATTTTTTTCAGTTACCTGATTTGCCTTGTCCCCGACAGGAAAAAGCTGTCGAAAATATAAAAAAAAAACGGGTTTCGCATTTGTCGCACAGCAGCGTTTAGAAGACTCCTTTGATAACATTGATGGATGTTCGATTCAGCACGGAAGCCTATCGAATGGTTGTGAATAGCAATGCTGTTGTGTGTCCCTTTCGCTCAATGTGGCACTGTTCATTAATTTACTTTATTTATTTATTTAAGGATTACCAACGATTTACTGAACTAGTAGTAGGTATTCCCATTTCCTAGTCATTTGTCAAGGTTCATAAATATTATGTATTGGAAATCGTCTACCTACTCGCAACCGGTGTGCGTGTATCATCAGATCAATCGAAACAAAAGGAGTATGTAAGGATCGTAGCATGTGGCGTTCTGTTGTTTCTGCCTACCTCCATAGGAAGAAGGCGTGAGATTATGGTGTCAACTTATCCAACAAGTCCTACTTTTCCAATAAATGTAACCCCTTATTATTGGAATGCTTAAGCTATTCGTTACAGTACACACTAATTCCATGGTTTTTGCTTGGCATACTTATTCCATGGTTGGCTTGTCACCTTTAAAAAAAATGCTGCATGAGTCTGTCAATGTCAGATATGTCAGTGTGACTGTCACGCGTTATTTGTATTGCTATTGTGTTTTAACCTCAAATAGAATACCTAAGCATAACGTTGTGGTAATTTACTGCCTATAAAAAAAAAACAACATAGTTTTATTTAGTTTATAACAGTACATGTAAAAGGTACCCACTGTAAAATAAAACCGCAAAATGCCGAAATCAAAAAGGGATAAGAAAGGTAAGAAATAACCTTAAAATAAAGGCATTCAAATGACCATGCTGGCTTATTTTTAATTTGAAGATGTTTTCACAAAACAAAAACGCATGTCTTTGTTACCGATACTCGAGTTTTCATATACAACAATACTATACAATACATTGTTCTTTATACTTTTTGTACATGTTCGGATCAATTATTTTGACACATAACATCACGCCAGTATTCCCGAAAGGTTATGGTAGTCTATTGCTACCTGTACAACCACATTTCGCCAGTTATGTTTAAATCTCATGTAATAGGGGGCGAGCCTATTGCCATTTATTTTGAACAGTTGCAATTTTACATTTCTTTTATTATTACAGTTTCTCTGACAAAAACAAACAAGAAAGGATTACTAAACAAACAGAAAATAATAGAAGAAATAAGGAATTCACTATCTAAATATGAACACATATTCCTATTCACTGTTGACAACATGCGCAACACAAAATTGAAAGACTTGCGCAATGAGTGGAAAGACTCTAGATTCTTTTTTGGTAAGAATAAAGTCATGGCTGTTGCACTTGGAAGGACTAAGAGTGATGAAGTAGAAGAGCAGTTGAATCTGGTAAGCTTTCATCTTTACTTAATAATGTTGCATTATGTTTGGATATGAAATGAAATTCCTTTTGAAACATTTTGTTATCACTTTACAGCTGTCTAAGAGATTAAAGGGTCAATGTGGCTTGCTGATGACAAACAAGGATGTACCTGAGGTTTTGGAATGGTTCAAAGAATTCCGTGATGCAGAATATGCTCGTGCAGGATTTGTAGCTACTAAAGATGTGATACTTCCAGAAGGCCCCCTTGCAGACTTCTCCCACACAATAGAACCTCATTTGAGGCGACTCGGTCTGCCCACATCACTAGAAAGAGGTGTCGTAAATCTAATCAAAGAATATCAGGTATGTGAAACTAGTAACAACTACCACTTTTTAACTTGTGATGATTAGACCTTATGACCTAGGGATTGCAATCCGGGCCAGCAGACACAGTATCATTTGAGTTACCCGCCATCCAGTAAAAATTTACTGATCTGGTAAACCTGATAAAAGCATGGCAGTGTTTTTGTGCAAATTGTGCAAAATAAGAATCTCCTAACATGTCAGACTCATTACGAAGAAGATTGGGTATGACACAACTACACAACTTTCCCTTGGATTAGATCATTGTTTCACACTCAAATTGGTTTTATTACTTACTAGCTGACCCGATAGACGTTGTCCTCATCCAAAAAATACAATAATCCCATTGTCAAAAACAATTTGTTTTTCCGAATTTTCCTATTTTCTGAACAAGTTTTCCAATTTTTCTTTGCCTAAAAACCTAATTAGAATGTTTACAAACACTTTAAATAAAAAATATACCCAAATCTGTCCAGTATCATTAATTTTGATATAGATAGATAGATTGTGAATTATTTACAATTATATCTTTAGTTTCTTTCCACAACACGGTTAGAATTAAAGTAAATAAAACGAAGTATTAATTATATATTATTTTTTTAAAAACCTAGGCTAATATATAGCCAATATTACCCGCAACTTCAATACAAATCCAACAATACCTCATTTACTAAAATCTGTTCGCTCATTTAGCCTCTAGGAAGGAACACAATGACAGACAAAGATATATACATACCAAACATAAACATCACCCTCCTTTTGGGCTCTGCTACAGTTGGCAAAATAAACCCAGTGTGAATGATCCAGCTGTTAACAGAAACAGACTAGTTACTAACAATTGTCAAATTTTATTTATAGGTTTGCAAAAATGGAGCTCCATTAACACCAGAGCAGGCAAGCATATTAAAACTCTTGGGAATCCAATTGGCTAAGTTTAAAGTAGTCATAAAGTGCCACTGGACTAAAGGGAAAGGTTTCCACAAAGACCTGGATAATGCTGATGATGATGAGAGTGATGATGATGACGATGCTGACGAAGAAAAAGCCATGGAAGAAGATGAATAGAGTATTTAAGACTTTTCAAAAATATAATATGTTACATATTAATTTTCTGCTTTATTTCTGCTTTACCTCTATAAAAACTTAGAATTAAAGAATTAAAAACCCTACCGGGTTGGCTATTGACCTTTCATGTTCATTAGCTACTTTTTTTACCTGCATAATGTAATTTGTATTTCCATAGTGAGTGTGGCATCATCCAGGCGAAAGTCACAGAACATTAATGCAAAAAAAAAAACTAGTGCCACACAATTTTATCGTGTATTCACGTTCGTCCCACTGCCGTCGTCCCACTGAACAACCAGACTTAAATTATTTAGTGGGACCAATGGGAATTAAAAATAAAATAAAATATTCCCGTTAGTCCCACTAACAGAATCAGAGGGACGAACGGTAATAAATTTAATATTATTGAATAAATTCCCGTTCGGGTCACCAGTGGGACGGCGGTAGTGGGACAAACGGGAATACACGAATTTTATAAGTACTAACAACATTATTGACTGTTACAGTGCTTCCTAATCCTAACTATTAATATAAGCCCAGGTACGCACGGTTGATTTTATCACGCGTCGATTTTTTTTCGTCCACTAGATTTTCAACGCTCTGCTTAGAGCCGAGAGTTGAAAATCCAACAGTGTTTTTTCAACGTGCTGGTACGAGACTGCGTCCCAGCGCGTTGGATTCTCAACGCTCGGCTTAACACCGAGAGTTGAAAATCTAGTGCGCGACAAAATCCCGCCGCGATATTTTTACGTCAGTGCGAACGAAATAATGTCGTTAGTATAGAAATGAAAATACTAACAACTTCTAAAAAAAAAAAACAGGTAAAGTCAACCTAAAGTACCCATTTGAATAACGAAAACCGCCTTTACTGCTGCGACAGATGCTGTCAAATTGTTACTTGGATGGATGGGATCCCAGGCTGCGTTTCGCTCACCATTTGGTTCCTAAACAACTTAGAGTATATAACATTGGAGAAGCCCTAAGCACAATATTCCGAACAAAAAAGTCTGTCACCTTTAGCGGGGGTAGCTACTACAATGAAAAACAAAAGCCGCTCGCCCGGAAAGCGAAGTCCGTACCATTAACTTTTATTTTATCGATATCGATATTCCTTCGGAATTTTGCTTAAATGCGTGAAATAAGACAGCTGTTGCATAAAATAGTTACATTTTAATAAGAAGAGAAAATAACTACAATTAAATGAAACATGAAAGTAACTAAATTTGTATTAAGTAATCTCAATAATAAATTAGGTCGAGCTCAAAAAATAAAAAAATATATATTACCACTTCAATGGACATATAAAAGATAAAAAAACATTGAAAAATAATTACTAAGTAATTCATACTAAGAAATTGTCGACATTTCAATTTTAGTTTCAAACCTGACCTCAACCCTACGGTAGTCTTGTTAACACTTTTACTAAAGGACATAATCGCATGCCAACTGCGTGTAAATTTTGCTGATTTGACGCGTATTTTCGTAATGCAAAAGAAAAGTATTTTGATCTTTATGAACATAATATAAGATGTAGCGAGACTAGGTGACGTCACAGAAGCAATGTGAGTAAAATACTCGATTCATACTACGTTTTTTGAATTTTGTTTTGCTGTTGAATCATGGTTGAATCGAATGAAAAATCGAAATGTATTATGAGGTTAGGATTTAAAATTTCAATAAAAACATGACTAAATATTATAAAAAAATGTTAAAATGGGGAAGGTTATTCAGTTCTTACGTATTTGAACGCTTTTTATAGAATTTAACAGCACAGCTAGGCATTTTCACGTAGTTTTTATGAACGTACTAGAACATTTTTGTTCTTGTACTTTTACTGAGGTTACAGAGGGGAAGTGTTCGTAAGGCTTCGCCAGTGTTATATACTCTAAGCGCGCCGGCGATGATCAGAACGATATTTTGTTACTGTATAATTTGGGATCATCCCGAGTTTCATACTGCATTTTGTTTTTAACCGTATGAACATTGGGATGTTGACGGATTGGCGGATCGTTAGTCAGGTCTTCGCTAGGTGTCCTAGTTTTTGAGATATAAATGTGGCCCTGCTGGGGAGACTCTCCAGATCGGCCACCTATAAACCCTTATATCTTTTGAACCAGTGACCGACAAATTCTGATATTTGGCGACAAATTTCGACTAATTTTTTGTGTAATCAAAATTAAAATCCCTGATGGTGGCCCTGCCAGAGTCAATGACACGCGTTGCTGTGCAGTCCGACGCGACTCCTATATAGGTACATACATACCCGCGGCCCGTATTGTAAAAATACGGGCCCGCCGTGGCTGTAGTGTGCGCTTACCTTTTGAGTGTTATAAGTTATAACTAAAAGTCAACCAGTTCAGTTTACAAAATTAGTCCCCTGTTGCTGTGCTCCAGTGTTGTAAATTTACCTATTTCGTAGCGAGACTCCTGGGTAATTTTATGGTACGTATGAGGCTAAATAAAAATCTACACTGTGGTATGAGGCTATTTGGGCTGCAGAGCCCAGAGGCCGACGTCGGTAGCACCTGGCGGACAAGCTGTAGACAAAGCAAACGTTACGCATGTGGGTGCGCACGTGCACAGTTCATGTACCTGAACCTTGTGCACGTGAACATGATCAGAACGTGGTGATAAGCCGCTGATATGTCATGCACCTAATTATTGGCATAGATAACTTTAATTACGAGTGAAATAAACAAGATCATTAAAACAATATTTAGTTATTTCTGAAAATATTTATTGAAACAGTTACAGAAACAACAATAAATTATTTTAAAAAATATACCAAATTCTAATTCGACATAATATTAACTATTACAAATCAATGTTTCAAAATCATTAGAGGTGTTGATTACAAAGAATATAATAAATCTATCAGAAGCTAAGCCTCTGTATTTTACGAATGTGTATTGCTTTAACACAAATATAACTTAGCACGTACAAATAGGTAATCACAGTATAAAAATAAAGCATCGTTATCAGTCGACGACATCACAGCTTACATAATCGACGAAACCAAAACTTAACTTGATTCCTTGTAACCTAAATCTGCAAACCATTTACCATCATGTATACACAGTCTTCGCAGAGAATTAATTGTAAATCATATTAATCACCCTCATCAAGTCGTACATTACTGCAAAAAGTAAATAAAGACTTTCCAAAACAATTTCCGCTAGACACATCACAGGACAACAATCAAACGTACGCAACACACACGAGATACTACAAGTTAAGCATTTCATATTGTTTTTGGTATTCACTACATTTTAGTTATCTCTACATTTTAACTAACGGCGTAAGAAACTAAACATCCTATATCTAAAGCAGCCCAAATGAAAGTATCATTCCAGCTAAGTCTACGCGACACTCTAGTTAAATAATGGAATAACCAAGTTTCAAGTGTTTGCCTTTTCATTACATCGCGATCGTAAGCAAAGCCGAGTTAGGCACGTTGATATAATTGAATCTTATGTTCAAACTTCAAAATAGGAATAAAAGAAGCAATATAGTTTAGAGTTGGAAAAGATATTGTAGAAGGTAGGTGATTTGATCAATGATGTTTGGGTGGCGGTGGGGATATGGGAGGCAACTGGACTGCTTGGAGCGGCTCGCGCCAGAACACGGTCTGCGAGAACTCGTCGCTGGGCTCGCACTGCGCCGGCGGGAACACCTGGTCCACCAGCACCGACATGTGCGAGTATCTGCGGAGGAAACAGTCGTGTTGTTACAATCATACTTGCAAGAATACTTGAAGGATTCAGCAGTTTTATAAACAGAGTTCATAAATCTTTTAAAGAACATTATCATCTTTAATTTCTTGTCACATAGGTTTTCAGTTGAATACCTGGATAGGTACTTTCCCCGTTTAATCGCAAAAGGCTTATTGCTCCTCCTATCCTTTAGGGCCCACAACTATCCTCATTGGCGATTGTAGTAGTCAAACACTGCTGGCAGTTGTTACATTCAAAGATACCATAATGAAATTGCTACCATGCTCAAAGAATCAATAGAAAGAGTGTACAATTACTTAATTGTTCACTGGTTCAGTGTGAAAGTACTAGTAATATCAAACAGTCTTGAATAAGGTTCAGGTAGAAGAGTAGTTATTTTACATTCACATACATATAACGCATTTACACATACAGATATGGTTTTTTTGTAGACAAACACAATGATCAACCATTTTTGACGTGATTGTTTTGTATCTTGAAGGATTTATTTGTGTAAGTATGGTGATGAAACATAACTGAGTTAGAAGAATTTTGTGCACGAAAGTGAAAGATTATTATAAAACACCCAGAAGAATCCACAGCATCATGTAAGTACATAATATTATAAACAAAAAACCCGAAGACAAAAACCAACACAGAAAGAAAGACAAGACAGATGACATGTCGATGATTGCAAGTTATTTGTCAGTAATATTTTAGTATTCAGCTAGTTATGGCGTTATAGAAAATTTTGGTTACATGGTATTAATTTTGTTTTTGAAAATGAATGAAGTGCGGCCGCAAACGTGATCAAGCCTTACAAGTCATTCCATTCGGCTTACCGGCTTAATATCGTGTGCTCGCTAATTTCATAACTACTTATATAATTTGGACACCTAAACCCCGCGCTAGCTAATAACTATTTCAGTTTTCTGTGGTGGGAAGAAATCATCGACCATGTCACTTTGCACGTTGTAACTGAAATAAAAATATAATACTCAGTACAGTGAGTAAAATACGGTGTTAGTGACTAGGCAACGTGAAACAGAACGTGACGGAAAGCTTACATTAGTGAGAGAATACTTACGTGGATTGGAATGTCTGAGTCAGTTCATGTTTTAGTTCACCCTTATAATTGATAGTGAAAATTCTCACGATCGGAATGCCAACTGCTTGATATGCGCATACGTCCTGCAGATAAAAGAAAAACATTTATCATTTCCTGAATCATAAAAATGTGATTAGTCCACAAGGCAAGTGTGTGGAAGTATCAATGATTATATGGCAATATATCAGAGGGGCACTTTCTGTATTTTTAAGAACGTTCACATTCTAATTTCGGTCTCAATCTGTCTAAAAGACCTATAATTTCCATAAATTTTTGACATTGATTGTCGCTGAGCCGAGATTACGACGTGATTTTGAACGTTTTTACGGAAATTAGAACTCTGATGTATTTTTCACGACACTCACATTAACTCTGTTGCCATAGCCTGCATAGAAGGGGTTCGAGCCTTGCGGGAACAGCGCCTTGATATCGGCGAGGCACTGGATCTTAAACTCTTCAGGCTTCTTCTCGATGACTTCACGATGGAAGGCACGCAATAGTGACGTCGGGTTGAGGAGCAGCGGACCGTCCGGCAGACACACCTCGCCCTGTCTGATGGAGCGGAGGTACTCGCGGGTCACCTGACGAAAGAGATTTTATTATTATTTATTGCGGATGTGAGGGATCGGAAATCGTCTACGTTATTGATTGAGAAATTGTCTTTAAGGTTTTATTCAACTATAAAGTCAACCGTATTCAATAAACACAACCGTATGTCACGTTCGTACTTGAAATACGAAAAATGGCCCTTAATGTTACGAAATAAAGGTGCTGTAAAGAAAAACTGTTACTAAGGTCGTCCGGTTGACTGAACCCAATGTTTTACGTAATTCTAACATGTCTGGACGTCACACAATGTTTCTTTGTTATAAATTATGAACGAGCAAGAACAGTGTCCAGGACTAAAAAAACCCATACATTCGGACAATAACTTTTTGTAGTACTCACCCTCGCTTGTCCGATAGCTCTCGCAGATAAGTACAGCAGCTGGTAGCCATTATTCTTGATCTTAGTGAATAGTTGCGCAACGCCGGACTGCGCCCAATCCTTTCCCACCAGCGGGAAGATGTGTCCCAGAACATCAGATCTGAAAAATGAATCATTTAGTATTATTATAATATAATATTTTATCTAATCTTGAATAATCTTTTTCCTTAGTTTTATTATATTTAAAAACATATGATTATAAAATGCGTCATACTTGGTGATTGTGCCGTCGATATCTGAGATGACAATCTTGTCGTCGTATCGCCACCGGAACACGTTACATTTGCACCGCGTCGTGCCCTGGTACGCTGTTGTCACACTGAACACCATTTCATTCATGCCTTCGCGGAGGTTGAGGTTTTTCTGGAGAACAAACATAACAAATTAGAATTTTGAAACTATCATAGCTATCATATACAATATTATTATTTCTACATTGATATATAGTTTAGTGAACTTACAATTTGTTCCGAAGACAGTCGTAAAGTTTTTCTAAATGATGAATGTCTGCGACCAGGCCTTTTGACTTGCCCATCTTGATCGGAATCGGACGAGCTGTGATCATGTCGGTCAACTGTGAACAAAGAAATATAATTATAGAATGTATCATACAAAAGTATGTATGAGAGAAAAAAAAAATATGCGAAACTTACTGCGATCTTGAGTTTCGACAATTTGTGGTAGTGATTGCGGCCCGTCTTCAAGGAACTCTCTGGGGTCCATCTCTTCAACAATATCTAATTCTCTGGCTTCATCTGGTTTCTCTTCCAAGGAGTTCTGCTTCTCATCGAGTGGCTCACGAATGGTCACAGTTTTAGGTTCCGTTGCCATCTCAATTTGTGCCACGGTTTCTTTTGGCATGACATCATCTTTGGGAGGCGAAGATTCGGTGCTGAAATATGCAGGTGATATTAAAGTATGAAGTAAGGTACCGAGCACTGTTATACTTTGTCCTATCGTCTTGAATCGGTTAGTAAATTTTAGTTTGTCCGTAAATTCAAATCACAATTGTCATTCTTTGACAGTCGTATGAAAGACTATAAACACGCCAGACATACGCAGTGTGTCTGCTAAGCAATCAATTTCACTGAACGTACATAATGTGACTTACTCCTTAGCGTCGGCGTTAGGACAAATGTCATGAGAGTCTTGTCTTGGCCCTTCCAATATGAACGGGACTGTTATCTAAAGTATAAAATAGTGTAACTCACTGCTTGGCGTCAGACGTGGAGCGGCGCCAGCTCCACCACGAGTAGCCACGCGGCTTGGCCGTGCTGTCCGACGTGCGCGACTGAGGCTCGTCCTTCTCAGAGCTCTTCTCTAGGGACTCGAGAACACGCTGCAAATAGAAAAGAGATTTTTTGTTGATTTTGAACTTTGACATAACGGGCGTCAAAATACCCTTAAGCTGAGAGCCACTTGTTCTTCCCATTAGTATATTTTCTTCATGTTCGAACTGCTAGACGTTGTGAACTAGTGACTCACGTTGGGCAGCGGGCGCCTGTAGGCGAGCAGCGACAGCAGCAGGGGCCCGGCGCTGCGCCAGGGCATGGCGCGGCCCCCCAGCCGCACCACCAGCCGGCCCTCGGCCGCCAGCGCGCCGCCGCGCGAGCAGAACTCCTCGAACGAGAGCGCCCGCGACACGCGCTCCTCTTGCACGTACACGCCTACTTGACCTCTGAAAGAAGAAACCCACTTATTAAACTCCATTTACAAAATCGAGATCTGAAATCGGCAACCCGTCTTGACCAAGGGTGGATGCTCGTGATTTTTCTGTATGAGAAGAGACTTTTGCCCAGCAGTGGAACAATTATAGGTTGGTATTATTATTACTTATTAGACAGTCGAAAAGAGATAAATATATAAAAATGAGACCCTAAAATTATCAGGTACAGTCAGAGAAATAAATTGACTATCTACATTGGAACCACAACTATCATTCTTTATCAGGTGGGTATATTCTTACTTGGCTAGAAGCTTCTCGTCGTCATCGGAGTCCAAAGTAGGCGGTAGCGAGGCGGGTGACTGAGGCAGCGACGGACCGTTACCGGACTCGTACTCCTCCTCCGTGGGGCCCGAGGTGGGGTGGGAGCCTCCTGCTGCACCTGGGCAGTGAGGGGATGTTATAGACATTGTGAGGACCAATGGGATCTGACGAAATAATACCAAAGTGTCGATTTTCGCAGCTTGGTTCAAGAGTACCAGGTGTCATTGTTTGGCTAATATTATTATAAATATATATTTGTTTTTTTTGGATGTGAGGTGTGTATAATAATTCAAAACAATTGACTTAATTATATTATTTATACAGTTTTTGTAATACAAAAACTTTATACGCCAAAAACGCCCTCGGCACTGCTTGTACCAAGCCACAGATATAGAACTTACAAATGATCTCACCAGATCGATATCTGTCAGCGTGGTGCTTCGGGAAATAGAGATCAGGGTCGACCTGGCCCCGGTCCAGATCGTCTAGGTAGACGCCCTCGGCGGGCACGTCAGTGTCGCGCGGGGACATGAAGCGGAACATGCCGCTCAGCACGCCGCGCCGGCTGGGCCGCTCCTCGTCCGAGCTCAGCGGCTCGGCCGGCGACGCGGGCGTCGGGCCCACGGGCCCCGCGCCCGAGTGGGCCGCGGGCGGCGAGTCGGAGCCGCGGACGGGCGGCTCGGGCAGCTCGCCCCAGCGCCACGACTGCGAGGACTTGTCCCCCTGCCGCCCGGCCAGCTCCACCTCCGTGTCCGACTGCACCGGCGTACCGCTGCGCGAACCTCTGTTGCACCAAAAATAATAAGGTTACACCAACAGTTGCAACCCACTTGCAGGACGGGGAGGGTCTAACATAACCTCGCTACTTACAAATGCTCTATACAATGCCGCCCATGCAAGTGACCGCCCGTATTTTTCTTCATTCAGAAAAATTTGGGCGGTCACATGCTCATGGGCGGCTTTGTATAGTCAGGAAACATGCGGAAAGCGTAGGCAACTAGACAAGGAATTAAAATAAATTCTGGTCTTAATTGAGAAAAGTTTTCACTTTGGATTCTGCTATTAATTAGCCAAGCGTCGCTCTGTTAATAACGTTAACAAGTAAGTGCAAATCCAGACCACTCCATTATTAAATAATCATATTATTGCATACGAGGGACTTGGATACAGACAACTGTACTTTAGACTTCAGAATAGCCAATTAATTATGAGTTAGTGACTCAGGTCCACCCTGACTCATACCTTAAATTAAATCCTTTGATTAATATCAGCCGTATTGACACAATGCGACGAAAATACTTTTTACCTATTTATTGCTATGCCTTGATCAGATATATTATCTTTTTGGAATAAAAATAGATTATAAATACGAGTTTTCTACTACCACTAGAATACTAACTTTAAGAAAAATATAAAGTGATTTAAATGTACATAATATCTACTGTGGTGGCGGAGTAGTAAGCACGACACGACTAAGTGCGAACATAAATATTTAATGAAGACATAACACGAGATAATATTGTTAGGTACCGAGCGGTGCACTACGCTAGCTTAATAACTTTACGACAAGCGAGTGATTGCGTACAACTTACAGAAACTACAACGTTGATTGGTCTCAGTAGGAGATAGGTATGAACAGAAACTATTGAACTAATACAACGATGAACTGGGTCGTGCTTATTGCAAGCGTGTGAGTGAGCGGATGTTATTCATTATTGATTATTACGCGTTTCTGGGGGCGGCGTGCACCTCAAACGCTGTGTCGGACAACGCCAGCGGGATGCGGTTGTCGCCGTTCAGCTTGAGGTTGGACATCTCTTCACTGAAATGAGGCGACTCGCTCAACAACGGGCATGGTGGAACACATCTTACTGGACAATGTCAACTCTTGTGAATCGCGCGAATGAGACGAGGTCAATAATGTTACATGGTGTAATAGTTACCTAAGTGTTGCAACATGAACCTCGGTGTCACTAAAGAAGTTGATGTCAGTGACGTTAGGAATGGGCGCGGGTTGCGTGGTTCGCTGCTCCGAGCCCGCGCGGTCCGACTGGCTCGAGATAGAACTAGTCGAAGACTTTCTTTGGTGCTTCTTTGAACTTGCTTTTCTGGTCTTCTTCTTCTTCTTGCCATTGCCGCCGTTCGGTTTGACTTCGTCCTGGTTGGAGGGCACGGCCTCGATGGGCCTGAAGTCGTTGTGAGCGCTGATCTTCTGCACCACCTGGTGCGCCTCGCTCTCGGCCCCGCCGAGCTGCGTGGCTGCAAATGTCCGGGGTGCTCTGTCCACCTTGTCAGTCGCCTCGTCGAGGCCGTCCATTTCAAATAAAGCATCATGGTCATTATTTGTGTTGTCCTCTTTGGTAGTATTTTTAGTTATCTTACTTAAGTCAGGTTTCTGCATTGATTGTCCGTCAGCTGTGTATCTGTGGGATAAAAACGATATTGTTATGCTTTTATGATAATCTAATAGCGTCAATAATCCGGTTTAAAGAAGTGTGGTTAAGTGAGTAATTTTATAGTGCAAGTACAATTATTATCATAATCGTCGGTGTGAATAATGCAAATGCATTGGGAAATTCGCTTTCGAACAATTTGCACGCAATGTAATTGTGTGTGATATTGAACAAACTGTCACTTTCCATTCTGACCATAATATTTGCTGCTGAGCGAACATGCTATGTTATGATTAGTCTTACTAAGGGCTGTTTTTTCCAACGCCAGCCATCTCGTATCCGTGGGATAAAATTGATGTCTTAAATATTTATTAAGGCAAGGGCCGATTTTTCTAACGCTAGATATCTTTATCCGAGGATTAACTTTTAATTTTTGACAGCTTTTGTATGGAAAAACTGTCAAAAATTAAAAGTTAATCCTCAAGTTAAGTTAAGTTAGTTAATTATTTTTGACAGTTTTTGTATGGAAAAACTGTCAAAAATTAAAAGTTAATCTTCGGATAAAGATATCTAGCGTTAGAAAAATCGGCCCTTACCTTAATAAATATTTAAATCGAATTATGCTTTTGAACTGTAATAAGAATTACCTTCTCTTCGTATAATCAGAGGCTTGTCCATGGTCGGGTTCGACGACGGAGAGCGAGTTGCGTCGTCGCGGCTCGTAGAGGTCTTCGAAGCGCGCCGCCGGGATGGGCGAGGTGGCCAGGTGCGCCGAACACTCGGCCTCGTCCTCACCCACTTCTTCCACGAAGAATGCCTCGCCCGACTCTCCGAGCTTCATGTGAATGTCCAACGGCTCACCGTTCAGCTCTAGATCCACCTGTTCATCAAAATTGTTGTAGTTTCAATTGATTACCGCATTATGTGTTAGTGGTTTATATTACATCAGTTTTTGTTTTTTGCATCGTGTTATTTTAATTGCAATGTTTCACAACTAAAAATAGCAAATTAAAACCAAAGTAGTCTAAGAAACTAGCGAGTTAAAAAGATTTTTTACGATGTGGAAAACTCATGAACTGAAACGTTTAGATTTCACTACTGTAAGCTAAAAATACAAGCTTTCGGTGAGATTTCAAATACCTACGATTGATATAACATTAACCCACCTATCACTCATTAACCTAATATAATTAGCATGTCATTCATGTACTGTTCGGAATTTAATTATTTATTCAATTAAAAGACTTCTACGTTTGCTACGGCCAGAGATAAAGTTAATTAAATAGATTACAGAATATAATGGAAATGAGACAATAATTGTTTTGTCCCATTACAAAAAATTTACCGGTGCCCGGATGATGAAAATATTTGTGCCAAATATTCGTCAGACTCTTGGTGAGAATTGTATCCTACTTTGGCATTATTCCAATTTTCACCCGAAGCGAGTAAGACGCAGATTCTTCAGCTCATTTTGGCAATGTACCCTAATTTACCACTAAACAATGTACTAAAAATATTATAAAGATATTCATTAACGACTTTATTAATATTGGTTATCGATCGTTTGTTATGTAAAGTTATCATTTGCAGCTTACGAGTCATTATTTAAACATAAATTTAAAATATATTACCGTACATTATCATCTATTTCGTTATTATTACTGTGACGTGTCAGTAACCACGTTATTTAGAAATGTTGTTTGATATTAATGTATATTTATTTGCTAACTGCGAAAGGTTTGGTTTGTACGTGTATTATCAACGAATAATCTAGACGCAGACGCGTGCATTGAGCGTAAACTGAGAGAGCATCGCGAAAGAATGTGGACGGGGGAGCTAGATTAAAATAAAATTAGTAGGCACATGTAATATGTGGACGAATCTGTGACTATCGGTGGCGGACGATTCACAAGAGCTGAAATTGTCCATCAGGTCTTTCTCAACTATGAATCACTGCAGTGGTGATTGATTACCAAAGAATGAGACTTGGAGTTCGGTTTACATTTCAGTAATAGATGTCGCTATTGAACTAGCGACTGGAGTACGTCCAAGATACTCGTAGATAATGTGACTAATGAACTGTGAAGAAAAACTGAAACTTTCCGTTCCGTTCTCTTGTCTTTGACCCCACTTTACATTTTTTTTAAATATTGTCTTACTCTCGACTTCTTAAGGAAACGCTTTTCGACTATCACCAGTTCACCACCAGTCCAAAATGTATATTTAATAACTTTAAAAATTATATTTCTTTAACATCGGACATGATTGATGACTCGAAACAACATTTCGGCTAACAACTTTTTGCTGTGAATTTCAAGAGCTTGCGAATAAAAAATTGACTTGTCATTTTGAATGATCGTTACCTACTTATGTATTAGAGAGGCAAGGCTCCAACACACTATAACATTTGTAACTGGTTGAACCAGACTATTTACATTAACACAGATGAACTCTGATAATCCCAACACTGCGGAAAACACTATTTAAACACTTACGTATGATAGATAGCAAATACACAGCCTTATGTAAATGCAAATGAGATTGAAATACCCGGCGACATATTGCAAAAAAACATTCGTTACGTGCTATAAACAGACATAATACGTATACAGAGGCGTGGCATGTCCCTAGTTCGCTAGGTGTCGCAAGTATTGGAGATGTTTTAGTTAGATGACTGATTTGAAGGCCAAACAAGTCTTAACTCTTCGCGTGGGCATTTACATTCAACGTGCGGCTTGCTTTTTCCATCGTGAATTCGTGACGCAAAAACGATCTAAATAATTTCACTAATACCAGGACTACACCCATACTTTCATAGGTACTAATATTATACAGCGCAAGTAACTGGCCAGTCTGTTACCTACCTTTTCACGCATTAACGGCTGAACAGATTTAGATGAAATTACACTTAGACCATGACCTGGACATTGGATACCTTCTATCCCAGTAGTACGTGCCCGTGGGATAATTTCCGACCTTCGTGGGCGAAGCCGCGGGCCATAGCTATCATCATCATCATCATCATTATCATTTCAGCCGAAAGACGTCCACTGCTGGACTTAGGCCTCCCCCAGATGGGAGGGTTTGCCATAATCGCCACGCTTGGCAGGGGGTTGGCGATCGCAGTATGGTGTTAAAATGCATAGAGAATGCTGCTGCCCATTCTCTAGTGAGTCCCTTAGTCGCCTTTTACGACACCCACGGGAAGAAATGGATTGGTACTATTCTTTACGTACGGCACCACACGGAAATAGCTATAATATTACTAATATAACAGCATAAGACTTGGAAGTCATGTAAGTATGTGTAGGTAATTATTTACCTTTATTGTCGCCCATAAAACAGCTGAGACATTACTTTCAGCGTGCTCACATGGAATACCAAAAAACACAATTAACTCACGTCTCAGATGCTTTAATTTATAATTTAAATGTAGAGAGTATAATTAAATAATAATTGCAGTCTCCACTTGAGTCAATAAGATAAGATCTTTAACCAAAATGTATGACTGAAAATGACGGAGACACTGTTAAAGGTTTTGAAAGAACGGGAAGATTTTTATAATTATATACATATATAAAAGACCTCCCGCGACTCTGGAAGCAACCATGGAGCAAGCAATATAAATGGCGCTATTAATTTCAGAGAACGTAAAGAAGTCCAAGAATCGTACCGTGGAAGTGAGTTAATATGTACTTTACTGGCAGATGGATCTTATTCTGTTTAGGAAATCGTCAAGTATCTTACCACTTTGAATCTGGAGCGGAGAACGCCGAGCTTCCCAAAGCGGACATGGAAGGGCGAACACGTGTAGCTGCCATCCGGCTGCTCGACCACCACCACGTCGATGGCGCCCGTCAACGTCGCGCCGTTGATCTCGTTGTAGAACTCACGAAAGTTCGCAATGAACTTGCCAATATAGTTCATAGAATACATGGCTGCTAATTTGTCAGTCTCTCGTTCAACTATATTTTTCACTTCACTCAATAAACACGGTACTCTAAATCACTTGGGTAATGTCTTGTAAATTACCCCATCTTGGGGCTGAGATCAAAAATCATTAGGCTACCTGAAACAATAGAAAGAACAATTTGTTAATTATAACTTGACAAAATCATGAGCTATTAAATGAGGAGAGGAAGCGAGAGACCAGCGTATTGAGTGTACTGCTATATCATTTTAGTTTATGCTGTCCTTTTCCTATCCCAAATATGTAGTTTAGCCAAAAGCAAATTATTAAGTATTTCGTAGTATATAATATGTATAGCAGCGATATAATTATATTATTGGAAATACATGATTCTTAGTACCTATTATTTAGAATAGATTAATAAAATCTTATCCGGTCTAAATACGTAAACACAGATAAATCCCATAATTATGCGTAATCGAGTATTTCAAATCACCTTCTGTTGTAGATAAGTGTCAGTTTAATTGTGAAACGAGCACGCCTAGTTTTTCTTGTATAGCCTCACTATCTACTATCCACTACGTCCATTCTAGATTTAGATCACATCAAGACTGTTACATTCTCGTCACAATTCTGCGTAGTCGTAGTGCTTATAAATCTCAATGTAACTGGAATGGTTTACAACGAAGTTGGTACATACATGGACATAAATAGCGCAAGTGTTCATTACTAGAGCAGATATGAGGCGGTTTGTTGGGTTCATGCACTATAACTAGGCATCACTGCACACGCAGGATATTACCCAATGTTGCATGCTCGACACTCAAGATACAAAACTACCAATCAGTTGTGTATTATAAAGATTTCGTTGAAACTATTGAGGTCGCTGACTGACACGGTATTCTTAGTTCATCGAAGTAGTTTTTCCGTACGCATTTGAAAATTCGAATTGAGAAAATTCGAATATTTTGCATCATTTCATTCACTGTTGGAAGGAGTTACCTAACAGCCATGTTTCACGTTGGTGTGCGATTTGTATTTTTTATCAGATAGAAGCAGACAGCACGCGATGACAGCGTGCTGGACGAGAGTGTTCGAAGTCGAGGCGTGCGGACCGACCACGCGCCGGGGACTATGCCCCCCGTATCGGCTTACAATGACTAATTTTTAAGAATAGCGAAACTAATCGTCATGACATTATGTGTAAGTCCTAAAGGAAACGTTGGCAAGAATGTATAACGGTAAGAAATAATTATAGCCATAATTTTATTTAGTAATCATTTGACACCACAATCAATGAGAGATACCAGGGTACGGCGTGCAAAATAATTTAAATAATAATACTTAGTCGTTAAGTTATAGTCAAGCTGATGTTTGATTATATCGAGGTATCGTGGACTTTGCCCGGCTTTATTCAATGAGTGAGGATGTGAGTAGCAGGTGATACCCGCTTGGCGCTTGGTATAAATAGTGATTTCAGAGTGACGCTGTCCGGGCTGTCCCCGGCAGTCAGTTTGTGAAGGTTAGATGCCGGATGGTGAAAATGATAGGGAATTGCCCTCTTCAAAGGTTAGAGGAAGCATTTAATACGTGATGCGTTGCCTAAAAATATATCAGATCCTTATATTGATGGAAATGAACGGCTTTCATCCATAAGAGATTTAAAATGCAGTAAATTAACATAATCTTTTAATGAATAAAAATTGTGAAATATTTTATGTATTTACTTAATTGATTAAATTACAAAAGGTTAAATTTATTTAAAATTAAATTAGCCTTGGGTATAGACAGAAACGTGAATAAAATATTTAGCAGTGTTGAACATGAACATGGTAAACGAAAATATCTTTTTAGATGGACAGTGTACAGTACACCAACTAACGCATGAGACAAAGTGGCAGGTGTCCAAGGAGAGCTAATGACAGCTGAACTTATTCTTAGTTCCAAGGGCTTCAAGTTCAATGTCTACAGAGATAACCAGACTTCCATTGTCGTTAGGGTCACACACCTCTACACGGAAAACGGAACTCGTAACCGACCAGTTTGTCGGTTGGGACCGTTGGAAAATGTAAAGTACTTAATGACTTTAAACTGTTTGACATACTTATTGGTGAGATCACGGATATGACAAAAAAAAAATATTGTTGCGCTAATTGGATTTATTTGTATTTCGATTTTTTTTTTTTAATTTATATGAATTACCTATAAGTACTGAATGCGCTAAATAAACGTTTTGTTTCAATAATAAGGTTTCTCGGAACCCATTAAACATAGCTATTAAACGACTATGTTCCGATAAAAAGCCGTATGACCGCCACCGCGCCAAGGTTGAACTTGTTTAATTCTTTATTGATCATCAATATTCTACTAGCTTTAGCAAAATAAGTTAAAATTGTTATACTTCGTTCTCTATTTCGCTGAATCTCTACAGTATTGCCTTTTGATTCATTATTAATGAGCTCTATTGTTTTGTACCAACTGTTATCATAATTTATTCATTATTAATTACGAGTATTTTTTTGGGTTACATCCAACCACTGTCACCACTTTCTCTTTAGTTGGTCGTTTCAGTTCATATTTTTATCAATATTGAAAACTGGAACTGAACTTCTTTTGTTTGGCATAAATAAGTTATTCGTGTCACCAGTTCACCACGATAGCACTCGTACTTTTTGGTGTTTCTTTTGTTTTTATCTCTCTATGCTAACTCTACTCTAACGTCATTAGCGGGCACGGGTTATGAAAACTGACCTATAGTTTATTCGATTACAACCTAATAACGTGTGATTATACACGTGAACGTGTGGTAACCGGATCTAACAACGCGACTGAGGAACAAACAACTGTTTATGAAACCTTTTCTGTAAGCCGGGCGAGCATACCTGATACCTACCTACCACAACTCTTCACGTGGCCCTAGCGACACTACACTCGTGTTTATTTAACAGGACCACGGTACTTATAGTGATGGATTAATTAGCATTCGCGTTCATTTTTAGCATGCGAATGCTCATTTAGCATTTAGCAAATGAAATGTAGTTGCGAAATTCTGTGAAGTGCGAAGTGAATTTATCGCTTCGTACTTTTTTATAATATCATACGTCAGAGCGTCGACGCACGCAGCGGTAGTGTGCGCTCTCCTTCGCACCCACGGGAAGTCGGGAATACTAAATGTATCGGTTTCACTTGACCGTGAACTCGTTGGCGAGTGAAATTTATTAGCAGATGCTGCGAACTTGTGAAGAATGGGTTAAGCAATTGTTATGTTATTATCTTTGATTTGCGCGTACTTAGGGTTGTATATTGAATGAATGCGTGAATTCGCATATTAACAAATATCACATATTTCATTATTATCAATTATCGTCATATTAGCGAATAGCATAGCAATAGCAATTAGCTTGCTAAGACTCAAGAATTCACATGCTAATGAAATTTATGCGAAATCGCATTAATTGACATTACTATACTTACATAGGCAATCCCTGATTTATTTTTAATTTATATAGCTGAAAAGGTCTATTTGACACTGAAAGCCACATTTTGCAATCTATTAAATGACAGTAAATGGTATCGTATCAGAACTACGTTTTTTCGACTGATGTAGGATGTTAGATAAAGATAATATATAACAAAATAGCATTACCTGATATATAGGTAAATGTGTTTTTATATGACTTGTGTGACATAATAAGCGCGTTACAAGGCCATCATGTAAGATAGTGATGGTATGAAAGTAGATCGTTTTTAGTAAACAACTAGGCTGATTTATGGAGGTGTAGTGGTTAGCATTTAGGTCTAGACTCTCTTCGAGACCTAGACAGGCAGGAAAATTATGACCAGAAGAGGATCTTTGGGTTAAGAAGACTTATGAAGTTGTCACAACGATACGGCTTCACTTAATTGATTCCATAAAAGTCCATACTAATCATGTGACGACACTTGAATCATGCGGGCAAACATTATCCTCCTTTTATTTTTGCATTAAGTAGCCAACCATTGTTTGCAAAAAAGGAAATTATTTTGTGTGAAAACTTACACAAAGAAATAGCCAGTAGCAAAATAGCAAAAGTTGGAAAGGCAGCGGTAAAGAATTAAAGATTGGTACTATAAATGGTTATCACAACTGCGATAATTTAATTATCGATAGACGTAGTAGGTACGTAATGTAATGCGTATTATGATCAAATCTGCAATTTCGTTTTTTTTTTAATATTATGTAACATATAAGGTGATACTTACCAAGTGTATTTATGTTTACGAATGTTAAACAAATAAATACGTAGATGAATGGAAAATCCACGCAGTACTTATTAAATACTGTGTTGGATATTTAGTACTTATGGCTTGGATCCTCCAAAAGACTGATGTAAAGGACGTCAGTAATGCGAGGTTTATCAGAGTGTAAGGAAACGAGTTTCAAAGCCAAGATCATCAAGGTGAAGTACCTATCCATTCGCGCACTGTTTGCGCTTCTACTGGACAGTGGACAACAACACAGCTAATAAGCAGTACCTTCCTACAAGTTAATATTCAATTCTAGGTATTATATGACTCACATGGTAAACAAACATGCAAGCAGCTAAGAGAAAAATCAATGTCGATTCAAACAACTGTCATTATCTGATACATTACTTGATTTCAACAAACAACATACCTTTGTTGTTTACTGAAACTATTGGAGTTATTTTGAATTTTAAATGACTTTATGATTGGAAGTATCGCATAGTAGGCATCTGAAAGGTGTCGCACGTAAATATAAAATTACTCAAAGGTCACGTTCTAAATATAAAATAAATAATTATTAAAACAATTGTGAGGAATGCTTACTCTCTCGACCGGCAAGAAAAGTGAAAACATGAAGATTATAAAAGCATGAAGGCCTGTGTGTAAATAAAATAAACATTTCAAAACCAACAGTAGACTACAAATACAGTGCAACAGCAATAAGGTAAATTAGTAGTGATTCGTGTTCTACACATGACTGTCAAACAGGATTTAGTTCAGTTAAGAGTTAAATCTAGAAAACAGAAGCAAAGCAACTAAGTTTAATACAATTTATCAATGAGCTGATTAGCGTTTTTGATACAACAGGTGATATTTAGTTCAGTTTAAAGTCTGTGGTGATTATTGATAATTCAATTAAACAAAACAATAAAAATTAAGCAGGTTCAAATTTACATACCAATACTGAAATTGCATAGGTACGTGCATCACAAATCCATTAAATTCGAAACAATACAACGTAATGAAAGCAAAATCAAATAAATTATACCGGATAACAAAAAATATACCTTAGTAAGGATAGCTAAAGAGGTGTAGTTCACTGTCAACTTTCTAAGGCACAAAATGTTTCTAAACAAAATACAGTCTGCTGTAGTTTTCGTACACAAATCCGAACACAGGTAAGATTTCGACACGTGTTGCTCGCGCCGACTCTACCAGTAAACTGCCTGTGAGTGGCTGGTGTGGGTGGGCCGATGCGAGAGCGACCAAGAGCCGACCATGGGCTGACGCCGCGTGACGTAGCTCAGTTGTTGATATGATACCGCACAATATCAGTCATACAACTCACACCACCGACCATGTGCTTCGAACGTTCGCTTAGCTGACAACGATGCCCGCAGGCCCGCACTGCACGAACAGTCAGCGCTCTGGGTCGATCGCGCGACATGGCGTGATGTCGCGCCATCGCTGTTACGAAAGTTACTTTACCTCCCAAGTTTATGAACACGCAATGCACAAGGAAATTAATTGTAGATGTTGCCAACATGGACAAGATGCCCAATATGGTAGAGCGTAATGTCTGTAATGAACTAATGAGACTACCATTCATATACTAGGGGTGTTCAATAAAAGACAATAGTTAAGATGATAATAAAAAAAGCAATTAATTCTCTTTTGTTTTTTAAAAGTAGAAGTCTATTGTTTGCGTCGTTTCGGAACGTGTTCTTAAAAATGGATAAAATTGAAGTTCGCGCAGTAATAAAATATCTCTGCTTGAAAAATGTTACTACGGAGCAGGTAAATCAAGACTTGAGAGCAACATTAGGGGTTCATGCTCCTCCATATTCTACGGTTGCGCGTTGGTGTGCTGAGTTCAAGCGAGGAAGAACTTCCACTAACGACGACCCACGAACGGGACGCCCCATATCGGCAGTGACTGAACAAATGATTAAAAAAGTTGAAAATATTGTCTTGGCGGATCGTCGTGTTACTGTTCGTTTTATAGCTGAAGAAGTAAAGATTTCGATAGGAAGTGTCCATAATATTATAAACGACCATTTGGGTATGAAAAAAGTGTCAGCTGGCGCGCTGGGTGCCCAGAATGCTTTCTGACGCGCAGAAACAAACTCGACTGAGAATTTCACAAAGCTGTTTGGATTTGTTACAACAAGATCCTGACCGATTTTTGGCTCGATTCATAACTATGAACGAAACATGGCTTCACCATTATGACCCGGAAACGAAACAACAGTCCATGACTTGGAAGCGACCGTCATCTCCAACTCCAAAGAAATTTAAGGCGATTCCATCCGCCGGAAAGATCATGGGCTCTCTTTTCTGGGACAGCCAAGGGGTGGTAATGATCGAATATCTTAATCATGGAGCCACTATTACGGGGGCTATGTACGCAGGACAAGTAACAAAGTAGCGTGAGGAAATACGCAAGAAACGGCATGGCAAACTCGCTAAAGTTGTTTTGTTTCACCAAGATAACGCCCCTGCGCACAAGTCCAGAGTTGCGATGGCTGCCATTCAAGAAGCTGGCTTCGAATTGATGGAACATCCTCCATATTTACCGGACCTTGCTCCTAGTGATTTCTACCTATTTCCGCGCTTAAAGGAACATCTCAGGGGCCAGAAATTCGAAGATGATGACGGAGTAGTCGCCGCCGTAAATGATTTTTTAAGGGATCAGGAAGAAGATTTTTTAGAAAGGGAATTTTAGGAATAGAGAAAAGATATAAAAAGTGTAATATAATAAAAGATACCTGATTACAATGACAGGTTAAGGCACTTTAATATGATTAGCTTAAATGAAAGACGTAACCATTCGGACTTACTAATACTTCATAAAATTATAAACGGTTCCATTGATGCACAATTAATTAACTATTTTAACTTTAGGCCTAGCCAACGTAGTAAGCGTCATCATCGTATTTTTGAATTACCTACATCCACCTTGAATACTACATTTAATAGCCCTCTTACACGTATGGCAAGGCAATATAATGAAAGGTCTAATTTGACGGATCACCCTATTGATATTTTCTCCATGACTTTCGCTTCATACAGGCGCTCCCTATTTAAACAGTGTGATGAGTCTAGTCTATCTAGCTCAAATCGGTTAGTTTTGTAGTGTTGTAGATTTATGTCTACTAGACACATTTTAAATTGTTCTCCTTAGTCTCAATTTTTTTTCATATGTGAATGTCATGCATACCTGTCATTTGCATGGTTACTGAAATGATAATTCTAAATGTTATTTTAATTTGAATTGTAAGTGACTGTGCTGTTGGTGTGCTTATGATAAATAAATAAATAAATAAATAATTGCGTCTTACTCATTCTCACTATTTATTGAACACCCCTCGTATGTAGGTCTCTGATGGAAATGTTGTCATAACTTGTGTATGTGAATGACTATACATATTTATTTTGATATTTATATAAAAATTAAACGTTGGTAAGCGCATTTCTTGAGAACGGCTCGACCGATCTGACAATTTTAAACAAAAAATCCTATATGAAAGAAAAAATTCAAATTCGTGAAAAACGGAAAGTAATTTTTTCTATGAAATTTTTGTATGAATTATTGAAATTTGGGTAGGACAACGTCTGTCGGGTCAGCTAGTACAACACAAATTCGTATTTCTATGACTACCTCATTGGCCTAGTGGTCGCAAGCAGTAGCCGAGCATGAGGTCCGGGTACTTCGGACGGACAAAGTACCTATTATTGGGTTTTTCTATCAGTAATTTTCAGTAGCAGATTGGGGTCTGGATGAAACCTGTTCATAGTATTTTTTTTTTTTAATCATGTTTTCATCATCATCAGAATTGTATCTCTATGTGCCGATATTAAATGAAAGAATGATGAATTAATTTACTTATTTTAATAATGTATGAATTTTTTATTATTAATTCTTATCAATTTGTATAATTTTTTATTAATTTATATAAATGTTTACCATTTTATTTTTATGCAATTCTAGGCAATTCTTATCAGTTTTGCCAATGTTAAAATGTCGAAGAATGTCGATTTTACCTTAACCAATTTTATAATATTTCTAATTTTTTAATAATTATATATTTTATAATATTTTTACTTTTTACAGATGTTACCAAATATTCTATATTAGCGCTTGTTACTAAGTCTGTTAGCTTATTTGTCTGCTTCATTGTTTTATGCATGTGGTGTTTACCTATAAGTAACTGATGCATTGTTATTTTATTTATTTAAATGTATTATGTGTTTGTATCAGTGCAGCAGTGTAATCAACTGCTGGTGAACCTAAAAAAAAATAGCATAAATAGGCAGTAATATAGGTAACGCTATTTGCATGACCTTGATTTTGAAAATAGGTCCGTAAATAATGACTGAGCCGGTGCTCAATTAAAAATATACTACAGGCAGGATTAATTATCAGAAGCTTATTAAAAACAAAAGGTAAGTCAATAGTTTGTTTACAGCTACTGAAAGTACTTACTCAACTCGTATAGGAATGTAAACAACAACACGTCCTACTATCTGCCGCAGCAGTTCAGTTCGCATCTGTATATTAATGTGCAGTGACACTCTACCTAGGTGTTAGTCACAGACAAACATGTGACCGAAATGTCGTAAACAAAAACAATGCTTGTTTATCAGCGACGAAACGCATTGCGTTAGCCAAGACGATCCTACGCTGCTTGTCATTATTATTGTCCCAATATTTTGATCAATAAACGCTTGTCAAAGATTGGCATTGGCCAAATTTTCCTTGAAAAACAACCTGTTCAAGACATATTTTGCAAACTGGTATAGCTAGGAAGTGAATATTTCTAAGTTCAACGTAAAATTAGATACATTTAGATTCAGTGCTAACTTGTAAGGTCTTTCTTTGAATTCCAAGATTATAGGACAAGTACATTGCCATGATCCACAGCCTTAGTTTCTGGGCTTGGAAATTTTATCTTGCTAGCTGTTGATCCAGAATGCGGAACTACGCTACCAACAATCAAATAATGTGGTGAATTAATCGTATTAACTACGGTCTACTCCGATATTATAAGTTTATAACATATCCTTTCTTGCATTATTGGGCCCCTTTATTCCTATTTTTTTTTATTAAAGTAGACATTAGGGGGTTTTTAAACAGGAAGACTTTGAATTCAATGGCAATATTTTAGTTCAAGAATCTAATTGAAGGACAAATAATAACTAATACTATTGTAACGTTGCTTGAAGTTAAATGACGTTATAACGTCAAAAATGTATGGATCTAACCATACATTTTTAACTTTTAAACATCGCTAATCATTACTTAAATTTAGGCAACGTTTATAAATAAATCCCTAAATATTGCAATCATTTTGCAGTATGTGGGCAGAGGGATCGGTAGCCTATACATATAACTTGACCTATAAAAATTATTTACTTAATTGCTTGGATCTGTTTGGCATTTATGTGGTATTTACTCTAGAGATGAGATAAATATAGGCCCGATTCTCCTACGCAGTCCTATAATACCGTACCTACTGGGTGGAGTCGGGAATACCTTGGGGAGGGGCACCAGTGATCTACTTATGGGCATTAAGAATACCTTGGTTTAAAAGCCTTTATAAATTAAACGACGATCTATGTTTAGTTGCAATTTTCAATGTAATGCTAATCTGGAATCTTTAATTTTTTTTTTATAGACAACATTAAAAACAATACAAAAGTATTATGTAATATGAAATGACGAACGTGTTTATCTATAAAGATTGTTTTGATAGAATTCTTGACATTCAAACAGGAAGTTGACATTTTAGTTTATGCTCCTATTTCTAATATGTGTATAATTATTGGAGGTGTGGCAGATGTCTATATATAATCTCATCAGGTAGGTTCAGTTTCGATATTAAACATGCGCATTTAAAAGTGAACATTAACATTTAAGACAAAATCGACGTAACAAAATACAGCAACCGTATTAGTCTAGGAATGGGTGTGTCGTGACGTATATTTACGACTAGCCGAGAGGACCGATGGCGCCATACGATGCCTGTTGCGTATTATTTAAACCACAAGGTCAGGCTTAACAAACGGCTTGAAAAAATACTATCACATACGAGGTACTTTCAACCGTATATCTAGTACTTTAAATAATATATTCGTATTTGCAAAATTGTGAAAACGGCATGCACGCACAAACATTATCGCCCCAGTGGCCTTCGACTTCTTGTAATACGCATGCCAGTGTTATTGTGAGTCGCAATATGCGGAAAAAATGTTTTTTTTCGAAATCCGCTTATCAAGATGAGATACACGCCCCCCGGTATTATTTCTAATCCGATTTTTCGTCACGATCGTAAGATATTATGTAACTAAGTAAGTAGGTAATGAATGTTAATGATAGTTGACATTTACGTATGATTTAGTACTTACAGTAATAGTGTACTTTTCAACTACTCTAATGTAGATATGTTATTTTTGTTTTTAATATTTTAATTAATATAATATATTATATAAATATGACGGAGAGGGGTATGTGTCTCTTTCGTTATTATCAGCTATATTTTAACTACTGTGGGAGTACTGTGGGTAGTGTTGGTTATTGCGCAATAGAAAAACCGTTTGCAGTTCAGATCAAATTATACTTTACGATCAAATTAATCACACTAGCAATTCACACACTGTAGGTACACGAAACAAATATTCGGAACTCGCGACAGTTTCTAAACGTCTTCACTGCTTGACCGCCACCCACGAACCCTGCTAGCTCCGGCTGGTCCGAGCGTCATGTTGTAGACACTAGTGCCGATTCTCTTGTCACAAATGCCTCTAACTTGACAAAAAATCACTAAAATTTCGTTTATTCCTGTCAAACGAAGTTTTCCCATTCTGAAATAGACTAAAGTGACACAACTTAACTATATTTTAGTTTGCAAGCACTAAGATAATACTGAGTTTTTAATTTAGTGAAAATGTTAAATTTGCTATTCTGAATTTGACGTTTTTCACCAAAAATTTTGATTGTAAGAACCAAACCAGACAAATTTTAATTGCGATGATGAAGGTGTGGGATAAAATACGATGTCATGAACTAAAATTCACACCAACATCTCGACTTCACGTGCAAAAACAGTACCTACTGTATTTATTTTTTCTTTTGCTTATATCTCGAAAATGGTGCGTCCTATCCCAAAAATAATGAAAATTTCGACCCCCTTTTTAAAAACCCATAAACCCCTAAAACTCAACATGTAGGTAATATTTTTTCATATTTTCCATACAAAAAATAAAAAATACCACATAAAACACGTACGCCTGCGCGCCTCCGACTCTACCACGGGTACCACGTGGATTTGCGATTGACACATTCGATTTTAGTTAGAACATCAGTTTGGTTTCAGAATTGGCCATTGGACTATAGAGCAACTTCGCCGAGTTGTCAACAAAATAAGAGAAGTTCTCGATAAAAAGCAGTACTGCTCTGCTGTCTTTCTCGATGTACAACAAGCATTCGATATGGTTTAGCACTTGGCTGCTTATCAAAATTAAGAACCGACTTCCACATAACTCCTACCAGTTCTTAAAATCGTATTTGGCGGATAGAAAAATTTGAGTTAAAATCAATGACACCTAGTTTGCCTTTTAAGATATAAAAGCGGTACTTATGAACAAATTTCTTGTAGAAAAGTTCTCAAGGAACAAATCTAACTTAGAGAGATGTTATTAATGATTCCAATGCTTATAATTCTGTAAATACATACATATCTTTTATATCTAGTCACAAATCATATTTTGATCAAGATACAATCTGACACTGACCTGCAAATTGCAAAAAACGTAAAAAAAAAAGAATTTCAGATTTTCAGCAAAATACCTAGGCATGCATCTTGATAGAAGGCAAACCTCATATCCAAAATAAACGCGACGAGTTAAATATACGGCTCAGAAATCTAAACTGGCTAATAGACAGTAGATCGCACGTCACCATGGAAAATAAGATACTCATCTATAAAACTATAATCAAGCCGGTTTGGACATAATATGGCATAGAGTTATGGGGATCAGCAAAAACTCCATTGTGGAGATTTTACAACGGAATTTTACATTCATCAGAACCAGTGAATTGCATGAGTACACAGAAATGAAAACAGAGGAGGAAGTCGAACACAGAGCAAAAGCATACTGAGACCGTTTATAAGCTCATACTAACACCCTAGCAACAGCGTTATGTAAACCAATAAATGACAGAAGGCTCAAAAGACAACACATATATTATAGAACCTTATTCACTAACAAATCCTAATTTAATAAGAGACAGCTTCCTCTGAGGAACAGTTCTTTCCAGTCAATAAACTCCCACAACAAAATAATCTGGTAAGGGCTTCTCAAGCCGATCGCAAGATGTTATAAAGAAAAGATTTTTGAGGAACTGAAGGTTCTCCCAAGAAGTGCATTATTTTTAATATACTTACATGCAATTAACAAATAATTACTGCAGTCCTTTGTTGGAAAATGTGTTTTTTTTTACCAATTTAAGTATCACAACATACGAGGTGTGTTCAATAAATAGTGAGAATGCGATACATTCTCCTTGGAAAGAAAAAAAAATAAATACTGGCAGGCATAGCCCAGACATTAGTTAAGATGATAATAAAAAAAGCAATTAATTCTCTTTTGTTTTTTAAAAGTAGAAGTAGGTATATTGTTTGCGTCGTTTCGGAACGTGTTCTTAAAAATGGATAAAATTGAAGTTCGCGCAGTAATAAAATATCTCTGCTTGAAAAATTTTACTACGGAGCAGGTAAATCAAGACTTGAGAGCAACATTAGGGGTTCATGCTCCTCCATATTCTACGGTTGCGCGTTGGTGTGCTGAGTTCAAGCGAGGAAGAACTTCCACTAACGACGACTCACGAACGGGACGCCCCATATCGGCAGTGACTGAACAAATGATTAAAAAAGTTGAAAATATTGTCTTGGCGGATCGTCGTGTTACTGTTCGTTTTATAGCTGAAGAAGTAAAGATTTCGATAGGAAGTGTCCAGAATATTATAAACGACCATTTGGTTATGAAAAAAGTGTCAGCGCGCTGGGTGCCCAGAATGCTTTCTGACGCGCAGAAACAAATTCGACTGAGAATTTCACAAAGCTGTTTGTATTTGTTTCAACAAGATCCTGACCGATTTTTGGCTCGATTCATAACTATGAACGAATGTTTCGTTGGGGCTTCAGGCTTCACCATTATGACCCGGAAACGAAACAACAGTCCATGACTTGGAAGCGACCATCATCTCCAACTCCAAAGAAATTTAAGGCGATTCCATCCGCCGGAAAGATCATGGGCTCTCTTTTCTGGGACAGCCAAGGGGTGGTAATGATCGAATATCTTAATCATGGAGCCACTATTACGGGGACTATGTACGCAGGACAAGTAACAAAGTAGCGTGAGGAAATACGCAAGAAACGGCATGGCAAACTCGCTAAAGTTGTTTTGTTTCACCAAGATAACGCCCCTGCGCACAAGTCCAGAGTTGCGATGGCTGCCATTCAAGAAGCTGGCTTCGAATTGATGGAACATCCTCCATATTTACCGGACCTTGCTCCTAGTGATTTCTACCTATTTCCGCGCTTAAAGGAACATCTCAGGGGCCAGAAATTCGAAGATGATGACGGAGTAGTCGCCGCCGTAAATGATTTTTTAAGGGATCAGGAAGAAGATTTTTTAGAAAGGGAGTTTTAGGATTAGAGAAAAGATATACAAAGTGTATAAACCTGAAAGGTGACTACGTCGAAAAATAAAATAACATATAATAAAAGATAATTGCGTCTTACTCATTCTCACTATTTATTGAACACCCCTCGTATTATAAAACTAAGTCCCCCACAGCGTCTGTCTGTTTGAATGCGATAACTCAAAAACTACGGTGTGATTCATGAGGAAGGCATAAGTGTAAAATTCATTTCGTTTTCATTCGTTTTCTGTAAATTGGTTGAAATACGAGGGCGACACTGAAAGTTGTTAGAACTGGCCACTTGTAAACGATATAATATAAAAATAAGTTCACATTTTGAAAATGGAACTCTTTGCCAATATTATTGTGTATGTATTATAATCATTTGTTATTTTTTAACGGCAAATTGAAAATTATCTGTGTCACGTCAGCATGAATTTAACGCGAGAAAATTTTCGTATAATGATTTTTTATGACTTTCGATGTCATTTAAGTCAACAAGAAAGTTATAATAGACTTCAATTGGCTTTTCATGAGGAAGCCCCATCTCGTGCCACTGCTTACAACTGGTTTAATGAGTTTAAACGTGGTCGCACTAATCTCACCGATGATCTGCGTGAGGGACGGCCTTCTACGGCGACGACTGAAGATAACATCAGTGTTGTGCTACGTATGATAGAGACTGACAAAAGAGTAACTTATCAGCAGATTCGGACAAGCTTAGGGATCGGTATGAGTCAAGTGCACAAAATCCTCCATGAACATTTAGCGGTCAGGAAGCTTTGTGCCCGGTGCATACCTCATAATTTGACAGAGGCCCAAACGCTACGTCGCGTTTATTGGTGTCGTGAAATGGTTCAAAGAGGAGGTGACTCAAATGCTGTGTTCGACATACGGGTGACGAAAGCTGGATTTATTGTTATGATCCTGAAACTAAGAGACAGTCTGCTGTCTGGGTGTTTCCTTCCGAGGAGTTGCTAACTAAAGTGACGAGAGGTCGAAGCATGGTAAAATAGATGGTGGCCTCGTTCTTCGGACAGGTTAGGTAAGGACAGGTCATTAGGCAATAATTGTTTTAGAGGATCGAAAAACAGTTACTGCAGAGTGGTACACTAACAATTGTTTGCCACTTGTCTTGGAAAAAGTTTGGAAGAAACGAACTCACAGTAGGATCCTCCTTCACCACGACAACGCCTCGTCGCACAAGCAAACAATCGACTACTTGGCGACGTCAGACGTGGAATTACTGGGTCACCCGCCCTATAGCCCCGACCTCGCACTTTACGATTTTTATTTATTTCCGAAAATAAAAGAAAACCTTCGAGGAAAACGTTTTATGGACGCCGAGGAAGCAGTGGCTGCGTTTCAAAATGCCGTCGAAGAGACCCCTAAGGACGAGTGGGCAAAGTGGTTTTCTCAGTGGTTCCATCGGATGCAGCGATGTATTGATGTAAATGGAGACTATTTTGAAAATATATAATAAAACGAATAACTTGCTAGTTTGTTCAGTTTTTGATTTTCTAAGAACTTTCAGTGTCAATCTCGTATGACGATGATTGTTGAAGATGTCGGAAAAAATTATGCCAACTGGGAAGTTTACTGGCGTGCGCCGCGTGTATCTACGAATGTAGTTACATGAAAACCCCGGTAAAAATCCAAGTAGACGCGGAAATTTCCAGTTTATGCTGATCTCGCATTGAATAGGATTTCCGTACAATTCGAGGTCAGCTAATACTGGAAATTTATAGCTTGATGTGTAGCCGTGTGTACGCTACCTACGTTACCGTGGAATATTTTCTGAAATCAGGGCGGAGGATTCGGGCGGAGAAGAAGCTAGTATTTTATAAGTTGGTTGACTTTTACTTTTTACTTTCCGTATAAATCTGAGCATTGAAGTTGCCCCTGATCCAAATGATATCGGTTCTTCCACCGATCCAAATACCGGCCCAAACCTTTATTGTTCCCCCCTCCAGATGAATGAACTTCCTGACAAAATTTCAAATGTTCTTGACGTGCAGAGGTCCTCCAAACTCGAGTACATCTTGTATCTGGCCTCAAACCGAAACGAGGTTCATCGGAAAATCACAACGCCAGTCTTCTTCCTCCCAATTTCTGTGTTCTCGAGCACATTGTAAACGGGCCCTACGATTGCGGGGTGCTATAGGTGGAACTCTCAGTGGCCTTCGGGAACGCAGACCCACTTCACGTAAATGATTTCGGATGGTATGATCGCTTATCAGCAAGCCTGAAGAGCTGTGGAGCCTCGTAGCCAACATCATGGCGGTCATGGTACGATTCCGTCGAGCAGTATTTTGGATGTACTGCTCCTGTCTGCGAGTGGTGATGCGAGATCGTCCTCCATGTCGCTCGGCCACGCTGCCCGTGATACGATAGCGTGTCCAGAGGTGGCTTATGACGCTCTGTTTAGTGCCAAGAGTGACAGCCACAGTACGTTGCCTGGAACCAGCTTGTAACATTCCGACGGCTCTCATCATCTCTTTTCGTGTCAAATTATGTCGTCACTCCATATCAATGCATTTTTTTTCAGTTCTGATGCATAAATTGTAATGGTTTTGTAAAAACGCTATTACACACTTTTATAGGAATCCAGATGGACTGTTGATTTTCTATTTTTAATCAGCATTTAAAGATTATTTTAAATCAAATTGTCAAATTCACTAAAAATAATCAATAACGATCCAAAATAGTTAAAATAATAACCCTCAACTTCAGCGATTCTCTAAAACGTACTTTAGTAACTAGACAATTTTGATGTGTGTAGTTTTCCTATTTATTCTGAAAGTGGGCAACGTCGCAAATAGATGTCAAATATTTCGCTGTTTTGATTAATTTGGCAATATTACTGTATGGAAATAAGAAATGTGGCAAACTAGCGATCTAGAATACTGATTAACGTTTTAGCTGACCACTTTAGCTTAATATTTCGCAAACAGATCCCTGATTAAAAAAAATTTCATTATATACCCAAATATTTTTTAAAGATCAATCCAATGACACCCAGACAAATAGACGAGAAAAAAAAATCATCCCCACTTTACCTGTAAGGGAGGTTGGTTTCCTTATTTATGAACCATGCCAAATTACTGCTTTTTGTACCATAGGTCTTTGAGCTAAGTAAATAGCGGACCGACATCGGCGAAACATGGATTTGGGGAAACTATAAGGGTTCCTTGTTTTACTATGGAAAACTAAAATGGAAAACATTATTTTAAAGCTTTAGCCACAGTACTCATTTATTTTGTATATTCACTTACATCATGATAATGAATACTTGCATAAAAAACAAAGTAATATTTTATGTAACTTCTTTGTATTACTAAGTACAACATAAGTGTAATTACAATATTACTAAGATACAATACTCAAAATCTTTGTTTAGCTAAATCTTCCTTTGTATCCAAGTCGAATTATTAAATGATTTCCATTACTTTAACAGTTTTAAGGAAATTCATATTTCAAATGGACTAAAATTTTAAATATTAATTTCCTTAAAAATTACTTAGGTACTTTCAGCTTAGGTACGTTCATATAACTTACCAAACAAACAGTTAACTAAGAAGTGAAAGTTGGTTTAAAACAACAATTATTTAGCATGATTTTAGTTTTTAGCCTCATTTGTTTTCCGTAACTATGGAATCAAGTTGAAGGATTCTAGGAATTCCCAGAAATATCTTAGTATTAATTCTGGTTAGGTTGGTAGTCTTTTGTAATATGGAGAACAATCGCCAGATATTTGTCGCAGCATAATTTGAATACAGTGTACTTTGTGATTTGGCGAATAGTGAACAGAATCAATTAAATTGCGGGTAAACCGAAACTCATAATCATCCTTTGTTCCTATATAAATTCGTAATTTCATAAACACATAAATTGTAGAATTGTAAATGTAGAATCCACAATCAGCATACTTATTTGTATGTTTTGACTCTATGCCATTTAATTGATTCAACATCAGGCGATCTAAGATGAGTAAGATTTCGCAATTTTATTCAGTTTTTCTCTAGGAACCTATCAAACATGTTGATAAGTACGGAATTTAATTGAGTATTTTAAACGAACTAGTAGAGTACTTACCAAAATCTTCCAATATCGATAAAGACGTCGTACAGTGATAGGATCAATAGCACTACGTACTGCAGAGAAAATAAATTATTTTCAAAGTACAACCATAAGCTCAAATAGAATAGCAAAGCACAAACAAAAGATACCTACAATACTGAGTGTTATTTTCCCGTGATGACATTGACATTTAATAGATTGGCACTAGAGGTGCGATTTTTTCAAATTGATTAACAAATATTTAGGCGATTTGAGTCAACAAAATCAAAGCTTTTATACCTTATGCGAATTGATAGGCAAGTGTTCAAAATTATAATTACACCGTCTTTCGACGCGCATGTGTAGGAGAACCTTAATAGTAGGTAAGCAGACCATCACGTGAATAAGTATGGGTTTATAGTCAATAGAAAAGGCACAACTTGAATTCTAGGCACAGATTTTGATATCGCTAGCGACAAATCGGCTGCTAAATTCTGTGTGTGGACGTGTATATTGAAATCGACAGCGACTTCCTGCGTGTGTCCATAGCATTACGTGTGGCGTAATCATTGTCTACGGTCTATGGCATTAATAAAGTACAGAGGCCAGCAGGTCACGCTACCCGAAACTGTCAAATTTTCGCAATCAACCTTGAACCTTATGCTGTAGTGCTAAAGTTGAAAATCTATTAAATAAATTTGACAGATTGTAGTAGCTTGATGTGCTGGCGTCTGTACATACCCACGGGCAGTACTTTACCATGAAACCTTTTCCAATGTATTGCTTGTTGGTCGATGTCATCTTTCCACTATTTTCACGATTTCACCACTGAATTTCACTGACGATTATCTTCCTTAGTGCTCTAGCACTTCCGCCATACGATTTCCTTACATTTCCATTTCATTACAAAATTAAACACATTAAAGCTAAATATTGTAAGTATCCATAAAAAAAAAATGCTTTAATTTGTATAAATAAAAGTTAAACTAAATTTAACTCTGTTACATTTTTCCCTGAACCGTTATTGCAAAAAAAACTTTTATTTAATATCTTGTGCTAGTACATACAATATGTTTAATTTTGTTGAGTAGTGTATTATAATTCTAATTAAGTAATTTAATGCAAAAAAAACTGCTGTTAATATTTTTGCTTGAAGTACAATTATTTAAAAAAAAAACGTAATTTTATTTATATGGAAATTTGCCGTGCACAAAAATGTTTTTTTTTTTGTTCACAAAACATGTTGGAATCTATATTTTCTGTCAATTTTCCATACAATGTTTGACAGGACCTAGAGATTTCAACATGTTTTGTTGTGATGTTTCGCCAGTGCAAACGCACAGTAACCCTAAACAACGGCTAAGCGAAAGCGCTTGGGTGAATAAGGATTCACCATCCATCTTGCTGTACGTTCCGCCAAAGTCAAGCACGACGAAAAAAGACAGTTTAAATATAGTCTCGACGTATGTCAATTATTCTTATTAATTGCTTGCTGGATTTGCACGACATCCAGGAAGCACCACCACCTCGAGCGTCATGCATCGTGCGGATTCGTGCGTGCTGGATCGTGTATATGTTTGCTCTTTATCACATTCAGCCAGTGTTTCCACTTTTAGGAATTTCTCCCTTTTTTAGTTTTTACAGTAAAATAATTAATATTATGCATGGTTTAGGGCTATTTTATTTTGACAGGGATTTAGGGAATTTTTAGGGTAAACCGCGAAAAAATCCCCGAATCTGGCAACATTAACTGCGGCGTTGAACGGACGTACAGCACGGTGGATGTGCGCACGATAGTGTGTATAGTAGTCACAGAACCTAAATACTCTACGAGATAGTAGTATACATACTACGGTCTAGCACCGCGGCCTTGGCGGGACGTACAGCAAGATGGATGCTGAATTAGGTGCATAACACATAGTTTTGTGGTATCAGTTTTGCAGTTTGCTAAACAACTGCTAAAATCTATGTATTTTGTGGGAAGACAAATTATACAGGCTGGCAGGGACATCTAGGCGAAAACTGAAACCATGGATTCAGTACATGATTTTGAACACCGACCGAATAACCGACGAAAAGTTTCAACGCCGGGGGGCGTTGAAACTTTTCGTCGGTTATTTAAAAAATTTACACTTTGCTATGAAACAGCAGTTTTTGAAGTGAAAACTTCTTTAGCATCGTTGTGATGTGAAAGTCGATGAAACGAAAAAGCGACAGTTTTTTTTTATGTACCATGTTCGGGTCTTTCGGGCACAACTCCGTCATTTATAGACGGATTTGCAAAATTATTTTTTTGTTGGAAAGGGTATACTTCCGAGATGGTCCCATTGTCATTAGATCACGATCTGTTGATGAGATCCTGGAGAAATCGAGGGAACTCTTCAAATATTATAGGCACACCTATAGCGATTTGGGTATTTTTTTATAATAACACGTGCAGTTGATCTTGGAAAGCACCATTTGGTGAAGTGGAACTGATGATGAAGACCACAGATGGCCACCGGAACTACTCAATAATAAGTATTACACGGGTTGCGATTCGATTACATTAATATGAATACCAAGCAATTTATGCTCGTCACAATGTATATGGACAAGTGGAACTGATGGTGAAATACCAGGAGAACTCCTCGACGATTAACGTCCCTGCTTCGGGAAAAGCAATATTTTGTAAAATGTGATGAGTAGTCAACATTAGGTTATTGTAACTTAGATAAATTACAAACTGACCCACTAAAAAGCAAAAAATAAAAACTTTAACAATCAAAGACAACAACAATCAAGTAAACCATCGAATTGATAACCTCCTCCTTTTGGAAGGCGGTTAAAAAAGAGACAGACATAAATTCATAAGATTTAACGTGGGAGAAAATGAGATTGAAAGCAACAGTGTTTCTTATATTCGTAGTTCTCTTGTGTGCTCTGCTTCGTACCCCCTCCACTCGTGTTTACCAAGGCATAGTGGGAGTTTGCTTAGGCCTCAGCGTTGTACGTTTGTTAATAAGTACGTGTTTGTGTGTTACAAAGCTTGAGAAAAGGCATCACAACAAAAATGTAAAATAATTATCAAACTTTGTATCACTATGATCATTACTAAAACCTACAATTATCCTCTTCCCGAAATTTTACATTCGTCTCATTAACTTAAAGCCAACATTTTTGAATGTTTTACTGTTGCTTGTGCGCATGTTTTTTTTTTTTTTTAATAACCGATCAAAAGTTTCAACGCAGGGTGGTTCAGAATCATGTACTGAGTCCATGGTAACAGTTTCCGCGTCGATGTCCTGCCACGCTGTATGTATTCTGTGTTGAAGAAAGATTCTCACAGAATTAAATCTAAAAAAAAAAATGGTTTTCACGGAATATCTGAGTTACCACATCTACCTTGCAAACACCGTATAATCTTTACCAAAATAATGTGATGTGACGGTTGTATGTACCTACTTAGAATATCGGTAATTTAACTACCTACACGTCAAGGGTCAATAATTTATTAATGAAATAAACAAGTACCATATTAACATAATTATGCTCTTTTATTCACATACTTAATGTTATTTAGAAATATAGTTACACATATTATTATTATATAATAAGTTTGCAAAAATAAGCGTCGCGTTGATATGCTATGGTAAAAGTGTTTGTGAACGGTCGGAAGCACTTTCTGTTGAATCAGCTGCGCCGTTGGGTATGGGTTCAGGAGTACCCGATGCTGCTCTGGACGTAATTGCATTCTGACATTTGTTGCGTAACTCAAACACCTGTGTTATTGCGTCACGGAAGCACAGGAAATTGTAGTCTATTACGCCTGAAATTAAAATGCATTTTTGCTAATCAATTTACTCTACTTTCCTAACCGTATTTTTACGAAGAGCACTATAACTAATCTTGGACAGGTCACAGGGACTTTGACGGTCCCCGTCCAAGAAGGACAGTTGTGCATTCTTGCATACTGGTCGACATTTGCGGTGCAAGCATAGCAGGGCCGTAGGCAGGAATTAATTTCGGTGGGGGCGGTGGGGGGCTAGGGTTGGCAACTTTTTTTAGAAGACATAATGTATTTCTGATTTCAGAGTCGGTAAATAAAGAGTAAGTACCTAAAGATTTATAAAAAAAAAGTATTATTTATTGTTATTTTTAAAACAGCATCTTTTCTTGTTTTTGCGGAATAACATTAAAAAAAAATGATTTTACGAAAAAAGAAAGATTAAAAAAATTACATGATTATTTTGTAAAGTATTATATTATTTTAATTATTGTGAACTAGCTGCGCCCCGAGGTTTCACCCGCATAAGTCTCGGTCCCGTGGGAATATGTAGATAAAAGGTATCCTATGTCATATATTATAATATATGAATATATACGTATATAGTTAGGATAGTAATCTTCGAGTGAGCTCAGATGGAGCTATAATAATATATTTATATTACGTCAACAAAATATATGTGGATAGATAGGTATAGCAAGACAAAATAAAAAGTAAGAAATATATATATAAGGTCAATAATTCAATTAAAATTAAATTAATTAAAATATACAGGGTGGATTTTTGAGATGGGGCAGTAAAGTTCAATTTGTTTTAATTTAGTTTCGGCCAGTCTATCATCGTAAAATAGTAAGTTGGAGTCACATTTCCTACGAAATGTATGGGAAAAGTTTTTTGCGTTTTCTGACTTTTCTAGTACTCAAACCTCAGTTGGTCTAGTAGAGTTTTTTATTCCTTATAAGAAACAGGATCGATTGGCATCAAAAAAAGTTTTTGTGAAAACTACCCATTTTCTTGCTGACTGTAAAAATTTTTCAAATTCTGTGAATGCAGATCAAAATGTCTCAAAAAGTTAAGAACAGTCTCCTAAGACCGTTTTCTTCTAGCGACAACGGTTAAGGTAGCTGTCCTTACTGCCCCATCTCAAAAATCTACCCTGTATAATAAATATATAAGGTATATTAAACCGGAGACCAAATGAGAGCGAAAATATATATTATAGTATAGCTACCGTATGTGGTGGCTTGCTATAATATATAGCACAGTATATTAATATATATTATAGTATAGCTACCGTATGTGGTGGCTTGCTATAATATATAGCACAGTATATTAATATATATTATAGTATAGCTACCGTATGTGGTGGCTTGCTATAATATATAGCACAGTATATTAATATATATTATAGCTACGTCTGTAACGGATTTAAAGCCCTGTTTCTCTGTTCCTGCCACTTTGTAATCATGAATTCATCATGACAAAAAATAGGGACATCCTTAACCTTTAAGGCCACTTTAGCATAATGGGGCCGCTATGGAGAATATAGAATGCAAGACCGAGCTCGAATTTTTTAACAATATGCTGAGAGGGATGGATAAAAAAAATGACATTTGGTAATATAAAAATAGAATCACCTTGCTTTTGAAAGTTTTCTTCGCGGAGAATACAAACAAGTGCAAGGAATTTGTTGACCTCACGCAAGTATAAAACAGTACCATTGTTAAGTTTTATTAAACTTGAGCTTTGACTGTTGAATGTGTTCACTTCTGTTTCATCCACCATGCTGAAACAACAACAATAATTTGGGCACAAGTTAATTTAAATAATTTAGAATACACAAAGAAAGATGACATACAAATACCTTAGCATTAAAAAAAGGCATTTTACCACTTTTGGTTACAAGCTAGTAAGACTGGAAGGTATTTTAATAAAGCCCTTTTTCACTTTCAAGGTCCAGGACCCAGTCAGGGACATGTTTTGTCGTCACAATAGCATACACATACTTTATGTAAATCAATATAAAAATATAATTACCCATATATACAAGAAATATCAATAACAACATCAATCATATCACAGCACAATTCATAACTCTGCATATCCACTGGAGAGCTGTCTGTTGCAATGTAGATTTTTGACACCACATCAAAAAGGAATGCTTTCTCTATGCCCGAGTTCTGAAAAAAAGATAAGAACATAAACATATTAGTTTAATATGCTCATATTAGAGCTACTCCTCCCCCCAGTTGGGCAAACACCTCTCTTTGATTGTGGTAGTCTCGATATAGCCTAGTTCAAAGCAATAAAGTTAGTTTTATGTTGTTTGGTAGTCTTTTTCACTATCATACCAGTTATATGTATTTAATTTTTCAAAATTGTTCCTTTACTCACAGATATGAGGATGTTCAGAAGGTTTTCTAAGGTTGGTAGCTGTGGAATCAGCTTTTGTACTACTTTACTGAATGCTTCAAATATAGAGTGATCGTATATGGAGGTCAGGTGAAATGACAGGTGAACGTGTTCCAATCCAGCTTCAGCCAGGTCCTCAGTTGCTCGATGGTGAATGTCTCTTTGGGATTCCATCTTGTAATCGTCATTGAGACCATCAACCTGAAATTAATGAATTTATTTAGATTTACCAATGTTCATATACACTACAGAAATTACAGGAAGCAACAGAAAATAAAGAACTAAATGTAACAAATAATTATAGGTAAATACAGCATTTTCTTATTATCACCAATGTGTGAACAATCTTAAATTAGAGGTTAAATATTATTTAAGTACAGTATAAAATAAAACAAAAATAGATACAGCCATCTCATATCTTAACAAAAAGTTAAGAAAAAAACACTGCTTGCACTAACATTATTATTTTATGATCAAGAAGTTTAGATCGGAACCGACCACGTGAGTCCATATGTACATTTACTAGATCACTGCACTTGTTCATGAGCTTACAAAACCCACATCAAACGTGTCCTTATTAAGAAAGCATATTATAAAATTAAAGACTACGTTGAAGACAAGGAAGTTTGGCAATAATTCCTTCTGCACATGTGGCTTCCCTGGTACATCATTAACGGCATGTTATGTAAGAGTCTATTAACTGCTCCCAAATTACCATGTTTTTTTGTTTTACTTTACATTCTTCCTTGACATATACGTAATCATCATAATATTTGACATTATATACCTACAATTTAATTTCAACACTTTATTAGTGGCTTTTGTGTACATGATAATTATTCAGATTTGTTACAGTTGTAATAGCAATCATATGATGTCGTTTAAAATAGGTTTTTATTTTTATTAATTTATTCATATTTTATATACTTAGATTTCTTTTTTCTATTTTGTGAATGTGAGAACAGTAGGCTTAGTGGACTGTAGATTTATTGACCATCTTCTATCTTGTTAAGTACCTGGTACTTGTTGAAAGACCTACACTGTCCTCCCATACCTATCAATACTACTGATAATTGAAAATATAGTAAAAAACAATTATTTTTAAAAGAGTAACCGTGGAGTTTCTTTCCGGCTCTTCTCCATAGGAAACGACCAATTGGAACCGTGCACCTAGCTTCTGACGTTTCATAAGTGCCCATGTAGGTATAAGTGAAATAGAATATTTAGAATTTTACACATTATTGGCAGTGGGGAATTTGCTTCATACACGGTTTTTCGGCGCGGAGGATAGAGAGGGGCGCGGAGGATAGAGAGGGGCGCTACGAAAGCTGAGCTTTCGCTCAAATATTACGCCTAGATCCTTTATTTGGCCAACTGTTTCAATTATTTCATTGCCAATAGGGTCAATACACCTTCAATTAGGTGAGCATTTAGCATTTTTTGCCATTTATTTGTATGCCGTTATGCTCACACTATTCAATCAAACTGTTGAGATCGCTTTTGAGACACACGGTATCATTAATTGAGTCTATCAATCTTACAATATTTTATATTACACAACTTTTTAGGGTTATTTGAAACAATTAATTTCATTTATTATTATTTATGTGTTCTGTGTCACCAATCCATTTGTGATCCTTAATATACATTCAAGGCATTTTTTCTTTTACAGACTGGTACAATTATTTAAGAATACTAGCATGGTCATGGAACAGCTATATGAGAAAAAGAAACTAAATTAATGCTAGGAATATATTAATAGAAGTTACAAATTCTCAACTCAACTCAAGTCAAAGCATTTATTTCTAATAAACCAATTACAGGTACTTTTGAATTGTCAAGGGGTTGGTCAGTCAGAAAGATGAAGCTAGTTGCCCATTCCAAAGCGCAGTCTGTTCCTATGGAGAAGAATGGGCAAGAAATTCCACAGATACTCTTTTAAATCAGAATATTGTTACAAAATATTGGTTACATCATTCATGTTGAAATTATATATGTGAGACCAATGTAGAAAGACATAATTATAATGAAGAATATTTGGCAGCTACTGAATGTACAATATTTTCAGAATAGTTACACAACTCATAATAGAAACTCAACTAATATAATAGTAACACAACTCATAATAGAAACTCAACTAATATAATAGTAACACAACTCATAATAGAAACTCAACTAGGTGCTTATTATTGTATTAAAGTTTCTAGTATCACTATCAAGTATGTTTATTCAAATTCTAATATTAACATACAACCAAAACAGACCATCTGCTCCTAAATTAGTCATGCTTAATCAAATATTTGTCCCAGATAATTGAAATAAACAGATGTTGTTATGTAATTAAATCATATAGGTATAATGACTTGACTTCACACATCTACTGACTGTACTTACTTTATGTATAAATACTTCAAATTTTATGTTACTGTTCACTCTATATGCTTTTGTGACTGTGAGCTGTAACTTATCAAGAGCATCTTGGTAGTCATCCTGAAAAAGAGAGTATACACATAATCATTTGTATCTATTGGAAACTTTATTTGATCAATTAGTTTAATTAAATAGAAATGACACCCACCTGAGCATCTATCACAAACACCAAGGCACCACAGCCACCAAATATTGTGTCAGAATCAAAGGTTGCATCAAAAAAATCAATCTGGCCCGGAAAGTCCCAGATTTGAAACTGTACAAAACTACTGTTATTTATGTCATCTTTAACTATTTTATTTGTTGACTCCAAGAATAATGTTTCATTTGGTGACATTTTGTGAAAAACCACTTTCTGAATGGATGATTTTCCAGATCTAAAATTGTAAGAAAATAATTGAGACATGTAATGGCTTGTTTGAATCTTATAAATCCAAGCATGATATTGCTTTGTTTGACTCTAATTTTTGGGATAGTTATGGGATTCTTATAAGAATTTTCAAGCAATTAATAATTGCAGGTATGAATTAAATAAAGACAATGGTAAAAGTAAGCCATGACATATTTATGATCAGTAATACTAATAGTGTTCTAGTGATATGTGCATCTCACGAATTCGGCAAGTTGAGCTCTATGCTTGCACCATTATTTTATATCCATGGTTGTCTACGACTTCTTGTAAAAATACCTTCTAAGTCCCATTAGAAGAATTCGTGGCTTGTGATCTTCTTGTAATGAAGTATTGTCGCCCTCTCCATTTTGTTCGAAAGGCCCATAACTGAAGTCCTTGGGGAAGGAACCAACATAACAACTGGGATCGTCTTGATAACTCTGAATCATAAAGTTGATAAAAGCTAATTTGTTGTTTCGTTGTTACTCCAATAGGCATTATTGTAGAAATTTTATATTCACTAACCATTTTAGTAATTATATTACAGAAGAATTATTTACAAATATTTATAATTAAATATATCCTAATAATAAAATTTATTACACTTTTATCATTTTAAAAAACACTGCGTATTTCTAATGAACAAAACATGTACCCCCAACAGATTGACAAGTATGACCATATGACATTAAAATAATGACATGACATAATAACCACAGACTATCTAAATACATAGAGGGGTTGCTTACTAAACATTTATCCTCACATTTATCATTATTTTAGAGGTTTCGAAACTATTGTCACATGAAAGAAATCTTAAAACTTGTTTTGTTGAATTTGCGTTCGCACGTAACATATTCAATAGACATGTTTTGTATAGAGATTTGTCACGTTTGCATTCACACTGTTGTTTGTTTGTCTCGAAACTTGTCAATTAACTTGTGTTTAGTGCAAGCTTTGGTGATAGAAATTGTGATATGCAATTAGTCTGTAAATTATGTCGAGTGATATGAAACGTCAAACATGTTTCGAGTCGTTATATTGACGGAATACAGTTTTCAACAGGTTTTTATGTGAATGTTTCGCCAATGCAAACGTACAGTAAAAGTTATGGTTATACAGTCGCTACATTACTTAAATTTAAGCAAGGTTTATCTATAAACCCCTTAGTGCTGGTGCACTGCATGGAATTAGTATGTACAGACGCCAGCACATCAAGCTACTACAATCTGTCAAATTTATTTAATAGATTTTCAAATTTAGCACTACAGCATAAGGTTCAAGGTTGATTGCGAAAATTTGACAGTTTCGGGTAGCTTGACCTGCTGGCGTCTGTACTATAAAGGGTGGCAGGGACATAGACGCGAAGCCGGCTATAAAAAAAAAAACAGCTGCTCCATACATTTTGACCGCATAGGTACACTCACTATGCCCCCATAGTGAGTGTACCTATGCGGTCAAAATGTATGGAGCAGCTGTTTTTTACCCCTACTACAAATACCCCTATTACACTATCAAATTTATAGGATCACATATCTATGAGTCATATTTATTTGATAATGTAATACAAACATATGAATCAAATCGTCTTTGATCAAAGATTTTTGACATTTGTTGTTAGATGGGATCAGAGAACCAGGTCCTGCCATATTGAATAATATATATTGAATTTTCATAATTTCCTGATATAAAATCCGTTCATTACATTATGTAATTTTGCCTTTTCCGTTCTGCTATATATTAATCCAAATTGTCGGTTTTATTGACCGATAAAAAGTAAGTACAACGAAATTTTGGCGTAAGTTCACAGCTTTAGTGGAATTCTAAAATTATTGTTGGCAACACTGCTGTACAAAAAATAAAAGCAAATTGCTGCCGGGCGGCTGAAAGTTCATTGTTTTAGCTTCATAGGTCTTATATAGAGTTCTATTTGTCATTAATGTGTGCCGAAAGGCTTCAGTATTTGGTTTTAATAGACGATTGCAACCACTTATGACAAAAAATAGGATCCTAGATATATGATAGTGTAATACACAGATAGGATCCTATGTGCCATTTAAGTAGGATAAGAGATAGGATCCTATAAAGGATCCTAGATATTTGATAGTGTAATACCCCCCTATGAAACACTCACACTCACACTCACTCACTCACTCACTCACTGTCACTTTTCTGTTAAACAGCTGATTTTTTTTGGTAATAACCGACGAACGCATGGGGGTTCAGAATCATGTACTGAATCCATGGTAACCGGCTTCGCGTCGATGTCCCGGACACCCCGTATAGTAAAATTGTAATGCTTACAAAAACCAAAAAGTCGACCTTCAAAGGGAAAACTGAACTTTAGTGTGTCCTTCTCCAATAATGTCTACCGACCCATCTCTCTACTTAGCACTCTGTCCACAATATTAGAAAAACTTACAAACAAAAGACTAGTAAGATAATTAAACCAATTCAGTTTTAGAGCCAATCGGTCCGCTAATGCCGCTATTCTAAAACTTACCCAAGTAGGTTTTGAGACAAAGGCGAAAAATGTGTCGGTCTTTCCCGCGATCTTCAGAAGACATTCGATAATGGTGCCTTGTACACACGGCTACACATCAAGCTATACATTTCCAGTTTATGCTGATCTCGCATTGTATAGGATTTCCATACAATGCGAGGTTAGCTCATAATGGAAATGTATAGCTTGATGTGTAGCCGTTTAAACACCGAACTAAACTATCACTAAAATTCCTTATTTTTGGTTATGAGAACCTTACAGGTTGAGAGTTAACAGGTAAGTAATTCCTAGCACATCTCTAGTATACGTATAGAATAGATATATTTACTTACGTTCAGGTGTTGGCTAATATGGAATGCACAATGCACATACACATTTGTATCGATCGTAAAAGTCCCTCGATTCCAGAATCGTCAAATTTTGGGTTTTTTCTGACTATAGAATCGGATGCATATTTAACTAAGAGTATTTAGAATAATTCATGCAGGTAATAATTAAATAAATTATAAAAAAATATTGTGCTTAGCATTATCACACTGCATTTTACTATAAGTAAAAAATTATGCATCCGAATAGATAAGCATTGGCCGTAGTAGCGGACTAAGCCTGTCGGGGGCCTGGGGCGGCAAAACTAAATTAAAAACGTTCATTCCTGGGCGGTGGATCCCCCGTTTTAGCAAACTGCCTCGAAAAGGTTAAGTTTTCTGTTGACCATTGATACAGTAATAGAGGATACTTTGTCGACAACCGAAAAGCTAGAGAATCAGAAAAATATAGGATGGTAGAGCGTGTGAAGCGAGATCGAAAATTTTTACTCTCTGCATTGTAAAAAAAAACTTTTAAACATCTATACAGAAACAGGAATTACTTTGTTGACCTATACAGAATATTTTGAAAATGTAGTATGCAAGAGCGAAGCGAGGTCGAAAATTTAACACCCCGTCCCGGATAAGTTAGTTTTTCTTTTGACCATCCATTTAAAAATAGGAAATACATTGTCGATTTACGCAGAGATTTCTAATAAAAAAAGAATGTTAGGTTGCAAGAGCGAGCGAAGCGAGCTCGAAATTTTAACACCCTACGTTTATATTTAGCGTAGGGGGCCTCCAACTACAAACTGCCTTTTTACAGAATATGTTTTGGTCTTGTTTGGAATTTGATTAAAAAGTTTTCGCGAGCAGCGCTCGGTGCCCCCTAAGACCCTGCGCCATAGGTAAAGCCGCCTCTTGGTTTTTCTCTAAAACGTGTTTAGCTTAGAATAAGTTGTTGTTGATCACATATTACTAGTCAATTTGCAATTGAAATCGTGGCTAGAATCGTACATTCTTAAATGTCATTGCATACTTAGAAAAATCAATGACGTTGATTGTTGGAGATGTCGAAAAAAATTACGCCGGAGCTTTAGTATTCAGCCATAATCTGCCGTTTAACGCAAATGATTGTTAATTTCATAATTGTGACCTGTGCTGCCATCTATTGAATTTTCTTCAAGACTAATTATAATTTGTTCGAGTTGAGACCCCATGATCTGGGGAACGCGGAGGCATTTGGGGGCCCCCAAGACCGGAGGCCCGGGGCGGACCGCCTCTTCCGCCCCCTTGTTTGTCCGCCACTGATTGGCCGTTTTCATACGGCGACGATAAAACGACACCGCCATATCGGCCCGACATCACCGGACGATATCGGTATGTGACACGATATGTCCAACAGCTTATCGTCATGCGGTATGCCACAGCCATAGATATGGCCCCAACAAGCAAAATAATCCTGGAATGCGATTTTATAATGCTACGTGGACTTATAAAACTCCGATGATAGTTTTGGTGGTTGCTACTGCGCTTTTAACAGCATAAATACATGCTGATTTTACTCAAGTACGTTTAATTCTATGATTTGTACTTATATCGGTATATAGGATCATACTTCCTGACAAATATAGGATCAAGACTCCTATAAAAGCATGAAACAAGAGTAATTGCAAATTGGAATTACGCGACTATTCGAGACTGCTGTGGCGCCACAGCAGTCTCGAATAGTCGCGTGATTCCAAAAGTGTAATAGTGTAGGTATAATGGCAGCTGTGAACAAGTGCACTATGTAGTCCGCAGATATCGGCACGACAATCAATGTCGGTGACGATACCGTTGACTACACCAACACAGTGTGAAAGCGTTTAGTAGGTAGTAATTGTATGAAACTACTATATCGGTGGACTGGTAGTAACGTTATCGTTATCGTCCAATTTGAAAGCGCCCAATCCTGGATTTCCTGGTATAAGTACCGAGATTAATTTTTCAGAAAAATATTTTAAGAAGCCGCTTTTAATTTCATAGACGAATAGCAGTGATAGCCTAGTGGTATGAACGTCAGACTGCCAAGCCATAGGTGTCTCGAGTTCGAATCCAAGACACCTCTGACTTTTCAGATTCAGCGTATTGTATAATTATGACTTGCTTTAAAAACGGTGATGGAATACATCCCTGTATGGGGCATCCATTCATTTATTACGTAATTTTCGCTAGCTTTTGACCCCCTCCCCCCTGTTTAATATTTATTACGGAAGCATCTAAACGAAAAAATGAATACACTTTTGGTTTGTTTTAATGTTTATTTATCTAAGTAACAATTTTTTTTAAATGTTTATTTGTACTTACAAAGGTACCCTACTAATAATTTTGATTTTTTGGTAGTTATAAACTTTGGTTAATCATTCATCTTTACCTAAATAAGATTTTCAGTCCAGGGGCTCAAAACCCACTCGGAAAGTGGATCTGCCACTGGAACATCTCTAATAATAGGTGTTGCTTCTAGTTACCTATACGCATCCGAGCGAACCTCGGCACTCGCGCAGTTGCCCGCGCTTTTTCAAAGTATAATTTTAAATATGCGCATTTTTGTGATCTTATCATCTTACTTAAGAACTATCGAGATTCCCTCCTACCCCTTTGTTAGCTATGGTCGACCCCCCTCCCCCCTAAATCGTCTTACGTATAAATTAATGGTATTGAGGTGAACTAAACAATTTTTTACGACACGTTAAATGGTTTAATTAAATAAAAAAAATACTTTTTGTAATTATAATACTTTTATTTTATACTAGCTGCTACCCTCGACTTCACCCGCGTAGACGCAAATATTTTTTTCTAAAACAAAAGCCTAAGTCAAGTACTCCTTATAGTATCAGCTATCTGCCAATGAAAGTTTAATCAAAATCGGTCCAGCCGTTTCCGACAGTCAGGCAACAATTTAAAAGGAGATCACCCATTCAATTTTTTATTTTTTGCGGTTATCTTATCTTATATACTTATGTATATACTTATGATAAATCTGTAGAGAGGTCAATTCTGTACATGATATATATTTTCAAAATAACTATCAGGGGGTAATTAGTGATCGATACTGATGCCAAAAATGCAACCAGTAAAAATTTTGTCTGTCTGTCTGTCTGTCTGTCTGTATGTTCCTTATAGAAACAAAAACTACTCGACGGATTTTAACGAAACTTGGTACAATTATTCTTCATACTCCTGGGGAGGTTATAGTATACTTTTCATCACGCTACAATCAATAGGAGCAGAGCAGTGAAGGGAAATGTTGGGAAAACGGGAGAAGTTGCTCCATTTTTTAAGCTTCCGTCGCGTGTGCAGCCTTAATGGTTAAAGCTACATAGAAATCACTTATGACGAAAATGTTCTACATAAAATTATCTAAAAAATATCCCACAACAGCATATGTCTATCTTTTATGGTTGACTCACAATAACACGTGTAACTCCCGATAGCTTAGCAGTTCGGAGCTTTCTGATTATATTTGTTTACTCTTACGTTTATAATACTCTCACTCATCCCTAATTAAAAGAAGTTAATATTATTACCTATTCAATAAAAAAAGAATCATAGTAATCGGTATAGAAACACCAAACTTATACATGAAATACGCTAATAAGCCATCGCGCCGTCGCGCGTGAATACTGAATCATGCCATAAGGATTATTTTTGTGTAACGGTTGCCACGCTCGACGCGGGTCGTGGCGGTAGGGTATAAAAAGGCGGGAGTCCGCGCGCGAGCTTCATCACAGACGCACTTTGCGTGCATCGATTCTACAGGCCGTCCGAGGCCAATATAGTGATGGGCCCGTAGTTGCGGGTCACTGTTTGCATCCGCGGGCAAAGGGCGAAGCCCTGACCCCGCTCGCCACGCCCCCTGACGGGGGCGTCGCGACATCTCGACTTGCGAGCTTCATTCAATATTTGGCTGTTGATGCGTTCAGAGTGTTCGACCTTATTGACAGACAATAATTGATATTAACAAACCATGCTTATCAGCGCGACTTTTAGTCTTTAAATAGTTTATTTGAATTTCTTTTGTTGTTATTTTATAAAATAGGTATTAGTTGTTTTGGTAGTGTTTAAATATTATTACAAATTATTAATAGTTTGCATTTTATTTCTTTTTAGGTGAAGTAGTAGTAGAAGTAGAAGTAGTACGCATAGATTTTTAGATACCGATAGCTAATTTATGTTCAATTTTATTATTGTATTAAGTAGGTAAAAACGTAGATACTTTTATTAATTATAGTAGTTATAGGTATTTATTTTTAGGTGAAGTAGGTATAGGTAGATAGTATTGCACAGGCGTTTCAGCTTTATTTTCATTTCTTTTTTGTTGTAAGTTGTACATATTTCTGGGTATAATTCTATTAGAATATTTTAGTTTAAATAGGCACTTAGATTTTAAGTGTAAGGTAGCTATAGTTAGGACCTCTAACGTAGGTTATTTTGTTAGGTAACTGACAGCTTTTCCGTTACCGTCGATTAAAAATAAAATACACAATGCCACCTAAAAAACGATTATCTTTATCTCGAACTTCGAGTAAAGCTAAGAGAATGAGAATTACGCGTTCTCAAGAATCGGCAGAGGAAAGAGCACATCGGTTTAACTCTATGAGAGTTCGTGCCTCAACTTCTCGAGCCAATGAAAGCTCTCTAGAGAGAGAGATGCGATTAGCAGCTGAAAGAGCGAGACGAGCTACATCATGGGCGTCTCAAAGCTCTTCTCAACGAGAGCTAAGGCGTACCATTGACCGAGAACAACATGCGTTATCCCGAGAAGCTGAAACTGCTTCACAACGAGAATTACGGCTTACAGCTGACCGCGAACGGCATACATTATCTCGCGAGTCCGAAACCTTCACTGAGAGGGAATTACGTCTCACAGCTGACCGCGAACGGCATACTTTATCTCGCGAGTCTGAAACTTACACTGAGAGGGAATTACGTCTCACAGCTGACCGCGAACGGCATACATTATCTCGCGAGTCTGAAACTTACACTGAGAGGGAATTACGTCTCACAGCTGACCGCGAACGGCATACTTTATCTCGCGAGTCTGAAACTTACACTGAGAGGGAATTACGTCTCACAGCTGACCGCGAACGGCATACATTATCTCGCGAGTCTGAAACTTACACTGAGAGGGAATTACGGCTTACAGCTGATCGCGACCGTCATATTTTATCTCGAGAATCTGAAACTTTTACTAAATATCAAGACCGTTTGACAAATGATAGGGTGCACCATAATATTATTCGATCTCTTGAAGACGAACATGAGCATGAACAACGACTGGAGTCGGGACGCGATTATTACAATTCTTTGAGACAAGAACGATTAATAACTTTGTCTAATGAAAGATTAAGAATTGAAAATATTCGGTCTCTTGAAACAGACGATCAGCGAGAGGCCCGTCTTACTGCAGACAGATTTCGACATAGTCTTAATGACTTAGATGTACACATAGAAGATCAATCTATAAATTCGGTGGCGTGGTCCGACAAATATAAAAGTGGGTTTGCTTATAACCTCTCAATTGATTACAGATCATCTTCTGTAGGCGTATGCGATATGAATGAAAATGAATTCATAGGCGATATGAACGTAGTATGTTCTTTTTGTAATGCTTCAAAGTGGAGTAAGGAGTCTGCTGGTTTCTGTTGTTCTGGAGGTAAAATAAATTTGCCTTTGTTCGAAGACCCACCGGAACCTTTGAAATCACTACTTTTAGGGGAACATGTGCAATCTAAACAGTTCTTAGACAATATAAGAACTTATAATAGTGCATTTCAAATGACATCCTTTGGTGCTCAACAAATCTCAGAAGGTCCTTTCATGCCTACTTTTAAGATACAAGGTCAGGTTTACCATTTGATAGGGTCCTTTTTGCCTGAAGACCAACCTAAATTTCTTCAAATATATTTTGTATCCGACTACAACGAACAGTCGAATATAAGAAATCAATATTTCCCGAATTTAAATACTGAACTCATTTCACAACTTCAGAACATGTTGCATCAGGTTAATTCGTATGTATGCAGTTTTAAATCGGCATTAGAAGCTCTTCCTCAAGATGGTGATAACAATTATAAAATTGTTATAAATGCCGATAGGCGTCCAACTCAGGAACACCCTGGGCGTTCTAACGTTCCATCCACGAATGAAGTTGCTGTAGTATTGGTCGACCAGGAATGTGATAGGCGTGATATCGTTATCCGTTCCAGAGACAATCGTTTGCAACGTATTTTCGAAACCCACACGGCTTACGACAGTTTGCAATATCCTTTGATATACTGTCGAGGGGAAGATGGTTATAATTTCGCTGTATACCAAACTGATCCGCGTACAGGCGCACCTAATTATAATAAAAAGGTGTCATGCCTTCAATTTTATTGTTACCACTCGCAAGTGAGACGGAATAGATTTGTATACTTTCAACGTTTTCGTGGCATATTTAATCAGTTTATTGTTGACATGTACGCAAAAATTGTAACCGAAAGATTAGTTTATATACGATCTAATCAAAGGCAGCTGCGCGCTGAAGAATACGTGCACCTTCGCGACGCCATGCAGCAAGATAATGATACTGTGAATATGGGCCGTTTAGTTATTTTACCCTCTTCTTTTACTAGTGGTCCACGCTACATGCACGAACGTACTCAAGACGCTTTTTGTTACGTAAGAAAATATGGACGTCCCGACTTATTTATTACTGTAACTACCAATCCCAAGTGGGATGAAATCACTCGGGAGCTTCTTGAGGGTCAAGCACCGCATGACCGCCATGATATTATCGCAAGAGTTTTTCATTTAAAATTAAAATCAATGATAGATCTACTTACCAAAGATAACATTTTTGGAGAAGTATTGTGTTATATGTATAGTGTTGAGTGGCAAAAACGCGGCTTACCTCACGCACATATCTTGCTTTGGTTAAAAGATAAGGTTCGACCTAATGATGTAGACAGTTCAATCAGTGCTGAAATTCCAGATCCGATTGCAGATCCCCTGTTATATGACATTGTTAAAACTCATATGATACATGGTCCATGTGGTGTATTAAACAGGAATGCTCCTTGCATGAAAGACGGTCGTTGCACTAAAAGATATCCAAAAGCATTAGTAGATGAAACTGTAACAGGACATGATGGATACCCATTATATCGTCGCCGTTCAAGAGACAATGGTGGTTTTACTGTTGAAAAGCGAGTGTCTGGACAACAGGTTACTTTAGATAATAGGTGGGTCGTTCCGTATTCGCCTGTGTTGTCTAGAGCATTTCAAGCTCACATAAATGTAGAAATGTGTAATAGTGTAGAGTCAATAAAATATATTTGTAAGTATATTAATAAGGGCAGTGACCAAGCTACGTTTGCGTTGAGAAATGAACATGATGAAGTTACTAGATTTCAGTCAGGCAGATATATCAGCTCTTCAGAAGCTGTGTGGCGGATCTTAAGTTTCAACATTCACGAAAGATATCCACCTGTGACCCATCTGGATGTTCATCTCGAAGGCGGTCAACGTATATATTTCAACGCCGAAAATGTTACAGAACGATTAGAGAACCCTAGACAAACAACTTTATTAGCATTCTTTCGACTTTGCCAAACTGATAATTTTGCAAAATCTCTTTTGTATGAGGAAGTTCCGTCGTATTATACCTACGATAAGCAACGAGGTGTCTTTAACCGTAGACGCCGTGGCAGGCCTGTAGATGTATTTTATTGTATTTTCAAAGAACATGTTCTTGGTAGAGTGTATACCGTTCATCCTAACAACGCCGAGTGTTTCTATTTGAGATTATTATTACATACAGTGCGAGGACCAACATCATTTATAGATTTGAGAAAAGTAGACGATGTTGTTTATCCAACTTACCATGCAGCTTGCCAAGCGCGTCGTTTGCTTGAAAATGATCAGCATTGGGATGACGCTTTAGCAGAATCCTGTGTTAGTGATAATCCACGACGGTTACGCCATTTATTTGTAACATTGCTCACATTTTGTAATTTGTCAGATCCTGTCCAATTATGGGAAAAATATAAAGAAAAATTTGCAGAAGACTTTCTTCGGAATATATCTCATAATGATGAAGGCGCAGCTAATGATAATTTCCGTGATCTTGCCATAAGTCAGTGCTTATTAGCTCTTCAGGAAGACTTAACAGCAGTAAGCGGTAAATCACTCTGTGAATATGTTTTGCCAACACCAACCTCAGTCGGAGAGGTTACTAATAGGGGATATTCCGCAGAGATTGGTTACAACTCAATGGAACTGCTGGCAACATTAGAAAACGGTGTCCCAATGATGACTGCAGAACAGCGTTCAGTCTATGATCGCGTGTGCGAGAGTGTTCAGAATAATTTGGGAACAATATGGTTTTTAGATGCACCTGGAGGAACTGGGAAAACCTTTTTGACTAAATTAATATTAGCTTATGTTCGAAATCAGCGTAAAATTGCTCTAGCTCTAGCTTCATCAGGTATAGCTGCAACATTGCTACCAGGAGGTAAAACTGCTCACACTATGTTTAAAATACCAATTGATTTAGATCGCACGGAAAGTCCAACCTGTAGTATTTCAAGAAATAGCGACAAAGCTAAGGTATTACGTGAGTGTAATTTAATCATATGGGATGAATGTACGATGGCCCATCGAAAAGGAGTAGAAGCGGTAGACAGAACTTTAAGGGATATAAGACAAAATGATCGACCAATGGGCGGTATCACAGTTTTATTTTGTGGTGATTTCCGACAAACCTTACCGGTAATACCACGGGGAACCCGAGCTGATGAGGTTAGGGCTTGCCTGAAAAGCTCTTATTTGTGGCGTGATATACAATCGGTGCACTTGACTATAAACATGCGAGTGAGAACTGGAGATAACCCGGATGATCGTGAATTTTCTGATATATTATTAAAGATTGGTGAAGGTACCTATCCACAACTACACCAAGGAAAACTTATTCTGACGCCTGAGTTATGTTGTATAGTGCAATCCCAACAACATCTTATATCGTCGGTTTACGGTGACGTAACAAATATATTAAATAGGCACAATTCTTGGCTATGCGAAAGGTCCATTTTAACTCCTCGCAATGACCAGGCATCTGAGATTAATAATAAAATACTGTCGAATATCCAGGGGGAAAGCAAAGTTTATAGTTCAATAAATATAATGGTCGATGAACAAGAAACCACTAATTACCCGATAGAATTTTTAAATTCTTTAAATATGCCCGGACTTCCTTATCATGAAATTTGTTTAAAAATTGGCATTCCGATTATTCTGCTCCGAAATTTAAGACCACCACAACTTTGCAATGGAACTCGGCTAAAAGTAATCCAGTTGCAACAAAATGTAATCGAGGCTCAAATTTTGACAGGCTGCGGTGCAGGAGAGACCGTCTTTATTCCCAGAATTCCAATAATACCAAATAATTTTCCATTCCAATTTAAAAGAACGCAATTCCCAGTATCGGTGTGTTATGCAATGACAATTAATAAGGCTCAAGGGCAGACTTTTCGTGTTGCTGGAGTAGATCTCGGTGTCAGTTGTTTCTCGCATGGTCAGTTATATGTCGCTCTTTCCCGGGTTAGCAGTTCTAGAAATCTTTATGTTCACGTGCCGGACGGGTCAACTTTCAACATAGTTTACCCGGAAGCTTTGCGCTGAAGTATTTTCGTTCTATAGGTACTTAAGCCTCATATGAAAGTGATCTAAACAATATTACCAATACATTAACTTAATAACATACAAGGAGTTACACGCTGACGGAGTCGCGGGCACAGCTATTAATAATAATATTCTGCGGTTCCTTATTGCGATATTTTTCAACAGTATTGTGGATTGACATATTATATTTCCCTACTAAAATACGAAAGTTAATCTGTCTGTTACATCAAAACCACTGAACCGTGAGGAAGGACATATGGTACTTTTTTACGAAAAACGACGGAAACGCGGACGAAGTCGCGGGCAAAAGCTAGTCATTAATAATTGCATATTTTTAAAGTAAAGAATTATTTTTTACTAAGGCGTCAAAGTCGAGAAAAATTTGGGTTCGGAGATATACAGGTTGGATTTTTGAGATGGGGCAGTAAAGCCCGTTGTTACTACAAGAAAATGGTCTTAGGAGTTTTGAGATAATTATATTGATCTGCATTCGCACCTTTTGAAAAAATCGTACAGTCAGCAAGAATCGATTCTGTTTCCTACGAGTATAAGGATCAAAAAAACTCTACTGGACCTACTGAGGTTGGAGTACTAGAACAGACAGAAATCGCAAAAATCTTTTCCCAGAAATTTTCTAGGAAATGAGACTCTGGCTGAAAATGTTGTATTGTATTTGTGAGGTGGTGCATGCGGGATGTTACATGAAATGGCGGGAAGATATAATTTATTTCATTTAAAGATCGTTGTATAACTTTGTTCGCAAATAAATTACAGCGTTGTCGCGTCAGGTTATTACTCTGTGGTTGTCGCCATACCACAGATTACCAGATGAGGCACTCCATGTACTTACGCGCGCTAACTAGTAACTACCTACCGGCCGCCGGCCGGGTCGCAACCGACCTATTTCTCAGTGGGTTGCCGTAAGCCGCAAGGCGCGTACGTATGCATAATATTTCGGTCGACCTGACGTACTATCGAAGAATTTCATATCTAAGCAGTTTGAAAACAAAATCCCGTGAACGCGATGACCACATCTGTTACTGGCCCGGTTCTATGGCGGCCGAGCACTGCAAGCAGAAATAGTCTTTACGGTGTATAGATATGAACTTCTTCGATGGTACTTAGTTTCAAATTCTTAGAATATGACTGATTCTGGTGTATTATGTGCAGTTGATGGATGTAGATCCAGCAAGAGAAGAGATAAAGACTTATCTGTCTACATTTTATTTTATTGTGTGGTCACACTGCTCTATTTTCATAGGATTAAAAAATTAATATTATCTCAGCTAAGAGGTAAGAAATACACAATTTTAGATACCTATTATTTAGTAGAAACTTATTACTACAAGTTAAGTACACTAGACTTTCTGATATTCCTCTCGTCTAGCAGCCGCCCAGCACACGCACATTATGTCAGTGGAGGAAAGGATTGAGGGACCAGTTTTATTCATCGCTATCTTCAAAATGCTTCGATATTTTTAAGCTCCATTTCTTTTTTACAAAATGTTTTAAGACTTTAACTAAAACTTTATGTAGAAAAAGAACGGTTTTATTAATTTTATTCAGTTAAATTCACTAAAATATTTATCTTTGGTATATGGACTGAGGGACCACAGTTCAGTCGTAACATTTTTTAAATCTTTAATGCTTTGTGGTCTATTATTTAGTAAATATCTTTACAAATTCTTTACTAAATGTCTGTATTCACAAAAACTTTTTTGTAAGATACTTTCCGAGATCTGGCTGATCGTCTGTGAGAACTGAGGTACCACACTTTATGGGTCGTAGTTTTTAATATATTTGCTTCCAAATTCCCAGATTCGTTCTACCTACAATTGTTTTAAGTCTACTACTAAATCCTAGGATTTTCATTTCGCGAATTCCCAGTGTGGTCCCTCAGTTCACACGCACATCGCGCAGCTACAAAGCAAAACTCACTTTACGCTTGTAAGGTTAGGTACATTTTCGTTTGCAGCGTCTAACGACTCGAAGGTGTAGGCTATTATAGCAGTAGGTATCGACAATTTTGTATGGAGTGCATCATCTGGTAATCTGTGGCCATACAAAGAAATGTTGCTACTTACTACTTGAATGGTGGCATTAAAATAAAATGTAATGGATCCCTGGCCGCAGAGTTTTGTTTTTTTAACCCAAATCGCCGATCAAAATGGGTGATCTCCGTTGGTTTTTGTTATAATAATTATTATTATATTATTATTCATTTATTAAACAAGTTACAATGACTCATAGATACAATACATTACACATACAACAAACAATACTTACATTAACAATACAATACACAAAGCCCAATATGATTGATTTTTATTATATTTACTTACAACTATGTTAGTGATACAATTACACAAATACACACAACAAAATAATAACTGCTACAGCATTCCAGCTGAGATACGGGAGCAACGACTCACTATACAGCAGTCCAGCCTGTCAGCAATAACTCCCAGGATGCTGTTGGAACTGGCTCGCACCCTGCGCACCAAGGACGCACATCTTTTACGCATTAATGCATAAAAGCAATCAACACGCAAATCCGCAAACATCCCTGATGCGCTACAGAAGCGAGGCAACCCCATCAACACCCTGAAAGCATTATTGTACTGCACGCGAGGGGCACTGTACGGCCTTTGCGTAAAATGTACCCACAGGCCACAGGTGTAAAACGAGGAACAGAAGGCTCTAAAAAGTGTTTTTTTTAACCTCCGTAGAAGCACGCTTAAACCTGCGGGCAATCATATTCGCTCTGACCGACGGCGCCCTCCGCTCTCTCTCAATATCGTCATCATCCTTAAGGCTAGTGGTCAAAACATGTCCAAGGTACTTGAATGAGTGCACTCTCGATAACGGTACACCATTCATCATTACTGAAGGCACCGTTTCTGGACATTTTCCACCAGCCCCAAACACCATCACGACACTCTTTTGCACATTATACAACAGGCCATGAGCACTGGCGTACCTCTCACACACACTCACCAGTTTCCTCAGGCCACAGACTGAAGCACTGAGCAGCACCATGTCATCTGCATAGCTAATGTTGTTGACACATATGCCATCTATATAACATCCGACTCTGGTGCTACTCAGCTCCCCAATCAACTGGTCCATGTACAGGTTGAAGAGTGTAGGAGAACTCAGACCCCCCTGCCTCACACCTGACTCAAGACCATATGAACTCGAGTAAGCCCCGTCCCACCTAACACTATTGACCTGGTTCCCGTACCAAAAATTAAAAATATTTATAATTTCAGGTGGTAGCTTCGCATCATTAAGCTTTTTCCAGAGAGTGTCATACGAAACCAGATCAAAAGCACTGGACAGGTCGAGGAAACAAGCATAAACCGGAGTGCTACGGCGTGTGTAGTACTCCACAACGTGCTTAAAGCCCAATATGGCACTATCGGTAGACAACCCAGGTCGAAATCCAAACTGGTTGTCATGCAATTGAATATGTTTATTTAATTGCGCATTAAGCACGCTGTCCAATACCTTAGACACAACCGTAGCCAGTGAAATAGGTCTATAGTTATTTCTATCAGTCAATAGTCCAGTTTTATTTTTAGCTATGGGCACTACAACTGTTCTCAACATATCCGACGGTATATAAGCATGACTCAAACAAAGATTGTACAATAAAGCCAACACACGCGTCAAATGTGGGCCCGCAAACCTAAGATGCTCGATGCTGAGCCCATCATGACCAGGAGACTTCCCCCTTGACATTGACTGTATGATAGAAGCAATGTCTCTGGCAGTAACCCTGACTCCTAATTCCGCTTTGGGCTCAATATCGATCACTGCCTGCGACGGTCCTAACGACGACTTTACCTCAAATTTTGCTTTAAACAGTTCAGCTACTCCCTGCGCATCACTCACACCGTCAACGCACACAGGCACGCTAGACTTATGATTGAGTTTGTTTGTGTTCTTCCAAAACCCACGAAAGTCCTTATTTAAATGACTTGATGCCAGGATATCCATTTTTATCTTATCTCTCTGACACCACTTCAACCGAGATTTAAATATACGTTTCGACTCACACGTCTCTTCATAGTAACGGCCAGAAGTAGGCCTACCGTAACATGACCATAACACAAACTTATCCCTAGCAAGCCTGTGCGCGTCGGCAACATGTCTATTCCACCCAACAACAACTTTTCGTTTGCACCTCTTACTGTTTCTGCCAATCACCGACGATTCACATAAAGCTCCTACGATTTGCCCATACAACTCATCGATTAGACGTCTATGATTTAAATCAGTGCACGTATGATCACAACAATAGCGGAACTGCATAGGAAAATCTATTAATCTCAGACGCTTATGACACTCAGTATTGTACAATCTAATTTGCGCCAAGTCCCGCTCACCCCACATAATCCTGTTATTTAAATGTTGAGTAGATACACATCTTTTCGATACTATTACATCCAAATTACATGCAATAATTAACGGAAAGTGGTCAGACCACACTACATCATACTGAACAAACACCCTATTAACAGTTTGAGCCGCAGCCCTGGTAACCAAACAGTGGTCAAGCCACCTTGACGACCCGTGAGCCTGACTTATAAACGTGTACGTATCTGATGCTACACCCAAACGCTGTGTCTATACACGACCAGTCCTGTTCACTACAGAAGTCCATCAGCTCATCATAAAAACGCTCTGTTGGGTGAGCATTAAAATCCCCCAGTACATAAACGCACTCAGCACTGTTTGAATCAATGATAGCACTCACCGCACTGAGGACGTCCGTGAAATCTGCCAAATTACATACCGCATCAGTCGGCATATAAATGCTAAACACTAACATTGATCTTTCCTGCATCACTATTTTAATTGCACTTATACGCGGGTTATCACTCGGAATCACGGTTACGTTTGTGTATACGCTCTTCCTCCACAATAGCGCCACACCACCATAAGGTCTGCCTCGTAGCATACCAGTAGTGGAATCCACTGCCGACGTTCCAGTACAGTTGAAATCGTCACTAATCGAGTTAAGGTACGATATTTCATGCGACAGTAGCCAAGTTTCCTGTAAGGCTATAACGTCTACGTATTCACACAATTCGCGTATGCTGTCGATCGAACGCTTAACGTTTTTACAATTATATGTTGCAAGCTTGTGCAGTTTACTAACCATTAATTACCGTGGAAGAACCGCCTTCAGAGCCAATATTCGGTCTGTTCACAGATTTTGGTCGAAAATTCACAAACCGCCTAAAAATAATTCCCAGCGGCCATACATCATTACTTAAGAACAAATGCATATTATGACGAGGCACAAAGAATATTTGATATTTAATGGTTATTTTGACGTTACTTAAAGATAAACTTAAATTTTATTTATTTGTATCTATTTACTTGAAAAGTAGGACAAAATAGAAAAGGGCCGTACCTCACCCATGGTGGGGCAGCTTTTTCCTTTACTTTTTCACGAAAACAATTTTTTATTCTGAAATCTTATATATTTATTCACAAACTTATCTAGAAATATAAAGTACTCGTACAAAGAATTATAATAAGATTAAGCTATTTCTGAATATTTAAAATCTAAATAACATAATATCATAAAATATGCTATAAAGGAAATTTCTAACAAGTACAAGTAAAGTATTTAACAAAGAAGACAGGAATCATAAATAAATTTATTTGTAGGTTCTACTACTATATTGGTGGACATGGTACTGCTGAGCTCACCTGCCAGAGCCCATCACATCCTCATAGGGATCTGTGAGAGTTATGCGGTGTCCATGGCCTCAGGTACAATTATAAGAACAGTGAAACTACTTATATTCAAGGCGGGTAATAAGTGTCCGAAAACCGTTCCACCGGTCAGACTTGGAGGATTGCCTTTAAGTAGGGTCACAGAATTCTAGTACCTGGGGCACTGGGTCACCGTGGACCTCTCAGATGATTTGGATATTGAACGGGAACGTAGGGCATTGGCAGTGAGATGCAATAAGCTGGCTCGCAGGTTAGCATGGTGTACAAAAGAGGTCAAAATTGCTCCTTTTAAGGCATACTGCTAGACATTTTATTCAAAATATTTTATTTCACATAAACCTACAAGGGCACTTATGAAACGTCATCAGAAGCTAGTTGCACGGTTCCTATTGGTCGTTTCCTATGGAGAAGAGCCGGCGAGAAACACCGCGTTACTCTTTTGAAAGTATTATTAATGATTTTTACAATGTTATCAAATTACAGTGTTATAAGGTATGACAGGATAGTGCAGGCCTATCAACAAACTTACCACCGTATACCTGCAGCCTGTGGGTCCATTATACGCGTAGATCTTTCAATGCCCTACGGGTCCTGTACAATAATGGTTTCAGGATGCTGTTGGGGTTGCCTCGCTTTTGCACGGCATCAGGTATGTTTGCTAACGCCTGCACGGACTGTTTTAGTGCAATAGTAAGAAAAAGACTGGCCTCCCTGATGCGCCGCGTGCGGGGCAGCTCCAACAGCCTTCTGAATACCATATTGGGAAGGGTTGATTGCCCGGTTGTGAGGCACTGGAACACCGTTCAGGGATCTGGAAGTGCCCTATATAATATTAAATAGCGGAATTGTAAATAATAATAATAACAAAAAAATAATGAATAATTTACTAACATAAGAAGGTACAATTTACTAACAATGTTTGGAATGTTGTATTTTGAATCAAATGATTAATAATAATAATAATAATAAAATCCGGTACTAGACGAAGATCCTGTGGGTACTGTTCTCAAAGGAAGTTGCATGGCCGGGGAAGCGGCAGCAGTCAGATTATCGGCAATAGCACAGGGCTCCGGGGGTCGCAGCCGGCGCTCTCGCCAGAGCGTGCTGTCTCTCGTAGCGCTGTGCGTGAGCCACACTACGCTCAACGCTGTAAGCCTGCCAGGCTACCGGTGCGAAATGGGAACCGCTCTAAGTGTTTGAAACTTTACCCACTTCAGCAGTTTCGGTATCCACGATTTCTTGGTGGTGCAGCTTTTCCCTTTACTTTGTCACGTAAACAATTATTTATTCTGAAATCTTATATATTTATTTATAAACTTATCTGGAATATAAACTACTCGTACAAAGAATTATATTATTATGTATGATTAAGCTATTTCTTGTTTGATTAAGATTTTAAAATTTAAAATCTAATTAACATAAAATCATAACATAAACTAAAAATTAAATTTCTAACAAGTACAAGTAAAGTATTTAACAACGAAGACGGGTATCATAATATAAATTATTTGTAAGTTTTCTACTACTATATCCGGTACTAGACGAAAATCCCGTGGGTACTGTTCTCAAAGGAAGTCGCATGGGCGGAGAGGCGGCAGCAGTCAGTTGATCGGCACTAGCACAGGGCTCCGGGGGACGCAGCCAGCGTTCTCGCTCAGTGAGGTGTCTCTCGTAGTTCTGTGCGTGGGCCACACTGCGCTGTTAGCCCGCCAGGCTATCGGAGCGAGCTGGGAACCGCTCTAAACTGTTCGAAACTTCACCCAGTTCAGCAGTATCGGTATCCACGATTTCTTGGTGATCTAGTTTCATACCGATGTTTAGCTTAAGGTTAGTTGAACCATCTCTAAAAATAAGATATACTGTAGCTTGATCTAATACTTTCAGAGAGAAATGCTCGTTAATCTTCAAAGCTTTCATTCTGATCTGAAAGGGTTTGAATTTTTGGTTTAACTTCTTGCTTTTCTCTTTGATCAAGTTATCAAATTCTATGGCTAACATTTCTTCATTATCTGGTAGAGTTGTGCTATCTTTCGTTGATCCAAGTTTAAGGATATTAGGATCCTTGAGTGCCATTTGGGTATCTATCATGACTTGCTGTAGAACTGGCGGATCGTTTAATGAATGCCATTGCCAGTGTGAAACGGGACCGATTCCGCGATCAAGTACCACTCCTTCAGTCTGATTGTACTTAAGGCTGAGAAAAAAAAAAAAGTTAAGATAAACGCTAGATATCAGGCAAGTAACGACCTTGCTAGGTACATTTAAAAGGATAATGCAGCTTTTCCCATAGAAGCATCGTCCAAAAACCGAAAAGTGACGTATGTTGCACAGGGATGCGACCAATGATAATTATTGATAGATTATAATTATCGTCAATAGCAATATGAGACAGATTTTGCTAGGGTCGTTAATAGCTGCGATAGGTACTGCGAGTTTACTTCACATGAGTATTCACTACGAACGTATGAAAAAAAAAAGTTTTTTATTAATAAGCTATTCATATTAACCGTATCTTGCCAGCATGATCGAAAACTATACCATTGCCTAGATAGTCAAAAGTGGCAAGTATCGTAATAGGATGTGTGCGCCCACGCTCATCGGGCTCTCCGCTGCTGTATATTACGAAACGCTGCTTAGCATTTGTCTCTGAAATACATATTGTAAAAAATAATATTTATAAAACCTCCACACAACATTACCTGAACCGATATTAGCTAGACTAAAGTCCCCGTCACGAGAAGCTATAAATTTTGTAAACAAAGAACTTCTACTAAGTTACGAAGCGATAGAAATAACCCTAAAGTCAATCAACTCAAAGTAACATACGTGTAATACAAAACTAACGAGCAATTTCGCTTGGTCGGGTTATATTTTATCGATATAAAGCGCTGTCGTCTAATGTTTTATGGTACTGTAACTCAAACGCGTTCAGTATCACAAAACGCAAGACGACAACGCGACGCTATCGCTAAAATATAACCCGACCAAGTGAAATTGCTCGTTATTTTCGTATAACACGTGTGTTACTTTGAGTTGATTGAATTTGGGATTATTTGTTATTGATTGAATTATCGCTACGTAATTTAGTAGAAGTTCTTTATTTACAAAATGTATACCTTCTCGTGACGGGGACTTTAGTCAACAACCCTAATAGTACTACGAGAGCCCATGACCAAATTTATTGCCTTATAGTTTTAAGACTAAAACCCTTAGAGTATATAACACTGGAGAAGCCATAAGCACAATATTCCGAACAAAACTGTCTGTCACTTTTTGCGGGGGACGCGGTAGCGGAAAGAGAAGTCCGTACCATTAATTTTTATTTTATCGATATCGATATTCATTCGGAATTTTGCTTGAATCCATGAAATAAAACAGCTGTTGCATAAAATAGTTACATTTTAATAAGAAGATAAAATACCTTCAATTAAATAAAAGTAACTAAATTTGTAATAAGTAAGTAATCTCAATAAAAAATTAGGTCAAGTTCAGTTTTATTTTTATTTTTATATACAACCACTTCAATGGACATATACAAATTATAAAACATTGAACAATAAAAACAAATAAACAAAAATAATGACTAAGTAATTTTTACTAGGAAATTATCGACATGTCAATTTTGGTTTCAAACATGACCTCAACACTACGGTAGTCTCGTTAACATTTTTACTAGAGGACATAATCGCATGTCAAGTGCGTGTAAGTTTTGCTGATTTGACGTATATTTTCGTAATGCAAAAGAAAAGTATTTTGATCTTTACGAACATAAAAACGAGATGTAGCGAGACTCGGTGACGTCACAGTAGTAACGTGAGGAAAATACTCGATTCATGCTACGTTTTATATTGAATCATGGTTGAATCGAATGAAAAATCGAATTGTATTATGAGGTTAGGATTTTAAATTTCAATAAAAACATGACTAAATCTTAGAAAAAAAAAATTGCATATGCAAAGTTATTCAGTTCTTTATGTAAATTTGACGTATTTGAACGCTTTTTACAGCATTTAACAGCACAAATAGGCATTTTCACGGAGGTGCGTTAGAATCGATTTGAAAGTAGTTTTTATGAACGTACTAGAACATTTGTTCTTGTACTTTTACAGAGGGGAAGTGTTCGTAAGGCTTCTCCAGTGTTATATACTCTAAGCTAAAACCATAATATAAATTCGACAGATTATTACAGCAATTTTCCGCGTCACGTATGACGTGACCGCATTTTCAAATAAGTAAAAAAAAATACCGAGCTGTTTTATAGCAATTGGTTTTAGATACCGAAAACACAACTTTCAGACGCCAGCAGTAGTTTCGCACGTATCCAGGAGACCATTTGAGAAAATTTATAATGAGGCATAAAAAAATACCCATAGCAAAACATAGTATTCTGATTGAGAACTGTTAGACATGATGAGAAAAGTAGCCCATGTGTAGAAAAAAATATATCAGATTTTTTTTGGGTAGTTTCCTCATTATTCATGAATGAATGAATGAATGAATGAATGAATGAATGAATGAATGAATGAATGAAATGCACCGACTCCAGCGTGGTTTAACTACACTCAATAAATCGAATGAACCCCAAGATTTGAACTAGCCTCTGGAGTCTTATGCTTCATGATCCTCGGCGACGCTCTGTCCTCTCTGAATAAATAATACAGGAGTAATAGCGCGCGAAAGAGTCAACGCACATAAAAATGGATTAAAACAGTCACTCACAATTGCGCGTGCAAGCTTTCCCGCGTTCAATCGCGCACACTCTGATCGCGAGCGAAAGCATGTGTCGTGTAAAGGCGGCGGCTATTGTGATAAAACCGTCTACTTATTTTTTTTTACATAGCAGAAATGGGCTTCCATAAAACTGCGAAGTCTCTGACCGATACTGCACACCAAATTGGGTTCAGAATAATATAAACTAATGATTTCATACGGTTTTAGCCGTAAATGGATGTGACTACCATAAAGGCATTTGGGGAGTTCGGGATAGTGCCTCTCACAACGTAAACACATAAAAAATCGCTAACTATATTCATAAAAAACTCCAAGAGATAACCACCTTCGGCATCATAATAATCTAGCGCCAGTCGACCATTTCTGTAAAACCAGCGACCTCGTCCGTTGTCATCGAACTCGGCTAGTCTTTCGCCGGTGTCGTAAGTCATCAGCCCTTTGTTCTTATTGTGTTCGAACCAGTCAAACTCGGGGTGTGCCGGACGCATTCGATAAACATTCATCTAAAAACAAAAACGAAACCTACATAATAGTGTTACCTACACAAGCTTTGCGCTACCTATCTACTTCAATGTGTGGGTTGCGGATTTAAAAAAAGTGAAATAAGCTCAGTATCGTAGCGTGAGATTCGGGGCTTACGCGAAATGCGCCGCCCCCTTCTTAGGAATGAATAATAGTAGATTATTCACTAAGGGGATAAAGCCGCGTCTGTCTTTAATATGGCGGTCGCTATTTTGAATCCCGAACGCAGCTTCAGAGGATTGTACTCGGACATCGAACCGTTTTTTAATTTGATTCGACTTTGGCGTTCCCGGTCAGCATAAATTCTCATTATTCTATTTATTATTTTCTACCCTAATGTGCGTAACTTACCGTAGCAAACTGTAGTATTAGCTAGATTAATAAACAAAATAGCAATCCGCTACGTGACCTCGAAATATGCTACGCCGAATAACCAGCGCCGCCGCCGCGCCCCGGCTAGTTTGACCGGGGGAACTTGACTCTAGTTTCAAATCGATTAATGTTGTACATGTTATCAGTGGACGCGAAGCGTAGATGATTGTATAATCAAGCCACGGTTTCGTAACCCAAATTCGCGTTAAGAGCGTTTACGCTATCCATGCGCTGTTTAGCTAAAAAACAGTACCTAGTTTTCGACCCAGTTATTATCCATCAAATATTATTTTAAAAACATATTAATTACCAATCATTTTAGGAAATATTGTTGTCTATTTAGGAAAATTTTGGCATTAATAGAGTATTTTGTGAATTCTATCAAGTTACCTGGTTTTGCGCGAGGACTTTTGCCTCCAGATCCCATGGCGGTAGTCCGGCAAAAAGGCTCGCCGCCTCACGGGAAACCGTGCAGTATCCTCGGACCAGCCTAATGTCCATGGCCCTTTGGGACGCGTTCAATCGCTGGGCTAGTCGCAGCCTTAATGAACGCGCCCACACCGGTGCCACGTAAAGGGCCATGGACCGCACGACCCCCGCGCAGAGCCTCCGGCAGGAGGCGTTTGTACCCCCTAAATTGGGCAGAAGCCGCTTCAAAGCAGCCCCAGCCCTCTCCAGTTTGGGAGCCAGACTTCGGAAGTGCTCCACGAAGTTTCACCGGCTGTCGAGGACGAGTGCCAGGTACTTCATCGTCGACTCGACACCGATGTGAACCCCTCCTGCCGTTATCTGGGAACCCGACAGTGGCGCGTTCCGAAGACCATAAAAACACATGGTCTCGGACTTGTGCAAGGCCACCTCGAGTCCCAGTTGCCGGATCCTATCGAAGATTGTCGCAACCCAACGTGTCGCCAGTTCAGCCGCCGCCTCATGCGACCTCCCCTGCACCAGGACCAGCGTGTCGTCAGTGTAGCAGACTACGCTGGCGCTGCTAGGGAGGTCGGCGCGCAGCATCCAGTCGTAGCCGATGTCCCACAGATGCGGCCCCAGGACCGATCCCTGTGGGACACCGCACGACATCTTTCGCCGGTTCCAGTGACCGGGGTAGATGACGGCCCTGTCCGTCAGATAGGCCTCGACCACTGAACAGAGGTAGGTTGGCATCCGGTGATACCGGAATGCCTCCCTAATGCAACTCCAGGGCAGGGTATTGAAGGCATTGGCGATGCCAAAAGACACCGCCAAGACAACCCCACCCCGGGGTCGTGAGGGCTCGAACGCGCATGATGGCATCCACCTTCGAGCACCCCTTGCGGTAACCAAACTGGCTCTCCGCCAAATCCGGCCCCACTCGCACCAGCCGCCCGACAAGGCAGTCTGCAATTACTCATTCAAAGAGCTTGTTCACCTCGTCGAGCAGCACGATGGGCCGGTAAGCGGACGGAGAGTCCACCGGGTGCCCTGGCTTCTTAATGAGGACCAGTTTCCCCGTCTTCCATCGAAGTGGGAACTGGCCCCTCTCCAAGCATGCGCTTAGGAGCCCTCTAAGTCGAGGCCCGAGAGCCTCTAAGACCAGAACCCAGGCTTTTCCAGGTAAGCCGTCGGGTCCTGGGGCGGTATTTTTGGCACTCAGCCTACGTACTGCCTCTCAAATCTACCTCGGTCACCTCCGGAGTATCGTCGTCGTCGTCACTGGTGTGGTCCGCATCGGGGACCGCAGGAGGCGGAGCCATGGGCGGGGGAGTATGTTCCCCTCGCGAAGGGAACAGAGCGCTCACCACGTCCTCCACGAGCTGGAGCCGGAGACTCTGCGTCAGCGGGGGAGCCCATGCTTATCTCGCACCCATTTGTATGGGCGTACCCACGGGTCTCTGTTCAAAGTCTCCAGCGACTCCTCGCGGGCCAGTCGTCTGGCCCGCTCGATCTCCGCTCGGAGGGTGGTCTTCGCCGCTCTGTACCCGTCGTACAGCTCCGCCTCAATGGCTTCCGTATCCGGAGTGCGGATACGGAGTCTGCGGTGCCTAGAGTACCAGTGGCGCGCAGCAACGCACGCCGTGCGTAAAGCGGTCTGCTCACGTGACCACCAGCACACCTGGCGCCGAGCACGTCCGGGCTGGACTAATAATTGTTATGCGCTTGAATGTTTAGATTAGTAAGCGTTGGATTAGTGTTTCTCATTGTAAATAATAGGTACTTGGTTTTATCTGTATTTAAAGTTAAGAGATTTTTATGAAGCCAATTAGACACAGTATTAAACACAATTTTGTGATACCTCATAGACCTCGGCCCTTGATTTAGCTGCGAACAGTAGAGCTGTGTCATCCGCATATGACATAATTACACCTACAAATTGCACAGGTCATATAAATAGATTAAAAACAAAGTAGGACCCAAAATACTGCCTTGTGGGATTCCATAACAGCTGTTCTTAAGTTCAGAACTCATGCATTGACCTATTTTTACACAGCGGTTGGTAAGGTAATTAGATAATAAATAATTTTAAAATTTTAAATCCCATCAAGCAAATTAAATGCGACACAATACGAAATGTATTGGTACTGAGCTCGATGCAGAATGTGTCTGTAGGTATGTGCTACAGCCAAATAATACTCAAGATACGAGGGGTGTTCAATAAATAGTGAGAATGAGTAAGACGCAATTATCTTTTATTATATGTTATTTTATTTTTCGACGTAGTCACCTTTCAGGTTTATACACTTTGTATATCTTTTCTCTAATCCTAAAATTCCCTTTCTAAAAAAATCTTCTTCCTGATCCCTTAAAAAATCATTTACGGCGGCGACTACTCCGTCATCATCTTCGAATTTCTGGCCCCTGAGATGTTCCTTTAGGCGTGGAAATAGGTAGAAATCACTAGGAGCAAGATCCGGTGAATATGGAGGATGTTCCATCAATTCTAAGCCAGCTTCTTGAATGGCAGCCATCGCAACTCTGGACTTGTGCGCAGGGGCGTTATCTTGGTGAAACAAAACAACTTTAGCGAGTTTGCCACGTCGTTTCTTGCGAATTTCCTCACGCAACTTTGTTACTTGTCCAGCGTACATAGTCCCCGTAATAGTGGCTCCATGATTAAGATATTCGATCATTACCACCCCTTGGCTGTCCCAGAAAAGAGAGCCCATGATCTTTCCGGCGGATGGAATCGCCTTAAATTTCTTTGGAGTTGGAGATGACGGTCGCTTCCAAGTCATGGACTGTTGTTTCGTTTCCGGGTTATAATGGTGAAGCCATGTTTCGTCCATAGTTATGAATCGAGCCAAAAATCGGTCAGGATCTTGTTGTAACAAATCCAAACAGCTTTGTGAAATTCTCAGTCGAGTTTGTTTCTGCGCGTCAGAAAGCATTCTGGGCACCCAGCGCGCTGACACTTTTTTCATACCCAAATGGTCGTTTATAATATTATGGACACTTCCTATCGAAATCTTTACATCTTCAGCTATAAAACGAACAGTAACACGACGATCCGCCAAGACAATATTTTCAACTTTTTTAATAATTTGTTCAGTCACTGCCGATATGGGGCGTCCCGTTCGTGGGTCGTTGTTAGAGGAAGTTCTTCCTCGCTTGAACTTAGCACACCAACGCGCAACCGTAGAATATGGAGGAGCATGAACCCCTAATGTTGCTCTCAAGTCTTGATTTACCTGCTCCGTAGTAAAATTTTTCAAGCAGAGATATTTTATTACGGCGCGAACTTCCATTTTATCAATTTTTAAGAAGACGTTCCGAAACGACGCAAACAATAGACTTCTACTTTTAAAAAACAAAAGAGAATTAATTGCTTTTTTTATTATCATCTTAACTAATGTCTGGGCTATGCCTGCCAGTATTTATTTTTTTTCTTTCCAAGGAGAATGTATCGCATTCTCACTATTTATTGAACACCCCTCGTACCTTTGCATATATCGTAGGGACAATTTGAGGTTTTACTGCTCCTCTTTACATGTACTGTATTATCATCAGTCATCATTCGCTGAGGCTCTTTAGACACATAAAAGTAGGTACCTTTAATATTTGTGATGAATAATGAGACAAAAAAAAAATGCTTTGGTTGCGTTTTAAAATATGTTAACAATTAGTAGCTAAGAAGGTAAGTAGGTAGCTAACTAATATCATTAGGTAACTTGTTGTGAGATATATCGTCAACGTTAGGAGTCCATGAAAACGATACCCATTACGAAAAATTTGAAAAAATTTGCAGCCGCCATCTTGGATTTACATTTTAACTTCACTATCTGTTTTAGCATCCTTAAAAACTATGAAAATGCCACCGATGACGAAAAATCTGAAAATTTTCGCAGCCGCCATCTTAGATTTACATTTTGACCTCACTATCAGCTTAAGCATCCTCGCAACCTATGAAAACGTCACCCATGACGAAAATATTTGAAAATGTTCAAGGCTGCCATGTTGAATTTACATTTTGACCAATTTCACACTTTCTCATAAAACGGAGCATGGAGGGGCACGAGTGGGGCGATTTCTAAAAGTTTACTGCCGTTCCAATAAAAAAAAAAAAAATAGGTCAATAGTATCAGAAATATTACAATACAATTTGGAAAACAAATAAGTTCGCACGTACAGCACAGTACAGTACCTAATCGTATACACTGACAAAAAATACCCCGAACAATTCCAACCAAGCACGTTGCGTTAGTGTGAGTAGCTGTCGGAGCGATATACACCTACAGTGAGTAGTGCGAACACGCACACATTGACAATTATTGCTTGACGCGAGCATTACTAGCTATCGAAAATGTATGATAAATTGGATGTGTTCCGTAATACCAAAAATGATAAATGGAAACTAAATGTATTTCCATTGCTTTTTCGATAATTTGTAACTTGATAATAAAAGTTATGCTTCTGTGGAAACAATATTACAAATATTGTTTTTAATAATATAAAATAATATGAAAACATGTCATTTACGCTGTAAAAATGTGGGAAATTCAATTCGCTTGAACTTCATTTCAGGTAAGTTTTTTGGAAAAAAAAAAGATAGGAGCCTAGATAAATATTGTCTAAATCCCAATATCAACATAATATGGTGGAAATATGCTCAAATTGAAAATGATTTTGGTATTACGTTTGTATGGATAATTCATCCGCCGCCGCGCCGCCGCATTCTTAAGCTGCATACATTTTTGAGTGTTCCTAAAAAGTGGGGCGGGTAGTACTTAATAAGCATCCTATACCTTTCGCATTACTTTTTCTGTAGGTAACATCGTCCAACCCTTGTCAATGAAGGTGCGATCAGATAAAGCGTAGCGTATAACACCTTTACCAGGTTCAATCTGAAATATTAACACATTTCAGTAAATCAATCACACATTTCCAAATTTTCTACTTAATATCAATTAGCTGCGCCCCGCGATTTCTCCCGCGTAAGTCCCGTGTGAATATCGGGATAAAAAGTATCTTATGTCCTAATCCAGGTGATGGTTTACCCACGTGCCACATTTCATCGAAATCTATTCAGCCGTTTTAGATTGAAAGCGTAACAAACAATAAACTCACTTTCGGTATTTATAATATTAGTTAGGATAAATATATTAAATATTAATATTTAGGAATAATATAGTATAGCTAGGAGGATAAATAATATAGTTCTGTTAGAATGGATAAGTACTTAGATGACTTATGTACGGGTAAGGTACATTTAAATGATAAACTGATTTGAGTTCAACTTGTGTATTGATAGTTACAAAGGAAAGCACAAACGCCCAAAACTGATAAATGATCGACCCGCGGCGAATGAGTCCTTTTGGTTTTGCTACCCAACCGATGCTATGCGACTACGACTTGCTAACTCAAACATGTATATTATATTCATTCGCTGCGCGTCGATGTCAGCATAAAATTGATACAATTGATATTGTACGGGTTTGCTCGTACATGCTCCCCGAGGAAAAGATATAACGACACAACTGATTAATTGAGAAACAAAATAATTATGACAAATGATTTGATATTAATCTAATTTCTTAGTGTCTCTATCGTTAACACACTGTTCACAAATTAGATATGCTTGTATAAGAACCTAACATAGGGGAAGTGGCTTTATCTAACACTCGCGCACTTGTTACCACCTTCGCCCTTTCATTGTCACACTGATATATTACACTATCCCCAACACACGCACGTTGCGTGGCCGGGCGCGCGCAGCCGCCGGGTGTATCGACTGCTGCGGGCACTGCCGGCGCGGGCGCGAGGTCGCAGCGCGAGCGCGCGCGCCTCCACACGAACACTCCGAGACATGCTGCTACCACGCCAATCATACAGTAGATCGCGGTATAATGATGAATGTCATGGGATGACAGACTCTCAAATAACAATCCATTTTCTTTCATGGTCTTGATTTTGTCCTCAATCGTTTGAAGCTCTCGATCGCTCTCTATGCTGGAGTCGTTCAAGACATCTTGAGGAATAGACACGTTTATAACGTGGTTTATGGATGCAATGACTGGTGAGTATAGGTTAGCACTGATACTAACATCGCTCGTTCTTTGTTGATGCGCAATTACTTCAAAATTATCTGATTTGATTATGCAGCCGTAATCTATAGTTACAAGTCCTGAGTGAGTAAGCTGATGAGCGGTAACTTGATCTCCACATACTGTTCGTAGATTACATTGACCGCAGCAAAAATAAATATAATTGTTGATAGAATGGCTTTCTATCCAAAGATTTTTACAAGGATCGACATTGACTTCACACTTTGATGCCTTTGATCGGCAGAAGTCTTTATCTCTGCTTAATTTGTAAATTGGAGAATGAATGTTACACAAGTGTACGTTTGTCAGTAGACAGGAATCTATGATATTTTCTGTCAAGATAATGTAAGCATCCTTTTTCAGGTTCACTGCTATAAAATCTGACACTGGTTTAATTGATAACATAGTGTTTTTGGCTTTCTCCGCAGGAATTGGTATAAGCTTGAATATTTCATAGGTGTCCCTGCTTATCAAAGGTATTTGTACTTCAAATATTGAGTAATTCTTAAGCATTCTTGCTTTGACTCGTAGAAGTTTATAAAGTTGTGCAAGATCCGTATGAATGTTTTCTACAGGTAAGGTGACGTCATTAGATAAATGACTAGCTATATTGCTCAGCTGGTCCTGTAGTTGTTCGGCTGTTATTAAATGTGGATTAAATCTACCATGATAGATGTCTGTTATTGTATCCACTAAGGCGTTCTGTAAATCTTTCAAGTCGCGTAATAGATTGCTCGCGACTATAGCTCCCATAGAAACTTCACTTGCCCTTGAAATGTTTTGAGTTTCAGCCTTTAATACTTCTAATGTATTTTCGACGTTTGCAAATTGCTGATGAATTATTTTATGTTGTTTGTGCATTGTAGCCTCCGATCTCTTTAAGAGACTGAATTCTGCTTCTATGACCGAAGTTTGATTTTGCCAAAATGAGACAATATGCTTTTGATTTTTGCGAAGAAGAGTGATATCTTTCTCGTATTGTTCCGCGAATCGAGCGTCCAATACGCCGAAGAGGCCGTTTGCTATGTAACCGACACCGTCGATAAGACCTCGCCGCCACCTGTTCGCTTGCTTTGCAAAATGCTGACTGAGTAACATATGATTACTGTAATCGAGTTCATTGTACCCGTGACGTAATTGCATTATTATTATGTCACAATGTGTTTGTTTTTTGATTGTGCTGCATGTTTGTTCCAGTGACATTATACTTTTGTTGAGTGCTGTAATTCCTTCCCAATAAGGATCTAAATCGTAGTATATGATTAGTTTCCAGGCGTCTCGTATGATCTGCATGTTTGTTAGTTTGTCGAAGTAAATATGTTGATTATTTCTGAATTGTGTTACGTTAAGTGCGCATTGGGAAGTTGGTATGATACAAAAAAATAACATGATTGCTGTAAACACTGACGCTATATTGTAACGAGTGCCTACTTTCCTTGTTTCAGACTGCTTATCTGTGTTAGAATCTCCCGAACCCGCACTATTTGCTTGTTTGATTTGCGAGGATTCATTGTTGACTGGGAGTTTTGATAATTTTGTGATAGGACGTTTCAGTGTTCCGTTTTTGGTTTTTACTGTAACCACGCGAACATGACCGTCGGAACCGGGATGTAGTTCGATGACTCTGCCCATTAGCCATTTTCCCGGCGGAAGATTGTCGTCATGAATCATGACAATATCGTATACATTGAGGCCTTTTTTTGCTTGTCTCCACTTACTTCTTTCTGTAATTTGTGTTAGGTACTCATTCCTCCATCTTTTCCAGAGATCCTGTACAATTTTTTGTGTCAACTGCCATCGGGTTCTTAAATCCGTTTCAGTCTCTTGTATAGTTACCTTTGATCCACCTGTTAGGAAGTGAGCAGGCGTTAAAAAATCGACATCGTCTGGATCTTCTGATATAGCACATAATGGTCTCGTGTTGAGACAAGCCTCAATCTGTGTAAGCACTGTATATAGTTCCTCAAATGTGAGGATCTGGTCACCAATAACCCTCTTGAAATGATATTTGAAGCTTTTAACTGCTGCCTCCCATAGGCCTCCTGCTGATGGCCATGAGGGCGCATTAAAACTCCACTCTATTTCCATATCTAATACTTCTGCTTTTAATTCTTTGTCTTGCATGATCTTCATTAATGCTTGATATTCCTGCTGTAGTACCTTGTTAGTACCAACAAAATTGCGACCATTATCGCTATAAATGTGGCTAGGCGTCCCTCTGCGAGCTGCCATTCGTCTTAATGCTGCGATGAATGAAGTTGTGCTTAAATCATCTACTAGTTCTAAGTGTACTGCTTTTGTGACCATACACACAAAGACAGCCACATATCCTTTTGTGCTCTTGATACCTCGTCCTTTGCTTGCTTTGACGTAAATATGACCTGTAAAATCTACGCCTGTGTGCGTAAACGGACGGGATGGATTACTTCTAGCCTCCGGCAAGTGCCCCATAATTTGCTGTTGGCAGTCTGGATTTTGTTTTTTACATGTTACGCAACGACGAAGCTGCCTCTTCGTAGCGACGTTCCCTCCTAGAATCCAATATTTTTGTCTGATGAAACCCAATGTCAGCCGGGCTCCGGCATGTAACATGGTTTGATGTGCGTCCTCTATTATTAATTCTGTCAAACGTCCACTGTGTGGCAGAATAATAGGGTGCTGCATATTATGACTGATATGTGCCTTTTTTAGTCTCCCTCCGACTCTTAAGACATCATTTTCATCCAGGTAAGGATTTAATTTTAACAATTTGCTTTTTGAATTTAGATTTCCTTCTTGCTTTAAATCTCTTATTTCTTTCGCGAACTCTTCCTGCTGTACTTGCTTGATAATTTTTTGCTTTGCTTGATTGATTTCTGATAATGATAAATAATGCTTATTTGCTTTTCTTTTGTAGGTCGTAATCTTCATCACTAATGCCAGAATACGTACAATTTTGCTGATTGATTGATATTTGCTTAACAGGTTTGTAATGATGCTTGATTCATACTTTGTAACAACGTGAACGTCTTCTTGCTTTTTTGATTATAATAGTCTTGATCTTCTATTTGCAGCAGACGACTATCGTTTGATGTCCACTTTCTCAAGTTGAAGCCTCCTAACTTCAGTAGATTCATCAAATCTTGCTGCAATTGTTGTGCTGTTGATAGGGAGCAGGCTCCATGAACCAAATCATCCATATAGAACGATTCTTCGACGACCTTGGCAGCTTCTGGGAATTTATCCCGTTCATCAGTCGCTAACTGTCTCAGTGTCATCATTGCAAGAAATGGAGCTGCTTTTGTGCCGTATGTTACGGTTGTCATTTGATATTCTTGAATTATTTGAGACGGATTATCTCTCCACACAATTTTTTGTAAAGGTTGATCTTCTGGGTGTACCCAAATCTGCCTAAACATTTTTTCTATATCAGCCGTGAATGCGTACTGATATTGTCTCCATTTAATGATAAGAGACTGAAGGTCTTGTTGCAAATTGGGCCCCGTGTACATCAGGTCATTTAAACTTTTATTTGTAGATGTTTTTGCCGAAGCATTGTAAACAACTCTCAGTGCAGTTGTTGCACTATCTTCGCGCAATACGCAATGATGCGGTAGGAAACATTCCGGTGTCTGATTGCAAGGTGAAGGTTTCATGTGACCTAAGTTTTTATATTCGGTAATGAATGACTTATATGCGTTAAATAATGAATTGTTTTTATGTAATTTCTTTTCTAAATGAATGAATTGAGCAACAGCCTTATTTTTAGACCGGCCTAATTTCTCCTCAAATTGTTTTACGAGTGGAAGTCTCACTTCGTATTTTCCGTCATCCAAACGACTTGTTGTTGCTTTGTAGTATTGGATGCACTCTTGATCTTCTGATGATAATGATTTTTCTTCTGTAACATCTTCTATCTCCCAGAATTGCTGAACTCTGTCTAAATCAAATTGTACGACGTTGCACATTAATTTAGTTTTCATATTTCCACAAAGTATCCAACCAAGACGAGTTTCTTGAACAAGCGGCAGTGATTCGCTTAATCTGCACATGCCCGCTAAAAGAATATTTGAATATACGTCTGCACCCAACAAAATGTCTATGGGTCGACTGATGTTGTACTCAGGATCTGCTAGTTCTAAATTTTCCAGAAATGGGCATGCTATTTTTGGGAATGAGTATGATGGTAAATATTTTGTTAGGTTATTCATGATGAAAACATCGATATTAAATTGATATAGTTTGATTCTTGAGCTTGATATACAGTTTAGATTCATCATACCTTTGGAACTGTTTTCTGTTTGCCCTATGCCCGTGATTATGCCGTCACACCTGGATCGCTGTAATCCTAATTGCTGAGCAGCGTTCTCTGTGATAAGAGACATTTGTGACCCCTGATCAATAAGAGCCCGTAGGGTCTGATATGTCCCATCTGCTTTCTGAACCTTTAGCAGTGCAGTTGAAAGCAAAGTTTCTTGCATCATATTTTGTTGTGTCACGTGCGAGTTGCCTTGATTTGCACGTTCTTGATTAGAACGGATGTTGTTTTGCTGTGTAGAAGGCGTCGAATTACCTCCTTGTTTTGATAATTCCTTTGAATACGATTCATGAAGCAATGTGTTGTGAAATTGGTTGCATTCGAGGCAACGCTTCTTTGATAAGCATTCTTTGCCCTTATGATCATGTAAGCAGTTTTGGCAATAATTCAAGTTAGCAACACATTGTTTTTTCTTCATTGGTGAAAAATCAGCAAATTGTTTGCAAAAAAATATAGCATGTGCGTCATTGCAGACTGGACAGTTTGGCCAACTGTTTTGCAATTTCCTGTAACTTGTTGATTGCGAAACACCCTTATTGCTTGAATATGATTGCTTGAAATGATAATGTTTGGATTCTGATGGTTTATTGGTGTTTGAAGAATAGGATTTTTGATTATAGGTGTCCTGTTTTCTTCTACTTGCTTCCATGCTCGTGAACTTCCCCTCTAGAAAGGCTAGAAATTCATTCAACTCGAGTAATTCTCGAGGTTGTTTGATAGCTGCGTTGTATTCGCTGAATGTGTCCGAATCCAATTTCTGACACAGGATGTGCACGATCAACGGATCCCACGACGTCACGTCTACGCCGAGGTTCTGTATGGCGTTCATCGTTTCAAGCGCAGTATCATGGATTCGTTTGATATGATTAATTGATTCTTGCTGTGAAATTGGTATATTTAATAAAATGTTAATATGCGATGTGAATATCATCCTCTTGTTGTCATAACGATGACTCAAGATATCCCAACTAATGATGTAGTTGTCTGAGCTGATTGGGAGATGCTGTATGAGACGCTCAGCTTCACCTTTCACTTTTGACTTTAGGAACTGCATCTTCTGAGCCCCAGATAATGACGGGTTGCTATGAACTGCTTCTGTGAAGAGGTCCTTAAAAGATGTCCACTGATGGTAACTACCACTGAATGTAGGTATTTCTATTTTTGGCGTAGTATGCTCTCTATGTGAAATGGACGACATCTTTTTGTTGATTCCTTTGATAGCATCGTTGTACGTGCTTTCGTATTTGAGATACATACGATGATACTCTTGATTTCGGTCTCCTAGCTCGCTGTCTAAGTCCCAATGCTGAGTGTCAATCTTCGCCCAGCGAGACCTTACCATACTTAACAGATGATCGAATTCCCATTTCTCCGCTACAGCATCCATGTTGATACTTGAAACGGTATGTTCAAAGGCCTTGAGGTTGCTCATCTGTTTCCTCATCATCTCATCCGTCTTGCTGTTTGATCCCTGAGACTTTAAGGGTTGACCTGAAGGTTGCTGTACGGTGCTTGAGGTAGCAAGAGTAGCAGGCTTAAGAAGCGGTGTTGATGGTCTTTCCTCTGTGGGTTGATGATGCTGAATAACTGCTCTGATTTTTTCATATCTCTCCTTCACAGAATCAAATTCCTGCGAAGTGAAGTAAGTATGCGATCTGGCATATTCGATGCTACACAATCTTGTATGATTCGATTGATACTCTTGCCAGCATGCATCCAAATTTTCTAACCTTCGGCGTATGTAGTCCGAGGTTTTGCGATCGGAGCCATCCTTTTTGAAGTTTGTGTAAACTTGCTCTATCCTATGGAGTAGTTGCTGTTGTTGGGCGAGAATGTCCTCCATTGAAGACGTGTTGTTGATAGAAATGATAATAAATGGAACGATCTTACTTGATTGTCCAAGCGGGAGCTTTGCTGCTCACCAAATGAGGATCCCTGTTGATCTCTGCTGATTGCTGCTGCTGCTATGTACTGCACTATTGCTGGCAGTACAAACCTTTCACTGCTAGTTCGCTTGACGTCACTAGTGAAACACTTTACAGTACTTGATTGCTACACTGTAATGTCCACACGCGACATCCGGCTCGAAGGACCAAAAATGTACGGGTAAGGTACATTTAAATGATAAACTGATTTGAGTTCAACTTGTGTATTGATAGTTACAAAGGAAAGCACAAACGCCCAAAACTGATAAATGATCGACCCGCGGCGAATGAGTCCTTTTGGTTTTGCTACCCAACCGATGCTATGCGACTACGACTTGCTAACTCAAACATGTATATTATATTCATTCGCTGCGCGTCGATGTCAGCATAAAATTGATACAATTGATATTGTACGGGTTTGCTCGTACAACTTATAATATCATTGAATATTATCATAAAATATTGGCTGCTGACGGACCTACCCCCCTAGGCTGAATAGGAGTTATAAAAGAGTTGCGACCCACGCTGTTACGAAAAACTTTGCGAGTAGTACCTACGCCAGTTCGAAAACTCATTGAATCGAAAACCGCTATAGGGAATGACGTTGTCGCGAACACGCTGATACGAAAATCTTTTTGAATGTTACGCTAGTCGGAAAGCCATGGTATCGAAATCCAATGTCGCATTCATTTGTCTGGGAGTCGAACTCGCGACTACGATGAGAAGTGTCCCATCGGGGTCGCGACTTGCGAGTCCCCAACCCAAAGACAAGACTCGTCACTGCCAGCCTCGTCTTTGGAATTAGTTTGGGAAACAAGTTAACCCTAATTTGATAGATTGCCCAGAACTCCTGCCAGCAGAACTAACCTAAAATTACGTTTTCTTTTTTCGCTAACATTAGGTACCGTAATGATACGAGTATAAGTAAAACACAAAATTCAAATTTGCTCGAAATTATAGAATTTTTGGTCTCTTTCACATTGTACAAGAAACGGTTTGTAAGAACACAATCAGTACCTACGCGATGGCGCATGAGTATTCTCGGAGGCAGCGCGTTCGCGCTCTCGCGACATATTTCGACGCCCGGGTACCGAAAACACATGGAGTCGTCAACATTTCGGTAATCCGACGTAATAAAGTTTTTTTTTAAATAATCAAATACGTAGATCAAAGGTCCCTTGAAGCTCTAAAAAAAATCAAGCTTCTTAGTCTACGTAATCAAAAAATACGGCCATTTAAGTGACAACTTTTGATACTCGCAAATAAATTAAAACCTACAGGAAGGGTACTTCCCGTTGACCTATAGAATCATGAAATTTGGTAGGAAACAAGGTCTCCCAGCACAAGTAAAGGAAAAAGTCCGAAAATCGTTAATTTGTAGTTTTATCACAAAAAAAAAGAAGAAATTCAATTACAAACTTACGTACTCGTATATCGATGTATGAGAGAACATGTTTTTCAACTACAAAGAACATTGGGAAAAAGCGCCCCACCCTTGTAGCACCTTTTCTCGTATATGAAATGAAAGAGCGTTAAAAATACATCATTTTATTATATGGCATCCATCTGTCACCTCACACAGGTCAGGTCTACATAGTTGAAAACCAGCGTCAGGCACTAGTTGCCTGGGATTTTTCCTGAACTAGGCCTATTTGGCGCAGCCGCAAGGCACACTTTCCTGCTAATATCTTAGAACGCACTTTACACTTTTTATTTGTTTTCTTTCTTTTTTAATTTGGTTTTTAATTGTAGTACAGTTGTGTTGTGTGCCTTTTAGTCTGTGCTAAATAAATAAATGTATTTTCTTTCTTTCTTTAGTTTGTTTGTTTGTTACGCTTTCACGCTAAACCGGCTGACCGGATTCTGATGAAATTTGGCACATGGGTAGACCATGACCTGGGTTAGGACATACAATATACGTATAATATTTTATCTCGATATTTTCACGGGATCGAGACTTACGCGGGTGAAACTACGAGGCGCAGGTAGTCTTTCATAATTTATATTCAATTCAATTCAATTCAATTTATTTTTCATTAACAATCTACATTGTGTTCGAAATTATCCAACATGAAGCAATTATACACATATATTACAAAATAACGATATACAAAAATTATAATTAAAAAAAAACATGCAACAGGACATATTATTTAGATAAAAAAAATAAAAGTAAAACAACATTGTAAAATTCCATGCAAACATAAATTATAAAACAATATGTCATTCAAAAAAATTAAAAGTCAGAAGCAAAATAAACGCAAACAATAATCAAAAAAATAAAATTTAAACACAATAAAACCCATAGAAAAATAATGACACAAGAGAATAGGACTATAAATCATAAATTATCTAATGTATATAGGCATTTTTCCAACAGGAATGCCTTGAGCCTTGCCTTGATATGATATGGATGAATCCAATGCTGCTTATTCTTTCTTCCAATTTAATAATTCATCAATATAATCCTAAAAACTTGACTTCCCGGACAAGCTCGATTTTAACATTATCCAACTCAATATGCATATCATCTTTGTTTCGCCCAGTAGTTTTAAATAGCATAATGTTAGTTTTAGTGGTATTTATTATCAGCATATTCGCATTAAACCAAGAATGTAGCCTCTAGAGCTGCATTCTCTTTAACAGTAAGGTCTTGAGTGTCATTACCTGCAACTATGGCATTTGTATCATCCGCAAAGACCACAAGTTTGCATGTCCGGGAAAAGCTTATAAATGAAATTGATTAAATCATTAGTAAATAATATGTACAATAAAGGGCCTAAAATAGATCCTTGAGGCACACCAGTTGTAATGTTTAAAATAGATTACCTGTAGTTGTTTTTATACCCGTTTGGCTGTGTAGAATCAAGTTCGACCAGCATTTTTCTATTTTTGAGATATGAAGAGTAGAGTTGTAAAGCTTTACCTCTTACTCCATAGTGCTCCATTTTTGTGATCAGTAGTGTATGGTCAATAGTGTCAAAAGCCGCGCTTAAATCCAAGTAAATACCAGCTACCCTTATTTTACAATTTAATTTATTAACTACATCATTTATTAGCGTATATATAGCATCTCCTGTACCAACATTCTTCTGATATCCAAATTGTCTTAGATTCATTACTTTATTCAAATGAAGATGTCTACTTAAGCGGTTCTTTAAAACTTTTTCGAAAACTTTTGCCAAAGTGGGCAACAAGGAAATAGGTTATCCTATAGTTTTTCGGATCAGTTTTTGTGCCCTTCTTATGAATTGGAGCGATCTTAGCAATTATTAGTTGTTCCGGGAAAATGCCTTTTACAATGCACTTATTATAGAAAGACGAAAGCGGCTCAGATAAAATGGGTAAATTGTCTTTAATGACTGATATTGGAATTTCATCATAGCCACAAGACTTCTTATTCTGCATACTATTCACGATTTTTGAAATTTCATTCGGATTAGTTAGCGAGATATCTATGTCGTTTTCCACTCTTCCTGTGCTTTGTTGAAGAAAAACGACAGCATCTTGACCCCCAATGCTAGGCATGATGTACTTGTGCTCGAATTGCTTTACCATAAAGTCCGCTACTTCCTCTGGGTTATCTAATATTTGGTTATTTATTTTAAGGCGAATTTCTGCCCGCGTTGCTTTAACCTTGTTTCTACTCTTGTTTATAACTTTCCAAATTTCCCTACTTGAATTTTTTTATTGATAAATTTTTTCACTGTCTAAGTTTTTTAGCATTCGAAATTACTCTTCTATAAATTCTAACATAGTTATATTTGTAGTTAAGGACACTGGCGTCGAGTTTATTGCCACTAGAGCATAAAATTCGTTTCATTTTACTCGATGTTTTCACACCTCTTGTGACCCACCTTAATTGGAAATTACGTCTCAATTTAATCTTTTGTTTACGTTTTCTAAAACTGTCTCGAAATACCCTACCAAAAGTCGTCAAAAAAGTGTTGATTCCCATAGCACTCCAGTTATGTTCAAGTATTCTATGTCCAAAATTTACACCATTCTTATAATTAAAAACTCTCTTATTTATAGTAATATGATTGTTATTATCAAAGTTATCAATAACATTTTCCAAAGCGAATTCACCCAGTAGAGCCCCGTGTCCATCTCCCAAGCCATTGTGGTCAACCACACATCCGTCCACACAGTCATCAGGCAAGTTAGTTAAGATGTTATCTATGCAGGAATAAGATTTATTACGCACGAACGTATGAGTTTTAATGAGATATCTAAAGTTATAGCATGTCAACAGGCTCGTGAACTCAGTGCGTTTTTTACTCTCAGTGAGCAGGTCAATATTAAAATCTCCACAAATTACACACTACTTATTAAATAAATGCTCCAGCAGTTTTCCAAGCTTTTCATAAAGTTATCGAAATTCTTATCATTAGGATTACGATAACAACAACACAGATAGAGACCTGTATTAATATCCTTTATAGAACAAATTTCAAAGCTCTCTACCCTATACGGTTTATTTATTATATTTACGACTTCAACTTTTCAGTTTGTGTTTGCTAAGATTAAGGTTCCCCCCCTTACCTTTTTATTTCTAGTATTATAAGATACAAGATTGTAATTTTCTATATTTAATAAATTTACAGTTTTATCGTTCAAGAAATGTTCACTTAAGCATACAAAGTCTACCCTTCTTTAGCGTTTCTAAATAAATGGATAATTCATTTTTCTTATTGTTAATTCCACACACATTCTGATGACATATACACATTTTAAACTGAAGATTTGATTGAAACTAAATTTACACTTCTATGTGAAGCCATAGCAGTATCTATATAAGTCACGAAAAAATTCTGACTGTTGTGGGACTACATCAGTTTGCGACTCGGAGTTTACAAATTTAGTTTGTGTGAGGATACTGTTATCAATAGATGAGTCATTACAATCAGTTTGGGTAGAAGCATTTTTAAAATACTTTATTCTACTTCAATCTTGTTGGCGTAGAGAAACTGTTATTTTGTAGACCATTCTGTAAGTTATTCCGGTAACGTCTCGGTGTCATGCATTTTCTGTCTGATAAGGTTATCTTTTTGTATGCATCAATGGTTGTTTGGCAGTTCCCTAGATCCATCTTCAATTTAAAATTTTCGCTATTTAAGTTCTCAATCTCTAAGTGCGTACTATGTAATTCTGCTGTTAGCTTTTGATGGTATCACTGAGGTTCATAATTGTGTCACTATCATTTAATGACGTATTTAGCACGCTCAACGTTGTGGTATCTAGTTAAGCTTAATTATTATAGTAGAGATTGTCAAGTGAACTAGACTTATGTGGTTTTCTAAAAGTTACGTTTTCAGACTCCATAATTATTATTATCGGGTGTACTAGTTGTGCAACCACCGATAAAAGCAGCGTACAGGCCAATACAATATGAAAAGGCTGTAGCTACAGCAAAGCAAGCGAAAAAAGGCCAGCAAATCCTGTAACAGGCAGGAAAATAACAAAGAAAAGCAAAAGCAGCAAAATAAACTTTTCCTTGGATTCGAACATGTGCAACTCTATTCGTCATGTACGTGTCTTAGCCTCTGCCCAGACTGTATCTTATCACAAACGGTGAATTATTGGTATTGTTAGTAGTTTCCTAATTAGCTGTTACTGAGCAATGTGTGTTTTATGACCATTTAAGGTAATCCACCGCCCGCGCGCACTGGAGGATGAGTCACTGATTTTCGATCACAACACAGTTCTTTGTTCGGTTTTATACGCCAGGTTTATTATTGTTTGTTTACACACTGCTTAATTATTGGTAATTTTGTTGTGTAGGTTTCATCACTTATACTTTCACTCATTGAATGATATAAATTAAATGCACAATAGTAAACTTTTTGAAATTATTGAATTAATTTATACGGAGCTACCATTAGCTGCTTGCGCTCATAGCGGTTGCGCGAACACGAGTAAAGAACAATCTTTTTGTTCATCGTCGTCATCTTCCGGGCATTTGAAAACTTTAGTTGCATTGTCATCATCTTGGTTGTACTCAATGGTTGTACCAGGCCTTGGGGAATTTCTGGGTTTAAATGCAAAAGTGACCCCGAGGAAGAGACCTAGGGGTCGCTTTGCAATGAAAGAGCATTGAGACAAGCTTGCCAATTACACTGGTCAAATCAAATCAAATCAAATCAAATCAAATCTTTTTATTGTGGGCATAGGTAATACAGACAGATGTTAGATAAATTACAGTTCCATTATGTCCTGCCTAATAGGCATACAATAATTAATTATGTCAACATGCAGTATAAAACAATTCTTAGGTATGACATATAAAACATTTCATATACATAGAATAACAATTAGGTGTATGGTGACAGATTGTAGTAGATACTAATTATTAAGAAAATCTTGGATCGTGTAGTAAGCTTTGTCAATTAAAAAGTTACGCAATTTATATTTGAATAGTGGGAGATCCTTGGTGTTTAAAATGTCCACAGGTATCCTATTGTAAATTTTAGATGCCATTCCAAAAAAACTTTTACCCAGAAGAGCAGTTTTATGTGGTATACTAGATATTTTGAGTATATATCTTTTTGATTTTAGTTCACCAAATAGATTTTTATTTATTTTAACAAATACTGTAACTTCATAGATATATACTGATGGAAAGGTCAAAATTTTAAACTTTTTAAAATATGGTTCGCATGATTCAGGAACAAAGATACCAGCCATTGCGCGAACGCATCTTTTTTGCGCTTTAAACACTGATTCTTTATTGGTGGCGTTACCCCAGAATATAATAGCGTATTTTAGGGTTGATGATACGTAGGCATGATAGCAAGCTGAAGCAAGCAGCAGCAGCAGCAGTTCAAGCTGAATAGGCTGGGGAAATTAGGTTGGCACCCTGCCCTATCCTTGTTTTTTTTTCATGAATCGTGTTTTTGAATTTAACTCGTCAAATAATGTAAAAAAAATAAGCATTTTCCAGGATCCGCATCAAGGTAAAAAAACAAAAACGCGATTTTGTGAATAAAAATTGAGGCAAAGTAGTTAACAGGAAAATTTTGTTTAAATTATTTAAAAAATTGGTAAAACTAATATATTATTTCAGAATTAAACATTTTCGACCACGGTTTAAATACAAATAAAATTACGTTTTTTTTTAATTGTACTTCAAGGAAAAATGTTAACAGCGGTTTTTTTGCATTTAATTACCTAATGCAATATTTTAATATACTATCTAACAAAATTAAACATTGTAGCAGCGCAAGATATTATTAAAAGTTTTTATTGCAATAGCTGTTCAGGCAAAATGTAACAATTAAATTTAGTATAACTTTTATTTAAAGGCTCTACTGACCTAATTACAAGAAAACTAAACACATTTAAACAAAATATTATTTATATAAAAATTAAAAATCAAATTTTAACTAAACTTAACTCTGTTACATGTTTGCTCGAACCACAAACACTCCATACAAACATATCTGATAATACTTTTTTCAACCACGTAAAATTGAAATTAGATGTTTTCTTAAAAAAAGCGTACACGCGGGGTGAACTTTTCACGCTATACATTTTAACATACTCCCTGGTTCATAACCCACACGTTAAATGAAAAAAAAAAAACTGTTTTAAATTACTGCAAAGTTAGCCTAAAATTCGACGTAAATTCCCCGGACTAAAATTGCTCAAAACCAGCTTGTTATTGCAGCACCGAAACCCATTCCTAGGGTTCTAAATCATGCCGTAACCATTTTTGGAATTGGTAATAAACACGGTTTATATGCTGGGTTCGATTCCCTGGTCGGGCAAAGTGTTATTGGGTTTTTCCATCTGGAATTGCTCAGTAGAAGCCCGGAGTCTGGATTTGTGCCCAATTGACGGCAATAGGCTCGCCCCCTGTTACATGGGACTTAAACATAACTGGCGAAATGTGGGTGTACTTTAGGAACACCTCTGCCTAACCCTTCGGGGAATACAGGCGTGCTATGTATTGATATTTTAATGATTTAATAACTTTATACAAGGTATTATTCGTCGAGATTCACAGTTGACCTTGAATTACAGTGTATATGGCTGAGCGCTGCGCGCTCTCTGCCCTCTATCTAAAAAACGGTTGTGCGTATGAAAAAATATACATTCAGTTTCTGCCCTCTGAATCGCGAAAAACTGATTTTTGGGACCTTTGACCTTGAATAATTCACGACAACGTAGACACGAGATTTTAGAGACAACCTTGAGAATGCCAAAATGAGGCCGCCAAAATGCTGTATACGAGTTTCCAGCTAATTATCTGTCATTCCGAGGTGAAGCGCTAATTTGACTGGCCTGCACAATTCACTGCTAGTAGCAATATGACATTATTTAATTCACTTCGAATGCTTTCCATTGCAAAAACTAGAAACAGTATTTTTAGTGTGGGACTGGCTTGTGTATACTTCTCGCAAGTTACAGGCATGCAAGGAAGAAAATGGTATGTAAGTTTACTTGCAAATGTATCCACAGTGTGACATTTACTTGGACATTTGCATTGCATAACTGGCATCCAAGCTACTGCTCCATTTTACAGGCATGTGTATTTTTAGCCACATACACCTACACTAACCCCTTTTATTTATAAACATTGCTTAGACATAAGAGACGTTTAAACGTGTATGGACTATGGATAAACAGTCGCTAATCATTACTTACTAACTTATGAGCGTTTATCCTAAAAGTTGGCAACGTCGAAAATTGCTGTCAAACGTTTACCTGTTTTGATTAAATGTGGAAATAAGAATGTGGCTAACTAGCGAACTAGAATATTAATCTTGAATTACAATTACGAGTATAACATTGAATTTGATGTAGTACCTGTTTTAGGTGTAAAGGCCCGAGTGCGGGTGGGGAGATGTCACATGTCTTGGATTTTTTTTGGTCCAGATATACCGGTTTCCTCACAATGGTGAGGCGAGTGGTGATAAAATAATGTACACAAAGCAAAGCACCTGTTTGGGTTCGCACCTACGGCCTACAACTCGTAAGTCGCGGCCTTTACCACTCGGCCACCGAAATTGTTTTTCGAAAAACCTACTCGGGTGTAATTTATTTTCGATTGTCGAGTCGGCGGCGGGCGTATCCTTTACGCGTTTCAAAGTACCCGCGTATGTAGTTTAGTTAACTAGATATGTTAACGCAAGCAAGGCTGCACTTACCTTAGTTAATAGAATTTTTTCCTGTTGAGGTTTCGTCTCCTGCGGAATAATTTGCAGTATTTGCTTGAACTGTGGATCAGATTCAACACAAAATTCCTTTTGAAATAATATAGGAACACCTTCCGGTTCTTTAATTTTCTCACGACGGTGCATATTTTTTAATAATTTTTCACCTATTATTATATCTGTTTTGTCTGTAGTTCGTTTGTTTTTGCCATCCAAGCTTAAAGCATCTAATTCCAAGTCAGAATTAAGTAAAAAGACAGGTTCCTTCTTCGCAGCTTGCTTCATTACAACTAATTTTAAAACTTCATCAGATTTTTCTCTCATATTTCTCCATTCTAATTTGTCTTTCTTTGCTTTTGATACTTTTGCCTCATATTCAAGCTGTTTTTTGTTCCTTAAGGCTATTGATTTTTCTTTTAAATGTTCATCTTGTAATCTTTTCCAATCTGTTAAAGCTATGGACGATTTTTTTTTTAAAGTTTTGCTTTCTGATTCTTTTCCGTTCCCTTCTTTTACTTTAAGGGTCTCTTGTTTCCCTGACCTCTCTTTTTTTAATGATTTCTGTCTTTTTGACATAGAAACATTTATTTCATCAGAGGCATCCCGTGGCTTTTTAGAAGCTTTTCCTTTCTTAGAAATCTCTCTTTTATCTTTAGCAGCCTGGGCTTTTCGTGCATCTTTTTCTTTCTGCAATTGTTCTATTTGATTTTGTAAATTTTCGTTATCTGTTTCCTCATCTTTCGCCACACCTTTATCTTCTTGTTCTGTTCCTGATTTCAAGTCTTTACTATCTTTCTCTGATACTTCTTCAGTTTTATCTCTATGATCTGGTTTTGCCATAACATGTTTTTTATCTTCGACAGCCTTTCTTTTTTTTTCTTCAGCTTGTAGTATTTTCTCTTCTCGTGCAAGTTTTTTCTTTTGCGCTTGTTCAAACGTTTTTTGGCGTTGCTCTTCTAGTTTTTTTTTTTGTCTTTCAGCTTGTAAGCGTAACTTTTCTTGAGTGTCTTTAATGAGATCTGAAGAACTAACATCGAGTTTTACTTTCTTTTCTTCCTTTTCCATCACTTTTGGAAAAAAAAAACTATATTGGTGTTGAGGAACGTTTCCCACAGTTTTAATGGGTGCACTTTTTGATTTTGTCACGTGTTGCTCTGGTTTTTTCGCTCTATGATTAATTTTGTCTACTCTGCGTTGTAATTTTAATTCTTCACCCGCAATGTAGCGGTCTTCCAGTTTTTTTACTTTTTTTGTTCCTTCTTCAGAATCATACAATCCTTGTTTCACTTTATCGTGGTGATATTCGTTGGTTTTCTTTGGCTCATAATATGAATGTTGTGAGTCTCTTGTTGATCTAAATTTCACCTCTCTGTTCGATACATGGTCTTGATCACGAGTACCACGAGGGCCACGATTATGTTTTAGTGTTGGCATTTTTATATCCATTTCAGACTCAACATAATATTTCGAAGTTGATTCTTTCTGCGCCCATGGAGCAATCTTTGGGGTTTCGTATATATCAGGTGTTTTTGATACAGAATATGGAACTACAGGATCTTTTTCAAGTCTCATCATCTGTCTTAAGGTAAGATCATGTCTTCTTTTCAATTCTTCTTTAGCATCCATTGAAGGTCTATCTTCGAAGATTTTCTCTTGTTTGCGATCATTAAGGGAAGGGCTTGGGAGTTCTTTAAGACTTGCAGATGTCTCTAAAAAAGTTGTTTCCGAGTCTACCAACGAAGTGCCCGGAATGATTATATTTATATTTCTAGTTTCGTGCGATGTGTGAGCAAAAGATGTTTGCACCGGGTCAATAGGTTTAATAAAGGCAACAGTTTGTTTTACATAACCTTCTTTTAAATTGGTTTCACTAAGTTCTGTATCATCTGATTTAAAATGTGTAGGAGAGAACATTTGTTGGATTTCAGGCTCATACCTAGATGCTGGCGACTTGACACCTCGATTGATTTGAAAGCCGGCGTATGCATTTTGGTTTTGTTTGTTGACCATTGTATCTTTACGAAGATTATCAATTTTTAATGGCAATGTTTTAAAAAATATATTTGTGGCTTTACCTGGCTTTTGTTCACCTTCATCGGATATAAATTTCTTTACAATTTTGTCGCATGAACAAAACGGGTTTTTACTTGCTTGTGATTTTTTGCGACAATGGTCGCATATACCCATTACCATCTTCCTATCTATTGATTTTACTTCTTGCAGGAGTTCTTGAGCATGCTCAAACCTTTTTCTACATCGTGGGCAACTTATGTTTTCCTTTTCTGGAAGCAGTAATTTACTTATATATTAATGTAACTTTACAGGAGTTTTTTAGTTAAATAAAAGATTAAATATTTCCACTTCTAACTTATTAGTCTGGGAGGTAGCGTTGCAAATACAAAACTCATAGTAAGCTGGCTGATGTTGACATCAATAGTTGATCTTATATGACTATTATGTGAACCGACCGAAAAACACAAAATTCAAAAGACATTTAATCAAACTAGGCTGAGAATCAGCACTCTGCGAACGTCAAAATTACATAAGACAGTCCTCCAAAAACGCCCACCTTGCCTTCCTAGTGCTTAGCTTGGAAGAAGAAATGGTGCAACAAACTCCCCAGCAGCATAGCTGTCTGTTCAATTAGAAAAGAAAAACTTGATTCTAATAAATTAAAATATAAAATTAAAACAAATTGACATATATATATATATATACAGGGTGGATTTTTGAGATGGGGCAGATTTTGAAAAAAATCTACAGTCAGCAAGAAAATGGGCAGTTTTCACAAAAACTTTTTTTGATGCCAGTCGATGTTATTTCTTATATGGATCAAAAAACTCTACTAGACAAACTGAGGTTTGAGTACTAGAAAAGTCGGAAATCGCAAAAAACTTTTCCCATACATTTAGCTAAGAAGAAACTCCAACAAACTTTATTAAGGCGAAAGCGTCAAGGTAGCCCGCGAAATTCAAATTTTCTTCAACAGTATCATGTTGTATGTTGATCTAAATTTGATTAGCGGCCGTATCAAATGTTTATTTATAGAATAATAATCATAAACATGATCAATAGATAGATAGAATACAACAACAACACAACAACAATACAACTCTCTAAGTTCATATAATCGCATTGAATGACTTTTTCATGAAATCATGACATTTGACGATTGTGCTTACTTTATGGAGTTGTATTGCTGATTGTAATGATTATAATTATGTAAAGCCATATTTGTGTTTGTTACGGTAGCAAATCATATTTTAATCAACATAAACCTCACACTGACCTACAAAATGTAAAAAACTAAAGAAAATTTGAATTTCGGGGCTACCTTGACGCTTTCGCCTTAATAAAGTTTGTTGGAGTTTCTTCTTAGCAAAATGTATGGGAAAAGGTTTTTGCGATTTCTGACTTTTCTAGTATTCAAACCTCAGTTTGTGTAGTAGAGTTTTTTGATCCATATAAGAAATAAAATCGATTGGCATCAAAAAAAGTTAGCGGGCTACCTTAGCGCATGCCCCTTAAGATAGACAGACTAGCCAAACAGAAAGAAAAAAAAATAAACTTCGAACGAATACGCGTTATAATTTTATTAACTTCTTCTTTTCGTGTGGTTAGTAACTAACCTGGTGTCAGAGTTTTAAAGCCGCCCATGGGCCTCTGACTTGGCTCCACATGCCGTCAAGAAATATCTCGCCGACATGCCGGTTTCCTCACTTGTCTTATGTAATTTTGACGTTCGAAAAGTGCTGATTCTCAGCCTAGTTTGAATAAATGACTTTTGATTTTGATTTCACGATGTTTTCCTTCACCGTTTTTGAAGCAAGTGATAAATATACAATACGCACATAAATCCGAAAAGTTGGAGGTGCGTGCCTTGGGTTCGTACTCGAGAACTATGACTTGGCAGTCCGACGGTCCCACCACTAGGCTATCACTGCTATTTTACGAACTATAAGAAGAAGATAGTTTGTTGCTTGTGATGTCCAACGTTCTGAGAAAAAAACCGCCCAAGTGCGTATCGGACCACGCACAATGAAGGGTTCCGTAGTTTTTTTTTTTTTTTTTTTTTTTTTTTTTTTTTGGGTGGGAAATCATCAAATGACTCCTCCCGCTCTGGGCAGAGCGAGAGGGAGTGTCAGACTTTTACTGACTAAAACCCACCCGTGTTCCTTCCGTTGCCTATGTGCTGGGGCCGCGATATCCCTCTCAGACAAACCCGCAACCCCAGCAGGGAGGGTTCCGTAGTTGGGATAAATTTAATTTATCGCAAAAACAAACATGTAACATTGTAGTTGAAAAACATGTTATCCCATACATCGATATACGTCACGGTCAATTCTCTGCGAGTGTAAGTTTGTAAACGATATTTTTTTTATGTGGGGAAAAGTACAAATTACCGATTTTCGAACTTTTCGGACTTTTCCCTTTACTTGTGTTAAGAGAGCTTGCTTCTTGCCCAATTTCATAATTCTAGGTTAACGGGCACTACCATGTAGGTTTTGATTAATTTGCGAGTATCAAAATAATTATGTCATTTATATGGCCGTATTAATTATTGCGTAGGCTTAGAAGCTTGATTTTTTAGAGCTTCAAGGGACCACAGACCTACAAATTTGATGTTATTTCAACTTGATACCTCCACGCGTTCCTGTGAAAAAGGGTTGTGACAGACTGACGGACGGACAACGAAGTGATCCTAAAAGGGTTCCGCTTTTTCCATTTGAGGTACGGAACTCAAAAAATTACCCAAATTATTAAGAACTTTCAGGCTTCTTTGGAAAACGTTAAAAAAGACTGTCCTCTACAAAAGACAGAAATTGCAAGAAAAAATAAAAGCTTTTAAAAGATCTACCCATGGTATAATAAAACAAGGTATGGCATTCCGGGAGCGACACATGCCTACGTCACTATTCAGTTGCCACTTTATTGCAACAAAACTCGAATTTAAGGAAAGATTTTCAATCACCATTCTGTTAAAAAATATATACAAAGCATTGAAATTGTCGTTTCGTTTGTCTTATCAAACGAAACAAACATATACCAACGTAATTTTTAATTAAAACCTCATTATTGTATCAGATTTGCATAAGTAATAAAGGAGGTTGGGGAGTTATTATTACACACTACTGGTAACACAGAAACGGGCTGTCTAATTGGCATTCTGACATTTTGTCATCCATCGTGCATCGCTATTCTTGTCGAACCCGTATGTTGGTCTCGCTCAGTCCCATTGTACACAGTGATTCTCAAACATTTAGTTGTGGACGTCTAACAAGTTGGTTTGTTACATTTTTTTCTTTGACCACAATATCAATAAAAGCTTTTAAAATGGTTCGTTGTTCAATTCGGAACTGTAAGAATAAAAGTGTAAAAGGCGGTACAATAAGGTTTTTTTCTTTTTTCATTTCCTCTAAAAGAATCTGTAGCCAATGAATGGCTGCGCTATTGTGGACCTAAAACAACCACAAAAAATGGTAAGTATGTATAATTACTAATGTATTATTGTAATTGGTTGTGGTTGGTCGCATTCTAAATCGCTAATGCTAAATCGCGGTAAGGTTATTACTGTTTTTATTGCTAGAAGTAATTTAATAATTATGTCAATGATTTATAAAATTTCCCCAAACTAAAAAGTTTGAGAACCATGGATAGCGGTGATGACGTAGTCTTGTATCTCCCACGTGACCACTGTGTTTCGGAGTGCCATACCTTGTTTTATTATACCATGGATCTACCTATGTAAAAAGTTTTTTCAAAAGCAACAAAGGTTCCAAATTTTGTTCTCTATTCGAATTTTGAAGTTCAATTGGTTTTAGTCTTAATTTCGGCCACTTTATCATCGTAAAATAGTAAGTTGAAGTCACATTTCGTACGAAAATATGGGAAAAGTTTTTTGCGATTTCTGACTTTTCCAGTACTCAAACCTCAGTTGATCCAGTAGAGTTTTTTGATCCATATAAGAAATAACATCGATTGGCATCAAAAAAAGTTTTTGTGAAAACTTTTTGGAGGCTAGTCGGAATTTTTTAAATTTTCTAATATTATTTGCAGAGCTAAGTTCAAAAATACGATTCAAGAAAAAAAATCGCTGTTAAGATTTAGTGCAGGGTTCAAACCTAACTTCCCCGGCCTAAAAAAAATTTATTAAAAGTAGAATCAATTAGTGAAACTATGGAAACCGATACGAATCACGCACTTGGTCGCAACGGCCAAGTAGCCCACCAAGTGCGCTATTCGTATCGGCTTCTATCGGTCTGGTAGAAGCGACCAGGCAAACCCTTAAACGTTGACGTTTACACGATGGTCGATGATCAATAATATTTTGCTAATGGCCATTTCATGAAATGGTCGAACACTTCATGAAATGATAAATTCTAAGATCTGGCTACGACATACGAGTATACTAATCAATTTCACAGAAGAGCCTTTCATCATGATCTAAATAAATAAAGTTTTACCTAGTTCTGATGTTAATTCTGAAGATGTAATTTTCACGTTTTTCTTATTGTATAAAATAAAGACAACTCTGGTTGTGTTTATAGCGCTTTCAACTGCTTCAGCTTTTCTTATCTGTTGATGTGAAAAGCTATGAGTTTATGAGGGATTGTTTGGTAACCCGCGAAATTGAAACTATCTCATATTAGGATTTTTGGAATATGCAGATTTGTTTTAGGTCGCTCGTAACCTTCGTTCCCATAATATTATTATGGTATTCCCAAATATTCTCAATATGAGAAGTACAGTCACGACCATAAATATATTACTATGGATAGTTCGGCAACAATATAGCCGATTTCATGATTCATTCGTAAATACCTATAGGTATAAATATTTACCGCCGTTGTCCTTAATGTTCAAAATAAACTTAAAAAGTACAATAGACCTTAAAAAAGTCACATTGGAACTTGCTCGGATTTAAACCCACAACCTCGTGCATGAGAGGCGAGAAACCACTGGGCCGTCACGATATTAAGTAACAAATGATTAGCATATTTTCGGGAAATATCATGTCATCGGACCGAAGGGCTCGTAAGAAATTTTAATTTCACTGGCATCTGATTCTATAATTTAGTAAAAACAACCGCGTGCACAGTTTATGACGTGAAATGAGTTAAACTCAAGTGTAAACCCAGGTTTGGGTTATGTTTTTAGAAATTTAAATTCATTCTTGTTTTAAGTACTTAACAAAATAAGAAGTTATGCCCAAATCGTCACTTTTTCATGCTTTTTTTTCGTCTCTCATCTACCGTCAGGTTACTAGTGGACCGTCGGCGTCGCGCGTCATGGTATCAGCCCAGAGGGTTTTTAAGGAAGCTTATGCAGGGCGAAAAGTTGATAGCTGAGCAGGCGCGGTCGCAGTCTAAGATTTTGGGGGGGGGGGTCACCATGGGTGCCGAGGAATATTGGGGAAATATTTAATTGTTACTCTAAAAATTTTTTGACTATCTTATGATGCATACTTTTTAAATAAGTAACTTTTTAACTTTCTGATCTTTTCTCACAGTTGGTCGCAGAAACTAAGATAGGGTAGTTTATGATGCTGCCAAATTGGTCACCTTGGCTTTTTGATAAATAATAAATATTAGGACAGTAGATTGTGTAGGGTGAGAAGATTGAGCGAAGCTAACTCGATAATTTTAATACCCCGTCTCGGATTTGATTTACATTTTCAAACAGAACTAAGAGTTACAATGTCGACTTATGCAGGAAAGGCCAAGCAAATGTAGACTATAAGAAAAAAAAATAAAAAAAGTGTTTTTATTTCCAAAACTTATGTACAATCAACAATACAATGATAGGAACTACCTTTTAAGCAAAGAAATGCTTGTATTAGGTACTTCCGTTCTTCTGGTTTATATTAACAGTACATAAGTGAGAAATTTACCAGTAAACAATGAAAAAATAAATTACAAAATTAAATCAACATCAAATTAAAATCACATAAATAAGAGCGAGCGAAGCAAGCTAAAAAATTTTGCAAACTCTCGGATACGTTCGATTTTCTTTTGATCATTCTAAAAGCAAAAAAAATTACTTGCTTTGTCGACTTATGAAGAAAAGCTCAAGAATCAAGACAAGCGAGCGAAGCGAGCTTTAAAATTTTATCACCCCGCCTTGAATAGGTTCTGTTTGCTTGGGATTTAATTTACATTTTCAAACAGAAATAAGAGTTACATTGTCGACTTATGCAGCAAAGGTCAAGCAACTATAAACATTTAGAATACAAGAGCGAGCGAAGCGAGCTCAAAAATGTTGCATTCTCGGGTACGTTCGATTTTCTTTTAATCATTCCAAAAGAACTAAGAATTACTTGCTTTGTCGACTTATGAAGAAAAGCTCAAGAATGAAGACAAGCGAGCCTCAAAATTTTACAGGAAGACAACTTACTTTGTCGAGAAGAAAAGCTTAAACTCGTTTTACAGCAGTTTAGGTTTTGAAAGCTGGCCTTTTGTTGTGGTGCCCAAATTCCCGAGTTTGCTTAACAGGTTTTTTTTTCATATTATTTTTGTATAGAATGGCGGTCACTTTGGCTCAAGTACCTACAGTTTTTAGTTAGTAAGACACGTAAATCATTCAAGTGGTCGACACCTTGAATGATTTGGGGGGGGGGGGGGGGTCATGACCCCCAGGACCCCCTCGGACCGCGCCTGTAGCTGAGTAGGTGGTGCAGCATGATGAGAGAACACCGAACATATATTTGAAATGTTTCAGATAGGAGCCCCGTGGCCAGGAGTCCACTTTTATAATTTTATTCAGATTCCGAAATTGGGCCAAAAATAAAATGATCTTAAGAGCCTTTGATTTTGGTATGATCGTGTGCGGCCTAACTCCATAGGCAAATCTGATGAAGAAATTGTGGGCTTCTCCTAAATCTGACGAGTTTTCAAACTCCGATTTGGAATTATTTTAAAGGATATTGAGATATTTATTTTTATTCTTATGTGGAACAGGAAACTCCCGAAACAACCGGGTCCAGTGAGGACCTGCGTCAGCCGGAAGGCGAGGACGCCACTCCTCAAAGAGGGGACTTATCGCCGCAATTGTGGCGTGCCCAGCGCTGGGTTGCTACAATAGCACTCTCCATAACTCCATGAGAGCCCGCTGCGCGCTGGAGCTCTGTCCGCTGTGCCGTGATTTCTCGCGGCAGCGGAGTTACGCCCCGGCGTTTCGCCTCGAAATGGCGCCACTCCCAAATGTGCGCGAGGCCTTGTGCCTCGAAATGGTCACACAGACACGAAAAGTACCTTCACCGCGCCCCGCAATACCTAAATTGTATTTTATTTATTAAGGCATAGCACGTTTATGTTTAAACATTTGTATGGTAGCAGAGTATATTATTACGAATACGTAGGCTCAAAATTATAAATTTAAATTCAATATTTCGCATATACTCGTAGCAAAGTAAGAATATAGTTACTCGTGCAGCATATTACTTAGTTGTTAGAACTTTTGTTGTAAGGTTCTAAGCCTTACAAGGATTTATGAAATGATTTGAAAAACTGATTGTTTTTATTGGAAGAGTTACGAGACATTTTCAGTTTTCCATTGTTCCACAGTACCTATCTGTTAGCATTTTCATTAATAAAAAGTTTAGATAGTACTAATGAAGAAACAGTAAAGTATTTAAATTTTGTATTATTGTTATAACACGAAATATAAGGAAATACCTACTTTATAGCTATTGCATAACTCTAAACTGTTAGCATTTTTGTATAAAGCAATGAATTCAGTAAAGCTATCCACTCGGCGAAAATAAAAAGCGAGAGAGAATAGAGATAAATGCAAAATTATGACCACTTTTGGGTACTTTCCTAATCAATGCACTATATTTGCCAAAAGGCTCCATCAATCCGTCAGTTATTTATAAATTCACTATCAGGATAGGTTATCATAGGTTATAATATTGCACAGAATAACTTTTATTCGCCCTGAATATCCTTTAAAAAATTGTCCAAATCGGAGTTTTCAAACTCATCAGATTTAGCACACAATTGCTTTAACAGATTTGTCTATTTAAGTCATCATGGGTTAGGCCGCACACGATCTCATTATTTTTGGCCCAATTTCGAAATCTGTAAGTGGACTCCTGACCACGGGGCTTTTACCTGAGACATTTCAAATATATTTTCGGTTCTCTCGTTATGCCGCAGCTACTCAGCTATCAGCTTTTCGTCCTGGATATGCTCGCTCAAAAACCCTCTGGGCTCCCCACCATCAGCTTGTTTGCTATTTAATAAAAAACAATCTAAGTACTAACATCCTCTGTACGTGGCCTATGACAGTAGACCACCAAGCCGGAGTCCTTCAGTTCCACAAGTTTCTGGAACTCTTGGCACTCCTTGTAGCATGGACATAGCTGCTGTTTACTGCACGCAAGAAAACAAGTTTTAATCAAGTAGGTATTGTATATTTAGCACAATAATCACTTTAAATAAACTCTTATTAACTTACTCTCCGAATACCTTCATAATGAGATTAAATTTAACGGGTATTATCAAATCGAAGTGCGAAGAACGCAACCAGTAAAAAAAATCTTTTGATCTTTTGTTTGTCAGTTTGACAACGCATTTGCACATTGCCACATTGCCCAGGTCCACACAGATGCTGCCTAGTGCTGCCTAATATAGAAATATTTATCTATGGATGCTGCTTTGTTCTTTCGTTCTTTCAGGAGTTCTTTCAAGTAAAGGTGTGCATAGACATCTGACCTTTTAGGTCTGTAAAGTGTAGTGTAAGTGAATACCCTGGGGTTTATTTAATGTTCTATAGTTGGTGATAGACGTACGAACTTAAAGTACCTACACGGTTTTTAAGTTCAAGTGGAACCAACTCAATAGTAGCCAAAAAAAAAAACTGGTGTGTGTCAAACATGTCAAAATAGCTGAGCAAAATAGTTAATTTATGGAACCGTAGCTTTTTTGTGATTTTCGAAGTGAAGTAATAATGTTTGATATTCATTTGCTACCTTCAGAGTACGCAAAAATTTATATGTACTAAAGTACAACTTAAGTGAAACAATTTAATGTTATTGTACTTATAATAAAAAGTAATAAAGTGGACAAAAAGAAATAATTTGTTAAAATATAAGTTTATTTATCGTATTTTATTTATTTACACAGTTTTAAACACTTACATTTATTTAAAAGTTTGTGATTATATAATTATTCACAAACCTTTTAGGCATAAAAAGGTATGACGGCTTTTGGCTACAATTATTAAAAAAACTGCACATTTGACAAAGCGTGATTGAGGCGTGATTGAAAAATCTCTGAGAAAAATCTTCTTCTTTTCGAGTCGATGGTAAACCATGTAATAAAATCATAGATAATACACTTTTCAACATACTTGCTCGTAAAGTAGCTCTTATTGAACCGTTTTTAGGGTCATAATTCAGTATATTAAAAACGTGTGCTTTTAACTTTATATTATCGGACTAGTGCTGTAATGCCACAGATAACTAATCAGGATTTGGTTGCGACTCGCTAAAAACAATAACATTGTACTTGCCTGGGAATTGAACGCGATATCTATGTGTCACTGATTGAATACGCACTTATTAGGATACACGTATTATCACACCCACTTTAACATCCTATGCGTGCTCCTTATCTTTTAATAAACTAAATTATCATTATCTTACTATCTTGTCATTGAAAAGTTAGTGATTGACGTAATAAATATCGACTATTTGTTCAAGGAGTATTTTATTAATCCTTTATTGAAAAAAAAAAACTATTTTAATGTATTTATAATTATTATACTGACAACAATCGTGTTTTAGGTTAGGATTTTCAAGATGCTGTTGGAGCTAGCCCACGTTTAAAGATGTGGTCCTATTTCCTTATTAAATAATGTCGTAGGTCTATATGTATTATAGAGACCCCTCAAGTTTTAGAATATTACTCGTATACTGCTTTAACACTGAATTTATTTATCTTTTACATACCAAACGTACGTAAGTACCCGTGCTATCTTGTTCGTTTTCACGTTTTTAACTTCGAACATATTTCAATGGATTTGTTTTTTATGTGAAAGTTACTCAATATAAAAAATACTGATGAAACACTACATAGAAAAAAAAACGTAACATCGAAAGTACGAAAACGAAAAGATCATACTACCACATCACTAAAACCATAGACAATTTCTAGCGGCCATTGTTGTTTGACAAATTTTGAAACGCGACAGGGCAGTATGGAATTAGTAGGTACTATCATTGCAGCATAGAATTTGTATAAAGAAATTGACTTTGAATACATGGAACTAGTAGGTATGAACTATCCTGTAATATTAAATGAGCATTCTCTATTTTAACCCGAGCAGAGATTAGTGCTTTTTTTAATCTCATCAAACAAAGAGACTTCTTGCCTTCTATGTTCTATGTTAAGGGGTTCGGTTCTTTCCTTCAGGTGGACCATTGTGCGTGGGTACTTCTTGCTTTTTTTATGCCTACTGTGTAAATAAATAAAATATGATACATTTACATAATATTTCATCAAATTATATATTGTTCACTACATATTAATCTTAATTTGCGTATTCAAATTATCATTTTGTGTTTATTATATTTTTACATAGGCTATTCAGCGGTTTTGCCTGTGCCTTTATTTACAACTGCGCGCACATCGCTAGCAGAAAAAAAAACAGCGCCATTTTCCGTAAATATTTGTTATCGTTTTTGTTTTGTTGTTATAAAAAATACGAAAATCTAAAGTATTGTCACCAACCGACGTAAAAACTGTTGTACAACAGTTTTTAAAAGAAGCTCCGATTGACAGTACCTGGCAACAAAGGTCAGTTGAACTTTAATCTAAATTATCATCTCTATAGTTACGTTATTCCAGCATTTAAAGTTTTTACAACAAGTCTGTTTTTTTCCTCGCAAGTTTGTTGAAAAACGTCGTATGAAACGCGTGTGCATTGACACCATTTGCGTTGAACGCGTGTGCATTGGCGTTGGGCCCAGTAGGTGGCCACGCCAATCGTGGCATTTTTTTAGGTCCTCAGAAGTGCAGGTGTGTGGACACTTTGGACACTCCAGCATATGGGACATGGTTTGGTCAGGAGCACCGCATTCGCACTGGGTAGCTGTGGGATCTATTATCCCCCATTTTGCTAGATTGTGCTTGCAGCGGCCTACTTGGGTCCGCAGTTGATTGCTTTCCATACAGGCCACTGCAGGTCACGTCCGAGTGGCAGATGCTCCTGGGGCTGAACGAAATTGGGTGGTGGTGGGTGCTGTCTTTCCCATAGGTTTCTTCTCACCTTAAGCGGTTGGTCTTGAATAACCTGTGTAAAGCGAAGGAAGCTCTTCCGGCATAAGTCTACCCAGCGCTGTCATGTGTTCGTAGAGAGGGTTCCGGGAATCGGCTTCTTGCTTATGTTTCTCAAGTGCGCATGCGACTTCCCTTCGAACCACAGGTGGTGTGATACCGACCAACGGGTTGAGCTTCTGGAGCGGGGTCGTTTTAAGGCATCCCGATATTATTCGACACGTCTAGTTTAGGGCAATGTCGACTTGCTTGGCGTGAGCGGATCGGTGCCACATCGAAAAATAATACTTGCATGTCACTAACTAAAATATTTTAAACAAAATGTAATAAGTTCAACAGCCTCGTTGGTTTAGTGGTCGTAAGCGCTACTGCTGAGCACGATTCCCAAGTCGACAAATTGTTATTGGGTTATCCTATCAAGAATTTCTCAGGAAGGAAAGGAAATCCTAAAATATCTCCCGAGTAAAGCCATCGTCAAACTTACCATACTCATCAATGCTGCATTTGTATTAAAGCATGTCATGTACCTCACCCGTGGAAAGTTACTGAAGAGCTCACGAAGCATCATCATACAGACCCATTTCACTGTTGCCTATCATTTGTATTTTTAAGGTATCGTACAACTTTCGATTTAGGTGGTCAACGTCGAAATTCAATTCTTCCAATCCATCAAAGGCATTTTTTTGTTCTAAAAGAAACTCAAGTAGGTTAGAACTGTGAGAACCGCGCGCGAGCCGAACGAGTGAAGCGAGTGGTGCTGCTGGGCAGTAGCCGGCGAGCGCTCCTTCCAACACTTCCAAGTTGCTCGCAGAAATGTTTTCAGCATTGTCTAATTATGTTATTCGTGTTTTCTCAATAACCCTAGGGTTTTCGCGAAAATTCAAATTATCAAATCATCCTACGACATATATAACGAAATTAAAAGGAAAGCTATCACAGCTAAGTAGCCTCTACCAGTTAACGAGAAATAATTGACCAACTTCGGATCGGGCGTCAGTCAGGGTACTAATTTGGGACCCTTATTATTTATTATTATGATAAATGATTTACCAAAGGTAGTCAGGTCAACATGCATGCTACTCGTATTTGCTGACGACCTTAAATCTTTTGCAGTCATAAAAGACTGCGGATAGTGACATGACGACTTGGATAGGGTTACTGAATGGAGTCACTGCAATAAGCTATAAGTACTTTAATGTATCAAAGTGCTCGGTGCTTTCATTTACACGCACACGAATCCCACAACACCACCAGTACAGCATGGACGGGGAGCTGCTGCAGCGTGCCATGGAGGTTAAGGATTTAGGCATTTTCGCCAGTGATCTGCAGTTTCGCAAACACGTGGTACACGTTTGTAAGAAGGCCTACAGGAATCTGGGATGTGTGCTGCGTCAGGCAAATTACAAACATCAGTGCATTGAGGGCTTTGTATGAAGCTCTTGTGAGGAGTCATCTGGAGTACAATGCGGCCGTCTGGAGCCCGAGTGAAACAAAATAAAACATATGCTCGAACGTTGATCGAAGCTCGAACGGATACAGAACAAATTCGTCAGATTTATTTATTTAAAGCTGTGTGGGAGATTCAAAATTCAAAAGTCATTTATTTAAACTAGGCTGAGAATCAGCACTTTTCGAACGTCAAAATTACGTAAGACAGTCCCCCAAAACGCCCACCCTTCACCACTTCCTAGTGCATTAGCTGGGAAGAAGAAGTGGCGCAACAAACTCCCCAGCAGCACAGCTGTCCGTTCAGATAGAAGAACAAAAAAAAAAAAGATTCTATACGAGTATTCAAAATAATTTACATTACGCAACACAAAACATAATTTAAATTATTAGCCATATGATACCCGTTACTGTATCCTACCTTATTCTGTCTCGGTATGATGGGCTACTACAAATTGGAATTTAGGCGTGAAGTGACACTGGCGACGAATTACGATCTTTGCCTATTGCATACTCAATATTCAAAGACAACGTTCGTCGGAGCTGGCACACACATACTCGTACATAATTTTTCAGATTATCTTTAATGGTAGAGTGCCTTTCATCAAATACTTCCATTGCCGTAATGTTGACTTTAACCACAGACCAATATAGGATCATTCAAGTTACGATTTTAAATCAAATGCTTAAGTCTTTTTTACGATGGCTATACAGAATAGTGGACGGCTTGCGGGCAGTGAGTGGCCCGCGAGCCGTCACTCGTCGCGCCGACATCACGCTTCAAGCGAGGAGCCCGCTCCCCGGCGAAGAAAAGAAACATCTCATCATATTAAATATTACTTTTTGTTTGACTACTACTGACTTCATTTACTAAATATACCTTATAATTTAAATAAATAATAAGTTGAAGAAGTAGCTACGCTACACTAGTACCTTTACTTTCCTGTTAAACCCTTTTTCTGCTGCTTCAAGTGGAGTTCCTTCTTATTTTTCTTATTTTGATTAGCATTTGAAAATACTGTTAGAGCTGCTGAAGATTTAAAAAACTATCTGTGCATTGTATAAATTCAATCTCATATCATTGTATAATTGCATAGCACATTTGTGAGTACTATGTATGTACCGACTATAAAGCTACCATTTAGGTACTGGGTATGTCTTTCATTAACTTGAATGTGCCCTGGCGGCTGAGAGTATGTCATGCTCACTCTAATGTTTCGCTGACAAAATGGTTGAAATTATGCAAGGAGATAGATGGCATCCCAAAGAAGGACATAGGCTACTTTTTGTCTCAAAAATAACCCCAAGGGGGGGGATATAGGGGATGAAAGTTTGTATGGGAAACTTATCATTTCTTAAGTTAGGGCTATGAAAATTTAAATTTATGCTTTTGGTAACAAATAAAGAATTACGTATACAGCGGTTTTCAAAAATTACCCCGTAAGGGGGTAAAATAGGGGATGATTTTAAAATTCACAAATGTAATATCGTTTTTTTTTTGTGACTTCTTTTCAAGAGATTTAAGGAATTGGAAATGTAGTCATAGTTAGTCACAAAAATAACCCCAAGCGGGGAGATATAGGGGATGAATGAATAGCTATTATGTCTTCAATGGCGGCAAGAGTAGGTATTACAAATCAATGGTGATAATAATAGTAAAATGAATAATAAGTATTTTAAGCAAGTCATTTTTAGAATCATAATATATAAACCTGTTTTTTATTTTTTTGAACCGGTTAAGTGTGAGTAGGACTTGCGCCCTGAGGGTTTCGTCTCAAAGACAAACTTAACTTTCCAATTGAAAAATAGCTTTTAATAGAGTAATGAAATACATACTAAGTGCGGATTTCACCAATAAAATTGAACGCGTTCAGCACATCTAAACGCGTTCAAGAGCTGTTAGTGTACAATACCGCATAACAATTTTGACACTGACTTTTGGCTCTTGAACGCGTTTTAGAAATGCGTGCAGTTTCATTGGTGAAATCAGCCCTAAATGTTGCTTCAAGAGACGGCCTATGAATGTTTGATCCCAGATTGGAGAAAAAACTTTAATTTGCAGTTCATATATAACTATAAATTACAAATTTTCACATCATCCACATCCACATCATTGACATCCACGCGGGCAAAGCCGCGGGAAAAAGCTAGTATACAATATGTAAAATATAGTAGTATAATATATAATAGTAAAATATAGTAGTATAATATATAATAGTTTGAATCCCTCGCTCCGCTCTGGATTCAAACTACGTCACTCGAGCTTAAAATAGTGTTGCTCCCGAGTTGAACACTCTATTTTTTATCACCTTCTATGAGAGAAAAAACGTGTGCGGTCCGACCCCAGTCAGGAACGAAGTTCCTTCTCACGTATGATTTAAAACAAAAACAAAATTCGCAGCCACCCTCTTGAATTTACATTTAGACCTCACTAGAAACTTTGGCATCCTCGAAAACTATGAAAACGACACCCATGACGAAAATTATGAAAATTGTCGCAATTGCCATTTTGAATTTACATTTTGACCTCAATAGAAACTTTAGCACCCTTGAAAACCATGAAAATGACACTAATGACGAAAAATTTGAACATTTTCGCAGCCGCCATCTTGAATTTTCGTTTTGACTATATTCACACTTTCTCTCTCTCTTGTCAGCCTGTTACTTGTTCATACAATTCGTGATTGATCTTTTTGGTGATTGGAACTTTTACTAACAATATCCACATTCCAAATTCAAATCACTTTTAGGCCCTAGGAATTAAAAAGCCATTTTAGTCCTACTTTATTTGCTTTCTTCTTTCAAAATGATGGCTATGGTATGTCAGCTTCAACTGAAACTGCATAAAACTTGTTCTCCGACATATCATTATTTTAATGTCTTAGGCAGGCCTATGAACATAAAAATGCTCGTAGTCAAAACAATGGCACGTAAAATTTTAAATCGGAGCGGCAACCGGATGGCGAGTAGTAGTCGGAGTCTAGAAGTAATACCAAGCGTTGCCTCATAACTTGTAATTTTTTATGTTTTCGCCAGTGCGAAAACGGCCTGCGTGTTCCGGGTGTTTTTTTTATTTTTATTATATAAAAATTGGGTATTAACTTCAAAGCAACCGCATTTTCATCCAGTTGCCTCGTCAAAAAAGAAAACTTCTGATAGTAGGGGGTCTGTCACACACACTACAACATGCGTGCCGTTTCGAACGTTTACTACGTAGTTTCTGTACTGTCCATATTTATACTGTGACGTCATGGTGGGGCAGCGTTTTCCTTCGCTTGGTCCATGCTTTGTCACGAAAACAATTATGTATTCTGAAATCTTATATATTTATTTACAAACTTATCGCGGAATATAAACTATCCGTACAAATAATTATATTATTGTGATTAAGCTATTTCTGAATATTTAAAATCTAAATAACATAAACTAAAAAGAAATTTTCTAACAAGTCCAAGCAAAGTATTTAACAACGAAGAAGGCTATCTTAATATAAATTTATTTGTAGGTTCTACTATTATATCCGGTACTACATGAAGATCCCGTGGGTACTGTTCTCAAAGGAAGTCGCATGGGCGGAGAGACGGCAGCAGTCAGATGATCGGCACTAGCACAAGGCTCCGGGGGCCGAAGCCAGCGCTCTCGCTCAGTATGCTGTCTCTCGTAGCGCTGTGCTTGAGCCAGATTGCGCTGTAAGCCAGCCAGACTTTCGGTGCGAGCTGGGAACCGCTCTAAAGTGTTCGAAACTTCACCCAGTACAGCAGTATCGGTATCCACGATCTCTTGGTTGTCTAGTTTCATACCGATGTTTAGCTTAAGGTTAGTTGAACCATCTCTAAAAATGAGATATACTGTAGCTTGGTCTAAGACTTTCAACGAGAAATGTTCGTTAATCTTCAAAGCTTTCATTCTGATCTGAAAGGGTTTGAATTTTTGGGATAACTTCTTGCTTTTCTCTTTGATGAAGTTATCAAATTCTATGGCTAACATTTCTTCATTATATGGTCGAGTTGTCCTATCTTCGGCTGATCCAAGTTTAACAATATTAGGGTCCTTTAGTGCCATTTGGGTATCTATCATGACTTGCTGTAGGACTGGCGGGTCGTTCAATGAATGCCATTGCCAGTGTGAAAGGGGACCGACTCTGCGATCAAGTACTACTCCTTCAGTCTGATTGTATTTAAGGCTGAGAAATAATTAACAAAAAATAGGTAAGATAAACGCAGCGATCAGGTAAGTAACGACCCTGCTTAGGATAATGCAATTTTTTCCATAGAAGCATGGTCAAAAAACCCAAACGTTACGTATGTTCCACAGAGATGCGACAAATGATAATTGATACTTAGATTAAAATTATCGTTTACTTCACATGAGTATTCACTAAAGTAGTTTTACCTACGTTTGTCATGCCTCTAATCTAGTATGAAAAAAAAAAGTTATTAATAAGCTATTAATATTAACCGTATCTTGCCAGCATGATCGAAAACTATACCATTGCCTAGATAGTCAAAAGCGGCAAGTATCGTTATAGGATGTGTGCGCCCACGCTCATCGGGCTCTCCGCTGCTGTATATTACGAAACGCTGCTGAGCATTTGTCTCTGAAATTGTATTGTAAAAAAATAAGAATAAAATCTTCACACAACATTATCCAGACCGATATTTTAACTTTCAGAAACGCTAGACTAGTCAACAGAGCTGTTACAGCGTCATAGTCCGCTAACTATATTCAAATTCATATAGAACTCCAAGAGATAACCACCTTCGGCATCATAATAATCTAGCGCCAGTCGACCATTTCTGTAAAACCAGCGACCTCGTCCGTTGTCATCGAACTCGGCTAGTCTTTCGCCGGTGTCGTAAGTCATCAGCCCTTTGTTCTTGTTGTGTTCGAACCAGTCAAACTCGGGGTGTGCCGGACGCATTCGATAAACATTCATCTTAAAACAAAATAATAGCGTGACACAAGCTTTGAACTACCAATCTACTTCAATGCGTGTGGTGTGGGGTTTTAAAAATAGCGAAATAAGCACAGTAGCGTGAGCTTCAGCCGCCCGGGGCTTACGCGAAATGCGCCCGCCCCATATTTAGGAATGAATAAAATTCTATTTAATTGTCAAAGCAACACTCATGGCTGGACTTACATTGGCAAGACAATCTACCTTTTAATATTGGCGATTTTACTAAAAGAACCCAGGGTGCAACAGCGAGCCAAGCTTGAAAATGTTGGCACCTCGGATTGGTTAGGTTTTTATTGGACAATTCGCACTGAAATGGGAGCTACTTTGTCGAATTATACAGAAAAGTTACTAAATTTAGAGAACCCAGGCTGCAACAGCAAGCGAAGCGATCTTCAAAATGTTTGCACCTCGCTTCGGATAGGTTAATCCCCTCATACCTCATACAATGACCATTCATACAGAAATAAGAGTTAATTTTGTCGACTCATACAGAAAAGTAGGCTGCTAGCTAGTAGTAGCACCACGCCTCAGATAAGTTGGATTTTCATTTGAATATTCGTAAGTATGAATTGGACTTCGGTTAATATTTTTCAAGTTGAAGAAAGCTGCATACATTTTAGAGTATTTTGCCGCCAAAAATGGGGCTGGTAATAAGTAATAAGCATCCTATACCTTTCGCATTACTTTTTCTGTAGGTAACATCGTCCAACCCTTGTCAATGAAGGTGCGATCAGATAAAGCGTAGCGTAGAACACCTTTAATAGGTTCCATCTGAAATGTTAACACATTTCAGTGAATCCATCACACATTTCCAGATTTTATATTCAATATAAATATAATACATATATGACTAATGGGGACGCAAGCGCTGCAGACAGAGTCTGCAACATAACACTCGGACCGGCCGGAGTAAAACAGACTTCAAGGGTGGCGGTCAGGGGTCGCGGGAAAGTCCGAAAGGGATACCGTGGCCCCTGGCAACGTACAGGCAACTGAAGGAACACGGGTGGGTTTTAGTCAGTAATAGTCTGACACGCCCTCCCGCTCCGCCCGCCGAGCGGGAGAAGTTATTTGTTTCCCAAACACAAAAAAAAAAAATTTAGAAACTGTCGCGCATTTCGAATAGTTGTGTCGTGTACACGACACAACTATTCGAAATGCGCGACAGTTTCTAAACTTTTTTTTTTTGTACCTACCAGTGTGTGAAAAGCTAGTGTGTTTAATTTGATGGTAAATTATAATTTGATCTGAACTGCAAACGGTTTTGCTATTGCGCAATAACCAACACTATCCATAGTATGCCCACAGTAGTTAAAATATGCCTGATAATAACGAAAGAGACACGTACCCTCCTCCGTTTTCCGTTTAAAGTTCCGTTTGCGTTTTTGCCGAGAATTGGGATACGTGTTGGGTTCAGGCGCAAAATGAAAACGCTATAAGTGACCGTTGGCATACCGTGTTTTTGTAAAATTCGACGATAGAAGAGAAAAATAAGTTTTTTTTGTGGATTTATCATTCCCTTTCGTGGGGTGTACTCGTATAAAAGGGTAATAAAATTTGGTTATTTTTGAGCTCAGGTGCACCGTTTCTGAGATATTTGCGAAATACCCTGCAACACATTTCATAACGGTTTTTGTAACAGATGAAGGCTGTGTCCCAGCAGTGGGAACATTATGAGCTGTTTATGCTGTTTTTTTTTTTACACGTTAAATTATGCAACAATGTTGTAAAAGAAACCAGATCATAAGGCATCAAAATCTAAACATACACTACCTTACGATTTGTAAGAAAAAAAAAAACAACTATATTCATGTCAGGGGCCCGGGGCGGCAAAACCAAATGGGTGTCCAGGAATGAGCGTCGAAATATTTAACACGGTAAAACGGTTAGGTTTTCTTTTGACTATTGATACGGAATAGCGAGAGATATTTTATCGACGACAGAAAAGCTACAACATGAGACGAATAGAGGATGTTTCTAGAACATTTTTGAACCCCGCATAGTTTAAATCTTCTTTTGAACATTTATACAGAAATAGGAATTACTTTGTCAACCTACACAGTAAAGTGATAATTTGATAATAATGGAACACGTGATGAAAGCTTTTTCAAAACTGTATGAAAAAACGAAAAAACGTTGGTACTTACTAATTTGTGGGTAATGGCCTGAAGATATTGGGCAAGTTCAGGTTTGGCCGCGCTCAAGTAAGACTCAAGCTTAAGTTAAGTCCCCGAAACCATCTAATGTAAGAATGGTTCGTTAGTTCTTGGGGTTGGCGGGCTATTTTCGTAGGCATCTTGTACATTGCAGGCTATGCCTCAAAAACCGCTTGTATTGCTGAGTTACTCAGAAAAGGCGAGCTTTTCAAATGGGGCGCGGAACACAAGACTTAGCACGTAATTATGTAATTACAAGCTGACCACTGAGCTTGATACCGACGCCAGTGCTATCCGCAACGGTGCGATTCTAATGCAAAAGCGAAAACGAAAGTGAGTTGTTGGCAATTTTAGCAAATATCCAACGGGCACCGAGTCCCGTTAAGGCTCGTCAAACCAGCACGACGCGACGCGACGGCGCGACGCGTCTCGAACAATACAATGTCTAAGAAAACTTGACGGTATAACAATAACCGGTGTCGCGTCGCACTGTGGATCGAAAAAGGCTCTCGAAGAAATAGGAGCTTAACTTTTACGAGTAAAGTGTCGGATTTTTGCTTAAAATGGCTTCTAATCCAATATTATGCATAAATATATCATAAAAAAAATATGGAGCTAATGCTTATATCTCCGGAACGGAGAGAATAACCGTTATATCCTTCCACACGGTGATTATTTTTTGACGTACTTGATTTTTAGGTTAGGTGCCGTATTTAAAAAAAAACGGCTCTAAATCTCGTTATAATTATGCCAGTTCAACAACATTATTTGCGTTATTTACGTTATTGAGGAGAATATTTTTTCGAACTTATGAAGCAATCGTTTAGCAATGTCTTTTAAAATGATTCAGATTGTGATTGATAGTGTATTATGCAATTAGGGTGTAGGTATGTTAACACAAGAAAGACTGCACTTACCTCAGTTGATAAAATTTGTTTCCGTTCAGGTTTCGTTTCCTGCGGAATAATTTGCACTATTTGCTTGAGCTGTTTGTCAGATTCCGCAGAAAATTGCTTTTGAAATAATATAGGAACACCTTCCGGTTTTCTAATTTTTTCAAGATGCGGCTTATTTTGAAATATTTTTTCACCAATTATTATATCTGTTTTATCTGTCGTTAGATTTTTTTTGTTATACAAGCTTAAAACGTCTAATTCCAATTCAGAACTATCGCAAAGTGGACAGAATGGTGACTTTTTTCCGCAATGCTGATTATTGTGAATCTTTACTACCGTAGGGCTGATATCGGAAGGGCGCATCTTCGCAGCCAATTTAAAATTTTCTTTAGGGAGTTTTTTTTGCCTTTCAAATTTATCTCTTTTTGGTTTATGCTCAGCTTCTTCCTTTGCTTTTGCTACTTTTGCGTCATATTGTAGCTTTGTTTTTTGTCTTAACGCTTCTTGCTTTTCTTTAAAATGTTCTGCTCGTAATTTTTCTAATTCAGATGGTTCTATCAGAGTTCTGGACGATCCTTTATTTAAAATTTTGCTTTCTGATTCTTTTTCCTTTTCTTGTTTTACTTTAAGTTTCTCTTGTTTCCCAGACGTCCCTTTTTTTAATGATTTCTGCATTTTTGAAATAGAAACTATTATCTCATCAGAGGTTTCCCGTGTCTTTTTAGATGCCTTTTCTTTCTTAGAAGACGCATCTATCTCTCCTTTATCTTTAGCAGACTGGGCATTTTTGTTATCTGTGTTCTTTGTTTGTAGTTTTTTATCTGGATCGTCATTTTCCGGTTTTATCCTTTGATCTTTCGCCACACCTGTATCTTCCTGTTCAACTTTTGATATTTTGCCTTTTATTTTAAATTCTGAAGTTGTCTCTCCATTTTCTCCATTTTTCTCCGAGCTCGCCGTTAAGGAAATGAAACTGGATACATACAGAGATTTATCCAGTTTCTTTTCCTTAACGGCGAGCTTACTTTCTAAATTCTCTTTACTGTATTTTTTGTGTTTTTTTTGCGCGTCCTCATATATTTTTTGCTCTGCATCTAATTTCCTTTGATCTTGTTCATATTTTTTTTGCTCTTCCTCTATTTTTTTTTTATCTTCATCAGCTTGTCTTTTTTTTTCTTCAGCTTGTAGTATTTTCTCTTCTCGTGCAAGTTTTTTCTTTTGGGCTTGTTCAAGTTTTTTTTGGCGTTCCTCTTCTTGTCTTTTCTTTGCTCTTTCAGCTTGTAAGCGGAACTTTTCTTGAGTATCTTTTATGAGAATTGAAGAACTTACATATCCTTTTGGTTTCTTTTCTTCGTTTTCCATCAGTTTTGGAAAAAAGAAACTATATTGGTGATCGGGAACATTTCTCACAGTTTCAATGGGTTCACTTTTAGATTTTGCCACGTGTTGCTGCTCTGTTTTTTTCGCTTTTTGAGTAATTTTGTCTACACTGCGTTGTAATTTTAATTTTTCATCAGCAATAATTTTTTTTACGTATTTTGGTATGTCTTCAGAATTATAAAATGGTTGTTTTATTTTATCGTGGTGATATTTGTCGGCTTTTCTTGGCTCATAATAAGAATCTTGTGAGGCTCTTGTTGATCTAAATTTTATCTCTTTGATAAGTTTTAGTGTTGGCGTTTTTATATCCATTTCAGATGTAAAATGATATTTAGAAGTTGTTTCTCTCTGCGCCGATGGAGCAAGCTTTGGGGTTTCGTATACATCAGGTCTTTTCGATACAGAATATGGACCTGCAGAATCCTTTTCTAGTCTCATCATCTGTCTCAAGCTAAGATCATGTCTTCTTTTTAATTCTTCTTTAGCATCCATTGAAGGTCTATCTTCGAAGATTTCCTCTTGTTTGTGATCCTTAAGGGAAGGTCTTGGGAGTTCTTTAAGACTTACATATGTCTCCACAAAAGTTGTGTCCGAGTCTTCCAACGAAGTGCTCGGAATCAATACATTTATATTTTTACTTTCGTGCGGTGTGTTAGCAGAAGATGTTTTCTCCGGTTGAATAGGTTGAATAAAGGCAACAGATTGTTTTAAATAACCTTTTTTTAAATTAGTTTCGCTCAGTTCTCTATAATCTAATTTAAAATGTGTAGGTGAGAACATTTGTTGGATTTCAGGCTCATGCCTAGCAGGCGAGTCGAGACCTCGATTGATTAGAAAGTCGGAGTATGCATTTAGTTTTTGTTTGTCGACCATTGTATCTTTACGAAGATTTCCAACTTTGAGTGGATTTAAATCGCAAATTTTAATTTTTTTTGTTTCTTCCTTTTGTTCACCGTTAACGGACATAAATTTCTTAACAATTTTGTCGCAGGAACAAAACGGATTTTTACTTCCTTGTGCTTTTTTACGACAATGGTCGCATATACCCATTACCATCTTTCTGTCTATTGATTTTACTTCTTGCAGGAGTTCTTGAGCATGCTCATACGTTGTTCTACATCGTGGGCAACTTATATTTTCCTTTTCTGCAAGCAGTAATTTACTTATAAAATATTAATGTACGAGTAACTTTACGGGAGTTTTTAAACTCCAAAAAAAGATTTAATTTCCACTTCTAGCTTATGATTTACTAGCTATGCCCGTGGCTCTTTCACTCACATGACTGTGTATTCTTTTAGCATTATAGGTCAATACATAGAGAAACGTGAAGTCACAATTTATTCGGAAGTAATGATTAATTATTAATCCACTGACGGTGGTGGTTTTAGTGTTCCGGGGAACCCTAAAACCAAATATCAAAATTTCTAATCATAATTTCGACCTGTTTGTCTGTTTAAGTACATCGCGAGATGAACCTTAGACAAACATACCGACCACTGCGGAAACTGTAGGTATGTTCTTTTAAAACAGGGTGTTATGTCCTGCACTGCACACACTATCGTGTGGCCTCATTAGTCTAGTAGATCAACGAGGCAGAAAGAAAAAACACAAAGGAACATAAAGTAGGTAGTGTTTATCAATGATGATTATTTTACCGTACAAAGTACGATTGTAAGATTTCGCGGTGGCTTTAGTTCTTGTTTCAAACAAGTTGAAATGTAAACAAGGTTTAGATTTAATTCATATTTCTATCTAGCGCACTATTGAGTTGTCTTGTGTTAAACTCGAGCGATATTCTATAATTTGCTTTGTTAATGTTAATGTGTTGCCTTGGTCGGGGAAGTCCGCCTAGTTTTTTTTTTACTATTGCGGCGATTCTCTACGACCGTTCCATCTATTTTACATATCTACATTTTATTTAAATAAAAAACTAACGGCTAGGTATATAATGAAAAATTAATCAAATGAACTTGTTGTAAACGTGAACTTGATAAGTATTACTATAAAAACAAACCACTGCAAATATCCCTTATACAAAAAAAAAAGAAAAACATATTTATGAAGCTAAAACCAAATGACTTGAGAGACTAACCGGCTTGTGATGGGATGGTGTAAGTATAAAGGGAATCCAATCCTCTGGAATTTACTTCCCTTTAAATTCCACTACCTACAACACATTGAATGCTCAATGTGAAATGCGGTTTTACGTAATAACTAGCATATCACCTGAGATGAAGTTACCAAATTTCGAAATTAGGTATTATGTTATATTTATTGTTTACCTTGATTTTGTTTTTACTATGATGTAGAATTTACATGTAGCATTAAGCACAAACCTTAGTGGTTTAAAAATGCTATTCTTCTGAAACACTTTGTAATTTTTTTTTATAATGGTAAATAAATTTAAAAAAAAACAACTTCTGGACTCTGTTAAACGAGCTGGAATGGTAGTCACCAGGAAGTTAAAGTACAAGTACATTGTCCCACTCCTGAGCATGGGCCGGGTCGACATTGGTATGTTTAAGGAAATAAAAATTATCGGTCAATTGTTAGCAATCCGACAGCGCCGTTTCGCTGAGCGCATCCCTGATGATGATGCTGGCTTGGATACTCCTACTCGACTTCCGTATACAAGAAACAGCCGCTCTGTATGTAGGAGGTAGGTGAGAGGGGTACCTACTCTTTTTGTTTTAGTTCCGGGGTGGAAAATCCTCATGGATATTCTCCACCCTAAGGTGTGCGCCGATGCCTCTCTTATCGGCGGTGGCGTTTGAAGAATATTTTGTAGGCGGTGGAGGCGTCATCGGCGTTATCGGCGTGGATAGTTAAAATTCTCGATAAAAGTATGGTGGCGTTTGCGAAAACACTACATCCGGCGAACCAAGGTTCCCTCCACGCCCTGGCGGTGGAGGCGAGAGCTAACGTAGGCGCGGCCCTATCCCAGAGCAAAGATGTTCCCTTGTTCTGGATAAAAGCGCACGCAGGGCTGGAGGACAATGAACGCGCAGATCATCTTGCGAAAGAGGCTGCACTTAAGTTGAAAAATAATCCGGACTATAACAGCCTGCCAGGTTTCATTCGTCAAGTGGCAGATCATGGACGAGTGGAACCGAAGATACAAGAACGGCGAAACAGGTTCCGTCACTAAAATGTTCCGCCCAAACGCGATAGATGCCTTCAAGGTAACTATATTTTTCATTTAATAAATATACATTTATTATAAATGCATATGAAGTTGACAATAGCAAAACAATATCATTTAACGACTCATATCGGCCGTCAATCTCCTCAGAAATTAAAATAATCCCAATCGAAGAAAGCTTGCATCCGAACGAATCCAATAAGCCTTAAAAATCTAGTGCCGAGCAAAAACAATAGCAATATCAGTATCAGAAACCGTAAAAAAAATGTTGCAAGCTTAAGAGGGTTTATCCTAAAAGTTGGCAACGCCGCAAATAACTGTCAAATATTTACCTGTTTTGATTCTTCAATATTACTGAATAGAAATAAGAAATGTGGCTAACTAGCAAACTAGAATAATTGCAATTATAACATTGAATTTGTTGTTGTTCCCATTTTAGGTGTAAAAAACGCATTTGGAAAGTTTCCAAATAGTTTTTTTACATCTAAAACTAAACATTCGATGTTACGATAATAATTATAGCATTTCATAATCAATATTCTAGTTCGCTAGTTAGCCACATTTTTTATTTCCACACAGTAATATTGCCAAATTAATCAAAACAGTGAAATATTTGACATCTATTTGCGACGTTGCCCACCTTCAGAATAAACGCTCATAAGATATTTGCGGTAAATCGGCTCTAAACTGAAAAAATATTACAATTAATGAAAGCTTGCATCATTTGGAATGCAATAAACATAAGTTTTTGTTATTCATTGTAAATATTAAATAACATCGTTAAAGAAATTTATTATTTCACCACACGTTTTCACGAAACTGCGGCGCGGGTTCGAATTGCGCCTAACTCAAATATTTGTTTTTTTTTATGCTGGCTTTGGGTTTTGGGCCCAACTTTGTATGAAACGTGAATGGACCTTTCAGAGAGGGTAGACAAAGATTACAGACTCATAAAAAATAATGCTACTTGATCTATACATATTATAAAATAAAGTCGATTTTTGCGTTTGTTTGTATGTCCGCTTTGTTCTTCTAAACCACGCAACAGATTTTGATGAGGTTTTCCATCATTTACAGAATCTATTCCGAAAGGCTTATGTGTATATTACGTTAATATTAAGTTACGTTTACCTAAGAAATCTTGATGTTTTGTCAAGTCGTAAAAACCTTGCGAAGCAGGGCCACTATTGTTGATAAGGAACTCATTTATTATCAATTACAATGAAGTCCTGTTTCCCTCTTTCCGCCACTCCTTTATGAGGAGGCTCCCTAAATTGTATGTTAATTTGCATTAATACGAGTATTCTGAAACACTCACGCATACAATCAAAATGGAACTTTAGTATGTGATTTATTGGATATTTAGGGGTAGGAGGAACAGGGTGTAAAGTTCACTCATCCCCCATAGAAAAGGGAGGATCCTCCAACCAGACGGGTGTCGTGTCTGGCGGGCACCAGTCCAGAGGTTGAAGTTGGGAGATTGTATATATCCATCGCGCGGTAAACTCTAATTGCGCGATGCGATGTTGTGTGATGTCAGGTCTTTTGATGCGTAGTTCGCATGTGGCGATTGTAGATGCCGCGACAGACCTTTTTCTTTCCATGTAGAAAACAGTAACGTAATTGCAACATTTTCACTCGATTAATTTTTTATTCGAAAAACATAATTTCTTTAAAGATTGAAATAAAATGAAGATTACTCGGCTTTTATGTCTAAAAGAAGTATTTACAGTAAGAAAATATAGTTTATTATCCAGCCACAAGATATTTCTTCTTTTGATCAAATAATACTTTAACTATAAACGCAATCAGAATTGAGACTTCACCATTTAGTTCCGTGCTCGAACACGATCAAACTCGCACACGCGATATTCAACTTTATTACTGATTTGTTAGTGTTTAGCACATAGTGGAGTGGCGAGGTGCATGGGGGAGGAGTTTGCGTGGAAATTGTGTTTCTGAAAGTGCCTGGTCTTAACCCTTTGAACACCAAGCGCAGCTCATAGGAAGTGTGCTCTCTACGCCGAGCCATTTATTTACTATTAAATACCTACAAATGCTAGTGATGGGGTATTCACAAATAACGATAAACCTTTATCACTGCTACTACAATCGATTTTCCATTTAAAAGTGTTAAATTTATCAAATAAATGTTACTATAGTAGCATTAATTAACTTACATACATGAAATAATCGAATTAAAAAACTATTTTCACAATTAAAACTTCACTGAAAGAAGTTTTTATTGAACAAAGCGCATCCCTAAAATGAGATTGACGTCAATACGTGTCGCTTGAAAGCGTCAATGGCGTATGGCTTCAAAGAAAATACGGATATTTCAGGGATGTGGTAATGGTTAAACACATAATAATATATAAAATATAATAAACACGTTTATAGCAAACTGTTGTATTACGGATCTGTTATAATACGGAAAGTTACGGAAATTCATTTTCGCCACGGCAACTCCTGATCGTATTTATGATCTGCCCATAGACATATGATCTTTCTTCAGGCCTTATTTTTTCTAATTCAAATGCAACCTAACTAGCAAAATATTCGTTTCTAATATCCGAAGGCCTAATATATAGTACGTTTAGGCTCCGGCATGGATCCACCACTGACAAAAATGTGCAAAATAAGATTGCTTAGTTAGACAATGATACATAAAAAGGAGTTCATTTTAGGTTAGTATGGACAGTACCTACTTACCTCTAAATTGAAATCCGTGTCATGTTCGTATTCGAATTCGTCATTATCACTGTCTACTAAGGGTAGCAATTCATCTCTTGAATAATATTCACTCATTATTAGATAGTTTTCCGGAAAATAAATTCACCACGTCACTATTGACGCCCAAAAGCGACGATGGCGAGGGCACAAATGCTGGGCAGTTCCAAATTAGTGACGTGACTACTTGATGACCATAGATAAATCGATGTTTTAAATGTAAGTAGGTTTTAACATTATTAATTTGATTGTTATATTTGTACGATATATATATTAATTGTATTAATAATAAAGTAACACTAATTCCATAAAAAACGCATTTTTTGTAGTTTTAATCAATGTTTTAGTTCAATTAGAAAAAAAATAAGAAAGTTAAATTACCCCATCACTAGTGTCGCTTCAAAGCGACAATGGCGTCTGGTGAACGTATATTTTGAGGTCTTTTCTTCGCCTAAAACAAGTTCAAATTTGGAATGAATACTAAAAGATCAAGCTTAACTTTAGTACAATTTTATTTAAGTGACTTACGGAGATGACTACAAAATTTAAAAAACATAATTCTTTTACCTATTTTCTATAATATTAGATTAAAAAGTAGCACATCTATTTGTCGCCTAAACTCGTCGTTGGCGTTCTAGCGGCCGATTACGTTTGTCGCTTGTAAGCGTCGTTGGCGTTCAAAGGGTTAAAGGAGGCTTAGCGTTAGCGTGATAGGAAAAAGCGTGAGCGGAAAACCCTTTAGCGTCGATAGCGTGACGAAAACGGTAGACAAGTTACACATGGAAAGCGATACGCTAATTTGATATATTCAAGATATTCAAAGATATTAACGAAATTACAGGTTACACTAATTTAAATATTTATTTAAAGCCATTTACTTTCTCCGTTTTATAATAAAAACACTTTATTTACTTTCAACCTTAGAGTATATATCACTGGAGAAGCCATATGCGCAATATTCCGAACAAAAAAGTCTGTCACTTTTTGCGGGGGACGGGGTAACTACTGTCAAAAACAACAATAGCTGCTCGCCCGGATAGAGAAGTCCGTACCATAGTTTTTATTTTTATCGATATCGATATTCATTCGGAATTTTGCTTGAACCCAGAAATAAAACAGTTGTTGCATAAAATAGTTACATTTTAATAAGAAGAGAAAATAACTTCAATTAAATAAAAGTAACTAAATTTGTAATAAGAAATCTCAATAAAAAATTTGATCAAGTTCAATTTTTTATTTTTTTATATACAAACACTTCAATGGACATATACAAATTATAAAACATTGAACAATAAAAAAAAAATAAACAAAAATAATTACTAAGTAATTTTTACTAGGAAATTATCGACATGTCAATTTTGGTTTCAAACATGACCTCAACACTACGGTAGTCTCGTTAACATGTTTACTAGAGGACATAATCGCCTGTCAAGTGCGTGTAAGTTTTTTGCTGATTTGACGTATATTTTCGTAATGCAAAAGAAAAGTATTTTGATCTTTACGAACATAAAAACGAGATGTAGCGAGACTCGAAAACAACCGACTTCCGAAAAAAAAACACTACAAAGTGAAAAATAACTTTAATTTCGGAAGTCGGTGGCAAAAAACGAAAATTCTAAGCCCTAGACACCGACTTCCGAAATTGAAGTTATTTTTCACTTTGTAGTGTTTTTTTTTTCGGAAGTCGGTTGTTTTTTTTCTTTTGACCGTTCATAGGGAAATAAGAGTTAATTTGGCGACTTATGCAGAAAGGTTTGAGATTGAGAATCCAGCAAAATTTTGGATGTGTGAGCGAGCCAATCGAGCTTTTAATTTTTTGTTATAATTTCATGTTACAAATTAGTTTTCGGCCCGAAAAGTCTCAGTGAATGCTAAAGTGACAGGAATACAGTCAGAGTCAATAGAGTGTTATAGTAGCGTACTATATTGCATTTGTAGATTATAAAGTACTTACGCTTACGCGAAATAGAGCACAATATTTTACATCAGAATACGGTTGGCCATCCTACCCTCTGTTTATTTTATTCGTTTCGAATCGATAATGGTACTCAATACCCAATATATTTATTTGCGTTCCACAATGTTAACATAGGTGGTAGTTACATTATAAAATATACATAATTTTAGATCATTGTGGACCCTGTCGGGCACAGCAATAGGATAGAGAAAGAGGGCTAATATTATATTATTATTTGAAAAAAGTAAAATATAAATGTTTTTCCACTAGGTATTCACTTCCACTTTAATTTATTTATAATTTTTGGTATTTATTTTTAATTATTCATTTAATTTTTCATTAAAATATTCATTACTAGCATTTATGGATTAGGTATTGTTTTAGTTTATTTATAAATATATTTAATTTTTGTTCATTTTTAATTACTTCTGGTGTTATTATATTTTAACTGACACTACTAAAGTGCTTGTTGAGTGCATTTCCAGCTTAGAGCCACCAGGCCAGCACCAGGTTTTGTCTATTTTTGTGTCGTAGTGTATATCTAGTTTGTAGATTTTCTCGTGTAGTGGATAATTGTTGGTTGTTTATAACAAATTTGCATATTTCTATATACGAGTTTATACAGGGAAGTGTTAAAAGTTTGTGTTCTTGGAAATGTGGTTTGCAGCTGTCTGTGTCTTCTATGTTAACTATGATTCTGATTAGCCGTTTTTGTAGTGTGAAAAGTGTAGGTGCATGTGTACTGTTTCCCCATAATATTACGCCATAGCTTAACCATGCGTATGCATAGGCATAATATGTAACCAGGATTCACTCAATACGAAAAATCAAATAATAAAAGTATAATTGATGTCTTTTAAACGATGTCACAAAAGAGCCTTCCACTATTATCTAAATAAATAAAGTTTTACCAAGTTCTGATGTTAATTCAGAAGATGTTATTTTCACGTTTTTCTTATTGTATAAAATAAAGACATCTCTGGTTGTGTTTACAGCGCTTTCAACTGCTTCAGCTCGTCTTATCTGTGGATGTGAAAAGCGATGAGTTTATGAGGGATGCTTTGGTAACCTGCGAAATTCAATTTATCTCATATTAGCTGCACCCCGCGGTTTCATCCGCATAAGTCTCGATTCCTTTGGAATATTTAGATAGAAAGTATCCTATGTCCTAATCCAAGTCATGGTCTACCCATGTGCCAAATTTCATCCAAATGTTCCAATCTGTTCAGCCGTTTTAGCGAGAAAGTGTAACAAATAAACAAAGTTTTGACAAACAAACTCACTTTCGCATTTATAATACACACACATCAAAAGTTTCTGGCATAGTGTTTTTTAAACGATTTTTTATTATGACATAAATCTCATAAAAAGGATGATGAATGAAATGTAGAGGGAGCTGAAAGTGAGCAAGTCATCCCCCCATCCACCAGTTCGCAGGAGACACATTTTCAAGGTCAATGTCAAACGTTTCGAAGATTAAGGTCAAATTAAATAAAAAGAATATTACTCGTTTATGGTAAATATAAAAAAATTGCCGTCGTCGGAGCTCCTAATTCAGAATGGTTAAAAAAAAATAGCACGAAGGGGATGGCGGGGTCTTTTTTCGATCGCTTTGCTCGCTTACTAGACCCCGCCATCTCCCTCGAACCTAACCTGTCCGACTCGGGGTGCCCCAAATACCGAGTTCGCTTCGCTTGCTCTTGCTGCATCCTAAGTTCTTATATTGCCTTTTTAACGTGACTTCCGGGCCAAAGCTGATTCCACTTCCACCTTCAAGTCTGATTTTCTCTAAAACTTCTGAGGTACCAATTTTGTTGTTGGAGTACTAATTGGCACCAATTGAGTACTAATTATTTACCAAATATAGAAGCGATTGGCGTTGGTGGTCCGGCGGTAGTCCCGGACATGTTATATTTTGTATCACTATCTTCAAAAGTGCGCGCAGCGTCTCTTCGCGTCACTTCTCGGTGTGAACTGACCCTTAGGCTTTTTAAGGTGGTCACTCACCGGGTATTCGCGTGTTATTAACATTCCATTATTTTATTTTGAACATTGCGTTACAATACTTCTTCTTCTTTTCGAGTCGATGGTAAATACATGTATTATGTTAGATGAGTTGGACCCAAGAGGTGGCCACGCCAATCGCGGCGTCAGTGGAATTTTTTATGTCCTCAGAAGTGCGCGATTACGACACACTGACTAGAGCATTCGCTTTTACTTGCACAAACATAGTCGTTAACTCTATCTATAAAATACTTAAAACTCTGTACATTGTGTTTTTGTTTAGGATAGATAAGTTGTACCAACATAATTGTAAATAAAAATAAAAAATTGTCGGCACCAGGCCAGGGCGCAAGGGCCGGATTTGGCGGACAGCCAGTTTGGTTTCCGCAAGGGGCGCTCTACGGTGGATGCCATCATGCGTGTTCGAGCCCTCACGACGGGGGATGCTATTGCCCGGGGTGGGGTAGTCTTGGCGGTGTCTCTTGACATCGCCAATGCGTTCAATACCCTGCCCTGGAGTTGCATTAGGGAGGCACTCCGGTATCACCGGATGCCGACCTACCTCTGTGAGTGGTCGAGGTCTATTTGACGGACAGGGCCGTCATCTACCCCGGTCACCACGGAGAGTGGAACCGGCGGGAGATGTCGTGCGGTGTCCCGCAGGGATCGGTCCTAGGGCCGCATCTGTGGGACATCGGCTACGACTGGGTGCTGCGCGCCGACCTCCCTAGCGGCGTCAGCGTAGTCTGCTACGCTGACGACACGCTGGTCCTGGTGCAGGGGAGGTCGCATGAAGTGGCGGCCGAACTAGCGACACGTTGGGTTGCGACAATCGTCGATAGGATCCGGCAACTGGGGCTAGAGGTGGCCTTGCACAAGTCCGAGGCCATGTGTTTCTATGGTCCTCGGAACGCGCCACTGTCGGGTTCCCAGATAATGGCGGGAGGGGTTCACATCGGTGTCGAGTCGACGATGAAGTACCTGGGACTCATCCTCGACAGCCGGTGGAACTTCGTGGAGCACTTCCGACGTTTGGCTCCCAAACTGGATAGGGCTGGGGCTACTTTGAGCGGCTTCTGCCCAATCTAGGGGTCCAAACGCCTCCTGCCGGAGGCTTTATGCGGGGGTCGTGGGGTCCATGGCCCTTTACGGGGCACCGGTGTGGGCGCGTTCATTGAGGCTGCGACCAGCCCAGCGGTTGAACGCGTCCCAAAGGGTCATGGCCATTAGGCTGGTCCGGGGATACCGCACGGTCTCCCGCGAGGCGGCGAGCCTCCTTGCCGGACTACCGCCATGGGATCTGGAGGCGAAGGTCCTCGCACACATGTGGGAAATGCGCGAGGAGGCAAAACGCCGGGGTGTAACCTGTTCAGGATAAAGCGGGAGAAAACGCCCGGGTGTCACCATTGTGTGGATCGCCCGGAGGACACGGTGGGGCATACGGTGGAGGTCTGCCCGGCTTGGGCGGGGCACCGCCGTAACCTCACGGAGGAGATCGGCGGCGGTGATCTCCCGCGTCCGGCCCTGGTGCAGGCCATGGTCCGGAGCGAGAGTGCATGGGAGGCCGTCACCTCCTTCTGCGAAGCAGTTATGCTCGCGAAGGAGGAGGCGGAGCGCGCGAGGGAGATGCAAGCTGCACGCCCTCGCGCCCCTAGTCGCCGCAGGAGACGCCCCGGGCGTCAGGAGTCACGAGCTGACTTCCGGCCACCGTGGGCGCGGGCTTGCGGACGGTGAGCAATGGGCAGCGCGCTGTCCGATAAGGACCAGGCCCGGGTCGACGGCGCGTTGTGGTCCACGCGCGCCTCAAAGAGATGTCAGCACCAACTGACGGGGTCCGTAAGGACCAATGCCTGCTGGGGTTTGTCCGAAAGGGATATCGCGGCCCCGGCACACAGGCAACGGAAGGAACACGAGTGGGTTTTAGTCAGTAAAAGTCTGACACGCCCTCTCGCTCTGCCCAGAGCGGGAGAAGTCATTTGATGATTTCCCACCCTCAAAAAAAAAAAAGGCCAGGGCGCAAACCACCGACCGACGCCTAAACAACGCATACAGTACATTTTCTAAGCATGATTATTACTCATATGCTATCTACTTTGTAAAATTCACCAATATTAGATTTGGAGTAAACCTGTCTCCATAAATCTCATAATGTTATCTAGGTTAAGTTTTGTCAATTAGTTAAAATTGTGAAACGATAATTTGTTCCCTTCTCATTGTACTCATCATTATGAACAACTTTCACTATGGAACCCACCCTTAAGGGCCGAGTCACACCGGAATGGCAGCGGCCGGCAGATAAAATTTTAAACTTTATCTACATACTTAAAAGATCAGTATCGCTTGAAAAGGTCACGAGGCCGCCCGCGGTGACGCGAGCGGCCGCGCGCCACGCGCATCTTGTCGGTGGTTCTGCTCGCAGCTGCCAGCGGCGACGCGAGGTCACTCGCGGCACCGCGGGCGGCCGCGCGCTCCTCACCCCCGAAGCAACACTGAGCGCACCATTTAAACTAGTCAAGAGTAAACTAGGCGCGTGGGGTGTGGAGATTGCGCGAGGCCGCCAGCGGTGACGCCGGGGGCCGCTGGCGGCCGCTAGCGTCGCCGCCGCCATTCCGGTGTGACTCGGCCCAAAAACGCAAAAAAAAATCTGATGTTTCCTACATTTTGACGAGCAATTCGAACATAAATGTAGGGAAAAACAGATTTTTTATAACTAAATGTGATATTATAGAATATAAATACAAACATCCTCTGTACGTGGCCTTTGACAGTAGACCACCAAGCCAGAGTCCTTCAGTTCCACAAGTTTCTGGAACTCTTGGCACTCCTTGTAGCATGGACATAGCTGCTGTTTACTGCATGCAAGAAAAAAAGTTTTAATCAAGTAGGTATTGTATAATTAGCACAATAATCACTTTTAAAAATAAACTCTTATTAACTTACTCTCCGAATACCTTCATAATGAGATTAAATTGAGCGGGTAATATCAAACCGAAGGGCGAAGAACGCAACCAATAAAAAAATGCTTTTGTGCTTTTGTCAGTTTGACAACGCATTTATACATTGGCACCTTGGCACATTGCACAGATCCACACAGATGCTGCCTAATATAGAAATATTTATCTATGGACGCTGCTTTGTTCTTTCTTTGGTTCTGTTTTGAGGTGATGTTCTATCGTTCTTTCAGTAGTTCTTTCATGTAAAGGTGTGCACAGACATCTGACTTTTTAGGTCTGCAAAGGACATAGTAGTGAACGCTTTGTGGGTTATTATATGGTCTAATTCCCGTTTTCACCGACAGCCCCTAAGTCAAAGTCAAAGTCAAACAATTTATTTCAATTAGGCACATAAAAGGCACTTATGAACGTCAATTTTACAAACAATATAATTGATTCTAGTCGCCCCTTCCAAAAGATAGTTTTCGTATGGAGAAGAATGGGCAAGAAACTCCACCATTACTCTTGTAAAATGTTTTTACAATATTTTTGATACATTAATTATATAATTATATGCGAAGACGATGCAACTAGAACAAGATTACTATACCACGATAGGTACAAAAGAATGCAAAATGAAGCAATGACAGATAAATTAATTATGATGATATGATATACATGGTGCTCACATATTTACAAACAATGTAAAATTAGAAGATATTCCTAACATTTTAACAAGTAATACTAATAAGTCAGTGCGTGAGTTCAAGAATCACAGAATGTAAAATCAGTGTTATAAAAAACAAAAAATTATATAATTAAATTAGCAACCAGTTTGATTTTGTCTAAACTCTAAATTGTCTTAAGGAGCAGGACCAGCATTCTTATCTTGGAAATAATCCTCTAATTTGTAATATGCTTGTTTACAAAGTGTACTTTTAATATGTTGTAACATTTAACACAGTACCCCATAAAAGATGTATGTACTTTAGATAATCTGAAACATGGTTGATCTATTTTATCTTTATTTTGTACTACCAACTACGTATCCATAGTTGCTAGTGCAGGGGATGTTGGGAGCCTTAGCTTAAAAGCGGGAGCTTTTGAGCTAAGGCCATACGTAGGAACTAGCTCCTAAATTAAATTTCGTTTCACCATCATTTTTGTCACCTAACTAGGGGACACATATCTATGTGACGTTTTGTACTAGATAATAGTGACCGATTCGTCTTTGAACTTATCGATACTTTGAAACAAGATAGTTTTTTATGAAATTCTCTAAAGTATCATGTTTTTTTGTTATTGGACTGGAAGTAGCCACACTGATCCCACCCATGTCTGCCACAGCCAACAAATAATTATCCGTCGCATAATACACACACTATGCCGGCGGCATGGCCGCCTGCTTTTGCCGCGCGGCACGTAACCTCGGCTTTTGCGCCTTCATTTCCTTTGCGATCCTTTGTGCGGCTTTGTGCGACAGGGCCGAGCGCGCCGTGGCTTGCCCGGCGGAAAGTCCGGCGGGCAGTGTTTCGGAGCTATAAGGCTGCATTTCCACCAGAGATGAGCGAGGATGCGTAGCGAGGGATGTGTGTGAAAGTAACCAATTAAATTGCTTCACTGTCATAGCTTGAGCTAAATTATTTTATGTTTTTTTTTATGGTCTGCTTATAAAACTACTAGGTACTACATATACCTATCATCAGAAAATTCTAAAGGTGCTGATAGACTTGAGCATTCACTTATAATAATATGTAACAAAGCATTTTTATTACTGTATGTATACCAATTTCAACGTCACACGCCTTAGAAGTAGATAGTATTTCATCTAAAAACGATGCAGGTCGCTCCACCTCTCATCTTGATACCGTGTCCAAGATAAAAATACTTAAATACCGCACGCTCAACGTTACGTGTGCACAACAGCAAAGAAATGCCAACGTCTGCCCACCAATCAGCTGTTGCGATAGTATCCAGCAAGAGCTCGAGCTGCTCTTGCTTGCTTTGCGTGTTATAAATTGATGCTCTAAATAGGTTATTCACCCGTAAAGAATAGAACATTTGTGAATAGCGTATTCTATCTTATATTATTATTGTTCTCTATGGTATGCTGGAATCCCTCAGAGTAATAACTAAAGCATAGAGGGAGTGTGAAATTTCAGTCTAGTTGAACTGTTTACACTTATGACAAATTCAGCGTGAAAAACAAGGACAGATATACAGTTATAAGGGTTGCTTATGGCAATGCTGTCCACTTTTTTTGTCTCGTTAGTGATGTGCGGTATTTTGCAGAGGTATCGATATTAATTTATTTTAGACAGGTCATTTACTTATTGAATTGAATGTACGTTATTGTCATGTCATACATTCCATGGATGATAAAATCAAAGAATACATTGTTTGTTAACCCTTTGAACGCCAATGACGCTTACAAGCGACAAACGTAATCGGCCGCTAGAACGCCAACGACGAGTTTAGGCGACAAATAGATGTGCTACTTTTTAATCAAATATTATAGAAAATAGGTAAAAGAATTATGTTTTTTAAATTTTGTAGTCTTCTCCGTAAGTCACTTAAATAAAATTGTACTAAAGTTAAGCTTGATCTTTTAGTATTCATCCCAAATTTGAACTTGTTTTAGGCGAAGAAAACACCTCAAAATATACGTTCACCAGACGCCATTATCGCTTTGAAGCGACACTAGTGATGGGGTAATTTAACTTTCTTAAATTTTTTCTAATTGAACTAAAACATTGATTAAAACTACAAAAAATGCGTTTATTATGGAATTAGTGTTACAAACACTAAACACTAAACACAGTACAAATATAACAATCAAATTAATAATGTTAAAACCTACTTACATTTAAAAAATCGATTTATCTATGGTCATCAAGTAGTCACGTCACTAATTTGGAACTGTCCATCATTTGTGCCTCGCCATCGTCGCTTTTGGGCGTCAATAGTGACGTGGTGAATTTATTTTCCGGAAAACTATCTAATAATGAGTGAATATTATTCAAGAGATGAATTGCTACGAACTACAGACTACAATTACAGACAAACATCCGAATTCGAAATAGAAGTGAATGTCGATGCACTCCAACCTCCGAGATTTATCTGTGAAAGGCCTTCGGATATTAGTAACGAATATTTTGCTAGTTTGGTTGCATTTGAATTAGAAAAAATAAGGCCTGAAGAAAGATCATATGTCTATGGGCAGATCATAAATACGATCAGGAGTTGCCGTGGCGAAAATGAATTTCCGTAACTTTCCGTATTATAACAGATCCGTAATACAACAGTTTGCTATAAACGTGTTTATTATATTTTATATATTATTATTATTATGTGTTTAACCATTACCACATCCCTGAAATATCCGTATTTTCTTTGAAGCCATACGCCATTGACGCTTTCAAGCGACACGTATTGACGTCAATCTCATTTAAGGGATGCGCTTTGTTCGATAAAAACTTCTTTCAGTGAAGTTTTAATTGTGAAAATAGTTTGTTAATTTGATTATTTCATGTATGTAAGTTAATTAATGCTACTATTGTAACATTTATTTGATAAATTTAACACTTTTAAATGGAAAATCGATTGTAGTAGCAGTGATAAAGGTTTATCGATATTTGTGAATACCCCATCACTAGCATTTGTAGGTATTTAATAGTAAATAAATGGCTCGGCGTAGAGAGCACACTTCCTATGAGCTGCGCTTGGCGTTCAAAGGGTTAAAAACGCTCTAGTTTCAGCAGGCTTTTACCTACATGTTAATTCTATTCTTCTTCTTGTCTTGTGAACTGCAAGATCTATTTTTTTTTACCGATTTCTAAAAAAAGGTTATCAATTCGATATGTATGTATCTAATATTGTTGGAATTGCACAATATTCATTTAAGTTACTCTATGTGGGCTTCTAAACACGTGTACCCAATTTCATAAGTGTATCTATGTATGTTTGTCCACGCATTTCTCAGAAACTCGTAATCGGATCGTACATGGTCATTCTTTTTTATTAGATTAGGTATCTTTCAACTTAGGAAACCGTACAAGTTTCATCAAAATCGGCTGGAACATATAACCGAACTCCTTAACGACAAACAGTACGAATGTGTAAATTGTGTTCTTAAGGGTATTTTGTCAATCCTTCAGATACTTTTTATCGGTCCTTCCCCGTAGTCAAACTATTTTGTCCAACTGATTGGACCACAAGGAAATTTAACCATGGATCGTTCCCCGTGGTCAAACTACTCAAATGATCCTCCCTGTTTATAAAGTTTGACAACTTTAGTGGACAGTTATGATTAAAATTAAAACCGTATTATAATTTTTTCGAAGTAATACGAGTATACTTTGTCTGTTCTTAAGTTGTAAGTCTGGTCATAAGTTTTGTCACATATGGAAAGTTAAATAAATGACACAATGAGTTACGCACTACAACCATTTATATATCAAATAAAAGGGTATAAAATACAGATTTAAACCACATTAAAATTATTCGAAATGTCCTCCTCTTGCTTCGATACAGCCAATCTGCAAGGCCAGTCATCAATCGAAGCACGCACGACATTCACGTCAATATCGGCGACTGCTTTAATCAGGGATGCTTTAAGTGACTCCAAGTTGCGATGGGGTTTAGCGCAGACCTTCTCCTCTAAGTGCTGCCATATTTTGTAATCCAAGGGATTCAAGTCTGAACTGGATGAGGGCCAATCCTCATGCCTGATAAAGTCGATTCCACGGGTCGTGAGCCAGTTTTGGGTACATTTCGCCTTATGAGCCGGCGCAGAATCCTGCTGGAATACCCAGTGCCTGTTTTCGAACATTGTTTGTGAAAGAGGTTCCACAATGTTTGTTAGGACTGTGTTTTGATATACGAGGGCACTGGTTTTCACTCCTTTTTCACAAAAAACACCTCCGTTGGACCCAAATAGGACACCCCAAGCCAAACCATGAATGCCGAAGGGTGATGACCACGCTGAACACGTGGCACACGTTTGTTCGCTTCTTCACTAGAGTGTGCATACACTTTATCATTTTGTTTATTGAAACTCTCCTCAACATAAAAAATTTTTTCGTCCGAAAAAAGTATTTCGCGGTATTTTTTTCCCGCGTACCGCCTTAACAAAACCCGGCTTCTTTCGAGTCTGATTTTCTTCAGCCGTGCGTTAAGAAGACGTGCTGTTTTTTTTCTATAAGCACGCAGTCCTAGGTCTTCATTTAACACCCTTTTAACAGTAGTTCTGCTTAGTCGTGTCATTGACTCTGGCAGGGCCACCAACAGGGATTTTAATTTTGATTACACAAAAATTTAGTCGCTAATTTGTCGAAATTTGTCGCCAAATATCGGAATTTGTCGGTCACTGGTTCAAAAGATATAAGGGTTTATAGGTGCCGATCTGGAGAGAGTCTCCCCAGCAGGGCCAAATTTATATCTCAAAAACTAAGGCACCTAGCGAAGATCTGTTTTCTCCCATATTTTGTCGTTAATTTGTCGAAATTTGTCGAAATTTCTCAGATGACTACAAGCCCAAAAAACGTTCCCATTTTTGTAGGTACGCCATCTGTAATACTGTCGCCCATAGTGGAGTAAAACTATACCACGTTTACGTTTCACATATTTCATTTCCATTTTAGATTATGAATAATTTGAAATTCAACAAAACAATTTTGCTTGACATTTGACATAAATTTTATCTTTGACTGTACATACTTAATCTGCATGCATACAGCGTGCTAAAAAGTTCTAATATCAATAAAGTTTGACCACGGGGAAAATTATTCCTTGTGGTCAAATCAGTTGGACAAAATAGTTTGACTACGGGGAAGGACCGCTTTTTATAGAACTTACTAATTTTTTAGTGATGGTGTACCAAAACTAAAAAGAGAAAAATAATAAATGTTGCACAAAAAATAAACAGACTTCCAAAGCAAAACACTAAAAAGCAAAAATAACTTTCGTTTCGGAATTCCGTGTCACAAAACGACAAAAAAATACGAGGTAAAGATACCGACTTTCGAAACGAAAGTTATTTTTGCTTTTTAGTGTTTTTCTTTGGAAGTCGGTTTATTTTTTGTGAAAAAGATTTTTTACCTAAAATTTATGAAATGGAATAGAAACAATCGGATCAAAACGGATTTTTATTTAATATTTGGGGATAAACAATAAAATAAAGAGAGGAGACTCAAACTCAAAGCACTTATTTCAATTAAACCATTTACGGGCACTTTTGGATTGTCAAGGAATCGGTCGGTCAGAAATATGAAGCTAATTGTCCATTCCAAAGCGTAGTAAGTACCTATGGAGAAGAACGGGAAAGAAACTTCACGGACAGTTTTTTATATAACATAAATTGTTAAAAAATATTATTTACATCATTCATGTTAAAATTATACATGTGAGAACAATGTAGAAAGACATGCACGTTAAAAGCGTCCGTAATAAAAAGATAAAAATAAAGAACAATTCAAAAATTTAAATCAGCCATGGCAGCTAAGAGTTGGCCAGTCCCAACTGACGGCGCCCGTTCACGAACATGACGCATGGATCAGCACCATTCAGCTCAACCATACAATAAAATTTCTGAAAACAACAAAGAAAACTAACTTGGTGTGTTGTGTTTTATCTACTATACTTTATTTATAGCCAAACCAGCAATACCTATCAATATACATTAGGTAAAGTATATAGTAAAGGAAAACAATTGGTAAAGGTTAACACGTTCACAGTCCCCATACAAACCTTTTAGTAGACACCTTTGTTTTTGGTGGGAAATTGGCAAATAACTTATCCCGCTGTGGGCGGAGCTAGGGCGTATCAGACTCTGACTAAAACCCACCCGTCTTCCTTCAGTTGCCTGTACGTTGCCAGGGGCCACGGTATCCCTTTTCGCACTTTTCCGCGATTTTAGTCGACCCCTCAAGCCTGCAATTAAAACAACTGAAGCTACAAGAAAAACATTTTTTTTCACGGAGCTTTGGGGCACAGAACTGTGAACGTTTTTTGATAGGTAAAAATTAACGCGAATTGACCACTAAGTGAGCGCACGTGAAGATGGCTTTACTTACCAATAATAGGGATGGTATGGCGCCAGGTTTAAACATTCTCCATTTATCGCTACTTACAAAGCAGTCGTTCCTAAAATGTTTAAAACATACTCGGCTATGCTTAGTCCAATAATTTTTGGCTCTTGGAATTAGTTTACACCAATTTTCTTTCTCATTTGAAGGTATACTGAAAAAGAAAATGATACCTTTTCCAATTTATCGGCATAAAATTATCATATCGATAAAAAGTATCTACATCACTAGCATAACATAACCTCACAAATTAACGATTAAATTTTTTGAAAATTAATTCGCGATCACAACATAATTTGTAATAAAGATAGTTTGAAGAAATCATTATCATTCTAATATGTATGGTATTAGTGATGACGGTCAAATATTTCGCGTGTTTATATGAAAACTGTAAAAAAACACTTACCGATAAAAGCTTACAAATTCATTGTTTTCTTTCCGTTACGAATGTGATTTATACGATAACACAAAACAAGCCATGTTAACAGCCTATTGATCTGTCTTCTGCACCTATTTTTTTTAGAAAATTGTGCATAAATCTATAATTTTGAATAAAATAATGACCAACACCTCAACCAGCACACGTACTGAAATTCACGACGTAATATACGACAAAAATTGGTTTATTTAAACATTCATATTATTATACAATTTATTTTACAACTAACTATTATATATATTATGTACAAGAATGTAAAGAAAAAAATAAAATAAAATAAAGGGAAGAGCTCATTGGGCATCAAAAAATTCGTCCGCATCGCTGTCAGCGGGAAAAGTGCCCAAAAGGCTGGCAGCATTGCCACGTTGGATGGCAATGCTGATTCTTTGGCCTAAGAATTCGCCAGCCTTCTGGTCACGTGAAGAGTCGATCAACCGCTTAGCGATGTCCCGAAATATTCGATGAGCACTCGGACCCCACGGCCCTAGTGTTTCAACCCCAAACGGCTCAAAAATATAGCTACCAATAAGGTTGTTATATTTGCGCCGTTTGAGGTTTTCTGCACCTGCAGCAGCCGCCCCGGCACAGCCCGCCGTGCTAGGAAGATGGGATGGCGCAAGGGTGTCGACACAGGTTGCATCCCACTCCAAAGGCCTACCCAACTTCCAAGGCATAATGGTCATTCCGTCTGGCCTCTTCCCATCGTCACGTGCCAAGCCATTGGGTTCTAAAACAGCTGGCATCCCGGCGGTGACAAGAGCCCGACGGATGATGTCATTAATGCTTGCGTGCCGTGCCAACCGACCAGCGCTCTTGCAGGAAAGGCCATGGTGTGCGAGGCGGTCGACTGCTTCACCGCATTGACAGCGATGCGAAGCCCCGCAAGGAGCGCCCAGACGCCCAGACGCAGACTTGTAGCGAGCCGAAAAGTGGTGTCACCCAGCATAGTGCCTATGTTGTGTTACGTTGTATTTTTTATGCCTACCACTAATTGGTTTTGCACATCTAAATCCAGTCTAAGTCAAAGTCAGTCTAAGTCTAATCTAAGTCCAGGGGAGGACTCACATATTACTTCCGAACACTATTTAACAACGAAGCTCACCTTTTAGAAGTGTTAATGAATTGCAGTCACTTCTCAAGCGTGTTCAAGGGCGAATGGACGCTCAACTCGGCAAATATTTATGGCCTAGAAGGTTACTCATGGTATTGGATTAGAATGTTCAAGGCAGTGTATTGAGGTTTTTCTGTGTAGTTGATGGACGCCGCGTGGGTAATCCTTATTCCTATTGTCCCACCACTCAGGATAAGGCAAACAGAAGTCGTAGCTCATTATGTTGTGTTTGCAACAGGCTATGTTAACCGGCTAATGTTTTAGCCTTCTAGATTTCCTAGCTCGGCCACCTCCAGTATAGTAAATTAGATTCTCATTGTATTATTGGGTCTCCGTATTGTCAATTCCAGGTGAGGCACCTCGAGTGATTCGTCTCGCCGCCAGGATCTAGAGTGGCGTCTGGGGCCTGGACGAGAGACCCGTTCCTCGAGACAGCTCTAAGCCTCTTGCGGAGACGACTGTGCGGCTGGTCAAGTCCGCCTAGCGTTAGCGCAGGCGGGACGGTTTTTTTTTTACCCTTACATTTATATTTATTCATTTTAATACGGTATACATATAAACCGGTATATTACTTTAGTCCGGGTTTCAATATTGGGAACCCGGTCTGTATCAGAAATTTAAATAAGGACCCCGAGTTCGACATCCTCAGTTATCTGAATCTGGAAGAATATTGGACATCTTCGTCGGCTCTGGGATCCGGGATTTTCTAAATCCCTGGCGCCCATTTACTAATTGTTTATTTACAAAATAATTGGAAGGTTACACCTTATTAATTCAATCTTTTATTATATTTTAATCTTAATTTAAAATCGGAACAGTACTGGCTTTATCTCCAACTCCCCACGACCTTAGTTCTTAAAGCTGAAGTTTGAGCTGGCTGGCATTAATAAGTGACAGTGTGTCACATACTTATTATACAGGTTAACTTAGTTTAAGTGTTTGAAATAAGTAAATAATTATTAACGCGGTGGACCCTTAAAGGCTACCGTATATTGTTTTTAAGAAGGAGTATTCTTTTTAAATATATGTTATTTCAAACAGTTTATTGTTTCCTTGTATTTCGATACGTAACCACCTTGCATGAAGGTTTTGTTCCATTACCTATAGAGGGACAAAAACTTTTATGTAACAGTTGGGTGACGGTAGCGCCTGAAGCCAGAGGCCCGACTCCCATTCTCCCACAGCCAGCAGGCGGGCACGCTCAGCAGTATTGGTGGACGTATTAAAGAGGTTATTCCGTACCAACCTGCAGAGCGGCTCATCCCACTGTCTCTGGGAAGACGGGTTTTCGGGCTTCTCCGTATCCGGACAAGCCACTTTCCAGGCGTTCATCGCATCAGTCAAACACGGCACTTCAGAGTCAACCTGAGAAGCGGCTAAGATCTTTCTGGTTAACTTTTCGGTGCTGTGGACCGAGGACAGGAACGCCGGTAAGCTTATACTAGAAATTTTGCGGACGCCGAGCCCACCATAGCGAATGGGTAGTGTAGTTTGCAGCCACGCGCGGTCGTCCAATGCCATATTTATAATTGATGTCAGAGTACTTCGAATAATTTGATCAATTTTGTCTAAAAGGTGTGGCTTTTTCCATAGAGAGGAAGAGCGGAGAAAATACATAAAATTTGGACCGAGACAGCAGTATCTGATAAGGGTGAATGCCGAATGTAAGTTAATCTTAGAAAGTCTATCCGAAATATCGTTAAAATGTTTAATTTTTCCGTCAATGAAAGGTGAAAAACTGTCTTCTAAAATTGGGGAACCTAGGAGATCCAGTGAACTTTTTTCCAAAATTTTTATATCTGGGGTAATTGAATTAAATTTCTGAATGGTCAATTGTCTGTCAGTATTGTCACAAAGGTAAATTTCGCATTTTGAGAAGTTGAGGTCGAGGCCGATAGATTGGAACTGCTGCTTTAGAAATTGGAGATCTTTTAGAATACTATCTACGTCGCCTCCTAGAGTCCCATCATCTAAATACCACACATTAAATTTTGAATTTAGTTGTTGTATTATGGGGTGAATAGCTAAGCTGAAAATGACTGGCCCGAGAGGATCACCTTGTTGGCATCCAACTGCAGATTCCAAAACGTTGTCTATAAATAGTAATTTTGAAGGGTGCCTGTAGCACTGCCACAAAAAACCATAAATTTCCGGTAGCTCTTTTTTAGCTTCAGCCAACAAAGTGTCCCTGTTGATGGAGTTGAAGGCATTTTTAATGTCAACCTTGAGGATGACCTCACCTTTACCGGAGTTTAAAAAACTGGAAAGGGCATGTACGGCAGCCTCGCAGCCCCCTTTGAATCCGAAGCCAAGCTGTAGGGGCTGGAACTTGTTTTTTAAAGTTTCTCCATACAATTTGCAGCAAATTTTAGCTGCCGTACGCCTGTAGGTACACCCAACGGCAATGGGACGAATGCCGCCGTCCCTCTTGCGTAGGGCACATAAATTGGCCCCGTACAAGACATCGACGACGGCATCATTCACACCGCCGTTGAGCATCAGATTAATTAGAGCCGCAAGTTCCTTCAAAAGTGACTCACCAGCTTCCCCGGCGCCTGAACTCAATAAGTCTTTTAAGTGCTGAGGAGTCAGGCCGTCGAGGCCGCCGGCGGAACCACTTCGGAAAGAGCTCACGGCAGCAATCAGCTGGGGGGCAGTAACGCTTAGAGGTATTGAATCCGGATCAGGAGGGTGCGGGGGGTCGGGGAAGGTGAGACCATCGGCAGGCGCTGGATGTTTACTCTCCAGGGCTGTAAGGGTTTCTGGAGAGTAGGGCGCCACCATATCGCTACTGAACAGTAGCCTGGCCGCTCCCCTGATGTCACCTTCACTTAATTTGGATTCTACATGTGAACATAAGCCTCTTCGTGAAGGGTTATTGGAAACAGGTAATTTTGGATCTAAAATGAGGGTCGAATTGTTGCAATTATCTTTAATTTGATTTGTCAAAGTTTTTTTTGTTGCCAAATTTCTTTGGACATGTAGAATCCTATAAGGGAAGGTAAGTAATTGTTCCCAGGCACTTTTCGAGTTCTCCTGGGTCGCAAGGCGGAGACATTGCGCTAAACTCAGTGCAACGGACTGCCTCGCGCCCCGGGGAACTCTCTTTAATACTGGAGTAGAATTTTTGAATTTTGCCAGCGTATTCCACAAACTTTTATCTGAAGTTGTTGATGTTGGAGATGGGGTTGGGGGGCACAAAGGTACACTATGTGGTTTGTGAACCTTGCCATAGTGTATCCGTAGCCTCCGTTCGCCTTTGAAGAAGCGCGGCTGGGAGCAGTGGGGACATCTCACCTGGATCTCATCGAGCGATGTGGCAGGTTGACTAGCACTATTTCCGGCATCGCTACAGCCGGCATTTAACATATGTATTTAAATACTTACCTAAATGAACAAAAAACACTAACAATAATATATAAAGAAATTCACAAAAATAAAACGATAACAGTCATTAAATGACACTTGTTTTGATATACGACTAAATCAAATACTTTGTACGGTTAACCGTGTACTAAGTAATTAGTAAGCTTTTTTTAATCGGTCGTGTAAAAAGAGACCAAGTATGACCGTTTGACAATTTCGGAATGTCCATTTAGTTTTAGCATAGACGAATCCATATGCATTTGTCTCTTTTAAGTGTACAATCTGGGCCTTAGGAGAGAAGAGCTTAGTTATATCGTAATTTGTCTCTAATTTGTAGGCTCCCTCTATGTTAGTTATTACTCTAAGTGGAATCTACTGAAAAACAATTTTCTTTTTCGCAGCGTGAACAGGCACAACATGCAATTGTTGTGCAGATGGACATGGAATGTAAATATTCCTGTATCCAAATCTCCATAATTAATTAACAGTTTTAATACTTTCTGGCGTTGAAATCTTACTGAACAATTAACACAACATCCAGAAGTAAATGCTGTACCATCTTAAAGATTCCATATTCATTATAATCTAATAATCCTTCAATTACTCACAGGCAATTATAAATATCAATTTGCAATTCGAAAGAAACGGAAAAATTATTAAGTGTTGTTGTCACTTGACACGTCTTGTCTTTCCATCAGTATCGGATAGTGATGTGGTTCGAATTTATTTATCTCGTTACGTCGAACACGTTCAGCACACCTAAACGCGTTCAAGAGCTGTCAAGTGTACGATATTCTATAACAATTTTGACAATGACAGCTCTTGAACGCGTTTCAGAAATGCAGTTTCCTTGGTGAAATCAGCCCTAAGTGTTCCATTAGAGAACTATCACAGTTTATCGGAGTACTTACTGCAGCCTGCCCTGCAGTTACATATGGTTGCTTATACACCAAAACTCTGGAACCTCAAAATTATTTAGCTCTTCAATAGTATGATGACTTTGAAGCAAAAATAAGACTTTCAAAAGTAATCTTACCGGAATAGAATGGTGGAGACGGAACATCAACTTAACATAAAATGCGTTGAGAAGAGATTTATTTAACCCTTTGAACGCCAACGACGCTTACAAGCGACAAACGTAATCGGCCGCTAGAACGCCAACGACGAGTTTAGGCGACAAATAGATGTGCTACTTTTTAATCTAATATTATAGAAAATAGGTAAAAGAATTATGTTTTTTAAATTTTGTAGTCTTCTCCGTAAGTCACTTAAATAAAATTGTACTAAAGTTAAGCTTGATCTTTTAGTATTCATCCCAAATTTGAACTTGTTTTAGGCGAAGAAAAGACCTCAAAATATACGTTCACCAGACGCCATTGTCGCTTTGAAGAGACACTAGTGATGGGGTAATTTAACTTTCTTAATTTTTTTCTAATTGAACTAAAACATTGATTAAAACTAAAAAAATGCGTTTTTTATGGAATTAGTGTTACTTTATTATTAATACAATTAATATATATATCGTACAAATATAACAATCAAATTAATAATGTTAAAACCTACTTACATTTAAAACATCGTCGCTTTTGGGCGTCAATAGTGACGTGGTGAATTTATTTTCCGGAAAACTATCTAATAATGAGTGAATATTATTCAAGAGATGAATTGCTACGAACTACAGACTACAATTACAGACAAACATCCGAATTCGAAATAGAAGTGAATGTCGATGCACTCCAACCTCCGAGATTTATCTGTGAAAAGCCTTCGGATATTAGAAACGAATATTTTGCTAGTTTGGTTGCATTTGAATTAGAAAAAATAAGGCCTGAAGAAAGATCATATGTCTATGGGCAGATCATAAATACGATCAGGAGTTGCCGTGGCGAAAATGAATTTCCGTAACTTTCCGTATTATAACAGATCCGTAATACAACAGTTTGCTATAAACGTGTTTATTATATTTTATATATTATTATTATTATGTGTTTAACCATTACCACATCCCTGAAATATCCGTATTTTCTTTGAAGCCATACGCCATTGACGCTTTCAAGCGACACGTATTGACGTCAATCTCATTTAAGGGATGCGCTTTGTTCGATAAAAACTTCTTTCAGTGAAGTTTTAATTGTGAAAATAGTTTGTTAATTTGATTATTTCATGTATGTAAGTTAATTAATGCTACTATTGTAACATTTATTTGATAAACTTAACACTTTTAAATGGAAAATCGATTGTAGTAGCAGTGATAAAGGTTTATCGATATTTGTGAATACCCCCATCACTAGCATTTGTAGGTATTTAATAGTAAATAAATGGCTCGGCGTAGAGAGCACACTTCCTATGAGCTGCGCTTGGCGTTCAAAGGGTTAAATTAAGGATATATATATACCTATTAACCTATATATATAATATAAATAAATAGAAGAACAGATAAATACACATAAATACACGAATATACTAAAACAAATAAGACAATCGGTTGGTTGACATCCTGATTTCTTGGGGAGCGCATTCTACAGAGAGATAGACTGAACGAAGAAGGAAGACTGGATGAAGTCAGTGCGGTGAGTGGGATATTGAAGAAGAAGATTGTGTGACTATATAACTAGGCAAAGAGGGAAAGTCAAGAAATGAAAACAAGGTGGTCAGTGCCCTTTGCTCTTTGCACTGCCGCATGGGCAACCACTTTAGAAGGCCAGCGCGAACGGTGAGCAATGGGTAGCTCGCCGTCCGATAAGGACCAGGCGCGCGTCGACCCCGGATCGACGGCGCGTTTTGTGTTCCACGCGCGCCTCAAAGAGATGTCAGCACAACAGAAGGGGTCGGCTAGTTTCGATGCCTGCCAGGGTCGCGGGAAAGTCCGAAAGGGATACCGTGGCCCCTGACAACATATAGGCAACACTGAAGGAACACGGGTTGGGTTTGAGTCAGTAAAAGTCAAGAGTAAGACACGCCCGCCCGCTCCGTCCAGAGCGGGAGAAGTAATTTGATAATTTCCCATCCAAAAAAAAAAACCTGTCCTGAAAATGTTTGTACCTCACACAGCATAAACGGAATTTCACGATAGCACTGGTCCCGCTATTATGATACCTCATAATGACGGGACCATGCCTGTACTGTGTAAAATAGTAGGTAGATTATTCTTATAAGATTATGTTGCCATGCGATGGCAGTCTTCTTTTTATTATAAAAAAAAATAAGATCTCTAATATTGATACGGTCAGTTTAAGGCTGCCTGTCCATTGAAGCGGAGCGAGGCAGCGGAGAGGAGAATGGCAGCAGAGTGGAGCTGAGTTGCCGACAGTGTCTGTCCATTGATGCGGAGCGAGGTAGCGGAGCGGAGTTACTGACTGTGCGGAGCGAGGTAGCGGAGCGGTGTTGCGGACTGTGCGGAACTAGACAGAGTTCACGCGACGAGTAATAATTCCCCGCTCCGTTTCCGCGCTCCACTTCTCCGCTCCGGTTCCCCGCTCCGCTTCCCCTCTCCGCTTCTCCGCTCCGTTTCCCCGCTTCGCTTCCCCGCTTCGCTTCCCGGTTTTGTATGAATTTTTAAACTAGTTCGCAAATCCCTGTTCACTGAAACGGAGCGGAGGTTTTATGCAATTCGATTGGTTAATATTGGCACACCGCTACTCCACTCCACTCCTCTCCTCTCCGCTCCAGTAGACAGGCAAACTTAAACATTGTCAGTTCACTAATTAGGTAACAATTTATGACAGTTGTGGGATAGATGCTCTCATAGATGGGATTACTGCTTGATTTCGAAATATAAGGACTGAATATATTAACATATGGTTTTACATTAGATCTCACATCTTTTTGCAGTCGAAGAACTGCGTTGCGAGACCTGTAACTGACTTCTTAATGTTTACTCTCTGTCATAGAAGGGTGCTACCGATACCATGAAGGCAAAGATTGCTGTGGTCTCCACATGCCAAATATAAAAACTACAATCCTGAACACGAAGATACCTGGAAATTAAAAAAAAAAAATTGTTTGGTTATTAATTATATCGGAATAGTAATTAAGTAGTAAAACAAAAAATATATAAGTACAAATATTTATTTTAGGATTTTTTAAATCCAAATAAGTACGAAAAATATGATTAAAAAAAAATATCTTAACAAGTCCAAGTATATTATTCAAAAAAGACGGGTATTGTAATACAAATTATTTGTAGGTTTTCTACTACAATATCCAGTACTAGATGAATATCCAGTGGGTACTGTTCTCAAAGGAAGTCGCATGGGCGGGGAGGCCGCAGCAGTCAGTTGATCGGCACTAGAACAGGGCTCCGGGTGCCGCAGCCGGCGCTCTCGTTCAACTTGCTGTCTTTCGTAGCGCTGTGCGTGGGCCACACTGCGCTGTAAGCCCGCCAGGCTATCGGTGCGAGCTGGGAACCGCTCTAAATTGTTCGAAACTTCACCCACTTCAGCAGTGTCGGTATCCACGATTTCTTGATGGTCTAGTATCATTCCGATGTTTAGCTTCAGGTTAGTTGAACCATCTCTAAAAATGAGATATACTGTAGCTTGGTCTAAGACTTTTAGAGAGAAATGCTCGTTAATCTTCAAAGCTTTCATCTTGATCTGAAAGGGTTTGAATTTTTGGGATAACTTCTTGCTTTTCTCTTTGATGAAGTTATCAAATTCTATGGCTAACATTTCTTCATTATCTGGTCGAGTAGTCCTATCTGCCGCTGATCCAAGCTTAAGAATAATAGGATCCTTCTGTGCCATTTGGGTATCTATCATGACTTGCTGTAGGACTGGCGGATCGTTCAATGTATGCCATTTCCAGTGTGAAACGGGACCAATTCCGCGATCAAGCACTACTCCTTCAGTCTGATTGTATTTAAGGCTGAGAAACAATTTAAATACCTTCATTATTAGGTGCATAAATATATGTCCAATACTATTAATTGAGCAATATTTGTTAAAATATATAATGTGTTACAAAAACCCTGTCTGATCTGAAAAGGGCACATAGGTTCTGCAATAACATTACCAAAAAGTATTAAAAAATCTTATTATTATTGAAGATAAAAAAGTTATCGGTTAGTCCCGCTATGCTCTAGTTTCGCTATGCTGGACTCGTAAAATACCTACTAAAAAGTTTCGCTATGCATGAAATCACATTCGCGGACAGTGATGAAGAAAACTGTTACAGTGTAATATTTTATTTAATCATTTAAAATGTACTTTTTAAATGGTTAAATAAAATATTACACTTAAGAAAACCTAGGTGGAATAAAAGCTTATTCCTTGAAGTAATAAACTTGAATCTTGGCGTAACCTAACAAAAAGTACTAGTCTTGCATGAATTCACGCCATAGTATTTCAATCATTAGATGTTGCGCACAATTTCTGAGCAGTAACCTAACAAAAAGTACTAGGCATGCATGATTTCACGATAGTATTCAATCATTATGTTAGCAACTCATAGGATTTGGATGATTTTGATGAGTCAATATTGACTTATAGCTCTATTCATAAACATTTCTTAACTTAGAATTGCTCTGAAATTCGTATGTCTTTATCTGTCATTTAGCCTTTTTTTGATTGCCAGAATTTAACTTACAGACGCTTACGCATAAACGAATAGCATTGTAATAAAAAATATGAATGTATCCAATTTGCTGAGGATACTACTTTGACGATAAAAAGTTCCAACAAAACTGACATAGAAATTGATACTAACAATGAAGTAATTAATGTGATAAAATGGCTGGGGAACAATCATCTTCATGTTAAATATTAAAAAAACTAAAATAGTTCAATTTCAAACATGTAACTTGTCTGTAATAGCAATTAGACATAATAATGCAATTCTGCAACCAGGACCATCAGCTTTATTTTTAGGTATAGTAATTGACAACAAATTGAACTGGAAGGAACATGTAGAAAGAGTATGCAGTAAGCTTGATAAGTTTGTATATGCTCTTCGCAAGTTAAGACTAGTGTCCAGTAAAAAAACAGTCCTAAATGCTTATCATGGGTATGTTTCATCAGTATTGCATAGTGATATTTATGGGGTTATTCAGTGGATGTAGAAAGCCCATTCATAATGCAAAAAAAAATGTATTAGAGCCATGAGTGGAGCGGAATATCTTGACCATTGCAGGCCATTATTTAAGGAATTGAAAATTCTCCCACTCCCATGTCTGTATATTTTTGAAGTTTCTGAATTTGTAAAAAAATACCCTCATTTATTTCAATTAAATGAACAAGTTTCCGAAAGACTGAACAAAAAAAATGCCGGGAAATTACAAGTACGCTCAGAGATTGCAATTGTACAGTAGAAATGCCAGTTCTATGACAATTAAAATTTATAATAAATTACCATCTGCCATGAGAATGTTACCAATTAATAAGTTTAAATGTAAAATGTTTGATTGGCTCAAACATGTATTTTTATTCCGTCAATCAATTTTTAAATCATACTTTTAGATACTGTAATTAAAATCATAATATTGACATTAGTACTTTGTACATTATTATGAATTCTTGGACATTGTAATTTTTATTTTGTAGTGATATTTTGACATTATGATTTATATTTTTCATTTAACTATTAATATTTTGACATAAAAAATAATGCATTCTTGATGAATCTATCAGGACATTAATTTGTCATTAATATTATAAATTCATAAATTAATACAAAATTTCATAATTTTATATAATATTGTTATAATGTACCTAGTTCTGATTTGCATGTACCTAGCTTATTATTTAATATTTCTACACCAGCAATGGTAGTATGTGTGAAACAGTGTTTAATGTAAGATCTCAATGTACCATATACTGAGAAATAAATAAATTCTAATTCTAAGTCTAATTTTTTAACTCGAATTCAAACACTTTTCTTTCCAAGTGTACCTTCCATTGTTTACGTAGAATCGAAGAATTTCGTGCATAGCGAAACTTTTTAGTAGGTATTTTACGAGTCGAGCATAGCGAAACTAGAGCATAGCGGGACTAACCGCTCAATTATTGAGTATATCTGAGAAAATTCGTTTTCTCTATTTTCACAGCCTCGGGAATGTGATACAACGTTGGTATACCTGGACGATATGTTTATCTATTTTGTGACCAGATATTCGATAGTCAGTACAGTTAGCCCCAAAAAGATGTACACACGGACAAGGAATCATTTTATTGTCAACAATCTTTGTTCCACAACTACAATGTTGTGGAATAAAGATTGTCCACCGTATAGGTACAAAACATAATATACATAAACAATTTATTTTACCAAAACTCATACATACGATACATACGACATATAATATGTTTTGAGGTAGAGGTAGAGGTAAAATAAATTGTATACTATGTTTTATACCTGTACGGTGGGTACAATGTTATGGAACAATGGTTTTAAATAATACAATGTTTCCTTGTCCGTGTATACATCTTTTTGGGGCTAAGTACTACTACTACTATGTATGTATAAGCTACAATCTTAAACAAAATAATAATATTCATTAACGTAATTTGGTAGGTACAGTCGACCGCACAACGGACGACATCGGTGGTAAAACTTTGACGTTGACCTGGCCTAGCGTAGTACAGTCTGTGATCAATATTACCTAAATCCCGTTAGTTTGAACCAATTTGAACCTTATCGTTTGGAATAGGTACTCCCTCGTGCATTTCAATAAATCATGTTTGTAGTTAAGGTTGAAAGGCGAAAGAGTATCTATTATTAAGTAACATGTCTACTAAAACTTACAAATTTAACACCATATTGATTTAAAAAAATACCGCGCGTCTGTGACAATATAGTTATTCGTAGTGACTTCTACGCATAATAGCTGCAGTGACAACGCACAAAAATTTGTAAACATTTTACGTAAATCACGAACAGTCACTTTTAGACAAGTCCCTTTTTTATATTTTGTTGTTACCGAAGCAATTGTCGCAATTACTTAAGTGATTTTACAAATAGAAAATAACTAGTTTCAATAGAATAAGAGGCCTGCTTATACTACATCGTTTTGTCAGCAGTGACTTGCGGGCTACTGTACCTACTTTGTCTTCTATCAGCAAGATTAAGAGTCTATAATACCTCAAATTGCTTAGTATGATCCTCCGTTATACGAGTATCAAAAATACTGAAGCATTAATTTTAAAATAAATGTATGGTAAAGTTGAGTATTAATGAGATGTAATCTGTTTGACGAAAACACGGTTCCTTAAAATATTAACAACAGAAAAAATATCCATCGTTACCTCCAAACCGAACAATAAAGCCTCTTGCACATTGGTGTGACGCGATTCTAACAAAACAATTTCTAAAAAATCTTCACGGTAGAACAATTACCGGTGTCGCGTCGCACAGTGGACTGAAATCGCGAAGTACGGATTCGGTATGTACATTTTTGAAATCTACATACTAATACAATACTTTTTTGCTGAGATTTTTTTCATAAACCCATTACTTTCAAAGTTATAGGTAGTTTCAATATAGTATGAAAAAAAAAAAAAAAAATAGTATTGTAATAGAATTAGAATTGTATTGCAAAATATAGTCAAATTAGACTTAGTTGCAAGAACGTGCAACGATATTCCACACCACGGTTTTCTTATCAGTAGACGCGCAGTCATTCGTGAGTCATTAGTGACGTGCGCCAATCAGAGGGCAGTACATTTGCAGATATGTGGAAACCAAGAGGGTAGGAAACGTCAAACGATGACCTCAGTTCGTTGTTACCCACCATTACCTACGGATTACCCCTTTATTGACTAGTATTACTATATTTTTCTGAACATAAGATTTACGAGGATTTTGTAAAAATGTTTCGTGATTTAGTAAACATCATTGATTTGTTTGTGAAATTGAAAGAAGCTGGTAATATTAAAGATAATAGCTTTTTATACAATGTCATTAAGTCAAAACTATCTGGTTGAAATTATGAAAATGATAAAACATTAAAGGTGTTCTGAGCAAAGTATTGTTATAATATTAATAGGAAATGGGAAAGTAGTCATCGTAAGGAATAATTATTTAAAAGTAAGGTCAGTGAGTGGTGGGCACGCCACAATTGTGGCGATAAGTCCCCTCTTTGAGGAGTGGCTAGAGAGGCGCCACGCCACGAGCCACTGTGTGGATCGCCCGGAGGACACGGTGGAGCATACGGTGGAGGTCAGCCCTGCTTGGGCGGAGCACCGCCGTGTCCTCACGGAGGCGAGCGGCGGCGGCGATCTCTCGCGTCCGGCCCTGGTTCAGGCCATGGTCCGGAGCGAAAGTGCATGGGAAGCCGTTACTTCCTTCTGCGAAGCAGTAATGCTCGCGAAGGAGGAGGCGGAGCGCGCGAGGGAAATGCAATATGCGCGCCCTCCCGCCCTTAGTCGCCGCAGGAGATGCCCCGGGCGTCGGGAGTCGCGAGCCGACTTCCGGCCATCGTAGGCGCGGGCTTGCGGACGGTGAGCAATAGGTAGCTTGCCGTCCGATTAGGACCAGGCCCGGGTCGACGGCGCGTTGTGTTCCACGCGCGCCTCAAAGATATGTCAGCACCAACTGACGGGGTCCGTAAGGGCCAATGCCTGCCAGGGTTGCGAGTTTGTCCGAAAGGGATATGGCGGCCCCGGCACACAGGCAACAGAAGAAACACGGGTGGGTTTAAGTCAGTAAAAGTCTGACACGCCCTCTCGCTCCGCCCAGAGCGGGAGAAGTCATTTGATGATTTCCCATCCTCAAAAAAAAAAAAAAAAGGTCTGTGAGTGGTTAGAGTCGGAAATAGTTTAGCCAAATTTTATATGAGGTTTTGTGGAAAAAGTTGACGAATCTGTTCCCAGTACATCTACACAGATTGTAACTCCACCTCAAGTAAAAGCATCTGCTGGCACATCGACCACGGTAAGTCCTAGAAAACCTTTTACTGAATTAAGTCCTAAGCAAAAAAAAAAGACGTTCAGAACATATTGTAACAACGATGTCTTCAGACGAATTATCATATTATGCACATATTTCGCAATTAAAAGCAGATGGAAATGAAGGCATTGCTGAAATATTAGAGCACTTGCGTCAGAATCCATAAGATGTGCAGAAAGTAAAAGATTGTCTTTTAAAAAAAAAAAAAACAAATCTGTATTTGCACCAGATGAAGCTTTAGACTTCATTTTGTCTCTTAAATTAACGAAGTGGCAATATAATACGCTACGGAAAAGTATCCAACAAGTAACTAGTGTTAAGCTAGTGTAAAATACTGGTATTCAGCTACATCCGGTTAGACTGGAAGCCGACCCCAACATAGTTGGGAAAAGGCTAGGCAGATTGAAGTAACTAGTGTTAAGATATTTCCCTCTTATTACGCAGTACAAAATGAAAAACTAAAATGCTATCCACCTAAAACTGCTATTACAGTAACAGATATACGAGTAACAGCTAAAATAGAATTATAGGCTCTTTTGGATATTACTGTGAAAAGTAATTAAGTCAACAAAAATGTATGAGGCATGTCAGGACACTGATTAGTACCTAAATGGGGTTTTGACGGGGCTTCGAATAAAGCCAACTCTATGCAAAAAATGCATTTTTAAAGAACAAAGGAGGGTGATTATGATGATTCTAGTGTTTTTATGGCGGTCAAACTGGTTTCTGGTAATCGGCTTCTTTGGGAAAATGATTCCCCTAGCTCTGCATATTGGTGTCGTCCACTCTTTTTCAAATATCGAAACGAGAAAAAAAATTGCATTTTACAAGTGCAAAATGCAATCGAGGCAGAGATTGATTATTTTGTAAAGACCGTAGTGATTGGAGAAATGAAAAACTCATACAAGTTAATACTAACCATGAGAGATGGTAAAGCAACAGCTATTGTTTGCGAAACATCGTCCCAAAGATGTGACATATGTAAAGACTACTCCAAAGGAGATGAATTACTTGCCTTTGATATTGACGAAGAAAGTTGATACCGACTTATATAGATATGGTCTATCGTCGTTACACATTTGGATACGACTCATGGAATGCATTCTTCATATAGCTTATAGATTAGATTTAAAGATATGGATTGTAAAAGGTGACAATAAGGCTATTTATGCAGAGCAGGAAGGAAAATATTCAGGAAGCGTTTAAATCTCAAACAGAACTTTTAATAAAATTGACGTCGTGAAACAGGGCCACGGTACGAATAATAATGGAAATACTGCTACAATATTTTTAGAATCAGGATATGATAAAACCATTTAAAATCATTTTAGAGGCAATTTATTCAGGTCACCCTGTAGATACAATTAAGTTTAAAGACTACACCGAAGTCACCATGAAATTGTACGTTGATTTGTATTATTGGTTACCTTATTATTTACCTGCCTGTAAGTTTACATAAAGTTCTTGCTCACGGAACAGTTATCATTGAACATGTGTATGTGAGTATAGAGCCACTTGAAAAATTATCTGAAAAAGCTGCTGAAGCTGGAAATAAAGACTTCAGGAGATATCGTGCGAATCATTCGAGAAAATTCTGTAGAAAGGCTACGAATGAAGATTATGTATAATAAATAATTTATTAATCAGCTCTGACCCACATATATCAAAAAGACGTCATAAACTATTGCGAAAACTCAAATCCCTCTCAGAAGAAGCAAAATATTAGCTGATTATTACAGAGACATTAGTTAACAAATAACGATCAGGAGAACTTAGATTTTAAAATATATAGTCCCATTCATAATGAGTCCGAATCGGACTCTTCTGATTATTTTAATGATGCCTTCTTCACAGGACGGAGAATGTTTGCTGTAGTGGATTAGGCATACTAAAAAAACCAGCCTAGTGAAAAAACTTAACATTGTAGTTGAAAAACATGGTCTTCCATACATTCCAACTGGAAATGTAAGTTTGTAAGCACAGTTTTGAGAGATTTGCCATATTGTTTTAAAACCTAACCTAACCTAAGACTTGTTATTGGTTTTATGTATTTAAAAAAATAAATATTCTCAACAGTTTCGGGGATATGGGTAAAATTTTGAAAAAAAGGCAAATTTTCATGTATTTTCTTAAATAATTATAAAAGTATTTATGTTAAAACAGTAAAAACTAACAAAAAAAAAAAATACACCCTCACAGTAAGATCTTTCATTGGATATGTCACACTGTACAGTTTGCTTTTTAGTAAACTTTTTTTTTTATCTCCAATATCGCACTAGCAGATTAGATACAAAAATAATTTAATAATTTATCCTATTCAAATCTCCAATCCATTTTTTGAGTAAATTTGAGAAATACGAGATAATAAATAAAAAAATAATCATGAATTTTTTGTATCAACAAAAACATAAATTCATGATTTTATATGATTAAAATCTTCAAATATGCATATCATTGAAAATAATGGGTAAAACGTAAAGTCATACAACAATATTATATTGTAATGGTTAGTAGATTTCATTTGTGTACTTATTTGTTTTATTTTAAACTAGCTTTTGCCCGCGACGTCGTCCGCGTAGAAGTCGAAAATGGTTCTAATAGGATTTTTTATTGGTTTTTTACATTATTAGTTTTGTTATAACATATAAATTATTATGTTAAAATGTTTGAATAATTATATAATATAACAATCTTTAATATAGTGTAGGGATATAAAGGATAAATAAACCTGAAAAAAATAGTTTTTTTTTTTTTGTTTTTTTTTTTGACAGGGGCGTACATTTTTACAACGAAATCGAAATATTACACCTTCCGCAGTATTTCTTTGTAAACAATATTTTTTGTTTTTCTTTCGGGTGCTAGAATCACCAGGCTACTCTGTGCGCTTACTCTGGAGCATGCCACATACGTGGGAGAAGCAGCTTTCCCTCAAGTCTACTCCCGCTACCTTAAGAGTTTGACCTTGAGCTTTGTTTATAGTCATTGCGAAGCATACTATGGGAAACTGCACTCTCTTGAATTCGAAGGGGTAATTTGATGGTGTTAGGGGAATCCAACGAATAAATACAGACCTCTGTAAAGCTTAGAAACCTTCAAATGCGGTACTAATATATAGTACGGTGACTTTCGAGACATTTCCAATTTTAAAGAGTATTTGCATTGCAAGCACCAAGCCTTTATGTGAGTTCAACCTTTTTTGAATAAAATCGGATTGACTTTTCAAACATGTGTCAAAATAAAAAGTAATTTAAATCAAAAACACTAAGGAGTATTGAAATCAACTTCGAAGCAAATCACTCCCAAAATAACTTTCTACCCCTATTTAACCCCGTTAGGGGATGAATTTCAATAAAATTCGAAAAAGGTCTTCCATTAATTCTGTTAAAGAATGTTTATGCAAAATTTGAAGTAGATTGGACCAAGGAATCACGTTGTACCTTACAAACCTTGCCCACCTTTTTCCCCCCCTTAGGGGTAGAATTTCGAAAAATCCTGTCTTATCGGATGCCTACGTCATACAAAGAACACACCCTCCAAGTTTCAGGTCTCTACAATCAGCGGTTTAGGCTGTGCGTTGATCCGTCAGTCAGTCATTCAGGACAAAGCATTTTATATGTATAGATAGAACAATTTTTTTTTTTTTTTTCTTAATTCTTCTGCGGTTTCATATCAGCCTACCGTGTGTCGCACCATCGCGTCGCGTCAGTCTTCACGAGGCTTAAACAGGTGGTATTAAAAAAATACTTCAAATTAGATCATGAAACTTTGCATAATAACTAGAACTAAGTAACTATAAAGCAGTTACTATGTTTTGTTTCTTTTATTACCATTTTTTTCGTAAAAAGAATATACCTAAACTATTGGCACCTTGGAGCCTTCTCCCCGTCGCTCAGTCTCACTCTCACAAACGGCGAGCAGTATCGTGTGAGCCTGATAAGGAGTGAATTTGAGCTGAGGTATTATGGACTCTTAATGTAATTAATATTTACCGTATCTTGCCAGCATGATCGAAAACTATACCATTGCCTAGATAGTCAAAAGTGGCAATTATCGTAATAGGATGTGTGCGCCCACGCTCATCGGGCTCTCCGCTGCTGTATATTACGAAACGCTGCTGAGCATTTGTCTCTGAAATTCATATTGTAAAAAAATATTAAATAAAACCTTCACAAAACATTATCCGAACCGATATTATAACATTCAGAAACGCTAGACTAGTCAACAACAGAGCTGTAACAACCTCATAGGCATTTGGGGAGATCGGGATAGTGCCTCTCTACGTTAACATCTTAAAACTCAATGACCGCTAACTATATTCATATAGAACTCCAAGAGATAACCACCTTCGGCATCATAATAATCTAGCGCCAGTCGACCATTTCTGTAATACCAGCGACCTCGTCCGTTGTCATCGAACTCGGCTAGTCTTTCGCCGGTGTCGTAAGTCATTAGCCGTTTGTTCTTATTGTGTTCGAACCAGTCAAATTCGGGATGTGCCGGACGCATTCGATAAACATTCATCTAAAAACAAAAAGTGCCTAAATACCCCTTTTATGTAATTTTTTGTGGTTTTATTGTTTAAAGTTTATGCTTTGAACAGTAAAACCTAGGTACATCCAACAAGGCAGTTTTACCTATCGCGTTCATTGGTTGACCATTTTCTATTATAGTTAATTGACTCAGGCGTGACTGTGCGGAAATCCATTATAAAATACAATAGACGAAGAATATTTAGTAACCTAATCCGCTTAACTGTTCTTAAAGAGTTTAAAGAAACCTGTAAGAAATCGACACGTATTTCACTTCTCAACGAGGCATCCTCAGGATAACGATTGACCTGTTGCGAACCCGGACACGACGCGCGACGTGTTGCTACGTCAAGTGCCGAATACAATCTAGAGTACTGCGTGTCGATTTCTTACAGGGTTCTTTATGAATCTTTAAGAACAGTTAAGCGGATTAGGGTACTAAATATAAGTCGTTTATTGTATTTTATTTTCTAGTATGTCATGTACTGGTACTTGTTGACAAGCCTATAAACATTGTAATTTAGAAACATTGTAAGGTTCTTGCCGGCTCTTTTCCATAGGAAACGACCAACTGGAACAGTGATTTTAGAATATTTCACAGTGGCGCGGTCAGGGAGTATCACACCCTGTTCTTGCCAGCGTACTCCTTTTTAGCGAAGGTGGATAGGCGCAAAAGCATCACTTGGTTGTCGACCATAGTGATTAAGTAGGTTCAAGTTCCTAACAAGCAGGTACCTTTTTTATGAAGATCAGAGTGGGTTTTTAAAATGTCGAAATATGCATTTACCTTTCGCACTACTTTTTCTGTAGGTAGCATCGTCCAACCCTTTTCAATAAACGTGCGATCAGATAAAGCGTATCGTAAAATACCTTTACCAGGTTCGATCTCAATCTGAAATTATAACACATTTGAGTAAACACAGTAAACATCCTACCTTTTACGTACTTAAACAATTTTCTAATAAATTATTCACTCGGCTATAGCATAGCTTTGTATAGATCAGTGAAAGATTTTTGCAGTCGGATAAGTAGGTACTTGATACTCTTACTCAGGCCCCTCAATTCAATTGGGCACTCTGGGCAAGTGCCCAGGGCTCCGGCCTGCCCTAAAAAAAATCATTCATTGCAGCCGCCGTTCTATTCTACGCATTATTAGTAGGTAGGAGGTACCCGATTCAATGACAAAATAATTAATTTGCAGTGTGATTTACAATACCTACCTAAGTTTCAGAGAGTTAAGAGAAAGAAAACAATTTGCCAACTATCAAATACCCAAATATCGGGTTACACGACATTGGTCAAGTCTGATATTTGTCAAATCGGCAATTCGACAAATTTGGTATTGGTCAAAGCTGTAGTTCGTCAAAACGTCTTTTTGTCCAATTACGTAATTTGCCAAATACGCTATTGGTCAAGTCCATGTACAGTCGATGAAAACATGCATTTTGAATTCACATGATGATGCCAGAAAATGATAGTAGGGCGGAAATTTATCAAAAATATTTTCCTGAGCAATTGCAAAAAAGGATTTCTCAGGACATGTGGTGTTGTGCAAATGAACGCCATCGTACCACCAACGCAGTCGAGGCTTGGCATCGGAGATTAGGGATTAAAGTACAAGAAAAATATAATATTTTCGTGTACATAAGGATTTCTTAAAAAGGAGCGAAATATTATTTAAATAAAGTTAGGGCCGAGTCACACTGGAATGGCAGCGACCGGCAGCGGCTGCCAGCGGCCTCCGGCGTCGCCGCCGCCGCTGGTGGCCTCGCGCGACCTCCAGATCCCACGTGCCTAGTGTCCTCTTGACTAGTTTTGTTTCTACATTACATACACGCGGCTGCCCGCGGTGCCGCGAGTGGCCTCGCGTCGCCGCTGGCAGCCGCCAGCAGAACCACCGACAAGATGCGCGTGGCGCGCGGCCGCTCGCCGCACCGCGGGCGGCCTCGAGGCCTTTCAAGCTTTTCAAGCGATACTGGTCTTTTAAGTATGTAGATAAAGTTTAAAATTATTTCACACTGAAAGTGCTCGCCGCGTCGCTGCCTGCCGCTGCCATTCCGGTGTGACCCGACGCTTAAAAGACAAGATGAGAAGCAGAGGAAAACATCCAACATCATAAAAAATGCCACAGAAAAACAGAAAAAATAATAGAAAAATTATTGAGTCGAAAATTAGATGTGTTAAAGTGTTTAAAACAGTTGTGTTGGGTTTGAATTCTATGTAAATAAATATGAATTTAATACATGAGTTATTCAAAAATATCATGAGGTACTTTCATTTATACAGTTGATTGTACTTAAATAACTTGACCAATAGCGTATTTGGCAAATTACGTAATTGGACAAACAGACGATTTGACGAACTACAGCTTTGACCAATACCAAATTTGACGAATTGCCGATTTGACAAATATCAGACTTGACCAATGTCGTGTAACCCCTGCGTAACACGGGATCAGAAGCGGCAATGACATTGAATAATTATCTAATTAGCATATTCATTATGTCGAAAAACATATCCAGGGTAAACTAAATGCTAATATTACGTATTTCGTGACAGAAAAAAATGCTTTTTTTAGCACATCATTTTTTTTATGCACGCTTACACAAAGAGTGAGCCTTGCCAAGGGTGTTCTCCTTTAAAATATTTGTTGAATAATTTTAGAATTTTGCTGCTCTACTCATAAGAGTAGAGCAGCAAAATTCTGCACATAAGGATCACGGGGCCCCTGTGTAGATAACTACACAGGGGCCCCGTGATCCTTATGTGCCCAGGCCCTCCAATAGGTTAAAGACAGCCCTGCCTTACTGATCTATCTGTGGTCTTCCAGACAATAAACAATTTTATCTCTTTTTATTATTCGTTTAGAGACCATTGAGCAAAATTCTTTCGGCATTAAATTGATGTGTTGCGGGAGGAAAAATGTTGCTGGCAACATGCTAGTGTTCCATATTCACGATAACCAAAAGGAAGTATGTAAAAAATTCCAATAAAAAAAAAAAACACCAGCCTATGGGCCTGGGTATTTTGTTTTTAAACAGTACTATATAGCATTTTGCCAGCAACACTGCAAAATTTCCTAACGCCAGTGTATTCATGGTAAACTTTTTTTGAGCAACAGTTGATCAACATTGTTGATGAGCAACGACAAAGTTGCTGGATACAAAGTTTATATCAATATGACTGTCTCCACATGCCAGCCTGTGTCAAAATGTTGCCCGAGGACTTGTGTTCTCTATATCTAATGAATACAATTTTTTTATTAAAAAATAAAATACCGGCCCAGTGCGTGTCGTACCACGTACAATGAAGGATTCCGTTAGTCGAATGAATTTATCCCAAGAACAAACTTAACATTGTAGTTGAGTAACATGTTCTCCCATACAGTCAACTGCAAATGTAAGTTGGTCGACAATTACTCGTTAACTTGTAACGCCTACTTAGCTGTGATGTCGTGAATTTTTTCACATATCATTGTATATAGTTATATAAATAGTTTTTGGATATGTACTAATGTACCCAATTGACTCTTGTATACACATGACTCTTAACAAGAATTTGCACTTTAAAGCCTAAAATTACGCAAACGGATCTCTGAATCGATTTATTGAACGGCCTAAAAAAAACATCATCACCCATATTTTCAAGCTTTTATTTTACCACTTTTTCGGCGAGATTATATCAAATTACAGCTTACCCATACTCATGCCAAATTACAGCTTTCTCGTACTAAGAGACTGAGCTAAACCGCAGACAGACAAACAGACAGACAAACGGACATGGCGAAACTATGAGGGTTCCTTGTTGACTACGGAACCCTAAAAAGGTGGTGGGTGTGACACTATCTAGAAGGAGAAAATTTGATGAGTCATATCATGTCGGCTGTACACTCTCGCAGAGGCACACTGAGACAGGCCGAGTGCGAGAATGTAGATGAGAGTGCTCGGCCCGCCTCTCGGTGTCTCAGCGTTCCTCGCTCGCTCTCTGTCACTTGTCCGTTTTTTGCGCTGCGAGATCCTTTCTCTAGCTAGAGCAACGGCAACAGCTAGTCCAATGTCTGGGTCCATCCTCCCGAAGTTCACAACTTCAACGGAACTAGGCGAGAGTGTATATGGATGCACTCGGGCTGAAGCCCCTCGCTCGAGACTTTTTCGCAGGACCTAGCGAGAGCACTCGGACTACGGAATACGCACGGAAGTGTACCGCCGCCATCAGAGTGACAGATGGACCACTTACTAACTTTACGAGAATCTTCAAGAGTAATTTCGAACATCATAGGGAAATGATTGGCCCGTCACATAGCCAAAAGAGAAACAAATGTTCGTCAGCCAAATTATAAACTGGTTGCAAACACGTCCACACACGTCAAAAATGATTGATAAACACATGTTGTCGCTCGGAGAGCGAGAACTTGTCAAGATGCCGTGATCCACTCTGCAACACGCAGTGTTGCCAGCAACATGTTGACAGCACACGTTGATTAAACGTTGTTTATAAACAAATGTTTACCATGAACAGGGGGCTCATTCCATGTAGCCAGCAACATTTATTTTATTTTGACTTACGAGTATATAAAGGTACTTGCACAATGTAATGTAATGTTTTATCTATAATAATTACTTTAGTTTTCATAACAGAATTAGTTAATTTTTGTAATTTTAGTTTTGCAGTCTCGAAGAGGCTAACTAGTAATAACTGTCGCCAATTTCAACTTTTATTTAAAAAATAATCAAAAATATAAAATATTTTATATTTATAAGTAATGGTGCCCAAGATACAGGCTGTGCCTAGTTTGGGACCAACGGTAGTTATTAATGTAATTTAGATGTTGAAATAACAGATTTTTACTTTACTTACTTTACAACATTGCAGAATAAAGAATCCCAGGGCATTGTATAGTGTTTACAAACTAAAATGAATCATAATGTAACATAAATAGGTACCTACATAACATGTTTTCCGCAACACAAAAAAAATCCGCTGAAACAATGCCGCGCAATGGAGCCATAGCATGGTGATGGGGCCAGCTAGGCATGGCGGGCTGATACCAGTCCCCCGAGGTGAGGGATGTACAAAAATCTCCCGGGCCCCCGACTCATAATAGTGGAACGAACCGTGGGGTTTTAGTCGGTACGAGTCCGAATAACCATCCCAGACCGAGGGTAACGAACTAACACGTTACGTTCGCGGCAAGTTAAAATGGGCATTTCGTTTACCCACCCATGACGATTCCTAAAAATTGCTAGCTACGTATAAAACCTAGCAACCCCACTTTAAAATTTGAACCCCCTATTTCGGCCCGCGCCGTCGTCGTGCTAAGAAAGTAAAAGCACCACATTGGTCTATCAATCAATTAACTCAGCGCAGTAGCTCACTGCTGGACCGGCTGCACATTAGGCCTCTCCTAAGTTGCGCCACATTAGGTTCTCGTCTTTCTTGGTTTTTTCTCAACTTACTGGTTCTGGTTGTTTCTTTTTAGACATAATTGATGACAAAATGAATAATTATGAAAAGCACTCTCCAAGAAATAAAATAATTCAAGAACGAATATAAATAAATTACTTGCAAAAAAACATAATAATGTCAACTTTCGTAACGTCTGATTTTTGAAAATATTTATTACAAGATAGTCAAAAATTTTATAAGCGGCCAGTACCTGTAAAATAAACAGCCTACTTACATTCTACTTATATAACATCGATTTACATCAAACTGTTTTGAGTGAGAAGTGTTCGACGCGTAAACAGAGTATTCTGAATAGAATACTCTGTCTACGGTTCGACGTGTGTCGCACAGCTTCGCATTGACAATACTCGCGTGACGGAAGTACCTACGGGCCCTACGGCAGACGCCATAGAATGTACATCTATGCTTTATAATAATTAGCCCGGTCAAAATAGACATTCAAGGTTACATTAATTCCCCGTCCCTTGAGGCCGTCAAGAGGAAACGGGGTTGCGTGGCAGCACGGTTCGGGGAGAGTGTCGTGGTAGGAGTGTACTTCTCCCCGAGCCGAACCCTCGCCGAGTTTCACAACTCCCTTGGGGAGTTGAGAGTCGTCGTCGTCGGGTACCATCCACTCCCCGTGATCGTCCTCGGGGACTTCAATTCCAAGAACGTGGCTTGGGGTTCCCGGTTAACGGACACACTGGGCAGGATGGTGGAGGACTGGGCTCTGGAGTCGGGCCTGGTCGTCCTAAACCGGGGTTCTGTCCCCACGTGTGTACGGATGCGGGGCGAATCAGTGGTGGACATTTCGTTCGCCAACCCCGCTCTGTCACCGCGTGTCATCGACTGGCGCGTCATGGAGGGGGTGGCGACCTATTCCGATCATCGGTACATCCGGTTTGACGTCTCCGCCCAGACCTCGGGCACGCCGGTCAGCCAGATCTCGAGGGGTCCGCGGTGGGCGCTGAAGCAGCTGGACCGAGAGCTCCTCCTGGGCAGGCCTGGGTGTCATCACCGGACAGGCCTGCCGACATGAACGACGGGGCGGTGTGGTTCCGGGAGGCCATGTCCGAAATATGTGACGTGGCAATGCCCCGGGTCCAGCCCGAACGTGCTCGGCGCCAGGTGTACTGGTGGTCGCGTGCGTTGCTACACGTCACCTGTACGCCAGGCATCGCAGGCTCCGTATCCGGCCTCCGGATACGGAAGTCATTGAGGTGGAGCTGTACGACGGGTACAGAGCGGCGAAGACCGCCCTCCAAGCGGGGATCGAGCGGGCGCGAGGAGTCGCTGGAGACTCTGAACAGAGACCCGTGGGGACGCCCATATAAATGGGTGCGAGATAAGGTCCGCCCATGGGCTTCCCCGCTGACTCAGAGTCTCCGGCTCCAGCTCGTGGAGGACGTGGTGAGCGCTCTGTTCCCTTCGCGAGGGGAACATACTCCCCCGCCCATGGCTCCGCCTCCTGCGATGCGGACCACACCAGTGACGACGACGACGATGATACTCCGGAGGTGACCGTGGTAGATCTGAGAGTGTCGGTACGTAGGCTGAGTGCCAAAAATACCGCCCCAGGACCCGACGGCTTACCTGGAAAAGCCTGGGTTCTGGCCTTAGAGGCTATCGGGCCTCTACTTCGGGGGCTCTTAAGCGCATGCTTGGAGAGGGGCCAGTCCCCACTTCGTTGGAAGACGGGGAAACTGATCCTCATCAAGAAGCCGGGGCTCCCGGCGGACTCTCCGTCCGCTTACCGGCCCATCGTGCTGCTCGACGAGGTGTGCAAGCTCTTTGAAAGAGTAATTGCAGACCGCCTTGCCGGGCAGCTGGTGCGGGTGGGGCCGGATTTGGCGGAGAGCCAGTTTGGTTTCCGCAAGGGGCAGTCTACGGTGGATGCCACCATGCGCGTTCGAACCCTCACGATGGGGGATGCTGTTGCCCGTGGTGGGGTGGTCTCGGCGGTGTCTCATGACATCGCCAATGCCTTCAATATCTTGCCCAGGAGTTGCAATAGGGAGGCACTCCGGTATCACCGGATGCCGACCTACCTCTGTCGAGTGGTCGAGGCCTATTTGACGGACAGGGCCGTCATCTACCCCGGTCACCACGGAGAGTGGAACCGGCGAGAGATGTCGTGCGGTGTCCCGCAGGGATCGGTCCTGGGGCCGCATCTGTGGGACATCGGCTACGACTGGGTGCTGCGCGCCGACCTCCCTAGCGGCGTCAGCGTGGTATGCCACGCTGACGACACGCTGGTCCTGGTGCAGGGGAGGTCGCATGAGGCGGCGGCCGAACTGGCGACACGTTGGGTTGCGACAATCGTCGATAGGATCCGGCAACTGGGACTCGAGGTGGCTTTGCAAAAGTCCGAGGCCATGTGTTTTTATGGTCCTCGGAACGCGCCACTATCGGGTTCCCAGATAACGGCGGGAGGGGTTCAAATCGGTGTCGAGTCGACGATGAAGTACCTGGGACTCGTCCTCGACAGCCGGTGGAACTTCGTGGAGCACTTCCGACGTTTGGCTCCCAAACTGGAGAGGGCTGGGGCTGCTTTGAAGCGGCTTCTGCCCAATTTAGGGGGTCCAAACGCCTCCTGCCGGAGGCTCTACGCGGGGATCGTGCGGTCCATGGCCCTTTACGGGGCACCGGTGTGGGTGCGTTCATTAAGGCTGCGACCGGCCCAGCGATTGAACGCGTCCCAAAGAGTCATAGCCATTAGGCTGGTCAGAGGATACCGCACGGTTTCCCGTGAGGCGGCGAGCCTTCTTGCCGGACTACCGCCATGGGATCTGGAGGCAAAAGTCCTCGCGCACATGTGGGAGTGTCGCGAGGAGGCGAAACGCCGGGGCGTAACTCCGCTGCCGCGAGAAATCACGGCACAGCGGACAGAGCTCCGGCGGGATCTCATGGCGGCATGGAGAGTGCGATTGTCGCAACCCAGCGCTGGGCACGCCACAATTGTGGCGATAAGTCCCCTCTTTGAGGAGTGGTTAGAGAGCCGCCATGGCGTCCTCACCTTCCGCCTGACGCCCGGGTGTCACCACTGTGTGGATTGCCCGGAGGACACGGTGGAGCATACGGTGGAGGTCTGCCCTGCTTGGGCGGAGCACTGCCGTGTCCTCACGGAGGCGATCGCCGGCGGCGATCTCTCGCGTCCGGCCCTGGTTCAGGCCATGGTCCGGAGCGAGAGTGCATGGGAGGCCGTCACTTCCTTCTGCGAAACAGTAATGCTCGCGAAGGAGGAGGCGGAGCGCGCGAGGGAGAGGCAAGATTCGCGCCCTCGCGCCCCTAGTCGCCGCAGGAGACGCCCCGGCCGTCGGGAGTCGCGAGCCGACTTCCGGCCACCGTAGGCGTGGGCTTGCGGACGGTGAGCAACGGGTAGCTCGCCGTCCGATTAGGATCAGGCCCGGGTCGACGGCGCGTTGTGTTCCACGCGCGCCTCAAAGAGATGTCAGCACCAACTCACGGGGTCCGTAAGGGCCAATGCCTGCTAGGGTTGCGAGTTTGTCCGAAAGGGATATCGCGGCCCCGGCACGTAGGCAACGGAAGGAACACGGGTGGATTTTAGTCAGTAAAAGACTGACACGCCCTCCCGCTCCGCCCAGAGCGGGAGAAGTTATTTGATAATTTCCCACTCAAAAAAAAAAAAAAGCATTAATTCGTACCGGGGAAACTACGATAAAAAAAACGCGCCAAGTGCACTACCTCACGGGTGGCGCGAAAACTTGTGCTTATTATGAAGAACACAACTTTTTCAACTTTTTATTTATTTATTTAATACTTCAAGCACAGAAATGTACAGAGGCGTACTTATGCCATAGGCATTTTCTACCAGTCAACCTTAGGGTGATGCAGAGACAAACAGTGGTAGGTGCAATTACGAAAAACTGAGGTTTTTTTTTTTTAAGTAATATGTAAAGATACACATACACCTAAAAACTATAAATATAAAATATATGTCTAATTATATATAAATATAAATAAGCACAAATAAATATAAATAAATACACGAATATACTAAAAACAAATAAAACAGACAATGGGAAAACATTAACGTTGTGATGATACTGCCAGCTTCTTATGAATGTGCTCGCAAACTTTAACTTTAAAGGATAATCGGTTGGTCGCCATCCTGATTTCTTAGGGGAGCGCATTCATCAGGGAGATAGACTGACAGAAGAAGGAGGAGTGAATGAAGTCGGTGCGGTGAGTGGGACAGTGAAGAACGCGATTATTTGATGACCGCAGATTAAAAAGAAAGAAAGAAAAAATGTTTATTTGGACACAGTTCGTGAAACACAAAATACAAAATAAAAAAAGTGACAATAATTAATTAAGTAATATAATTAGGTGTATATATTATATTTATAGTTTTTGATAGATATATGAATATCTTTATATTTAAATAAATATTTATTCCTGAATTCTCGCTATTGCACCTGCCACTGTTTGTCTCTGCATCACCCAAAGGTTGACTGGTAGAAAATGCCAATTGCTTTAAGTCCGCCTCTGTACATTTGTGTGCTTGAAGTATTAAATAAATAAATAAATAAATAATATTTAACATTAATACGAGTAGTGTGTGCCTCACGGCTGCGCCAAAAAGGTTCATTTCAGCATTAATGCCAGACAGATGCTGTGTGACGCTGGTTTTCTAATGAACCTTTATGTAGGGACAAGTGACGGCGAGTACAAAACAGTCTCAACATACCTAATACATAATTTGTAGATTGATTTTTTTGTAGATTGTTACTGTGGTTGTCACAATGATTGAATACTTTCGTGAATTCATGCATGCCTAGTACCTACTTTTTGTAAGGTTACTGCTCAGAAATTGCACAACGGTTAATGATTGAAATACTATCTTGAATTCATGCAAGCCTAGTCCTTTTTGTGCCAAGTTTCGAGTTTATCAACTCAAGGAATAAGTTTTTTTATACAAGTTTATCAACTCAAGGAATAAGATTTTTTATACAAACGAAATCCCGCCCTTTTCGCCCCCTTAAAGGTGGAATTTTCCCCTTCTAGTGCCCCCCAACATTATAAAAGTGCAAAATTTCACGTTCCTAGTCCCAGTAGTTTCGCCTTGCGTCGACACATGTCAGTCAGTGAGTTTCTCCTTGTATAGATAAGTAGCTGGCACCGACCTCAATAAAAATTGTAGGCCCCAAATTTGTTTCGTACCTACTTTTGATTTCGTTTTGTTGGTTAATTTCGTGTAGATATAAAAATATTATTTCATAATTTTGAGTTAATTTCTTTCGAAGTGGGTTTTTTTTTTTTGCTATCCTATATTGTCCCACTGCTGGGCAAAGGTCTTCCCCATATTTTTCCAGACTTCTTTGTGTTGTGCCTTCTCCGGCCAATTGGTCAGGAACAAGTCCAAATCGTCGCGCCAGCGCTTTTTAGGACTGCCCCGGTGGCGACGTCCGTCAACAGGCACCCACTGTGTAGCGATGATGGCCCATCTGTCTTGATGCATTCTATAGGTGTGACCTGCCCAGTCCCATTTGAGCCTCGCAGACTTATCGCCAACATCGCCGAAACCTGCCTTGGAGCGTATTATGGTGTTGCGAATTTTGTCGTTGAGTTTGATTTTTAAAATGCTACGCTCCATTGCTCTTTGGCAAACTTTGAGTTTGGACTTCTGAGCCTTCGTCAAAGACCAAGTCTGAGCACCGTAGGTTAGGATAGGCAGGATACACATGTCGACGAGCTTGCGCTTTAATGAGATTGGAAGGTCGCCCTTTATTAGCGCCTTCATGGACCAGTAGCTCCTCCAGGCATTTTCGACTCGACGGTAAATTTTTTAATTAATATTACTTTTTTATTTCGTAATTTTTAGTTTTAAGTAAGAACTGGAGTATTTGTTTGTAATAAGTAGTTTATATATTTTTTTGTAAATATTTAAATATTTAATTGTAAGCATTTATAGATTTTTTAAGCAAAAAAAACTAGTATAGTTTGTTTTAAATATGCTTGCCCAATGTAAAAAACGGGTGATGTTTAAGTAAGGCTACAGACGAGTCAAGAGAAGCAGCTACTTATGGCAATACGCCACCAGAAAACGTAATTGCAACCAAATCAAACAAATGTGTTGGACTTTTAACTCAACTTCAAGTGGCAGTGGGATCAAAAGTTCAAAAGTGATGCTGAGAAAAAAAATGTTTCGGTGTCTGACGGCTTGGTCAATGGCAGCATGGGTGTTGTAAAAGGATTCCGATGGCCTGCACAAAGAGGCGTGATCAACTAGAAGAAGGAGAGTTGCCTGATGCAGTGCTAATTCTATTCGATGCAGATAGTTATGTGCTAATATCTCCAATCACGGTAAAGTTTCAAGCTAAACGTAGTTAACGTGACAAGGAACGACGCATTTTACCGCTGATGTTCGGCTGTAACTGTATATAAGTTACACTTGAAACTGCAGTCGTAAATTTAGGCAAAAGGTTATTTGCAAAGGGTCAATCAAGCTTATGTTGCTTTGAGTAGGGTTTAATTCGCTTCATGGCCATGCTATAGATGAGGTAGATCCCAACAAACTTTTGAAACAACCAAATTTTTTTGCGATTACTAACTTACATTTGCAGTTGGAGAATTGACGGTGACGTATATCAATGTATGGGAGAATATGTTTCGCAACCCGTACGCAAAATACGCGCTTAGTCGTGGAGTTGCGGATACCAGCCCGTATTACCTATTACCTATGTTTCGCAACTACTAAGTTAAGTTTGTTATTGAGATAAATTCATTCCAACTACGGAACCCTTCATTGCGTGGTCTTCGTGGTGGGATATTTCCCTACGACACCACACCCGTAGCTCGTATCAATAAGCCAGGCCGTCGCACTTACACGTATTAGTCCATATCTTGAAAACCACTGAACCGATTTTGATGAAACTTACACTGTACCCTAAGTTGAAGTAAATGTAAGCCAATAAAAAGCAATGGTCACAATCCGATTAATGGTTTCGGAGATATACGAGGACAAACATACATACACCTATAAAATTTTGTATACCTATTTGTTTGGAAGCCCTAACAGATTATCATATGTGAATATCTTGCAGTTACAATAATATTACATACATACATGTCGAATTGATAACCTTCCTTTTTTTGAAGTCGGTAAAAACAAATGACCGGCAACTGAAGGCGTCCGCGTAAAAGTTCTTAATTAATTAATTCTCTCAATATTTATTTCATCTTGGCCAGGTGCGGGGGTGAGATGCGTGGTGCGCGTGAGCAACTCCGGTGGCGGCTTAGCGGCACTTTAGTCGTTTTATCGTATTGTGCGTGAGATGACGTTCCGCTGCTGTTTATCAGAATTATTTCTGAACCCGTTTTTATCACTGACTCCTGCGCTATTCTTGGACATTGTTACCCCCCCCTATTAACGTTGACCTTGGCTAGTGGTCTGGACTATTGATGTGATTATCGACCTGGAATTATCGCAATGGAAGAACATTGCAACTGTGTGATGTCTCGGCGAGGCCTATATCATGCAAGGTGCCATGCAACATGTTTTAAGTGTTTTTTGGAGTCTCGCTTCTGCTGCGTTCCGATTCGGACGCGATTGCATATTTTGTATTTCGTATAGCGCACGGCGCAAGCTGTTGCTCGTAATTTAACCACCATGAGTAATCAACTAGTGGCGAATGAGCTGCTGGCGTTCCTGCAACAGAAGTTGGATGTGATGGACGAGGTGTCCGCTGTCCAGATCTGCGCAACGAACTTCAGCGAGAATGACATAGCTGCTGCCAAGCTGTTTTGTTCAGTGTGCTGAACAAGCGCGACCAGATGGTGTCCCGCCGGCGTGACGGGACGAAGAGGAGCCTGCAGGATATAATCACGCTGTTCAAGGAGACCGACCCTGACGACGTGCTGACGTTTGTGGCAAAGGAGTTAGACAAGCTTCCTCCAGTCACATTCCACCACGTCGATGTAACAAGCCTTCTGAAGGAAATTGTCTTTCTAAAGGCCCGCCTCGCGGATGTGCTATAGAAATTAGATGCATCCCAAAACACCGTCGCTGGCGCTTCTAGTATCAAGCCCATGCCAGAAAACACGCCGAATAGGGCTGATAATGATGACGGTTTCGTGACGGTGCAGCGGAGGAAGCACCGATCGCGAACGAACAAGAACCGCTGCGGCAAAGCTTCTACGAGCCCAAAGTGAGTCTGCGTGCCGCAAAGCCGAACACGCCGGTGTACTTCTCCCGCCTGCACTACACCACTAAGGCGGAGGAC